>JAWPNB010000004.1:5005000-7505000 GCA_033996785.1 Trichosanthes truncata
AGACATCGATTACTCTCTATCTTACTAACTTCCTGATTTTGTTTTTCAAGCTTTCAGGAAAGTCTATGTTTCTAGCTTGAGCATGGCTAATTATGTCACCTACCTTCAACGGGATTTTGTTCCTCGAGTTGAATTGACACATGCTCCAGCTAATTTGAACCATGTCAATCAACTTTTGACAAGGGTTTGAGTTAAGCTGTCAACAATAAAAGTAAACTCTGAGGTTGAAATTTCTGATCTAAAAGGTCATTTGGCTACAGCTGAAGAGCATCTTAATAATGCTAAATACTTAGCTGACGCTTTCTAGAAAACTCAAGAATATTATGACATGCATAACGAGGTTATGGAATATGGAGTTACCTAGTCAGTTGAGGAAGCTGCCAAATGATATCCTGGTCAGGATTATGGGTTCTTGCACACTCATTTTATCTCTGTTCGTGACAATCCTGATGCATTTCTTGAGAATCCCGATGTTGGGCCTTCTAAAGCTGCCAATATTGGAGGTCATGGAAATATGGTGACTGATTGTGGTCAAGATGATGAATGATCTCCATGCCTCACATCATATGTTCTTCTATGCTTTTCTTATGCTTTTATGAGTCTTCCAACTTTCTAATGGTTAAATGAAGTTTCTAGCACTTTGTATTAACATTCAATGGTTAAATGAAGCTGAGTATATTTATGGAATGCCTGGTTTGTGCAATTTGAATCTTTAAACTGATTGAACTGCTTCTGTCTGAGGCATAAAGTTATAAAATATTCCTGCCTCGGCTCGACTAAGCTAACTTCGGCTCGGCCAAGCTTGCCTCGACTCGACCATGGTTGATTTGGCTTGGCTAGCCCTAAGTTTTATCCTTGTTCGACATCAATCTTCTATATTTTTGTTTTCGTTGCTTGAAATCTTCTTCTAAATTAACTCTTGCTTTTGCTTAATAGGGAGACGTATCCCCTTTTGTTGTTTTTTGTTTGATAGGGAGGCATATCCCTTTTTGTTTGCCCTTTGTTTGATAGGGAGACATATCCCCTTTTGTTGCTTTTTGTTTGATTTTTGTTTAATAGGGAGACATATCCCTTTTTATTGCTTTTTGTTTGATCGGGAGACATATTCGTTTTTTGTTTGTTTTTTATTGAATAGGGAGGCATATCCCTTTTTGTTTGATTTTTGTTTAATAGGGAGACATATCCCCTTTTGTTGCTTTTTGTTTGATAGGGAGACATATTCTTTTTTTGTTTGTTTTTCATTGAATAGGGAGGCATATCCCCTGTTAAGCTCCCTACTCAAGGAGGATATTTCTTTGAGGAAGATCTTGCTTGAGTACCAATGGATGTGCCAAAATAAAAACTATACTTCATTAATATGAGTTGAACAAAAATTTTGACAAATATCCAAGAAAAAGTAAATATATCCTACCAAATAACAACTTTCTAGCCTATGCAGCAAACTTTTAGTTACTCAGTAGAGCATATTTACAAAGAAAAAGTAGAAATCATTGGAAAAAAAAAAAAACCCTAAAGGATGAGGTGGCCTTGGTCTCAGCTCAACCTTGGCTCAGTCTCGAACCAGCTTGCATTTTCCTTCATCATGTTATTTCTAGAAAATTCACCTTTATTCTACTTTTTTTAAAACTATGCAATAGCATTCTTTGGATGTTTTCTGCTCCCCTTTGACTATTCTAACTACATTTTATATAGAAAATTTCATGGTTTTGTGATAGGTTGATGGCACTGCTTTCAACTCATGTAAGGTCGATCTTCCTATGATGGCATTATATGCAGAAGAACAGTTTACAACTGAGAAGTTTACCCATTTTTGTTACTGAGTTAGGATTTTTCCCAAAGGTTACAGGTAGCTCAATGCTCCCTTTTAGGGTTAACCTTTTCTCCTTCAAATATGACCAAAGGTGTTGGACTATTTCTCAGTTGTTCCCTGCCTTGTTTCATTGCATTGAAAGTAGCAAGAGATAGATGATGGTTCTCATGTTTTACACATTTTTAGCCCTTCAAACTTAGGTTATTTGCAATAATTCATGCTTACATGTTCATAATTGTTTGCAAAGTGATATGAGAATAGCCAAATTAGTAAAATTGTTGTTTTGTGATAAGAATTCTGAAATGAGAAGAAAAGAGTAAAAAATTACTGTTTTTTGGTGATTTTATGTAGAAAAGCTGTCAACTGCCTAGAATTGCGAAATCCGATTGCAATTGCAATTTTGCTAGAAGACAAAATTCTAGGAAGTCAGGAAATTCGATTTTCAGAAGATAATTCGAAGATTTTCTCCATGATTCCAGGCCTTGAGAGTTCAAAACATTCCATAAACATATTTCGTGCAAACCTAGTGATAACGCTCATTTATGAGTGTTATTTGGGTCTAAAAACTAAGTTATCTACTTAGAAAGTGAGTGTTTGATGTTATAATTCATGTCATTTAGAGTAAATTTAAGTAAAAACAAGTTTTGCATGTGTTTGAAGTCTTGATTTTATAAAATAAGTTTTTAGGTGTATTTAGAGTTATTTTTGTTAAGCACGTGTTAATTTTTGTTGGTTTTGTGTAAAGGCTAAAAAAGGATTCAAATGCACCCACATTCCGACCGCAACTAAGGCAAGTGAAAGATGATCCGAGAGATATGCGACCAGGATGCGCCAGCAATTGAGAGCAGAAGCCAAATTCTAACTGTTACAGAAAGAACTCACAATGCACCCAACTATGCAGCCGCATTTAGGCCATTTCGACAATAGCACAATTGCACTCACTATGCGGTCGCATCTGAACCTATTCGGCAGATTCTCCCAGATTCGTGAGATTTGCAGATAAAATCAAAAAAAATCAATTATTCTCCATCAAATCTCCGAGGATCAAGGGATATGATCGACCAAGCCTCTTTGCACTGATCTCGACAGCAAACCCTAGGCCTTGAGGTCTATAAAAGGCTGCTCAAGCTTCAGTTTCAAGGGAGCTCGAAGTTGGGAATTCTTTTCATCCCTAAATTCTGTCATTTTCTCTTTAGTTTTAGCCACCACTCCGAGTCTCCCCTAAGCTCTGTTCATATTCCATTTGGACTCCAATTTCAAAATAAGGAGGAGTAAGTACTTGATTCTCCTTGAAAAAGGTAGAATAAGTTAGAAAGGAAGAACATCTTAGAGTTCTTTTTGCTCTTAGTTTTTCTATTTAGTTCTGTAAGTTTTTAGGAGTTGTACTTGTTGTTTTATCTTTATTATCCAACTTTGTAAGTTTCTATTTTTCCTTTGAATTCAAGTAGTAGTTCATTTTTAATTTAATTTCATTTAGTTCTTTCTTTGTTTTCATACTTCAAAGTGTATTCAATTTCATTATTTCAATGAAGTGTGTTATTTCTTATTCTCGTTTCTTCTTTATTTTCTGCATTTTAGTTTTCTTTTCAATGAGTAGCTAAACTCCTTGGAGGGGATTCAATGAAGTGAATACCCTAAAAAGGAGATAAGCCCCACCATGTGATTCTAATAACTTTGCTTTTATTAAGTTTAAGTTTCATTGTTAGCTTAAACTGTTCACTCGATTTAGCATAGTTTGTGTGAGATTCAATACTGAAAGGGTTGGATCGAGCACGTGTTTTCATAAAAGCAATCTAGGAGAAAAGTCTAGACATAGAACTTCGCTTTTTGTACCTAGTCATAGAACAAAAATACTTAGAAAATAAGCCATAGACATATATGTTTAGTTGCTTAGACTCCTAGAAGCACTTAGAAAAGGGCTGAATAGGTGTTGAACTCGATTCATGGTGTTAAGTGTCGGTTAGGGTAGGTTGCAGGCGCATTTCAGTAGCATTTTGTCTGAATCACACAGAACTCAAAAGAGTCAGCATGTTGGCGCAAGAGGCAGAATCACTAAAATAGTCGGATCCTAATTAATCAAGTTTGCGGGTGCATGGTGGGAGCATTTCCTCAGCTTCTCATTACTGTTTTCTTATCTTTTCCTTGGTTTCCTTTATTTTTATTACACAAAACCCCCAAAGCATCTTTTTTATTTGGTTACCTTCGGTTGCAACTTGAAAATACTTGTGTTGTTAACTAGAAAGCTCTTTGTTAACTGTTCCATTGGGTTCGATACTTGGAATACTTCCATATTACTTGTTTGGACAGGGTGCACTTGCACTTGCTTTTGGTGTATAGCAGCAACACCCATCACCTAGCTATTAGAGGCTATAAATAGAGGAGAAACAAGCCACGAAGAGGAGAAGGATATGATAGGATTGTAATTTTGTTTCCAATACTTGGCCTACCCTATGACAACACTTGTTGAGATAAAATTATAGAATCTAAAATGATGGGTCACACTTACAAAAGGCTCATTAAGGTTGTTAATGAAATCTTTGACCAAATTAATGGTAACTAAATATTATAGGAATATGAGTTATTCTACTACAATATTTAGTTGAGAATGTCTCAGTTTAGTGAAGGAGCACTTGACCTACCTTACTGCGGCACTTGTTCTACCTCACTAAAGTACCATAGAATTAGAAATGTGATTTATAGTATCAAATTGTTTGTTTTTTATACTAAAATTGAATGGATAATTATTTGCATGATATTAAGTAATATATTTTATATATTTTAATATTATGCATATTTCTCTCAGTTTTATTTTTAATACTGATTTGTTAAATTGAGAAAAATATATCTCTTGAAAACTATAATATTAACGCTGTAATGGTGGTGTAAAATATTTAATTTGTTTTCATTGAGAAGTGTTCTAAAAAAACCTGTTGCCAATCAAATTGAATTGTTCCTAAACTAAATGATTGATGAATCAAAGGCAACGAGATAGCTCGTACATAACTCTTAGTTGACATGTTAGATGTCAAATTAAGAAGATAGATAAAATGACAACAACATATGAGATGTTAAAGTCAATAGAAGCTAAATTTAGATAATTATCTAAATAATCTCAAGATTAAGTATTAAAAAAATCTAAGAAAAAAAACCAAATGATTGAAGCTATAAATGAAATAAGTTTCTAAATTAGCCAAACAGTCATAATGAGAAGATTTTTATAAATATCTCTATGGGAAGTAAAATAAATGAAAGTAAATTACATTTACTGGATTTTAAATAGAAAATAAATAACATAGTTGATACAAGATCTACTATCAATATTTATACTTCATTATAATTCTCGAAAAATACTTAATGATGTAGAATAGTTTCTATAGGTTGGCACTAGGAAACCCTTCTCAGTTAGTGTAGTGTGAGACATCAAAATGCCATTAAGTAAAAATGTTGAATACGGTATTTTTAGTAAGCATAAGAGAAATTCAATTTCTTAAACTTTATTACTAAAAAGTTCATATAGTATGAATTACTTTGGAGTATTGAAGTTTATATTTTCAAAATTGTTTGAAAATATGTTCAGCTGAAAATAAGTACAGTTAGTATGTGTTAAAATGTTAACATTTACAATACTGCACAATACTAGGATATTCAAGATTATAGAATTCAAAATAAAAAGACAAAAGTTTTCTCCTAAAGATGATACTTGTCTATGGCAGTTAAAGATTATTCACATCAAATTGAATAGGATGAAAAAGACTAGTAAGAGGTGATTCTCTAAGAGTTATTGTTAATTACTTTACATGTCTTTTGATCTAGTCTTTCATGCAAGATGATCATTAGGCATTTATTGGATAAGGCTACAAGGCCAACAAATATTTTGGGCTTACACATTCTGACCCACGTGGTTTAGTGAATGTAAAAGTCAAATTAGGGATGTACATAATTAGGTTTGGGTTGGGTTGGATTGGAGGAATTTTTGGAACCAACCCAAACTTTTGGGTTGGTCCGGTCTGTTACCTGAAAAAACCGAGTAAGGGTTGGAACCCAACCCAACTCAACCCTTATATTTTCGGGTTGGGTTATCGGGTTGTTCATATAAGAACACTGTGTAAGCAAAGGTGCTTTGTATTATGTAAAAAGGAATACAATCCAAAAAATTAAAGAATTACTTGATGAAGATTTTTCTTGATGGAGTACAGTACATAATACTAAACTAATAAAGGAGAAGAATTGTGCACAAAAGGAGAGAGAGACTAAAGGATTAATTCCTTATTTTGAGTAAATTGAATTTTGACCAAATTACTAGAGAAGCATGAGTCATTTGGCATAATCGAATTTTACCAAATCAAGTAGGTAGGAGATGTTAGCACATAAAGCAATCAACAAATTTCCAGTGATTTTGGGCTAATTGAAAAATTAGCCCACAAGCATGTCATATCAGTTTGGTTGGATTGTAGCAGAGAACCCAAAGAAAAAGAAAGATTAGATTTGTGTACCTCGCAAATCTGGCCGATGGTAGTGCGAGCTTTGATGGCAACGAGAGACTGATTGAGCACATTTTTCGTTTGGCAGCGGCAACTAGAGAGTGAGAGGTGAAGAGAGATGAAATTGAAATCGAGAAGATGAAAAGTCGAGGATTAGGAAAACTGAAATCAAGTGACGAGTGACACGAGTTGAAATGTCGAGAAGAGTTGAAGTATTGAGAGTTGGGAGGAAATTGAAACTGAAAGTCTAGGGTTAGGGAAAAGTTGAAATCAAGCGACGAGGCATTGAGGATGAGCGAGGGAAGCAAAAGATTGGAAAAAATCTAGGGTTTTATATCATTTATAATATATATATATATATATATATATATATATATATATATATATATATATATATATATATATATATATATATATATATTATAAAATGAAATTTGGTTCAATTCGGGTTGAATAGAACCAAAAAATTGCCAACTCGAAAATCGAACCAAAAATTCAGTTCTCCAAAAATCTAACCCAAACCAAAAAAAAAAACCTAACCCAACCCAACCCTTACGGTTTGGGTTGGGTAGTTCGGATTGTTCGAGTTATCAAGTTATTTGTACACTCCTAAGTCAAATAAAGTCATAAATATTTCATCACTCTAGTTTATGATCATTTAAGGTACAAGTATCTTTACCTAATATAACATAAGTCTAAATTTTTGAAAAGTTCAAGAAAATTAAGGCTGAAGTTAAAAATCAATTAGGTAAAGCTATCAAGAGACTATGATCAAATCATAATGAAAAGTACATGAATCTTACATACTGAGATTAATTGATAGAAAATCGGATTGTATCCCAACTCTAAGTACCAAGTAAAATTGTGTGAACTTGTGCTACAAGAGAAGAAACAAGACATTGTTGGACATGGTCACATCAAATAGTGAGTTACACGCCATTACCAGACTCTGGTTAGGATATAAAATAGAGATTGCATAGTGAACATTATTCCCTCTAAAAATGTCTTTGAGACAATTTTGGATTATTGAAGAGTAGTGAAGCTAGTTTATAACACTTCAACATTTGGAATGTTAAGCTTACATGTTGAAACAAATCTAAAAAGGCTAGAATATATATGTTCAAATATATGCCTAAGTGTAGGCAACCCCTAAGGAGTAACAAAACTATCTTATATCTAGTCCTAAAAAGAATAAGGTATTTGTATGACAAATATCATTTTTCTATAAGGAATGTCAAATAGAAGACTACAAACCTTTAATAAGGTGATATAGTGTTAATAAGTTGGTTCCAAGTAAAGCCACTAAATAGTTAACAATTTAATTTGAGAGTCAAATGAATCCTAATCATGAATTGGATAAGCCTCATCGTAGTGGAAGAGTTACGAGATGACTCAACATTTACAATGACTTAATTGAAACCCAAGTTGTCATTTTAGATGACAAAGTTGAACGCTTATTGCCCTCAAAGTAGTAATGAGGGATGACAACCAGGATAAATAGGCCAAAGTCATGAATCTTGAGATAGAGTCCATGTACTCCATATCGGTATGGACTTGTAGATCTTCTTGATGGAGTTAAACTTATAGGATATGAATGGATCTACAAAAAGAAAAATGTGTGTAAATAAGAAGATATATATCTTCAAAATAAGACTAATAATGGCAAATGGTTAAACTTAATGAGAGAAAGCAGACTACGAGTAAACTTTCTCACTTGTTGCCATTATAGAGTCTATAAGTATTCTCTAATTCATTTTTGCATATGTGAGATATGTCAAATGAATATTTAGAATTCTTTTCTGAAAAGAAATCTTAAAGACTGCATTTACACAAATTAATTAGAGGGATTTATTTCCAAAGATCGAAAGAAAAAAATTTACAAAATAGTAAATGTTTATTTATTAAATGAATTTAACCTTTAGATCTTTGAATATAAGGTTTGATAGAAGTATCAAAATCTATAACTTTGAATAACTATTAATGAAACTTGTATAGACGAGCAAATCATTAATTACTCAATAGGTTTTTCTCATATTTTATAATGATGAGATTTTACTCATTGAAAATGATGTAAAATTTTATCTAATATAAAAGGTTGACTAACTAACCAATTCTAAATGATTGATTTGGAAGTACTTCGTATATTTTATATGTCCAAATAGAGATTTTAAGAACATAATGTTAACTTTGTCTCAAGTATCTTATATTGAAAAAATTGTTGTCAAGTATTTGATGCAGAACTTTGAAAAAAAATGATAGTGTATCATTCTAACGTGAAGTTATTTTGTCTAAGGAATAGTATCTTAAGACACCTTAAATATTGAGAGCATATGATTAATTATCTATCCTGAGTGGGGGACAATTAATGTTGAAAGGAGACTTATCATTTAATATACAGTTGGTTAGCATATATCAGCTAAACAAATGATATGACCATTGAGTAGAAAGTTAAAAAATTTCTCAAATTATCTATGGATAATAAGAAATTTTTATCTATGGAGTAAAAGATTTGATCTTTACAAGATACATTAGCTCTTACAAAGATTCAGGGAAATTTATGTTAAGATCAATTTTACCCTAAGTGGTGGAGTAAACAAGTTTAATATTTTTGAAGCAACGAAATAACTTGTATGACTATAATAGTTTCTTAAAGATTTGAAAAGTGTTTCATATATGATTTAGTCTATCACTCTTGATTATGATAAGAGTGTGAAAAGACTAATATTAAGGAAATTAAAAAACACCAATGTACAGGGAATCATATCAAGAAGGAGAAAGCATCATGGTAGTGATTAAAGATGGCTTTTCATGACAGTCACTTTTATCTATATAAAAAGACTCTTCATGCTTAAAGTGTGTAAGTGTCATCTAGAATGTCTATGATTACAAGACATGTCTCATCTTCTCTAAGGCAAATGGGAGAACATGTTGGGTATAAGGTAAGGCTTAGGATACATATCTTACCTGCTTTAATGCAAGTGAGAAATTGTTGGGATTTATGCCCTAAAGCCACATAATTAATGATTTATTATTTAATAAATAATAATCATTTTGATATTATTTGCAATATAATATTATCCACTGTATGAAAAATTTAAGATTATTAGTATAATCTTGAACAATATATGGTTAACAAACGGGAGAATCATGTTCAAGAAATAACTTAAAAGGTCTATAGTATATGGATAAGGTTTGGTGCCTTATCTTGGTAACACTATTGATACAACCCACTTTGTAATGGTTACAAATAATTTGATCCAAATTGTTTGTGTGGAGACATGTGAATGAGGGTATCCTATATAGTGAGTTTGTACAAGACTGGACCACAAAATATTTAATCTCTCTTCATAAATTCGTTAATTTTAGAATATTAATATTTCACAAAATGATCATATGTGATTCTATTTTAATCTTGAGTGAGTTATGAGCTCCTGCCTATGAGAGCTTGTCCTTTGATTTGCATGGGTGAGAGTGACTTTTGTAGTTGATTCAATAAGCCTGCCTGTAACGACCCGACTACTTAGAACTAAAGTTTTGGAGGATTGCTACTACAGTCATGTGAAATATGAACCTTTGAAAACAAAGTGGAAGCTAAGGTAAAACATTCAAAATGTTTCAAATCATAAAGTGACGAAAACTAAAATGAAACCTTGAGTTTGGGATCCCAAAAAAATCTTTATTTACAATCTTAATGAACAAAGAATATTCAAATAATTACAAAACTAGAGAGTTAAAGAAAATAACATAAAACATGAATTAGGAATCCTAGGAAGTTCTGGTCTGACACTGTCTCCATAGCCTCGCCAACTGAACGCCCTCGCCACATGCCTCGTAGGTTCATGTACCATCTGAAAAGAAAGAAAATGTAGCATGGATGAGTATAAAAATACTCAGTAAGTAGCCCCACTTGAGAGCTTAACTTACAAACATTTAACTAAACATACTTGATATTGAATCATGTGAGGTCCTGACTAACTTGTTCACTCGTATTTTGATACATACAAGCCTTAACTGAAAATATAAAAACATTATGTCTAACTGATTTACACTATAAAGTGTTTTGATACATTAAAAGCCTCATATGAGAACATGAGAACATTTTGTCTAAGTGCACACTTAACCTATCCCCAAAATTGAACCAACTATGATACTGTGGGTGTTAGTCTTGTCAGGCAAAGCACCATTGGAGGTTAGCTAGTGACTGATAAGCCTTAGAATTAAGGCTTATTTAACTCTCAATTGCTTAAATATTCTTGTTTTGACTTAAGATCATTTGAAAATAGTGGAAGATTGCTTGAATTTAAGGAAGAAATGAATGTGATGGTATTTGGAATAGAATTCTAAGTAAATTTATCTTGTTTGCAGAAATTGTGGAAATTGCAAAATCAAATTGCAAATTCGTGATTCTGCAATTGTTTCTGGAGCAGGGAATGTAAAAATTGCAAAATCAAATTGCAAAATCGGATTCTGCAATCTGGAGCAGTAGAAAAGTTCAAAAAAGGAAAAAAATCTACATTAAACCCATTCCGAAAATCTTCAATTACAGCCCGATTTGGAGGAATTTAAGCACGAAATTTGGGCATTCTTCAACCCTAATAAAGGCCTATAAAAGGGGAAGAAGAGGAGGAGCAACACAATTCGGATTTGGAGGCGTTTTTGAGTCAATTTCATGGGTTTTTCAACCAAAGCTCTGTTTTTTTTTCTGCAGAATTTGCTCTGTTTTCGCTGAGAACTGCAGCTTCTGTTTTTTTAATTCCTTTCAATTTCTTCTTGTGTTACCAAGAGATGGTGGTAGTCTAGTCTTGCTCTTCATTCGATTTCCGTTTTGCATTAAGTTTTTGTTTAATTCCAGCCTCTGTTTCGTGGGGGTTTTGTCCAATTATTCCTCTGCTTTCTAGTTTTTGTTTTTTTTTTTTCTGTTCTTCACCAAGAGCTACTGCTTTATTAGTTCTATTTATGCTTTAATGAAGGTTCTGTTTTTGCTATTTTTGCTTCAAGTTTTTTTTTTTTTTGTTTTTAATGAAAGAGAGAAACTTTAATGTTTTGCCATAAAACTTTAATTATTTCATTTTTAGTTTGAAGTTTCTGTTTTTGCTATAATCCTTTTTTTTATTCAAGTTTTCTGTTTTTGCCTATGTTATGATGGTTATTATGTTGATTCCATTTTTGCTTCAATTGTCATTTTGTGGGTTTATTTTTCTGAAGTTTATGGTTTAGTTTTCAGTTTTGTTTGATTCAATTTTGGATGGTAAAATTCTTTAATTCCTTTAATTCTTTGTTGCATTTTAATATATTCTTCTAGTATGAATTTTTATTCTAAAATTAGTTGTACGATTTTTATATTTAATTTGAGCTAAATTTTCTTAGGGGGTTCAAGGATGTGAATTCCCTAAGAAGTAATTGTAGCCAAAAGTTCAATAAAACCAAGCCTACATCTCAATTGTTTGTTTGTGTTGAATAGATTTTCGTTGAGATCTTAGTTTGATCAACTAGGGTAGCAACCCAAGCTTAGATCTAATACCGACGGGGTTAGTGATAAGCGGATTTCGCACAAGTAATGGAGAAAAGAGCTTAGACATAAGCCAATCCTTACCCTAGACATAGGGATTAAGGACTCCAAAACCCATAAAATTGTTGAACCAAATAATCTAAGATAGAGGGACTATAGACATATAAGTCACTCACTTAGCCTCCTAAAACCCTAAATTCAAGGTGAATAGGAGATGCAATTTTGGTTTACAATTGAGTGTGGAGTAGGTTGGAATTGTAATTTTGGCTTGCAATTACAACTTAGGGCAATGACATTCTTGAGCCTCATCTTATTCTAAAATTTCCTTTGCAATTTCATTTACTAAGCTTATCTAATTTTCTATCCAATATTGCCAATTCTAGATTCTGCAATTCAATTCTGCAATTTTTCTTTATTTCCATTATTGCCATTTCTCGATTCTGCAATTAGATTCTGCAATTTAATTCTGCAATTTTCATTATTTCAACATTGTCATTTCTTGATTCAGCAATTAGATTCAGCAAGTTTTCTTAACACACCAACCCAACATTATTTTTGCATTTTTAGTTTTCAAAGTTTCAATTTTCCTTACACTTTGCTTTACAACATTTTTGTTACTCCGTTCCCTGTGGGATTCGATACTTGGTACTCAGAGACCATTTTATATTACTTCGATCGCGTGCGCTTGCGTGTAACAGCCGATCAGTGACCCTCTAGTAGAGCTAGGCCTCTCACAACACAGTACCTCTGAAAAAGTGTCTAACCAACTATAGTGCCTATACAAGTCAGTTCTATAAGATCAAGCACCACTAAGGTTAGTTGGCGACCCTCCAATGGAGCTAGATGTCTCCCAATATAGTACCTCATGAAAATCACACTCACTGAACATAGAGGGGAGCTACCCCAAAGTTGTACCAACTATGGTGCCTATATAGGTCAGTCCTGTAAGGAAAAGTGCCACTAGAGGTTAGTTGGTGACTCTCTAGTAGAACTAGGCCTATCGCAACATAGTACCTCATGAAAACATACATGACATGAGGGAAGGTAATTATCACTAGCAACATGAGTCTAAGAACAAATATACATTTAACTGAGGCCCTCTAAACATGCTAGAAATCATAGCATTCATTACTAGTTCATTTCATATCCAGACCCCTCTAAAACATGCTATACATCAAAAGTCATCTTGTGTCGTTCTGGTCACACTACACATGAATAGTAATTTGAACATAGTATACTTTAAAAGTATTCTAAATTGTGAACTAGCCAGTCAACACAACTCACGTATTCTGTATTCAGTCAATTTATCAAACATCAAAGAAATCTATACATAGTCAACTATTCAACCATTTTAGGTAAACTGTACTCAGTCATCTAGTCAAATAACTCAAGCATGTTGAACTCTGTAGCTAAACAAACATCTCCAGACATCCCAAACATTTATGCTTATTCAGTTCTAAATCAACTGCCTAAACATTCATACTTAAGAGAAATCATAAACATAGTCATACATGCGTTCCAAATCACTCATACTCCATATCCAAGACTTTAAGGGGTTATCCAATTAGGCTACTTATTGTATAAGCGATTACAAAACAATATTGGTCCCGCCTATAGAAATTCTTACCCAAATGTACAAAGTATTCACGAGCATTACCCAAACGATTCTTCATCTGAAGTTGCCTTTACACCTTTGTCGACTAGCCCAAACTACACGTATGAGAGTTCCAAGAGTTAAGGCCTGCACTACAACTTCTAAATTGAGTCCAAGAAGATTAATTAGAATGTTACCCACCAATTCCCTACCAAAATATGCACTTAGTTCTTGCTGGTTTGACTCCGATTAGGTCCTAATTTGCATAGTCGAGCTTCAAACATTATGGGTATCCTAAAACGAGACCGAAACGTTCATGGGTTACACCCAAAATGCCAAAAACAACCATGAACCAAGTTGTAAACGAAAATTACCTTGTAGATCTAACGTTACCAAGCTATGGGTGTTCGAAAAATCACCCTAAATCGTTGCTGAAAACCGTCAGAGCACTCCGCCACACCTGGAAGTCAAGAAAGCTAGTCTCAGACCGTTGCAACTCATGAACCCAAGCACTAACACACATATCCACAAGCCTGAAATCACCGAACGCACAAGAACCAAGGGGATTCGTGTAGTTATGATGCTGAAAATGTGTGAAAAAGGTCAAGGTTTGCTAGAAACATGGGGGAAGTGCGAGGGAGAGCCCGTCGACGCTCGTGAATCCGCTGTTGTGAGGTTCTACTGCCAGTGATTTTCTGATAAAGGAACCGCCTGAGATTGCAAGGAGATGAAGAAAACGCCTGAAAAATGTTGTTGAACTCATTGCCGGACACTACTCACTA
The DNA here is from genome assembly GCA_033996785.1 of Trichosanthes truncata. Lineage (NCBI taxonomy): Eukaryota > Viridiplantae > Streptophyta > Magnoliopsida > Cucurbitales > Cucurbitaceae > Trichosanthes > Trichosanthes truncata. Next base: position 5,019,177 of record JAWPNB010000004.1, read on the forward strand.
GGTCGCGTTGCCACTGAATAGTGATCCCGCCGAAGGTATCCATGTGTGACACTTGTCACTATCGGAGGCGGAACGTTGACAAGGAGAGATGGGCGGTGGGGTCTGCATGGGCTATTGTGTGATGAAGGAAAAGAGAAGAAAGAAAAAAAATAAAAAAGATGGTGATGATTTTCAATTCTAAGTAGTTGGGTCATTACACTGCCATTTTGGGGGCTTGACCAAATAGGGATCTGAAAACTTAATCTCACATGATGGAATTCACTCCTTCCCCATATAGGGTAAGTAGATGAGTAGTTCCTTTAAGTGCTAATTTTGGGACTTGAACAATGGGGCCCCACTCTCTCACTGGCCTGAGAGAGACTTAGTTTATAATTAGATTATAAACATATTATTTATTAGAGGATTAGTGGTACTCAGAACTCATATGCCAGTTGCCAGTCACAACTCACAGTCAGTCACGTCACGTCACATCACGTCACGCCTTGGCCTTCAACTTCATGCCTTCACAATTCCTTAACTTCACAACAACTCTACAGCCTATCACGTCTAAACTAAGTGATGATATTAAAATAAAAATAAAAAAAGGAATAAAAATCGATCGGCTAGGTTGGGAAAGACGCGCATACACGCCCAAACCGAAGCCGATTGATTAAGGTCGACTTTCAAACTGGTCAACCCGCCTTTAAATTGTTGAGCCGAATCAGAATCAAACTGTCACTACTTTGGACTCGGTTTGAGCGGTTTGGTTGGTTTTTTGGGTTTAACTTACACCCTTAAGCTTGCACCCAAAGAAAATTAATTATTAAACCCTCACCAGCTAAAATTGGGATTGAATCTCCCATTTTTAGAATGAATTCATGGTGATATATCAGATTTATTAATCCACCAAGTGGACGATGAGATATTTTTAAAGTCTTAGTTGATGCATCCAATAGATGGTCACATGTATGCTAATTATCAAGTCGAAACCTTGCATTTGCAAGATTATTTGCTCAAATAATTAAGTTAAGAGCACAATTTCTTAATTATTAAATTAAAAAGATTTGTCTTGATAATGCTGGTGAATATACATCTCACATGCTTAGTGACTATTGGGATAAGTGTTGAACATCTTGTAGTTTATGTTCATACACAATTTATGAGAGTAAGGCTTTTAATATTTGTATGAGATCATATTATTTTGTATACAACGTTTAAGCTAGCAACTTATTACAATTAGCTTATGACCAGAGGCCATATGCAAATTTTTAATGTGCAGTAAATGATCAAATTACTCCACCACATCATACTAAGATGAGTCCTCAAAAGAGGCTAGAAATATATGTTGAATTTGATTATACAATTATTAGATATCTTGAACTCCTTACGGATGATGTGTTTACTACAATTTACTAATTGTCATAATAAGACAATATTTGCCAACATTAGGGGAGAGGAATTAAGAAGCTGGAAAAATGAATTATATATGATGCATTTTTATTGTCTCATTTAGATCTCCATACAGATCAAGGTGAACTAAAAGTTGAAAAGATAATTCATTTGTAAAATATTGCAAATCAAATGTCATATGTATTTACATATACTAAGAAACTGATTAAGTGATCATATATACTAGTTGCAAATGCGCCGTCTAGAACTAATATCTCAACTCAGCAAGTTCTCACAACTAATGATTCTGCGACACGTCAAAAGCATGGCAAACCGATGAGTTCCAAAGATAAAAATTCTCGAAAAAGGAGAGTAGTAAATAATCAAAATAACTCAATTGAGACTATGAATATTCCAGAAGAAATCTTAAATATGACTAGTCATAAGAATATTGAAGAAGGTCAAGTACTTGATGATAATAATGAGATATCAATAAATTTCATGACAAGATAAAAAAGATGGAGCTGAACTGATGCAGTTGTTGACAACATTTTTGTTGCTCTTGATATTATTTTTGAAAATGAGGATTATAAACCAAAAGTTTTTTAAAAAAATGTCGACATATAAAGGATTGACTTGAGCAGTAAAAAGAAATCCAAACATAATTAAACTCATTTTCAAAACATGATATTTTTGGACCACAAGTTCAGGCACTAGAAGATGTATTCAGACGTTTGTGAGATACAAATAGATATTAAAGTGAGACTTATTGCACACGAATACTCGCAAAATCTTGGCATTGATTATGAGGAGACATATTTTTTTGTGATGGATGCAATAACATTGAGATATTTAATTGGCTTGGTTGGGTTGTCAAAGCCCTCAAAAATATTTACTGATTCTCTACATCTAACTTGTAGAAATAGTAGACTAGGTCGAATCCCAAGGGAACCAATCGAATTAATTTCTCAAAGTAAAAAAATAAAAATAAAAAATAAAGGGGGTTTGAATTGTTGAACAAAAGTTGTAATTAACCAATGAATTAAAAAAAATAAAATAAAATAATTTTACGAAACTTCCAATTCAAGGGTATAAATTTCATCAAATTGTAATCTTGATCATAGGCTTTAAAAAAATCAATTTCAATTTCTCAAATTCAAGAACTTAGTCTACTTATTTGGAAAAGCCATAACAAGTGTAAATTCTCCTATTTTAACTGACTTTGACCAAACATCAAAATCAAAACTTATCATTTAATCAATTGGGCACGATAGTGTTCCATATCGATTAAATAATAGCATTTAAACAATGAGAAGAACTAAACCAAAACTAACTAATCGAGATAGTTACAAATTAATTAATTTTGTTTCTTTGTTTTCCTAAAGTTTATTATGCAAGCTATATAAAATGGAAAAGTCACAATTACACACACATAAGCCAACTCCTTGCTACATTTTTTAATCAATTATGACAATTACGGATTACAAAATCATAGATAACAATATATCAATTGAAACTAAATTAAGGTGTCAATTTAAAATAATAACAATCAAAATCATGAAAATAACAAGAAACAAAGAATTCTTGTATTAAAGACAAAAATTTCAATTTGGCCCAAAGCCTGATAAAATTATAGTTGGAAATTAAATCACTCTTGAATAAGAAATTAAGACTTAGCCACACATGGTGAAAAGGCAATAAAAACTGTAAAGGGGATGAAACATAAAGAAAAGAACTCAAATATCTAAAGAAATTGAAAACACTTTTTTCACTCTCTAAACTTTTTTTTACAAAGAATGCTAAAACTCTCCAATGTCTTCCAAGGAACAATTGTCTCCTTTTATACTCGAAGATGGACTAAAAATAGGCCCCTTAGATTTTACCACTTATGCACCAAAACGTGCGCCAGTCCTTAAAGAAATTTCTCCTGTACGTTTCTGCCACGAAGGAAGAAGATGAAGATTGCCGTCATTTTCTGTCACTGAAGAAAGCCTCTACGCACACCACCTGCACGAAGAAAAACAAGAAAATCAAAACTTGTAAGTTAATGGGCCTAAAATGAGCCCAATTCCAACATGCAAGTATGGTTAATATATATATATATATTATTACTTTCTTTTTTTTCCTTAAATTTTCCTTTTTTCTTTTTTCTTTTTTTTATAATTCTTTTCCTATTTTTCTTTATTTCTTCTTTTTTCTTTTCATTTTAAAATTTTCAATTTTTATTTCATTTCTTTTCCAATTTTTTTTTTCCTTTTTTTTCTTTCTTTTTTTTTTTTTTTCAATTTGTGAATTTAAACTAAAATGTGCTTTTAGGCTAAAATTGCCAAATCTTTGGCAATTCACTACCTAAATCAAATTAAGCACAATTTCAACAAATAAGCATAATATTCAATTAAAATATAAAGAAATTAGACACAATAAATGAGATTAATTAATACTTATCATGGCTTGATTGTGTATGAAAAAACTGACATGTGCATCTTAAAGATGTAGTTACAATACATTTATGAATCTCTTGATAATGATATTTATATGAAAAATCTCTTAAGGATTAAAGGTATCAAAATCATATTATTCAAATGTTAAAGAATTATATTCGATCAAATTATAAAGATCCTTATATGGATTAAAATATTATAGACGAATGTGGAATAATCATTTTAGTGAATATTTATTGAAAGAAGGGTACAAAATAACCCTATTTATCCATATATTTTTATAAACAAATCACAGTCAGAATTTTCTATTATTGTTATGTATGTTGATGATTTGAATATAATTGAAACTCTAAAAGAGCTTTCAAAGGCAATAGAATATTTAAGAAAGAAATTGAGATAAAAGATCTCATAAAACAAAAAATTTCCTTACCCTGCACATTGAGCATTTGGTAGATGAAATTTCATCAATCAACTTATATATGAAAATATTTTACATGGACTTAGCATATCCACTAACCATTCCAATGGTAAGTCTTTCACTTGATGTGAAAAAAAAATATTATTCAACCTAAAGAAGATAATGAATAACTTCTTGGTCGTGAAGTACCATATTTTAGTGGAATAAGTGCACTAATGTATCTTTACTAATAATATATGATCGTTGGTTGTGAAGATGTATGTTATTGATCTAATTCATAAGTTTAGGGTTGAAGCAAATTGTGACATCATTGTTCAACAAATTTTTTCGAAAGAAAACCTGGCAGACTTATTTGTGAAGGCATTGTCTATTGCAACATTTGAGAAGTTAGCGAATGGAATGTGACTACTCAAAGATCTCAAGTGATGTTTCCATGAGGGGTAGTAAATGTACTGCACTTTTTTTTCTTGACTATGATTTTGTTCCACTGGGTTTTCCTAGAAAGGTTTTTAATAAAGCAATTGTTAAAGTATATGAATAGTGTACTATTTTTCCTTCATTAGGATTTTTTTATATTGGATTTTTTCTAGTAAGATTTTAACGAGGCATATATTTTATATACAATGGGCATCTAAAGGGGGTGTTTATGAATATTATAATTAGATGCCCATAATTAGGGGTGTGCACGGTTCAGTTTGGTTTGATTTTGGCCAAACAGTTTACCGAACTGAACCCTTCAGTTTTGAAAGGTATTGAACCAAGAAAACCGACATCATATTTGGTATTGGTTTAAAATCTAACCAATCGGTTTTCGTTTCAATTGGTTCAATTCGATTTTTAATTGATTGTTTTTTTTTCCTTCCTCTCCATGCGATATTCAAAGTAAGATTAAGGGTTTTTGAGATAGGTGTGCATTATGAGCTAGAGGCAGATGTTGAAAATGCTAAGAGGCAAAAGAGGAGAAAATGAATAGGAAAAGAGAAGATGATTGAATCCTACCTATTTCCACGAGTGTTGGCAGTGGCGGCGCTGGAGGTGATGTTTGAACTTCAATAAAGAAGTAGATCGCCAAAAGAGAGGTCGTAGTGGTAGTTGAAGTAATCGCAATGGGGGAGACGACAACGACGACGATCTCTTGGACAAGGTGTGAAACTGCAGTGAAAGTGGCATGGGAGTGCTGGTTGTGACTGAGAATGAGGGAGGAGAGGAAAGGTGAGGTGAGAGAAAATTAAAGAGAAGAAGGAGGGAGACGGCAGAAGGGTGTAAGTTGGGGTTAAAACAATCACACAATCTTAGGTCTTATTGGGTTAGGATTTAGTTGTTGGTAATTGGGTTGGGCTTTATGTGAGTTAAGTCATTGGGCTAAGGCTATTTTTTTTTAAGGTTATACTATTTCGGTTCAATTTAATGCGATTTTATAAAGATATAAACCGTAGACCAAATTGAAAATATTATATTGCATAATTTGAGATTTTAATTTTACTAATTAATAAGAAAATGAACTATCTAATTTCTTATTCATTTTGTTTTTAGATAACTAAATTAAAAATAAAATTTTATTTAGAGGTACAGTTCTAATGTATATTAGTTTATTTTCTATTATTTGTCTCGTAGAGTTCAACTCAACAAATGAAAAAAAAGATTAATTTTATTATTATTTGCAATAAGTAGAAAAAGAAGAAAATAAGCACTTTTAACTAGTTATAAATTATAAATGATCTATTTTACTAAGTTTTGAGCAAAATATCATATACTCTTGTTATTTTAACTAATTTAAAATTAAATACTATTTTTTTATTTTAATATTAGCAAGTTCAAAATAAAATAATATTTTTATCTTAAACTCAATTATTAAAAATTATATATTTTTGGCCAAATTACACTTTTATCCTAAAGTTGTATTTTAATTTTTATTTGGCGTCTAAGATTTAAAAAACAACATTTTAGTTCTTAAGTTAAAAAAATGATTCTAATACGTCTTTAAGTTAAATTAACTAACGGAAAAAATTCAAAAGTTACAGACAACACATTTGAAGTTATCAAAAAAGTTATTGGTATTGGTGAAGATGAAAAGAAAGATAAGAAATGGATGAAGGAAGAAGAAAGAAAAAAGGAAAAGATAAAATATTTAAAAAGATAAAATAATAATAATAATAATGATGGAGAAGAAATAAGAGGAATAAAGAAATAATATTTAAAAAAATAAAATAATTAGGCCCCGTTTGATAACCATTTGGTTTTTGAAAATTAAGCCTATAAATAATACTCCAATCCATGAATTTACTTATTTTGTTATCTACCTTTTACCTATGTTTTCAAAAACCAAGCCATATTTTGAAAACTAAAAAAAGTAATTTTCAAAAACTTGTTTTTGTTTTTAGAATTTAGCTAAGAATTCAAATGCTTCCTTAAGGGAGATAAAAACCATGATAGAGAAATTGGGAGAAAACAAACTTAATTTTCAAAAATCAAAAATAAAAAACCAAATGGTTATCAAACGGAACCTTAATTTTTACAACTTTAAAAAACACAACCAATCCATGAAATTAAATTGTATTTACTATTCAATCTCATGAATTTGAGTTTAGGAAACTAAATAAACTTTCCAACTTCGTCCTTTTCCAAATTCCAATGAACAAGCGTCAGACTCCATAGATACCCACAATAAATGTTCCTTCATGCACGAAAACGGAGCTCAAGAACACTCTTTTACACGAAATGTTCCTCAGCAGTCAGCACTAACAGACTCTCCCAACAGCCAACAATATTTGAAGAAGAAAACTGAACTCTTCCGCCATGGATACCCACAATAACAACATGGTACGTACAGAAACTCCTAATTTTCCTATAACATTTTTTAGTGTCTTTTCTTTCTCTCCACATTTCCTTGTATCATTTTACTGTTCTTCGAATTACTCTGTTTTATCCATCGTTTCCTTTTTCCATTCATTTTTCTATTGGCATCTTGTATGGTGGAATATTGGATATGGATTGAAGTTTTGTATCTCTGATTTAATGCCCAAAAGCTAGTTGGGTGGTAAATTTAATTTGTTGAACAGCAATAGTAATTTTAAAATGCCCTAAATGCTCATTTTCAGGATGAAATGTGTGACGTTTGTGGTGATGTTGGGTATGCTGATGTAGTTGCAACTTGCTCCCTCTGCAAATTAGCTCGTGAGCACATGTATGATATTTACCAATCAAAGGCATTTGTTATATATTAGATGTTTAAAATATTTTTGTCACATTTACTGTTTGCTTTTTTTTTTTTTAAAGTTAATCTGTAAATGTATTTCATGGTTGGTCTCTTAATATGTTGCCATCTCTCTACCAGTTATTGCATGCGTGTTTATTTAAAGGACATCCCGGAAAGTTGGGTTTGCGAGTCATGTGCTTGTCTATTGAGGGAGAGAAATTTTTCAGCAAAGGTTCATGAGGGCATTACCCCATTGACTTGTCAGCCCAACACCAAACTTGTTGATGAATTTGGGCAAATGCATACTCAAACAGCAAATGTTGCTTCTGTTGGACAACAGCCTCATCAAGCATCGACCCACACCCAATCTCAAGGTTTTCCTTTCTTTCTTTTCTTCTTTTCAAGCATGTCTTTGAATTTGAGAGTTTTGTTACATTACAAGAATTGATGATATTAATCTTGAAGAAATACAGTTCATCAACGATGGTCGAAATCTGTATTTCGTTGTCTCAATACTTGCGGTGAATGCCAATTTCATTGAGAGTAGACGTATCTCCTAACGAAATATTTTGTTGATAATTGTACATTCGCACCATGTCCTGCCACATTGCAGCAAAAGAAAAGGTGACAAATTTTTTAGAACGTGTTTGGTAACAAACTGTAGGTAATGAACTATAAAACGTCGCCGTTATGAAGCAATAGTGACGATTAAAAATTATCGTTGACTAAAACTAGCAATGATAGACATCTTTTTCACTAAAACCAGTAACAATAGTTATCTCTGTTGCTAAAGGAAGCAGCAATATGAAATAACATCACTTAAAGGGATGGATGATATCAAGCACTTTTAAGTCTCATGCAAAATGATGTTCTTTGCTTTAGCGACTAAACATAATAATGCGTCACTAAGCCTGATTTGGATGATGTCTTTTAAGTGCTGTGAATGTGTAGCATAAAACATCGAAAGCATGTTGTGTCGCTAACCTGAGAACAATGTTGTTAACTAGGTCATTTTAGGTTACACTTTAACAATATCGTTACAGACAGTTTTCGTCACTGAAGAACCTAGGTTAAAATCCACGAAGGCTCATCCTTCTTCCTCCTCTCACTGATTTTGCTCCTCCCTATTTTAGCAATTCTTTGGGACATCTGTTGGAGTTCAAAGGAGTCTTTTCCTTAAGTTCCTTTTCTTGTTTTCTTGTTTTTGTTTCCATCGGGATTTTCATCAGAGTTTGCGCTTGTTGGGAGTTTTATTAGCTTTAGGGCTTTTCTTCCTCGTTGGAGTTTATTTCTTCCTTGTCGGAGTGCATCAAAGAGGTCGGGATTTTTACACATGTTGGGTAAAATATCTCTTCTCTTGCATTTTATTTGGATTTCAAAAATTGAAGATGAAAGTGTTCTTTTGAGCGTATTTGTTCTAATGTAGGATTTTGTTTGGGAGTAGTTTCTTATTTGCAATGTTGTGTTGTTATTTAAGATAAGATGCTAGGAATTGCAAGCTATTAATGAGTCTTCCATAGTTGTTAAACGTTGTTTTATGTTACATCTCTTTGGGTGTTTATTATACTTTTGAAGTTTACGTGACATTTGTTATTCATATAATTACCCTACTTGGTATAGATGTTCATGTTTGTTATCACAAATGGAGTTTGTGGTTAATCACATATTGTTAACAATGAATGGTTCATCCTACAACAAATGTAGGATCGTTTTTGGCTTATAATTTCCTATCCAATTTTTGTTTTCTCTATTGATATTATGATGTTGAAGGTGATTTCTATACATATTGTGTATCATTCTTGATGTCTAAGTTAGTAATTGTGATCAGGTAATAAAGATGATTTTGTAGACGCAAGTACACCTAATGATACGACGAGTGCAAAAAAACGAGTTCGTGGTGCTTCACGTGGAGTTAGCTTAAATAGGACTATTGCAACCATGGGAAGAATCAAAATTACATGGACTCCAACACAAGGCAAACCGGTTGGGAGAGTGGCAAGTCTATTTAATGGAGAAATAGGAGTTTTGGTGAGAAAATTCATCCCTTTAAAATATGAGACGAAGAATGACATTCCAAATGAACTTTATAATATTCTATCAGAACAATTGTTGGTAAGTTATATGTGTGTATATATATATATTCTATGTTTATTGTAGAGTTTATTAATTATAATATGGTATTAACTATTATGATTTGTTTTGTTTAAAGAAACGATTTGATTTTGATATCTCTCTGCCACATATTAAGAGATACATCAATTATGAGATTGGTACTCTATTTAAAGATTACAGATCAACCTTATATAAACACTACCAGAAGTATTCTAATCCAGTAGAGGCTCGTCAAAATCCGCATAAATATACTACTTCTAATGATTGGAATATGTTGTGCGATAGATGGGAGTCTTCTTCGTGGAAGGTAAATAATAATTGAGGTTTAATTTTATTGAACACATTTATATAAGAATTTCTAACTATACATTCTATTAATTGTAGGAAAAGTCTGCTAAAAATAAAGTAAGTCGAAGTAAAATCCCATTCAATCATCGTGCTGGATCAAAATCATTTCTATCTCATCAAGAAGATAAGGTATGAATATGTATTTTATTGATAGTACAATTGACGTTATATTTTAAATTAATCTTAGGTAAAATATTGAAATAGGAAAAGGAAGATGGCACATATTTAAGCCCCATTGATATTTTTTATGAAACACATTGTAGTGCTTCAAAGGGTTGGATAGACCCAGCAGCAAAACAAGCACATGTAAGTATTCTCTTCTGTTTTAATTTTTAATATTAGTTTTACAAATTTCATTGTTTTATATATTTGTTGTGTAGGAAAATATGTTGATATTAAGACAAACAGAAGAAGATTCAGGTACACCAAAGACTGATGAAGAAATTATGGTTATGGTTCTTGGAAAGAGATCATCATACATGAAAGGAATAGGATATGGACCAAAGCCACCACGAAGTAAAGAAGCATCATCTTACTCACAAGAGTATGTTGAATCTCTAGAAACTCGTCTTAAAAAGACGGAAGAATTATTGGAGAGCCAACGTTTAGAGTCTGAACGAAGATCCAGTGAGCTTAAGGCAAGGACAGAGGAATTATTGGAGGATCAACGCCAAGGGTATGAAAGAAAGTTTAGCCAAATCAATGAAATTCTGAAGAAGCTTTAGCGGAGGAAGTTCGTCACTTAGTAAGGTACATCTGATTATGTTTCTGTTTGCAAATGTGGTTTGTGATTCTGACTCATGTTTGAGAGAGAGGGAGGGGTGGGATAGAGGTTTTTAGATAATTATGGTTATGATTTTTAACTATAGTTTGTTAAGATTTTGCTTATGTTTGAGATTCTGACTTATGTTGGGGGGGGGGGGGGGGGGGGGGGGGGGGGGGTATTGGAGTTCTTACCTAGTTTATGAGTTAGTGATTTTAAATTATAGTTTGTTGTCATGATTTTTGCATAATTATGATTTATGTTTGCGGTGGGTGGGGATGTTTGAAGTTTGGAGTTTTTTCTTCTTCTTCTTCTTCTGAGTATAGAAAAGTAAGAAACAAAAAAGACACTAAAAGGATTCTTTGAGGATGAGGTTGTCCACGTGAATGGCGCGTTAAGCCCACATGGGGCTTCTTCCATTTAGATAGCAGAGTGCTGGAATTTTTAAATGTGGACAGCAAGAGTGTGTGCTCCACCTGCAGCTAAAATGAACCCCCAAAATGTCCACTTGTCACCATCTCTCTCGTATGCCATCTGCTACAAGTTGGATTTCATTGTCATATGTCTCATCTCCCTTAACAAGGTGACACGCAATCTTTGAATCTATTTCTGCCCGTCATGGTTCTATTCCTGCTTCAATAGCTAAATCAATGTATTCCCTCAATGCCAAAGCTCCTGCAAGCGTTAGTGGTCCAGCTAGTGAAGTATATCGTTCTACATCTAACACCACTTCTCCAGACGAGTTATGAATGACAATTCCAAAACCAGACTAGTCATTGATAAGTGCGGAGTCTGTGTTGATCTTATATGAGGATCTGGAGGCTTCCACCTATCTCTGTTGTGGTTTAAACGTGTTGAGTTGATGGTTCTTTGAGAATGGTCTGCTCTGTCTTCTTGTTGGACCGACAAACTCTCCCTTTATGGCTAATGTCTTGAAATTCCTTAGCATAATTCATAGCTTTAGCAGTAGGGTCGGTTATCACACTCTCCTCTTTGTTGAAAAGAATAGAATTTCAACGATTCCACATGGTTCACAAAGCTATTGCAAAGACTAATAAATCCTCCATAGAGAGTTCTTTAGCCCTAAAAAAAAGAGAGAATATCAGAATGTGTCATTTGTAGAAGTTCCGTCATTAGGCTCCACTGAGACCAATATGTTTTTATGGATTTACAAAACCACAAAGCATGGATTTCAGTTTCTGCTTCCTTTTTACAACATGAGCATATACCATCTTCAATCACCTTCCATTTTGCGAGATTTAGCTGAGTAGGTAATGTCTTGAGGCAAGCTTTCCATAGGAAGATCTTAATCCTTGTCGATATATGGAGGTCCCAACGTTGCTACCACCATTGCTACATCTCCATTTTTGTAGAGAAGATGTTTTACCAACCCATCTATAGCCACTTTGTATCCACTTTTCACTAAATACGGCCCCTTTCTATCATAGTGCTGTAAGAAAGTGTCATCGATGTTATGCTTACTAAAGGGAATGCTGGCAATCAATTGTACATCCTCCTTTGAAAACAACTCGGACAATTTCCTCATGTTCCAATCATTTGCATCTGTGATCAGACTCTAACCATATAGTTTGTAAGAGGGAGAGACATCACCTTGAAAGTTGTTTTTCTTGGGAACTATCGGTTGTTATAAATATCACACATATTGGCTGCTTGATTCACCATTTTCCTCCTTTCATCGCCAGTTAGCGATCCTGTATAGTACTCCTCCAAACATAAGATGGTTGTGTCCCTGCTCTCGTTGTGAGAAAATTTTCCTGTGGATAGGGCTAAAAGAGACCGTAGTCGTTTCAGGATTCTTCAAGTGTGCTTTGCTAAACATAGCTTGATTAAAATGTCGGATTTCACAAAATTCCAACCCTCCTCTATCCTTGGGTTTAGTAGTCTTCCAGCTTACCCAATAGATTTTATTTCCTTTCTCAGGGCTTTCCCACCCAAAATTTGGCATGATCTTGTTAGGTTCCCAATAGCATGCCACTAAAAGCTTGAAACAACTCAAAATATAAGTGGGTATCACTTAACTACTACATTGATAAGAATTTTCTTACCAGCTTTTGAAAACAGCCAGCCTTTCCAAGCCTGAGCACCTTCATCACCTTTTCTGAGAGAAATTTAAGGACTCTCGTTTGTTCCTTGCTAGGTGAGAGGGTGACCCTAGATACCTCCCATGATCACGCACCATCTTGACGATCATCATGTTCACAATTAAGGCCTTCAAACTCACATTTGTATGTTTCCCAAAAGCCACCATTGATTTATCGTAGTTGATTGTCCGTCCTGAGGCACGTTCGTAGGCTTATAAAATTTGCTAGATCTCCTTTGCTTCCCCAGTTTTTCCGTGAAAAAGAATAGACTATTATCTACAAAAAAAAAAAAAAAAAAAAAAAAAAGGTGAGTTAACCATGTCTAGAGATTTTAAATCCAGATATTTTTCCAGTCATTTCAGTTGTCTTGAAGAGATTACCCTTTCAACACAAATGAGAAATAGATAAGGGCGAAAAGGTTCCCCTTGTCTAAGCATGTGTTTTGGTTTGAAACTCGACGATAGCTCTCCATTAATCAAAACATTAAAGGAGACTGATTCAAGACAAATAGCTATTTGATGAATCTAGAAGTTGCTAAAATCCATTTTTTCCATCATTTTATACAGAACCTACTCTATCATATGCCTTACTCATATCTAATTGGGAAGCAAAATCATTTTTGGCAGAACAAGAATTTATATGTGATGAAGACATTAAAAACCTAATTTTACATTATTAGCAATTAGACGACCCAACACAAACGCACTTTAATTCCTAGAAATACCCAAATCAAGAATTGATTTAAGCCTATTAGCTAAAACTTTAGAAATCAATTTATAAGCAACATTACATAAACTAATAGGTCGGAAGTCATTCACCGTAGTTGGAGACTTGCACTTTGGGATAGCAACAAGGTCATGTTATTTGGCCTTTTTAGAATGTTTCCCCCATTAAGACACTTTTGGATTACTCTCATAACAGTATCTCCCTAAAGTGTCTTAATGAGGGGGATTGGAGTTCTTACATAATTATGGATTAGTGATTATAGATTATAGTTGCGATTTTTCTTTGTTTTGAGATTTTGATTGTCATATCTTTGTTGTTGGGGGCTTGGAATTCTTGCATAATATATGCTAAATTGTGATTTTCGACTATAGTATGTTGTCGTGATTTTGCTTATTTTTTAGACTCTGATTTTGACTATGTTTGAAGTGGAGGAGGGAGGGGATGGGGGATTGAAGTTCTTACATAATGATGAGTTATGATTTTAGATTATAGTTTGTTTTCGTTATTTTGCTTCGTTGTTTTGTTTCTGAGGTTTCATTTGAAGTTTGCTTTTGAGGGGCTTGTTTAGTATTGTGATTCCGCTTGAATGGAGTTCTTCATATGTATGAAATGTTATTTTATATATGTTAGAGATTATTTATACAGATTACTTTGTTTTTGCAGTACAAGATTATGAATGATGGTAGTGAGCATAATTATTTTGGTTTGTGGTGTGTATATTAAATGATGGGTCGTCTATTTTAGTCAACTCAAATCTTGACTTTGTATTGTAAAATGTAGCTTTGATTTGGTGACTATAAACATAATATTAGCTTGTAAAAATAGTTTGGTAGGTGAATGTGCACTCATACTTAACTCAAATCTTGACGTGCAATTTTGTGCTTGGTTTGTTCAAAACGTTATGTGCGATTGCCTTTCTCTGCCTTTCTCCCTTCCCCCATCTTGATAACTTATTTTGTAGATATTTTGCTAGACCAAAAAGCTTTAAATTACCATTCTAAAGATCTATAGTTCAATTATTCATCCCATAATTGTTGAACTTAAAAAAAAAAAAAAAACTTTGTTTTTTCTTGTTTTTAACATCACGTGTAACTTTTGTATATGTTATCTACTTTTAAGTTGTTGAATTCATTATTTTCATTTCATTTGATGTATTATCAAGATGTACTTTTAGATTTAGAAAATCTTTTTTTTCCTCGGACAAAATGCAGGAAATATGAGTAAAGAAATTGAATTAATAAAAGCTTAACTTCTTTTTTTTTTTTAAAAAAGCCTTGAAAAGGAATTTTTTAAAACATCTCTATATTTAGCAAAGAACAAAAAATGCCTCCATGACAAAGAAATATAAAAAAAATTGCATTGCAATTGGTCATTTCTTTGCCACTTTGGCGAAGAAAAACCCAACGTCGCCAAAAATGTAGAATTCAATACAATTCTAGCGACGACCCTTTGCAATCGTTGCCAATAATTGTGACTAAAATAAACTTTCATTATTGCAATAATTCCAATTGGTTACTCTTAGATTTGTGACAATAATTTTCAATACTAACATGGTGACAGAAAATAAAATTTGTTGTAAAATGGTGCCATTTTAATAATTGGACAAAATATATTTTTGGTTCACCAGTTTTGTGTTTGGTTTTTTTTTGTCTTTCAATTTTCGAACTCAACAAATTTACCTCTCAAGTTTACATTTGGTAGCACTCTTAGTCAATTCGTCAACTTTTTGTTAATTTCTAATGGATAGGGGTGCAAACCAAAATCGAAAACCCGCTCAACCCGCTCAAACCAAGCCGAAACTGCAGTCGGTTTGATTCCGGTTCGGTTCAGCCGATCGGCGGCGGGTCTAATATTCGTTAAGCCTATCATATTCGGTCGGATTCGGTCTGATGGGAGTCAGAGTTGTTCCACCCGAGTTGACCGCACAAATAAGGATGTAACTTTTTTTTAAAAAAATTATTATCAATAACTTATCTCCTCGCAAGTGGCCCATTGTGAACTGATTCTAGTTTAAGATTATCATCTTCAATGTCAAAGAGTCGAATGAGCCAATCTATTTCAACTGATTCTACTGGTAAAACAAGTAATCCTTTTCGCTTTCAACATGCTGATATGGAAGATGATGAGGATGATTTTGATGTGGACACAGAAGTTGATGTTTACTTATTGGAACATCGTGCAAAAGATGATGAGAATTTAACATCTTAGAATGGTGGAAAGTGAACTCTTCTAGGTACAAAGTTCTCAGTAAGGTTGCACATGATGTTTTGGCAATTCCAGTATCTACAGTTGCTTCTGAGTCTGCATTTAGTATTGGTGGGAGAGTGATTGATCCTTTTTGCTCCACTTTGTCTCCATCCACAGTTGAGGCACTTATTCGTGGACAAAATTGGCTACGTTCAAATGATATAAGTGTTGATCTCCAATCATATTTGGAGGAAGTTTCTAATGATGAAAAAGGTTTGATAGAAACTTTTTGGTTTTTGAAACTTAATTTCAAAATTATGTTAATTTATTTCTTTAATAAACATTATTATTTTTTAGATTTGAAATCATACATGGAGGTAATAGCTAATAAAAACCTAAAGGACAAGTAGCAAATGAGAATACTTCATGAAGGCTGATGAGTGAACCTGAAATGAAGTCTAAGCTTAGATTTTAATTAGAATTCAATTTCGATTGTAATTTCTCAATTTTATTATGAACTAAAACTTAATGTTTTTCTGTTATTTGATGAACCTTTCCTTGGAGCCTTGGAGTTTGATCTTGAATTGAAATTTTTATTAGATTTAATTTTAAGTTAATCTATTGTGTTTTACTTTTAACTAATTTAAATTCTAATTTGTAAAAGAAAAATCAAATAGAAAATAGAAATACAAATGAAAAATAAGTAATTTAAGAAAAGAAGGAGAAAAAATGAAATTCAGGAGTTAAATTTTTAAAAAAGAGAGGAGAGAAAAATTTTAAACATAAAAATTAAATATGCCTCTCATCTTGTAAAATGTAAGTTGGCAGCTCAATAAAAATTAAAAAAAAAAATTGTAAATTTAGAAGAACAAGAAATAAATCATAAAAAGTAAACAAATAACAATAATTAAAAAACAAATTTAACAAACTAAAAAAATATATTAAAACTTAAAAGAAAAACGTGGGCTACGCAATTGTGCATGCACAATGCACATTGTGCAATTCAAAGCCCATAATCGACTCGTCACCCGTGTATCAGACCCACGCGCTCGTCATTTCGTACGCGGTTACCCGTGCACCGAAATCGCCAGTCTAAACAATTCGGCTGACACGGTTTGGCATTGTACCTGTTCGGCTTCGATTTTTGAATTTTTTGCCCTTAATTTATCGGTTCGACTCCGGTTTTGTACAATAACCGAGCCGAATCGAGCCGCTTGTACCCCTACTAACGGGGAGCTGTTGTGGCACCTATTTTTTATTTAAAAAATAATATTTTCTATTTTTTAATTATTAAACTTTAAAAAAAAAACATTTTTCTTATTTCTCTTCCTTTTCTCTTCTTTCTCATTCTTCCCACTTCCTTCTCTCTTCTCCTTCCATCTTCTTCTTCCTCCAATACATGGCCACCGTCGTCACCGGTGTAAATCATCTTTTTTATATTCTTTCTCTCCCCTCTCCACCACACGTCTTCACAGCTGTCGTCCTGCCGTTGTTGATTGCCATCACCTTTTTTTTCCTTTCTTTTTCTCTTTCCCCTTCTCTCTACCACTGTTGTCCACTATTTATGACGGGCTAAAATGATGACCCTTCGTTTTTGTGTCAAATCTAAAAACGAAGAATTTTATTTTCGTTTCAGATTTGAAAAATGAGGGGCTTCATTTCATATTTGAAAATGAAGGGCCTCGTTTTCGTTTCAGAAATGCAAACGAAGGGCTTTGTTTCAAATTTGAAACGAAAGCCTTTCATTTTTGTTTCACCCCAGACTCCTTCTCTTCGCAAATAGCGGTCGACAGCTGCTGAGAGAAAGAAGAAGGGAAAAGAAAGAGAAGAAGAAGGAAGGTGATGAAGAAGAAGAGGAGAAAATGAAGGAAGAAGGAAAAAAAAAAAAGAAGTGGCGGCGATGGTGGCAGCAAATGGAGGTCGGCGGGTGGTGGTCAGCGATGAAGATGACATTCGAAGGATGAAGAAAAATGAAAAAAAGATGAAGGAAGGAAGAAGATGGATTCGTGAGGAAGAGGAGAGGGAAAAAAATAAGAATAAGAAAAATATTTTTTTAAAAGTTTAATAATTAAAAAAAATAGAAAAAAATATTTTCTTGATACAAAATAGGTGTCACGTCAACTTTCGGTTAGAAATTAACAGAAAAGTTGATGGAGGGACCAAGAGTGCTACCAAATGTAAACCTCGGGAGCAAATTTGTTGAGTTTGAAAACTGGGGGACTAAAATGAAACCAAATGCAAAACTGAGGGACCAAAAAGATATTTTGCCCTTAATAATTTCACTGTTGAGTTAGCGATGCTTTTACTAAAATGTTGCTATTGGTTCACCGATTGTGTAGTGACGTTTTTCTTTTGTTGATGATAGCCTATGGCAATGCTTTGTTCTCATTAAGACATTTTTGTTTCCTTGTTGAAAGGTAATATTTTGGTAGTGTATATATAGTTTGTAGACAATAGATTTTAGAAAATGGTGGGATTTGTGATCACATTCTTTTTACATAAATTGTCGCTAACAATTTTTTGGACATTTTTTAATGAAATTCATTTCATTTGAACGAAAATTTAAATTGAACTTTACATTTGAAGATCAGCAACAAAGTAGGTACATTTGCTGATGCATTAATTTCAACGGTAAAGAGTTTGTCTTTAAGCTCGCGCAAAAAGCCTCTTTGCCTCATTTTCTCTAACCCCATCTCTATTTTCTCCCCACTGCGAGTAGTCTCTTTTTATGTGATCCAAAAGAACATCACCTTCTATATGTTCTTCGTCTTTTTCCTTTCTCCACTAATTTCTTGTATCTCATTAACAAATTTCTAGCTTCATTCCATAAAACAAAATCCCACAAAAGAAAAAAAATACACCAAATTAATTTGATGGAAAAAGACTCAAAATCTTATTATTTTTTTCTTTTTTTTTTTCTCCTTCTTCCTCTTAATTTCTCTATGTAGGGTGGCAAATTCGAACCTTTGACCTCTTGGTCCTTTATGTCAAGGGTGGCAAATTCGAACCTTTGACCTCTTGGTCCTTTATGTCGTCGAGTTATGCTCATGTTGGCAGATGTTACTTATTTTTACTACTATTCGTAATTTTTCTTTTTTATCATAATAAAAAATGAAATAAAATGAATATGTATTTGTGGAGTTTTGACTCCTTTATAAGTAGGGGTGAACAAGTGATAGGACCAAAATAGTCTTATATTTTTATGCCTAAATCATGTTAGTTTGGGGGTTTTAATGTAATTAATTGATCATTTTGTAGGGATTTGAGCATAAGGCATGTTTCGGGAGATTCTACGTTGAATCAAAGTTCCAACGCATCAAATCGGAGGTCATTCGGACACCCGAGTGAAAAGTTAGAGCAAAAATGACCAGTGCTACACGCTGGATAGCGTCTAGATGCTATCGACAGTTCCCTAAAGCGTCGCTCGACGTTGCGGCAAGCCCTTGTGACGCTGGTAAGCGTTTAGACGATGTCCAGAGCGTCTAGATGCTCCGTCGATTTGTATACATAGATTCTTTTGCGATTTAAGTCATTTTTGTCTCGGTTTGTGGCCGCGAAGAGACCATGTTAAGGTCATTTCTCTCTGTTTTTCAATAGAATAGGATAGTTTAGGAGTTTTTGGTTAATCTTTGGTGTCCGGAAACACTGTAACAATATTCGGCTAGACTATCGACGCCGTTTCGGGTTGTAAACAAGGTACTATGTATTTCTGTGAGATTTATTCCATATTTCCAGTATTTTCCAGCATGTTCTATTGTTTCTTGATTCTTGTTTGAATGCCCATAGCATGTATTCTTTCATAGATAGATTGACAACCTATTCGCGTCGATTGAATACGTGATCGTTAGTTTTGCTAACACTAGGACCGGCTCATACTTGCATCATAGAGGCTAGTCTTTCATGTAGATTGCATGATAGGACCTAAGAATCAAGAGAGCTAATTAATTAAATTAGGAATGCATGCTTAGTTTAATTAATTGGCCTTAATCAATCCCTAGAACTTAAGGCGATTAGCTACGTTAGTATGGAACGCTATCGTGCCCAACTAATTAGGGCTAATTAGGCTAATTAACTTGATGCTAGGTTGGGTTAATTGGGATTTAGGGGACCTAAGTTTGCTTAGGGGCTTAGCCGGCTTTAATTTACCGGTGAGTCGATTAGGTAATAGAAGGCTAGGAAATAGCTTGCATTTAGGCGTTCTGTGATAAGAAATAGCATTGTACCCAGTTTTATCCCGAAACAGTGCCCAAGGTTAACCATTAGCATTTATCTTACTGCTTTCAGTCACTCTGTCTATTTTATGCTTAATTCCCCACAGTCCGTGTCAATAAGAAATCCAAATAATAAAAATTTAATTTACTCGGTTCCCTGTGGTTCGACCTGGTCTACTATTAATTACTACAAGTAGTTAATTTTAGATCGGTATTATAAATTGTATTTGATAGAACCTTCGACAAGCTCTTCTATTAACAAGGAAAACCAAAAAATCGAGTGACCGACCAAAACGACTTCGGTCGGTTGGTTTAATGTATATGTCGGTCAAGGTCGGTTTTACACATAGTAAAATTGGCCATTCGGTTAGTCGACATGGCCAAAAAGGATCAAATCAACTGAACCGATTGACAATACACATACCTTAAAAAAATTATATAATGCACTATATGCTGTGTAGGGTGCATTTGAGAAAACTAGTTGTTGGTTTTAGCTTTAGGTAATGATTACCTACATTTAATATATATAATTTTTCCTAATCACCTTCTTCACTCTCTTTCTCTCTTGTTTTCATCTTTCATTTCCATCTTCTTCTCCTTTTCTCCCTACTATCTTTCTCCTTTCTCTCTTGGTCTTTTGTTTTTTCTTTTTCTTTTTAATAGTGTCTTCTTTTTCCTTTTAATAGTGTCTTTTGCCGAAGAGATCCAAGCACCGGCACCACCACGGACTACATCATCGTTCTGCCGCAAACCACTTTTTTTTCTCCTTCTCTCTTCTCTCTTTCTCATCTTCTCTTTTCTTTTCTCGTCTTCTCCCCTCCTCTTCAGTCCTTTTTCTTTTTAGTCAAAAATGTCTCCAGTGAACTCCTAGTAGCCTCGGTAGCTTCAACGAACTCTCAAAACGACTGAAACCAACCAATTTTTTGCGTTTAGTCAGTCAGTCAGTTCCACAATTACCCCCAAACTAACGACCATAGACCAAGTAAAATCGACATGTTGGTGGCCAGCGCTAGTTTGAGCCCAAAACCGACGCTGACTGATCAATGATCATCCCTATTTATAAGTGTAGATTTTGTTTTTTAAAAAAAGTAAATGTTTTATTTCCATAATAATGTTCATTTTGCAAGGATAATATAAAATGTCTACTCAATTTCATTTTATATGCTTATAAATGAGAGAGAGCTCCTCTTGTTTATTTAAAGTTTTAATATTTAAAAAGATTGGAGAAATGGAGGAAGTTTTAGAGATTGAAAAATGGAAGAAGAGAGTAAGAGAGTATTAAAAAAGAAAAGGAAAAAAAAGAGGAAAAATAGAGAAGTATTAGGCCATAGATCGAAGCAAATCAAGAGAAAGAAGAAATAGAAGAGGGAGGCAATATGGTATAGATAAATAGTTTTCGTTCATATACCAATGGTATGAGCATTTTTTAACTTTTTTTTTTTTTAAGGTTAAGAGTATTAATGCAACTTTTAAAAGTTCAGGGGTATTTTTAAAACGAGGTACTAACGATTTCTGTCCACATACTAACGGTAAGGGTATTTTTGAACTTTTTTTTTGAAAGTTTAATGGTATTAATGAAACTTTTGAAAGTTTAGTGGTATTTTTGAAACAAAGTACAAAGTTCAGAGGTATTTTCTATAATTTAGCCTAGAAGTAAAGAACAAGTTATTTTTTGAGATTTTTTAAGTACAACAAATGTAAGGTTAAGAATTTGAACCTCTAATCTCAAGTTAATAAATAGACATCTTGATCGCTGAGTTATGCTGTTATTAGCGAGAAAAAAAATATTAAATTGGATGAGCTCAACAAATATATAGCACATCAATGAACAATAATGGCAAACATAGGTTTTCTATTAAATTGTTAGTTGTTAAGACATCTATTCTTTCATTTGAGATCAGGAAGCTAAGTTCAAATCCTCACTCTCACATTTTTAAATTGCTAATGGTAAATCAATATGCTTTTATTGTATATGGTATAGCCATTGATTAACATAAATCAACAATTGTTGAACTTAAAAAAAAAAAAAAAAACATAAATCAACAATTAACCACCTAGGTGTTTTTTTTTTTTTTTTAAACTAACCACCTAGATGTTATGATTAAATAATAATAAGAATCAATAATTAACCTATAAATTAATGAAGGTTAAATTATACAAAGTACTCTTAAATTTTGGGGTGGACTTCAATTATGCCCCTAAACTTTGAAAAGTTTCTTTTTAACTCTTGAACTTTGAAATTGTTCAAAAAAAAAAAAAAAAAAAACCAATTGAAAAATTTTCCATTAAAATAACGAATGAAAATTGACTTAAGAACTGATGCATAAGAATCAAAAGGCATACATGAGATTATTTACAACACCATATATATTGGCGTGCAGGTGAAAATTTTTAACCTATAGATGATGTTGTGTAAATGATGTTAATGATATATTTTGAGTTGAAATGGATAGTAATAACAATCTTAATCTTTTAGGGGGCGTTTGGCCCCTTGAGTTGAGTTGAGTTGAGTTGGGTGTTAAACCCAACTCACCGTTTGGCCTATGGAGAAATTAACTCTCCATAAAAAAACTCAACTCTACCGACTTGTTAGTGTTGGGATATTAACTCCACCAACTTGTACAGTAACCCTATTAACATATTTTATCATCACTTCTCTAACGACATATGGTCACCGTCGGTGACCTTCTCCGATGACCGGCGACCACCTTCGACGACATTCTCCGACGACCAGCGACCGCGACCACTTCGACAACCGACGACCATATGCGGAAACTGAAGGCCACTACTGAGACTACCTTCTCCGATGATGGAAATTGTTGACAACCATATCTGGCAACTGGTAGTACTGTCTCCGGTGGCTATCACCAGCAACAATTCCCAACGATCGACGACACTCCCATGGTTCGAAATAATATGAAATACACATGTACTTAGTTGGTCTGATTCTCTGCTCCAACAATCTTTCTTCGAAACATATGAACTCGACCCATTGTTGGCCATTACTTATATTTTGTGAACCATAATTATGTTTTGTGAATCATGTAAATAGGCCCTTGATGCTAATAATATTTTGTGAATATTCTACTCCTACATGACATTAATGTTGAAATATATTGTCGTTTTCTTGTCATCTTGAAAAAGTAAAATATTGACATTCTCTTTTCCAAAGATGTTCAATTTAGTACATGTGTTTAAACAAAAGTAAACAAACAATGTTCCTTTGCGAAAAAAAAAAAAAAAAGAATACGTAATGGTTAATGTGTTTTTTTTTTTTTAAAAAAAAAAAACTCCTTCATAATGAAGACCCTATTAGAAATTGAAAAAGATCATAATAAGGTCCTCATTTGTTAGTTTCAAAGAAGTTCAATGTGTGTTTAGAAAATGAAATATGAGATTTCTATATTTTGATAGAAGTTAAATTGTGTTTAAAGAAAAAAAAATACAAGTACATTGTCTTTTTTCCATTCATTAATTGCTATTTGTTGTTATAAAGAATGCAACATTTGATTTCTACAAATTGAAAGAAGTTTAATGTTTAATGCAAATATTTGATTTCTATAAATTGAAAGGTCAATGTGTAGTAGAAAGAGAAAACAAGGTTACATTGCCTATGGTTTGGAAGAAGTCAATTTCTAAAAAAAAAAAAGATAAAGAATGATGTTTTTTTTTTTTAATAAAAAAGATCAATGTTGAAATATATTATTTTTTTGAAGTTGACATCTGAATTCAGTGTAGTGTTGGAAAGTTGGAAAAATATGTGTTCTAGATGAATGGTTGGATAAAATAAAAATATAGGTATTGGGATTTATGCCTTAAAGCTTCGTAATTAATGATAATTAATAATAATTTTGATTATTTTATTTACAATATAATATTATCCATTATATGAAAAATCCAAAGTTATTAGTGTAATCTTGAACAGCATGCGATTGACATACGAGATGATCATGTTCAAGAAATAACTTAAAGGATCATAGTATATGGATAAGATTGGGTGCCTTATCCTGGTAACACTATTGATACGGCCCACTTGAGTTTGTGTAAGACTGGACCACAAAATATTTAATCTCTCTTTATAAATCCGTTAATTGAGAAGATCAATATTTCATTAGGATGATCATATGCGACTCGATTTTAATCCTGAATGAGTTATGAACTCTTGTCTGTGAGGGCTTGTCCTTTGATTTGCATGGGTGAGAGTGACTTTTGTAGCCGATTCAATATGCCTACCATTTTGAGGACTTGACCAAATATGGAGCTGGGAACATAATCCCACAAGTTGAAATTCACTCTTCCCCATATAGGACAAGTAGATGAGTAGTTCCCTTAAGTGCTGATTAGGGACTTGAATAATGGGGCCCTACCCTCTCACTGGCCTGAGAGAGACTTAGTTTATAATTAGATTATAAACAGATTGTTCATTAGAGGATCAGTGGTACTTAAGGTGCAAGATGTAATTATAGAGGTAAAACAGACTTTTGACCCAGCTGTAATTATGAACAACTCATGAAGGATCGACTTGCATGTAATAATTATATCTATGGACACAACTTGTCCTACAGTGTATAAGAGTGCAAGGTCTATAGTGAAGTGACTTATAGTTAATGAATGAAAATTAATTAATTAAAGAGTTTAATTAATTGATTTTGTATCATTGGAGCTTATAATTTGTAGGTTCATAAGTCCCCTTGCTAGCTTATAGTAACACTAAAAGATCAATTTAGTCGAAAGAAAAGTTTGAAATATTTAAATTAATATTTAATATATTAGATATATTAAATATATAAGAGAAAAATATATTTATTGTATTTGATACATTAAATAATTAAATAATTAATGTATATTAGATACATTAAATAAAAGATACTTATAGAATTTGAATAAGATTCAAATAAATAAATATCGTATGAGATTTGAATGAGATTCAAATAAATATAAAATATATTTTAATATATTAGATATTAAAATATAATATTTTAATTATGACAAAGATTTTTCCCTTAGTCTCTATAAATAGGACCCTTGGGTTGAACCATTAGACACAACACATCTCCTCAATAGAGAATTAGAGAATTCTCTCTAGACCTCTTCCTCTCCAATCCCTTGTGGATTTTCTTTCAAGAGGCTCCCACAAGCCTTGATCCTGTGTTCGAGTCATAGCCAAGAAGATTTTATGGAGAAGATAAAGATCCGCCAGAAATATTTTCATCTTTACTCCAAGTAAGTTTGCTTAACCTTAATTTTTAGTTTAATTTTAAATAAAATCAAAGACGATCCAATTCTTCTGTTGTGGAGTGAAACGTTCATTCCTTCAATAGGAAACAAAAACAGTTAGCTAAAAATCATTCTACTTTGGATTACAAAAAACTGCACCAGATACTCTTGATAACTCAATTCAATTCTGCATCTCAAACACAGACTTTCTAATTCAACTCAACCCAACTCTGCAACCTAAACACAGATTTCTGAACTCATTGACAAATAAACCCTGCCCAACTCAACTCAACTCTGCGTGCCAAACACTCCCTTATATAGTTGAATTTTTTTTTGAGTGGGGAACAAGAAAATAAAACACTACATAAGACAGTCAACAACCACCTCGTTTAAGTAAATGCTTCTCAACTCCTCTGGAACTTCTTCCACCAGCTTCTATTCTTGTTGAAGATCGACTGCAACTCCCGCAATTGCATGCACCAGGCCATTAGCTTTTCGGTCACACCATCTGAAAGAGCAGTGAGCAAATTATTTTCAAAGCATGGAAACTTCTTCAATAACTTGCCCAACTCCGATTGATGATGAATATTTTTTTGTAGGAGATGAACAATCAAAGCAGAGTCGGTCTCCACCTCCACTCGTGCAAAACCCATTTCAAGTGCTAGGAAAAGCCCATCTCTTATAGCCATTGCTTCCACCGTATCAACATCAGTAATCCACTAGATCAGTTTGGCCAAAGTAAGCATCACTTCTCCCTTTTCATCTCTGAGCACTGCGCCGATACCACTTCGATTATCCACTTTCCTTATTGCTGCATCTATGTTTAACTTAAAATTAGGGAAAACGGGTGGCCTCCATTTTTAATTTCGTTGAGAAATTAAACCTCGATTTGAAAATCCTCTTCTATTGTACTCGTGAAACTGTTGGATATATGCCATACAAAACTCCCAATTATTGCGAAGAAAGTCATCCTCTTGGCTCCCATTCAATACCACTTTGGTCCTTGTGTTCCAAATCCCCTAGCACATCACGAAAAACTCTTCGAACTTTTTTTAAACCACCAAATTAAATCAACGCATTTAGAAACATTTCTAGGCCATTTCATATGCTAAAAGGGTGACTCCTTCCACCTGAACTTTGAAAACCTGCACTTCCAAAGAGCATGAATAGAAGTTTCAGGCTCCATATGACACCTTGGACACATCTCTTCCACAACCATCCTTCTTCGGATCAGATTTGTTGAAGATGGTATGAAATCGTGGTACATTCTCCAAATAAAAAATTTGATCTTATTAGGGATAGTGCAATTCCAAAACAATTTCCACTAGCTTCTCAGAGCCCCTCTGATCGATTTCGTTTGCTACACGCAAGTGCACGTGATCGAAGTAATAAAGAAACTGGAAGTACTCCAGAGTATCGTACCCAAGGGAACGATTTTTAACAAAATTTACTAAGATGACACAAAATTGTTTGCAAAATACAATTGTGGTAACCAAATGTGTAAATGTATTTGGGAGGTTGTTTTTGCTAAAGAAAATAAATAAAAAGTCAATAATTAAGAAAAATGGGATCCAAGTCGCTTATGCCTCTTTGGAAAGAAATGCTACTTAAAATGCAATTGCAATCATAGTTAATACACGAGAACTAAGTAAACCGAATTCAACTCCTATTTGATTTTGCTTCAAAATCTTTAGGAGACTAAGTGATTAAACCTATATTTCTATGGCTAATCTAACTTAGATAATTTAGCACACAATTCTAGGGGTTTTGGAGTCTCGCCCTATGTCTAGGGTCGATGTTCAGGACTTATGTCTAAGCCTTTTCCTCCATTGCTTTTGTGACATCCGCTTTCTCTTAACCCTTTCGGTATTAAGTTCAAGCTTGACAAGCAATCACTAGTTGGCCAGCTAGGTTTACCCACATTAATTCAACAAAAACAAACCAAGTCTTGAATATTAACTAGATTGAATATACTTTAAGCTCTACATCCCTCCTCTAGGGCATTCACTAACTTGAATCCCTATGGAGAAATTAGCTCATTATGAAAGGAATGAAAACCCAAAATTTATTTGCTATAAAATTCATAATTAATACAACGAAATAAAGGAAATAACCTTAAGGCAAACCGAATTGAATTTTATCAAGGAACCTTAATGTAAACTTAATCTATAATTAAGAATTCCCACAAAAAGGTGTGGTAACAATGCTGAAATTAATAAATTGAATTTAGAATTTCACAAATCAAGCTACTGGGAATTTCAACCTTTATAGAGATAAAAATAAAATCCAAAATTTCACAAGCTTTTATAAGAGATGGAAGAAATCGAAACACAGGCTTCAATGTCTCATTCAAATTCAACAACATATAAGAACATTGGACTAAACAAAGGCTAACTTCATAGCTAAAATTTTGCAGAAAATAAAGGATTACAACAGAATGGAATTGAACAAAACAGAGTAACAAAACTCTTGGAAATTCCTTGCTTTGATTGAACCAAAGTTCCTTAACGGGCAATTGGATCTTTACCTCATCGAACCTTCATTAAGGAGGGATCAAACTCAGAATTTAAAGAGAAAAAATACAAGAAAAACTACTGTAAAGAAGACAGAAAACGAAGATCAAAGCTGCTGTCCGAAAATGAAAAATAGCAGAAAAACCCATTCCCGATTTGCTTCGTTTTCTCCATTTTTATAGGCATTGAGAGCTAGGGTTTCCATCTTTGTGCTCCTTCAATCATGGGTCAAGGTTTGGGCATGAGATTAGGTTGAAAAATCTCTTAGAAATCGCATAAATTCCATAAATTTTGGTGTTTTCCTAAGATTTCCGTAATAAATGATAAGGCCATAAAATGCAATTGCATTTTTCTTCTTGTTCACCACCTCGCCTTCTCAAGGAAATGCAATTGCATTTCATTTGCATTTTCTTCATTGCTTCAAATCTGCACAAAAACAACAATTTAGCCAACTTTTCTTTATTTTTTTCAACTTATTTCTTCTTTGTCCATACTCCGACAAGCTTGCATGAATTTATCTTATAAATGCTATTTTTAGCTTGCTCGTTATTCGATAAAATATGCAAAAATGGCAAGAACAACTTAGTTTTAAGGTTAAATAATCCTCATAACTGAGAATTATCACCCTCCCCCTCTGAAGATGAAGCCACATCCATTAAAGAGCAAGCTAGATGATATCCATATTTTACTAAACAGTTTTTGCCTTTTCATAGTGCCAAATTAGCTTATCCTCACCCTTGATTCTAGGCCTTGGGAGACTGAAGATTTGTTTGACATCATTTTCGTGAAACCAAGAATTTATTGTCACTTCATCCCACTGACCAGCTTCATTCAAAAAAACTTCGACCTTAGCTTCTAGATGCACATTCTGCATATGGATAACTTTCAGCGATGGTGGTCTAACCAACCAATTATCCTTCAATATATTTACACTTTTTCCATCCCCAATTTGCCATCTTAGGCCTTCCTTTAGCAGCTATCTTCCCCAAACAATAATTTTCCATGTATAAAAAGCATTATTATGAATTTTAGCATCCAAAAAGTTTGAAGAATGAAAATACTTACCCTTCAACACCCTAGCCATTAGAGAATTTGGAAACTCTAATAACCTTCACCCTTGTTTAGCTAATAGTGATTTATTAAAGATTTCCATATCTCTAAAGTCTTGTCCTCCATCAAGCTTAGAACAACATGCTTTCTTCCATTTTGTCCAATGAATACGGTGTTGTAAGTCATCATCCCCCCACCAAAACTTCACTAAAATTTGATGGCAGTCCTCAATTAAAGCCTTCGGTAATCTAAAACAGTTCATTGATTATGTTGGGATAGCCTGGAGAACTACTTTGATTAGAATTTCTTTTCCACTTGCAGAAAAACGTTTATGCTTCCACTTCATCAGATATGCCCAAACTTTATCTTTTACATATATGAACGATATTCTCTTTGAATTTGAAAAGGTCACGAGAATCCCCATATATCTTTCATGAGCCTCCACTTTGACTACCTCCAGATGAGCTAGTATTTGATTATGTAACAGGGAATTGGTATTAGGGCTGAAACGCATAGTTGACTTAGTATAGTTCACCACTTGCCCCGGCCATGGCAATGTTATTTGCTTCCTCAGGATTAGCCCTGAAGAAAAGCAAACAGTCATCAACAAAGAAAAGGTGTGAGATTGAAGGAGAATACCTTGCAATCTTAAGGCCTGTAATCTCCTTGGAAAACTCCATATGGTTCAAAAACCTTAATAGACCTTCAGTACACAGCAGAAACAAATAGGGGGACAAGGGGTCCCCTTGTCTCAGCCCCCTAGTAGGCTTGACATGTCCTTTATGTTGGCGTTTGATGTTAAATGTGTAGGAAACCGTCGTGATACATCTTATAATCAAATCAACGAAAGCACCTCCAAAACCAAGGGCCTTTATAAACTTCTCAATAAAAAACCATTCCACCCTATTGTTGGCTTTGCTCATATTGAGTTTCAAGGCCGCTAACCCCTACTTACCTTTTTTCATGTTTTTTATACTATGCAAACACTAGAAACCGAGTATTGCCTTATCTGAAATATTTCTCCCAGGAACAAAGGCACTCTGAGATGGGGAAATAATAATTTTAAGATTCTCCTTCAATCTGTTTGCGATTGTCTTCGAGATTAGTTTATATAAGACATTACATAAACTAATTGGTCGAAAATCCTGAACACACGCTGCAAAACGAGATTTAGGAATAAGGGTTATAACAGTTACATTAAGAGCCTCCAGAGATTTACCACAATTTAATACCTCTAGTCAATATCGAAGGACATCAAATCCTACAATTGACTGTACTTTTTAAAGAAAAAAAACTGAGAACCCATCCATAATTTATATACTTGAAATTGAGTTGTAAATGATGTCATGTATATCTTTCAATTTTTAAACATCAACTCTCACATCAATTTTTGTCGAAAAAACTCTCTAATTTTCGTCAAAAAAAAACTCTCCAATAATACTTTTTGAAACAATTTCAGAGTCAAAGGTTAAAACAATAATTTTCAAAGTTTTGGTGCATAATTGAGACTAATTCCAATATTCATGTGTATTTTATATAATTTATCCATTAATTGTAATCATTGTTACATACGTGTATTCTAAATTTCCTATATTTACCATTATTTTTTAATATTAATTCAAAGGGGGAAAAATCAATTAATTAACCTAAACTTTTAATTTTATCAAATTGCACTCTAAACTTAGATAAGTGTTGCAATCTTAATCTTAAACTTAGAAAAGTGTTGTAATTTTTACCCTCCAATAAGTTTTTATTTGAAAATTCGTTAAAAAAATCTCATATGCTTTTAATGAATTATAAACACATGTGTATCAGTGTATGGTAGAAAATTGAAAAGATTTCAAAGAGAAATAACATTAGAGCTAGATTTTTGTTAAAATTTGTGAGTTTTGGCAAAGTTATTTAGGCAATGTTTGTCTCATAGGTTTTGAGATGAGTTTTGGCAATGATACAAAAATTCATGCGTTGTTTCTTGGATGTTTAATTTCTAAAACCTAGATACCCAATGATAAAAATATCCTATGAACTATGAGTTTTTATTATCATGAGATGAGATTTTTTTCATGAGAAATGAATTAGAGAGAGGAGAGAGAAAATACTCATTAATTATTTTTTAATTAATGTGTAAATTAATTTTAATTGGTTTTTTTAAATAAATTTTAATTGCTTTAATTTATTATTTATTTATTAATAAATTATCTGTTATAAATATTTTTTTTTAAATTAAATTATTTTTTCCATAAGGAAAGCCTATGAAACAAACATAGATATTTAACTCCTAGATATTTAATATCCATACCTATCATATAATATTACTGATCTACCGCCATGGTTAATTTGCGCATTAATCAAACTTAAATTTGTGTCAAACTTGATATTATTGAAATTGGTAAATTTATGAAGATTTTTATATTACTTTTTGTTAAAATTATTAGTTGAATGAGTGAAAATTTATTAGAGGATAAAAATAGCAATATTTAACTAAGTCTAGGCTAGAGTCCACTTTGATGAAATTGAAAGTTAGGATGAAAATTGGAAATTTTCCTTAAGTCTAATAATTAGATACTAAATTTGTGGTCATCCCAATTACTTTTCAATAAAAACATATTCAAACAACTATTTCCTGTATAGCATTCCATACATTATTTATTCTTTAGCATAAATAAAATCGTTTTTTCTTTAACAAATAATTACAGTCTAGGTATAAAATAATATTAATATTTAGGTTAAAATATCATTTTAGTCCATGTACTTTGGAACTTGTTCTATTTAGTTTATGTACTTTCAAATGTTCAAATTTAGTATTTGTATTTCAATGAATCTTAAACTTAGTCCCTACAGTTAATTTGTTACATTTTTTTTTTAGAAAAAATAGTTTCTATTAGTCTTTCCTCTATAAAAACTTTGCAAAAACTATTTGCATTGTGTCTTTTCTTAAATGAAAATTATTACTATTATTTTACAAAGTTTTGTAAAAATTAACTTCAAACCAATGGTTAAAATGTCGATATCGACGAAAATGTCGAGATCTCAATTCTATAGAAATTTCGATAGAAATATCAATAAAATGGCGATGTTGATGGATATTTCTAGAAAAATATTTAAAGAAAAAAATTAAAAAATATTTTATATTAAAAATAAATATTTTATCGTTTTTAAATAAGTAATATTGTTGCTCTTAACCTCGAATAATTATTGTCTATCAATAATTTTTGTCTCTTAACCTCGAATTATGACATGAAATCAATGCAAAGAGTGGGCAAATCTAAACATTCATTAAGCTCAGAAAAGTTTTCACAACCAAATACGAAATTGAAATATCAACTATTAACTAGGAATAATAGGATTCGAATAGTGATTACATCAAAGCTCTAGAAAGAGTAAATTAGTTCATACTAAAAATCTCAATAAAAGTCCTAACTAAAATTATTGAAGTCATTACAACCAATAAAAGAGAAGGGAAAGGGAAAAGAAACAAATCTTAGCAATTCCACGAGTTTTGAAACGTCGTTCTCGTTCCGTTCGGTTGCTCATATCCTCTTAAATAGTGTCAAGTCGTCTTCCTCTCGTTCTCCCCCTTCAATCCCCTTCAAATTTTACAAAAAGATGTATTTATAAGCCAAAAATGAAGGAATTAACGTTTTACTCTGCAACGGAAGCATTGGATCGTCTTTAATTTTATTTAAAATTAAACAAAAAAAAAAGATTAAGCAAACTTACTTGGAGTAAATATGGAGATATTTCTGGCGGATTTTTATCTCCTCCACAAAGTCTTCCTAGCTATGACTCGAATATAGAACCAAGGTTTGTGGGAGCCTTTGGAAAGAAAATCCACAAAGGATTGGAGAGAAAGAAGTCTAGAGAGAATTCTCTAATTCTCTATTGAAGATATGTGTGTTTTATGTAGAATACACACAATGACTCACCCCTAGGATCCTATTTATAATGATCCAGAGAAAATAATTAAATAATATATTTTAATATCTAATATATTCAAATATATTTATCTAACCAATTTAAATCTTATTCAAACCTTTTAAAATTATCCTACGACATCCATTTTCTAATTTGAATCTAATTTAAATTTAATAAATATTTTTTCTTTAATGTATCTTAATACATTAATAATTTCTTTGATATTTAATATATCATATACATTAAATATGTTTTCCCTCATTTAATATATCAAATATATTAAATTTTAATTTGAACGTTTCAAAATTTTCTCTCAACGAAATTGATTCATATTTGTTCATATGAGCTAGTAAGGAGACCTTATGGACCTACAAATTATAAGCTTTAATGATACAAAATTAATTAATTAAACTCTTTAATTAATTAATTTTCATTCAACTCTAGGTTACTCCACTATAGACCTAGAGTTACACTCTTATGCACTGCAGGACAAGTTATGTTCATGGATATAACCACTACATGCAAGTTGATCCTTCACGAGTTGTTCGTAATTACAGCTGGGTCAAAAGTCCGTTTTATCCTTATAATTACATCTTGCACCTTAAGTACCATTAATCATCTAATGAACAATTTGTTTATGACCCAATCATAAAATAAGTCACTCTTGGGCTAGTGAGAGGGTGGGGCCCCATTGTTCAAGTCCTGAAATCAGCACTTAAGGGAACTACTCATCTACTTACCTTATATGGGAATGAGTAAATTTCATCTTATATGAGATTATGTTCCCAGCTTCCTATTTGGTTAAGTCCCTAAAATGATAGACTTATTGAATTGGCTACAAAAGCCATTATCACCCATGCTAATCAAAGGACAAGTCCTCACGGGCAGGAGTTCATTACTCAATCAGGATTAAGATCGAGTCGCATATGATCATCCTGATGAAATATTAATCTTCTCAATTATCAGATTTATAAAGAGATATTAAATATTTTGTGGTCCAGTCTTATACATATTCATTGTATAAGACACCCCCACTCACATGTCTCCACATGAACGATTTGGATCGAATCATTTGTAACTATTACAAAGTGAGTCGTATCAATAGTGTTACTAGGATAAGCTCCCAACCTTATCCATATAATACTATGACTCTTTAGATTATTTCTTGAATATGATCCTCCCGTATGTCAACCACATACTATTCAAGATTATACTAATAACCTTGGATTTTTCATATAATGGATAATATTAGATTGCAAATAAAATAATCAAATTATTATTAATTATTAAATAAATCATTAATTACGAGGCTTTAGAGCATAATTAATGATTACGAGGCTTTAGGGCATAAATCCCAAAAAAAAAACTCTGGGTGCACGTCTCAGATTCACGCTTCAAAGTTCGTAGCGCCTAGGCAGTGAAAACTGCACCTCGACGTTAGCATTATGTCCTCTCACACTGTCTGTGGCGCCTATGAGCTATAATTTTTTTTTTTTTTTTTAGCATTCAAGTTGAAAATCTTTGAACTTTGGCCTTCAAAATGAAATCCTTGATCATCTACAAAAATAAAAGAAATGCATGAATTAAAATCCAAAAACTATAGGAAAACTAATAAAAAACAACCTAAACAAGAAATCATAAATAAATATAAAAAGAACTTATCAAATACTTATTATTAGTATTATCTTCACATTAGTTACATTTTTTTTTGAAGCACATTAGTTACATTTTGTTGCTATTTTATTGATGTTTTTATGATATAATGGAAATGTCAATTCACTTCTCATGTTGATGTCAAACCAATAGACGTGCAAATGTCGATGGAAATTTAATACATTGCTTCAAACTAAACCTAAGGATTAATTTTAAGATTTATTGAAAGTTGATAGCACACTTTTGTGAGCTATTTTTATAGTTTAACTATTGCTATTTTTGATGCTTTATTGGATATTTTCACGCCATATCTGTTTATTGTATAGGAATCAAGCATTTGAATGAAGAATCAGAGATCAAGACAACTACAGTGCAAAAACGAGGCAATTTGGGCAAGAATTGAAGATTTAAGGAAAATGAGGAAGAAAATGCAGCATTGGGATCTGAGGGGACAACGTTAAGACGTTGTCCAACGACATCTCAACGCTGCAATGATGCAACCAGTCATACTGGGAGGATAGCGTTGAGACGCTATCTATAGTGTCTCAACGCTGAAGAGGACCGTGCGTTTGCTTTTTCGTCCGTAGCGTTGAGACGTTGTGCCTAGCGTCTCAACGCTACCCAATTTTCCTTAAGTGTTTTGAACATTAGGGTATTGATAGGACCTATAAAGTCCTATTTAATTACACTTATTTCTTGTTAATTAGAAGGATTTTATGTGTTTTATTATTATTTTTTAGGGATTCGAACAATTCACGTGTTTTGAAGAGTTTGCACCATTTCAGAATTAATTCGGACCAAATTGGAGGTGATTCGAGCAACTGAATTTCTATACCAAATTTGACCGGTCATATCATGATATTTCGAGATGAAAATATATTCAAATTTGGTATCAAATCGAAGCTTATTGAATTATCTTTCTAACGGTATAAGACTCATTGCATTCCAATAAGTATTATGAAAGTTATGGCATTTTGAGTGATTACTGCTCCTGCTGGAAAACTGCTGTACCCGAGAATATTTTGTGCCAACTTCCGTTCCCATTATCTTGCTGCTCACGTTTTGGAATATATTCAAATTAGATATCATTTTAAAGATCTCGGAATGATATTTTCAACCATATAAAGATCACGTTGATCCAAGGTTTGGAGAAGAAGTTATGGGCAAAATAATGAAGACTGCGCAATCCAGAAACTTTCCTTATTTGCAACATTCTATGTTTGTTTTAAGAATTTAGGGAAGGATTTTCGAGTTTTAGATGTATTTTCCAGCATTTTACAAGAGAGAACATTATTTACTTTATTTTATTTTATTTTAAATATTATTCCCTAATTGTTTTGGGAAAACATCTTTCTAGAATTTAGGGTTTCTTACTTGTGTAAGTTGTCTACTTGAAGGCTATTTAAGCCTTCTTATGGACAGCAAGGGGGATCTTTTTTTGGCCTCTTGACCTAGACGTTTTTAGAGAGCTTTTAGACTCATTTTCTCTTTTATCCTTAGACAATAATGGTATCAAATTTTATCACGATGCTCGGCTAAACTTCGCGTTCCCAATTCAGAGGTCGGTTGCAACCAATTGCAATGTTGTGAGGCTTGAACCTTAACTTAGTTTTCTTTCAATTGCAAGTGTTCTTTAATTCCCGTGTTAATTTTATAAGTATGTATTTTGATTAAATTGACCCCTTAATCTCTTTACATGCTTTATTGCTAATCACGATCATGATCCGTAATTGTCATGTTGAATGAACCGGTAGCATTAGAATTATCACATGTGTATGTTTATGGGTTTCCATGATACATGGCTTGCATGTTTAATTCTAGGAATTAAAGAAGCATGTTAATTAGGTGAAAGTTGTTTTACCTGATCGATTGTCTTGGTCGTTCCAAAGTTCGTAATGCCTTTACCTAAATAAATTGAAGCGGTTTCGTAAAAATTTGTTTAGGTAATTAGCGTTAACTTGGCGTTCGTTAGAGTTAATGACCTTAGGGAATTTGCTACTTTTTGGGGTTTCCTAATAAGTTGACCAAGTACTTGCATGGTTAAGATTAAATATTTTGAATGCCTATGATCAATGTTTGCAATTGAATATAACCGCACCTCTGAATTGGAACTTGGTAAGAGTTGATTTTTCCCTTTTAGTGTTTGTTTTGTTTTGTTATTTTTATTTCATTAAGTAAGAAAATTTTTAAAACCCCCATTTTTAATTGTTTTCTCATTTGCAAATTTAACTTAAGAAATTAATATTCGGTTCCTTGAGATCGACCCGGTCCACTCAATGCTACAAGTAGCTTAGGATCGGTTTATAAATTTTAATTTGACGAGCCCTCGACAAGCTCGCTTCAAATTTGGCGCCGTTGCCGGGGAACCACTATTAGTTTCTCTTTGTTAAATTTGATCTAAAAAAAAAAAAAAATTCTATTTTTATTTTTGTCTATTCCTGTTCTTACATGGCATCAAACCCTCAACATTATTGGACATTTGATAGAGCTGCGTCGTACGCTGATGAGGTTAGTGAGCTTAAATCTCAAATTTCTGATTTAACCTCCTTAGTTCTTCAAGTGGCAGTAGGGAGACTACAAGCAGTGGAGACATGTAAAATTTGTTCGTTCCAAGGACACACCACTGAAGCATGTCCTCAGTTGCAGCGGAATTTCGTGCATAACGCCTACACTATAAGAGGATTTCCTGGTCATCAAATGAACTACGAGCATTACAATCCCTATCTTGAATGGGATCAATCTAGCTTTAGATATGGATACCAGGAGGAGGAGCCGAACTAGTACTATCAAACTTCAGACTCAGGTATGTCTTTAGAGACTTTAGTGCATGAACTTGCTAATACCACTCTTCAGTTTCAGCAGGGAAATCTCCAAATTCAGCATAACAATCTCCAATTTCGAGAGGAGATGACTAGGATACAGGGTGACTTCGTCATTCAACTAGCTGATTCAGTGGAGAGAATTCAAGAGCAACAACCTATAGACATCCCTGAGGTACGAGAATCTGATTTGGTTGGCTTAGAGCTCAACGATGAAGTTTGTTTGCCATATGAAGAACATGTTTGTGAAGCTGAGGAAACCATGCTTCAATGCGAGGAAGTCCAGGTGATAGAGTTGGAGGCCAAAAGGCCTGCGTCTGTTCTGTACCTTGATTCCCCCTTCTTTTGTGTATGTTCCTCTAGTTCTCACGAGTCAGAGTCAGTTTCTTTTGATTTTTCTTGTTTTTCTTTTTTAGAGTCGAAAAATCCCAAAAAGACCTGCATTTCTGGAGCCCATCAAATGTTGAAGAGATTGCTTAGTGTAGTGGGCTTTGTAGATTCGAGGAAGAAAGGGCCGAAGAAATGGGAGAAATTTTATGTGCCCTGACACGTGCCACACGGCAAGTCGAGCAATCGACTATAAAAATTTGCGCTTCCTGGAGGCAGCCAGGCTTGAAAATTTAGTTGCTTTCTTTTATTGCTTTCTGTTTTTATTTTTCCTATCTTAGTTTGTTTTGCTTTGTTTTGTAGGTAACAAATTGACCTTTGAGTAGACGAATTATCATTCTTGAAGGTTTCTACCGCGTCACCACCCACCTACGTGCTAAGTTTTCATGGGAGGTTTTATGTTCCCCTTTCTTTTTGTCCTTTCATTTTCAATGATTTTTGTACATTGAGGACAATGTAGAATTTAGGTTGGGGGTGGAGGTTATTATTGTGCTTCGATGATGTGTTTAGCATGATTGGTTGAGTCCTTGAGCACCTGAGCTCGGATTTATCTTTAGGTTTGATAGTTGCGCTTATATGTTGTCCTTGAGCACCTGAGCTCAGACTGTTGATCAATTATGTTAAACATGATTCTTGTGTGATTTTTTTTTTTTTAAAAAAAAAATTTGTATGAATTATGAGCTTGAATGCTTGATGATGTATTTGCTTGTTGCTTGATGAGGACAATTGATGACATGCATGGTATGTTGCTGTAATTGCATTAGCTGAAGTATATGAATGCTATCCTGCTTTGAGTCTTTTTGTGCCTAACTCTCAAAATTTTCTAGTCTTTCTTGCACGATCTGAACACGTTAGCCTTTCCTTTAGTAGTCTTGAAGGCTTAGGGTGGGATTATAGAGCTTGTATGTCTATTGTCACCCCGATAGGTGTAGGGCTAGTTGTTGAGTGGAAAGATTGATAGCTTGTAATGCGTTGCTTAGGAGAAGTAAAAATGTGATTTGCCTAGGTATAGCGTCTCTACGCTATCCCTAGCGTCTCTACGCTATCCCGATTTTTATAAATAAGAAAGTTTGGGTTGCGATTGGGGGAGATCAAGGGGGAAAAACTTAGCTACTTTCGAAAATTGAGTTAGAGGGATGTGAGAGGAGATTCCTTTGGAGCAAAAGGAAGAGTTTTTAAAGCTCAGGATCGTGATATTGCAATGAGAACATAGCTTCACACGATGCATTAGTTCTTTCTTGTTCCCTTTTTATTAATATTTTTGTTATGGCTTTGTATGCAAATTTTGGAGTTGTTATAGTGACTATGAGTAGCTAAATTTGTTTTCTTAGGGCTAGATGGAGCCGCTAGGCAAAACAATTTGTTGTTGTGAATGATTTGAACTGTTGTATTTCTTTCCATTCTTGCAATCGTGTTATTAATGCTTATGAACTCTTGATCAAAGTTTCTTTGTTTTGATTGATTTGAATTTATGCTTGAAAAAGAATAATTTAGATTTGACTTTGATTGCATGACTAGTAGTTACTATAGCATGAAAGTGACTAGAGTTTTACTAGAAATCATTGAAGGAAGTTTTCTTAATGCTGTGCATAATTATTAAAGGCTAGACAGATATGTTAGTCTTATAATTGTGCATGAGACTCAATTGTCTTGATAGGGCCAATTGTAATTTGAACTTCTTGATTTATGGCATGAATATACATTAGTTTATCATTCCTTGAATTAAATTGTTAGCTTGATTGGTGAAGTCTAGTCCCTAAGATATTCTTTCTCCTGGTTATCTCAATTTTATCTTGTTTAAGTTTTAAATAATTTCACTCACCATTTGATTTCTATCTCTAAATAAAATTGGATGGTAAAATTCGTGGTAATTAATCGAATTAAATAATTCAATCCTATGGACGACATCCGTACTCTATTTCATTATATTAAAAGTTGACCCATGCACTTGCTGTCTTACAATTTACGCAACAAAAGTACAAGGTATTAGATAAACATGAGGTTTCATCTCAACATCAATTGACAATGAGAGGAGTAATTTATGTATCTTATAAATTGTGAGGTTTCTCTCCATCTTTTCAATGTGGGATCTCAACATGCCCCCTCAAGATGGTACATTTCTCAACATACCCCCTCAAGATGGTACCTCTTTTGAGTTCACCATTCTTGGGTCAGATTCCAATTGGACTGAATACTCGTTTGGGCTTCATGGGCTCTAATACCATATTAGAGAAACATGAGGTTCTATCTCAAAACCAATTGACAATGAAAGGAGTAGCCTATGGATCTTATAAAGTTGTGAGGTATCTCTTCATTTTTCCAATGTGGGATTCTCAACATGCTCCCTCAAGATGATGCATCTTTGGGTTTGTCATTCTTGGGTCGGATCCCAATTTTTAGACCGAATACATGTTTGGGTTTAATGGGCTTTGATACCATATTACATAAACATGAGATTCCATCTCTGATACTATATTGGTTTTGAGATGAAACCTCATGTTTCTCTAATATGGTGTCAGAGTTCATTAAGCTCAAACAAGTATTCGGTCCAAAAATTGTGATTTGACTTAAGAATGGTGAACCCAAAGAGGCATCATTTTGAGGGAGCATGTTGAGGATTAATCCATATTGGAAAAATGAAGAGAGACCTCACAACTTATAAGATCCATGGGCTACTCCTTTCATTGTCAATTGCTTTTGAGATGAAATTCCAAGTTTCTCTAATACCCAAGGACTAGATTTAGACATTTGTAAGTAAAATGACTAAAATGAAACAAAATTCAAGATACAAGGATGAAAATAGTATTTTAACCTAATATTTACAAGTCATCCGATACATTTGTTGATCGCAGTTATGAAGAGAAAATTTTCGTTATTATGATAATTATTATTCGGTGGTGGGGGTCCAAGTAAAAGAAATTGAAGAAGAAAAGAAAAAGTGGTTCACAGCTTAAACAAAGATGTCAGTCGCACCTTTTAGACTAGAGTGTGTGTTTGTTCCATTAGATGGCTTGTGGAATTGAAAATCCCAACTTTGTTGTGTGTGACGCACAATTCTTGACTGTGACAGATTCCTCACATTCCCTTCTTAAGGATTTGGATCTTCCCACATAAAGGGAGAATTCAGTGCTCTTCTGCCCATTTATATATTCATCTTCATATCATCATATCTCATCTTATTTCACATCTTTCAAATCTAACTCCATTTATTTATCAACCTACAATTTAATTTAATATACCAACCTAGTAATTTAATATTTTTTTTAGTTAAATTACAAATTTGATCCCTATAGTTTTAAACTTTCAATTTAATCCTTATAGTTTGTGCTTAGTTTCAATTTGGTCTATATGGTTTGAATTTAGTTTCAATATATTAGTCCTTATGGTTTCATAAGTATCAATTTAGTTCTTATGGTTTTGTCAAACTTCACAAATTGCATCTATGCATTTATCATATTGATAATTTATTTTTTCATATAGTAATTTCTATTTGGATAACTATGTTAGTTGACTATATTAAGGTATAGGGTTGAGTAACAAAAGAAAAAAAAATGTTTGTTTTCAAGTTAGTAAAACACAATTTAAGGACACTTTGTGAAATTTAACCAAACGAATTGTCAATTTTCAAAGAAGTTGCATTACATTTCCAATTTTCAACCTTTTTTTTTTTAATCTAATCAGTTACTTAATCCACACAGTTAGCTAAATACAAAAGACTATCTCATTAACACATAGATAGCTAACTACCAAGTACTCAATCCGTTAGTGACTTCTAATGATAAAGACTATTTATAAGGTTTTATCAAACCATAGGAACCAAATTCTAACTTTTAAAACCATAGAAACTAAATTATAACTTTCTCCAAACTATAGGGACCAAATTTGTAATTTAACCTTAATTTAATATACCAACCTAATATTTAATTTTTTTGGTTAAATTACAACTTTGGTCCCTATGATTTTAAAATTTCAATTTAGTTATTATGGTTTGGGATTAGTTTTAATTTGGTTCTTATGGCTTGGATTTAGTTTCAATATAGTCCTTTTGGTTGCAAAAGAATCAATTTGGTTCTTATGGTTTTGTCCAACTTCAGGAAGTCTTTGCATTTATCATATTGACAATTTATTTTTTCATGTAGTAATTTTCTATTTGGGTAACTATGTTAATTGACTGTATAAAGAAAAGAAAAGAAAATAGGTTAGTTTTTCAAGTGAGTTAAGAATAATTTAAGAACAATTTGTGAGATTTAACCAAACCATAAGAATCCAATTGAAGCTTTTTAAAATTATATGAACTAAATTGAAGCTAAACTCAATCTATGGGGGACTAAATTAAAATTTTTAAAAATTACAGAGACCAAATTTGCAATTTAACCTAAATTTTTTAGTCCGCATTATATTTGTTTCATTATTGGATTTGTACAACTTCAATTTAAAAGTCAAGCCTACATTTGATATATTGAATTTATATTCTTAACCATGGCTCCACAAATTTAGAAAAACTACATAAATTACCAACTTGGGAACTAAACATGAGCACATAAACCTAAAATTTCTATAACTCATTAATTTCTCTTCTTCATCCATACATATTGATCGACTTGAGGCTACCCAAACTTAACATTATTAAAGGCGTGGGCTAGATATTCTCTTACCGTAATGTTTTATTAACATATATTTAATGAATTTATTTGGACATGATATATTTAGACTCTTTCTTCTTATATATAGTTCCCAAATGATGGGATAAAATTAAATTATTACTTAGTAAGCCTTATCCCAAACCAAAGAGGAGTGAAACGACAACTAAATATGGTACCTAACAATAAAAATCAATTAGATTAAATGACTTAAGTTTAGTTCATGTGGGTAGACATCAATGTCTTCCTCGAAGTTGTAGATTCAAACTTTCTCCTATCCTTAGTAATTGTAATATTCTCTTTGAAAATTGATTAGACTAATCTTTTTTATAGTATTAAATGTATGAGTTAAATTACTCTACTAGTGTATTTGGGGATGCTTTTAACCTGTTAAGTAAATGAAAGTCCGTGTAAATGCTTTATGAAAATAAAATACTAGTTAAGTAAATTTTTTCAGAAGTTTTGCTTTCATGGTGTTTTATTGAACTCCTTTTCTTTTTTTTTTTTCTTTTCAATATGCACTTAAAATATCATGAAAATCTTAAGAAGTATGTTAAATAACTTAAAATCACTTTTAGCCTTTTTTTTTTCTTTCAAAGACACTTTATTTGATTAGCATATTGAAAAAACTATGTATAGTGGTCACTTTAGAATTGGAGATTTAGAAAGCATCATTTGTTTTAGCTCTGTTCTTTTATTTCTACAAAAAAAAAAAAAAAATCCAAAAGAGAAAGAAAAACAAAGAAATTGAGAGAGAGAAAGAGAGGATTGTGTTGGACACACTCTCAGGCAGGCCCCCACCTAGAGTGACAAAATTTGCAAGGTAAAAAGGAAGTTATCAAATGAATGAGAACCTTTTTTTTAAAAAAAACCATTATCTTTGTGGAATAGTGAAGTGTAAGAAAAACATACATATTATTATTATTATTATTATTAATGACTGACAAGAAAAAGAATCTGAAAGTTTTGGTTGATGTTCCTTTCAAATACTTGTCTGCTTCTCCCTCTTAAAAAAGTCATATGGAGATTGTCCTTAGGTTTTAAAACACATAAAACAGCTCAATCATATTCATATCCTTTATCCATTATTGTTCTCATTCCCCATTTCAGAATCATATATTATATTGGCTCTCACAAGCCTAGCTACACTATTTTAAAGTTTTTATATTATATACTCTTCTTTTAGGTTTTAATTTCAATATATATTCCTTTTTCTGTCCCATGCCCCCTTCTTGAATCTTCTCATGATTTTACAATACACAAGATTTAATGATATCAATATCAACATATGTAAATTATATATCTATATATACCCTTTTTTTTTTCTTGGATCTTCATTGTATTTAAGTGGAGTATATATCTGTCCATCAACACACAACACTCTCACCTCCAAAAAGAAAAAAAAAAAAAAAAACAAAGAAAGAAGAAAAAACTTTAAGGAATATAATATGAGTAAAATTGTCTCATAGGATAGGACAATTTATGCCTGTGAGAATGCATAGCACATTAATTGAAAACAAGAATAATTAATAAATAGAAAGAATGATAGAAGAAGAATTTTAAAAGACAAGATTATATAACACCAGAATTTACTTAATATGCTGTCAAACTTTGATATATATGCTATTTTATTGAGAGCGTTACATCATCTAACCATCATTAATTAATAAATCGTTTGTGATTTTGTTTTTTGAATTCAATGTTTAAAAAAAAAATTAAAAAAAAAAACAGAGAGAAAAAGGAAAAAGCAAAAAAATATCAGAAAGGCATCATTTTGTTATCAGCAAATTATACTTCACAAGTCTATGTCACATATCATATTGGAATCGTTTCCAAAAATCATTCTTATGCTCATCCCATCTAGGGCCTTTAAAATTTCATCTTTTTTTTTTTTTAGTAATTCTTTGAGAAAAATGCCATAAAAAAAAAATAAAAAAAATAAACCATAAGATAGAACTGCCTAAAATTTTTCACTTCAAGAACAACCTCAATCAGATTGAATGAAAGTCATCATTTAAAATGAAAAAGCTATAATAATTTAGAGCAATCATGGGACAGTTGAAGAAAACGAAATGATAAAAGACAAGAATTCTAAAACAAGAGAGAGCTTGTGGGATGTCTGACCAGGTTCATTGTTCATTGATTTTAACGAAAAAGTTGTCTCAAAGAACCAAAATAAAAGAAGTTGTATAGCTCATTTCCCCATTTCAGAAAATTCCAACTCCCACGCAATGTGCAAAAAAGGCAAAAAAAAAAAAAAAAAAAAAAACCTTTCATGTCAAGCCTTAGTTTTTTCAATTGGTTCATATCTTGTGGCTTTATTTGGACATTTATCATTCTTTTCCCTCTATAAAATCCTTTGCTATTCCATTTT
Organism: Trichosanthes truncata; assembly: GCA_033996785.1. Classification (NCBI taxonomy): domain Eukaryota; kingdom Viridiplantae; phylum Streptophyta; class Magnoliopsida; order Cucurbitales; family Cucurbitaceae; genus Trichosanthes; species Trichosanthes truncata. The sequence goes on from JAWPNB010000004.1 coordinate 5,063,617, forward strand.
GTTTCTCACATCTCTCTAATTTAGAATCAAATTATAAAAATCCTATTTGGCTCTTTTCTCTATGGCAGCTGTGACAAAAAGTGCAAACAACAGGCCAAATGCGGAAGAGAGTGAACTAAGAAGAGGGCCATGGACTATTGCAGAGGACACATTGTTGATTCATTATATTGCTGGTCATGGAGAAGGCCAATGGAACATATTGGCCAAACAAGCTGGTATTTAATTTAAATACTTGCTCACTTTTCCCTTTTTTTATTTTACTTCAAACATACATTCTATCAATGGTTTCATCTCTTCTTCAAACATTTTTTTTCAGGCCTCAAGAGAACAGGAAAAAGCTGCAGATTGAGGTGGCTGAATTATTTAAAACCCGACGTTAAGCGCGGGAACCTCACTCTTCAAGAACAACTCCTCATCCTCGAACTCCATTCCAAGTGGGGTAACAGGTATATTCTTACGTATATTGTCGATGATATTAATTTGATTCATAAAACGAACCAGATGTGACATTGTAAAACTTCGAACTTAAAAACCTTCTCAATGAACTCAAAACTTTACGTTATGGTTACACCTAGAGAACGTTTATTATATGGTACATATTTTATGGTGAGTTTAGGATGATTTTTAAAATAGTAAAAGATGTTGTTTTCAAATGATTCCTAATGTTTGGTTAAATAATATAAAATGATGTTAATAATCCAAGAAACACTAAAAAACACTGCACATATGTTTGGAAGTGATTTTGGAATGATTTTGAAATGATCTGGTATTGGTCATTTCAAATTACTCCCAAACATGTCCTTAAAATGAGTTCTAAAAGTGTTGACAGAAAAAGTGGTTTTTGTTTAAAAACATTTATTTCAAAGTCTATTTAAAACTCATCATTTTGAAAATTAATCATTTTTGTTTAAAAAATCTGTAGGTGGTCAAAGATTGCACAACACCTACCAGGAAGGACGGATAACGAGATCAAGAACTACTGGAGGACAAGAGTTCAAAAACAGTTACGCCAGCTGAAAGCTCAAGCAAACAGCAGGAGATTTTTGGATGCCATTTGTCAGTTGGGCGTGCTAGAAGCCATGGACCAAACCTCAAATTACACCATCAATTTTCCTCCCGCATCTCTCCACAACATGACCTTACCGAACTCGTCGGAAACCGCCCTTCTTCCATCGAACCAAGGCGGCGGGGCTCCTCCTCCGCCTCCAGGTTCAGTCCACCAATGGCCTGAAATCTCAGAATACCCACCAAGTCCTTGTGGTGAATTTGTGGAAGCTTGGAGCTTTGACATGGTGGAGCAGAGGCAGAAACAGGAGCCAGTTTGTGCATTGGGTGCTTGGGAAGTTGCAGAATGTGATGCCCAAATGGCAGCACCTGATTGGCTGTTGGAAGATGCCATGGTTGAAAACTTGTGGAATTTGGATCATCACTTGATATAATATAATGGCTGTGCTCACTCTTCATTGTCATGAGAATTAGAAACCCTTTTTGCATTTATTTTACGTTCTAACTTTATATGTAAGCTTGTTTAGATTTTAAAAATTTCTACAAAGGGTAAGTCGAGGAAATTTTCTAAAAACAAAGTTTAAAGGTGTAAGGAGAAAATGAATTTATATCTATCCCAATGGAAGCAATATAAATATTATCCCAATTCAGAATCAAGTAATTCCTATTCCAATTACGACAGATTAAATTTTAGTTGGAGCTAACAGCTGAAAAGAAATAGATAAATAAAGAACCTAAACTTTTAAGCAACAAGAATAATAAACGTAAATAAATAGCGATAGAAAAAGAGGCATAAACATAAATTTTATATTGGTTCAACCAATATATGTATGCTATGTTGAGTTCTATACTATCTTTACAGGTTCCACTAATAATGTTAGCTAGGAGAATGACACGAGAGTTTTACAACCACTCACGAATGACACTTTCTCTTGAGGAAAAAAGCTCAGGAATCGCTCTACAAGTCTCTCTCAACCCCTTTGACATCGTTCAAGAACTACATCAAAAACCCTTCTTGTAACATTTTAATATTTATTATTTATTACGAGTTTTTTACTTTTTAAAGGAGAAAGTTTTCATATAATAAAGAGAATGACGTATTTGATTCTTTATTTGAAGAAAGGTTAAAAGTTTTACAATTCAATTACTTATTTTTGTATTAAATTCTTAAATCTAAAATTCTAGTATAAATACCTCTCTTACCACACTCTCAAACACACAACAATTCCAATCTTCTCTTCTTTCTACTTTCTCATATTTATTTTCTTTGCTCTTTTAAGAGCAATTGGCCAAAAGAAGGGTGTTCTTTGTTGTGGATGAACTCAACCTCATAATGTAGAGTGGTTTGAGCTACACAACGTTTTAATTGGATTGTTGTATCTTGGAGGGGACAACCCACAGAAGAACTGCTGCATCGGTGGTTGAAAAATAAATATACACCACAGAGGACTTGAATCTCCTTAAAGAGAGCGAGATTCTCGAGCCTCAACCTGATTGTTTACGTGTTTGTTTCTTAATATTTACTTCATTTTCCCCTGTTATTTGTAATTCCCCCAACAACCCTCACAACCACTCTTCTGAAACTTCAAGGACAAGTAATCTATATCTAGATAAAAAATCGCGATAGCACCCTAGCGCTCTAACTAGTGTTGTGGCTCTTCAGATAGAAAATGTCTTCAGTTTTTTTTTTTTCGTTTGTGAGAACACCATAACACTCGGGGGAGCAAATAGACATTGGGGCATGTTTGGGAGTAATTTTAAAATGGTTAAAATTACTTTTTTTTTTTTTGTATTCTTTCACTCCGAAACATGCTTTTAATTATTTCAAAACACTCCGAAAATCGAGTTTAAAAGTGTAAAATCAAACATTAAGTTGATTTTGAATTATTAAAGGCATATTTCATAGTAATTTTGAACATGACAAAAGTGATTTTAACCATTTTAAAACTACTCCCAAACATGTCCTTAGAACCTAAATTACACTTCAAACCAACACCATGACTTTCCATAATAGCACCATGTCGCTGTGAGGTCGAGATTTCAAAATTTTGCAGCGATCAGTTATTGATTTGGGTCCACATCCACAACGAAAGGGGAACTTGTCCTTTGTTTTCTTTCTTGACTTTCACCCTACTTATAATTTTTGTTGACGACAAGATGCATGGTTCTCATTAGGTGTGTTAGGTTGGGATTAAGAGACAAACTGAACACGATTGTTTGGATTGAAAATTTATCCACTCAAATGCCCTATTTAGATAATAGATCAAACTCAACTCAATGTAGCTATGAAATATTTGGATTGGGTTGGTTGGGATAATTGATTACCATTTACTCAAAATTTTGTTAAAAGATAGTAAAATTAAAGTGAGTTTTTTCAAAAATTTATTAGCATAGAAATTGTTTTTTAAAAGATTTTGGAGAATATTAAAAAAATATAAAGAATAACCATCGAATAAAATAGAAATAAAAGATATAATTTTTAGGTTTAAATCTCATTTTGTTCTTTTAGCTTTCTATATATTATTTCATTTTTTGTCTTTAAAATTTAAAATTTAAAATTTACTTTTTTAACTTTCAAGTTTATTCTATTTATTTTGCCTGTAAATTTTTAAAGGTATACTTTAATCCCTGAACTTTGAAAAATAATTATTTTGGTCATTACTATTATTTTGTTTTTAATAAATAACATGACTTTGAATATTATGTTGTTGGGTATGGGCATGTATTTGAACCATATAGATTTACCCAGATGAATATATCAGGTGAGCAAAATAATATAACAAGATGAAAATAATTAGGATAATTGTAATGGGTGGCAAAATTGATTGTCATATTTGCAAATATGTCACACAAATAAACAATTTGCAAATACAACAATTTTTAAAATTTTCAGGTCTATCATTGATATACTATATCAGTGATAGACCTCTATCACTGATAGACATTTTTTATGCCCATCACTGATAGACTATTTTTACGCATATCACTGATAGATGTTTATCACTAATCAACCATTTTTATGTCTATGGCTGATAAACAATTTTTTTGTGTCTATTGGCATTCAACCATTAATGTGTCAATCAGTGATAGTATTTATTACTAACAGACTATTTCTATGTCTATTAGCTAGCAACCATTTCTACTTGTTTGATAGACTATTTTTATGTCTATCACTAATAGAACATTTTTATGTTTATCATTGATAGACCATTTCTACGTCGTATATCAATGATAGATTTATTATCGATACACATCTAACACTAATGATATAAAAAAATGGTATAATATTAGTGATACATTGCTATTAGTAATTTAATGTTATTTTTTTTATTGTTGATATAAGTTATCATTGATTTATTATTTATAATCTACTGATATGTGGTATATCGATGATAAACTGAATGAGTATGCAAACAATCACTAAAAGAAAGAAAGAAAAAGGGTCAAATAACATTGATATATTATTTCTAATACTATTAATATGATATATCAGTGTTAGAATTAATAGCAAATAAGTATGTTAACTATTAAAAATTGAAAATAAAAATTAAATGCCATTTATATGCCATTTTTTCCTATTGTAAGGTATATCAGTAATAAACCTAATAACAAAAAAACATGCAAAAAAACAATTAGTAGAAAAACAAGTGAAATATTACTTATATACATTTTTTTATTCTATTGATATAGTTATTAGCATTACACCTAATAGTCAATGAGCATGCAAATAATTATTAATAGATAACAAATCAAAATATTGTTAATATACCCTTTTTGTATTTATTGATATGATATATCAACGATAGACCTAATAATAAATCAGTATGCAAACAATCATGCACTGATAGAAAATAAAGGTAAATACCACACATTTACCTTTTTTAATCTATTGATATTGTTGGAATAAAAATTTTGGCCAATCAAAAATTGTCATGTCATTACCCAACATTGATGACCAAATTATATTTAATTAGGTATTAATTAAATTTGCAAAGATCCATAAATTAATTTATGGTGAATCCCAATATAGAATTGGGTAATGTAAAATTTGGGCTAATTTTAGACGAAAGTCCAAAGGGCTAGGCCCTAAAGTTAGCCAGACCCAGCCCAAAGGTTAAGCCCAAAGTCAACCAGGCCCAGTCCGATTGACAAGCCCAAGGCCAAGCCTACCTGGAGGCCTTCATAAACTCTATAAATAGAGAGCTCTCTCCTCTATTTCTGGGGTTCAGAAGTTGAAACTCTCTAGAGAACTTAGAGAGAATTCAAAAACAAAGACCAAAAGGCTCCCTAAACTCTTGAAGATCAAACACTCTCTGAACCAGAGTCTTGAAGACTAGAAGACTTTGGAGATCGAGAATAAGCTGCAAAGCCCGTTCGAGAATAAGCTGTGAAGCGCTCGAGACGAATCTACGTTTGAGAACAAGATGCAAAAGGCCTCAAGACAAATTCACATTCGAGAACAAGCTACGAAGTCATCGAGACAAATCCACATTTGAGAACAAGCTGCAAAGCCTTCGAGACAAATGTATATTTTAGAGGAAGAATCAGAACAATAAATTAGAGATTATACTCCACTACATTCAAATTAATACAATTATAAATTTATTTACATGTGTCTCATTTCTTTCTATTTTGAAATTATGTGTAACCAAATATGATAAATCAATGATAAACCTCATAACAAATGAACATGCAAACAATCATGGATAGAAAATAATTTCAAATATCACTGATATACCATTTTTAATTCTATTGATATGGTATATTAGTGATAAATCTAATAACAAATGAGCATACAAATAGTGGACCAAGTCGATTTCTCAAAAGAGCAAGAGAGTTTATTTTCTTAGAGTTAAATTTCAGTAAAAAGTGAAACGGGAGGATTTTGGAAATTTTTATTTAAGAAAATAATAATAATGAAACAAGTAATTAAAAAGGAGGAAAAATCAAATCTTACCAAAATCCAATCCAAAGGTACAATTTTATCCAATTGCAAAATTGATCATAGGTACACAAAACGTTTTAACTTAATTATGTAAGCACTTGGTCAACTTAATTAGAAAACCCCAAAAAGCAACAAATCCCTTAAAGTAATTAACTTTAACAAACGTCAAAGTTAATGCTAATTTCCTAAACAATTTGGCACGAAACCGTTCCAAATTATTTAGATAAAAACATTAAGTACTTTGGAAAGACCAAGACAACCTGATTAGATAAGATAACTTCGACCAAAACCAAGATGCTACTTTAATTCCTATAATTAAACATACAAGCTATGCAATTATGGAAACCCATAAAACACACACATGTAATAATCTTAACGCTACAAGGTTCAATCAACACGACAATTACAAATCATGCATCAGGAATAACAATCAAGCATATAAAGAGATCGAGACGTCAATTCAATAAAAAATACATGCTCATAAAATAAATACAGGAATCAAAGAATACTTGCAATTATTACAAAAAAAAAAAAAACTCCATTAAAGTTCGAGCCTCACAACATTGTAATTGGCTGCAATGGACCTCTAAATTGGAAAAGTGACGTTTAGCTGAGCATCTCCATAAAATTCTTCAAGTTCAATATAGTTCGATTCGATACAATGTGAAAGGAATAATCTAATTAAACCCAAGCGGAAGCGTAGGAATCGATTTGAGTTTATTTAGAATTAAATAACAATATTATGGTTAAGCATAACATACCTTGAAAATATGGAGATTCTTCTAGCGGATCTTTATCTTTTCTACAAAGTCTTCTTGGCTATGACTTGAACACATGACCAAGGCTTGTGGGAGCCTCTTGAAAGAAAATCCACAAGGGATTAAAGAGGAAGAGGTCTAGAGAGAATTCTCTAATTCTCTCTATTGAAAAGATGTGTGTTGTGTTTAATGGCTCAACCCAGGGGTCCTATTTATAGAGACCAAGAGAAAATCTTTTCCATAATTAAAATATTATATTTTAATATCTAATATATTAAAATATATCTTATATTTATTTGAATCTCATTCAAATCTCCTACGATATTTATTTATTTGAATCTTATTCAAATTCTATAAATATCCTTTATTTTATATATCAAATATACATTAATTATTTTAATATTTAATGTATCAAATACAATAAATATATTTTCCTCTTTTATATTTACAATATATAATATATTAAAGCTCCAATAACCAAATTTTCTTTTAACTAAATTGATCTTTTAGTGTTACTATGAGCTAGCAAGAGGACCTTATGGACCTACAAATTATAAGCTTCAATGATACAAAATTAATTAATTAAACTCTTTAATTAATTAATTTTCATTCATTAACTATAGGTCACTCCACTATAGACCTAGAGTTGCACTCTTATGCACTGTAGGACAAGTTGTGTCCATAGATATAATCATTACATGCAAGTCGATCCTTCACGAGTTGTTTGTAATTACAGCTGGGTCAAATGTCCGTTTTACCCCTATAATTACATCTTGCACCTTAAGTACCATTGATTCTCTAATGAACAATCTGTTTATAATCTAATTATAAACTAAGTCCCTCTCGAGCCAATGAAAGGGTGTGGCCCCATTGTTTAAGTCCTGAAATCAGTACTTAAGGAAACTACTCATCTACTTACCCTATATGGGAATGAGCGAATTCTATCTTGTGAGATTATGTTCCCAGCTCCCTATTTGGTCAAGTCCCCAAAATGGTAGGCATATTGAATAGGCTATAAAAGTCACTCTCACCCAAGCAAATCAAAGGACAAGCCCTCACAGACAGGAGTTCATAACTCACTTAGGATTAAGATCAAGTCGCATATGATCATCTTGATGAAATATTAAGCTTCTCAATTAACGGATTTATAAAGAGAGATTAAATATTTCGTGGTCTAGTCTTATACAAACTCATTGTATAAGATACCCCCACTCACATGTCTCCACATGAATGATTTGGATCAAATCATTTGTAACTATTACAAAGTGAGTCGTATCAATAGTGTTACCAGGATAAGGCACCCAACCTTATCCATATACTATGACTCTTTAGGTTATTTCTTGAACACGATCCTCCTGTATGTCAACCACATACTGTTCAAGATTACACTAATAACCTTGAATTTTTCATATAATGGATAATATTATATTGCAAATAAAATAATCAAAATTATTATTAATTATTAAAGAAATAATCTATTACGAGGCTTTAGGGCATAAATCCCAACACAATGATCATATAAGGAGAAAAGGGAAAAAGATCTAAAAAGCTCTCTAAAAATGTGTAGGCAATGAGGCAAAAAGATCTTAATCCTAAAGTGAAAAATTGTTTAAATAGGACGCTAAGGACAATGTCGAGACGCTGCCTTCGCAAATAAGAAACAAATCTGGAAAAATCTAGGTAGCATCTAGACGCTTAAAGTAGCATCTCGACACTGCTAGAGTTGAGGGTAGCCTTTCTGTAGTGTCGAGTAAGCCTTGCTCTTTCAAATTTCCAGCGTTTAAACTCTAGGAATAGTGTTTGCGGATCTTCAAGCTTGATCTAGCTATACAGTAGCATCTTGATGCCCAAAACAGCATCCATACGCTCTGCACTTTGTTCCCATGGCTTAGATGTAATCTTTTCTGGATTCGAATATTAAAAATAGACCCGATTAGTTTCCTTTTAGGCCCGATTCTTCCAAAGTTTTTCAAATGGCTCTGTATTTCTCAACCCCTACAAAATAGACTGATAAGACTTAGAATTAAGGCTTATTTAACTCCTTAGTACTTAAAATATTCTTGTTTTGTCTTAAGATCATTTGGAAATAGTTGAAAGTTGCTTAAAAATAAGAAAGAAAGAAGAATGAAGGCAATTAGGGAGAGAATCTTAAAAACTAAACTTGTGTGCAGGAACTGTGGAAATTGCAAAATCGATGAAATTGCAATTGCAAGGCACTGTGGAAAATTGCAAAACCGATGAAGTTGCAATTCTCTAGAGCAGAAAAAAATTCAAAAAAGGAAAAAAATTTGCACTTGCCCATATTCGAAAATCATCAATTTTTTAATGATTTGGGGGATTTTGAGCACGAAATTTGGGCATTATTCAACCCTAATGAAGGCCTATAAAAGAAGAAAATATGAGTGAAGAAGGAGGGAGGTTTTTGGAGGCGTTTTTGGAGTCAATTTCGTGGGTTTTCCTCTCATTTTTTCTGCTCTGTTTTTCTGTAGTTGTCTTCCTTTGTTTTTTTTCGTGAGCTGCTGCCATACTTTCTTTTGTTTAGCTTCAATTTTTCCAGTCTGATTCAAGTAAAAATTTGGGTTGTTAAGACTCAATCTCTTCCTAGAAGTAGTTGAGGGACCTCAGTCTTTGATAGGTCTATCACTAATAGACCTCAATTAGTGATAGATATTTATAGGACTTAAAATTTTACCATATTTGTAAATACTTTTAGATTGTGCTAATTAAATTTCCTATTATTTTGTGTTAGACTACTATATATGCAATTACCCCAAATAATTATTTTCTGAAAGATCAAGAACTAAAATAGTTCCTTTGAAATTTGAGAGACCAAAATGTACGATCATTTAAAAAAAAATTTCAGAGACAAAGTAGATATTTTAAAATATAAAGAAATGATGATAGATAGCTACTTTTAGATCTCTATTTTGAAATATTTTCATATATATATATATATATATATATATATATATATATATATATATTTAAATGGTAAAATACACTTTTGATCCTTAGGATTTAAACTTAGTTTCTATTTGTAAATTGTTCGACAAAATCTGTACATCTTCAACGATCATTGATTCATTGCTAAAATCGTTGAAGAGATCATCTTGATGATCATTCAACCTAATGTAATTATGAACAGTAAATAGTACATTAGTTTCAATGACCTCATCAACACAATGATTTTTGTGACATCAGCAAAAAATATCAAGACTTGTGTAGTGTCCTAATTCTTGGATCTCTTAAGCACGTCAACAAATTTTTGAAAACACATATGAGCTTGTTACCTACAAGAAACTAGTTTCACTGACTAAAGATAATTCTACCATTGCACCCAAAATTCCAAGACTCCCAGCTCAAATTCAATCAAAATTCCAAAGTCAAAACAGAGTAAAAGGAAAACTCAAACCCAACAACAAACCATTCTGCAAACAAGCTCAAAATATTCAAGAAAAATAGAATTCCAAAAGAAAATGCAACACAAAGTTCCAAGCTAAGAAGCAGAATACATTTGCATTTCAGCAAGCATATACGAATTCACAAACAAAATATTAGATCCATAATTCTAAAGGACAAGTTGGGAAACACAATGGTAGGCTATTTAAAGCTCAAACTATGGTAGGCTATTTATCTAGGATACTAAAAAATTCTATAAGTTCGCGATGCCAATTGTTGTTGGAGTAGTTGTGTGATCGGTGTTACACGCAAGTGCACGTGATCGAAGTAATAAGAAACTAGAAGTACCCCAGAGTATCGTACCCAAGGGAACAAGTTTTAATAAAATGTATTTAAATGACACAAAATTATTGAAAATTTACAACTTTAAAGTAACCGTTGGTATAAAAAATTTGTGAGATGTTTTGGCTAAAAGAAAAATTTATTGAAAAACAATGGAAATGAGGAATGGATTCAAGATGTTAATGCCCCTTTGGAAAGAAATGAAACAAATCGTAGCTAACTCAAGAACTAAGTAAACCAAATTCAACTCCTATTCAACCTTCTATGAAGTATCTTTAGGAGGCTAAGTGATTATACCTATATTTATATGGCTAATCTAACTTAGATATATCCACGTGCAACACTAGTGGTTTTGGAGTCTCGCCGTATGTCTAGGGTCGATGTTTCAGAACTTATGTTTAAGCCTTTTCCTCCATTGCTTTTGCAATATCTGCTTCCCTTAACCCTCTCAGTATTAAGTTATAGCTTAGCAAGCAGCACTAGATGACCAACTAGGGTTTACCCAACATTGAACTCACCAAAAGCAAATAATAGTTCAAGTGTTAGCTAGATTGTTTTTGCTATTGAGCCTTACATCTTTTCTCTAGGGCATTCACGAACTTGAATCCCTAAGGAAATTTAGCTCTTCATAATAAACTAACAAAAAACAGTGTGTTAAAACTAAAAGAATTCATTGGTATGAAAGAGAAGTGAAGATGAAAAACAACTAGTAATTCAAATTGGATGACAACCATTTTATGAAAAGGATTAATCTGGATTCCAAAAACCAAAAGAAATTCCAACTTCAATAAAAATGTTACAAAAAAAAAAGCTAACAGTAGCTAAACCTCGGAAGTTAAATGACAGAATGGAAATTACAGTACTTGAAGAATTTGAAAGAACAAACTACACTAAAAATCCATTCCTCTCTGCTCAATTGAACAAGGACTTTGTTCTTAACCACCATCAACTTTCGTTGTGATGGGATTGAAGGAGAGTAGAAGAAATTACAACTAAATCAACAACTAAAAAAATTGAAAATAAAAACTGCAGACTTCTTCAAAAACCCAAAAACAGAAAAGAGATTCTTCTCCAAAATCGAGCTCTCCTTCACAGCTTTCTTCTCCAAAATATATAGGGACTTCATGCTAGGGTTTCCTTCTTGGTTGATGGTCAATTACAACTCAGAATTTAGCTAAATTCATGGGCATTTTCCTTCCCCGAAATCCCTTGATTTGCGTTTTTTCCTTAATCTCCAAATCTGCCGAAATTGCAATTGTCATGCAATTACATTGTTGTTGCATTTCTCAAAAACCTACATCAAAGCATTAAGTAAGTATGAATTTTTTTCTCCTTTTGTTCTCTTTTCTCAACTTACTTAGTTTAAAGGTCTTCCAACAATAATGTTATTAAATTCAACTCTTTTCCTAATTTTCTTCTAATAATATGAATAAAATTCACAATTACAACTAAGTTTAAAGGCCAAATAATCCTCATGAATGAGAATTATCATTGTGCTATAAAATTAGTAGAATAACATGTGAGCAAGGCAAAGCACTCGTGAAAACTTGAGAAAAGTGAAGTATCTTGAATAGGTTGTTAGCTTGGAAGCAATACTTTTATATGGACTCTTTCTATGGCCTTCAGTGATTGATGTGAAGGGAAATTTTATTTTTGTTAAATTGAAATATATTTGCCAAAATGAAAAATTCATTTGTTTGTTGGAGCATGAATTTCCCTCTGTTTTTTTTGTAGTTGTCTTTCATATAGTGGGAGAAGATCCCTTATCCAATTTCTCTCGGTTGATACTATGGATTCATGTGCTTGTTGGAGCATGAAGCCCCTTATAAAAACCATAAACAAATACCCTTTATACAAACTACACCAATTCAAGAAATTACTCGTTAAATGGAATAAATGGTGGAAGAATGTGAAGGTGCTAGCAGTATAAGCTTGAAAGGAAGAAGCAAATTGAAAGATTCACATCAATTAAACAACACAATAGAGGCAAAGAATGAAGCAAAACCAGAAAAAACCAAGTTTCTGAATCACAGAAAAAGAACACGTCATCAAAAGTAGCAAGAGAAAGGCACCCATTTTAGATAATGTACCACTTTCAGTACTCCATTGAATTTCAGTTTTATGTTCAAAACCCCTTTTTCAATTTTAGATGAGAATGAATTAATCACGAATACACCAAAGAAAAGCAGCATCAATTAACCGCCCCATCGTAATTTAACAATGGCCATAAATGATTATTTCCCCTCGCGCCAAATCTCACACATCAAAATTTTACATACATGTCTTACAAATCAAACGGAGAAAGCATAATCACCAAAGAACACTAAATTAAACAAAAATAATAATAAAAGGTGAAACAATACCTCCATGAAACGTTCAACTTTGGAAGGAGAAACTAACGGTTGCCAGATTTTAGGTCTACTTTGTCGACGGAACTCCGATTTCGACGAACAACCAGGCGGTGATGACGTGTGTGCCCTAGAAAATCAAAGATTGAGAGGAGGACTTAGAAAACCAAAGATTGAGAGGAGGAGAACGCTCGTCGTTGCCCTAGTAGATTGAAGAAAAGAAACGGGAAAAGGCTGGACATAACGAAATGGAGGGAAACTCCTTTTGGTAGTTTCTGAAATTTAGCCCCAAGTTGAGAAACATTTTTTTTTTAAAATTTTAGAAACAAAAAACAGGAATGATTATCAAAAAAGCATGTTTCTTAAAAAATGAGAAACGGGAACTGGAAACAAGAAACGGTAACGTTATCAAACGGACCCAAAGTTTTCAAAACTAACATTTTTGGTCATTGAGATTTGAATTTAGTTTCCATTTGATCCTTGAGATTTCAGAAGTGACATGTTTGATCCTTGAGATTTCAAAAGTGACATGTTTGATCCTTAAGGTTTGAATTTGATTTTTAATTAATTCCTAAAGTTTGAAATTAGTTTCTCATTGGTCCTGGAGTATAGAAAGTAATATATATATATATATATCAACTCATTTAAAAAATATATATCATCAAAGTTTAGTTAGCATGTGTTAACTACCACATCATTATTCTATTAGGTCAATTAACATCAACTTTATTAGAGACTATTTAGAAACCAATTTCAAACTTCAGGGACTAATTAAAAATCAAATCCAAACTTTGAGGATCCAACATGTCAATTTTGAAACTTCAAGGACTAAATAGAAATAAAATTCAAATCTCAAGAACCAAAAGTGTTAGTTTTAAAAACTCAAGAACCAAATAGAAACTAAGTTCAAATTCCAGGAACTAAAAGTTTTTTTACTCTTAAAAAAAAAATCAAACAAAACCATTCCATTTAGAATATTTAGAGTATATATTGCTACTAGGGTTCGTGATATTAAATATTACATGATTTATTTTATACTTTAAATAGTTAATATAATTGGTATTTTCTTTATATGAAAAATGGAACCAAAGTGAATATATATTGATTATAAATTGTGATCTCATTCCTTCTTTGTACTCAAAAGAGAATATTTTTTAGGAGGAGGAAAAGTTAACCATAAAATATTAGTAGAGACTCCTTTTAAGATTGATTGAAATATATAGACTACATTTGGATATTTAAAAATTTATCTAGACTAAAATAGAAGAAGTCCCAAAGTCCAAGGACCAAAATGATGTTTAATTAACCTTAACCTTTTAATTTATTTGAATCTAACTAATCCAAAATAAACTTATAACACAATGTAATTCGTACAATAATTTTGGTTGAGTTTGATTTGGATGTTTTCAAATATCATCAAGTTCATGAACCTGCTTCAACTTTCAGCAACTTAATGTGAAAACTATTGGTTTCTTTGCCTCACTTTAGCCAAATGAGGTTAAACATATGACACACCCCCCCCACCGAAATTGGAATAATATCACCAAATATCTTCCTTTGAAAATTTGACCATTTGCTGTCTTTCTACAGAAATAAATAAATAATTTTAGTTCAATATGAACAGGAAAAAAAAAAAAAAAAGGTTGCTGCCATTTGCAATTTGCCATTGATAAATTTTACTTCTGCTCATCAGCCGCCAGCCAGCTGCAGCTGGCACTTTTAGACAGCAGCTAAGATTTTCCTTCATTAACAGATAACTTGATAGCCACTCTCTCACGTTTCTCCCATGTGTTTTTTTTTCCTTACCAATTTCCTTGACAATATAAAATACTTAAATTGTTGATTTTTTTTACATGTTTAACAATAAAAAGTCAGCAATTTGAAAAGGCCGAATAGGGAGTAACATATATATACTATATGTATGAATTGTTATAATGATGGTAGTAAAAAGGATATCGTTAATTACATATATCTACATTTAAATCCTTTTGAATGCAAGTAATAAAATATGCAATTCCAGCTAAAAATCATTCATTTGGAATTGGTCAGGTAGTTAACTTTTTATGTTAGAGAAAAATCTTACATAATTCATCATGAGTAAAATGTCATCAACATAAAACATGAGAAAAATCTACTAAACAATTAATGATTTTTTTCTCTATACAAGTTTTCTTTAATATTTATTCAAAATTATAGGTTTTGATACTTTTATCAAACCTTACATTCAAATATCTAAAAGTAAAATTCATTTCATAAATGAACCTTTACAATTTTCAAACTCTTTGTCTTTGATCTTAGAAACCAAACCCCTCTGATTAATTTGTATAGAAGGTCTCTTTAAGATTTCTTTTCAGAAAAGAAGTCTAAACATCAATTTCTCTTATCTCATATGCAAAAATGGATCAAAGAATACTTTTAGACTTTAGTATGGTAACATGGAGGAAAATTTATTCACAGTGTACTTTTTTCTATTAGTTTAACTCTTTACAACTAGTCTCATTTTGAAGGTCTGTACCTTTTAATCTACACATCTTTTTCTTTGTAGAATTACTTGTAACCTATGGGTTTGACCCCATCGAGAAGATCTACAGATAGAGATGAAGTACATGGACTCTATCTTTCATGACTTTGACCTATTGATCGCTTTGTCAATAACCCTTATATACTTTCAGGTTAAAACCCTCTCAATTTTGTCATCTAATAATATAGCAATTTGGGCTTTAATTAAGCACTTAGAGTCATCTTATATGTAACGACCCCAAAATTTAGACTAAGTTAGGGAACATTACTAAACTTACAACCATTATGCTGCAAAAATTTCGGTAGCATAACGTCGTAACTACAACAATACCAAAAATTTTCTAGTACCTGTTAGACAAAAGATCACACTTCTATAGCCAAATAGCCAGATAACCATCCAAACTCCAATCTCATAACGGCGTAACTGCATTATGGATTTCCTTTACTCCAGCAACATCATTCTTCTTTCCCACGTATTAATTATTTAAAATATATGTCCTTACTAATGTTATTTAATTTTACATCATCATGAATGGAGTGAATGAGATACTTGTACAAACTACACATTCATAATTAACTATGCTTAAAACAATTGATCCACATAATTGGTTAAAATATTGATATGCAATTCAGTAAACAATTATTAAGTAAAAAAAATGGATCTGAAAAAAAAACCTTAAAAAATTGTTTAAAAAAACAGCCTAAACAAACCCAGCCCAACACAACCCAACCCTACACCTCAAACACAGGTTTCAGCAAACCAGCCAAACCCAACCCTGCACCCCAAACACAGTAATCAGGAACCCCAGGGTTTCTGATTCCAGCCAAGGATTCCCAGGGTTCCTAATTCCAAACCAGCGCTCCAAACAGTCTCTAAAGGTTTAGAATTAGTCGACAACCCAAGCAAACAAAACTAAACTTCCTCAGTCTTCTTCAAACAATTCAATCCTTAAAAGACAAGGCAACGTAACAAATCTATTACAAGCTCCAACTCGAAAATAAATCACCAAAAATACTCCAACTCAAATAAGAGAAATGTAACCTACCAGTAACACTCAAGCCTCATAAAACAAGCCTCACCAACCTATAATTCAAACTATCCAATAAGTTTATAAGTTTACTCTAAAGAGAAAAGAAACAACAATACTAAAACCATAAGCTCGAGACAACTATAAATATAAATCAATCAAACTAAACTCAACGAGACAACTACTAGATGAATAAGTATCCAACTATGGTCTTTCTCCTTTCATGCCTCTATTAGAGAAACATGAGGTTCCATCTCAAAGCCAATTGGCAATGGGAGGAGTAACTCATGTATCTTATAAATTGTGAGGTCACTCTTCATCTTTCAGATGTAGGATCCTCAACATGCCCCCTCAAGATGATGCCTCTTTAGGTTCACCATTCTTGAATCGAATCCCAATTAAAATATTTTTTTTGACCGAATACCCGTTTGGGTTTAAGATGGTGCCTCTTTGGGTTCACCATTCTTGAATCGGATCCCAATTTTAATTTTTTGAACTGAATACTCTTATATTTTGTTTTTTTTTTATTATTTATTGGATCGAATACCCATTTGGGTTTTATGGGCTATGATATCATATGAATATTACAGGGGGTTCCATCTCAAAAACAATTGGCAATGGGAGGTCTCCCCATCTTTCCAATGTGGGATTCTCAATATGCCCCCTCAATATGGTGCCTATTTGGGTTCACCATTCTTGAATCAGATCCCAATTTTTAATTTTTGGACTGGATATCCATTTGGGTTTAAGATGGTGCCTCTTTGGGTTCATCGTTTGAGTTTTGTTTTTAATTGGACCGAATACCTGTTTGGGTTTTATGGGCTCTGATACTATATCAAGATTACATGAGGTTCCATCTCAAAACCAATTGGCAATGGGAGGAGTAGCCCATGTATCATATTAAGAATGTGAGGTTTCCCCATCTTTCCAATGTGGGATCCTCAATATGCCCCCTCAAGATGGTGCCTCTTTGGGTTCACCATTCTTGGGTCAGATCCCAATTTTGTTTTTGGACCGAATACCCGTTTGAGCTTTATGGGCTCTGATACCATATTATAGAAACATGTGGTTCCATCTCAAAACCAATTGGTAATGGGAGGAGTAACTCATGTATCTTATAAATTGTGAGGTCACTCTTCATCTTTCAGATGTGGGATCCTCAACAACCTCCTCTCCAGCATCACCAAGGTCATAGTATTCATCATCACCTACAAAACCTGGTGGTGGGTCAGTACATAACACGTACTGGTAAGTAGCTCACACTTAAGGAGCCATCAAACAACATACGACATACATGGCAGCATTATGTTATAAACATCCATCTAACATGCTCTTTAAACATAAAACAAGAAAAACATACAACGCATGAGTCAAAATGTCAAGCCATGCATACTCGAACTATACTCAAGCTCCATGAACTCACTAGACTCCACGGAATCACTCAAGGGCATAATTTAGTCTTCACAAAGCTCTCTAAGACTGACCCTTCGAGATGCATCAACCCATGTCCATAGTTACCAAGACCTCAACACATCTCTACGGAGCTCGGCGTACGATTCCTTGTCAATAGTTACCAAGGTCTCAAACTGTGCATCAACCCTTGCCCATAGTTACCAAGTCTTCGATGACTCAGCAACGTATTGACCCTTGCCCATAGTTACCAAGGTTTTAATATTTGCCTCCAAACTCATCACACCGACACTTGTCCATAGTTACCAAGGCATCAACAACCTAGCAACGTATTGTCCCTTGTCCATAGTTACCAAGGTTCCAACACCTGCCTCAAGATTCATTACACCGACCCTTATCCATAGTTACCAAGGTCTCGATGCTCCTCGTAATCCGATAGTGACATACTAGCCCTTGACCATTTTTACCAGAGGCGTACTAATATTCACCTAGCTTTCTTTTATCTTATCCAAGGTCCTTTAACCTCACCTAAGCTCACTATAATGCATAAAACCTACAAATCATGTTCCTGGACCATGCTTATGCCCAAAGTTACATAAAACACCCATTACATGCTTTTACCATCGTTGCCACCCATTTATTAAGCATAACATCATAATATCAAACCAATCTCAACGAGGCAACATGCTTATCAATGCAACATGCTTATCACAAGAAAATAACGCAACATGTTTATCATCCCAAAATAATTCAAGCAACAATTCAACACAATGAGCAACTCAAAATATATAGAGATCCAAGAGAAATAATCATATATAGCATAATGTAACAAAATTAAGCACACATCATGCTAGCACACAAGCAAACAAACTCCACAAATAGAAACTACTTACAAACTTCCTAAAACGCTCCTAAAGCAAGCCGATAAGGTCTTAAGAAAGGTAGCAAAGGTTAGAGGTTAGAATTCCATTTGAAATCCTTAATCGAATTCGAAAGAGTATTCAGGAAGGATGTTCTTACCCAAAGCGATCTTAAACTAAGTTTGAACAATCCGAAATTGAACCGAACTCAAACGGTCCCAAAAGGCCTCGAAACCTTGCTGGTCAGTGTTCGAAAGTGATCGAATGAGCTCGAAACAAACAGTGCTAAGAGGACTGAAAAGCTTGCTGGTTCGTGTTCATAGCGTCCAATTTCGCAAAACTAAACCTTACAAGATGTGGGTAAATCTATTATAGGCTAAATAGGTGTGTGGGCCATGTACCGACGCAATTTCAAGGTCTGAAAATGAATGAATCCTTGTTGGAACTCATGGAACGACACCAACGACCTCGAACAGTACTGGTCAACATCCAAACGAACCTAAAATTGCAAGTTAAATACATTTAAAGAATAGGTAACGTGAATCTAAAGTTGATTTAGTGTGGGTCAACATTGAATCTTACCAAGAAGTGGGCTTGTCAGAAAAATCCTTACACACGCTACTGTTCGAACACCCATGCCGAAGAAGGTCTAAAATCACCAAACTCTCGAAGGCACACTCACTATGCTGCAGGGGAAGCTCGCGGGTTTGTTGTGTGGAGGGAGAAGAAGGCGCAGTCAACGAGTGGGTCTCGTGTCCTATGCTCGCTGGAAGGAAGAGAAGAAGAAATCGAAGAAGATTATGGAGATGGGTGAGATTGCGTGCGGCTGTGAGGAGAAGAAGAATAAGTCGAATGAGGATGGGGGGGCTGCAGCTGATTCGTGAAGAAGAGGAGAAGAGAAAATGAGAAGGGTAACGTTAGGGCTTTTTCCCTTTTCCTTTTAATTTACTTATTACTTTTGATCCTTATTTCTCCCAAAACTTCAATGAATAAGAAGGGGAAAAATATTCTAAAACTTCTTAGTCTCCCAATCTTATTGCTTAACCAAAACAAAAATCTAAATTTAAACTCCCAAAGATTTAGGAGAATCCATTTGATTAAGTACTTGGGTTTCTTTAATTTGAAATTAGGAATAAGATTAAAAAGTAAACTCCCATACCTTGAAATTAAAGATTTAACTAAAAATCTTCTTTTCCAAAATTAGAGAAATTTAATTTATCAAACTTAAGGGACTATATTCGAAATTCTAATTTTTTCAAATCAAAACTAGAACGAATAAATGAGTCTAATTATTCTAAAATAGCCTACTTTTATAACCCGGGGTGTTACATTATAACTCTTCCACTATGATGAGGCTTATCCAATTCATGACTAGGATCCATTTGACTTTCAAATGTAATTAAATTGTTAACAAATTTTGTTAACGATTTAGTAGCTTCACTTGGAACCAACTTATTAACATTATATTACCTTATTGAAGGTTTGTAATCTTTTATTTGACATTCCTTATAGAAAAGTGATATTTGTCATACAAATACCTTATTCTCTTTAGAACTATAAAAGACCATTTTGTATCTCCTTATAGGTATAGGCATACACTTAGGCATATCTTTGAACATATATTCCAACCTTTATGGGTTTGTTTCAGCATATATACTTAACATTCTCAAATCCTGAAGTGTTGTAAAATAGCTTTACTACTTTGCTATAATCCAAGGTTGTCTCAGGGACACTTTTGGAGGGAATCATGTTCACTAGGCAATCTCCATTGCATATCCTAACGAGAGCCCGATAATGGTGTGTAACTCATTATTGATGAGACCATGTCCAACAAGGTCTTATTTCTCCTCTTGCAACACAAATTTCACATAAATGTACTTGGTATTTAAAGTTTGGATAAAAACTCACTTTCTATTAATCAGTCTTAGTACGTAAGGTTCCTGTACTTTCCATTATGATTCGATCAGTGTCTTGATAGACTTACCGAATCAATTTTCAACTTCAGTCTTATATTCTTTGAACTTTTAAAAAAGTTAGACTAATGTTGCGTTAGGTAAAGATACTTATACCTTAAATAATAAGCAATTAGAGTGATGAAATATGCATTAGCCACACATTTGGCTTTTACGTTTACTAGACCACTTAGGTCATAACGTGTAAGCTCAAAGTGTTCTTTGGCCTTGTAGTCCTTTGAAATAAAGGACTACTGATTATCTTGCATAAAATACAAGATATACAGACATGTATAATAATTAACTGATCTAATTTTTAGAGAATCACGTATTACTAGTCTTTTAATTCTATTCAACTTGATTTGAATCAACCTTAAGAGCCAAAGATAAGATTCATCTTCAGGAGAAAACTTTTGTCTTTCCATTATGGATTCTATAATCCTAAATATCTTAGTATTGTATAGTATTGTAAATGTTAACATCTTTAACACTTAAAATTGTTCTCATTTTTATTTTTAGCTGAACATATTTTTAAACAATTTTCAAAATATAAATTAAACTTCATTACTTCCAAAATTCATACTATATGAACTGTTTTTTAGTAATAAAATCATAAAAATCTAATTTCTTTTGAGGTATTAAAAATACCATGTTCAGCATTAAGTAACAATCACTACTTAATGGTATCTTAATGTCTCCCACTATACCAACTGAGACTGGTATCAACATGTAGAAACTATTCTACATCATTAAGTATTTTTCAAGAATTACATATTTAGTGTAATTAAGAACAAATCTTGATAGTAGATCTTGAATTAACAATCCAAGTGGGGTTGTCTATTCTCTAAAAACTTAATAAATCAAATTTACTTTTATTTATATTGTTATTCACATGAAGGTATTTTAAAAATTCCTTTCATTATGACTATTCTAGCTAATTTAAAAACCATTTTCTTTTATAGCTTCGATCATTTGATTTATTTTCTTGGATTTTTGTAATATTTAATCTCGAGATCATTTAGACAATTATCTAAATTTAGCTTTTTTTGACTTCAACATCTCATATGTTATCATTTTCTTTATCTTCTTAACTTGACATCTAATATGTCAATTAGGAAATATGTACAAGCTATCTCATTACCTTTGATTCATCAATCATGTGTTTTTCGAACAATTCGATTGGTGTTGGCAACAGTTTTCTGAGAACATTTCTCAATAAAAACAATTTCAAAAGTTTACATTACCATTATAACGTTAATCTTTCATGTGATAAACTTTTCTCAATTGACTAAGTAGTAATAAAATTTTAAAAAAAAATTCAGAGAACTAGACAAAGTATTGAAATATGACAAAAATATATTACTTAACTGATATCCGTTCAATTTCAACATATAAAATAAACAATTCAATAAATGAACTCTATAAATCATTTCTAATGTTATGACACTTCAGTGAGTTAGAACAAGTGTCGTCGTCAACTATTCCTTCACTGAAGTGAAACAATCTTAACTAAATATTATCCCAGAATAACTCTTATTCCTATAATATTTAGTTATCATTGTTTTGGTCAAGGACATCATTAACAACAATGGGCCTTATGTAAGTGTGATCGATCATTTTAGACCCTATAGTCTTATACCAATAAGTGTCGTTGTAGGGTAGGTCAAGTATTGGAACAAAACTAAAATCCTATCATTTTCAAGAGATTCACCCTGATATTAACTCATGCAAACACTTTCCGTAGAGGAACGATCCAAAAGCCATCACGATACTCCACATGGATCTCATGTTGTGAACAAATAATGGAGACCGTAGGATATATTGTCACACATCCCTCTCCCACTTACTATTTTGAAAGTAGAGTTTTCTAGTACTTAAATAAATTAGGCTAATCTCATTTATCTAAGTTCCAATCTACCCTTACTAACCCTTATATTGGTTGGATTAATTTTAATGTAAATTACCAAATTTTAAACTATTTAAAAACTAATCACATTATGAGCCTACTTGATGAAATTAAATAAAATTTGATTAATTCAACTCCTAACTCAGCTCCCAATTAGAGGTGTTTCCTTTTAGTCAGCTTAAATACCCAGTTTATATAGAACCTTCTATAGACAGAGTTCCCTTATAGTCAATTTTTATTTCAAATTCATTAATATTTAATTAACTATTAACTACTAGATTAATGAACCTAAGTGAATTATCATTCCTTATTTTTAATCTTGTTGAAAATTAATTCACTTAATGGATAACTTTTAATTTATAAATTTTTAAACCCTTTAAAAAAAATTAAAGAGGTTATCCTAAATGTTTTGTTCTAATCATATTAGAAAAGATAAATTGAATTCAAATTTTAAATCATTGAATTAAATTATCTTTAATTATGGAAAACCTAATCTTATTAGGAAATTAAAAGATCTAATCTTATTAAGAAATTAAAAGATCTAATCTTCGTCAACCATAAAAGCTCTTAAAAAAAATATGCTTCATAGTTGCATTAGGGTTGTAATTGAATTATGTGAAATAATTTCACTTGAATCATCATGCATTTTTTTTATTGGTTAATGAAGATACGCAAGATCAACAAGCTCCAATGTAAATTATCTTCCTCATGATATAAGACTTGATATGCATATTGAACGTAATTACAAAAAAATGGAAGAAAAATACAGCAAAATCCTAGACCCTTTATGGGTTGTACAAATAATCTAATAAAAGAAAAAACCTAATACCAAATATACCTTAAACAGTCAAATTGCAAACCACATATCATATATATGAAAAATAAAATAACCACCATCATTTAACTTTAATTCTAAAAGAAAATAAAAAATTGCTCTGATACAAATTGATAGGAATGAACACTTCACCCTGCACCGGAAGACTATGATTTCTAAATAATTCTGAAATCAGGTTTAGGATCCACTTTGATTTATTTAGAATTAAACTAAAAACATATAGGTTAAGCAAACATCCTTTCAAATTAAATGGAGATAATTCTGGCGGGTCTTTACTTTGTGTTTCAGCGAATCTCAAATCTTCACAATATCTTATTTACTATGACTGGAACACAGAACCAATGCCTGTGGAAACTACTTGAAAGAAATTCATGGAGAATTTTGTGTGTAGAGAGCTTGGTTTTTGGCTCAACCCAATAGTCCTATTTATAGGAACTTTAGGATAGAATTTTTACCAAAATCAAATTATAATATATTATATATATTTAATGTATTTGAATCTCATTCAAATATCTCCTACAACATATATTATCTATTTCAATCTCATTCAAATTTATTAATATATCTAATAATATATTATTCTCTTTAATATTTAATGTATCAAATACAATAGATATTTTCCTTATTTAATATATCCAATATATTAAATATTAATTTGAACACTTCAAATTTTTCTTTCAACTAAATTTATCATTTTAGTGTTACTATTAGCTAGCAAGGGGACCTTATGAACCTACTGATTATAAGCTCCAATGATAAAAAAAATTGATTAATTAAACTCTTTAATCAATTAATTTTCATTCATTAACTCTAGGTCATTCCACTATAGACCTAAAGTTACACTCTTATGCACTATAGGACAAGTTATGTCCATGTATATAACCATTACATGTAAGTCAATCCTTCACCAGTTATTCGTAATTACAATTGGGTGAAAAGTTTGTTTTACCTTTGAATTACATCTTTATGCCTTAAATACAAATGATCATGTAATGAACAATTTGTTTATTATCCAATTATAAACTAAGTCTCTCTTGAGCCAGTGAGAGGGTGAAGCCCCATTGTTCAAGTTTTGAAATCAACACTTTAAGGGAACTACTCATTTACTTTTTCTATATGGGAAGGAGTGGATTCCATCTTGCGAAAGTTATGTTCCCAGCTTTCTATTTGGTCAAGTCCTCAAAATGATAGGTTTATTGAATAGGTTACAAAAGTCACTCCCACTTATGAAAATCAAAGGACAAACCCTCACAAGCAATGTAACGCCCCGCGTTATAAATTAGGCCATCCTTTAGTAATCGAATCTATTTGTTAGAGTTATAAGTTGAAAATTTTGAATTTTAAGTTTAGCCCATTAAGTTTGGTAAATTAAATTTCTATAACTTTGGAAAAGAGGATTTTGAATTAAATCTTTAAATCCAAAGTTTGAGAATCTAATTTTTATCTTATTCCCAAGTTCAAAAGGAATCCAAATCTTCTATTAAGTATATTTTATCCCAAATCTTTTAGGTTACTTATTTGGAGTTTTAAAATTGGAAATTTGGAGAAAATATCATTTTTTATGTTTAATTAGATAGGATTTACCCAAAAAAAAAATATTTCTTCTTCTTCCTCTTCTCTCTCTCTCTCTTGTTTCCACGAAAAAAAAAAAAAACAGCACCTCCCCCCTTGTGAATTTCCCCTTCTCCGACAAGCAGTGGGTCGAAGCCCTCCTCTTCGACCCTCAATCGCACAGCGACGCGCGACATACCGGTGGGCAGTTCCATCTTCACCTTCGTCTTCATCTCTCGCTCGCTTACCCTCGTCCGCAAACAGATGTCCTTCAATCGGCGACGCCTCACCCTGACAGCGTTTTCTTCTTCCACAGTGACTCGCGACACTCAACAATGGAACCTAGCCACGCGCAGCATCCCCACAAGCGCGATTTCCTCTCCCTCTCTTTCTCTTGATTGATGAACAATAACCCATGAGGATTCTTGAGTTTCAGCATTACCCACTCAAATTCCATGCCTAATCGACTTTAGATTTGGATTACTGACCCCCTAAATGACATTGATTTGCAGTTTGGACCCTGTCGCTCATCGCCTAAACCGAGTTTGAGACCTTTTGTTGCTGAAAATCTATTTTCTAGCAAGCATTGAGGTCTCTTTGAGGTAGTTCGGTAAGTTTTGCCACGTTTTGGACCTTTCGCAAATCCATTTAAGTGTTGTAGCATTAGTTCTGACATGTAGGAACCTTTAGTTTGCAGTTTAGGATTTATTCGAACACCTTTGAACAGTAAATAACAAGCATAAGGGCTCTTTCGGTAAGTTTTAATGCATTATAGACCTTTCGCAAATCCATTTAGGTGTTGAAACGTTGGTTTTATCATGTAGAAACCTTTAGTTTGCAATTCAGAATCGATTGGAACATCTTCGAATAGCAAACATCAAGTGTAAGGACTCTTTCGGTAAGCTTTAATGAGTTTTGGATATTTCGCAAATCACTTTAGGTGTTATAGCTTAGGTTCTAATGTGTAGGAACATTGCGTTTGCAGTTTTGGGTTTATTCGAACACTCTCGAACACGATTTAGCAAGGCGTTGGGCTTGAATTTGAAAGTTTTGAATACTTTCAACTGTGACCCATAATTCAAATAACTTCATTTTGATTTAACCATAAGCCATCGGAGTTGGTTTAGCAAGAAGGAGTTGATTCAAACACCGACCAGCAAGGTGTCAAGGCCCTTTGGTGGCGTTCAGTAGGATTCAATTTAATTTCGAATTGATCGAACTCGGTTTAAAGTTTTGGGGAACCTTATCGACTTGCCTTAGGGGCATTTTAATACATTCTGTAACTAGAATTCTACCTGATGAGTCTATTTGAATGTGCGAAGCATGCTGTATGTTTTCTTGTGATGTTATTATGCGATTTATGTATCTCTCCATGAATTGTCATGAGTTATATGTTCTAATATGTGTAAGTTGTTGTGATGTTAAGTTATTTACCCTTATGGTTTGGAGCATGCTGAATGTTGAGACTGCTTGAGATTGTGTGATGTTATCTATGATGTTTATGTTGAAAACATGATCTTGAGGATAGTGGGTAAAGAGGATGCTAGGCTCTTGAGTATAAATGGTCGAGGACTAGCATTGTGATGAAAGAATATGAGATGGATATCATGGTCTCAAGTGTAAATGGTCGAGGGTTGGTATTGTTTAAGGAATGTAAGTGAATATCAAGGCCTCAGGTACAAATGGTCGAGGGTTGATATGTCACTATTGGGTGTCGAAGCCTCGGGTAAAAATGGTCGGGGGTCGACATGCCAATCTTGGATAAAGAGAAGCATCGAGGCCTTGGGTAAAAATGGTCAAGGGTTGGTGTGATGAGTCTGGAGGCAAGTATTGAGGCCTTGGATAAAAATGGTCAAGGGTCAATACGTTGTTAGACATGGAGGCCTTGGGTAAAAATGGTCAAGGGTCGATGTGGTTAAGTCATCGTTTGCCATGGGTAAAAATGGCCAAGGGAGCGATGCACAGTTTGAGGCCTGGGTAAAAATGGTCAAGGGTCAAACGCTGAGCACCGTAGAGAATCGTTGAGGCCCTGGGTAAAAATGGTCAAGGGTCGGCGTGTCTCGAAGGAATCAGTCTCATGTAGCTTATGAGGGCTAAACACGAGTGGATTGAGTGACTCAGTTGAGTTTTAAGTGAGCTTGTTAAGCTTGGGCAGTGGTTCCTATACATCAGTCAAGCATGGTACATGTGTGGATACGATTCGTAAATTAAGCATGATGTATGTGATGTTTATATGAGATGTATGTCTAGCTCGTTATAGAAAGCATGATAATTGTAAGTAAGTTGTTTTGCCTTGTATGCTGCTTGGTGGCTTTTCAAGTGTGAGCTACTTACCAGTACGTGTTATGTATTGACTCACCACCAGGTTTTGCAGGTGACGACGAATACTACAACCCTGGTGATGCTAAAGAGGAAGCATGAGAGGGAAAAGACTATAGCTAGCTGATTCTATCCAGTAGATGTCTTTGTTGACTTTGTTTAGTTAGATGACTTTTGTAGTTGGCATGTTGAATTGCAGGTTGGCTATTAGAGTGTCGTTTTTATCTTAAAAAAAAGTATAAGTTTGAGTTTGGTTTATCTTAGTTCTATTGTTTATGTTGAAGGTTTAATAGACATGTAGGTTATTTTACTTTTGTGGATTGTGTTTGCTTGAAATTAAGGAATTGGTCTAGAACTTTACATATTTAGCAGGTTGGTTCACTTGTGAATCTTCAAATACTTCTTGAATTGGAGTTGGAAGTCATAGTTTGGTGATTCTGAATATAGAAGTGTGTTTTGTTGATAAACAGGTGCTAGGAAAACTTTTGGTATTGTTGTAGTTACGCCATTATGCTGCCAAAATTTTTAGGGCATATCGGTTGTAAGTTAGTAGCATTCCCTAGAATCGGCTAAATATTGGGGGCGTTACAAGCAGAAGTTCATAAGTCGCTCAGAATTAAGATCGAGTTGCATATGATCATCCAGTTGAAATATTAATCTTCTCAATTAACGGATTTATAAAGAGAGATTAGATATTTCGTGGTCTAGTCTTATACAAACTCATTGTATATGATACTCTCATTCACATGTCTCCACATAAACAATTTGGATTAAATCATTTGTAACTATTTACAAAGTGGGAATTATCAATAGTTTTACTAGGATAAGGCACCCAACCCTATCCATATACTTTAGACCCATAAGTTTATTTTTTGAACACGATTCTCCCACATGTCAACCACATACTATTCAAGATTACACTAATAACTTGAATTTTTATGTAATTGATAATATAAATTGTAAAATAAAAATAATAAAAATTTGACTAAAATCCAAATTCAAAATTTTGGTATTTGGACATAATCCAAATATTATCCCAAATTAGAATTTGACTAAAATCCAAATTCAAGTTCCTCATATCAAAATTTGGACATAATCCAAAATTTATCCCAAATTAAAATTTGATTGAAATCAAAATTCAAACTCTATCCCAAATCCAAATTATAATTTGGTAGATTTTACCTCAAATTAAAATTTGAGCATAATCCAAAATTTATCCCAAATTAAAAGTTGATTGACATCCAAATTTAAATTCTATCCCAAATCCAAATTATAAATTGGTTAGAATTTTACCTCAAATAAAAATTTGGACATAATCAAAATTTTATCCCAAATCAAAATTAGAGTAAATTTCAGATTTTATTCTAAGTTCAAATAAAAATTGGGTAGAACTCCAAATCCTATTGCAAGTTCAAATAAAAATGTGGGTAGAATTTTAACCTTGCCCCAAGTTCAAATTTTGAATTAAGCTAGAGCATAAATTCTACTAAATTCAAATCAAAATTTTATAGAGGATAAGAAAATCAAAATATTGTCCAAAATTCAATTTTTTATTAATTGGCATAAAACAAGTTTTAAAAAAATCAAAATTTTGAACCAAATTCATATTTTGATTAATTGACACATCAAATGGGCTCAAAATTAGAAAGAAAAAAAAAACTTACATTTTGACTCGAAAGTATCTTTTTCAAGATTCATTCGTACATACTTGTGCACATAAATTTTGAAAAAGGGGCATTTGTTGAATGAGAATTTTGGCCAATCTTAAATTACCACGAGTCATTATTCCAAATCAATGACAAAATTAAAATAATTAAATTTGGGACCAATTATATTAATTGACATGTGTCCCAAATTTAATTTGAAGATAAAAATTGGCAAATCCTAAAATTATAAAGTCACATGTCTTCATTATGACTATTTGATCAAATAAATAAATTTAGTATGGTCAAATTGGGCCATGTGGAATTTTGGGTCAAAGTTAAACAAAACTCAAATCCAAATGGTTAGGCCAAAAGTCAACAAAGCCCAAGTCCAATGGTTGGGCCCAAAGGCCATTAAAGCCCAAGCTCGTGTGCTTATGGAAAGTTCGAAGAGTTTTCCTTCATTTGAAGAATTTAGAAAGTTTTCTAGCCTCCTTTCCTCTAAATTCACTCTGAGTTCCCTTGAAAGCTCAACAAATAGAAGAGGACAGAGAACTCAAAGAGAATTCAAAGCAAAGAATGCTAGAAAACTTCCTAAAATTCTTGAACCTTAAACACTTTTTGAAGATTAAAGAAATTCAAGGGAAATGTTCAAAAATCAAACTCTCAAAATACAAGAGAACACATAAACTAATTCTCTAGGGCAAAGGAGTTAGTTTTTAGGCACTTTTAGAACTTTACTTTGTACTTCTCTTCTACACTTTTGTAACAATCGGACCATGGAGGGTTTTGGCTATATCGTCACAATGAGTGGCTAAAGTTTGTGTTTTTGATTCAAGGTTCGGTCAAGTCCAATTGTAAGATTGTGAGGCTTCGAGCTTCAATTATATTTCCTTGTATATCTAAGTATTTATTTTATTCTTGCTTTAATTCGTATGAGCTTTCATTGATTGAATTGACGCCTCAATTGTATTGATTGCTTTTATGTTTGCTATGTTTAAGTTTATGATCCGTAATTGTCATGAATGAACGCTTGATTTTAGCAGCAATAAGGTTGTCTCATGTGTGTGTTTTCTATGACTTTTCCATGATTACATAGCTTGCATAATAGACTCTAGGAATAAAGAAGTAAAATTAATTAGGTGTAGCTATCTCGCCTATTAAATTATATCTTAGTCTTTCCATAGTGTTTAATGTTGTTGTTTGAATTAACATGGAACACTATCGTGCCTAGTTAATTAGATGACAAGATTGGTTGTAATGCTTTGTTAGAATCAATAAAATTAGGGGAATTAGACTTAACATGGCTTTTTCGAGTAAGTAGACTACGTGCTTAGGAGTTAATTGATTTACTTTTGTAAGCGTAGGATCAGAATTACAATTGGATGAGACCATACCTTTGAATTGAAAACTATGGTAAGATTGTTTTTATCCATGCATTTATTTGTTTTATGTTTATTTTAATTATTCACAAAAACACAAAACCCTCCATTTTATTTTATTTTTACAAATTTAACTTAAGAAACTGAGTACATTAGTTCCCTTGGGAGTTCGACCTGGTCCACTATTTCTACTAGATAGAGTAGGAAACCAGTTTTATTTTGGCGGGTCTCGACAACCCGACCACTCATATTTGAAACACCTTTAAGATATTTAAATAACTATTTAAGTCATACAAGTTTTTTTATTGTTTCAAAAGCAAGAACAATTTAACTTGTATATAATACTCCACCACTTAAGTTAAAATTGATCTTGATATAGATTTTCCTAAGTCTTTATAAGAATCAGTGTATCTCCACCTAAAAGTTGCCTACAATTTTAGTGGTAATGACTATAACTTTCAAATCTTATAAGTAGAGGGGAGAGAGATTCCTACAATTTTAGTGGTAATGACTATAACTTTCAAATCTTATAAGTAGAGGGGAGAGAGATTCTTAAGCTCTAAACTCCAACTTAACATTACTAAAACATTTGCCAACAAAAGCATAGCTCAACTGATATGAAATATATGTTTAAGACTTAAAGGTCATGAGTTCAAATCTCACCACCTTCAAATGTTGTTGAATTAAAAAAAGATTACTAAAATGCTTACTTCACCCAAATATTAGAGTGTTGTTTCTCAACCACTAATCGATGTCCACGACCTTCTTTCTAGTGAGCATATTCCTCTATACCATTCGTCTAAAGTTATTCCCTTTATTGACACCAACATTTATTTAACCAATTTGACTAAAATTCTACAACATCTAGTTTTTTAAAAATCACTTTCTCTTTGGCTGCATAGAAAATGAGAGAAAATCTGAACCATGAAGAACTTTTTAAAGTAATATATATTAGGTTAAATTATCAAAAATACACCTAAACTATGAGATTGGTTTCAATTATACTCCTGAACTTTGAAAAGTTTTATTTTAGCCCTTGAACTTTGAAGTTTGTTTTAAAACAACTCTTGAAGGTTTTTTCCGTTAAATTTATGGACGAAAAATGACGTATTTGAATATATTTTGATTTTTTTCAACATATATGTTAAAATATGTTCACATAAGCAACAATACAAATGCAAAAACATCATTTTTCGTCCATGAATTTAACGAAAAAAAACCTTCATGAGTTGTTTTGAAACAAACTTCAAAATTCAAAGGTTAAAATGAAACTTTTCAAAGTTTAGAGGTATAATTGAAACCAACCCCATTGTAACGACCCAACTTTTTCTTATTAGACTTTCTAGGGACGTTACTACATGCATGCTGAAGAAATTTAAAATTCTTTAATAACAGACAAAAAGAATTAAACTTTTTGTTAAACAATCAAAACTTTTAGTTCGGGATCCCTTTAAAAATCATTTTAAAACACAATATGAATTAAAACGTTCAATCATTTGAAATAGTTTCATAACACATTGTTTACTAAACGAAGTATGTTTTAACTAACACACTATCTAAAAGCGGAAGTCATGATCTTCGAAGTCACCCATGACCCTTTCAGCAAACTGCCTTGTCAATCGCCTAAGATATGTATGTCTTTGCCTGAAAAGAAAAATATTTTGAAAAAGGGTGAGTATTTTACAATACTCAGTAAGTGACCTCACTACCGGGTCAGGATATACATACACACACATAATGAGTTTTCGAAAACATTTTTTTTTTCTTTCCTTTGGTGGGACCTAACTTCCTTTCATAGCAGAAACGTTTCCTTAAAAATTTTCCTTCGACTTTTAATGTGGACAATTAAACCCAACATAACCTTGCCTTTCATATAGCCTCGTAAGGTTCCTTTTCATACAGCCTCGTAAGGCTCCTTTTCATATAGCCTCGTAAGGCTTCTTGTCATATAGATGTACATCAATAACTTTAGGAGGGTAATTGCCACAGCCTTCGAAATCATTTTATCATGAAAACACATGTATGCATGAGGTCCCAAAACATCTTTCATTTTCATTCAATGATGCAACATATAGAGACATTCTCACATTAATCATCATAAATCATAAATCATGCATCACATTAGTAAGAGCATTTGGCATACATGTGAGAATCATTTGGCATACATGTGAGAATTATTTTTCATACATAGCATTTTAAAATTCATCAACAATCATAGTTAAAACATTTATGAAATTCTTTTTAAAACATTTATGAAATTCTTTTTATTTCAAAAGTAATTTTTCAATTCAGTTCCCGATTTGCATTTAAGCATACCGGCATAAAGTCCCTTACCTTGGCTAAGCTCAAGAATCCAATCACCCAATTGCTCACCAATATTCCTTCGCCTTGAACCTCAACCAAATAATTTGGAGCCTAAATCAAACCATCCCTAAGGTTAGAAACAATTCCTAAAATCCATAATTAAATTCCAAAGTTCCTTCCACCAACTAAAGTTCCAAAATTTAGAATAAATTCCTTAACATTTAACTTA
The DNA here is from genome assembly GCA_033996785.1 of Trichosanthes truncata. Taxonomy (NCBI): domain Eukaryota; kingdom Viridiplantae; phylum Streptophyta; class Magnoliopsida; order Cucurbitales; family Cucurbitaceae; genus Trichosanthes; species Trichosanthes truncata. The sequence goes on from JAWPNB010000004.1 coordinate 5,096,353, forward strand.
ATCTCAAATTGGTGGTTAAACTCAATTCAAAACACAAGGTTCTTGATTTAATTGAACTCTCAAATTCAATCTACCAAAAATCCAAAACTCCAAGGATTTGCTTGATTTTAGGATGGAAAATTTACCTCCGTTCTTTCTCCAAACCGACCCAAGCTTACTAAATAAATGGTGGTTTGATTCGATCTTGTCACACCAACCTCCACCTACAATGGGTATTCCAAAATAGAGCCCAAAAATCAATGGGTAAATCTCCAAACTTCCATATCAATGCCCAAAACTACATCTATTATTTGAAAACCGTAAGATTATAGCGAAAATAAGTTTACCCACGTGCAAAAGGAGTCGAAACAGCGCTGTGCAGTACCAAAAAAACCCGCCAGAAAAATCAAACTGCAGCAGATCGGCGTCGTGAACAGTACCTGCGGTATGAACAGTACCTGCGGTATGAACAGTATCGCGGTATGAACAGTACCCGCGGTATGAATAGTACCGCGGTATGAACAGTACCCAATGAAAAGTACCGACCTCCCGTGAATAGTAATCGCCGTGAACAGTATCGCGGTCGTGAACAGTACCCTCACGTGAAGAACAAATCCGGCGATGGATGTTTGTTGAAGGAGAAGAAACTTTCGAATGGATGGGTCTTTTGGTGGTGAAAGAGAGAGAGAGGGATTGATGGTGGAGACTGTTTTTTCATGGAGGAAGAGGAGAAGGTTGGAGAAGATGATGGCTTGGCTTGACCTAGGGCTAGTATACAAATAATAGAGAGGGATATATGGGCTTGACTTCTCTTTGGGCTTGGGCTTGGCTTAAATGTCCATTGATTTACAAGAATGCCCCCAAATTAAATAAATCCCATTTTTCCCTCGATTCTTCTCAAATTACCCTCAAATTTTCCAATTTAAATTTTGCTAAACCTCAAAATTAAATTCAATACAACCTTAAGCATGAAATTAACCTTACTATAAATTTTAAATTCCACAATTAAAGCCTTAAGTAATACCTAAAAGTGCCGGTCGTTACACCCATAGTTTAGGTGTATTTTTAATAATTTAACCTATATATTAATATAAAATAGAATTCCCTTGATATTTATAGCCCATGGAAATTGGACAACTTTCACTTAGATTCGATTATATCAATTACTTCATCTATGGGTGGACCCTCCATAATTTGTGTCCACATATGATAAGAAATTTGTTTAATATTATTTTAACTTGTTGTGTCCTCCCTTTTGTGAATTTTCAAAAACTTTGTGCCATATTATTTAAAATATATGCAATGGAATTGTAAAGCTAACCAATAAGCTTGAATTAATGTTAAATTATTCCCTCTTAAAAACGTGTAGGGATGAGAACCACATCTTGTTGACATATTTACTTGCCCATTTGATAACATTGGAATATCATTTTTGTAGTGCTCACTTTCCCAATTCTTAATAGGAAAAATCTTAATTTGTTCATAAATTATCCACACGCACGCAAACTTTAACGAAAAATAATTTTTAGTTTTAGTTTTAGTTTTATTTTTATTTTGGTTAAATTGAATTTCCATCATTGTCAAAATATTGGTTAAATATTAAGAAAAACGATTTGAATTAAATATCATGACATTTTGCAGTAAAAGAAAACGATTGGGAAATTTTTAATTAACATTTATATAATTTTTGGGGAAAAAATCAATTTATACCCTTCTTTGGGAGTTATATTAATTAAAACTCCAAAGTAATAATTGTATCATTTTAAAACCTAAACTTTTATAAGTGTATCAATTTAAACCCTCTCAGGATTATTTATGACTATTTTTACTTAATTCTATTTAAAATTAGCTCAAAATGACCTAAATAAAACTATTCCTTCCACAAAATCCTACCCAAGTAGCAAGAAAAATTATCACGTAATTATTTCTAAAAAAGTAGAGAAAAGTAGAGAAAGATGAAGATGAAAAATTACTCATATTAATGAAAAACCGCTACTACTCATTTGATTCCGATATTTATCTCTAGTATTTCATTTTTACTTACATTTAAATAAGTCTTACATACATGTGAAAATTATGAATTGGTGGTTTTAAAATAGAATCCTAACAAATCGAGAATCTAAATTGATTCACTTATATAAAAATTTAAGGTTTTAATTATTATAAAAGTTTAAGGTTTTAATTATTAGTTTGGAGTTTTAAGTAATACAACCCGGAGTATAAATTTATTTGTTTTTCAAATTTTTATTAACTTATTTTACTTAAATATATTAATAAAAACTAATGAATATTTTATGAAAAGAGCACATAAAAATACTAAATAAATTAAAATGTTTTACTTTCTCTAATTTTCAACCAAAATGAACACTTGTATATACATTTTTATTACTATCTAATGGAAAATAATTTGAACTTTCTTCTATAAAAAAAGAAGTATGAAATTTTTTATACATAATCTAATCTTTGAACCTGTCTCAAATTTTTAAAATTGGAGAATGGTGAGTGACGAGAACTAAACATATTTCTCACGGATCAAGAAAGCATAAAGAACTTATTATCATTTTTAATTAGCGAGAGGATTAAAAAGAGAGAGAACAATAAAAAATTGTGATTTAAAGGTTACTTTTAGTAGACAAAAAAAAAAGGTAGATTATTTATCTTTCATTTTCCAAGGCTTAAAGTGCCAAGTAAAGCTTCATGTGCTCGACTCAATATACCTTTAACTGGAATCCAAAAGGCTAGTAAAATTATTTAAATAAGTTTGGATGTCAAAATAACAAAAAGAATGGAATAAAATAAAACAAGTTTGATTGCAGACAAGTTAGTGAAAGAACGACATAATAATAATATAAAAAAGGAGTAATTTCTTTAATACATAGATTGAAAGTAAATAAAAATGTGTGCTCTCAGACGTATGTAATTCCTCTTCAAAAGTTCTTTTAAGTTCAATTTTTTATTTATAATATTTATAAAAAAAAATGTGCCAACAAGATAAGTATTTTCAAATAATTAACATATTATAGAATTTAATTAAAAGAATTTAACATATTTTAAGTTAATAGTGAAGGTTTATTTTTGCTCTTTAAACTTTTAGATATTATATTTTAGTTTTTTAACTTTGTATAAGAAAAAAAAAATTGTAGCTTTTATTATTAATTTTTTATGAATTAATTAACGAAAATAGCATTACATGGCGTATGTTCATTTACTTGATGTATATGCAAACAAATATTTAAATCACACGGAGTAGGTAAAGAATCAAGCTATGAAACAAGTGTTAAAATCATAGGGAAGGAAACTAGCTTAATTTTAAAACTTAAAATAGGAATATGCCTTAGTTTCTTAATTTGGTACAAAAAAATCGTTTTAGAAATACAAGACAAAATAAATAAAATTGTTAGTAAACAAAAAAATGATATATAGGAAACACAAATACAATTATTATGGAATCTCTTTATTTATAATTTATTTTAACTTAGAAACATAAGCTTATTTACTAACTTATGTTTGTGCTTTAATCTTCTACAATTTAGAAACACTTTTAAGATATCTATTAAAAAAATTGTTTGGTTAAATTATCAAAAATATCCATGAGCTATGGGGTTGGTTTCAATTATACTTCTGAATTTTGAAAAGTTTTATTTTAACCCTTGAACTTTGAAGTTCGTTTCAAAACAACTCTTGAAGGTTTTTTCCGTTAAATTTATGGACGAAAAATGACATATTTGCATATGTTTTGATTTCTTTTTCAACGTATATGTTCAAAATATGTCCACATAAGCAACAATATAAATGCAAAAACATCATTTTTCGTCCATGAATTTATTGAAAAAAAGCCTTTAAATGTTGTTTTGAAACAAACTTCAAAGTTCAAGGGTTAAAATGAAACTTTTCAAAGTTCAGGGGTATAATTGAAACCAATCTCATAGTTTAGGGGTACTTTTGAAAATTTAACCATATTGTTTTGATGTTTGTACTTTTAAAATATTCAATTTTGATTCCTGTAATTCCAACTTTCATTTTTAGTTCATTTAATTTCCAAAGTCCTTTATGTTTCTTCTACTTTTACCATTTGAGTAATTGTTTGCAAAGTTCTAACACAAATTATAAACATAAATCATGCATCTATAATACGAGGATATGATTATATCATCAACCTGAACATAGCTTAATTATATTGGTTACAACATGTACCTTTAACTAAGAAGTCAGATGTTCGAACCTCTTCACCGCCACATGTTGTTAAACTTTTTTTTTTAAAAAAATTATGATCACATTTTGTGAAATTTATTGAGCGTATTGTTGGGTTGAAATTATAATTGAAAAATATAATGGGATAAAAAGAAATTAAATTAACCATAATAGTCGATTTATAAAAGTACACAGACTGAAATGAAGTTTTAAAAAATACACAAGTTAAAATGAATAAAAATTGGAAGTATGTATATGGAGATCAAAATGAACCAAAGTTAAAATTACATGAATTAAAATAGTATTTAAAAAAAATTCAAAAAAAAATAACGATAACGTATTTATAAATATTTTAAAAATATCTTAGGCTAAATTATGGAAATTACCCCTGAACTTTGTACCTCGTTTCAATAATAACTTTAAACTTTAAAAAGTTTCAAAAATACCCTTTACTTTTCAAAAAGGTTAAAAAATACCCTTATCATTAAGTTTTGGATGGAAAGTGTTAAAGTTTCACATTTCATTAATACTCTTGATCTTTCAAAAAATTTTAAAAATACCCTTATTGGAAAACTTCTTTTTCTTCCTCTCTTTGCAAATTATTCCTACATAAAATTTAATGCTAAACTTTGTTTATAAAGACTATGTGCAATAGAACACTGGATGAAAACAAATTTTGAATTTTTTTTTTTGAGGTGTTTGGGCTTCAGTTGACTAGAAAAAGGGATCCCTTAGGGTGATGATCGAGAAGTTCCTTCTCCATACGCTGTTTCGGAAGAATTGGAAGTTTTTATGGCATACTGAGTTATGCATTGTCTTGTGGAGTTTGTGGGGGAAGAAAAATAATAGGACCTTTAGAGGAGTTGAAAGGATCCTAGTGAGGTGTGGTCCTTTGCTAGGTTTCATGTTTCTCTATGGTCGTCGGTAATGCGGTTATTTTGTAACTATTCCTTAAGTTTTATTTTACTTGATTGGCATCCATTCCTTTAGAGAGCTTTCCCTTTTGTGGGCCATTTTTTTGATGCCCATGTACCCTTTCATTTTTTTTAATGAAAGTTTGGTTTCTTATTTTAAAAAAAAATTTGAAATCGAGCTTTCTCTTTTTAAAAGTGAAAAGAAGATAAGTTTTTTTTCTTTTTCTTTTTCTTTTTTCTCTCTCTATTTGTGTGTGTTAGTGATGAGCAGTAGACTAATATGGTTTTCAATTACGATGAATGGGTGGCGAAGAAAGAGAGGTGTAAGTTTTTTTTTTTTTTTTTTTTTTTGGAGAGTTACGAGGGATGGTTATGACTATGGATTTTAGGTTTTCGGAACTTATTTGGTCAAATTTTTACTACGACCTTTCAAATGCTAATAAACTCAAAGAAGGCAGGCTTGGTCCAGTTTACAAGGTTAAATATTAATCAAAAGTTTGATACATTATTTTTTTTTTAATATTGAAGAAATGTTAGAACCACTATATGACAATATTTTCATTTATTTTGCCTAAAATAAATTTATAAAAAGCCTATGGGTAGTAACTAGTGAAAAAATAGCAGTGAAAAGGTTGTCGACAAAATCAAGTCGAAGACATGAAGAATCCAAGAATGAAGCAAAAGTTATCTTGAAGCTTTAACATAAGAATATGGTCAAGCTCTAGGGATGCTGTCTTGAAGGAGAAAAGAAACTTATGGTCTATGAATACATGGAAAATAAGCAAAGTTTTTCATTAGTTTTCATGGAGGAAGAAAATTTGCAAAGAGAGGAAAAAGAAACACGTTTTCTAGTAAAGGTATTTTTGAATTTTTTTGAAAGGTTAAGGGACATATTAATAAAACTTTAACGTTTTCCATCCAAAATTTTACGTTAAGGGTATTTTTGAACGTTTTTGAAAGGTCAAGAGTATTTTTGAAACTTTTTAAAGTTTAGGAGTATTGTTCAAATAAGACCCAGAGTTTAGGGATATTTACTATAATTTAGCCAATGTTTTAAGAAGTAGATTAAGAATTGATAAACAAGATATTGGAATTTTAAAAACTAAAAATTGAAAACAAAAGTCATCAAACAGGACTTAAAAAATAGTTTTATTTTTAAAATTTAAAAAAAAAAATTGACAAAGAAAATATGTAGATAGTATTTTTAATAGGTAAAAATTTAAACAATGAAATAGTTGACCTTTAGTTTTCAAAAAATATATATATATATCAAATAGATGGAAGGTGTCATTAAATGCATCACTTTTCTTATATCACTAAGAAAAATCTTCGAATACTTATTCACATCAACAATGTACTCATCATGTGGATAAAATTACATACACACGTCCAACATGTGAGATAGTATATTAAAAAATTTAACCATAAAGACAATACTATGAATTAGAATAAATAATAAATTTAAAAATTTAGAAAAAAGATTCAATTTACCCCTAATCTTAGCATATTGAGTCAATTAAAAGTCCTAACTAATAATTTCATCAATTAAAACTAAAAATTTGCATATTTTTTAGTCATTTTAAATTTCTAATTTGAACTAATTATGATCAATTAAAACACTAAACTCGACTCAATTTATATCTTTAGTTAACTTTTGTTAGAACATTATTAGTTATATTGCGAGTCTACGTGTGAAGCTATCATTTTATATTTTATATATAAAAAAAAAAAGAATAAACATAACGAGATATACATGATAACAAAGATCCCTCCATCATCATATAAAGAGCAATGACCAACAATATCCTTACTTGCAATGGGAACAACAACAACCCACTTATCTCATTATCCACCAAATACTAAAATGTCAACATGAACAGATGCAATGGCACAGACTATACAACGTACTCGTCGCCCTAAGTAAACTCTTCGGCCAATTATATTCTAAATGTCTTACTCTCCTAAAAGATCATCATTGTCATGCAAATGGGGTACTACACTAGTTAGTCCCAACAGATACGTTGATGTGAACGCTGGAAAAATGAGGTTAAAAAGAGGAATGAGTTCACTAACTGAGAACACAATGATGAAAGCAATAAGTTGGAGCTCAATTATGCATAGAGACCTCATTGTACTCTTCCAACTATATTGTTCTGTTCCTATTTTATTTCCAGCAAAAGAATTCCTATAGCAAGCGAGACTTTGTATAACTCTATTCATTGAGCTACCATCACAAGAGTTTATTGCCGACAATTTACACCTAGAAGGACAACTGAAGAGCTGTATTTTTAGAAGATGTCAATTCCTTAATTAACTCTATTTGGAAAAGAATGAACCCAAACTTCTTGCTCCCTGTTTTGAGAAGCTTCAACTGTTAAGAAATGAACCACACCGTTTTCTTGACGTCAAACGTGCCTGAAATGTGAGGATTGGGTGAAAGCCTATGTCAAAGCCATAATTTCTTGAATAAAAATGGCTAATTCAGAAACGTCGGTCTTCGATTCATTTAGAGCAACACTGCTTCTAACGGATCGGATTCCCACCAAAATCGATTGGGAGGAGAATTCTTCCACATTTCTAATACCTTCGCCAATAGCGATCATTTTGAGAATAAAAAATCTTGAATTGAAAGAGTTGAGATGTTCATTTTCCTCGTGGAGATCCGCTCTAACAGGCGGAGAATATATATCCGTCTAGGTGGAGAATGGAAGAGGAAGTGGGAGAAAATTTCTCCACGAGCTAAACGGAGACTATTCCCCATCCCATTCCCCGTTCCCCATTTATTTTTTTATTTTATATATATATATATATATATATAGTTGAGATGTTCATTTTCCTCGTGGAGATCCGCTCTAACAGGCGGAGAATATATATCTGTCTAGGTGGAGAATGGAAGAGGAAGTGGGAGAAAATTTCTCCACGAGCTAAACGGAGACTATTCCCCATCCCATTCCCCATTCCCCATTTATTTTTTTATTTTATATATATATATATATATATATATATATATATATATATATATATATAAAGTTTTATTAATAATGATTTAGATAATTTGATGTGTTTGAATTATATGGTTAAAAATTTGAATTATATGTATAGATATAATTATATAATTTGATATGAAATATTATATTAAGAGGTTTAAGAATTCTATCTTTAAATAGAAATTTCTTTTTAAGAAATTAACTATTAAAATGAAGATTTCAAGTGAATAATTAAACTATCTAATTAAAAATTAATTGATATTTTCCATGAATAGTTAACAATTTAAAAATTTATCAAAAGAATTATTTGATTCAATTGAGATTAAAAAAAGAAAAAAAAATTAAATGGAAAATATAATTCTCCGCAAGGAATTCTCACTCCGATTCCCGCAAAATTTAACGAGAAATTTCGCAAAGGAAGAAGATTAAAATGGGGGGCGAGAACGAGGACGGAAAAGCCATCCTCATTCCCACCCCGCCCGGTGGACATTCCTAACCTTGAGTAAAGAACCCTCTACATTTGGAAGACACCAATCAAGCCCTGCGTTCAATTCCTTTTTGTGTTTCAAGAGGCATCCACATTCAGTTTTAAAAAAAACCTGCATTAGGGGGATTCCAATGAACAGAATTGCGATCTACCTTAGGAGGGGACACCGAACCATTGATCTTGGTAAAATCCTCATATAGAGATGAGATTCTTTGTATTCGATCCTCAAATTTCATATGGATATTATTAAATATGAAAGACCAAGTGTGCCAAAAGAATTATACCATTGCTAAATAAAAACCATCAAGTGAAAGTTCCTTGCTCAACCAAATTAGAGAATCAGTTGGTTGTATGTACGAAATCTGCATATGGGAGATAATAATGCCAAATTTTCTTAGATATTTTGTAGCTCCACAACACATGGTTAGTATCCTCGATTTGATTTTTGCAAAGTAGACATCATGGATCAGTCTCGATTTTTTTTCAATCTATGATTAGTATTAGTAAGAAGAATATTATGAAAGATTTTCCATACTAACACCTTAATCTTTGATAGAATTTTCAGTTGCAAAAGAAAGTTTTTAAAAATGTATATTCTTATTATCTAAGGAACTCAAAGTTTGAAATTGAGAAGCCTATCTCCACACCAATTTGGTAAGCACTCTTGACTGAAAACTTTCCATCTTTACTATGATGGCATATAAGTCTGTCTGGTAGAAGAATTTTTCATCTACACATATTTAAGATTCGTTGGGCATCCTCTATACTCGATAAGGATCTAATTTCTAATTCTTCCCGCCTTCCAATTTCAGAATTTTAATTTATTGTAAATTTAAAGTTTAATTGACCCAACCTATAAAATTTAAAATTTTAATCCATCAAATTATCAATTTAGGATTTTAATTAACTCTAGGGTATAATAAATAGATATTTTTTCAAAAATTTAAAATCAACAATACAAATACAGTCAGAAATCCAAAGCTTTCCCTTGTCCTCCATGGAAATACACAACATAACTCTCCAATATTAACAAATCTAAATGAATCAAACTCTATGGTTTAACTCAACACAACAGCTTCCCCATGTTCATAAGTACTCATCCCCGGAGAAGCCATTGATGAAGAGCTTAAAATTTTCACAATTGTCCATATCACAAACTTAATTTTATAACAACACTCTCACTCTGATCAATATCTCTCCAAATATCATCCATGGAGTAAGGGTAACCCTTTTCATCTTTTTAATCTTCTTCATCTTTCTTCTTCTCATGTGCCATTTTTCTCATTTGGGTTTCCCAAAAATTCTCAATCTCAAAATTTTGTGTGATTCTCAACCATCTGCAAAAATGAAGACCAAAATCTTCAAGATTGGATCCATCACATGAAGAAGTTGGAAATTCAAGAAAAAAAAAATAAATAAGGACCTATTTTGTTTCCCCATTTTGGAGTGAAGCTCAAGAACAAAGCCCTCTTCTTGGGAAGTCATTTTGTAATGATAATTCCAATTTCCTATTCCTAGATATCTTAGTTATAAGTAGAGGGGACAAAGGATACTAAAATTCAGCAACAAGTTTTGGTAAATTTTAATTATTCACTCTCATATTCTCTTTGGCTACATAGAAAAATGAGAGAAAATCTAAAACCCATGATAATGCTAATTAATATATTATGTGTATGCTTAAAATGGAATTCCCTTTTTTCTTGTCCGTGGAAATTGGGCAACTTTCACTATGATTCGATTAGATCAATTGTGGGTGTGGACCCTTCATTAATTTGTGTGTCCACATATGATAAGAAAGTTGTTCAATATTTTAACTTTTTTTTGTGTTTTCCCTTTTGGGAATGTCCAAAAATTTTGTGCCATGTGTAAACTAATATTATTTAAAATATATGTAATGGAATTGAAAAGCTAACCACTATGGTTGGATTAATCTTAAATTTATTTCTTCTTAAAAAAGATGATATAAAGGAATGAGGGCCACGTCTTTTATTGACATGTTCACTTGCCATTTGATAACTTTGGAATATCATATTTGAAGTGCTCATTTTCCCAAATCTCTCACTGGAAAGAAGGTTTTATACACAAAGTTATATCTTATTTTATTCGTGAATTTTTTAATACAAAATATGAAAATATGTTTTATTTTTCAATTTATTAACTTTTGTGATTGATCTAATCTGTGTCCAAAATGTCGGTTAAATACGATTATTTAGGCCCATTTGATACCCATTTGATAACCATTTAATTTTTGGTCTTTAGTTTTTAAAAATTGTGCTTGTTTTCTCATTATTTCTCTACAATAAGTTTCATCATTCTTAAGAAAACATTTAAATTCTTAGCTAAATTCTAGAAACAAAAATAAGTTTTTGAAAACTACTCCTTTTAGTTTTCAAAACTTGGCTTAGTTTTTGAAAACATATGTAAAAGGAAGATAATAAAACAATGAAACACATAGGTGGAAGTAATATTTATATTCTTAATTTTTAAAAACTAAAAACCAAAAACTAAAGACCAAATGGTCAAACGAAACTTTATTTATTTATTTATTTTTGCATTAAAAAATATGAGAGTATGAGAATTTGAACCTCTGACTTTTTTATTGAAAGTATATATTTTATCTAATTGAATTGTGCATAGGTTGATTTATGGAAAAACAATTTAAGAAAAATAAAGAATGAATTAATATTATTTGGTAAGATAAAAAAAAATGTAATTTTTTACATTTCTCAATGCTTAAAATGATGGATACCAAGGATAATATCGACTGAAGTTTCATGTGCTTGTGTTCAATAAACCTTTACTCAAAATCCGAAGGGTGGTATGATTAATTATTCAAGTAAGTTTGGATGCCAAAATGAACAAAAAGAAAGGGATAAACATAAAAACAAGTTTGATTAAAGACAAGTTAGTGAAAGAACAATACCAAAAAGGGGGGAACTTTTTTTCTTTTACTAGAAGATTCTTATATTTTACCTTTATATTCTTTTTTAATCAAGACAATATATATATATATATATATATATATATATATATATATATATATATATATATATATATATATATTCTCTTTTTAACGGTGAATGGTACTTTACCCCTTTACTAGATTCTTAAACAGGATGACTAGACTTGTCTTTCAACCTATGATAGGTTTCACTTATTTCTTGGCACGAGGTGTAGCAAATGAAGCAATCAAAGACAAATCACATGCAAGCGAGAAATTATTTATGGCGTACAGTTTTTCACCGTTAGATGGAAAGAGAAGTACTTCGAATTTATATCCAGTGATTATTAGGGGTATGAAAATTATTGAATCTACATTCAACAATTATTATGAGACAGTCACATTGACTAATTTGTCCATGCATAAAGAGGAAGAAAGAAACAAATTGTGCCAACATAGTAAATAATTTTTTTAAAAAATTAACATGTGTGTAGTCCTTATGATTTTCAGAAATTAACATTTTTATATATTAGTACTTAAAAAGGGTCACATGTTAGAAAGTAGGCCAATTAAGCAAAAGATAATTTGCCTAATTAAACACAATGATGGAAATGTGTATATATAAAGATAAAATCCTAGGAATTAGTCATCTCTCTGCCGAATGAAGTAGAAGTTTCTTTCCATCAAGAAACCTAATCAAGTTCTAAAGGAAGGCCAAGAGAGATAAACACAATCCTTCTTTACAAGATCAATATCATGGATCAAGGTATGTTACTCTAACTCATGTTGTTGTGAAAATCATCTAGTTCAAAGATCTTGGCTTTTATTGAATTATACAATGTTAGGATTTTATTGTATAATCATATAATCTAAAATTTACATGTGGTATCAGAGCCTTGATTGAGAACATGAGATTTTTCATTGCTATTTTAATGTATGAATTTATGTTTCTGCTACAAATAACTATGTTTGGCTTTTCCTTAATGAATTAAGTAATCAAATTTATGAGGATAAAAAATTCATTGTTATTGCATTCAAGAATTTAGCATCTTGATTATTTTTCTTTCTTGCATTCAAGAATTTTGTATCTTGATTGATTTTCATTCTTGTATTCAAGAATTCATTGTTATTGTATTCAAGAATTGAGTTTTTCTTGATTGGTTTAGATTAATATTTAAGTTTTAAAGTGTCTTTGATGAATTCGTCGGTGGCTATTTTTTAATTGATTTGTCTTTATGCATTCAAGATTGAATTCAAATTAAATCCACCGCCACATCAAGTTTTTTTTTTGTTTTTTTTTATTGAATTACTGTATTCAACACTCATATGAATCTTTCATGTATCCACCATTTTTATTTTTTTATTGAATTACTGTATTCAAAATTCATATGAGTTTCGCATGTGTTCATCAATTATGTTTTTGAATTGAATTGTGTATGAATTCTTGTATTCAAGAATTTAAATTCCAATAAGTTTTCTAATTGGATTTCATTTGAGTTAATCATGTTATTGATTACAAACAAATCAAATTCTTATTGATGGGTCACACAAGATTTCAAAGTTCCACTTTGAATTTCAAAAAATTCAAATTCCTGAAATTCAAACAAGTTATTTACTTATTTATTTTATTATTATTATTTTCAATCAAATAAAAGTTAAAAACAATGATAATAATGCTTCATTTGATTTATCTAAATCTACCATTATTTTTTTTAAAATTATGTAATGTAAATTATTATTATCATTAATTTATTATGATGTCTATGTTATGAATAATTTGTTAGCTATCAAAGTGGTCGAATTAGAATGTTTTATAGATATCAAATTAAAGTTATTTCAATTACACAATTTGGAATTCATGAAGTTTTTCTAAATTTTCTATTGATAAAATTATTTGCAATATTAATCTTTTGCAAATTATGTGATGAAAATTACTTGTCATTATTATGATATCTATGTTATGAATAATTTGTTAGTAACCAAAGTGGCCGAATTAGTATGTTTTATAGATATCAAATTAAAGTTAATTCAATTACTCATGTATATGTGATGCTAATGAATGAGATGATATTAATGATTTTATCATGAGTATATTGACGTTCATTATTATAAACACTTTGAATCGCCCAAAGGTTGATTAGTAGTTTTATAATTTTGAACATTATCGTAGTTAATTGAGGTGCTTGATTAGGTATTTTTAGTATATCCAAAGATAACTAATGTATCTAATTTGAGCATTTTAATTACCAATAATATGAAATTAAATCTAGCATCAATTATATGTGAATGTTGTATATTGTTGTATCTCCCAAAGGAGAACTTCAATGTATTCTTAATGTTTGTATAATGTTTTATGAATATGCATTATATATTTAAGTTTATTTTTCAAAGCTATAACCCGTAAGCATTTTTTATGTATTTGCAAGTAACTGCTTCAATTTCTCTTCATTTGCAAGCCACATCTATTAAGTTTAATGGACTCAATTTCTCTGATTAGTGCAAACAAATCCTATTCCTTCTTATTGTTTTGGATCTTGATTTGGCACTGTTAAATAAGAAATATGTTGCACTTAATAATGCTAGCAGTGCTGAGGAAAGATCATTCTATAAAGTTTGAGAAAGATCAAATAGGTTGAGCTTAATGTTTATGCAAATGAATGTAGCAAACAATGTCAAGCCCACAATTTCAAAAATCGAAAGTGCTAGGAATTTATGAAATTTGTAGAAAATTGTTCCCAGTCTGAGTCGGCTGATAAGTCACTTGTTGGGACACTGATGAGTACCTTAACTGCCATTAAGTTTGATGGTCTTGTACTATGCATGAGCATATCATTGAAATGACAAACTTAGCGACAAGCCTAAAGACCATATGGGAATAGAAGTTAATGAGAATTTCCTGGTAACGTTTATCCTTAACTCTTTACCTCCAGAGTATGGTTCATTCCATATGAACTATAATACTCTGAAAGATAAATGGAATGTGCATGAATTGTAAAGTATGCTCATTCAAAACGTTTAAGAAACTGGTAATTCACTATGGTAATCAAACGGTCAGAAAGGAGTTGGAAAGAAACTAGGAAGGAAGTATGGAAAGGGCAATTATGAACAACTAAAGATAAATCAGTCAACTGCCCAAATCCACAAAAGGAACAAATTAAGGATAAGTATTGTTTTTGTAACAAGTCAGGCCATTATTAGAAAGAGTGCCTGAAATGTAAGGCATGGTTCAAAAGTAAAGGTAAGAATAATGCCTTGCCATGTTTCAAATCAAATTTAACTGAAGTTCCTTAAAATACGTGGTGGATTAATCCTAGTTATACCATTCAAGTTCCTTATAATAAATCATTAGCTTACTTGTGGCATAAACGTTGGGTCACATATTCAAAGAAAGAATTAAAAGTTTGGTAAAGAATGAAATCCTTCCAAACTTATATTTTACTGATCTCGAAACTTGTGTGGATTGTATGAAGGGAAAAACAAACAAGATTGAAAAACAAACAAAATACACAGTCGAGAAAGCAGCCACAAAAAGCTCACAGCTCCTTGAAATTGTACACACTAAATTTTGTGGGCCTTTTGATGTGAGAAAAGTATTTCATTACCTTTATTGATGATTTTCCACATTATGGATATATCTACTTGTTGCATGAAAAGTTTCAAGCGATAGATACTCTAAAGATATTTATCAATGAAGTTGAAAGACAATTGGATAGAAAAGTGAAAATTGTAAAGTTTGATAGAGGTGGTGAATATTATGAAAAATATGGTAAGAATGGACAGTGCTCTGGTCCATTTGCTAAATTCCTAGAAAGTCATGGTACATGTACTCAATACATAATTCCAGGAACACCGCAACAAAATGGTGTTGCTAAAAGATCACGTAATCGTACTTTAATGAACATAGTTAGAAGTATGTTAATTAATTCATCTCTACCCATATTCTTGTAGATGTATGCTTTAAGAACTGCTCAATACTTATTAAACATGGTTCCTAGTAAGTTAGTTCCAAAGACACCTTTTGAACCTTGTACATGAAGGAAACCCAGTTTAAGATACTTGTATGTTTGGGGTTGCAAAGTAGAAGTGAGAATTTATAAACCACATGAAAAGAAACTAGATTCAAGAACAACCAGTGGTTTCTTCATTGGTTATCCAGAAAAATCTAAAGGGTTAGATTTTATTGTCCTAGCCACAGTACAAGAATAGTTGAAATTGAAGATGCTAGGTTCATTGAGAATTGTGAGATTAGTGGGAGTTTGGAACCACGTAAAGCAAAAATTCAAGAAGTTAGAGTGCAAATTTTCTCATTTATAACTTCTTCTTAAGTTGTTATTCATGTAGTTGTTGACTCTGTTAACAATTTACAAGAAGAAAAAATTAATGATCAAACACCACATAATGATACATTGGAGGAACCACTAGAAACATAAATAAGAAGATCTGTAAGACAAAGAAAGTCAAGTATTTCTGATAATTATGTGGTTTATTTGCACGAGTCAGAATTTGACTTAAGCATTGATAATGATCCAATTTTGATTTCACAAGCCATATAAAGTGATATTTATGCTAAATGGTTAGATGTCATGAAAGAAGAGTTAAAATCAATGGACCACAATGGAGTTTGGGACCTTGTAAAATTACCTGAAAGTTTTATGGTTAAAGGAAAGGAACATATGGTGTGTAAGCTAAAGAGGTCAATATACGAACTTAAACAAGCTTCCCGACAATGGTATCTTAAGTTTAATGATATCATTACATCATTGGATTTAAAGAAAACGTCGTTGATCTATGTTTATATCTAAAACTCAGTGGGAGTAAGTTTATATTTCTTACTATATATGTTGATGACATCTTGCTGGCTACTAATGACTTTAGTTTATTACGTCAAACTAAGGAATTTCTCCTCAAGAACTTTAAAATGAATGATTTGATTGAGGCATTATCCAATGTGATTGGAATAGAAATATTATGTTATCGAGCACATGAATTGTTTTATCTCAAAAAGCATATATTAATAAAGTTCTGAAGAGATTTAAGATAGATAAATGCTTTACAAGTGTTGTTCCATTGTGAAAACAAAATTTGTAGCATGCTTTGAGGCTATAACTCACGGTTTATGGTTGCAGAACATTATTTCAAGACTTGGTTGTCGACAGTATTGCCAAGCTGCTAAAAATTTATTGTGATAATTCTACAGGATTCAAGTATTCGAAAGGTGTTAAATATATGAAGTTGACAAATTTTGTCATTAAAGAAGTTCAAAAACAAAGAGTGTCAATTAAATACATTAGCACTAACCTTATGATTGTAGATCCACTAATTAAAGGATTGCCACCTAAGATATTCAAGGAACATATCGAACGTATGGGCATTAGTGGATACCATTTTTGATATTATGATTATGTTATTTGATACTATGAGCTCAATTAGTTTTTGTTTCTAATTTTATGTTATTAGTCCTGTTTCTTATGATTGGTATATACATAAATGAATTACATAATCAAATAGGACATTATTTTTGACAAAAACACTTATGTTGGACCATTATTAAATATATTTATTATAGATCATGTTAGGTGAAAAACTAGGTTCGTGATACATGGAAGAGATTATGTTGATGTAATGATGTATGACCGCCATGATCCTTATCAGTTCCTTGACTTGACATCGATATCATGAAGATGAAAGTTATCTTCTATGCGCATTTGGTAAATAATGTTGAATGGACCAAGTGGGAGACTATTAGATTGTTTAAATATAAAATAGTCATTAATATGGCCCATTAACACTTATTTATAATTTATGTTTTAGGCCCACTACTAAAGTAGGCCAATTAAGTAAAAGATAATTTCTCTAATTAAATATCATGATGGAAGGATGTATATATAAAGATAAAACCTTAGGGATTAGTCCTCTCTCTGCCGAATGAAGTAGAAGTTTCTCTCTATCGAGAAACATAATCAAGTTCTAAAGGAAGGTCAAGAGAGAGAAACACAATCCTTTTTTACAATATTAATATCATAGATCAAGGTATGTTACTTTAACTCATGTTGTTGTGAAAATCATCTAGTTCAAAGATTTTGGCTTTTATTGAATTATACAATGTTAGAGTTTTATTGTATAATCATGTAATCTAAAATTTACATCACATAGTTAAGGTATCATACATTTGTTTAAAAGGTTAAATGTTCAATTTCCAAGGTAAAGTAAAAAGGATATTATTGCCTAAAACTCTTATTATAACATTTTTTAAATAAAATCATATTATATATTTCTTTCATTTGACAACCAAAATAGGTATAAGATTTACGTGGGGGTGGGGATGATTAAAATGAATAAATATATGGTATTAACTCAACTCTATTGAAAGTTAAGTGTGCATTTGATAATTTTTCTTTTGGTTTTCCATTCTTAAAAAAAAAACAAAAAAGAAAACTTGTTTACCTACAATTTTTTATTTGATAATGTACATTTTAGTAACGTTTTTAAGATTTTAGTTAAAATATTTGACAATGTAGTTTTAAAACGCGAGCGTTTTTCTTCTAAATTTTAGTTGAAAGGTACGTAGTTGTTTAAAATTTTACTTTGGTCCTTAAACTTGTATAATTATCATACTTTGATTTTTGATTAGATTATACAAATTACCTTTAAATTTTAGGGCAAATATCAATAATGTCTCTAAACTTTCAAAAGTTTCATTTTTACTTTTGATTGTGAGAGGAGGAAAACAGCAATTTACCTAAGGGTTAAAAGATCTATCGATATGTTCATAAATTGGAGGGTTCGATATTAATATAAAGGATCAATTGATATCATTGAATCTCATATAAATGTCCACGAAACATAAAAATATCATCCATTAGCAAACAATATAAATATAAAGACTAATAATAAGATTTGTAACTTATTTAGAAAGTGAAAAAACTTAATTATTAGTTTAAATAGTTTTTATAATTTTTTTTATTTACAGGAATATCTATCGATATTGATACTTTGTCGATATATCCATCAATATATCCATAAATTTGAAATCTCGATATCAACATTGAGATCAATATTTTAATTCTTGATAGCCTTAATCCTCAAATTTATTTCCTTGCTAACAAATTGTATAGTGTCATTTCGAATATGATTAGGACTCTTTGATTTTTTTTTTTCTTGCAATTCACCACCACCTCATATTGCCATCTTTATTTTAAGTAGAGAAACTAATGAAATGTTTATTTTGAAACAATTTCAATGGTTAAGAGTTGAAATGAAACTATTGAAATGATAAGAATATACTTGAAACATATTCTAAACTTCGGAGACATAATTGAAACCTGCCACATTTTCTACATGTACCTTTATTTTACACATCACCACCACATCACTTTTTTGTCTTCATTTTAAGGAAAAAAAAATTGAAGGAATGGTAGTTTTGAAACAAGTTGGAAAAAAATAAAACTTTTGAAAGTTCAAGAGTATTATTGAAACTTATCCAAAAATTAAGAATACTTTGTATAATTTAACCATGATTTTTTAACTCACAAATGTTTATTTTGATCACTAAACTTTAATTTAATGTTTTATTTTATTACCTAAACTTCTCATAAAACATTTGTTCGTGTTAAAATTTCAACAACAGACATAAGGCGAATAGACGTACATCTCTCCCATTGTTGCAGTGCAACTCATCGGTAGATTGCATATTGCAGCGCCAACTTTAGTAAAAGTCTTCTTGCTCACATCTCTAGGGCACCACCGCAAAGAGACTATGTGTACTCATAGCACAAGTTATATTTTAGCAAATACATAGAGAAATTTGGCTTTGGGACTTGAGTTCAAAAGAAAAAATAGAGGGAAAAATTTTCTGAATGATTTCTGTTAAGTAAATCGAGCCAAGAAAGAGGGGAAGAAAATAAAAGAAGAAGAAACACTATGCTGCAGCAAGACACAATATAGAAGGAGGGGACAGTGTCGCGACGTTGTTGCCAGTTACACAAAAAAAGACGTGCGCGAGACAGCGTTGAGTCCCCATTCGTAGTGTCTCAACGTTGGCCAATTTTTTTGAATAATTAACCTAGCTTTGTTTGAGTTGCAGTTGTGTTGGTATTTTTCGACAGAAGTTGAAACGGTTTTTTGTGGGGTTATCTTCTTGTGTGTGCAGTTGAGTTTTTATCTTCCATTGAAGAGTTTTGAGAGCTATTGTAGAATGGTTCGTGAGCCTTTTCCTTGAGAGAAAAGTGAAAGAAATCATTCTTGAGTGGTTGCAAACTCTTGTATCTTTCTCTTTCACATTTTAGTGGAACTTGCATCAATAGTAGAGAACTGAACGTAGCTCACACATTGGGTAAACCAGTATAAATTCGATGTCAATCTTTCTTCCCTTTATCTTGATTTATTACCATTCTTATTGCTTAGAAGCTTAGGTTGGTTAATTCGTCTATTCTTTTAAGTTGTGAGTTTCAATTGTTTATTCCACGATATTTAAAACTAGAACCTGATCTCGAATTTAGATAAAATATATATTGTCTAAATCAAGATAAGTGAATTTAGATTGATATATTTTTATTGCATAATAAGTGATATCAGAGCTTTTGGTTGTAGAACAATATCATGAGGGATGAGAAATTGGTTATTTTTAATAGCAAACTTCTCTTTTTGGAAGCATTAGATATTAGATTATTTCCATTCCAAAGAATATGATTTGCCATTGGACAGAAAGCCTGATGATATGGGAGAAGCATAATGAAAAAAGTTAACAGAAAAGTGTTGGGGACTGTTCGCCAAACTTTGACAAAGAATGTTCAACCTAGTGTGGCAAAGGAGATGATCATAATAGGGCTGATGATAACTTTGTCTAACATGTATGAAAAATCCTCTGTAAACAATATGGTGTATCTTGCAATTAAATTCTTTAATTTGAAAATTGCTGAAAGTACATCTGTTACTGCTCATTTAAATGAGTTTGATTTGTTGATGAAAAAATTACTTACTGTTGAATTAGAATTTACTGATGAAGTAAAGACAACCTTGTTTTTAAGATCTTTGCCTGATTGTTGGGAAACCATGAAGCCTGCATTTTTCAATTCATGTGGTGAAGAGAAATTTTAGTTTTCATAGGTTAGAGATTAAGCTCTTTTAGAAGAGATTCGCATAAATAACTCAAGTGTTGCTTCTACTTCTGGTTTAACATTGAATGTGGATATAGGGAGGAGTAATAACATAAGCCATCATAGTCAAGGTAAATAGAAAAACAACAGAAGAAAGTCTAGAAACAACAAATTAGAGTGTTAGAATTGTGGTAAGACGGACACTCGAAAAAGAACTACAAGACCCCAAAGTAAGCTAGGGGACCGGGAACGAAGCTGGTGCAAATTAATGGTTCTTGCTGATGAGATACATGATACTTTGGTTCTGGCAGTGAAAAGTACTCATGTGGGTGATTGATTTATGTGTGTCATGTCATATTACAGGACAACATGATATTGTTGAAAATTATGTTGTAGGAAGTCATAAAAAGGTATATCTTGGTGATGGAGAGCTTTTAGACATCATTGGAATTGGTAATGTGAAATTAAAAATGGCGAATATTTAGTCTGAAAAATTTTCAAGGTATGTCACGTTCAAAAATATGATGATGAACTTGATTTCTGTAGGACAATTATATCGAAGTATGTGAGTATCCTTGCGCCAATAATAAAATTGGAAGGTTACAAAAGGTGTCATCGTAGTAGCTCGAGAAAGCAAGTCTGGGACTTTATATGTCAACAACAATTCCATCATTCAAGAAAATGCCATCTTGTTTCAAAACTACCCTTCATTCCTTAAAATGAAGATGGAAAAGTGATGTGGTGGTGATTTATAAAATAAAGATACACGTGGCAAAGTTGGCACCTACAACAACCACCATATTAGGAAAGTAGATGAGTAGTTCTTTAAGTGCTGATTTTAGAACTTGAACAATGGAGCTCCACCCCTCTTATTGGCTCGAGAGGAACTTAGTTTATGATTGAATCGTAAATATATTGTTCATTAAAGGATCAGTGGTACTTAAGACTATAAGATATAATTACATGGGTAAAACAAACTTTTGACCCAACTGTAATTACATGAACAACTCGTGAATGATATTGACTTGTATGTAATGATTATATTCATGAACATAACTTGTTCTAGAGTGCATAAGAGTACAACTTTAGATCTATAATAGAGTGACCTTGAGTTAATCAATCAAAAATAATTGATTAATTAAACCTTTCTAGCTCATAAGAACATTAAATGATCAATTTCATTGAAAAAAAAAATATTGAAATGTCTAAATTAATCATTAATATATTTGATATATTAAACATAGAAAGAGGAAAATATATGTATATATTTATTAAGTTTAGTAAATTCTTGATGTGGGTTCGGTTGGGATTTTCAACAACCAAATGGTTTGGTTCGATTCTTGGATTCAGGAAAACCAAATTCATTTCAACTCAAATCGAACCCTGTTTTTTAAGATATATATATATATATATATATATATATATTAGTTGTTTAAGTTTTCTCTTCTCATCGCCTCTATCTACTATCAATCTTTCTCGTCTGTGGCCAAGAGTCTTTCACCCTTCGTCGACGCCAACACAACAAATCTTATCTCTCTCTCATTTGCGCCCTCGTCCGCTCGCCTTTCGCTGACAGCCACCGCCACTCGCCCTCAACCGTCTCCTAAAACGCCAAACTAGACTACTATTAAGAAGGGGAAGAGAGAGGGCATCCATGATAAAGTTTTTTTTTTTTTTTCTTACTACACATGATAAAGTTAAATATGCTAAAACACACTAGTATTGAAAGAGAGAGAGGAGAGAGAAATTTTAATATGTTGAGAGAGACAGAGAGACAGAGAGAGTACTAGAGGAAATTTTGTGTTTCATCTAAAAATTGGAAAGATATCACACAGAAACTTGAGCAGTAGTTTAGAAAGTGGCTATGGTGGTGATGAAGATGCATGAGATGCAGAAATAAAGTCTAAAGAAAACTCCAATGCTATACAGGTCAGAGCTTTCCCCTTATCCTCTAATGGAAAAACACAGCATATTATTTAACTTTGTCTATTAACAAATTTAAATGAATCAAATCCTATAGTTTCAAGTTAGAGCAACGGCCTCTCCATGGTCATAAATATTCATCGCCGCAAAAAGCTTGTTGTCTTCCTCAGCCACCTTCCACGGCGAATACTGGCCGTACTCCCACAGCGGCGACACCACCGGACCACAGCTGAAGTTGCTGCTGCAGAACTGCTCATTACAAACTGGCTTTATAACACTCTGATCATCAATGTCTCTCCAAATATCATCCATCGAATAAGAGTAGCCCTTCCCATCCTCTTCCTCCAATAATTCCTTGTGTTGCCCCAGATAATCCAACCGATCCCCGCCGGTGTCGTAGAAGCTCTCTTCTCCGATCTCGATCGTTGGGACCGAGTCAACAGTTGAAGAGGACGACGGCGAGACCACAACATGATGAACGGCAGCTTTCTTCTTCTCCTGCGCCACTTTTCTCATGTGGGTTCGCCAGAAATTCTTGATTTCATTATCCGTTCGTCCAGGGAGCTTCCTGGCAATCCTCGACCATCTGCAAAATCAAAAACATCAGAAACACCAAATTTCAATGGATCTACCGAAACAGAGCGAAGAAGGAAAGAGGAGGACAATTAATCGACCTGTTACCCCACTTGGAGTGGAGCTCAAGAACGAGACGCTCTTCTTGGGGAGTCATTTTCCCACGCTTGAGACCCGGGTGGAGGTAATTGACCCAACGGAGACGGCAGCTTTTGCCAGTTCTTTTCAAGCCTATAAGAGAGGAGAAAGGGAAGAGAGAAAGAGAGAAAAGAAGAAGACGTTAAAGAGAAAGTGATTGATGTGCAAAAAAAGAGGGGTTTTGATGTGGTGTCCTAATAAACCCTACCTATCACTTGAACTCTCCCGCCACCTTCAAACCTGATACTTTGGCAATGAAATCCCATCGCCGATCTCCAAATAAACCAACAAAGCAGACCAGTTGGAAATCCTCCTGTTCTGTCCATGGTCCTTTTCTGATACTTTCCTCTTGCACCATCTTGTTCTTTTCTTTTCTTTTCTTTCTTTTTCTCTCTCTTCTTGTTGATTCGTTTTTTGATTTCTCTATGGGGACTTTGGGGATGTACTAGTGACATTTATATAAGCCTCAGTTTATGGACCTGGTGGAAAGCTGTATAGGCATAACAAATCTCTCTTTCATTCCTTGTTAATAAAATAATAGTGTGTGGGTTTCATATCTCTCTCTCATGGTTAAAATAATAAGGAAAAGTTTTCAAGAAAACATCATTTATTGTGGGTTTCCTTTTATTTTTTTTCCTTCTTTTTTAATGAAGAAATTAACTTTTTGAACTTGAAGCTGGTACAAAAGCAAGTTTTGGAGTGATTTTAAAAGGACTAAAATCACTTTTGTCATATCATTATTTTTAGTGAAAAAAGAGCATAACAAAAGTGATTTTCGCTATTTCAAAATAACTTCATCAACTGATTGACTATTATTAAGTTTTTAACAAGGGGGAAAAAGGAATGCAAAAAGTGAAAGAAAGAAGAGAGATATATATATATTTTTAGAAAATGAATAGCTTTTAAATTTTTAGTGGTGCTAGGCGATCAAGAGACAATAATTATTGTTTTCTATTTATAAAAGAAAAGTTTCTGTTAATTTGGACAGTAAGAATTCTCTTTTAACTGCTGACTTCATTCCGTTTTTGACATGTGTTTATTAAAAATAAAAATTCCACC
This sequence comes from Trichosanthes truncata, assembly GCA_033996785.1. Classification (NCBI taxonomy): domain Eukaryota; kingdom Viridiplantae; phylum Streptophyta; class Magnoliopsida; order Cucurbitales; family Cucurbitaceae; genus Trichosanthes; species Trichosanthes truncata. The sequence goes on from JAWPNB010000004.1 coordinate 5,120,640, forward strand.
CTCTTTTGGTCAAAAATTTAAGCCTCGTTTAATAACTATTTAGTTGTTTAAAATTGAATCTATAAATATTACTTCTATCTTTGAGTTTCCTTGTTTTGTTATCTACTTTTTACATATGTTTTCAAAAATCAAGCCAAGTTTTGAAAAAAGTAGTTTTTCAAAACTTATTTTTGTCTTTGAAATTTAGCTAAAAATTCAAATGTTTTCTTAATAAAAATGGAACACATTGTAGAGAAATGATTAAAAAACAAGCACAATTACCAAAAACTAGAAACCAAAAACTAAATAATGGCTATCAGGCGGGGCCTTAGTGATCAGCTACTCGATCAATAGAAAGTATTGTTAACATATTTTCAAAAATTGTTGAAAATGAAATATAATATTGATGATATATATTGAATAAGTAATATATTAAATGGCTTGCATATTGTTAAAAGTATTGATATAAGATTAAATTTTTCATAACCCATGATCAGCTTAAATTTTTGGATTGGTTGGTGATTTAACATAGCATCAGAGCAGGAGGTCCTATGTTTGAACTCCAAAGTGTGTTAAAGTATCGATATAAGATTAAATTTACCATAGCCTACTAGCTTAAGTGTTTGGGTTGATTGGTGATTTAACACTTACTATGTATTCATTTGGTTACCATCTTTTAATGTACATATATAATTGTCTATTGAACAACAAGTATTTATTAATCTTATTAACTAAACTAGGTACTTAATGTCATGTTTTATTTGTTATAGTTGAATAGAAATTTTTTAATAGAGTTTAATAATAATTTATTGTTATATTTGTTAAAAAAAATAATGAATTACATTTTTGTCAATATAATACTTTATTTTTATTTTCTTTTTCTAAAGCTTTTTCAAGTTCCATTGATTAAAAACTTACCAACCGTAATTAAAAAACAACATGATGACCAATTTCATAGTCATCCTATATATAATCAGATTTGAAGATCGATATGCTGATTCACTTTTTATTACCATTCTATATATCTCCTAGTGAATCGTCACTCACCTCATGCATCCACTTGCTTTATCTAATTATGAATATATAATTTAAAAAACTTTCAGATTTTGATTAATTTAATTTAAATGTAATAAGATTCAAATAATCTTCAGAACTAATATAAACCATAGCTTAAAATAATATGGATGTGTCACAAAACCATAGCTTAAAATAATATGGATGTGTCCCAATGTGAAAGCAGATATTTTGTCCATTACAAGAGCCCCTTGTGTTTATCTTAAACAGGTTGTGCCGTGTTTTTGTGGGATTCAATAAAAAGTATATATCTAAAAGCATAAGGGATAAAGAAAAATTGTGAGAAAAGGACAAAGGGAAATTAGCTCGGCCACAATTGGATAAAAGGGAATAACTTCATAATTGAATCCAAAACTTATTTATTTTTTTTCCTCTCTCTAATTCTTTTTTTAATAATATAAAATTTAGAGCAAAAATCAATTTATACCCCAAAATTTTGGTGATTGTATCAATAAAAACTCTAAACTAATAATGATATCAATTTAAACCCTAAACATTTAAGAAGTGTATCAATTTACACAATCTGTCAGATTTTATTTGAAAAACATTAGTTTACACGTGTGCAAACTTATAATTCTATCAATTAAACCCCTAAACCATCATAAGTGAATTAATTTATGTTCTCAATTTGAAAATCGTCTGTGTATCGATTCTCACATGTGTGTAGACTTATTCATAAATTTAGACTCTTCATTTGGAAATCGTCAATTATTTGAAATAGATGGTCTAAATTGATTCACTTATGAAAGTTCAAGAGCTTAATTGATATAATTATAAGTTTGCACACATGTAAACTAATTAATATTTTTCAAATGAAATATGACAGAGAGTATAAACTGATACATTTATGAAAGTTTAGAATTTAAATTGATACAATTATTAGATTAAAATTTTTATTGATACAACCCTCAAAGTTTAGGGGTGTAAATTTATTTTTTCCCTAAATTTTAGTAGGAAAATTTTCATATTTATTAATTAATACACGTCTTCTAGCCATGTTGAAGGCTAGCTTTGTGTATGAGAGACTACATCCCAAAAGGACAAGAAAAATGCAACTAAGTATATTGTTTTAATGAATACAAAATATTGTTTTCTATAAACTTAGTATTTTTCAGGGTTACATATATTGACAGCGGCAGATCCAAAATTTTTATTTAGGGGGCTTAACTTAAAATTTTGTTCAAGTAACTTACAAGTGAGAAATTCAAAAAATTCATAAATGAAGCTAAACTCTTAATTTTATACCTCGCAACTATTCTCTTACGAGTTTTCATATTATGAAATCGTTGTATAATAACTTCATTATCCATCTTATCAAATAAATATTTTTTAGTATAAACATTAGTAACATTAATTTTAAAAAATTAAGGTTGGAATGAATTAGCACCTCCATAGTATACCTGTGTGTATATATATATTACAAATTTTTTTTCTTTTTAGGAAGGCTGAAAAAGGAAAAAAAATATAATTGTTATAGTTGGAGGGAGGAATTTTATAAAAAGAATCTTAAATAAATAAATATATATATATATATATATATATTTATATCAATTTGTTCAATAAGTATAACTGATAGAATATTTATAGATGATAGAATCTTTTAAAGGAAATATGACTTGCCATAAATGTCTAATTTTAAAAAAAAAAATTTTGTTAGGATTCTAATTTTTTTAAGAGTTTTTATATATTTTTAAGTGAATGCAATAATTACGTTTATATATATAAATATATAGATATATATTTATTAGTATATTATATTTTGTGAGAAAAAGAATTTAAAAAAGGCAGATTGTGAGGCCCGAATCCAGTCCCATTGATCGCCTAAAGGGTGCTTGGAGGGATATGCCAACAGAGCCACTTAATTTTTCAAATTTATATACTAATACATAATTTCTCAGATATTAGGGCGGTTCGAGCCTCCCAGGCCCAAAGTAGATATGCCGTTGTATATTGAGTATGAGTATTGAACTTGTTTCCATATAGCCACTGGCATAAGAGTATAAGAGGGAATTAGAAGAATATACATACATATATATATATATATATATATATTTTAAGAATGAATTAAAACTTTTTTTTTTGAAGTGATGCATGCACAAAATAAACTTTTTAATAGAATTTTGCTCATAGAATTTAATTATAAAATTTATACGAGGGATGGCTTATTTATAGGCACTGGAGTGGTTTATTTGTGTCCATATAAATTAATCCTAGTTGCTCATTCATGACCATTCGTAGACTTTAACTATCCTCTAAAAGAACAATCCGAGCACAAATTTGTTTATATAGGAGCCACTAAAATATTTTGATCATTTGATAATCATTTTACTTTTACTTTTTTATTTTTATATTAAAATTTTTATTTAGTAATAATTCATGAGTTAATTTAAAAAATAATATAGTTTTAAAAAAAATTAAAATAGGGTAGTTTTTACAGTAAAGTCAGAGATAATGTAGTTTAATTTATTTTTTTAAAGAAAAAGTATGTTCTCAAAATGATGAATCATGGTGAAAAACAACCATGAGATGAAAATATTTTATATTGATGATAATGATATTTGATATGTACCTTATGGAAAACTATGATTTTCGTGCACCAGTTTTTTTGTTTAGTATGACAATTTTGGAGATTGAGGATTTGAACTCCAACCTCAAGAGAGAGAGTAGATGCCAATTACTATTGATTTAAGCTTATGTTGACTTTGTGCACAAATTTACCATCATGATCTTTGGGCACTATTTAAAGAAATCATATAATTCTTCCACGATTCGTGTACATTATTTTTGTAATTAGTTGTAATACTATTCAGCTTTACATTATTACTTTCTGTTGTTGCTAAATTTTGGCCAGGAGAAAACTCACCTGACATCCATGTGACAACGATGGTGAATTTGTATTCTTGGAGGAAAAACGTAGCCTGCAGGACAAGAAAAAACTAGACACCGGTGAGGTGTAGGCCACACAGGCTCCGATGCTTAAGTTAGAGAAAGTCTTTTGTAGAGAATTAGGGAGTTCTCAGAGAGTTTAGGAGGCTGGAATGAACTTACTTTGCTCTCCCCTTTAGATTGAGCTTAAATACCTCATAATTAGGGTTTTCGTGGGTTTTCGTCTTCAAATGGAAACGAAAGGACCGAACCGAGCTGGACAGGGGGTCTACGGGCCATGAAGAACCAAGGCAAGGCCTGAAAGTTGGCCTTGCCATATGTTCAGCCTCGGCCGACCACAAGCTTGGGCTTCGGCCCAATCCCGTTTCTTCATCTCTTTGCTTCCTAGGCCGGTCCTCTTTCGATTTTGATCCGTTTTGATTTGTATTGGGTTTATTTTCCTTGTTTGGCCCTTTATCGTACCATTTCAGGAAGCCCGTTCTTGTTGGCATAATTTCACCCATAACATTAGCCCTCACTCCCTAGTTAGGATTAGAGATTAGGAGCATGTGAAGTAATTGCATAGAGCCTGAGACTTAGGAGTAGCCTATTAATTTTTGGAGTCATTGTTGACATTTCGAGGTTTGTCTCGAATTCTCTCTAGTTATTGTTGTCCATCCTTGTGAGGATATTCAGTCTCCTACAGTGTCGGTTTCTCTGTTTTCCCGTAGGATTTTAAGATTCCATGCGCTTATCTTGCGTTTCTGTTTCTCCGTTTTCCTTTAGGAATTTTAGAATGCCATGGCACTTATCTTGCATCTCAGATCATCCCCAGGATTTTCGTCTAACCCTGTAGGTCGGTCTCTTCCTAAAGGGTAAGATTATGCTCTGGATGTGTGTTCGTCCACATCTTGGAGAAAATTTAGGTCTCCAAGGTTCTCCCCAAGATTGTCGTCCAACCCCATAGGAAACATTTCGATCTTTCTTGGGTGCTAAGACTCTCCTCTTGATTGACCTGTGACGTTTTTCTAGAGAGAATATGTAAATTCAAGGGCATCCTCAAATTTAAATGGGATTGTCATCAAACCCCGTAGGGACTATTCTAGACTTTTCGACCTTCCGTAGGAGGGAATTTTGGCCATTTAGTAGTCGTGTAGCTTCATGACCTCCTACTGGAGGGAGTTATTGGCTATTCAGTAGCCTTGTAGCTTCTCACTTTTCTTAAGCGTTTTCTGAACAACTGTAGCTTCATTTCAGGAAGATCCTAGGAGAAGAAAAGAGAAAAATGAAAAGTGGAGGGCATTGAGGAGAGGAAGACCATACCCGAACACATTTTATATGTGTCCGATTTGCCAAACAGGATCGGTCAGGTCGGACCAGTCTGGTCGGCCTTGACTAGGCACACATCGCTGCACATAGGCCTGCCTCCTGACGCCCTTGGCGTGCTCTGGCAGGCCTGCCACGAGCAAGTCACGTGTATTTTATTTAATTTAAATTTCAAATCCAAATTTCCCTCCAATTTCTTCTCATCCTTTGCTATAAATAAGAGCTCATTTCTCTACATCTCTCACACAATTCTCATATTCTCATTATCTCTTTAAGGTAGCTTATTGCTCTGATACTCTTCCAGTTCTCCTTTTCAATTCCCATCGAATTTCGTCGTCCAGCTGCTGCTCGAACATTTGTGAGAGCTGTGAGGAGTTTAGAAGCTCCATCTCGTCTAGGTCTTTCCCTTATGAGTCAAGAGAATATAGTAGAAATTGGTTTTACTCCACCCCCTCTTCCTGAAGGTTCGATTTAAATTCATATTCTTTTTTTAATTCTTGTGCTGGGGAGAGGTTGGCCTCGGCTGAGGTGGTCAGCCTCGGCCCCTCTGTTTCAGCTTCAGCTTTTGTTTCTTGTGTTTTCTATAACTCATGATTTTGTTGCTTCGTTTTTTCATATATGCCTACATGGTCTGCTTCCTTTAAGAAAGATCCATATGTCTTCCCAGAGTCAAATGATTCTAATGGGAGTGGAAGAGGTGATATAAATGATGGCTAGTCTATTTTTCTGTTTTGTATTTTGCTTGTCCCTTTTATCTTTTCAATCTCAATGTAAGATTTTACTTTGCTATTCAATGAAAGTTTAACTTCTATTTATCGTCCTTGTTTCTCTTTAATGAATTTTACTTCAAAAAGATGAACTGTGACAAATAGAATTACTTAAGTCTTACTAAACAAGATAAATCGATAAAGGGGTCTCTCATTTATGCACCCAAACCACAAAACCAAAAGAAATCATTTACTTGCAATGTGCTCGCCCTCGACCTATGAGGGTCAGCCTCGTCTTATCTAGGATTTCTGGCTTTTCTGGCTCGTTATGTGTAGCTTCTGTCTTTTGTTCAATTAGAGAGACATATCTCTTTAGTAGCTTCTGCCTTCTATTTAATAGAGAGACATATCTCCTACATAGCTTCTTTGTTTTTTGTTTAATAAGGAAACATATCCCCTTAGAGCCCCTTACTCAAGTAGGAGTTTTGGTTGAATTTGTGCTTGACTGACAAAATTTGTAGCTTGAAAATAGAATTTTATTGTTAATAAAATTTGAATCTTATATGAACCTGCAGAAGTTGACAAAAGCAATACTAACTAGAGAAAAAGTAAACAGAAAAAAGCCCCCTAGTAGTCCATAGGGGGGTGGTCACCCTCAGCCTCGGCCTTGCCAAGGTATGCCTCCTGCTAGTGGCTTGGTCTTTTCACTTCTCTGAGTGCATTGAAGTAACACTCCATTGAAGCTTTCTACTCCCCTTTTACTATTCTCACTCCATTCAAAGTAGGGAACTTTAGTAGCTGATGATAAGTGGAAGCTACAGTCTTCAGTTGATGGAGTGTTGGTCTTCCTAATATGGCATTGTAAGCTGATGTGCACTCCACTACAAAGAAGTTAATCATCTTAGTAGTTGCATTTAGTCCATCCCCAAAGGTGATTGGAAGTTCGTTGCTGCCTTCAGGAGTTACTCTTTCTCCCCTAAATCAAACTAAGGGAGTTAAATTCTCCTTCAACAGTTCCCTCTTTAACCTCATTGCTGTAAATGCAGTCAGAGAGAGAACATCAGCTGAACTTCCTTCATCTATGAGGACTTTGTGAACCTTCACATTTGCTATAGTTATGGTAATTACCAGAGCATCATTATGGGGCTGATGGATGACCTAGCTTCAGCCTCTGTGAATTCCAAAGCTTGGTTCACAGTTTCATAATGAACTAAATATATACCTGGATAATTTAGGTCGTGTTTGGCCTCACGAGCAATTGCTTTCCTTTTCATGATAGATTCACTTCCTACTAGTCCCCCAAATATGATTCTGATATCACGTGGGGGTTCTTCATCTGGTCAGCCTCGACCATCATCTGGTCACCCTCGGCCATTATCTGGTCGACCTCAGTCATCTCTGGTCGACCCCGGCTCGTCTTTGATGTATTCTTTCAGATACCCTTCTCTGATAAGGGTTTCGATTTTGTCTCATAGCTAATAGCAATCGTGAGTTGCATGACCACAATCTCGATGAAAGACAAATATTTATCTTTGTCTCTTTTTCCATATGGAGTTCGCATCTTGCCTCAAAACTTCACCAAATTCAAGTGGTGAATTTCTATCAAGATCTGCTTGGGAGGGAAAGTTGTGGAAGTATACCTGTCGAACCATTGACCAGGGACGACCTTAGGGTCTGGTTGGCCTTGGCCTCTTTCCTCGGCCCTCTTCCTCTTTGAACTGGAAAAATTATTGTCTTGAGCTCTATCTTGCTCTGTGTGTCTGTTGCTTCTTTCACAATCAGATGTAGCTTCTTTCGATCGTATCAGCTTATTAGCTCTCATATACTTTTGGGCCCTAGTTATGAACTCAACATATGAAGTTGGTTCTTTCTTGCCAATTATTCTAAGCAAGCCTTTATCCTACAAACTTGCAACAATGGCAATTAGGGCAGTAGTGTCTGTAAATTCCTCAACTTATAATGCTTCCTTATTGAACCGAGAAACATAAACGTGTAAGCTTTCCTTTGCCCTTGCTTTATGGTGAGCAAGTGCATTTGGGGCTTACGTTGGTCTCGCCATCCCAAGAATTGCCTTACAAATGCTCTGGCCAACTCTTTGAAAGAGTCAATGGACTTTCTCTTCAACTTCCTGTACCATTCTCGTGCGGGTCCTATTAGTGTAGAAGAGAAGGCTCTGCACTTGATTGCCTCTAAAATTCCATGGGGTTCCATCTGGGATCGATAGATGTCCAAGTGCTCTACGGAATTGAAATTGTCATCATATGGAGTGACGATCGGCACTTTGAACTTCTCAGGAACTTCCTCTCTCATGTTCTCATCAGTGAAAGGGGGGTCGACTTGCTCAATGAGAGCTTCGAGATCCCACATCTCAATCTCACGAGTTTTGAGAAAGTTCCCTTGAAGGTCTCCAACCTCCTTTTGGATTTTCAGAATGTCTGCTTTCCATGGAGGACTTTGGGTTTGTGCTTCATACCTCAATTTCACCTCCTCGCCCGTGGCCTCTTTTCGTCGGGATACAGCTTCAGCTTCAAGTTGTTCAGACTTCGCAAATTCGATGTCGCTTTAATATTCCTTGAGATCGTTGCTTCAACCTTACCTGGTCGGCCTCGACCATCACTCTGCAAGACAACCTACACAACAGATTTTAACTTACCTACCTTGCTCGCCTTACTTTTGATCAAGGGCTGACGTGACTTGTCGTTTCCTTCAAGGATCAACTTCTCGGTTGGCTTTTGGGTATGAAAATTTGACTCTCTCATCCCCTCAACCACCTTCGCTTTTCCTTTTCTTGGATCTCGTACGAGAAGTGGTTCCTCCTTGTGTTTTTCTTCTTTTTGAAGGCCTTGCTTGTCGAGTTTTTCTAGAATCTTCAATAGGTACTTGTCCATGTTGTCGACCTTTTTCTTCAGCTCAGCCATCTCCTCCTCTGGTCGGCTTGTGCCAGTATGAGGTCGAAGAGGAGAAACCTTTCTCATGCATCGTGGATGACGATCTTGATCAGAATTGTCACCATCTTCGTTCCAGTGATTGTTTCACAGCATTCTATTCATCTATTTCGTAGGATTGATCTCAAGCACAAGGTTTTTCAAGCAAGCGTTGTCGTTCCCCAAAGACTACGCCAACTTTTGTTGCCAAATTTTGGCCAGGAGATAACTCATCTGACCTCCACTTGACAACGACGGTGAATTTATATTCTTGGAGGAAGAGCGCGGCCTGCAAGACAAGAAAAACCTGGGCATCGGTGTGGTGTAGGTCACACAGGCTCCGATACTTAGTTAGAGATAGTCTTTTGGAGAGAATTAGAGAGTTCTTAGAGAGTTTAAGAGGCTGGAATGAGCTTATCTTGCTCTCCTCTCTAGAAAGAGCTTACATACCTCATAATTAGGGTTTTTGTTGGTTTCCGACTTCAAATGGGAACGAAAGGACCAAACCGAGTTGGACTGGAGGTCTACGAGCCATGAGGAACCGAGGTAAGGCCCAAAAGTGGGCCTTTCCATGTAGTCAACCTCAGCCGACCACAGGCTTGGGCTTCAGCCCAAGCCCATTTTTTCGTCCCTTTGCTTCCTGGGTCGGTTCTCTTTCGGTTTGGGTCCGTTTTGACTTCGTATTGGGCTTCTTTTCCTCATTTGGCCCTTTATCGTAGCATTTCAGTCAGTCCGTTCTTGTTGGTCCAATTTCACCCATAACACTTTCAAAATAATTATTTATGAAATCCACCCTTCCTAAAATCATTCTTAAAAGTTTTGTCCAAAGTTTAATGGTTCAGTAATTGACATATACTCTTTTGTTTGAGGTGGAGGTTCAAATCCTATTACTCTACATTTGTTATACTAAAAATATATATATCTCAGAACGGTTTTATTAGACTTGTATGCTCAGCTCACGTTTTCTTTTATTTTATTTTCACTGTGTTTAAAAGCAATGGTCAGTAATTTAATGATAATTTTTATTTTTAAGAACTACCTTATATAGTTTCTACGATTTTAGAAACTTTTTTAAAAAGCAGATGAAATTAGGCAATTGAAAATAAATAAGGTTGTTTTTTAAAAATTAAAGAAAATAATAGTACCCAAAATTATTTTTGAAGTACTCTATATATTTCTTCAATTTATTATTCAGTAAAATTTCTGCAGTATTAGTAAGAGTGCAAACATGTTTAAAAAACCAGCTTATATTAAAAACAATCTTGAAATTTTTAAATAAAAAAAATTGAAAGATATTACATGAGAGTATATATACATATAATCTACCATTTAATACGTTACCAAATCTTAATATTTTAATGATGTATTTTAAATTGATGAATTAATCTCATTGACTTGTTTTATTTTTAAACGAAGAAATACTATAAATGTCACAATCATGTTCTATTAAAACAACATATTTGTTGGTTATGACCTAATCGATTATAATAAGGATGCTTGCCTCGTGTTAATAAATTAATAATATAAATAAGCCCATGTCCTAATATAATTAAAAAACATTTTAGGGGGCGTTTGGTTCACAGGTTTGGGTGGTTTGTTAAGTCTGGGTTTATTAAGCATGGGGTTGTTAAGTCTGAGTTTGTTAAGTCTGTGTTTGGATGGTACAGAAAATAGGTTTGTTAAGTCTGGATTTGTTAAACCAGTGTTTGGATGGTGACAAGTTTGAGTTTGTTAAGTCTGTGTTTGAATTCTAATGTGAAGTCCCACATCGAAAGATTAGTAAGGCGCTGCGCTAGATAAATGTTGGGAAGAATCCCTAAACATCGCCAAGGTTTCTGCCACGTGAAGGACTACGGAGAAGCGTGTGTGGAGATCTTGGAACTGTCGGTCGTAGCCTACGGGGGCGATGTCGATGGGGAAACCTTGGGGCGCTTAGTGGGCTTGGTATGGGCCAGGCCCAAGATTTATAATGTGGATTCCGCTGCAACTCGCGCAACCAGCCCGAACGCCGCTGCAGATCCGCGACCACGAGCCTCCGCCGTTCGTCCAAACTGTAGACACCCAACCACGCGCACGCTTCTGTCGAATCTCGCCGGATCTGCAACCGCCAGAACAGATCCAGCTCGCCGGAGTGCAGATCTGCCCAGAAATTCGCTCGAACCGACTCTCCAGGACCGGATCTGCCCAGATCCGGTGACAACGCTCCTCCACGCGCGCCCACGCGCCGCCACTGCACGCCCACGCGCCGCCGCCGTACACCCACGCGTCGCCGCCTCCCGGTCAGTTGTTCGAAGCTGAACAACTCCGCTTTCGATCATGTTCTGACTTGGGTAATTTCGATACTAAGCCAAATCTGATTTAAGATCTTTAAAACTGGTTTGATCGTTAAGGGAGAAATTCTAATTTTGGAACTTAGTTGGATGGAATGAGCTATGGGATGAACTATGAATTTTAGAAATTTTTCTAACCTTAGGATGATCCGATTTAGGCTCTAAACTGGTTGGCTGAGATTCAAAGCGAAGGAACTTCTGGTGAGCAATTTGGGCGATTGGATTCCTGAGCTTAACCAAGGTAAGGGACTTTATGCCGGTATGCTTAAATGCAAGTCGGGAACTGAATTGAAAAAAAAAAAAGAATTTACTTTTGAAATAAAAGGATTTTCATAAATGTTTTAGTTATGATTGTTGATGAATTTTGAATTGCTATGTATGAAAAGTAATTCTCACATGTATGTTCTTATGAGTGTGATGCATGTTATACGATTTATGATATGATGAATGACATGAGAACTTTGTTTTATGTTGCACCATGAAATGAAAAATTGAAAATACTTTGGGACCTCATGCATACATTATGTTTTCATGATAAAAATGATTTCGAAGGCTGTGGCAATTACCCCCTAACATTATTGATGTACATCTATATGAAAAGGAGCCTTACGAGGCTATATGAAAAGGAACCTGAAAAGGTTAAATGAAAAGGAACCTGAAAAGGTTAGATGAAAAGGAAAGGTGAGGTTGGGTTAATTGTCCACATTAAGCCGAAGAGAAAAGTTGAAAAAGAAACGTTTCTGCTATGAAAGGAATTTAGGTCCCACCAAAGGAAAGGAAGAAAATGTTTTCGAAAACTCATTATGTGTGTGTATGCATATCCTGACCCGGTAGTAAGGTCACTTACTGAGTATTGTAAAATACTCACCCTTTTCAAAAATGTTTTTCTTTTCAGGCAAATACAAGGACATATCATAGGCGATTGACAAGGCAGTTTGCTGAGAGGGTCATGGGTGACTTTGAAGGTCATGACTTCCGCATTTAGATAGTGTGTTAGTTAAAACATATTTTGTTTAGTAAACAATGTGTTGTGAAACTATTTCAACTGATTGAACATTATAATTCATATTATGTTTGAAATGATTTTTAAAGGGATCCCGAGCATAAGGATTTTTGGTTGTTTAGCAAAAAGTTTCATTCTTTCTGTCTTTTACCAAAGATTTTAAAATTTCTTCGGCATGCATGTAGTAACGTCCCTATAAAGTCTAATAGGAAAAGTCGGGTCGTTACATCTAATTTGTTAAACCTAAGTTTATTAAAAATGTATTTGATTGGTAAATTTAAAATTTGCAATAAATAATATAAATTATTTAATTAAAGTAATAAAAACTATATATTAAATTATATTTAAAATGTAACTTTATTATGAAATTAGAGAGTATTATTTTAATAATAAATAAAATATTTTTAATACATTTGTCAACTCAATTTTCTTCAAATAATTATTTTATAGAATAAATATTTAATTGTTCATAAAAATATTTTCAGACTATGTACCAAAGCGTAAATAAATATAAACAATTTTTTTTTTATGTAAATATATCCAACATAAAATTAACTATAAAGAAAATGTTATCAATTGTTTATTTAATGATTTATAACTTGTTGTACTAACAAAAGTTATTTACTACTTATCATCAAAATTACTATTGAACTTAACTTTCTATATTTAACTAATACATAAGGTTATAAAGTTAAAATATTTTAAATAATATTATTTTAAAAGCTATTAACTTCAAGATACACTAACCAAAATAGTTTAATTAATTAATTTTACAAATATTATGTTTTTAGTTGACTATGATAACATGATTTTTACATTTTCATAAGAAAATAAATTTAGGAAAATTGTGGATTTAGAAAAATGGATTTTATTTTATGAAATGGAAATTGACGTATTAAATTTAGGTTTATATAACGTGTATGGTTTGGAATTTATAATAAAATAATTTTTATTATAATTTATACGTTAATAAAAATTTTAAAATATAATAATAAGTTTCTTCACGATGAATATCTCGTACACCATATCTTTCTCTTCAAATATGGAAAAATAGAGCACCAATTTCTCCAATCGCTCCAAAAATTTAACAAAAATACTGTATGATATGAAGTCATATCGTAGATTGTGAAGGTGAAGAACATCTTGGGGTCAATGGAAAAAAAAAGGTTTGAAAATTTAACCTTTTAAATTTTGTTCTTTAATTTTTTTTTTGTGATGATTTTTTTTCAAGAATAATTTAAAATTATTTTTGTTCCTAAAATCCTCAATTTTTTAATGATAATTTTAAGCTTACAATAATGTTAAACTTTATAACTCAATGGATTTTGACTATTACAATTTTTTAGACAAAAAAAGAAAATTATCTTAGTGTTAAAAAAAAAAAAAGAAAAATCTTTCAAACAATATCAAAACGTAGAATTTACTTTTTTGTTCCTTTAATAACAGAAAATAATTTTTTTTTTAATGAAACTTCCAATGAGTCCAATATATCTCTAATCTTAACATGATAAAATTCAATTAATCAATGTCGACTCTCTGAAGTTTACTTTAGTCAATCTGTCTTTCTTTTTCATTTTCACTAGAGCTTCTAATTGTTTTTCCCAACTATTACAAACTATAGAAAATATAATTTTTAAGTTTCACTAATTTTATATGACATCAAAATATATAGAATTATAAGTTAGAATCTAGATCACATTGTTTTGTTCCTCGTATAATAATAAAGGAATAATAAGGGTACCTATATAGAATTTTAATTTCAATAATGGTTAAACAATCTATTTTTTTTTTTTAAAGTTAAACCTTTGACCCCTACTCCCAAATTTGTTAAACTGAAGAAACAAAAAGGTTACACCTTAGTAAATAAAACTACGAAATATATGCAAGTGGTATTTGGTAATGATTTTTCTTAGTTCTATCGATGAGCTTGCCTATCTATTTCTTTGTTTAACTTCTTACTTTTTAAAAAATATTTTGAAATCTTAATCATATTTTAAAAGCAAAAAAAAAAAAAAAAATTTGAAAATTACTTTTCTTAGTTTTGTAAAAATCAATATAAGTTTTAAAAGTTAGTTTAAATTACATGTTTAGACCCGTAAGTTTTAGGTTTGAGTCTAATAGGTCCTTTAACTTTAGAAAATTTCTAATAAATCTTTGAAGTTTCGATTTTGTGTCTAATAGAATAGGTCCTTGTGTGTTAGTCCCTAAACTATCAATCTAGTTTCTAATAAATCCTTGAATTTTCAATTTTGTGTCAATAAGCCCTTGACTTATTCAGCATTTTTTAAAATTCACGAATCTATTGTATACAAAATTGAAAATTTAGTATTCTTATAGACACAAAGTTAATTTTTAAAATGTCCAACATATCTGGGGACCTACTTTACAAAATTGAAAATTCAAAAATCTATTAGAAAATTATTAGATACAAACTTAAAATTTTAAGAACTAAAAAACTTATAATTTATCCAAAACGTTATTATAAAGCGAAGAGAATGAAAAAACAAAATCATCATCAAATCAAACCTTTGAGACTTAATTCCTTCTAAAATCATCTGAATGTAAATCATCAAAAACCCCCAAAACTAAATTAAATAATTTTTCCAACATTAAAATTGATGGTTAAAAATAATATGAAAAAAAATCAATAAAGCTTATATTTGACTTCGCTCTAGAAGGTTAAAATTCTTAGAAAATAAAATGTTAATTTAAATTCAACATTTTCTAAAAGATTTGATTTTGAATGGATCCCTTGATTGGAATAATTGTGATGTCAATTCTTTCTTTGTGTATCTTTTCTCATCTGTCTCTGAAATGGTTTGAAATCTTGGAAGCCTGAAACCCTTTGTCCACTTAGGACTTTCATTCCATGCAATTATTAGTGTGGAAAAGAAAAATCAAATTTATATATATCTATGAATTTGTCCATAACATTGCATGGCCCAACAAAAGTCTGCCAAAAATTCTTGTGGTCCTAAACATTTTCTTTGGACACCCACTTGGGAATTCTTGTGCATAACCACACACATAATATTATTAATTATGATGATAATATTTGTTTATATTATCAATATTTTAAAACCAATCTTTGCTTTTGGATGTTTTTTTTTTAAATTTCAAACTATACAAGCGTCTTGAGCTGGTGTGACATCCTTTTCTAAAATTTTGAATATGCATATTTGTAAAGGTAATTACAAATTTAGCTTTTTAAAGAAAAAATTATTAATTGTTCCATAATATACTATGGGATTTTTAACCAACAACTAAATATTGATTCAAATAAATCTTGGTAATTAACATAGATAATAAGACATATTCTATTTTACTTTTGCTAGCCAGCCTAAACACAGCTCAATTGGTTAAGATATATATCTCGACTAAATTGTTACAGGTTCAAATCTCTTCACTCTCAGAATGCTATGAAACTATAAAAAATACTTTTGCTATTGTTACGATTATTGTAAAGTTAAAATGTATAATTTAATCTCTAATGTTTGGACTATTGTTCAATTTGTCCTCTAATCTTTTTAGAGTTTTGATTTCTGTTCACTTGCATATTAAATTTTTTTAATCAAATTTTTACTTTTATAAAATGTTAAAGTTTATTATGGTGTGACATCAAAATACATTTTATTAAATGAATTGATATCCTATGTATTTTAATTAATTTGATGAAATAGACATGAAACTTTAACTACTATATTCAACCTGGGTTATAGTAATGTACTTCGATTCGAAATGACTTGGTGAACCATTAAAAATGTTATTATATTTTACCTTCTTCACCAAATATTTTAAAGAGTATCTTGGAGACTGGGATGTTTTTGTTGTTTATGTTGGAGTAAGCACTTTGAAAAAAAGCTAGTTGGGTGGCTAGAGATAGAAAGAGAAAAGACCAAATTGCCTCATTTCTGAAATGGACTAGTTAAAAAAAAAGGGGGACCCCCAAATCATATCTAGTAAGAATGGGAAAAGTTTAATTGATTGCAAGATTTGCAAATTGTGGCTCTTATTAATCAGGGGGTAATAAAGGCACATTTTATTCTGTTCTTTGAGAGACTATTAAGAAGAAAAAAGACTGTGAAGAGAAAGATAGAAATAGAGAATGAGATTCTTTGCTGCCTTAATTGATTTATCATGAGCCAAACAACCATCTTTTAAGTTTTTGTTTTTTTTGTTTTTTTTTTTGTTTTTTTTTTGTTTTTTTTCTATACTGTTGTTCAGTCAAAGGCAAGGGGTTTTTAGCCCACAAATTTGGAATGATTGGCTTTGCTCATTTCCCACTTTTCTTGGTCTCCTTTAAACCAAAGTTTTTTTTTTTTTTTTTTGAAACTTTTAAACCAAAGTTGAAGGCAAGGAACTATATCTATCTAATACATCATTGCATCTAGAATTAACCCTGCAAAGTGCTTCTATATATCATCAGCAAGTGGCCTTTCTTGAGTTCTTTTGTCTGGTTTGATCAATTAATTATATCATTTTCAACAACAGATTCATTTAATTTCAGAGATTCAAACACTAGTTCAAGTTGGCATACATTACTCAAAATTCAAAAATTTTAAAATTACCCTTTTCAAATCTTATCCATTGAATTGAGTTGTTAAATGATCACCAAACTTAAAAACTTAAGTTGATGGATTATGATAAATTTAATTATATTAGTACTTTTATACTCCCCTCATTTGTGGAATTGGATATATATATATATATATATATATATATATATATATATAATCCAACAAGTGAAAATCAATATTAAGATGTGTTTGAGATTGATTTTGCAAGTATTAAAAGCATTGGTTTAGAAAATTTAGTTAATTGTAGCTGTGAGAGCCAATTATTTTAAACGGTACAAAATCTCAAACTAAACTTTAATTAGTGAGGAAATGACATTACATAAGTTTGAACATAGGACCTCCTACTATGATACCATGTTAAACCACCATTGAACTCAAAAGTTTAAGTTGATGAGTTACGATAAATATAATTTAATTACATCGGTATTTTTACATAAGCAGTATGAATCGAGATAGCGTAAATGGATACAAATCATGATTCGTGATTATTATGAATTAAAGGGGGTGATTAAAACAAAAAGGAAGACAACAGATGGTATATATAAGCAGTTTGAACATAGATTATTATATCCATGTATATATAATGCAATTAAAGATGATATTAAAGGAGAGTTAGGAATTAATTAGTGGAAATTGTGAAGTAGAAGACAAAAGGAAATTAGGAAAGGAAAAGAGATATTTATAATGGAGATAATAGTTCGCATAAGGCAAGTGGGGGAAAATGGCTTGTGGTTTAGTGGCAATGCTTACGAATGCAGAAGAGTTTTGGAGATAAAACGCACAATAAAATTGGTGTGTGGGGGCTTCTTCTTCTGCCTCCTTTTCTTACCTACTGATATTTGCTGATAATAATAATAATAATAATAATAATAAAATGTTGATAGGCATAAATAAGTCATGATGCACATGAGAATACCCCCATTAAACCATTCTCATCCTCTCTCTCCAAATTTTTGTCCATAATACTTTATACATTATTTGATTTCACCCATACACACCATATACAACACAAGCATATTCTTCACACCAAATCTCAACATATATATATATATATATATATATATATATATATATATATATATATATATATATATATATATATATATATTCATAATAAAAATATTTTTGTTTCAATTACAAATTTAGGCCAAAACCTTTGGTGATTGGTTTGTTATTGATTCGTATCTCTAAGTTAATTATAGTCTTGAATTTTAAATTCTGATGTCAATCTAAGCATAATTCAATTGGTTAAACGTATATTTTCAACTAAAAGGTTAGAAGTTTAAATCTTCGCTCCATGTATTGTTGAACTAAAAAAAATAGGAGAAAAAAATCAATTTTGACCATAAACTTGGCAAGTTGTATCTATTTTAACCCTGAACTCTCAATTTCATTAGTTTAAACCTCAAATTTGACATATTGTATTAATTTTAACCCTAAATTTTTAATTTCATCAATTTAAACCTCAAACTTGAATACGTGTATCAATTTACACATTCGAAAGTTTTCGTTTCAACTACCTTTAGAAAGGTTTATCACACATGACCAAAGTCACATCTTGCTTTGTAATATGTACTTGTTTGTAATTTTTTTAAAAAAATTACAAAAAAAAATTAAATCATTCCAGATTGGGTTGCCACCATCATGAAAATCACAAACTCGACTCTCAAAAGTAGGACCCACACGAAAACAAATGGACTCTTGTGTTCCCCTCTCCTTTAGTGTCGATATCAGCGACGATGAGTGTAAAGAAGATCCAGGCAATGACATCATTGAACGCATCAACGACCATGGCAGTTTCGTCTACTTCGATGGTGAGGAGTTTGAGCTCGACTAAAATACGGGAGAGAATAGAGAGAAGGTTGTGGTGGATAGAGTGACGCCCATGAACGCAATGAACTGGTCGTAGTCGACCTTGTCGACAGTCTTACGGAGGATTAAAGTGACATCAATGCTGGAGAGGAAGGGGACAAAGATTCCGACGAGGGGGATTCCGAAAGCCCTGCATTCGTTGTAATGGATGGAGGAGAAATCAAGCTCAAGGCCGACGAGAAATTTAAAAAAAAAAAATCAATATTGGCAACCGATTCAAGAATGTGAGTACTCCATTGGGAAAAATATAGTGCAAATAAACTTTGTTTCTACTAAAAGGTGATGGATCGAGTAGAATCTTGCCTTAAAATTAAAAAACTTTCAATTAATGAAATGAAAAAAGTAGAAGAATCAGAGAAGATAAGAAGTGAAAAAAAAAAAAGCCATGCTCTGAAATTAAAAAAACATTATGACGAGTTTACTCAAATTTTATTCAGCAATTTTATTTTTTTAAAAAAATAACAAATACGTATCTGTTATAGAGTAACACGTGGCTTTGGACATGTGTGGAAAACCTATCTAATGGGGATTGAAATAGAAACTTAACCGATGGTGTAAATTGATACACTTATTCGAGTTTGAGATTTAAATTGATGAAATTGAAAGTTTGGGGTTAAAATTGATACAACCTGCTAAGTTTGAGATTTAAATTGATGAAATTAAAAGTTCAGGGTTAAAATTGATACAACCTACTAAGTTTGGGGTCAAAAATGATTTTTTTTTTCAGAAAATAATTATTTTAAATTTGGATCATTATATATAGTTTTTACTATTAGCATTTCTAATTAAAGAAAGATGACGTGACATGCCTATTAGATAAATATTGCTTGATTTTGACTTAGACATGACATACAAATGACTAATGAAATTAGCAATTGACAAATAGACTGTTTATAGTCTAGAAGAGGAGTTTGATATATTATATTACTTCAAAAAATGGGTATGTTGCTGGTGCCACTTCTTTTTTAGTTCGATTATCAATTTCTTTTTATAATTTGTCTATCCTGTTGTGCCAAATCAACTAATGTTTATTAGTTTAGTCCAATTGTCAATTTCTTTTTATAATTTGTCTATCCTGTTGTGCCAAATCAACTAAGGTTTATTAGTTTATTGAATAGGTATGTTATGCTATCAATTGATACCGTCGTAGTTTAGGGACTAATTTATAATTTAGCTTAATATTTTTATATATTTATTTTTGGTTAAATTCTACCTTTGATCTCATGTTATATGTTAATTTCATTCCTATATTTTTAAAAGTTTCAAATTGTGGATGTAATTTAGTTTATCAATTCAAATGAACTTTGTTGTTAATAAGTGAGGTTAAGCGCAACAGAATATTATTGAAATTGCATTGATATAGGTTGATGTGGTTCATATTATGTATAAACAACATATAACTGCCAAAGTGAGCTTAGTTCAGTGGTAATTAGTATGTACCATCGATCAAGAGGTTAGAGGTTCAATTACCCACCACCAAATGTTGTTGAACTCAAAAACAAAATAAAACAAATTGGGCTTTACCAACTAAATAAACTTAATGTATAAATATTATATTTTAATATAATAATATGTATATTTTAGATGTGATAGAGATATCTTGACTCTCTATTTCAATAAATTATAATTGATTAAGATTAATTTCTATAGACATTAAGGGGCTATTTGGGGAGTAGAGTTGGTTATAATAGTATGTGAGTTATAATTATAGTTTGCGAGGTTATAATAGTATGTGTTTGGGGTGTATATTATTTTAGTATGGGTTATAATAGTCTATGTATGGGGTGCATATTATTATAACATGGTGTTCTGAATGCTAGGTTTAGGCTGACAGTTTTTTTTTCAACATTTTCTGGATTTCACAAGTAATGTTATATTAAAATTTCAATTTTCCAAATTTTAAATAAAAAAATTTGTTCCACACTTTGACTATTTTGGAGTTTGAGATGCACGTACAACTGCAACATTATATCTATCTCCCTAGGTACACAAAAAAAGGTTTTTCTACAAGTGAGAATTGTCAATCACGAGCCACCACCAGGATGGCACAAAAGAATAGGATACTACATACATACTTCAAACAAAAATAAGATAATTTTTCTGAAGAAGGGTTGATCAAGTGTTTTTCTCGATGAGGATCTGGTCGTATTTCAATTGCAACTCTGGAGGAACAGACCAGAAGCTCTCTGACGCTTGGACATCACGAAAGAGGATATTCATAACCTACACTTTGGCCTGATTATCCAACTCTGAGATCTTGTATAGGTGGGCCACAGTTTCTGAGCGTACTTCGACCTCCACTGAACGCTTCTCTTTGGGCCACTCTACAATCATCTTTAGGTGGGACGAATTGACATCCATAGCATCTCATACCACATCAACCATCACAGAGTGATAATGAGATCACTTCCTCTTGTTGCCCTTGGATGTTGAAGCACCTACTGTATTATTCCGACTGGTGGGTGTTCCATGCATCTCATATTGAGACATGTCCATTCTTTGGGTTGAAACTGAGGGGATTGGGACATAATATTCTTGGGAGCCGTCCAAGTGAATATCTTTATCTATACGCTCTCCTACATTCGATACCATATCCATAGGGGTCTGCGCAGCTGCTCCTGTAGCCCGATCTTTGCCGAAAATAAGGGCTAAATCATCAAAATGGGGGAACGGCTTGTTGCGCAACCCTTTGCAACTGGTTGACCCTACATGAAGATAAAAGTATATGTTATACAATGTCACGTAACAGTTATATATAAAGGGACCATGCAACCTTACCTTCACCCATCCGTCGAAAGTCTCATTCTCCACCTCTACGCACTTAAATTTTTCATTCCAACCAAATCCACTACAACCAGCCCCTAGCATCTCTGCAATCGCATGATATTATTTTATTTTAAGGTTCGAATCTTGCAATCGATGGTGGTTAATTGAATTTCGGTGCCTTGTATCCTCTCCATCATCATACATTGTAGTTGCATCAAGTACCCAGGTCGAAAAGTCCCATTGTCGGATCTCCACTAGCCGGACTGGATCAAGTACAGAAGGCATTCCACCAACTTCGCGTCCTCATGCTTCGTCCATGAGTGCTTGGGGGCTCTCGCTACATCTGACATTCTACTAAATGTATACGTTTATCGTTATAGGTTTTAGTTAGAATGTAAGACAATGGTTTGTTTGCTTGTCAAAATAACATACTTAATTATAGTCCAACATTGTGATTCCAAAGCAACAGTTAATTCAATTATATCCAACAACATAAAAGAAAAAGTCTTAATACAAAAAAACAACCAATAACGCATCAATTATTATGTAACTCCCATTCGAAAAATATTTGTTGACCTAAATCATCTCTCCACGTGCTCCATTCATTAGAGGTCTCAATGAAATTGATGTGGTCTCCCCCAATCGTAGCTGAATCTGAGTCAACCTCATCCAAGTCATCGTTCATTTCACTTTCTCCCACCTCTCGGTTAATAAGGTTGTAAATGATGCAACACGCCGTGATAGTTTGACATTGGATTTGTACCGGATAGTATGATTTTCCTCGAAGAATGGCTCATCTACCCTTTAGCAGTCCAAACGCCCTCTCAGTCACAGTCCTTGGAGAAGAATGTTTCATGTTAAAAAATTCTCTTGGAGTAGTCGGTGCATTCCCTCCTCCACGTCAATCGGATAGATGGTATCATTCACCTCTATATGGTGCCAAAAAACCCTCTGCATTAGGGTACCCAACATCACATAGATAATAATATCCTATACAATGTGTAACCGTTTAATCCATTGTCTAGTATTATAAAAGGTTAACTAAGAAATTGCTCATTTACTCTTCAAAACTTTTAGTCTGTTCAGTTGTGCTATTGCATCCCTAAGCACCTGAGAATCAGCTACGGACCTTCCACCCAGGTAAGACGAATACGAATTCCCCAGTAATAGCACAAACATAAAGCACATTGCTTGCAATGTCACCCTTTCTCGTCCTATACTTTGGTCGATTAGTGGCATTGACATTGACCTTAATGTATGTACCATCTAACACATCCATAAAATTTTGCGGGCACACAAGAAATGGAATATTCATTTACGTGGAGAACTCTAGGGACCCCAAATCATAATTACAATCGTTGAATGAAAAAGTGATATGTACCTCAAACCATTTCCATTTCTCATTCGCACAAGTGTTAGGGATTGGCTACGATTTCTTCAGAACACATCGTGTAGCCGTAACATTACGTTAAGGACAAATTTGAAATGCCTAGAAACGGTCTCACCAAACCTTGCAAATTGCCTACGAACTACACTATTCTTAACGTCGTGGGCTAAGATGTGCAAGAACTGAAGGGAATAATCGAATTAAACCCACAGCGGAAGCATAGGAATCGTCTTTGATTTATTTAGAATTATATTAAAATACAAGGGTTAAGTAGTAAATACCTTCAAAATATGGAGATTCTTCTGGCGGATCTTTATCTCTTCCACAAAGTCTTCCTGGCTATGACTCGAACACAGGACCAAGGCTTGTGGGAGCCTCTTGAAAGAAAATCCACAAGGGATTGGAGAGGAAGAGGTCTAGAGAGAATTATGTAATTCTCTCTATTGAGGAGTGTGTTGTGTAGAATGCATAATGGCTCACCCCTAGGGTCCTATTTATAGTGGTCTAGGAAAATAATTAAATAATATATTTTAATATCTAATATATTAAAATATATTTATCTAACCAATTTGAATCTTATTCAAACCGTTTAAAATTTTCCTACGACATTTATTTCCTAATTTGAATCCAATTCAAATTTAATAAATATCTTTTATTTAATGTATCTAATATACATTAATTAATTTAATATTTAATGTATCA
This sequence comes from Trichosanthes truncata, assembly GCA_033996785.1. NCBI lineage: Eukaryota > Viridiplantae > Streptophyta > Magnoliopsida > Cucurbitales > Cucurbitaceae > Trichosanthes > Trichosanthes truncata. Next base: position 5,144,152 of record JAWPNB010000004.1, read on the forward strand.
AATACAATAAATATATTTTCCTCTTTTATTTAATATATCTAATATATTAAATATTAATTTAAACACTTCAAATTAAACATTAATTTGAACATTTCAAATTTTAATATTTAATGTACCAAATACAATAAATATATTTTCCTCTTTTATATTTAATATATCTAATATATTAAATATTAATTTGAACACTTCAAATTAAATATTAATTTGAACACTTCAAATTAAATATTAATTTGAACATTTCAAATTTTTCTTTCAACTAAATTGATCTTTTAGTGTTACTATGAGCTAGCAAGGGGACCTTATAGACCTACAGGTTATAAGGTCCAATGATACAAAATTAATTAATTAAACTCTTTAATTAATTAATTTTCATTCATTAACTATAGGTCACTCCACTATAGACCTAGAGTTGCACTCTTATGTACTGTAGGACAAGTTGTGTCCATAGATATAATCATTACATGCAAGTCGATCCTTCACGAGTTGTTCGTAATTACAGCTGTGTCAAAAGTCCGTTTTACCCTTATAATTACATCTTGCACCTTAAGTACCACTGATCCTCTAATGAACAATATGTTTATAATCTAATTATAAACTAAGTCCCTCTCGGGCCAATGAGAGGGTAGGGCCCCATTGTTCAAGTCCCGAAATCAGCACTTAAGGGAACTACTCATCTACTTACCCTATATGGGAAGGAGTGAATTCCATCTTGGGAGATTATGTTCCCAGCTCTCTATTTGGTCAAGTCCCCAAAATGGTAGGCATATTGAATCGGCTACAAAAGCCACTCTCACCCATGTAAATCAAAGGACAAACCCTCACTGGCAGGAGTTCATAACTCACTCAGGATTAAGATCGAGTCGCATATGATCATCCTGATGAAATATTAATCTTCTTAATTAACGGATTTATAAAGAGAGATTAAATATTTCGTGGTCTAGTCATATACAAACTCATTGTATAAGATACCCCCACTCACATGTCTCCACATGAATGATTTGGATCAAATCATTTGTAACTATTACAAAGTGGGCCGTATCAATAGTGTTACCAGGATAAGGCACCCAAACTTATCCATATACTATGACTCTTTAGGTTATTCTTGAACATGATTCTTTCGTATGTCAACCACATACTGTTCAAGATTACACTAATAACCTTGAATTTTTCATATAATAGATAATATTATATTGTAAATAAAATAATCAAAATTATTATTCATTATTAAATAAATTATTAATTACGAGGCTTTAGGGCATAAATCCCAACAAGAACATGACCACCATTTCCTCCACATCTACGATTTCTGTACCGACTAAACTTCTTGTAGTCTTGAGTAAGGTATAGAGTATGGCGAAACATCTCCTGTCCATCCTTGTACTCTCACGACAACATGAGTCAAACTTGTGGATGAGTCGAAAAGAATGCTAGTTGTCTAATGTGATGCCTGAGTAAGGGTGATTGGGGTTCTATTCTCCTATGGTCGTTCATATACATGTCTAATATCAGAAGTAACTGATGTTGTGTCTAGGTGAAGGCTGCCAATATGGCAACTAGTTTATGTGGGTCCATAATATAAGAAAGGATTTAACTTCGCTCCTAAAAGACAAACGACTGATATATTATTTACTACCCTAAAAAATTGTAGGTCACATAAGAATCACTTACTATTGTACATAATTCCTAAACTATACATTACAACTATTCCAATAATGAACCCTACTAGTAGTAACACGTTACTATGTGATCTTCGTTCCCGACCCAGACTCGGGTGTGATGTATGACATGCAACTTCTTCAGGCTCAATTGTAGAGTAGTTAGCGTCTCTCACCATCTTATACTGCATAAATGCGTACTCTGCTTCCGTAAAGCTTACATATGACTTGTGGACCGCTCCACTAAATTCGTTCAACTCTCGGTGGCATTCAACCCACGATGTGTAAATCCCTGGGTTACGTCCAATGAAGACGACATAAAACTTTGATCTCCCCATAACCCTAAGATTGGAGTTACAAACAGTGAATCAAATTTCATTCTAGTATGAGTCTATGGTTAGGGTTTTTTAGTTCTTCGTTTATGGTTCTTATGTTTTATGTTAGGGTCTTAAGTTTTATGTTTATGGTTTATAAGTTTTATGTAAAGGGTATAGAGTTAGGGTCTAAAAGTTTTATGTAAAGGGTCTATGGTTAGGGTTTTTAAGTTTTATGTAAAGGGTTTGGAGTTATGATTTTTGAGTTCGGATTTTTAAGTTTTGGGTTTAGGGTTAAGTTTTGGCTTTGTGGGTTGGGTTGGTTTGTGGGTTAGTTTAGGGGTTTGTGGGTTGAGTTTTAAAATAAATGGAGAATATACTATTATTCAAAAAGTGAGTGAAATAGAGCTTACTAGGATTTGTACTTGAAAAAACATACTTCAAATCATCCCTAGACTTGAAGAAAAAAAACCCCTCTTGTTTAAAAAGTATAAACAACTCCACACTTGAAAATGATTTTGATATTTGGAAAACATAATTGAACAAATTGAATATTCATTAAAAAAAAAACAAATTGAGAACATAGTTTCAAAGAAGAAAAAGAACATGGTTATCTTATGAAAAATTGATTGTACTAATTGCCATATTTTTTTGGTTATTGTTGCTTTGTCTAGGAAAAATTTATTGCACCAATGAACCATATATTTTTGTTTGATTACTGTTGCTTTGTTTAGGAAAAATTTATTGCACCAATGAACCATATATTTTTGTTTGATTACTGTTGCTTTGTTTAAGAAAAATTTATTGCACCAATGAACCATATACTTTTTTTTTGCTTACTGTTGCTTGTTTTAGAAAAAAATTAGTGCACCAACGAACCATATTTTTCTGTCATCCAAGATATTACTTTAAAAAAAACATAATATTGTTTGTGTTAAAAAAATTACCTTTGTTTCCTTTTCATTTGACAATCCATTTATTTGGTTGGCATGATTCACAAATCATGTTCGATCATGATATTTCCCATTCAAACATCACTTATTTAAAATCCAAAACATATTCAATTTTTTTTTTTTGGTTTTCATTAAAAAGTCATCATATTTTGTATCCAAATTATATGCTTATTTGAAAGAAAGCATCAAATTATATGCTTCAAAGTTGTTTGCTTAAAATGTTATGTGAAGAAGAGTGATTAACTAATCATGGTAAATGCTATAAAAATGATTTATTCAAACAACATATTTTTGGTTAACTTAAAATTATATTTCATGAAAGTTTTTTTTTTTCATTCTAACTAAAAAAAAAACAGATGAATACAATTAAATTAAAGTCAACTTAAAAAAAATATATATGTCCAATGAATACATTAGGAAGTTTTTTTTTACAAAGAAAATAAAAAATATTCTTCCACGAATAATAAAACTGTACAACAAATACACAATAAATAGAATGTTCGCATATAAAGAAATACATACACAAATAAATAGAATGTTTGCATACAAACAAATGCATAGACAAACGTTCTTAGTCTCGTGAACAAATAAAATATACAAGAGAATATTTTTGTGCTTTAAAATAAACAAGCCTCGAAATAATGTCGACCAATGTTCTAAGTTTGAACCTGTGAAGAAACAAAAAATAGAAATCAGTGTACTTAACTTGACTATAATGAATGTAGTACAAGAAGAAGACACATTGCTTTGAAAAGGGTAATGGTCGATCAACAATGACGAGAACGTGAAGGATTTGAAAGGAGACCAACCCTATAATCATGAGAGATGATGCATTCGTAAGAGTAAAAAAGAGAATGGAAGAAGGATGCATTCGTAGGAGGAAAAAAAAGAATGGAAGAAAGAAACGTATGAGTAAAGGAGACTCACCAATAGCCTTATGCAGAAGTAGTGTGGAGAGTGGGGCTGTCCTTAAGATTTTCAATGAAATTAGAACTTATTTAAAGAGGGGAGAGGAGGTGGTTGGCAAAAACACATTGGTGCACTTATTATCATAAGTGCACCTAACCATTATATTTATTACAAGGGTTGGACAAGTACACGTTAATACAAATTTTTACTTAAAAAATGGAGTTTTAAGTACACACTCATTAATACATGTCATTCAAATACCAACCCAGTTTAATGAACACGCCTAACCCTATCCACCCAATTTATAATAGCACAATCAAAGTATAGTTCACAAAGAACACAAAAATGCAGAAACTGAGAGGTAGGAAATTTTCATGGGCAGATGTAGCAACAAAGAAAACACAAAAAATGAAAGGATTGATCGGCCTCAAAGATAGGATATTCATCATTTTAATTTTGAATATCACTGAATATTGTTGTATAAGAAACAACAACAAACAAAGCAAAGTAAAATGAGATACATAAACCAAGAACTAACAAAAAAATATATTTTGTTCAAAAAATATACTCAATCTGAAACAAATCATAGTCAGACCTAACAAGAAACCCAACATATTAAAAACAGAGATAAAAAAACTCAACAATGTAATATATATATATATATATAAAGAAAAGCAGAAACTCAATCCTTATACAGAATATGGAGAAATTAAACCAACATAACGAGCATTGAGCCAAAAAAAAAAAAGCATAGACAAGAAGGCCACAGAGGTATGAAATTCATTCATGGGGAATTTTGATTTTGCCATACTAACAAAAAAATAGTACCAAAGTTATAACAAAACTGAAATTAATAACATGAGTACGAATAATAAAATATACAAAAATGTATAACACCACAGGAACTAAATCAGAAATAGGAATTAGTGTGAATTAGGAGTAAACAGCCAATTGAACGAAGTCATACAAAAAATGATTTGTGGAACAGAGGGCATGTTTAATGCAACAAAGATTGATAAACAGATTGCTCACAAAAAATGACATAGTAAAATCAGTAGTCAAAGAACCGAACAACAATAAATCAGAGACGATGAGGAGATAAAAAGTATTATTATGCATGCAAGTTGGACTCATCATCGGCTGACCAAAAAAAAGAAAAGAAAACATACCTTCGAAGTTCGCTCCCCCCATAAAGCTCCAAATAACGTTCCGTTCGTCCCCTACCTAGCTTTCTCCCAACCTCCACCGTGGAATCAAATATGCATGGAATTGAAAGGAAGCGGCCAGGGAGGGAACACTATTTTTTGAAGCAGCGAGAGGAAAGAGGGAGTCCAAGGGGTTTCAGATCTAGTAAAAAACCTAGTTCTGGAAACCTAAAAGCCCTTGATCTAGAAATCGTTTGATGGAAATAGAGAGGGGAGAGGCCTTCAGATATGTTAAAAAATTCAGATCTGGAAAATTTAAGAACTCTAGATCTAGAGAGCAAAAGGGAGAGGACGAAAACCATTGAACGACCTGCACAAATGAAGAAACAACAGTGAGGAAGAGAGCAAAACGAATAAGAGGAAAGCATGAGGAAAAAGATGAAACTGGAGAAACGATACAATGCTTAGCAGGTTAGGGATGAGGGAGAGAGTTAAAAGGTGAAGACGAACGCATGAGGGAGAAAAATAAATCATAGAAATGAAAATGTAGTAAAGAAAAAGGAAGGGAAGAGAGAGAGGGAGAAGGAAAAGCGTTTTCGAGAAGTGAAAATACTAGGTATGCAAAACGCCATAAACACTATGCACCACTGTAGCAAAACGGGGGTAATCAAAACTCTTACCCCCCTCTTATTTTAAGAGCCGGCCCAAACAAGGAGTGGACTAAAATAGCCCACTCAAACCTACCAATATTGGAGCCCCAAATGCCCCATAAATATAATTAACTAATTTTGTTTTAGTGCAACAATGTGAGGTGTATAAGGCTTTAATTACCTGCGAACTATGCCTATCATGGCTAATTATATAATTAACTCATTATTTGATGATTAAAAAAATGAAAATGTCCTTTTCATTTTTTAGGTTAAGGAAGTACATTTTAATCAATCATACATAGACATATTTCTTGGAAGTTATTTCAACTCTCAATCTTTGATATTCCTATGAGTGAAAAATATACATACTTGGAACATCAACAAATATATATATATATATAACAACACAACTAATTAATACATTTTATATTTGTCTTTTAAAGTTTAGATGGTTGAATCCTCACTCCACATTATTGAACTAAAAAAATCAGTAAAAAAAATACTAAGGTCCCGTTTGATAACTATTTGGTTTTAGTTTTTTGTTTTTGAAAATTAAGCTTATGAACACTATTTTCACCTATGGATTTATTTGTTTTGTTATATACTTTTTAAGATGTTTTCAAAATCCAAACCAAATTTTAAAAATTAAAATAAAGTAGTTTTTAAAAATTTATTTTTGTTTTTCAAAATTTGCTATGAATTCAAATATTTCCATAAAAAAGATGAAAACTATTGTAAAAAAATTATAAGAAAACAAGCACAATTTTAAAAACTAAAAACTAAACACCAAATGATTCAAAAGGGCCTAAAAGTTTCATAATATTTATCTTGGTTTAATTATAGGTTTGGTCTCCAACTTTTTTTAATATATATTTTTTTAATTTAGCCATTAATTTTAGTAAAGTTTGATTTCAGCCTTTAAATATATTAACTTGTATAAAATTTCAATTTGTCTTCAACTTTCATTAAATTTCACGTTTAGTCCTTACTACTTAAAATGTGACATCTAGTATATTAAAAATATGATATAACCTCTTCATTATCAATAGTCTTATTTACATTAACACTGGGCATTGATTAGGTGTAAAGTTCTAATAAAAGTGCGAGTATCGGGATTAGTTTTTTAACTCTTTGAATTACCACCGACTTAAATATAGTTCAAGTCATCTTGCACTAATTACTTCTCGTAAGTCACAAGTTCGAATTATTCCTTCTCTCCACGCTTTTAACTATATTCGAGGAAAAAATGTTCGGGTTAAATTCTAAATTTGGTTCCTATGACTTCGAAAAAGTTAGAATTTAGTGATTTTAAAAGTTGAATTTTGTCCTTATGGTTTAATATAACTTCATAAAAATAGTTTTTACCGTTAAGTGATGCGCGAAAATTCACATAACTTCAAGTGTTTGGGTCAAGTTTTAATATAGTGTACCTAAATTATGGATATTGTCTTTTAGATTGGATTTCTAGTTTACTTAAATACCACAGATACTAACGTTCGATTTTATTTAGAGAAAGAAACGTGATGAAATTGAATTTAAACTAACGAAAGCTAAAGTCAATGAGAAAATTAATGGGAAATGGATCTTAGGGAGCTAATTTCACAAACTGGTTCATGATTTAAGTAGACTAAATGCAACAACAAACATGCAATATTCCATAAGTGATAACACCTAAAATGTGCTATCTGTAGTCCTTATTTAGTCTAGTTCTGATACTTTCATGCTTTTATTTGTCTATTTTGTAGAGATCGAGCATTTGGAGCTAATCATAGCATTTTTGAAGATTCGAGGTGAAAACGGAGCTTTTTGGAAAGAATTTGAGCAACCGAGTCAAGAGAAGATGAAGTTCAAGCTAATAAACCCGAGAGGATAGCGTCTCAATGCCCTTGGAGTGTCAAAATGCTGATAATGCAAGCTTCCAAGCCACGTGACCCACAAGGTAGCGTCAAGACGTTACTTTGTGCGTCTCGACGCTATGGATTTTAACACACAACGCCTCGCTCAACGCCACTCAACGTTGCAGATACCTCTTTCTCAACGCTAGTAGTGTCTCTACACTATACACAACGTTTCGAAGAGGCTTTTTCCTAACTAAAAGGGCGGCATCTCAACGCTGCCACTTGCATTATTAAGTCTTCTCTTTCTCTAGGGCAAACGTGTGTGATGTTTTAGGCTTTAGTTTTTAGACACATTGAAAGCTTTGTTCCTTTACTTTTCATTTAACTTTTGTAACAATCAAACCAAGTGGAATTTTGGTTATCTCATCACGATTCGAGCCTAGATTCTTTGTTTCTAATTCAAGGGTCGGTTTGAGTCCAATTGTAAGAATGTGAATCTTCGGGCTTTGTTGCAATTTCTTGTAAATCCAAGTACTCTTTATTTCTTGCATTTATTCTATAAGCATTTAATATTTATTGAATTGACGATTTGGTTGATATTGGTTGTTTGTTTGCTATGCATGAGTTTATGATCTGTAATTGTCATGAATGATTGAATTAGGTAGTAAAAAAGTTGGATTGTGTGTGTGTATTTATGGCTTTTCCATATTACATAGCTTGCATGATAGACTATAGAAATAAAGAAGAAAAGTTAAATAGGTTGTAGTTATCTCGCCTAATCAATCTCATCTTAGTCCTTTCACTGCACTTAATGCTATATTGTTGAATTAATATGGAATACTATCACCCTCAGTTAATTAGATAATAAGAATTGGTTGTAATGCTTTCTTAGAATCAATTTAATTAGTGGAACAAAACTTGTCATGACTTTTCCGAAAAGTTGACTAAGTGCTTGGTTAGATAAGTTGCTTTATTTTTGTAAGCCCGGGATCATAATTATAATTGGATGATAATTGTACCTTTGAATTGGAAACCTTAGTAAGATAAATTTTCTCCTTGCTTTATTTGCTTTCTATTTATTTATTTTAGTTATTTTTCACAAAACCAAAACTCTCCTATTTACTTTATGTTACAATTAACTTTGAGAAATTAATTAGATCGGTTCCCTTGAGATTTCGACATGGTTTCACTATTTCTATAAGCTAAAGTAGAAGAATCATTTTTATTTTGGCGGGCCTCGACAACTTGATCAAAAAGTCAAGAACATTAAAGAGGCATTTGGCGCGCAGAGTTGAGGTGAGTTGTGCAAAGTTGAGTTGTCTGTGAGTTAATATGCCTATGTTTGGAGTGCAGAGTTGAGTTGAGTTGAGTTAGGAAGTCTGTGTTTGGGGTGCAGAGTTGAGTTATTAAGTCTGGGTTATTTTGTGTAATTTTTTGTAAACGAAATAAGTATGATTTTTTGATGGCTCTTTTTGTTTACTTAACATTAGTGGAATATTTTCCCAACTTTTCAACACTCTTTTTGTTTGCTTAACATTAGTGGAATATTTCAATTGCCAACACATTTTTGTAACTTTTCAACACTCAATTGAGATGTCAACTTCAAAATGACAATATATTTTAACCTTAGTGGAATCTATGAGTGGAATATTCACAAAAGTCATGTTTCAATGCATTGATATTGATCTTTAAAAAAAAAAAAAAAAAACTTCATTCTTTATCTTTCTTTTTTAGAAATTGACTTCTTCAAAACTATAAATAATGTAGCCTTGTTTTCTCTTTCAATTTATAGAAATCAAATGTTGCATTCTTTATAGCAACAAATGACAATTGATTAATGGAAAAAATGCAATGTACCTGTATTTTTTTTCTATAGGAACAAATTGAACTTCTTTCATTTTTTAAACACACATTGAACTTCTTTCAAACTTACAAATGAGGTTTTTATTATGACTTTTTTCAATTACTAAGAAGGTTTTCTTTATGAAGGAGTTTTTTTTTTAACACACATTGACCATTACTTTTTTTTTTTTTTGGCAAAGGACCATTATTTATTTACATTTGTTTAAACACATGTATTAAATTGAACATCTTTGAAAAAGAGAATGCCAGTAGTTTACCTTTTCAAGATGACAAGAAAATGCCAATATATTTCAATATTAGTGTCATGTAGGAGTGGAATATTCACAAAATATTAGTAGGTCATCAAGAGCCTATTTACATCATTCACAAAAAAAATAACTAAGATTCACAAAAAATAATAATGGTTCACAAACAATATGTAACGGCCAACAATGGGCCAAGTTCGTAAGTCCGGAGAATGATTGTTGGAGCAGAGAGTCAGGCCAACTACGTACATGTGCATTTCATATTATTTTGAACCATGAGAGTGTCGTCAGTTGTCAAAAATTGTTGCCAGAGATAGTCGCAGGCGGTGGATGCAGTTGTTGGATATGGTCGCCAATGATTGCTACTGATCGTCGAAGAAGGTAACTGGCAATGGTCGTCGATTGTCGGATATGGACATCGGTTGTCGGATATGGTGGCCGGCAGTGGTCGTTGGATACTGGATATGGTCGCCAGTCGCTGGAGAAGCTAGTCGGCGGTGGCCGTCGATCCCCAAAGAAGGTCACCAATGATGGCCGTAGGTCGCCAAAGAAGGTCATCGGCGGTGGTCGCCGGTCGCTAGAGAAATGGTGATAAAATATGTTAATAGGGTTACTGTTCTCAACCCCACTAAATTGGTAAATTAAACTGTTGATAAAATATGTTAACGGACCAAATATTGAGTTGGCTTAAAAACCCAACCCAACTTAATGGGCCAAATAGCCCTTAAGATCATAATTGACTCTCACAAGCACAATTAATTCTCAAGCACAATTAGAAACCAATATTTTTTATTTAGTTTTACTAACATGCAAGGCTTTAAATCTAAGTCGTTTAACAACTTCTAAAGTGATCCTAGATCTTTAGATTTTAGATTCACTTTATCATGCAATCAAGATCCACTCTTAATCATCCACTCTAGAGTGTAAGATTCAAAACAACAACAATCAATCCATGGCGGCCAATAGATTAAAAACATTAAGCAAGTAATTGCATGAATAAAAAATAAGCATTAATAAAGCATCCAGTAAATTAAACCATAAAATCCAATAACTACATCAATCCCTGAGACAAAAGAGTTTAGCTCTACATAATCAAATAATAATAATACAATCCCATACTAAAATCCATATCAAAGCTAAAAGAATAAGGGTAAGAAGACAAATTAGTTTTAACGTGGCGATATCTCATCTCCGATGCTATCTCCACTATCTCGAGCTTCAAAATCCCTCTTCTAGGCTCCAAAATTGTCCTCTAAATTCTCCAAACCATAACTTTTATTTTAAGTCAAAATTCCAAAGTGATTCCTCCAAAAACGTGCTCAAAATCGAATATTTATAGGAAAAGTCGTAATGGCGTTTGAGGCGTCTCAATGCTGCAAGCAAAACTACGTGGTATATATGGCAATAAGAGGTAGCATCTCGATGCTTTAATGTAGCATCTCGACGTTACAGATGTAATGTGAAGAAGTCTTGCTTGCGCCTTGCGTCGTGATGCTTATGTTTGACTCCCAATTCATAGCTTTGTGATGCTTGTTGTAGCGATCAATGCTATAGTCACAACCTCCTTAGCTTGTGTATTGGCGGCATCGCGACACTGCCCCCTCGGGTCTTGAGCTTGATTTTCTTCTTCTCTTTATTTGATTTCTTGAATTCTTGTCCAATTAGCTCGATTTTCTTGATTTAAAGCCATTACAACTCCTTTAGTTCTAAATGGTCGATTTCTACAAAATAAACAATTATGTGCATAAAAATAGTCATTTAAAATATCAAAACTAGCAATAAATAAGCCCTAGAAATAGCCATTAATGGATTGAGTATGTTGCAATTAGCTATCCTTTGTGTGCTATCATTAAGAGCCATTAACGGATTGAGTATGTTGCAATTAGCTATCCTGCCACATACTCAATCCATTAGTGGCTTCTAATGACAACGTATTCAATCCATTAGTAGCTTCTAGCGGTAGAAACTATTTATGAGGTTTTATCAAATATTAGGGATAAAATTCTTACTTTTAAACTATAAGGACTAAATTCTAACTTTCTCCAAACCATAAAGACCAAAATTTTAATTTAACCAAAAATTAAAAGGGACCAAATTTATAATTTAATAAAAAAATTAAAGAACTAAAATTTTAAAAAAATGGATAAAGATTAAAGGACTAATTTGAAAAGCTTAATGATGAAAATGAATAATAATTAAGTTTAGGGACCAAACCCACATTTAAAGTTCTAACCAATCACTAAACATTTATTTCATTATCTAATTTTGAAAGGAACATTTTACATACAGATATTACAATCTTGAATTTTATATTAATATTTGAGAAAAGAGTTTGAAGTCTTTGTCAAAGAGGTGAGTGGGCAAAGGTGGTAAAGAGAGATAGCAAACTTTTTTATGCAGTGGAACAGTTGAAGTGTCCATTATGAAAGGTATCTGTTTCACTTATATTCCAATTCTAAATTCTAACTTTATATCAATTATATTTAATGTAAGATTCTTCAACCTTGCTTTCATCATCACTGTCATCACTCTTTTGGATCATGTGTCACCTATAATATTATAACATCATTATATAATTCAAATTTATTTTTAAAACAATTTTAAAAAGGAAATTTGAAAAGGTAGATTCATTTAAAAAACAAAAAAGAATTGCACATGTTTGTGTTTTTTTAAATTGCACATATTTATTGAAATTATCCTAAATTTGTATCCATCTCTTAGAAAAATAAATTTCACAATAACTACGTTTTATGGCTATGCAAAAATTAATTATTATTTGGAAAATTAAATGATGTTAGAGGTAGAAAATCTGTTGTTGCAATCAATTAATGTAGGAAAAAAAAAGTCATCAAATAGTTTACCTTACGATTGCTTCTTCTTTCTCTCTCTTGTTAAAATGGTTTTGATGATAAGTTAAGTCACTATTAGATAGAAAGAACTAATTATAAGGAGAGCTATTTAAAAAAAAATAATAGATTTTAGGTTTGAGAGCTTAAGTGGTGTATATTTAAAATTGAAATGGGACCCTTTACCTAATATAGCACCACGACGTATGATGTGAAACAACTAACATTGTCTAAAAGGATTGTTTTTAGATTTTTATTTTTTAAAGTCGGCACAATTTTTGTTTTTATATGATTGACCAATCAAACTAAAATAAAGGGAAAAAAAAAAAACTTTTGGCATTTGAAGTCCGACTTAAGTTTCCCATTAATCTTTGAAGTTTCAAAATTTCAGGTTTTTAGTCCATTGTTCTTAGAGTGAAAGCAAAGGAAAGAAAATATAATCGAAAGAAGAAAAAATGAAATTAATTCAATAGATCTTTGAAATTGCTCGTCGCACACAATCAAATAAATTTATAAATTAATCACAATTTATAGTAAAAAGTGGGCAGGTCGAACCATAGGGTGGCGTATGTATAATTTGGTAATTAACTTATTAAATTTGAATTAATTGGTAACCAGAGGGGGGGGGGGGGATTGGTGTTTAAAAGTATCAATCATGCAAGGAAATTGTAAATTGCGACGAAAATAAAAAGAGTAAGAGTATATCAGACAAACCGAACACCGATTTGGAAGGTTCACGTAAGGATGGGATTCAGTAATGCCAATCATAGATAACAAAAATAAAGAATTTCATGCTTGCAAATACTCACATGTTCAAGCGAGACTGTAAGAACTTCTAGTTAGTCCTAGTACAATTTAACCAAGCCCAAGGGGCTAATTAGACCCAAAACCAATCTAGAACTGGGGACGGTACTAATACTAGCCACATATCGTAACGTGCCATGTTTTAGACCATATGTTTAAACCCTAGGATTAGCTAGAAATAGTGAGTTTCTCGTACTAATTTAAATGGCAAGCTTAGGTTAATCCTCACACTTTATACCTGTTTAGGACTTAGACTCTTTTAGTCATTCATGACCGCGTCAAGCTCACAAACTCACAGATTCTAAGGTCTATTGCTACTGAAAGTAAGTATGCTCTTGAAATGCTAAAGCCCATACAAGAATGTATGTAGCAAAGCTAAGCTCATTCGACGTGCATAGGGTTGTCAATCCTAACTATGAACATTCTTAGGAATAGAAATAAAGAGGTACAAGATAATCAAGCAGAAAATTAAATGCATTAAGAGAAAAACCTCATGGCGTTACAAAAGAATCCTAACGATCACTTCCTAATCGGATTTTTCGCTTAAACAAAGCCCAAAATCCTCATTCAAACGTCCATATATAGATTGCATTAACTAGCCTAAACGAAGCTAAGACTAAGAGTGTTAAAGGAAAATATAGAGAATTAGGCTAAAAACAAGGGAAGACGACTGTCTCTTCAATGGTTGTTGCCCTAAAAGGAAAGAAAATCCTTTTATAAAACTCGAACCAGCGTTGAGACGCTACAGGCAATGTCGAGATGCTGTCGCTATCGTAAGACCAGCGTCTTCGGGGCTCGCCGCAACGTCGACTTGCACTCACTTTAGTTGCGTCGAGACGTTATGGGCAACATCTCGACGCTGTCTTGATTGCAGTAATCTGTCTTTAGCATTTTTTGAGCATTTTTTGGGCATACGACGCTTCCTCCATGGGCTTACGGTCATTTGTCCTCCAAGTCTTCAATTAGGGCTCGGGTGACCTCTGATTGAGCTCAAATTCTCCCCGAACGCTCTAAATAGCTCCAAAAACATGCAAATTGCATCTATATGCTCCTCGGACTAATTCACCTACAAAATAGGGAATTAAACATGTAAAATCACTAAAAAAAACAAGATTTAGGCTTAGAAAATGAAAACTATTTTGATCTCATCAATCTTCATTATTCTAATTAACTGCAAGGCATGAGGTTAAATACAAAGAGTTAATTGGCAAGCTACTTGATTAACAGGTGGAAGGAAAATTGAAAATTACAGATTTACCAAATTACCCTCTAATACCTCCCATCAAGCTAATGGTGGAAAGGTCTACAACTTTGAGCTTGGATTTAATGTTAATAAAAGATAAATATGGTTTCATAAAAATATATGCTAATTGAGCATAGGCCAAAAGATGTTGGACCACTAGTTTTCGTTGAAGAACTAAGTTTTGAATAAAATAGATGTCTACTTCCACATGTTTCGTGCGTGAATGAAGAACTGGATTAGCGCTAAGATTAATGGCACTAACGTTATCGCACCACATAATAGGAGTAGATGAAGATGCATGAAGTTCTACTAAAAGTGATGTAATTCACAAAATCTCAACAACAACATTAGCAAGACATATGAATTTGGCTTCAAAACTCGATCTCAATATAATTTGTTGCTTATTAGGTCCCCAACGTAATAAGATATCCTCCAAAAAAACGTACAGTGTCCAGAAGTTAACTTTCTATCATTCTGGTCGGAGGCCCAATCAACATCTACAAATCCCTGCATTTGAAGATTATTAGGACGTGAAATAAACCAAAAGCAAGGGTACCTCGTAGGTAGCGTATGATGTGCTTTACAGCCTACTAGTGAGCTAAGGTTGGAGAGTGCATAAGCTGGCATACTTTGTTAACTGAGTATGGAAGTTAGGTCGTGTGAGAGGAATGTACTACAAACGACCAACACTGCTCCTATAAAAAAAAAGGATCAGGATAAGACTTGCCTCCCCTTGCTGAAAGAATGAATGAAGTAACTATGGAGAGTAGAGATAGAATTCGCTTCAAGAAAGTTAGCCTCATCTAGAAGTTCTCAAATATAATTAGTTTGAGATAAAAATAATCCACCATTAACAGTATGTTTAACCTCAACACCAAGAAAGTAATTTAAATTCTCTAAATCCTTTAGAGCAAAATTGTTGTTCAAATTTAAAATTAGCTCATTAATTTTAGCAGGAGAAGATCCAATAATAATCATTTCATCGGCATAAATAAGAATGTAAATAGAAACATGGTTAGAAGATCTCATGAATAAAGAAGTATCAGCCTTTGAATTCGTAAAACTAACTCCATGTAAAAAGGCTTTTAAACAATCATACCATGTACGTGGCAACTATTTAAGGCCATATACTGCTTTCTTTAATTTAAAAACTAAAGGAATCGAAGAGGAAGGGTGAGGAACAATAAAACCAAGTGGTTGCTCCATATAGACATCTTCAAGTAAAATACCATGAAGAAAAGCATTGTTAACATCTAATTGGCACATGACCTAATTATTGGCTAAAGCTAAAGTACGAAGAATTTGAATCATAGGTGGTTTAATAACAGGGCTAAATATTTCAATATAGTCAATGTCAGCACTCTGATGAAATCCTTTAGCTACTAAATGAGCTTACAACGAGCTAATAAGCCATCAAAATTTCTTTTGATTTTGTAAATCCATTTACACTTTATTATTTTCTTATCAGTGAGACAGGAAACTAAATCTCATGTGTCATTTTTAAGTAAGGCATCATATTCTTCTTTCATAGCATTAGTCCAATGAGAACATTTTAAAGCTACTTTACTGAAGGAGGTTCATTATCCAAATATTATATTAAAAGAATTCAAGGTTTATGAATCCTTGCTTTGGCTCTAGTGACCTTAGGATGATGATTATTAGTAGTAGTAGTAGAAGAAGAAGGATGACTGGAAGATTGAGAAGAAATGTTTTGGTTTGAATAAGGAATAGGTAAGGATTGAGTATGAAGTGATGTAGATTCGGGATTTAAAGGGATAGAGGGAGATGGATAAGACAAGCCACTGGAACGGATTCAGAACTTGAAACAAAGACAGATGTAGTCAAAGATTGCTGCGTGATTTTTAGTTCATGCAAAACCGCAAGTGTACGATGCCAAGTTTTAGTATAATGAACTAAGTGTGAGTGTCATCCTCAGGATTGGGTTTCTAGTTTAATTGATTACCATTGTTACTGACATTTAATTTTATCTAGAAAACAAAAAAGAATGAATGAAATAACTAACTAAATCTATATATTTACATATTGGAGTCAACCAGAAGGAACATTCTTAGAACATAGATTGCATCTATAAAACTCTAGCTTAATCAACTATACAATTCAACTTTAACAAGCAACAAATTATAAGCCAAGAAGATGATTAATAATAATTGACTTTTTCAACCTCAATTAATTCTCCTACTTGATTAGAAACTAACATGTCTATCTAGATTTTCAAATAAAACAAAAGATTAACAAACTTCTTTTAATGGCTTCCAAGAGAATTCTTCATTGTCATGCAAGAATTTATAAGTGGTCATGCATTCAGATATATATAGATTTAAATCTTACTTTTTCAAGCTACATCTTAAACCATTCAGAACTACACCTTGGCCAAAAACATAGAATTACGCGCACAAGAACACATGAATAAGCTTGTTGCAATATAAAGGAAAATTGCTAATTAAATCAGACATTCAAGAGTTCTAGAAATAACATCAAATCCTAAGAACAAAGTTTAGTCACTCAACATTCAAAAATAAAACCTAAACTCATCTAAAAAATCCATAAAAGAAACTACAAAGAAAAAGGAAAAAGATTAAAACTCTCTGACGGGTGCCAAGTCTCGTTCCTGTCATGACGTGTCGTGATGTTGAGCCTTGAATTCCTTCCTTGGCTCTTAAGAGTGCCCTCTAGGTCCCAAAAACTGAGTAGAAATTGAAATATGACTTTTTTCCTCTAATTGGCCTCCCTTTTTCCATAGCCAAAATGCTCCTTTTATAATAACCAAGGTAGCGTCTAGACGTTGTACCTTACTGTGGTTTTCAATTATGAAAATTCAGGTAGCATTGAGACGCTATACCACAACGTCTCAACGCTACTGATGGAAAAGTGGGGGCGCGCGTTTATTCGTGATGGGAGGCTTGCGACTTGAGAATCCAGAGTGTCTTGACCCTATTGACAGTGTCTAAATGTTGTCCATGTGGTTTGAGAAGCTTCGCACGCAATTCTTAGTGACGGGATGTAAAGACTGAAGGGAATAATTAAATTAAACCCATAACAGAAGCGTTGGAATCGTCTTTGATTTATTTAGAATTAAACTAAAATAGAAGGGTTAAGCAATAATACCTTTGTATATTATAGAGAATATTTTGGAGGGTATTTTCTCCTTGTGCTTCAACTCCAATGAGGTTGAATTCCAAGAATTCCACAAAGTTTTCCTTACTATGACTCGAACAAAAGACCTGATAAGTATTAATTAATCACATTTATTGTATCTAATTTCCTTGCAGTTTAATTGAATATTATGCTTAATTGTTAAAATTGTGTTTAATTTAGTTTAGGTGGTAAATTGTCAAATATTTAGTAGAATTAGTCCAAAAAGTATATTTTAGTTTAAATTCATAAATTGAAATGAAATTGGAAAAGAAATGAAATAAAAATTGAAAAATTAAAAATGGAAAGGAAAAAAAAAATGAAATAAAGAAATATAGGAAAAGAGTTAGAAAAAAAATGAAAATGAAAATTAATAAAAGTTAAAATCGAAAGCATTATAAAAACTTAAAAAAAAAACATATATATAAACAATGTTAATGGGCTCATTTTGAGCCCATTAACTCAAAAATTTGACAGATAAGTCATTTTCTTATTTCATGTGGCAGTTTTCCAGTGGATGACTTCTTCAAAGGCAGAAACAATTTTGGTGGCACAATATTCTTCTTCTTCACAGCAAATTAGCAGTCTTCCTCTTCTTGGGCAAAAATTGAAGGAAAACTATTCTTTTTCATTAGTCTCTTTAGCATATTTTTAGAAAGAGAAACTATTTTTAGTGGGGGGTTTCTACCTATAAAAAGAGAGCAATGTAGTGAAGGAAGACAGAAAAAAAAAGTTTGAGTGTTCTTTGTGAAACAAAAGTTCAGAGAGTGTAAAGTTTTGTGCTTTCAATTTCTTTGGGTTTTTTATTTTATTTTTTTTAGTTCTTTGAGTTTTTTTTAATGTTTTCTCCCCTCTACAGTTTTTATTGCTTTTCCACCACGTGTGGCTAAGTTTTAATTTCTGGTTCAAGGGTGATTTAATTTCAAGTTGTAATTTTGTGAGGCTTTGGGCAAAATTGAAATGTTGTCTTTAATTCAAGAATTCTTTGTTTCTTGTTATTCTCATGATTTTGATTGTTATTAAATTAAATTGACACCTTAATTTAGTTTCAATTAATTTATTGCTATCTATGATTTTGTGATCCGTAATTGTCACAATTGCTTAAAATATGTAGCAAAGAGTTGGCTTATGTGTGTGTAATTATGGCTTTTCCATTTTACATAGCTTGCATAATAGACTCTAGGGAAACAAAAAATAAATAAAATTAATCAATTTGTAGCTATCTCGATTAGTTAGTTTTGGTTTAGTCATTCTCATTATTTTTAATGCCATTATTTAATCGATATGGAACGCTATCGTGCCCAATTGATTAATTGGTAAGTTTTGATTTTGATGTTTGGTCAGAGTCAGTCAAAATAGGAGAATTTATACTTGTTATGGCTTTTCCAAATAAGTCGACTAAGTTCTTGAATTTGAAAATTTTAAATTGATGTTTTTTTAAAGCATATGATCAAGATTACAATTGGATGAAATTCATACCCTTGAATTGGAAGTTCCATAAAATTGATTTTTTTATTCGTTTTTTTTATTCATCTTTTAATTTTTTTTGTTCAAGACAATTCAAACCCCCTCCCCTTTTATTTTATTATTATTAACTTTGAGAAATTAATCTGATTGGTTCCCTTGGGATTCGACCTGGTCCACTATTTCTACAAATTAGATCCAGTGAATTAGTAAATATTTCCGAGGGCTTCGACAACCCGACCAAAATTTGGCGCTGTTGCCGAGGAACTATTTTAGTTTCTCATTGTTTAATTTATTTGTTTATTTTACAGTGTATGAGTCGTTCTTCTCGAAATATTGAATTGCAGTATGATGCGAGCTTATCGAGGGCTCGTCAAATTAAAATTTATAAACCGATCCTAAGCTACTTGTAGCATTGAGTGGACCGGGTCGATCTCAGGGAACCAAATATCAATTTCTCAAATTAAATTTGCAAAGGAGAAAACAAATAAAAGGGGGGATTTTGTGTTTTTCTAAATAAAATAAAACATAAGATAAAAATAAAGATAAGTCAAATCTTACCAAGTTCCAATTCAAAGGCACGGTTTTATCCAATTGCAAAATTGATCATAGGCACACAAAAAGTTTAACTTAATCATACAAGCACTTAGTCAACTTATCAGGAAACCCCAAAAGTAACAAATTCCCTAAATTCATTAACTCTAACAAACGTCGAGTTAACGCTAATTACCTAAACAATTTTGACAAAACCGCTCCAAATTATTTAGATAAAGGCATTACGAACCTTGGAACGACCAAGACAACTAATCAGGTAAAACAACTTTCACCTAATTAAGAAGCTTCTTTAATTCCTAGAATTAAACATGCAAGCCATGCAATATGGAAACCCACAAAACATACACATGTGATAATCCTAATGCTATCGGTTCATTCAACATGACAATTATGGATCATGATCATGATTAGCAATAAAATATGTAGAGTGATTAAGGCGTCAATTTAATCAAAATACATACTTATAAAATTAACACGGGAATTAAAGAATACTTGTAATTGAAAGAAAACTAAGTTAAGGTTTAAGCCTCACAACATTGCAATTGGTTGCAGCCGACCTCTGAATTGGAAAACGTGGAGTTTAGCCAAGCATCATGATAGTATATCTCCCGTTAAACATGGTTCGATTTTCCCCAATAAAAGTGTAAAAATAGAAGGAGAAAAGCTCTCAAAAGCTCTCTCTAAAAGTCTAAAAAAATGAGGCAAAAGTCCCAACCCTAGAGTGAAAAAGTGCTATAAATAAGGTTGGGGCAGCGTCGAGACGCCAAGAGTGGCGTTGAGACGCTGCTCTAGCAAATAAGGAAAGAAAAATAGCTTGTTCGTGTGGCGTTGAGCGGCGTTGAGCAAGCCAAACCGCAGCGTCGAGCGGCATTGAGCAAAGACAGAAGCTTAGCATTGAGTAGCGTCGAGCATGCCAAACCGTAGCGTCGAGCGGCGTCGAGACGCTGCTCCCTGGACAGATTTTGTAATTTTGCTCTAACTTTTCGCTCATGTGTCCAAATGACCTCCGGTTTGGCTCGTTTGAATCGTTATTCAACATAGAGTCTCCATATACGTCTTTTTCTCGAATCCCTACAAAATAAACATGAAAAAACATAAAAACTATCCAACTAACAAGAGTTAAGTGTGATTAAATAAAACTTTATATGTCTTATCACAGTACAACCCTGAAATCGAGAAGATAACACGTAGACTGAGAAAGGAGACTAAAGAAAGAAAACGCCGTCTTAGAGAGGAAGCCAATAGAGATTTTGATAGTGGTGACACATTTACATTTCAAGATCAACTTCAAGAGGAGATGGCAGACAACACGGAAGAGAGAACTCTCAAGCAGCTGGCAGCAATAGATTTAAATCAACAGCCTTTATGCATTACTTTTCCTACAATTGCATGTGATTTTGAACTTAAGTCATGCTTAATTCACTTACTCCCTTCTTTTCGTGGATGTGCAGGTGAAGATCTTCATAAGCACTTGAAGGAATTCCACATCGTATGCTCTGGAATGAAACCCCATGGTGTCACAGAAGAGCAAATCAATCTTAGAGCTTTTTCTTTTTCTTTAAAGGATCAAGCAAAAGATTGACTCTATTACCTACCTTCCGGTTCAATCAGGACGTCGAATGAGATGAAGAGATTGTTCTTGGAGAAATTTTTTCCAGCATCAAGAGCTGCAAACATCAGGAAGGAGATTTACGGCATAACACAGATCACTGGGGAGACGTTGTATGAATACTGGGAGAGATTCAATAGATTGTGTGCAAGTTTTCCCCACCACCAAATTTCTGACCAACTTCTAATCCAGTACTTTTACGAGGGACTATTGCCAATGGATAGGAGCATGATTGATGCAGCAAGTGGTGGAGCATTAGTAAACAAGACACCTGAAGCAGCCAAACAATTGATTTCAAACATGGTAGAGAATTCCCAGCAATTTGGGACCAGACCTAGTGGAGTTGTTCAGCAAGTTAAAGAGGTAAGTGAACTTAAAAATCAAATTTCTGATCTAACTGCTCTGGTTCGTCAAATGGCTGTAGGGAAATTGTAGATAGCAAAATTGTGTGGAATATGCTCACTTTCAGGACATCCTACAGAAGAGTGCTCTCAACTGCAACAAGATTCCTTTCTAGAAGCCAATGCCATAGGAGGATTTTCTGGTCAACTTCAAAGAAAGTATGATCCCTACTCTAACCATTACAATCCTGGATGGAGAGATCACCCGAACTTCAGCTACGGAAATCAAGGTGGACAACAGAGACAACCTCCTCAGAATTTTGGTAGACCACCATAAGCTCCTATGTAAGCTCAGACTTCAAACTCAGGTATGTCTTTGGAAGATGTTGTTAAGACTTTAGCTAACAGTACTGTTCAATTTCAACGGGAGACAAGGGCAGGCATGCAGAATTTGGGCAACCAAATTACTCAATTGGCTACATCAGTGAGTAAATTGGAAGCCCAAAATTTTGGAAAGTTACCTTCACAACCAGAGGTGAATCCAAGGGAGAATTTCAGTGCAATTATGCTAAGAAGTGGGAAAGAGATTCCTTCAGAAGTGATTCCACCTAAGGAGAAAGAACTAAGTAAGGAAAAAGAAGGAGAAGAAGCTTCTTCTAAGGCACCAAATAGGGTAAAACATGATCCTTCTTTATCTTTTCCTTCACATACTTCACTATCTCCTTTTCCTAGCAGATTAGCAAAGCCAAAAGAAGATGAACATGAAAAAGAGATCCTTGATACATTTAGGAAGGTAGAGATTAATATCCCATTGTTGGATTCTGTCAAGCAAATTCCCAGGTATTCAAAGTTCTTGAAGGAATTGTGCACAAGGAAGAGGAAAATTAAAAAAAAAAAAGAAAAAGTTGTGGTAAGTAAGAATGTGTCGGCTATCTTGCAAAAGAATATGCCAGAAAAGTGTAAGGATTCAGGTATATTTTCGTTGCCTTGTATTATTAGTAATAAGAAAATAGAGCGTGCCATGTTAGATTTAGGAGCTTCTATTAATGTCATGCCATTTTTTATTTATCAAGAATTAAAATTAAATGACTTACAAAAAACTGGTGTAGTAATACAATTAGCTGATCATTCTTATGTTCACCCTCTAGGAGTTGTTGAAGATGTCATAGTGCAAGTTAATGAACTCATATTCCCTGTTGACTTTTACATCTTTGAAATGGATAGTAATTCACATTCAAAATCTGCTTCAATTTTGTTAAGGCGACCATACATGAAAACAACTAAGACAAAGATTGATGTAGATGGGGGTACTCTCTCAGTAGAGTTTGATGGAGAGATTTTTAAATTTAATATTTTCAATGCCATGAAGTATCCTAATGATGAACATTCTCTTTGTCATATTGATGTGATTGATTCGATTGTACAAGATGTATTCATAGAGGAAAATGTTGGACATGAGCATGAACAAAATGGACAATTTAGTTTAGAAGAAATAGATGATAAAATTGGTGTAGAGAAGTTGTTTTTATCAGAACCATTAAATTCAAATGTTGAAATTTCTACTTCAACTAACAGAATGTTATCTTCTATCATGCAGGCACCAAAACTGGAGTTGAAAGTTTTGCCAAATCACCTTAAATACGTGTATTTGGGTGAAGTTGATACATTGCCTGTCATCATCTCGAAAGGACTCACAATGGAACAAGAAGAGAAGTTGGTTAGAACCTTGAAAGAATACAAGCTTGCAATTGGATGGACTTTGGCCGACATAAAAGGCATTAGTCCATCAATATGCATGCATCGAATTCTACTTGAGGACAATACCAAAACATCAAGGGAGCCGCAAAGAAGGTTGAATCCAACTATGAAAGAAGGGGTAATGAAAGAGATACTCAAGTTGTTGGATGCAGGTATCATCTATCCAATCTCATATAGTGAGTGGGTAAGTCCAATTCATGTAGTTTCGAAAAAAACTGGAATTACTGTGGTAAGGAATCAAAATAATGAACTTGTACTCATGCGTGTGCAAAAGGGTTGGAGAATGTGTATTGATTTTAGAAAACTTAATCAAGTGACTAGAAAAGATCATTTTCCTTTACCTTTCATTGACTAGATGGTTGAACGATTAGCTGGCAAACCATTCTTTTGTTTTCTTGATGGTTTTTCGGATTTCTATCAAATCCCTATTGCACAAGAAGACCAAGAAAAGACGACATTCACTTGTCCCTTTGGGACCTATGCTTATCGGCGAATGCCTTTTGGTCTTTGTAATGCTTCAGCTACGTTTCAGAGATACATGATGAGTATTTTTTCTGAATATATTGTGAAATGCATTGAAGTATTTATGGATGATTTTACTATATATGGAGATTCATTTGATGAATGCTTGGATAATTTGACCAAAATTATGAAAAGATGTATTGAAACTAACTTGGTTTTAAATTATGAGAAGTGTCATTTTATGGCCACCCAAGGTATTGTACTAGGGCATGTTGTATCTTCTAGGGGTATAGAGGTCGATAAAGCGAAAGTGGATATTATTGCAAACTTACCTTACCCTACCAATGTTAGGGAAGTGCGTTCCTTTCGTGGACATGCAGGGTTTTATCGCAGGTTTATCAAGGATTTCTCAAAAATTGCTTTGCCAATGACGAATTTACTGCAGAAGGAAGTTCAATTCAAGTTTGGAAAAGAATGCAAAGAGGCGTTTGATAAGCTAAAAGAGTTGTTGACAAGCACACCTATTATTCAGCCACCTCGATGGGACTTGCCCTTTGAAGTCATGTGTGATGCAAGCAACTATGCAGTGGGAGCAGTTTTAGGCCAACAAGTTGACAAGAAAAGTCATGTCATCTATTATGCTTCCAGAACCTTGAATCCTACTCAGTGCAATTATTCCACTACGGAAAAAGAGCTTTTGTCAATTGTTTTTCCTTTAGATAAATTTTGATCTTATGTACTTGGTTATGAAGTTATTGTGTTTTCTGATCACACAACTTTGAAGTATCTTTGGCAAAGAAAGAATCGAAACCAAGGTTTCTTCGGTGGATTTTACTTCTTCAAGAGTTCAACATGAAAATCAAAGACCGAAAAGGAGTGGAGAATTCTATTGCAGACCACCTGAGTAGATTGGTAAGAAAAGAAGATGATCTACCATCCAATGATGATTTTCCAGATGAGCATTTGTTCCAACTAAAAGGTATGATTCTTTGGTATGCTGATATGGTCAATTATTTGGTTACAAGAAATCTACCTCATTGTCTTAGTAAGTCTAGAAAAGCAAAAATAAAAAGTGAGTCAAAATATTATGTTTGGGATGAACCTTTCTTATGAAAATTTTGCTCAAATCAAGTGATTAGGAGATGTGTGCCTGAAAATAAATTTCAGTCTATTTCAGCTTTTTGTAATGATTATGCATGTGGAGGGCACTTTGGACCTAGACGAACTGCTAGAAAAATCTTAGATAGTGGTTTGTATTGGGAATCTATGTTTAAAGATGCATATCAATTTTGTAAGAGTTGTGAGAGATGCCAAAAAGCAGGTGCAATAACACGTAGGAATGAAATGCCTCAAGTTCCAATTCTTATTTATGAAATATTTGATGTATGGGGTATTGATTTCAAGGGCCCTTTACCCTCTTCTTGTGGCTTTTCTTATATACTTTTGGCTGTGGATTATGTGTCAAAATGGGTGGAAGCAAAGCCACCAAAACTGATGACTCTCAAGCTGTTGTAGGTTTTATCAAGACTAACATCTTTAATAGGTTTGGAATTCCAAGAGCTATTATCAGTGATCAAGGAACTCATTTTTGCAATAGAACGGTCGAAGCTTTGATGAGGAAGTATGGAGTGAATCACTGAGTGGCCACCGCCTACCACCCTCAAACCAATGGACAAGCTGAAGTTTCCAATACAGAAGTTAAAACCATTTTGGAGAAAACGGTGAACCCAGGAAGAAAAGATAGGAGCCTTCGTTTGGATGACGCGTTGTGGGCTTATCGAACGGCCTACAAGACTCCTATAGGGATGTCTCCTTACCAGTTTGTTTTTGGTAAGGCATGTCATTTACCAGTGGAGATTGAGCATAAAGCTTATTGGGCGGTTCGACTGTAACGACCCTATAGGCTCAACACGCTACCTAAGAGTCATTACTAAGTCACGTCGCTATATTACCGAAAATTTCGGCAGCATAACGACGTAACTACGCGAAAACCAAAAATTGGACCCTTACCTGATAAGACATAGAAAAACACACTTCTAAGATTTTCAAACAACCTCCTAGCATCCAACAAACTTCTCAATATGATGCTAGGGTTCAAACAGCAGAGACCAAGTGAATTCAAACTTAGAAAGCCAAATACACGTGCACGATTTACAAAGAAAGGTTAAAAGACTTTGAAACATCCTCCTAAACATTTAAAAACTCGACATGAGTTCTATGTACATCCAGAAACATAAAAGAAGCGGAATAGCGATCACTCGGCTCCCATGACTCGAGTAACTGATCTCCGGTCACGCGCTAGGGCCGATCTTAGCCTTACCTGAAAACATTTTAAAAGGAAAAGGGTGAGTATTAACGAATAATACTCAGTAAGTAACTCATAGTTTCAAAGCAAGAGTTTCAATCGCATGCAACATGTCATTTTAAATCATAAAACCATCGTAAACCATCACTTTAGTAGGGGACCTAAAATTCGTTTTATAAACCATGTACTTTTCCTCGCGGCTCTCGTGAACGATTAAATTCTCCCGAGGGCCTCGTGAATAGTCCGAAGACATAATTTTTCCATCGAATAGAGTCCTCCCCTAACTCTGAGAGTTGAGCTCGAAAGCTAACATACATCGTGGAGTCCGAAGACTCAGCCCCGAAGGCTACCATCGTGGAGTCCGAAGACTCAGCCCTAAGGCTACCATCGTGGAGTCCGAAGACTCAAGCCCGTCGGCTACCATCGTGGAGCACTCTCGAACCCCGGGAGCATAGAGAGTCCGAAGACTCGGGTTCCCTCATAACCCACATAAAACTTTTGGGAGAATTATCGTCACGGCCTTACATAAATCTTTTCATGAGCACACAACACATGCATGAGGTCCCACTCGTTTTAGAACATACTCATGAATGCATAAGTCAAGGCAATCGCATTTCAAAGACATACATATCATTTCCGTTCTTTTTAACATGAAAACTCAAATAGAACTCATGGAACTAGCGTATAAAGGAATATACATATAAAACACTTTCTTTCTTAAATACTTAACACGAAAAACATAAACTTTCAAAGTAAATATAGGGCTAGCTCTAGGTTTCGAAAACTTCTTTCGTTGTGAGATCCCTTACCTTAAATCTTTACTTACTAAAATACCCTTTCTTCACTAGTAATGAGCTTCTCGAGTCCCCACTCCAAGTACAATCCAAGGTCCTCGACAAATTACCTAAAAAGTTTCCTAAACGTGTCTTAAACCATCCGAATTACGCTAAAACACATTCTAACATTAATAACTCGACGAAACGGACCAAATGGCAATTTTTACCCAACTCCGGCGAGCGGCGGCGCGTGAAACTCCGGCGGCGGCGCGTGGGCGCGCGTGGCCGGCGCGTGAGGACTCCCGATCGGCGCGTGAGGGCGCGTGGCTGTTCGTTTTCGTGCGAGGCTCGCGGATTTGGGTTTTCCGGCGACTGTCTTGCTCAGTTGGAGGTCGGCTGCGCGGCGGTGAGCGAGGAAGAAGGAAAAGACAGAAAGATGGGGATTCGACTGTGGCTGGCCGGCGATCGCTCGGAGGAAGAAGATGAAGAGGAAGAAGAGGATGGTGGATGGGTGTTCGGTTCAGAGCTTCTCCGGCGATCGGGACTGCGTGGGTCCTCGATTTGGAGCTCCGACGGTCGTTGCTCGCGAATTTCCGGCGAGGCGTTGAAGACTCGCGTGATGGTGGTTCTCCGTCGAGCTTTCGTGCGGCCGACGGCCTGGAATTGGGTACGGCGTGCGGCGGCGATATCCCGAGGAAGAAGAAGAAGCAGCCGGCAATGGAGATGGGTGTTCGGTCGGAGGGAGAGAGAGAGAGAGAGAGAGAAAGAGAGAGAGCGTTCGGGAGGAAGAAGAAGGAAAAGAAAAAAAAAATAATAATAATAAAATAATAATAAAATAATAATAAAATAATAATAATAATAAATAATTAAAAATAATAATAAAATAATATTATAAAATAAAAAATATCTTCTCTATAAATGACCATAATACCCTTTCCTTTTCCAAAAATCACCAAATTACCTTCAAAGCAAATAAATTCTTAATAAAACTTTACCAAAACAACATTTTAAACTTACCCAAAACGTCTCGGGTGTTACATCGGCGATGCAACATGGACCTAGACAAAGCTGGAGCATCAAGGTTATTGCAATTGCAAGAATTTGAGGAGTTGCGGCTGGATGCTTATGAGAATTCTAGAATTTATAAAGAGAAATTCAATTTGTTTCATGATAACATGCTTGTTCGGAAACAATTTGAGATTGGTCAAAGAGTTTTGTTATATAATTCTTGATTGAAGTTTATGCCTGGTAAGTTTCGTTCACGATGGATTGGCCCATTTGTTATTACTAATATATTTCCTTATGGTGCAGTGGAAATAAACAGCTTGGATTCAGACAAAATTTTCAAAGTGAATGGTCATAGATTGAAAATTTTCCATGAGGGTGAGATTGCTCCATCTCTCATTAGCTTCCAGTTGGATCACCCTGCTTATTTGGATGATTGAAACATTTTTTGGCTTCGTCGAGTATAACGACATTAAATAATTGTGCTATTGGGAGGCAACCCAATATTTTCTTTACTTTTCCTGCTATTTATTCTCTTTCTCTTGGTTTGTTTTATCTTTATTTTTATTTTTTGGTGTTTTTTTTTAATTTAATTTTGTTTGCAGGGCATTAATTTTTAATAAGGCGTGACCACCCCTTCTCTCAACACCACAAACTATCTAGCCTAAGTTGTTCGCAAATCAAGGGAGTTTAATGTCCTTTTTTCATTTCTTTTGTGAACAATCTACTTATTTATACATTGAGAGGACAATGTATAGTTTAGGTGTGGGGAGGTTTTTGTTATACAATTTCTTTTCTAAAAAAAAAAATTGCTTTGAATTTAGCATGATTTGATTCGTACATGTTGATTTTTCTTTTGAAACCTTGAGTATTTATTGATAACCTTGAATGCCTTTTAAGTTAGAAATGCATCTTTGGTTTGAATTTTAATGCATGAGAGAGATGAGCATGATTAGTGGTTTTTTTAAAAATTATATGATAGTGTCTCATTAATTTGTTGATTGAAAAGTGCACAAGGCTTGATGCAAATTACACCTCCCAGTGAGCTTTTGGGCCTATGAGCAACTCATTATATTTTGCTCCATTTATTTCATGTTGAGTGTTGTCAAACTTAGTGTGCTTATTCTAGAACTTGCTTGTGAATGCCTTTTGAGACCATATTTTTTGGATTGATGATTTAATATGATAAGGGCAAATTAGGATTAACCAATTTTTGGACTCTCTCAAAATACCTACCTTTATGTTTTTCCCTTTAGTTAGCCACTTTGAGCCTATTTCCCTTTTTTTTTCTTGCTTCAAACACATTATGTTCAGCCTAGGACCTTTTTATTTGTTATCCTCAACAATTGTACCTTTGCCAAGACAAGAGAAAATTTTCCATGGTAGTTAATGTTTTGAGTGAGAGAAAAAAAAATCAAAAAGAGAAAATTTGTTAAAAAAAAAAAAGGAAAAAAAAAAGTGCCTTAACATCAAAAAAAAAAAAGAAAAAAAAAAGAGAAAAAGAAAAAAAGGGGGTGAACTTTTCAAGAAAAAAAAAGGAAAATATATATATTTGGAGAAAATTTTGCCAAAAGCATTTGAATTATTAAATGTTGCTTCTCCAAAGTTCTTAGTACTTGACATGGAAATAAAATTCAAAGTCTCGGGTAGTGTGTTTTGTGATTGTTATGTGACATTGATATCATGCAAGTAAATAACTCTTTGTCTTGATTGTGAAAACACCTTAAATTTTCCTCCTACCATACTTTTACCTAAGCCCCATTACAACCCTTGTTAAGTCCCTTTGATTTTTGCATTCAATTCATCTATATATAGTGGTGGAAATTTGATTCATTTGCAAGCCTATGGTAATAACATACTATGTTTTGATTTTGAGAGTAAAAACACCCTAAATACTTTGAGAGTATTGAGTGAAACCATGTGAGGGTGTTAAGTCTTGTTGCATTTGATTTTGATGAATTGATGAGATGCTTGAGTTTTTGTATAAAATGTATCCTATGAGTGCTCATTCTCTTGATTTTCACTACAATTCAATTCATTGATGTATAATTGGCTTTATTGGTATTCTTGGATATTGAGAGAGATGAAGGGGAGTAGGAAGGAGAGTTGGTATGTTGAGTTAAGACATGCTTGAGGACAAGCATGGATTAGGTGTGGGGGAATTTGATAAGTATTAATTAATCACATTTATTGTATCTAATTTCCTTGCATTTTAATTGAATATTGTGCTTAATTGTTAAAATTGTGTTTAATTTAGTTTAGGTGGTAAATTGCCAAATATTTAGTAGAATTAGTCCAAAAAGCATATTTTAGTTTAAATTCATAAATTGAAATGAAATTGGAAAAGAAATTAAATAAAAATTGAAAAATTGAAAATGTAAAGAAAAAAACAAGAAGAAATAAAGAAATATAGGAAAAGAGTTAGAAAAAAAATGAAAATGAAAATTAATAAAAGTTAAAATTGAAAGCATTATAAAAACTTAAATCAAGAAAAACTTAAAAAAAAAACATATATATAAACAATGTTAATGGGCTCATTTTGAGCCCATTAACTCAAAAATTTGACAGATAAGTCATTTTTTTATTTCATGTGGCAGTTTTCCAGTGGATGACTTCTTCAAAGGCAGAAACAATTTTGGTGGCACAATATTCTTCTTCTTCACAGCAAATTAGCAGTCTTCCTCTTCTTGGGCAAAAATTGAAGGAAAACTATTCTTTTTCATTAGTCTCTTTAGCATATTTTTAGAAAGAGAAACTATTTTTAGTGGAGGTTTCTACCTATAAAAAGAGAGCAATGCAGTGAAGGAAGACAGAAAAAAAAGTTTGAGTGTTCTTTGTGAAACAAAAGTTCAGAGAGTGTAAAGTTTTGTGCTTTCAATTTCTTTGGGTTTTTTATTTATTTTTTTTTAGTTCTTTGAGTTTTTTTTAATGCTTTCTCCCCTCTACAGTTTTATTGTTTTTCCACCATGTGTGGCTAAGTTTTAATTTCTGGTTCAAGGGTGATTTAATTTCCAGTAGTAATTTTGTGAGGCTTTGGGCGAAATTGAAATGTTGTCTTTAATTCAAGAATTCTTTGTTCCTTGTTATTCTCATGATTTTGATTGTTATTAAATTAAATTGACACCTTAATTTAGTTTCAATTAATTTATTGCTATCTATGATTTTGTGATCCGTAATTGTCACAATTGATTAAAATATGTAGCAAAGGGTTAGCTTATGTGTGTGTAATTATGGCTTTTCCATTTTACATAGCTTGCATAATAGACTCTAAGGAAACAAAAAAAAAATAATTAATTTGTAGCTATCTTGATTAGTTAGTTTTGGTTTAGTCATTCTCATTATTTTTAATGCTATTATTTAATCGATATGGAACGATATCGTGCCCAATTGATTAATTGATAAGTTTTTATTTTGATGTTTGGTCAGAGTCAGTCAAAATAGGAGAATTTATACTTGTTATGGCTTTTCCAAATAAATAGACTAAGTTCTTGAATTTGAAAAATTGAAATTGATGTTTTTTTAAAGCCTATGATCAAGATTACAATTGGATGAAATTTATACCCTTGAATTGGAAGTTCCATAAAATTGATATTTTTATTCGTTTTTTTTATTTTTTTTTTGTTCAAGACAATTCAAACCCCCCCCCCCCCTTTTATTTTATGATTATTATTATTATTAACTTTGAGAAATTAATCTGATTGGTTCCCTTGAGATTCGACATGGTCCACTATTTCTACAAGTTAGGTATAGAGAATCAATAAATATTTCGGATGGCTTTGACTACCCGACCAAGACCAACGAGGTTTGTGGGAACCTTCTAGAAAATAGAATGAGAAAATGATGAGAGAATTCTCTAGAGTTTCTTTCTCTTATTTTGGGAATGCACACAAATGGCTCAACCCTAGGGCCCTATTTATAGTGGCGTGGGAAAAATAATTAAATAATATATTTTAATATCTAATATATTAAAATATATTTATTTAACCAATTTGAATCATATTCAAACTTTTCTAAATTCTCCTACGACATTTATTTCCTTATTTGAATCTAATTCAAATTTAATAAATATTTTTCTTTAATGTATCTTAATACATTAATAATTTTTTTTAATATTTAATGCATCATATACAATAAATATGTTTTTTCCTCATTTAATATATTAAATATATTACATTTTAATTCAAACATTTCAAAATTTCTCTGAACAAAATTGATACCTATTTGTTTATATGAGCTAGCAAGCGGACCTTATAGACCTACAGATTATAAGCTTCAATGATACAAAATCAAGTAATTAAACTCTTTAATTAATTAATTCTCATTCATTTACTATAGGCCACTCCACTATAGACCTAAAGTTGCACTCTTATGCACTGTAGGACAAGTTGTGTCCATGGATATAATCACTACATGCAAGTCGATTATTCACAAGTTGTTCGTAATTACAGTTGGGTCAAAAGTCCGTTTTACCCCTGTAATTGCATCTTGTACGTTAAGTACCACTGATCTTCTAATGAACAATTTGTTTATGATCCAACCATACACTAAGTCTCTCTCTAGCCAGTGAGAGGGTGGGGCCCCATTGTTAATGTCCCGAAATCACACTTAAGGGAACTACTCATTTACTTACCTTATATGGAAATGAGTGAATTCCATCTTGTGAGATTATGTTTCCAGCTCCCTATTTGGTCAAATCCCCAAAATGGTAGGCATATTGAATCGGCTACAAAAGCCACTCTCACCCATGGAAATCAAAGGACAAGCCCTCAAAGGCAGGAGTTCATAACTTACTCAGGATTAAGATCGAGTCGCATCTGATCATCATGATGAAATATTAATCTTCTCAATTAACGGATTTATAAAGAGAGATTAAATATTTTGTGGTTCAGTCTTATACAAACTCATTGTATATGACACCCCCACTCACATGTCTCCACATGAACGATTTGGTTCAAATCATTTGTAACTATTACAAAGTGTGTCGTATCAATAGTGTTACCAAGATAAGGCATCCAACCTTATCCATATACTATGACTCTTTAGGTTATTTCTTAAACACGATCCTCCCATATGTCAACCACATACAGTTCAAGATTACACTAATAACCTTGGATTTTTCATATAATGAATAATATTATATTGCAAATAAAATAATCAAAAAAATTATTAATTATTAAATAAATTATTAATCACGAGGTTTTAGGGGAAATCCCAACAATCCCCCACTTTCACTAAAGCCGATGAGACATGCATCATATGGCATACTTTATACCCAACATATTTCTCCCACTTTCCCTAGAGAAGATGAGACATGTCTTGTAATCCTAGACATTCTAAGTGACCCTAAAAAACTTTAGCCTGGAGAGTTTATTTATATATAGATCCAAACGATTGCCATTAAAAGCCATCTTGGTCACTACCATAATGCTTTTTCTCTCTTGATATGATGCTCTATACATTGGTGTTTTCTAATTTCCTTAATATTAATCTTTGCACTACTATTATCATAATAAAAAAAATAGACTAAATCATATCTGAAACACCTTTCAGATCTTCAATGAACTATTTGAGTCATACAAGTCATTTTGTTATTTCACATGCAAAACAATTTAACTCGTATATCATACTCTTGTAAAGATCAAATCTTTTACTTCATACACACAAATTTCTCCTTATCCATAGATAATTTGAGTGTATGGTACAAATGATTAAATGAAGAGAGAGAAAAGTCTCTACCAAAAGTCAAGCCAAATTGGTGGAACAAAAAGTGGAGGATGAAGGAAATATTCTTTCTTTAATTTTGGATAAAAGACAAAATGTCCTCAGTAATAAATGGATGAGAGAGAAGAAGTAATTTAAAGCTTTGGACTAGTTGGTGATGCTTAAGGGTGATAAATTGGATTAGTTGATATTTAATTCATGTTATGGTTTCCCAATTACTTTGTTTGGAGGATGATTATTGTTATGGTTATTGAAATTTCAGGTCGGACAAGAAAAGAAATAGTTTACGATTGGAAGCATCAACACCAATAGTTCTATGAGTAGCTTATTTTACGATATATTTTCATTATTTAATCTTTATTGTGGAATTTTAAGAGGTTATAATATTATGTGATTTTAGAGAAATTGCGATGAGATTTTCAAAGAATTGTTATCGATTTTCAGTAATTTATGATTCCAACTATGGTTTTAGGGATATTAGAAATATTTTGTGATATTGGAGAAATTGTTCTAAACTCCCATAATCGTGTTGGAATTCTAGTACTTCATGTTTATAGATGAAATAATCGTTTTAGAAATATTTGAAATATTGTTTGATTATTTGAGAAATTTAAAAGAGTTTTAATGTTATAGAGAAATGAAAGAGGCTTATGACACGTGGTTTTAGAGAGAGTATGATTTTAGAAATGTTTTATGCTATTGAAGAGATTTGATGATTATGTGAAAATTTATAAATGTTTTATGTTATTTGAAGAATCTCTCAAGCTTATGAAATATTGTTTCAAAGGGAGTATGAGTTTCAGATAGAGTTTGAGAATTAAGAGTTTTTATGATGAAAGTGGTTTTCACACTACTAGATCTATGTACCCATGGTGATTATCCGTATGCTATGTGAATGTGTTTCCATAATATACTAGAGAGAGAGAGGTCTTTGGGACGCCCTCTAGCACACATATAGGCTTTGGTCGTGTGTTAGGGTGCTTAACCCTTTGAGGGTAGCTATGGATGCACGTATGACAAAGATGGCTGCTAGGTATGGATGTATTCTATGCCTAGTATGATAGATATTTGCTCTGCTATGTATCTAGAGATTACTCGATGCGTAGTATGACAGAGATTCCTCTACTGTGCGTATGAAGATTACTCTACCCCAATATGAAAAAATATTGGATACAGGTTTGGTGATGAGTTTTACTAGCCCGAGTTTATGTTTTCAAGAGTTATTGATTTAAGAGTTGTAATCTTTATTGTGCTATTTATATATTCAAGAGTTATTGTTACAAATTTTACACTGAGTTTTAATTATCTCGAGAGTTTCTAAATTGTTCAGGATTTACATTGATTACAGAGCTTTGAATTATGTTTAATATTAAAAGATTTTTTATCAAAAGTTATTTTTATTATGAAATTACCACTCACTGAACTTTTTAGCTTATTCTATTATCCTTATTTTCCCACCAGGTTACTCTTGAGTTTCTTCACGAGATAGCTGATCAGAATCTGCCACCTGTCTCATCTATTATAGGTAAAGATTGTAAATTTTGTTGCGTTCTATATGGGATATTTGGAGATGAAAACAGTTATAAGACAAGAGAGACTTGACATTAGATTCCATTGGTCTATTGTCGACACAACTCTTCTGGGTTGGTTAGGTAATCTAGAACGAGGTGTGACATGGGAGGCCTGCAACTTGAGAATCTCATGCATCTTGACGCTATAGTCAGCATCTAAACGATGTCTTTGTGGTTTGAGAAGCTTAGAATGCTGCATACAGAGTGTCTTAAAGCTATAAACAGCATCTAGACGTTGTCCTCTCAGAAATTCTAGCTGCAACTATTTGTTTCTTAACTTGAATGCTCCAAATTGTGCCTCAAAACTTAAAATACTCCAATTTCTCTTCCAAATCAACAATTTTGCTTTGATTGCTCGAATCCTACAAAATGATCAAATAAATACGTGAAAACCCTGAAATACAATACAAACTAGCAATAAAACAAGTCCTAAGGATGGTACATTTTGTGTGATATCAAATACCCCCAAACTTTGCCTTTTGCTATTCCATGAGCAAAATAAAACAAAACCATATTTCATAATACTAAATACATGCAAGTAATTCATGCCTCAATAATCCTAAATATCATAAATTCATCGCATACCAAAGTATTTAAATAAATTCATTCATCAAGAAATTTCAAAAATAATTTCTTTTTATTCCTTGTGTGTGCGTGTCTAGCGTTCTCTTTCAATCTTTATAAGCCTGGAATAGTCTTATAAGCTTTATGCCTCATCTTCCTCCTACTCTGGCTCTAAGTCCTAACTATTAGGTCTCATAAAATTCAAGAAAGTAATATGCCACTAAGATACTTCACACAACCCCCAAACATGAGTTTTATTAATTAATTAAGACACTAGCTTTCACACATCTATTGCAGGGACCCTTACCCATCAACTCACATGGCTCTAATTGATCATAGTAGAGGTAGCTCTTTTTGTCTCATTTTAAACACAAATTTTCTTTTTCTTTTCTTTTTTATTTGGTTTTTTCTATGATGAGCACAAAATTAAAAAGCAAAAAAGGCATGCATTTTCTCTCAAGTGTAACAGTACAACCTATCATGCAATTTAACCATCTAGTCAGATCCTTGACCTTTCGAGGTGACAACAAGAAAAAGGTTAAATAATCCTATTCTAAACCTTCAAAACAAAAATAAGTAGCTATGTGCTCAAAAGATGCAAGAGATACAAAGAAAAAATTTTAAAATTTACTCAAATTCAGGCTATATTCTCATATTTTAGCAATTGTGAACAGACAATTTTTAGCATATGTCCTAGGCAATCCCCATCACAAGCAATGCACCAAAGATTCATCCATATCATGCTTAAAAAACAAAAACAAAAAATTAAAAAAAATTAAAAATATGCTCAAAACCAGGACTTGTTAAAGTACTGCCCACCCCCAAGCTTAAAACACACATTGTCAATGTAATAAACTATACTGAAGCATGCAAGACAATCAAAAAAAGAAAAGGGTGAATGATATTGCCTTGATATGCTAAAGGGAGTCTCCAAAGCAATCTCAGTGTATGGGAAAGAAGAAAACACCTGAATGATCAAGGTCCTACACAAGTGGGAACGAGATTAAATAACACTCAAAACAACCTAAACTAGAAAAGACAACTAAATGAAAAGATAAATGATAGAAAACTTGGGTTGCCTCCCAAGAAGCACTTTCTTTAACGTCTTTAGAAAGACGAGACTCAAGTGGGTGGATTAGTTGCTGCAAGAATTGTCGCTATCACAATTTAGAACTAACACTAAGGATCCTTATTCAACACAAACCTTTGGAACTCATCAGTCAAATTAACAACAACATCCACAAGCATACCTTGACTTACCTCACTAGGGTATTTCATTGAACTTTTCATATCAAAAGTTACCTCTTCGTATTTAACTCGTAGAGATAACTTGCCTTACTGCACATTGATCAAGGTTTGCCCTGTGGCAAGGAAAGGTCATCCTAAAATGATGGGAATCTCATATTTTTTGTTATTTGAGAACTTAAAGTAGATTGTGATGATGAAATATCCTATTGGAAGAAAAATTAGAAGGTAATAATGTAGTAGAACATGTATGAATGATTGACAAACCATAATCATTACCCATTATAATCTGTTTGAATTAGTGTAATAAGAATTTATAGATAGGTTGTTCAGATCGTTTGTAACATGATTTGTTGCCTCTGTTTCTGGGTACCAATTCACCTCATCGTAATATTGGTTATATGAAGATTGCTCAAAAGGGGTATGGCCTAATGTGCTCAGATTGGCAGAGCTATTAGGAAAATTGGGAGAATGAGAATTTACAGGAAACTCAGGTCTAGGGGGATTTGGATTCAAGGGATTAAAGTTCATATCAAAGCGAAAGTAGCATCTTCTAACCATTTGCCCAAATTTCCTGCATAGTTGACACTGAGGCCTATTATTATTATTCCAATTTCGACCACCTCTATTTGCTCCCCCTCCTCTTCCTCTAAAGTTACTAGACCCCTGATTTTTATTTCTTAGATTGGTAGAGGGTTGATTTTGTTCTTGAGATGTATTAGATTTAACAGTGGTCAAACTTATTGATGGAAGAGTAGAATTGGATAAAGATGAATGACTTTTAATACGTACTTCGGTAGTTAAGAGGAGAGAATATATTTCTTGGAGGGGTTTGGGTTTGGATTTAGCAACAAGAACTGATATGACGGACTCATATTCACTTCCAATCCAAAAAGAATATACATTATGTGATCAGAATCAGAGATGTTATGTCCAATACCAGTAAGGGAATTAATTATTGTTTTCATCTTGGCCAAGTAGTCTTTCATGGACATCCCTTCTTGAGATTCTGTAATTGAGTCTTGAATTGCATAATTGTTTGAGCGAGGGAATCCCATTTTTTTTTCGCAATCGTGCAATCAAACATTTGAGTCACAAATTCTTCAAACGTCGAACTAACCAGCCAAGAAGCGAGAATTTTATCTTGTTGAAGCAATTTTGAGTATAAAAGGTTTGGGGCTAGAGGATTTTTATGAAAGGGATTGATAGGACCTAATTGTCCTATATTTATCTTGTTAAATTATGCTAGTTCAATGGAGTATAGGTGCTTAAATGATCATTTTATAGAAAATCAAGCAATTGGGGCTATTCGGAGTAATTAGGGCAAATCAGGACCAAAATAGAGTTAATTAAGCGTTAATCGAACAACCAAGGCATGGAAGAAGCCAAAATAAGTCAAATCAAGCTTTTTGTCCTAAAGCAGTAGCGTCTCAACCCTACAGCTGGCGTCAAGATGCTGAAAAAGGTAGTGTGCTAGGATGCAGGGTAGGGTCTAGCTGTTACCTACAACGTCTAGATGCTACTTTCAGCGTCTAAATGCTATAGCGAAGCAGTTTTACATAGGCTTACTCGACACTGCGGGGAACCTGTCTCAACTAGTGTCTCAACCTACCCCTAGCATATGGAGGCTACTTCGATTTCTATAAATACATCTTTTCTGCAATTAATAAGTCATTATGTTGGAATTCCAACAGCCATTTTGAGAGAGTTTTAGCATTCCTTTACTGTTTTAGTAGTTTTAGGCTAGATTTTGGTGTTTTGATTAAGCCATGGTGTCAAGCTTCGCTATTTCGGTGGTCGGCTAGACTATCGATGCTAATTCGAAGGTTTGTCAGGCCTTTCTTTGTAATGTTTTGAAGATTTAATATTACTTGTACTCAATTTAGTAGTTAATTGTTTCTTGATTCTTGTATGATTTATGAGCATGCTTGTAGATTAAATTGACGTCTTAATCGCAGCACGTATGTTCATTATGCTATGCATGTTGTTTAAGATCTATAATTGTCAAGAACGCAAGCTTAATTTTAGTGGTGAATAGGTTGGCTCATGTTTGTATTCTTGGACTGCGCACTCCATTTGTAGTTTGCATGATAGGCCTTAGGATCAAGAGAGCGTCTTATTAAATATGGCTATCTTGTTTAATTAGAATGTCCTAATTATCAATCACTATAGCGTAATGCGATTAATTGGTTAGTATGGAACACTATCGTGCCCAACTAATTAATTAATTTAGAATTAATTTGATGCTAGGTTGAATTAGTTTAATTAAGGGACATAAGCAATCTTAGGGGCTTCTCCAGCTGTTCCAATTAAGTCGATTAGGTAATTAATTATGAAATTGAACCTAACATTAGTTTTCAATGATAAGCATTGCATTGTTAGCCCGACATACTCCGAATTGGTGCACCTGGTAAGATCGTTTATTTTCTTTGTTTTATTTTCCTTTACTTTCTTGCACTTTTATTGCTTTATGCAAAATTCCCCTGTTTTGGTTTTTAAAGAAATCTAATAAAGAGAAATTGATATTTGGTTCCTTGAGATCAACCTGGTCCACTCAATGCTACAAGTAGCTTAGGATCGGTTTATAAATTGTAATTTGACAAGCCCTCGACAAGCTCTGTTAGGGATCTCGAGGTAAAATTTCGATGGATTTCTTTGATTCATCCATAATATATATATGATCTTTCAGACCGTGAGCTTGAATCTCCATTCAAACTTTAAATTTTCAGGCAAGATAATTCATGTTGGTGAATTTGAAAACAAAGAAAAAAAATTATTGCTAGGATTGGGTGAAATCGAAGGAGAAGGGAATGTAAAAGATAAACCCTCATTCTTTTCGCTTGATGAAGAGGAAGCCATGGATCGAAGACGGTCATGAGACATTCAGACTTCTAATACCATCTTAGAGTGAAAAGCAAAGGGAAGAAAATATAATCGAAAGAAGAGAAAATTAAATGAATTCAATGGATCTTTAGTATTCTTATTAAAACTCAAGGCACGAGGTTAAATATAAAGAGTTAAATGACAGGCTACCTGATTAACAAGTGGAAGGAAAATAGAAAATTACAGATTTACAAAATTACCCACTAATACTTGTCGTCAACTTTTTGTTAGTGTAGACCTAGCAAGAAGTTTATTGAACTTTTTTTCTTAAATCATTTTTAAAGTTGTGTCATGAACTTATTGATTGAATAATTGTGAGAAGAGACAATATTGAGCTAAAAACAATGATAACAATCAAGTTAGACACTTTTAAGTGTGTGGTAAACCTTAGACAAAGAGATCAAGCCTACAAGTAAGTAGTTTGCACACACTTTTTTTTTTTCGATGTCTTGCTAAAAGATTAATTGCTTCTTATATAGTATTCGACCCAGCTTGGACTTTCATTGCACAACTAGCTTGTGGAGTATATGCCCTAAAACTTGTAGCCTTATGTAAACAATCGTTTTAAAATATAATTAAAAATGACTTCTTTTTTACTCGTTCATCTTTATTTTTATCATTAATATTCAATATGTGCAATTGTCCTTAAGCTAGGGGTATATTCTTAAACTAGATATGTAATGCACTTATGAGAGGAACTAGTTTAAGAAAATAGCTTAAACAGTCTATGTTATGTTAAAAGGTTAGGCTTCTTTATTCTTGTAACATTGTTGACACGATATATTTTTTATTTGCTATTTGTTATAAGATAGACCAATGAAAAAATGAAAACACATCACTTGGATAATCATGCACTTTTTTTTTAATCTTATAATTTTGAGTGTATGAACTGTTGCCTATGTAAGTGTGATCTTTGATTCACATGGATGAGTGTGAAAAGATATTTTGAGAGTATATTCAAATGAAGATAGGGGGTATTTCTACCCAAGATTCAATATTTATAACTTCCCAAAGTGGAAACTGTGTAAATTGTACACTTCTTATACTTAGTAAGGTAGAAGTGATTTCCTTAAGGGTTGGTTCGAGTACTTAGATAAAAAGTGTTATTATTTAACCAAGATCACAACCCATGTATTTAGCCTTAATAAGTAAATTAGAGGTGATTTTGAACAATTTTTCTGGAATTTCAAGTGTTGGACAGTAAATGAAATAACCCAAAAACAATAAAGAAAAAAAGAGAAAAAAAATACAACGATTTATAGTGGTTCGGTCAAATTAACATACTCCACTTGCAAAGGGTCTAATTGGCCTTTGCTAGAAAATTTTATTAGGCAATCGGATTTACAAAATACATAACATAAACAATAACAAGAATGGATCTAAAAGGATTTATCCAAGCAAGCAAAGAAAGAAAGAGAAATCAATAAAGAAAGAACTATACAACCTTTGTAGTCTCAAGGCTTTGCATTCAAGAGGACGAAATTGATTTCACCCCCTAATCGCAAGCCCCCTCACGAACAGCAGCAGTAAATCCCAATTGTCGCTACAGAACCTCAAGAACAGAGGCTTCAGTTTCGTGGACAGTAGCTGCGAACTCCCTTGGAGTCAACTGCAAGTGGTATATGAAGGAGAAGACGAAGAACACTTCGCGTCAACTGCAGGCAATATGTGAAGGAGAAGTCGAAGGAGGCAAAAAAAAGGCCTATTCTCTCTCTCTTTTTGTTATTCAGCCGAATGGCCACTCTTTTTTCTCTCTCTCTCTTTCTTTTTCTTCCTTAACCCTAATCCTCTCTTAATGAAGGGTACCCTCACATACATACATGATCCACACATAAAGCCCATAAATGCATCCTTTATTTATACGAAAAATACCATAGTCGTGGTCTTACCATATCAAGAAGTAGTTTTACGATAATTGGGCTCCTCCATATTGGGCCCAATGAAAATTTGAGTCAACTTATTTTGGGAACAAGTTAATTGGTCCAACTCTAATTTAATTTAGCTTATCAAATTTAATCAAGCCCCAATTTCAACTTAATTAAAAAACCAATATAGCTAAATTAAATCCATGATAAATTTCAAACCAAATTTATAACAATCTCCACCTTGATTTCAAATTTACCAAAAAAAAAAATGGCCCAATGAACAATATGGAGCTTGCTCCCAAAATGACTCAAAACTCATTTATCACCCATTATCAAGCTGCAACATTCTCACACAAATGTTAAACTTATCACAAGGTAATGCTTTAGTAAACATATCTGCAACATTCAAATCAGTAGCAACTTTTTTAACAGAAACTAAACCATCATTGAGGACATCTCTAACAAAATGATATCTAACATCAATATGTTTAGTTCTTTCATGGTGAGAATGGTTTTTAAATAAGTGTAGAGCACTTGGACTATCAGAGAATACAGTTATAGAAACATTATCACTACAACATAATTCAGATACATTTCCCTTAAGCCATAAAGATTCCTTAATAGCTTCAGTTAATGCAATATACTCAGATTCAGTTGTAGATAATGCAACTATGGACTGTAAACTAGATTTCCAACTAATTTTGCAATCAAACAATTTAAACACAAAACCAATTAAAGATCTCGTTTATCAATGTCAGCAAGATAATCAGCATCAACGTATCCAACTATTTCAATCTTCTTATCATCAACTATATTTTCTCCACCATAAACAAGACATAAATGGGTATGACATGCAAGATATCTAACAATCCACTTAACAACATTCCAATGTTGTTTACGGGGATTAGCAAGAAATCTACTAACAACACTAAGTGGATGAGCAAGGTTAGGTCTAGTACAAACCATGGCATACATAAGACTCCCAACAGTATTTGCATATGGAATATCATGCATTTCATCAATATCATTTGGAGTCTTAGGAGAATCATCAATAGAAAGTTTAAAATGCTTGCCAAAAGGAATACCAACCTTCATACTCTCATGCATGTTCAATCTTTTAACTAGTCTTGTTACATAATCACATTGAGACAAATATAGCTTCTTTTCTTTTTGATCTCTAATAATATCCATTCCTAGTATTCTTTTTGCATTGCCTAAGTCTTTCATTTCAAATTCCTTCTTTAAAAGATCTTTTAACTTATTTATCTCATGCATGG
This sequence comes from Trichosanthes truncata, assembly GCA_033996785.1. Lineage (NCBI taxonomy): Eukaryota > Viridiplantae > Streptophyta > Magnoliopsida > Cucurbitales > Cucurbitaceae > Trichosanthes > Trichosanthes truncata. Next base: position 5,187,171 of record JAWPNB010000004.1, read on the forward strand.
ATTTACAAGCAATAAACATATCATCAACATAAAGAAGTAAGTAAATAATTTTCACATCAGATATTTGTTTAAAGTAAACACAACTATCATACATACTCCTACAAAAGTCAATGGATAACATATAGGAATCAAACTTTTTATACCATTGGTGTGGAGATTACTTTAAACCATACAACGATCTTTTAAGAAGGCAAACTTTCCTTTTTTGTTTGGGAGCTTCAAATCCATGAGGTTGATCCATGTAAATGGTCTCCTCAAGCTCTCCATGCAAGAAAGCAGTTTTTACATCCATATGCTCTAACTCAAGATCAAAGTGAGCAATAAAGGAAAGCAAAATTCTAATAGAGGTGTGTCTTATAACAGGAGAAAGAACTTCATCATAGTCTATACCCTCTCTTTGAGTAAACCCATTTGCTACCAACCTAGCCTTGAACTTAGGCTTTTTGTTCTCTAAAGGGTTCTCCTTAACTCTGTAAATCCACTTGCAACCTACTGTTTTAGCATATAATAGTTTATTAACTAGAACCCAAGTTTGATTATATATCAAGGAATCATACTTTTCTTTCATTGCGGCCCACCACTTGTCTTTATTTTTATCATTTATGGCCTCATTGAAAGTTTATGGTTCTTGGTTAATAAATTCATTAGTTATTACTATGATATAGGATATAAGGTCAGCGTACCCAAATCTAGTGGGAGCTACAATGGTTCTCCTAACGCTATCCCTAGTTAACTTGTAATCAACCAAGTTTTGGCCATCCTCTACCTCTTCCTCATTAACTACTTCCTATGTAGGTGTCTGTTCTAAGGTAGATGGTGTAGTATCATATTCTATTATTGGTTCATCTACTTGATCTATTTCGGAAGTAGTTAAAGGATGTGCTAAAACAGTTTCAGTGGTGCTAGTTGGATTTTCAAGGATAAACTCAGTTTTTTCTTCTACATACTCCATTTTATTTTCATCAAAGACAACATCTCTACTTATTAGGATTTTGGACGAATTTGGTTCTAGGCACCATAATTCGTACCCCTTAACACCCTCGGGATACCCTAGAAAGACACATTTCTTAACCCTTGGGTCTAGCTTTCCCTCTTTTGAATAAGCATAAGCTAAACACACAAAGACTTTCATATGTGATAGATTGGGGGGACAACCTTGCCAAAGTTCTTGTGATACTTTTAGATCTATGGCTGTGGACGGGTGATAGCATACATAAATGTGCTATTTTTAGGCTTAGTTTTTGGCTAGTTTTGATATGACTTCATGTGCTTTCATATATTTTTATGTTTATTTCTCAGAAACCGAGCATTTTGAGCAAAATCGGAGAATCGTGAGATAAATGGACAAATTTGAGCAACTTAAGGCTATAATTGAAGATTCAAGCATTGAAGAAGAGGAACAAGGCTTTTGGACTCGAGGGCATAGTGCTGCAACGCTCCTTATAGCGTTGCAACACCATTTGAGAAGTCTTTCTACCTTGAAGAACAGCAAGAATAGCGTTGCAACACTACTCAAACAGATTTTTTCCTTCTTTATAAAATTCGAAGGGACAGTGTTGCAACGCTGCCCCAAGCGTTGCAACACTATCTCGATTCTATAAAAGGAAAAGTTATATTTCGAGCAACTTGATCGGTGTTCACGCAAGCGCACGCGATCGAAGTAATATAAAATGGTATCTGAGTACCAAGTATCGAATCCCACAGGGAACGGAGTAACAAAGATTTTGTTTTGCAAAAGTGTAAGGCAAATTGCAAGTTTGAAAAGAAAAAATACAAAAATCAAGTTGTTGGTGGAAAATCGAAATTGCTAATTCAATTGCTAATCCAGAATGGCAATGTTGGAAATAACAGAAATTGCTATTCCAATTGCTAATCCAGAATGGCAATGTGTGAAAAGACTAAAATTGCAGAATTAAATTGCTAATCTAAATTGGCAATATGAAATGGCAATTTGAATGAACTTAAGAATGAAATGATAAAGGATGGGGCTCAAGAATGTCATTGCCCTAAGTCGTAATTGCAAACCAAAATTACAATTCCAACCTACTCTACACTCAATTGTAAACCAAAATTGCATCTCCTATTACCTCAAAATTGGGCTTTTTAGGAGGCTAAGTGGGGGCTCTATATGTCTATAGTCCCTCCATCTTAGATAATTTTTGGCTCACAACTTTATGGGTCTTGGAGTCCTTAATCCCTATGTCTAGGGTAAGGAATGGCTTATGTCTAAGCTCTTTTACTCCATTACTTGTGCGAAATCCGCTTGTCACTAACCCTGTCGGTATTAGATCTAAGCTTGAGTTGAAACCCTAGTTGATCAAGCTAGGATCTCAACGGAAATTAAATCAACACAAGCAAACAATTGAGATGTAGGCTTGGTTTTCATTGGAATTTTGGCTACATTTACTTCTTAGGGAATTCACATCCTTGAACCCCCTGAGAAGTTTTAGCTCATATTTTTAATGAAAAACATAAAACTAATTTTAAAGAAAGATTTCATAATGAAATTTAATAAAATACTAACTTATGAAATGTAATTTGGGTTTTCCTAGAAATTCAAGAAAAAGTAATTAATTGAAATTAAATCAAAGTGGCAAGGGTAGTTACGTAATTTTCTTTCCCTTTCTCCTACCTTGTTTTAATTCCTTTTACAAACATAAGTTGAATTGTTCACAGAAGCTAGAATGAAGAAGAAAAACAGAGCATGAAAGCAAAATTAAATTGAATGACTAACACATTTCTTCCTATCCAATCGATTCAATCTCCTCCACTTTTAGGGAACAATTGATCTTAACAATTCAAGAAACTCTTGAATCGGACTGGATAAACTGAGGAATAGTGCAGAAATTAAATTGGACAATCTTGCATCTAAAGATGAAATCAAGAAAGAATTTAAAAGAAACTTGCAACTGAAACCGATTACCTCACAAATTGATTCACCCTTGAATTTAACTGAGAACCAAGGGGAACTCCAACAACTTGTCGGCATTCAAGAAGAAACAGAAAAAGAAAAAGAAAACAGTAACCATACAAAAGAACTAAAAAGTGCAGGAAAACAGAGCATTCTTTCTTGAAATAAACTCACGAACTTGAATTGAAATTAAACTCAAGCTTAATTCAAAAATACATCAATTGAAAATAGAAATTATTCAAGCAACTATTCATAATACGAAACTGAAGAAAAACCGAGATTAGAATTGAGTTTCTTGGCGAAAACAAAAGAAGAACGAAAAACAGAGCATTCCGAAAAAAAAACTTAAAACCCACAAAATTCAATCTAAATTTGCCTCCAAATCCACTTCCCTTTGCTCCTCCTCTTCTTCCCTATTTATAGGCCTTCATTAGGGTTGAAGAATGCCCAAAAATCGTGCTTAATTTCCTCAAAATCGGGCTGTAATTGAAGAATCTTGAAATGGGTTTAATGCAGAATTTTTTCCTTTTTTAAAACCCAAAAACCCACGAAAATTGGTCCTTCAAATCGCCCTCAAAATCCGATTAATGGCTCCTCTTCTTCTTCCTCATTTTTAGGCATTCATTAGGGTTGAAGATTGCCCAAAAATCATGCTCCAATTCCCTTGATTCGTGCGAAATTTCTCTTCCCATTTATGGGTTTTTTCGTTCGCGCCCATGAATTTCTGCCCATAACACAGATTGCCAATCAAATTGCCAAACCAGATTGGCAATCTGATTTAGCAATGTCACATTCCCTGCTCCAAGATTGCCAATTCGCCGGTTTGGCAATGGTCTGGCAATTTGGTTTGGCAATTCCTGCAAAAGAACCATAATACTTAGAAATCTTCTCCAATTGCTATCACATTTCATTATTTCCTTCTTTCAACAATTTTCCACCATTTTCAATTAATATTAGGACAAACAAGAGTTTTTTCGAGCAATTTGAGGATTTAAATAAGCCTTAATTTCACGGCTTATCACAAGTGTAGACGTCTTGGAGAGACCTAAACCCTAATTTCGATAAAGGCAGTGTTTGAGAGGTTTAAAGAGCACAATGGAGAGCTAAGGAGGAGACTCAAGTCTCAGGATCGCGAGACATCACGTCGGGAACGAGTGTTGGCACGCGTCATCCAGTTTTTCTCTTTTTCCTTTCTCTTGCTTTCTCAATTTTAGGATTTAGTGGACTGAATTTGCATGTAATTGAGTATTCTTAGACTTTTTAGTTAATTGTAAGATTATATGAACTGTGCTTGATTGTTGAATGTGATTGCAACGTTTTTTATGCGTCTTGCTTCAATATTCTTAGCTCTTGGCTGTAGCTATGTATGTTGAGTTGAATTTAGCCTGAAAAAGTAAGTTTAACTAAGAACTAGGATGCATAACTAGGTTTAATTTATTGCATGAGAATGAATAGTTTAAAACTAGAAGTTGATAAAAGAATTTCATAATGTCGTACTTAGTTGTAAAAATAGACTAATAGGTTGATTTCCATCTTCCATGAGTTCAATTGGGCTTGAGAGAGTCAATTGAATACTTTAGTAATTCTTGACTTAGAACGGTTGCATGATTCACAATTCAGTAGTCAATTTCATAGTCGAGCTTCATGAATAGCAATTAATGAATGTCTCTCTAAAATTGGACTCCAACTTTGTACATAATAAGATAGATTTTATGTCACACCCCACCCTAGATTAAATCTACCTAATCTAGGATGAGCTGTGACGGTAGTAGACCCCAAATGTGCAATGGAATCTATTGCCAAATCTTTATATCTTCTCTCATTATATAACTTTATATGTGGACATCCCATGAATAACACAGTCAATATTTCTCTTAACTTACAATATGTGATATGCAATGACTTGACAAGACTAGTGGCAGATTCTGATTAGCTAACTCTGGTTGAAACTCAAGAGCAACCTGGTGGAAAAATTAAAAACAAAAGAATGAGCTAAAAAGCCCAATGAGTGGTGATTCCATAAGCAAGTAAATGTTCAAGAAAAATTATTCTCTTACTAAACATAAGTTCATAACTCTGTGAAATAATATAAATCACGAACAATTTAGAAACTTTCAAGATCATTTAAAGACATTAAAGTCTGTAAATAAAACACCTCTTGAAAACAAGAATAACACAATTAAGATTACAACTCTGGAAAGCATAAACATAACTAGTAAAATTCATCATCAAATCTGTACCCAAATCTTTGTCAAATTGGCGTAAAGTAATCTCAATATGCACAGCAGAGCAATCTCTGTCATACTATGTATCGAGTAATCTCGAGATACATAGCAGAGCATATCTCTGTCATATGTGCACGCATAGTAAACTCTATCATCTGTAATGCTTCAGGACCAAGATTTGGACTAGGATTCGGAATCCGAATTCAGCTCCTAATGGCCCCAGCATTCCCCTGCATACCCTACGGCCTGAGCAGGCAAGCGTACTATGGAAACACATTCTCATAGCATACCAGATAATCACCATGGGTACAAAGATCTAGTGGTTTGAAAACCACTTCCAACATAAACCTCTTAATCACAAATCACTCTAAATCATAAAAACGCTTACCTTTTCAAGATCTCAAACTCTTTCTGAAAATTATATTATTCTCTAAACAATCATTCATAAACTTGAGAGATTTTTGAAATAACATTAAATATTTATAATTTCTCAAATAATCATCAAATCTCTCAAATAATATAAAACAATTCCAAAGTCGTATTTTCTCTGAAACTACATCTCATGAAATTCATACATTTTTCAATAAACATTTAAACTCTTCAAACATCTCTATAATCATAAAATATCTCGAATATCTCTTAAAACAATAATTCAAGCTAAAATCACAAAATTACTGAAAATTTATAACAATTTTTCTCAAACATCTCTAAACCATAACTTCAGTAAAAATCATAAAATATTGAGAATCTCTGATAATTCTCTATAAATCTCATAACAATTTCTCTAAAATCATTCATAATGAAAGAATTCTTGAAAATTCCATAATAATAAAAATTAAATGAGGAAAACATTTCATAAATAAACCACTCACAGAACAATTGTCGTTGACATTCCAAATTGTGAGCTATTCCAATTGTCATTCAACCTAAATTCCGATAACCACAACAAAAATCATTCTCCAAAACATGTAATTATAAAATTACAATGCTAACTAACCAAAAATTAATAATCCAATTTCCAATCTCTTTCTTTTTCCCATAAGTCCAATCTTTCACATTTTAGTTTCTCTTCCAACTACTTATTACCAAAGTTGTTTTGTCTTTTTCCTCCAATTAAAAATCTTATTCTTTCTCTCCCTTACACAACATTTTCATTCCATAAAAATAATCCATTTCCCAAAAGTCCTCTCTCCCACGTGAAGGCTATCTCTCAAATGGGTTTCTCTCTCTTCATTATTTAATTTTATTTTCTACTTGACCAAGTCCCAATTTTATTTAAACAAATTCTTTTATTAACCTTTTCTCTCTCCAACAACCCACCATCTTCTTCTTCCTTGCACAAATCTTTCTCTCTCTTTCAAATGCTTGCAAATTTACCTTAGTAAGTCGGCAGCAACTTGCTAAGTAAAGAGAGGAAGTTCCTCTTTTCCCTTTCAAATCTTTAGCTCCATGAAAAAAAACAAAACTCCATATTAAACACTATCTTCTCTCATATAATCAAAAAAGAAAATTCACACATAAGCTTGAAGTTTCACTGAAAATTCTTAAAAATTAAACTCACTAAACATGAAATTCCTACTCGGTAAAACTCTTCCACCTTCAAATTTCAAAAAGTAGAACAAACTTTTAGTTTTCTCCTTCAATTATTCCATCCATAAACACAACTGCAACCAACCTCCATCAAAACTAAAACTCACGAAGTATTCTAAAAAAAAGAACACAAATTCCTTCATATTAACCTTTAATCTCTAGCAAAACAACTTACCGAGTTAAACTTACGTGATTTCTCAGCTTCCTCCCAACTTCAAGACACCAATTTTCGTCTCCTCCATGGCTTGGGCTACCCTTTTCTCACCTCTCCAAATATCCCCTCCTTTTGAACTTTCTTTTTCCTCCTCCCTGGTTTTCGTGAACCCCTCTTCTTTTTCTTTTTCTTTCTTTCTTTTTTTTTTTTTAAAACCACAAGCTTCCCATGGAAGCTTCTTTATTTTCCTATATTTTTTTTATATAAATATAATAAAACCTATTTGTGTGTGGCTTCCAAGAAGCCACACCATTACTTCTATTTTTAAAAAATATTTCATTTTTCCAAACATAAACAAAATTAAATTCTCTTTCACTACTTTTCCAAATTGCTTCTTTTCTAAAATAATACAAACTTTCTCCTTTTAATTTCTCAAAACAATAAAAGTTGTATCCCATTTTCAATTTTTCAAATTCCTTGTATTTCTATTTTTGTTTTAGACACTCTTGTCCTTCAAAATATTCAAAATCAAATAACTCATATAATAATTGCATAACCAAATACTACAAGATCGAAATCGGGTCTTACAAATTAGTACTCCCCTTTGAGAATTCAGTCCTCGAAATTCAATTAAGAAGTGCATTTGAATTTCACTTTTCCATGTTTGCCTTTTCATTGCAAGATTTCTTTTTCCAAGTGCTTAAGGATAGAAGATGGTGTTACATTTTATGCTTTCAACCCAATCTAAAGTTAATGTTCCCTAAATAAAATTAGGCATAAGTAACTACGATACTTAATTAAATCTAAGAACTCCAATCCTTGTGGATGACCCCGACCACTATTATTGCAAAATACTTAGATGTCTGGTTTTATAAATTTAATCTTGATACGACCTTCGACAAGTCGTTTGTCAACGGGCTCCTATTAATTATGTAGCATGTCGTTGCAATAGCTTCCCCCCAAAAACTCTGAGGGAGTTGTGAATTGGACAACATGCACCTTACTCTCTCCATTAAAGTTCGGTTCATTTTCTTGGCCACCCCATTTTGTTAAGGTGTTCCTACAACGGTCAAGTGTCTAGCTATACCCTTAGACTTACAGTAGTTTTTAAACTCATGGTTACAAAACTCAAGCCCATTGTCAGTTCTAAGTTTCTTAACTCTAAGGTCAGTTTGGTTTTCAACTTAGGTTATTCATTCAACAAATTTATTAAAGATCTCATATTTATTTTTTAAGAAGATACACCCACACCTTTCTAGTACAGTCATCTATAATGGATAAAAAATACCTAGTCCCTCCATTAGTGATAACATTCAATGGGCCCCATAAGTCAGCATGCACATATTCTAGTTTTCTTTTAGCAGAGTGACCACCACCCTTCCCAAATTTAACTCTTTTATTTTTACCATAAATGCAATGTTCACATATATCTAGGTCTACATTTTTTATATTGGGAATAAATTGTTGTTTTATTAACTCCTTAATCTCTTGTTCACTCATGTGACCTGAACGTTTATGCCAAAGAGTAGTTTTGGAATTATCACTCTCCTTAACTAGATCACTTGATCCTATGACCATTGAACCCTCTAAGGAGTATAAGGTTTCCCTAAGATACCCTTTCATTGCTACTAATATGCCTTTCATGACTTTAAGCACACCACCCTCTAATTTTATGGTGTATCCTAGCTTATCAAGCACACTAAGGGATATTAGGTTTCTTTTAACCTCAGGTACGTACCTAACTCTAGTAAGAAGCCTAATATTCCCGTCATGAAGTCTAAGCCTAATTGTCCCTTCACCTTCTACATTATAAAAGTGTCGGTTTCCTAACACGACCTTACCACCTACACCAGTTCAGAAGTTTTCTAGCCATTCTTTATTAGGAGTCATATGGAAAGAACAACTTGAATCTAATATCCAAGTTTCATCTTCACTCGTGGTACTAACCATAAGAGATTGATCATACTCTTCACTTAAGTTTACTACACTAGTTTCGGTTGGGATTTACACCCTAAAGCCATGTAATTAATAACTTATTTAATAATTAATAATATTTTTTATTATTTTATGTGCAATATTATCAATTATATGAAAAATCAAGGGTTATTAGTGTAATCTTCAACAGTATGTGTTTGACATGCGGGAGGATCGTGTTCAAAAAATAACCTAAAGAGTCACAGAATATGGATAAGGTTGGATGTCTTATCTTGGTAACACTATTGATATGGCCCACTTTGTAATAGTTACAAACGATTTAATCCAAATCGTTCATGTGGAGATATGTGAGTGGGGGTATCTTCTACAATGAGTTTGTATAAGACTAGACCACAAATATTTAATCTCTCTTTATAAATCCGTTAATTGAGAAGATTAATATTTCATCAAGATGATCATATGCGACCGATCTTAATCATGAGTGAATTATGAACTCCTGTCGTAAGGGCTTGTTCTTTGATTTGTATGGGTGAGAGTGGCTTTTGTAGCCGATTCAATATGCCTACCATTTTAGGAACTTGACCAAATAGGAAGTTGAGAACATAATCTCACAAGACGGAATTCACTCCTTCCCATATAGGTTAAGTAGATGAGTAGTTCCCTTAAGTGCTGATTTTCGGACTTGAACAATGGGGCCCCACCTTCTCACTGGCCCGAGAGGGACTTAGTTTATGGTTGGATCATAAACAAATTGCTTATTAGAGGATCAATTTTACTTACGGTACAATATGCAATTATAGGGGTAAAACGGACTTTTGACCCAACTGCAATTACGAACAACCCTTGAAGGATGGACTTGCATGTAGTGATTATATCCATGGATACAACTTGTCCTACAGTGCATAAGAGTACAACTCTAGGTCTATAGTTGAGTGACCTATAAATAATTAATGACAATTAATTAATTAAAAATTTTAATTAATTGATTTTGTATCATTGAAGCTTATAATAATATGTAGGTCCATAAGGTCCCCTTGCTAGCTCATATAAAAAAATAGGGATCAATTTTGTTGAGAGAAATTTTGAAATGTTCGAATTAAAATTTAATATATTTGATATATTAAATGAGGAAAAACATATTTATTGTATATGATGCATTAAATATTAAAGAAATTATTAATGTATTAAGATACCTTAAAGAAAATATATTTATTAAATTTGAATTAGATTCAAATAAGGAAATAGATGTCGTAGGAGAATTTGGAAAGATTTGAATATGATTCAAATTGGTTAGATAAATATATTTTAATATATTATATATTAAAATATATTATTTAATTATTTTCCCTTGGCCACTATAAATAGGACCTTAGGGATGAGCCATTGGTGTGCATTCCAAATAAGAAAAAGAAACTCTAAAGAATTATCTCATCATTCTCTCATTCAATTTTCTAGAAGGTTCTCACAAACCTCTTTAGTCTTTTGTTCGAGTCATAGCAAGAAAGACTTTGTGGAAGTTCTGGAATTCAACCTCATTAGAGTTGGGGCACAAGGAGAAAAAGACCCTCCATAATATTCTCCATAATATTCAAAAGTATTTATTGCTTAACCTTTGTATTTTAGCTTAATTCTAGATAAATCAAAGACGATTCCAACGTTTCCACTGTGGGTTTAATTTGATTGTTCCCTTCAATTGGCATCAAAGAAATCTTTGAGTTTTATTTAGAATTAAAGTTTTATGATGGTGGGTACTTAATTTATGTTATATGTGATATATTTTGGTTTGCAAATTGATTGTTTAGGCTATTTGGCATTAGATTTATTGCTTTAATTATATCATTGTAAAACCCGTAAGGGTTAATTTTTTTTTGTATTTATACTTCAATTGCTGCCAAAATCAACTTCAAAATACATGTTGGAGTCGTATGAATGTGGGGTCATCATTCTAAATGCACACAATAAATTGAATTTTAATCACCAGCAGAAAAAAAAAAAAAGAAAAAAGAAAAAATCGGTTGGAGTTTTATATTATTATTAAACTTTCCAACATCATAAAACATGTGTGTTGGTTCTTTGGTGAAGAAGTTTTTTCGTTATACTCCAAGTCCTTGGGTTCAACACCTAAGTAATGCAGTTTTTTTTTTTTTATTTGCGGCGACTGGTGCTATAGTTGGAAGAAAAGATTTAGGTTTCAAAACCTCAAATTTGGATGGCCAAACAAGTAAGATATTGAAGACCAAGATATGTCTTGGATTTAAGTTATTGTAATTTAAATTGTTTTCAATTTCTTAGAATATTCTAAATATGACGGTCAATTTTGCTAGTTTTAATTTAATTATGCATGAGATGTATGTTTTTAAATTGTTTGTTTGTTGCATAAAGTATACCATTTATATTAAAATCTCACCATAGGTTAAGCATTATCATGCATCTTAATTAATTTTGAATATAATTGTTATATTTAAAATTTTTGATTAGGTTGTTTCCTAATAGAATTAAGATTAATTCTTTAATATAATTGTTATATTGGAAAATTTAATTCGGATGTTTCCTAATAGAATTTAGATATTTTCCTAATAAGTTTATATTTTCCATATCTTTGAATATAATTTTTATATTTGGAAAATTAAATTATGATATTTTCTTTCATAAATGAAATCTATGTTTTCTTAATAGGATTAGGATATTTCCTAATGAGATTAGAATTTCCTTAAAATAAAGATATTTCTAATTCATGCTTTAAATAGTTTAAATGTTTAATTTAATATATCTTTATTGGTTTCTAATAAGATTAGAATTTAGGATAATCTTTTAATTGAGTTTTAAATGGTTTAAAATGGTAGAATTTCAAAATTATCCATAGTTTATCATTTGAATTTAATTCATCCTTATTTGTTTCCTAATAAGATTAGATTCGTTTAAAATAAAATTAGATCTTTTAATTTCAAAATAAGATGAGATCTTTTAATTTCCTAATAAGATTAGGTCTTCCATAAATAAAGATAATTTAATTCAAAGATAAAATAGTTTAAGTTTTGAATTTAATTTATCTTTTACTTATTTTTTTAATAGGACTAGAATAAAATATCCATAATTTTAATTTAATTCTAAATAAATCAAAGACGATTCTAACGCTTCCGTTGTGCGTTTAATTTGATTATTCCCTTCAGTTTCTTCTTTCCCTTTACCCGAATACTTTTTATTTTTAAGGTCTAGACAAAATTTCCTAATATGGCATTCTTTTTGGCAATGATAACATTTCCTATTTATTAGCCCCCCTAGACTTTAATCTACCTCTACTCTTGCTTCTATGTTTATTTCGATTCTCAAATCTCCCTCTCACATACAAATACTCACTATTAGTTTTTTTTATTTTCTTTAAGTTCTTGTTCTTTGACTCTTATAGTACTTAAAACAATTTCAGTTGACAGAGTATCCCTACCAAATTTTATAGTAGATTTCACATCATTGTATGCATCAGGTAAAGAATTAACCAACACAACAGCATGATTTTTATCAGAAAATGTCTCACCTATATTTTCCATTTCATATATAACCTTATGAAATTCATCTAAGTTATCTTTCATGCTTTTTTTTTTGTTCCATTTTAAAGCTAAAGAATCTAGACTTTAAAAATATTTTGCTAGAAATTGAAGCAATTTGATAGGTAGACTCTAACTTATCCCACAGTTTTACCACAGTATCCTCACTTCTCATTTGTCGTAGTATGGTGTCGGAAAAATGAACGATGATAAGGATATGTGCTACCTTATTCATCTCTTTGAGTTGATTCTCCGTTAGGCTCTCCGGAATGTCCTTGGTCTCTGATAATTCTCATTTATGAGAATTATTTGGCCTTTATACTTAGTTATTCTTGTTATTTTATATGTGTTATTAGATAAAAAGGCTAGCAAATAGTTGGTTTAAATTGAATTATTGTTGGAAGCCTTTTAAATTAAGTAAATGGAGAAAAGAAAGCAAAAGAAAATGAAAACCACGCTTACTTGATGTTTTTGTGCAGGAATTTGAAGAATGCAACATAAATGCAATTGCAATTTTGATAGATCTGGAAATTAAAGGAAAATCTGCAAATCTCCTAAAATCTAGGAATTTTGTGAGATATTGGCTCTACGATTTTAGGTGTGATTTTGGCCATCATTGTGCATCATTCAAGAAGGAAACCTTAGGCCAAATCCTCTATAAATATGGGAGGAGAGGCCACAAGAGGGGGAATCCGTTTACTGCCGTTTTCAGCCTCAAGAGTTGCTGTTTTCACGATTTTCTGCTGTTTTCTTCTGTATTTGCTGCTGTTTTCTGCTGTATTTTCTGTTGTTTTTAAGATTAGTTGCTGCTTTTTTTTTTTTTTTTCCAGCCGATTGAGCTTCAGAATTCGATCCTTCCTCAACGAAAGTTGAAGGAAGTAAAGACTCGATTCCCTTTGAGAAAAGTGGGATTGAGTCGATTTAAAGAGAAGTAAGAAAGGCATTTATTTGTCGTTTTTCTTAGAGTTTATTTTCGGCACTATCTAAGTTTATTTGATTCAGTTTTAGGGATTTCGTTGCTGCTGTAATTTTGATTTTTCAGTTGTAATTCGTGATTCGAACGAGTTGTTAAAGTCCATTTAAGTTTCAGCATTGAGTTTATTTAGCTTAATAAAATTTCCAGTTTATTCTATTCTTTTCTTTTTACCCAAGTTCATTCTAGTTTAAGTTCTTAAGTTTGGGTTAATTTATTTTCATTATTACATTCTAATTTTTTCTCTTCTTCCTTTTAAATTCAATTATGTGTTTTTATTACTTTAAAACTTTGTTTTTCAATTTTTCTATGATGAGCTAATTTTCCTATGGGATTCAAGTTTGTGAATGCCCTAGAGGAAAGATGTAAAGCTCGAGAGTAAAAACAATCTAGCTAATTCTTGAACTATTGTTTGCTTTTGGTGAGTTAAATGTTGGGTAAACCTAGTTGGCCATCTAGTGTTGCTTGTCAAGCTATCACTTAATACCGAAAGGGTTAAGGGAAGCGGATGTCGCAAAAGCAATAGAGGAAAAGGCTTAGACATAAGTCCGAAACATCGACCCTAGACATAGGGCGAGACTCCAAAACCACTAGAATTGTGCACAAAAATATCTAAGTTAGATTAGCCATAGAAATATAGGTTTAATCACTTATTCTCCTAAAGATACTTCAAAGAAGGTCGAATAGGAGTTGAATTCGGTTTACTTAGTTCTTGAATTAGATACGATTGCAATTGCTTTTTCGTTGCATTTTCTTTCCAAAGGGGCATTAGCAACTTGAATCCCTTTTTCATTTCCATTGATCTTTTCAAAAAAAAATTCTCTTTTAGTCAAAACATACCTCAAATCTGTAACGCCCGGCTTATTTAGGAGTTTAAATTTTAATTTTTGAAATTAAGTGGAATGATTTTTCATTGGGTAATTTAAATTTGAAGGTTTAATTGAAATTTGGAATGAGAAAAAGGGTATTATGGTCTTTTAGAGAAAAGATATTTTGATTTTTATTATTATTATTATTATTATTATTATTATTTAAAAAAAAAAAAAATTTAATTTTCTTCTCTCCCTCGCGCAGCTCTCTTCCTCCCGATCTCTCTCTCTCTCTCTCTCTCTCTCTCTCTCTCTCTCTCTCTCTCTCTCTCGCCGAAGCTCCAGCGCCGCCGCACGAACCCCGCCGCACGCTGTCGCCGGCAGCCACGAGCCCCGCCGCACGAACGCTCGGCCGAACACCCTCACCGCCGTTCTTCAACCTCAGTTCGCCGTCTGCTTCTCCTTCTTCTTCGTCTCGCCGATTTGAACTTTCAGCCGCCGGAATCCGCGAGTAACGCTACGCCAGAAGCTCCGATCCGTTCGCAGCCCAGTCCCACCGCCGGCCTCCCTTCCGTCGCACCGTCCTCGCCGAAAATACCCACTTTCTGCCGGTTTCCTTCTCCTTCTTCTTCGTCTTCACCGAACGACTACCCAGATCGCGCCGGATCTGTTCACAAATACCCTCACCGGAGTTCACCGGATTTTCGAGCGCACCAGTTCTCCAAGCTGTCGCTCACCGTACGAAGCCCAGTTCGAACAGCGAGTCTTCGCCGGAACCAAATCTGCTCAAAACGAGCCCTCACGCGCTCTCACGCGCCGATCGGAAGCCCCACGCGCCGGCCACGCTCCGCCGTCCGCCGCCGCACGCGCCGCCGTGCTCCGGTCACGCGCCGCCGTTCGCCGGAGTTGGGTAAAAATTGCCATTTGGTCCGTTTCGCCGAGTTATTAATGTTAGAATGTGTTCTAGCGTAATTTGGATGGTTTAAGACACGTTTAGGACACTTTTTAGGTGATTTGTCGAGGACCTTGGATCGTACTTGGAGTGGGAACTCGAGAAGCTCATTACTAGTGAAGAAAGGGTATTGTAGTAAGTAAAGATTTAAGGTAAGGGATCTCACAACGAAAGAAGTTTTCAAAACTTGAGCTAGCTCTATGTTTACTTTGCAAGTATATGTTTTTCATGTTAAGTATTTAAGAAAGAAAGTGTATTATATGTATGTCTTTGAAATGCGATTGTTATGACTTATGCATTCATAACCATGTTCTAAAACGAATGGGACCTCATGCATGTGTTGTGTGCTCATGAAAAGATTTATGTAGGCCGTGACGATAATTCTCCCAAAAGTTTTATGTGGGTTTTGAGGGAACCCGAGTCTTCGGACTCTCTATGCTCCCGGGGTTCAAGAGTGCCCCCACGATGGTAGCCGACGGGCTTGAGTCTTCGGACTCCACGATGGTAGCCTTCGGGCTTGAGTCTTCGGACTCTACGATGGTAGCCTTCGGGCTGAGTCTTCGGACTCCATGATATATGTTAGCTTTCGAGCTTACTCTCAGAGGTAGGGAGGACTCTATTCGATGGAAAAACTGTCTTCGGACTGATCACGAGGCCCTCGGGAGAATTTAATCGTTCACGAGAGCCGCGAGGAAAAGTACATGGTTTATAAAAGGAATTTTAGGTCCCCTACTAAAGCAATGGTTTACGATGGTTTTATGATTTAAAATGACATGTTGCATGTGATTGAAACTCTTATTTTGAAATTATGATGGACTTACTGAGTATTATTCGTTAATACTCACCCTTTTCCTTTTTAAAATGTTTTCAGGTAAGGCTAAGATCGGCCCTAGCGCGTGACCGGAGATCAGCTACTCGAGTCATGGGAGCCGAGCGATTGCCATTCCGCTTCTTTTATGTTTCTAGATGTACATAGAACTCATGTTAAGTTTTTAAATGTTAGGAGGATGTTTCAAAATCTTTTAACCTTTCTTTGTAAATCGTGCACGTGTATTTGGTTTCTTCTGTTTGAACCCTAGCATCATATTGAGAAGTTTGTTGGATGCTAGGAGGTTGTTTGAAAATCCTAGAAGTGTGTTTTTCTATGTCTTATCAGGCAAGGGTAAATTTTTGGTTTTCGAATAGTTACGTCGTTATGCTGTCGAAATTTTCGGTAATATAGCGACGTGACTTAGTAATGACTCTTAGGTAGCGTGTTGAGCCTATAGGGTCGTTACAAAATCATTTTCACCCACAGTTACCTTATAGTTGCAATTTGTCTACGGTTGTGTGCCATTTTAATAAATTTTATTAAAACTCGTTCCCTTGGGTACGATACTCTGGAATACTCCAGCTTCTTTATTACTTCGATCACGTGCACTTACGTGTAGCGAAAAGCACCGATCAGTCTCCATGAGGCATAATCAACTTTTTGTGACGAATGATGGCCAACATTGAGATCTTCCATAAACTAAAATCTCCTTTGTCATCAAAACGTTCCACCTCAAACTTGGTACTCATTCAACAATAATTAAAGAAAATGGACAGCAAGCTTTTCTAGAATAAAAAAGGGTTTCAAGAATAAAAGAACAAAAAAAATATTTAAAGATTCTTTCATTTCAAGAAAGTATGTATAACAACCTATTTTATTCAAGAAAAAATGCTCTAAAACATGAATTTCAAGCTCTGATACCAATTTTTATTATTTAACCAAGATCACAATCCATGTATTTAGCCTTAATAAGCAAATTAGAGGTGATTTTGAACAAATTTTCTAAAATTGTAAGTGCTGGACAATGAATGAAATAACCTAGTAAAGAAAAAAAGGAAGAAAAAAAAACACAGTGATTTATAATGGTTCGGTCAAATTGACCTACTCCACTTACAAAGGGTCTTATTGGCCTTTTCTAGAAAATTTTATTAGACAATCAAATTTACAAAATACAGAACATAAGCAATAACAAGAATAGATCTAAAAGGATTTATCCAAGAAAGCAAAGAAAGAAAGAGAAATCAATAAAGAAAGAACTATACAACCTTTGTAGTGTCAAGGCTTTGCATTCAAGAGGACGAAATCGATTTCACCCCCTAATCGTAAGCCCCCTCACGAACAGCAGCAGCAAATCTCGATTGTTGCTGCAGAACCTCAAGAACAGAGGCTTTGGTTTCGTGGACAATAGTTGCAAACCTTGTTGGTTCAACATCCTAGCATTAAAGTGGTTCCATAATTCAACCTAGTCTACAATTAGCAACATTTAATTGCAAATCAAGGCTTAACGATTGCATTATTGATCCATCCTAATGGTATTTTGTTTGATTTACATTCATTTGTCATCATCTTTTTCCTATTCACTCATCTTATATACATTAAAATCTCAACTTTTCTCTGTGAGAAATCGACAATATCGTAGCCTCCAACAACAAAATATGGATTCTTCATGAACCATCTTTAACATCCCAAAGCTACAACCATTTTACCAAAACTAGCCAACAAAAAATATAATACCGATTAAAGTCTATCACCTATACGTACTTCATTTATCTATCATTGATAGATCATAAAATTTATCTATCAATTAATTACGCATAAAAAATAAACTACTCCAAATTGATATACACATTATATTTGTTTATAAATGATAAAATTTTAATATTACCATGTTAAATCACCAATCAACCTAAAAGCTTGAGATGATGGCCCCCTCAGTATTAATTGAGAAGGAAATGACATTACAAGGGTTTCGAACATAGGACCTTTATACCATGTTAAATCACCAATCAACCCAAAAGCTTAAGCAGATAGTTTATGATGAAATTTAATCTTATATCAATATTTTAACAAATTAAACTCTATCATAGATAGATATAACTCAAGGTTATCATTATCTATCAAATAATTAGGCATGTGAAATAACCTAGTCCACACAACCATTTTTTTTTTCTTCAGTACAACAAATTTGGACCAATTGGCATTCGAACCTCCGATCTCAAAGAGGTAGTACATGTCAATTATATGCTCACTTTGGCTAGTCCATACAACCACTTAATTGGCTTCGCCATAGAAATTATATTAGTAGAATGTTTCTATAAGAATGACAATGAATCATATCTTCCAATTTAATTTAAATAATTAAAAAAAAAAACACCCACTACATTCTCAATAGTTTTATTTAAAAGAAAAAATAACTTATACAAAGAAGATAAAATTCAAAGGTATTATAGGAATTAAATGAAAATAATAAATCCCAAAAATTGTTTGTGGGGTATATAAAATAAAAATTAAGCACGTAGGGCATATTTGAAAATCCACCTTCCAAATTAGGTCAAATCTGTAAAATTTAGCTCGAATAACGAGGAGAGTTTTAAGCCCAATTGGCCTAGGCCCATGATAGCATGCATAAGTGTGATATTTATAGGCTTAGTTTTATGCTAGTTTTGCTATAATTATGTGTGCTTTCATGTATTTTTATGTATATTTTGCACAAACCGAGCAATTGGAGCAAAACTGAAGTAGTGTGGAGTATTTAGACGAATTTGGAGCATAATTTAGCTATATTTGAGGATCCAAATGTTGAAGAGAAGGAAACAAGCTTGTGAGCCCAAGAGTATAGCGTTGGAACGCTACATCAGCAGCCATTCAACCTTGGACTACAACAAGCATAGCGTTGCAACGATTTTTGTAACGTTGCAATGCTACCATGATTTGTAAAAAAAGGAAAAAGGGACAACGTTGCAACGTTGCCCACTATTTATAAATAGGAAGTTTATGTTTCATGCAAGGGGGATCCGTTTTAGAGAGACTTAAACCCTAATTTTGATAGAGGAACTGCTTTAAGGTCTAGAGGTCATATTGGAGAGCTAAGGAAGAGATTCAAGGCTCGAGGTCCTGGGACATCACATCAAGAACAAGTGTTGGCACGCGCCGTCTAGTTTTTCTCTATTCTCTCTACTTTGTTTTCTTTAATTTTGAGATTTCTTGGACTGTATTTGAATGTAATTGAGTAGTGTAGAATCATGGTTGATTGTATTATTTTTATAAGACTATGTTTGATTTATTGATTTGTGTTTTTGTAATGTGTTTTATGCATCTTGAATTAATCTTCTAAGCTTTTGGCCATAGCTTTGTATGTTAAGTTACGTTTAGCTTGAGAAAGTAAATTTAACTATGTTGGGATTTATGCCCTAAAGTCATGTAATTAATTAATTAATTAATAATTAATAATTATTTTGATTATTTTATTTGCAATATAATATTATCCATTATATGAAAAATCTAAGGTTATTAGTGTAATCTTGAACAGTATGTGGTTGACATACGGGAGGATCATGTTCAAGAAATAACCTAAATGGTCATATTATATGGATAAGGTTGGGTGCCTTATCCTGGTAACACTATTATACGGCTCACTTTGTAATAGTTACAAATGATTTGATCCAAATTATTCATGTAGAGACATGTGAGTGGGGGTACCTTATACAATGACTTTGTATAAGACTGGACTACGAAATATTTAATCTCTCTTTATAAATCCGTTAATTAAGAAGATTAATATTTCATCATGATGATCATATGCGACTCAATATTAATCCTGAGTGAGTTATGAACTCTTGTCTGTGAGGGCTTGTCCTTTGATTTGCATGGGTGAGAGTGGCATTTGTAGCCGATTCAATATGCCTACCATTTTGGAGACTTGACCAATAGGAAGTTGGGAACATAATCTCATAAGATGAAATTCATTCATTCCTATATAGGGTAAGTAGATGAGTAGTTCCCTTAAGTGCTGATTTCGGGACTTGAACAATAGAGCCCCACCCTCTCACTGGCCCGAGAGGGACTTAGTTTATAATTAGATTATAAACAGATTGTTCATTAGAGGATCAGTGGTACTTAAGGTGCAAGATGTAATTAGAAGGGTAAAACGGACTTTTGACCCAGTTGTAATTACGAATAACACGTGAAGAATCAACTTGCATGTAGTGATTATATCCATAGACACAACTTGTCCTACAGTACATAAGAGTGCAACTCTAGGTCTATAGTGGAGTGACTTATAGTTAAGGAATGAAAATTAATTAATTGATTTTGTATCATTGGAACTTATAATATGTAGGTCCATAAGATTCCCTTACTAGCTTATAGTAACACTAAAAGATTAATTTAGTTGAAAGAAAAATTTGATATGTTCAAATTAATATTTAATATATTAGATATATTAAATATAAAAGAGGATAATATATTTATTGTATTTGATACATTAAATATTAAAATTTGAAATGTTCAAATTAATATTTTATATATTTTATATATTTAATATAAAAGAGGAAAATATATTTATTATATTTGATACATTAAATATTAAAATAATTAATGTATATTAGATACATTAAATAAAAGATATTTATAAAATTTGAATAAGATTCAAATAAATAAATATCGTAGGAGATTTGAATGAGATTCAAATAAGTATAAGATATATTTTAATATATTATATATTACAATATAATATTTTAGTTATGGCAAATATTTGTCCTTGGTCTCTATAAATAAGACCCTTGGGTTGAGCCATTAGACATAACACACATCTCCTCAATAGAGATAATTAGAGAATTCTCTCTAGACCTCTTCCTCTCCAATCCCTTGTGGATTTTCTTTCAAGAGGCTCTCACAAGCCTTGGTCCTATGTTCAAGTCATAGCTATGAAGATTTTATGGAGGAGATAAAGATCCGCCAGAAAAATCTCCATATTTACTCCAAGTAAGTTTGCTTTTTTTTTTGGGTTTAATTTTAAATAAAATCAAAAATGATCTCATGCTTCCACTGCGGAGCGAAACGTTCATTCCTACAAACTAAGGACTTAGATGCATGACTAGGATTGGTCTATTGCATGGGAATGAATAGGCTAATGTTAGAAGCCCTTAAGAGAATTTCATAATGTTATGCTTAATTGTAGAAATAGACTGAGAAGTTGATGTACGTCTTTGCATGAGTTCAATTGGACTTGAGAGAGTCAATTGAATACCTTAGTTATTCTTGGCTTAGGACTATTGCATGTTTCATAATTCTTTAATCAATTTCATGGTTGTGCTTCATGGATTGCAATTGAAAAATATCTCTCTAAAATTAGACTCCAACTTTGTAAATAATAGTTTAGGTTCTTTTTATTTGTTAAAAAATCAAACCAAAGTTATATTTCTCTAAATAAAATTGGGCATAATTAAGTATGGTATTTAATTAAATCTAAGAACTCCAGTCTCTGTGGATGACCCTGGCCACTATTATTGCAAAATATTTAGAGATCCGATTTTTATAAATTTAATCTTGATAGGGTCTTCGACAAACCTCTTATCACCCCAAATGTCTAGGTCTATATAAAGAGACATTAGGGATAAGATTTCATGTTATTCACTTCAAGGGACGGTATTCTGTTGACCTAAGTTGACTAGTGAGGTGTTTCTTCCTTTTTTGTTACAACTTTGTCGAAGCAAATGTATAAATTCTCTTCTCTTTTTTTTTTTTTTTTTGAGTTGTAAATTCTTTTTTGTTAATCCCTTTAGAGTTCATCTTTTTAGAGTTAATCATTAGGATAGCATTAAAAGATAATTTGTAATTTCCCTCTCCTATGGCATGGTAGGAAAATTTTCATACATCATCCATTTAATTGCTAACACGTGGCATTTCATTTTATACTTAAAAATATCGTAGATTTTTTATTGGGCCAAAGTTTTGAGAAGGAAATGTTCCAATTGGCTGTCTTCCTTTTTAAGAAAAAAAAAAAAGCAAAACTTTTTGCCTTCTATATATTATTAAAATCTTTTCTCAATATTTTTACTCTTTATCTTCTTTATTTATTTATTTATTTATTTTTCTTCTTCACTAATATTTTAAAATTTATTCAACATTTTCCTTTTCTTCTTTTCATATTCTTTACTATGTTATGCTTTCTTCTCTACTAATTTTTTCATTCTTTTCATTCGTAAAAGGTTTTGTACTCCAACTATTTCTATTCATTTATTTCCTTTTCTTTTTCTTTGTCTTAATTGTTAACTTAATTTATAGCTTTCTTAAGCATCAACTTTTATGTTTTCTTTTTGTTTTATTATACTTATAATTCCTTAATACATATATAGGTAACAAATAAAATCTAGGTTAAATTATAAATTTAGTCAGTAATAACCCACCTTGGATCGCTACTGAAGACTTATTCCACACGCTCTTAACCTAGAACAAGAATAAAATTAAAATAAACTCTCGACAAAACCAAACAAAAAATTCACAAAATTCACTTTATTTCGGGATTTAGGTTCAAAACAAAATAAACTTGTAAAATATTTCAATATAAAGATGATTTTGCTAAAATTAAAAGTAACCAAAAACATAACTGAAACACGAGGGAAGGAAACAACAGGGAACTGGACAACTCTTCCATTCTAGAAAATAGGAAACAACTATATCTCCATAGCCTTGCCAAGCCAATACCTCTGCCACGCGCCTCTTGAGTCACTAACCACCTGAAAATTGAAATATAGTGTAGCATAGGGTGAGTATAAAAATACTCAGTAAGTAGCCAACTTAAAGTCCAAAGGTCCGCAACACCACTACAAAAGCCAACCTACAAACCACAACGTTCCTGATCTCCCTCAAGTTCTACACTCCCTTAGCTGAATGACCACCTAACCCACCCCCACCTACGGTATTGTCTCATTGTAATACCCTAGAGCCATGCTTCCTATCCAGGGCTTCATCCCCACAGCTAACATACAACAAGAAGGATCACAATCCCTCAAGCCACACCTCAAAGGCCCACCAGCCCTCTGGCTAACACCTGCAATGAAGGACACATCTTCCATGCCATCACACACCAGGGTACACAACTCACTAGCTAGTCTCTACAATGAAGGACAAGCCCTTCAAGCCATCTGATAGGACCTATAAAGTTTTATTTAATCATACTTAATTCTTGTTAATTGAATAGTTTTTATGTGTCTTCATGTTTATTTTGTAGGTACTTGAGCAAAAGACGTATTTGGAGACTTTATGTTGAATAACGATTCAAACGAGCCAAACCGGAGGTCATTCAGACACCTGAGCAAAAAGTTAGAGCAAAATTACCAAATTTGTCCAAGGAGCAGCGTCTCAACACCACTCAACGCTATGCTCAACGCCAGTAGCATCTGAACGCCATGCTCGACACTGCTCAACGCTATGATTCTGTCTTTACTCAACACTACTCGACATCGTGGTTTGGCTTGCTCAATGCCAATAGCGTCTCAACGCCATGCTCGACGCCACACAGACGAGAAATTATTCTTTCCTTTTTTGCTAGAGCAGAGTCTCAACGCCACCCACGACGTCTCAACGCTACCACAACCCTATTTATAGCACTTTTTCACTCTAGGGTTGGGACTTTTGCCTTATTTGCTTAGACTTTTAGAGAGAGCTTTTGAGAGCTTTTCTCTTTCTACTTTTACACTTTTATTGTAGCAAATCAAACCATGTTTAACAGGAGATATACTATCATGATGCTTGGCTAAACTCCACGTTTCCAGTTCAGAGGTTGGTTGTAATCAATTGCAATATTGTGAGGCTTGAACCTTAACGTAGTTTTCTTTTAATTGCAAGTATTCTTTGATTCCAGTGTTAATTTTATAAGCATGTATTTTTTATTGAATTGAAGCCTCGATCGCTTTACATGTTTGATTGCTAATCATGATGCATGATCCGTAATTGTCATGTTGATTGAACCGGTAGCGTTAGGATTATTACATGTGTATGTTTTGTGGGTTTCTATATTACATGGCTTGCATGTTTAATTCAAAGAATGAAATGAGCATCTTAATTAGATTAAAGTATTTCATCTAATTAGTTGTCTTGGTCCTTCCAAAGCACTTAATGCCTTTATCTAAATAATTTGGAACTGTTTCGTCAAAATTGTTTAGGTAATTAGCGTTAACTTGACGTTTGTTAGAGTTAACGGCCTTAGGAAATTTGCTACTTTTTGGGGTTTCCTAATAAGTTGACCAAGTGCTTGCATTGTTAAATTTAAATATTTTAAATGTCTGTGATCAATTTTTGCAATTGAGTAGAACTGCACCTTTGAATTGGAACTTGGTAAGATTTGATCTATCTTTATTCTTATTTGCTTATGTTTTATTTTATTTATAAAAACAAAAAAAATCCCCCTTTTTAATTATTTTCTCTTTGCAAATTTGATTTGAGAAATTAATATTCGGTTCCCTGAGATCGACCCGGTCCACTCAATGCTACAAGTAGCTTAGGATCAGTTTATAAATTGTAATTTGATGAGCCCTCGACAAGCTCGCATCACCATCACATATCAGGGTACTCAATCCACTAGCTAGTTTCTACAATGAATGACACACCCTCCATGCCTTCACATATCAAGATACACAACCTACTAACTATCACATCTCATAAACATCCTAGGCAAGCATGCTCCAGGTGGGGTAATAGATGTCACTAGCCTAATGGTCCTAGGTCATTCCCTAACTCTAACTGGGTTTTCAAAACTATATCTCCATAACAATCAACAACACACAAGATCAGCATAGACAAGTCTTACAATTACCATCAACAACCACTCCAATCAAGTCCTCCAATCATAAAAAGCATTCATGAATCTCAGGCATAAACTCATCCAAGGTTCTACACAGGATTCACAAACACCAAACATGAACCTCGGGCACAAACTCATCCAAGGTTCTACATTCGAATCACGAACAACAATGATGAACCTCGACACAAACTCATCCACGGTTCTGCACATGATTCACAAATACCAACCATTAGTTTGCAACTTTGAATCCCTTAACCATGATAGCCATGTGTTTAGGAAAACTTAAGCTCATCACGATAAATCTCAGATCAATTTAGCCAACAACCACATGTCCCACATACACACATCTAAGCACGCTTGTTCATTCACAAATCTCCACAAGCATAAACCAAACTTATTCAATCACAAACTTAGGCAATTTATTAAGGTGCTACACATGTTAACCACAATTAACTCAAAACTTTAAGCCCCTATTTCCATTGTAGCCACATCCTAATGCCACTTTTAGCTCAAAACAACTTCCACACTGATCCACTAACCATCACATGCCTCATAAACACAAATTCAGACATGCTTTCACAATTCACAAAATTTTTAAACATAAACCAAATTCAAATAAGGCCTAATCCAAATGACTACTTACCTCACAGGAGAAATTAAACAATACTCCAAGGAAGACCAAAAATTCCTTCTTGAACACTTAGCACCACCTAGCAAATTAAAGCAACAAAAGATTAATCCATGGAATGAAGTTAAAATCACCCCAAAAAATTCAATAATTAAATTGGAGTTTAACTCGATAAGGTAGTGAAAAGTCTCACCTTTCAAATTCACCCAACTATAAATTAGCTTGCTGAAAGTTATGTCAAAACAATCCAACTCCAATTGTCCAACCTCACTAAACAATGGGTATCCTTCAATTAATTCCGAAAATATGTGGGTACGCTTAAACGTACCAAAACAATTCCTAAACTGAACAAAAAATCTCGAAGATGCGTCCAATTAATTTCAATTCAAGCTTAGCATTAATCGTGTTGAAAAATCACCAAAATTCCAATAAATCTTACTCAAATCAGCGATCCTGCTTGCTGGACAGCAGCTCGAAGGATCCAATTTCGTCACAATGGCCTCCAAAAACCATGGGTTTCTAAAGTTTGAATTCAAAACATTGTGGGTTAGCTTTCAATCACAAACACAACCCTTAAATTCAACTTTAAATATCACAAATCACCTCGAAACAACGACGAAAAACTTTCCCACGACAATTAGAGCATTACCCACACAGGAGAAAGCCGAAAATCGCCTGAAGAACGCTGTTGTAGAGATGGAAATGGAAAGATGACGGCGTGGTGAAGATCTGTGATGGGTGAGGCGTGGCGGTGGCTAGAGACGATGAGCAAATCGGCAATCTGGCATACGGCGAAAGGCTGGCGGATCGAGTTTCTAAAAGGTGAAGACTCTGTCGGCAGGGGTGCTTTCAACGGAACAACGACGTTCGGCAAGGACCTGCAAAGATCGACGAGGGCATGGTGATTGCGGCTGCTGTTCGACGAGGGAGAAGAAAACAAAGGAGGAAACATAAGAAGAATGGGGGAGGGGTCCTGGCGTGCAGCTTCGGGGAGAGAGAGAGAGAGAGATAGAGAGATAGAGAGAGATGATAAAAAAATAAAAGCAAAATAAAAAGAAAAGAGAGTGGGAGGGGGGTTGTTGCGTGAGAATGGGAGAGAATTGGAGGTGGTTATTGACTTTCTTTCTTTTTTTTAACTAGAACCCCCTTTCCCAAACAACACCCAAAATGAAATTCCCTTTTTATCCTCATTCAACTTCAATCCCAAAATAACTTAAATAATTCCACTTTAACATAAGGTATACATCTTATACAACATTTAATTCCAATAGTGACCAAATAAAGAAAAATATCGGGCATTACATAGTCTCTATGGTTTGGAGAAAGTTAGAATTAGTCCTTATGGTTTAAAAGTTAGAAATTCATTCTTATGATTTGATAAAACCTCATAAATAGTTCATATAGTTGGATAAAATCCTCATAAATAGTCCTTACCACAGGAACTAATTCTAACATTTAAAATCATATGGACTAAATTCTAACTTTCTCAAAACTATAGGGACTAAATTTGCAATTTAACCTAAAATCTAATTCTAATATGATAAACGTGGAATAAAAGCTACAAATAAAAATAATTTTATTAAAATTGTACTAAAAAACTGTGGAATAAAAGAAATATGTAATTATTCAAAAATAAAGTTACAAATAAAGATAAAATATTATAATGGATAACAAATAAAATAAAATTATAATATTAATCAAAGTGAGACAAAATAATTATTCAATTATTTGAAACAATAAAGTTATAAATAGAAAATGAATATAATAATTAAAATGAAATAAACTACTATTCTTGCTTATTTTAGTTTTAAGACGTGTAAAATAATTTAAAGTAATAGTGAAAGAAAACATAAAAATAAAAATAGAGAAGATGAAGAGAAGAAAAGGAGATTGTTATATAGATTTTAAAATACTAGTGAAGACGGAAAAAAAACAATGAATAAAGATGATAGAGAATAAAAATAATAGAAAAATATTTTAATAATAAATAGGAGAGAGAAAGTTTTTCTTTTTCTACAAAGAAGGCAACCAATTTGAACATTTCCTTCTCAAAATCACGGGCCCTTGTGGAAAATTTACAGTTTTTTCAATATAAAATCAAGTGTCATGTGCTAGCAATTGAATGGAGGAGGTCTACTAGTCAAGTGAATGGGAACTTGTGATTTATAAAGAGATATCTTCATGTCATTTTACGAGTCTTATTGGAATATGTAAGGGTTCATTAAGTTCATGTGTTTTTTTTTATAGTTATTACCTAAGATCATTAACTTTGAAATCTCTAAAGTCTTTTCTAAACACCTATAAATAGAGGTGATATGCAACCCATCCCATCATCAAGCAATCACGCTCCAATTGAGCAAAGTGTCACAGCACTCAATCAAAGAAGTTTCTATCCATATCTTCTTTATTTTAAAATCTAGCATACTTTCTTCCATTGCCTACAACAAATTCAAAGGACATAAGCCTTCGTGATCTTATAAACACTGCCATAAAGTGTGCAAGGAATATGAGTGGCTTAGTGCAAGACATTTGTATAAGAGGGATTAAAATGACTCATTCTGCCAAGTGATGAGACAAAGCAATTGAGAAAACATCAAAGAGTCATTGAGATGTCATTTACAACAAGAAGCAAAGGGAGGTTCAATATTACTTTGCTACAAGGGAACTTGTGAATCTTGATGAAATCTTTGAGTCTCTATTGTTTTGACCAAAATTCTAAGAGAAATTATATCTTGAATGTTATTCAATTGAGTCAAGATTGGGACAACTTTAAGAGAAAAAAATTCCTTCAAGAAAGCTCTAAGATTGAAGATGTGCTTGAACAAATGCTAGAGTGCACTATTGCTCGAGAGGGTTGGAATTGTTGAAATATAAACTTGGTTTTGAGTAATTAGTATTTGGGCCTAGTCTAAATAAAAGCCCAATTTCTAGAAACATTTTAAGTACTATAATATTCTAGATATATCTCTTTTTGAAGATATTTTAGAGTATGATGTAGAATTCTCTAGAATGTGAGAGAAAAATTGTATTTGTAAAGAACATTCTAGAAAGTCATTTGTAACCACTAGATTGTATATGTATTGGCAAAACTATAGCCATTAGTTTAGGAGATGCAACTAGTATAAATAGAGGTGATATCTTAGAGTTTGTATCAAACCAAAAAGCTAGAAGTGACCAATAAAATAAGTAGCCTATTTCTCAAAAATCTATCTTTCAAGCTTAACCTCCAATCTCCAAAAGTTTCTTTCCAACAAAGTGGTATCAAAGCCTGAAGATCCTTTCTAGAAGATGGCAAGTAACAACATGGTCCCATTCCAAGTCCCAATGCCTAACAAAAGCAACTACGATAATTAGCGCATCAAGATGAAGGCTCTTCTTGGATCACAAGATGTATGAGAGATAGTAGTGAAAGGACACATCAAGCTGGCGAATGATGGTAGTCTTTCTCAAACACAAAGAGACAATTTGAGAGACTCAAGAAAGAGAGACAAGAAGACTCTCTATCTAATCTATCAAGGATTAGATGACGATGCTTTTGATAAGATTTCAAAAGCAAAGACGATGAAAGAAGTATGGGAGAAGCTTCAAATATTGTACAAGGGAGCGAATGCCGTCAAAAAGGTACGTCTTCAAACTCTAAGGGTTGAGTTTGAATCTTTGCATATGAAAGAAGGGGAAGTCATCTCCGACTATTTCTCTAGAGTCATAGTGGTCACCAATCAACTTAAGGGAAATGGTGAAAAGCTAGATGATGTAAAATTTATGGAGAAAATACTAAGATCATTAAATCCAAAGTTTGAAAATATTGTTGGCATAATCGAAGAAACAAAAGACTTGGAGGCTATGACAATTGAGAAACTCTTGGGTTTATTACAAGCATGTGAAGAAAAGAAAAGGAAGAAGGAAGGAATCGTCGAAATTACTCAAGTTGCGAGTTGACTCAACTATTAGAGGAATCAGTCACAATGATAGAAGCCAATGAGGACGAGGTCATGGTGAACATTGAGGATGAGGAAGAGGTCATGGACAGGGTCAAGGATGAGATTGGAGGCCTTATGAGGACAATAACAACTTCCAAAGAGAAAGAAATTCAACAAAAGGTCGTGGGCAAGGCAACTCAAAATCAAGGTATGATAAGTCAAACATTAAATGCTACAATTGTCAGAAATTTGGTCATTATGCATCTGAATGTCGAGGTGCTAGTAACAGTAAAGTTAAAGATAAAGCAACTACATTGAAGAAAGAAATCAAGAATGTGGCACCTTATTGATGGCTTGCATAGATAACGAATAGAATAAAGATAATATATGGTACCTAGACACCTTGGCAAGCAACCATATGTGTGAAAAAAGGAGCATGTTTGTAGAACTCGATGAATCGGTGAGCGGCAATGTAGCTTTTGGAGATGAATCCAAGGTAGAAGTAAAATGAAGAGGTAACACTCTTATCCGATTGAAGAATGGTGAGTATCAACCTATTTCAAATGTTTGTTACGTGCCAAATATGAAGAGTAATATCTTGAGCTTGGGCCAACTCTTAGAGAAAGGTTATGATATTCAATTAAAAGATAATTACCTTTCTATAAGAGACAATACAAGTAACTTGATTTCTAAGGTGCCAATGACAAGAAATAGAATGTTCGTACTCAACATTCAAAATGATGCAGCGAAATGCCTCAAGATGTGTTACAGAGATGCATCTTGGCTTTGGCATCTTGGCTTTGGGCATCTCAATTTTAGGGGATTAGAGTCACTCTCCAAGAAGAACATGGTGAGAGGATTACCTTCCATATGCCACCCCGATCAAGTGTGCGAAGGATGTCTACTTGGAAAATAATTCAAGAAAAGTTTCTCAAAAGAGTCAAACTCAAGAGCTCAAAGGCCTCTGGAACTCATACACACGGATGTGTGCGGTTCAATCAAGCCAAGCTCACTTGGTAAGAGTAATTATTTCCTTCTCTTTATTGATGATTTTTCAAGAAAAATATGGGTGTATTTCTTAAAGCATAAATTAGAGGTGTTCGAGAATTTCAAGAAGTTCAAAGCCCTTTTTGAAAAAGAAAGTGGTTTGGTAATCAAAGCCATGAGATCTGATCGTGGAAGAGAGTTCACATCAAATGAATTTCAAAAGTATTGTGAGACCATGGAATTCGACGACCCTTAACAGTGCCGAGATCCCACCAACAAAATGGAGTGGCAAAAAAGAATAATAGAATCATTTTGAATATGGCAAGAAGCATGCTTAAAAGCAAGAAATTTCCAAAGGAGTTTTGGACAGAAGCATTGGCGTGTGCAGTCTACCTATCTAACTTATCTCCAACAATAAGCATATATGGAAAAACGCCACAAGAAGCATGGAGTGGAAGAAAGCCTGGGATTTCCCATCTCAGAGCCTTTGGAAGCATTGCTCACGTGCATATACTAGATGAATAGAGAAGTAAGTTGGATGATAAAAGTGAGAAGTACATTTTCATCAGTTATGACTCTAATACTAAAGGGTTCAAGCTGTACAACCCTGATATAGGAAAGACAATCATTAATCGAGATGTAGTATTCGATAAAGAAGGAGAATGGGATTGGAGATAACATGATGAAGACTACAATTTCTTTCCGTACTTTGAAGAAGATGACATGGAACAAACAAGGATAGAGAAAACAAGCGAGGAGCTTTCTACCTGTTGGGATTTATGCCCTAAAGCCTCGTAATTAATGGTTTATTTAATAATTAATAATAATTTTGATTATTTACAATATAATATTATCCATTATATGAAAAATTCAAGGTTATTAGTATAATCCTGAACAGTATGTGGTTGACATACAAGAGGATCATGTTCAAGAAATAACCTAAAGGTTCATAGTATATGGATAAGGTTGGGTGTCTTATCCTGGTAACACTATTGATACGACGCACTTTGTAATAATTACAAATAGTTTGATCCAAATCATTCATGTGGAGACATGTGAGTGGGGGTATCTTCTACAATGAGTTTGTATAATACTGGGCCACGAAATATTTAATCTCTCTTTATAAATCTGTTAATTGAGAAGATTAATATTTCATCAAGATGATCATATGCGCCTCGATCTTAATCCTAAGTGAGTTATGAACTCCTACCTATGAGGGCTTGTCCTTTGATATGCATGGATGAGAGTGGCTTTTGTAGCCAATTCAATAAGCTTATCATTTTGGGGAATTGACCAAATAAGGAGCTAGGAACATAATCTTAAAAGATGGAACTAAGTCTTTTCCATATAGGGTAAGTAGATAAGTAGTTCCCTTAAGTGCTGATTTTGGGACTTGAACAATGGGGCTCCACCCTCTCATTGGCTCGAGAGAGACTTAGTTTATGGTTGGATCATAAACAAATTGTTCATTAGAGGATCAATGGTACTTAAGGTGCAAGATGCAATCACTAGTACAAATTTGGGTTTTATTGACGGGCATTGTCCGTCATTAAAAGGAAACAATGACGGGCGCCCGTCCGTCATCTTTTCGAGTGTCATCGTAGGCTACAATGACGGACACTATTTAATGACGGACATTGCCCGTCATTAAAAGTCGTCTGCCATCATAGCCTATAATGACGGTCAGCTTTTAATGTCGGTCAATGTATGTCATTAAAAGTCAATGTCTGTCATTAAATGTCTGTTTTAATGACAGGCAATGTCCGTCATCTTTTCCTTAATAATTTAATAAAAAAAATTGTTGGTTGTCCAACAATATTTTTCTTTCTCGACCTATGCACGAAATAAAATCTCAATAATATTTTTACACAACAATCAACTCAACAAACATAACTTTAATTAATAAAATGTAATATATATAAATACACTTCATCTTTGATTGTTATATATTTTAAACAACATGAGAATCCGACAACATTAAGGATAATAAATGCGAAATTAGTCATAATAAACTGAAGTTTGAAGCTTGTTCAAATGAGAAACTCGATGAATCGAATGAGAAAATTCGACTTGAGTTGATATCCACCCAAGGCTTCGTAAGCCCTTTATATGTCTATTCAAAATCTCCCCGTTCGAGTAGTTCGAACACGACAATTTCTCAACTAATACCTCATATCTGTAACAAGTTCCACAACATATCAAAAAATTGAACAAATTGCAACACAAAACTTACATAAACATGAAAAAAATAAGCTTAGTTGAGAGAGAATTTAACACTTGTTTTTAGGACCCTACAAACTCTACAATTTTAACTGAAAGCATAGCTAATTAAAACAAACTCCCATCTAAGTATACAAACAAACAATAAGAAACACATCAAACAAAGTAAAACCAACCCTTCAAATTTCAAAGGTACTCGAAAGCTAAGATAGAAAAATATTTAGTAAAAATTGCAAGTTATCTCCTATGGCAATTTCATCTTTCAACTATAGTCGGTCATAAAGTATTTCTAGATAAGATGCAAAAGTTTTAAATTTTTCAGCACAATGTCAAATTATGACAAAAGTAGCAGAACTGTCATTTAAGCATATAAAACAAGAGTAGCTAAAAAACATTGATTATTCACCTGTTTATGCCCTCTTGAACCAAGATATGGGCTCACACATGTGATAAAATTAACTAGGGGGAAGAACGTGACCTGCAAAGATAAGAAAAGGTTTAAGTAGAAAAACTATAAGAACAACTAGTCTCAAATTTGAAGTAAAGGTTTAAGTAGAAAAACTATAGGAACAATAGGTATTCAATTAAGACATTGATATAGTCATGTGTGTGAATCATTGATATCTTCTTCTACTTTAATTAATGGTTTGGCGTTGACGAAGATGACTCATAGAATGAAAACTTAGTGAGTTTGCGGAACAATATTGTATAGTTCAATGGACTTAACAGTTATTTGTGTATGCATCTACAGTTATGGATCTTTCTGAAATTAATAATTCAAAGCCCATCTAGATTTATCAAGATGGTTCTCTCTCAATTCTGACCATCAAATTTAACTGATACAGTAGAGTTCAAACTTCATCAAAGGGCCATTAAAAATTAGATCTTTTAAAGTCCCGGCTTCATGTAATAACTAATTGCACAAAGAATAGACCACACAGGAAATAATTCAGTTCACAGAGAATGTTACATAAATATCAACATCAAAGAGGACAATGAAAGTAGAATAGATTTGGCAGAAACACTCTTTTGCCTTCCTTCAACAATTATAAGCAGCATCACCATAAAATATATTAAGAAAAGATAGACTAAAGCATGGTTTTCTTAAATATCACACATCAAAAGTGCATTCAGCTAGTGACCATCTTTTTAGTGCACCATCATGACTCCCAATAATTCCAAGAAAGGTGCTTGTAAGTTGTAATGTAAGGTTTGATTGTTAGATCTTTTAGTGGGCTGCATACGAAAGAGTTTTCCATCCCAATTAATATTCAAACAGCATAGCATAATGAATTTGAGAAATAAAATCATGTCAATGGATGAGAAAAAGTAAAATATCACCTACTAAACTAAAGCTCACAGCTCAATTGCATGCCCTTTTAGATCAGTTCCCTATATGTATTATGGTTCAGTTGTTTCCAGAAATGGAGACATTGGGACCTACAGTTTTTTTCCACAACAACAACAAATAATTTATTTATTAATTTAAAAGAAAAAATTGCAATAGAAGTTATGTCTGAAAATTTACGTTTTAAATATTAAATTTTGAACAAACAATTATCTATAGAAGGTATGAGGTTACATCTACAGAAGTTATCAGGTAAGATAGAATGAAAGGCTCATTCCCACCAACACGAGCATATATATCCAGGCCAAAAACTAAAAGAACTATTCAATACGGTATTGTGCAAAAGTGCACTATTCGCATTGAATTCTTTAGCACTCAAAGAATATGTTGTGCAGCTAATAAACTAATTGTTGTTGAGTGCATACCAATGGATGAAAAAGGCCATTAGGTTTTCTCCCTTGCTATTGCAATACTCCAACCAGTGATTTCTTAGTTGTCCCACTGCTCTGGCTTTATCCTAAAAAACAAAAAATACACCATATTCAGAGGGAGGCACCATATTCAGATCTTACAATGTGGAGCCAAAGAATGCATGTAAACTTGTACCTTCGAAATTCTACACTAAGTTTTAGTGTACCTTCAAAGTTCTACACTAAGTACTTTCAAAAGAAGTTTTCTTCACACTAAAGGCGTGCTCCTTGCTATCACCATTCAATTGAAGAATATCAGTGGCATAGAAGTTGATAACATAATATGAAAGAGCAAATCAATTTCAATCATCGAATCACATTGTCTCGAACTCGTAAATAAAGAAAAAAAAACCATTGAGACTCTACCTTAGCTGCCCTGGTGGAATTGTAAAGATTTTGAAGCTGCTGATGGCATTGAATTTTGGTTCACTATGCCAACCCATGGGTGTTGTAGCCGATATGATATTCCTTCCAAAACCTTTAGGGACAAAAAAAACGTATGCGTTTCAATTCCTCCTTTAAACTAAAAACTAAGGATATATAATCTCTGAGCATTCTTACATACTCATTAACAATTCATATCTTGCTGCTATATAATTTCTTCTAGCAAGGCTTTAAAACTAATAACAGGATGGCAACTTACATCCAAGGCATTAGTTCCTTATCCATCAAGTCAAGCTTTGTCAACACTCCAAAAGTTCGTTCCCCTACTCAATTGCACAAGCAACATAATCACAAGCTTGGTAAGCTACAAAATTTATAGTTTCAATTTGAAAAAAAAAAGTTGAAAAAGAAAAGAAAATAAGAGAAAGGGAACTACAAGAAGAGCATACCAGTTGGGTCCACTTCCCTGGCAAGTTTTATAGCATCAGAAGTTGCTATGTCTTGATTGGCAGGAGATATTGCTAGAATGATGCAATTAGGCTGTAAAAAATGCACAAAACAAATATCACATATAACGTAATACATTTTATCATCAAGGCCTGCAACAACAAAGGTTTAAGTAGAAAAACTGCACCAACAATAAGTATTTAATTAAAACATACAGACACTATCCCAGTACCATCCAAAGCTCAATAACATTCAAAATTTAATTCACAATCATCAGTATGTATTCTTACCCATTGAGAAGGCACTCAAGCAAAAGCAATAAATGTTATAATCAATAATTAGTTGTAGGGCCAAATGAGAATCTCATCAGACTCCTCCAAAAGGCAAGTGCTGAAGATATTTTGAATTCTTAGTTTAAGAAATAAGAAGGCCATAACTTGCACACAATGATAACCAACAAATGAAGTTCAAAAAGAAAGGAAAAAGTAGTTAACAAGAAAGAGGGATAACTAGTTGAAGTTAAACTAAGTAATAGCAACAAAAACCTACTGTTTTACAAGCTAAACTTTTAGATTTGAGAATCTGCTTGTAGTTATACCTGTACAAAAGGCTACCGAAGAAGGGGAGATATAAATAACTAATACAATTGCACCATAAGGTACATCCAGGGATTCTAATAACATGATTGGAATTGCTATTGCACTTGAACACAACTATAGGGGTTTTCACTGAATTTAAACTCAAACAAGTAAGCCTTTAATGTCCGATAAACATGTAAAATATTAATTTTCAAAAAAGCCTCCACCATGGCACCCTTTCCTCTATAATATCTTCAAGCTTTGAAAAACCATAGAGTGCAAACTCAGCACCCGAAGTTTCTTCATCATTTTCATATTGCCTCTGCAACCAAAGAGAAGAATGAAAACCAAAAATACCACACGTGCAAGTTGCTCAAATGACTACCTTTATAATAACAAGTTAGAAAATTCAACAATTCAATTACTCTGTTCTGATTTCATATATATATGCTGTCAAGAATTCATTTAACACTTAAAATTCATCACATACACTCATATCTAAATAAAATCAATATTTGTTTCTTTGATTGAAGTCTTACAACAAACACATATAGGGTGTAGGAATCAAACCACATACCATGCAAAATTATGAGAACATACTTTCATGCCCTTTTATGTATTTTTAATCTGTTTGTGAAATTGTCACAAGAGGCAAGCTCTACCATGGAATCTATAATGCAGAGTTCTTTGATGCTTCTACTTTTGATTATCAATAAAAAATTATGATCGAAGCTCTATAAATGAATGGTCAATAAACCACAAGAGAGAGATCACAGAAATAGAAATAAAATTAGAGCTGAAAATGAGTTACAACTAAAATTCATTCATTACCATAGACAGCAGCTTGCAATAAAAAATAATGGACAACAAAACGGAAAAAAATTACAATTACTTGTTTGTACTTTCCTTGACAAATCTACTCAGCTATGCTTGACCAGATCGAAGTTTACGACGTCGATGACAGCTCCTAATATGGCAAATCGCACAACTCCACCGATGGAAATGCTAAGCAAATAGTTCTTGAGCGACAACGAGACTCCAAGACCCGCAACCTTTGCAACCTCTGGAATCACCATCGTCGCCGTCAGAGAGAGCGAGGGTTTCCTAGAGATAGGCGAGAGTTTGCTAGAGATAGAACGAGGGGTTTGTGAGAGAGAGCGATGGCAAAACTCCAAGACCTACAGCCTGTGCAACCTCCAGAATAACCATCGCTGCCGAAAAAGAGAGCAAAGGTTTGCTAGAGAGAGTTAGGGTTTGTGAGAGAGAGCGTGGGCGATGTTTTTGTTATCCACAATAATTTACCTTTTATTGTTATTTTATTTAAGTTTAATGACGGTCATCTGCAACCTTATTTTAAAAAACAAGCTTCTCCAACGCTTTTTTTATTGTCGTCATGGTTTTTCTCCGTGAAATTCTATGAGTGTCATTAAAAGGGGGATTTGTAGTAGTGAATTAAATTGGTAAAACGGACATTTGACCCAGTTGTAATTACGAACAGCTCTTGAAGGATTGACTTACATGTAATGGTTATATCCATGGACACGACTTGTCCTACAATGCATAAGAGTGTAACTTTAGGTCTATAGTGGAGTGACCTAAAGTTGATGAATGAAAATTGATTAATTAAAGAGTTTAATTAATTATTTTTGTATCATTGGAGCTTATAATATGTAGGTCCATAAGATTCCCTTACTAGCTCATAGTAACACTAAGAGATCAATTTAGTTGAAAGAAAATTTTAAAATAATCAAATTAATATTTAATTTTAAGTGTTCAAATTAATCTTTAATATATTAGATATATTAAATATAAAAGAGGAAAATATATTTATTGTATTTGATACATTAAATGTTAAAATAATTAATGTATATTAGATACATTAAAGAAAAGATATTTATAAAATTTGAATAAGATTCAAATAAAGAAATAAATATCGTAGGATAATTTAAAATATTTAATAAGATTTAAATATATTAAATATATGTATTTTAATATATTAGATATTAAAATATATATTATTTAATTATGACAAAGATTTGCCCCAGGTCTCTATAAATAAGACATTTGAGTTGAACCATTGATAGCACACAATATGTGTTATCTTTAGGCCCTACTTTATGCTAGTTTTGAGGCTTAAATATATACTTTCACATTCATAATTGTTTATTTTGTAGAAATTGAGTATTTGGAACAAAACGAAGATTTTAGAAGAAATATGGTGAAAAATGAGCTAATTGGGCAAGAAATTAAGTAACAAATTTGGGGACAATTTTTGGAGATGAAAAATATTCATGATTTAATTAGATTTTGGATTTCTAATTTGATTAGATTATGGATTCCTAATTTGATTAGGTTTTTTATTCCTAATTTAATTAAATCATGGATTCCTAATTAGACTAGGATATGGATTGACCCATTATAAATACTCACATTCTCTTCATTCAAGGCATTCAACTTTGGAGAGCACAACTCTAAAATTTTACATACAAGAGTGAGAAGAGACTTGAGAGAAATATTCAAGGCCAAGTTCGTGGAGATCATACGAAGACGGAAGATCGACACACTAGCATAGTTTTTTTCTTTCTCTTTATTTAGTATTTAGATGTTGGTTTAAGAGTTTAGATTTTGTGATAGTGAACATGAGTGGCTAAGCTCTTTTCTTATTCTTGAGATTGATGTAGCCATTAGACCTTATGTTTTAATTATTTAAATTTCATGATTGATTGTCTTTTATTTCATTCATGCCTTTATAGTCTTAATGCTTTTAACCTTTTGATCATAGATTAAATGTTGTGTTGGTCTAAATTAACGCTTGAGAAAGGTAATTTAGATTAGATCGTAATTGCATAACTAAAGATAATTCTAACTTGATAATGATTAGGACTCCTTTCGAAGTTGTTAATGAAGGAACTTAATGCTATGCATATCATTAAAAATCATCAGAGATGTAGGTTTTGCCATATTGCATAAGAATTGTTTGTCCTTGAAAAAGTCATTTATGATAAAAGACTTCTAGACTTATGAAATATTTGCATGATCAATCTTGAAAATTTAGGTAGCTTAAATATAGGTCTAATAGGTGAAATCAACTCCCTAGGATAGTTTCTCCTTTGATTGTTTCAAATTTTTAATCTTTTTATTTCAAATTTTACAACCATCATTGATTCTGTTTTCTAAATAAAATTGGGTTATTATATTAACAATACTTAAGTGAATTAGAAAAACCAATCCTGAAGAGGATACTCTTTACTCAAAACACTATATTAAAACTTGACCCGAACACTTGTGGTATTGCACAAAAATTACGCAACATCCATTATAGCACACATTTCCTCAATAGAGAATTAGAGAATTCTCTCTAAACTTCTTTCTCCCTAATCCCTTGTGGATTTTCTTTCAAGAGGCTCCCACAAGCCTTGGTCCTATGTTCAAGTCATAGCAAGTAGCCTTTATGGAATTGGAGTTTCAACCTCATTGGAGTTGGAGCAAGAATATTAAAGACCCGCCAGAAATATCTTCATAAATATAAAGGTCTTTATTGTTTAACCTTAGTTTTTATTTAATTCTAAGTAAAATAAAAGACGATCCAATGCTTCCGTTGCGGGATGAAGTGTTCATTCCTATCAATTGGTATCATAGTCTACTTTGATTTTTATTTAGAACTAAAAGTTCATTTGATGGGCATTTTAATTTTGTTCATATATGTGATATGTGGTTTGCAAATTGATTGTTTAGACTTTTTCGCATTAGAATTTTTTCACTTTGATTAAATCAAGTGTAAAACCCATAAGGGTTAGGCTTTGTTGTAATTTTTATTTTAACGAAATAAAGATGCCAACAAAGAAGTAGACGGTGAGAAAATTGAAGCCCACAATCATTCCTTCACTTTGGACAACAATTTTTAATTTGGCTACTTGTGTTTAGAAGATAAGAGTTTCTAAACTCTAAAGTTGGATGGTCCAACAAAGGAAAAAGATTTTGAAGACCAAATATATCTTGGATTTAAATTATTGTAATTTAAATGGTTTTTAATTTCTTAGGATATGCCAAACATGCCGGTCAATTATGCTTGGCTTTAATTTAATTATGCATGAGATGTATGTTGTAAATTAATTATTGCAAAAAGTATGTCATTTAGATTAAAATCTCACTATAGGTTAAGCATGATCATACATCTTAATTACTTTTGAATATAATTGTTATATTTGGAAAATTTGATTAGGATGTTTCCTAATAGAATTAAGATGCTTTCCTAATAAGTTTATATTTATATCTTTGAATATAATTTTTATATTTGGAAAATTAAATTAGGATATTTCCTTTCATAAATGAAATCCATGTTTTCCTAGTAGGATTAGGATATTTTCTAATGAGAATAAGGTTTTCTTAAAATAAAGATATTTTGATTCATGCTTTAAATAGTCCAAAATTTGAATTTAATTTATCTTTATTTGTTTTCTAATAAAATTAGACTCTTTCGAAATAAGATTAGATCTTT
This sequence comes from Trichosanthes truncata, assembly GCA_033996785.1. Taxonomy (NCBI): domain Eukaryota; kingdom Viridiplantae; phylum Streptophyta; class Magnoliopsida; order Cucurbitales; family Cucurbitaceae; genus Trichosanthes; species Trichosanthes truncata. The sequence continues at coordinate 5,227,356 of JAWPNB010000004.1, forward strand.
TAATTTTCTAATAAGATTATGTCTTCCATAAATAAAGATAATTTAATTCAAAGATAAAATAGTTTAAGTTTTGAATTTAATTTATCTTTATTTTTTCTAATAGGATTAGAATAAAATACCCAGGATGATCATTTAAATTTGTTTTAAAATGTTTAAAATAATAGAATTTTAAGATTATCCAATAAGTGAGTTGGTTTTTTAATAGGACTAAAAACAAGGCTTAATAATTCACTTGGGTTTATTAATCTAATAATTATTAGTTAATTAAAGATTAATGAATTTGAAATAAAAATTGACTAAAAGGGAACTTTGTATATGGACGTTTCCGTCTAGACTGGGATATTTAAGTTGACCGAAATGGAACACCTCTAACTGAGAACTGATCTGGAAGTTGAATTAGTCAAATTTTATTTAACTTCACTAAACATGCTCATAATGTGATTAATTTTTTTTTAAATAGTTTAAGAACTTGGTAATTTACATTAAAATCAATCTAACCAACATAAGGGTTATGAATGGTAGATTGAGGAACTTAGATAAATGAGATTAGCCTAATTTGTCTAAGTTCTAGAAAACCCTATGTCAAAATACTTAGTAGGAGAAAGACATATGTCAAGATATCCTACGGTCTCTATTATTGATTCACATCGTGAGAGTCATGCGGGGCCTTGAAGAGGCTTTTGGACCGTCCTCCCTACGAAATGTGTTTGCATGGATGAATATCAGGGTGAATTTTTTGAGAAAGTATTATAGTAACTAGGAGAAGGAAATGTGTCAACATATCCTACGATCTCCATCATTGGTTCACATCGTGAGATTCATGTGGAGCCTTGTGGCGACTTTTGGACCGTCTCCCTACAAATTGTGTTTGTATGGGTCAATATCAGGGTGAACTCCTGAGAATGATAGGATTGTAGTTTTGTTTCCAATACTTGATCTACCTACGACGACACTTGTTGGGATAAAATTACAGGATCTAAAATGATGGGTCACACTTACAAATGACTTATTAAGATTGTTAATAATGTTTTGGACCAGACTAATGATAACTAAATATTATAGGAATAAGAGTTATTCTGGTATAATACTTAGTTGAAATTGTCTTAGTTTAGTGAAGGAACACTTGACCTACCCTACGACGACACTTGTTTTAGCTCACTAAAGTTATTATGTCAGTTTCTCTCATAATTTTTAATTTTATTACTGATAAGTAAAAATTGAGAAAATTTTATTACTTGAAAAAGTAACGTTAACACTATAATGGCAGTGTACAATTTTGAATTTGTCTTTATTGAGAAATGTTCTCCAAACCTGTTGCCAGTTATAATCAAATAGTTTGTGAAGCACATGATTAATGAATCAAAGGTAACGAGATAGCTTATAGATATCTCTTAGTTGACATGTTAGATGTCAAGCTTAGAAGATTAAAAAAAATGACAACAACATATGAGATGTTGAAGTCAATAGAAGCAAAATTTAGATAATTGTATAAATGATCTCGAATTTAACTATTACAAAAATCCAAGAAAAGAAACCAAATGACTGAAGCTATATATAAGGAAATAGTTCCTAAATTAGCCAAGACATTCATAATGAGAGGAATTTCTGAAATACCTCTCTGGGAAAAAAAATATAAATGAAAGTAAATTTGATTTACTAAATTTTTGGTGGAATATAAATAACGCCACCTAGAAAGTTGATATAAGATCTACTATCAAGATTTATTCTTCATTACATTTAATATGTAATTCTTGGAAAATACTGAACATATAGAAAGTTTCTATAGGTTGGCACCAGGAAGCCAATCTCAGTTAATGTAGTTTGAGATATGAAGATGTCATTAAATGATAATTGTTACTTAATGTTGAATGTAGGATCTTATTACCACAAGCAAAATTCAATTTCTCAAACTTTAAAATTCACATAGTATGAATTATTTTGAAGTATCAAAGTTTATATTTTCAAAATTATTTGCAAATACATTCAGCTAAAAATAAGAACAATTTGTATATGTTAAAATGTACTATACTACAAAATACTGAGATATTCATAATTTTAGAATCTAGAATAGAAAGACATTATTTTCTCCTAAAAGATGATACTTGACTTTGGAGTTTAAGATTGATTAACATCAACTTGAATCGAATAAAAAGACTAGTAAGAGGTAATTTTCTAAAAGTTAGAATTAATTACCTTACATGTCTGCAAATCTTGTCTTTCATGCAAGATAATCATTGGGTCTTTATTGGATAGGGCTACAAGGCTAAAGAATACTTTGGGTGTACACATTCTGATCCAAATAGTATGGTGAATGTATAGGCCAAATAAAGTCATGAATATTTCATCACTCCCGTTGATGATCATTCAAGGTACAAGTATCTTTACCTGATACAACATATGTCTAAATTTTTTAAAAGTTTAAGAAAATTAAGGCTAAAATTAAAAATCAATTACATAAATGTATCAAGACATTATAATCAGATCATAATAGAAAGTACAGGAACTTTACGTACTAAGACAAATTGATAGAAAATGAGTTTTTATCCAAATTATTTTAAATACCAAGTACATTTATGTGAAATTGTACTGTAAGAGAAGAAACAAAGCCTTGTTGGACATGGTCACATTAATAGTGAGTCATTACAAAACTCTAGTTAAGATATGCAATACAGATTGTATAATGAACATTATTTCCTTCAAAAGTGTCTACAAGACAAATTTGAGATTATAGAAGAGTAGTAAAGCTAGTTTACAACACTTCACCATTTGGAAATGTTTATTTTACATGTTGAAACAAGCTCAAAAAGTCTGTATATGTTCAAAAGATATGCCTAAGTGTAGGCTACCCCTAAGGAGTAACAAAATGGTCATTTATCTAGTCCTAAAAAGAATAAGGTATTTGTATGACAAATATCATTTTTCTATAAGGAATGTCAAATAAAATACCACAAACCTTTACTAAAGTGAGATAGTGTTAATAAATTGGTCCAAAATGAAGCCACTAAATAGTTAACAATTTAATTACATTTGAAAGTCAAATGGATCCTAATCATGAATTGGATAAGCCTCATCGTAGTGGGAGAGTTATGAGATGACTTAACCTTTACAAGGACTTAATTGAAGACTAAGTTGTCATGTTAGATGATAAAGTAGAAAGGCTTATTGCCCTCAAAGTGAGACTAATGACTAATGGTTAAACGTAATAGGAGAAAGTAGACTGTAAGTAAATTTTTTCACTTGTTGCCATACTAGAGTCTATAAGCACTATTTAATTCATTGTTGCATATGGGATATGATAAATTAATATTTAAAATTCTTTTAAGAAAAGAAGTCTTAGATAGTGCATCTACACAAATCAATCAGAGAGGTTTACTTCCAAAGATCAAAAGCAAAAAGGTTTGCAAAATAGTAAAGGTTCATTTATGAAATGAATTTTACCATTAGATCTTTGAATATAAGATTTGATAAACGTATCAAAACCTATGACTTTGGATAAATATTAATGAAGCTTGTATAGACAAGAAAATCATTAATTGCTTAGTGGATTTTTCTCATGTTTTATGTTGATGATATTTTACTCATTATGAATGATGTAAGATTTCTATCTAAAATAAAATGTTGACTTAGTAACCAATTCCAAATGAGTGATTTGGAATAACTCGGTATATTTTATATGTCCAAAATGTTAACTTTGTCTCAAACATCTTATATTGACAAAATCGTTGTGAAATATTTGATATTTATGTCTAAGGAATAATATCTTAAGACACCTCAAATGTTGAGGGCATATGATTAATTATTTACTTTAAGTGGGAGACAATTAATACATAAATGAGACTTAACATTTAATATACAGTTAGTTAGCATATATCATTTAAACGAATGGTATGACCATTGAATAGAAAATTAAAAAGTTTCTCAAATTATCTATGGATAATAAGAAATTTTTGGAATTAAAGATTTGATTTTTACAAGATTCACTAGTTCTTACAAAGATTTAGGAAAATCTATGTTAAGATAAATTTTGTCGTAAGTGATGGAGTAAGGTATACAAGTTCAATGTTTTTGCTTCTGAAGCAACAAAATGACTTGTATGACTATAATAGTTCCTTAAAGATCTGAAATGTGTTTCAGATATGATTTAGTATATCCTCTTTATTATAATAATAGTGGTGCAAAGACTAATATTAAGGAAATTAGAAAATACCAATGTATAGAGAATCATATCGAGAGAGAGAAAGTATCATGGCAGTGACTAAGATGACTTTTAGTGACATGTGCGACTCAAATTTAATCTTGAATGAGTTATGAACTCCTGCCTGTGAAGGTTTGTCCTTTGATTTGCATGGGTGAGAGTGGATTTTATAGCCGATTCAATAAGCCTACCATTTTGGGAATTTGACCAAATAAGGAGCTGGGAACATAATCTTAAAAGATTGAATTCACTCATTCCCATATAGGGTCAGTATATGAGTAATTCCTTTAAGTGTTGATTTCGAGACATGAACAATGGGGCACCACCCTCTCATTAGCTTGAGAGGGACTTAGTTTATGGTTGGATCATAAACAAATTGTTTATTAGAGTATCAGTAGTACTTAAGGTACAAGATATAATTACATGGATAAAACGGACATTTGACCTAGCTGTAATTGCGAACAACTCATGAAGGATCGACTTGCATGTAATGGTTATATCCATGGACACAACTTATCCTATAGTGCATAAGAGTGCAACTCTAGGTCTATAGTGGAGTGACCTAAAGTTAATGAATGAAAATTGATTAATTAAAGAGTTTAACTAATTATTTTTGTATCATTGGAGCTTATAATCTATAAGTCCATAAGGTCTCCTTGCTAGCTCATAGTAACACTAAGGGGCGTTTGGCGCGCAGAGTTGAGTTGAGTTGGGTAGAATTGAGTTAAGTTGGGCAGAGTTAGTTTGTCAGTGAGTTCAAAAGTCTGTATTTGGGGTGCAGAGTTGGGTTGAGTTGAGTCAGAAAGTCTGTGTTTGGATTGCATAGTTGAGTTGAGTTGTCAAGGGTATCTGATGCAGGTTTTTGTAACCCAAAGTAGACTGATTTTTAGCTGACTGTTTTTGTTTCCTTTATTTTTATTTTTTCCAATCATTCATCTAGAAACATATTTTCCCAACTTTCCAACACCGAATTCAGATGTCCACTTCAAAAAAACAATATATTTCAACATTGATCTTTAAAAAAAACATCATTCTTTATCTTTCTTTTTTTAGAAATTGACTTCTTCCAAACTATAGGCAATGTAGCCTTATTTTCTCTTTCTGCTACACATTGAACTTCTTTTAATTTATAGAAATCAAATATTTGCATTACACATTGAACTTCTTTCAATTTACAGAAATCAAATGTTGCATTCTTTATAACAACAAATAACAATTGATGAATGGAAAAAAAAAAAAAGCAATGTACCTATGTATATATATATATATATATATATATATATATTTAAACACAAATTGAACTTCTATTAAAATATTGAAATCTAAGGTTTCATTTTCTAAATATACATTGAACTTCTTTGAAACTTACAAATGAGGACCTTATTATGAAAATTTTCAATTACTAATAGGGTATTCATTATGAGGGAGTTTTTTTTTTTTTTTTTTTTTTTAAAAAAAATACATTGACCATTACGTTTTTTTTTTTTTTTTTTTTTTTTTTTTTTTTTTTTTTTTTTTTTTTTGCAAAGGAACATTGTTTGTTTACATTTGTTTAAACACATGTACTAAAATGAATGCCTTTGGAAAAGAGAATGCCAATACTTTACTTTTTTAAGAAGATAAGAAAACGACAATATATTTCAACATTAGTGTCATGTAGGAGTGGAATATTCACAAAATATTAGTAGGTCATCAAGGGCCTATTTACACGATTCACAAAACATAATTATGGTTCACAAAATATAAGTAATGGCCAACAATGGGTCGATTTCCTAAGTCTGAAGAAATATTGTTGGAGCAGAGAGTTAGACCAACTAAGTACATGTGCATTTCATATTATTTTGAACCACGGGAGTGTCGTCAGTTGTTGGAAATTGTTGTCGGCGATAGTTACTGGAGACGGTACCAGTGGTTGCCGAATATGGTTGCCAATGATTGTCGTCGATCTTTGGAGAAGGTAGTTGGTAGTGGCCGTTAGTTGTTGCATATGACCGTCAGTCGTCGAAGAAGGTCACCAACAGTGGTTGCCGGTCGCCGGTCACCGGAGAAGATCATCAAAGGTGGGCACCAGTCGTGGGAGGTTGTTGTCGATCGTTTGAGGTGGTCGCTAGTGTCTGGAGATGGCCACTGGTCTCTGGAGAAGGTCGCTGGGAGTGGGCACCGATGTTTGGAGAAGCAGTGATAATATATGTTAATAGGGTTACTGTATAAGTCGGTGGAGTTAATATCCTAACACTTGTAGCAAGTCGGTAGAGTTAAGTTTTTTTATGGGGAGTTAATTTCTCCATGGGCCAAACGATGAGTTGGGTTTAAAACCCAACTCAACTCAGGGGGCCAAACGCCCCCTAAAAGATTAATGTAGTTGAAAAAAAATTTTGAAATATTCAAATTAATATTCAATTTAAAGTGTTCAAATTAATATTTAATGTATTAAATATAAAAGAGAAAAATATATTTATTGTATTTGATACATTAAATGTTAAAATAATTAAGGGCAAAATACCTTTTTGGTCTCTCAATTTTGCGTTTGATTCCCTTTTGGTCCCTAAGTTTTCAAACTCAACAAATTTACCCTCAAGTTTTGCATTTAGTTACACTATTAGTCATTCCATCCAATTTTCCATTAGTCCCAAACAGAAAGGTGACGTGACACCCATTTTTTATTTAAAAAATATTATTTTATTACTATTTAATGATTTTCAATTTTTTAATTAAAAATTTATTTATTTATTTATTTATTTATTTTTTATTTTTTCCTTCTCATTTTTTCTTCTTCCTTCATTCTCCTCCTCCTTCTTCTTCTTAAACCCAGCCCACTGCCGCGGTCCGCTCATCTGCCTACACCCAAATGTCGTCGTCAGATCGACCGCCGTTGTCGCTCGCTTGCATCTACCGTCGCTCGCCCGTCGCTGCTGCCCACGCCAAAATGCCATCGCTGTCTTTCTCTTCCTCTTTTTCTTCTTTCTCTCTCTTCTTTCCATTGATGGAAAACTCACACATTGCCTGAATGCCGCTACCCACGCCCAAATGTTGTCGTCGTTGCATGCACTGGCGCCATGTTGCAGTCGCCAAGCCACATGCCTCTGCAAATATGCACGCCATTGTCACGCCCGATCTGTACGATCATGTCGTTCGCATTGCCTGTCATGCAAATCTACACTGTCGTTCTTGAAAAAGGCTACCATGGCAGGCAAGCGACGGTGGTGGCAGTCGATCCGATGACAATGGATGGCTATGATGGGCTGAGTTTAATAAGAAGAGGGAGAATGATGAGGAAGGAAGAAGAAGAAAGGAGAAGGAAAAAGAAAAAATAAAATTTTAATTAAATAATTGAAAATAATTAAATAATAATAAAATAACATTTTTTAATTAAAAAAAATAGGTGCCACATCACCTTTCTGTTTGGGACTAATGAAAAATTGGATGGAATGACTAACAGTGCAACTAAATGCAAAATTTGAGGGTAAATTTGTTGAGTTTGAAAACTCGAGGACCAAAAGGGAACCAAACGCAAAACTGAGGGACCAAAAAAGTATTTTGTACAATAATTAATGTATATTAGATACATTAAAGAAAAGATATTTATAGAATTTGTATAAGATTCAAATCAAGAAATAAATATCGTAGGAGAATTTAAAAGATTTGAATAAGATTCAAATAGATATTCAAATAGATTAAATATATGTATTTTAATATATTATTTAATTATGACAAAGATTTGCCCCATATCTCTATAAATAGAACCTTTTGGTTGAACCATTATAGCACACATCTCCTCAATAGAGAATTAGAGAATTCTCTCTAGACCTCTTCCTTTCCAATCTCTTGTGGATTTTCTGTCAAAAGGCTCCCACAAACCTTGGTCCTGTGTTCGAATCATAGCAAGTAGACTTTATGGAATTGGAGTTTCAACCCCATTGGAGTTGGAGCAAGAAGATTAAAGACTCGCCAGAAATATCTCCATAATATACAAAAGTATTTATTGTTTGACCTTAGTTTTTATTTAATGCTAAGTAAAATCAAAGACGATCCAATACTTCTGCTACGGGATGAAGTGTTCATTCCTATCACTACCCCACTAGCTTCACCAACTACAAGTTCTCAAGAGGATGAAAGTTCAAGTGAAAGAGTTTACTGCTTCAGAAGCTTACAAGAACTTTATGAGGTAACTACAAATCAAGATAATCTTTCTATTTTGTCTTTTTGCTGATTGTGAGCCCATGAACTTCCAAGAAGCTATGGAAAACAAAAATTGGAAAAGCGCTATGGATGAAGAGATCAAGGCGATCAAGAAGAACTACACATCGGAGCTAGTCTCACTTCCAAAAGAGCACAAGGAAATTGGTGTGACGTGGGTGTACAAAGCCAAAAAGAATGCTAGAGGAGAAGTCAAAAGATATAAGGCAAGATTAGTAGCGAAAGATTATAGTCAAAGAGCCGACATCGACTATGATGAGATATTTTCTCCCGTTGCTCGACTAGAAACAATTAGATTAATAATTTCATTAGTAACTCAAAACAATCGGAGAATCCATAAAATGGATGTGAAATCTGCTTTCCTTAATGGAGTCCTTGAGGAAGAAGTCTACATTGAACAACCTCAAGGCTATGCAGTTGTGGGAAAAGAAGACATGATTTTGAGGCTAAAAAAGGCACTTATGGGTTGAAGCAAGCTTTAAGAGCTTAGAATGTCCAAATAGACAAGTACCTATAAGAGAGAAACTTCATCAAGTGTCCATATGAGCACACACTTTACATCAAAACCCAAAATAATGATGTATTGATTGTGTGTTTGTATGTAGACGACTTGATCATTATAGGTAATAATCTTAGTCTGTTCAACAAGTTTAAGGAAAAGATGACGAACAAGTTTGGGATGACCAACATTGGGCTCATGTCTTACTACTTCGGCATTGAAGTAAAACAAGAAGATAAAGGCATCTTAATCACTCAAGAAGGCTATGCTCAGGAATGCGGGATCAACTCTGGAATGCGGGATCAACATAGACTTAAGCTTTCCTCCATTTTCCTTTATTTTTCAGTATCTAGATTGGGTTGTAATTAGGGAATTCTATGTTGTAATTGTTGAATATGTTTAGTTAAATCCCTAATTTCTATAGGATGTTGTAATTCTTGGACCATTGCACTTAATTTGCTTTATTAATTAGTAATTGTCGTTTGATTAAGTGTTTATGTTCATTTATGCATTTTAGGCTTAATGCCCTTAGGTTGTGTTCATTAATTAATTGAGGTGGGACAAGGTTGAGCTTGACAGAGGATGCCTAGTTAGCTTAATGCACAATTAGTTAGCTACCCAAGTGACAACGAGATAAAAGGTTAATTAATTGTAATTAGTGCTGAAGATTAATTAATTGAGCACCGTCTAATTGATTAGTTACTGATAACTCTTAAAATAAGAGTTATAGAGTATCATTTTAGGATTGAATTGTCATATTTTATTTAATTATACCTTAGAAATTCCCTAACTTTGAATCATTTTTGCTCTATGATTAATTTTGAAGAAGTAAAATTTTTATTAGAGCATTGTTATTTGAATTAACGAGTTTATGTGATTTATTTAGGGTTAATTCAAAGAAGGACTTGTGGAGAGTTGGAACAGCAGTTTTATAACAGTTTGCTGGAGCAAACCAGGAAATTCATGCTAATATCAATTTTGCACGTGAGAAGACCAATTCATTAAATGAGTTGGCAATTGTCAGATGACTCAGCCTGTTGTAAGCAATGGGAGCTCGCCACGTCGTCAACTATGCCCAGTCAGCCCTTATTTGCACAAACTATGAGGTATTTAGGTTGGGCAGCCGTTTTACAAAAGGGGAGAGAGAAGAGAGGCTGGGAAATCGGGAAAAAACAGAGAGAAACGGAGAGGAAGCTGTCTGAAGGAGGAAGCTGCCAGAATATTTCCAAAAACGGAAGGATTTTCCGTTGGAGCTGCTGCCGAATGCTGAGTCAACCTTTTTGTTGCAACATTTCGACTTCTTCTTCTTATTCTTTCTAGTTTATACCACTGTTTTAGGATTATGTTTTATTTCCGAATTATTTTCTGTGTTTTTCCCATTATGAACTGATCACCTACAAGGTGAGGATTAGGGAGTGTACGTTTTGATCATTCTTGCAGCTTAATACATTGTCTCTAACTCAGTATGGTTGTTAAGTGTTTTTATTTTGTATCACAACTTCGTTTGGCCAACCATGTTGTGTAGTGTTTTTTCGATTTCTGGAAAGAATAGAAGGAACTGATTGCTTGATAACCACATTAGCCTCATTGTTAGGGTTAGTAGCTAACTAAGTAAGAGGATTAGGAATAATCTCTTGCCTAATGCACATAAGTACAGCAGGATAGATAATGCTGAAGTAATGGAAATGAAACAGCAACATTCTGGTCATTCGGGAGAATACCATGTGAGCTGTAGTGGACTGAGGTAGTTGATCAGATGTTTAAGCTGTAGAATAGATTAAGACGGACAATTATCCCTAATCCAAGCCTTCCAATTCATTCAAAGTCCAAGTTTAGTTGTTCTCTGTTTTCGCAGTTTACGCTATTAACTCTGCTTTAGCATTTATTTTGTTCCAGCAAATCTGAATTATTTTATTGTGTTCCATGTTGAGTTTAATGGTTACAAATTGAGTTTATTGAGAATTAATTTGTGGTAAATTAGAGAATTACTAGTCTCTGTGGATACGATAATTTTACTTACCACTTGCTACAAAATGAATGTGTACACTTGCGCATTGACATCCTGAATTTGCCAATTCATTCATTTTACTCTAGCAAGCGTGTCAAGTTTTTGGCGCCGTTGCCGGGGACTATTCAATTTTTCTTTTTACTTAAATTGATTCTTAGTGAACTGGTGCTTAATTGAATCTGAATTAGCTGTTTGGTTTTACTTTCAGGTGTGTTAGTGGTGTATGAACAAGTCTTCTGACTTGGAATTTCGAATTGATCCAGAAATTGAGAGAACATTTCATTTAAGGAGAAGAGCTCAAAGAGCTGGTCAAAGAGATAGGTGATATCTAATGGAAAGACAAGATCCACTTATACCACCTGGACCCCGAGTAGGACCTGCTATCGATGAGAATCAACCACAACCTGAATTGAGAGGAAATCGACCAGTTAATCAGGGAAATATGGCTGAGAACCCTGTTCTTTTAGCCAATGACAGGGAAAGAGCTATCAGGGCTTATGCAGTACCCACATTTGATGAATTATATCCTGGAATTGCTGGACCAGAAATTGAGGCAGCAAATTTTGAGATGAAGCTAGTTATGTTTCAAATGTTGCAAACGGTGGGACAATTCCATGGCCTACCTTCTGAAGATCCACATTTGCATCTTAAGTCTTTTCTAAGTGTGAGTGATTCGTTTAAGAAGCAAGGAGTATCAAAAGACTCACTTAGGATGATATTATTTCCATATTCTCTTAGAGATGCAGCAAAGGCATGGTTGAATACTTTTCCACCTGGATCTATCACTTCGTGGAACGATTTGGTAGAGAAATTTCTGATAAAGTACTTCCCTCCAACAAAGAATGCAAAGTATAGAGCTGAAATAGTGACATTCAGGCAATTGGATGGTGAGACATTTAGTGAAGCATGGGAACGGTTTAAAGAATTACTAAGAAAGTGCCCGCACCATGGTCTACCACATTGCATCCAAATGGAGACACTATACAACGGATTGAATTTGGATACTCAGAACATGGTAAATGCTTCAGCAAATGGAGCTCTGCTTTCAAAGACTTTTAATGAAGCCTATGAGATTCTGGAGAGAATTTCTACCAATAGTTCTCAGTGGGCAGATGTAAGAAGCAACCCTGGGAAGAAGAAGCATGGAGTGTTGGAAGTTGATGCATTATCATCATTAAGTGCTCAAATTGCTTCCATGGCGAATATTTTGAAGAATATGTCAATGGGGAATGTGTCACAGAATGCTGCCTCAGTTAATCAAGTCACAGCAGAATCATGTGTTTACTGTGGGGAAGCGCATACGTTTGAATTCTGTCCTGGAAACCCAGCTTCGGTAAATTATGTTGGAAATCAAAACATGAGGCAGAACAATCCATATTCCAACACATATAACCCAGGATGGAGAAACCACCCAAATTTTTCTTGGAGTGGTCAAGGAAGTAATGCTGCAGCAAATCAAAGTCATCAAAGAATGCAGTATCCTCCCGGATTTTCACAGCAACAAAATCAACAGTTTCCACATCAAAAGCCTGTTAATCAATCAATTCCTGGAACCGCTTTGGAGAGCCTCATGAAGGAGTATATGGCCAAGAATGATGCTGTAATTCAAAGCCAACAAGCCTCCTTGAGAAATTTAGAAATTCAAATGGGACAATTAGCAAGTGAGTTGAAGGCCAGACCCCAAGGAAAACTTCCTTCAGACACTGAGACTCCAAAAAGAGAAGGTAAAGAGCAAGTACAAGCGATTGAGTTGAGGAGTGGAAGACCTCTTGCTGTAACAGAAAATTTGAGCAAGCAAAAACAGAAAAGTAAAGAATCAGCAGTACAGACAGAGGAAGACACAGTTGAGCCTGAAAATGTGATTCCGGAAGAAACAGAGAATGCTGAGAGTACAGAGGATGTTGAGAAAACAAAGGATACTGAGAATGCTGAAGTAGAAGACAGTGCTAGAGCAAAACGCCCAGCAGTAACACAGAAGACAGCTACTGTGAGTCCAGCATTTGTGCCACCACCACCTCCATTTCCTCAGCGATTAAAGAAGAAAAGTCAAGATCAGCAGTTCAAGAAGTTCTTCGATATCTTTAAACAACTTCATATAAACATTCCTTTGGTAGAAGCTCTTGAGCAAATGCCAAAGTATGCGAAGTTCCTTAAGGATATGCTCACCAAAAAGAAGAGGCCAATTGAGTATGAAATTGTACCATTATCAGGAGAATGTAGCTCTATCGTGGCAAATCCTATTCCTCCCAAGCTTCGAGATCCTGGATCATTTACAATACCAGTGTCAATTGGAGGAAAAGAAGTAGGAAGAGCTCTTTGTGATTTAGGTGCCAGCATAAATCTTATGCCATTGTCTATTTTTCAAAAATTAGGCATTGGAGAAGCAAGACCGACCACTGTGACTTTACAGTTAGCTGATAGGTCAATCACATATCCTGAAGGGAAGATTGAAGACATATTGGTGCAAGTGGATAAATTTATTTTTCCAGCTGATTTCATCATTCTGGACTATGAAGCGGACAAAGAGGTACCAATAATATTAGGGAGACCTTTCTTGGCAACTGGAGGTACAGTAGTTGATGTGGCTAAGGGTACAATTACACTGAATGTGGGCGATCAAGAGGTTAAGTTTAATATGTTTGATGCTATGAAATACCCTTCAGAAATCGAAGATTGTACAGTTATTAATGTTTTGGAAGGGTTGATTGAAGAGAGTTTTGAACTGGAAATGCAAGAACAACATACTCAAAAATTTGGAGAAGTTATGAATGAGGATTTGGAATTGTGCAGTGTAGCACATGAGTTAGAAAGCATCGATGAAATTTCTAGTAATAAAAGGGTTTTCAAATCTTTGGAGTTAATAGATAGAAAGTCACCACCCACTCAACCATCAGTTAAGGAGTTCGATTTGGAGATACAAGATAAAAAGGAGTCTCAGAACCAAGTTGCAGATCACCTCCCAAAATTAGAGCAGCAAAAACAAATGCTTCAGCAACCCAAGATTAAAAATTCTTTCCCTGATGAACAGTTATTTACAGTAGCCCACATCAAGGAAGTAGAAACACCATGGTGTGTTGATCTTGCTAACTATCTTGATTATGGAATTTAGCCCCCTGGTTTATCAAAACAACAGTTGAAAATGTTTTTCCATGAGGTGAATGGGCAGCGAATTGAACATTATTGGGTGAAGAAGTTGCAAAGAAATTGTGCCTCTTTCCAACTGTTTGAGGGTGGATGAAACATAAATTTTGAGGGAGCATTGGTACTTTAATTTGAAAATCAGTAGTGCTCCCACGGATGGTTTGTTGCGTTTTGGTTTATTTTCATTTTAGTTATTTTTATTTTCTGCATGTTTGCTTTGAGTCTGTTTTTCTGTTGTAGGTATTCTTATTCTGTTGAAACAACAAAGGCTGATAATGCAAAGGCTGAAGCATAATGAAATACAACATCAAACAAATGAAGATTGAGAGGGATGTTTACTTAATCCCTGTTTAATCTGTTTTTGTTGTGTTGCTACTTTGATTATTTAATTTTTGCTTTTAGTCTTTGTTTCTTTAGTTTTTGCTGTCTTAGTTTTAGTTGATTTAGTTTGATGCTGTAGTATTTTGTGCTTTGTTGGAAAGAAGTACAGAAAGAAAAGAAAAATGAAAAGGTTGTCTTAGTATACCTATGTTTTGAAAATTAATGAAAGAAAATCTCTGCCCTGTGTTTTGGAAATGTTGTGCCTTGTGTTAGTCTTGTTCTTAAATTAGTAAAAGAATCTGTTTCAATTTATGCAAGCTAGCACAATTAATTTGTTCCAGCAAATGGTTAGTTAGCTGTGTTCTGCCTGATTAATGCATTGTTGCATCTTAGGTCTGGTGAATGATGTTGAGAATGCTGGAAGATTGCTCATGATTTAGCATTGTAGCTTTTGTAATGCTTATGCTTTATAAACCTTAGAGCTAAGATTGGATTGTTTTTAGAGCTATCATTCTGTAAAGCCCTAGATTTTAGGAAGACTCATTCTCAGCCAAGTCATCAACAATGTCACTTTCTAGTCTAGTTCTAATTTTTGTGTGTTGCGAATAAGTTTGGGGGTTTTCCTTAACTTTCTCTCATTGGGGACAATGAGCGATTTAAGTTTGGGGGGACCGGTGTTTGTTGAAAAAAAAAACAAAAAGAAAAAAAAATCTACTTTAGGTGAGCACTCCTCTTCTCCATGCAAGATACACTCATATCCCTTTAGAAAGCCCATGTGTTATTATGTATTAGAGCCTAGTAGGCTATTTATATATAAAATTTGGGGCATGTTAAAGTAATTTGAGTGTTTCTTGTGCTCGTAGTTAGATATCTTCACCACAAAGTGTCGGTATTCTAGAGCGAAGGTGCAAGTGGCAATTAAATTGCTTTAAGAAAAAAAAAGAAAATAAAAAGAAGAAAATAAAATAATTTTTTCTAAGGGATGAGTGTTGCCTAACAGTTACACCCTCCCAGAGCTTAGGTGAGCTTCATCATAAAATGTCGCCATTCTGAGAAGCAAGAGGGGAGTAACACGAAGGACAATCTTGATTCAAATGGGAGAATGAGTGTAGACCTCTATGGTGATGGCTTGAAAGCTAGGGTGCACGACATCATAAAATGTTGTCATTCCAAGAAATAGAGCTATGACTTTGAGGTATCCCTAAAGAGGAAGTTTAAAAAAAAAAAAAATTGAATAAAGTGTAGCTTGCAAAAATTTAGAGTTAGCAGAAAGTGTATGAGTTGAGGCTTGGCCATGAGATTGCTTAGTGAGTCTAAGGATTTGAATCTTTAGTGTAAAGGAGTTGTAGAGCTAAAGAGTATCCAGTTGAATTCTATGGTTTATGACAAAAGAACAAAAGCTAGAATTTTGAAGCAGGACAGCATTCTTGAAGTTGTTTAACTAGACGTTTTGATGGAGCAATTAAGGTGAATTACCTATGCATTTTTAACAGCATAACACATTAGTTAACCATTGCTTGGTGTGTAAGGCATCACTCGAGGACGAGTAATGATTCAAGTTTGGGGGTTTGATAACTCTTAAAATAAGAGTTATAGAGTATCATTTTAGGATTGAATTGTCATATTTTATTTAATTATACCTTAGAAATTCCCTAACTTTGAATCATTTTTTCTCTATGATTAATTTTGAAGAAGTAAAATTTTTATTAGAGCATTGTTATTTGAATTAACGAGTTTATGTGATTTATTTAGGGTTAATTCAAAGGACTTGTGGAGAGTTGGAACAGCAGTTTTATAACAGTTTGCTGGAGCAAACCAGGAAATTCAGGCTAATATCAATTTCGCACGTGAGAAGACCAATTCATTAAATGAGTTGGCAATTGTCAGATGACTCAGCCTGTTGTAAGCAATGGGAGCTCGCCACGTCATCAACTATGCCCAGTCAGCCCTTATTTGCACAAACTATGAGGTATTTAGGTTGGGCAGCCGTTTTACAAAAGGGGAGAGAGAAGAGAGGCTGGGAAATCAGGAGAAAACAGAGAGAAACGGAGAGGAAGCTGTCTGAAGGAGGAAGCTGCCGGAATATTTCCAAAAACGGAAGGATTTTCCGTTGGAGCTGCCGCCGAATGCTGAGTCAACCTTTTTGTTGCAACATTTCGACTTCTTCTTCTTATTCTTTCTAGTTTATACCACTGTTTTAGGATTAT
Source organism: Trichosanthes truncata (assembly GCA_033996785.1). NCBI lineage: Eukaryota > Viridiplantae > Streptophyta > Magnoliopsida > Cucurbitales > Cucurbitaceae > Trichosanthes > Trichosanthes truncata. The sequence continues at coordinate 5,243,924 of JAWPNB010000004.1, forward strand.
GTTTTATTTCCGAATTATTTTCTGTGTTTTTCCCATTATGAACTGATCACCTACAAGGTGAGGATTAGGGAGTGTACGTTTTGATCATTCTTGCAGCTTAATACATTGTCTCTAACTCAGTATGGTTGTTAAGTGTTTTTATTTTGTATCACAACTTCGTTTGGCCAACCATGTTATGTAGTGTTTTTTCGATTTCTGGAAAGAATAGAAGGAACTGATTGCTTGATAACCACATTAGCCTCATTGTTAGGGTTAGTAGCTAACTAAGTAAGAGGATTAGGAATAATCTCTTGCCTAATGCACATAAGTACAGCAGGATAGATAATGCTGAAGTAATGGAAATGAAACAGCAACATTCTGGTCATTCGGGAGAATACCATGTGAGCTGTAGTGGACTGAGGTAGTTGATCAGATGTTTAAGCTGTAGAATAGATTAAGACGGACAATTATCCCTAATCCAAGCCTTCCAATTCATTCAAAGTCCAAGTTTAGTTGTTCTCTGTTTTCGCAGTTTACGCTATTAACTCTGCTTTAGCATTTATTTTGTTCCAGCAAATCTGAATTATTTTATTGTGTTCCATGTTGAGTTTAATGGTTACAAATTGAGTTTATTGAGAATTAATTTGTGGTAAATTAGAGAATTACTAGTCTTTGTGGATACGATAATTTTACTTACCACTTGCTACAAAATGAATGTGTACACTTGCGCATTGACATCCTGAATTTGCCAATTCATTCATTTTACTCTAGCAAGCGTGTCAGTTATTAAGTAGAGGCTCGACAGAGATAAACTTAGACTAGAACTGGATGCATAACTATAGATTAATTACCTAAGTGACAGTAAGAGTAATAATTAATCTATAGAGGTCAGTGATGAATGGTCGTAAGGCCTTGTATGATTTAGCTAGCGTTGAGGGACACTTAGGTTAGTTGATTAATACTTGAGAATTGGAGGAGATCGATAATAGATTCCATAACCTTAGTCTTCTAGACTTATGAATCCAACGCTTGATTGTGCCTAATTGCTAGCTTAATTAAGTAAATCAAGGTCCAAGAATGCAATCAACACCCATAGATTTAACTCTCTATTTGTGTTTCCCATTTATCTTTTGATTTCTAGGATTAGTTGTTTATTTTCCTGTCTGCTTTTAGTTCCTATTCTCTAAATAAAGCTAAGTGATAATATCTACAGCACTTAATTGAATTAAAAACTAATCTCTGTGGGATACGATACTCGGCACTCTTGTGTCGTTTTATTATTACTTCGATCACGTGCACTTATGTGTACACTGATCAATAGACTAGGGCCTAGAGTGGATACATAGAATTTTTCTGTATAAGTGAACAATTAACCTATCTCCAAACCTGAACTAACTATGACGCTCGTGCGGGTTAGTACTGTAAGACCAAGCACCACCAAAGGTTAGTTGGTGACCCTCTAATGGTATTAAGTCTATCCCAACACAGTACCTAGTAAAATATACTAAACATGAGGGAAGCGACTCCGAAGCTGTATCAACTATGGTGTCTATGTAGATCAGTCCTGTCAGGAAAAACGCCACTAGAGGTTAGTTGACGACCCTCTCACATAACTAGACCTATCCCAACATAGCACCTCATAAAATATACATGAAAAATATCTATGGAATCATACATGAAACATACTTGTACGCATACTTGACACATACATGACATGGGGGAGGCAATTGTCACTAGCATACGTTTATATAGTCTTTTTATTCTTTATTTTTCTAACATATCTTTTACTCTTAACTCTACTCTATTTCTCAAATTTATCTTTTTATTTAACTTTTTTCTCTCTAAAATTTTCCTCTAACTTTTCTTTCTTTTTATCTAACTAATACGTTTATAAAGTCGAACTAATATTCTCTCTCTAACATATATCTCTCTATTTTCTCTCTCTCTAAATATTTTTCTTTCGTGTCCCTAAATTTACTATGTTTAACTTTTCTCTCTAAAGTATTTATATCGATGTCTCTAAATTTTTATTTCCATATCTCTACATATTTTTTTCTCTCTAAAATATCTCTTCATCTCTTTAATTTTTTAAAAATTGAAAACCAAAAATAATTATCAAACAAGTTTGATTTTCTATTTTTAAAAAATAAGAAATAAAAAACAGTTATCAAATATATATGGTTTTTGTTTTTAAAAAACAGAAAAACTAAAAATAGAAAATAGAAAACATAATAACCAAAAATTAAAATGGTTATCCAACAAGGCTTAAAGATTTTTTGTTATTCTCATTTTACCTCAATTTGATATGAATATCAATTGAGACTATTTTCACGCGCTTTTTTTTTATTGTTCTCCCTCTTTTGCAATTTTTTTTTTTATCGTCGATCCTCTGTGGTTCTCCTTCTTCATTTTTAAGTAAGTTGTTTCTAATCATTTTTATCTTCCTCTATTATTTTTTATCAACTGTGTTTTTTGATTTTTTTTTTTTTTCTCTTGATTGACGAATCCATTGATTTGATATTTTTAGGGCTTTGATTCTTTTTTTTTTTTTTTTTTTTGGATTTTGTATTGAAGATTTAGATGTTGGAGGTTGTCGGTATTGAATGTTTGTTCGGTGATAAGCTTTTTCATTCATCTATGAATTTTGGACATTGTTGGTGAATATTTTTTCTCGTTCATGCTTGAGTTTCTCATCTCATTTTTTATCATCTTTGTTTCCCAAAAAGTTTATTTTTTTAATTAGCTTTTTTTCCCTCCATTACTTTGCTATTTAACTTTAGCTTGTTCAATATTCCTTAGTAATCAACTAATTTTGATATTTTTAGGGCTTAGATTCAGGGTTGTTTGGATTTGATCCTAAAGATTTTGGTGCTAGAGATCTGGAAGATCTTGTTAGCCTCATCAATATTGGAGATTGTACTAAAGATCGTGAAGATTTTTAGGACTGATTGATTTTCGTAAAGTTTTTTTATTGATAAACTAATATCATGAAAATGAATGTATTTCGAGTATATCAGTAGTATATAATCAAACATCAATCAACATTCATAAACACATGAGTGTATTCCTCGTCCCTGTCCCTATTTAGCTTGCGGGAAATTTTTTTTCCCCACCCTCTCTCCCATTCCTCACCTAAACGAGAATTCTCCACCCTGTTAGGGGCAGATCCCCACAAGGCAGAAAATGGACATCTCTACTAACAACTAATAAGAGTCTTATAAAAATATTTTTTAAAACTCACCCATCAGTGTGTGTGAGTGAATAATAAAATTAAAATCTTTAAAAGATCAAAAAAATAAAAATGTTAATATGAGCATAACTCATCAGTAATTGGCATATACTCCATTTTTTAGATTAGAAAATCAAATTTTCATACTCCAGTACTTAAAAATAAATAAAATCTAGAAATTCAATTAGTCCTTTTTTTTTTTTAATGAAAGAAATCAAATGGATAGAAATATATTGTAACAAAAATTGGAAAGAAAGGCGACATGGTTTTTAAATAGGGAGGGCTGCGGGCGTTTTCGTCTCGAATAGTCCGACTATGGTGGCTAAACAAAATTCAGTCATTGGCACGTACGCTCCCACGTGTGAATGCGTTTTGAATTTTTCAACTTTCAATTTGCACGAGAATTTGAAGGCCTGATTTAGGTCAGATTTGTCGTGCCACGTGTGAAGTGGGGCCCAGGAACAGTACAACCTTAGTCAGTTGTTCAGGGTTTTAAAGGCAACGATAATGATTGATTACTATATTAGTTGTGTTTAGTCAAAGTTTGGTAGAGCAAAAATTAAAGCGCCATTTGGTCAACTCACATACTAGTTTGAATTTTTTTGAACTAAACATTTGAAAAGAATCTTTTATGTTCAAAATCACTTTTCTTCTTTCTTTCTTTCTTTCACCTTTTGCTTTTTTATCTAAAAAGAGGAACTTTTTAGTTCACTTTTCCAGACACATTTTTTTTTAAATATTGTAGTTTTACTTGTTTAAAAATATATTGTTGTTATTAAGTATTTAATTAAAATAAAAATAATTTTTTTTAGTTTAACGATATACAATGGTGGAAATTTGAATTTATGACATTTTTGTTGAAAATATAGTATCTTAACCAATTGAACTATACTTAGATTGACTATAATAATCATTTGTGAGAGGAGCAAGAAACCCCTTTCTTAAATCTTGTAATGGTATTTAATTTCATGCTAATGTTAAAAGGTGTCCAAAATTACCATAATAAATTAGGAAACAATCTTTTGGTTATTACAATGAGTTTGAGTAGTAAATAAAATAGAAATTCAAGTGTTGAGGAAGGGTTAAATAATATATATGGGTAAACTAAAATAAAAGTAAGAATGTGTATGGATAATAATTATAATTGTAGTTGGTAACATGTTAATGATTGGTAACCTAAGTATAGCTAATAGCTTGTTGAACTCAAATGTGTGTGTGAATTTAAAAGGAAAAAACTACAACATTCAACTACTTAATGTATAAAAAGCAAGGCCTATACTAAAAGTAATTTAGAATTTTTGTTATGGTAAAAATTAATATAGGATTATTTGAAAGACTATCAGGTGAAAAAAGAATTCTACAAATTTTGAAAACTTTTCAACTTAAACTTTCATTGAAACTTTGACAAAATCTTTGCAAAATAAAATTTTTTTGAAGATTATTTTTGACCTCATTTGAGTTTGCAAATCAACTTACCTTGTAGAGACTAAGAATTGAATGAAAAGAATTAAGCATTGAAAGCCAATTTAAATATTTCATTAAAAGGAAATATTATTAATTTAGTAATTTAAGGAAAATAAATAAATACAACTTGATTTTTTTCCTAACAATACTTTCGTTTGATGTTGATTTTTTTCCTAACAATACTTTCCTATGAAGTCAACTACAAGTATTTTCTCTTCTATTTCTGTCCAAAACATGCCAAATTGTCAAAGTATGCCAAAGAAAAGGAAAATGAATTTGGACAAAAAGAAATTAGAAAAGAAAAAAAAAAGGATTAATCAACCCCTCTCAACAAAGTCTTAACTTTTTCAAGATGCTTTACAAAAAGAGCATAAAAAAAAATTAATTATTATTATTTTTTAAAATTTCAACCATTGTGGGGTTGAGATGGTTAGAAATGTTTATCTATTAATCTATGTTTGAAATGACAACAAAAATTTTATTTTTTTTCTATAGCAAGGATAATCATAGTAAAAATAGATACGAAAAACAAATGTTTGTTTTTATTTTTAAAAAAATTTAAGTCTAGTAGGATAATAATTTTAATCCCCTTACGTTGCTTTAAGTTTTTTTTTTCCCTAAATTGCCAAGAGTGTAGTTCAATTGTTACAAACACTTTATAAGGGGTTAAAAATGTTCAAATTCTAATCACCACGATTGCAATGATATATTCTTTAAAAAAATATATTTGAATTTAATTCAAATTTATGATCATAATACAACATATATTTGATGGGATCATTAATTTATATATCTAGCTCTAATATGTTTCTATATTCCACAAAAATTATAAACAGGAATGAATTCTCAAATCCTATGTGATGTTCAAGTGTAGGGGCATATGAATTAATTGACACCGCCAAAGTGAGAATAGCTCGACAGTAATTGACATGTACCATTGATCAAGAGGTCAAAAGTTCGAATCCCCCCACCCCAAAATGTTGTTGAACTCAAAAAAAAAAAATAATTGACATCGCATTAGAACTGAAAGAAATATATAGTTACTATGTATACTAATGAGGTGCACCCTATTAAAAGGGACATGTATTAGCATATCCTTGAACTTTCAACTTTGAGTTTAATAGATCATTGACCTATTTGACACTTTTTAAAATTTCATAAATTTATTAGACACAAAATCAAAAGTTTAGGTCTTTTAGACACAAAGTTCAATATTATGTCTAATATATCTATCAATTTTAAAAAATAACCGTATATATTGAAAACATTAGACACAAGAGACAGAAAACTCATAAATCTATTAGACACTTTTAAAATTCAAAAATCTATTAGATACAAATTTGAAAGCGCATAAATCTATTAGATGCTTTTACAGTTTAGAGATCTATTAAATTCAAAATTGAAAGTATATAAACTTAATAGACACTTTTTAAAATTCAAAAGTCTATTAGACACAAATTAAAAAAAATTCAAGGACTAAACTTATAACTTAACCAAAATTCAAGTAGTCTATTATGTGAGCTTAACAATTTTTTTTAATCAATTTCAAATCAGACCTTTTTTTATTAAAAAAAAAAACCTAATTTAATTCTACCAAAAACAAAATGATCAATTCAAAGTCGGTGTTCAACTAGAGTTAGTCATTTTATCCACTAGAGACAATCATTATAGTTTATTAGCAACTTGTAAAGGAGAAATATTTGTCTTCAAGTCAATGCTTTTAGCATCCATTCACTACTTGTCCTTCCATTTGTAATGTTCATATATAAAGGTATTATTTATTTATCATTGTTGCAATTATCAATATATTCATTTTTTATATGCTTTGACAAAATTATTTTTTATATACTTTAAGCTAATTATATTGTAATAAGTTTGGTAGTGTTATTAAGCAATTTTTTTATATACATCGTATCCATTCTATCAATGACAACCAATGAGCTTTTAAAAAAAATATATTTTTTTAAAGTAACAATTATAAACACTTAATCATAAAATATTTAGTTGTCTGAAAAATTATTAAATTTTTATTTTTAAGTCCTTCCCCGAATCTTGTTTTTTCCCTTAATTTTTTCCCATTTATATCCGTTCTTGAATCTGTTTCACGGGATCCATCCCAAGCTTAAGCTAAACCAAAAACATAACTGAGCAATTAAATATTAAATGTATTCCTCTTTTGTTTTTAGAGAAAGGGGGAAAAAGAGAGAGAGAGAGAGGGTGTGGCACGTGAGGAGGAAGGACGGTGCTTTGAAAATAGGTTTAATTTCAAAATTAAAAAAAAAAAAAGATTTAAATTAGGAGTTTAATCCTCAATTTTCGTGTATAGAAAATGAAGTTCATCTAATAGGTCCCAAAGCTTCTAATATTATATCTAATAGGTCATTAAATTTTTAATATTAATTTTCAAATAGGTCATTCAATTTCTAATAGGTAATGTTTATAGGTTTAAATTTCAAAAACCAATTTGTTATCCAAAAGAGTAAATTTGTAATTAGCGAAGAATATAATGTTAAATTACAAATCTAGTCTCTGACCTTTGAGATTTGTGTCTATTTGATCGCTAAACTTTCAAAATTACAAATTTAGTCTATGAACTTCTGAAATTTTTGAAATTCACAAATTTATTAGATACAAAATGAAAATTTTAGAGTTTCATTAGACATAAAGTTTAAATTTATATATAATAGATTAATTAATTTTAAAAAAATTCTATTTATCAATGATCTATTGGATACAAAATTAAAAATTCAAGAATCTATTAGACATAAAATTTAAAGACTTATTAGATATTTTTAAAAGTTTATTTAGAGATCAAAGAAATAAAATTTAAAGTTAAGGATTAAACTTGTAATTTAAGTCAAATAAAATAATGTAAATTTGGAGGGAGAGTGAGAGAGAGAGAGGAAACAGACGCCAATTTCAACTCCTGAAATCAAAACGGCCTTGTTTTGTTATGTAGCTGTTTGTCCGCCGTATCTCCATTGTTTTTGAATTGAATTCCCCTCTTTCTCTCCTTCACTCTCCCATTTCTATAAAAACTCCCAATTCCTTCACATTCCTCTCCATTCTCATTCCCCTCTCTCAACACTCAAACTCAACAATGGCGGTCGCTTCCAGACCCACACTCACAGACCTTCAAATCCCCAAGCTATGGAAGCACCGAGACATCAGTCCCGAACGCACCAAGGTCTGGACCGAGCCCAAGCTCCGCTCCGACAGAAAGGTTCCCGTCGTTTACTATCTCTCCAGAAATGGCCACCTCGAACACCCCCATTTCATGGAGGTTCCTCTCTCCTCCTCCGAAGGCCTCTATCTCAGAGGTTCCATATCCTCTTCTTCTTCTTTTCAATTTCCTTCAATCTTCTTTCCTGCTTTTCTCACTTTTTGACTCTTTTCAAATGTTTCTGCTGTTCTTCAGATGTTATCAACCGTCTCAACCTTCTTCGAGGAAATGGAATGGCGAGTGCCTACTCCTGGTCGTCGAAGAGGTAAGTTCAATGGCGGTTTTCGTTTTTTCTGATTTGATTGTTGTTTTCGTCGATTCAGAATCTGATTTCTAGGGTTTGAATCGATTTCTAGGAGCTACAAGAATGGTTTCGTGTGGCACGATCTGTCTGAGAATGATTTCATTTATCCATTGCATGGTAAAGAGTATGTTCTGAAAGGATCGGAGCTTCTTCATTCTTCGTTAGATAGCCGGGTTCAAGGCTCGGAATCTTCGAGATCTTTGAGGCCACCGGAGATTCATAAACTCGGCGACGAAGAGTCCGATTCTCCGATTCTCTCTCGCCGGCGGAACCAGTCGTGGGGCTCCGTCGACTTCCATGAGTATAAAGTCTACAAGACTGATTCGAGCTCCGACTCGTCGGCGAAAGCCGCCGCCGCGGATGCTTCGACTCAGACCGATGAGAAGCACCGGCGGAGGAGACGAGCGGCGAAGGAGGAAGAGAAGGAAACAGAGGAGGTTAATGGCGAATCAAACCCTACGCCGAGTACAGAGCTCAATAGAGAAGAAATTTCTCCTCCACCGTCGGATTCAAGCCCCGAAACTCTCGAATCGCTGATGAAAGCCGACGGTCGTTTGATCATTTCCGAAGCCGCAACCGCGAATCGGACGACGGAGAGTTTTCCGAGCGGGAGGATGAAGGCATCGGCGGTTCTGATGCAATTAATCTCCTGTGGATCGATCTCGTTCAAGGACTGTGGAGCAACATCAATGGAGGATCAAGAGTTTTCACTCTGTAAATCCAGAGTTCCTCGCGGAGGTGGGAAAGAAGGAGCAGGGACATCAACGGCAATTGTGGGTTTCTCAGGGGTAAGATTGGAAGACAAGGAATATTTCAGTGGAAGCCTAATCGAGACTCAGAAAGTGAAGGAGGCTCCAATGGCTCTGAAGAGGTCATCCTCTTACAATGCAGATAGGTAAAATTTCTGGTTTCTGTGATTACTTTTCGAGAGTCTGAATTTTTTTTAATTTGATTCTCTGCCTGACGCTTCTGGGCCACCATTGGATTTGGCTGTAAGATTCGTACGGAATTGGGAAAAAGAAAAAATAAAAAAGTAGACTGAAATATCAACATTCATTTTGTTTGTAGCATTGCAATAGTTAATTGAGAAGGTACTGTTTTGAACCCTTTTGTATTGCTTGTTCCCTAATCTAGCAAAACAGGAACTGTCGATTGGCCTTCTTCTAGCTTCGTTCAATTCATTTTTCTGTCCCATAGTTCACAAATGATTTGAAAATTCTGAGAATGCACTCAATCTGTTTGTTTTTAATCTAAGTAGGATGTTGAATTGCTGAACCCTTAGTTATTTGAGACTGCCCTCCATCTGTTTGAGTCTATGTCCCAAAGAGAAGGGAATTTGATTGAAGAATACCTACCCAGCTGCCAATTTAACCGAGAAAGAGAGCTAGCTTACTTTGACATCACCATATGAGCATTTTTATGTCTGCTGCTTGTTTTGTATCATTGTATGGTTGCTTATAAAATATCCCATAAACTACATTGCATTGTGTCATTATCATTTTTCAAACGTTGTGAATGATTGGGGGAATGGTAGAGAAAGTTCAAACTTGAAAATCTCCAAAATGAAACGAATGTATTTGAATTTCAGGGGCTCACAGCTGCAACTCTCGGAGAAGGAGATTGACGTAGCGCGTGCAAAATGCATACCGAGAAAGCACAAGACAGCAGCTCAGCCAACAAAGAAAGAGACCAACAACATCGGAGACGGCCCTTCCATCACCAGCAGCAATAGTCAACATGGAAGCAAAAGACTAGAGACGGAGCAACAATGAGAGATCATCGAGATTCGAGATAGAAATAGATTATATATCCATCAAGCAAGCAACTCAAAGACTGAACACACAATCCTGTATTTCTGGCACCTTCTCTGAAACTCATCAAACAAAGAGAAAAGAAGAAAAACCAGGCAGCCACCCACTAGCACAAGGGCATTGTAAAATGTGAAATTAGAATAGTTTTGTATTTTTGGTTTGGAGTCAACAAGGTGTTAATGTTGGTGAAAAGAAGAGGCATTAATCTCGAATTTGGCACAACTTTTTTGTTTGACGAAAGGTGAAATGAACATTGGAGTTGTGAAATGGAGGGTTTGATTATCTTGTTTGGAGTAAAAAAAAAAGAATAGAATAGATGGTCACGGGTCACGAGTAGGCAGAGGAAAGCCGACAATTGCCATATTGGAGAAGAGAAGACGTGAGTTGTAAATTGGGCATTGCATTGTAATTGTATTATTGGCCTTTTGCCCCCACAACTGGCGAGTTCTTGCAGCAAAATAGAAGAGTCGTGGAGTACAGAGGGGCTGCTGCTGCGACGACGGTAGTTTCTTCTCTGCTTTGTGGCTCGATTATCGCGCCTCACTCTTTTCTGCCCTTTGATTGTGACTTTTCGCCCAATATTCACACCTCTGTTTTCATAGCTTCTTTTTCGCATTAATGTCTTAGCATTTTTTAAATTTTGGGGAAATTTTTACTTTTACTCAATTATTTCATTAAAGTGAACGTTAAGGTTATATGAGTATTGTTATTTTTATCCTAGGTTTTTTTTTTTTTGCATACAGCAAAGGTGAAATATGGAGATTTGGACACTCTAACCTTAAGGACATTGAATGTGTCAATTACTGTTGAGTTATGCTCATACTTTGGCGGTTTTTATTTTAGGTTTTATTTGTATTAATTCATCCACTAATTTTAATCTTTAACAGAATACAAGGTATAACCTATATAAAAAAAAAAAAGAACAAAAGGCGAGGTATAAATCTCCAAAAACTCAACTTAGGCTTCGTACAAAATTAAGTTCGATTAATACACAACTTCGAACATTGAGTGACTCTTCAAACACTTTTAAATTTTGAGAAAAAAAAAAGAGAGCTCAAATGTCAATTTTCTCCCGTATCAATTTCCAATTAAACATATGTTTTTCAATTGATTAAATGAATGTGAGTGTTTCTTCTTTGCTTTTTTTGAATGATTCTTTAAACGAAAGGTTATTAGAAGGTAAAAATTACATTACATCGATTATTAAAGTTTAAGATAAATATTGCAACACTTATCAAAGTTGAAGGTACAAATTGATGAAATTGAAAGTATATGGTTAATATTGATATAATTAGCCAAGGTCGATGTAAATTTTAATATTTTTCCTAAAATTTTATTCTATATTTGGTTAAATTACAAATATAGTCTCTAAAATTTAAAAAGCGTTGAATAAATCTCTAAACTCTCAATTTTGATCTAATAGATCTATTAACATTTTTTTTAAAATTCACGGACCTTTTAGATACAAAATTGAAAGTTTATGGTCCCACAAAATTCAAGTTTATGTCTAATAGATCCATTAATTTATAAATTTTGTTGGATTTGTTAGAGACTTATTAGACATAAAATTAAAAGTTCAAAAACCTATTATCACAAAATTGAATTTCTAACACCTAATAGACATTTTAAGTTTAAGAACCATTTAACCTTTATATTTTAATCAAAACATAGAAAATAGTGTATTACTATTTTCACATAGTATCTTTTTAAACATTGAGCTTGAAATACTATTTCTTAAAATTCAAATATTTTATTTGACCGTTTTAAATTCAAATATTGACTGTTAGAAACAGTAAATTCTTTTTTTTTTTAAAATTAAAAAAACTATTCTTATCTCCTTTTTTTTTTATCATGTTTTTGTATAAAATGACCCAAAAAAAAAAAATTATCTATTTGTTTTACAATCATTTTATAAAATTTATAAATTATCTGTAACGACCCTAGGGGCTCAACACGCTACCTAAGAGTCATTACTAAGTCACGTCGTTATATTACCAAAAATTTCGGCAACATAACGGCGTAACTACACGAAAACCAAAATTTTTAACCCTGATAAGACATAGAAAAACACACTTCTAAGATTTCAAACAACCTCCTAGCATCCAACAAACTTCTCAATATGATGCTAGGGTTCAAACAGAAGAAATCAAATATACGTGCACGATTTACAAAGAAAGGTTAAAAGATTTTTAAACATTCTCCTAACATTTAAAAAAAAAACTTAACATGAGTTCTATATACATCTAGAAACATAGAGGAAGCGGAATAACGATCAGTCGGCTCCCATGACTCGAGTAGAGGATCTCCGGTCACACGCTAGGGTCGATCTTAGCCTTACCTGAAAACATTTTTAAAAGGAAAAGGGTGAGTATTAACGAATAATACTCAGTAAGTCCATCATAGTTTTAAAATAAGAATTTCAATCACATGCAACATGTCATTTTAAATCATAAAACCATCGCTTTAGTAGGGGACCTAAAATTCCTTTTATAAACCATATACTTTTCCTCGCAGCTCTTGTGAACGATTAAATTCTCCCGAGGGCCTCTGAATAGTCCGAAGACATAGTTTTTTCTGTCTAATAGAGTCCTCCCTACCTCTGAGAGTTAAGCTCGAAAGCTAACATATATCATGGAGTCCGAAGACTCAGCCCGAAGGCTACCATCGTGGAGTCCGAAGACTCAAGCCCGTCGGCTACAGTCTGGGGGCACTCTCGAACCCCGGGAGCATATAGAGTCCGAAGACTCGGGTTCCCTCAAAACCCACATAAAACTTTTGGGAGAATTATCGTCACAGCCTATATAAATCTTTTCATGAACACAACACATGCATGAGGTCCCATTCGTTTTTAGAACATAGTTATGAATGCATCAGTCATAGCAATCGCATTTCAAAGACATACATATAATACACTTTCTTTCTTAAATACTTAACATGAAAACATAAACTTTCAAAGAAATCATAGAGCTAGCTCAAGTTTTGAAAACTTCTTTCGTTGTGAGATCCCTTACCTTAAGTCTTTACTTATTACAATACCCTTTCTTCACTTAGTAATAAGCTTCTTGAGTTCCCACTCCAAGTACGATCCTCGGTCCTCGACAATTCACCTAAAAAGTGTTCTAAACGTGTCTTAAACCATCCAAATTACGTTAAAACACATTCTATCATTTATAACTCGACGAAACGGACCTAATGGCAAATTTTACCCAACTCCGGCGAGCGGCGGCGCGTGACCGGAGCACGGCGGCGCGTGCGGCGGCGGACGGCGGCGCGTGGCCGGCGCGTGGAGATTCCGATCGGCGCGTGAGGGCGCGTGGAGGCTCGTTTTCGCGCGAAACTCACGGATCTGAACTTTCCGGCAAGTTTCGAGGCGTTCAGGCTGTAATTCCGGCGAGCTTATGGCGTTCACTGGCGTGGGTTGTGAGTTGAAACTTCCGGCGAAGCTGCGGCGGTTGGAGTGAGGTTCACGAGCTGCAGAACCGTCGAGGGGGCGCTCGCTCGGCGGCGTTCGGCAGCGAGCTGCAGTAGGCTTCACCGGCGATCGACAACGGAGGTGCGTGGGTCTTCGTGCGAGCGGATCTGGGCAGTCGGAGAGAGGCTCCGGCGAAGCTACTCGCGAGCAGCGGCGGGGAAGAAGAAGAGGAAGACCGGCGTGCGGCGGCGAGAATCCGAGGAAGAAGAAGAAGCAGCCGGCGGTGGAGGTTGTTCAGTCGGAGGGAGCTGCTCGTTTGCCGTGAGGGAGACGATCGAGTGAGAGAGAGAGATCGGAGAGAGAGCGATCGGGAAGGAGACCGGCGACGTGAGGAGCTCCGGAGAGAGAGTTCGGAAGGGAGGGGAGAGCGCGCGCGAGAGAGAGGTCTCGGGAAGAAGAAGAAGATATTTTTTTTTTTTTTTTTTTTTTAAATAATAATAATAATAATAATAATAATAATAATAAAATCAAAATATCTTCTCCATAAATGACCAAAATGCCCTTTTTCTCTTTCTAAAATTCAAATTTACCCTTTTTCTCATTCCAAATTTCAATTTAACCTTCATATTTAACTTATCCAATGAAAAAATCATTCCTCTTAATTCCAAAAATTAAAATTTAAACTCCTAAATAAGCCGGGCGTTACATTCTTCCCCCCTTAAGAAAACTTTCGTCCTCGAAAGTGGCTAGTCTTACAAAACTTTGAATACATGTTCGCCTCTCAAACGACTCAACCAAACATCAGTCACCATTTCTTTTGTCTTAACCTCAAAACTCCTTTCATTGTGCTACCATTAAGAATACTAAACCACCATCTTCGAACTCCATTCCCCTTTCCATCTTGTGGCAGCATAACTTATCATCATATACTCTTAATAACTTAAACGATCTAAGCTGCCACATGCTCAACTCCTGGATGAACAATACTCTAGGCTCATAAGGTTTCGAAAGGTTTCAAACCTTCTTCTGACACCCATAGTGCCTTGCAATCTTTCAAAGCTAAGTCCTTATCTATCCCTACCAAACCATAGGTCGAGTAGTTGCATTCGTAAACCTTTCATCCAATCCTGAAGAAAACAATCACCTTACACAGCTATATCGACTCTCAACCAACCCTTTCTCGAGAACAATACCATGAATAACCACTTTCCAGCTCCACAACGAGCACTAATACTAAATGTCCATCTTGCTTGAACTCTTAAAAGCTCACTTCATAAGTCTCACTCTATATGAACAACTGCATCATTGAGTCAATTAAGTTTGAGACATTACTATACTGGAGAGGTTCTAACATAGAAAGCAACCCATAAACCCAAGCAAACCATGCACCTTTCTAACTGCAACTACACAAAGTCATTTGGTTGCTAATTTTTGTCCTTGCTGGAACCACTGAAACCGATCCCTTGATACCACGAGTCTTAGGAAAACCATCTTCTGAAACTAAATCTCGTATTCGAACTGAGACATTACCATCAATCATTGCTCCAAATCAAATGACAACTTTTCTCTATTTGCAGGGCTACTTTTACTCCAACTTGCAACATTACTAGCACCTGCATTTTCATCCTTATTTGCTGTTTGATTCTCAGTTCCTCTATTCCACCTATAGTTCGATTCAAACCTCAAGGACGACTTAATACTTTCCAATTATTGTGCTCATTTCTCTTGATGTCACCTTCCAACCTAATTCCTGAACACTCAACTTATCACCATCATCATTGCTCGATTTCCAACTTCGTCGTTGGTTATTCCATTCACTTCCTCGGTTCTAGGACCTTGCACAACCACCACTACTCCAAACTCTATTCTCATCCAAACCCGAACTCCAGCTTGCAAGTCTATTCGCATTGTCACCATCATTTGAATCGCTTTCTGGGTTTCACCTCACAC
The DNA here is from genome assembly GCA_033996785.1 of Trichosanthes truncata. NCBI lineage: Eukaryota > Viridiplantae > Streptophyta > Magnoliopsida > Cucurbitales > Cucurbitaceae > Trichosanthes > Trichosanthes truncata. The sequence goes on from JAWPNB010000004.1 coordinate 5,259,296, forward strand.
GGCCTCGGCCTCCAAATTCAATTCTATCTGATCCAGACTTCCACTATTGCCTTGTCAACTTCATCCACTGGAGTCACATATATTCGAACCACTCCTTTTGTTTCTCTTTCCAACTATTTAGCAACATAGGCCAATAACCATTTTCAACTAGAAAGTTGCTCTCTTCATTTCCTTTGCAAGCCTAAAACAAAATCTTAACGAAATTCTCTTCCAATTCTTGAGTTTCACAAGTTTAAACTCTTACCTTAGGAGTAAGATCTCACATGTTAAGCTAGGCTCCATAACCAAAGTCTCAAGTTCTTACCTTCAGCCAAAGCTTACGAAGTTCTGAGTTTCAAATTCTAACCAAATTTCCTTCACCACATTTAAGGATTTCTATCCTCAAAGCACACCATACTTGAGTATTAGTCACCTCAACATAACCGTTTCCTTTTTTATTTCTTGAGACAAACATATCTTTTCTATATCACATTTCCCTTCCTTTACCAAATCCATTAAGTCTCTTTTCCATCACCGAGCAACACCTTTCCTCAACGAGAGGAACATAAAGCACATCATGACTATAGAGAGAAAGGTGAACAAGCTAAACCACGAGTACGGGGCTAATCCTTTCCAAAGTCTCAAATGACCCCATGAATCATCAATCATATTCTCTTTTATTCTTGTTTTCCATTCCTTCATATCTCCCTCATTTGGGGTTCCTCGTTCATCACTAATCCACTCTCGGATTAATTCAGTTCTAATCCCCTTAAACTTATAACTAACCTATTTTGGTGGCGTGAACACCACTTCTTTACGAAAACAATCAATATTAGCATGGTTCAAAACCAACCAATCCATGCCTAGAATAACATCGAACCCTTCCATCTTTAGGATTATCAAATTCACATCCATCTCATGGTCGGAAACTATCATCTTACTATTCTTAATCCCCTCAGTAGCTAATAGACTCAAGTTCTAACTCATCTTGTCTCACAAAAGACGCAGAAATAAAGGAATGTGTAGAAATCAAATAACATAAACGCAAGATATCCCAAAACGGGAAACGTACCTGTAACTACAGCATCTGAGTTACCAGCCTCCCTGCTGGTACTAGCAATAACTCTCCCTTGCTATGGTGCGGGCCTATTAAGTCCTACTCCACCTGAACCTGAAGACTGGCCTCTCCTATCTGGGAGGGTAGGACAATTTTCAGCTCTGTGTCCCTCCTTTTTACATCGAAAGCACAACCCAGACCGCATCAGGCACTGTCCCCAATGAAACTTTCCACATTCATTACAACGAGGTTTCTCCCCAATGTTAGGTCCCGACCTATTTACTTGCTGCCTCTGGCTAAAAGCGGCCTGTGACCTCATAGACGACTGTGAAGACTGTTGAGAACGCTGGGGATTCGAGTTCGCCTGACTCCATCTCCTCTTGTGATCCGAAGATGACTGACTCGAGTTTTGGACCATAGGAATCTCACTCTGTTGGCCTGCAACAATAAACTCTGCTGTCCTTACCGCAGCAGCATAGTCGTGAAGTGCTACAGCCTGTACCACACCTTTAACCTGAGGATCCAAACCCATTACAAAACGCTCCGTTTTCTTGGCCTCAGTATCTACCAGCTCGGGAGCAAAACGAGATAACCTTGTGAATTCCCTCTCATAGACATCCACTGGACGTCGATTCTGTTTAAGTTGTAGAAACTCTTCTTGTTTCTTATATCGTGCAGTCGCAGGATAATATTTATTCCAGAAAGCCTCTCTGAACATCGGCCACGTCACTACACCTCCTCCTGTACCTATGGTCCTCTGAGCAGATTCCCACCATAGGTACGCATCATCCCTCAGCATAAATGTGGCGCAAGAAACTTTATATTCATCCGGGCAACTCATCAGCTGAAAAATGTTCTCCATAGAGAACAACCATAACTCCGCCACTGTAGGATCCCCAGAGGATCCGTCAAACGTCCTTGGATCATACTTTCTAAAATCTTTCAAGTGACGGGCTTGTAATGAAGCTGGCGTAGAAACTTGACCCATCTGTGCTAACTGGGTCGTCACGGTCGCTTGTACTAAGTTCTGCATCGCCTCTAACATCAACGACGCAACCGTAGGATTTGCAGGCTCCATAACTGGATCAGGTTGAGCCTGAGCAACAGGGGAATTTGCCCCTGAATTCACCTCCTGTTCCACTGGCATCTCAGGAGGTAAGTCATATGTTCTACCAGCACCACGTCCTCTACCCCGTCCTCTGCCTCTCCTTCTAGGCGGCATACTTAACAATCAAACATAAACAAATTAACCTCCACATCAAAAGGGATCACACTTTTCAACTTTTCTTAAACTTTCCTTAACTTAAAATACATTTCACATATGAATCATCTCATAAAAATAACATGCTTTTCAACAAACGAATTAAAAGTTTACTTCAGAGGCGTACCTGCGCGATGACTGGAAATCACTACTTAGTCATGGGATACCTGATGCTTACGAAGTAAGCTAGTCTACAGAACCTATAACCTAGTGCTCTGATACCAACTGTAACGACCCTAGGGGCTCAACACGCTACCTAAGAGTCATTACTAAGTCACGTCGTTATATTACCAAAAATTTCGACAACATAACGGCGTAACTACACGAAAACCAAAATTTTTAACCCTGATAAGACATAGAAAAACACACTTCTAAGATTTCAAACAACCTCCTAGCATCCAACAAACTTCTCAATATGATGCTAGGGTTCAAACAGAAGAAATCAAATATACGTGCACGATTTACAAAGAAAGGTTAAAAGATTTTTAAACATTCTCCTAACATTTAAAAAAAAAACTTAACATGAGTTCTATATACATCTAGAAACATAGAGGAAGCGGAATAACGATCAGTCGGCTCCCATGACTCGAGTAGAGGATCTCCGGTCACACGCTAGGGCCGATCTTAGCCTTACCTGAAAACATTTTTAAAAGGAAAAGGGTGAGTATTAACGAATAATACTCAGTAAGTCCATCATAGTTTTAAAATAAGAATTTCAATCACATGCAACATGTCATTTTAAATCATAAAACCATCGCTTTAGTAGGGGACCTAAAATTCCTTTTATAAACCATATACTTTTCCTCGCAGCTCTTGTGAACGATTAAATTCTCCCGAGGGCCTCTGAATAGTCCGAAGACATAGTTTTTTCTGTCTAATAGAGTCCTCCCTACCTCTGAGAGTTAAGCTCGAAAGCTAACATATATCATGGAGTCCGAAGACTCAGCCCGAAGGCTACCATCGTGGAGTCCGAAGACTCAAGCCCGTCGGCTACAGTCTGGGGGCACTCTCGAACCCCGGGAGCATATAGAGTCCGAAGACTCGGGTTCCCTCAAAACCCACATAAAACTTTTGGGAGAATTATCGTCACAGCCTATATAAATCTTTTCATGAACACAACACATGCATGAGGTCCCATTCGTTTTTAGAACATAGTTATGAATGCATCAGTCATAGCAATCGCATTTCAAAGACATACATATAATACACTTTCTTTCTTAAATACTTAACATGAAAACATAAACTTTCAAAGAAATCATAGAGCTAGCTCAAGTTTTGAAAACTTCTTTCGTTGTGAGATCCCTTACCTTAAGTCTTTACTTATTACAATACCCTTTCTTCACTTAGTAATAAGCTTCTTGAGTTCCCACTCCAAGTACGATCCTCGGTCCTCGACAATTCACCTAAAAAGTGTTCTAAACGTGTCTTAAACCATCCAAATTACGTTAAAACACATTCTATCATTTATAACTCGACGAAACGGACCTAATGGCAAATTTTACCCAACTCCGGCGAGCGGCGGCGCGTGACCGGAGCACGGCGGCGCGTGCGGCGGCGGACGGCGGCGCGTGGCCGGCGCGTGGAGATTCCGATCGGCGCGTGAGGGCGCGTGGAGGCTCGTTTTCGCGCGAAACTCACGGATCTGAACTTTCCGGCAAGTTTCGAGGCGTTCAGGCTGTAATTCCGGCGAGCTTATGGCGTTCACTGGCGTGGGTTGTGAGTTGAAACTTCCGGCGAAGCTGTGGCGGTTGGAGTGAGGTTCACGAGCTGCAGAACCGTCGAGGGGGCGCTCGCTCGGCGGCGTTCGGCAGCGAGCTGCAGTAGGCTTCACAGGCGATCGACAACGGAGGTGCGTGGGTCTTCGTGCGAGCGGATCTGGGCAGTCGGAGAGAGGCTCCGGCGAAGCTACTCGCGAGCAGCGGCGGGGAAGAAGAAGAGGAAGACCGGCGTGCGGCGGCGAGAATCCGAGGAAGAAGAAGAAGCAGCCGGCGGTGGAGGTTGTTCAGTCGGAGGGAGCTGCTCGTTTGCCGTGAGGGAGACGATCGAGTGAGAGAGAGAGATCGGAGAGAGAGCGATCGGGAAGGAGACCGGCGACGTGAGGAGCTCCGAAGAGAGAGTTCGGAAGGGAGGGGAGAGCGCGCGCGAGAGAGAGGTCTCGGGAAGAAGAAGAAGATATTTTTTTTTTTTTTTTTTTTTAAATAATAATAATAATAATAATAATAATAATAATAAAATCAAAATATCTTCTCCATAAATGACCAAAATGCCCTTTTTCTCTTTCTAAAATTCAAATTTACCCTTTTTCTCATTCCAAATTTCAATTTAACCTTCATATTTAACTTATCCAATGAAAAAATCATTCCTCTTAATTCCAAAAATTAAAATTTAAACTCCTAAATAAGCCGGGCGTTACATTATCATTTACAATTAATGAACTATGTGTTGGGAAAATGATGGTTTTGGGTTTCAAATGAAGGTGGGATTCATTTTGGTGTATGTGGTGAGATATTTTACTTGTTAAAAATAATTTAGGCCCTTTGGTAACTATTTGATTTTTAGTTTTTTATTTTTAACAATTGTACTTGTTTCTCATCATTTCTCTACTATGGGTTTCATATTTCTTAAGAAAACATTTGAATTATTAACCCAATTCTAAAAACAAAAACAAGTTTTTGAAACCTACTTTTTTTAGTTTTTAAAACCTAGTTTAGTTTTTGAAAGCATATGTAAAAAGTATATAGTAAAACAAGGAAACTCATATGGAGAAGTAGTATTTATAAGCTTCAAAAACTAAATGGTTATCAAAAAGGACTTTAGAAACTCAAATTTCACTCCTTAAAATTTGTAACATTTTATAACGGTGCTACAATTTTTATAAATTAATTTTCAGCATTATAACTCTCTATCTGCAACAACCTAAGCATAGTTCAACTGATTAAAATACTATACCCTCGATCAACGGATTAGAGGTTTAATCGCACCTACATATTATTGAAGTCCCAAAAAAAACAGAAAAACAAAACTCTCTATCCATCAAATTTTAATTATATGATTTAATTTTATAATTATGTTGTTTGCAACACTCATTTTCCCACAACTATTTGGGATTCTTCCTCCTTTTTACACATCCCATTTCTCAACCTCTTCCAAGAGCTATCTCTCTATCTCAAACTCTCTCTAGAGTTAAGGTTATAGTGTTCAATTCTAGTTCTCTCAACTCTTTCTAGGCTTTAGTTTATCCCAAAAAAAAAAACAAAAAAAAAACAAAAAAAAAAAGAGGAGAAGAAGAAGAGAGAGAGAGAAAAGAATCTTTCTCGAATATAAGGTTCCATAATGTTACGTTGCTAGCTTAGTTGTTATTTTCTAAGAGGCTAACATTTGCTTTAAGAGACTATGTGACATAGACTTCAATTATCTGAATTTCTTCCTAATCAAATAGTAAAGATGATTCAATTGCTTAGTTCTACTCATGTTAGTGAATTTTTTACTTATTGTTATAACTTTATGCTATTCAATTTCTATATTATATAACATGATTATGTAATTTGATAAGAGGATGATGTCATATGATCATTATGTAATTATCATAATAAATTTTTGGATATTTATTTAGTTAAAATATGCATTTTCTCGAGAATGAAAAAAAAAAAAAATCAATCAATTTTCATTTGCATTCGGTAATTTTGCTTAAAGTCTTTGACTCTGATACAGTTTCTAATATTATATAGGTATGATATATTTTTTTTATTTGATATCATGCTTAGTTAATGTATTTTACTTACAAATTAAGCTTATATATAGTAGAAAAAAAATATAAAATATAAAATAAGCTTATATATAGTAGATTCTTAATTTATACAAATATTAAGTTGTCATTTTTAGCTTATTTTGTATATAAAATTTTATAAGTCTAAAAGCCAGCGAATATAAGGGATATACTGATATACACATATGAATAGTATAAATAATTTATTTAATGAATATATATATATATATATATATAAACTTTAGAACATTGAATATATAGTTTATATTTTATGAATTGATTAGCATTCAATATACCTAGTAAACGCCAAATAGAGCATAACTCAGTGATAATTAGTATGTACTCTCGACTAAACTATCATAAGTTCAAATCCTCTACCTCCAAATGTTGTTGAACTCAAAAAAAAAAAAAAAAAAAAAAAAAAAAACCTTGTGAACAAATAATTGTTATATGATATATTTAGTTTTATCCAAAACATAATCAATTTAATAATATTCTTAAAGATTATACTTTTAAAGGTATTTAGAAAAAGATGAGTACGTTTTTTATAAAGTATTTAGAAAAATGAGAAGTAGGATTTGAACCTCCGACTAATCAACTAACAACTAACTGCTCTACCACATTCCTAAGAAAATTTCTACATTCACCTCTAGATGGGTAAATCACTTTGAAAAATAACTATAGTTTTAAATACCAAAAATACCATTCTATTCCACCTTATTTCTATTTTTTTCTCTCTCCAACTTTATTTATCTCTATTTTTGCGCTCTCTAATCTTTTTCTCTTTAAAATTTTAATTTTCTACGTTTTTCTAAGCTGTTTTCCCCTCTAAAATTCTTGTCTATCTCTCCTTCTTACTTCCTTTCCCTAAGATTTTCTCTCTCTTAAATGTTAATTAGCTCTCTCTCAAAATTTTCACTCCCTCACTTTATATCTCAATTTTTTTTACTTTGTTTATGTCTCTAAAATTGTTTTCAATACAAAAAACATTCTTCTATTTCACCTCTCATTTCTAAGATTTTGGTTTCTACCAACTTTATTTATCTCAAATTTTTTTGCTTTCTAACTTTTTCTCTCCAAATTTCTTGTCCCTCTCTTTAAATTATTTGCTCTCTCTAAATTTTTCCCTCTTTGCAATTTTTGTCACTCTTTTAACTTTTTTTTCTCTGTTTTAAATTTTCATCCCTCTTGTCAATTTTTTTTCTCTCCAAAATTTTTCTCTCTCTACCTTTTCTCTCTCTCTCTTAAAATTTTGCCCCTGTTTCTCTAGCTAAAATCTTTCTTTCACTCTTAATTTTTTTTCTCTCAAATGTAATGCATTTGTTTTTAGTGATTGGATGGTTTTGAAATCACCTTTGAAAACACATATTAATTAAAAAAAGTACTTTTAATTATATCAAAACAACTACTCAAATGATCTATTCTAAAATATGTTTTTACAAATGTAATTATAATTAAATCATTTGTATTTAAAAAACTTATTTTAAAATCATTCTCAAACTAGAATGTTCAAGTTCAAAATAGATGAACTTAAAAGTTTTGGGACCAAAATGATATCTATTTTTTTTTAAATTTCAAATTTCAAAACGAGTAAAAAAGCCTAGTGAAAAAACAAAAATCGGCCATTTATAAAAAACTGATATTCTGGCTGCGATTTTTTCTCTATAAATAATGGTAAGATGATACTAATAAATAATTAATAATATACAACAGTTATATATGTTATTCATGGAGATGCTTTAATAATTTTAATAATTATTAATTGAATTCAATAATGATTGAAACTCATAATTAAAGTGCACGTGAAACAATAAATGTGTTAAAATTATCAACGTATGTGTGTATTGTTAACTTAACGTAAAAATATTTATGATTTAAATATTTTTTTGATCTACGTACTTTCAACTTTGGTTTTATCTTAGTACTTTCAAAATGTACATTTTGTTCATTGTACTTTCAATTGTTCTTCATTTTAGTCCATTGTACTTTCAAAATGTCTGTTTTAGTCCTTATTCTTTTAAAAAGTGACCATTTTGACCTATGTTTGAAAACTCTAACACAAATTCTATATACATATATAAGAGAAATGAGTGTAGTGTAGTGTTGCGTTGAAATTGTGATTGAAAAAAAATGAGATAAAAGAGAAAATGAAAGGACCAAATTAAAACAACCACCTTTTAAAAGTACATGGACCAAAATGGACATTTTAAAAGTATAGGGACTAAAGTATAGGGACTAAAATGGACTAAAGTTAAAAGAATAGGGACCAAAATGAACGTTTTAAAAACACATAGACCAAAATGAACTAATGTTGTAAGTGTAGGGACCAAAATATTGTTTAAACCGATAATTATTTAACATAGGTTTTGTTATAAATTTTGGTTTCAAATTTATCATAGGTTTAATTTAGTTAAAATTGCTTTAAAATTAAATTCAATTGGGTTTAATTAAAATTGGATTAAACTAAATTAAACAAGTTGGACCTTTAAACTTGTTCCCAAAAATAAAATAATCAACAATTCGTTTGGGCCCAATAATGGAGAAGCCCAATGTCCTTGTTTGTTTTAAAATCATTCTTGATTGAGTATAGCCCGTTTTATTGTTATATTGTGAAACCCATTTTCTATATAAAAGGCATGGATGTATGGGGCATAAGAATGAGAAGATGGATATATGAGTACCATACATTAAAGAGGGATTAGGGTTTGAGATAAAGAAAGCAAAAGAGAGAGAGAGAGCCATTCAATTTTGGGGGTTCTTCTTTGCTGTGAGATTCAAGAGAGAGGAAGTCGAACCAAAGGGAGAGAAGGAGACGCGAGGTTTCTGCCATCCCTCTACCATCGTTCATGAGCTATTACTGCCGTCCACGAGCCATAGTTCTCAAGGTGCTGCAGTCGCCGTTTGGGTGTTGCTATGGGTGGAAGGAGATCCTTGAGAGAAAAGGAAATCGTTTGGGTTAAGACAATTTCTTCTTAAAATAAAATCTATGGCTCTTCAAAGGTTGTATCACTCTATCTAACCTCTCTGTATTATACTCTTCTCTTTTGTTGGGCTTTCTTGAAAGAACCTAAGGGATCCCTCATTGTTTAACTCTTTTTTGGAAGAGAAATAGTTGTAGTCACTTTGAGGATCTATCTCTTAGATTTAATTCAAGTCCCCTTACTGCTATATTGTTCTATGTTATTTCTTGATCTCTAATAATATTGACTTGCAAAGGCCTCTAAGACCCTTTGCAAAATGGAGTAGGTCTATTGATTGAACCATTATAAATTCTTGTGTTTCCCCTTCCTCTCTACTGTTTTTCTGCTATTAAAGATTCTGTCTAACACTAATTTTTTTAGTAAAATTCGCTCAAAATCACCTATAATTGGAATATTAAGGCTAAAAACATGGGTTGTAATCTTGGTTAATTAATAACATGTTTGTATTTTTATTTAGAAGAATGATGCTCTAGTAGAAAAGTATATATGAACGTTCTGACACCACCACTACAACAAATTAAGGATATAATGACAGTCAACAAAAAAAACACCGGTGGAAATGATGATGGACAAGACAAAAACATAGAATTTTTTTTTAAAAAAATAAAAATTCACCTACAATGGCCAATTTTTTTACTTTACTTTTTAGCATCTTATCTTCGAGAAATTATTCGGTGAGGCCGCTACAATGTGGCTGGCAATTTTTCACCGTTGGATGTGGAGAGAGAAATATCTCGAATTTATATCCAATGGCTATTAGAGAACACGAAAATTATTGAATCCACATCCAACGGTCATTATGAGGCAGCCACATTGTGGCGGCCTCATTAAATAATTTGTCCTTATCTTCTCATACAATTCACTCTATTTCCCCCAAAACTTCTTCTAGTTCTTTCTCACTCTCACCGATAGCGCTCTTCCTCCCTCATCGTCGTGTGAACACCGTTCTCTGTGCGTTTTTGTCACGTGGGTTGTTGTGGGTAAGCTGCTTTGTTCACCGTGGGTTGTAGATCTGAGGCAGTGGAGGTTGTAGTTGTTCGTGGGTTGTGGATTTGAGGTCGGGTGTTCGTGAGGTGTTAGATCTGAGGCCATGTGTTTGTGAGGTGGTAGATCTAAGTTGTTCTAGCTGTTGTGAGACCGTGTGTTTGTAGCCCTTTTCTTTTATAAGCTTTCCCCCTATCACCTCGCAACTTGTGTTCGGGTACAAAGCACGGTCTTATGGAGACTTCTAGAACCAAGGAATTCAATTTCTCTTCCTCTCTCTCGCTCTTATTGTTCGAATAACTCTAAAGGTTTTTTTTCTGTACACTGATATCGTATTTGATTCAGGTTTTCTTATTTTTTTGAGTTGTAGATCTGGGAGTTTTGCTTAGTCGATGCGGCCATTTCAAAGTTGTTTGCATTTCTTGGCTTTTTTTGTTCATATTCGAATTGTTTTTCTTTTACATTATCAAGTAGGCAAACACAAATGAGGAGAAGAGTCTATCCATTCTTTTATTCAATCATAAACTCGATCCATCTTTACAAATCATCCTCCTCAGATATATATAGAAGAAATACAAACGGTATAAACCAATTTCTAACTAATATACAGTTAGTAACCTATTACAAGAGTAATAACCACAAGTCAGTATACGTGTGATACTCCCCCTCAAGTTGGAGTGTGTAAATCAAAAACACCCAACTTGCTCATGAATGGTGAAAATGCTTAAGCTGGCAATGATTTTGTAAATACATCAGTTAATTGATCTTTCGAACGTACTAGTAGTAGCTTGAGGAAGTCATCAATAATCTTGTCTCTCACAAAGTGGCAATCAATTTCAATATGTTTTGTTCTCTAATGGAACATAGGATTGTTGGCAATGGCTATGGTTGCTTGATTATCACAATAAGCAACAACAGGGAGTAAGGTTTTGATCTTTAAGTCAGCAAGGAGCTGATGAATCCATAAAAGTTCAATCGTTACAGCAGCCAAAGCACGATACTTAGCCTCAGCGGATGATCTTGACACGGTGGGCTGTTTCTTTGTCTTCCAAGAAATGAGAGACTCCCTGAGGAAGACACAAAACCCTGTGACGGATCGCCGAGTGTCAACACATGCGCCCCAGTTTGCATCTACATATGCACAAAGCTGGAAATCAGTCATTGGTTTCTAAAACACACCTTAACCAGGAGATTTTTTGAGAAATCGTAATAAGTGATGAGCTACTCGAAGATGCTCAGTAGTAGGCCTATGTACAAATTGACTTAATTGATGAAGGACAAAGGAAATGTCATGTTGAGAAATCTGAAGATACAGTAATATGCCTATGAGTTACCTGTAGCATGTGACATCAGCATCAACCAAAGGGGTTCCAGATGACTTTGATAACTTCATTGGGATCCATTGGAAAGGCAGAGGGTTTTGCATCAAGGAACTGTTGGGATTTATGCCCTAAAGCCTCGTAATTAATAATTTATTTAATAATTAATAATAATTTTGATTATTTTATTTGCAATATAATATTATCCATTATATGAAAAATCCAAGGTTATTAGTGTAATCTTGAACAGTATGTGGTTGACATACAAGAGGATCATGTTCAAGAAATAACCTAAAGGGTCATAGTATATGGATAAGGTTGGCTGCCTTATCCTGGTAACACTATTGATACGGCCCACTTTGTAATAGTTACAAATAATTTGATCCAAATCATTCATGTGGAGACATGTGAGTGGGGGTATCTTATACAATGAGTTTGTATAAGACTGGACCACGAAATATTTAATCTCTCTTTATAAATCCGTTAATTGAGAAGATTAATATTTCATCAGGATGATCATTGATCGGCTGTTACACGCAAGCGCACGCAATCGAAGTAATATAAAATGGTATCTGAGTACCAAGTATCGAATCCCATAGGGAACGGAGTAACAAAAATATTGTAAAGCAAAGTGTAAGGAAAAATTGCAACTTTGAAAACTAAAAATGCAAAAATAATGTTGGGTTGGTGTGTTAAGAAAAATTGCATAATCTAATTGCTGAATCAAGAAATGGCAATGTTGGAATAATGAAAATTGCAGAATTAAATTGCAGCATCTAAAATTGGCAATATTAGATAAAAAAATTAGATAAGCTTAGTAAATGAAATTGCAAAGGAAATTTTAGAATAAGATGGGGCTCAAGAATGTCATTGCCTAAGTTGTAATTGCAAGCCAAAATTGCAATTCCAACCTACTCCACACTCAATTGTAAACCAAAATTGCATTTCCTATTCACCTTGAATTTAGGTTTTAGGAGGCTAAGTGAGAGACCTATATGTCTATAGTCCCTCTATCTTAGATGATTTGGCTCACAATTTTATGGGTCTTGGAGTCCCTAATCCCTATGTCTAGGGTAAGGATTGACTTATGTCTAAGCTCTTTTCTCCATTACTTGTGTGAAATCCGCTTATCACTAACCCCGTCAGAATTAGATCTAAGCTTGAGTTGCTACCCTAGTTGATCAATCTAGGATCTCAACAGAAAATTGATCAACACAAGCAAACAATTGAAATGTAGGCTTGGTTTTCATTGGAATTTAGGCTACAATTACTTCTTAGGGAATTCACATCCTTGAACCCCCTAAGAAGTTTAGCTCATAGTAAGGATAAAAATATTACAACTACTTTTTGAAGAAAAGTTCATATTATAAGATGTGTAAATTGATTAATTAAGGCAATTAATTATAGTGCTATTCTCAATAAAACTACAAAGAATTTAAGAGATTCTCAATTGAACAAAGAATCAATGACCTTAAACAATCCAGTAAAGACTAAAACTTGACTCAAGGCAAAACTGAAATTGAAAAAAAATTAAAACAGGAACTTAGTATTATTCTCGGCAAAACTACCAAGAATTCAAAAAAAAAAGATTTTCAATGGAAATCAGGGCAAGACTCAAGGCAACTAAATAAATTTCTAGTTTTCGTTCTTCTGCCTTTTGTTGATAAGCTTACACATTCCCACAAAAACTTACTTGAATAAAAACAACAATTCCACATAAATTAAACTTGAATAACAATAGAAGTTAAAAATCAACTAATACAAAATTCATTCCATAAATTTAGCTAACCATTCACTCCATTCCAATCGACTCAACCTTCACCGATTTTAGGAAATGGTTAGTCTTAACAACCCAAGTGCTACTTGAATCGGATTGGACAATTGGAAGAATGCAGAAATTCAGAAAATCCAGAAAACAGAGTTATGTTCTTGAAAACAAATCCACCAACTAAGATTAAAAATTACAACTTAAATTGAATATAAGAAGAAATCAAAAGGAGAACATAGATTGAATTTCAAGAACTCTCCATAAAACTAGCAGAAACTGAAGAACTAAACTCAAGTTGGAATACTTGGCTGAAAAACAGAAAAAGAACGAAAAACAAAGCCTTCGGAAAACTTAAAAACCCACGACAATTGATCCTTGAAATCGCTCCCGAAATCAAAAATTGATTCTTCTCGCTTCTTCCCCCCTTTTTTGTAGATCTTTCTAGGGTTGAAATTTTCCAAAAATCGCGCTACAATCCCTCAATTCGTGCGGAAATTGATTTTCCCATATATGGGTTTCTTCGTTTGCGCAACTTCCAGTTTCCATAATTCCTTTGCCCAGAATTGCAAAATCAGATTTTGCAATTTGACTTTGCAATTTCCATAATTTCTGCAAAACAAATCAATTTACTTAGAATTCTACTCCAAATGCTATCAAATTCATTTCTTCTTTAAATTCAAGCAATCTTCCACTATTTCCAATTGATCTTAGGACAAATCAAGATATTTTGAGCATTTGGGAGTTAAATAAGCCTTAATTCTAGGGGTAAAACGGACTTTTGACCAAGCTGTAATTACGAACAACTCGTGAAGGATCGATTTGCATGTAATGATTATATATATATAGACACAACTTGTCCTGCAGTGCATAAGAGTGCAACTCTAGGTCGATAGTGGAGTGACCTTAGTTAATGAATGAAAATCAATTAATTAAAGAGTTTAATTAATTAATTCTATATCATTGGAGCTTATAATCTGTAGGTCCGTAAGGTCCCCTTGCTAGCTCATAGTAACACTAAAATATGAATTTAGTTGAAAGAAAATTTTGAAATGTTCAAATTTAATATTTAATTTGAAGTGTTCAAAATAATATTTAATATATTAGATATATTAAATATAAAAGAGGAAAATATATTTATTGTATTTGATACATTAAATATTCAAATTTGAAATATTCAAATTTAATATTTAATTTGAAGTGTTCAAATTAATATTTAATATATTAAATATATTAAATATAAAATAGGAAAATATATTTATTGTATTTGATACATTAAATATTAAAATAATTAATGTATATTAGATACATTAAATAAAAGATATTTATTAAATTTGAATTGGATTCAAATTAGAAAATAGATGTCGTAGGAGAATTTTAAACGGTTTGAATAAGATTCAAATTGGTTAGATAAATATATTTTAATATATTAGATATTAAAATATATTATTTAATTATTTTCCCTAGACCACTATAAATAGGACCCTAAGGGTGAGCCATTGTGCATTCTTCATAGCACACATCTCCTCAATAGAGAGAATTAAAGAATTCTCTCTAGACATCTTCCTCTCCAATCCCTTGTGGATTTTCTTTCAAAAGGCTCTCATAAGCCTTGGTCCTGTGTTCGAGTCATAGCCAAGAAGACTTTGTGGAAGAGATAAAGATCCACCAGAAGAATATCCATATTTTCAAGGTATGTTATGCTTAACCATAATATTATTATTTAATTCTAAATAAACTCAAACCGATTCCTACGCTTCTGCTTGGGTTTAATTAGATTATTCCCTTCAGGAACCTTGTATCTTCCAAAATTTGAAGACAATATTTCCTTTGTGACAATCATACCCTTCTTGGACCTTGGCAATTTGAGACCAAGGAAATATTTGACTGTTCCAAGATCTTTGAGTAAAACATAAGACTGCAAGAGTTGTTTAACAACATCAATTTCGGTGGAAGAGGACCTTGTTAGTATTATGTCATCCACATATACTAGAAGAGCAACAAAAGTCTTTCCATCACCGCGAGTAAACATAGAATAGTCTGATTTGGATTGATGGAATCCATTACTTATTAAGGCATTTCAAAATTTACTGAACCACTGACGGGAGGCCTACTTTAGTTCATATATCGACTTATTGAGTTTACAAACCAACTTCTCCCCCTGTTTGGTAGCTTGAATAGGTTTATAATCGAGTGGTAAAGCCATATACACATCCTCGAATAAATCTCCATTGAGAAAGGCATTGTTCACATCCATTTGGACAAGAGGCCAATTGAAAGTAACTGCCAGTGTAAGAAGAGCCTTGATTGTTACAATCTTGGCAACAGGTGAAAACGTTTCAAGGTAATCAACTCCCTCTTGTTGATTGAAACCTTTGACAACCAAACATGCTTTATAGCACTCAACTGTGCCATCAGCCTTGTATTTCACCTTATAGACCCATTTGCAGCCGATTGCATGGTGGTCCTTTGCTAGAGATACAATAATCCAAGTGTGTGTCCTTTCCATTGCAACTATTTCTTCATTCATAGATTGTCACCAATGAGGAAATGGGGTAGCTTGATGATAGAAAACAGGCTTATATTCAAGAAAAATATTCAACAGGTAGTTGCAGTGAGGAGGTGAACAATGTCCATAAGACAAATATTTATCCAATGAATAGAGGGAAGGAGCAATACCAGTGGATGATGGTCCATGTGTCAACAGATTGCAATGGAAATCCTTTAAGTAAGATGGCAGACCTCTAGGACGAATAGATCACCTAGGAGCTGCAATGGTTGCTGGGAGAGTGGCAGCGGATGGAAAGTTAATCGCCAAAGGTCTACCAATCGGTGCAGCTTGAGTACCATGTTCAATAGTAGAGATATCAACATTAGAGTTACCTTCATGAAACACGGGCGAGGCAACACAAAAGAGTTCAGAAAAGACATAGATAGTTCTGTGCTCGTATCAATTAAGTGGAAAGGGAATAATTCTTCGAAGAACACAACATCCCTGGAGATAAAAACTTGGCGATGGACCATGTCATAAAGCTTGTAGCCTTTTACCCCAGCAGGGTAACCAATAAAAACACATGGTCTTGCTCTTGGGTTAAATTTGAAGCGTTGGGCAGAAAGTGTAGATGCAAGGCTAGACATTCGAAAATTCTCAAAGGAGTATAGTCAAAATCATGACCATAAAGTGTATAAAAGGAAATCTTATCCAAAAGAAGAGGCATAGGGGTTCGATTGATTAAAAAAGAAGCAGTCAAAACACAATAGCCCCAAATTTTCAAAGAAACTTTAGATTGAAATAAGAGAGCTCTGGCTACATTTAAGAGATGTTGGTGCTTCCTTTCTACAACCGAGGTTTGTTGAGGGGTAGCTACACATGTGAACTAGTGTAAAGTACAAATTGAGGCAAAAAAATAAAAAAAAAAAAACGCAGCTCTGGGGCATTATCAGAACGGAAGACCTTTATTGTTTTAGAGAACTGAGTTTGCACCATCTGAAAAAAACTTAGGAATGACATACAAAGCATCACTTTTATTACGCATAAGGTAGACCCAAGTAAATCGAGAACAATCGTCTACTAAGGTGAGAAAGTATGTATATCCATCATATGTGGGAATATGAAAAGGCCCTTAGACATCACAATGAACCAAGTCAAAAATATTGTCAGATACATGATTATGAAAGGGAAAAGACATCTTCCTTTATGTAGCCAATGGACAAATATGACATACATGATCCTTATGTATTTCAGAAAGCTGTAAACTGTCCTTCAATGTATGTAGTCGAGTGAAAGAGGGATGCCCGAATCTGTTATGCCAAATATCTAGAGCCCGTGTATGAAAAACAGACTCTATGTTCGAAGTTGTAGGTATGTGAAACAAATATAGGCCCTCAACATTTTCAATCCCAATCTTCCTCAAGTGTAACTTGTCCTGAATATAACATAAATTGCTAGCAAAATTAACCGTATATCTGTGATTTTGAAGTAGGGCACTGATGGATAACAGGTTATATGAGAATTGTGGAAGATACAACACATTTTGAAGCACCAAATCATCGGATATCGGAACATCTCTAACAAAATTGACAGCAAACCGTGATTGATTGGGCAAAATGATAGAGGTATGGAGTACAGTTCTCATATTGACAAACAAAAATTTATCATAGCAGATATGGCTAGAGGCCCTCGAATCAACAATCCATACATTAGCATGTTGTTTATTTGGAGGCAAAGATACAGAAAGGCAAGTACCTGCGATGTGAGATGTGGATGAAACCAACCTCTCGTCAGCAGTGTTCCCATTAGCAAGATGACTATGAAGAAGATTCATTAGTTGAGAGTACTGGTCAGTACTCAAACTTGCAAAAAAAAGCTGATTGAGTGCCTTTCGATCCACCATTAGATAAAGCCGTGTTAGATATCACTTGTGAAGAGCTAGATGGATTGCTTGATCTTCTGTAACCAGGAGGATAGCCATGTAACTTGTAACAACAATCTATCACATAACCCTTGATACCGCAATGAGAACAAATTGGCCTTTGTCCTTGCCCATCTTTCTTTCTTACTTTCTCATTTGATACTCTTTTTGAATTATCGGTTGAGGCATCAAGAGTAATAGAATCAACCGTGACTGTAATAGCACCAGTGGATCGTTGAAGCTCTTCTTGTATAACAAGAGAAAAGACCTTATTCATTGATGGCAGAGGGTCCATTATCAGAATCTAAGCTCTTAGTGATGAGTAAGAGTCATTCAGCCCCATCAAGAATGTCATGATATACTTAGATTGCAAGTAGTCGAGTACAGATTTTAGACCGCCGCAAGTGCATTCCTCAATCGGCCTAAATTCAACGAGTTCTTGCCAGATCTTAGTAATCTTGGTATAATAGTCTTCAACAGACATGGTGCCTTGCACAGTGGTGATCAATTGCTTGCATAGTTGAAAAATTCGTGGGCCATTAGTTTGGCAATAACGTTCTTTGTGTTCATCCCAAAGGTCTTTTGCGCACCCAGTGTAAACTAAACTGACCGCAATATGCTTGGAGATTGAATTAAGAATCCAAGAAGTGACAATGTCGTTATTACATTGCTAGGCAACAAGAAGGCTTCCTTGATTCTCGTCCAATTTTGCAACTTTCCCAATTATGAACCCTAATTTGTTCTTCCCAGAAAGAGCAACAAGCATTGCTTTACTCCATGAGATGTAATTGCTAGCCCCCACGAGCAATTCAAAAACCAAAGTGGTGGTTGGAATTGTCGAATGATGAAGGAGGTAAGGATTCAATTGGGCTTCGATTGTTGACGAATCAATGGAGCACAATGTTGAAGAATTCCCACCATGGCGCCGAAAACAGAGAGGTGCGTAACAGAATGTAGAGGATTTTTTCGAAAACAAAGAAATGATTAAAAAATCATCTAAGACGAAGGAACACATGTCACTTACT
Organism: Trichosanthes truncata; assembly: GCA_033996785.1. Lineage (NCBI taxonomy): Eukaryota > Viridiplantae > Streptophyta > Magnoliopsida > Cucurbitales > Cucurbitaceae > Trichosanthes > Trichosanthes truncata. The sequence goes on from JAWPNB010000004.1 coordinate 5,277,845, forward strand.
CTGATACCATATCAAGTAGGCAAACGCAAATGACAAGAAGAGTCTATCCATTCTTTTATTCAATCATAAACTCAGTCCTAAAGGGAATAATCTAATTAAACCCAAGCGGAAGCGTAGGAATCGGTTTGAATTTATTTAGAATTAAATAATAATATTATGGTTAAGCATAACATACCTTGAAAATATGGAGAATCTTTTGGCGGATCTTTATCTCTTCCACAAAGTCTTCATGACTATGACTCGAACACAAGACCAAGGCTTGTGGGAGCCACTTGAAAAAAAATCCACAAGGGATTAAAGAGGAAGAGGTCTAGAGAGAATTCTCTAATTCTCTCTATTGAGGAGATGTGTGTTGTATGAAGAATGCCCAATGGCTCACCCCTAGGGTCCTATTTATAGTGGTCTAGGGAATCTAATGAAATAATATATTTTAATATCTAATATATTAAAATATATTTATCTAACCAATTTGAATCTTATTCAAACCGTTTAAAATTCTCCTACGACATTTATTTTCTAATTTGAATCCAATTCAAATTTAATAAATATCTTTTATTTAATGTATTTAATATACATTAATTATTTTAATATTTAATGTATCAAATACAATAAATATATTTTCCTCTTTTATATTTAATATATCTAATATATTAAATATTAATTTGAACATTTTAAAATTTTCTTTCAACTAAATTGATCTTTTAGTGTTACTATGAGCTAGCAAGGGGACCTTATGGACCTACAGATTATAAGCTCCAATGATACAAAATTAATTAATTAGTAAATTTTCATTCATTAACTCTAGGGTCACTCCACTATAGACTTAAAGTTGCACTCTTATGCACTGTAGGACAAGTTGTGTCCATTGATATAATCATTACATGCAAGTCGATCCTTCACGAGTTGTTCTTAATTACAGCTAGGTCAAAAGTCCATTTTACCCCTATAATTACATATTGCACTTTAAGTACCACTGATTCTCTAATGAACAATCTGTTTATAATCTAATTATAAACTAAGTCCCTTTCGGGCCAATGAAAGGGTGGGGCCCTATTGTTCAAGTCCCGAAATCAACACTTAAGGGAACTACTCATCTACTTACCCTATATGGGAAGGAGTGAATTCCATCTTGTGAGATTATGTTCCTAGCTCCCTATTTGGTCAAGTCCCCAAAATGGTAGGCATATTCAATCGGCTATAAAAGCCACTCTCGCCCATGCAAATCAAAGGACAAGCCCTCACAGGCAGGAGTTCATAACTCACTCAAGATTAAGATTGAGTCGCATATGATCATCTTGATGAAATATTAATCTTCTCAATTAATGGATTTGTAAGGAGAGATTAAATATTTCATGGTCCAGTCTTATACAAACTCATTGTATAAGATACCCTCACTCACATGTCTCCACATGAATGATTTGTATCAAATCATTTGTAACTATTACAAAGTGGGCCGTATCAATAGTGTTACCAGGATAAGGCACCCAACCTTATCCATATACTATGACCCTTTAGGTTATTTCTTGAACATGATCCTTCTGTATGTCAACCACATATTGTTCAAGATTACACTAATAACCTTGAATTTTTCATATAATGGATAATATTATATTGCAAATAAAATAATCAAAATTATTATTAATTATTAAATAATTAATTAATTATGAGGCTTTAGGGCATAAATCGCAATAGATCCATCTTTACAAATCATCCTCCTCAAATATATATAGAAGAAATACAAACGGTACAAACCAATTTCCGACTAATATACAGTTAGTAACCTATTACAAGAGTAATAACCACAAGTCAGTATACATGTGATATACATTTCTATGAATTGTGCTCATATTGCCATTTGGCGGAAATGAATCTGTTGCTTCACTTTTTTTTAATGTTCTTAGCTTTAATTACCGGTTAAAGCATCTCGATCTAGTTTGGTATGGAAATTTTTGTTGATTATTTTATGTATTTAATGTCTTTTGTAGTTTCCTTTTTTGATATGTTTCTTGAAAAGTTTTGACCCACTAACATGGTAATAAGTTTTTAATCAAGTTTTTAATTTAAGTTTGAAGCTGCTGACCCTTTTTGGTTAAATGGTCATTAGAGGATGATGATAACTCATTGTCAATGTTGCTTCCAAATGGTACTTTCTATTTTTTCCACTTTTGATATTTGCATCCATGTGATCTTTAATTTGAAAAAAATCCTTTTGTTCTTACCTTTGGCATTACAAAGAGTGACATTGTTTAAAATCGATGTCGGTAATTGACCTTGATACGGCTACAATGACTAGAGATTAAAAATACCAAACTTGCAATATGGGGTGTTATGACTTTTTCTAAAGATGGGATTTTTAATGCGAATGGATGGCTAGGATATGATCAAAACTTAATGATGCTTTTTTGAGTAGGTGTCTTAGATTTTGGTAAAGGAAATAAAAGAAAATTGGACCTGTCAAAGCCAATCATTTTGAATGCTTGAAGTTATTGAAAAAGACCACATTGCATAGAGAGAAATTTTATGTTTTTTTTAGTTCAATAACAGAAGTGTATTACATATTTTATATTTTATTAATTAAAGTTAAGTTTGTGAAGTTACTTATTGTGTAAAAATGTAATACTATTGAGATTTTATTTTGTACACAGGTTGAGAAAGAGAAATATTATTGATTAGCCACATTTGCAACTAATTTTTTTTATTAAATTATTAACAAAACTGTGATGGCCATTAACTGTCATTGAAAACCACTATTTTTGACATTTAATGACAGATAAACTTTTAATGATGGACATTTAATGTCAGACAAACTTTTAATGATGAACATTTAATGACATGAATTTTTAATGATAAACATTTAATGACGGACAAACTTTTAATGACAGACATTGACCAACATTAAAAGTTGTCTGTCATTGTAAGCTACGATGTTGTCCAACATCGTTTCCCTACAATGATGGGCAATGCCCGTCATTAAACTCCAAATTTGTACTAGTGCACAACCAAATAAGAGGGATCTTAAGGATGCAAGCTTGGTTAAGAAAGACCGAAAAAATTTAGTTACTATTTATATTAACAAAGTGCATCTTCCTTTTTTCAACAACTCAATCATAAAAACTTCAAAGTTAACCAATTCTCACTCTTAGGGGCCATTTGGTTTAAGGTTTTATTGGATGCCCATGGGAATAAGATGCCTGAGAATAAGATGGCTGGGAATCAAAGATTGTTGTATTTGGTTATACATGTAAATCCTAACAAGTTTTATTAAAATAAATAATGTTTATGCTTATTTTATGGGATTACTCCTAAAAATATGTTGTAATTATTATACAATAATTAAAATTAATTTTAAGTCATTGATATAAATTAATTTGTTGTTAATAATCAATTAATAATTTTAATTAAACCATTAACTATAATTATACGAATATTTCAACTAAACTATTTAATTGTATGTATAAATTTTATATATTATAGTTAATTGATTAATAAATTTAATAAATAATTAATTCGATTAATTTAATACATTTTACTAGTAAAAATGAGTTAAGTAAATATTTCGTCAATGAGTTAATATTTCTTAATAAACTACCATGGAATGATTAATTGAGTTAATTTTAAATCATTATTGTCCTCAGATAAAATTTCAAAATTTCATATATTATTAAATTGAATTATTAATTTTAATATTATTTTATCAATTATAAACTTAATTGGAGCCTAATAACAAATTGATTAATTAGTATTAATTAAATAATATAAACTAATGTGCCAAAAAGAAATATATTTAAAAAGACAAAAGAGAGAAGAAACTCTAAGAAATAGAGAAAATCGATACTTTTGGGACGGTATATATATACCCTTCTCCATAAGTTATTCTCATTTTCAAGCTTACAAAACTCAAACCAAATAAAGTAGTCCTAAATCCATTCCCATTCCCAAACCCTATTTTGAAGAGATCCTTTGATTTTTGAAAAATTATATATAATGTCTACAAAAAAATACCTATAATGAAAAAGGAATAAAAATGTTTCATAATTGGAATTTTGTCTATCTATTTTTCAGGGAGGAGTGTGAAGAAAACTTTATGTCCATTCCTCCTGATGTATATTTGTATCAACAATTAGCTCAAGTCCATCGCAAGATCTTCTACAATAGAACTCCCCTAACCAAATTTGACAAATTTTTACTATATTTTTTTTTACCCAAACTAGATTTTTTACAATTCAAATCTATAGAATCTTATTTCTAATTTTTAATCTTATCCTAATTCAAATTTATTTGTAATTATTCACAAATCTATTAAGTTTACCTTAATTTAATATATCAACCACATTTTTTTTTCTATCACTTATACTTGAATCCTCTATCAACAAATACCATTAATTAGACTTAAAATTTTTACTTTTTTGAACCATTTCAATTTCACAAATTAATATATATTGTTCTATGTATGTCGCATTATATACCTATAACATAATAAAAAATTCTAAATATGTCACAATTATTATCAAAGTCTATAGTTTTATATACAATTAAACACATAAAATACTTGTGTATAAAAGTATATACATGCAAATAAATACAACATCAAGGTATTGTAGTTTATAATATTAATAGTATATACATGAAAATAAATATAGCTGCAAGGTATATTGCAATCTATAGTACTATAGATCGGTAAACTACATATGATCACTATATAAAACCGTCTATATACTTATGTGTATAAAAGTATATACATGAAATAGCTATAGCAAGCAAAAAATTAGTGTCTTTCCCTCCTTTCCATAACAACCATAATACGTGGGTCCTACAAATTGCATTGTATTATGTTAAAAATTTTACATTCAACAAATTCCTAAAATAAAGTGGTTTTTTAAATTTAAAATTTGACATTAAAAAAATCCCTTAAAAAACGGGATGAACTTTTAGAATCTAGAATATTTATTTAAAAATGCAAATCATAATCTAGAATGCAAAGAGGAAGAAGAAAAGTGTGTTAATCTTACTCATATGGAAGGAAAAATCGTGGAAAAAAAAGTACTAGACAACAAGCCACAATAGGAAAAAAGAAAATTCTTTACTTTTTCATATGCACAAACATTGCGGCAAAGTAGACGGAGATGAAGAATGCAACCAATCGATGAAATTTTAGCGTTCAAAAGCACGCAGAAGGTTGAAGAAGACGAAGATGAAGGTAATTGGAAGGGTTCTGTGGGAGGGTTTCAAACCAAGCTAGTTTTATGAGTAGATGAAAGATTTTCAAATCGCTTCAATGCTGCAGATAATAATACGCCTAATTGAACCCCATTTCCCTCGGTAAGTTCAATAGGCAGCCTAATTATTGTCCTTCAATTTTTTTTTTATGTTAATTGACGTTGCCCACAATTTAAGGGTTTAGTGTATATATGCATATATACTGCATATGTTATACTCACCTACACATAGTTATAGGTGTAACAACGAATATATATACACAATAGATTTAGGACATTATTTTCAACGATTTGTTCATTTAAAACTAAGAATCCTGATCTTAGAGATTGTTTTTCACAGACCGCTAGGCACATTTTAGTCATTGGTACGTATCATTAGACTGAAATATTATTTCAAATTAATGTTACAGATTTCGATAATTAATGTTACATATTAAAAATAATTTGTTATGTTAGTTTTTGGTAGATTCACCTCTCTCTTTCTTAATGCACTCCACCTTTTTAGTATGCTTTTTCGTTTAGTTAAAAGTGAAAAATTTATCTGAAGGGTCTTTTCGTCTGAGTTCAATTTGAAGATTCTATTGAAAATACGTTTAGCCATTTTTCCAAAAACTAATTTATTTAGACATTTTTCGAGTAGAACTATTTAATTAGCTATTTGCCCCTTGATTTTTCTTCTTGCTGTTGGGATTTGTGCCCTAAAGCCTCGTAATTAATTAATTATTTAATAATTAATAATAATTTTGATTATTTTATTTGCAATATAATGTTATCCATTATATGAAAAATCCAAGATTTAGTGTAATCTTGAACAATATGTGGTTGACATACAGGAGGATCGTGTTCAAGAAATAACTTAAAGAGTCATAGTATATGGATAAGGTTGGGTGCCTTATCCTGGTAACACTATTGATACGGCCCACTTTGTAATAGTTACAAATGATTTGATCCAAATCATTCATGTGGAGACATGTGAGTGGGGGTATCTTATACAATGAGTTTGTATAAGACTGGACCACGAAATATTTAATCTCTTTTTATAAATCCGTTAATTGAGAAGATTAATATTTCATCAGGATGATCATATGCGACTCGATCTTAATCCTGAGTGAGTTATGAACTCCTGCCTGTGATGGCTTGTCCTTTGATTTGCATGTGTGAGAGTGGCTTTTGTAGCCGATTCAATATGTCTACCATTTTGGGGACTTGACCAAATAGGGAGTTGGAAACATAATCTCACAAGATGGAATTCACTCCTTCCCACATAGGGTAAGTAGATGAGTAATTCCCTTAAGTGCTGATTTCGGGACTTGAACAATGGGGCCCCACCCTCTCATTGGCCCGAGAGGCACTTAGTTTATAATTAGATTATAAACATATTGTTCATTAGAGGATCAGTGGTACTTAAGGTGCAAGATGTAATTATAGGGGTAAAACGGACTTTTGACCTAGCTGTAATTACGAACAACTCGTGAAGGATCGACTTGCATGTAATGATTATATCTATGGACACAACTTGTCCTACAGTGCATAAGAGTGCAACTCTAGGTCTATAGTGGAGTGACCTATAGTTAATGAATGAAAATTAATTAATTAAAGAGTTTAATTAAATAATTTTGTATCATTGGAGCTTATAATCTGTAGGTCCATAAGGTCCCTTTGCTAGCTCATAGTAACACTAAAAGATCAATTTAGTTGAAAGAAAAATTTTGAAATGTTCAAATTAATATTTAATATATTAGATATATTAAATATAAAAGAGGAAAATATATTTATTGTATTTGATACATTAAATATTAAAATTTGAAATGTTCAAATTAATATTTAATTTGAAGTGTTTAAATTAATATTTAATATATTAGATATATTAAATAAAAGAGGAAAATATATTTATTGTATTTGATACATTAAATATTAAAATAATTAATGTATATTAGATACATTAAATAAAAGATATTTATTAAATTTGAATTAGATTCAAAATTAGGAAATAAATGTCGTAGGAGAATTTTAAACGGTTTGAATAAGATTCAAATTGATTAGATAAATGTATTTTAATATATTAGATATTAAAATATATTATTTAATTATTTTTACTAGACCACTATAAATAGGACCCTAGGGGTGAGCCATTGTGCATTCTTCATACAACACACTCCTCAATAGAGAGAGTTAGAGAATTCTCACTAGATCTCTTCCTCTCCAATCCCTTGTGGATTTTCTTTCAAGAGGCTGCCACAAGCCTTGGTCCTGTGTTCGAGTCATAGCCAGGAAGATTTTGTGGAAGAGATAAAGATCCGCCAGAAGAATCTCCATATTTGGAAGGTATTTACTGCTTAACCCTTGTATTTTAGTTTAATTCTAAATAAATCAAAGACGATTCCTATGCTTCCGTTGTGAGTTTAATTCGATTATTCCCTTCAATTGGTATGAGAGCGTACTTTGATTTTTATTTAGAATTAAAATTGTGTATGGTGAGTATTTTAATTTATCATATATGTGATATATGTGGTTTGAAAATTGACTGTTTAGACATATTGACATTAGACTTAAAGCTTTTGATTAGATCAATTGTAAAACCCATAAAGGTTAAGGTTTGTGGTAATTTATTTTATTTGTTTTTTTTAGTTGAGAAAACTTGTTGTTTTGAACAACTTATTTTGTGTGGTGATGAACAAAGAATACAGCAGATCAGGAAACTTCAAATTCTCGTCTGGTGATTATACATACATACATATATATACATACATACATACATATATATATATATATATATATATAATAAATCAAACTTCACTACGTGCTCTCACATGAAATTATTCTTGACTTTAAAACATCCAACTTGATGCAATCTGGGCTTGGGCCTTTAATTAAATATCAAGAACTAATCCAAGCTGCTGAACTTCAATTGGTGGATTGAATTTTGTACTCCAATGTTCTCTTTCTTTCCAATTGAAGCTTCAGGCGGTTGAAACAATGAATTCCGGCCGGCTAGTGAAATTTTTCTTAGGCATTGAATGTTAGTTGGTGTCTGAAGTTGGCGATAAAGCTCTCGATTCTTCTGGCTTTGGACTTTGATCACACGGCAATGTAGCCACAAAATTTTTTGCAAAATTCCAATTAGGCGGCTAAAACTTTAGATTTCCTTGAACCCTAAATTTGGATGGTCCAAAAAGGAAAAGATATTGTCTTAATTTAAATTATTGTAATTTAAATTAATTTTCAATTTCTTAAGATATGTCAAATATATCGGTCAATTTTGCTAGTATTTAATTTAATTATGCATGAGATGTATATTGTATTGTTGCATAAAGTATGTCATTTAGATTAAAATCCCACCATAGGTTAAACATGATCATGCATCTTAATTTTTTTTTAATATAATTGTTATATTTTAAAATTGATTAGGTTGTTTCCTAATAGAATTAAGATATTTTCCTAATTAGTTTATATTTTTCATATCTTTGAATATAATTGTTATATTTAGAAATTGATTGGAAAATTAAATTAGGATATTTGTTTTCTTAATTAGAATGCATGTTTTCCTAATGAGATTAGGGTTTCCGTTTATTAAAGATATTCTTGATTCTTGTTTAAAATAGTTTAAATTTTGAATTTAGTTTATCTTTATTATTTCTAATAAGATTAGAATTTAGGGTAATCTTTTAATTTTGTTTTTAAAGGGTTTAAAATGGTAGTTTTTTTTTAAGACTATCCAAGTGAATTTTTTTTTAATAGAATTAAAAACATTTATTTATAAATTCACTTATGTTCATTAATCTAATAATTAATAGTTAATTAAATATTAATGAATTTGAAATAAAAATTGACTATAAGGGAACTCTGTCTATGGAAGGTTCTGTGTAGACTGGGGTATTTAAGCTGACCGAAAGGGAACACCTCTAACTGGGAACCGACCTGGGAGTTGAATTAGTCAAATTTTATTTATTTTCACTAAGCATGCTCATAATGTTATTATTATTATTTTAAAATAGTTTAAAAACTTAGTAATTCACATTAAAATCAATCTAACAACATAAGGGTTATGAAAGGTAGATTGAAGAACTTAGATAAATGAGATTAGCCTAATTTTTCTAAGTAATAGAAAACCGTATTTCAAAATACTTAGTGGGAGAATGACACATGTCAAAAATCCAACGGTCTCTATTATTGATTCACAACGTGAGATTCATGTGGGGCCTCGTGGCGGCTTTTGGACCGTCCTCCCTACGGAAGGTGTTTGCATGGATCAATATCAGGGTGAATCTTTTGAGAAAGTATTATAGTAAGTGGGAGAAGGAAATGTGTCAACATATCCTACGGTCTGCATCATTAGTTTACATCGTGAGATTCATGCGGGGCCTCGTGGCGACTATTGGACCGTCCCCCTACGGAAGGTGTTTGCATGAGTCAATATCAGGGTGAACTCCTGAGAATGATAGGATTGTAGTTTTGTTTCCAATACTTGACCTACCCTACGGAGGCACTTGTTGGGATAAAACTACGGGATCTAAAATGATGGGTCACACTTACAAAGGGCTTATTAAGGTTGTTAATGATGTCCTTGACCAAACTAATGGTAACTAAATATTATAGGAATAAGAGTTATTCTGGTATAATACTTGGTTGAGATTGTCTCAGTTTAGTGAAGGAATACTTGACCTACCCTACGACGGCACTTGTTCTAACTCACTAAAGTACCATAGCATTAGAAATGATTTATAGGGATCATTTTTCAAATTGTTTGATTTCTATGCTAAAATTGAATGGATAATTTTTTTTTGAATGGATAATTGTTTGCATGATCTTAAATTATATATTTTATATATTTCAATATTATGTCAGTTTCTCTCATAATTTTTAATTTTATTACTGATAAGTCAAAATTGGAAAATTGTATTACTTGGAAATGGAATAGTAACATTAACACTATAATGGCGGTGTAAAATATTTATTTGTCTTTATTGAGAAATGTTCTCAAAACCTGTTGCTAATGCTATTCGAATTGTTCGTGAAGCTCATGATTAATGAATCAAAAGTAAACGAGATAGCTTGTATGTATTCTCCTAGTTGACATTTTAGATGTCAAATTTAGAAGATAAAGAAAATGACAACAACATATGAGATGTTGAAGTCAACATAAGTTAAATTTAGAAAGTTGTCTAAATGATCTCAAAACTAAGTATTACAAAAATCCAAGTAAAGAAACCAAATGATTGAAGCTATATAAAAGGAAATAGTTCCTAAATTAGCTAGGACAGTCATAATAAGAGAAATTTTTGAAATACCTCTAGGAAGAAAAATATAAATGAAAGTAAATTTGATTTACTAGATTTTTGGTGGAATATAAATAATGTCACCTACATAGTCGATATAAGATCTACTAGATAGTCGATATAAGATCTACTATCAAGATTTATTCTTCATTACATTTAATATGTAATTCTTGGAAAATACTTAACATGTAGAATAGTTTCTACAAGTTAGCACCAGGACACCTATCTCAATTAGTGTAGTGGGAGACATTAAGATGTCATTAAGTAAAAATTGTTACATAATGCTGAATATGGTGTTTTTAGTAACCATAAGAGAAATTCAATGTTCATATAGTATGAATTACTTTGAAGTATTAAAGTTTATATTTTCAAAATTGTTTGAAGATACATTCAGCTGAAAATAAGAATAATTTGTATATGTTAAAAATGTTGGCATATACTATACTACAAAATACTGAGATATTCAGGATTATAGAATCCAAAATAGAAATACATTGTTTTCTCCTAAAAGATGATACTTGACTTTGGCTATTAAGGTTGATTAACATCAACTTGAATAGAATGAAAAGACTAGTAAGAGGTAATTCTCTAAAAAGTTAGTTAATTACTTTACATGTCTGTAGATCTTGCCTTTCATGCAAGATAATAATTAGGCCTTTATTAGATAGGGCTAGAATGCCAAAGAATACTTTGGGGTTACACATTATGACCCAAGTGGTCTGGTGAATGTAAAGGTCAAATAAAGTCATGAATACTTTGTCACTCTAGTTGATGATCATTCAAGGTACAAGTATCTTTACTTAATACAACATAAGTCTAAATTTTTGAAAAGTTCAAGAAAATTAAGACTAGAGTTAAAAAATCGATTAGGTAATTAAATCTATCAAAATATTATGATCAGATCATAATAGAAAGTACAAGAACCATACGTACTAAAACTAATTGATAGAAAATGGGTTTTTATCCCAATTATCTTAATACCAAGTGCAATTTTGTGAAAATGTGCTGCAAGAGGAGAAACAGAACCTTGTTAGACAGGGTCACATCAGGAATGAATTACACACCATTACCATACTCCGGTTATGAAATGCAATAGAGATTGCATGGTGAACATGATTCCCTTTAAAAGTGTCTACGAGACAATTTTAAGATTATAGAAGAGTAGTAAAGCTAGTTTACAACACTTCACCATTTGGGAATGTTAAGCTCACATGCTGAACACAAGCCTAAAAAACTTGTATATGTTCAAAGATAAGCCTAACTGTAGGCCGCCCCTAAGGAGTATAAAGTGGTCTTTTATGTAGTCCTAAAACGAATAAGGTATTTGTATGACAAATATCAATTTTATAAAAAATGTCAAATAAAAGACTACAAACCTTTAATAAGGTGAGATAGTGTTAATAAATTGGTTCCAAGGGAAGCCACTAAATAGTTAACAAAAGTTGTTAACAATTTATTTATATTTGAAAGTCAAATGGATCCTAGTCATGAATTAGATAAGCCTCATCGTAGTGGGAGAGTTATGAGATGACTCAACATTTACAAGGACTTAATTGAAGCCCAAATTGTCATGTTAGATGACAAAGTTGAAGGCTTATTACTTGCAAAGTGAGACTAATGACAAATGGTTAAACTTAATAGGAGAAAATAGACTGTGAGTAAATTTTCTCACTTGTTGCCATACTTAAGTCTGTAAGCATTATACAATTCATTGTTGCATATGAGATATGAAAATGAATGTTTAGAATTCTTTTATGAAAAGAAATCTTAGATAATGCATCTACACAAATCAATCAGAGAGATTTATTTTCAAAGATCAAAAGCAAAAAGTTTGTGAAATAATAAAGGTTCATTTATGAAATGAATTTTACCATTAGATCTGTGAATATAAGGTTTGATAAAAGTATCAAAATCTATGACTTTGGATAAATATTAATGAAGCTTGTATAGACAAGAAAATCATTAATTGCTTAGTGGATTTTTCTCATGTTTTATGTTGGTGATATTTTTACCCATTATGAATGATGTAAGATGTCTAACATAAAATGTTGATTAAGTAACCAATTTCAAATAAGTGATTTGAATGACTCAGTATATTTTACATGTCCAAAATGAAGATTTTAAGGACAAAATGTTAACTTTGTCTCAAACATCTTATATTGACAAAATTGTTGTCAAATATTTGATATTTATGTCTAAGGAAGTGTATCCTAAGACATCTCAAATGTTGAGAGTATATGATATGCATAAATGAGACTAAACATTTAATATACAATTGGTTAGCATATATCGGTTACACGAATGGTATGACCATTGAGTAGAAAATTAAAAACTTTCTCAAATTATCTATAGATGATGAGAAATTTTTGTGTATAGAGTTAAAAATTTGATCTTTACAAGATACACTGGTTCTTACAAAGATTTAGGAAATCTATATAAGGATAAATTTTACCCTAAATGATGGAGTATGGTATACAAGTTAAATTGTTTTGCTTGTGAAGCAACAAAAAGACTTGTCTGACTCAAATAGGTCCTTGAAGATCTGAAAGGTGTTTCAGATATGATTTAGTCTATCATCTTTATTATGATAATAGCAGTGCAAAGACTAATATTAAGGAAATTACAAAACACCAATGTATAGAGAATCATATCGAGAGAGAGAAAACATCATGGTAGTGACTAAGATGACTTTTTAATGGCAGTCCTTTGAATCTATATAAAGAGACTCTTCAGGCTAAAGTGTTTGAGGGTCACCTAGAATGTCTAGGATTACGAGACATGTCTCATCTTTGCTAGGGCAGGTGGGAGAACATGTTGGATATAGAGTATGCCCTAGGATACATGTCTCGCCGGCTTTAGTGCAAGTGGGAGATTGTTGAGATTTGTGCCCTAAAGCCTCGTAATTAATTAATTATTTAATAATTAATAATAATTTTGATTATTTTATTTGCAATATAATATTATCCATTATATGAAAAATCCAAGATTATTAGTATAATTTTGAACAATATGTGGTTGACATACAGGAGTATCGTGTTCAAGAAATAACCTAAAGAGTCATAGTATATGGATAAGGTTGGGTGCCTTATCCTGGTAGCACTATTGATACGGCCCACTTTGTAATAGTTACAAATGATTTGATCCAAATCATTCATGTGGAGACATGTGAGTGGGGGTATCTTATACAATGAGTTTGTATAAGACTGGACCACGAAATATTTAATCTCTCTTTATAAATCCGTTAATTGAGAAGATTAATATTTCATCAGGATGATCATATGCGACTCGATCTTAATCCTGAGTGAGTTATGAACTCCTGCCTGTGAGGGCTTGTCCTTTGATTTGCATGGGTGAGAGTGGCTTTTGTAGCCGATTCAATATGCCTACCATTTTGGGGACTTGACCAAATAGAGAGTTGGGAACATAATCTCACAAGATGGAATTCACTTCTTCCCACATAGGGTAAGTAGATGAGTAGTTCCCTTAAGTGCTGATTTCGGGACTTGAACAATGGGGCCCCACCCTCTCATTGGCCCGAGAGGCACTTAGTTTATAATTAGATTATAAACATATTGTTCATTAGAGGATCAATGGTACTTAAGGTGCAAGATGTAATTATAGGGGTAAAACGGACTTTTGACCTGGCTGTAATTACGAACAACTCGTGAAGGATCGACTTGCATGTAATGATTATATCTATGGACACAACTTGTCTTACAGTGCATAAGAGTGCAACTCTAGGTCTATAGTGGAGTGACCTATAGTTAATGAATGAAAATTAATTAATTAAAGAGTTTAATTAAATAATTTTGTATCATTGGAGCTTATAATCTGTAGGTCCATAAGGTCTCTTTGCTAGCTCATAGTAACACTAAAAGATCAATTTAGTTGAAAGAAAAATTTTGAAATGTTCAAATTAATATTTAATATATTAGATATATTAAATATAAAAGAGGAAAATATATTTATTGTATTTGATACATTAAATATTAAAATTTGAAATGTTCAAATTAATATTTAATTTGAAGTGTTTAAATTAATATTTAATATATTAGATATATTAATAAAAGAGGAAAATATATTTATTGTATTTGATTCATTAAATATTAAAATAATTAATGTATATTAGATACATTAAATAAAAGATATTTATTAAATTTGAATTAGATTCAAAATTAGGAAATAAATGTCGTATGAGAATTTTAAACGGTTTAAATAAGATTCAAATTGATTAGATAAATGTATTTTAATATATTAGATATTAAAATATATTATTTAATTATTTTTACTAGACCACTATAAATAGGACCCTAGGGGTGAGCCATTGTGCATTCTTCATACAACACACTCCTCAATAGAGAGAGTTAGAGAATTCTCTCTAGATCTCTTCCTCTCCAATCCCTTGTGGATTTTCTTTCAAGAAGCTGCCACAAGCCTTGGTCCTGTGTTCGAGTCATAGCCAGGAAGACTTTGTGGAAGAGATAAAGATCCACCAGAAGAATCTCCATATTTGGAAGGTATTTACTGCTTAACCCTTGTATTTTAGTTTAATTCTAAATAAATCAAAGACGATTCCTATGCTTCCGTTGTGGGTTTAATTCGATTATTCCCTTCACTTGCAATAGTCATGAACTTTATTTTGTTGACTATTTTATGTTTGACATGGACTTGTTAAACTTTAGCTTTAGTTATTGGACTTTCAGCTTTAGCTATTGGACTTTCATTTTGTAAGGGTTTAAGCCCACTCCTCCCCTCCCTAATTATCCCTAAATTTTAGTTTAAATTGTTTTAGTTAGTTTCAAGTATGTTTCATTAGGTTAATCATGTTTAGCTTTAATTTAAGCATTTTAGGGTTTTCTTAGTTGGCCATATAAGAACCAATTTATGTTCATTTGTAACCTAGTTTTTGAGAAGTTAAATGAAATAGAGTTGAGCTTTTTCTCCTCCAAGTTGAGTACCATGAGTCTCCTTGAGTGTGTGAACAGTGTAACTTACCGTAAACCATAAAATCATTCAAGTTTAAATTAGGGGTGTACAAATAACCCGATAACCCAAGCAACCAGGACTACCCAACCCAAATTGTAAGGGTTGGATTTTGAAGTTTGATATTTGAATTTTATGTCATTTTAATTATTAATTCAAGTAAAAATTATTTTAAATAATTAAGAAAATTATAAAAAAAAAAATCAACTGGGCGACCCAACCTAACCCAACCCGAAAATATAGGGTTGGGTTGGGTTAGGTTGCAACCCTTGATTGGGTCATTCGGGGTAGCCAACCTGACCAACCCGAATTTTCAGGTTGATTCCAAAAAACCCTCCAACCCAACCCAACCCGACCCGTGTACACCCCTAGTTTAAGTTGGTCACCAAACTTATGGAATGATTCAGTCTTGGGATTCAAGAAAACTATCAACCTTGCCTCTTCTTAAGTGTTACTTTGTGTGTGTGAGAGGTCCTTTGTGTACGTGTTTAGAAGGTGCTAGTCACTAAGGTTGCCTAAGCCAATTCTTCAGGGTTGCTGATCATATGATATGGAAAGAGTTGTTTTTTTTTTCTTCTGAAAACAAAAAATAAAACAATACAATTTGTAGAATAAGTCCAAAAAGTAAACAAGATTAGAAAAGCTTTAGAGTGAAAACAAAGAGAAACGAATATAAAGATTAAGAGAAAATGAGCAAAAACAATTTGTACCCATGCCATATCTTTTGGGGGCTAACAGTTGTATGTAAAAATATGTAATAAGAAATCAAATATGTTATTGGTAATGAGAATCCATAGTGATTATGCGTTGGAACAACCCAACTAAATTAACATGTTGTTTAAGGTTTAATAATAATAATAATTTATAACATAAATCTTAGAAAGGTAGGGAAGTTTCAAATCTAGCCAAACTTAGAATGCATCAATATCAACCATACAAATTAATAAATATGTAGTTACTTATTAATTGTTAAGATTATAGTTAATAATCTATATCTAAGTAAATAATTTATTTGTCAACCTGAGTCTACTTCAACTAGTTAAAGCATATATATCTTAGACCAAAAAGATTAAAATATTCAAATCTCTAACTCTACTACAGGTTGTTAAACTCAAATAAAAAAGAAAAAGAAAAAGAAAAAAGGTAAATAATCTATTTTGTTAATTAATTATTATTACTTGCAATTAAAATAAAATGGTTGTCATTATTTTAGTTAGCCAATGCCTAAGTACAATATTAGTTAATATGTTTTAAAAAAAACTATATATGTAATTACATTTTTTTAGTAAAAATTTATAATTAGTTTTTCTTCTGCTCTTATTCCTCTATTAAATAAAATTTGTTTTTTTTTTTATCTTACCAAAGTAGCAAAAAAAAAATATTACAAAAAAATTTGTGTAATAATAATAATTTTTTTTTTTTTTTTTTTGTGGCAATTGTGGTAAGATCTTTGGAGAAGAACAATGTTATTTAGGTAAATTTGAGTTGAATTTAAATGAAATCAAGTAAAAACAATATTGTTCTTTTCCAAAAATCTTACCAAAGTAGCAACAAAAAAATTTATTACATAATTCTTCCTAAATAGGTAGAGAAAAATAGAAGAATAAGACAAGATAAAAACTACCCATTTCGTTAATCCAACATTTGAAGAAGGCTAACATGTGTGAGAACTGAAGAAGTTTACAAACATGTGAGAATTGATGCATTGATGATTTTCAACGGGAATCTAGACGAATGGTCTAAATTAATTCACTTATGAATGTTTAGAGGTTTAATTGATACAATTATAAACCTTCACACATGTGAATTAACATTTTTCAAACAAAATCTAACATAAGGTGTAAATTGATACACTATGAAAGTTTAGGATTTTAATTGATATGATTATTAGTTTAGGGTTTTAATTGATACAAACCTCAAAGTTTTGAGGTATAATTTGATTTTTTTCCAAAAAACAAATATGCAATCATGTAAGGGGAAAAAGGGAAAAGAGAATATAAAATAAGGTAATAAAATATTAAATAATATGACAAAAGTATATATGTTGATTCACCATGTATGATAGATTTGTAGTTAAAAAACATTTTTGGTCTCTAAACTTTCATGAAAATAACAATTTAGTCCCTAAACTTTTAAATCTGTAACAATTTAGTCATTGAACTTTATTATGTAATAATTTAGTTCTTGTACTTTCAGATTTGTAACAATTTAATCCCTACCATAAAAAATTCTATCAAAATTAAATGTTGATTTTTATTCTTTAATGATTTAGGACTTTGTAGCTTATAAATACATTAATTGAGTCCCTAACTAGTCTATTGATCTACCTATGTAAGAAATTCCATTAAATCTTAACAGTAATTTTTATGATGGGACTACATCATTATAAATTTTAAAGTACATTGACTAAATTGTTACAAACTAAAGTTCAAGGACTAAATTGTTAAAAAAATAAAAGTACAGAGACTAAATCGTTACAAATCAAAGTTTAGAAACTAAATTGTTACTCCCATGAAGGTTCAGGGACCAAAACTGATTTTTAACCTATATTCGTAAATATGTAACTAAAGTGGTACATATGACAATTTCGGTAACATTTATTGTTTAAAGTTTTGTTTTTCTTTTCTTGAGTTCAAAATATATGTTAAGCTATGCTCTCATTGAAAAAGTTTTGCCAAAAATAGTGAAAGCGTTAGTTTCCCATGTATTTATTTAGTTTCAAAAAATAGATTAAATCAGTGACTTAATACCAATTTCTTATATTACAGAAACTTGTATTCCAAGAACACGATATTTTTGAAAGTCGTTAAAGATTTAAAAAATCTTTTTAAAAAGATTTATGAATGAAATATAATTAGAGGGGATACATTCCTATTCTATTTTAAATTAAATTACAAATTTAATTCTTGAACTTTTAAATTTGTGTCTAACATGTCTTCAAACTTTTTTTAAAAAACATCTAATAGGACCCTAGACTTTCACTTTTTTTCTCATAAATCCTTAAACTTTGAAAGTGTTAAATAAATTCTTGAACTTTCATTTTTGTATTTAATAGGTTTTTAACATATTCAACATTTAAAAAAAAAAATTAATAGATCTATTAGACGCAAAATTAAAATTTGTGTCTAATAGGATCCTAAACTTTCAATTTTGTATATGATTTATAAATTTTAAAAAGTTCGGATAGGTCAAAGATATTAGATACAATGTCATTTAAGTAAATTTGATCAGTTGAATTTAAATGGAATCAAGTGGAAAATAACAATGTTCTTTTCCAAATATCTTACCAAAGTAGCAAAAAAAAAAAAAAAAAAAAAAAAACTATTACATAATTCTTCCTAAATAGATAAAGAAAAATAGAGGAAGACAAGAAGGTAAAAACTAACCATTTTGTTAATCCGACTCTTGAAAAGAAATCTACAAGTGTGGAAATTTATGCATTAACGATTTTTAAAAGGAATCCAAACGAATGGTCTAAATTGATTCACGTATGAAAGTTTAGAGGTTTAATTGATACAAAATTATAAGCCTCCATATTGTGAACTAATATTTTTCAAACAGAATCTAACGAATGGTGTAAATTGATACATGTATGAAAGCTCATGACTTTAATTTGTACAATGGTAAGTTTAAGGATTTCAATTGATACAATCCAAAATTTAGAGGTATAAATTGACTTTTTTCCCCTAAAAAAAACTACCATCATGTAAGAGGCAAAAATGGAAAGAGAATATAAAATAAGGTAATAAAATATGTGTGAATGACCATGTACGATAGATTTTGTAAATATATAGCTAAAAATGATACCATAACAATTTAAGCCTCGTTTGATAATCATTTGATTTTTGGTTTTTTAAAACTAAGCCTATTAATACTACTTTCACCTATGGGTTTTCTTGTTTTGTTATATACCTTTTACATATGTTTTCAAAAACCAAGCCAAGTTTTAAAAACTAAAAAAAGTAGTTAAAAACTTGTTTTTGTTTTTTGGAATTTGGTTAAGAATGCTAATGGTTTCTTAAGAAAGATTAAACCCATCGTAGAGAAATGATGAGAAAACAAGCACAATTTATATATCTTAACCAGTTGAGTTATGCTTAAATTGACAAAGTTTTGGTAAAAAAAGTGAAAGTATTAGTTTACCAAGTATTTATTTATTTATTTTCAAAAAATAGATTACAAACTTGTATTCCAAGAACATGATAAATTATGTTTTAAAAGTCGTTAAAGATTAAAAAGTCTTTGTGGGGGATACATTCAATTTTGTGTCTCATAGGTCCTTACACTTTAAAAGTGTCAAAAAAAAATCTCTCAACTTTCAATTTTATGTCTAATAAGTCCTTACATATTGCTAATATGAGCATAATTCAATTGGCATAAAGCATGTGACTTGGACCAAGAGGTCAGAGAATCCCTACCCCACTATTATATTGTTGATCTAAAAAAAGAATAGGGTCTTTGACATATTCAACATTTGTTAAAAAAAAATAATAGGTTTAATAGAAATAAAATTGAGTTTTGTATCTAATAAAACCTTAAACTTTCAATTTTATATATAATAGATCCATAAATTTTAAAAAAATTTGGATAGGTTAAAGATATTGACACAAAATTGAAAGTTCAACGACATGTATTAGACACAAAATTAAAAGTTCAATGACCTATTAGACACAAAATTAGAAACCTACTAAACACAAATTTCAACGTTTATGAACTAAACTTATCATGTTGTATCAATTTTCGCCCTAAACTTCAATTTCCTTAAATTGAACCCTAAACTTAGACAGATGTTGCAATTTTTACCCCTTATTCAATTCCCGCTAATTCACTTGCTAATTTTAACAAAAAGCAATGTAAAAATATCTATAATATTGCTAATTTCAATAAAACCGAGTTTTGCACAAAATTAAGTTTGATCAATGTATAAATTAACCATTGAATAACTTTGTCAAAACTCACAAATTTCAACAAAAATTAAGCTCTAATGTCAATTTTTTTTAAAAAAATTGTACCATACATATGCTTTATAATTCATTGAACACATATGAAAATACATTTAACGATCTTTCGAATAAAAATTTATTAGAGGGTAAAAATTGCAACAATTCTTGAAGTTTAAGGTTAAGATTGCAACGCATATCTAAGGTTAAGTTTAACTTTTATAAAAAATAAAAGTGATATATTTTATAATGAATAATTAGTATGGGTTGAATTTAGGCTAAATATACGAAATGATCTCTAATATTTTAGGATATTCTAAATTTCGTCTTCAATCTTTTAAAATTCTTAATTTTTCTCCTAATATATTTTAAAAAAATTCAATGATGTCATTCCATAAAAACATGGTAAAATTTGTTAACCAAAAAAAAAGTGGACATGTCATTAAAAGTTGAATTACAAATATGGAAATATGGTATCTTGGACATTATTTTAATTTGGTCTCTACAGTTTAGTCAAATTTCACAAACTATTACTGATTACGACATGACTTAATTGGTTACGGTATATACTCTCAACTAAGATCTTAGAAGTTTGAATCAACCCAACCTCACATGTTGAACAAAGAAAACAAAAACTATTACTATTGTTATCATACTACCAACACAATTTGATACATTTAGCCATAACCTAGGCATTATACTCTCGACCAAAATATTAGAAGTTTGAATCCGCACCACCCTTATTACTAAACTTTAAAAAAAAAAAAAAAAAAATTCTCAACCCATTCAAACAACCTTGTAATTCAACAACCTTGTAATTCCAATTTGAAACCCATTGAATAGAATTGGTAAGAGCGTCTATGAACAGCTCCGCCGTCAGATTTGTCTCACAGCAAAATATCCCCTTCAGCTCATTCGCTAATAAACCAGCTCCTCTCTCGTGGACTCAAAAGCATTTTGATTTAAAGTGAGTTCCGACAATTCAAAGGGCTGCCCGATCTTTATCTACTGCATGTGCTACAAACCCAACTCTTGTTTTTACCAAATTTGTAGAATCCGTGTGCGATTTTGGGGGAATATTATGTGTCCTCTTCACTGATGGCTTTTCATTTTCATCCATAGCATTTTCTTTTTTCACTCGCTCTGGCTAATGGGTCCAATCAGAGGGTTGAGAAAGAAGAAGAAATTAGAGAGAAAGTTCGATGCCAATGGTAATACTGCTTCTGATTCCTCTGAAAAGGACGACGCCGTAGATTGGTGGGACGATTTCTCTAGAAGAACCAATGGTATTTAATTAATTTCTATCTTTTGTTTTAATTTGTTGTTGATTTCTTCTTCGAGTTTGTTCGATTGGATTATTTATATCTTTCCAATGCATTTAGGCGCAATAAATGAGGAGTATTATATCGATCGGTTCTGTTTAGAAAAATTGCCTTAAAACTTTTGAAGGTTTTGGAACAACTGATTTCAACTCGGTTGACTAACATTGACTGTGCTACATGCATTAGGGGACTTACTAATTGTCTGTAAGCATCTATAAGTTTCTGCAGTACAGATATGTGCGTTTTGTGATTCCGTTTGAGGATTTTAATGAGTTAATGTGGCCTGTTTCTGAATTTTGGATCCATTTTCTGTGATGGTAATGCTTAGAACTTGAAAGGGGCCCTCATTTTGGGGTTTGATGTATTAGTGTTTCATTTGTTAAGGGATAGATTATGCTGCTTGATTATTCCTTTTTATGATCCATGTGTAGATGATTTAGTTGAGGATAGATCTTCTAAGATTGAATTGTGTATGACATGATGTTCAAAATTTCAAAGATGACCATACGTGATTTGCGTTTGGTTTTTGGGGGCTTCTTGAATTCTTAATTTATTTTCTTTTTTTTTAGTATAACAAATATGGGTGAGAATTTGAACTTTTGACGTCAAGTAAAGGAGTAGATGCTTTAACCACTGAACTATGCTCTTGTTGTTCTTAATTTAGTTTCATTTCTCTACAAAATCTAGTGCTAGATCTTTGAAAAACAAGGTTGCCACCATATACTAGGGTGGGATTGTTATATATTCTTTTGCGTGTTCTTTCTTCAGACCTTTCGGTATGTATTTCTCTCTAGGATCTGCATTTGTTAGGCTTTCTTCTTTAGGGCCTACAACAATTCCCTCCACCGAAACTGCCCTCGAAAGTATGGTTCTGTCATGGTTGAAGTCTGGAATCACAAGAATTGGACTCGCAGCTTGTTTTGGAATCCCTTCCTATTATCGTAGACGTAGAGACGTAGTGAATTTATGTTATTCCCCCCCCCCCCCCCCCCCCCCCCCTCTCTCTCTCAAATCTGATTCTAGAGGTTAGATAATATAGCTTGCATATGTTACTAAATTATATTTTAAAGTGTTGACACAACTATAGTAGAGTAAAATAAACATGTTGGACTAATGTAAAGTGGTGAGGATGGATTGGAGAGTCAGAAACAAAAATGCGGGTTATCAGCAGAATCTAGTTATTCAATTATAGGTTATATTAATCATATCAAGCGATATACATCCTCATTGTTTCGGCATTGACTTTAATGTCATGGGATGTATACTTCTGTTGTTTATCAGTTTCTCTAATCTTCTATTAAACATATTTGAAGCCAATGAATATCCATTTCCATTACACTGCAAGATGCAAAGCTAATCATACTGGGCATGAATATCTTTCCTTGTATTCAGTATTTTGGTGATATACTCTTGAGTCTGTTCTCTGAAAAATATGCGAAACCAAATTTCAGTGGTCTAGTTTGATAATATTGGTTACACTTTCTTGGCCTCATTTCTATGCAGGTCTTCATTCTGCATTAAAAGGTTTGGATAGATTCAAATCCATTTTCAAGGTCTCCCGAAAGACTTTTGATTACATATGCTTGCTTGTCAAGGACGACATGACAGCCAAATCCAGTAATTTTACATTTTTAAATGGTCGGCCGTTATCTTTATATGATCAAGTAGCTGTAGCTTTAAGAAGGCTGGGTTCTGGTGAATCATTAGTGATGATCGGTGATTCGTTTGGATTGAACCACTCGACTGTGTCCCAAGTCACATGGCGGTTTGTGGAGTCAATGGAAGAAAGGGGACTCTGCCATCTTCATTGGCCTTCAACCGAAGTAGAAATGGCCCAAGTGAAATCAAAATTTGAGAAAATACAAGGACTCCCAAACTGCTGTGGTTCGATTGATACCACTCACATCACAATGTGTCTGCCTGCTTCCGATCCTACAAGCAATGTATGGCTTGATGAGGAGAAAAATCACAGCATGGTCTTGCAAGTGATCGTAGACGCCGAAATGAGGTTCCGAGACATATTAACTGGATTGCCTGGAAAAATGTCAGATTGGTTAGTTTTTCAGAGTTCAAACTTCCACAAGCTCTGTGAAAAGGGGGAGAGGCTGAATGGGAAGAGGTTAGAGCTCATCGAAAGATCGGAAATCAGAGAATATATAGTTGGAGATTCAGGCTATCCTTTACTTCCCTATCTTGTCACTCCCTATGATGGAAAAGAACTCCCACCATCAAAAGCCGAGTTCAACAAGCGACACACAGAGACTCGGTTGGTGGTGCAACGAGCATTAGCTAGCTTGAAAGAGCGGTGGAGGATCATTCAGGGAGTGATGTGGAGACCTGATAAACATCGGTTGCCGAGGATTATTCTAGTCTGCTGCTTGCTTCATAACATTATCATTGATATCGGAGACGAGATGGAGAATGGCGACGCTCCTTTGTCGATCAAACACGATGCTGATTACAAACAACAGATTTGTGATGTTTTTGACTCAAAGGGTGCATATCTGAGAGATAAATTGTCTATGCTCTTCATCTGAAACTGAGAGGCTTCCTTACCATCTTGAATATTCTTTTACATTTTACCAAGTTTGAATAATGGGGTTAAGCTCTGCCTCGTGTACATACCAATTAATGCTTTAGTGATTTGTTGAGTAGTGATTGATGCACAGATTGCTTAGGTCTAATTTAATAACCATTTGGTTTTTGGCTTTTGAAAATTAAACTTATAAACACTACTTCTATTTAGGAGTTTCTTTGTTTGTTTTTAATCTATTTTTTTACTAATGTTTTCAAAAGGTCTAATTTAATAACCATTTGGTTTTTGGCTTTTGAAAATTAAACTTATAAACACTACTTCTATTTAGGAGTTTCTTTGTTTGTTTTTAATCTATTTTTTTACTAATGTTTTCAAAATTCAAGTCAAGTTTCGAAAACTAAATAAAAGTAGTTTTTAAAATTTTGTTTTTATTTTTTAAATTTGGATTAGAATTCAATTCTTTCTTGAAGAAATATGAAAACTATTGTAAAGAAATTGTGTGAAAACAAACATAATTTTTAAAAAATAAAAGCAAAAAATTAAAGCATCATTTGATAACTATTTGGTTTTTGGTTTTTAGTTTTTAAAAATTGTGTTTGTTTTTTCACAATTTCTCTACAATAAATTTCATCTTCTCTATAATGGTTTTCATCTTTCTTAAGGAAATATATGAGTTTTTAACCAAATTTCAAAAACAAAAACAAGTTTTTGAAAACTACGGCTTTGTTTGATAACCATTTCGTTTTTAGTTTTTGGTTTTTGAAAATTAAGTCTATAAATACTACATCTACCTTTGAGTTTCCTTGTGTTTGTTATCAACTTTTTACCTATGTTTTCAAAAACCAATCCAAATTTTGAAAATTAAAAAAAATAGTTTTTAAAATTTTGTTTTTGTTTTTGAAAATTGGCCAAGAATTCAAATGTTTTCTTAAGAAAGATAAAAGTCATTGTAGATAAATGATGAGAAAATAAGTACAATTTTCAAAAATCAAATAGTTATCAAACAGGGCCTACATTTTTTAATTTTCAAAACTTAGCTTGGTTTTTGAAAATATATGTAAAAAGTAGATAACAAAATAAGGAAACTCATTGGTGTAAGTAGTATTTATAGGCTTAATTTTCAAAAACTAAAAACTAAATAGTTATCAAATAGAACTCAAATAATTATCAAATGGAGTCTTAATTTGTGAGATTTACAAGTAATTGGAATGCTGGCATTTAACATTTCATCATTTCCACTTGGCCTGGCTGTTTGGATTTTTTTTTTAATTGATTTAACTTCTATTTTTATCAATTAACTTTTTAGATTTATTTTATTTTTGATGAATTGACCTTTCAAAATATCTATTTAAGTCTCAACTAATTTTTAGAAAATTTCTATGTTTACTATTACTTTTATGAAGAGGTATTTACAAATTTATTTTGAAGAAACTTCCCGTTTCCACTAAGCTTTGAAAAGTCAGTGCAACAAACGGATGAGAAATCTTTTTGTAATAAAATTCAAGCAAAAAAAAAGAAAAAGAAAAGCTGATGTTGGAAAGTGCGTGGCAGCTGCAGTACGTAGATGGCAACATTTGTCATTTCGTGAAACAACTCGTAAGCTGCCGACTTAGAGACATTCCGGCATAATCTAACGTGTACGATAGTTTTGTTTTTGCACTATTGGTGTTTTAAACGAGGGAGGTGACCAATCAGGTGAATCAACTCTTTCTTTTTGTACTAGATTGAATTATTATTGCGACATTGTGTTTTAAGAAAACAAAACAAGTGGATATCTTTAGTAGTTAGAAAATAATAATTTTTATCTTTATGCATAATTAAGTTGGTTAATTTTAGGTTCAATTATTAAAAATACATTTGAACTATAGAATTGGTTTCAATTATACATATACCCTCAAACTTGGAAAAGTTTCATTTTAACCTTTGAAGGTTGAAGTTTGTTTCAAAACGACTCTTGTAGGTTTTTTTTCGTTAAATTCATGGACGAAAAATGACATGTTTACAAATGTCTTTATTTTTTTCTATGTATATGTTCAAATATGTTCACATAAGCAACAATGTAGATGCAAACGCATCATTTTTCGTCCATGAATTTAATGAAAAAAAACTTTCAAGTGTCGTTTTGAAACAAACTTCAAAGGGTTAAAATGAAAGTTTTCGAAGTTTAGAGATATAATTGAAACTAATCTCATAGTTTAGGGGTATGTTTAATAATCGGGATATGTCAGATGTTTTTCCTTAGCTCAATTGGGATATTTATTGTTGAATTGGAGCACTTTTTTACCTACTTAAGTTTGTTGTTAGCTTCGGATCTTTTTATGATTCTATTCGAACATTTTTGTGGTTTGATCTTCAGTGTTTTGTTGGTGGAATCTTGTTTGATTTATTGGTAGGTCTATGAGCAATTTTCAAATTCAATTTTGAATTATAAATTGCATCTCACTTATTTAAGTTTTAAGATTTAATTTGATAAAATTTAAAGTTTAAATCTTGAATTGATAAATTGAGCCAAATACAAGAGTCAAAAATATAAACTACATCAAAGAAGAAAAAAAAAAATCAGAAAATAGAAATAGATTCTACTCACTAGTGTGAAATTAAAGGCAAGTTTTTTTTTTCCCTCTGAGAAAAAGGAATTGATTTGAGCTTATCTACTTGCTCTGTAAGTTGTGTGGAAAAATTCTAAGTACATGCTTGTTGAAAAATTCTCAGACGAACCTAAGACTATTATACATCATTCTTTCTTCAAAATCCATTACAAGAAAAGTGCAATGGATTGGGACTGCCTTTTTGTCCTTTTCATGGAGTTAGGAAAGTTTTGCCCACTTTCATGTTGTTAATGTGAATTCACATTTACATTTATATTGAAATTTGCATCCCAACTTATATTCACATTTTCAAGTTTTTGTTAAAATGAGTATAGCTTAGCGATAATTGACATATATTTCTTTCCTTAAAGTTGGAGGTTCAAATCTTCACACTTCACATTTGTTGTACGAAAAAAAATTGAAGAGAGATATTGAATAGGGATTGTTTAGAAAACTATTTTTAAATTTATGTTGACTTGAGTATAGTTTAAATGGCTGAGTCAATAAATTTAAATTTGTTCTTGATATTTTTAACATATTTTTTTTAAAAAAAGATATATATATATAATAAAATAAAAGTTAAATTACAAGTTTAATCTATGAACTTTCTGATTTGTGTCTATTTGGTCTCTAAATTTTAAAAAAATATCTAATAGGTCCTCCTAAATATTCAGATTTGTGTCTATTTAGTCCCTAAACTTTAAAAAGTATTGAATATGTCCTTAAACTTTCAATTTTGTGTCTAATAGGTCCTTGACTTATTCAAAATTTTTTAAAATTCATGAATTTACTAGATATAAAATTAAAAGTTAAGGTCCTATTACATATAAAATTCAATTTTACATCTAATAAATCAGTTAATTTTTTAAAAAATTTGAATATATCAAGGACCTACTAGACACAACATTGGAAGTTCAAGGGACCTATTAGACATTTTCAATTTTATATCTAATAAATCAATTAATTTTTAAAAAAATTGAATATATCAATGACCTACTAGACACAAAATTGGAAGTTCAAGGGACCTATTAGACATTTTTAAAGTTTAAAGACCTATTAGACACAAAATTGAAAGTTTATGGACCAAATATACACAAATCTAAAAGTTTAAAGACTAAAAGTATTGTAAATTATAGATGAGTGATATATAAAATCAACATATACACATCAACTACATGTTAATATAGATGAATGATATTGTAAATTATGTCACATATGCTATCTAATTTTTATGCATCAGCTACTTTTCCATCAATCATTTTAATTAACAGTTTTAATTATCATTCGGTAAACATTCTAACAGATCGACATCAATGTTATAAATTTCAGTAAGTTCTTGACATATTTCATATCAATTTATTTAAAATTTACCTATATGAATTTGTGTCCTTTCAACATAAAATTCTAAATTCACCCTTGAATTATCAAAAGAATAGTAGAAGGACAATGGTCAAAACGTATATTTGCCTCTTTCAAGAAACTAAGGTCACCAAAGCTAAAAGAAAAAATTCTTGGTACTTTCGTAGTACCTACTCCATACCTTCACACAAGGAAGTTTCCTTCGAGAAGGAGAGTGGCAACGTAGAAGCAAAAGATATATAATTGGTATTATTTGGTTGGTGCAATTGGCTAAGAATAATATGAAGTAGACAAGGAAGTTGCAAATTAGGCGTGTTCATTCTCTTTTAGACATAGTTTTTAAATCAAACACGCTTCACGAGAAGCAAACTAAAAGACACATTTACTTTGCCTAATTGTTCTTAATGTATCAATTTTTTACCTTAAACGTTTCAATTTCATTCTTTAACACTTTAGGAATGGGATAAAATTTACTTTCATCATGAAAAAGTATTGCAATTTTTTTTCATGGATAAAAGTATTCTCATGTACTATTAATGAAATTATAAGACATATTTATCATTCTAAAAGTCGATGGTTAGTGAATAAGACATTAATTCTCATTCTAAAAGTCGATGGTTCCATCTTTATTCTTGTAAGTGTTGAACTAAAAAAAATTAAAAGGTGTTTATCAAATTCACTCTAAATTATTATGTGTAACGTGAGGTCGAAGGTGTGCCTTTTGAACTAAACAAAAAATTCCAAAAATTCTTTTAAAATTTTCCTTTTGTGGACAATAAAAATCCACAGCAATTCATCTAGAACAACACGAATAGTCAAAACCGTACTAGATTCGTACTCCTCAACTTTGACCCCAAGTTTGCTCATCTACGCGGTGACGCAACGGCGGCATAAAAACCCAAAATTTCCCCTCGCATTAACCAATATTTACACTCACTGCCACCCTCTCCCTCTTGTCTCTCTCCTCACATAGGGTCAAATCCGTCATTTCATTCTCAAAAGCCAACTCTTTTTTCTATAAGACGTTTCTCACAACTCCATTCCATTCAGCTTTACCATATTCTGAATTCAATAGTTGCAATAAATTTGTTTACAATAGTTCGTGTTCGTCTTAAACCAAATCTAGAAGAACTATTCTCAACGGTTTGTATAGCCATAAATAAACAGACCCTTCGAGATCAGACACGAGAGCAATATATGAAGAGAGAAAGAGAAGAAGGAGAATTTGAAGTCTTGGATATGGTAGATTGCTTAATGTTGCTGTCCAAAGTGGAGGAGCCACGGCGGAGGAATAGCAGTTCTCCGGCGGCGGATTCCGGCAAGGTTTTTGTCTGCAAAACGTGTGATAGAGAATTCTCATCTTTCCAGGCTTTAGGAGGGCACAGGGCCAGCCACAAGAAGCCCAATTTCAAAGGCCCACCAGCCAAGCCCAAGGCCCACGAATGTCCAATTTGTGGGCTTGATTTTCCGATTGGACAAGCGTTGGGCGGCCACATGAGGCGCCACCGGAGCACCGCCGCCGCCGCCGTGTTGAAGAAATCTGATGGCTGTGGGAAAAGGGCTTTTGGGTTGGATTTGAACTTGACGCCATTAGAGAACAATTTGAAGTTGCAATTGGTGACTCCTTTTGTAGATTGTTTTAATTAGTTTTAATTTTGTGAAGGGTTTTGGGTGTTTATAGGCAATTTAGTCAAATTTCTTTATTCATTTTACATATGTTTATATTATTGGAGATTGAATTTTATTTTTCTTACGATTCTATGCATGGGATGTGAAATGAGTTTTTTTTTTTTTTTTTTGAAGTACAACAAATGTGAGGTATGAAGATTTGAACCTTCGATTTTAAGAGAATGAGTATATGTCAATTACTGCAGAGTTATGCTTATTTTGACATGTAAAACGAGTTCTTTGTTTTAGTATGTGGTATTTAATAATAAATAAATATATATGGCCAATAACAAATTTTCTTACCTATGATGTGATTGTTATTCAAAGTTGTATTGATTTTGTTAATCTAAAGAAGAAGATTGTGGATCCTCCGTTTAATCCTATTATATGTCATTAAGGTTTCGTTTGATAACTATTTGGTTTTTGAAGTTCGTGTTTGTTTTCTCATTATTTCTCTACAATGAGCTTTATCTTTTTTAAGAAAATATTTGAATTCTTAGCTAAATTCTAAAAGCAAAAACAAATTTTTGAAAACTATTTTTTTTTAGTTTAACTTGACTTAATTTATGAAAATATATGTAAAAAGTAGATAACAAAATAAAGCAATTCATAAATAAAAATAATATTTATAGGCTTAATTTTAAAACTTCAAAAATTAAATGGTTATCTAATAGACTCATTTTGATTTCTCTGTAGAAAGTAAAGGCCTGATTTGGTTCGTGGTGTAGAAACAATTTGTTTGGATTGCATGAATTGTGGGCTACGAAAGAACAAGTCTAACCTAAGACTCTGACTCTGGAGCACTAGCATAGCAGAGGGGTATAAATTCTGGTATTATCCTCTAGACAATATATATATACATCCTTTTGAGAAAATAATCACATCCTTTTGAGAAAATAATCATATTTTTCTCAAATTTCTGTTCAAGTGGAGAAACAACCAAAGTTAAGAGATAATTCTTGGGATATTTCTGATCCCTCCCTAATGTCATTTATGACTCTTCTGGTCCTAGTCCCTCAAAGCCAAGTACATAAATTTCTAATTCAAGGGGATGATGCATGCAAAAATGTTTACCACAAGTGTATGGATCCAGTTTTAATATAGTGAATGATCAATGTGAGAGTGCCGTCTTTGGATTAGTTTTCTAGCTCATTTAAGTATCTAGATAGAATAAATCACTTATTTTATTTAGAGAAGACCACAAGATGAGTGAATGAATAAAAACTGGCAATAAACTAAGCTAATAAAAGATACAATAGGAAAAAGGTCTAGGGAACTTATTTCACCAATTAGAAACACAACTCAATTAATTGAATTGCAAAAACCAAACATGCAATTTTCCCCAAGTCAAGAAGGGTAATTGATATTTGTATCTCCCAAGCACAATTAAATCTCTTTGCTAGTTAAGAACCCAATATCCCTATCTAGTTTTAATAACATAACAAGGCCTTAGGTTTACTTATTTTAACAATCTCTAAAGCAATCCTAAATCTCCCTATCTTAGAACTACCTCAGTCATGCATTTAAGTTCTAATCTAAACCACCTCTCTCGAGTGTAAGATTTAGATTTCACAACAATTAATTTGTGATCAAGAGATTAAAAGTATTAAGCACATAAATACATGAGTCGAATAACGACAACAAATAAAGGCATTCAATTAGTAAACTCATAACGGCAAATAGCTACATCAATCCCTAAGAACGATAAATGTAGCTATTCATAATCAATGAAGAACAACAAATGTAAAATCCATAATAAAACTACAAAAGTAAGGGTAAAGAAACAAATCAGGTTCAACATGGTAATCCTTCATCCCTGGCATGATATCCACAATCCAAAGCTTTGAAAACCCCTTTTCTTAGCTCCTCAATCGTCTCCAAACTCCCAAAAATTGTAATTTTCTATAGGTATATTTCCCAAGAGAATTCTTCTTCAAAATAGTGCCCAAACACAACGTATTTATAGAAATTATCGTGATGGTGTTGAGACACTGGGGGCAACGTCTCAATGTCATGCCCTAAACACAGTCCATCATTGTTTTCCATCCTAACGTCTTGGTACTACGGACGAGATCTTCCAAAAAAATGCATGTGCCTTTCCCAATCTATGCAAACGTTGCATCTTCAATTTCGTAGCATCTCAACGCTACTCTGGCGGATTAATTGGCTTGTGCATGACAACATCGTGATGTTGGCGCTGCTCTCTCAAGCTTTGAAAGCAAACCAATTGGAAGTAAATGGATTTTTAAAAGAAAGCTAAAGGCGGATAACACTATTAATAAATACAAAGCCCGCTTAGTAGCTAAAGGCTTTTGTCAATAAGAAGGCCTAGATTTCTTTGATACCTATTCTCTAGTGACGAGGATTACATCAATAAGGACGTTAATTGCAATATCAGCTTTACAAAATTTGGAAATACACCAAATGGATGTAAAAAATGCATTTTTAAATGGAGAGTTAGATGAAGAAATATATATGGAATAACCTGAAGAGTTTGTTGTAAAAGGACTTGAAGATAAAGTTTGTAAACTGGTTAAGTCTCTTTATGGGTTGAAACAAGCACCCCAAACAATGGCCTGAAAAGTTTGATCACAATATGTTATCAAATGGATTTAAGATAAATGAGTGTGATAAATGTGTCTATGTTAAAACCATATAGATAAAGATTGTGTCATTATTTGCTTACATGTGGATGATATATTGATAATAGGCACAAATAGAAGTGTCATTGATTCCACTAAAAAGATGTTGAAATCCAACTTTGATATGAAAGACTTTGGTCTTGGTGCTGTTATACTTAAAATTTGAATAACAAGAAATTCAAGTGGATAGATACTTTCTCAATCTCACTATATAGAGAAAATATTAAGAAAACTTGATCAATTTGAGAGTAAACTGGCAGTTACTCCATTTGGTCCAAATTGTAAGTTAAAGAAGAACAATGATGAATGTGTGTCTTCTTCAGAATACTCTAGAGTAGTTGGTAGCTTAATGTACATAATAAATTGTACAAGGCCTGATATTGCCTATTAAGTAGGAAGGTTAGTAAAATATACCAGTAATCCTAGGCATGATCATTGGATTGCTTTAGTCAAAGTTCTAAGATACTTGAAGTACACTCTAGACTATGGATTGTATTATAAGAGGGATCTACATATACTAGAAGGATTTAGTGATGGTAATTAGATTTCTTAGAGCATGCAGGCAAATCAACCAGTGAGTATCTATTTTCTTTAGGTGGGGCAGTTGTATCATGGAAATCTTCAAAATAGATGTGTATAGCATGTTCTACTATGGAATCAAAATTTATAACTCTTGATAAAATTGAAGAAGTTGAATGACTTCAAAATTTTCTTGAAGATATTCCACTATGTTCAAATCTTGTAAGCGCAATATGTATTTATTATGACAATTTAGCAGCCTCTATAAGGGCAAAGAATAATGTCTATAATGAGAAGTCGCAACCTATACGACGTAGGCATAATTCAATAAGACAATTGCTCTCTAATGGAATAATTTCCATTGATTATGTGAAATCGAAAGATAATATTATATATTGTAAATCCTTTGAAAAATGAATGTCAAGAGAGCAAATGATATATATATTGAGGGAAAAGGGGTTGAAGCCTATTAAATGAATTATCTGATGGTAACCTAACCTAGTTGATTGGAAATCTCAAGATCTAAGTTCAATAGACAAACTGGCTAGATTAGTTATAATTGACACACTAAGAAACTTATAATTTCTTCCTATGTCTATGACGTTGTAGATTGTGTGATCTGTTGATATTAAGATTATGTTGATATCTTGTTTATAAGAGGAGTAATGACAGAATACTCTTAATCAATATATCATCTATGTAAGAATAGAAGTGGGGTCACTTCTATCATAACTTTTTAAATGGCTTATGTTCTCTAAAGCTCTCATGAGTTCAGAATTTTGTCCATGACCAAAATAGATACAATCGTATAAAACTCAAAGATACAAGATGAGTTGTGTGTGATGTCTGTCATCTCAATTTACTAATGAAAATGATAGTTCCACAGAAATGACTAGGACAATACTTTGATTATGGACCTCCCAAACACATACACTAACACTTTTCACACACAAGTTTGAAATGTTCAAGGAGAAGCAAGAAATATGAGTTTTTCTTACTGGTAAAATACCATGGAATAGGATAACAAGTCTCTATACTCTAAACATTTGGAACAATTCACAAGTTTGATGATTAATAAGATTTGATTGTTCTAAGGTGTACAAACTAAGTTTGAGCTGCATAAATTTGCCATGCTCTAGGCAAATGAACTTAAAAAAAAGAAATGTCTCTCATCTTCCTTCATTAAAAACCAACCTCATTACAAAATTCAGAAAGAAGCTTAAAATACTAGGAGAGGAGCAAAAGGAAAGAAACCCTAAAGATAAATGGGCCTAAAAGTAACCAACTACACACAAAGCCAATTATACCATGAAAATAAAGTTCTTTACTAATTGGATGCAATATTGAATCAAATTCAAAATTCACCCAACTTGCCTAAAACTAATTAAGTCTTCATATATATGACATTTTGTCAAGTTTTATGATTATCATTGAATGTGATAGGAGGTTGATTATTACTTAGGTATAGCATAAAAGATATCTAGTAGACATAACATTGATATATATAATACCACTTGTTTTCAAAGTATCTTTAGACCATATATTCTCAAGTGTTGTCTTCCATCACTAACATACACCTAGACAATTCAATTAGCTATTCGACTAAAACTAGAAAGATTACTGAATATGTATTTGTTAGAATAAAAAAAATATAGAAATGGAAAATAGTTTTGTTTCAATTCCTAGAATGAGTCCATAAATATCTTTTTAAGACAATACATCCATACAAATTTTGTTTTCTATTACTGTTTTCCATTCTTTTCATGCTACAATATTCTCTTTCTTCTCCCTTAATTAAGCATTGAATATATAGGCATTTGATAATAACTTTAATTTTAGATTTTTATGTTCTTTCTAAAAAAAATAGAGTTATTCTGATTCCCTAATAATTTCTTCTGCGTTTCCTTCGTTTTAGTCAGATTTCAGAACAAAAGATAAATGGTTGAAAACTTCTTTTTATTCTTTATTTATTTATTTTAAAATAATTTTGGTTAGGATTATATAAACATTAAAATATGTAGTTTATTAAACAAACCAAAAAATAGTTGATAAACAAACTTATTTAAAAAAAAAAAAACATAGAAAACTAGGGGTTAAAATATCATTTTGGTCCATGTACTTCATTCCATTTTGGTGTTTGTACTTTCAAATGTCTAAATTTAGTCCATTTACTTTTAATAAAGCTTAAAATTTGTCCCTACTTTTAGTTTATTGTTGACTTTTCTAAAAAAAAAAATAGTCTCTATCAGCATTTCCTCTATAAATTTTGAAAATATGTTCATAATATATCTTTTTTTGCATGAAAATAATAATAATTATTTAACCAATTTCGATAAAAATTAACTTCAAAATAACAGTAGAGACCAATTTTAAGCTTTATTGAAATTACATAGACTAAATTTGGACATTTAAAAATACAGAGACCAAAATGGTATTTTAACAAACTAAAATCAAAAGGCTCCAGTCCCCTTCCTCAATTCAAAGTCTCAATATAAGGTCTTCAAACTTTATTTCTTTTTATTTTTATTTTTTCTTGAGGTTGTTCAAAGAAATTTAATTTGTGGAATAAAACTTTGATTTGTATTGATTTCTTGTATAAGTGGAGTACAATCTCTAATATTTGGTCATTTTATTCTTTCTCTCGTATGTATACTTGATTCGAGCGCTGGAATACTTGTTCTCAAGGTTGAATCGTCAACTGTGAACTTGTGGAAAGTTTTTAGCTTCGGGCTTTTTGAAGGTTTTCAACTTCTAGCTTATTGAAGTTCTTCAATTTTTAAATTATTAAAGCTCTTTAGTTTTTAGCTTATTGAAGGTCTTCAGCTTGTAGCTTGTTGAAAACCTTCAACTTGTAGCTTGTTGAAGGTCTTCAGCTTTTAGCTTATAGAAGGTCTTCGGCTTGTAGCTTTTTGAAGGTCTTCGGTTGGTAGTCTTAATTATTTGATATATAGACTATTTGTGATATGTTCGAACTTCTTCTATGCTTCAATTGTGCTGATAATCTAAACACCTTGCTCGTCTTCTTTCCACTTCAGTGCTTTCCTAGCTAGTTAATAATGTTGCAAGGTTTTTAAGATGGTCAGATAGAACATAATGTTCTAATCTCTTAAAATTCAACCTAGTAAATTTATTTTAGGCTAAATTATTAAGAAAATATTCCTAAACTTTGAACTTCGTTTCAATAATACTCATGAACTTTACAAAGTTTTATTAATATCTTTGATCTTTCAAAAACATTCAAAAATACCCTTGCCATTAATGGAAGAGATGGAAAATGCTAAATTGTAACGAAAAACCAACAAAATAATAAGAAGAACCATTGCGGGCATTAAATACCGGCCTTGACCTTTATAAAACTTTCAAAAATATCCTCAATCTCCTATTCTCTCTTTCTGGCCTTCTACACCATTTTTTCATCTTTAGAGCTCTACTTCTTCAATTTAGAGTTGTTCACACTTTAAATCCCCTTCTCCATTCTTCTTCTCCATTTTTACAGACCTCCATCGAGCAAAATTAATGAGCATACCTAAAAATAAATAAATAAATAAAATAGAGTGGTCTTAGTGTTTACACATTTGCATCATTTTTTAGTATGGAATGTAAACGATGATGCAAAAGTTAACGCTATGCCCATTGAGCAAAAAATTATGCTCACCTACAAAAATATATGTCACCATCATGTATGGTTAGCAATTTGCTGATCAAGCAAAAAGTGATGTACAAGCCAACGACTCCATCATGTACAAAGATGCATATACCAAAGATGTAGCCAAGATGATAATTTTTTACAAATTTCAATTTCCATACATCGAGCAAAACTGATGCTCACCTGAAAACAAAAAAAGAAAAAACAAGCCACTATTTGCAAATGTAAATGCTAAGTCCACTCTATTTTTGTAACAACCCGAATTTTTCAATACGGTCATTCTAACAATAATGCAGAAGCGTAACAATCAAAACTAAAATAGACTAAACAAATTCAGCTGAAGTAATTTCTTACAAAGGTTTTCTAAAAGAAACTATTGAATCCATAACAACAACAACAACAACTTTCTAAGTCTTGTGCCAGAGTGCTAAACTTCACTTCTTTCGAGACTATCACTTGATCATTCGTCTGAAAACATTTTGGAAAAACAAAAATGAGTACAGAAATACTCAATAAGCAATTTCAACATCAAGTTCAGAAATTCATTTTCTTCAAAACAAAACATAGAAATTCAGTTTAACAAATCATTTCAATAGTTGAATCAAAAATCAAATATTCATTCGGTCATTTTCTTTTAAAACGATCATAAACAAAATACAAATATCCTTGCAAAACTTTTAATACAACTATTAAAACGTTCAGTCAAAACTTTCGAAAAATAAAAATCTTTCAATTGAACAAAACTTTCATTTAACCAAACTTTCAAGCATCGAAAATTTCAATTCAAATAGTACTTTCAATCAATCATTACTTTCAAATATCATAGTGGGAATATGCATTATTTGGGTAGCCTTCATAACATATTTGATGGTTACCCGTCGGTAACACCAATCAGTCATTCATAACATTTAATCAGAGTTGTCGATAAAAATCGACCAGAACATTCAATTCAATTACTTAATTGTGAGGCCATGTGAGTGAAACACACACATGAATCTTCATTCCAAAGGAATGCCAAACCACAAATTGTGCCTTCCCACAAATAAGCTTCAATCAGTCAAAGATGTCGATAAAATCGACTAGAACAATCAATATAATTACTTAAGTGTGAGGCCATGTGAGTGAAACACACACATGAATCTTCATTCCAAAGGAATGCCAAACCACAAATGTGTCTTCTCACAAATAAGCCAGAACAATTCCATCAATTCCAATTTAGGCTACTACCACAAATAAGCAAAGCATTCCCAAAACAGAAAATTTTGCATACCCAGATAGCCCTTATCAAATCGATCAAAAATTCTTTTGTAAACATTTGAAACAAAACATATAGTTTCAAATAACAATTTCAATAAAGATTCATCAAATCAACCATGCATTCAAACTCAAAACCAAAAAAAAAACTTACTTTCAATTCAAAATCAATCAAAACACATTTATTTCAAATTATCCAAAATGGCAAACATACTTTTAAATAGAAAAACACTTTAAAGCATACAAAACAGTTTTGATCAATTTCGAATCATACAAAACATACTTTCAAACATTTGTCAAATAAACAATATTCAAAACATAATTGTACCAAAATTTCTATTTTGGAAGGGATGTGGAAACTACTTAACGATTGATAATCCTACAATTCTCAATCTCAATCTCAATTCCAAATCTTGTCCACTTTCTTGAACAATCATCAATTTTTCCTAGAAGTCCAAACATATCCAATACTACACTGATCAAAAACCAAAATTCTATCTTAAAGGTCCAAAAGCTTATCTAAAATATAGACAATCTTATCTACTCAAAATTTCCCATTCAAAACAATTTTCTGCATAAAAAGTTAGGGAAAATATGATTCTTGGACTAAAAAAACAGCATTGAAAAATTGGGTTAAAAACACTTTAAAATCCAATTAAAACGTATTAAAATCGATAAAATCAATACTTTTTTAATACATAATAAAATACCAAACAATTTTTCAATTCTACAATTTTTAAAACCTTTAAAACTATCATAAATTATGGACAAATAAACCAGAAAAATTTCTGCTCATAAAACAAAATTTTCCAAGATTTTAACATCAAAATAATCAAGATTTGTCACTTTTTAACCCAAATACCAGATCTGAAAAGCTTGATAAAATTGCTTTAAAAACCATAAAAACATAATGTTTTCATGTAGAAATTAAAGCTATAAATCACACTTTAAAGAAACAATCATTTGGTAAACTTTCTTGTACAAAAAAAACCCAAAAACATTACAAAAACAGTCTCAAATTTGAAGAAAATAAAAGCTGGAAAATTTTGGAAAATTTTCCTTTATCAAACCTTCAATTTAATCCAAAATTCATAAGATGAAAAACTTTGATAAAGAATTAAGCAAACCAAAAACCTAAAAACTTTTTAGGGCAAAAGATTTTAAGAATCTTTTAATTCTAAACAATCAAGAATGAAAATAAAACCCAAAATTTTTCAAGAAAGATTCAATCAAAAAAGAAAACAAACTTGAAAATAGAAGGGAAGAAAACTTACTGTTTTTTCTTTAGAGATGAAACTATAGAACGTCTTCTTTTTTCTCTTTTTTTTGCCGTCAAAAGGTTTTGTCAAAAATGTTAGGGCTTAAGAGACCATTTTTAAAAGAACTCTAACCAAAACCCTTAAAAGATTATCTTCTTTTTTAAAAAAAAATAAAATAAAGATTTATCTCCTAATTTAAAAAAATAAAACCCTAATTTAAAAAGGTTTTTAAAAAAAACAATAAAATAAACAAAAATTCTTTTTTTTTTCTTCGGTTGTTACAATTTTTTTATGTTTAGGTATTCTCATTAATTTTACTCCATGAAGGTCTACAAAAAAATTTGAGATGGAGAATGGAAAGGGAATTTGGATTGTTAAGAGCTCTGAACTAAAAAAGTAGAGCTTTGAAGATGAGAAGGTCGGGTATGGAAGGCTAGAGAGAAAATAGGGGGTTGAGGGTATTTTCGAACGTTTTTGAAAGGTCAAAAGTATTAATACCCTTAGGTGTTGTTTGGTTCAAGATTTTTTATATATGTTTGGGAATAATAGATGCGTGAGATAAGGTTGTTGGGAATCATAGATTGCTTTGTTTAATTAGTTGTACACTTGAGAATGCTAATTTTTATAATAAATAAATGATATTTTTTCTTTCTTTTTTTATGAAATTAATTTTATAAATTTTATGTAATTATGATGCATTAATTAATCAACTCTTCAACAAATAGATATAAATTAATTGATTATAATAGATGTATGATTTTATCTAAATAAATAATTATAAAAAAATTAAACTTTTTTAGACTAAATTATTTCTATTAATTAAATATATATAATAGATTACTAATTTATTAATAGTTTCAATAAATACACAATTACATTAATTTAGTAATTTTTATAAAGGAAAAAAATTTAATTTTTACTCGTAAACATGTCACATTGTATCAATTTTCATTCTAAACTTTTGATTTTATCACATTGGACCCTAAACTTAGTTAGATGTTGCAATTTCTACCATCTATTCATTTTTCACTAATTTGAACAAAAAGCAGTGTAAAAATCTCCCTCAAACTCACTAATTTCAATAATATCAACATTTTCAAAATTTTAAATTTGATTAATCCACAAATTAACTAAGGAATAACTTTTTCAAAACTCACAAAATTTAATAAAAATGTAGCTCTAACGTCGTTTTTCTTTGAATCTTATCAATTTTGTACGTACCATATATATGTTTTATAATTTAATGAAAGCATCCATGGGTACTTTTTTTAACGAATTTTCAAAAGAAAACTTACCGGAGTGTAGAAATTACAGCACTTTTTTAATCTAGTTTAAGATTAAGATTGCAACACTTTATCTAAGTTTGGAGTACAATTTGATGAAATTAAAAGCTTAGAGTAGAAATTGATGCAACTTGACAAGCTTAGGGGTAAAATTTTGATTTTTTTTTCCTTATTACAAATGAAAATTCGTTTAAGTATATTTTTAATCCATCAATTAGTTATTATTAATTTATTCTAATGGAATAGTTAATTAGGCTAACTCAGTACATTATTATAAAATAATTTTTATATAATCAGGTTGATTATAAAAACTAATTTAAAGAATATAATTAATTTTAATATAATAAATGAATGTATACAAAAGAAATAAAGATATTAACAAAAATAAGAGAGAGAAATAAAAGGGCATGAAGAAAACTCATGTTTTTGTATGGATCTCAAATACCCTTTTACTCATAGATATACAAAAAGCATAGGAATGACTCATTCTCTCATGGTCAATCCTTCAAACCTTGTACCAAATAAGGGATTATGTATCATTTGCTAATTCCCACCCTTATTCCTATCCCCATGCCTTCAATCCAAATGGCCCTTGTGTTTCTTTTTATCACTCTTCTGCTCTGGTTTTCCATTACAATTTAATGCTTTCCATCTCTTCTACTAACGGTAAGGGTATTTTTTAATGTTTTTAAAAGGTCAAGGGTATTAATAAAATTTTTAAAGTTCAAGGGTATTTGAAACGAACTCAAAGTTTAGGGGTATTTTCTATAATTTAACCTTTATTTTATTTGGTTTTTCAACGAGTTTACAGGAACTAGTAAGGTGCCACAGCAGGAGTGGGCAATTGATTTACAATAGTGTTCTAATTGAGCAACAACCTTATTTCTTTCAAAAATCATTTTTGAAAAATTAATTAAAAAAATTTCGAATTTTTGTATACCTCAAACCAAATAAGGAAAATGAAATTATAAAAGTCTCGTTTGATAACCGTTTCGTTTTCTGTTTTCTATTTTTGAAAATTAAGCTTATAAAACAATACTTCCACCTATAGGTTTCTTTATTTTGTTATCTACTTTTTACATATGTTTTCAAAATCTAGGCCAAGTTTTGATTTTTTTTTTTTAAAAAAAAATAGTTTTTAAACATTTCTTTTTGTTTTTGGAATTTACATAAGGATTCAAATGTTTTCTTAAAAAAGATTAAAACTATTGTAGAAATGGTAAGAAAACAAGAACAACTTTTAAAAACCAAATGATTATCAAATGGAGTCTTAAAGGTTTTTTTTTTAACAAGAAAATACCATTGCATTATTTCAAACTATCACAAAATTCATTTTTGGATCTCCCAACTTGAGATTCCAATAAGAGTAACCAACTAGGAAAATGATTCAGCCATAAACTTGACTGACTCTGCATGCCAAGTCTTGCTAATTCATGAGCAAAAATATTGAACACATGAGAAATATGAGCAAGAGAAACAAAAGAAAATTCTTTTTGGAGAACCAGTATATTCAACACCATGGTGAAGACATCATCTTGCACCATCTCGACAGAATTAATCATAGTTATGCAACATAGCGAATTCGAATAGACTGCTAAGTTTCGAACTCTCAACCGGATTGCCAAACGGATACCCTCCAAAATTGCCTTGGCTTCAGCACATAAAGGTTGTACACCCCTAGGAGTACTACATCCAGACATAGCTGCTGACAAATTCCTATCTTCATCTTGAACTACAGCACCAAACCTCATATTCAGATTATCCTCCCTCCATGCTCCATCAACCAACAAAGATGTTGTCCCCCCCCCCCCCCCCCCTTGGTGTAACGCCCTGCAACTTCAGGCACAATTAATTTCCATTTTATGTATATGTTTGGGGTGAACGTTTAATTTTTTTTTTTTTTCTTTTAAAATCGACTCGAGGAGTATCGGAGTTTAGTGGGTAAATTTAAGTAATTAAGTTTTTATAACTTTAGCGAAAGATTTTCGATCTAGATCAAATCTCTTAATTTTGGAAAGTCGCTTTTACCCAAAGAATTAGTCCTAAATCTCATAGGAATCTAGATTTTTGTTTGGAAGATAGACTTTTAAATAGCCCTAAATCTTTCCTTTGTTTTAAATAATGAGCTTTTTGTTTAAGATTAAAAGAAGGAATATTTTTAGTTGGTGAAAAGATAGCCCTAATCCCCAATTTTCTCCTTCCTCCCCCTTCTTCACGATTAAACACCATCTCCATTCATCTTCTTCTTTTTCGTCTTCGCACAGGCAGCCCCTCACACCTATCTCCTTCTTCTTCAATCTCGCGTCAGCAACCCACCATCCATCTCACTCTTCTTCTTCG
This sequence comes from Trichosanthes truncata, assembly GCA_033996785.1. Taxonomy (NCBI): domain Eukaryota; kingdom Viridiplantae; phylum Streptophyta; class Magnoliopsida; order Cucurbitales; family Cucurbitaceae; genus Trichosanthes; species Trichosanthes truncata. The sequence continues at coordinate 5,320,676 of JAWPNB010000004.1, forward strand.
TTCCGGCAAGTATCCCGTCGCTTTCGCTGATTTACTGCAGTTTTGAGCGTTTTCTGGCGAATTCGAGTTGTTCCTTGCGCTTTCTCTTCAATTTGACAAGGTTTGTCGCATACCCATACCCTAAGTACCTTTAATTTGTAGTTTTATCTTGTTTGGACTCAAAACAACCCACATTTGAAGCAGTTTACTGTCAAAAACGGGATTGACAGCAGACTCATTCGAATTCCTTCTTGTTTGTCGAGGTTTGTCTCTCACCCATGCTAAATTGACTTTAGTTTTGGATTACCCATACCCTAAGTACCTTTAATTTGTAGTTTTATCTTGTTTGGACTCAAAACAACCCACATTTGAAGCAGTTTACTGTCAAAAACGGGATTGACAGCAGACTCATTCTAATTCCTTCTTGTTTGTCGAGGTTTGTCTCTCGCCCATGCTTAATTGACTTTAGTTTTGGATTACCCATACCCTAAGTACCTTTGATTTGTAGTTTTATCTTGTTTGGACTCAAAACAACCCACATTTGAAGCAGTTTACTGTCAAAAACGGGATTGACAGCAGAGTTTTAGTCAGTTCGGAACTGTTTGGTAAGTTTTGACACGCTTTAGATCCTTTCAAAATCATTTAAAGTACCTTAGTTCAGTTGCTAACCTTTGAGACTTTTGTTTGTAGTTCCTAGCCAATTCGAACTCGTTCGAATAACCTTCCAATAAGGGATCAAGTTCGTATCGGTGAGTTTTGGTGAAAATAATTAGTTTAGACCTTTTCGCAACCTTTTTAAATGCCTTAACTTAGTCTCGTTTCTTGTTTAGGATTGGAATTAGTTTCGAACTATACAAACTAAGTTTAAAGTCGTTTTTGGGTAAGTACATCCCTTTTGTATACTCTTTTGGATTTGAATAAGGGTTCCAAATGGAGTTCTAGCACCTAACTCTTGTTTATATTGTTAGGAACCTTATCGACTTACTTTAAGGGCGCTTTAATACATTTTGTAAGTAGAATTCTACCGGTTGGGTTTGGTTGTTGCTTGTTAGCATGTTGTGTGTGTTCTAAATGCTTGCTTATGTATACTTTATTGCAATGAATTGTTCTGTGATTCTAAATGTTTTGAGTATGACATGATGAATTGTTTTTTTTTGTGCTTAGCATATTGCCTTGTTGTGTTCGAATAATCTAGCGAAGCATAGCGAATTATTAGCGTTAGTTGTGAAAGCATGTTATGGTTGTTGCTTAGTTTTGGCATAATCAAGAACTAAAAGCATGATGCGTATGATTCATACATTCTAGCAAGAATGAGTAAGGTTAGTGAACCTTAGGTGGGCTAAAAGAAAATGGATAAACACTAGAATGCCTTGGGTAAAAATGGTCAAGGATCTATACATTGTTATACATCGAGGCCTTGGGTAAAAATGGTCAGGGGTCGATGTGGCTAAGTCATCGTTTGCCTTGGGTAAAATGGTCAAGGGAGCGATGCACAGTTCGAGGCCTTGGGTGAAAATGGTCAAGGGTCGAACGCTGAGCACCGTAGAGGTCGTTGAGGCCCTGAGTAAAAATGGTCAGGGGTCAGCGGGTCTCGAAAGGATTAGTCTCAGGTAGCTTGTGACTGTTAAACATGAGTGATTTAAGTGACTCGGTGACGTTTGAATGAGTATGATGAGCTTGGGTGGTGAAACCATATGCATGAGATTAATAGGGTACATTTGTGAGTATAACTCATTGACTTAAGCATGTTGTATGTGCTGTTGTGAGAGCTTTATGTGTTTTTTATTTTGGAAAGCATGATACTTGCGAGCTTGTTGTTTTTTTTTGTATGTTGATTGTGGCCCTTCAGGTGTGAGCTACTTACCAGTACGTGTTATGTACTGACTCACTACCAGGTTTTGCAGGTGACGACGTATGCTACAACCCTGGTGATGCTGAAGAGGAGGCATGAGAGGAGAAAGGCCATAGTGGAACATTTATCTTTAATGTAGTCGACTCGTTGCGTTAGTGCAATCGAACTATAGTTATAATTGTCTTGAAATTTAGGCGTCAGTATTGTTGTTCTTTTCCGCTTTAGAATGGACTATTAAACTTATTAGATAGCTAGAACTATAGGTTGTGATGCTTACTTTATAATTTATTTTGCGTCGAGACCTGTAAAAAGTTTGCTAGAGTGCCTTGTTGTCTTTTGATTAAACGTATTTGTCTTGTTTGAAAGAAGACTGAGAAAGTTTTATCAATTATAAATTTGAGTTGTCAAGTGACCCTAAACTTGTGGTAATTATCTGACTTGGAGTTTGGAATGGTTTTCTGGTTATCTGGTTATGGGAGTGCAAATTCTTGTTTAACAGGTGCTAGGAAATTTTTGGGTAACTCATAGTTATGCCGTTATGTTGCCGAAATTTCGGGGCTTACCGGTTGTAAGTTAGTAGCGTTCCCTAGAATAGGCTAAATTTTGGGGTCGTTACACTTGGAGTCCTCAAAATTCCTCTATTAAACAGTGAATCAACCACGTTAGATCTCCCATTTACACTCGTATAAGCATTCACAGATACTTCAAGATCCATTCACATTTAACAAGACCATCAGAAATTGGCATTCCATGAACCAACTTATTCTGAAACAAAGAGATGAATACTTTAGTCCCAGAGCCTTTAAAATGTCACCAATATCTTAATATAATTAGTCTTTTTTTTTCTTTTTACATGACTTCCTAAGTAAAAGTGTTTTTTTTCTCTAAAAGTTGTGATGTTAGGATAACCAAGAAAAATCACTTCAAAATAAAACAAACTGATATAAAAACTTTTCTTTCAAGAAAAAGTTGAGAACTAGTGATTGACTAGAATCACTTTATGATAGTTTAACATTTGTAGAATAATTTTTAGACTTAATGCAATCAAAGCAATTAAAATTACTTGCGAAAAAATAGAACCAACACAACTGTTTCTTAAAATTGCTCTTATTGGTGATCCGTACATAGAATCAAACCTTTGATACCGAATATGTGATCTTGCGTGGGACCAAAGCAAGTTGTTTTATTAAATTGAATTTTCCTCGAAACACAAAGACATTGAATAGGCATCTTAATTTTTTAATCTAGTTTTAAATTCTAACAATAATTTTAAAATCAATTGGTAGTTTTCTATATGCAAATTGCATTTTTTATCCCTAAAGCTTTCAACTTCATTTTAATTAGTGTTTACACTTTGAAAACTGACTTTTAATCTTTGAAGTTTAAAAATCTATACTATAGTTTTTGAGATTTAAAAAATATTTCTAGATAGTTTCTATCATTAATATGCTAGAATAAAAGTTTTTTGGGTGTGTTAAATGATGATGTGACAATTTAATTTGATTACATTTCTCACTAGTTTTCTACTAGTGTCACCTAATAAGATGGATAATTTAAATTATTTTCTATACTTCAAATTATGAAAAGGAAAAGGTAAAAATTATACTTGAAAAAAAAAACCTAAATGAAAACCAATCCATTACTTTCCTTTTAATATCTGTGGAATTTTTATTTATTTATTTTTCTTGTTTTGTCCTTTTTTAACAATGAGGAAAGTGAAACTCTGTAATAACTTTTTATACACCATGTAGATGGATTTCCTTTCCTTTCATTACCTTTGTTTAATGCAAGGATTAAAAATATAGATATCTACAATTGATAGAAATATTGATAGATAAGTCAATAAAATATTGATATTAACCTGCGAGAATTTGGTGAGGATTAGCAATAACCTACAAGACAGAAACTCATACCAATGAGATGCTTTGTCTAACATGCTTTGATGCTTAAGTCAATGTTTAAATTGAGGTGATGTCGAGTAGACCTAGAGTGACATTGTGTACCTGTATATGGAGTAGGCTCCACTGTTTATACAGTTTCTCATCATCGCTTAGTAGATCAATACTTAACATGGCGATGGGGCTTCCACGGTGGCGAGTTGATGACTCAACTCAACTAAAACCAAGCTCCATAAGCCGAGTTGTTTAGTGGTTCCTTAGCTCCTACAAACAGCTCAGAATGTCCTCCCGCCACATGGCATCCCACATAAGCTTGTATTCCCTACCCATAACAATAGATATATTGAAAAAAATATTATAAAAATGTTATGACAATGTAACCCCACATATCTCTGCAATGGTATAATATTGTCCACGTTGGGCATAAACCCTCATGGTTTTATTTTTTGGAATCACTCAAAAGGCCTCATACCAATGAAGATATTGTTTTTTATTTATATACCCATGATCTTTTCCTTTCCTAGCCAATGTGGGACTTTGGTCGCATCCCAAAAAATTATTTCAATTAATAACTAAGTATATTATAGGAAAATTGTAATGGGTGGCAAAATTTGTTGACATATTTGCAAATATGTCACACAAATAAATAATTTATAAATATAGTAATTTTTTAATTTTTGGGTCTCTCACTAATAGACTATATCACTGATATACCATGTTTATAGTTTATCATTGGTCCATCAATGATAAACTTCTAACACTGATATACCATTTTTATGTCTATCAGTAATATACCATTTCTACATCTATCACTAATAAATGTCTATCACTAACCAATCATTTTTATGTTGATTGCTGATAGACCATTAATATGTCCATCAATGATAGCTTTTTATTACTGATAGGCTATTTTTAAGTCGGCTATTTTTAAGTCGATTAGCAACCATTTCTACGTGTTTGATAGACTATTTTTTATTTCTATCACTGATAGAACATTTTCATGTTTATCATTGATAGACCATTTCTATGTATATCAGTGATAGATGTCTATCATTGATACACATCTATCATTGACAGACATAAAAAAGAATGGTATAGTAGTGATACATTATTATTAGTAATTTACTGTTATTTGTTATCATTTTTTTTGTTTTTATATTAAGTTTCACTGATTTACTATTTTTAATCTATTGATATGGTATATTGATGATCGATCAAATGTGCAAACCATCACTAAAAGAAATGAAAAAAAAGATCAAATATAATTGATATACCATTTTTAATCCTATTAATATGATATGTTAGTGATAGAATTAATAGCAAATAAAGCATGTTAACTATCATAGATTGAAAATGAAAGTTAAATGCCACTTATATACCATTTTTTTTTCTATTGATAAGATATGTGAGTTGTAGAGCTAATAGAAAAAACAACTATTGGTAGAAATGAGCATGTGAATAATTATTGATAATAACAAATCTAAATATTACTAATATATATATATATATATATATATATATATATAGATATAGATATATATATTTGTATTTATTGATATAATATATCAATGATAAACCTAATAACAAATGAGTATGCAAATGCCAACATGATCATTGCAAATGTCAACATGATCATAGTTCAACTGGCATAAAGTATGTACTTTCGACCAAGAGGTCAAAGGTTCGAATCCCCCACCCCATATATTGTTGAACTTAAAAAAAATAAAAGAGCATGCAAACAATCATGGATAGAAAACAAGTTCAAATATCACTAATATACCATTTTTAATTCTATTGATATGGTATATCAGTGATAGACCTAATACAAATGAGCATACAAATAATCATGGATAGAAAACAAAAGTTAAATATCATTGATCTAGTATTTTTATTTTATTGATAATGTATATCCATAATAAACCTAAAAGAAAATGAGCATGCAAGCAATCATCTAATACTAAATGATGTAAAGTATCACTTATATATCATTTTATATTCTATTGTTATGGTTTATTAGTAATAAACATAATATTAAACGAGTGTGCAAACAATCAATGATAGATAGCCCTCAATCAATGATAAGTCTATCGCTGATGATATCAATCACTGATAGACCTCAAATCATTAATAGATCTATCATATTAGTCTATCATTGACAGCTGAAAGGGCTTAAAATTGTGTCATATTTGCAAACCTTTTTAGATTGTACTAGATTTACTATTATTTTGTGTTAGATTATCATATATGCAATTGTCCTCATATTATATTTCTTAAACAAGTCGCTAAAACAATTATGACTTCTTATTATCATCTTAGTTTTATTTTTTTTAGTTCAACAACATGTGGAGCGAGGGGATTCAAACCTCTAATCTCATGATTAAGGGTATATGTCTTAACCAATTGAGTTATGTTCAGGTTGGCTATCATGTTAGCGATTTATGTCGATATTTTTTACATTTCATTTTATTTACATGATATACATTGAAAATATTGATACCTTTCAATTTACAAATATATATATGAATACATCAATACATGGAAGAATGAACATTTAAAACCTTAGTTTTATTGACCTTTCCTATTTGTTGGTTCGCTCTCCACCTTTTATTGGTGTCTATTAGGGGTGTGCAAAAGTCGAACAAAATCGGTGAAGCGATCTGAACCAAATGTTTTGGTCTGGTTTTTTTACAATATTCGATTTCTTAGGAACTGAGTTTTTGGTTCAGTTCTTGATTCAACTCTTAAAAAAACTGAATAAACCAAACTGAATCGAATCCTAATAACTTAAAAAGAACCATCCCCTTTTATACTTTAGCCAAGTCCACTACAACAAACCCAACCCAAATAGTTAGGGTTTCCTTTTCTAACCTATAAATTAAAACTTATAAACCCTAATCTCATTATCTCACAACAGCCATTCTCTTCCACCTCTCCCTCTCTCTCTCCCTCCTCATCCTCATTTTCCATGCTCTACAGTCACCTTCCCTCACGCCATCGCTGCTCTTTCCCTGGCCATCGAAGCTGTCGTCATCTTCCCCTCACCGTAGCAGTCTTCCCCTTAATTGTTGAAGTTGTCGCCACCTTTCCCTCCTGCTTCCTCGCCTTCCTCTTGATTTCATCGTCCTTCCCTACTCCGTTGAAGCCATTACAGTCCGAAAGTCCAAAATGCCCGCCTACATCTCTCTTTCCTATCTTGTCTTCTTCTTTTTCATTAAAGTAGTAAACCCTTGCAATAACCCCAACCATTACCATTAATCTCCTTCATGCAAGTTGAAGAGAATTTGGAAAGTTGAAAGTTTGTTTTTGAATTTGGAAAGCTGAAAGTTTGTTTTTTTTTCCCTTTTAAAGAACAAACAAATATTGTTGCAGGAAAGAAAAATATAAAATATTAAAAAAAACAGTTTAAAACCGAACCGAACTGCTTAGAACCAAAATTAAATGGTTTGATTTTAAACCGAAAACTGAAGTAAATTCGATTTTTTCAATTTAGAACTTTTAGGAACTGTGAGGTTCGATTCGATCATTGATTTTGGTCAAAACCGAACTGAACTGAACCCTACACACCCCTAGTGTCTATTCTACCTTGTTCAGTAGTTCTCCAATAATATATTGCTTTCTTTTTTTTTCCTTAAATATTTATTAGTCCTTTTATTACTTTTTGTTTCGGAATTTCTTGCAATTTCCTTTTTTTTTTTTTAAATCAATTTATTCCCTCAAATTTTGGAGTTTGTATCAATTAAAACCTCAAACTAATAATTGTATCAATTTAAAGCCTAAACTTTTATAAGTGAATCAATTTATATTCTCCATTAGTGATTTATAACTATTTTCACTTGATTCAATTTAAAATAAGCTCAAAGTCACCTAAGTAAAATTATTCTTCTCCCAAAGTCCTACCAAAGTAGTAAGAAAAATTATTATGTAACTCTTTCTAAATAAGTTGAGAAAAATAGAGGAATGCGAGAGGATGAAAACACGCTCATTAATGAAAAAACGGTACTATTTATTTGATTTTAGCATTTTTTAATTTGTGTTAATCCTTGGATATAAGAAGTCTTATACACTTGTGAAAGTTATGCAGTAATGGTTTTAAAACGAAATTCTAATAAATGATCTAAATTAACTCACTTATGAAAAGTTGAGATTTAAATTGATACAATTATCAGTTTGGAGCTTTAAGTGATACAGCCCCCAAAGTTTATGGGTATAAATTGATTTTTTTTTAATACTTTCCTTCAATTTTTCTGTGTTGTTTTTTTTTTCCCTTCTTTTTTCTTTTCTTTTGATGTAGCTGAAGTCGAGTTCCATTTTTTTCTGAAGTTGTTTCAATTTTCTTGCTGATTCATTTTTAAAATTGTTGATTCTATTTTTCTTTCTTCCTTTTTAGTATTTTAAATGTTGATTTGGATGATTGTAAGTTTATGGACTCCTACATTTCCCATTTTAGATGCATTAACTTTCAAAACTTTTATTGTTTGTAAAGAAAAAATGGTACTTTTCAAAAAAAAAAAAAAAAAAGTAAAGCAAAAATGGTTGGGTTTAATGTTGAACTAATTTCAACAATTTGTTCTAAGAAATTGAATAATTTATTGTATTGGTTTCAATAAACTATTAATTTCAATAGTTTATCCTATAGTGGAGTAGTTATTGTATTTGTATAACTTATTAGAGTTTAACTAATTTCAACAATTTCTTCTAACAAATTGAATAATTTATTGTTTTGGTTTCAATAAATTATTAATTTCAATAGTTTATCCTATAGTGGAGTAGTTATTGTATTTGTACAACATATTAGAGTAATTATGTACTATGTTCTTTCTTATGTAATTAATTTTACTTAGTTTTAATATAAGTTTTGGTTGTCGACTTAAGTATAGAGTCAACTAGTTAAAATATTGTATCATTGACTCCTAGGTTAGAAGTTTGAATCTCCACATTGAACTCAAAAAAGAAAAGAATATATTGTTTTGATTCTCTTAGTAGTAGTTTGTTTTAAGTGCTTACATGGCTATTTTTTCTTCTGTCTTTGCATACGAAGGAAAAAGTATTAATTCAAATCTTTGTGTCAACTTGAGTATAGCTCAATTGGTTAAAACGAACTAAGATTAAGCTAACAAAGCATTTCTTTTCTAGAAGTATTAGGAAAAAAATACTAATTAAGTGTTGAGATTTATTTTAGAATAAATAATTTTAAATGGTAATATATATGTTCAATTATTCATTTAATTTATCAAATTTTATTTAAGGGTTATTTAATATGATTTATAACTTTTCTTATTCAATTTTAAAAATTTATGGGTGTAAATCATTCAAACTTTAAAGCAAACAGGTGAAATAACCATACAAATTTTTTAAGGTTAAGGTTTACAACTTTTTGTACATTTATGCATGTCATTAATAATTAAATATACAAAAAGTTAGTGTGAAGTGGAGAGAAAATGGACCAACTAGTTATTGCTTGAAGCATATGCTTAGAAGATCCTCCTCTCCCACAACATCAAAACCAACCCCCCCACCTCACATTTCTCAAAAAATTCACAAAATTAAAACCTAATCCCCTTTCTTGATCTTGTGACACCATCCATGGCTTTCCCCTTGATGCCTTCTCTCTTGCAGGTCAAATTTCCGATGGCTTCTCGAACGTTCTTCTCCAAGGGGATCGATGACAACGAAGTGAAGAAACGAGAACGTGGATCGTGACCGTTACACTGATATGGTGCGATCACGTGCATCATTTTGGGCAACGAATACTCTTTGGCATATTAGGAAATATATATATATATATATATATTAGGATGAGTTAGACGACAATAATGAAATCAACGTGTACAAGGAAAGCTACTTTTGTAGAGGATCAAAAGAGAGGTTGGTATTTTTTTTTTCTTCTTCCTAGATGACTTGAAGAAAAAAAAATTATTAAGACTTTGGGCATTTTGTTATTTATCTTATCAACACAGTTTAATTTTCTCTCTCTTTCTCTCTTTGTGCTGAATCTATATCTTTGAGTAATGTTTTTTTGGTATGGAATATTTAGGTTCAAGCTAAGAAATAATCCAATTGGTTTTGGACCTTTTGATAGACAAATTAGAGTGGTTGGGCCACTGAAATTGTAGAAACTTTGTTGGCATTGTTTACTTATTGTTTAAAATTGAGTGTGAGAGAGATTTTGCCTTTTCTAATAGGTTCTTTATTGCTTTTTCCACTAAAAAGTTCATAAAACTAAATATTAGAAGGATGTGGAATAATGTTACTTCCAGGAAATTTCCTTGCAATAATCTAGATTCATGTACTAAGTTTTTTGATATATACTTTTAAAAAATAATGTTTAATTTGTTAACCAATTTGACCCACACTTACTGTCAAATTGAGTTGAAATCACACTAACCCAACTTAATGAAGCCCGCCATGACTCAAGTTAAGTTTATTTAACTTGTTAAATCGTAAACTTGCATATAGTTTAATTAGTTAAGGTATTATGCATCTCTTCTATCGAATCCACATTTTCACATTGTTCAACTCAAAAAAAAAAAAAACAAAGTTAAATCAAGTTTTGAATTGTGTTGGAACAAGACATTATTAGACATTTGAATCAAGATATTTAGATTAATGTTCTTGGATTGACTCGTTGAACATTTGTTTTTAATTTAAAATTTAAAATACTTGATATTCTTAAACATAATTTTATTTAGTATTAAGTCAATATTTTTAATTACGATTTAGGCTAAGTATATAAACCAATCCAATGAGCTTAGTTTGATATCACTTTTTGACGTGATTCAAAGTAGTTTTAGCACGTTTTTTTAAATAATAATAATAATAAGTAGTAGTTTTAGCTAAGAACACTTTTCAAATAAGTGATTATTATTTTTTTTTTATTTTTTTTTTTTTGTGTTTGTCACATAATCAAAAATTGATTCGGAAAAAATTTAAAAGCACTTTAAAATGTTTTTAGTCAAATCACTTAATTAGAGCTAGTGGTTCTTCTAGAAGTATTTATGAAAAAACGCATTGTTTTCAAAAGTTATCTCCAATTCATTCTAATCAAAATATGGCCCAAATAATCTAGTTCAATTTCCAAAATTGTGATCTAACTCTAATTCAAATGATTTATGGATTGTATCAAACTTGTCTATCAAGCTTTTTACTTTTTGAGCTATACTTTAACTTACCATTGAAGCTTTGACGATGAGACTGCTATGATATTAAAGAATAAATAAGAGTGAAAGATTTTTAAGATTAAACACCTTTTTTTTTAGTTCAATAATATATGGAGGTAGAGTTTCGAACTTTTAACCTTTTGATCAAATTTATAATGCATTCGCTAATTTAATTATGCTCAAGTTGGCCAAGATTAAATACCTTTAATCAACTACATCTCATTGAAAAATTATATTTTCTATATCATTTCTTTAGCAGAGATTATTCCATATTTCTATACTTATCTTATTTAGAATAAATCTAAGGGGTTGTTCGGTATAAATTTTGAAAATAATATTTTGTTATAAAAACATTGAAAGCATGAAGATGTATATGAAACATGTTCGGTGGGGAATTTTTAAAAACCAAATCTAAGTGCAATCCAAAAGTGTAAACCCAATTTTGAAAACAGAAGGCGCTCTGTTTCATAACTTTTTTTTTCTTTTGCTTTTAGAAAAATAATATTTCCACTTATATAATTATATGTTTGTTTGTTTTCTTTTCTACTATTTATAAATGTTTTCAAAACCTAAGCCAAATTTTAAAAATTAAAAATAAAAATAGTTTTCAAAAACTTAATTTTGTTTTTGAACTTCAGCTAAAAATTAAATGTGTTTTAAAGAAATGTGAAAAATATACCAAATATATTAGGAGAAAACAAGCATAATTTTAAAAGGGGCAACAAGAAGAATGTCTAAATTTAACCCACCTAACTTGAAAAATGTCTAAACGAGTTTTAATTTGCAAATATGGCTAAAACAGTTTTTAACTAAAATCTATTGACTGCATTGGAACGAAAATACTCCGCTAGATATTTATAAGTTTATTCTACCTAAAAGAGTAGCTAACAAAAAGCAATGGAAATACATTGAATTTTTTGTGCAAAACAAACGTAACAGCCATGAATTAAATCTAGGGATTGAAAATTTGAAAAAAAAAATCTTGAATTAAGATAAGATATATAAATTGTAATTTGTTAACTTAAGATTAATATGGCAAATTCATAGACTAATTTCAAAGACGGAAATGTGAATAGATAGGTTCCACACTAGTGAATTAACAAAGAAAATGATGAGCACGTTGATAAAGATGATGTAGATAAGTACCAGCGATGAGTATATATTTGAAAATACATATGCATTCCTCATTTAACTTGAAGTTGGTAACACTAACCAATGAGCTATATGAGTATGAAAACACGATGCAGTAGTATGTGAGATCACATTTAGTAATTTCAACTATGAATCTAATAAAAATGAAACCTGAGATAAGCCGCAATAAGAGTATATATTCGTAATTTCATCTACAATTTTCTATGTTAACATCAAATCAGTAACCTTAAACCTTGAACATTTCTAATCTGAAAATTACAATGATCGAAATGAACTACCATAATGATCGAAATGATGAACTACCTAAGAACTAACATCTACATAACAATATATAGAGAAACATACATCTCCACTGATTTTTCCAACGAACTCAAGCATTGTAAATATGTTTAAATACCCATTAAGCATATAGAAATAAAATGATGACCCACCATTTTTTTATTTGAAAGCCTAGATACATCAATCATCAATCACATTTACCTGTCATCATTTATGAAGATGTTCCACACTTGAAAACCCCTTGTGCCCAATCGACGAATATTACTATATATTCCATCCACCTATGGATGTTGCTAAGTTCATGAAGATTAACCTAAACCTATCATTCGCATCAACCTCCTGGGCAATATATGTCCCTGACAAAAATGTCATAAATATCAATCAAATCACTGTTTGAGACCCAGGATTCTATTTTATCATCAATCCAATCACCATTCACATTTTTTTTTTTTCTTATCAATGAATATATCTCTTTACTTGTATGATTTAGATGTCTCGTATTTTTTGAAAAAGTGATTCGATTGATGGGATTTGGTATGATACTTACGAGATCGATGAGATTTATATTCCAATCTTTCTTCTTCGAATGTATTGATTTGACCCCATAAGCAGGACCGTCACCCCATAGCATGTTGCCACCAGAAGCAAAACCCCATATTTCTTCTAGAGAATCTCCTAATTGTTCTCAGTATATACATGGTGTATAAAATGATAAATACTGAACTTAAGGTATATACCCGAATTTTCTCAATTAAATTGGCTGCAAACTAAATAATGAAGGCATATGCCTCTTTAGGTGAACCTTTAATCAGGTTTATAGCATTCTCTCTCGCTCCACACTTTATCACAACTAATCTTAATCCCAGGTGAACATCTTCTTTCTGCTATAGTTGGCCAATATTAGATTGATTTCTCCCATTTCATAGCTCCTAGCACACCATAAAATAATAATAATTAATTAATTAATTAATTATCAGTGTCAAGCCTTGTACAAAACTTAGAAGGTCATCAAAATTATAAATTATAGATAGACAATTTAGGGAGTAGATTTCCAGAATTTTTTTTTAACATAAATACAGCCACAAAGTACATGGAAAATGTCTTCATCCCCTATTTTACACCTGTCAAAATAATTCTACATCCATGCCCTTTTTTTTTTAATTTCAAAAGTATGTAGGCTCATATTCAAATTCAAATTCTTGAATCAAACTCTAATTCTATAAATCCCCTTTTTTCTTTGTTCTCTATCTAGAATTTTTTAGACACCATCTCTGTGTCTTGTGGTTGCTTTCTACATCTACCGAAGATTTTGATGATGAGTATTTAGGTCTTCCCCCAATCGCTGCCAACAAACTGATTCTAGGTCTCATATGGGAACAAATTGCTATTCTCTTCATTGATTCATCGAAAGATCGATTCGTCATTGCAGCGTCACTAGTTTCTTTGGCAAAAGATAGCGAGAGATATGAAAAACGAATACGATTGCCACTTAAACTCTTTTTATAGATTATGATTACGATCGTCATTTAAAAAGATAAATATTAGATTCTGAAAACTCATAACGTATCTTAAAAGATATCATAAAAGAATTTTAGGCTGGTTTAACTATAAATACACGAATATACCAAGGGTATAAATGGGAAGAAACCTCTTCACTCTCCTCTCCTAAAATCACATTAGCTAAAACTCCAAATGTGAAACATTTTTAGCCATCTTTCATTATAGGTATTTATTTGTAGACATTACTTACAATTTTTCATTTTAAAATTAGAAAATTAAAAAAGAAATTCATTATATCGGCCCGATTGATGACTATTTTTTATCATATTTCCTAAAGAAACATTTGAATTCCTAACCAAATTCCAAATTCCAAAAACAAAAATAAATTTTTAAAAACCTTTTTTTTAGTTTTTAAAACTTAGCTTGAAGTTTGTAAACATTTGTAAAAAGTAGATAACAAAACAAATGATTCAAAACTTAGCTTGGATTTATTAAACATTTAAAAAAGTAGATAACAAAATAAAGAAACACAGATAGAATTTGTGTTTATAAACTTAATCTTCAAAAATCAAAAGATTATCAAACAAAACCTTAGAAAATGACATTTTCATGCTTCGGTAATTTGCTCTATCCTCATCTTTATTTTCCTTTTTTTGACATTCATGGGTATCTTATTTTTCTATTCTAAGTATTTTATTAGGTTCTTATATTCTTCAACTTCCAAACATTATTTCTTTTAGGAAAATTGCGATAGATTGCTATAGTTTTACTCTTCAAATCGTGGAATACTTTTTTAATTTATTTTACTTTTTTTAATAAGATCTATTTTAGATTCTACTTATATAGTTAATTATATGAATAAATTATCTTCATATATATATATATAATGCTTTTAAATGTACTCAAAGAAATTATGCTTTTAAATAATTTAAAATTCCATATTTTATAATTTTATTTTAAAATATTAAAAAGCCAATACATCATCAAACACAATTTGACCAAGTTGACCAATTTCTTTTTTTTTTTTTTTTTTTGAAACCAAGTTGACCAAGTTCTTAAATCGTCAAAACAAAAATCTTAAATCCAAATCCAATTTCTAAATCTATTATCAAACATCAAAAAATAATGGACACCACAGATAAATTATCTCGAGTTGTCAAACATTAACCTCTTATCATTTTTGTTTAAAAATAAAATAAAATAAAACAAACAAAGAGAACATTTTAATTCCAATGGTGAGCTTGTTTCTAAAATCCACCAAGCATGTTTTCCATGTAAGAGCAAAATTAAAAAATAAGTTTAGCTATCTCATTCTAAACAAACAGCTCATAATAGAACTCAATAGTTCTACTTTCTTCACAAATTTTCCATTCATAAAATATAATTAATCTAAATAATCTGCTCCATTCAAGACTACTAAAGAATACTACAGACTGCTTGTCAAGATGAAAAATGAGTAACCTTATCGATTGCATCCAGTAATATTTTTCTGATCATAAGAAATGATTTCAATATTCTTTAATGAAGACATAACTTGACCGAATATCCTTAATAGACATATCAGTCACACACATCGAAAACAAAGAATAAAAGCTACACAGCTTTTAAGTTTTAAACCAGCCTGCTCCAAGAAAATTTGGTCTCTAAGACACCTATTTATTGAACATAAGAACATGAGCGACAGAGAAAAAAGCGTTGGGTAGTGGGTACCCTAGCAAGAAACTCAAGGGAATTAAAAAGCACTAGTTCTCTTCCAATATAATTAAAAACCAAAATGTCTTAACCAAAACAATAAAAATTTTCTTGGAATTAACTTAAGAGATGAGAAACTGGCAACACAAAATCTAATCATTACAGGATAAGATCTTTCTTTACCGGGAAAATGTAGTACTATTTGAAAGCTATGTCAAAATTCCATAATGAAAGCTCAAAACCATGTTCAATAGAAGAAACCAAGAACTTTCCCTCCAACATTCTTCCTTCTAGCCTCTTCATGATCCATAATTCCGGCAGATGTAGTCAGCACAATGAATCCAAACTGCAGATATAGATTTTATCAAACAGATCACTACCATTTATTTCAATACCATGTTACACAACAAGTCTCTATACAGTTTAGTACCCAAAAAGGCAAAGAAAAGATAGTTAAAAAGCAATATAGTCCAAACCTAGTGTCTAAACATTTACAAAACTAAGCACAGCTAGTTTAAAGCAATGCATTATGAGCTGCTTTGTAGCCATTGGAAATCTACACATACTATTATTTATTAGCGTCTATTCCATTACATAAGTAGCCTGTTGTACCCTCTAAGATTATCTAAGAGACTAGATGGTTTTACAATCACTGACATCTCCAACCAAATTTCTAAAATTCCATTATGGGTAAATTTGGAAAGTAAAAATTCAGTATCACAATTTAACAAAATTAACAGGTTTGAACACTAACCTGTCTGGAAGGAAGCAGCCTAGCAGTCCAGCCTTCAATCTCTTTAACACCCACATCAAAACGAGGACTAATAACTCCACACTTGTTCATCCTGCCGTTCAGTTCAACAACAATTTTTCCAGATCTATGATCATCGACATACTCAAATTCACCAATATATCCTATAAAAGCCAGAAAGATATAATCAGATAACCTCAGGGAGAAATTGCTGCCATGAAGTCAAATCAAAGAGGCTATGAAGAAGGCAAACAAACCGTGCTTCTGCATAACCAGAAGAAACTTGATGATCACTTTGGAGGAAGGCCTGATCATGACTTGTCGTTTTCCCCTCTTCTCTGCATTGTACATGCTCTTAAGAGCATCGTTCAAGACACTAACTCTGACCATCCTTCCAAATTAAAGCTTCATAGGATTTCCAGAGGAAGCAAAAAGAGAGACAAAACCAGAAGAAGTCAACAATTATGACGAAGAAATTCAACCAACAATATACCACAAAAACTTAAAAACTCCAACCCACTGAAAATCCGTTGTTCAAAAACATGATCAAATTCGAGTAAGAACTCACAGCCACTATCAACATCTAAACTGGGTTTCATTTAAAAACTGTATTCAACAATCAAATGGAGTCCCCATCGACGAACTAGTGATTTCGAGAAGCATTTAACAGGTTAATCAATGCTAAAAGAGACGCACAAGCACATAAATGTAGAACAGAGGTCGATCTGAGAGGAGATGAGAGAGGTGTACCTGGATCGCAGAAGGAGGCGTCCGTCAGCTTCAACTATGAGAAGTAAGAAAGGGTGTTAGGGTTTGAAGCTAAAGATGTTTATAAATCCTGGAGACGGAAACCCTCGCCCTCACTTGGGCCTTCACGAACAAATACGTTGAAATTGGACCCTCTTTCTTGGGCTGGGCTTTCTTTCTATAAGCATGCGTCTAAAAGGTTTTTGTTTTTTTTTTATTGTTTTGCTAAATTATAGAAAATACCCTAAACTATGAGTCTCGTTTTCAAAATACCTTTGAACTTTAAAAGGTTTCAAAAATACCTCTGATCTTTTTAAAACGTTCAAAAATACTCTTACCATTAAGTTCTGGATGGAAAACGTTATAGTTTCATAAATACCTTTGACCTTTCAAAAAATTTCAAAAATACTTTTACTGAAAAATGTTTCTTCTTCCTTTCTCTGCGAATTTTCCTCCATGAAAATGAGAAGTTTTGATTATTTTCCATGTATTCATAGACCATAAGTTTTTCTTCTCATTCAATCCAGCATCGTAAGAGCCTGACTAGATTCTTACGTTGAAGCTTCAAGATGAATTTTGTTTCATTCATGAATTATTTATGTCCTTAACTTGATTTTGTTGATAGTATTTTTACTGTTATTTCCTCACTAGTCACTATCCATCAGCTTTTCCTAAATTTATTTTAGGCAAAGTAAATGAAAATATTGTCATATAGTGGTTATAACACTTTTTTAATATTAAAAAAAATAATCACGTATCAAACTTTTGATTAATTAACCTTGTAAACTGGACCAAACTCATCTTCTTCAAGTTTATTAGCTTTTGAAAGGTCGCAACAAGAATTTGGCCAAATAAGGTCCAAAATCCATAACCATAACCCTCTTTCGTAACTCTCCCAAGAAAATAATAATAATAATAATAATAATAAATTACACCTCTCTTCCTTCACCACCCAATCATCCTAATTAAAAACTATCTCTTGCTTATCACTAATATACACAAACAGAGAAAGCAAAAAGAAAAAAAAATTATTTTTTTCTTCCACTTATCTTCTTTACACTTTTAAAAAGATAAAGGTTGATTTCAAACTATGTCTTCATCTAGTGTTTCGTTGCACAGCCTTTATAAGAAAAGTTTTGCATTAATTTTTATGGAGGAAGAATTTGCAGAGAGAGAAAGAAAAAGAATAAATGTTTTCTAGTAAGGGTATTTTTGAAATTTTTTGAAACTCAAGGGTATTAATGAAACATTAATATTTTCCATCTAAAACTTACAATAAGGGTATTTTTAAATTTTTTTGAAAGGTCAAGAATATTAATGAAACTTTTTAAAGTTCAGGGGTATTATTGAAACAAGGTACAAAGTTCAAGGATATTTTCTATAATATGGCTTTTTTTTTCTAGCAAAATTGATTGCCGTAATTTGTCACGTAAGAAAATAATTTGCAAGTATAACAATTTTTTTTAATTTTATGTAAGACATTTTTATGTATTCTTTTTTTTCCTCAATATATTTATTGATGTATCATTTTTATAATTTATCACTGATAGACATGTGAGGTTGTGATATGTTGATGGATTTTTTTTTAGAATAAAACTTTAATAACAAAACCAAAGGAGAAATACAAACACCAGTCTCTTCATGAATTAATGAAGAGATACTAACAAGCATAACAGAGTTCCAAAAATGCATCTTCCTTTGAACTAGAGGAAGAAGACGCTCCAAAACCATACAAAGAAAACACTGGACTTCTAGCAAACTCATTTGTCACTTTGTTACAGACTCTCGGACAGAAGGAAATCTCCTTCAGATTCACTCTTTTCCTTTCTCCCTAATTGAATTCAAAATATTCCAAAGATCAGACAGATCTTCTTCTTCATCACGGAAGGCTCGAACAATAACGGAGGAGTCGTTTCAGCTACTAGTGGGCACGGGTTAATAAGATTCAAGCACTTGAGATGTCGGATCCCCATCAGAATGGCCAACGCCTCCAACAACTTCACCGACCATTTCATCTTCCACTTACAAGCTCCAGTGAGATTGAATAACCTCGAGAGTCTTGAATAATCCATCCTAATCCTCCAATATTTCGCTCATCGCTCCAGAATCCATTCGAATTCAATTCCAAGTGCCATCAACAAGGGGGTTCCATCTATTTAGACTTTCATGGTTGTCGCTTCTCACCGAAACCAGGTTAGACGCATTTTTCCCTTTAAAAGCTGCCAAATTCTTCTCAATTGTCTGAAGAATCTAATTAATATCAAGCTTCTGGGCTTTCTGAAAATTCTGTACCCTTTGATTTCTTGTTGTCCACATGCACCAGATAACTAAGAAGGCAATCGATCTTTCCTCTTCATTAAGCATACTTTCTATACGGTTCCACCAATCCCATGCTTTCCAATTTTCCTTGAAATTGACAAACATATTTGTGTAAGAAGGGAAACAAAGAACACCAAACTTTTCTTACCATTTTGGAGCCCCAAAAAATATGAGAAGTCTCTTCGCAACCTCTGCAAAAACATTAATATCAATTCCTCTTTGAATGATGTTTGCTTTCGTTGGTATAACATCTTTGATCACTTTCCAAGCACAGATTTAAGCCCTATGACACATTGTAGACTTTCAAAATCTTTTCCAAACCGAATTGGAGTGTGAATTCGTAACGCCCCCATAATTTTGACCTAACTTAGGGAACGTTACTAAACTTACAACCAATACGCTTTAAAAATTTCGGCAGCATAACGGCGTAACTGCAAACTACCCAAAATTTTTCCTAACACTCGTTAGACAAAATATCACACTTCTAAAACCAGATTAACTAAACAACAACTCTCACACCTTTGGGCAACAGAAAAGACACTCAAACTTCCAGTATGAACAACTTCACAAATCTCTAAACAAACCATAACTTTTTAAGACGTTAAAACTAATAATAGAATTTCCAATTGCAAGCAAACTTTAGTCCAGTACCTAAGCTTAAACAAAAGAACCTATCTACACGTCTCATTCGAATAAAGACTTAACAAATAAAGAATGGACAGAATAAGCTTATACATAACATGTGTTCAATTTCAACCAAGGACCTTATTGATAATTCTCATTTATGAGGATTATTTAACCATAAAACTAAGTTGTTCTTGCCATTTTTCTATGCTTTATTGATTACCGAGCAAGCTAAAGATAGTGTTTATAAGATGAATTCATGCAAGCTTGTTGGAATAGGGTAAAAGAAGAATTAAGTTGAAACGATAGAAGAAAGTCGCTAAAATGGTGGTTTTTGTGCAGATTTGAAGAAATGAAGAAATTTGCAATGAAATGCAATTGCATTTCCTTGGGAAGGCAAGGTTGTGAACAAGAGGGAAATTGCAATTGAAATGCAATTGCATTTTCTGGAATTTTCAATTATGGCAAAAATCACGGGAAATCACCTCAATTAATGGAAATTACTTGATTTATGGGAGACTTTACAGCCAAATCTCATGCTCAATCATTTACCCACGAATTAAGGAGCCCAAGATGGAAGAAGAAGCCTCGAAATCTCTATAAAAGGGAGGAAGAACGAAGAAGAAATGACCAGTTTTTCAGACTCTGTTTCTTTTCGGATTGCACTCTGTTTTTCTGTTTTCTACTATTTTTCAGCAAGCTGCGGGTTTCTTTTCCAGCATTTCATCCTGGTACTTTGCTCTGTAAATTCTGAGTTTGATCCCTCCTCAACGACGGTTAGAGGAGGTAAAGATCCAATTGCCCGTGAAGGAAATTTTGGTTCGATCAAAGCAAGGAAATTCCATGAGTTTGTTGTTCTTTTTGTCCAATACCATTCTATTTAAATTCTTCAAGTTTGTGCTCAATTTCTAGTTATTGAATTAATCTTGGATAATTTCCAATTTCTTGTATGTGGCAAAGTTGAATTCTAGATTCCAATTTCTTTTTGCTTTTCCTGTATAAAAACTTGTTCATTTTGGATTTTTATTTTCTACAAAGGATGAAATTTTCAGTATCATGACTTACGAAATTTTGATTTTAAATTAGTGACTTCAACATTATTACTTCTTAGTGGGCATTTTTTTTTATTTAATAATTCAAATCTGATTGCCTTAAGATTAATTATCTTTTCAATTATGAGATTTTTAACAAGTAAATTTTGGATTTTCATTCTTTCCATAATGAGCTAAATTTTCTTTAGGGGTTCAAGTTGGTGAATGCCCTAAGGAAAAATGGAAAAGCTCTAAAGCATGATCAATCTAGCTAGCATGTGAACTTTGTTTGCTTTTGTTGAATTTAGATTTGGGTAAACCTAGTCGGCCAACTAGTGATTACTTGTCAGGCTTGAACTTAATATCGAAAGAGTTAAGGGAAAGTCGATGTCACAAAAGCAATGGAGGAAAAGGCTTAGAAATAAGTTCTGAACATCGACCCTAGACATAAGGCAAGACTCCAAAACCACTAGAGTTGTGTGCGAAAGTATCTAAGTTAGATTAGCCATAGACATATAGGTTTAATCACTTAGTCTCCTAAAGATTTTGAATCAAAATTGAATAGGAGTTGAACTCAGTTTACTTAGTTTTCACATGTTTAGTCAAGATTGCAATTGCATTTTGAATAGCATTTTTCCAAAGGTGCTTGAATCACTTGAATCCCTATTTTAACTCATTGATTTTTTTTACTTATTTTTCTTAACAAACCAACCTCTTATATATTTTCACATCGTCGGTTACCCCAATTGCATTTTGTAAGCAAATTTGTGTCGTCTTCAGAAGATTTTGTTAAAATTCGTTCCCTTGGGTACGATACTCTAGAATACTTCCAGTTTCTTTATTACTTCGATCACGTGCACTCGCGTGTAGCAAAAGCATAGCGATCACTTATCTACTTAATTCAAAGAAAACTTCTATCAAAAAGCTAAAGTCTTGCTAATGGTCTTTTCCAACGTCTCCTCCTCACCACCAAGCTCATAGAAACTTTAGTCACCTGCAAAACTGTTGGTTGGGGGGAGTCAGTACAAAAGTACTCAGTAAGTTGTTGGGAGAAAAATAATATTATAATAATATGCAAGTGCAAGTGATAAAACTAAAATACTAATTTCTTGCCTTCACATGTTAAGTCAACCAAACAAATTAGAGTCACACAAATAATAATAAGAGAGATAGGAAAAAGATAACGACACCGAATCTATATTGATTCACTCCAAACTCGAGACTACGTCCAGTTTTCTGCAATTGCAGGTTCTACTATAATGGGAAAATGGGATATTACAAGAAGCTTCAAACTCTGCACTACAAACTAACCCTCAATAGCCCAACAATAGATATTGACTTCCAAATATCACAACCCGATAGCTTAGGATCAACAACAAAGAAAAACCATCAAACCCACAAAAGAAAACTCGTCTTTTTCTCTCTAAAAAATGCATTTTCACGCACTGCGTAACTCTAATAAATTTCACCAAGAAAGTACACAGTCGCTCGTTTTCTTCTACTTGATTAAAGTCAAAAATAACTTATATATAAATATGTGAGCAGCCGCAAAAAATGAAACCTAAATAAAATGGCCTCGGCCTATTTGTCCTCAAACACCATTCAGCACGCGTGCAAGCTTTGTTTGGATTTCTGTCAAACGACGTAGCATGAGTTTTTCCTCCAAACCCAACATAAGAAGCTCCCACTTGGTGAGCCACCAAATATCAAGCAAACAAACATCATGTTGTTCACATGCACCCAAACATGCTTATCAACATTAATAACACGATATCATGCTCAACTTACATGGCAAGTAAAGTAAACATAAAACTCACACAACACATGAATTTCACATCCTACCACGCACACTCAAGCTCCACGAACTCACTCAATCTCATAATTTAGTTCTCACAAGGCTTCCTGAGACCGATTCCTTCGAGACACGTTGATACCCTTTGATTTTATTCAGGGCTACCGACATTCTCTATCGACCCCAACTATTTGCATCCATGACCACTGACGCTCTTCGTTGACCCCAACTAATTTTTCATCAAAGGTCATCGACGTTCTTGAGAATCTTCAATAGTTGCCTTTCTAAACTCAATGCATCGTAACCATTTTAAAACTAAGCCATCAATGCTACTTCTAAATTCATTGATGAGATACCACCCCTCGACCATTTTACTTGAGGCATCTAGTATTCACCCAACTTTCCTTTACCACACCTAAGGTCCTCTGACCCAACACACAATCTCACTAAAATGCATATTTCCTAGGCATACTCCTAGATCGTGCTTTATACTCCCAACAAAACAACCCATCCACAACACACATATTATGCATAATCAAACAACCAAGAATCCAGCATGCTATTATCACATAACCATAGCACACATCACACATATAAGCATGCTCAACATACACATAGTGAATCATGTAGATATATATATAATGCATACTAGAAATCAATAAGGAAACATATAACATACTTCCTGCAGTCAAACAGATCCACCAAGTAGAAACTACTTACCTAAAGCGCTCCTGAATAATTCCAAGACGTTCCTAAACCAAGAGATAAGGGTGTAAACAATTCGGTTTGGCTCAATTTGAGTGTTAAACCAAAATCGAACCGTCAAATTTAAAAAGAAATATACAAAAATGCCCCAAAACTCTCAGTAGACATAATCGAACAGCCCCAAACCACTTAACCGACGGTTTAGTCGATTTGGTCTGACGGTTCACCAATTGAATAATCCTACCGCGCACAAGTGTCATGCCTAGGCCCATGAGTCAAAAACCGGCTAGCAATGGTTGCTACATTGCTTTGGGCCTCTGGAGTTGGATGGACGAAAGGCTGAAATATAAAAAAAAATATGCATGCCTGTGTATTGAACTCAAGACCTTAGAATAGAAGCGTGTTTATCCTGCCAACTGCCCCACTAATGGCATTTGAGATGAAGTTTGACTTTTTAATACAAATATTATCGGTCGGATAAGTTATTTTCGATTTAACCTTACAAAACCCAAAGCCAATCGAAATTTTTTGGTTTTATTTGTTTGTAAATCGAAATCGCCAAACCGAACCAGTTCCAAACCGAATCGACGTCAATTTCGATTGGTTTGAGCAGTTTTTTCGATTTTTCCCTTGCACCCCAACCAAGAGATAAGTTTTCAAAAATCAAACTTAGTTGAAAACCTTTGATCAAATCCTAAAATGCTTAAGGAGGGTATACTTACATAGAAACAACCTTAAAAAGCTAACTCGATCACTCTAAGGCCAAGCCAAAACTAAAAAAAAAAGAGTTTTCAAATATTATAAACTAAATTACAGCATTTATAAACGAATTCGAAAGAGTTCGAATAGAGCTTTGACACCTAAATCTTACCAAAAATGACTTGGTTCTTTGCTGTAAAGTGTTCGAAACTACAATAAAAAGTATCCAAGCATTATAAACTAATCTAAGATACTCTAATCTAGTTCGAAATAGTTTAAAGGGGTGCTAACCTTGCAAAAACAGGCCTAATGTCTTGCTAAATCGTGTTCGAAAGTGTTTGAATCAACCCAAAATGCAAACTGAAGGTTCCTACACGTTAGAACCTAAGCTACAACACCTAAAATGATTTACGAAAGGTCTAAAATGCAATAAAACTTACTAAAGAGCCCTTACTCTTGATGCTTGCTATTTGAAGGTGTTCGAATCGATCTTAAACTGCAAACTGAAGGTTTCTACATGTTAGAACCAAAGTTACAACACTCAGATTGATTGTGAAATGTCTAAAACGTGGTAAAACTTACCATTTAGTACCAAACAACCTTGATTATTCATCGTTCTGTGTTCGAAGAAGTTTGAAACCGTAAATCCAAACTCACAACCTATGGGTAATTAGATTTGAGGCTAAACGAAGTGTGAGTCACCAAATCGGAGTGGTTCGATGTTCGATTCGAATGGTTGTTTGCTGGAAAAAGCGAATCCTCGCATGGGTTAGTGCTGGAATCTGCGAATCGACACCAAACAGCCACAAACCAAGGCTAGTCAGTGATCGGTAGAGCATAAACCTACAAATAAAGACGTTCAAGCAATGGGTAAACTGAAACTAAAGTAGATTAGGCATGGGTTAATGACAAACCTTGTCAAAAAGGAGGAAAATCGTCATACCAAACTCATGCATCACACCAGAAGAAAGGGATCTACGATGTTGCTCATTGGATCAAGGTGAGGCACTGCATGACAGAGAAGCCACCGCTGGTTCAACCTAGATGTCGTGTGGGTTTTGTTGCTGGAGCGGAGAAATGCCAGAGAATAGCTAAGAAGGAAGAAGAAAATGAAAGAGAGGGAGATGGACTTGTTGGCGGCTGCATTGCACGCGAAAGAGGGGGGGGACGGATGATGTTTGTTTCACGTAAAGAGAGTGAGAGAGGGAGAAGAAGAAGAACTCTAGGGCTTTCTCTCTTTTTATTTTTTTTCCCTTTATTTTAATAAAACCTATCAAATAAATTGAAAATTTAAACTCCCCAAAACTTTCAAATAAGGGTCCTAAAAGATTTGAAGAAAATCTAATTAAAAGGAAATATGGTTCCTTTTGAACTTGGAGAATAAACTTCAAAAATTAAATTCTTAAATCTCAAAATTAAAGATTTAATTCAAAATCTCCTTTTCTAAAATTATAGAAATTTAAATTTTCAAACTTAAGTAGCTAAACTTGAATTATAATTTTTTTCAAATTAAAAATTCTAACCCAAAATACTTTAAAATAGCCTAATTTATAACGCGAGGTGTTACAGAATTATCCAAAGGCGAGGCAAGATTAGCGCAGGATAAGGAGAGGCCGAGATGGTAAGCACTCTTCACGGAGAAGGTTCTTTTCGAATCACAACCCCAAATTATCTAATCCCTTGCTTTGATCTCGCCTACAGGGGTGTTGAGGATATCGCCCAGAAAAATTTTCAACAATACAGTCCCCATTCCAACCTCCCAACTCATTAAGTAACATACTAACTCTTTGCCCTTTCAGCTCTTCTTTAGAAGTCACCGGCATCATAGAGCCCCCCTAACAACCCAAGGATTTTTGTCTATCGAGATATGCCTCACATTTCCCACTTTCCACCTAAACCCTTTTTTAAATAGCTCATTTCCCCAAACCACACTTCTCTAAGTAAGAGATGGATTATTTCCCAGAGGAGCCTAGAGGAAGTTTCCCCCTTAAAATATCTGCCTCTCAACATGTGGGCCAAGAGACTATTCAAGTTCCTAATAATCTTCCCAATATGCTTGGCGAGCATAGCTTGGTGGAACACATTCAGCTTTCTGAAACCCATCCCATCCTCATCTTTCCTAAGACAAAGGTTATTTTAGCTCATCTAATCAGCCTTCTTTTTATCACTTGTTGAGCTCCACCAGAACTGCGCACTTCACTTGTTGATATCAGCACAAAGGCTTTGGGAAAGGCAAAAACAAGTCATTGTGTAATTGGGGATAGCCTGCACCACATCTTTTATAAGAATTTCTTTCCCCCCTAGAAAAAAACCTTTCCTTCTAAACTTGGAGCACTTTGAAAACCTGGTCCTTAACTTTGTTGAAGATTCTCCCTTTGTTCATGTCATTCTGAAACGGCATTCCAAGGTAATAATTGAGAGAGCTTGTGTTTTTGACCCCTTAGGATATTGCTCAACACTCCTACTTCCTCCCCCTTCACATTCTCACTAGTCATGAAAGAGGACTTGTCGTAGTTGATAGTTCGTCCTGATGCCAATTCATAGATGTCAAGCAACTCTTTGATTTTAGTGCAACTCTTTTCATTCGTCTTGAAAAACAACAAGCTATCATCTGCTAATAAAAGGTGAGAGGTGTTAGGGCATCAAGGATTAATACTAAAGCCTTAGTTATAGAGATATGTTTCTCCCTGTCCAGAAGAGCAAAAAGACCCTCGACACAATAGAAATAGATAAGGAGATAGTGGATCTCCCTATCTGAGCCCTCTACCTTACACGAACTCTTCCTGAGGAATGCCATTCAGCAATACCGAGTATCTAACCGACTCAACACAATTCATTATCTTCTAGGTTCAGTTAGCTTCAAAACCAACTTCTCCATAACCTTCCTAAGAAAAATCCACTTCACTCGATCATAAGCCTTACTCATGTCGAGCTTCATGGCCACAACACCTTCATTGCCTATCTTCCGGGCATTTAAAGCATGGATGCACTCAAATCCGATGATAACGTTATCTGTAATCAATCTACTCGAAACAAAAGTAGCCTGGTTTATGGAGATGATATGAGGTAAAACAAGCTTGAGCCTGCTCACTAAAGCTTTCTAAACCAGCTTGTACACCACATTACACAAGCTAATGGGGCAATACTTGTTCAACACTTGGGGGTTCTTCACTTTGGGTATCAAAGTTATAAAGGTTCTGTTGAAGTTGCCTACGCGAATCCTCTCGTTAAACACCTTGAGACAAACCTCCAATGTTTCCTTCCCCACAATATCCCAATACTTCTAGATGTTGATGGGTTTTCTTAAATTTTTAAACTTTTTCTTTATATATGTGAGTGTGCATTTGGTTTCCAAGATATCTCGTAGGATATTAAGGCCCTGCTTGGGATTGCTGTTGATGACCTTAAAGGTGATTGTTGAAGAATTTTAACCGTCTTTTGTGTTGGGTAAAACTGATTGTTTAATAGTTTAGATAAAATCACTTTTTGAATCACTTTGATTTGCAAAAGTTGTTAATAAAGCTTTTAGATTTGGTTTTCATAAAAATTTGGTGTAACTAACAGCTTTTTTAAATTCTTTTTTTAATCATTTTATATCTTATCTATAACAAAAGTTATTTAAATACTATTCTTTACAATATCTCATCTCATCTCATTTTTATTTTGAAATTTAATTTGTTGCTTCTATTTTTTTTTTTTTACTTTTTTGTATTTTAACTAATATTAGATTTTGTTTGAAACAATTTTTTTTATAACAATTTTTTTTCTTGATATTTTTATTAAATTATCTAAAGTAAACAAAATATAATTTGTAATTTAAATTATATAAAATTTTACATAATTATCTTATAAAAGATTTGAAATTAAATATTAATACAAGTTCATGGTTAATTGAAATATATGTTTATTTTGGTCATTATAGCTATTTCGCAATATTAATTTACTATACATGGTAACCTGACTTTCCATGTTTAAATCTGTAATTTACCAAACACTAATGTACTTCATATGATAGTTGATTTTCTTAAAAGTAAAGATGACAACAATTATTTCAAAAGCTACAGCAGTCTCAAATCAAGCCTAAATCATAGGTAGGTGGTCCATCATGGCTTGAACTATTTCCCTCTGAGCCACTTATTATTTACATAGTTCTTCTTGACCACTAGAGTATTCCATGATGGTTTCAACTTTATAAACTTTTTATTTGGGTAAGGCTTAAAATTGTGTCATATTTACAAATCTTTTTATCTTATACTAGATTTGCTATTATTTTGGGCTAGATTGTTATATATGCGATTGCCTCTTCTTTTCCATTGAGTTTAATATGTGAGGGTGTGAATTCAACATTTAGCCTTAATTTTGATAGGATTTTTCACAGTAGAGATTAAAGTGTTACAAATTTTAAAGTATAGAGACTAAATTGTTAAAATAAATTAAAAATAGGGACTTGATTACAAACTAAAGTTAAGAGACTAAATTGTTACTTTTATTAAAGTTTAGGGATCAAATGTGTTTTTTAAGCTTAAAAAAACTATAATAAGCTTTTTAAATATAGTTTTGAACTGTTATAATTTTATTAGTATTTATAAAATAATAGAGTACATCAGAGAGAGAGAGAGAGATACGTAGGAGACAAAAGAGCTAGCTACTTATGTGTGAAAAATAGGTCAAAATGTGAGATTTTAAGGTTCCTGGTAACCATTTGATTTTTTATTTTTTGAATTTTGAAAATTGTGTTTGTTTTTTCATTATTTTCTTTACAACGATTTTCATCTTTCTAAAGAAACATTTGAATTCTTAGTCAAATTCTATAAAAAAAAATTAAATTAAAAATTACTTTTTATAGTTTTCAAAACTTCGCTTAAATTTGAAAACATTTGTAAAAATAAACAAAGAAATTCATAGGTAGAACTAATGCTTATAAACTTAATTTTCAAAAGCTAAAATTCAAATTATCAAATGGGACTTAAAAAATAAGACCTACTTTTAAAAATTTATCTATTGAAAATTGTACTTACAACTTTTAAAATGCTAAAATTGAAAAATAAATAATATAAAAACTAGATCGTCAAATAATTTTACTTTAAAAAATAAACTACGAAAAACGGCCATTGAGTTAATTTTAAAATAGTCGACATGAGTATAAGCTCAACTAGTCAATACATTATTTTTATCCCTACATGTCAGATGTTCAAATCTCACATTCTCATGTTGAATTCAAAAAATAATATTTGAAAATAGAAAATCTTTGAAAGTCAATATTTCAAGTTTTTAAAAAAAATGAAGAACAAAAGAAAATTTACAAAGAAAAAATATGAAACATAATTTTTTTCCTCTATACTAAAAAATATTAACCTGAATTACATGTGTGATGTATATTTATTTATCTTTTTTTTAAAAAAATGTTATCTAAAAAAAAATAAATTAAAACAATTGTATTAAAGATATTAAAAGTGAATGGTCAAAAATAAAATTATTTATATTGAGAGATACATCAAATTAATTTTGTACAAAAAGAAGGAAAGAAAAGAACAATGGTTTGTCTCTCATTGCAAACAAAAGTACTTAATTTTTTTTTGCCTAAAAAGGTATTTAATTTCAAGGAAAAGTATAATATATCTTAACAATTTAAATAAGTTGTCAACATAAACATAGTTTATCAGTTGAAATATCTAATCCTATCTTTAGGGCAAGAGGTTTCAAATCTACACCTCTACATTTGTTATACTAAAAAATATTTTGATTCAATTTAACTAACAATTTATTAAATATCAATTATTATGATGTGGGATTATAAATATATTATTAACTATTGTATGGGATTTTCTTTTTGCATTTCTCTACTCCACCGCCCATTCTCTAGAAAAAAAAATACTTTTTAAAAAGAGTGTTTAAATTAAGACATGTCAAATTCACCATTAAATCTAATGGTTTAAGCTCAATGAAATTGCAAACTCCTTTGTATATTTTCGAACAAAAGTTTAATAAAAGTAATAAAGATAGTTTTTTTTAGAACCTGTGAAGGAATGAAGATTCGAACCTTCAACCTCAAGAGAGGTAGTACATGTCAATTATCATTAAGCTATGTTCACTTTCACAAGTAATGAAGATAGTTAATCTTCCGTTAGTAATATGGTTGGAAAAATATATAAAAGGGACAAAGAAGACAAAATATTTCTAAGAGATCCCTAATTTTGATTTGGTAAAGATAACACAGTTAATATAGATATAGATTGTTTGACTTAAAAATAAAAACTAAGTTAAAAACCAAAGTCCATATGACTATTAAACACTCAAAAATTAAGTTTGTTTAGTTTGTTCTACACTCAAAATTCTTTTACAAATGTCAAATTATTATAAATGACGACTATTAACACTATGAACTAATAACTTTAAATTTGTATTTAAAATACTATGGCTGGCAGCGGTGGTCGGCATAGTGGTCACCGACGGTGAGGTGGTGGTGGACAATGGCAGAATTCGGTGGTTGCCAGCAAGGGTTGTCAGTGGTGGGTGATGGCAGAATTTGGTAGGCGATAGTCGTCGCCGGTGGTTGGCAGTGGCAGCCATGGGAAAATGAAGGTAGTGTGAGGGTATTTTGGTCATTTTCTTATATCATAAAAATTTGGAAAGAATTCTCAATTAAACACTTAAAAACATTTTTTTCTAAATTCACGTGTTTCACTCAAAATAGCTTATTTCTCAAACTCATTTTTTTTTTAAAAAAAAAGTCATTTTGAGTGGTTGCCAAATACTACAAATCCCATGAAAATGATTTTTTTCAAAATTAAACACTTAAAAAGTCAATCCAAACACATCCTAAGATTTTTTTTTTTTTAAAAAAAACATTTTTGACCATTTAAAATCATTCAAGAAACTATACTAAATACACCTTAAATTTTTTTCAAAAGTGCTTATAGAAAATTTGATTTTATTTAAAATATTTTTTTTTTCAAAAGTTATTTTAAGGTCCATTTGGTATTGCTTTTAAATACCGTAAAAGTGATTGTTAGGAAATCCTAACCTTTCTTTTGTTTGATAAAACTGATTGCTTAATAATTTAGATAAAATCACTTCTTAAATCAAGTTGATTTGCAAAAACTGTTAAGAGTAGCTTTTAGTTTGGTATAACTGACAAATTTTTAAATTCTTTTTTAATCCTTTTGTATCTTATCTACAAAAAAAGTTTAAATATTATTCTTCACAATTTGTCTCATCTCATTTCATCATTTTTATTTTTAAATTTAATTTTTTGCTTCTAATTTAATTTTTTTACTTTTTTTGTATTTAAACTAAAATTAGATTTTGTTTGAAACAATTTTTTTTATAACAATTGTTTTTTTGTGTCTAATAGGATTTTGACCTTTTAATTTTGTGTGTCTAATAAGTATTACAATTTAAAATGTCTAATAGGCAAAGTTGAAAATTCATGGATTTATTAGACAATTTTTAAATTCAAGAACAATTTTAAAATTCAAGAACCTAGGTTAAAAATCACTTTTGGTCCTGAACTTTCATGGAAGTAACAATTTAGCCCTTGAACTTTGATTTGTAACGATTTAGTCTCTATACTTTAAAATTTGTAATGATTTAGTTCCTATCATGAAAATTATTGTTAAGATTTAATAGAGTTTCTTATATAGGTAGATCAATAAACTAATTAAGAACCCAATATGTTTATAAGCTACAAAGTCAAAATCGTTAAATAATAAAAATCAACATTTAATTTTGATGGAAGTTTTTATGACAAGAATTAAATTGATACAAATTTGAAAGGACAGAGACTCAATTGTTACAAAATTGAAAGTACAGGGACTATGTTGTTACAAATCAAAGTTTAGAGACTAAAAGTGATTTTTAACCAAGAATCTATAAGACACAAAATTAAAAACTTATTAAACAATTTTTAAAGTTTAGAACCTATTAGACACAACTCTAAAAGTTTAGTTGCTAAACTTGTAATATAATCTTCAAATTTTAAAATCAAAATTGATTCATTTGGATATTAATATAATAGTTTATAAAGGAATTAACTGTGCATTACCATCAACAAATCAGAGTGGCGCAGCGGAAGCGTGGTGGGCCCATAACCCACAGGTCCCAGGATCGAAACCTGGCTCTGATAAGAAAAATTTTTAATTAATATTTAGAGTTATGTTATTATTTACTTATTTATTTATTAAGATTATTGAGTTCTAGAGTTATTATTGTTTTTTTTTAAATAAGTTCTAGAGTTATGTTATTTTTAAAGTTTAGAACTTATTAGACCCGTACTAAAAGAAAAAACTTATTAAACCCAATAATAAACTTGTAATTTAATATTCAAAATTTAAAATCATAATTGATTCATTTGGATATTAATATAATTATTAGATATATAATATAATAGTTTAAAGGAATTAACGGTACATTAAAATCAATAAATCAGAGTGGCGCAGCGGAAGCGTGGTGGGCCCATAACCCACAGGTCCCAGGATCGAAACCTGGCTCTGATATAAAAAAGTATTTTTAATTAATATTTAGAGTTATGTTATTATTTACTTATTTATTTATTAAGATTATTGAGTTATAGAGTTATTATTATTATTTTTAAATACGTTCTAGAGTTATGTTATTTTTAGAGTTTAAAACTTAAAAGAAAAAACATATTAGACCCAATACTAAACTTGTAATTTAATATGCAGATTTTAAAATCATAATTGAGTCATTTGGATATTTATATAATTATTAGATATATAATATATAATATATAATAGTTTAAAGAAATTAACAATACATTAACATCAGTCAATCATAGTGGGGCAGTGAAAGCATGGTGGGCCCATAACCCATAGGTCCCCTAAGGTCGAAACTTGGCTATGATATAAGAAATGTTTTTAATTAATATTTGGATGTATGTTATTATTTAGTTATTTATTTATTAAGATTATTGAGTTCTAGAGTTATTATTATTTTTTAAATTTTCTATGAGTTATGTTATTTTTAAAGTTTAGAACTTGTTACACCTGTACTAAAAAAAAACATTATTAAACCCAATACTAAACTTGAATTTAATATTCAAATTTTAAAATCATAATTGATGCATATGGATATTAATGTAATTATTAGATATATAATATAATAGTTTAAAGGATTAAATTATGCATTAATATAAACAAATCAAAGAAGCGCAGAAGCGTGGTGGGCCCATAAACCTCAAGTTATAATTTACTTATTTATTTATTAATTATTATTATTATTGAGTTCAGTTGTATTGTTTTTAAGTTTAGAACTTATTAGACCCTTTTACAAAAAAGAAACAAAAAAAGAACCTTATTAAACCCAACTCTAAAAGTTTAGGCCCCGTTTGATAATCAATTGGTTTTTGGTTTTTGAAAATTGTGTTTGTTTTCTCAACAGTTATCTAGAATGATTTTCATATTTCTTAACAAAACCTTTAAATTCTTAGCCAAATTCAAAAGACAAAACACAAGTCTTTGAAAACTTTTTTTTTTTAGTTTTCAAACCTTGGCTTGATTTTTTAAAATATAGGTAAAAAGTAGATAACAAAACAAGAAAACCCATAGTTGAAAGTAGTATTTATAGGCTTAATTTTCAAAAATTAAAAATCAAAAACTCAATGATTATCAAACAGGATCGTAGATACTAAACTTATAATCTAATATTCAAATTTTAAACTATGTTATGAAAATAAGAACAACGCAAAGAAGAGATGGAGAGAACAACGTAGAGAAAGCAATTGTATTCTCAATTGTTGTGTATCTATGCTTCATACCATACAACCACTATTTAATTATAATGTTACAATGGAGTAGGTTACAAGCTCAAATAGCTAAAATTAAGAGGGTGGGTGATAATGAGCTTGTCGAAGGCTCTATCAAATATATTTATAAACCTAAACCTCTAAAATTTGCAATAATAGTGGCCAGGGTCGATCACAGAGATTTGATTTCTTAATTCATTTAAGTACCGCAATTACTCTCATTTGATTTTATTTAGAGACAGAAATCAAATGCAAACAAGCTAAATTAAAGAGCTAACTTAGAAAGCAAAAGATAAATGGAGACACAATAGAAGAGATATATCCTAAGGAATCAATTTCACCAATTAGACTTACAGCTAAAACTACCAAGTTTGTCATGTA
Organism: Trichosanthes truncata; assembly: GCA_033996785.1. Classification (NCBI taxonomy): domain Eukaryota; kingdom Viridiplantae; phylum Streptophyta; class Magnoliopsida; order Cucurbitales; family Cucurbitaceae; genus Trichosanthes; species Trichosanthes truncata. Next base: position 5,354,997 of record JAWPNB010000004.1, read on the forward strand.
AATATTCCATAAGCCAAGAAGTGAGGGTGTTAAATGACTCTTTCAAGCACAATTAACTCTCATGCAATGTTATAAACCTCTATCTCTATCTAGATTTTAATAACATGCATGGCTTTAAGCAACTTCTTTTAAGGGCTTCTAAGATAATTCTCCACTTTCATGCAAGAATTTACAAATAGTCATGCAATTAAGTTCTAACCTAAACCATACTTTTTCAATCACAAATTCAGACCAATAAAGCAAATAATCTTTGATCAAGAAATTATAAGCATTAAATACATAAAAGTATGAATGAAACAAAAAGCATTCAATCAAGGTATTTAATCAATTAAAAAACTCAAGTCTAATGGCTACATCAAAACTCCAAGTATTAGGAACAACGATACTAATAATATTCATACAATTAAACTTCTAAGTTCCTAATTTACAGCCACAAAACAGAAACTAAAACTAAATGAAAAGGAAGAAATTAGCAAACAATGGTCGATCCCACGTTTCCGTCGTGATCTCCATGTCCCTCGAGCTTTGGATCTTCAAAAATACTCCACAAACGCTCCCAATTGCTCCCTAAACCTTCAATTTTAGCTTGGAATCGAGATTAGGACTCCAACTCTCGGATTGACCTCCTAAAACGGCGCAAAAAATTATGCTTTTATAGAAAATCTCGAGGCAGCGTCAAGATGTTGTTGACGCTGCTTACAGCGTCTCAACGCTGCAAAAATGATTTCCGCGCGTTTTTTGCATTTTTGTAGCGTCGCGACACTATAGACAGCGTCTCGACGCTAACCTGCAGACAGCACTGGCCATTTTTACTATATCTCTTCGCTCGGGTGTCCAAATGACCTCTGGTTCGATGCGTTGAAACTGTAATTCAATGTAGAATCTCCCGGAATGTGCCTTATGCTCAAATAACATCTTTAATCTTCTTGCATTTTCAATTAAGCTTTAAAAGGCTCTAATATCCACCAAAATATTCTCAAATACTTGGTTTTGCTCCTCAAGCTCAGTTTCTACAAAATGAAGAGAAATAGGCATAAAAACTCACAAAATAATCACAAAACTAGCATAAATAATAGGAAATAAGATAGCATAAATACATGGAGGAGAATGACCGTAATGAAGGAGTGAATAAGTTAAATGGGAAAGTGTGGGTTATGGATATCTACTATATCATGTTTATAACACTCCGTCTTAGATATCTATTCTATATAAAATATATACCTCGTTAAAACTTTACTAGGAAAAATTCAATGGAAAAAAACCTAGTGAATGAAAAATAGTACATTATTCATATACTTTAACAATTGCCTCATTAAAAACCTTGCAAGAAAAATCCAGTGGAAAAATCATAGTCAAGGGAAAAAAAGTGCAATACACATTTACTCCCCCTCATGTAAACATCATTTGAGATCTCTGAGTCGTTGTATTCCAATGTTGTTCACTAACTTATCGAATGTTGCAATAGGTAATGCCTTCGTAAATAAGTCTGTCAACTTCTCAAATGTTTTCCCGAGTTTGTTCCTATTTATATTAGCTTGGTTCTTGATTTTTTTCCTTCTATGTTGGGTTTATATCTTTTGGGTCCAAAATTACCCATAACAGTTACTTTAATGAAAGTTTAGGAATCAAAGGTATTTTTTAAGCTAAAAAAAATAATATATTTTTTAAATATACTTTTCAAAATTTTTAATTTTATTAGTATTTATAAAATAATAGAGTACATTAAAGAGAGATAAACACAGGAGATCGAAGAGCTACTGACGTGTGAAAAATAGGTCTATATAGAAAAGTGAGATTTTAAGGCCTCGTTTGATAATCATTTGGTTTTTTATTTTCGGTTTTTTAAAATTATGTGTGTTTTCTCATCATTTCTCTACAATGGAGTTCATCCTTCTTAAGAAAACATTTGAATTATTAGCTAAATTCCAAAAACAAAAACAAGTTGTTGAAAACTACTTTTTTTAGTTTTTAAAACTTGGTTTGATTTTTGAAAACATATGTAAAAATAGATAACAAAACAAGAAAACTCATAAATGGAAGTAGTATTTATAGACTTAATTTTCAAAAACACAAAAACCAAAATGATTATCAAGCAAGGCCTAAAGTCCCGTTTGATAACCATTTGATTTTTTTTTTTTTGAAAAGTATGCTTGTTTTCCCACTATTTTCTTTACAATAGTTTTCATCTTCCTTAAGGAAACATTTGAATTCGTCACCAAATTCCAAAAAAAAAAAAAAAAACTACTTTTTATAGTTTTCAAAACTTTGCTTAGATTTGAAAATATCTGTAAAAAAAACAAAGAAATTCAATGGGCCGAACTAATGTTTGTAAGCTTAGTTTTAAAAAACTAAAAACTAAATGGTTATCAAATAGGACGTAAAAAATAAGACTTATTTTTTAAATTTTATCTATTGAAAATTGTACTTACAACTTTTAAAATGCTATAATTTAAAAAAAAAAAAAAAAAAAAAAACTAGACCGTCAAATAATTTAATTTTAAAAAATAAACTATGAAAAACAACAATTGAATTTATTTTAAAATAGTTGACATGAGTATAAGCTCAACTAGTCAATACATTATTTTTCTCTCCATAGGTTAGATGTTTAAATCTCAATTCCTCCAGTTGAACTTAAAAAAGAATTGATTTTAAAATAGCAATCTTTGAAAGTCAAATATTTCAAGTTTCTTTTAAAAGATATAAGAACAAAATAAAAATTTTACAAAGAAAAAATGGAAACATAAACTTTTTCCTCTACACTAAAAAATATTAACCTGCATTACACGTGTGATGTATATTTATATATCTTTTTTTTTTAAATGTTATTTAAAAAACAATAAATTGAAACAATTGTATTAAAGATATTAAAAAAATAAATTTATTTACGTTGAGAGATACATCAAATTAATTTTGTACAAAAAGAAGAAAAGAAAAGAACAATTGTTTGTCTTTCATTTGCAAACAAAAGTATCTTAACAATTGGAATAAGTTGCTAACATGAACATAGTTTATCAGTTGAGATATAGATCTAATCCTTTCTTTAGGATCAGATGTTCAAATCCCCGCTCCTACCTTTGTTATGCTAAAAAAACATTTTAATTCAATTTAACTAACAATTTATGTAAAATCAATTATTATGATGTGGGACTATAAATGGGTTGTTAACTATTGTATGGAATTTTCCTTTTGCATTTCTTCAGTCCACTGCCCACTAGACTCTAGAAAAATAAATTTTTAAAAAAATGTTTAAATTAAAAGATATGGCAAATTCACAATCAAATCGAATGGTTTAGCTCAATGAAATTGCAACTATTTTGTATATTTTCAAACAAAATTTTAATAGAAGTAATGAAGATAGTTAATTAATGTTACTATGATCCTTTTTTTAATCTAATTTTTTAATTTATTTCTTGATTGGTTTGTTTTTTTATAAAAATTTTTAGTACAAATACTGACTTTTGAAATAGTTATGAATCGAAAACTAAAAAAATATCTTTATTTAAAAATATTTTAGCAAGAGAAATTGGGTTAATTTTTTTTTATTTACTCCTGTGCTTGCATGGAAGAGATAAAGACTGAAAAAGAAAAAAATAATAAAAAAAATGAGTCAATGGCTATCTGATTGTGAATCATAGTAATAATTATTTTCACATTCAAGAATTGGAGGCTCTAAGATACAATTTCGCTACAAGTTTAATGAGAGAAAATAAATAACATTAATTTTATTTTATTTCTATACTAAAACAAATATTTTTCTTACATTTTGTTTGTACTAAAATTGGAATAACAAAATATAATTTTTAATTTAAACTATAAAATTTCTAGATAATTAACTTATAATAATTCATATATTCAATATCAACATATAAATTAGGGGTGTTCATAGGTTGGTCGGTGTCGATTTTAGGGTAAAACCGCCACCGACCACCGACATGTTAGTTTTGAACGATTTTTGAAAGGTTGATGACGCCGACCGACCAACCACACGATCGGTCGGTCGGTTTTTATGATTCTAGTGAACTAAACAAAAAAGAAGTGAAGAAAAGAAAAAAAAGCAAAGGAGAAGAGAATAAATGGAGAAGAAAAGAAGAAAAAAAGAAAAAAAAGGAAGATGTTGAGATTGAGAAGGCAATGGAAAAGAAAAGAAAAAAAAAAGAGAAGGTAGAAGAAATGGAGAAGAAAAGAAGAAATAAAAAGGAAGAAGAGTGCGCACGGGACGGTGATGATAATGATGGCGATGGCGGTGGCCGGTGAGAGGAGGGAGGAAGGTGTGAAGTCATCTCTCTTTCTCTCCTTTTTCATTCTCGTGCTAGAGGAGAGAGAATGGGGAAAAAAGAGTGGGGAGAGGGAGAGGAGAGAGGGGAAAGAAGGGGAAAAGAAATTTAAATTTGGGAAGGTGTGAGTGAGAGAAGAGAGAAATAAAAGAAATATTATATTTTCAAAGCCAATAGTAGTTTTGAAAAACGATGAGCACCCATTCCTTAGTGTCTTAAATGAAAGGACACATTTCACGAAGGGTCATACGTTTAGCTTTTAAAAAAAAAAAAATTGTATGTGTAAATTCGGTCAGTTGGTTGGTATTTTTGATCTTGCAAAACCGACGCCGATCAACTCACTCTCAAAACTGATCGGCTGACGTTGATTCGGTTAGTTTTGGTCTGTCTAATCGGTTTTCAGAGTTCCTATGAACACCCCTAATTTAAATAATTAAAAATATATAATGTCTACTTTGGTCATTTTAGCTAAACGACAACAATTTTGATTGAATTTATCAAACACTTTGACTTACTTTTTTATGTTTAAAATTGAAATTTACCAAACACTAACCTGCTTCATATGACAACTGTTTTTCCTAAAAGTACAGTTGCCAATAATTGTTTTAAAAGCTATAGCAATCCCAAACGGAGCCAAAATGTTTCTAAAAGATCCCTAATTTTAATATAGTATAGGTAATAAATACTTAATATAGACATAGATTGTTTGACTTAAAAAATGGAAAATTAAGGCCTCGTTTGATAACCATTTAGTTTTTAGTTTTTGGTTTTTGAAAATTAAGCCTATAAATACTACTTCTACCTATGGATTTCCATGTTTTCTGACCTATTTTTTGCATATGTTTTCAAAAATCAAGCCAAGTTTTGAAAACTAAAAAAAGTAGTTTTTAAAAACTTGTTTTTGTTTTTAGAATTTGGCTAGAAGTTCAAATGTTTTCTTAAGAAAGATGGAAACCATTGTAAAAAAGATGAAAACCATTCTAGAGAAATTGTTAGAAAACAAGCACAATTTTCAAAAACCAAAAACCAAAAATCAAATGATTATCAAACGAGATCTAAGTTTAAAAAAAAAATCAATAAGACTATAACCTAAGGTAAGACATTAGTAAACTAGTAGGAAGTTTGAATCTCTACTCTCTCATGCTATATTAGAAAATAATAATAATAATAAATAAAGGGATGAAGGGCATGTTCACATGAGATTTTCGAATAAATTAAATTTGATTCGTGGACTAAATATAATTTTATTGAATTATGAGTTCGTACAATCTTTAATATTTATTCTCTCAAGTATGTAAACTTCGACCTACAGGTGTGCAAAAATCGAGCCAAATTGACTGGTTTGGTTTGGTTTTATTAAAAAAATTTTGTTTCTCGGCTCATTAGTATAGAAAACCGCCTGGTTCGATTCAATCCTCAGTTCACAATCTTAGAAACTAAGGTAAATCAAACCAAACCATATTATTAATAATATATATATTTAAATTAGGTTGTCCATTTATCTAGCCCATGTAATTTCATTTTCAAGCCCAACGCTTATGGGCTGTTTGGGGCAAGGAGTTGCAGGGAGTAGGCGTTAAGAAGTCTGGGGAGTTAGGAAGTCTGTGTTTGGGATGCAGAGTTGTTTAGTCTGGAGTTTTGAAGTCTTTGTTTGGGGCAAGGAGTTGCAGGGAGTAAAAGTTTTGAAGTCTGTGTTTGGAGTGCAGTTCTTTTAAACCTGGAATTTTATAGTCTTAGTTGATTCTAGCTTTTTTCTGTACAGTTTTTTCACACAATTTGTTAAAATTTCATTATTAAGAATTTCTTCCCATGAATTCAAAGATTGAGATTTTTTATTTGTATTAATTTATCTATATATTACAAATTTCTTTTAAAAAAATATGAACAAAATACCCTCACACTCTTTTTTCATTATCTTTAACATTAATTATTGATTTGTCTTGGACAGTTTTCAAATAAAACAAAGTATTACAATGCCTTTTTGAATATTACATGTAGAGGAAGTGAGATAGGGAGATATGGAGATTTTTATCAAGTAAAAAAATTGTTATGCACCACTCTAATTTACATAAGACTTTTAATTTAAAAGGACAACAATAACAAAAAATAGTGAATGCCCCAGAAGAGCCTATTTCATTATTCAAACAAAAAAGTCAAACATGTGTAGTAGTTATAACAAAAAATAGTGAATGGACAAGAATGGCTACAATAATGGTTACAACATAAAAGCCATACATGTGTAGTTGTTATAGATGATATACATTGTTACTTACAAACAAAAAAAATAGTGATAAGAGATATATGGGTCCATGTTTTTTGGAGCACAAACTGAGTTGAAGCAAGATGGGTCATTCCCTCCTTCCAAGAAGGTACATGCAATAAGCCCATTTGTCATCCATCGGTACTGACAAGAAACTGGCGATCTTAAGTACATCCGTAAATAAGATATCCATCAGTGTGATTCTGTCCTGTCTAGACAACACTGGTGTCAAGTTAGATAGGATGTCTGAGACTTGTTTGCGTCGGGTATCCTCAAAAGCATAGTTCGATACAGGCCACGATGCAATACCCTCAAATTGGGTATTTTGCATGTCCATCGTCGTACGTACGACTTCTAGCATGTCAGAGTGGCAGGATGTACTTTTCCTCTTACTTCCACGCGACGTCATGCCTGATCTTTGAAGCCTGTTGGTTGGTGTACCTGGATTTTCTTCCTCGTTCAAATTGCTCGCTCCATCGAACAAAGGGGGTTGTGGTATATAAGGTTCCTGAGAAGCTTCCATCTCATCATCTGCTCCCAGTTGCTCGACATCATTCGATGCCATGTCACCAAGGCTCTCTGCACCAGCCTCTGTCGCACGATCCTTCCCAAATATGAATGTCAGCTCATCAAAGTGGGGGAATGGCTTATTCTGGAATCCCCTCGCTGCAGGATGACCCTGCATGTCAAAACAAATATATTTTTTATGTACTTCATAGTGTGACTAATATGTACGCTATAAATCAGAAATCTTACCCTGACCATGCGTCAAACACATCCTTCTCAGCCTCCACACATTTAAACTCATCATTGCACCCAAATCCACTACACCTGGTACCTAGCATCTCAGATATGGCTGTGTACTGCTTCTTCATACTCTTCACCATACAGTCTATCGTGGTTGTTGCTTCAATTGTACAGTTTGATATTTTTTCCCTTAGCAATCGCAATAGATGTGATAGGTATCCAGGTCTGAATGTTCCATTGTCTGATCTCCAGCATCCCTCCTAGACAATTGCGACAAGGCATTCCACCAACTTGGCATCCTTGAATCTGGTCCATGAGTGCTTCTTCATTCTCTCCACATCTGCCATTATCCTACATGCATATGTACATATCGCCACATATTTCACTTTGTTGGTTTATATCTCAATAAGTATGTACGATAGTAAGTGGAATAACGCATAAATTTAGTTGATAAGCAAAAAGTTATAATTCAAAAAGTTATAAGCAAATAGTTATATTTTAAAAAGTTCTAAGTAGAAGTTTAGTTCTTATAATAATAATAATTAACATCCTCCATGATCATGACCGTGTCCATTCGGTGAACATTTGTTTAGCCATTTCATCCCGCCGCTGGCTCCATTCAGTAGAACTTTCAATGAAATTTATATGATCTCCACTGAATAAACTTGAAGGTGAGTCTTCCTCTTCCCATCCTTCCAACGCTATACTCGAACCTATCTCTCGGCTGATAAGATTGTGGATAAGGCAGCATGCTATGATGGTTCAACATTGGGTCTGGACAGGATAAAAGGATTTTCCCCGCAAAATGACCTATCTCCCTTTCAACACACTAAAGGCCCTCTCGATTACATTCATCGCAGATGAATGCTTCATGTTAAATAATTCCCTTGGACTAGTCGGCGCATTCGCTGCTCCACGCCACTCAGATAGATGGTATCGCTCCCCTCGGTATGGTATCAAGAATCCCTCTGCATTTGGGTACCCAGCATCACAGAGATAATAATATCCTGTACAATGTGAACCATTCAACACATGACCCAGTGAGTCGTGTATGTAAAAGATTAACATGTATTACTAGTACATGGTTTGGTTTATTACCCCTGGGAACCTTTAAGCCATTAGGTCTTGATATTGCATCTCGAAGAACTCAAGAATCAGCTGCGGACCCTTCCCATCCTGGCATTACGAAGATGAATTCTCCACTCGAAGAGCAAACAGAAAGCACGTTGGTCGCGATCTCACCCTTACGCATTCTATATCTCAGTCGATCAGCGACGCTGACATTCACCTTGATGTACGTGCCATCCAATGCACCCAAGCAATTATGTATTGCAAAGGCATACATTACGGGAGTTACGTACATCATTCTAAGTCCCATATAATGGAAGGACAAACTAAATTATGTGTACCTCAAACCACTTCCACTTCCCATCAGCACAAGAGTTCGTGATTGGCTTCGGTTTCGCTAGTAGAAGCTCATGTAGTCGCAATACTGCGCTAAGTACAGAGTTAAAGTGTCTAGACACCGTCTCACCAGACCTTGCAAACTATCTATGAATCATTCGATTCTTAACATCATGCGCGAGGATGTGCAAGAACATGGCGATCCTCTCATCCACATCTACATATTCGGTCGCCTTTAACCTTTATGTTGTTCGCAACATACTACACAGGATGGAAAAATACCTTCTATACATCCTCGTGCTCTCGATACAACATAGGTTACTTTCGTATATCAGAAAAAAAATGTTAATTGCCTAATTTGATGTCTCAGGTATGGTGATTGGTGTTCTATCCTACGATGGTCATTCATTAATAGATCTAACAATAGCAACGTTTGACGTTGGGTGGCCGTAATTACTGCCAATACCATAATTAGTTCATGGTTTTCCATAGTAGGATGAACGCATAGTCGTTCATGATACACAACAATTTTCATTAGCGCTTTATTTCATCCATGATTATATATCGAATGGATATGACTTAAAGACTACTATAAATCCTTCCAATAATATACATTGCGATCATCCCCCCAATAAATCATAGTAATAGTTGTATGATACCAACTAGATACTCCTACTTGACTGCCACTACATATTGCCTAAATGCACGCTTTGCATCAGCAAAGGTTGCATATGACTTGTGAACTGTTCCTTTAAATCCGTTCACTTTTTTGTGGCATTCAACCCACGATATGTAATGGGTTCAGGGCTTAAGATTTTTTTGGGTTTAGTAGGGTTTAGATTTTTTTAGGGGTTAAGGTTTTTGTTTTTTGAGGGTTGGGGTTTTTTTAGGGTTTATGTTTTTTTTAGTGGTTATGGCTTTAGGTGTTAAGGTTTTTGTTTATTAGGGGTTATGATTTTAGGGTTTTTTAGGGGTTAGCATTTTTTTAGGGTTTAGTGGTTATGGCTTTAGGGGTTAAGGTTTTTGTTTATTAGGGGTTATGATTTTAGGGTCTTTTAGGGGTTAGAATTTTTTTAGGGTTTAGTGGTTATGGCTTTAGGTGTTAAGGTTTTTGTTTTTTATGGGTTAGGGTTTTTAAAGGTTAGGAGTTATGGTTTTTAGGGATTAGGGTTTTTTAGGGGTTAGTGTTTTTTTAGGGTTTAGTGGTTATGGCTTTAGAGGTTAAGGCTTTTGTTTTTAGGGTTTTATTAAAAAAGAAAAACTATTTTTTTCACATTTCATACATTTGAATTGAAATTAGTAGAAAATAATTGAATTTGTCAACAAGACGACATGTTGAAGAATTGAAAAAAAAAAAACAGTGATGTTAGTTAACCAAAAATAATGACTTTATTAAAAAAAAAACAACAAAACTACTTTTTATATGGTTCAAACATTTCAATTATTAAAAAAAAAAAAACTACTCTATTTTCTTTACTTTTTTCCTTTTTTCGGGATATTTTAAAAAACAATGACTTTGTTTATAAGAGATTGTTTCCATTGTTTATAGAACAACGACTTCCCTTGTTTTTAACCATAAATATCCAAATAGGATAAAAATACATGAAACTTCATCGAAATCAATTTTGTATACAAAACGGTAACTTTCTGTTCAAGAACTTTCTTCCTTACAAAAAGCTACTTTCATTTGTGCCCTTATTTTAAATTTCATTTGAACACTGCTTTCTTTTTTCGCTTTGAATTCAACCAACATATGTCCAAAGTTTATGAAATAATACTTTCCATGCCCATCAAACACTTAGAAAAATATGCTTTTTTTTTTTTTTTAATGGTAAGTTCTATAATCCCACAATTATTCCTCCAAGTAAAAATTTGTCTAGTTTTCTTAACACTTTTTTTTCAAATAATTAGATTACTTGTTTGACTTTTCAACAAATTATTTGGCTTTCCGTGTGTGAACTAATCCTTTCTTAAATAAATTGAATTACATTAACTTAGTAAGGATATTGACGTTACGGAGTACGATTATAGAAAAGAAATATAACATTCCATTAATATAAAACGTGTTAACTCACATGTGTTCTATAATAGCATACATTAAGAACAAAATTAAACCATATTCAAACTGCGAATAGTTTACATAACAAAGAAGAATGTCTAAAAAAAGTGTTCAAAGTCCAATACGATATACATAGTAAAGGAAAATATTTTGAACCTCGCACTAAGGTATATGCCCTAGAGGGTAACACCCTACAAATAGTAAAAACGAAAAGTAGATTAGTATACCAATGTCAACTTAAAGAAAAAATAAATGAAACAAAGGAAGGAACGAGCACCTGTCTACGAGATTCGGATAAAGGATGGTAAATATGTGGCTGGAAACTAACACTGGGAACACTATATATCATATGAAGAATAAAAGTGGATAAGTGAACAAAAAACAGCATTGTTATAACATATGTATAAGATAGAGAAGTAAGGAAGAAAGCAAAACTCACAATTGATGAGATGTGATAAGGCTTTGGAGTTGTGCTCAAAGGATTTGGAAGTGTCGAATTGTGTATATATAGAGGGAGTCTCATTCAATAAACCAACAAAAGGCTCCTAGTGGAGTAGTTAGGTGCACTTATTGTTTATTAAATAGCAAGTATATGTCAAACAAGTGCATTTAAGGAATAAGAGATGGCCTCAGGAACAACACCCAAATACATAAAAACGTATTATATAAATATCATTCAATACCACACCAACCCAACAGAGAGAATGGTTGTGAAAGTACAGCCACAATGAATTATTAAACAGGGCATTCAAAGAAGAAGACATGTGCTCGTTTGGAGATATCAGTGTGCAATTAATTATTAAACAGGGCATTCAAAGCAGAAGTTGTGGCCTCGGGGACAACACATCAGGGAAAACATAATATCAACAACATATGAAAATAGAATATACAAATAAAAATTCATATTAAAATTCACAAGAACATAACGACATGTTAAAGTAAAAGCAATATACGCATGTTTTATCCATTGTAATTAATTTACAAAATCAAAATTCATCCATCAAAATCAAAAGTCGTAATCGAAATGTATTATACAGAAAATGTCAAATGAGAATTAAGATTCATTAAGCACAAACAGAAAGGGACTATATTAAAAATTGGCCACAAACACAATTTTAATCCATTAGAATAAAAATCCAGAGGAGTTGAAATGATCTATAAATCATGGTATGAAATTTGAACCAAACAATCGGATGAAAAGAAGAGTGAATAAAATACAAGAGAAAAAGCATGAATTTAATAGAGAAGAATAATCAAAAGTAACAAATGCTTGCACATGTAAACGATGAAACAGAGAAACAGAGAAGAAGAATCAAAAGTAACAAATCTATTGCGCATGTAAACGATGAAAAAGAGAAAAAGCATGAATTTAACAAATGCTTGCGCATGTAACAATGAACAAATTAACAAAAATAGCACGACGCAGAACAGAGATCAGAAAAAAAATGAACAAATTAACAGAAACAAACCCAAAACAAACAGACATATCAAAAGACATGTAAAAAAAAGGAAGAAAAATTAAGGGTGATCATCATCGGCCTGGGATTGAGAGATCAAACCTGTTGGAGAAGGCATCCCTCCCCCCACCAAGCTCCAATACGTCAAAAGTACCAAGCCTACCTACCAACCCCAAAGAAGAGGTTGTTGTGGATAAAGGGGTAACAGATATGGCAAACAAGGGCTGTTTGGGCTGAAGCGGCGAGGGGTTTCGGATATGGAAAAAAAAAAAGAATGTCAACAACTGGCCATTGATGTTCGAATGTGGGAAAAAGGAACATGCAAGGGTACATAATCAGCAATGGAAGTAAGTTTAGGGCATTCAGATCTACCATGGATCACAGTTTTTTGGGGTTAGGGTTTTCCATTCTGAAACAGAAAAAAACACTAAAGGAAAACAAATCGAAGACATTCGGTGACCCATGGCGACTGTCAACCTAAACGGAAGAACAATCGAAGAAAAGGAGGAAAAGATGAACGGAGGAGAGTCGGAGAAGATGAGAGAAGGTGAGACAAACCTGAGAGAGATAAGAGAAAGCATCGTGAAGAGAGAAGCTGTTAGTCGAAGAGGTTGGTTGGATAGCGTGAGGACTTCAACAGTAAACACTGTTGAAGTCCGTGTTTTGTTTAACAAAAGGATGGGCTATTCATACCCGTGGGCCAAACGAGGGTTAAAATAACCCATCCAACTCCCCACAAATCTTTACCCGTGGGCCAAACAGGCCCTTAATTATCCAGTAGGCCCAAAGCTTGCCATTTTTCCTTGATTCACGTGAAGTGAATTTCATTATATATATATATATATATATCAAAACCTTAATCCTAGGCTTATTTTTCTTATTGGCCTCTTTCTCTTCCCACTTCCCAGACTCATGTACCGTAGCTATAACGACCTTAAAAACACAACAGATTAATGCAGAAGCACAACAGAGTTACCCTGCTCATGCCTGAAATTTTGGCAGCACGACGACGTAACTATGAGAAAACCAAAATTTCAAGAACCTGAAAAGAGACAAATCAGCACTTCTATATTTCAAAGAAACTACTCAACATCTACCAAACTAAGATAAAATATGCTGAGCTCAATCAAAAGACACGAGAATCTAAGAAATTATAACCAAACACACGGAACAACAGAAATTTAAGAGTTACAGACCAACAACACAACAAAGAACAAAGGTACAAAACTAGACACGAGACACAGGAACAGAACTTCGGTGGAGTCTCCATAGCCTCGTCAAGTCAACGCCTCTATCACCCGCTTCATGGTCATGCATCATCTGCAAGGGCACAAACAAAATAGCGAGAGTGAATATAAAAATACTAAATAAGCAGCCCACTTAAGGGTTCAAAGATCAAACCATACAACGAATTATCCAATTCGGTCGCGCCAACTCCTCTTACAACACAATGAACTCAACTACTATCTACTCTCTCACCCACCCCAATCCCCTCTTGTACCAAAATTATGAGTCACACGACCTACAAGTGAGGTATCAACTTCCCCTAAAACAAGCAGAGCACAATGAATGAACACAACCTTCATGGCCGAAACGGTGGGGATTCGCCCCTAGGCTAGTACAACTCAGTGAAGGAAAGCAACCCTCACGCTAATTACAATGGGGATTCACCCCTACGCTAACACAGCTCGGTGAAGGAAAGCAACCCTCATGCTAATTACAATGAGAATTCACCCCCTAAGCTAACACAACTCAGTGAAGGAAAGCAACCCTCACGCTAATCACAATGGGGATTCGCCCCTAAGCTAACACAGCTTGGTGAAGGAAAGCAACCCTCATGCTAATCATAATGAGGATTCACCCCTAAGCTAACACAACTCGGTGAAGGAAATCAACCCTTACGCTAATCACAATGGGTAGGGTAAGTAATGCCAACCAACGATCTTTTCTTCTTACTCGCAACACACTTAGAACGCCAAAAGGCATATACCATGCCTAGCCACTTAATAGACCGTAAAATCTCTCCTACAAATCCAACCTATGGATCCTAAGCACAATCGTCAACACGAACTCAACAATGAACAAACTAGGCAAGCATGGTTCAAGTACAAGATCGAGCAACCCATGCCTCACGATTAGGTTCATCCCCCAACAAAGGATTCTTAGGCCACGCCTCAATGAGCAACAAACTTACTAATCGCGATCTTCCACCAACCAAGAATCTCAAGCATAGACTCGCGCATAAGCTCAACAACATCTTAAATAAGACCTTCGCTCAACCGAGGCCTCTACGCACGCTAGTGGCACCTTCCAAGCTAATCCCCCTAATCACGGTAGGAATCCTAATGGTTATTATTCTCTCCATTCACATTCAAGCCTCGCTACAACATGTTAAGTATAACAAGTTATCCTAAACATCCTAATACAAGAATCGTGGATTACGACCCATAACATTATATCCTCTTAGGTGGATTCTAAACTGCCAACCAATCAACTCAACGAGTCAAGCAATCATGCACGCAGTCAACACATCCAACATCCCAAGAAACTAAACCATTCAAGTGTTTCAGACATTTGTGCTCAGTTAAACGCCTCAACACCTCAAGTAGACTCTACCTAACCTTACAGTCTAGTAGCTTAAGTATTCTGCATCTTGCAGCTAATCCAAACATCTTAGACAGCCCAAACGCTTTTGTTCATTCAGTTTAAATCTACTGTCCGTATATTCATGCTTATAGAGAAACTACGATCAATTTCATTCACACGTTCCAAAGCTCCACTCCAAAATCAAGTCCTAACAAGTTACCTACAGAAACATAACACACGGGCGAGACCCCTTGAATACCATACTAGCAATTTTGACTATTGCGAATCACTTAGTTCAGTCATCGAAGCTCTTTAAATACCATGCCAAAACATAAAAAAGTGAGCCCCTACTTGAATCCTTTACTAAACCTATTATCCAACGTCAACTAGGCTCGAGCACATACTAAAAAGGAAACATACTCTTGAGCACTCAATCACATATGTATACAGAATTCGGAAACTTCATGACCATAGCATTAAAAGCTATCTAATTAGGCTACTTACATCAAAGGTGTCTTCAAGGCGAACTTGGCTCCTGCAACACACGTTCCAGCCTAACCCACTACTTCCTCTTTGCTTCCGAGCTCCAATCCTTGCTGAAATTGACTCCAAATGGGTTGATTTCACGAACCCTAAGACCCAAATGTTATGGGTAGTCCTGAAAATCTAAAAATTTCGGGCTATGGGTATTTGAATCTAAGTTAGATCAGAGTATGGGTCACAAAATTGAAATGATTTAGAGCCTGATACACATGGATTGCGCGACTAGAATAGGGGACGAAGTCATCGTGAAACATGAGCTACTGGGATTGCAGAATATTGGACATGCTTGCTATTCGTGAAGATTGATTGTTTTCGCGCATCCCCAAGGGCTGGGAGAGAAGAGAAACACTTGAAAAACGTGTGAGTCTTGTGCACAGTTGCCGAAATCGCAAACTACCGCCATGGTAACCGCTGGTTTATGGACCTTGCTCCATGGGTCTAATCTCACTGGAACAGGGAGCGCTCGTGCTGCTGTGTACACGTCGAAGGAAGAGCAATCACCATTGTTCAACTGGGCGTCGTCGTTCCTTGCTGCTGCTGGAGATGAAAAATGTGGGAGGCCAACGTGTTGTCGCTACCAATCGGTGAGGGTAGCTGAGCAGCTGTGCTGCTCGTCGACGGGGAGAGAGAGAGAGAACGAGAGAGAGATATGGGGGTGGGGGTTTCGATTGAGGGAGAGAAAAAGAAGAAGAAAAAGAAAGAAAGGAATGGGGTGTCGGGGAGAGAGTAGAGATGTCCACGAGGCGGGGCGAGGCCGGAGATGGCTTCCCCGCCCCCCATTTCATTCCCCGTCCCTGCAAAATTCTCCATTTAATTTCGTGGGGATCGAGTTCCCCGCGGGAAATTATTTCCCTGTTTATATATTTTTTTAATTTTGATTAAATAAATATTTTTTTAGAAAATTTCTATTTAAATTATTAATTCCTAATGGTAAATTTCTATTTAAAGAGATTTTTTTAAAAAAAATTTCTTTAGACAAATAAAATAATACATCATAAAAGATTAAATGTAGTATTTATTATATATATACAAACACATATTAAAAATAAATAAATTAATCGAGCGGGGGCAGGGACGGGGACGGAGAATACATTCCCCGTCCTCGTCCCTGTTTAGCTAACGGGGAAAAATCCCCCCCCCCCCCGGCTCCCTCCTCCATTCCCCATCTAAAAGGGGATTCCCCGCAGGAAAAATGAACATCTCTAGGAGAGAGATGAGTGAGAGAATATTTTTTTTCTTTTTTTTTCATAATAATCCAAAACCAAAAATAACCCTCACACCAACCCATTCATTCCCATTTTTGCCCCTTTCAAACTCTAATTTCAAATTAACCCAAATTAAAATACAATTGACTCATTTTAACTTACTTAATCCAAATTCCTCAAATTATATTCCAACAATAATTCCAAAACACCCCAAATAATGTAACTGACTCCAAAATACTTACCGAGAATTATTCACACCTAATTTCTAAATTAGCATAATTAAATACTGGGAATATTTGGGCATTACAGTAGCCCTCTCTCTTTCTCTTTTCTTCAAGCCCTAGCCCTAATCCATCAACACCCCATTGCCATCGCGCCACTAGTAGATCCACCATGCCAGTCACTCATCGGTGCCGATCAATCAATGCCAACACCATCCACTTGACTGCCACTACGACAGCCCTTCAATGTTACTCATTTTCTTCCTCTCATCTTGCTCTGATAAATTCCTAATCTTAAGGTATGTAGTTTTTATTTTAAATTTGATAGATCAAATTAGACTGAACCAACACTATTTTATTTCATTCGACACTACTCATTGTATAGATTAAACTGTCACTCAATCCTCAATCTCTATCTCTTTCGTTGTCTCATCTCTCGATCTCACGCCCTTCAGTCTTCTCAACTTGTTGGTGTCGTGATAACATGGAGGCATAAATTGGTTAAAAATTGAATCGAATCGTTTGAAACCGAAACTGGTTGGTTCCGTTTTTAACCGAAAACTGTGAAATTTTCAATTTCTTCAGTTTCGAAGCATTAAGAACCGAAGGGTTTAGTTCGGTCAATGGTTTTGGCCAAAACTAGACCTAACCAAATCGTGCACCCCTACTTTAACCTTCTAGCTTATTGATGTTCTTGCATCAGTCTTAGCTTTGTTGATTTTCTTGGATCAGTCTTTTAGCTTGTTTAGCGTTATGGCTAGTTGATCTTCTGTCTTTAGAAAGTCGCTTCAGATAGTCTTCAGTTTTTTGGACTTTTTTTTTGTTGAATTATGAATCTTTCAAATGCCCAAACTAAAAAATGACCTTTTCTATTTATAGAGTTTTGATGAGCTATACGTGAGCTATGACTTGGTTGATTTTGGATTCAACCCATGGGGTTGTTTGCGTTTGGCCCAATCACTTTTAGTAGGCTTGACTTATTTGAGCTTGACCCAATTTTCTTTTAGTATACTCGGGCTAAATTAGCTTTTAGTGAACTTGGATTGCATTTGCTTTGAGTCAACTTCCACGTGGCACAATATGATTGAGCTAATTTATGTCATTTTGCCAATTTTGATGTCTTTTAATTAATTTAGGTACACACTAAATTTGTTATTGATCCCAAATTTAACCATACATGATTTGTCAGTAATTATTTTTTTTTTTGAAATATGTGGAGTGGAGGATTCGAACTTCTGACCTCTTGGTCGAGAGTACATGCTTTATGCCAGTTTAGCTATGCATATGTTGGCCAGTAATTTAAATTAATGACATCGACAATTCGTGATTATTCAAAACCTTATCATTTAACAAATGCCTCCACATTTATGTACCTATGTTCAGGTTCCTTTTCTTTTTTTAGTTCAACAACATATGAGGTTTAAAATTTCCGCCCTTTTGGTCGAGAATATAATGTTGTCGGACTAAAAAAAATGCTCAAGTTAGCAAGTAGATGCATTAATGTTTTTGCCAATTTCACAAAAATAAGCTAATACTAATAGTCAACCTGAGCATAATAGCTCAATTGTTAAAGTATATATCCTCAATCAAGAGACCAGAGGTTCAAATCAATTGAACTAAAAAATAATAATAAAAAAAATTTATATTTTCTTTGAACTAAAAAATGATATTCTCTTAATTCTTTTTAGGTTAAATTACAAGTTTAGTCCCTAACTTTCAGATTTGTGTCTATTTTGTTCTTGAACTTTAAAAAATTTTTAATAGATCTCTGAACTTTCAATTTTGTGTCTAATATGTCGTTGAACTTTAAAAACGTCTAATATACCATTGAACTTTGAATTTTGTATCTAATAAGTCCATGATATATTCAAATTCTTAAAAAATTAACCAATCTATATATATAAAATTAAACTTTATGTCTAATAAGACCCTATACGTTCAACATTGTGGCTAGTAGGTTCATGAATTTTAAAAAACGTCAAATATGTCGACATATTAAGCACAAAAATGAAAATTTAAGGATTTATTGGACACAAAATTAAAAGTTTAAAGACTTATTAAACACATTTTAAAGTTTATAGATCAAATATATATAAACTCGAAAGTTTAAAGATCTATTAGATATTTTTTTAAAATTTAGGAACTAAATAGCCTCAAACTTCCAAATTCCTGTTTTAAACTTATAATTTAAACTCTTTTTATGGATTAAAAGATGCAAACGGTCCTCGCGTTTGGAAGGAATGGCTAACCGACTCGGCTCGCAGCTGTTCATCAGCAGTATCTCTCTCTGTCTCTCTATATCTCACTCAAAATATTTCTGAGGAATGTTTCTCATCAAACTTTAAATTAATTGTTTTTTTTTCTCAGGACTGTCATCATACACAACGATCGAACGCTTCGAGAGTCTGTTTTCACCCTTCGGTTCAGTCACTGAAGGTACATATCTCTCCTCCCATATCTGTTTCAATTTGTATTTCCTTTTTTTCTTCAATGGAAATTCACTATGTGCAGCTCGGCTAATCAGAGACCCCAAAACCCAGAGGCCCAAAGGGTTCGGTTTTGTCACATTTCAATCGCCGGTTGAGGCGAAGAAGGCTCTTCAAGCCATGAATGGTCGGGTATGTTGCCTCCCTGTTTACGCACATAACCTGTTCGACGAAATTTCTGACTGAAATTTTATATCCACTTTACATTTCTCGCTTCTGGAATATGTATCTGTTTGAATTTTTTTTTTTAATTATTATTGACAATTCATTTCAATTGGGTTTCAAGAAAACAACACCTACAATATGTAAATCTATTGGGCTTTATTAATATGAGCTTTCAACCAAGACGCTGACTTTGGTATCAATCGTCAAGGAGATTTATCTAATAGTTGTTTGGATAAATGATGTAGATAGTTGATGGAAGATTGATTTTCGTTGAATTTGCTAAGACGAGGAGACATGGAATAGATGCTGCATCTAGATAAAGAACATCAGACACGACGAGACATGGACGTTTGTGCATGCTTCAGAGTTTAATCCATCTGTGGAGTCATATTAACAAGCCAGTTCGTTTGGAAAGAAAATAGTAAGATTACGAGTGTAAGGAATCTAATGTTCTGTTGGGTTAACAGAACTTCTAAACTAGCGAACTTTTTCAGCAGAATTTTCTTTCTAATAATTCACGTCTAATCTTTAAGCTTCAATTTGAGCGCTGGTGTCTTTTATATAAGCTAGGTTAGGGGTTGATTGCATTACCTTCACTTGAGATCAAGTTGGTGTCATTTGTGTGGGCTAAGGTTGGAGTTACTTCAAACATAGAATGTAAGATTTTAGGGGGCCATAATAGGACATGGGACGTGGGCCTTTACTTCCTTTGAATGCTTGCTAACATGGGGCTTGGCCACAAATGGTTTCTCTCAACTGTGAGGGAGAGCAAGGTCAAACTTGTGAGTTGTGATATATGGTCATGGAGTTGTTCAAGCAAGAAAATCTAAGCCTGAAAGATGTCAATTACATGGGCATGGTCGTCTCAATACACATTTTTGACCCATATAGGCTGGAAGGTGTGTCTCATACTTTATTGCAGAAGGTTTCAAAGGTTTTCAATTGATGGATCTTCTAGTTCTAACTAAGGAGGATGTCCTAACGGCTGTTTAATCATTGAACCATGAACGGATAAACCAAAATTTGAAGGCTTGCTAGCACTACATGGCTTGCTTCAAGAGTCTCGATTCTCCACCATTGATCAAATTGGATGAGTGATTCAAATCGTTGTAGGTTCTTTTACATGGTACATTTTCTCGGGGTTGTAGAAATCACTTTGTTGTTCTTTGAACTTCCAATCTCGCCAAATCATCCTACCAATTGTAGCTCTTTGGTGGGGCCTATGTTGTTGTCAATGAGTTCGTCTGTGTTGGTTCTAGCGAGAGGATTCTTGGTTGTTTTAGGTACAAACTTCGAACTCCTATCTCTTCTTCTTGAGTTTGTGAGAATGTTAAGTTTGCTGAGGGTTTGTCGTTTTGAAAACGAGGGTACTTAAGGTAAATGTGTTGAGGTGGGCCAAAGATGCACTAAGCTCTAATTAAGGAGAAGCTATTGATTATCGCTCTAATATGAGAAAGGCTAGAGCTTTTTATTTTTATTTTATTTTTTTAATTTTTGCAATTAATATAAAAAGTTTGCGATAGTCTAAAAACAAAAACTTTATAAAACCAGAAATATCTGGAAGCACAACCATTCAAATCATAAAAAGTAAATAAGTTAACATTTTATGTTCAAATTTGGTTAAATTACAAGTTCAGTTCTATTTTGTTTTTGTTTTCAAAACAATTTGTAATTTAACCAAATTTCAACATAAAGTATAAACTTATTTACTTCCCAAAGTGTGAGGAAAAATAGCTTTCAAGATTGTATTTAATCGGTACTTTTTAAATTTTTTGGCATAACAAATGTCGGGATATGAGAATTTGAACCATTTAACCTCAAGGGAAGGAGTACATGCAAATTACCGTTGAGCTATTCTCACTTTGGCTATTTATTCATAAGACGTTTCTTTTCTCTTTTTTTGAGTTCAATATAATATAAAGGGGTGGAATTTGAACCTCTAACCTTTGGTCAAGATTATAATACCTTAACTAATGGATTATTTATGGTTAGGTTGGCAAGTCTTTGAACTTTCAATTTCAGGCATGTCTAATAGATCTTTGAAGTTTTAAAGTGTCTAATAGGTCTATAAGCTTTATTTTGACCGTCTCTAACCTATTCGATGTTTTTTAAAATTCAAAAACATTTGAATTCTCTATCTAATAAGATTTTGACCTTTTAGTTTTGTTTCTAATAAGTATTAAAATATAAAAAATGTATGATAGGTAAACTTGAAAATTCATGGACTTTATTAGACAATTTTAAAATTCAATGACCTATTAAACACAAAATTAAAAGTTTAAAAAATTATTAGTCACTTTTAAAAGTTTAGAACCTATTAGACACAACTTTAAAAGTTTAGATGCTAAACTTATCTTCAAAATTTAAAATCAAAATTGATTCATTTGGATATTAACATAATTATCAGATATATAATGTAGTAGTTTAAAAGATTAAACAATGCATTGATATCCACAAATTAGAGTGGCGTAGTGGAAGTGTGGTGGGCCCATAATCTATAGGTCTCAAGATTAAAACCTGTCTCTGATAAAAGAAATATTTTAAATTAATATTTATTTAGAGTTATGTTATTACTCATTTATTTATTTATTTCTATTGAGTTTATACCAGTTCACCCATGGTGCGTAAACCTCACATCATACCTTCTGCAAAAGGGTAAAATCTATCAGATACTACAGGACAATCGAAACTGGAACTTTTCTGTGTAACGTCTTGGGCAATTTGGGTAGATTGGAACAACACCCAAAGAATGCAACCCATACCAAAGGCCTTAGTGAAGGTTGGGTAGATTCGAAACTACTGACATAGATCCAATCGGCTATTACAATTTGGAGAGATCGGAACAACACCCAAAGTGCGCACCCTATACCAAAGACCGCAATGAGGGTTGAGTGGATTTGAAACTACTTACATGAGGTCCAATCGGCTATAACAAATTCGGATTCACAGAATTGAAAGTAATTTTTTTTTTATTTACTTTCACTTTTGGTTCTTTAACATTTAAATTGTTAATTATAACCTTGAAATTTCAATTAGAATGAAGTGACCTTATGCTACATCCATTTTCAATAAAATTAGACATTTTATTTATACAATAAAAAATACGTTGTAAAAATAAAAGTTCGAGTATTAAAATGGATATTCTAAAAGTATAAAATGATTGGTTGGTTACTTAGTTTTATGAAATAGTCTAAATATATGGTTATCTAAGACCAAAATTTCAAGAAAGCTGCACACTTAGCGAGGCTTGCTCTGCTCTTTCATATTCAAGAAAAACTCACAAATGGCGAGAAAAAGATTCATATGCCCACTGGGCCACGAGTGTTATAACATTTACGACTTCAAGGATCACATGAGGCGAAACGGATTTGAGGCTCCCAGACGAGGACACAGGTGTGACGAATGTAAAGTCCTATTCAGTAACTATTTTGAACTACATATCCACAAATTAATCCATGGCTATCCTTGCCACCATTTCTGAGGTTATTTGGTGGACTCCATCAGAGGAAGCATTTTATAAACTAAATGTCGACGCCTCTTGCCATACTTCAAGAAACTGGGATGGATTTGATCATCATAGATTTTCAAGGAAGGCTGGTATCAGCGAAATATGAACTTTTGGAAGGTCGATTGGACTTTTTGTCGGTTGAGGCCCCAACTCTTCTCCATAGTTTGAAATTTGAGCAGCAAAAAGGTTGGTGAACATCTGGATTGAATCTGATGCACAGGCGTTAGTCAATGATCTTTATTCACATAGCGTCTCCAACTTAAGTAATGAGGTTCTATTGGAGGAAATCAGTAAGTGGATGATTTTGTTGAGGATAATGAGACTCAAATATATTCCAAAATCTACTAACAAAATGGTCCATAACTTGGAGGGCCAGGCCCTGACCCAAGAAATTTCTATTATTTGGGAGGACAATCCTCCCTTTTGATTATCTAGTTGTATTCAAGCTGACTTTGATTCTTGTAGCCTAGCAGACACGTCTCTTTAATTAATGAAGTTCTTTTAAAGTAAAAAAAAATGCTAAACTTTTCTTAACTCAAGAAAAAAAATGCTAAACTTATCTTTAAATTTTAAAATCAAAATTGATTCATTTGGATATCAATGTAATTATTAGATGTATAATATAATAGTTTAAAGAATTAAACATTGCATTAATAACAACAAATCATAATGGCACAACAGAAGTGTGGCGGGCCCATAACCCACAAGTCCTAAGATCGAAACCTGACTTTGATATAAGAAATATTTTTAATTAATATTTATTTAGAGTTATATTATTACTCATTTATTTATTTATTTTTATTGAATTCTAGAGTTATGTTATTTTTAAAGTTTAGAAATATGAAAGTTTAGATGATAAACATTCTACCCACAAAACAAAACTTGTGCAAGAAAAATATATCAGTTCAGCCATGGTGTGTTTATTGCAAAAGGAAAAAAGAAACCTCACATCGTACATTCTTTTGCAAAAGGGTAAAAGTGTGGCGGATACTACAAGACAATTGGAGTTGAAACTTTTCTGTGTAACGTGCTGGGCAATTTGGATAAATCGGAACAACACTCAAAGAGCGCAACCCATACCAGAGATTGCAATGAGGGCTGAGTGAATTTGAAACTATTGACGTGAGGTCCAATCGGCTATTACAATTTGGAGAGATTGGAACAACACCCATAGAGTGCACTCCATACCAGAGACTACAATGAGGTTTGAGTAGATCCAAAACTACTTACCTGAGGTCCAATCGGCTATAACAAATATGGGTTCATGGAATTGAAAGTAATTTTTTTTATTTACTTTCAATTTTGGTTCTTTAAAATTTAAATTACAAATTATAGCCTTGAAATTTCAATCAGAATGAAGTTACCTTACATTACATGCATTTTCAATAAAATTAGACATTCTATTTATACAATAAAAAATACTTTGTAAAAATAAAATTTTGAGTATTAAAATGGATATTCTAAAAGTATAAAATGGTTGGTTAGTTTTATGAAACAGTATAGATATATGGTTATCTAAGACCAAAATTTCAAGAAAATTGCACACGTGCTTTGCTCTTTCAGATTTCACAAATAGCGAGAAAAAGATTCATATGCCCATTGGGCCACGAGTGTTATAACATTTACGACTTCAAGGATCACATGAGGCGAAACGGATGTTAGGCTCCCAAACGAGGACACAGGTGTGACGAATGTAAAGTCCTATTCAGTGACTACTTTAAACTATAGATCCACAAATCAATCCATGGCTATCATTGCCACCATTTCTGAGGTTATTCGATGGACTCCCTCAGAGGAAGGATTTTATAAACTGAATGTCAACGCCTCTTTCCATCCTTCGAGAAACTAGGATGGGTTTGATCATCAAAGATTTTCAAGGAAGGCTGGTATCAACAAAATCTAAACGTTTGGAATGTCGATTGGATGTTCTGTCGGCTGAGGCCTCAACCCTTCTCCACGGTTTGAAATTCGTAGAAGCAAAAGGGTTAAGAAACATCTGGATTGAATCTAATGCACAAGTATTAGTCAATGCTTTGTATTCACATAGCCTCTCAAACTCAAGTGATTAGGTTATATCGGAGGAAATCAGGAAATGAATGATTTTGTTGAGGATAATGGGACTCAAATATATTCCAAGATATGCCAACAAAATGCCCCATAACTTGGCAGGCCAGGCCCTGGACAAAGAAGTTTCTATTATGGGCTAACAAAAAGAATGGCAAATTTTAAATAGGCGTTTTGAAAAATGTCCAATTTTTGTTTTTACTTGAAAAATGTCCAAACCTTTTTCATCCAATTTTAAATCGAATTAATAAATGTCAAAAATTCACTCAACCAAAAATCTGTATAAAAGATAATACAATTATCTTAGAATTAATCCAAATCTAAATTTTAAAATCACAACAACCATATCTTCGTTAAAATATCTTAAATCAACAACTAATTATGTATTCTACAATAAAAAAAATACATACTAATTAAAATCTTACAAAAATAATAAATTAACCTACCTAGAAAAATAGTTTGATGGATAAAAACACAATTACGAAGAAAAAGAATAAAATGCCCACAACCGAAAATCTGAATAAAAGATAATACAATTATCCTATAATTAAAGCAAATCTCAAATTTAAAATCACAACAATCATATCTTCCTTAAAATATCTTAAGTCAACAACTAATTATGTATTCTACAATAAAAAATACATACTAATTAAGATCTTATAAAGATAATAAATTAACTTACCTAGAAAAATAATTTGATGGATAAAAACACAATTGCGAAGAAAAAGAAAAAAAAATCCCTCAACCAAAAACTGAATAAAAGATAATACAATTATCCTTGAATTAATCTAGATCTAAATTTTAAAATCACAACAACCATATCTTATTTAAAATATCTTAAATCAAGAACTAATTATGTATTCTACAATAAAAAATACGTACTAATTAAAATCTTAGAAAAACAATAAATTAATCTACCTAGAAAAATAATTATGTTGTATTTACAGAATTATAGGCACGTTAGAGTTTTCTGATTCTTCTTGCTATTTTGGATGAACTCCTCAGAGCATGTGAATTAATCTCTAAAGAGATTTATGGAAATCGGTTAGAATCTAGGGGAGAGAAGATATACTGTAAATTCTAAAATTCTAAAAATACATGATTAACTAAATGCTTCTAAAATTTTTTTTTTTAAAACAAAAGGTTAGTTCAATCAATGAAAATTTAGAAAGATTTTATAATGTCTATTCAAATCTAGGTACAATTTAAATCAAGATAAAATCACTAACTTAAATCTATGATATACTGTAAATTCTAAAATTCTAAAAAAACGTGATTAACTAAACGCTCCTAAAATTTTTTAAAAAATGGTTAGTTCAATAAATCAAAATTTAGAAAGATTTTATAGTGTCTATTCAAATCTAGATACAATTTAAATCAAGATAAAATCACTAACTTAAATCTATGATATGCTGTAAATTCTAAAATTCTAAACATATGTGATTTGAGATTATAAAGAACTTGAAATTAACATTATTCATGGTTTAACATCAGAAACCCTAGAATCGATGTGCAAAAATAAACATATACTCACAAATGAAAACGAACTAATGAATTTAGACAAAAAAATATCGTGTATTTTCAAAGTTTATATCTGTATTGAAATTCTCAAACATAACCATGCAAACACACTCCCCAGCTGCAAACGAGCCTCAAAAATCAGGAAGCACAACCCACCCACATGCACCTCTTTGACACCGAGGTATGCCCCACCAAATGGTACAAGCGTATTGGAATGTGTGGGGAGATTTAGATACAGAGTAATTGCAACAAATGTATAACTGATGATGAATTTTTATACATTATCATGATGTCACCAGCATAAGGGAAGAGTCAGAACAGCATAAAGACATTAACCATACCTGATATTCGAAATAATATGTGATCAAATGTTGTTAAGATTGAAGAAGTTGAACAAGTACTAAATGACTATGGATCAGGTTGTTAGCAAATGTTCGTGAGTCATGATCAATGGGCAACAAAAAAAATCTTAATAAGTTACCCATGCACAGTATAAAAACGTGAATATATATATATATCTCCAAAATAGTCTAACACTCAAACAACACACGTAGGGGCATAATAGGAAAATGGAAAAAGAGTTAGGCATGCTTAACTCACCTGTGGACATAATTCAATGATTTTTTTCTTTTGGCTGATTTTCAAAACCATACTCATTATTTGGCCATCTAGTCCAATTCCCCTTCTATTATTTTGGGAGGACAATCCTCCCTTTTAGTTATCTAGTTGTATTAATCAAGCTGACTTTGAATCTTGTAGTCGAGTGGGCACTTCTCTTTAATTAATGGAGTTCTTTTAAAGTAAAAAACAAAAATGCTAAACTTATCTTAACTCAAAAAAAAAAAAGTGTTAAACTTATCTTCAAATTTTAAAATCAAAATCGATTCATTTGGATATCAATGTAATTATTAGATGTATAATATAATATTTTAAACAATTAAACAGTGCATTAATATCAACAAATCAGAGTGGCGCAACAGAAGTGTGGTGGGCCCATAATCCACAAGTCCTAGGATTGAAACCTGACTCTAATATAAGAAATAATTTTAATTAATATTTAGAGTTATGTTATTATTCACTTGTTTATTTATTCTTATTATTGAGTTCTAGAGTTATGTTATTTTTAAGTTTAGAACCTATTAGACACAACTCTAAGGGGCCGTTTGGGCCCCCGTTTTGGACGGGTATGAGTGGGCTATAATAGCCCACTCTGCGTTTGGGGCTAGGGTTTACATAACATGGGGGAAGGGTTATTATAACCCATGGTTTTGCTATAGTGGTTTTCGCCGATTTTGATGAACTGCTCTCCACGCGTACGACATGCCTTCCTCCATTCTACTCACCCTTTCGTTTTCCCTCTTTTGGTTACTCTGTCTTCGTCCCTTTGGTTTTTCTCTCTCGAAAACTTTTTGTGGCCATCATCTTCCTAATTTGTGCTTATGAGTTTCGCTTCAGGAACTCCTCTCCCTTCCCCACATTTCTTTTCCCCTCAGTTTCGTCGATTTTGGCAGCTGAAACCATAGGCTTAAACGAATCTGTGGTGACGGTATTGTTTGTTGTCAGGTCCTTTTGAAGGAATTTCCTATTATCCCAGAGAGAACTTGGTAAGGAACTCCCATGTTTCATTATTGATATGCCATTGTTAGATAAAAACTGATTTTTTTTTTACAGAAAAGATAAAAACTGATTTATGCTTGGAAACTTTTGCCCAAATTTGTTTCTTCAGGCTTTTTTTGTTTTCTTCCCCCTATCCTTGTTCTAACTTTCTATGATTATGTGAAACTAATAAAAATGGTCCCATTATGTTAAAAAATTTTACTTCTTTTCCAAGTTTCCTTTTGAATCAATATATCCATAATTATGACTTTTTCTCACTTCTGTAAACTGTGGCACTAATGTAGAACAAAAATCTGGAAGCCGGTGTTAGGAGAAATGTTGAGAGGAGATCTCTTCTTCCTCGCATGCTTTACCTTTCTATTCAAAGTGTTTCGACATCAATCAAGGAGAACTTTGAGATTAATGGTTCTCTATATGATCCTATAATGTTGGGATCTACTTTTAAGGATACAGATCTGAGATTTGGGATCTACTTTTGAGGATACAGATCTGAGATTTTTTTCCAGATCGACTGCTAAGGTTTGTTTTCTAAACCCTATTATTGTCCGGTGATGAGTTAAATTTTTTTTTGCCTCTGTTCTTTCCTCTTCTCTACATTTTCCTATCGTTTTTGCTCTTTGTTTCTTATTTCAACATGCCTATGTTGCTCTCTGTTTCTTTTATCAACATGCCTATGTTGTCTATGTTATTTTGAGCATGCCTATGTAGTCTCAGGTTTTATACTCTGTTTCTTATTCCATACTCTCCATTTTCTCTCTGTTTTAATAAATTGGGTTCCTGTTTTTTACATTACTTTGTTGTGTTTCATATGCTCTCCATCTTGTTCTTCGATTTTAATAAATTGGGTTTTTTATTTTTTATTTTTTTGCCTAGCATGCTTTGCTATGTGAAGTCAATTTTTTAATGAAGCATCTCCTATCTCTGATTTTTGGTATTATTTCCTATTAGATTTGACATTGATTTGTCTTCGATTGAGTACACTTTGTGAACAAAATTTTGTTTAGGCTGTGTTATGGATTCGAGTTCTTGATTTCTGTTTTTCATGTTAATTTGTTGTCTTTGGTGTTCTTTCTGGGGTAACAATATTAAGTGAAATGCAATTTACCAATGATGAATTTCATATCTCTTAGGTCAGTCAATTCTTTCCTTTTTTTTTTGTCTTGTTTGTTGCTACATCTGCCCATGACTTTTATCCAATTGAGTATGTTTTGTGAGACAAAATTTGATTGTGTTGTTATAAATTGGGTGGATAGGGGTAGATGTCTTTATTTAATGAAGGGGTTGGTATTTGAATGACATGTATGTATGAGTAATATATTTACAACCTTCTTTTTTTTAATAATATTTTATATTAACGTGTACTTGTCCCCAACCTCCTAATAAATATCATGGTTAGGTGCACTTATGATAATAAGTGCACTCATTTCCTTTTTCCAAGTACCACCCTCTCATCTCCTCTTCAAGTATGGTCTCATATTATTGTCTACTTTGAGGACAACCCACTCTCCAAGCAACTTCTCTCTACGGCATTCGGTGAGCGCCTTACAATGTTCCTTCTTATTCATCCTTCATATCTTTTATTCATGCATTCTCTTTTCCTCTATTAGGCCAACTTAAAGTGGACGAAAAAAAAAAGGGTTATGTTAGTGTTAAATCAAGCAAGCTGGACATTTCAGGTTTGTCACCAGCACAATACATAGACATGAACATAGAACTCAAGTCAAGAACAATGCTTATTTTTTTTGCTTTGGGTGGAATGACCCTAACAAAGCTATTGTAGCCCAAGTCACAGATACATGGACTATTAGACCAAAACTTCATGTGCCCTAGCGTTTTACCATGGGACACATTAATTGTTGTTCGTTAAGAAGAAAGATTGGAGAACCAGACAGTTATGCATCGAGTGCCAGTAGCTATAGAGACCTATGAGTTTATTCAAAGACTAAAGGACAAAATGAGGAGTACCTTGGGTAAGTTGACTACCTTAAAAGGTAGTAAGCTTTTTGCCAAGTTATTTTTAGTGTGAGTCCTGACAGGATGAAGTTGTTTTTCTTGGGCGCATAACTACTAAGGAAGGTATCATAATGGACCGTTTTAAAATGGAATCAGTTCGTCATTAGCCTAAACCTAGTAAATGGCGGAAAGTCGTAGTTCCTTAGTTCTGCAAGCTACTCTAGGATGTCTGTTTGGAATATTCCTAGCTAGGCAGCACCTTTGACTCAGTTGACGCGAAAGGGCAGCCCCGTTTGTGTGGAGTGATGATTGTGAAGCAAGTTTCCAAAAGCTGAAGCAAAAGTTGGTCTCGGCCCCAGTGCTCACCGTGCCTGATGAAACAGGAGGTTTTGTGGTCTATAGTGATGCCTCAAAGAAGGGCTTGGGATGTGTTCTAATGTAGCATGGACAGTTATTGCCTATGCCTTGTGCCAGTTGAAAGACTACGAGCGCAACTATCCGAACCATGATTTGGAATTGGCAGCAGTGGTCTTTGCCCTGAAAATTTGGAGACATTATTTGTATGGGGAGAAAATCCAGATCTACACAGACCACAAGAGCTTAAGTACTTCTTCATTCAGAAGGAGCTAAACATGAGGCAACGCAGATGACTGGAGTTAGTGAAGGATTACGATGTTGAGATTTTGTATCATCCAGGCAAGGCAAACGTAGTTACAAATGGTATCAAAGCGGAACCTCTCCCAGTAAGATGTGGTTCGGGGACGAACCAAGGCGGAAGCTGGTGGGCATGTAACGCCCGAGTTCAAGAGGGGTACATGAATGAACCGAGACCACATCCGAATGAGAGAGATCCTGAGGCTATGCAAGGCATGGTTCAGAAAAGACTTAAAATAATTGATAGTTACTACCTATACTAACAAGGTGCACCTTCCTTTTCGGTGGCTTAATCATAGGAACTCCAAAGTTAAGCATGCTTGGCTTGGAGCAAATCCTATGTTGGGTGACCTCATAGAAATTTTTTATGGAAGCATGTGAGTGAAAACAAAGCTGCTAAAAGGACTCGTGTTGGTTTGTGGGGATAGTCTTCACTCTAGAAGCAATTCAAGACAAGTAAGGTGACGTGGTCAGGTTGCGGGGAATGCCGGGGCCGTTAGGTGTTGAATCTGGATTCCAAATCCTGATCCGAATCTTGGGCCTGGGGCGTTACAGTTATAGGGTTGGATTCCTTTGAATTCCAGCACCTTCCCGCATTTGTTCATCAATTACCTCTTCTAAGGTGATGCATTTTCATCTTCTACCACTTTTATTGTTGTGAAATCAAGTATGAGCACTATTTTTTTTTTTTTGTCTTCACAAGATCGAAACTAGTTGAACATTTCATTATGTATGTTCTTTGATTATGTATATTCTGCCTCTTTGTAAAAATAAGAACATTTGCTTGGGTACTTGTTTGTATTGAACATTTTCTTAGTTGTATATGTTGTGGACATTTTTTCAAAAAATTGGAAATTTGCCTATGTATTTGTTTAAATTCATTGGACACTCCTTTCTTTAGAGATGACTGTATTAATTTGGTTTGTCTGTAATTTGAAGTGATACATATTCTCCCATCTAGAATTGATTTGCAATGGAAAAATTGTATGCAAAGGGGTTTTTCAAATTAACCATATGTTTTTTGAAATATGTTGGAAACCAAAAAAAGTTTGAACAATTTTAAAAATTTACCATGTTTTGCAAATCAATCCAGGAAGAAAAAGATAGGAAAGGAAAATGGTAGAGTAAAAAAGATGTTTGAATCAAAACAAAACAAATGTTTTTTCGCAATATAATTTTTTAAGCAAATTACACGACAAAAATGGAGCAATATGTTTTTAAGCATATAAAATATCACTAATCTATTTTGAGAAATTGTAGAAATATAATTTTTTATGCCAATAACATATATAATTTTTTAACAAAATAACGAGATGTTTTTTCACATATGATAAAATGGGTGGCCAATATCAAAATATTTTGAAAATTGATATCATTACTTTCTAAACCAAAATAGAAATAAATTTTGGATTTGACAATTCTTTTTCAATTAGAGCAACAAAAAGAAGTTTAATACAACAAAGAAAATAATAATGTGTGCTTTTTTGCAATAAGGGTTACATTTGCAAATCAAATCATAAACCGAACCCTAAATCCATACACCAAATCCTATACCCTAAACCAAACCACAAACTATAATCTAAAACATATCGAATCCTATACCCTAAACCAAACCACAAACTATAATCTAAAACATATCGATTACCCTGGTCCAAACCTAAATTCTATACCTTACTCAGGCATCACAAACCTTAAACTAAACCAAACCCCAAACCTTGATCCAAACCCAAAACTCTATACCCTAAACCAAATCACAAGCCAAATCCCATCAACTAAACTCTAAATCAAACCACAAACTCTAAACTAAACCAAAGGCCAAACCTGGATCCAAAACCCCAAATTCTATACCCTAAACCAAATCACAAGCCAAATCCCATCAACTAAACTCTAAATCAAACCACAAACTCTAAACTAAACCAAAGGCCAAACCTGGATCCAAACCCCAAATTCTATACCCTAAACCAAACCACAAAACAAATATCATCAACTAAACCCTAAACCAAACCCCAAGCCCTAAGGTGAACCACAAGCCAAATCCTAGACCCATAAGCATAAAACTTAAAAATCATAAACACAAAACTTAAAAACCAAACCATAATTTTTATCTCTTCTTTGTTGGTCGTAACCCAGGAATTTACACATTGTGGGTTGAATGCCACAAATAGGTCAAAGAAATTAGGGGAATGGTCCACAAGTCATATGTAAGCTTTGCGGAAGCAGAGTACACATTTATGCAGTACTTGGCGAGAGACGTTAAGTACTCTACAATTGAGTCTGAAGAGTTGCATGTCGTACACCACACCCGAGTACGTGTCGGGAACCAATATCACATAGTAACGTGTTACTAGTAGTAGGGTTCATTATTGGAATAGTCGTAAATAATATATCAGTCGTTTGTCTTTCAGGAGCAAAGGTAAATTCTTTCTTATATTATGGACCCATGGGAACTAGTTGCCATATTGGCAGCCTTCAACTCAACGCAACATCAATTACTTCTGATCTTAGACATGTATATGAACGACCATAGGAGGATAGAACACCAATCACCCTTACTCAGGCATCGCATTAGGCAACTAGCATTTTTTCGACTCATCCACGAGTCTGACTTATGTTGTCGTGAGAGTACAAGGATGGACATGAGATGTTTCTCCATACTCTGTACCTTACTCAAGACTGCAGGCGGTTTAGTCGATACAAAAATCATAGATGTAGAGAAAATGGTAGCCATGTTCTTGCACATCTTAGCCCACGACGTTAAGAATCGTGTAGTTCGTAGGCAATTTGCAAGGTCTGGTGAGACCGTTTCTAGGCATTTCAAATCTATCCTTAAAGGAGTGTTGCGGCTACACGATGTACTGCTAAAGAAATCGGAACCAATCACTAACATCTGTACGGATGAGAAATGGAAATGGTTTGAGGTACATAACACTTTTTCATTCACCGATTGTAATCATGATGTGGGGAGTTCTCCACGTAAATCAATATTCTATTTATTGTGTGACCGCAGAATTGTCTGGGTGCATTAGATGGTACGTACATTAAGGTCAATGTCAGTGCCACTGATCGACCAAGGTATAGGACGAGGAAAGGTGACATTGCAACCAATGTGCTTGTTGTTTGCGATACTAATGGAGACTTCGTATTCGTCTTACCTGGGTGGGAAGGGTCCGCAGCTGATTCTCGAGTACTTAGAGATGCAATATCAAGAACGAACGGACTGAAAGTTCCAAAGGGTAAATGAGCACTTTCTTAGTCAACCTTCATAATACTAGACAATGGATTAAACGTTACACATTGTACAAGTGATAAGCCTTAGAATTAAGATTTATTTAACTCCTAATTACTTAAAATATTCTTGTTTTGTCTTAAGATCATTTGAAAAGAGTTTAAAGTTGCTTGAAAATAAGAAAGGAATAAGAATGAATGCAATTAGATAAGATTTTAAAAAAGTTAAGTTTGTTTGCAGGAAATGTGGAAATTGCAAAATCAAATTGCAAATTCGTGATTCTGCAATTCTGGACAGCATAAAATTCAAGGAAGAACGAAAATTTATGCGAAAAACCCATATATGGAAAACTTAATTACAGCATGATTTGGGGGATTTTGAGCACGAAATTTGGGCAATCTTCAACCCTAATGAAGGCCTATAAATTGAAAAGAAGATGAGGAGCTAAGCTATTCGGATTTTGGAGGCGAATTGAGAAATCAATTTTTGTGGGTTTTTCCAAAGCTCTGTTTTTTGAATTTTCTATTTTTCTTCTTTGGTTAGCCGACAACTTTAGTACCATTTGAGTTTTCTTCAGTTTTGTATTATGAAGAGTTGCTTGAACACTCTCTATTCTCCATTTGATCTATTTTGAATTAAGCTTAAGTTTTAATTTCAATCTTAGTTGGTGGGTTTATTTCAAGAACATTACTCTGTTTTTCTGCGTTTTCTTTGTCTTCCCTGTTCACCGAGGATTCAACTTACTGTTTTAAGAATTTTCCTTCTTATATAACAAATAGTTGTGGGAATTACACCCCTGTTCTCAGTTGAAATCTTGAATTAATTTTGTGGTTTAATTTAGCTTTTATTCGCAAGTTCTTCCTTGATTTCATCTATAAAATTTTAATGCAAGTTGTCAATCCAAGTTTTGGAGAAGAAGTTATTAGCAAAATACCGAAGACTGTGCAATCTAGAAACTTTCCTTATTTGCAACCTTCTATGTTTGTTTTGAGAATTTAGGAAAGGATTTTCGATTTTTGGATGTATTTTCCAGCATTTTGCAAGATAGAAATTATTTACCTTATTTTATTTTATTTTGAATATTATTCCCTAATTGTTTTGGAAAAATATCTTTCTAGAATTTATGGCTTCTTACTTATGCAAGTTGTCTACTTCAAGGCTATTTAAGTCTTCTTTTGGACAGTTGCAGGGGATTTTTCTCTGAGTGTAATTTTTTTAGACAATAGTTTTTAGAGTTTTTCTTCCTTTTCTTTTACTTTTCTTTTGGCACTATATCGAACCAATGACGAACATTGGCTACATCATCACTGTAGATACCGTATTTGGTCTAGGTCGTTTTATTTTTATTTCACAATTATGCTTCTTTCATGTTTAATTTGATTTTGTTTGATTTGTTTGATTTGATTTGATTTGATTTGATTTATTTCTTAAATTATTATTATTATTAATATTCTTGTTATTGTTATTTTACTTCGTCTCCCTCTTTGCGTTTTTCACGCATCGCTCATCAAAATAGCCATTTTTGGCCTCTCTTCTACAGCACGTTCCTAGTCATGGGGGAAGCTTAGTTCTAATTTTAGCAAATTGTATGTGTATAAATAAGGGGAAAAAAGGGAGAAGGGAATTCATTAGGAAATTAGAAGTTTAAATTGACTTAGGCGAAGCTCTGGCAACCCAAAGCACCTGTATCCAGCCAACATCGACGACCTCTGATGACCATCTGAGTGCAATAGCATCGCATAAACGTGCAGTAGCTCTGACGTGATTTTCCGACGACCCACGCAAATCTCTTCGAATAGAGGTTCAAATCTCATTCCCTGTCACAGCAAAATGAACGCCCACAAGCCAAATTCACGCACAACCGAACGTGAGCACGAATTAGCCGTACCTCCGACGAGATTCTCCGATGTCAGCATCATTCCGACGGACCTGAACCAACAAGCAGAACAACATACCATTTTTTCCCTTCTTCTACGTACACAAAGGTAAAGTGAGGGAGGGAAGATAATTCTTCTCTCCTTAAACCTCCAATTTTACCCTTTCAACTATTTATTTATTCCTTTTTTGCCCTTTATTTGGTGAATTTTCTCACTTTGACCACTGTGGTATTTGTTTTTATTTGATTATGGTTTGTGCGATTTTTTTTTATATTTCTCAATTTTTTTCTGTGTTTGTTCAATAACATTATGGTTTGTGTTTTTTTTTTTAATTTTCCGTATTTATTCAATTAATACTTGCTTAAATTTTATTTAATTAACTCCATAAATATTGTTTAAATTACAGTTAACCATTTGAGGAGTTGTTTAAATTTTGAATTATGGTTTAATTTTGAATTTGACCCTAAGTGTTTGTAACTTGTTAAATTTGATTCAAACTTGTGTATTTGATTTTTCATTTGACCATGATATATTTGTTTGGTTTCCAATTTGATCCTCAATTATTTTCTTAAGTTCTTATCACTTTCGGCTTAAAGAAATTAATAAGTGGTCTCTTCTTAAATCGTTTTGAAATAAGAAGTTTATTTTAAAAAAATTGTCTTCTCATTTTGTTTCTTTAAAATTGGATAGAGTAGTGTTCTCTTTATGGATGTTTATCAAAATTCCATAAACACATGAAGTTTCTCACTAAAATACATTAAAAAATCCAAGACAATTTTTTTTAACAAATTTATTTCAATCCATAACAAGTATTAATCAAAATGAGATTGAGTAGTGTTCCCTTTTTGGAATTTATTCCTTAAATACATGAAATTTCTCACAAGGTTCCGACGAGGGAGATTAGAGAAATCAAGAGTTTGATTTTCCTAATGTTCTTGAGGTGAGGGAAATTATTTTGAGCATTCAAAATAAATTCCTAAGTTTTCAATGGCATTCATGCCACCCATAATCATGAATTCATGTTTTACTTCTAAAGTGTGAATTAATAGACATGACACATTTAAAACTAGACTAAAATAAATTTTGGTGGACCTCTATTTGCTCTTTTTAAAAGATTGGTGATAAAAGATAAAGTATGGTAACTGTTTCCTAAACGGGTGTTGTAGGGTGTTGATTTCTTCCCTACACACAAAAAACTCCCGAACCTAACCTGGTTTACATATATTAATTTTTATCTTTTTATTAGGTGACCAGTCACACCTTTAATAAGATTGGTGGCGACTCCAAAACCCTTAAAAGGTGGACGCGGCCGCTCCGCTTCGCGATCACGTTGCAACAATCACGATGAGTGGCTAAGGTAAGTGTTCCAATTCATAGGTCAGTATAACCAATTGAAATGTTGTGAGGCTCGAACTTTAATGTAGTTTCTTATAATTGCAAGTATTCTTTGATTCCTGTGTTTATTTTATGAGCATGTATTTTTGATTGAATTGACGTCTCGATCGCTTTATGTGTTTGATTGCTAGGCATGATGCATGATCCGTAATTGTCATGTTGATTGAACCTTGTAGCACTAGGATTATTACATGTGTGTGTTTTATGGGTTTCCATAATTGCATAGCTTGCATGTTTAATTCTAAGAATTAAAGGAGCATCTTGATTAGATTAACGTTATTTTATCTAATTGGTTGTCTTAGTCTTTCCAAAGCACTTAATGCTTTTATCTAAATAATTTGGAACTATTTTGTCAAAATTGTTTAGGTAATTAGCATTAACTTTGACGTTTGTTAGAGTTAATGACTTTAGAGAATTTGTTACTTTTTGGGGTTTCCTAATAAGTTGACTAAGTGCTTGCATAATTAAGTTAAAACATTTTGTGTGCCTATGATCAATTTTGCAATTGGATAAAACTGTGCCTTTGAATTGGAATTTGGTAATATTTGATCTATCTTTATTTTATTTTCTAATATTTTTTTATTTGCAAAAGCTCACCCCCCCCCCCCTTTTATTTGTTTTCTCATTTGTAAATTTAACTTGAGAAATTAATATTCGGTTCCCTGAGATCGACCATGTACATTCAATGCTACAAGTAGCTTAAGCTCGGTTTTATAAATTGTAATTTGACGTCAAATCTATTTTTGCAATTTTGATTTCGCAATCTATTTCTTTGTCATTTTGATTTTGCAATATGTTTTTGCATTTTGACTTTTATTTCCATTATTATTTCACACCAACCCAAAATCTATTTTTGCACTTTTTAGTTTTCAAGTTGCAATTCAACTTACATTGTTGTTTTTACAATATTTTTATTACACTGTTTCCTAGGGGATTGATACTCAGGAATACTCATGTTTTATTACTTGCATCGACAGTGTACACTTGCACTGGGTTTAAACGTATTTATTTACTTTTTTTCACCCAAAGTTCACCCGATCACAATCTGCATACTCATTGACCTTCTTGAAGTCTTCTGAGTCTTGAACCTTCTAAAATCTGAATCTTGAATTTTTCTGAATTCTCTAGATTCTGACTCTTAGAGCTTATGAATTCTCTAGATTCTGAATACTTTGAATTCTAACTTCTCTAAATCTGAGTCTGAATCTGAATTTTGATTCTTGGAGCTTCGACTTTTGGAGCTTCTGAATTCTCTGACTGAATGCTTTATATTTTATCTCCTTTGAATGCATTCAAATGAAGGGTGGCCTCCTATATTTGTAGAGTTTAGTGGACCTTATATGGGTTTAGGCTTGGTTGACTTTGGGCCCAACTTTTGGACTTGGGCTTATTTGGGTTTAATCCAAGGGAAATTGTAAGTAATGTTTAAAAAAATTAACCGTAATGAAAAATAGCTAAATAGTTTCAATCTTGCGAGTATGACTACCATACTTTTAGGAGTGGTTGGTAATAACATTGATTTCCCAAGATACCCTTAGTATATCTTCGTATTTACAGCCATGTCATTGTCGTATTTACAGCCTTCCAGCAACTGCCAGATTATGTTTTGAAAAAAATTTCAACCATCTCTAACCGAAATTGTCTCACATTTTTCTAATTATGGATTTTTAAATTGGTTGGATTCCCTTTTAATTTTCAAATGTATCAATTTTTAAATTTCCTTGATTTTGTTTCAAATTATTTTCAAATTGTCTACTTTTACTCTAATATGAGATATTAGTCACAATTTTTTATTTTTGTTATCAACTCAGCTGGATGTTTGTTACAACAAAAAAAAAAAATCCAAAGATATCAACAAACATATCTATTGGTTGCTTATAAAAAAATTAATAAATAAAAAAAAAACCCTTCCACACATCTTTTATGTCAAACATATCTCCTCTAGATTTTTGTTTGCAAAATATGAATTAGATTTACTTTTAAATATATTTCCTCTCTTTCATTAGTTTCCTCAGACCTTTGACTGTCACTTGAGGTACCCATATTGAATTCTCACCAGTTCATGAGTCTCTTGTTGAGAGTGCTAGTTCTTAGGAAACTTGACCTGTTGGTGATGGAGTAATGGGGAAGAAGATGGAAAAGAAAAAGTCATATAATGACTTTGTTGACAAAATAATTATCGTCTTTTCTAGTGTTGATGAAAGCGAAAAACACAGAAAGTCAAGAAAATTACCAAAAAGAAATGAAGTTCATTGCGACTTACCATAGAACCAAGTGAAATAGCGAGTTGACTCAGTCACTGAAACTAGAAAATCAATTGAAAGAGACAGCCGGGGGATAGAATTGAGGCAATCGTCGAAAACATACATCACTTACTGGAGGATCTTCTAGAAAATTTGAAGAATGAGCTTCAAATTATTATTGATGGAAACAGTATTGCACAAAATAGAGATGATATTTTTATTTTGTAGAAATTATGTTTTGCAACCAGGTTAATTGAAAAAAAAAAAACCCAGGTATTTACTTTTGTAAACTCAACATCTAATATTTTACATATATATACGTGAATATACTGTATATACAACATGTATTTACTATTATATACCATGTTCATTATCAAAGACTCATACTTTAATAAGTGTCTAACAGGTTTCTGAAGAAGCGTCTATTATATACAACATGTATTTACTATTATATATCATGGGGACCCATACTTTAAGAAGTGTCTAATAGGTCTATGAAGAAATGTCCATTATATACAACATGAATTTACTATTATATACCACATTTTATGGTGTTCATGAAGGAATGAACGTTTTACTCCGCAGTGGAAACATTGGATCGTCTTTGATTTTATTTAAAATTAAACTAAAAATTAAGGTTAAGCAAACTTACTTGGAGTAAATATGGAGATATTTATGGCAGATTTTTATCTCTTTCATAAAATCTTCCTTGCTATGACTCGAACACATGACCAAGGCTTGTGGGAGCCTCTTGAAAGAAAATCTACAAAGGATTGGAGAGGAAGAGGTCTAGAGAGAATTCTCTGATTCTCTATTGAGGAGATATGTGTTGTGTCTAATTGCTCAACCCAATGGTTCTATTTATAGAGACCAAGAGAAAATCTTTGCCATAATATTTTAATATCTAATATATTAGAACATATCTTATATTTATTTGAATCTCATTCAAATCTCCTACGATATTTATTTATTTGAGTCTTATTCAAATTCTATAAATATCTTTTATTTAATGTATCTAATATACATTAATTATTTTAATATTTAATGTATCAAATACAATAAATATATTTTCCTCTTATATATTTAATATATCTAATATATTAAATATTAATTTGAACATTTCATAATTTTCTTTCAACTAAATTGATCTTTTAGTGTTACTATGAGCTAGCAAGGGAACCTTATAGACTTACAGATTATAAGCTCCAATGATACAAAATCAATTAATTAAACTCTTTAATTAATTAATTTTTATTCATTAACTATAGGTCACTCCACTATAAATCTAGAGTTGCACTCTTATACATTGTAGGACAAGTTGTGTCCATAGATATAATCATTACATGTAAGTCGATCCTTCACAAGTTGTCCATAATTTCAGCTGGGTCAAAAGTTCCTTTTATCCCTATAATTACATCTTGCACCTTAAGTACCACTGATCCTCTAATGAACAATCTGTTTATAATCTAATTATAAACTAAGTCCCTCTCGGTGCAGTGAGAGGGTGGGGCCCCATTGTTCAAGTCCCGAAATTATCACTTAAGGGAACTACTCATCTACTTACCATATATGGGAAGTAGTGAATTCCATCTTGTTAGATTATGTTCACAGCTCCCTATTTGGTCAAGTCCCCAAAATGGTAGGCATATTAAATCGGCTACAAAAGCCACTCTCACCCATGCAAATCAAAGGACAAGCCCTCACAGGCAGGAGTTCATAACTCACTGAGAATTAAGATCAAGTCGCATATGATCATCCTAATGAAATATTAATATTCTCAATTAACGGATTTATAAAGAGAGATTAAATATTTCGTGGTCCAGTCTTACACAAACTCATTGTATAAGATACTCCCACTCCCATGTCTCCACATGAACGATTTAGATCAAATCATTTATAACTATTACAAAGTGGGTCGTATCAATAGTGTTACCAGGATAAGACACTCAACCTTATCCATATACTATGACCCTTTAGATTATTTCTTGAACATGATCTTCTCGTATGTCAACCACATACTGTTCAAGATTACACTAATAACCTTGGATTTTTCATATAATGGATAATATTATATTGCAAATAAAATAATCAAAATTATTATTAATTATTAAATAAATCATTAATTATAAGGTTTTATGGCATAAATCCCAACAGTTTAATAGTTGTAATAGTTGTAATTATGTCACAAATTATTGATTTTTTTATCAGTATTGATCCCAAAGGGGTTTATATAAGTGCTTTATTCGTTTTTTAGTTGTAATCTTCATAAGCATTCACACCAACAATGGTTTTGAATTGGAATTACAAATTATGTATTTTTATCAATCACATAGATTTTTATTTGAATTAAATTAATCTTCCTTGATGCACTCCATTTCTGTAGCCTTTCTTGTAGATTTTTATTTGAATTAAATTAATAACACTCCCTTTTTGTAGTTTTTTTTTTTGGAATTACAAGTCTTTTAGTTGTAATTTTCTCTCCTTAATGCATTGTTTTTTGTTAGCCACTTTTTTAGGTAGAATAAACTCATAAATATCTAGCGGGGGTATTTTCATCCTAATGCAATTAGTAGAAATTAGTTAAAAACAATTTTAGTCATATTTACAAATTAAAACTTGTTTGGACATTTTTCAAGTTAGGAGGTTAAATTTAGACATTCTTCTTCTTGCCCCTTAATGCTATCTCTTTTTTTTTTAATAGACTTTGAATTATTTAAATTTGACCCAATTAATTTTTAGTGATCTCAGACTAAACTAGCTTATTGTGGTTGAAACCCTCATTACGATTTCATTTACTCCATTCCGTTGGGGCCTTCCGGTCGCCATCATTGTATGTACAATATATACACATTCTTTAGTCTTAGAAGAGATGTTGTATACATCCTGTTATACACCCCTGTATTTTCTGTTAATCCTCTGTATTTGCTGTTATATATGAGTTATCCTGCTTTTATATACATAACATGTACACATAATATTTTCCATTGTGTCTTTGTTAGACTAATCTACGCACGACATTATTGTATGTACTATATATACACACCCTTTAGTTTGGAAAGAGATGTTGTGTACATTTGTTGTTAATCTTCTGTATACCCATTATCTATGACCTGCCTTGCCTTTATATACATCCTCCTAACTCCTGTTGCAAACTCCCTTTTATATACATATTCTATGAGGAGAGGTTTTCAAATGACATGTTTTGGCCATCTTTGGAATTAAAAAAAAAAAAAAAAACACATCCTCCCAACTCATGCTACAAACGCCCAACTCCTCCTCTGTCCAATCTATTTTTCCTCCATGCATAGAAAAAAAAACCCCGATTTCATTTCTCTCTCTCTTTTTGCAGGCGAGGGTTTCGAATTTTGCTGGATAATTTCCTCAATTCTTCACTCGAAGTGCACCTCCTGCACTTCACCTTGAGCTCTAGAGGGAAATACATGTTTCAATATCAACAACACCAACCTAAGCTTCTACTTCTATAATAGCTGCCTAAACACACCAAGAACAATTTTAAAAAATTAAAAAAAAAAAACATCATGAAGAAGGGGTTGGAGGTTTGTCAATGCAAACCCAAAGAGTAATTGGAACTCAAGTTGAAGATTGAAGGAAAGCTTCTTAAAATTAATTTGAGATAATTTGTTGTTTTTCCCCACAAAAAAAGCAATATATCAACAAAATTTGTTGCAAAACATTAGGGAGATTTATTTTTAGAAGATCTTGCGGTTGAATTAGGTTGAATGTAGATAGCGATATATTTCAGGGGTAGGATGGACAATTATTTTTATTCACATTCTTTCCTCTAAATAAAGTAGACATAATCCCAAATACGAAACTCTTTTATCCTTTTTTCATTATAGTTATTTATTTGTAGACATTACCCACAATTTTCCATTGTTTTTCTTATCAAAATATAAAAATATCTAGACTATACACAATATTGCAATTTTCTTTTTTTAGTAATACACAATATTGTAATTTAAATTAATTGTCTTATAAAAACTTTGAAATTAAATATCAAAGTAACAATATACATTATTGAAATATAATGCCCATATTTTGGTTATTAGAGTTAAGCTGCAACAATTTAGTATCGATGTACCAAATACTTGCTTTTTTATCTTTAAAACTCAAACTTGCCAACACTAATTTACTTCATATTATGGTTAATTTTTTTATTTTTTTTTAAATCACAGTTGACAACAATTATTTTACAAGTGACAACAATCCCAAATTAAACCTAAGTCTGAATCTTAAATTTGTTGAAGGATAAACTTAGAATTTTTAAAATTTTTAGCAAGATGTGTCTAATTCTTTAGGAATCTACCTTTAAAAGCTACTAATAAACACATTTTGCATATCAATGAATTTAAAAAGGCGATGTTAAATGAATTAGTATATAATCAGCTTTATCAAACCCTAAAGCTCAAGTGATCATAAGGAATTTTAATTGTTTCTAATGTTTGGTAAAAAATATGGTTAATCGTAGCTTTTGAGATTGATTTTCTAAAACATATGACATCTCCTCTAATGAACTTTTAAAATATTTCATTTTATTATGCTTTTCACGTTTAGGTTAGAAATTTATCAAATACTAATTTACTTTATCTTAGCCAATCCAAACATAGCTTATAAATAAGTCACTAATTACCATTCTAAAAGTCTATCTTCGATCCCCACCCCTAGATCTAAAATAAAAAAGAAAAAAGAAAAAGAAAAAGAATCGATTTACTATATTATTCTTGTTTTATGATTAAACCCAAAATATTAAAAATGTCCTCTCTACTGATTGGTCCATTTTGAAAAACGCGGATCGCTCTACAGTCCATCCACACCCGTCGATTGAACTGTATCGTACGGTCAAACGTGCACCCATTTCTGAATCCGCCTCCTTCCCCAAATGCCCGTAGTTTTATGCCGCTCTATATAATCCTTCCCGCAAAGCCAAAGCTTCGCATCGTCATATCCACTCAGCCAATTCCATTTTCCTGTAATTCCTTCAAGTTCCTTTGATTTTCCGGCTACCAGGTCAAGTTACGATGGAGACCGGCGGCAAGTTGAAGAAGGGAGCTGGTGGCAGAAAGGGCGGCGGCCCGAAGAAGAAGCCTGTTTCTCGCTCCGTCAAGGCCGGCCTCCAGTTTCCCGTCGGTAGGATTGGTCGATACTTG
The DNA here is from genome assembly GCA_033996785.1 of Trichosanthes truncata. Taxonomy (NCBI): domain Eukaryota; kingdom Viridiplantae; phylum Streptophyta; class Magnoliopsida; order Cucurbitales; family Cucurbitaceae; genus Trichosanthes; species Trichosanthes truncata. The sequence continues at coordinate 5,399,630 of JAWPNB010000004.1, forward strand.
AAGAATGGCCGGTACGCTCAACGTGTCGGTACCGGAGCTCCGGTTTACTTGGCCGCCGTTCTCGAGTATCTAGCGGCTGAGGTACCTACTGAACTCCTTTTGCTCTCTCAGATCTGTGTTTCTTTCTGTTTGATGTGGATGAGGTTTCCATGCCGGCTAGTTAGGGCCTTGAGTTTTAACTCTGGAACTAGATTCTTAACTCGTTGATTGGCTGTTACTACTTTGAATTTTGCTATACTATTGGGCCTGTTTGATTCCAGTAAAAGAAATTAGGGAATTCAAAGAACTGATGGATTCCAAGTTAAAGATCTCGTGAATTTTAGCTGCTGTTGTGCGATTTATGTAGTCTGGAACTCAATTATTGTTTGGATTGTTGAATTCAACTCGATTCACTTGTTGAATTGGCTAGGCATGATTGAAACTTAGGGTTCATGATCTGAAGTTTCCAATTCAAAACTGTTTTCCCCTGCAAAATCCTCTGCGAATTGCATGTTCTTGATCTCTAATTTGTCACAAACGGGGGAAAATTAGGTTCTGGAGTTGGCTGGAAATGCAGCCCGAGACAACAAGAAGAACAGGATAATTCCTAGGCATGTATTGTTGGCCATAAGGAACGATGAGGAGCTTGGGAAATTGCTTGCAGGTGTAACGATTGCTCATGGTGGTGTTCTTCCAAACATAAACCCAGTTCTGTTGCCAAAGAAAAGTGAGAAAGCAGCTACTAAAGAACCAAAATCTCCATCAAAGGCTCCCAAGGCAACAAAATCCCCAAAGAAGGCTTAGGTTTTTTCTTTTTTTTTCATCTCAAAACTTGACTTGTTCTTTGCCCATTTGTATGTACTTTGTTGGCTTTTTAGGATCATCTTCTGTGTTGTTTATCAATGTAAGCTCAAAACTGATGAATTTGGACAACTCTGTATCACTCCCACCATCTTAATGAATCAAACTCTGTACTGGTTATGATTGTTTAGCCATCAATTTTTTTTCTTTATTCTTTTAATCTTTGTTTAGTTAAATAGATGAGGTTGAAAGAATAAAATTATCTAATCAATTGAGGTCTCAAATTCAAACCTTGATGCCAATCTTTCCATAAGAAGTTAAATGTTTGGGGAAAATTTGACTTTTGCATGTTTAAGATGAGTAATTTTTTTTTAAAAAAATTCCAATTTCATCCGTGGATCTTAAACTTGCAATTTTGATCATTTGTTGAACTTTGGATAATCGTATTAGGATGGAAATTGAAGAGTTTTTTTTTGGGGGGGGGGGGGGGGGGGGGGGGGGGGGGGGTTAAAAATGAGCTTTTGTTGGGCATAAAAACAAGTCCAACCACAAGGATTTCAAGAACTTAACTATAGAAAAAATCTCAATCCAACAAAATTAAACCTAGAGCATAATTAAAAAAGAGATGAGAAGAGATAGTGATTGATGCTCATAGGGAACATTAAATTTCACCATCTTTTAGATCTCAATATGTGATCTCTTTAAAAAAATCTATTATTTCTGTTTCAAAAGAATGAGCACATATTGGCAACCTTACAACAAATGGAGGTCTACAAAGGAGGTGCCGTTGAGGGCACAACGCAAAGGAAGAGTGTCTTTGAACATGATTCATAGTGTGAACTCTCCTGTGGTCAAGAATGTCTTTGAACATGATTCATAGTGTGAATTTTCCCTCAATAGCTATGGAGAAGCCCTAAAAGAATTAGAGGTTCAAGACTCTCAATTGCAAAGGATGCTCTTAGCTAAACTTTGAAAAAGAATGTCTTTGAACACGAGAATTGCAAAGATGCTCTTAGCTAAACTTACTTTGAAAAAGGCCTAAAGACTCAATTCATTAATATTTAACACATGAAGTTTTTAAATAACAAGCTAATGAATATGGGCTGATATAATTACATTAGTTTTCATGTTGTTATTATTCTGTAATTTTCAGTTTTATTAATTCCGAACTTTCTATTAACAGTGGATTAATATAAATATCCATCTCTTGTACTCTTTTGATTAATAGAAGGCCACATCTTTCACTCTCTATTTTGTGAAAGATTTCATGGTATCAGAGCAGTATTGACTTGTGTTGTTCTCTACTCGACATTTTTTTTTTCTGGTTAATCTCTACAATGACTTATACTGATGATTCTTTTGTCAAAGATCTAAATTCTCCGATTTTTCTTCTTACAAATATTTGTAACCTAATCTCAATTCGTTTGGACTCTTCGAATTATGTGCTTTGAAAGTTTAAGTTTTTTGCGATGCTACGAGCACAAAAACTTTTTGGTTTCGTTGATGGATTGAATAAGCCTACTACGAAAACTATCTCTTCGACAGTTCAATCTTCCTCTTCTTTTGATTCCACTTATGTGAATCCTCTATATGAAGATGGGCATGCAAAGGATCAAGCATTGTTGACTTTGATCAATGCTACTTTGTCTTCTGAGGCCTTGGCGTATATTGTTGGTTGTACTTCGTCACAAAAAGTATGGGCGGTATTAGAGAAGCATTATTCGTCCAGTTCACTATCTAATATTGTTAATCTCAAGACAAATCTTCAATCAATTGTGAAGGATAATGAATCTATTGATTCTTATGTTAAGCGCAACAAGGAACTCAAAGACAAACTTGCTAATGTCTTCACGGTTGTTAATGACGAAGATCTATTGATTTATGCTATTAATGGTCTTAACACTATTTGCACATCTATGCAAACTCAATCTCAACCTGTGACCTTGGATGAACTTCATATCTTGATGAAGTCTGAGGAGTCTGCCCTAGCGAAACAGTCGAAGCGTGTAGATCTGATTGTTCAACCGATTGCACTATATGCCTTTCAGAACAAAAATTTTCGTTTGAATCAGTCTTTTTCTTATCCTAATTTCTTTTAGAGGTAGAGGACGTGGACTAAATTCTGGTCGTGGTCGCACAAATCCTCGTCAATTTACTCTGAATTCTAGTCAAGGACGTGGTCAATTTTTTGGTAATTCGTCCTCTATATCTCTTTTTGATGCTCGTCCTAATTGTCACAATTGCAATCGACCTGGTCATTTAGCCCTAGATTGCTACAACCATAAGAATTATCATTATCAAAGCACACATCCTCTTCCTCAATTAGCAACAATGGTTGCGACTCAAAATAATCAGTATATCAGTTCTCGTGGTTCCTTTTCGACGTGGCTCACTGATTATGGCTACAATGTTCACGTCATAGCTGATCTTGCTAATCTCTCTGTTTCTAATGAATGCAATGGCAAGGAGAATGTTGTTGTTGGTAATGGAAATTCTCTTCCAATTTCTCATACAGATTGTGGCACTCTTCCTTATTCATCTTCTTCTTTTCATCTCTCTAATCTCCTTTGTGTCCTTACCATTTCTTTTAATATTTTTATCTGTTCATCAGTTGTTTTTAATTATTATTGCTCTATTTTGTTTGATTTTGATAAATTTCTTATTCATGACAAACTTATGGGCAGAGTTTTGTTCAAAGGCCCTAGTGTAAATGGACTTTATCCAATTACACCTTTCACCTTTTACGGGCAAAGTTGTTCTCATTTGGAAAGTTCTCTTGCTGCTCATGTTGGAATCAAATTCTCTACTACTCTTTGGCATAACCGGTCAGGTCATCCCCACCTACAAGTTTTAAATTCTGTTATTCATTCTTTGAATTTACCTACTAGTACTAAGTCTTCTTATATATGTGAATATTGTTTGTATGGCAAGATGCATAAGCTGTCTTTTTCCCCTTCCCAAACCACATCTTTGTATACTTTATAGCTTTTGCATAGTGATGTATGAGGTCCAGCCCCTGAAATTTCAATAAATGGCTACAGATTCTATGTTTCTTTCGTTGATGATTATTCCAAATATAATTGGTTTTTCCATTAGCCCGAAAATTAGATGTTACATTTATGCTATCTTCCAACGTTTTAAGCCATTTATTGAAAATCAGTTATCTTTATGTATTCAAATGCTTCGTGCTGATGGAGGGGTGAGTTTTTCAATTGTGATCTTACTTCTTTCTTGCAAACTCATGGCATTTCTCACCAAAAATCTTGTGCATATACCCCTGAGTAAAATGGTGTTGCTGAAAAGAAGCACCGTCGACATATAGTTGAAATGGCCTTATGCCTTATGACTCGTGCTTCTATCCCTACTCGTTTTTGGTCCTATGCTTTTGCAGCAGCTGTTTTTATCATAAACATATTACCTTCCTCTCAGTTAAATCATAAATCACCCTTTGAACTCTTGATCCATCGACCTCTTGATTATAAACATCTAAAAGTCTTCAGTTGTGCGTGCTATCCTTTACTCAAACCTTATAACAAAAATAAGCTTTAACCCAAAACCTCAAAATGTGTCTTTCTTGGCTATCCTTTAGATTATAAAGGCTATTTATGTTACAACATCAATAACAATAAACTTTTCATTTCTCGCCATGTTCTTTTTTATGAAACTTATTTTCCTTTCTTTTTTTTTTCTCTTCATACTTCAGCTTCATCTTCTTCTACAACTAATATTGTATCTTCTACTCCTTTTACTCTTCCTTTACATATTTTATTTTCTGCTTCTAATCACGTGCCACAATTGTGTACTGATAATTTGATTGATGAATCTTCCATTTTACCTTCTGAATGCCCTAGTGGAAAGAATTAAAGCCTAAATGCAAAAGTGACCTAGCTTAACTCATTAGCTTGTTTGCTTTTGTTGATTATGACCTAGATTGATAAACTAGTGTTGCTTATTAAGCTTTAATCTAATACTAAAAAGGTTAATGAGAAGCGGATTTCACAAAAGTAATAGAAAAACAAGCTTAGAAATAAGTTTAACCTTGACCCTAGACATAGGACAAGACTTCAAGACCACTAGAATCACATCTCAATTATCTAAGTTCGATTTGCCATAGAAATATAGGTTAAATCACTTAGCCTCCTAAAGATTTTGAATATGAGTTAAATTCAGTTCACAATGATTTTGTGTTAAGTTACGATTGCAATTGCAATTAGGCTACAATTCTTACCACTAGGGCATATACATACTTGAATCCCTTAGAAATATTTTTGCTCATAGTAAGGATAAAGGAAAACTGAGAATTAATTCTAAGAAAATTCATAATACTGAAAATTAAATATACAACAAAATGAAAAACTTAAAGACAAAAAATAACTTCAACTTGAAATTATAAATGAATTTCCATAAGCCTTACGACAGATGAATGTTCCAAAATCGAAGCACTAACAAGCAAATAAAACAACTTAAAGGAGTCTTAATGACTACTACTAAACAACAGAAATAAACATAAAAGAAAACAGTAGCTAAAACTGACGCAACCGAGAGTCAAAACTGAATTTAAACTGAATTACAACAAACAGTAGATGATCTTTACAACCTTTATTTCCTTCCTTTTAATCGAACACAACTCAACCATTCTCAAGGAAAGTTGGATCCTTACAAGCCAAGGATTTCTCCTTGGATTGGATCGAATGGAGAGGAAGAACATGGTTGTCGAGGGTGATGTAAAGTGAGAGATTAGTGGAGTAGAATGAATGAAAATAGTAGAATCTTAGGGTGCAGAAAATCGATACTTGCTGCCTTCATTTTCTTCCTTTTTATAGCCTTCAAGTAGTTAGGGTTTCTTCACATTTCATATACGACTAGATGCACGAAAACATTGCTTAATTTTAGGAGGAATTAATGACATAATCTTCCAAATAGAGCTGGGCCTGATTTTTTCGTTTTCTTCTTCACTCTAGAATTGCAATTGCAATTTTGTTGCAATTTCCACCTTTTGCTCAATCTGCATCATTAACAAGGAATTTAGCCAACTTCTTTTTCTTTAAGTTCTTTTCTAGCATTTTGAAGAACTCCTAGCATGCTTAAATGTTTTTTGTATTGCAAACTTGTTTTATTTACTAACTTTGTGGTTCAATACAGAAGAATCTTCAAGAATAACTTGCATTTTGAAGCCTACATAATTCTCAAAAATGAGAATTATCACATTCTGCATCTGAAGCTCCTATTTTAGCAACTTCTCTTGAGAACTCCTCTGATACTAATGTGAATATTGTTGCATCTAATGAAACTTCTAGTGTTACAATCATCCTATGCAAACTAGAAGCAAATTAGGGATTTCTAAACGAAATGTTTTTATTGCTGCTACTTCCTTGTCTTGTAGTAATCCGAATATTGAGCCTACTTCTTATACTCAAGCTTCTAAACATTTAGTTTGGCAACGTGCTATGACCGAGGAGTATGAAGCCCTTTTAAAGCAAGGTACTTGGTCTTAAAGGGCTATAGGAAGCAAATGGGTGTATCGAATTAAGAGACATCCAGATGGTAGCATAGCCCGTTATAAAGCTCGCTTGGTTGCTAAAGGTTATCATCAAGAAGAGGAGCTTGATTATGATGAAACCTTTAGTTCGATAATGAAGAAACCAACTGTTCGAATCATTCTTTCTCTTACTGCACATTTTGGATGGTCCTTAAGGCAGTTGGATGTGAAGAATGCGTTTCTTCATGGTGATCTTCGTGAATAAGTGTATGAGACTCTTCACCTCCTTCGGATTGCAAGCTATTAAAATCTCTTTATGGTTTAAAACAAGCACCTTGTGCTGGGTTTGAATGCTTGACATCTCATCTTTTGATACTTGATTTTGTTGCTTCTCAAGCTGACTCCTCCCTGTTACCGCAAATGTGGTTCCTCTGTTACATACCTTTTATTATATGTGGATGATATTATTGTGATTGGTAATGATAATGATTATGTTAATGCTTTGGTTTCTCAATTGCGCTTGCAATTTGATATGATTGGTTTGGGAGCACTTAAGTATTTTCTGGGTCTTGAAGTTATGAGAACCACTTTTGGTATTTTTGTTACTCAATCTAAATATGCTAAGGATGTGCTACAGTGGTTTAGGATGACTCGTTGTAAGCCTTGTGTCACCCCTATGTCTCTTAATTCTTTTAGGGTATGTTTGGGAGTGATTTTGGCATGGCCAAAATCACTTTTGCCATTGTCAAAATCACTTTCCTTTTAAATATTGATGTCTGGCAAATTATGAAATTGATTTTGGAAAAATCTAAAATCATTTAAAATTGATTTTTCAATAATTAGTTGGAAGGTGATTCTTGATGAGGTGATTGACCGGGAATCACACCCAAAATTTGTCCTCATTCTATTCAAGGGTGGAAATACCATATTTGCCCCCATATTTAAGAAAAAATTTCAAACCTAGCTCATTTCTTTATCTCTCGACTGGAGGTTCTTCACCATTGCAGCAGCTTCTCGTGATTGCTTCTTGGTCTCTCAGGTAGGTATTATCTTGCTTTCCTCGTTCTTTCAAGTAGGTGTTCTTCTTCCTCACTTTCCTCTTTCTTGCTTGTTTTGCTTTCTCGGTCATGCCCTTTAGTGTTAATGGCGAAGTTTTCGTTGCAATTGTCTTAGGGCTCGCGATTGGTTATTTGGTGTTTAGGAGTGATGATGAGGATTTTAGTGTTAGCGTTTGAAAATCCTTATGTCTGTGCTTAGAACTTTCCTAGGTTCACTAAACAAGATAAGAGGATGCAACAATTGCTATATCTGCTCCTTTCAATTATGAACTGGCTTCTTTCATTGTCTATATTGTTCAATTCTACTATTTGAAAATCTGCAGATCTGTTTGGTATTTGGATATTTTCTGGCAGATAAAATTTGTGTATAAAAATGATAAAACATCATGATTGGGAAAGAAAATCTGTAAGATTGTGAAAATTCCGTGCTGAATTAGGATAACGATATTAGAAATTGGGGGCAGAAATCTCACGTTAGATTGATCCCTTTTTGTTGCTGGATTTTTTTTTTTTTTTTGAGAATTGGGTCTTGTTTTTCATATCAGATTCATTTGTTGGGGTTGGGGTTTTTTTTTTTTTTTTTTTTTTGCTGATTAACTAAGTTTGGGAATCTTTTGGGGTTCTATTTGGACCAATTCCTTATTCTAGATTTAGGTGGGCAGCTATAGGATAAAACCAAATTCTGTATTAAGTATTAAAAGTTGAGAATCTTAGGATTCTTTCTGGCTTCTTTTTTGTAGGTATGTGAATTTCTTATCCCCAATCAAAAAAAAAAAAAATTGGCTCTTACTATAGTGTTCCTGTTTTCAACTCATTTGGAAGACTTGTAATAGATGATTCTCTTTTGGGTTTTGAGTTTTTTGTGACTTACATTTTGCTTCATGTTCGTTGTTTGTTCTCTTCAGCTTTGTTCAATCGTGAGATTTGTTGGTTAACTGAAAATCTAGTGGAATTTTTCTCCTATGTATCAGATTACTTGAATAATTTTCTCTTCTGGGTTTTGAGTTTTTTTTTAGACTTACATTTTGTTTGATTTTCATTTGTTCTCTTCAGCTCTGTTTAATTGTGAATTTGTTGATTATTTGCTGAAAATCTTGCTGAAGATGGTCAGTTTTGGCTAGTAATGTAAATGTGTCATTTTATGTTTGTTCTTAAAAGATATTTGTGTATGCATAAAGTTCTTGCAATTTACACGTACTACTATCTAACTTCTTGGTTACTCAGTTTTAGCCAAGTTTTGACAATTGCTTATACGGTTTGGTTATTCAATAAAAAAGATAAACGTGTTCTATCTTTTCTCATGGGGATTATTTTCTATCTGTCAAATTTTTTTTATGTGAATCCTCTTGTAAGAGAATTCTTACTTTACATTGTGCACAAGTAATCTATGGGAAGAGACGAATGCTAGCTCATTCTCTCACATTGTGTACAAGTCATCTTGAGCGCACATTATAATTTTAATGTGTTTTTGCTAGATGATGAGTATAGTTTCGTTTGAATTGTTCTGCTAAACTGGGTTTCTTTTGATTTAGTTTATGCACCTCAATCCTTCCATTTATTTTCAATGCAACTAGTTAATGGTAGAGTCAATAGTGTGATGACAATACTATTATTATTTTATAGGTTGTTCTTGAGGTAGCGAAATACCATGTGAAAGGGTTATAAGAACTCATTCTACCACTGACTTTGAGTTCAAGCCTTAAGACGATGATGAAGGTTTGCTCCCCTCAAGTGATAAAATAAACAAGTTGACTGTTATTGAGGAAAGTGAAACCTCTTGTCATGGAAGGGAGATGGAAGAAGAGCGAGAGAAGATAGAAAAACTTCTTATGTCTCGTTAATGTCTTTATACTATAGTTTGTATTTCAATAGATAATATCTAGTTTAAGTATTTGTAATGATACAAACATTTCTAGATTGAATTAGATATATAGATTTTGAATTTTCTTTTGATATTTATTATAAGTATTTTTCTTACTTAACATATTAATCATGTATATAAAAATTTAACAATAAAACAAATGAAAAAATAAATTAATAAAAATAGTTATTTATCACAATTATTTAGTTTAATAATTTCTCAAATAGAAAATGCCATTTTTAGTAATTTGATAATTCTAAAATTACTTTCGAAACCAAACATAATAACTCAAAATCACTTTTAAATATATGAAAATCAATTTTAAAAATCTGAAACCAAACATCAATATGATGCTATGAAAATCAATTTTACCAAATCAATTGTACCTAAATCTCTTTTTCTAAAATCACTACTTCAACCATCATTCCCAAACATGCAGTTAGTGATGTTGGTGATTCTTTATGTTATGTTGAAGATAGTAAAGCCTTTCATGCTATGACTGGGGCTCTTCAATATCTTACATTTACGAGACCAGATATTGCATTTAGTGTCAGTAAGTTGTCTCAATTTATGCACTCTCCTTGTTGTCATCTGTCTGCTCCCAAACGTGTGTTTAGGTATATCCAGGGCACTTTGTCTCATGGTGTTCTGTTTAAACGAACTTCTTCTGGGATTGATCTTCATACCTTTTTAGACTCTGATTAGGCTGGAAAATCTTTAGACAGAAGCTCTATTACAGGTTTTCTAATATTTCTAGGTACAAATCCAATTTCTTGGGCTTCTAAGAAATAATCTACTGTTTCTAGAAGCTCAACCGAAGCTGAATACAGGGCATTAGCCACCATTGTAGCTAATCTATTTTAGATTCGAAAGTTACTCAAGGATTTGCATAATTTTGGGTGTTCTCCTCCTCGAATCCGGTGTGACAATTAGTCAGCCATTCAACTTGCATGCAATCCTATTTTTCATGATCAAAAGAAGCATGTAAAAGTGGATTTCCATTTCATAAGGGATCAAATGGTTTGAAATGATCTCTTGTTACAACATATTTCTACTACTTCTCAGCTAGCTAATATCTTCACGAAGGCTCTCACTACTGATTGATTTTGTCGTCTGCGGTCTAAACCCATGCCTTAACAGGGCTTTCGTTTGTGGGAGGATATTGGCTGATATAATTAAATTAGTTTTCATATTGTTATTATTCTATTATTTTCAGTTTTATTAATCCTGAACTTTCTGTTAATAGTGGGTTAATATAAATGCCCATCTATGGTACTCTTTTGATTAATAGAAGATCACATCTTTCACTCTCTATTTGTGAAAGGTTTCAATGACAAGTCTATTTATAGACTCCCAAACTATCATCATGCCAACCAAAATATAACTCAACTGATTTAGGCATATATTTTTTTATTAGAACGTTAGAGGTTCGAACCCCATTCCCACATAGAGATGTCCATTTTTTCCATGGAGATGGGCTCGCGGGGACTTGCCTCTAATGGGGCGGGGAATCCCCGTTTAGGCAAGGAATGGGGGAGGGAGTGGGGAAGATTTTTTTTCCGTTAGCTAAACAGAGACGGGGATGGGGAATACATTCCCTGTCCCCGCCCCGTTCCCTGTCCCCACCGTGATTTCTTTTTCTTTTTTAATATATATATTTGTGTATATATAATAAACCATAAATCCAAAATTTTATTCAATATTATTTTTTTTCTAAGGAAATCAAAAAAAAAAAATCTCTAAAATAGAAATCTCTCATTAAGAATTAACAATTTAAATAGGAATAAAAAAAAAAACGATTTTATTTAATCAAATTTAAAAAAATAAAAATTATAAACGGGGGAATCCCCGCCCCATTCTCCGGTCCCGCCCCGCTCCGTGTACATCTCTACTCCCACATGTTGAACTAAAAAAAAATATTGTCATCCCTATCTTAACATAGGATTTAAGTTTCCTAATTCCAAAATATTGTGGTGATGGTACAATTGTCATTGCATATGTCATTAAAGAAAATTCTTGATGCTAGATAGTTAAACACTATTTAGTGACGGTTTTTATTGTTCTCTCAACAATTGTTACCATCACAAAATCATTTACATTTTTTTTTAGTATAAAAAATGTAGGAGTATTGGGGTTTGAACTTTCGAACTCAAGGGAAGGAGTAGATATCGATTACTATTCAGCTATGCCCATGTTGGCTCATTTACAGTTTTAACCTTTACAATTTGACAATTTATGATGGTTTTCTTTCACCGTCATGTATAATTTTTTTATGCTCAAATATATGACAAAAAAAAAAAAAAAAATACTTGTAGGGTGTTTAACTTTGAGTAAGGAACTTGAGTATAGTTTAACTAATTAATACATATTACCTTCGACCAAGAAGTTAGAGATTCCAGTCGACGTACACACATAATGAATCAAATTTAGTAGAAGGATAAAATAAGAAAAATATAAATAAATTGAATGGTCATTTAAAATAATTTTTAAAATACAATGATATAATTTCTGGAGTGTGCATATTCTCACAAACTCCAATATAAGAAATTTGATTTTCTATGAATTACATATATACAGTGAAATTTCTACAACTTTACGAGGGAAAAGGAAATTAGTTAATATCTTGTGGCAATCTTTTGCTTTTAGTTCAACAAATATAGGATGAAAATCAAACCTTCAACTATAAGAAGATCATAGATATTTTATCTATTGAGCTATGTTCAAATTAACATACAATGACAAATTTGAAGCAAAGTACACAACAATTATTGTCATCCATTTTTTTTTTATGCAAGCAATTCAAATTTAGGAGTAGTTTGGCAACCTAACTTGTTTTCATTTAGGCCCCGTTTGATAACCATTTGGTTTTTGGTTTTTGGTTTTTGGTTTTTAAAAATTAAGACTATAAATACTACTCTCACCTATGGTTTTACTTGTTTTGTCATATACTTTTTGCCTATGTTTTCAAAAACCAAGCCATATTTTGAAAACTAAAAAAAGTAGTTTTCAAAAAGTAGTTTTTGTTTTTAGAATTTGGCTAAGAATTCAAATACTTCCTTAAGGGAGATGAAAACCATTGTAGAGAAATTGGGAGAAAACAAGCTTAATTTTCAAAAACCAAAAATCAAAAACCAAATGGTTATCAAATGGGGCCTTACTAATTTGTTTTCTAATTTATGAGAAATGTATGTATTTCATATTTGTTTTATGTTTCTCGTTTCTCACTTTTTAGAAATGTTCATGAAATTATATACAAATTTAAGGAAAAAAAAAAAGAAACTTAGGGTCATTTGATAATTTTCTTGTTTTCTCATTTCATGTTTTCAATTTTTTAGAAACATGTGTTTGGTAGTTGTTCCCTATTTTTTGATTTCTAGTTTTAAGGAACGTTATAATACGACTTGCTTGAATGGTTGCGTTGGACATCTTCAGTTATATGACACCAAAGTACACACTCAACTCAATGATTACTCATACACTTGAATATGATCCAAAGAAAGGTTAATGAGGGGTTGTTTTTGTTTGATCAACGCCAAATTATAAATAGAACTAGTTACTAATCCAAGAGTTTGAAACAATGCATAAGTTTAGTAATCAATCTTACATGCTTGTTTCTCGGCTTGTAACCAAATCCATGAATTGCAAGAAGGGAACTCTCTCACTCAAAGTTTCATTTAAATTCTACATCATTCAACTTCTTTATAATTAAAAAAGGGATTGCTTATATATGACCAACCATAAAAACTCTAGAAAATCAACAAAAGTTAAAACAAGATTAACCCGAATTAAGCACATTTGCAAATAAGTAAAACTAATTAAAGATAGAGTTTGGGCTAAAGCTTAAAAACACTTGGGTGTATGCCTTTACAAGACTAATAAATGCCCAAATACAAAAATCAAAGTCAAACAATAAATAAAAGTCATAAAAAAAGTGAAAATGGGTTCAAAGGTCCATGGAACTTGGTCTAACCAGCCTTAGAGTATAGATTGGGCTTCATATGAGCATATCTTGGTTGAGTGGGCTTGTGGGTCAAGAATAGTGTGCATATGGGGGGCTTCCTTGGAGGTTATTGGGCCCTTGAGGTCACCATGACCAGCAAATTTCAAACTGAGTTTAAGGGCAAGTGATTTCAAATGGTCTAAATCATTTTTGTTATATTCAAAATTATTTCGAAACTTGTCTTTAATCATTTAAAATCAATTTATTGTTTGATTTTACGCTTTTAAATACTATTTTCATTCTATAAAAATTAATTTTAAATAATTAAAAGCATGTTTTAGAGTGATTTTGAATATGACAAAAGTGATTTTAATCGTTTCAAAATCACTTCCAAATATGCCCTAACTTCCTCAATTCAAACTTATATGGCTTCAAACCAGTACAAAAAAAGAGAACACACCAAATCGTACCATCATAGATAACCACAGAGATTGAACTCAGGTGTGAAAGGATGTTAGAGAGCTTTGATGTGATTTGGGCAAACTAGAATAGAATATTGATAAGTCTTAATTAATCATATTTATTATGTCTAATTTCCTTCTATTTTGATTGACTATTGTGCCTAATTGTAGAAATTGTATTTAATTTTATTTAGGGGTGAATTACCAAAGATTTGGTGAAATTCAAGCTAAAAGCACATTTTAGTTTAAATTCACAAATTGAAAAAAGGAAAAATGAATTGAAAAAAAAAATAAAAATTGGGAAAAAAAAGGGGAAAACAACAAAACAAAAAAAAAAAGTAATAATTAATTAAACCAATTAATATATGTATATATATGTTTCCAGGTGGGAAGTTGAAAATTGGGCCCAATTTGGCCTATTAAACCCAATGAAGAAGGAGAAATATGTAGAGGACCACTTCTTCATATTGAAATGGATGGATATTATTCTTCATCAAACCATAATTTTTGGGAACAGAAAAGCTATTTTTAGTTCATCTTGAAGTATAAATAGGAAGCCTACTTGCTTTTGGAAAGGCAGGGAATAGTTATAGTTTTCTTTGTAAAACAAAAGCTTAGAGAGTGAAGTGTGTTTTAGTTTTTTTTTAGTGCAATGAGTTTTTTTTCTCTCTTCTTTGAGTTTTGTTTTTTTTTTTTTAATTTTTATGTTGCTTCCCCTCTACAATTTTTATTGCTTTTCCACCATGTGTGGCTAAGTTTTAATTTCTGGTTCAAGGGTGATTTAATTTCCAATTGTAATTTTGTGAGGCTTTGGGCCAAATTGAAATTTTGTCTTTAATTTAAGAATTCTTTGTTTCTTATTCCTATTTTTATGATTGATTGTTATTGAATTAAATTGACGCATTAATTTAGTTTCAATTGATTTATTGCTATCTATGATTTTGTGATCCGTAATTGTCACAATTTTGATTAAAATATGTAGTAAGGGATTAACTTATGTGTGTGTAATCAGGAATAGATCACAATAAGTGAAAGTGTGCTTTGCCAACAAATATTGAAATTACTTGTGCTTTTTTCCTAATTCAAAAGACAAAAAAACCTGATTTAACTAGGATTAATGATTTAATATTTCAAAGAAAATGGACTTTGGATGAATACTTTACAAAAGAAGTAAGGCAAAGATACAAATAATTTAGCACAATATTTGGTTGCACTTTAGGTGTTAGAATCTTGTTGCTCCCCACCATTCAATCCTTAACAATAGGGAGAGAGAAAATATAGCCAGAAGAGAGAAATGTGGAAATTTTTTTCTCTCCTCTTGTTGTCAACAATTGAATGGTGGGGGCATGGAGATTCCTTGCACCGAGGTGTAGCGCCAAGTACTATCCAAAAATTTAAGGGTGTGTTCTCTCCTTTTAAGGAAGGTTTTTGTTCGAGCTCCATAGAGGTTTTTAAGCCTCCATTGATGCTGAACTTAAGATCTATTGTTTTCTAGGGCCTTTTCTTCCTCTTAGCTTTAATTTCTTACAATATTGCTCAAGGAAAAATGGAGAGAAAATGCATAAAATTTACAAGAACACAATACATTGTCGCCTTGGTTTTTTCCCTTTCTCTTTTTCCTTTTCCCTTTTGTTTTGTTTTCTTCTTTTGTTTTGATTTCTTTTCTCATTTACAGAAGGTTAGGAGAGAGAAGAACAGACAAAAATAAAAAAGCAAAAACACAAAGAAATCCATAAAATTTAGAATTAAGCTTATAACAATTTTCAGTGACCAACCTTCTCTCTTCCTTAAATAACTTTTTCGTTTAAACTCAGAATTAAGCTCAAGAGGCCTTGCTGGAATGTTAACTCAAAACAAAAGAGAACACTACCAGTTTCAAGGCAAATAAAAGTCTATGAAGAAAGTTATAGAGCTAGGAAGTGAAGATATGTGAGTGGTCACATATATGATCAAATGTTTTTAATATTTTTTGAAGCCTTTGGGGAAGAAAACACATAGACATGGAATAAAAAGAGATATGTCCAACTTTAGAGCCTAAACTATGATACCAACATTATGAACTTCCTTGAATGGTGGCCCTAGACACCTTTAATATGATTTCCAAGCACACAACTCAACTAAAAATCATGCATAAGCTTGAATATGACCCAAAGGAAAGGTCAAAGTAGGGCTGCCTTCATTTAAGGATCAACACCAAGTTATAAGGAGAAATAGTTCCTTAAACTAATGATTTGAAACAAGACGCAAGTTTGGTGATCAATCCGACTTGATTGTTTTTAGGCTTGTAACAAAATTCATAAATTGCAGGAGAGAGGGCCGAGAGAGGGCCTGGGATGAGGCTAGAGAAGGTAAGAAACTTATGATTTGTTAGAGCTCACAATGAAGAAAACACTTTTACTCTAAAATTTCATTCAAATTCTAAATCATTCAACTTCTTGATTACAATAATGTTAATATTAATAGTAATAATAATCATAAATAAATTAATAAAATAAGGTGGCTTATATTTGGCCAACTATAAAAACTCTAAAAGCTTAATTAAAGTTAAAACAAGATTAACTCTAATTAAAAAAAAGAACAAATTAAAAATCTACAAGAATTTAGTGAAAGTCAAATCTAGCATAAAATTCATTTCAATAAATGCACAAACAACTACTGAATAAATCTCTTAAAACTCACAAATTTACACAAAAAAAAAAAAGTTTTAATATCATATTTCTTTGAAGTCCTATCAATTTTGTACTAGCACTATATTTTGTAATTAATTGAACAACACGAGAATATTAATATATATACATATATATTTAATAATTCTTCAAATAAAAGTCTATTAGAAAGTAAAAGTTGCAACATTTATTGAAGTTTATAAAGGTAAAGATTACAACCACTTATTAATGTCTAAGGTTCGATTTGATGAAATTGTAAGTTTAGTGTAAAAATTAATTTTTTTTCTTTTAATTATCTTTTTTAAATGTAACTTTAGTTTTTTATTTTTTATTTTTATGTCTATATCGTTATTCAAATTGTAAAAATGCAATCTTAATAATATTCATATTATTGTAATTAAATACTTCTAAATATCCCTATTTTTCCTTGTCTGACGTTTTAATTTTAAGAAAAATATAAATACTTCCAATAAGATGAATTTTTTTTTATTGTAATTATTCAATCATCTTAGAAAAAAATAAAGAATAAAAAATGTTCAATAATAATATAGTCAATATAAAATATATTAATTTTCTTTTTAAATATTTAATTTTATTTACTGATTAATTTCTTTTTAGCCTCACATTATTTTAGCTTTGAGTCCAGCACATTGTTTTAGGTTGCGATCCGCCTTTGATTATATTCTTTAGGGTTAGAGGTTTTGACATGTAATAAAAATCTGTCATTGGTGACATGTAATAAAAATCCAATGAAACAACTTATTTGTGGTTTATGTAATAGACATTATTCCTTGCACTCTAAAACAACATATAGCCATATTTCTTTCTTCTTCTTTTTTTTTTTTTTTTCCCGCAAAAAATGAAGCCTTAAAACTTAATCCAAAATTCATGATTTTCTACTAATATAACTTGTGGCTGCCCAAATTGATAATACAAAATGTTACATAATATAGTTTATTTTAAATAACTTTCATGTTAATTTTTTTTTTATTCTTCACTAAGAATAGAGACATTTAGCATAAGAATACAAATTATAATTAACATAAATCTTCTTATATACAAATCATTCAAATGAAAAGATATATGCATTTTCAAAATGCTCCTTTTATTTCTTTTTGCATAATAAGCACAACAATTTGACTGTTCATATATATATATAATATGCATGTATGCATGTATGTATATATAAGATGGCTAACATGGCTAAAAAAAACCACACAAATGTAGAATTTTCAAATTTGAATACCAATTATTTACATCACTACGAACAAAAGGACTAGAATAAATTAAAAGAAAAGGAAAAAAAGAAAAAGAAAAATATGCAAGTCTTGGCAATTCGCACACGCTAAACCTACTTCTCTCTTCTTATAAAAGCCAATCTTTTCTTCTCAACGCATTGCTCCATTTCAGCTCCCAAAATCACTTTCCCATTTCTCTCTCTTTCTCTCTCTCATGGAGCCATTGCTATTACTATATGCAATTCCATTACTCTATTTGGTTGTAAAATTATGGAAGCATTTAGATGCAAAGAGGGACCAAGAATGCTATATTTTGGACTACCAATGCTTCAAACCAACCGATGATAGAATGCTTGGCACTGAGCTCTGCAGAGACCTTATGATGCGCTCCAAAAATCTTGGCCTTGAAGAGTTCAAGTTCCTTCTCAAAGCTGTCGTCAACTCCGGCATCGGCGAGCAAACCTACGGCCCCAGTGTCATCTTCTCCGCCACAGAACACTGCCCTTCGCTTCTCGATGCCATCTCCGAGATGGAAGAGTTTTTCCAAGACTCCCTTCAAAAGCTCTTCGACAAGTCCGACGTTTCTCCCTCCGAAATCGATATCCTTGTCATCAACATCTCTTCGATGTCCACCTCTCCCTCTTTGGCCTCCAGAATCATCAACAGGTTTTTCTTTAACCCGTACTCTAGTTAACAGTGAGTTTTGATAACTTTTGAAAGAAAAAATAATTATTTAAGAGTTATTTTCGACATGACAAATTTACTTTCAAACATACTCTTAAAAGATCTTCTATATAAACACTTTTAGAAGAAGTCTCAATTACGATTTATTTTTTTTTATTCTTTTTAAGTGTTTTTTTTTTACAATTGTAAAACTACTTTTGATTGGATCCAGACTAGATGCTATGAAAATTTTGAAAAGTACTTTCAATGGGCCAAAACTATATTTTAACCTCTCAAAAGTCATCCCAAACTCAACAGATTTTCGTGAATCTTACCATTTTAATGAAATTGGAATAGGTACAAGATGAGAGAAGACATTAAAGTGTTCAATCTAAGTGGAATGGGGTGCAGTGCGAGCCTGATTTCTATAGATATTGTGAGGCGAATGTTCAAATCTTACAAGAACTCATACGCCATTGTTGTGACCTCCGAGTCTCTAACTCCAAATTGGTATTTGGGTAACGACCGGTCCATGATTCTGGCCAACTGTTTGTTCCGAATCGGCGGCGCCGCCGTACTTTTGACGAACAAAAGGGGCTTGAAGAACAGAGCCATGCTGAAGCTCAAGTGTCTGGTTCGAACCCACCATGGAGCTTTCGATGAGTCTTATGGTTGTTGCGTTCAGAAGGAAGATGACAAAGGCAACTTAGGTAAGAAGAAAATATGGGCTTCGTCTAATTATAAATATATTGAATGAGATTGGATCTTAGAAGTAGAAACTCATAAAGAAAGATAGGAACTCATAAAGAGAGATGTCATACTTTGCTATGAGTTATTAAATGGCTGCCTCAAAAACTTCTTTTATTCACTTTTAGAACAAAGTTTACAGGTTATTTTTTTTCCTTTTTTTTTTTTGGGTAGACATTTTTTTTCAATAGTTTTCCTTCTCGTTAATTCCGGCCACTTTGGTTAAAAAAACACATATTTTGCTATGGGACTTTTATTAAAATAACAATAGTGACATTGAAATTGGTAAAGTGAGCATAGCTCAAGATAATTATCATGTACCCTCAACCAAGAGGTTATAGGTTCAAAATTTTCCACCTCGAATGTTGTTGAAGTAAAAAAAAAAAAACATATATAGTAACATTAAAATTTAGTTCAACAATTTATTTCTTGTGCCTAATTGAGTATAGCTCTGTGTGGATAAGATATTTATTTAATTTAAGTTTTTAACCATTTAGAATGTGTAGCATGTCATTGGTTTAATTCATATAGTTTAAAATTTGTAATTATTTAATCCCTTCCTTGCAAAATTCAGTTAAGGTATAATGGTTTTTATTTTATTTTATTATATGCATGTAGATGACTGAATCGGGATCAAATGTATTTTTTAACTCGAACAATAATAATTCCCCACAAGGAATTTTTATTGGTGTTCATATTTTGAAAAGTGGAAAAAATATCTTTCCTCGGTCCTCTTTCCCCTACCATAAAAAAGAAATTAGTGGTGAGCAGTAGAAATTAATAATATATACTTACCTACCTACCTATCATCAGGTACATTTTTGGGACTACTATTGACTATTATTAATTTGAATAATATTTAGCTGCATATTGGTGCGTAAATATCTTCCTACATACCACCATTAAGTTTTTGACAATTAAGAGAGGTAGTAAAAAAAATTTAATTTCTCATTTTCTACCTTTCTCTCTCTCTGAATTAATTGTCAAAAATTTAATGGTGATGTGTAGTAAATACTTACCCATGCAGCCAACCATCCCTTTTATTTTATTTTTTTCTTTTTTCATTTTTTAATATTGTTGCAAATTTTTTCATCTTCTCTTCACATCACATTAATAACTATATCACCATCTTCATTTCTCTATGTCTGTCTAAGGCATCCATTTGGGAAAGAACCTTCCAAAGGCAGCAACAAGAGCATTCATGGACAACCTAACAGAAATCTCCCCCAAAATCCTCCCCATAACAGAGATATTCCGGCTGACACTCTTCACAATAATCCACAAACTCTCCTCTGCCAAGCCGCCGCGGCCGAACTTCCGAACAGCGGCCGAGCATTTCTGCCTCCACACAGGAGGAAAGGCAGTGATAGACGGGGTCGGAAAGAGCCTGAGCCTGACGGAGCAAGATCTCGAGCCAGCGAGAATGACCCTTCACCGATTTGGGAACACTTCGGCCAGCAGCCTGTGGTACGTTTTGGGATACATGGAGGCCAAGAAGAGGCTGAAGAAAGGCGATAGAGTTTTGATGATAACCTTCGGCGCCGGGTTTAAATGCAACAGCTGCCTGTGGGAAGTGGCGGCGGCGGAGGCGGAATTGGGTGGCCGGAAGGGTAATGTGTGGGAAGATTGCATTAATGGCTACCCGCCTGAGTCTTTGGTTAACCCTTTCTTGGAAAGGTTCGGCTGGATTCATAATGAAGATGCAACCACCTTCAAGTCGCTTTCATTTCAAAAGGGTCGTTGATTATTGATACTTTTTTTTAATAAGGAAAAAGAATATTTATATGTTGAAGTTTTTTAAATTTCTTGGATTAATGTTGTGTCACACCTTATTATTATTAATTATATGATTACGGGAATGAAGATGAAAACATCAATCTTTAGAATAGTAATAGGTGTTTTATCTACTGGGTTATGCTCCGATTAGTTAGTCACCTTAAACTTAATGAGTTATTTCACATCTCCTGTAAAAGTTATTTAATAAAAATTACATTACTTGAAATTTAAATTTGTGTGCATTTTTTTTTAACACGGTATAATTTTGTTTCTAATGTATATATTAATTTTCATTTACATCTCTTTATGATAGTAGGATTATAATCTTGTTTTGAATAAGGTAAATTTTATGGGTTGGGGTCATGGGAGAAAGTATGAGTTCAATTTCTAAGAAATAAGTGTTTACTTGCTAACCTAAGACCGGTTCAATTGATTAAATTACTATATCTTCGATCAAGATGTCAAAGGTTCAAATTCTCACCCTCACATATTGTTGAACTCAAAAAGAAAAAAAAAAGATGTTTACTTTCAGCTTGTTTGGATTATATGTTTTGTTTCATGGGTATGCATACTAGATATATGTTTACAATTTAAATGTAGTAAATATTTATGTTTGGAAATGTATGAGGATTAATGTCTACCTATGGAAATCTTATTTATGTAATCAATTAATTAGATTTAAGAGAATAAATAAGTGTTCCTAAATTATTTAATTTCAATCATTAATTAAAATTAGAATTATTTAATATGTTATTATATTAAATAATCAATTACTTAGAATAAAAACAAATAAATAGTTTTAAATTTTAAGGTATTAGTTCAAAGTAATACTTAACTATAAACAATTATATTTAGTTCGTAAGAAATAATAAAATAAGTATAAATTAATTAAAATATTAATATGAATACTAAATAATTAAATTACTAAAAAATTGATATTAAACAATTACAAAAACATATAATATTAATTGCAAAGTAGTAAAAAAATTTAATAACATTAACCAATACAATTATGTTAGTAATTGATTAATTTATAGTTAAATAAAAATAATAAATAAGAATGCATTAATATTAGATTAATAACTAATTATGTTATTCTCTTTATTATCATTTTTCATGCATAAAAAACATCTTCCTTTAGAAGGGTAATTAAGATGATTTTTTTAAAACTTGAATAATTAAGTCATGAGTTTCAAAAGTTACGAACTAACAAACATAGATATTGTCAACATAAACTTAGTTCAGCAGTTAATTAAGGCATCTCTGTTTTTTTCTTAGAGATTGTATCAAACCATGGTAAAATCTCATTAAAAAATAGGTATTTAAATTTGATTAAATTTTTTTCTCAATGTTTTCATTTCATCATTTATGTCATTTTTATTTCTATAATTTCAAAAGATTAATTATAGTCCTTACTGCTAGTGTAAAAGAAAGGAGAGAGAGTTCAAGGAATTTCTTGAAGGAAATGCATTCTTTATAGAATTTTTTTGGCAAAATTTCAATTATTGCCTCTAAATTTAACAAATGAGCTAATTTCTAGCTTAAATTCTCAATTAACTAAGTAGTCTTTAGACTTGAATAAGTGTTACAATTTAACCTTAGACTTGAATAAATGTTTACAATTATTTTTAACATATAACTTATGATAAAGGCACAATATCAGGATATATACGATTGGATTTAGGAGGGCTGGCCTCTCAAATTTTTAATTTCTTTTTAAAAATATATATAGCCTGCATTTTTCTTAATTCTTTCTTTTAAATAATGTTTATATGTGTTAAATTTTGTTTTTAAAAAGGGTAGTTAACTTTTAGCATATTTAGCTAGTGTTTTTAAGAATTATTTATGAGAATTTAAATGAGTAACTTTACTTTTAAATTTTTTTATATGTATTTTCTCCATACTAATTACAAATATATATCTTTTCTAAAATGTATTTACCACTATAGCATTTTTTTAATTTAAAAATAATTGCTTAACTTAAATTATGGTTGATATAATTTTATTATATGATAATCATGAATTGAACATATTGATTAATTTTAATTATGAGAATTAATCACTAATTAAATTATATATTGATTAACTATAATCAATAAGAATCACCCATTAAATTACATATTGATTATTTTTATGTAATCTCTTATCCTAACATATGTTTTTTGATTTATATTGGATCTGTTATTTTTTAAACTATTAATTTTTTTTTGGATTAAAATACACTTTTATTCTTTGGGAATTTAAACTTAGTTTATATTTTTTAATCTAAATTTTAGAAACTAATATTTTTGATCATTGATATTTGAATTTAATTTCTATTTGGTCATAGAAGTTTCAAAAGTGATATGGTCCTCACGATTTGAATTTGATCTTTAATTGGTTCTTAGAATTTGAAAATGGTTTCTGAAAGATCCTAAAGTATTGTTGACCATTAGTTGATATAACGGAGGATGTTGGCTCTCAAACGATAATCAATTGGGCCCCCAAACTGTATTCCACCCCTAGATACTCACAAATTTAAATTATACATTTCACACTTTTCATGTAATATTTAACTGCCACGTCAACATATTCAATTTTATAGTTAATAAATATTAAAAAAATAAAAAATATATCAAGTAGCCATGTGTAACTAATGACAATGTGGCAGCAAAGAGTTTTGTATCTAATAAATTTAAAACCAAACCTATCAAACTCCCAACTGACACCTATGTGATAACTGATGTGATAACTATGCATAATAAATTAAATGAAAGAAAAACCAACTCCATAATCAAGGGAAATTATTGAAAGAGAGCTGGCATAATGTTGCTAGCAGTTTTATACTGTTGAATTGAGAAGTTTGGGGAAGTAGGAGCCTTATTTGGTTCGATGATATTTTAACTTCAATTGTGGGTTTCACAAATTTATTAATTCTTTTTCCAATTCCTACATCACTCTCTCTTCTCTCCTCTATCTCTCCATTTTTTTTACATAAGTTTTTTTTAAAAAATTTTTAATATACAAATTTTCCTTTATTTTTTATATAAATTTTCTCATCATTATTACTAATTATTAATTAAATATAAATAATTATTAAAAGATATATTTTTATATAATTTTAATATTTTTTTAACATAAATATTTTTCTTTTTATTCTATAATTTTATTTTTTAAATATAAATTATATAAGAATGTTTTAGATATGATACTATTATTTAAATGAAAATTCGTAATTTAAATTAGAATACTACATAACAGTTTTTTTCAATTGCTAAAAATCTCCCCATCTCACTTCCTCCACATGTCATCTACAATTTTTTTTTTAAAGTTTAAACAGAAATTACTTATAACAAATAACAATCTTATCTTTTTTTAGCTTATTTTTATATTAATAGCTCAAAAATATATATAATGTTTTGATTTGAAGATAAGAAAAACATATTTAAAACTAAGCCGCATTACAATGTAAGAAATTAGTATTTAAAAAAGTTAACTTATTAAAAAAATTGATTTTCAAATTAATCATATTTAAAGTAAAAAGATAAATGATTTCTTCTTCCAAACTTAATAAAATAAAATTATTACAATAAATAACATAAATATATAGTATTTTGAACAAAAGTATGTATAATATTCATTTTGAATGTTAAAAATATATATATTCATTTTGAACTTAATTATTTAAAAATAGCATAAATATTTGATATTTTATTTTTAACTTAGTTATTTTAAAATTTTCAAAGAATATATTATTTTCAAATTAATCAAACTTTAGATAATTCATTACATTAATTAGTTAGAAAAATAAAATCTTAAATTATGCAAAAAAAAAATTTTAAACTTTTATTAAGCTTGGAAAACAAATCTTAAATTAAAATTTTAAAATTGACGAAAACAAGTCTTTAACAAAATTGTAAAATATTCATAAAATAATATAATTTAAAATCTCAATTTTAGGATTGACGGAAACAAATCTATATTATTTCTAAAATTGAGAGAATAATAACATAAAAATTTTAAAATTTATTTGAATCCCTTTAAATTAATGGATTGAAATCTTTCCAAATCACATGTAATATTTAAAAAAAATTATTGTAAAACTTTCTTTTATTTGAAAACTATCCAAGGAAAATGAATAATTAATGTGAGATATTGAAAAAAGAATGTGAGGTATTTTGTTCAAAATTCTTTTTTTTTTCTTTAAAGAATTTTGTAAAATATAGATAAATTAATAAAAACAAAAAATCTAAATCTTAGAATTCATGAGAACAAATCCTTAATAATAAAATTTGAAAAATTGTACAAGAAAAACTAAAATCAACTCAGACTTCAGAACTCCAAGTTTGACAAATTTGCACTCCAAACACATAATTCAGAACTCCAGACTAAATAACTCTGCACCCCCAACACAGACTTCCTAATTCTCCAGACTAACTAACTCGTACTCCATGTAATTCATTATCCCAAACAGCCCCTAAAAGTATTCAAATTTGTATCTAGTTATTAGGAGTATATAAATCTCCAAATCTGTATTAAAATAGTTATTACAAGATGTGGTAGTCCTATATAATTTTTCCTAAATTGAAGGTAGTTACAATCGCATTCTCAAATCTTAAATTTGAATAATTACTCTCCCATACGTATATGAAATTGTTGTAATTAAACTTGTTATAACTTTATTAGTTAATTGTAATTACTCAAAGAATGACCAAACTATTTCTAAACTATTTCTAAATTTTAAAATTTATTTGAATCCCTTAAGAGAGTTGTAAGGCTATCATCAATTTTATGAAATTATTGCAATTAAACTTAACTGTTAATAAAGTTTACAATTAGTAGAGTTCAATTGCAATATTTCACCATTTCAAAAAAAAAAAAAGTTGCAATAATTTCATAATTTTAAAAGAGTAATTATTCAAATTAAAATTTTGAGAATGAAAATATAAGAACTCTAGCAATCAAGGGTCATAAAGATCATTGTTTAGTGGAGGGGGAGAAGTTACTCGAGGGGTGTCTAAAACATAGTTTGACATTTCTATATTAGATGAATGAGAGAATTTAAAAACTGCATTTTGAATTTATATCGAATAATTATCAAAAAGTAGGTATATTTTAAACTTGAATCTAATAGTTATAAAGAATCGACCATATTGTGACGGTGATATGATTTTCTTTTCATAATTTTTTTTGGTTAATTAAATGAGTATATTTAGATTTTAGATTTTCTTTTATTTTCTTTATTTGAATTTTTAGAATTTGGTCAAATAAGTAGTTGGATGTATTCCTTATATTAATGGGACCATGATAGTCTTTTTATATTTTTAAAGATTTTGTACTAAAATAATAATAATAATATGAATAATAAAGATTTTTTCGTAGTGGATTATTTTTTACATTACTCATCTCTTGATCAAGGATATGTGAATTACTTTTTTTTTTTTTTTTTGAGTTCATCAACATTTAGAGGTAGAAGATTCGAACTTTTGACTTATTGATTGATTATACTTGTCAATTACTACTGAGTTATGATCATTTTGACCAATGTGAATTATTTTGATAGACTTAGATTATCTAAAATTTTAAATAGAGGTTTGGGCTAATTCAAACTAGGCTATTATCTTTTCCAATTTTCATCATTTTTTAAATTAGATCTATAACAGATTACCATATCTGAGGATCTGTTTGTCCATGCCTTGTGGTTGAAACGTTAATGTCATTTCTTTTTAAAAAAAAATGTTAATTCCAATCACTAAATGGATCAGAAAAGTCAAATTTGACAGGTCACCGGCGGATAAAAATAACACAATAGTCAACATAATTTTGTCGTTTCCATTTATTTTATTTCAATTATCTTGTAAACTCGTTTTCAGTCGGTTGCTACAAATGAAACCTTTACTTAATCCTTTGCAAAAGAAAAAACAATAATAATATAAATGTAACGGTCCTTTTTTTTAGTTCAACAATATCTGAGATGAAAATTTGAATCTTTGACCTTTTAATCGAGATTACATAATTTATATTAGTGGAACTATACTCATATTGGCAATGAAATAGTTTTTTTTAGACATATGTTTTCAAATTAAACCTATAAATACTACTTCTACCTATAGTTTTTCATGTTTTCTTATCTTACATATGTTTTAAAAAAAAACTAAAAATAGTAGTTTTCAAAAACTTATTTTTATTTTTGAAATTTGGCTAGAAATCAAATGTTTTCTTAAGAAATATGGAAACCATTGTAGAGAAATTGAAAATCATTGTAGAGAAATTGTGCGAAAACAAGCACAACTTTCAAAAACCAAAAACCAAATGGTTATCAAACGGGGCACAAGTTTCTTGTTCCTTGTTTCTGTTTCCAGCTTTTTCCAAAGCATAGATAAAAGCATTATTTTATTATTTTTAACGTAGAAAATGCATAACAAACATCTAAAAATAAATATAACATAAAATCTTTGGATAGTTAATTTTAAAAACTAAGTTTCATATACATTTTTTACATTTTTAATTCAAAATTCTAGAGTACAAGAAACAAGAAACAATTGTCAAACATATTGTATATGTTTCTTTTTTTTTTTTCAATTAAAAAAAGAAAGAACAAGAAACAAAAAAATAGTTGTCAAATGCAATTCTGTTTTTCTTTATGAAAAAAATTAGAAACGAGAAACAAGAAGTATTGAAAATGTTATCAAATGGGCCCTTAGATGATGTCTAAACTTCTTATCGTGATGATCGCAAGTCGATAAATGGCTCCACTTTGATTTCCTAGGCATCCAAAAAATAGTAGATTGTGGCTCGCTCTAACACTAAAATGAGTATCATCATGCTGTATCGATGAGCTCAAGCTCTCCTTTCATGGGATTTCTATCACCTACACCTAGTGTAATATTAATTAGAGTGTTATTGCTCTAGTCTCAACTGCAGTTTTTCATGCTTAGACCAAACAGATTGAGATTGATGTTCATTTTGTTCGCAATCAAGTTCTTTATATCGACAATCGGACATTAGATAGGTTTCTTTTCTTAATCAAACTATTGATTTGCTCACAAAACCATTATGATCTCACTCCCATTTCCAACAACTCAGAGACAAACTTGAACTCCCCTACCCCACCTTGAATTTGAGAGGGGATGTTAAAGATCATATTTGTTTAGTGACTTACGACTTGTTTGGATCACATATATTATAAAGTAGGTATGGATATTAAATCTTTGGGAGTTAAGAACCTAGTATATAAATGTCAAAGATAATAAATTTCTGTGTTTTTTTTAATCAAAATAAATGTTTGTGTTTGTTTTATAGGTTTTTCTTACAAAAAATAATTTAAATTATTAGATTTATTTTTTAAAAAAATTAGATAAATAATAAATTAAAGCAATTAAAATTAATTTACACCTTAACTAGAAAGTAATTAATGAGTAATTTATCTCTTCTCTTTGCTATTCATTTTTAAGGAAAAAAGGTTCATCCCAAAAAAAGATAATAAAATCTCATAGTTCATGGAATATCTTTATCCTTGATAATAATTATTTGAGTTTTAAAAAGTAAAAATTCATGAAACAAACTAGAGCCTTTTATATCCTTCTTAAAACTCATTTCAAAACCTCTTAAACATATGGGGCTTTAAATTAATTAGATTTTGAGTACTTTTCTTTCCTTATTTCATGGGACAACAGTTTTGTTTAGGACTAGTCCTTTCAATAATAATTGCTTACTGTATTATATATATTGAAGTCATTCCTTAACTTAGGCATGAGAATACAGAGTTTCACATTTAATCATCTCATTGGGTTCTCTCTCTTTCAAATTTTGTTCAAACTTGGATTAAATTTGCTCTTTCTAAAATTTGTAGAATCAAAAAGTTTATATGCAGAAAAAGAAAAGTTTAGCATTCTTAATGAAAATCTAACCCACAGCTCTCTTTCTCATGATTTTGGTTGCTACTCATCCAAATTCCTATTCTCTGAATTCTTCATCATTCCATTGTGTTAGGAGTGCTAACAAAGTCCCACATTGGTTAGGGAAGGAAGAGATCTATGGTATATAAGTGAGGATAATTATCGCAATTAATATGAGGCTTTTTGGTAAACCTTTGCAAAGCCATGAGGGTTTATGTCTAAAGTGGACAATATCATACCATTGTAGTGTGGAGATATGTCGAGGGTTATTATTCTTATCAATTAGAATCAGAGCCATGGTCTAAACCTAGCTGTGTGTTGAAGAAATCTTCAAAGTGGAACAAAGATTAGTGAGTCTTATACATATGACATTGTGGATGAAAAAGTTCTTGAGTGACAAGCAAAGTGTGTCCTATCAGAAACCTAAATCCACACTGAAGTAATAATAAAACGGCACAAGAGTACCTGAGTATCATGTCCCCATGGGAAGTGAGATTGAAGTTCTTTTTAGCTAATTAACTATCGACAATAGTCGAAATTGGAATTATTTAGGGAAAACAGCTAACGAAAGATGCTTGGAAAAAAGAAACTAACTAACAAGAAATTAAAAGATAGGGAGATACCAATTAAGAGAAATTTAGGGAATCAAGCACTCCTAGGTTGCTTCTATGTGAACTTTAATCTGCCATTTAATTACACCTTGCTAATTTCATAGACTTAGAGGTAAATCGATCGAAATCTCCTGTTAGTCTCATTCGAACACGCTTAACTAATTGCTTACCCAAGTGTCCTTAGCGTTAATTGATTAGTTAATTAGGATTAAGCCCGCTCATATTAAGCCTCACCCTTCAATTGTTGTTCCTATGTCACTTCGGCAATCTAGGGGCATTAATTAGACTAAGTCTACCCTACACATCCTCTGTCAAGCTCAATTTAGGACTAATTCAAAATATTAATGGTCAATTAATATGAAGCATTAAGCACAATCCAACTAAATGAAATATAACAAGTGAATTAAATGACTAAAGTGTCAATTACAACATAAAACCAAACCAAATCGTGCTCTAATTCCCTACATACAAAATTAGCCCAACATAGTCTTAAACAGAGCAACACCCTCTGATTAACAGCAAGTAGATACATGAAAAGAGGGAAAGAAACTGATACATGACCCGTTGATCTCGAAATCCCAACTTTTGCCTCAAAATCCACGCTCCTGAACCTCGAGATTAGCTCTCGAATACCTCCAATCAGCAGCTACAGGTCCCAAAAGGGTAGGGAATCGAAATTGGGGTCTAAAACCCTAAATGGTCTCTCCTAATTCGGAAAGAAAATGATGAATTAATAGGCTGCAGTGTCCAAAACGCTAGCGTTTTCTTTGAGTGTACAGGGGTATCATTGCAAGGCTACGGATGGAGCTTTCCTCTTGCGTGCGTTTCTAGCGTTGCAATGCCACAGGGCAGGGTTGAAACGCTAGTTCTCGGGTTTGCACACCAATTTGTGGCGTTGCAACACCATTTCAATGGTTGCGACGCAGTCCTCTCGGCCCCAACAGCTTGTGCACCATCTATTCATCTCCTTAGCTCCTCCAAAAGCTCTAAAATAGCTCGTATTCAACATAAATCACCAAATTCATCAATTTCTCTTTAAACTGCTCGGTTTCTTGAAATTAACAAATAATTTACATAAAATCTCACATTTATAGCATAAAACTAGCTAAATAAGGGCATAAATATAACACTAGCTGATAGGAAGAATAAATCTTTGTTCGAGGAGAACAGGAGGTAGATGGTGTGATGATAGGTGATCACCACCATTAAGGAATATCCTACAATGTGATCCGTGCTTTGCACTCTATTTGAATGTTGCCTCGAAATGAACCGATTGTGCCTCGAGATGAAGAGCAAGCTCTCAGTTGGGAGTGGACGGATTTGTTTGAAGAGAGGCTCAAGTGTGGTACTTTGTTCGAGGGGATGATTGTTAGGAGTGCTAACAAAGTCCTATATTGGCTATTGAAGGAAGAGATCTATGGTATATATGTGAGGACAATTATCTCCATTGGTATGAGGCTTTTTGGGAGATCCAAAAGTAAAGCCATGAGGGTTTATACTAAAAGTAGACAATATCATACCATTGTGGAGATAGGTGGAGGGTCGCTGTCTTTATCAGAATAATCAATTTTGATCAACTTGATTGATTGTCCAGTTACTCTGCATTCTTTCATATGAACTTCTTGTTCCATTTGCAAGAATCAAATTATATATAAGTTGCTTTAAAGTTTGGCGTACCTTCGAATTTAAGTATTTCCTTTTTAAGGAAAAGATTAAAAATCTTTTAGTAAAATTAGTTTTAATATAATTAAAACACTAATGTGTTTTTACAATTTTTTAATAGTGAATTTAATCTCAAGTTTGTTTGGTGGTCGTAGCACTACATTTAAAAGTGATTTTATAATTTCAAATTACCACAAAATAATTTTTGAGTGATTCCCTAGTCAATCACATTTTGGATTATCCACTCTCGAGGGTTTCTTAAAAAAAAAATGTTTTTAAATCAACCTTATTTTTTAAAAGTAATTTTATTTGTTACTAAACCATTGTGGATTTAAGAAAAAACACTTTCAACTATCCAAAATTACTAAGCAAGTTAACCTTATTTTTAGTTCTTTTTATTTACTTCTTTTAGAACACATTTTTTAAAAAAAAAATTAGGTGGTCCTAAAATAAAGGCTTTTAACAATTTTATAATTATATTACAAAATACTGTTTTATTCTCTAGATTTTTGTTTTCCAAGTATTATGAGAGTATTATGATCATACATTTAATAATGCCAAGCCCAAACTCAAAACACCAGGTTGTTACACATGAGATCATAATTAAAGAGAAAACTTCCCAACCCATTATTTTTTAAATATCGTATTTATCATTACCATAATGTTTCATATTGTATGAGATTTTGGTTACAGTTTCATCTTAGAAATTTCAAATATTATGGAATGGCGCTTCATGGTATATGAAAAAAAACATGGAAGTGTAGAAAAATATATTTCAAAACATAGGACTTTTAGAAAGCATTTAATTAAGAGAGTATATTATGAACTTCACCTACTCAAAAACCCACTTGTGTTTGGGTATTCATTTTCTGTGCTTTGTGACAGCTACGTTTTCACTGTAAACAAACTCCAAAATTTTTCGGCTCTTTAAAGAATGACTGTAGCTACTTTGAATTTTTCATTATGATTTAGTCTTCCTAACGGCTAATTAAATGATAAGGTGACATAACATATTTATCGTACAAATATTAGTTGATTTGCATAAAGTGACAGAAACTAAAGTGAGCATAGTTTATGGGTAATTGACATGTACTTCTTCCCTTGAGGTTAGATATTCAAATCTTCGTAATATAGTACATTTGTTGTACTAAAAAAAAACATGAAGTGACAGAAAAAGTAGTGTAAAAGAAGTAAATAGTTGGACACAAAATAAAATGAGGCTCTAATCTAACCTAGCTCGATGGATAAAGTGTATCTATTATCATCTTAAAAGTCGATACTCCACCATTGTTGAACTCAAAAAAAAAAAAAAAAAAAAAGAAAAAAGAAAAAAAAAACATGCAACAATCCAAGCAATATATCAATTTCTTTTATGAATGGTACAATTATTAGGTATGGCCATATTTTCTTGATTGATTTCATATAGTAAGACTGTTTTTTTATAATATTTATAATTCAAGTGTGTAAATGGATATCATTTCTTAAGAATAATTTCATTTTTGCCAATATGAGCATAGTTCAGCAACTTGAACATAACTCAATTAGTTAAGACACTGTAATCTTGATCAAAAGATCATAGGTAAGTTTGAATTTCCAACCCCACATATTTGTTGAACTCAAAAAAGAAAAAAAAAAAGAGAGAGTTTATAGCTCAACGGTTAAAGTATCTACTCCTTCTCTTAAAGTTGAAAGTTTAAATCGTCACCCCTACATTTATTGTACTAAAAAAGAGAACAATTACAAATTCTTCCAATCTTATTAACATAATCCAAATTTAGTTTTTGAATTACACTGATTTTGTAAGATCAATCGTGTTATATATGTAAACTTGAGTACAACTCAACTGGTTAAGATATATATCTTCGACCAAGAATGTCAAATGTTTAAATCTAAATTCAAAAAACAAAAATCATGCTATAGATCTTTTCCATATCGAAAACCAAATTTTAGAGAATCTCTGACACTGTGGTAGTAGGACTATAAAATTTATAATTTGTAAAATGTATTTATGCCATTATAGGTTATCTTTGTATTCTTCTATTATTTCATCTCCAACCCAGATTTTCTTACACAGCTTTTATTTTTTTTCCAACAACTTTTGACTGCCCATGTTTATTGGTTGCAAGTTGCAAAAAGCAAGCACCCAAGTTGGAGTTTGTGAAGCCCATTGAGGACAATAATTTGTTTGCTTGTCTTTCATCTCCACAAGAGGGTACTTTCTTTTTTTTTTTCTCCCTTAATTTGTGATCCCCTAATTAATTTTTTTTCTTAAAAATCCAACATAATATTTGAAAACAGTATATGTAAAATTAATCTATAGTCAATTCGAGCATAACTCAATGAATAAAGTATCTATTACTTTCTTTAAAATTGAAAATTTGATTCTCCACCCCACACCTATTAATGCAAAGTATATATATATTGTGTCTGTACAATATTTTTTTTTTATTGAATTTAAAAATAAAACTGAGGATCTATGAGTGTTTTGTTTAGTTGAATTTGTGGATTTGTGAATAATGATATTCAAATCAAAATAGGTATATATAAAATATATTGAAACCTCGCTCAATATAACCTATATTTTTAGTTTATTATAAGAAAACATATTTTTAGTTCATGTCAATTATTTTTGTTATAATAAAATTATATAGCATATGTAATATATATTATTCTAATGTATAAGTAGTAAATTCGTTTTCAGAATCCATGAATATAAAAAAATTGAAACTACTATATAAACTATATATTATATAGATAAAAAAATTACTAAATAAAATTAAACTTATATTATATGATATGTATTTTGTATATAGTAATTGTTTTCATTATTAAAAAAATTAATATTTCGCATATATATATATATATATTAATGCATTTATAAGCATCACTCAATCAAGCAAAAAAAAAAAGTGTATTACTTCATGGTTGAAAATACAAATTTATAGTAAATTTCAAGCAACGTTATAATATTATAATTGTATATAATTATTATTGTAAGTAATAGCTACAATAACATTGAGGTTTTTGGATGAGAAAAGGGAGTTTGAAAGAAAGATGATAGGGATTCGAAAGTAATAGCTATGAATTACTTCAAACACATTTTTACTTCTTAAATCCCCAGTGATGAAGTAGTTGTTATGGTCGTGGAAGCTATCCGAACGATGATTTCTAAGGATCAAAATAGTTGTATCTGTTGAGAGTTTTCAAGAGAGGAAGTTGAAGCAGCTTTAAAAAGTATGACTCCTACCAAAGCCCCTGGACTTCATGGATTACAAGCAATCTTTTATCAGAAGTATTAGGACATCATGTGAGAGGATACACTGAGAATTTGTCTAAATATCTTGAATGGTGGTGATGGTCTATAGTCCCTCAACAAAACCTATATAGTTCTCATCCCTAAAGTGAAGACCCTAAGGTCAATGAAAGACTACCAGCCTATCAATCTGTGTAATGTCATATACAAGATTATAGAAAAAATGTAGCCAACAAGTTAAAGAAAGTGCTTGATAGTGTTATTTCTCCTGCTCAATCTGCTTTTGTTCTGAGAAGGTTAATCACTGATAATGCTATTATCGTCTTTGAGTATATTCATGCAAATTGAAACAGGAGGAAAGGAAAACATGGGGTTGGTATCTATGAAGCTGGACATGATTAAAACTTATGTTCAGGTTGAATGGTTTTATCTACGTTGAGTCATGAAAAAATTAGGTTTCTCCAACCACCAGGTAACTCGATTGATGGTTTGTGTTGAATCAGTTCAATATCAAGTGCTCCTTAATGGGTCCCTTCGTCAACCTTTCACACCCGATAGTGGGTTAAGACAAAGGGACCATCTTTCTCCTTACTTCTTTTTACTCTGTGTAGAGGGATTATAAACTCTCCTTAGCTAGGCAGAACAATAGAGGATTCTCATAGGTCTGGGAATAAACAATTATTGTCCTGTACGAACACATCTTTTCTATGTAGATGATATCATCCTTTTCTTTAAAGTTTCCTGCCAAGATTGTTTGGCAATCAGACAGGCTTTGAAGATATATGAACTAGTGTTAGGGCAAACTATAAACTTTGAGAAATCATTATTCATGGTTAACTAATAACTCTACAAATGAGAGTTATTAGCCAGTTTTTTATGCCTAAAATTTTCTATATTTGAGTAAATTGCTAATGTTTTTATGCTTGAATTCCCTAAATCCGTTGTTTTATTGGAAAAACTTCTTTCGAGATCCTTAATTGTTGTATTTAAGTAATTGGGAGCTAAGAAAGTACTAAATTATGCTAATTTGGTGTTGCAGGTTGTGATTTAAATACGTTGACAACAGAACTATGAGGGAGCATTCTTCCAATAAAGGAATTGCTAGAGCAAAATATTCAGAATTTCAAGTGAGTGACTAACAGCATGTGATATATCACGTGAGAAGAGAATTTATTAATTGAGTTGGCGTAAAGTTAATCAAATCGACGTCATCCGTCAAATGAAAAGTCGCCACGTATCTTGTTTGCCTAGTTAGCCCTAAAATCTAGATGGGCATCAGTACAAAAACTAACAGTTGTATTTTTAATGGGAGTTGGAGAGGGGAGACCGAATCACGTGAAGAAAATCGAAAAAGAAAGAGTTGGAGGGCAAGAAATCGAGAAGAGGTGATTGAAACATCTCTGTTATCTCTTATCTTTGGTGTCTTTCTATCTACTTTTCTCTCATTCTTTCTCTGAATTTTAGTCTACTATTTTAGTTTTCTTTTACGGATTTTTCTTGTAGTTTTCTTTATTTTCAGCCTTGTAATATGAATCACCTTAGGGTAAGGATTAGGGATGATCGTATTTAATTAAAGTTGTGATGGTTGAGGATTCTCTGTTCTTCTCTATTATTGTTTAAGTTTGGGTTTGTCTGGCCAACACACACCAAACACTGTTTTTTTTTTTTTTTGAAAAAAATAAGAGGGAACCGATTACTCAAAACCACGTTAGCCCATTGTTTGGGTTAGTAGCTAGCTAATTGGGGAGGTTAGGGAAAAAATCCACCTAATGAACACTTACAACAAGGTAATTAACATGAGGTTTAATGGGAATTAAACTATCGATTTAGGAGAGCTAGAAAGATTCCGTGTATTTTGTCGTATGGGTTGAGAGAGCAAAGCCCTTGCCTCAGCATTCTGTCTTTAGAAAAGTACAAATAATTCCTAATTCGAACTTATTTTCATTGCCTTGTTACAAATCTCTCTTACACTTTTCACTTGAGCATTTTCTATGTCTTATTGCCTTGTTCTTGCTTTTATTTTGTTGAAGCATAATTAGATTAGCTTTTCACCCAATTTTATCTAGTTACCTTATTGAGTTCATAAAGAATTAAGTTGAGCTTAGTAATTTTCATAATCCCTGAGGAAAACAATAATTTAATTATGTACTTGTTGCATTGACTATGTACACTTGTATAATCTTGTGTATAAATTATTGATTATTTTAGCAGCACATTGTGATGATGCTTATCAGATACGTCAAAATAAATTTATAAATCAACCACTAATTTGTAGCAATAGTGGACGAGTCGAACACATGGAGGTGAAACTGTGGCTATTTTGCTTTTTTTTTTTTTTTTTTTTAAGAACTGAGAGGGGAGAATTTTTATAGAAGGGAAAATAAATGGCGAGGAAATTAAATAAAACAAGAGCGAAGATTAAACTGGTTAAAACTTAACATACAATCGAAATTAGGGACAAAGGAAACTCACAAATTAAAGGGAATGCTAGCTCAAGGTAAATTGATCCGTTTTGCAACATTAATCACATGACTACTTAAAACGTAAATTAATACATGGTTTTAAGACTGATCAGCTCCCTAAACCTTCGAATGAGCTCTCCAAAGAATTGGGGTTCTAAGATACAGGAAAGGTCAGAATGCAATGGGTTAACACGGTGGGCCCTTCGAATTAAATTATCACATGCATACTAACTCTAGAGCCTACCTTGTTCTCGCAATTAAGTAGTCCTACTTAACTTGGCTGACGACAGCTACCAACCCCATTACTACTAAAATTAAGCTAGAGATTAAAGTTTCCCACAAAATACTACCATAGCAAAGCAAAACTCTAAATTAATACGAGTCGTCAATTCCATTAATAAAGAGTATGCTAAGACTTATACCCAAGAGTTAATATACCATAAAAGTCATACATTAATACTGAAAATAGTTACAAAATCCTCATAAATGTTGCAAAACCTCTCCATAATTACCTCAAACTAGCAGAGAACTCCTAGCTGAAAAGCGTTTCCATCAACTCTGGGGCCAAAATACAAGCCCAAAATACTCAAAATAGGAAGCAAAGTGTCTCAAAACTGACTAAAGGGAGGAAAAATTGAGAATGTGGGGCTGAGAGTCAAAACTTTTTTAGACTAAAATGAAAGAAATGTATTTATAGAAATCGAAGTAGCGTCAAGATGCTACAAGCAACATTTCGACACTACCCTTCATTAGACTAGCATCGAGGGGGGCTCGCCGCAGCTTCTTAGGACACTTACTATTACAGCGTCGAGACGTTGTTCTACATCTACGCATTCTAGACTTGCGACAGCACCTCAACGCTGTTGGACAACGTTTAGACGTTGTCCTGCACCCGAGGCTATTGTCTTGCAGCGTCGAGTGAGGCCTCCGCCTAGCGTCTTGACACTCCTTAGGGGAATAATCGTTAATCCTTCATATCTTTTCGGTCAGGTGACCAATTAACCTCCGATTTGGCTCATTTTCACCCTGATTCTACATTCTTTCCAAAAATAAGCCTTGCTCCCAATTTCTTAAAAAATATTCAATTAATTCCATGAAAAGGCAAGGAAAAAGCACAATTTAGGCATGAATGGGCATGTTCAAATTAATTCTCATCACATTGAAAGGCAACTGAAATGTGGGAGATTTATGAAAATATTTTTAGTTTAAAAACGAAGCACTAGTTCAGTGCAAGTGCACATTGTCGATGCAAATAATATAAAATTGAAAGTATTCCAAAGTATCGATTCGACAGGGAACATATACAACAAAATATAAAAGATAGAAAAAATTATTCTCAAATTGCAATTTCGGTAACCAAGGTTATAAAAATGTGGAGAGGTGTTGTTGCTAAAGAAATAAATTAAAAAACCAATAAGTATGAAAAAGGAATTCAAGTTGCTTATGCCCCTTTGGAAAGAAATGCAACTAAAATGCAATTGCAATCGTAGCTAACAAGAAAACTAAGTAAACTGAATTCGACTCCCATTCAATTTTACTTCAAAATCTTTTGGAGGTTAAGTAATTAAACCTATATTTCTATGGGTAATCTAACTTAGATAATTTCGCCCACAATTCTAGCAATTTTGGAGTCTCGCCCTATGTCTAGGGTCGATATTCATAACTTATTTTTAAGCTTTTTCCTCCATTATTTTTGTGACATCTGCCTCCCTTAACCTTTTTAATATGAAGTTTAAGCTTGACAAGCAACACTAGATAGCTAGCTAGGTTTACCCAACATTAAACTCAACAAAAATAAACAAAGTTCAAGCGTTAGCTAGATTACATGTGCTTTTAAGCTTTACATCTTTCCTCTAGGGCATTCACGAACTTGAACTCCTAAGGAAAACTTAGCTCATCATGAAAAGAGTGAAAATCAGTAAGTTAAAGGTTTGAAAATCCATAACAAAATTGAGAAGTGAAAGAGAAGAATTTCGGGTTCAATAAAGATTTAAGTAAATTGTACTATTAAAATGAACACTAACATTCAACAAAATATAATAAAATCTCGACTAATAGATCATTACAACAAGAAAAATATAATGAAAGGAAATGAACAGTAGATAGAACTTTAAAAACTAGAACAAAATAAACTTTAACAAAGCAGAAATTAAATTCTAAAAAACGGAAGAACACAATCTCTTTTTCATTTCTTACTCAATCGACTCAACTCCACTTTTTTCAAAGGGAATTGAACCTTCACTTCCTTCAACTTTTGTTGAGGAATGATTGAGTTTTGAAGTTCAAAGGGGCTGGAAAATAGAAGAAAAAATAGAAACAAATAGAAATAAAAAGGGCAGTGTGAAGGTCTCTTTCTTGCGTTAGAATCTAACACCCTTGCATCGTTTCTTCCTTCTTTTATAAGCTTCATGGGCTAGGATTTCCATAATTGTTCATGTGTAGCCTTGGGTCAACTTATCTTGCTGAATTTGTGGAGAAAAACCTTGCAAATCTCCCAAATTTACTCTAATCCCGTAACTTGTGCGATTTTCAGATCTGTGCAGAAATACAATTGCAATGCAATTACAATTCTGCTGCAATCGTTTTCTAGATCTTCCAGAATTGCAATTGTAGTTCTATTGCATTCTTCAAATTCATGCACAAAAACATCAAGTGTGGTTTTCATTTGCTTTCTTTTCTGCCTTACTTAATTTAAAAGGCTTCCAACAATAATTCAATTCTAACCAACTTTTTGCTAGCCTTTTTTATCTAATAACACACATAAAAAAACAAGAATAACTAAGTATAAATGTCAAATAATCCTCATAAATGAGAATTATCAGCAACATTAAACCAAATACGCTTGATCATATGGTGGAAATAAGCCAGGTTAAGCTTCAGGTTAGGCACACAAATACATTGGGCCAGTATTTGGAGCTTCCGTCCCAAACAGATAGGAGTAATCGGTAGGTCTTGAGTGCAATTAGGGAGAGGGTGTAGAAGGCCCTTCAAGGTTGGAAAGGGAAGTTTTTTTTTCAACAGATGGCACAAAAGTCCTCATCAAATCAGTTGCTCAAGCAATCCCTATTTATACTATGAGTTGTTTTAAATTTCCATTAAATTTTTGTAAGTGATCCCTATAATTTGTCCCCTAATTAACTTTCTTAAAAATCCGACATAATATTTGACAATAGTACATGTACAATTAATCTATAGTCAATTCGAGTACAACTCAATGAATAAAGTATCGATTACTTTCTTTAAAATTGAAAGTTCGACCCCCCACCCCACACCTATTAATGCAAAATATATATACATTATGTCTGTAGAATATATATATATTTATTGGATTTAACAATAAGACTGAAGATCTATGAGTTTTTTGTTTAGTTGAATTTGTGGATTTGTGAATAATGATATTCAAATAAAATTAGTTATATATCAAATATATTGAAACCTCGCTCAATATTATATTTTTAGTTTCATATATGAAAACATATATTTTTAGTTCATGTAAATTATTATGTTTATAATAAACTTATATAGTATATGTAGTATATATTATTCTAATGTACAAGTAGTAAATTTATATTCAAAATCAATGAATATGAAAAATGAAAACTAGTATAAACTATATATTATGTAGATAAATTACTCGAACTCAAAAAAATTACTCAACAAAATTAAACTTATATCTATGATATGTATTTTGTATATAATAATTATTTTTATTATTAAAAAATTAATATTTCGTGTGTGTATATATATATATTTGATGCTTTGATGCATTTATAAGCATCACCCAATCATGTACAAAAGAAATAAATGTATATTACTTATAGTACATTTATAATAAATTTCAAGCAACTTTATAATATTCAATAGGTATGTATAATTAATTGTATATAATTATTGTGGTAAGTAATAGATACAATCAATGTATTAAAATTTCATGTCGACATTTCCATTGACATTTCTATATGTATATGGGTTCGACATCGACATAAGGGGTGGATTGACATTTCCATTATACAGTAAAGAAATTGATAAAATATTAAAAAAAATAGCAACAAAAATGTAACTAATGGAAAACTAATACTAATAATAAGTATTTTAACTTATTTAAAAAAGGTAAAATATTTACTTATTAATTTTTTTATTTTTTTATTTTTTTTTCCAAAAATATCCATCGACATCGATAGTTTATCGATATTTCCATCGACATTTCCATAAAATTGAGACTTTGACATTTCCGTTGATATCGACATTTTAACTATTGGCTACAATAACATTAGAGGTCTATTGGGTGAGGAAAATGAGTTGGAAAGAAGAGGATAGGGATTCAAAAGTAATAGCTACGAATCATTTCAAACACCTTTTTACTTCTTCAATCCCCAATGATGAAGTAGTTGATATGGTTGTGGAAGCTATCCCAACGATGATTTCTGAGGATCAAAATAGATGTATGATAGCACCGTAGTAGTACTATGTTATTAACTTATTTCATGCTAATTTAGTTTCCCTTATGCGTTTATTTGTCTATTTTGTAGGGTTTGAGCAAGTCAGAGTCATTTGAAAGACTTTGGAAGAATCGAGCCTAAAAAGAAACTAATTGAGTCTATTTTGAGTGTTCGAATCGAGAAAATATCAAATCCAAGCTCAGGGAATCAAGTGCAGAGCATCTAGATGTTGTTTTGGGCATCAAGACGCCACTGCATAGCCAGATCAAGCTTGAAGATCTGTAGGAATAGTGTCTAGATGTCATTCCAAGCGTCTTAGACGTTGGGAATTTGAAGAAGCAAGGCTCACTCGACGCTGCAGAGAGGTTACCCTCAACGCCGACATCGTCGAGACGCTACCTAAATTTCACCAGATTTGTTCATTATTTGCAAAGGCAGCGTCTCGACACTATCCTTAGCGTCTTGATATTTCCTTGCCTTATTTAAACAACTTTTTACTTTAGGGTTAGGATCTTTTGGCCTCTTTGCCTACACATTTTTAGATAGTTTTTTTTAGACTTTTTCCCCTTTTCTCTTGAGATGATTATTGTATCAAATCGAACTTTGTTGAACTTGAAGAATTTTATGGAGATGCTCGGCTAAACCTCATGTTTCCAATTCAGAGGTCGATTGCAACCAATTGTAATGTTGTGAGGCTCGAACTTTAATGTAGTTTTCTTATAATTGCAATTGTTCTTTGATTCCTGTGTTTATTTTATGAGCATGTAATTTTTAATTGAATTGGCCTTGATCGCTTTATATGTTTGATTGCTATTCATGCTGCACGATCTGTAATTGCGTGTTGATTGAACCTTGTAGCGTTAGGATTATTACATGTGTGTATTTTATGGGTTTCCATAATTGCATAGCTTGCATGTTTAATTCTAGGAATTAAAGGAGCATCTTGGTTAGGTTGAAGTTATTTTATCTAATTGGCTCATCTTGATCTTTCCAAAGTACTTAATTCTTTTATCTAAATAATTTTGGAACAGTTTCGTTCAAATTGTCTAGGTAATTAATATTAACTTTGACGTTTGTTAGAGTTAATGATTTTAGGGGATTTGTTACTTTTCGGGGTTTCCTAAAAAGTTGACCAAGTGCTTGCATAATTAAGTTAAAATGTTTTGTGTGCCTATGATCAATTTTTCAATTGGATAAAACCATACCTTTGGATTAGATTTTGGTAAGATTTGATTTTTGCTCCTTTTTAATTCCTTGTTTCATTATTATTATTTTCTTAAATAAAAATTTCAAAAACCCCCCGTTTCACTTTTTTTTTTTATTGAAATTTAACCTTGAGAAAATAAACTTTTCTGGCTTCTTTGGGAAATCGACCTGGTCCACTATTTCTACAAGTTAGAGTAGGAAGTCAGTTTAATTTTGATAGGCCTTAACATCCTCACCAATGTATCTGTCGAGAGTTTTCAAAGGAGGAAGTTAAAGCAGGTTTAAAAAGTATGGCTCCTACCAAAAGTCACTGGACCTGATGGATTACAAGCAATCCTTTATCAGAAGTATCGGGACATCATGGGAGAGGATATGCTGAGAATTTGTCTAAATAGCTTGATTGGTGGTGATGGCCTACATTCTCTCAACAAAACCTATATAGTTCTCATCCCTAAAGTGAATATCTTACGGTCAATGAAAGATTAGGCCAATCAATTTGTGCAATGTCGTATACAAGATTATAGCAAAAACACTAGCCAACAATT
This sequence comes from Trichosanthes truncata, assembly GCA_033996785.1. NCBI lineage: Eukaryota > Viridiplantae > Streptophyta > Magnoliopsida > Cucurbitales > Cucurbitaceae > Trichosanthes > Trichosanthes truncata. The sequence continues at coordinate 5,442,354 of JAWPNB010000004.1, forward strand.
TAAAAACAATGCTTGACAATGTTATTTTCTTTGCTTAGTCTACTTTTGTCCTTGGAAGGTTAATCACTCATAACGCGATTATCTGCTTTGAGTATATTCATGCAATTTGAAACATGTGCAAAGAAAAACATGGGGTGGCAGTTACGAAGCTGGACATGAATAAAACGTATGATTAGGTTGAATGGTTTTATCTACCTCAGGTCATAGAAATATTAGGTTTCTCCAACCACTGGGTAACTCGAGTGATGACTTGTTTTGAATCAGTTCAATTTCAAGTGTGCCTTAATGGGTCTCCTCGTTAACCTTTCAAACCCAATAGTGGGTTAAGACAAAGGGACTTTCTTTCTCCCTACTTCTTTTTACTCTGTAGAAGGATTATCAACTCTCTTTACTCAGGAAGAACAATAGAGGACTCTCATAGGTTTGCAAATAAATAATTATTGTTATGTACCATCTTTTCTATGTAGATGATATCATCATTTTCTTTAAAGTTTCCTACCAAGATTGATTGGCAATCAAATAGACTTTTAAGATATATGAACTAGTGTTGGGACAAACTATAAACTTTGAGAAATCAGTATTTATGGTTAATTGATAACTCTCCAAATGAGAGTTATTAGCTAGTCTTTTATGCCTAAAATTTCCTATATTTGAGTAAATTGTTGATGTTTTTATGCTTGAATGCCCTAAATCTGATGTTTTATTGGAATAGTTTCTTTGTGGATCCTTAATTGTTGTATTTAAGTAATTTGGAGCTAAGAAAACAATACATGATGCTAATTTGTTGTTGCAGGTTGTGATTTTTATACGTTGTCAACAGAACTGTGAGGGAGGATTCTTTCATTGAAGGAACTACCGAGCAAAATAATCAGTATTTCGAGTGATTGACTAAAAACACGTGATACATCACATGAGAAGAGAATTCATTAATTGAGCTGGCATGAAGTTAATTAGATCGATGTCATCCATCCAATGAAAAATCGCCACGTGTCTTGTTTGACCTAGTTAGCCTTAAAATTGAGATGGACATTGGTACAAAACCTAGCAGTCTTATTTTTAATAAGAGTTGGAGAGGGGAGATCGAATCAAGAGAAGAAAATCGAAAAAGAAAGAGTTGGAGAGGAAGAAATTGAGAAGAGAGTGAAACATCTCTGCAATCTCTCATCTTTGGCGTCTTTCTATCTACTTCTCTCTCATTCTTTCTCTGAATTTCAGTCTTTGTTTTAGTTTTATTTTATAGCTTTTCCTTGTAGTTTTCTTTATTTTCAACCTTGTAATATGAACTAATCACCTTAGGGCGAGAATTAGGGATGATCTTATTTAATTAAAGTTGTGATGGTTGAGGCTATTTCGATATACATAGTAAGGAGGAAGGAGAAAAATAAGAGGTGGAAATGCTGGAGAAAAACCCTTAGTTTCTATATATTGTGATTGAGAAAGCATCAACCATATATAGAGGCTTTGGGATGAAAAAACTCCTACAAAAACAAGGAATATACAGTACTGGATTTACATCTTGAAAAACGTCTATAACAAAATAACAAACTGATACACCAAAAAATAGGGAGCTTAGCCATACTAATTCATTAGCAATGGTGGCAAGGCAACGATATTCAATTTCTGTACTCGACCGAGGTTGTTTCTTGGAACCCCATGTAATAAGGTTACCACCAAAGAACACACAAAAGCCAAAAGTAGACTTACAATCATCTGGGTCAGAGGCCCAATCAACATCAGAAAAATCATGAATAACCAACTCCTTTGGTCAAGAAATAAGAAAACCATGGTCAATTGACCCCTTTAAATACCGCAAAATCCGTTTAACTAATTTCCAATGAAGAATGGTGGGAAAGTGCATGAATTGACAAGCCTAGTTAACACTAAAGGAAATTTCAAGGCGTGTTAAAGTTGCATATTGTAGGGCTCCTACTGATAGGAATGAACTCTTCATCCCGCAGCGGAAGCATTGGATTGTCTTTGATTTATTTAGAATTAAACACAAAACTAAGGTTAAGCAAACATACATTAGGATTATCATGGAGATATTTCTGGCAAGTCTTTATCTCTTCCACAAAGTCTTCCTAGCTATGACTCGAACACAAGACCAAGGCTTGTGTGAGCCTCTTGAAAGAAATTCACAAAGAATTGGAGAGGAAGAGGTCTTGAGAGAATTCTCTAATTCTCTCTATTGAGGAGATGTGTACTATGAAGAATCCTCAATGACTTACCCCTAGGGTCCTATATATAGTGGCCTAGGGAAGATAATTAAATAATATATTAAAATATATTTATCTAACCAATTTGAATCTTATTCAAACCTTTAAAATTCTCCTACGACATCTATTTCTTAATTTGAATCCAATTCAAATTTAATGAATATCTTTTCTTTAATGTATCTAATATAAATTAATTATTTTTAATATTCAATGTATCAAATACAATAAATATATTTTCCTCTTTTATATTTAATATATCTAATATATTAAATATTAATTTGAACACTTCAAATTAAATATTAATTTGAACATTTCAAATTTTTCTTTCAACTAAATTGATCTTTTAGTATTACTATGAGCTAACAATGGGACTTTATGGACCTACAGATTATAAGCTCCAATTATACAAAATTAATTAATTAAACTCTTTAATTAATCAATTTTCATTCATTAACTCTAGGGTCACTCCACTATAGACCTAGAGTTGTACTCTTATTCACTGTAGGACAAGTTGTGTCCATAGATATAATCATTACATGCAAGTCGATCCTTCACGAGTTGTTCGTAACTACAGCTAGGTCAAAAGTCCGTTTTACCCCTATGATTACATCTTGCACCTTAAGTACCACTGATCCTCTAATGAACAATCTGTTTATAATCTAATTATAAACTAAGTCCCTTTCGGGCCAATGAGAGGGTGGGGCCCCATTGTTCAAGTCCCGAAATCATCACTTAAGGGAACTACTCATCTACTTACCTATATAGGAAGGAGTGAATTCCATCTTGTGAGATTATGTTTCCAGCTCCCTATTTGGTCAAGTCCCCAAAATGGTAGGCATATTGAATCGGCTACAAAAGCCACTCTCACCCATGCAAATAAAAGGACAAGCCCTCACAGACAGGAGTTCATAACTCACTCAGGATTAAGATCGAGTCGCATATGATCATCCTGATGAAATATTAATCTTCTCAATTAACGAATTTATAAAGAGAGATTAAATATTTCATGGTCCAGTCTTATACAAACTCATTGTATAAAATACCCCCACTCACATGTCTCTACATGAATGATTTGGATCAAATCATTTATAACTATTACAAAGTGGGCCGTATCAATAGGGTTATCAAGATAAGGTACCCAACCTTATCCATATACTATGACCCTTTAGGTTATTTCTTGAACATGATCCTCTCGTATGTCAACCACATACTGTTCAAGATTACACTAATAACCTTGGATTTTTCATATAATGGATAATATTATATTGCAAATAAAATAATCAAAATTATTATTTATTATTAAATAAATTATTAATTACGAGGCTTTAGGGCATAAATTCCAACAATCTCCCACTTACACTAAAGCCGGCGAGACATGTATCCTAGGGCATACTATATACCCAACATGTTCTCTCACTTGCCCTAGCAAAGATGAGACATGTCTCGTAATCCTAGACATTCTAGGTGACCCTCAAACACTTTAGCCTGAAGAATCTCTTTATATAGATCCAAAGGACTGTCATTAAAAAGCCATCTTAGTCACTACTATGATGCTTTCTCTCTCTCGATATGATTCCCTATACATTGGTGTTTTGTAATTTTCTTAATATTAGTCTTTGCACTGCTATTATCATAATAAAGAGGATAGACTAAATCATATCTGAAACACATTTCAGATCTTCAAGGAACTATTTGAGTCAGACAAGTCTTTTTGTTGCTTCACAAGCAAAACAATTTAACTTGTATATCATACTCCACCACTTAGGGTAAAACTTATCCTTATATAGATTGCCTAAATCTTTGTAAGAACCAGTGTATATTGTAAAGATCAAATCTTTAACTCTATACACAAAAATTTCTAATCATCCATAGATAATTTGAGAAATTTTTTAATTTTCTACTCAATGGTCATACCATTCGTGTAACTGATATATGCTAACCAATTGTATATTAAATGTTTAGTCTCATTTATGCATATCATATACTCTCTTGAGGTGTCTTAGGATACACTTCCTTAGACATAAATGTCAAATCTTTGACAGCAATTTTGTCAATATAAGATGTTTGAGACAAAGTTAACATTTTGTCCTTAAAATCTTCATTTTGGACATGTAAAATATACTGAGTCATTCAAATCACTTATTTGAAATTGGTTACTTAATCAACTTTTTATGTTAGACATCTTACATCATTCATAATGGGTAAAAATATCACCAACATAAAACATGAAAAAAATTCACTAAGCAATTAATGATTTTCTTGTCTATACAAGCTTCATTAATATTTATCCAAAGTCATAGATTTTGATACTTTTATGAAACCTTATATTCACAGATCTAATGGTAAAATTCATTTCATAAATGAACCTTTACTATTTCGCAAACTTTTTGCTTTTGATATTTGAAAATAAACATATCTGATTGATTTGTGTAGATGCATTATCTAAGATTTCTTTTCATAAAAGAATTCTAAATATTCATCATTTTTTTTATATCACATATGTAACAATGAATTAAATAATGCTTACAGACTTCAGTATGGCAACAAGTGAGAAAATGTACTCGCAGTCTACTTTCTCCTATTAGGTTTAACCATTTGCCATTAGTCTCACTTTGCAGGTAATAAGCCTTCAACTTTGTCATCTAACATGAAAATTTGGGCTTCAATTAAGTCCTTGTAAAGGTTGAGTCATCTCATAACTCTCCCACTACAATGAGGCTTATCCAATTCATGACTATGATCCATTTGACTTTCAAATATAATTAAATTGTTAACAACTTTTGTTAACTCTTTAGTGGCTTCACTTGGAACCAATTTATTACACTATCTCACCTTATTAAAGGTTTGTAGTCTTTTATTTGACATTTCTTATAAAATTGATATTTGTCATACAAATACCTTATTCGTTTTAGAACTACATAAAAGACCACTTTATACTCCTTAGGGGTGGCCTACACTTAGGCTTATCTTTGAACATATACAAGCTTTTTAGGCTTGTGTTCAGCATGTGAGCTTAACATTCCCAGATGGTGAAGTGTTGTAAACTAGCTTTACTACTCTTCTATAATCTTTAAAATTGTCTCGTAGACACTTTTAGAGGGAATCATGTTCACCATGCAATCTCTATTGCATTTCCTAACCGAAGTATGGTAATGGTGTGTAACTCATTACTAATGTGACCATGTCTAACAAGGTCTTGTTTCTCCTCTTGCAGCATAATTTCACAAAATTGCACTTGGTATTAAGATAATTGGGATAAAAACCCATTTTCTATCAATTAGTTTTAGTACGTAAGGTTCCTGTACTTTCTATTATGATCTGATCATAATATCTTGATAGATTTAATTACCTAATCGATTTTTTAACTTTAGTCTTAATTTTCTTGAACATTTCAAAAATTTAGACTTATGTTGTATTAGGTAAAGATACTTGTACCTTGAATGATCATCAACTAGAGTGACGAAATATTCATGACTTTATTTGACATTTACATTCACCAGACCACTTGGGTCAGAATATGTAAGCCCAAAGTATTCTTTGGCGTTCTAGCTCTATCTAATAAAGGCCTAATGATTATCTTGCATGAAAGGCAAGATCTACAGACATGTAAAGTAATTAACTAACTTTTTAGAGAATTACCTCTTACTAGTCTTTTCATTCTATTCAAGTTGATGTTAATCAACCTTAACAACGAAAGTCAATTATCATCTTTTAGGAGAAAACAATGTCTTTCTATTCTAGATTCTATAATCCTGAATATCCCAGTATTTTGTAGTATAGTATATGCCAACATTTTTAACATATACAAATTGTTCTTATTTTCAGCTGAATGTATCTTCAAACAATTTTGAAAATATAAACTTTAATACTTCAAAGTAATTCATACTATATGAACATTTTTGTAATAAAGTTCGAGAAATTGAATTTCTCTTATGGTTACTAAAAACACCATATTCAGCATTATGTAACAATTTTTACTTAATGACATCTTAATGTCTCTCACTACACTAATTGAGATAGGTGTCCTGGTGCTAACTTGTAGAAACTATTCTACATGTTAAGTATTTTCCAAGAATTACATATTAAATGTAATGAAGAATAAATCTTGATAATAGATCTTATATCGACTATCTAGGTGACATTATTTATATTCCACCAAAAATCTAGTAAATCAAATTTACTTTCATTTATATTTTTCTTCCTAGAGGTATTTCAAAAATTCCTCTTATTATGACTGTCCTAGCTAATTTAGGAACTATTTCCTTTTATATAGCTTCAATCATTTTGTTTCTTTACTTGGATTTTTGTAATACTTAGTTTTGAGATCATTTAGACAACTTTCTAAATTTAGCTTATGTTGACTTCAACATCTCATATGTTGTTGTCATTTTCTTTATCTTCTAAATTTGACATCTAACATGTCAACTAGGAGAATACGTACAAGCTATCTCGTTTACTTTTGATTCATTAATCACATGCTTCACGAACAATTTGAATAGCATTAGCAACAGGTTTTGAGAATATTTCTCAATAAAGACAAATTCAAAATTTTACACTACCATTATAGTGTTAATGTTACTTTTTCCAAGTAATAAAATTTTCTCAATTTGACTTATCAGTAATAAAATTAAAAATTATGAGAGAAACTGACATAATATTGAAATATATATATAATTTAACATCATGCAAACAAATATCCATTCAATTTTAGCATAGAAATCAAACAATTTGAAAAATGAACCCTATAAATCATTTCTAATGCTATGGTACTTTAGTGAGTTAGAACAAGTGCCGCCGTAGGGTAGGTCAAGTATTCCTTCACTAAATTGAGACAATCTCAACCAAGTATTACACTAGAATAACTCTTATTCCTATAATATTTAGTTACCATTAGTTTGGTCAATGACATCATTAACAACTTTAATGAGCCATTTGTAAGTGTGACCCATAATTTTAGATCCCGTAGTTTTATCCCAACAAGTGCCGCCGTAGGGTAGGTCAAGTATTAGAAACAAAACTGCAATCTTATCCTTCTCAGGAGTTCACCCTGATATTGACCCATGCAAACACCTTCCGTAGGGGGACGGTCCAAAAGCCGCCACGATGCCCCGCATGAATCTCATGATGTAAACTAATGATGGAGACCGTAGGATATGTTGACACATTTCCTTCTCCCACTTACTATAATACTTTCTCAAAAGATTCACCATGATATTGATCCATGCAAACACCTTCCGTAGGGAGGACAGTCCAAAAGCCGCCACGAGGCCCCACATGAATCTCACGTTGTGAATCAATAATAAAGACCGTTGGATTTTTGACATGTGTCATTCTCCCACTAAGTATTTTGAAATAGGGTTTTCTCTTACTTAGACAAATTAGGCTAATCTCATTTATCTAAGTTCCTCAATCTATCATTCACAACTCTTATGTTGGTTAGATTGATTTTAATGTGAATTACCAAGTTTTTAAACTATTTCAAAAAAAAAATCACATTATGACCATGCTTAGTGAAAATAAATAAAATTTGACTAATTCAACTCCCAGGTCGGTTCCCAGTTAGAGGTGTTCCCTTTCGATTAGCTTAAATACCCCAGTCTAGATAGAACCTTCCATAGACAAAGTTCCCTTATAGTCAATTTTTATTTCAAATTCATTAATCTTTAATGAACTATTAATTAAATAGATTAATGAAGCTTAGTGAATTTAATCAATATTTTTAATCTTATTAAAAACTAATTCCCTTTATGGATAATCTTAAAATTCTACAATTTTAAACCCTTTAGAATAAAAAATTATCCTAAATTCTAACCCCATTAGAAACCAATAAAGATAAATTAAATTCAAATTTTAAACTATTGAAAACGTGAATTGGAATATCTTTATTTTTAAAGAAATCATAATCCTATTAGGAAAAACATGCATTCTAATTAAGAAAGCAAATATCCTAATTTAATTTTCCAATCGATTTCCAAATATAACAATTATAGCTAAAGATATGGAAAATATAAATTAATTAGGAAAACATCTTATCTCTATTAGGAAACAACCTAATCAAAAATTCAAATATAACAATTATATCAAAGATAAGATAAGATGCATGATCATGCTTAACCTATGGTGGGATTTTAATCTAAATGACATACTTTATGCAATAATAAAATAATTTAAAGCATCCATCACATGCATAATTAAATTAAAACTAGCAAAATTGACTGGCAAATTTGGCATACCCTAAGAAATTGAGAAACAATTTAAATTACAATAATTTAAATCCAAGACATATTTTGGTTTTCAATATCTTTTCCTTCTTGAAACCATTCTAAATTAGAATTTCAATTTCAATTTCACGCTACTTATTTGAAATCCAATTTCAAAATCAATTGAAATCTAATTTTAATTTTACATGGCTTATCGTGAAAATCAATTGAAATCCAATTTAAATATCATTAATGAATTTTTCAAAATCCACTTCAACCGATTGCTCCGAATTGGACCTTCATTAGTAGTTTCATGCATGTATATTCTCACTGCTTCGTTCATAACAAGCCGCCAAATAGGATATCTTTTTCGGAACAACACATTTGTGCACCGCTTTTATTCTTGCCTGATTGCCGTTGGAACCCAATTTGCGTGAACCATCATTAACACAAATTCACATCTTGATTATCAATTAGAATCATAAGATCTTATTTGGCCTTCAATTGTGTTGTTGTTGTGTTGAAATACAAGTTTCAATTATCTTGAGTCGCATGTCTACGAAATTAATCCACCATGACAAAACTAAATAAATAAATTATAAATAAAACACAATTGAATATCAATTTGATTGCAACTTGGGACTTCACTAACTTGACTTTCAGCCTGCAAGTTGAACTACTATGGATGGAGGAACGCACTACCATGACTTACTCAACACCAATTGAAGTTACAACTTGAATGCACGAATTTGAAGTTTCACCACTTCTAACACCTCACGCTTCAAGATCTTACTGCCAGCGAAACTTGCTTCCAGCTTTGAATTCATATGTGAGGCACTAATGAACTTCAAGTATACTTATATATTGAAGTTTCTGCTGCTGTATACTTCTTTCATCTTTACCTTGGTTCATCACCAAAAGCAAGTGGTTGAAAACGATAGGTTCTTCTCAATTAAAAAAAAAATACAAAAAACCCTAACCCTTATGGGCCTTACAAATGATCTAATCAAAAAGCAATAAAGCTAATGCCAAATAACCTAAACAATCAATTTGCAATTCACATATATCACATGTATAAAATTAAAATACCCACCATACAAAATTTTTAATTCTAAATAAAATTCAAAGATTGCTCTTACGCCAATTGATAGGAATGAACTCTTCATCCCGCAACGGAAGCATTGGATTGTCTTTGATTTATTTAGAATTAAACACAAAACAGGACCAAGGCTTGTGGGAGCCTCTTGAAAGAAATCCACAAGGGATTGGAGAGGAAAAAATCTTGAGAGAATTCTCTAATTCTCTCTATTAAGGAGATGTGTGCTATGAAGAATCCTCAATGGCTCACCCCTAGGGTCCTATATATAGTGGTCTAGGGAAGATAATTAAATAATATATTTTAATATCTATATTTATCTAACCAATTTGAATCTTATTCAAACCTTTAAAATTCTCCTATGACATCTATTTTTTAATTTGAATCCAATTCAAATTTAATAAATATCTTTTCTTTAATGTATCTAATATACACTAATTATTTTTAATATTCAATGTATCAAATACAATAAATATATTTTCCTCTTTTATATTTAATATACCTAATATATTAAATATTAATTTGAACACTTCAAATTAAATATTAATTTGAACATTTCAAATTTTCTTTCAACTAAATTGATCTTTTAGTGTTACTATGAGCTAGCAATGGGACTTTATGGACCTACAGATTATAAGCTCCAATTATACAAAATTAATTAATTAAACTCTTTAATTAATCAATTTTCATTCATTAACTCTAGGGTCACTCTACTATAGACCTAGAGTTGTACTCTTATTCACTGTAGGACAAGTTATGTCCATAGATATAATCATTACATGCAAGTCGATCCTTCACGAGTTGTTTGTAATTACAGCTGGGTCAAAAATCCGTTTTACCCCTATAATTACATCTTGCACCTTAAGTACCACTGATCCTCTAATGAACAATCTGTTTATAATCTAATTATAAACTAAGTCCCTCTCGGGCCAATGAGAGGGTGGGACCCCATTGTTCAAGTCCCGAAATCAGCACTTAAGGGAACTACTCATCTACTTACCCTATATGGGAAGGAGTGAATTCCATCTTGTGAGATTATGTTTCCAGCTCCCTATTTGGTCAAGTCCTCAAAATGGTAGGCATATTGAATCGGCTACAAAAGCCACTCTCACCCATGCAAATAAAAGGACAAGCCCTCACAGACAGAAGTTCATAACTCACTCAGAATTAAGATCGAGTCACATATGATCATCCTGATGAAATATTAATCTTCTCAATTAACAGATTTATAAAGAGAGATTAAATATTTCATGGTCCAGTCTTATACAAACTCATTGTATAAAATACCCCTACTCACATGTCTCTACATGAATGATTTGGATCAAATCATTTGTAACTATTACAAAGTGGGCCGTATCAATAGGGTTACCAAGATAAGGCACCCAACCTTATCCATATACTATGACCCTTTAGGTTATTTCTTGAACATGATCCTCTCGTATGTCAACTACATACTGTTCAAGATTACACTAATAACTTTGGATTTTTCATATAATGGATAATATTAGTATTGCAAATAAAATAATCAAAATTATTATTCATTATTAAATAAATTATTAATTACGAGGCTTTAGGGCATAAATTCCAACACCTACAACACTGCGATTTAAATGCACATTCGTAAATAGTTCACCTGAGCACGTAGACACAAGAACACCACTTACCATTGGTGTGGCAATGGCCTTAGCCTCAGTCATTTCTATGCGTTCTAGTAAATCAAAAATATATTTGGACTGAGACAAAAAAAAAAGACCACTAGCAAGAGGATATGAGACCTCTATTCCCAAAAAATAACTCAATTTTCTCAAATCTTTCAAAGTAAACTTGGCATGTAAAAGATTGATAAGTTTAGAAGTAGCAGAAGAAGGTGACCCACAATAATAATGTCATCCACATATATGAGAATATAGCAACAATGAGTAAATGAGAATTTTAGTAGCTATGAAGCATTAGCCTTAGAAGTGTTAAAACCTAGAGAATGCAAAACAAATGCTAAGACTTTCATACCATGCCCGAGGTGCCTGCTTAAGCCCATATAGGGCTTTACGAAGGTGGCAGACCAAAGGAGAAGACCCAGAAACTTGAAAACCTACAGGTTGCTCTATAAACACAGATTCAGTCAAAGTATTGTGTAAAAAGGCATTATTGATATCAATGTGTTTAATAATCCAGCCATATGTAAGAGCTAAGGTAAGGAGAACACGAATGGTAACAGGCTTAACCACAGGACTAAAGGTTTTAGAGTAATCAAGGTTGACAGTTTGGTGAAATCCCCTCGCAACCAAGCGTGCCTTATATTAAGCAATAGAACCATTAGAGTTTCGTTTGATCTTAAAAACCCATTTGCAACCAACAATTTTTTTATCAACTGGTTTAAGAACTAAATCCCATGTATAGTTTTTAACAAAGCATCATATTCTTCTTTCATTGCTTGTTTCCAATGAGCATGTGTAAGAGCCTCATTAACTGTTGGTGGTTCAGTTTCAGCATAATTCACAAGAAAAGCCTTTGGTTAAACAATTCTCTTCTTGCCCCGAGTAATCATTGGATGAGAATTAATAACCACATTGGAAGGTGGTGGTGGTAGTGGTGGGGAGGTAGATGGCTGATCATGTGGGACAGAGATTGTCTCGGGTTAAGCAACATCATGTTTAGTGGGACGTGGAGCAGTCTGCTGTGATGTTGAGGGAGCATTTTGGGTAGTTGGAGCAATTTGTGATGATGTTGAAAGATCATTTTAGGTGGCTCGAAAACAGGTAATTAAGGATGAAGCTGGTTAGACTGAACTGGAGGATGAAGACTAGCACTTGGACTTAAAAAGAGTAACATAGGAAAAAAAAGGTTTCATCAAATAAGATGTGAAGAGAGACAAAGATTTTTTTCATCACTAGAAAGACATTTATACCCTTTGTGAGAAAAAATATAAACCAAGAACAGACAAGGTGAAGACCGAAAGGAAAGCTTATGGGAATTATAAGGTCTTAAGCATGGAAAATACTTGCAACCAAAAGTAAATAAAGCCAAGTAGTTTGGCTTTTGGTGAAAAAGTTTCTCCAAGGGACTGATATCATGAAGGATTGGGGTTGGCAAATGATTGATCAAGTAAATTGTTGTAGCAAAAGCACCATCCCTTGGAGTAGCACTTGGCCATAGATTTAGTCCTTCACATAACAAAGAGTTGGATGAAACTCAAAATAAACACCATTATCCATTGCAAACTGACAAACGCTAATAAGATTTTTGGTTATAGTAGGGACATGGAGAAGGTTATTTAAGAATAAAAAATGATTTGAGTGAGAATGGGAAGAAAAGGAAGAGAAGCCATAATGAAGAATAGGAAAACATGCTCCATTTCTCACATGAAATTGATTTTCTCCATTGTACTCCGATCCAATTGAAAGATTACTGAAATTATTTGTCAGGTGGTTTGTTGATCTCGAGTCAGGATACCAAGCACTCTTATGATTAAAATTAGGGGTAGCAACCATAGCAGACATTTATTGTACATGAGATTGATTAGTGGGTAAATAATTTTGGTGAGAAAATGAACCTGAATGGAGCCGCTGGTTTGCTGGAGCATATTTGAAATAACACTTGACAACAGTGTGACCAAACTTGGTACACAATTGACACTGAGGCTTAGACCGATTGTTCCACGAGCACCCACCACAGTTAGATCGGCCACCTCCTTTGTGATTACTCATTCCCCTCTAACCTATATCATAATTTTGAGTAAATTAAGACCCATTAAATTTATGGGTGTTACCATCCTTTGAAATTGAGTGAGTAGCAAGATTTGCTGTCGGAAGGTTTTTTGAGGGAGCATTTTTGTTCTCAATCCGATTTTCTTGGGTTAACAGAAGGGCCATCACATCTTGTAGAGCTTGGGTATCTGTTTTGGCAGAGATAACCAAAACCATTGCTTCATATTATGATCCCAGACCATCGAGAATATACATGATGTGGTCTTCAACTGGAACCGATTTACCAACAGAGGAGAGAGCATCAACGCATTGTTGAATTTTCGCAAAATATCCCTTCAACTGCAGACCTCCTTTCTTCATATTTTGCAACTTTGATTTGTATTTCATTACTTGAGCAAGATTCCAAGCAGTGTAGATTTTGTGTAGAGAGCTCCAAATTCCTTTTGTTGATGTACAATGGAGCATTTGATTTAACACATCTTCTGACATCGAATCGAGAAATCATGAGGAGATGAGACAATCTTGTTTTTTCCATTGTTTGAACTCTGGATTTAGAGTTTTTGTGGTGGATGATTCTGCTTGTCTTGAAGAATTTCCTTGGGTCGTAATGAACTTCTTAGGTGGTTTAATTTCAATATCAAGATATTCTTCAAGGTCATAGCCTTCCAGTACTGTGAGAATTTGAAATTTCCATATGAGAAAATTGTCATCATTCAATTTGGCAATTGAGATCTTATTACCATGACTGAAAATTTGGATGGATTGATTATTGTTGTCTTCCATTGAGATGCCTGAATAACTCGCAGAGGAGGTCATCGAAAAAGAAAATAAACGCAAAGAGAGAGAAAAATAATAATTTTACCCACAGAGGGATTGAGTTGTCTTTAGACTAGGCTTTGATACCATATTTCGATATACATAGTAAAAACCCTTAGAGGCTGTTTGAGGCAAGGGTTATAATAACCCGTGTTATAATAACTTGTGGAGTACTCTGCACCCCAAACATTGACTATTATAACCCTAGACTAAACAACTCTGCATTTTAAATAATATTATATTATTTCACAGACTATTATAATCCATGTTATTATATACCACTCAGTGCCCCAAACAGCCCTTTATTTTCTATATATTGTGATTGAGAGAGCATCAACCATATATAGAGGCTTTGGATAAAAAAATTCCTACAAAAAACAAAATATACAGTAATAGATGTACATCTTGGAAAACATTTATAACAAAATAACAACTTGATGCACCAAAATAAAATAATCTCCTAAAAATTGGGATTTACAACACGAAATATTCAACCTAATGGGCTATCTTAACAAAGGCTTCTCTGTTCTTTTCAATCTAATCTTTGAGTGTTTTTATTATTTAAGTTTGAGTTTGTCTAGCCAACACACACTAAATAATATATATATATATTTCTTTGAAAAAAATGAGAGGGAACCGATTACTCAAAAATACGTTAGTCCCTTGTTTGGATTAGTAGCTAGTGGGGAGGTTAGCGATAACAACCCATCTAACACACACTTACAACAATGTAATTAACGTGAGGTTTAATGGGAATTAAACTGTCGATTTAGGAGATCTAGGAAGATTTCGTGTATTTTTTCATGTGGGTTGAGAGAGCAAAGCCCTTGCCTTAGCATTTCGTCTTTAGAAAAGTACAAATAATTCCTAATTTAAACTTGTTTTCACTGCCCTGTTACAAGTCTCCCTTGCGCTTTTCTTTTGAGCATTTTTTGTGTCTTATTGCCTTGTTCTTACTTTTATTTTATTGAAGCATAATTAGATTAGCTTTTCACTCAATTTTATCTGGTTACCTTGTTGAGTTCATTAAGAATTAAGTTTTTACATTGGCTAAGAAGATTATTCTCACTTAATTTCGTAAACTTGATCTAGGTGTTACCACGTTTTAAATTTTCATTGATATGTCTAACATTTCTATCGACATTTTCATATATGTCTATGGGTTCAACATCTATATGAGGAGTGAATTGACATTTTCGTTATATCATAGAAAATTAATGAAATGCAACTATGCAAGAAAATATCACTAATATGGACCTAATATTAACAATATGAAATTTAAACTTATTTACAAAGGCTTAAATGCTTATTTGTTAATTTAATTATTTTTATGAAATTTTTATATTTATAATTTTTCTAGAAATATCCATTAACATCGACATTTCCATAAAATTGAGATTTTGATACTTATGTCGATATTGACATTTAAAACCTTGGGTGTTGCATCAAGTAATTTTCTTTAAAAACCAAGTAATTTTCTTAAAAACCCAAGAGTACGTTGTCTTAACAAGACTTCTTGATATCTTTTTTCCTTTTTCTCCATTTTTTCTCTCTCTTTTTTTTCCATAAAAAGTGACTTTAAATTTGAGTAACAGTATAGATAGCTATATGTAAATGATCATTTTGAAATATGACCAAGCAACTATAATCAATCCTTCAACACCCCAAATCGGTCAAAACACCCAAAATTCTTCTCTCTCACCATGTCAATTAGAACTCTTTGATCAATGTTCAAAAATGCAACCTATCATCATTCAGTTACACATCAACAGCAACATACAAAAGCAAGCGCAAGGGGTCGTCAAACTTGCAGCCAACAACTTTCCTCAACAGAGAAATAAGAACTCTAGTAAAACAAATGGTCCCAAAGGTCATCCTCCACTGTCGTTTGTAATTTTTTGTCATAGCCGAGCATCCTTCATGATAAACTTCAACTATCTCATCGATTTTTTGTATGTACATTTCAACGCCATGGATACAATTAGAGAAGGTTCAACGATAAAAATAATGGATGAAGAAAAAGAAACCAAAAAGATAAAAATGAAATTCAAATATCTAAATCTGCAAATGCATAATTTTACGAGATTTGAAAATCCTAAGTTTGAATTTTAAAATTCATATCATACGACTTTTGGGTAAATCTTTAGTTAGAGCTTTCGATTGACATCCAGTTTATTTTGTTTGTAAGGTAAACAAGTAAAGGTTAGATTTGAACCAATTCTAAATTAGCCTTGTTGGCCCGGATCAAGCACACCCAAAGAATGTAAGCTTATATTGGGTCGGCCCAACTTCCAATAGTGATCAGCCCACAGTCTTGAATCCTTGCCTCCTTGGATAAATTTTTGGGTTAAGACTTTGATTGAGCTTTTGAATTGACCTCTTTAAATTATTTATAAAATTATATTTTTTTTTTTAAAACAAGTTATTTGAATTTTATGTTTTGTTTTTTAAAAAATATTTTTGAAATTCTATCCAATGTAAAAATATATATAGGTTTTTCTTTAAAAGAAAAAATATAGGTTTTAATTTTTTTTTTTCTAATTTTGAAGATTTAATTAAGATTTTAAGAAACACTTTAATTTAACTTGATCAATTTTAACTATATTACATAATTTTTATGTTTATTTAATAAAAGTACTTAAATAAATAAAACATAAATTACCATTATTATAGGTAGATTTGAAAATTTAAAATTATACAAACGCAAATTTGTTAAAAGTTATTCACAACTACATTTTACCTTTTAATATACTTGTTGGAAATAATACGGTGTGTATAAGAATTGAGTAACAATAGCAAATTTGATTACAACTTAACTGACAACAAACAATTACATGTGCAAACAATAGTACAAACACTGTATGTAACAACAGTTTCAAAACTCAAGAACAAAAGATAATAAGTAGTTGAGGCATGCTTACAAAGCGTTGTCCTGAAAGCAATTATTCGTTCTGCACGAGTTGCAAGCAGACTACAACGATCGTCTCAGCATGATACAATGACTAACTCTAATAGAACAGCAACCTTGAACTTATTGGATTTTGCAGAACTTTTGGATACTTGCTCTCAACTTGACTCAAGATTAAACAGAAGAAAGAAAGGATAAAAGAACTCTTCAATTGGAATGAGATACTCCAAAATGGAATGAGATGCTCCAAATGAATAAACAAGTTGCTATTTATAGGCTAGCAACTTAGTAACTCTTCAAAAATAAAATTAATATAAACAATATGAAACGTGCATAAAAATTAACTCAATTGTGTAGTTACTTATAAAAATTCTAACATAACTCAACAAATTTAACATTTAAGTTAAATTTGCAAAAGAAACATCAACACATTTTAATGTTTCAAACTATTTTGAAACTTTTGAGATTCCAGTCAAGTAACAACAATGTAAATGAAACATCAATTCATTTTTTATGTTTCAAACCAACACTTTCTTTCACAACTTTTACTATAAAATCCAACAATCCCCCACATGAAAGAAAGTTTGAAAATCAAAACAAAATCGTTGGGAGCAAACAAACAATCTATGCATCAGGATAGGAATCTTCTAGACTTAAACCTTCCTTAGTGAATATCCATCGAACTTACCAAAGAAATAGTGAGACCAGCTCTGGAACTATCCTTTTCATTGGTAAATTGAGACAACGGACATCACACATAACTCATCTTGTATCTTTGAGTTCTATACGTTTGTGTCCATTTTGGTCTTGGACAAAATTCAGAATTCATGAAGGCTTTAGAGAACATAAGTCATTTTAAAAGTCCTCATAGAAGCGACCTCACTTCTACTTTCACATAGGTGATATTGATTAAGAGTATTCTGTCATTACTCCTTTTATAAACAAGATATCAACATGACCTTAACATCAATAGATCACACACTCTACAACATCATAGAAATAGGAAGAAACTATAAGCTTCTTAGTGTGTCAACTATAAATTATCCAACCAATTTGCCTATTGAACCTAGATCTTGGGATCTTTAGTCAACTAGGTTAGGTTACAATCAGATAATTTATTTCATAGGTTTTAGCCCCATTTCTATTGACGTATATGTCACTTGCTCTCTTGATAATCCTTTCGTGAAAGGATCTGCAATATTCTCTTTTGATTTCATATAATCAATGGAAATAATTCCATTAGAGAGCAATTGTCTTATCAAATTATGTCTACGTTTTATATGTCACGACTTCCCATCATAGACATTATTCTTGGCCCTCATAAAGGCCGTCAAACTATCACAATAAATACATATTGTGCTTACAAGCATTGCCATAATGGAATATCTTCAAGAAAATTTCTAAGTCATTCAGCTTCTTCTCTAGCTTTATCAAGAGCTATAAACTCTGATTCCATGGTAGAACGTGTTATACACGTCTATTTTGAAGATTTCCATAATACAACTGCTCCACTTAAGATAAAAATATACCCACTGGTTGATTTAGTCTCCATGCTATTAGAAATTCAATTAGCATCACTAAATCCTTCCAGTACATATGGATCCCTCGTATAATGCAATCCATAATCTAAAGTGTACTTCAAGTACCTTAGAACTCTGACTAAAGCATTCCAATGATCATGCCCAAGATTGCTGGTGTATCTTGCTAACCTTCCTACTGAATAGGCAATATCATGTCTTGTACAATTCATATGTACATTAAGCTACCAACAACTCTAGAGTATTTTAGAAAAGACACACTTTCATCATTGTTCCTCTTTAACTTATAATTTGGATCAAATGGAGTAACGGTTGGTTTACTCTCAAATTGATCAAATTTTCTCAACACTTTCTCTATATAGTGAGTGTTCACGCGAGATTTCAACAAGGAAATTTAACACGTGGAATGAACTTTGTATTTGTATTGATTTCAGTATAGTGAGTACAATCTCTAGTATTTGATCCTCTGATTCTCTCTCCTACTTGTATGCTTTGCTCGAGGGCTGAATAGCTTGTTCTCGAGGTTGAAACTTCAATGGATTCTTGGAGTGTTATTGATTTCTGCGATGTGTTCTTCGTTCAGATAGTGTCTGATCTTCAGGAGCTTCTGGAGTCTTCTGAGCTTTGTTTCTGAATTCTCTCTGAGCTTCTTCAGTTCTGAACCCCCAAAATGGAGGAGGGGCTCTCTATTTATAGAGTTCCCCAAGGCCTCCAGATGGGCTTGGGCTTGACTATTGGACTGGGCCTGGTGGACTTTGAGCCTGGTCCTTAGACTGAGCCTGATTAACCTTGGGCCTAGCCTTGTGGGCTATGACTTATTGACTTTGGGCCTAGACTTTGCTGGATTAGGGCTTCCTATTTGGGCTTAGTCTAAAATTGGCCCAAATTTCATATAACCTAATTGCATAATGGGATTTACTTTAATTTAATTTAGGGATACTTACAAATTTAAATAGTCCCTAATTAAATAAATAATTTTTGTCACTAATTTTAATTAATGACATGGCAATTTTTTTATTGGCAAAAAATTTCTATTCCAACAAATGCCCCCTTTTCGAGATTTATGCACAAGTATGTGTAAGTGAATCTCGAAAAATATAATTTGGAATCAAAATTCAAGGTATTTGCTCCTAAATTGGACTCCATTTGATGTGCCAATACATCAAAAATATGAATTTGGGTCATAATTTTGATTTCCTTACTTGGCATTGAACTTTGATTTGAATTTCGGTAGAATTTATGTTCTCCTTAATTCAAATTTTGAATTTTATTTAATTTGAATTTCAAGTAGTATTCAAATTATACCCATTTTTTATTTAGGGTATAGTTTAGAACCTACCGATGAATTTGAATTTGAAGCTTGAATTTGGAGTGTCCAAATTTCACTTTTTGAGATAAAAGTCTATTCCAATTATATTTGGAATTGGAATAGAACTTGAATTTGGACTTTAATCAAATTTTGATTTGGGATAAAATTTGAATTATGCCCAAATTTTACTTTTTGAGATAAAAGTCTACCCAATTATATTTTGGAATTGGAATAGAACTTGAATTTGGACTTTAATCAAATTTTGATTTGGGATAAAATTTGGATTATGCCCAAATTTCACTTTTTGAGATAAAAGTCTACCCAATTATATTTTGGAATTGGAATAGAACTTGAATTTGGACTTTAATCAAATTTTGATTTGGGATAAAATTTGGATTATGCCCAAATTTCACTTTTTGAGATAAAAGTCTACACAATTATATTTTGAAATTGGAATAGAACTTGAATTTGGACTTTAATCAAATTTTGATTTGGGATAAAATTTGGATTATGCCCAAATTTCACTTTTTGAGATAAAAGTCTACCCAATTATATTTTGAAATTGGAATAGAACTTGAATTTGGACTTTAATCAAATTTTGATTTGGGATAAAATTTGGATTATGCCCAAATTTCACTTTTTGAGATAAAATTCTACCAAATTTGAATTTGGATTTGGAATAGAATTTTAATTTGGCTTGCAATCAATTTTTAATTTGAGATAAGATATGCCAAAATTTAATTTGAGATGAAATCTTGCACAATTTCGATTTGGATTTTGGAATAGAACTTGAATTTGAGTTTGTAGTCAACTCATCCCAAAATTCAAACTTTAATATCCCAAAAATTGAATCCTGCATGATCTTTGGATTCAAATTGATTTTGATTTGATCTTCTTGGCAATATCTTTGAATTCAAATTAGATGTGATTTTATCTTTTCCTCCACTATAAATAGAGGAGATGGGTCTTCCATCAATTCACATCACACAAAGAGTGAGTGGAGCTTCACATTGAGGAATGAGGAATAGGCAAGTCTCATTTTTTTTTCTTTTTTTCCTTCTTTTTTTTTCTTTCTTTATTTTTCTCTTTTTTTTTTTTTTTTTTTTTTTTTTTTTTTTTACGTTTGCAAGACTTGCAAATACTTTTCCTACATAAGAAAATATCATAACGTAAACAGGTAGGTAATTTCTTTTTTTAAAACAATATATATGCCCCCTTGTTTTTTTTTATTCTTGCTTGCAGCTAAGATGCCTTCTTCAACTTTGAGATGTATTCTTCAACTTCGAAGGTGACCAACCCCTGATTCAGGAGGAATTTAGGATGGCACATTTCGACAGCTTCGACGTCCTCTTCTATTTCGAAGGTGACCAACCTCTGATTCAGGCGGAATCTAGGATGGCACCTTTCGACGGCTTCGACGTCCTCTTCTATTTCGAAGGTGACCAACCCCTGATTCAGGCGGAATTTACGATGGCACCTTTCGACGGCTTCGACGTCCTCTTCTATTTCGAAGGTGACCAACCTCTGATTCAGGCGGAATCTAGGATGGCACCTTTCGACGGCTTCGACGTCCTCTTCTATTTCGAATGTGACCAACCCCTGATTCAGGCGGAATTTAGGATGGCACCTTTCGACGGCTTCGACGTCCTTTTCTATTTCGAAGGTGACCAACCCCTGATTCAGGCGGAATCTAGGCTGGCACCTTTCGACGGCTTCGACGTCTTCTTCTATTTTAAAGGTGACCGACCCCTGATTCAGGAGGAATCTAGGATGGCACTTTTCGACGGCTTCGACGTCCTCTTCTATTTCGAAGGAGACCAACCCTTGATTCAAGCGGAATCTAGGATGGCACCTTTCGACCGCTTCGGCATCTTCTTCAACTTCGAAGGTGCCAAACTCCTAGCTTAGGCTAAGGATGGTCCACCTTCCACTTTGTTTCATCGTGGTCCTGCTTCACCGTTGGATTCGCTCCAACTTTGGAGAAAATGTAGCCTTCAAACTTGGAGGCGGTAGGGCGATAGCACAGTTTTCAAACTTGGAAGAAGAAGCAACGACGAAGCCTTCGAACTTGAAAGCGAGGCGAGACGCAACCTTCGAACTTGGAGACGAAGTGATTGATGGCGTAACCTTCAAACTTGAAGAAGAAGCGACAACGAAGCTTTTGAACTTTGAGAAGAAGCGACAACGAAGCGTTCGAACTTGGAGAAGAAGCGACGACCAACCTTCGAACTTGGAGACGAAGCGACGACGCAACCTTCGAACTTGAAGAAGAATTGACGACGAAAAGTTTGAACTTTGAGAAGAGGTTACGACGAAGTCTTTGAACTTGAATGCGAGGCAACGACGCAGCCTTCGAACTTAGAGACGAAGCGACGACGAAGCCTTCAAACTTTGGAGAATGAGCGACCACGAAGCCTTCGAGCATTGAGAAGAAGCGACGACGAAGCCTTCGAACTTTGGAGAATGAGCGACCACGAAGCCTTCAAACTTTGGAGAATGAGCAAAGACGAAGCTTTCAAACTTGGAGAAAAGCCATGACAAAGCCTTCGAACTTTGAAGAATAAGCAACAACGAA
The DNA here is from genome assembly GCA_033996785.1 of Trichosanthes truncata. NCBI lineage: Eukaryota > Viridiplantae > Streptophyta > Magnoliopsida > Cucurbitales > Cucurbitaceae > Trichosanthes > Trichosanthes truncata. The sequence goes on from JAWPNB010000004.1 coordinate 5,464,716, forward strand.
CGAAGACTTCTTGACTTGGGAGAGGAGTAAGTGTTGACGGACGAAACCTCTTAACTTGGTGGAGGAACGAGTGTTGATGGACGGAGCTTCCTGACTTAACGGTGAAGCAAGCGTCGATAGACGAAACCTCCTGACTTGGGAGAGGAGCAAGCGTCGATAGACGAATCCTTCTGACTTGATGGAGGAGCAAACGTCGATGGACGAAGCCTCCTAACTTGGTGGAGGATCAAGCGTCGATGGACGAAGCCTCCTGTCTTGGTGGAGGAGCGAATAACGATGGACGCAGCCTCCTGACTTGGCGGAGGGACGAGCGTCGACAGACGGAGCCTCCTGACTTGGCAGAGGAGCCCGTGTTGACGAGTGAAGCCTCCGAACTTGACGGAGGAGCCAGGTCCGACGGACGGAGCCTCTTGACTTGGAGACGAAACGCCAACTTAGCTGTATTTTGAGGCGGAACGCAGAACTTGTAGGTGAATCACCAAACTTATAGGCGATCAACGCTCGAACTTAAACTTGAAGGAAGCGAAGTACAAACTTGAACTTCAAGCGAGCGATGTTTGAACTTAAGCTTGAAGTTAGCAAAACTCGAACTCGAAGACTTGAAAAGGAGAAGTGCGAACCCCAGACTTGGAGAAGAGTGAAACCCAAACTTTAGAGCGAGTGAGCGACAAACCAAACTTGAAGGGCATGAAGCTCGAACTTTAGGGGGGTGAGCCACGATCCAAACTTGAGGGGAACAAAGCTCAAACGTTAGGGGAGTGAGCGACGAACTGAACTTAAGAGGAATGAAGCTTGAACTTTAGAGGAGTGAGCAACAAACCAAACTTGAAGTTGTTGATGCTTGAACTTTAGTGGGAGTGATCGACGAACTGAACTTAAGGAGAACGAAACTCAAACTTTAAAGGAAGTGAGCAACAAACCGAACTTGAAGAGGTTGAAGCTCGAACTTTAGTGGAATGAGCGACGAACTGAACTTAAGGAGAACGAAACTTAAACTTTAAAGGAAGTTAGCAACAAACCGAACTTGAAGAGGTTGATGCTTGAACTTTAGTGGGAGTGAGCGACGAACTGAACTTAAGGAGAAGGAAACTCAAACTTTAAAGGAAGTGAGCAACAAACCGAACTTGAAGAGGTTGAAGCTCGAACTTTAGTGGAATGAACGACGAACCGAACTTGAAGGGGTTGAAGCTCACTCGTATGCATCCAACCTGCAACGTCTTGTTTCCTGGGATGAAAATGCTTTTTCTTTTTTTAGGAGGAGACTGAACTTAAAGATTTTTTTTAAGTTGCCTACGTACCCTTAAGGAAAGGGATCAAGTCATAACGTAGTTCAATGATTTTTTTATTTGGCCGTTCACATTTTAAGCTCGTGCGGGCTAGGAGCATCATGCAGTTTAGGCTCTTGCGATGAGGAGCTTTGTTTTCATCTTAGATGTTGTTGTCTTCAGCATGGTCTTAATCAGATCTTTCATTTGTAGGATTTGTTAAGATGATGACATTTTTCCTAACCTTCAAGGAACCCTCCGTGTTTGTGAGAACAAAGAACTTCCTTTTCATACGAGAAAGAACAAGACTATGAATCTTTTTGTCATTGTTCACTTCATCGAACAATTTCACCTTCAAGGATTTCATCTTCCTTTCATGTTGATCACTTGTTACTTTGAGACGATCAAGTACAGATGTTGAAGGTTGATTTTTTCTCGATGTGGAGACACTTAGCCTTTGGAAGACTGAAGTTCGAGTTGAGACAGAAGTTGAACTTTGGTTTTCTTCTTTTGTCGCGGCCATACTAATCCTTTGGAAGACTGAAGGTCGAGTAGTTGAAGGCTTGATGCGATCAAAGACAAAAGTCCTTTGCTCGGCTTCTTTTAAATCATGAACTTTTTCCACATTGGTGCAATATGAACTAGCCAAATCATCTTCCCCTTTTTCCACTGGAAAGAAATCTTGAAGTTTGGTAGGTACCATGTCTTGAAGTTAATTTTTTGGTATCTCATGTTGAAACCAAATAGATACAGGTTCCAAGGTTCCAAATTGGACTAGACACACTCCTTGATCATGAAGCGGACAAGAGTGCATTTGACTGCATGTGTCTGTTGTCATTGCAGCATGATTTGTTTGAGCTAATTCATCGAGATCTAGCTCAATTTTTCCTTCTTTAGTTAATCTTAGAATTAGCTCTTTTAGGATGAAGCACCTCTCCACTGGATGACTGATAAATCGATGATACTTGCAATACTTGGGATCATCGAATTTTTCCATCTCTTCCGGCCGTTTACATTCTGGAAGCTTGATCAATCGTGTGTCCAATAGTTGCTCTAACATGTCAGGAATGTCAGAGTCAGGAAAAGGATAAACTTTTTTCTGTCTTTCCTTCAAAGTTAAGCGACGCCTTTCATTTCCTTGTCGCTTTTCAACCCTCTTGTCTTTTGAAGAAAACTTGAGAGGGGTTGTATTTACAACCATAGACTCTTCTAAAGTCTCATGGATGTTATCTTCCTCTTTCCTTATGTTAGGGACTAGAAGGTCTTTATCTCCTCGACTAGCAATACTTAGCTCCATGTCGTGGGCACGAGTTGCTAGTTCTTCAAAGGTGAGAGGCTTTATACCTTGGAGGATGTAAAGAAGTTCCCAATGCATGCCTTGAATGCACATCTCCACAGCTGACAGTTCAGTGAGGCGATCTTTGCAATCGAGACTCATGGCTCTCCAACGATTTATGTAGTTGACAATGGGTTCACCTTTTCGTTGTCTAGTGTTGGTGAGCTCGAACATGCTGACGGATCGTCTTGTGCTGTAGAAGTGATTGAGAAATTCCTTTTCGAATTGTTCCCAACTGTCTATCGACTCAGGCTGTAGATCAGTGTACCAATCGAATGCATTCCCTTTCAGCGTTCGTACGAACTGTTTAACCAGTAGATCTCCTCGTGTACCAGCATTTTCGCATGTCTCGATGAAATGAGCAATGTGTTGCTTAGGGTTGCCTTTTCCATCAAATTGCTGAAACTTTGGTGGTTGAAATCTAGTTGGCATTCTCAAATTATCGATTCTCTTAGTATATGGTTTAGAATATAAGAGAGAACTTTGAGAAGCCCCACCATATTGAGTTCTAATGGAGTTCATTATCATGTCCTGAAGTTGTTGGACAGATAATGTAGCGATCGAAGTGGAGGGTTGTGGTTGATCTTCTTGCACAACGACCTTCCCTTTGTTGCGATCTTTGATGGTAGGAGTTTGACTCGATTCAGCGACGTTTTGGTTCTCAATCTGGCTCTTTAGGTATGCAATTTGAGAATCTCTTTCTTCAATCGCCTTCATCAAGATGTTGATTTTCTCCTGCATCTTTGTCATTCTTTCTTCCATAGTGTTTGTCTCAATCATCATGACAGACACTACGTCAGAATCAAAGTCGAACAAAGGGTTGCACTTGACCAGGAACTTGTTGTTAGTCCATGCCCCCGGCAGTGTCATTACTTCGCCTGCCATAAAAACTTTATCGTCTTGCAGCCTCAGTTCATTGGAGCAACTTTGGGTGGCAAAACCCGTGTGCGAGTTGCTCATGGCAACAGTCATCGAAGAAGTCTTTTTGGATGACATTGCTTCACTTGGATGTTGAGAGGAAAGAAAGAGGTGAGAGGTAGAGATTGTTCCACTGGGCGTGCCAATTTGTTTACACGAGATTTCAACAAAGAAAGAGAAATGAGACACGTGTAAATGAATTTAAATTGTATTAATTTCAATTTAGTGGAGTACAATCTCTAATTTGTTCCTCTGATTCTTTCTCTCAAATTTACATCTGTCTCGAGGGCTTTGCAGCTTATTCTCGAATGTGAATCTGTCTCGAGGGCTTTTGCAGCTTATTCTCGAATGTAGATTTGTCTCGAGGGCTTCGCAGCTTGTTCTCGAATGTGAATTTGTTTCGAGGGCCTTGTAGCTTGTTCTCGAATGTGAATCTGTCTCGAGGGCTTTTGCAGCTTGTTCTCGAATGTAGATTTGTTTCGACGGCTTCGCAACTTATTCTCGAATGTAGATTTGTTTCGAGGGCTTTGTAGCTTATTCTCGAATGTGAATTTGTCTCGAGGGCTTTTGCAACTTGTTCTCGAATGTAGATTTGTTTCGAGGGCTTCGCAGCTTGTTCTCGATCTTCAAAGTCTTATAGTCTTCGAGACTCTGGTTCAGAGAGTGTTTGATCTTCAAAGGTTTAGGGAGTTTTCTGGTATTTGTTTCTGAATTCTCTCTAAGTTATCTGGAGAGTTTCAACTTCTGAACCTCCAAAATGAATGAGGGGGCTCTCTATTTATAGAGTTCCCTAGGGCCCCCAGATGGGCTTGGGCTTGACTATTGGACTGGGCCTGGTGGACTTTGAGCCTGGTCCTTAGACTGAGCCTGATTAACCTTGGGCCTAGCCTTGTGGGCTATGACTTATTGACTTTGGGCCTAGACTTTGCTAGATTAGGGCTTCCTATTTGGGCTTAGTCTAAAATTGGCCCAAATTTCATATAACCCAATTGCATAATGGGATTTGCTTTAATTTAATTTAGGGATACTTACAAATTTAAATAGTCCCTAATTAAATAAATAATTTTTGTCACTAATTTTAATTAATGACATGGCAATTTTTTTATTGGCCAAAATTTCTATTCCAACAGTGAGATTGAGAAAGTACGTATCCACTTGAATTTCTTGTTATACAGATTCCAAGTATAACATCAGCAAGATCAAGGTCTTTCAGATTAAAGTTGGATTTCAACATCTTTTTAGTGGAATCAATGACACTTCTATTTGTACCCATTATCAACATATCATCCACATACTAGCAAATAATGACACAATGTTGATCTTAGTTTTAACATAGACACATTTATCACACCCATTTATCTTGAATTCATTCAATAACATAGTGTGATCAAACTTTTTATGCCATTTGTCGCTACGGGTTTGCGATGCGGAGCGGCCAACTTTATTTTCAAGAGGAGGAACATGGAGTCGCCACCAGTCTTTATTTAGAGGGTGTGACTAGACACCCAAAATTTGCTAAAATGGTCTGCGAATTTTAGATTCAAGGTTCGAGGGTCATTTGTATATGGAGAAGGTATTAGCACCCCACAACACTCATTCCATGAACACAATTTTACTTTTCTTGTGTTATTTTAAAAGAAAATGACCTTTGTAGAAAAAAAATATATTTTTATTTTAATTTTTAAATGTCCCATGTTTTATTGATCACTATTAAATAATGAACAATAATTATGGGTGGCATAAAACCATTCAAAATTTATTTGAATTTGATTTGACATCCCAAAATAAACTCATCACCTCAAGATTATTGGAGAATCAACATCTTGAATTTCCAATTTCCATCATAGGAAAGTTTTTTTTTATTTATTTAAGGAAAATGTTTGGTTTATTAATTTTAAAAACATGTGTGAAAAAATGATTCTTTTTTAGGAAATTCTATATTATTTTTTATATTTTTAAAAAAGTGAAACTTTTATGGAAAAACAATTTTAGATTTGATTTAACGCTTTGAAAAGAAAATTAATGGGATGTTTTTTTTTTAGAAATCAAAATTTCCTTTAAGAAAATCAATGTGATGTTTTTTATGGAAAATATTTTTTTTCTTTGTTTTTTTAAAAAGGAAAAAGTCAAATTTAGAAAAACAAAGTTTTACTATAAAAAAACTCCCTTTTAGGAAGATGCTCTCTATGAAAGTATTTATGGTACTCTTTATAAAAAAAAGTTTTTATTTTTAAAGAAAGAAAACTTCAATTTTAGAAAAATCAAATATTTTTCCTTTTTAAAGAACTTCTTTTTAAAAACAAAACTTTTCATGCAAAGATTTTTTTTTTTTTTTTTTTTTTTGTATTTTATAGGAAATATAATAAAGAAGAATTCATGAAAGGAAAAATAATTGCACACACAAAAAAAAAAATTTTATTGAACACAAATTTATTTTTTAAGGAAAAATATTAAAATCAAATATCGGCATCCCAAGATATTGCTTTTTCACCTCAAGAACCTTAAATGACCGGCCTCCCGAAGACTTAAGGTTCCATCGTTGGAAAATTTCCTTATTTCGAATTAGAGTCTAAAAAAAGACTATGGACTAAACATAAGCGTGCATAAATAATAAATATAAGAATTCTCAAATCTAAAACATAAACTCATATGACAAATAACTCTAAGTTCCTAGCTACACTAGCATAAAAAAAATTTAAAAAAAACATAATACATGCTTGTAATTGTTATGCTAATAAAAAACAACTTAGAATTTATTCGCGCAATGCCTTATATACTAAAACTTTAAAACACGATATTAGCAAACAAAGAACATCTAAACATGCTTTTATTTTACACGACAAAAAACTTAGACTAAACAAAAAAAAAATCTTTAAGGAAGCATGCTAAGGAACACAATTAATTAAAGGAAGGAAAAATTAAAAAAAAAAAGAATGAAAAATAGAATGTTCACCTATCTTTAAAGAAAGATTATCATTGTATAAAGAGTAGTATTAGAAGAAATCGCCGCAAGTTACTTTGGGAGAGATTAATCGGTTGAGTGAATAGAGTAAAGAAGAAGATTTTCTCTTTTTGCTTCAAAAAAATTAAAAAATGTATGTTGGGGTCAAAAAACGTGAGTGAGAGAGGGGGAGATTTTGTGGGGGGAGAGAGATGTGGGAGAGATTTAAGAGAGAAATTTTGTGTTGGAGAAAAAAAAATGTGGAGATGGCTTGATGTGAGAGAGAAATATGTGGGTGGTTGAGGGAATATGTGTGAGAGAAAGAAATTATGTCCCTAAAAGAGATGGTTTCCTCCCTTTTTATAGCCCAAACCCCAATTTCAATTAAAGAAAAGAATAAAATAAAACTAAAATGGAAGACAATAAAACAAAATATTATCAAATAACACCCAAATAAATGATTGAGTTAATCCTTCCAAAAACTTCAAATTTTGATTTGTCCATTAATGAAATCTCATTCCCAAATAAAATAATATATTTGGCTTAATTAAAAACACCAAATTTTCAAATATTTGATTTTACAAATTAATTAGTTAATAAGATATTTGCGCTAATTAATTTTACCAAAATTTTACATATTTGATTTGGCTAATTAATTTTTACCAAGATACACTTTTTTCTTTTATTTGCTTTTTTTCACAAAAATGCAAAATGCAAAATATATATAATAAAATAAAATAACGGACAAATTTAAGGGTCTACACCATTGTTTGGGTGCCTGTTTCAACCCATAAAGAGACTTAATCAGTTTGCAAACTTCATCTTCAAGTCCCTTTACAACAAACCCTTCAAGTTGTTCCATGTATATTTCTACATCTAAATCTCCATTTAAAAATGCAATTTTTACATCCATTTGGTGTATTTCTAAATTTTGTAAAGTTGCTATTGCAATTAACATCCTTATAGATATAACCCTCGTCACTGGAGAATAGGTATAAACAAAATTTAACCCCTCTTTTTGGCGAAAGCCTTTAGCTACTAAACGAGCTTTGTATTTATCAATAGTGTCATCAGCCTTCAGCTTTCTTTTAAAAATCAATTTACTACCAATTGGTTTACTTCCATGAGGTAAATCAACCAATACTCAGGTATTGTTCTACAAAATAGATTTTATCTCACTATTGATAACTTCCTTCCAATAAGGTGCATTCGGAGATGACACAGCTTCTTAAAAAGTTTAAGGTTCACCTTCAATCATATAAGCTATGAAATCAGGTCCAAAGGAAGTAGCTTTCTTAGCTCTTTTGCTTCTTCTAAGTTCAGACTCAGTTTTCTGATTGTCTTGACCTTTCGAAGAGCTAGCCTCATAATTCCTTTTGAAACCACTACTTCTGTGTCTTTCCTCTTTCAAAGGAAATATATCCTCGAAGAATTCAGTTTCAATAGATTCTATACTAGTATTATTGTTAATATCTGGTATTTCTGAGTTAACTACTAGGAATCTATAAGTAGCACTATGCATTGTATAGCCTATAAAAACACAATCAATTGTCTTAGGTCCTAGAAGGTAAAGGAACTTGTACCTTTTCCAAATACTCCCACACTTTCAAAATTTTATATGAGGGTAATTTTCTATTCCACACTTCATAAGGCGACTTATCAATCTTTCTATGTGGAATTTTGTTTAGAATAAAATTTGTTGTAAGCAAAGCCTCTCCCCACAAATTATGGGGTAAACTAGAACTATTTAACATGCAATTAATCATGTCTTTTAAAGTTCGGTTCCTTCTTTCAACTACACCAATTTGTTGTGGTGTATAAGGTGATGTAGTTTGATGGATTATACCATTAACTTCACATAATTCATAAAATGATGATGATTCATATTCACCACTTTTATCTGATCTAAGCACTTTTACTTTCTTTTCAAGTCGATTTTTAACTTCTGCCTTATTTGCTTTAAAAATATCTAATGTTTATCATTACTATGTAATAAGTATACATAACAATATTTACTACAATCATCAATGAATGTGACAAAATACCTCTTACTGCCTCTTGTGGGGGTACTTTTCATATCGCATAAATCACTGTGGATTAAATCAAGTACCTTATTACTTCTTTCCACAGATGAAAATGACTTTCTAAAAAACTTTGATTCTACACAAACTTCGCATTTGTGTCTGTTATCAATGTTAAAATTAGACAATAGTTCTAAATTTACCATTTTGTGTAAAGAATGATAATCGACATCCCCCAGCTTGGAATGTCATACATCACACAACTCAACAATATAAGCAGAAGAGTTGTTATTATTATTATTCTTTGGAAGTTGTGCCTCAAGCTTACTATATATGGTGAACAATAAATTGTCTCCACAAACATGCCTAATAGCACTATTGTCAATTCACCAGCCTTGTTTAAGGCCGACAACAATTGTACCGTCATTCTTTGAAGCTTCGGCAATGTGACCTTTGGCTTTAATCTCAAGTGGAGCTTTATCTTCCTATCTATGTTCCTTTCCAATGTAGAATCTTACAACAAGATCCACATAGATAATTGATTTTACTTGTGTTTGAGATAATTCTTAAAATCTTTCCATAAAGGAGGCAACTTCTCAATCACAATGACAACTTGGAATGGTTCATTAATGACCAATTAATTCCTCACATTGCAAATTACCAATGATAATTTGCAGTTCCATTTGATTGATTACCAAATTGATATCAATTCAAGAATTTTCCAAAGAGGAAATTCTTCATGTATAGCATCTTTCAACTTGTACTTCTTGTCTAATATTGCCTATCATAATTACCTTAAAGTATTTTATGTAATATAATAGACATTATACCGAGTGTCCTTCAGATCTTGATCCCATCATGGTAGGAGCAGCATCATTAGTGGAGGAGCTTGTAGTCATCAATTTAGATAATTGTCTTCATATTGTTGAAAATAATACGTTGTGTATAATTAGGGATATCCATTTCCCTGCGGGGACCCGCTTTAACTGGGCGGGGAATCCCCGTTTAGGCGGGGAATGGGGAAAAAAAATTCCCTGCGAGCTAAACAGGGACGGGGACGGGGAATGTATTCCCCGTCCTCGTTCCCCGTTCCCCGCTCCATTTAATTTTTTATTTTGTGTGTGCGTGTGCGTGTGCGTGTGCCCGTGTGTACGTGCGCGCGTGCCTGTGTGCGTGTGTGCGTGCGTGTGTGTGTGCGTGTGTGCGTGTGCATGTGTGCGTGTGTGTGTGTGCGTTTGTGTGTGCGTGTGTGTGTGTGTGTCATTTAAAGTTTATTGTTAATTATTTAAATAATATAATTATATGTATGGATTAATTAGATAATTTGATATGTAATATTGCTTTGTTTTTATTAGGAGGTTCAAGAATTTTATCTTTAAATAGATATTTTTTTAATAGAAAATTAACTATTTAAATTAAGATTTTTGGTGAATAATTAACAATGTAATTAAAAATTAATTGATATTTTCCATAGAAATTAACTATTTGAAAATTTATCAAAAGAATTATTTGATTCTTGAAAAAGAAAAAAAAAAAACTAAACGGAGAATAATTCCCCGCGGGGAACCCGATCCCTGCAAAATTTAACGAAGAATTTCGCGGGGATGGGGATTCAAATGGGGGGCGGGGACGGGGACGGGGAAGCCATCCCCGTCCCCGCCCCGCCCCGTGGACATCTCTATGTATAATAACTGAGTAACACTAGCAAATTTGATTACAACTTAACTGGCAACAAACAATTACAATGTAAACAATAGTACATACACTGTACGTAACAACAATTTCAAAACTCAAGAACAAAAGATAATAAGTAGTCGAGGCACGCTTACAAAGCGTTGTCCTGAAAATAATTATTCGCTCTGCACGGGTTGCAAGCAGACTACAACGATCGTCTCAGCAGGATACAACGACTAACTCTGATAGAACAACAACCTTGAACTACTCGGATCTGGCAAAACTCTTGGATACTTACTCTCAACTTGACACAAGATTAAAGAGAAGAAAGAGAGGAGAAAAGAACTCTTCAATTTGAATGAGATGATCTAAATGAAGAAACAAGTTGCTATTTATAGGCTAGCAACTTAGTAACTCTCCAAAAATAAAATTAATATAAAAAATATGAAACATACATCAAAATTAACTCAATTGTGTAGTTACTTGTAAAAATTCAAACATAACTCAAAAGTTAAATTTGTAAAAGAAACATCAACACATTTTGATGTTATATTTAAAAACTTTTGAGATTCAAGTCAAGTAACAACAACATAAATGAAATATCAATTCATTTTTTATGTTTCAAACCAACACTTTCTTTCACAACTTTTACTATAAAATCCAACAGAACTAAAGTTTTAAATAGATTGTTAATCTACTGCATCTTTACCCTTATTTGTCTTAACAACATGAGAGTCGCCAAAAATGCATGATATGAATTAGAAAATATTATTGTTGAAGAATTTAAATAGACTTCATATTAATTACATTTTTATACTGTCGTATTGATAAATTGGCCAAATTAAATTGCTTCAATTATTAATTGTTTAATTGTCAATGGTTTTTTAATTTGAAAATGACTAATTAGAGTGACAGTATAACAAACAAATCATATAATAGATGGAAGGGTCACCAACTAAAAAGAGATATTTATGAAATAGTAAATAACACATAAATGAAGAAATATAATCACGAAACCTACGGTGCAAAAATTTCTCTAGGATGTTGAACTTCAAGATGTACCACCAAAATTGACGAAGTTACGAGCAACTTCATTTTTTTCTTTTTTTTAAGTTTAACAATGTATAGTTAGATTTAAACATCTTACCTCCACAGGGCGGACCCACGTTGGGTTGGGGGCACAACGTGGGCACGTGCGCTCCCAGACATTATTGAGTGTATATGTATTTACCGGACTTTTCATATTAAATAACAAAATTATGCTTTGGTTTGTTGGCTTAGGTGAATAATTTTAGTTTATTATAATTTTTTAATTAATATTACTCCATCTAAATTTTATATATCAATACATTTGAAATTAAATTTATATGAAGGTTTAATTACATGTTTAGTCCCTAAATTTTAAAATTTGTATCAACAGGTTTTAAACTTTTAATTTTGTGTCTAATAAGCTTTTGGACTTTTAAAATGTCTATAGGTCTTAGATTATGCAAAAAAGTTCTATTAGACATAAAATTTTATTTTGTATCTAATTGAACCTTAAACTTTCAATTTTGTAACTAATAAATACATTATAAAAAATGTCGAATAGGTTGATAACTTATTAAACACAAAATTAAAATTTATGTCTAATAGAACATTTAATTTTTTTAAAAAAAAATTGAATATACCAAAGACCTATTGGATACAAAATTAAAACTTCAGGGGTCTATTAAACACAAAATTGAAAATTCAATGACTTATTAGACAATTTTTAAAGTCAGGGACCATATAGACATAAATATGAAACTTAAAGACAAAACTTGTAATTTAAACTTAATATGAACTTATAGACACAAATCTAAAAGTTAACGACTAAACTTATAATTGAACCTAATACGAACTTGGGCCCCAGCTAAAGTTTTGGATCTGCCATTGTACCTCTAAGACATATATAAACTTTCTTAACTAGTTTAATTATATTTAAGTTGGCATTACAGGGTGTTATGGGTGAAATTGGACCAAGAAGAATGGGTTGGCTAAAGGGCTACAATGAAGGGCCAAATAAGGAAAGAAGTCCAATACGAAGTCAAAACGGACCGAAACCGACAGGAGACCAACCTAGGACGAGAAGGGATGAAGAAACGAGCTTAAGCCAAAGCCCAAGCTCGTGGTCGGCCTCGGCCGAGGCCGAGGCCGACCACATGGCAATGCCCCATTTTGGGTCTTGCCATGGTCTAATGTCAAAGGGGTGAAGACCGGGGCTTGGGCTTGGCCCAAGCCTGTGGTCGGCCGAGGCCGAACAGTTTGGCAAGGCCCAATTTTGGGCCTTGCCTCGGTCCCTCATGGCCCGTGTGCCCTCGGTTCAGCCCAATTCGACATGTCCTTTCCCCATTCGAAGACGAAAACCCATGAAAAACCCTAGGAAGTAAGCTATTTAAGCTCTCCCTCAGGGGGAGAGAAACAATTCGACATGTCCTTTCCCCATTCGAAGACGAAAACCCATGAAAAACCCTAGGAAGTAAGCTATTTAAGCTCTCCCTCAGGGGGAGAGAAAAGTAAGTTCATTCCAGCTTACAACACTCTCCTACAACTCTCAAATTCTCTCAAAACTCTCTCTTACTTAAGCATCGGAGCCTGTGTGACCTACACCACACCGGTGTCACGTGGAAGTCATGTGAGATTTCTCCTATCCAAAATTTGGCAACAACACAGGGAATTGTTTCTTAGTGAAATTTTGGAGGATTCGCATATCCATCTTTATATAATAGTGAATATTGTTGAAACATTAAGAAATTTTCGTGGTCATCTTGGGATGTGAATATAAGTGGGATCCATTTTATATTTTTGAACCTATGTTTGTGGATGCATGTTGAGGTATTCACTTGCTAAAATGGATGTAAAGGTGGAGAAATATTGAGCTCAAGTTTAATTACTAAATGGAATTTGTATAGTGGAATTAACTTGTATAATTAATTTAGAGTTGTTGTAACTAGGGATGTTCACGGAATGGGGCTTTTTCTGTCCCCTCGAAAATGTTCATTTAATTTCATGGAGACTAGGGTGGAGATTCCCCGCAATAAATGATTCTCTATTTATGATTATTATTTTCTTAATCTTGATTAAATCAAATAAAATTCATTTGAAAAACGTCTATTTGAATGATTAATTTCTAATGAAAATTTTATATTTAAAGAGAAATTTTTTTAATTTCCTAATAAAAACAAAATAATATTTCATAAAAGTTTTAATTTATGATTTGAAATCGGGGTAGAGACGGAGAATGGGATAAAGACAAGATCAAGGATGAGGAATGTATTTTCCGTTTCCGTCCCCATTTAGCTAACAAGGAAATTTGTCTCCGCTCCTTCCCCATTTCTTGCTTCGTTAGGGTTGGATTCCTGCGGGCCCCATCTGCACAACGCAAAGAGACGCAAATAGACATCCCTAGTTGTAACTCCTAAAATTGTTAAATTTTAAATATGGAATTTAATTATAATATTAAATTTATCCTAATATGAAACTTCCAAAATGTAATTACAAAATTGAATAATGATATTTAATTAATGGTTTGTAATCACCATTTCCTTCACCTCTTCTTCCACATTTTTCAAACACACCACAACTCTTACCTTCTTGCATGAGATTCATGTTGATTGAAAAAAAATTACCACCTGTTTGGAACGACTTCAAGAATTACCTCAACCACGAGCAAAAGGAAATTAATATTACATTATTGATATTGAGACACTTCAGAATGAGAAAGATTTCTAGACCAACGAAAATGAAAAATGGTATATTTTCTTATTGATGTTGTACAAAACAATTCTCACTAAATATATACAAAACTACAAACTCAAGGTGATAAAGTAAAGCAATAATTAAAGCCTAGAATACAGCCAAAAATAATTTAACATCTTCCCTCAAACTCAAGGTGGTAAGTAGAGACCAACTTGAGTTTGTGAAGTAACTGAGTGAAGCGATCAGGTGACAATACTTTAGTAAAGATGTTAGCAGGTTGCTCTATAGTGGAGATGAATCACAAGAAGATGGTATTATTCTAGAGATGATGTCGAACAAAGTGATAGTCATTCTCAATGTGCTTCGTGCGTTCATGAAATACATCATTGTGAGCGATCTGGATAGCACTGCGATTGTCACAATAAAGTGTAGTGGTAGACTGTTGAGGAACGCCCATATCAGCAAGAAGCCAATGAAGCCATAGTAATTCAGAAGTGGCATCAACTAGTTCATGATATTCAAATTATGTGCAGGAACATGAAATGACTGTTTGCTTCTTACTTCGCCAAGAAATTAGAGAATCACCTAAGTAGAGACAGTAACATGTGGTGGAACGTCGATCAGTGGGATAGTCAGCCCAATCAACATCAGAATAACCAGATAACACCAAGGATGACTAGGAAAAAAACTGAAGCCCATGACCAAGAGTGCCTTTGACATAGTGGGGAATGCGAATTACAGCCGTAAAATGTATGGTCTAAGGAGCAGCCATGAACTGGCTAACAATGTGTACAACATATGCAATATCTGGGAGAGTCATTGTCAGATAAATAAGACTACCAACAAGTTGGCGATACAAAGTGACATCTTTGAGAGGAACACCATCGAACTGGGTCAAGTGAACATTCGGATCTAGAGGTGTTGAGGATGTGGAGGAGTCAGTAATACCAAATTGAGCTAAGAGATCAAAAACATATTTTGCTTGAGATAAATAGTACCCATCAAAACAAGATGAAACCTCAAGGCCAAGAAAGTAACTGAACGGTCTCAAATCTTTCATCTCAAAGTGTTTTCCGAGGAAGCTTTGCAAATCAGAGATAGCCTGAGGATCATTACTTGTAATAATCATGTCGTCAACATAAAGAATGAGAAGAACCATACTCTTAGAAGTCTGACGAGTAAATAGAGTTATGTCATGGGGACTGGAATTAAACCCAAGTTGGGTGATGGTAGAACTGAATGTGGCAAACCAGGCTCGTGGAGCTTGCTTTAGGCCATATAAGGCTCAGCGAAGAAGGCACACTTTTTGAGGTGGATAAGAAGTACCAGGAGGTGATTTCTTATACACCTCTTCAGATAGAGTGCCAATGAGGAAAGCATTTTTAACATCCATATGAAGAAGATGCCATTGTTTGGCAGCTGCAACAGCCAAAAGGCTATGAACAAATGACATTCGAGTAACTGGAGCAAATGTCTCTTCATAATCAATATCATATTCCTGAGAGTAGCCTTTTGCAACAAGACGAGCTTTATACTGTTCAATGGATCTATCTGTGTGTGTTTTGATGTTGTAGATCCACTTACAGCCAATGGGTCGTTTGCTAGGGGATAGATCAACGTAGTCCCAAGTATGAGTCTTTTCTAAAGTCTGTTGTTCTTCATTCATTGCTTCCTGCCAAAGAAGGTTAATATTGGCCTCATGATAAAATGAAGGTTCAACTAGAGACATAATAGTAGAAAAACAGTGATAGTCCTGGAGATGATGGGGAGTTTCTCTTACCTGAGTGGAACGACAAACTACGATGACAAAAGCAGGTTCAAGTTCTGCAAAGGAGACAGATGTCGGATTCGAGACAGCAGTGATAGAAGTAGATCGATCAAGCTCGAGGATGTGTGGAGGGTCAAAAGTTGGGACAATATCACTGGAAGTCAATGTCGAGTCTATAGAAGTAGAGTTAGGGGCTGAAGGATCAAGGTCGGGGGCACATGGAGGGCCAAATGGTGGAAAGAGGTCATTGAAGAGATCAGTGAAAAATGGTTGGGGACTAGAGAGAAAAGCATGGAAGGAGGAGAGACTGAAGAACATACTTGCTCCCAAAACAAGAAGGCTAAATATATCACATTTTCTATTTTTTTTTCATATTCTAGATAATTCTCAATTTGGTCTTTAATTAGTTAAAATTCTCAATTTTACCTTTATTCTAATAAAAATTCTTAATTAAGTCTTTTTTTTTAAAGTTGTTTATAATTTTGAACAAAAAGTTTGTGTTTGTCTTTAAATTAATGTTTTATTAACATATTTGGACATGTGGTGACATGTCTTGATGCATGAAACCTCGAAACATTTTTTTATTACTAAAGGAATATGAATATTAGTTCCATTGGTTACCAACCACATCAAGATCGTTTAAAAATGATTGGGATCCATCAATACTCAAAGAATTAAAACCATAATGTGTACAAAGGGAGTACCAATAATTAGAGTACTAGAAATTTTCCTTGAAACCCAACACGCTCAAAATTTTGATGAAACTATTATTAGGAGGTTGGGAAAATGTAGTTAAAAATTTTAAATCGTTGGATATAAGAGAGAGAAACTTAAAATTCATGGTTTAACCATGGACTCAAGGATTTAGAGGGAGAAATTATTCGATGAGGTCGCTATAATGTGGCTGGCAGTTTTGCACCGTTGGATGTGAGACAGAGAAATTGTAAATGTATTTGTTCACTTTTGTATCCAATGGTTATTAGGGGGTAAACATATTTTTAGATCTACATTGGACAGTTATTAGGAGGCATCCACATTGTGGCAGTCTCATTGAATAATTTGTCATTTTGAGGAGGGCAGTTATAATGTGGCAGCCACATTAAATAATTTTTCTCTAGCCAATAAATAAAACTCATTTCTTATGATGTGATAGTATCAAAATATGTTGATAAGTAAAGTGATTTCATAACACGTCAACTTTATAGTAACAAACTTTAACAAGTTTCTTACTAAAGGAACTAATTGAGAATTTTTAGGTTAAAAATCACTTTTTGTCCACTTTAATGTAAGAAATTATTTAGTCTATAAACTTTGATTTGTAATGATTTAATCCCTATATTTTAAAATTTGTAACGATTTAGTTCATATCATGAAAATTATTGTTAAGATTTAATGAGATTTCTTATAAAGGTAGATCAATAAACTAATTAGGGATCTAATGTGTTTATAAACTACAAAGTCTAAATTATTAAATAATAAAAATTAACATTTAATTTTGATGAATTTTTTACAATGGGAATTAAATTGTTACAAATCTAAAAGTACAGTAACTAAATTATTACAAATCTAAAAGTACAAAGACTAAATTGTTACAAATATGAAAGTACAAGAACTAAATTGTTATATAGTAAATTCAATGACTAAATTGTCACACATTTGAAAGTACATGGGCTAAATTGTTACAAAATAAAGTTTAAGTACTAAATTGTTACTCTTATGAAAGTTTAGAAATACAAAGTGTCTTTTAATTAAATTTTTAATATATAAGAGATAAAATCAAGAATTTTAAAACGATTGAGTAAATTAGGTTAAAATATCATTTTAGTCCTTATAGTTTGGATTTCATTCTATTTTGGTCCTTTACTTTCAAATGTCCATTTTTTTTTAGATATTTTTTGTACTTTCAAATGTCCAAATTCAGTTTAGTTACTTTTTGTCCTTTCAATAAAGCCTAACTTTTTCTAAAAAATTTGGCTACTATTAGACTTTCTTATATAAATTTTGAAAATATTTTCAAATTGTATCTTTATTGCATGAAAATGATGATTATTATTTAACGAAGTTTGATAAAAAAAAAATCAACTTCAAAATAACAACATGAACCAATTTTAAGCTTTGTTAAAAGTATATGAACTAAATTTGGTCATTTAAAAATAGACTAAAATACAATAAAGTCAAAAATATCCTGACCAAAATGATATTTTAATCACGAAATTAATAATTCTCTCTAAAATATTAAGCAAGATATGATATTTTAGATTAAAAAGCTACCAAAAAAGTAGGGCAAAAGATCATAAAGATAATGATTTCACAAAAAAGGTCCCCATACCAATTCCACTATCATGTGTCCCACCAACCGTAGAGATAAAATACCTTAGGGATCTAAATAGAATTTACATTTCGTCCATATCCAAACCACTGCAAAAATAATCAATCAATCCGAAAAAAAAAAAAAAAAACAAACAACAACAGACTCAATTTGATTTATACACGTCTGAAAATTTATATCCTTACACAACACCAACTTCTCGAGTTTGTCCTTATCCTAGGCTCCTCTTCCACCGCCGGCCGCCACCGTCTTCCTCATCCACTCCGCCGACCACCATGAAAATGATACGGCGACGACGACGACGACGACGAGGATGAAGAAGAAACACTCCCTCCCAAATTCCCATCGCTGTGAAGCAAATCAGACAAATAGTTCCCCAAATCATCAGGCGCAAATCTCACCTCCGAATCAGATCTGTACAGATTCTCCAATCGCGAACGCTGTTTGATGTAGAACTCACCGTACAGCGTCCCGAGTTTCTTCCCCAACGAGATTTTGATGTGCTCACGCAGCTTCGAATCCGTCACGATCCACGAGGCTTGATGCCTGTAGGTTTCTTCGAATGCGATGTTGAAATCGTGGAAGTGTTTTCTTGCTCTCTCCGGCGAGATATCCGCCGTCGGATTCTCCGGTAGCGATAGAAACACTCTGCTCCAGCCCATCCGTTGGTAGCTCGACGCGTACTGCTTCACCTTCGTTTCATGGCTCTCGATCCACTCGTCTCCTAGAAGGAATCTGAGATTCGAGGTTCGTACCTTCACAACGATGTACTCGAGGTTGTTCGCTAGGAAGATATACGACAGAGGCGCGTCGTGGTAGAGCTCCGCTTTGCTGTCGAGCTTCGAGAGGAGGACTAGAATCAACCAGGCCAGCCGAATGGCGAGAGTATTTTCTTCCGAATCGTTACCGCCGAAGAAGGATTCCGGCAATGGAGAATGAAGCATCAATGGCCAGTCGGCGACTATTCCGGGGAGGATTCCGCTGTAGTCGCTGAGGAATGAGATGTAGTTCATCACGTAGCGAGTGAGTGGATGAACTCCGCCGCCCGGCACTGGCGTTTTGGAGGAATCTTTCTGGATATGAGCTTCGAAATCGACGAGCATGGAGCCGATGCTTTCAGCGATTTTTGTTAGCGAATGGTCGATTAGAGATCGGACGGAGGACGTCGATTCGCAGGAGAACATCGATTCGATTTCCGGCCAGAGGTCGAAGATCGCTCCGTACAGATCAAGAATGAGGAAAATTTTCTCGGGAGTTTTCTTCGATTTCACCGCCATTTCCGGGAAGCCAAACAGAGTCAGAGCACTCTCTTTGGTAATTTCTGAGAAAACAGACTCTCTAATCGTAGCGGAAATCGAAAAAACTTGATCGCAGAGGAATTTCTCTGCTTCGAAAAAAGTTTTAACGGCAATTTTCACAGCGTTCAGCCAGTTCTTAATCTTCACTTCCAAAACCTCCCACTCCATCCTATGAACATGATGGTAACTCGTCTTCGCAACTCCGAGATTGTACAATCCTTCCTCAACAATCGATTTCCTACTA
This sequence comes from Trichosanthes truncata, assembly GCA_033996785.1. Lineage (NCBI taxonomy): Eukaryota > Viridiplantae > Streptophyta > Magnoliopsida > Cucurbitales > Cucurbitaceae > Trichosanthes > Trichosanthes truncata. The sequence goes on from JAWPNB010000004.1 coordinate 5,484,230, forward strand.
ACAGTGTAAATCTTCACACACTCTTTACTATAACCAGCAGAAATCATACCTTCCGCAATCGACTTCAAATCCGCAATGGCCGATCTCGAAATCCGCTCCTCCTCGGTAACATCTTCGTTCGCAAATCGCAAATCGTCCTCAGATTCATCCTCCAAATCGGAGTTACCAGTCAAAACCGAATCCTTAGACGACCGATTCGAAATCGATTCCGGATCCAGATGCGGCCGATTCTCAGAGAGAATCCGGTGGAACTCCCTCTGCAACCTCTTCATCGCGGTCTGCATCAGATTCTGAGCTCGAACAAGATGGTGAGAGTTCATATGCTCGGAGCCAAAATACTGCATCGCCGTCTGCAAATCCTTGACGGCCTTGAGGTACTGCTTGGCCTCGTAGCGATCGTCGTGGAACAGAGGAGTAATATCGGCATAAGACAAAGAAGTATAGTCCCACTTTGTAATTAGGGTTTCTGCAACTTCGATATTCTCCTCCATTAGAGACACGCACAAGCCGTGCGACGGCGTCGTTCGGGCAGGGGAATGAGACGGCGTCGTTCTGGCCGGAGAATGAGACGGCGTCGTTCTGGCCGGAGAATGCGAAGGCGTTAAAGACTTGAAGAAATGGTTTCTCATCTTTGAAGAGGAAGAATTAGTAATGGCTATGGCGGCAAAGGGAAACTGAAAGGAATTTATAGAGAGAAAAAAGAGGAAGTGGGTTTTTTTATGAGGAAGGTTCGAAGCTGCAAAATAGAGAGTGAAGCTTTTTGGACCTTTTGACTGAGTTTCTTTGTGTCTCAACTCGAACGAGTCAACTCAGAATAACGCGGTCTTATTAATGAACTCTTTTTTTTTCTTTCTTTTTTGGGTCAATTGGCTGCCGTTGCTGCTTCTTGTTTTATTTGACCAAAACGGGATTGGTCAAAAACGGAGACATATGGATGAAACTCAAAGTTAGTTATTTATTACATTATTATTTTATAAATTCTTTACTTTCTCCAGTAATATTCTGTCACTTCTAATACACTAATACTGATTCCACATCACCCAATCGGATCGTTTAGGTATTGGAATTGCTTAAAATATATTTTTTTAAAAATGGATTGTTTGATTTTTTTTTTAATATTTTATGGTAGTTTGTTAGTGGCCTTTTTTATTGAACGACCATAATATTGCATGAGAAATTAAGTATAATGATGCAAAAGAGAACATAACTCAACTGACATATTAAATGTGTTAACGATTTCGAGGTCTGTAGTTCGAATCCCCCAACTTCGATTGTACTAAAAAAAATAAAACTTTTTATGTTCAAATGACTAATTCAACAATTTTCTCACTTGGAATAAGTATATAATAAATGTTATTGATATTTTTTTTTTAGAGGAATAAATGTTATTGATATTAATTTCATATTTTTGAATGAATAAAATTAAAGCATCGTGTATCAAAGTCAAAAGATATGTATTTTGTTGACTTAATTAGCCTTAAAGTGAAACGTTGACATTAAATTTAGTTTTTTTTTTTTTTGATAATACATTAAATTTAGTTTTGAAACATTTGAATCAGTCTAAGAAAGTGGCCAACATGAGCATGGCTCAACTATCATAAAATATATACTATCAACCAAGAGGTTAGATGTTTGAATTTCTCACCTCACATGTCGTCTAAAAATTTTAAAAAAAAATCTTAGAAAGTAAATATAATGAAGTAGATAGAATTCAGATAAAAATTTAGTAAATTATGGTACGAGATATAGTGTTTCATGATATATAGAATTTTTCTTCTTTAATATGTGTTCATCGTCTTTTATTTAATAAATCAGATACCACTCCAAACGTAAGAAATAATACCATATTTTTCTTCAAATAATTCGTAACATGACATATATATTATAAAGTGTGCAAACAAGATAATAATACATATATTAGAAAATTTAATGAAATGTTTAAATACGACAAGTAAAATACAATATTCTTCCAATAATGTAGAGCGCTGAGTGGCCTGACATATAGTTTTTTTTTTTTTTTTTTTTGGTTTTTTTTATAAAAATAATATGTGTATTTATATATATAATTTAATACCATTGCCACTCGTGGACAATGCAAAAACTTATTTTATTTTATTTTTTTTATCGAGAGAGACCATGCCAAAAGTTGAAAGGACAAAAATAAGAAAAAGAAAACAGAGGAAAATGAATGGAATGGCCGTTGTATGGTTTTGGAAGATACATAATTTTCTTTATTCTCATCGAATGTGTGGTTTTGGTCCCCCATTGATTTGTTCTTTTTCTCTTCCATACGTCCTCATCTATACCATTTGCTCATTTCGTATTCCCAATTAATTTACTATTTTAGTCCTTTTATATTTTTTAGTACAACAAATGTGGATAAATTGAAGATTCGAACCCCCGACTTCAAAGAAGATAGTACATGTCAATTACCATTTAGCTTTACTCACTTTGGCTACTACTTTAGTCCTTATACTTTAGAACTTGTTCGATTTTAATCTTTGTACGTAGTTTTAAATGTCTACATTTAGTCTCTGTATTTTTAATAAACCTTAAAATTAGTTTATAATTAATTTTTGCTAAAAGAAATTCAATTCCTCTAAATCTTCCCTCTAGAAATTTGGAAAACTTATTCACATTTAGTTTTTTCTTGAATGAAAATTATTATTATTATTTTGTCAAGTCGGATAAGAAATAACTTTAAACAAACAATGGAGACTAATGATCTTAATATTTATTGAAAATATAATGACTAAATTTAGACATTTAAAAATACAGAGACTAAAATGATATTTCAACCTCATAATTTTTTATTATATGAAAAAGTGAAGTGCCACAAACAAAGATAAATTTTTAACCAATTATAAATTACCACGTTATAATTTTAAAACCAATAACAAAATTAAACGTCATTAAAATTGAAAGTAATTATAAATTGACAAATATCTAAATTAAATTAAAGATACATTAAAAATTTGGCAAATTAAATGATGTTACCTTTCTTTTCTATGACCATCTGATTACATGAATTGCTCTAATCAAATTGTGACATATGGCATCGGCCGAAAAATTATATAAACTCAAGTGATCATGAGAGAGTAATCGGGCTAAAGCCAAACAAACCAAGTTGATCATATGAGATCTGCTAAAAAAAAAAAAAAAACTTTGTAAATAGATAAAAGTCAATTGTCATCATTTGAAAAAAAAAATGAAGTGTCAAAAACTAACTTTCGAAGGACAGGATTTGAAAATTCAAATTTGGTAGAGAATTAGAGAAAGTCTAAAAGACTCAAAGATCTAAAAATCAGAAAGGAGTATTTTGAAGACTTCATGAAGGCATTCAAGACTACAAGATTTTAAGAAATTGATTGATTGTTTACAATCTAAAAGTTGAAGAGTTGATTTTTTTATTCAAGAACAAGCTCTTATTAACCTTCGAGTTGAAGTTTACATATTCAAGAGAGAGGATTAGAGGATTACATATTAAATATTGTAATCACAATGAAATCAAGTTCATCCATGAATTTCATTTCTTACAAATCTCATGTGGACGTAGATGTTATTACAATCACACATGTTCAAAATTTTAATTTGAGTTTACCTAGGAAGTTATGAAATTGTTGTAATTAAAATTTGTTATTATAACTTCATTTGTGACATTAAAAAATCCACATACCAACCCTGATTTTTTTAATTATATTACTATTCAAACATGGAGGGTGCAAATTCAAACATACAACCTTTAAAGAAAGTTACTAACACCTTAACAAATTGAACTATGGTCAAACTAGTGAGTACCCTAAACTATATATAAAAATTGGACAAAAATCAATTTATTCCCCTAAATTTTGAAAGTTGTATCTGTTGGGATTTATGCCCTAAAGCCTCGTAATTAATAATTTATTTAATAATTAATAATAATTTTGATTATTTTATTTGCAATATAATATTATCCATTATATGAAAAATCCAAGGTTATTAGTGTAATCTTGAACAGTATGTGGTTGACATACGAAAGAATCATGTTCAAGAAATAACTTAAAGGGTTATAGTATATGAATAAGGTTAGGTGTCTTATCCTGGTAACACTATTGATACGGTCCACTTTGTAATAGTACAAATGATTTGATCCAAATCATTCATGTGGAGCATGTGAGTAGGGGTATCTTATACAATGAGTTTGTATAAGACTGGACCACGAAATATTTAATATCTCTTTATAAATCCGTTAATTGAGAAGGTTAATATTTCATCAGGATGATCATATGCGACTCGATCTTAATCCTAAGTGAGTTATGAACTCCTGCCTGTGAGGGCTTGTCCCTTGATTTGCATGGGTGAGAGTGGCTTTTGTAGCCGATTCAATATGTCTACCATTTTGGGGACTTGACCAAATAGGGAGCTGGGAACATAATCTCACAAGATGGAATTCACTTCTTCCTATATAGGGTAAGTAGATGAGTAGTTCTCTTAAGTGCTGATTTCGAGACTTGAACAATAGGGCCCCACCCTCTCACTGGCCCGAGAGGGACTTAGTTTTGTTGAGATTTATGCCCTAAAGCCTCGTAATTAATTATTTATTTAATAATAAATAATAATTTTGATTATTTTATGTGCAATATAATATTATCAATTATATGAAAAATCAAAGGTTATTAGTGTAATCTTGAACAGTATGTGGTTGACATACGAGAGGATCATGTTCAAGAAATAACCTAAAGGGTCATCGTATATAGATAAGATTGGGTGTCTTATCATAGTAACACTATTGATACGGCCCACTTTGTAATAGTTACAAATGATTTGATCCAAATCGTTCATGTGGAGACATGTGAGTGAGGGTATCTTATACAATGATTTTGTGTAAGACTGGACCACGAAATATTTAATCTTCCGTTAATTGAAAAGATTAATATTTCATCTTAATGATCATATGCGACTTGATCTTAATCCTGAGTGAGTTATGAACTCCTGCCTGTGAGAGCTTGTCCTTTGATTTGTAGGGGTGAGAATGACTTTTGTAGCCAATTCAATATGTCTACCATTTTGGGGACTTGACCAAATAGGGAGCTGGGAACATAATCTCACAAGAAGGAATTCACTCATTCCCATATAGGGTAAGTAGATGAGTAGTTCTCTTAAGTGCTGATTTCAAGACTTGAACAATGGGGCCCCACCCTCTCACTGGCCCGAGAGGTACTTAGTTTATAATTAGATTATAAACAGATTGTTCATTAGAAGATCAGTGGTACTTAAGGTGCAAGATGTAATTATTGGGTAAAACGGACTTTGACCCAACTGTAATTATGAACAACTCGTGAAGGATCGACTTGCATGTAATGATTATATCTATGGACACAACTTGTCCTACAGTGCATAAGAGTGCAACTCTAGGTCTATAGTGGAGTGACCTATAGTTAATGAATAAAAATTAATTAATTAAAGAGTTTAATTAATTGATTTTGTATCATTGGAGCTTATAATCTGTAGGTCTATAAGGTCTTCTTGCTAGCTCATAGTAACATTAAAAGATCAATTTAGTTGAAAGAAAAATTTGAAATGTTCAAATTAATATTTAATGTATTATATATATTAAATATATAAGTAGAAAATATACTTACTGTATTTGATGCATTAAATATTAAAATAATTGATGAATATTAGATACATTAAATAAAAGATTTTTATAGAATTTGTATAAGATTCAAATAAATAAAATATTGTAGGAGATTTGAATGAGATTCAAATAAATATAAGATATATTTTAATATATTAGATATTAAAATATAATATTTTAATTATGGCAAAGATTTTTCCTTGGTCTCTATAAATAGGATCCTTGGGTTGAGCCATTAGACACAACACAGATCTCTTCGATAGAAAATTAGAGAATTCTCTTTAGACCTCTTTCTCTCCAATCCCTTGTGGGTTTTCTTTCAAGAGGCTCCCACAAGACTTGGTCTTGTATTCGAGTTATAGTCAGGAAGATTTATGGAGGAGATAAAGATTCGCAATAAATATCTCCATATTTACTCTATGTAAGTTTGTTTAACCTTAATTTTTAGTTTAATTTTAAATAAAATCAAAGACGATCCAATGCTTCCGTTGTGGAGTGAAACGTTCATTCCTTCAAGTTTATGGTTGGATCATAAACAAATAGTTCATTAGAGGATCAATGGTACTTAAGATGCAAGATGTAAGTACAGGGGTAAAACAAACTTTGACCCAACTGTAATTACGAACAATTCGTGAAGGATCGATTTGCATATAATTGTTATATCCATGGATACAACTTGTCCTACAGTGCATAAGAGTGCAACTCCAGATCTATAGTGGAGTGGCCTATAATTAATGAATAAAAATTAATTAATTAAAGAGTTTAATTAATTAATTTTGTATCATTGGAGCTTATAATCTGTAGATCCATAAGGTCTCATTGCTAGCTCATAGTAACACTAAAATATCAATTTAGTTGAAAGAAAATTTTGAAATGTTTAAATTAATATTTAATTTGAAGTGTTCAAATTAATATTTAATATATTAGATATATTAAATATAAAAAGGAAAATATATTTATTGTATTTGATACATTAAATATTAAAATAATTAATGTATATTAGATACATTAAAGAAAAGATATTTATAAAATTTGAATAAGGTTCAAATAAATAAATATCGTAGGAGATTTGAATGAGATTCAAATAAGTATAAAATATATTTTAATATATTAGATATTAAAATATAATATTTTAATTATAGCAAAGATTTTTCATTGGTCTCTATAAATAGGATCATTGGGTTGAGCCATTAGACATAACACACATCTCCTCAATAGAGAATTAGAGAATTCTCTCTAAATCTTTTCCTCTCCAATCCCTTGTGGATTTTCTTTCAAGAGACTCCCACAAGCCTTGGTCTTGTGTTCGAGTTATAGCCAGGAAGACTTTGTGGAGGAGATGAAGACCCGCCAGAAATATCACCATATTTACTCCAAGTAAGTTGCTTAATTTTATTTTTTTAGTTCATATTTAAATAAATTTAAAGACGATCCACTGCTTCAGCTGTGGAGTGAAACGTTCATTCCTTTATTAACAACATCTACCAACCCTTGATACAACTCAGATCTTATGTGAGATTGTTGTGTTCTAAAGAAATTCAATCTTGTTGTTTCAAGTTTTATGTACATATCAACTGCATATTGTTGTGACAATCTCCCAGCCAAAAGAATAATTTGTGGCACTTGACTTTTTTGAAACTTGAAACAATAATACTCTCTACAGGAAATTCTTTTATGTCGTTTCTTTGATATACCTATCAATAGTTATATTATAATATTAAGACATGTAAAAAATTTTGTTTCTTGAGAAAGAAAAATATGAAAATTTAGTACGTTACAAAAATATTGAAATTTAGTATGATACCTTGACATTCTCTTTGAATGATTTCTTGTCATATTCCAAGGGTTGGAGTCTCTTGATTTTCATTTATGAAATCTGATAGGAGAGTTTCATTTCGCTATTTATTTCTTAGTGCCATCCAGATTCTCCTCTTGAAAATAACAATGGATATTTTAGTGAGTCATAACAATTAAAATAATGTTTTATTATATGTTGATTTCCAGAATGTGTATGGACTACAATGTCTCTCTCAAAGGGTACATTTTTTTTGTTTTCTTCAATCCATATTGCAGCAACTTGATCTGTAGTGGGCTTGTTATAGACTCGTTAATCAACCTTCACATTGCTTGCAATATGTATCTGAATGTCTTCAAATGACCCAATGTCCTTCAAGGATCTAAGTATTTGAGTATATGGGTTATTTTGTAGGATAATCATTAACCTTTCTGTAATTGATTCGTCAAGACCTCCATCTTATAGTATCTTCATTCTATTTTGAACTTCATTATCGGTATCATAAAAATATAATTGGAAGTATCTTGGACGGTCCTCTAGTAGAAGTGATGGAAGATCATGATATATCTGTCCTTGGGCTCTAAATGTGTAAACTCTTTTTCTTGACGAAGCCAAGTTTTTGTCCAAATTAACCCCAAAAGAAATGAAAGAGAAAATACTATTGTATGCTCTTATATTCTTTCTAAACTTGATTCCTTCTTCAAGTTGAGACGTAAACAAATTAAGCAATTCATCAGGATATTCGCTATAAGAAAGTTTAACTTCTCCATTATAGCAACAAAATGTTGGTGTCTCATATTCAAATCATTAGAAGCATCGATTTGAGTTCATGAATGACAACATTTCATCATTTGAAATTTGATATGTTATCAAATATGAACTTTTTTTTTTTCAATTCGTGTATTTTGAATTTAAAATGAATAATAATGCGTAAAGTGATTTTAGTAAGCATACCGCTCGTCGTAGTTTCATGTAGTTCCTTTAGGGAAAACATATCGTCCTCGTTCAAAACTTCATTTTGAATCCGTTTTCTATCTCGTGCTATCTTGTTTGCATGAGAAAATCTTTGAATTTTAACTCTTCGTTCTTCAATCGATAGGTCTGCATACTTTTTTTCTCTTCCTCTCATTTTCAGTCATCTTTTGTTTTCCTATGAATACAAATGACTAAAATAAGCTACTAAATAGATGAAGTCTTATTTCATTTATTGATTCTCATGAATATAGCATAATAAAATTGTCGTAGAGCTCATGCATAAACAGTTAAATTTTATATTTTAATTTGTTTATTTGTTGAACTGAAAAAATAGTTAAATAATGTAAAATAAATAAATACTGTATACGTATTAATTAATTAATTACAAATGATAATATGAATGGTTTTAATTGCAATAATGCATTACATATGTTAAAATTTATAATTTTAAAAACTATAAATTAATCCTACCAAAATTTTAAACATTTTAAAAGTTCTTTAAAAAATCAAAACCAAAAGTTTTAAAGTGATTAAGTTAATATTATTTAATTAATAATACCTCAAAAAATCGAACCACCAAAATAAATTCAAAAACATAGTAAAATTAATTTTAATGAAATTTTAAAATAATTATGCTTAATACACATGGAACGAAATAATCATGTAATTCGTAATACAATTAATATAATTAGAAAATAAATTGTAAAATATTAATTATCTACCTTTTGCATAAGCAGTTTCCCCTTCTATGTTCATTGAAACCTTTAGCTGGCATCAAAGTTGCACTACAATAATAAGCATTCTCCATTAAGCCAAATATCATCATATTTGAAATACATAATAAACTAAATAATTAAATTTTGTTACCATATCTAAAAGGTCAAATTTAAAAAAAAAAAGTAAAAAAATTGTTCATATTATTGTTTATTTTTTATATCAGGACCATTGTTCATATTATTATTTGTTTGAATTATCATTGTTCATATTATTAAATGAGTGTACAAGATATGAATTTTTTAATTTTTTGTTGTGTTTAAATATCCAACAATTAAGGAAGACTCATTTCGTAAAATTTTCATCTTGAACAATCGAGCAATTGAACAACACTAAATCATAATTTTTGTTAAAACATGGTGTTGAACTGACCAATGAATCATAACTTTTGATAAAACTTTTTTTTAAAAATATACAAAGAAAATATTAGCTAAATAGAAAATCTACAAAGGCTACAAAAAAATATTTTTTTATTTGACACAATAAATCCTAACTACAATATTCTCATTTTATATTTACAAGTTTGCTCACATGAAGAAAAAACAATGTTTTGAACAAAATAGAGGTTGTGAACTTAAAAAAAAAAAAAAGAAGAAGAGAGATATGAGTATTATTTACTTATTTAGATAATCGAAAACCTATAATAAAGTACATATGCCGTCAAATGTAGCTAAGTTTTTTTAAAACCAAAACAAATTTTTGTTGCCATATTTAAAAGGCAATATAACTTTTTTTTATTTTTTAAAAAATAAATGATTGTTTGCATTATTCTAAAATAGGAAAGAAATTATTTTTGTTATGCCTAAAATTATACAAATTTTTGTTGCCATATTTAAAAGGCAATATTAGTTGTTTTTAAATAAATAATTGTTTGCATTATTCATTAGGTATAAAATAGGAAAGAAATTAGTTTTGTTATGGCTAAAATTATTAAATATAATTTTTGTAAAGTTTCCATTTTAAACATTTTTAAATGTGGTTAACAAAAAATAATATATACGATATCAATTGAATATGTCTCGTGGACTAAATGTGAGCTTTGTAGTTTTTTTTTTCAAAAAAAGTGAGTTTTGTATGAATAAAATCTAACATTATATTGCTATTATTATTTTGTTGCGTCTATATTATCAAAAATACAAAATAAATCATGATTGTGTTGGCAAAATAAAAAGTAAAAATCTAAAATAAGTTTTTTTTTTTAACTAACCCAAAATAAGATTGTGTTGCCATATCTATAATGTCGAATTATTTTATTTTATTTTTACAAAAATGTAAAAGTATTGTTCACATTCTTAATTAAGTGTAAAACAGAAAATAATATTATATTTGTTATGTTCGGCAATAAAGGAAGATAAATTGTGTAAAATTTCCATTTCATACATTTCTAAATATCGTTAATAAAAATGATATATTCAATATCAATTAAAGAGGAGTTGTGGATTAAAGTTGAGCTTTGTGAAGAAAATCTAACATTATAATGTTATTGTTATTTCTGTCTAAGATATGAAGAAATAAAATATAAATCATGATTGTAAAATTTGTGAGAACATGGTATAAAGATTAAAAGTTTAATAATATCAATTTACCTACACTCGAAAGAACATGCACTTGTTGTTGTACGGTGGTTCCAAATGTGAGGTTGAAAGGAAATTATCCACGGGATTTTAATAAAAAAGGTATGGCATAAATATGAGAATTAGAAATAATCACGAAAATGTTGAGTAAAAGATTACCTAATCAAGTAGATGGTTAATCACAAAAAAAAGAATTCGAGATATCAGTGTTATTTCATAATCTATTAATTGTGAAAATTCATAGTATACTAAATATGAAATTGTTCAAAAAATAAAACTAAATACGAAATTCTTTTAAATTCAAAGAAGAAATGTTTTTAGACCTATCATACATTTTGTTGCTATATCTAAAAAGTCAAAATCCATATTAAAATTTGTGTTGCCATACCAGAAAATTCAAAATTCAAAATCCAAAATAAAATTTTTATTGTCATATCAAAATAAATTCAATTTGTTGGCATATCAAAAAAGTAATATATATATATATATATTAATAATGAGTAAAATAATTTCTCACATTGTTAATTAAGCTTATAATAGGAAAGAACATTATTTAAGGCAATAAAGGAAAATTAATTTTGTAAAATTTCCATTTCAAAGTCTTCTAAATATGGAATTTACGTAGATCTTAATTAAAAAAAAAAAACAACTTAAGATGAAGATGTACAGGTGGATTAGTCTATTTTATAGAGTTCAAAAGAAGTGTTGATTTCAACAGAAAATAAAACAAAACATGTTAAATGTTAGCATTAAATTAATTCATTGTCAATTTTCAATATAAAATATCTTATTTACTTGTTTTTGGAAATTTTATAATTTTTAATATAAAATTTCTTAGAAATTTACCTTAAAAGGACTAATTTATTCTTTCAAAATTGGAAAATAAATCTTTTTAAAACCTATATTTAATTTTGTTACCATATCTAAGGAGCCAAATATTCAAAAAAAATCAATTGGCACACATAATTAAAATATACAGTAATTAAGAAATACTAATTTTGTTAAATTTCCATATCAAACCCATTTCACCCTAAATCCTAATTGCAATATATTCCTAGTTCTTTTTATAAGTGGACACATAAGATAGAGAAAGACAATGACGTTATAGTTCTAGGGTTGTACATGTATGAGTTGTTTGTCATTGGAGAGTTCTTTGTAACCCTAGATGGTCATTTTTTTTTTGTCAACAAAGTTGTAGTCTAAAAGTGTTTCAATCTACCAAATCTGAGTTGAAATGAGGTAAAGTTTATTTGATTTTCAAGTTTTGTTTAGAATCTTTACATTTTATATTCATTTATGTTTGGGTACTTGCTATCATTTTTCTCGCCACATAAATCTACCTTGGGGTTATTGTACTCTATGATTATATCGTGTTATTTTTATTTTGGTAAAATAACAATTTTTTTTTTTTTGAAGATTCGTAGATTTTCAAATTCTAGAAGAAGTTGCTAAGTTTATCATCCCCTTCATGTTTAAATATGTAAATTTTTGAACGTTCATAGGAAATTGAATCAACATGATCATAAATGTTTTAAAAGTCAGTTTAATTTCCATAATGAATTTAGGAATTTAAATGACTTTAGAAATTCTAAACCAACCCACGATTTGTATTCTAAATTACAATCTGTATTCTACATTAAATGCCAACAATCACTTTTATTCTCAATTAAATTCAAAACAACCCACGTTTGTTTCCCTTAATCAGCAAATAATTAGGAAAATTGTTTCTAAAATTAAATTGATTGCCTAGCATTTAATTTCCTCAATTAGCAAATAATTATGGAAATTTTGAATTTGAAGGACAAAACAGCTACCAAAGTAATGTGAAAATGCCTATAACGAAAGGGCGAAATTGGTATAAAAAGTTTCGGCTTTTATATATATAATAATTATGGGAATTTTGAATTTGAAGGACAAAAAAGACACCAAAGTAATAGTGAAAATGCCTATAACGAAAGGGTGAAATTGGTATAAAAAGTTTCTTTCTATTGTGACTTTTATATATACTATAGATTTAACTATAATATTAACCATAAAAAATTCTTTTAAATTCATTTACTACAATCATAACAATGAAAATAATGATCGACGATTGGGGAATATTAATTATATTATGAGTTATGTTCTTGTTGAAAATAAAATTGTTGTTTTATCCAAAGTTGTTAATCAATTTATTCAAGTAAGATCTCTCTTGGTGCATGTTTCCAAGTTTGGCATGTGGCTGACAAAAGCAACTCATAGAAAGTGGGATGCTGTTTTATATAGTTGACATTAGCCACCCAAAAGAAAGAGAAATTATTCAATGAGGCTACTACAATGAAGTTAGAAGTTTTGCACCGTTGGATGTATGAGAAAAAAAAATTGTAAAAGTACCTTGTTTTTTTATCCAATGGTTATTAGGGGCACATAAATTTTAAAATCTAAATCCGACGGTTTTAAAAGGCAACCTTATTAAATATTTTGTCTAAAAGAAAGAAGGACGACGAAATCCCCACCTATCTTCACAATAATATGATATTGTCCACTTTAGGTACAAACGCTCATGGCTTTATTTTTGGTTTCTCAAAAAACTTCATACCAATAGAGATTATTGTCCTCACTTCTATATCCATAAGTACTCCCTTCTATAATCATGTGGGACTTTGTTGGCACTCTTTTTTTTTTTTTTTTTTTTGAGTTCAACACCATTTGTGAGTAGGGGGCTTTGTTGGCACTCTTTAAAGGGGCGTTTGGTGCGCATAATTAAGTTGAATTGTGCAGAGTTAATTTGTATGTGAGTTAATATGTCTGTGTTTGGAGTGTAGAGTTGAGTTAAGTCAGGAAGTTTGTGTTTGGGATGCAGAGTTGAGTTATTAATTTAGAGGTAACTAGTACAGTTTTTTGTAACCTGAATAAGTCTGATTTTTTGTTGGCCCTTTTTGTTTGCTTAATTTTTTTTTTCCAAGCATTCAATTGCAAATACATTTTCCCAACTTTTCAATTCTCAATTGAGATATCAACTTCAAAATGAAAATATATTTCAACATTAGTGAAATCTATGAGTGGAATATTCAAAAAAATAATGTTTCAATGCATTGATATTGATCCTTTTTTTTTTTAAAAAAAAAAACATCATTTTTTTTATCTTTCTTTTTTTTTGAAATTGACTTCTTCCAAACTATAAGCAATGTAGTCTTGTTTTATCTTTCTGCTACACATTAAACTTCTTTCAATTTATAGAAATCAGATGTTTGCATTACACATTGAACTTCTTTCAATTTATAGAAATTAAATGTTGCATTTTTTATAGCAACAAATGACAATTGATTAATAGAAAAAAGACAATGTACATATATTTTTTTTCTTTAAATACAAATTGAACTTCTATCAAAATATAGAAATCCAAAGTTTCATTTTCTAAACACACATTGAACTTCTTTGAAACTTACAAATGAGGACCTTATTATGACTTTTTTCAATTACTAATAGGGTCTTCATTATGAAGGAATTTTTTTTAACACATTGACCATTACTTATTCTTTTTTTTTTTTTTTTTTTTTTTTTTTTTTTTGGAAAGGAATATTGTACGTTTACATTTATTTAAACACATATACTAAATTGAACATATGTGGAAAAGAGAATGTCAGTATTTTACTTTTTCATGATGACAAGAAAATGACAATATATTTCAACATTAGTGTCATGTAGGAGTGGAATATTCACAAAATATTAGTACGTTATCATGGGCCTATTTACATAATTCACAAAAAAAAAACTAAGGTTCACAAAAAAATTAAATATGGTTCACAAAAAATAAATAATGGCCAACAATGAGCAGAGCGTAAGTCTAAAGAAAAATTGTTGGAGCAAAGAGTCAAACCAACTAAGTACATGTACATTTCATATTATTTTGAACTATGGGAATGTCGTCGGTCGTCGAAAATTATCAACAACAATAGTGGCCAGAAAGGGTCGCAGGCGATGGACGTTGGTTGCTGGATATGGTCGCCAAAGATTGCTATTGATTTTCGAAGAAGGTAGTCAGTAGTGCCCGTCTGTTGCCAGCAGTGGTCGTGCAGTCACTGGAAAAATTCGCCAGCAGTGGTCATGCAGTCACCGACAATCGCCAAAGAAGGTCACTGGCGGAGGTCGTCGGTCGCTAGAGAAGTGGTGATAAAATATGTTAATAGGTTTACTGTATATGTCGGTAGAGTTAATATTCCAACACTATACCAAGTCGGTGGAGTTAAGTTCTTTTATGAGAAGTTAATTTCTCCATGAGCCAAACGAAGAGTTGAGTTTAAAACCCAACTCAACCCAACCCAAGTCAGGGGAGTCAAATGCCCCCTAAAATATTATTTGAGATAAAGTAAATGTTATATTATATGATGCGAGTGAAAAAGCTCAAACAAGTGGTGATGTACGAAAAAAACGTTTTGAAAATACCTTTAATATATGTGTGCATATATCGAGACTTTTAAATAAAAACCATGTAATTCATGTAAAGAAGACGATTAAAGACACTTACACAAAATGTCTTAATATCTATACATGTTGGTTTAATTTCAATTCAACCCTAATCTTTTAATTTTTTTTAAATGTTAAATTAATTACAAGTTGAGTTCCTAAACTTTTAGGTTTATATCTAATAGGTCTTTGAACTATACAAAATTCTAATAAGTCTCAAAACTTTCAATTTTGTGCCTAATAGGTTCCTAATCAGTATCTAATATGTTTTTTAACTTTAAATTTTGTGTCTAACAAATCCTTGATCTATTTGAATTTTTTAAAATTCATGGATCTATTATATATAAAATTGAAAGTTTATGATCTTATTAGACACAAAATTCAATTTTATGTCTAATCAATTTGTTAATTTTAAAAAATGTTGAACATGTCAGAGATTTATTAGACATAAATTGAAAGTTTAGGGATTTATTAGACACTTTTAAAGCTCAATGACCTATATTAGGAACAAAATTGAAATATTAGAAACCTGCATTTTTTAAAGTTTAGAGACCTAGCTATTAGACATAGAGTTGAAAGTCTTAGACTAAATTTGTAATTTAGCCAAAAGGAGAAAAAAACGATTTGAATTTCCTAACCCGTAAATGATTTGATAGAATTGAAAATTTTAAAATGATAGTGGCAAAGTTAAAACCAACTATAAACATTAAATTCTTTGGGTATTATTTAGTTAGTTTCAAGTTTGTTCATAACCTACTTCCACTTAGTTTCATTTTTTTCCTTTTAACATTTTATGATAAAAATTTAGGAAAAATATACCTTTAGTCTTTGAAGTTTGAATTCGGTAGCATTTAGGTTCCTAAGTTTTCAAACCCAACAATTTAGCCTATGAGTTTGAGATTTAGTTGCATTTTGGTCCCCCATCCAATTTTTCGTTAACTACTAACGAAATGTTGACGTGGCACTTGTTTTTTTAGTTAAAAAATATTTTTTATTTTTTAAATAATTTTTTTTAATTTTAATTTTTTTTCCTTTTTCTTTTTCCCTCCCTTCTCTCTCATCCTCCCATCTTTCCCCTTCCTCCATCCATGGCTGCTACCGCTAGTCGTCGCTATCATTTGCCACCTATTCTTCCTTCTTTTCTTTTCTTTCCTTTTCTTCTTCCCTTCGCCACCACTTCTTTCTTCTTTTTTTTTCCTTTCCTCTTCCTCCCTTCACCATCGCTTCTTCCTTCTTCTTTTTTTTCCCTTTCCTCTTCCTCCCTTTGCCACCGCTTCTTCCTTCTTTTTTTTCCCTTCCTCCCTTCTTCTTCTTCAATTCTTACATTAAAAAAAAAAAAAAAGAGTCTAGATTTCAGATCTAAAAATCTAGGTTTGTTCCATATCTAGAATCCCAATTTTTTTTTTTTTGGAAATACTTCATCAAAGACTCCAAAATTTGAAGAAACAAACATATGTGGTCCGAATAGAATTGATTTTTCATATATATGCATGGGAAGGACTTGAACCCAAGACCTCTAAATATGAAACTTAAATGCATGCCATTGGGCTAAAGGTAGAACTTTAAATGCAATTTACGATTCAAAAGTATTAGAGAACAATTGTTACCTCTTTATTTAAAAATCTAGAACCTTCCCCCCAAATATCAAAGTTGTTATGGATTTTCAAAAGAAACCCACATCTTCTCTTTTTCACTTGCAAAACTCTTCCTTCTCCAAAAAAATCTCACTCTTCCCCAAAAATCTCTCTCTTTCTCTTCTTCCTTCTTTTCCACATTTTTCCTTCTCTCTAATCTTCTTCTCCTTCTTTTTTCTCCAAAAATAAAAGAAGATGCATCATTTTATGGAGCTCCACCAATTTTTTTGGATCAAGGACCTTTTTTTTTTCTCTCACATTTTTAGCACCTTCCATCTTGAAGAAACACTTTTTTCACTCCATATCATTTTTCTCTCCCACACACTTTTTTAAAGAGAGATCTTTTTTTTCTTCTTCTAACATTTTTTTTCCAAATAGCACCATTTTCATCTTTTTCTCACCTTCTTCCCCTTCACGTTAGAACAACAACAACAAAAAGAGCTACATTTGGTTTCACCACTTTTTTTCTTTTGGCATCACACCATAGTTGATCCGGACCACCATTGTCTTCTTTTGGCATCACACCATAGTTGATCTGGACCACCATTGTCTTGCAAAATCAATGAGAAGGAGAATTTGAAAAGAGTCGTGGTAGAATACTTTTTCTCTCATTTTATTCTTTATTTTATTAAATGTGTTATGGTTTATATTTGGGCCATTGTACTCTAACTCCATTAAATCTCAAGATGCATAGTCACTATTCTCTTTTAGTTTTTAGTGATATTTTGTTGGCTTTTTTTGTATGCTATATTTTATGTTGAATGAGTGAGAAGTGTTCCTTGTATAGTCAAGTTTATTGTGCTTCAATTGAAAGTTGTTTGTTCATAATGTGATCGAGTAGAGTTTCATAAATGCTTGAAAGTCTTCATCTTAAATAGAGATCAAAGTATTATATTTTATAGAACTTAAAGTATAAGCAAAATGATCACAACCAACTGTAAAAATGAAAGTTTATATTGAGAATAAAATTGTTTTTTTAGAAGAAAAAAAATCTTTGAGTTTTTATTAAGTGAAAAAAAAAATCAAAATATTTACTCAATAACCACACTTTAATCAAAATAAAACTATTTTCTCTTCTAAAAAATGATCTTTCATAAAGATAAATGATTGTTTAAATTTATCAAAATTAAAGCTATCTTGACTATATTTTTTTTAACACTTTTTTCTTTTGTATAAATAAAATTGTTTGCAAACACAATTTCATTTTTTTTTTGTTTAAAATGTACAATCCATGAAACCTCCAAAAACACTTTTTAAATTAATCACTATTTTTACCAAACCAATTGAACTTCTTAAGTTCTAAAAATTGATTTCTTAAGACAACTAGATTTATCCAACAAACTTTTCAAGACTAACTTTTTTTTATATAAAAAAAAGTCTTAGCAACTAAAATAAATACCTTTCAAAATTTTATTTTCATAAAAAATAAGAGCCATGCATTTTCTTAAAAATGACCTTTTTAAAGGGGTTGAGTAGTATACTTGAGATGGGTTTATATTACCTTCAAAGTGCATGAAAAATATTTCTATCAAAAGGTTTAAGGTTACAAAAAAAAAAAAAAAAAACAAGTTTAAAATATTTGCAATCCTACGATGGATTTGAGAAAAATGTAAAATTTTTAAATTCTTGAGGTGAGGAATTTTCTTATTTGATCAAGAATAATTTCAATATTGCATCAAGTGATGACTAATGTAACGCTAATAAACCTTAGAATTAAGGCTTATTTAATGCTCATAAGCTTAAAATATGCTTGCTTTGCTTTAGAAATCATAGGAGAAATTTTGTAAAATGCTTGAAAAACATCAATAACTTGTGAGAAGTGCATGTGAAAGAAAGAATGAGGAAAAGAGAAAGATAAACTAAGAAGAGTTTCTTTTGTGCAAAAATTGTGGAAATTGTATAATTGAAATTGCAAGATGAAGTTGCAATTCTGGAGCAGTAGAAAAAGAATAAAAAAAGGAAAGAATCTTCACATAACCAATAAGGAAAATCTTTATTTTCTGCACGATTTGAAGGTTCTTGAGCATGATTTCTGGGAAATATTCAACCCTAATGAAGGCCTACAAAAGGAGAGAAGTATGGGTTTTTCAAAGGGTGTTTCTTAGAGTTGAAGCTGTCAGTTTTCTTCCCAATTTTCCTCTATTTTTCTTCCAGTTTCTCCTCTGTTTTTGCCAAGAGTTGCTGCAGTTTTTTGGTTTTGTTTTTCCTTAGTTTTTTTAATCCAATCCAAAGAAAATTTTGGGTTGTGATGATTCATTATTCCCTAGAAATAGAGGGAGTTGAATCGATTGAAATCTAAGGGAAAACAATGGGTATTATTCAATTCTTTTTATTCCAATTTGTTCTTAGTTTAGGTGAATTTGATTTCTTTTTTAGTTCATTTGAGTTGTAATTTTTCATGCTTTTTTTCCCTTATCTACTGTATTTTGCATTGGAATTGAGTTAAGATTGATAAAGCAATTGAAGTTGATTTTCTAAAAATTTTATAAAATTATCTTCCTTCCCTCTATTTTATTTCTTCTGTTATTGAATTAAATACTTAAAAAGAGTTTTGTTTTTTTTTTCTTATTTTAAACTACTGTTTTACATTACCCTTTGTTAGAATGAAGAAGACCCATTATTCTTGCTTGATTTATTTTACTCTAAATATGAGATAAACTTCTGAGGGGGTTCAAGGAAGTGAATTCCCTAATAAGTAAATCTAGCCAAAAGTACAATGAAAATCGAGCCTATATTTCAATTGTTTGTTTGCGTTGATTAAAATGTCGTTGAGATCCTAGATTGATCAACTAGGGTAGCAACTTAACCTTAAATCTAATACCGACAGGGTTAGTGATAAGTGGATTTCATACAAGTGATGGAGACAAGAGCTTAGACATAAGCCAATTCTTTACCCAAGACATAGGGATTAAAGACTCCAAAACCCATAAAATTGTTGAGCTAAATTATCTAAGATAGAGAGACTATAGACATATAAATCACTCACTTAGTCTTCTAAAACCTAATTTCAAGGTGAATAGGAGTAGCAATTTTGGTTTACAATTGTGTGTAAAGTAGGTCGGATTTGCAATTTACAACTTAGGGCAATGACATACTTGAGCCCCATCTTCCCTCATTTCTCTAAGGAATTTCCCTTGCAATTTTCATTCGTTGGTTAACATTCTGCTAGGGTCAATTTTTATTCAAATTACCATTTCTTTTATCAAGTACGTTTTGTTTTGCTATTTAATCTTGCAATTTTCGATTTTGCAATTCAGTTATGCAATCTTTGTTTTCCTTACTTAACGTTTTTGTCACTTTAACATGCAATTAGATTCTGCAATTATTTTGTTTTTACCAAACACACCTCTCAACCTTGTTTTTGCAATTTTTAGTTTCCAAGTTGCAATTCTCCTTACATTTTGCTCTGTAATATTTTTGTTACATCTTTCCTTGTGGGATTGATACTCAGGAATACTCTTGTTTTATTACTTGCATTGACAGTGTGCACTTGCACTGGGGTTGAACGTATTTATTTACTTTTCTTCACCCAAAGTTCACCTGATCAAGTTTTTGGTGCCGTTGTCAGGGAATGACAGTTTTGACAAAAAAATTGTTTTAGCAAAAATTGTAAGAGAAGATTGCAACAATTTCTCCTATTGCATGAGGAGCTCGATTTCACTTGTTGAGGGAGAAAATTGCAAGAGGAGAAATACACGACATAGGGTTGATTGCTTGAGAAAATCTACATTCTGAAAGTAGACATCATTGCAACATTGAGCGCACAAGCTTCATCATTAAGCTACATGATGGAAACTTTGATGATGGGAAATCCTATAGCTCCTTTTAACCATATCTCTTATATTTCTTGTGTTTATTGTAAAGGAAGTCATTCATTTGATAATTATCCTTATAATATTGATTCTTTGTGTTATGGATTTCTACCTAGCTTGCAAATCAACATTAGTACCATTGTTTCCAGCGAGGGAAAATGATTCTAAAAGAGCCTAGCATTGAAGAGCTTGTGAGAGAATATAGGACAAAGAACAATGTTGTGATGCAAAGACAAACCACATCTCTACGGAGTTTGGAAATCCATGTGGAACAAATTGCAAATGAATTGCAGAACATGTCCCAAGGAAATCTGCTCGAGGACATAGAGACTTCAAAACAAGAAGAAAAAAATGCGAGGTGGTGACATTAACTGAATTGGAACGTGAAGACCTTAAACTCCAAATAAAAGTAGAAAGCACTCTAACGCTTGATAACATTAAAGAGCTAGAAAGGAGAGAATAGACCAAAGAAGAACCACCTCAAGAAGAGAATGAACCACCAAAGGAAATTACAGTAAGCTATGCAATTGCAACTTCACAACAAATGACATCCAAAGTGCTCCCAATACTAGAATGTCTTGCGTTCACTTATTGTAGTTTGCAGGAAATGCTAAGTCAAGAAGAATGCAAAGAGGAGAGCATGAAGGATGACAATTTGCAATATGCTACACAAGTTGTGACTAAAATTTCTATTTTCGAAGGCACATATAAATCCCTTGAGTATGCAAGACCCGCTGTGATCAAAGCACCTCAACTATGATTGAAATCTCGTCCATCTTCGAGACCTAGGTGCAAAATGAAAGAACATAGTTGCAGTCTCCCTTGACCATGTAACGCCCGAGTTTAGGAGGGGTACATGAATGAACCGTGACCACATTCATATGAGAGGGATCCTGAGGACATGAAAGTATGATAAGGAAAGGCTTAAAAGAATTGATAGTTACTACCTATATTAACAATGTGCACCTTCCTTTTTGGTGGCCCAATCTTAAGAACTCCAAAATTAAGCGTGCTTAGCTTGGAGCAATCCTATATTGGGTGACCTTTTGAGAATTTTCCTAGGAAGCATGTGAGTTAGGACAAAGCATGCTGAAAGGACTCGTGATGGTTTGTGGGGACATTCTTCACTCTTAGAAGCAGTTCAAGACAAGTAAGGCGGCAGGGTAGGTCACAGGGGATGCAGGGGAATGTCGGGGCTATCATGTGTCAAATCTAGATTCTGAATCCTAGTCAGCATCCTAGGCCAGGGGCGTTACAAATGGTATCAGAGCATAACCTCTCCTAGTAAGATGTGGTTCGGGGACGAACCAAGGCAGAAGCTGGTAGGCATGTAACGCCCGAGTTTATGAGGGAT
Organism: Trichosanthes truncata; assembly: GCA_033996785.1. Lineage (NCBI taxonomy): Eukaryota > Viridiplantae > Streptophyta > Magnoliopsida > Cucurbitales > Cucurbitaceae > Trichosanthes > Trichosanthes truncata. The sequence goes on from JAWPNB010000004.1 coordinate 5,506,211, forward strand.
ACATGAATGAACCATGACCACATCCGAATGAGAAAGATCCTAAGGATATTAAAGTATGGTTAGGAAAGGCATAAAAGAATTGATAGTTACTACCTATACCAACAAGGGGCACCTTCTTTTTTGGTGGCCCAATCGTAAGAACTCCAAAGTTAAGCATACTTAGCTTAGAGCAATCCTATATTGGGTGATGATTGGGTGAACTTTGGGTGAAGAAAAGTAAATAAATACGTTCAACTCCAGTGCAAGTGCACACTTTCGATACAAGTAATAAAACATGAGTATTCTTGAGTATCGATCCCATAGGGAACGGTGTAACAAAAATATTGTAAAGACAACAACATAAGTAGAATTGCAACTTGGAAACTAAAAAGTGCAAAAATAGATTTTGGGTTGGTGTGAAATAACAATGTAAATAAAAGTCGAAATGCAAAGACAAATTGCAGAATCAAATTTGTAAGTTGAAATGACAAAGCTGACAAACAAAAATAAAGAAAACAGCAATTATAAGGCAAATTACATAAACGAAATTGCAAAGTTGAATTGACAAAAATGGTAATAATCAAATTTGAGAAAACAACAATTGCAAAAACCAAAAAAAAAAAACAACGTACAAAAATGTGAAATAGCTATAAAATGCTGGGAAAGATACTTAATAGGGGAAATGATGGCTCAAGAATGTCATTGCCTTAAGTCGTAAATTGTAAAACCAAGATTGCAACTCCAACCTACTCTACACACAATTGTAAACCAAAATTGCTACTCCTATTCACCTTGAAATTAGGTTTTAGGAGGCTAAGTGAGTGACTTATATGTCTATAGTCCCTCTATCTTAGATTATTTGGCTCAACAATTTTTTGGGTTTTGAAGTCTTTAATCCCCATGTCTAGGATAAAAAATTGGCTTATGTCTAAGCTCTTGTCTCCATCACTTGTGCAAAATCTGCTTATCACTAACGTTGTCGGTATTAGATCCAAGCTTAAGTTGCTACCCTTGTTGATTAATCTAGTATCTCAACGACGTTTTATTCAACACAAGTGAACAATTGAAATGTAGGCTCGATTTTCATTGTAATTTAGGCTAGATTTACTTCTTAGGAAATTCACATCCTTGAGCCCCCTAAGAAGTTTAGCTCATAATTAACATAAAAATATCACAACAAATTCTAAAAATAAAATTCCATGCTATGAAGAATGAATTAAAAGTCTAATTGAAATTAAAAGAAATAAAAAGGTGGAAGTTGCTTGTTGTAATAAAGGAATACGAAGAAGTAGGAATCAGTAAAAGAACATCATAGTGGCAAACTTTATTCAATTTCAAAGCCTGGACAAAAAATCCATGAAGAAAAATTCCAGAAAAATACCAATCAATTGTTTCATCTATCTAAACTCAATTCCAATGCTTAATACAGTGGGTGAAGAACAAATGACATGAAAAAATACAACCCAAATGACTAAAAAAAACATAAAACAAAACCCGCGAATTTTTTTGTTCAGTTCACTACTTCCTTTTGTGCTATACAAGACCAACATTCCGGGAGCCTGATTGGCACCGGTGAACAGAAGGATGGACTCTATTATTTTTTGGGAATAACTACAGTACACTCAATGAAGGTTCAAGATTTATCTGTCTTTAAGCTATAGCATATAAGACTGGGCATCCATCAGATAGAGTGGTAAAGTTAGTACCTGCAATTCATTCTAGTTATGCCAAAAAGAAATTGAATCATGCTTGTGTCACGTGTCCTAAGGCTAAGCAAACTCTTGATAGTTTTCTTGTTAGTGATAGCAAGGCCAGTCATACCTTTGAACTTATTCATTGTGATTTGTGGGGTCCAAACACCAACACACCATCTTCTTGCGGTGCTTATTATTTTTTGACAATAGTGGATGACTTTTCACAAGCTGTTTGGGTTTATTTGTTGAGCAATAAACTGAAGTTTTTACTGCACTCCATTCCTTTCTTACTATGGTTGAATGTCAATTTGAGACATCTGTTAAAATAGTGAGGAGTGACAATGGGACAAAATTTAAATGCATGCTTGTCTTTTTTTCCAAGAATGGTATTTTTTTTTCAAACTTCATGTGTTGGAATCCCACAACAAAATGGAAGAGTAGAACGCATGCATCAACGCATACTTAATGTGGCTCATGCTTTAATGTTTCAAGGAAATCTTCCTATTACTTTTTGGGGCGAATTTATTTTGGGTGCAATTTATTTGATAAATCGTACTCTGTCAGGCTTAATGCAAAATAAAACACCTTTTGAAATTTTATTTGGTACTGCCCCAAACTTTGATGTGCTACTTGTTTTGGATGCCTGTGTTTTGCTCATAATCAACGATCAAAAGGGGATAAATTTGCACCACATAGTTGAAAGTGTGTGTTCTTTGGATATCCACATGGTAAGAAAGGGTGGAAGCTGTAATGACCCCAAATTTCGGCCTAACTTAGGTACATTACTGAACTTACAACCTATATGCCCCGAAAATTTTGGCAGCATAACGGCGTAACTACAAGATAACCAATTTTTTTTTCTGGCTCCTGTTAAACAAGAAATCTACACTTCAACCATCCAAAGTAACTAAGAACAACATCCACATCCTCTGGCTACAATTCAGCACACCCAAACTCCCAGAATAAACAGAATCTCAACAACTTAGAACAAACTTAAATCAAATAGATTAGCAGAAACAAAAGAAAGTTTTAGCAACTAGGACTTTCAGCTCGTAACCTAATTCTACCAAAAGAATCTATCTATTCTTCGAAAACAATAAAGAATGGAAAGGCTTACTCCAAACACCTATACAAAACAACTAGAATCCTATTTATGCAACTCAAAGAAAATCAACACTAAGAAAGCACGTAAATCTAATAGTGTCCTCTCATCACGTCTCCTTGTCTGCATCACCAGTTTCGTAGAGCTTCTCCTCACCTACAAAATCTTTTGGTTTGGGGGGGAGTCAGTACAAAAGTACTCAGTAAGTAGCTCACACCTGGTGAGCCACCAAACATCAAGCAGCAAACAACATGCTATACACAACATTCAAACATGCTTATCCAAAGTAAATTAACCAACATCATGTCATGCATACATAAACAAGTAAACTATGCATCATTATGCCATGCTTACATAAACAAGTAAACTATGCATCAGATTCACTTAACACATGAATTCCCACATCATGTCATGCTCACTCGGTTCTACTCAACACTCATGTTTAGCCCTCACCAAAGCTCTCCAAGACTGACCCTTCGAGAAGCATCGACTCCTGACCACTGTTAGCAAAGCCTCAATACTTATCTATGGAGCTCGGTATTCGACCCTTGTCCAATGTTACCAAGGTCTCGAACTGTGCATCGCCCCTTGACCCTTTGTACCCAAGGTGCACCGATGACTTAGCAATGCATTGGCCCAATCCCGGCACCCAACACATGCTTTTTAGATTCATCACACCGACCCTTGACCATTTGTACCCAAGGCCTCGATGCTCCTCTTATTCCAACGGTGACAATACCACCCCTCGACCATTTGTACTCGAGGCTCACTGGTACTCACCCTATAATTCTTAGTAAAACTCACAAGGTCCACTGACCTCCTCACAACCTCACCCTATGCATGTTCCCTAAGCATGCTACTAAACCATGTCTCATGCCCAACAAACATGCTCATACATACTTTCAAGCTCATTTAATCAACATACCAACATCATGTAAACTTCACAAATCTACATATAAACATGCTCATCAAAAGATACAACAAAGTACAAAATATACATAACGCACACAAATTAAATAAGAAACATAGAACATGATGCACACAATCAAACAGACTCACCAGGTAGAATTCTACTTACAACGTTCCTAGGATATTCCAAGGTATTCCTACACGATATGTTAAAGATTTAGAAGTTAGAAAACAATTCCAAAGCCTAGATTGAAACTAGATGAGTGTTTGGAAGGGGTTTTCTTACCTAAAGAGAACTTTGAGCTTTACTCGAATACTCCAAATTAAGCCTAATCTACGAACGCAAGTTTACAAGAATTAGAAATTAATCTAACGCATCTTATTTTAGTTCGAATGATTTAAAGACTTGCTGAAACTTATTCAAACTTACTGAACTACTCCAAACGAGCTCGAATTACTGTTAGTTGGTGTTCGAGAGTGTTCGCATCAACCCAAAACTGCAACGCAAGGTTCCTACATGTTAGGACTTAAGCCATAACACTTAAAGTGATTTGCAAAAAGTCCAAAACATGATAAAACTTACCCAACAGTGCCAAATTGACTGATATTCTGCTGTAAAACCCGTTTTTTTTACAGTAAATGGCTTCGAATGTGGACCATTCGGGGTCCAAACAAGCTAAAATCGCAAATAAGAGATGCTTAAGGCATGGGTAATCCAAAAATAAAGTCGATTAAGCATGGGTGAGAGATAAACCTCGTCAAACAGGAAGAAATTCGGGTAAGTCTGCTGTAAATCTCATTTTTTTTACAGAAAATTGCTTCAAATGAGGGTTGTTTTGACTCCAAACAAGCTAAAATTGTAAATCAAATGTGTTTAGGGTATGGGTAATCCAAAACTAAAGTTTATTTAGCAAGGGTATGAGTTATACCTCGTCGAATTGAAGGAAAAAGCGTGGGTCTCGCGTCTGTGAGTTCGTTGGCAGCCGAAGAGGTCGCCGGCGTCGTGGTGCTTGTCGTGTGACGTCGCCGGAGAGAGGGGTGAGATGGTGTCGGCTTGGTCAAAGAAGAAGAAGAAGATGGGTATGTTTTGCTCCAAAAGAAAAAAACGTGAAAGGGAGAGAGGAAGAAGATGGAAGACTAGGGATATTTTTCTTTTTCTTTTACTTTCATTTTCTTTAATAGGCCAACATAAAATCCAATTAAAAACCATAAAACAAATAATTTATCTTCTAATCTAGGTAAATTTAAGGAGGAAATCTTTGGGTAAATCTTTGGGTTTTCAAACTTAAATCTAAAATTCAACATATACTTAATTTGGGACTTTAAAAAAAAAAACATTACCCAATAATCCAAAAAGAATTTAATTAACTTAATTCAATCACTTAATTCCAAATTCCAAAATAACTCCAAATGACAAAATTAGTCGAACCTGAAAACGCGGGGCGTTACAGAAGCTATACGATCTAGAAACTGGAGAAATATTTGTCTCTCATGATGTAAAATTTCATGAGAATGAATTTTCATATGCTGAAACTAGTACTCCTGTGACTTCTGATGAAGATATGGTGAATGTTAATCCTATTTTGGATGATCTGGAGAGTATTTTTGAGGAAGTAGTGTCTTCTTATAATATTGTTCCTGTAAATAAAATTGTAGGGTCAGTCTACTAATGTTGTTGATAATATAAGGGCAGTTGAGGATGAGAGGTCTGGCAGTGCCTTGAGTGAGCCTTCTGATCACACAGCCACAACTGTAGTTCCACCAGTAGTGTTGCACAACGAAAACTGATCAGTAAGTGATGTGGTTGGTTTGGGCAGAGGTTTACGAATAAAATCCCCATCAGTTGTTCTCCGTGATTTTGTTACTGAACCTACATGGAAAGAGAGTCCATCCCCAAGTTCATCGACATCCACGAGCTCCTCAGGTACTCCTCACTCTATAGCACATTTTGTGAACTATGATAAATTTTCTGCGAGACATCATATATTTCTTGCAGCAGTAACTGCAGGGCATGAGCCTTGTAATTTTAATGAGGCTATCAAAGATGCTGGATAGAGAGAAGTTATGCATAAGGAAATAGGAGCTTTGGAAGCTAACCAGACTTGGGTCATGGAAGTCTTACCCCCAAGCAAGAAAGCCCTTGGATGTAAATGGGTATATAAAATCAAATATCACGTTGATAGAGGGATCGAGTGACGTAAGACTCGCCTTGTAATTTTTGGCAATCACCAGGTTAAGGGTATTGACTATAACGAGACGTTTGCTTCGGTGGAAAAAATGGTAAATGTACAAACCTTTCTAGCAGTTGCAGCTACAAAGAATTGGGAACTACATCAGATGGATATTCACAATGCCTTTCTTCATGGTGATCTCGATGAGGAAGTGTACATGAAATTACCACCTGGTTTTACTGGCAATACGTCAAGTATGGTGTGTCGTCTCAAGAAGTCTTTGTATGGCTTACGTCAAGCTCCGAGGTGTTGGTTTGCAAAATTGACCGCTTCATTGAAGAAATACGGTTTCACTCAGTCTTACTCTAATTACTCGCTTTTTATGCTGCATCAGGGACATGTTCAGCTTAATGGCCTAGTATATGTTGATGATCTAATTATTTCTAGTAATGACTTTTCCGTTGTTGCTTCATTTAAGAAATATTTTGGCGAATGCTTTCACATGAAGGATTTGGGCATTTTGAAATATTTTCTTGGCATTGAGATTGCTCAAAATGCAGAGGGCATTTTTCTTTGTCAACGAAAGTACACTCTTGACATCATTTCAGAAATGGGGCTTTTAGGAGTCAAACATCCAAGGTTTCTAATTGAGCAAAATCATCGCCTAGCACTGGCTACTGACACTCTGTTGTCAGATCCTGAATGATATCGGCGTCTAGTAGGACGTCTCATATACTTGTCCTTTACGCGACCTGACTTAGCTTATGTGGTGCACATTTTGGCTCAATTTATGCAGGCGCCACGACAAGAACATTGGGATGCTGCCGTTCGTACGACTCGTTATTTGAAAAGTTGTCCAAGTCAAGGAATCCTTCTTCGTTCCAGTTGTGATCTCTCTCGATCAGGCTAGTGTGATTCGGATTGGGCGAGTTGTCCCTTGACCCGTCTCTCACTCACTGGTTGGCTTGTTTTTCTTAGTGGTTCCCCTATCTCTTGGAAAACTAAGAAGCAGCAAATGGTGTCTCGTTCGTCAGTAGAGGCCATGCCATTAATTTATTTTGTGACAATCAATCGGCATTACATATTGCTCAAAATCCAGTTTTTCATGAATGCACAAAACACATTGAGGTGGACTACCATTATGTTCGTGATGCTATTTAGGATGGCACTATTACTACAAGTCATGTTTCTACCAACAAGCAACTTGCATATATCTTTACGAAGGCCTTAGGGAAACAATGATTTCTTTATCTTCTTCCCAAGTTGGGCATTTGTAATCCCTATGCTCCAACTTGAGGGGGGAGGGGGTATTAAGAAATATTTATATTGTATTCTTTTGGATATATTTTCTGTATTTAATTTGGGTTGGGCTGTATTTTAGTTTTAACCCATCAATAGGTTGTATATATATTTTTCTAAATCTAAATGAAAACTTAAGGAAAAAGTTTTCCTGGCATTTTGTGTTGGTTTTAGCTACTTTAAGGCTATGTGTTTAGTTGGTGATTGTAAATTTGACAAAGCTATGACTTTGAAACGAGGGGAAATCCCCTTTGTTTCAAAGCTTTTTTTTGTTTTTTTGTTTTTTTTTTAAAACGTGGAAAAGAAGGGTAGAAAAGAGGAGGAAGGAGAAAGAGAAGAAAGAGAGGGGGAAGGAGAGGAAAGAAGAAGAAGAGGAAAAGAAAAAAAGAAGAAAAGAGACAAAAAAAAAAAAGAGGCAACAACTACGGAGCGGCCATGAATGGAAAGAGGGAGAAAGAAGAGAGAAAAAATTAAAAAATTAAAAAAGTATTATTTAAAAAAAGTATTTTTTATTTTAGAAAACTAACTAATAATTATTTGTTATCCTCATCAGTCAAATCAAATAAAATGGGTCATTTCAACTAATCCAATCAAGGATTGAATTTCATTGTTGACCCCACCCTCCATTCCCCTTCCCCACCGTTATTGCCCACGTCCTGACCCCATCTTCATATTTATGTTTTCCAAGCCTAATTGTGTTTAGTTCAATTCTTAAGTTCACCGATTGATTGATCTAACTCAACCCATGATGATATATAATTATAAATTTTATGAATTTATTTAATCTAAAACTTACTTTCATTTTTAAGCTAATTTCTATTTCTAATCCAAATTAATTTTAAACAAAACAACGAATTATTCTAAACTTTTAGGTAGTTGGGTTTTTTAGATTACTCTTATTGGGCGTTTGGCGTGCAAGTTTGAAATCCTAAACTTAGAAATGTTGGACTTGGGGATTTAGGTAGCTTAAGTTTAAGAATGTTGTGTTTGAGGTGCAAGTTTAAGAAGTCTGGATTTAGGAAGTCTGTGTTTGGAGTACAAAAAACCTAAATTTGGAGTGTATAATTAAAAATATTAGATTTATGAAAATTTTAATTGTATTTAATTAATGGTTACATTTTAGATTATTTTAAAATTTTCATTTTCATTTTTGTTTTGTTTTAATATAGTTAAGTTAAAAATTAATTAATTTTTTTATTGTTCAAATATAACTAAATTAAAAAATTAAAATTGTTTCTTATATATTTTTTTATTTTAAATTGACTAATTTAATTATAATTAAAAAAAAACATTAGGTAGATTCTTTTTTAAATTGACTATGTCAAAAATAAAATATATATTTTATTTTTATATGACTAGGTTGAAATTGAATATCATACATTTTTTTTTACCTTGAATGCAACTCATTTGTAATTTAAATACTTTTTAATATGAATAATTTAAAATTAAATATTATTTATTTTACTAATTTTATTTTAAATAGTTTTTAATTCAAATTCAAGTCAATTTTAATTACTTTTCTAAAAAAATTTAAATCAATATTTGTTTCCATCAATTTTAAAATTGGGATTGAACTAAAATTATATATATTGCATAATTTGATATTTTAATTTTACTAACTTAATAAGCAAATGAATTATCTAATTCGTTATTCATTTTTTTTTAGATAACTAAATTAAAAATAAAAAAAATTATTTAGAGGTACGATTCTAATGTAAATTAGTTCATTTTTTATTATTTGCCTCATAGAGTTCAACTCAACAAATGGAAGAAAAAAAAAGACTAATTTTATTATTATTTGCAACAAATAGAAAAAGAAGAAAATAAGTATTTTTTACTAGGTATCAATTATAAATTATTTTACTAATTTTCGAAATAAAATGTCATATACTTTTGTTATTTTAACTAATTTAAAATTAAATACTATTTTTTTATTTTGAATATTAGCAAGTTCAAAATAAACTAATGTTTTTTTTTTCTTAAATTCAGTTATTAGAAATTTATAATTTTTGCCAAATTACACTTTTAATTCTAAAGTTTTATTTTAATTTTTATTTGGCATCTGTGTTTTCAAAACACAACATTTAAAATTTAAAATGATACATAAATAACGACTTCTAAACCATATATGCCTCCAAAATAGTCTAACGCTCAAGCAACACACGTAGGGGCATAATAGGAAAATCGAAAAAGAGTTAGACATGCTTAACTCATGTGTGGACATAATTTCATCATTTTTTTCTTTCAGCTATTTTTCAAAACTAGACTCATTATTTGGCCATCTAATCCAATTCTCCAATACTATTCAATCCCATGAATCTGGATTTAAGAAGCCAAACATTTGCCCTAAATAAGGGTTGGGCTTAGAGAACCTAATCCACCTTAAACTCAACCTTCGAAACAAAGAGTTCTGGTTAAAAGCATATTTGACAGCTTTCTAGCTCTACCTAACAACTAGGAGGTGACTTTTGATTGAAATTAGGGGAAGCCAAGTTGGTTTGGGTTAAGTTTATAATTTATTAAGAGTTGTTTAGATTATAGGGATCTACAACTAGAATTATTGGGTTCATAACTTATTTACGGTTTTTTAATCATAATAAATATGTAATAAAAATCCATAAAAAATATATAAATGTAATGCTCCAATTTTTCAACGTAACGAAAAGGAAAATTATTAAAAAAGATTAAAAAAAAAGTTGAAAGATTTATTAGACATATTTTAAAGTTTGGAAACTTATTAGATACAAAATTAAAAATGCAAACATTTATTAGATACTTTCTAACTCTATGAATCTATTAAACACAAAATTAAAAGTTTAAGCATTTAGGTTAAATTACATGTTTACTCTCTAAGCTTTCTAGTTGGTTTGTGTTTGGTCTCTAAACTTTATCAAGTGTCTAATAGAATTTATAAAATTTGAATTTTGTATCTAATAGATCACTGAACTTTGAAAATGTCTAATAAGTCTCCAAACCTTAAATTTATTCGATAGGTCTCTAACACATTGAAAATTTTTAAAAATGAACTAATTTATTAAATGATCCTAAATTTTCAATCAAATGTGTTAGTATGGTTGTGAATTTTAAAAAATGTCAAATAGATCAATGATCTATTATCGCTGTAGAGACTAAATAGATAGAAATATGAGAGATGAAGAAGTAACGTGCCATCCTTGTAATTTAATCACGTGTATAGAAAAACAGCGCGCGTGTAGGCATATGAATGGCGTCCAGTGCGGCGCTGGCCCAAAATCGCCACTCTTTGTCGGTCGTCACGTCCAAGACAAGCCAAGCCCCCCACGCTGTTGCCTCCATCAGGCGCCAAATCATAATCAACGACACCTCTCTTCTCTTCCTTTTAAATTTTATTATTCTCTGTAAACATTTCTCTGCAGCTACAACCCGAAGCAACCTCTGGATCTTCTCATGCATTCTCTTTCAATTTCTTGTCCCACCCCCCAATCTTCTTCCACAAGCTGAGTTTTCTCATTCAATGTTTCTTTCACGCTGCTCGGATTGATCGAGATTAGGGTTACGCTTCTGCAAACTCGCTTCCCTCTTCTTGCATGTTTTTGTATCCTCTATGATCGGAATGTCTCGCCCGTTGACGCCTCGGAGCTCTGCTTATCTTTTCGCTTTGTCTCAACAGATTGAGAAGAAGCTTCAGCGGGTTTGTTTTTCTTCACCTTTTTTTTTTTTTGAATGTCTGATTTTCTTTCTTATGTTCTGTGGCTGCTGAATGAGGAAAGGGAATTGGAAGTTAATTTGGATAATCCGTACTGTACTGTTCGGATAAGAGTTTATCTTTTTACTGTTTGATGCGAATTGCACTTTTGTCTTTTTCCCCTTCTCGCGAATCTAACCGGACCTGTTCTGCTAACTTATGGATTGATTTATTTTAGAATTAGTTCAGCTATTGCGACGAAATCCGGCATTTTCGAGCTCGTGAATTCGAGTGGCATTTGTTCTTCTCGATGTGGGAGAAGTATTGCGGAAAAACCCAGTTGTTAATGTTAGGCCTACCGTTGTACTAAAGGGGAATTGTTAGAGGACGTGAATTTGTTAGAGAAGAGAGTATTCTATGTCAAGGATGAGGCGTGCATTTGGCAGGGTATTGGAATTGTGTGATTGGTGAAGGGGTGAGTAGAGAGTGCAGGGGATGGCTGAGGTAATCTTCTCTATGCTTGATTTTGGTATTGTTTTCCTTTTGATGAATTGGAACCTATCGATTACTTTACGTTAGTTGATTTAGCCTACTTTGATGAAGAATGTAATGGAAGAGGTAGGTAGAAAAGGTGGGCACTGATAAATTGGAAATGAAAGGAAATTGTGATCTGATCAACGTGGTAGATATCAAGGAATATGGGTTGGAAGAAATGGCATTGTTGGCCATGGATTGGCAGATTTACACTGAGTGCTTTCTCATAGACACAACTCATGATGTATTAGCATTAAATACATAAGTAAACTTTTATATTTTGAAAATATTATTCTTTTAACATTACAAATTTTATCGATATTATGGAGTCTAATCATCAAATACACTTGACTTGACCAGTACCTTAGCTCGAGGGACGTCTGGTTAGAGCCCAGGCTAAAGCTTTTTAGGTTTTGGCATTGTGATGTTGGAGGAGCATGCAAAAAGGTGATGAGTGGCACATGCTGCTATACTTGGGAGTATGCATTGCTGTAGAAGGACAGTATTAGAAGGAGAGAGGCAGCGAGGCTTACACCTCATACGAGAGATGTAGGAACTTCTTCTTGAATGGAAGTCCTTTGTCGGGGCACAAGGGCTATGCGCCACACTTATGCACCACACTTGAGCAATATATGAATTCTTTTAGCTTACAGCTCTTGGGTGTCTTTGTGCGTGCCCCAATTTTTTCCTATTAATAGAGGCATCTAGCAGCGTATTGATACATCCTTGTAGGGAGTCAGAGGGCATTCAAGAATAGGCAAGTTGTGAGCAATTTTTAATGGTTTGAAGGCTTGAGTTGAGAGACAATATAGTAGGGAAATTACCACAAGAGTGATTTCTACGACGGTCAGACATATTCTTGTAGAGTGTGTATGTTCCATCCCCAAAACTGGCCTTAAAGAATTTTTCATTCAATATACCTTGCAGCAGCAGCAGCGTGAGCAAAGAAAATGCTCCCATTTCAATATAGAGTCAAAAGCGGGAAATTTGATCACCAACTACGCTAGAGAAGGGAGTTCAATCTTCCAACTATGATACGACTATTAAAATCCATGGAACTCTCTCATTTTTTACACCATTTTCACTGAGAAAGTGGGAGAGAAGTGGGAGATTAAGTCTTGCTTATGCTCCTTCTACCATTTTATAAATAGGGTGATTTCAAATCCCATATCACATCGGGGCATGGAAATAGACCTGCTGATGCACTTTCTAGAGTTGTCTCTTTTCCTTAAACGGGATTGCCATCCATGGTTGAAAATCTTATGGCAGACTATATTCTTAGCTTCTGTATTTTGTACCTTATAAAAGGATCACATAGTACTTTGTTCTTTGCTCGTCCCTCTCAAATCAACTTACTTCAAACCTTCCATGGCAGCATGGTTGGGGTTATTTATATGAGGATTGAGTGAGAATAATTTTGGTGGCAAGATGTAAATAGGCTAGTGTAAGAATGTATGATTTGGCAGTAAAATAACAGCTTTGTCCCCAGCTGGCTTGCTCTAACTACTTCCATTCCCTGCTAAATTTTGGATGACACAACCATAGGTTTTGAGAAAGGACTTCCCAGATCAAGCACATTCTGGTGGTGGTGGACAGATTTAAGGAAATTCACTCATTTCATACCCTTACAACTCCCCTTTATTCCCTAAGGTGGTGGCTGCCTCTTTTGTAAAGGAAGTTATACTCCATGGTTTTGCTAGATCCATTACATCTGAGAGAAACTAAGTTTTCCTGGGTCATTTTTGGGTGGACCTGTTTTGGTTACAAGGCACATCCCTCCTTAGTAGTATGATGTATCACCCTAAATGAATGGCCAATTTGAAGTCATCTCCGTTGTTTCTGCTATGACAAACTGAATGGTGGCATTTTGGTTGGCATGGTATAATATCACAATACATTTTTGGATTGAAAGTATATGGGTGAGTACCACCTTCCTTAGTAGTACAGTTTAGACGATTGGCAACCACTAATTCAGTATAAAGATCAACTACTCTAAGATTGACACCATGCTCTTCATGAACTTAAGGCTTATTTATTACAAGCATAGTCCGAGATGAAGCACATTGTGGACAGTAAACCTAGAGAGAGGTTGAATCCCTAGTGGGTGATTTGGTCTATTTGAAAGTTATTCCATATATACTGTACTCCTTAGCTCAAAAGGTGAAAGCAAAGCTTTCTCCAAGAGGTTTTTGTCCCTACCTGCCACTTGTATGAATTGGTAAAATGTGTCGAAGTCCACCTTATATAAGGTTTACCTAACAGGACTGGACATTTTGGTTCAACAATTGTTGGGTTCCCTGGATGCCAACTTTGAATGAAACCTTAAAGACAAAACATGGTTTGGGAAGCCGATATACTGAAGAAGGGTCTGATACAGAGGTCCATGTTCAATGGAAAGGCTTAGTGGATTTTGAAGCTTTGTGGGAGCCCTTGACTGTTGGCCCTTCCTCTCGTTGTACTTACAAAAGGGAGGGTGAAAAGGGAAATTGTGTGACTTACAAAGAGTATTCTGTTCTAGAAGGGAGGACATGCGTTTGGATGGATATTGCAATTGTGTAATTTGTGAAGGGTGAGTAGAGAGTGTAGGGGACGGCTGAGGTAAGAATACTCCTTGCGTATTCTCTTTGGTGTTATTTTTCCTGTTGTGAATTGGAAAGTATCATTAACTTTAAGATTTATTTTATTTTATTATTATTAATGTTAAATGTAGGCATTAGCTTCTTCATCCCAGAGGCGAGACGTACTGCAAGAATTGTTTGCTGATATAGCATTAGAAGTCGATGACCGAGCCAAAGGTGAGTTGTGGTATTGCAAAATCGTCTTTGACAAATAGTACATAGAACAGCATGTGGAAGAGTGTTTTGGTCCTGCAAGTTTCTCATAATTTCTAAGGGCACCTGCTTGTTTATTTTTAAAAAAGTTATGTACCTGCTATTGGCTAGATTTTATTAAATTATCTTATGCTTGTTGAGATCGAATGTATATTGCCTAACTTGATCCGTAGTAAAATCATCTATTCTAACCATTCCCAGGTATATATTAAATTTTTGGACCTCTAAAGTTATCATTTTGCATCAATATTCATAAAATGAAGAATGGTCTTTTTCCCCCTTTAATGAAATAGAGAATCACTCTATTAGAGTCATACTTCTACCTAGTTTATCAAAGCTCGTACTAGTTGTATCTTCTTATATAGTTTAAAATGAGATTAAGACTTTATGGTGTTACATACTGCTAGAGCACTAGCCACTCATGTTCTGCTTTATAAAGCAGAAATCATTCTCAGCAGGGAGGAAGATGCAATTGCACCTGTGGAGCATGGAATGGATGGTCCATTATGTTTTTACGATGTTCTTGCTGATTATTATGTTCAGGTGCCAGAAAGCGGGAAACCAATCCTTGATTTGATTGTCAAACTGTGGAGCCAGTCATTTACATGTCATATTTTCACCCTCTTATTCCACAAATGGGTGGGTGAACTTGTGCCATGCATTTTTTTTTTACGCAGATGTGATTTTCACTTTCTATTACTGTTATTTTTTTTTGTTTGATGGAGGAATAATTTGATATTTTCCAGGCCTTTGCTTGTGTTTTCCATCTCAAATTTCTTTAATAAGTTACTCTCAATCTGGATTCCCTTGTTTCTATAACCATCTATTCTGTGTTGAAACGAATTCTACTTGTATTATTATTTGCTCATAAAAACTCGGGAGTTCTTTTTGTAATTAGTTTTGAAGGCTATGATTGTTCTTGAAAGTTGTTTAAACATGTTTTCCATTGGAGCTATTTTCTTCTTTTTTTCTTTTCTATTTTATTAGAAAGATTTGGTGCCTGATGCTGATATATCTTGCAGCTCTTTGAAATAGAAATTAAAAATTCTGATGAAGTTCATCTCCGTAACTCATCAGCTCTTGTTCAAGGTGCCACAAATATCTTCTGGTATGGATTAGCAATTTGTTGCAAATATCAGTTTCATTCAATTTGAATTTTTTTAATATCATTAAACATCATTCGATCTTGATATAGAGCACAATCATGCGAAGTTTCTCCCTTTTTATGATTTCTTATTTTTGTCTAGCACGGTGGAACCAAAGCCAATCTTACAATATATTATGATTTGTTGGTTAACTACTGAACAGTTAATACAAACATATTATAAGTTTTTTTTTTCATGCATTTTTAATGATTGATGGTATTTCAACGTTATTTTAAAAGAAGCACGGACACAACATTTATTCTCGATGTGTCTGAAAATATATATGTTTTTAAATATATATGATGAAGAATCTTATACATATCTGATTCTCATGTTGAAAATTTGTTTTAGTTTATGATATTTCACATGAAAAGCAATGCAAAAGAAGTTGAACAAACTAGTTGCCTACTCTATATAGTACGCCTTTTATCAAAATATTTGAAAAACATTGAAAAAAATTAAGACAGAAAAATTAGTTGCCCATCTCTAACGAGAAAATACGCCATGTATCAAAATAGTTTGAAAAAATTGAGACTAACTTATTTTCCTAAACGATTTAATATCTTATTAGAAAGGAAATTTAAAAAGTATCTATGCATTTATATTTATATGTTTGTAAAAACAAGTTTGATGTTTTTCACTCTTAAATTTATTATATTTGTTCTTTCAGTTTTTGTCCCTCATTTTCTAAGAGTAGATAGATACACTTCAGTTCAAGTGTCCAACAATTATTTGAGATGTATTCAGGAGTGTCTAGTATGTGTCTACAATGTTTGACACGTGCTCAACAAATGTGAGGCTTGTTCCCAATCGGTTTCACTAGACTACCCAACATATGTCTATTGTGCTTAACATTAGAATGCCGGAGTGTTCAATACATGTCAGACACGGACATGTTATCTTGACTCGAGTGTCCATTGTTTATGCTAATTTACATAGGCATGGTATTTCTTTAGCTTCCAATTTTCGTATTGAACATCCAAAGAGTTGTTTCAATTTATGTGTCAGTACTGATAACACACATTAGATCCATTTCCCGTTCAGACACTTTAACCCATGAACAAATGCAGCCTTTATGTTAGGGTCTCCTCTCTTGCATTTATGGAGAGGACCTTTGCTTCACTGTGATTAATGGCCGTTGGGAGCATCTGATCATTAGTTCCCCTATATTTATCCCATTGGAAAATTGAAACTTTCAAACTGGAATTAGCATCATATACATGGGTACTTCATCAGAGCTTGCATGATAGCATTGTTTCATACAGCTGCTGACTTCATCTTTTATGTTCCTCATTTTAGACATATAATGAGAATGATATTTTAGTATTATTGCAATGACCTTTGTATGCTGATTCAGGCTTGATATTCAGGCAAACACTAGTCGATTTAAATCTCTCTTTCATGTAAGAGTTTGGTTGAGAATTTTTTTCCCTTCTTTTGGTGACATTGGGAATGTTCAGTAACTTGTGGTAATCCCCCTTTTATATCATTGTTCAGTATCTTCTTGAAGAAGTTGCATTTCAACCTGTTAGATTGAACAAAATTCCCATTCAGGTTAGAGTTGCATGTTTTACTCAATTTTGCATGATAAAAGTTATTTATTATTATGAATATTATACAGTCTATACTGTTTGACAATATACAGTTAGTGTCTTTAATGCCAGCTGTTTTCCAGAGAATTGTTTTGTTATTGACTCCTTCCCCCCCCCCCCCCCCCCCCCCTCTCTTTCTCGTTTTTTTCACCCCTCAATGCAGGTTCAAAGAGATCATTTTCTTTTACTTTCACGGTTCTTAATTTTCTATGATTCAGGTGAGCTTTAGCTATAAATGCCATTTGGAAATCTATTCCGATTTTTAAGGTGACTTTTTTCCCCACTATGGTTTTAATACTTGGGTGCCCATCTGTATATAATAATCTGTTGTGTTTCAGATGATAAGCTTGAGAGTTTTTTAAAGCAATTTCCTCCTTTCCCCAATGCCATACTAGTTGGTGGTCCAGCTGACTTGTTTGTGATTGAGCTTACTGATCAGGTAAATTGACGTTGCAAAGAATGTCTATAATACTTATCATTGTTTAAATTTCTATAATACTTTTATATCATGAAATAGCTTGTTTCGCTACTTTCATTATTAAATACATCTGCAAGTTCAATATTAGTATCAAAATATTACATTGGCAGATTCAAAAGTTGAAGGTGGAACCAGTACTGCTGCATTATCTTTCACACCTGATTGTTCTCCAAGGTAATTGGCTAACATCATTGACGTTCAACAGTTCTTAGCCTAATTGTTTTAATCAACACTATTAATCTATATAGGTATGGAACTCAGAATGACCACAAGTACAAGGCTAAAAACTTGTTTGTATAGCTTCACCTCTCCCGGTGGCCCCATGTATCCTACCAGAGCTGTTCGACATGCTGCGTGGGATGCTCTGGATTTGCTATTCCCAGTAAGTATGATTGGCCCAAAACTCATTGCACTATTAAAACAACTTTTAAGCATGCTCCTTTATTGTTTGAACCTTGATAACTTTAGCACACCTGGGATTAAATTAATCGTGGAAAGAATGTCAGTTAAACTATTCTTTTAGAGTGCTGCATCTTGGTAACAAGACATGGAAACCGTAAAAGTACTAGAGATTAAAGCACCTTATCTTAGAAGTACTTTCTAAATACACTTAATAGTATTATTATGCTAAGAAAATCGAAAAGTTTGATCAAGGACTTTTGGTACAGGTTGGACGATATCCTAGGCATCTAATAAGCCTATTTTTCAGATTATTGTACCCATGGTACTGGCCTTCATCTTGTTGGAACTTCGTAGTATCATGTATAAGGGCAGTATTTTTCTCCTTGTTTCGGCTGGTGTTTTCGAGATTTGAGAATCCAAAACAACACAAGTCTTACTAGGCACAGAAACTAAGTTTGTATATGTACACAAAGACATGTTTTCCCCTCAGGACATGTTTTCCCCTCAGGTCATGCTGTCCCCCCTTTTTGTTGGGGGCTGTGTGTGTATGTATCTTTTACTCATTCAAAACCATCTTGTGATCACTTTCATTCCTGCTTTTTTTATAAGTATCCAAGAGGAGACAACATAAAAAGAAGAAGAAAACATTATTTTCATCCAATGGCAAATTGCCCGTATTTTGTTTTTTTGTCATTAGAGCACTTTTGAATATTTTTTTTGGTAAATATCCTATTTTCAAGTAAGAATAAATGTGAAAATAAATGTTTGATCAAGTTAATATTCTGTACCGTTGTTTGCTTTAAAACATATTGAACATGTTGAAAATATCTTCAAGACAAGAAAGCAATAAATGAGATGTGATTGGCACCAAGCACCATAAAAGTTGTGGAATTATTAATTTATGAGATAGAGTAGTTGAATTGCCTTTCTATGCCTTTATTGACTCAGTAATGAGTGAACTAGAGTTATAAATTTGTTATGGGCTCCTATGTAGGAAGATGCCTATCAGAAAAATCGCAAAAATATTGTTGGTTTGGGGATTACCACACAATAATAATATCAGCCAAATTATTTACCCTTTTAAGTATTTACACATCAAAATGAGGATTCTTGTACTTAAAATCTTCTTGTTGACTGCAATAATAATACTTTCTTATTTTGTAAGGTATTAAATTTATGTAGGCAAGTTCATTGACATTTTTACATGTCTACAGCTTCGACATCAATATAAGAGGTGGATCGACATTTCAATTACAATAAAATATTAACAAAAATAGCAACAAGTTTTTAAGTTTGTAAAATGTGTATTTGTTAATTTCAAAGTTTGTAAAATGTTTATTGGTTAATTTAAATAATTTTTTTTAAAGATTTTTAAAGAAATATCTGTCAAAAATCTTGACATGACATTTCCATCGACATTTCAAATCTTGTTTCAAATATTAATGTGAAAGGAAAAAAAATAGGCCTGCAATCTCTTGCAATTTAACTAAAACTAACCTGAAAAATCAAATTTTCATATATCAAGAATCCTATCTTTCATGTTTGGGTATTCTTTGTCAAAAATGTCATTTTGAGTTTCTTCCCCTTTTATTCCTCTTGAGTATAATTTCACTAGTTAAAGAATATACCTTCGATTAAGAGGTTGAGTATAATTTCACTAGTTAAAGAATATACCTTCGATTAAGAGGTTGAGTATAATTTCACTAGTTAAAGAATATACCTTCGATTAAGAGGTTAAAAGTTGAGATTTCTAAATCTGGTAAAAGAAAAAGACTTTTTTCTCCTCTGAATTAGAAATTCGCAGGTGTTATATCATATAAATATATATCATTAAAATAAATTAATACTTTTCAATAATAATAAAACTGAAAAAATGCCTAAAACATATGTTTAGCCAATATTTATTCTATATTTATTCTAGTAAATCATTTTTAATAGCATTGACTTGCGTTATATATATATATATATATATATATATATATATATATATATATATATATATATATATATATATATATATATATATATTACAAACGCACATATTGTAAGAAGTTCATTTACACACATGTATTGTAAGTTCATTATCATTCCATATATTATTATACATTATTTTAATGGCATTGACTTGCATTCTAAATGAATGAAAAAACGTCATGGAAGTGTCACAATTGTACTCTTTCGCAACGGGACAAACAATTGTGTGGCACTTGCTCTAACCCGACGAGCAAGTTAGATGTATGAAAATCAGAAATTGCGGACAACTTTGATATAAAGTCTAGCCTCTGCTCACGTTTTGAAAGAAAATGGTTTTATTAAAACGTGAGAGAGCGCTTTTGAAAACATTTGAGAAAAATAGTGTTATACGCTAGCAAGAAATAAGGGACAACAACGACATTGATAACATATAACTCGGGTATGAAGAATTGACAACTAGTCGCATTCCCCTATAGTACATTATGGGAAAAATGTCTATGACAAGCGTGAACATGAAATGGCGAGGAGTCATACGCCAACAAAATTACAAGAAAAGTAAATTACAATGGTAAATGAAAGACATGACATGAAAGCACAATAAAAAGAGGTTGAAATAGGCATACGGCCACAGGCAACACGCCCTGGACAAGCATGACCGTGACATTCTCTCCCACTTAAATGGTTGACATCCCTATCAACCGACTTTGCTCGAACTCAGCGATCTAAAGCAGCTATCTTCTAGTCTTCAACACAATCCCAACGAACTTCCATGTCCAGAACTCCCTTCCACTTCTCTAGGAACTCTTGCACGTCCCTACTCTGACTGTCTACTTGTTGTGCTCTCTCAGCCAGGACTTCAAAGTTGTTCTTCAGCGAGATTGGGGAAATCAACACTTTGCACTTCTTTGCATGGTGTCGGCCTTACTCACTCCAAGATCCAGGTTGTTCTAGCCTTGACTCTACAGGCGCTCCAACTACTACTTTGACTTTAGGAGGGGTCCATTTTTGTTTGACCCCTTCTTTTATGTCCCTCGGTGCCTTATTTGGGTATTCCCGCACTATTTCAACATTTTGCCTCTACTCTTTAGTGGAGTTATACACTTGACCATTCTTTTCTCCACGACGATGGTCAATCACTTAAGGCGTAACGCCGAGACACCTGTCTGGGCCAATATTCAGTTGTAGGGTCGATATCACTCTCACCCCATTCTGTTGCTCCAGCTTTGTGTGGACTATGGTAGGACTGGTTCCAGTGATGACTAAACATTTTTCTAGAGGTATCGGGACGACTTTGTGTTCGAGGAGAAACTTCATCCCCAACACAGCATTGAAGTCGTCCATCTTGACAACCACAAAATTTGCTTGTCCACTCCAGTCCCCTAATCTCATTGTGACTCCCTTTACTATTCCCGATATGGGCAGGGCTACCGAGTTGACAGCTTCCATCCTTCCTGTATCTCGATTCCAAGACAAGTTCAGTTGTCTCGCTTCGGTTTTAGGACACCAAGTTGTGGGTGGCTTCAGAGTCGACCATAGTGCTCTTGGTCGATTTGGTTGACCCATGCATCAACGTACATGAGGTCTTTACCTGACGTCACTTTTGATTCCCCCACATTCTTCTAGAGGGCAGATAAGAACTTCAGGGAGCCTATGCGAGGGTTTCCATTGCCTTCATCTTGCAAAGTTTCAACCTTCGTAGTTTTGATTTCAGTTCTAGTCATTGTCTCAAGTGTGACCTGAAAAGCTTGGAGGGCTGCTTGATTCGGACATTCAAACACCCGATGGGCCTCTTTACATATGAAGCAGGATGGGGTCCTTGGTTGTAATTATTCTGATGATGCAGCCCTCGCCATGAATTCCCATTCCTTTGTTGGGACGGTCTACCATCTCCCCCTTCACTTCTAAGTTGGTCTCCTCCTCCACTCTTGGGAGAGTTAGGCCGATAGTTTCTACTATCTCTACGTGGGGAGGTTCTATTTTGCCTCACATCGTGAGATTGTTCATCACTAGGATCGTTGCTCAAATCAAACAATCGTTCTGCGGCAGCATAAGCTTCTGACAAACTCTGTACCCTCTGTTCATAAAGCTTGGACTTGGCCCACGGTTTCAAACCTTTTATGAAACAAAAGACCTTGTCTTTCTCTGACATGTCTTGGATATCTAACATCAGCCTAGCAAACTATTTGACATATTCTCGAATTGTCCTAGTGTGGGTTAACTCCCTCAACTTGCGTCTTGCTAAGATTTCGACGTTCTTTAGGAAGAATTGAGAACGTAGTTCTTGTTTCAACCTTTTTTACGTATCTATGGTACATCGCCCTTCTTGGATGTCCATATATCGAGATCTCCACCATAACTTGGCGTCGTCTGTCAAATGCATTATCGCTAAGGTAACTTTCGATTCCTCAGACGTTGTACTTGTGGCCCTAAAATATTGTTCCATGTTGACCATGAAGTTCTTCAAGGCTTTTGCATCACGAGCCCCACAAAAGGGCTTAGGCTCAAGCACTTTTACCTTGTTGAATTGGGCCACGCCCCCAGATAAGGCTTGATTTTCCACCACTCGAGTCCACCACTCTCATGGTGAGATTTACTCGAGTGCTCAAATCTGCCACCTCTTCCCTAACCACATCAATGGCAGCTCTCACATCTTCAAAAATGTCAGCAACTATATGAGCTATTACTTTTTGGGTGCTGTCTGGATTCTCGACACACTCCCCCATATGGGCAACAGAGCCCGACGAGCTATCCCCATGCTCAAAGCCACCAGTTCGTGTGACTTTATCTTCCAATGTCTTAACCCGCATCATCAATTCTTGGACGGGCATTCAGTCTAGGTGGCCAGCTACCGCGTCCATTATGTCGGCTTTGGCGCCAATCTCTTCTAGGCGAGATTCCAAGAATCGAACACTACATAGACTTCTATCAAGAAGAGCATCTGTTCTTCGATCTCCATCAATTGGTCAACATGAGACTTGCCCAACTGTTTAGTCGTGGACATGATTACTTTCAAGGAGGCGTCTCGGCTTTGATACCATTTGCCACAATCGTATTCTTTCACAATGGGACAAACGATTGTGCTGCACTTGCTCTAACCCAGTGAGCAAATCAGCCGTACAAAAATCACAAATTGCGGACAACTTCGGTATATGGTCTAGCCTCCACTCACGTTTCAAAAGAAAATAGTTTTATTAAAACATGAGAGAGAGTTTGAAAACATTTGAGAAAAAGAGTGTTATACGCTAGCAAGCAATAAGGGACAATAATGACATTAATAGCATATAACCCGGGTAGGAAGAATTGACAACTAGTCGCATCCCCTTATAGTACATTCTGAAAAAAAAATGCCTATGACAAGCGTGAACATGAAAATGGTGAGGAGTCATACGCCAACAAAATTACAAGGAAAGTAAATTACAATGTTAAACAAAAGACATGACATGAAATCACGATAAAAAAGGGTTGAAATGGGTATGCGGTCACGGGCAACACACCTTGGACAAGCATGACCGTGACACAATGCACTCAAATGACTGGATAAAAATAAACTTTCAAACACTCAACCATGGTTGCTTGATTTTCTATAACATTTTCAGATAATTTTCACATTTTGACCAAAAAAAAAAAAAAACCATTGGTGACTCATGGTGTCTAGATGAGTGGAAATAATATAAAATTAGCAAACCCAATAATCCCGTGGAATGAGCTTAGTTTAGCACCTTTTCTTGTTTATATTTAGCAAAAGTAGAGTGGAAAAACACATTTTTACCTTTGTTTCAGTGACCTTTCGTAAAGTTTACTTAGAAGTTGAATCATTTATCTAGGTACTTCTTTTACATATTTGCTATTGTCTTTCAGTTTAGTTTGAATTTAGTTTTATTTGTCATTGATTTGAGTTATTGATGGTTTAAATTAATGTATGTGAAGTGTAGAGATGTCCATAGGACGGGGCAGGGACGGAGATGGAGATCAGAGTGGGGATTCTCCGCAGGAAATTTTCGAGGATCAGGTTCCTTGCAATGAATTATTCTCCGTTTTTTTTTTAAGAATCAAATAATTCTTTTGATAAAATTTTAAATTGTTAACTTCTATGGAAAATATCCATTAATTTTCAATTACATTGTTAATTATTCACCAAAAATCTTAATTTAAATAGTTAATTTTCTATTAAAAAATATCTATCTAAAGATAAAATTCTTGAACCTCCTAATAAAAACAAAACAATATTACATATCAAATTATCTAATTAATCCATACATATAATTAAAATGTTTAACTATATAATTCAAACATATCTAATTATTTAAATCATTAACAATAAAATTTTAAATGACATATATATACATATACACATATATACATATATATTAAAAAATAAAATTTAATTATAAAAAAATTTAAATGGGGCAGGGAACGGGGATGGAGAATTTTTTTCCCCCACTCCCACTCTCATTCCCTGCCTAAATGGAGATTCCCCGCAACATTAAGGTGAGTCCCCGAGGGCTCATCCCCGCAGGAAAAATGGACATCTCTAGTGAAGTGTAGTATTGGTATAGCAAGCAACAACGAAAAGATGGCAGACTCCACTTTTTTTAAAAATAAAGTTGTCTGCATGAAAGAAAGAAAGAAAAAAAGAACTCTTAATTAGCTACACGCTCATTTATACATTAAATCGTTCCTTATTTGGATTGTTCACCTCACTATATCTTTATCTTTATCGTTTTTTTTTTCTTTTTTTGAGGAAATCTTTATCTTTATCTTGTACTCTATTAACAGTGGAAAAGATGGAAAATTATTTTTAGACTATCTTGTCTAAACTCTTATATAATAATTTCAATTGTGTCTCTTAATCTATTTAAATATTCAATATTTAATTATTTTTTTATATTAAAGACAAAGCAAGCCAAGTGCCTTTTGCATTTGCCTTAGCACCTCTTGCTATTTTCTCATCCTTTTCTACATGTATTCACACACCTTTTGCTTTTTTAAGATGGAGATTATTTTTTGACTATTTGGTCCAAACTCTTATTTAATAATTTCAATTGTATCTTTTCATTAATTAATTAATTGATTTATTATTCATTATTTATTTAATTATTTTTTCATATATCTTTATCATTATACTTACTAATTAAAAGTGGGAAAGATGGAGATTCATTTTTTGGACTATTTTGTTCAAACTCTTATTTTATAATTCCAATTGTGTCCCTTTACTATATTAAAAATGGGGAAGATGGAGAATCATTTTTGAACTATTTTGTCTAAACCCTTACTTAGTAGTTCCAATTGTCCCATAATGTATCTATTTTTTTATTATTCATTATATATTTAATTAGTTTTCCATATACTTTTATCTTTATCTTTATTTGTATTAAAAGTGGAAAAGATGGAGAATTATTTTTGGACTATTTTGTCCAAATTCTTATTTAATAATTCTAATTATGTCCCTTAATCTATTTATTTAATTATTTTTCCATATATCTATAAGTTGTAAAATATATTAACAAAAGAGATGATATTGGAAAAACATTTTTGGATTATTATACCATTTCTTTAATTTATAAATTTATAAAGTACCATAAAAATTAATTATGAATAGTAAATAAATTAGGTCATATGAATAATAAATAATTAATTATCAACAATAATAAATATATGGAATCTAAAAGGTTGGAATATGAAAAAGTTGTCATTTAATTTCTCAAGAATTTAATGATTTTCATTATTAATAATTAATAAAAGAATTTCAAAAGTTTTATAACTTTCTCTCGACTATTATAAAAATGAGTTTTCTTCGCTATTTTTCCACCAACATTTTGAGCTCCATTTTTCTTTATTTTTATATCTCTCTCATTTTCATACTTCGAAAATCTCTCTAATCTTGAAAGTAGCTTAAGACATACATGATACCTTTTTTTTTAGTACAACATACATGGTACATTTAAGTGGCACGGTATGCGTATATATCATATCTCTATCCCAATTCATAAGTTTGAGATGTTACAATTCTACTTTGATCAAGGAGAATAATGATGTTTTATCTAGCAACAATCGAGGAAATATATATATATTAAACAATGTATTTATAGGTTGAATTTTGATGTCAATTCGAGCATAGCTAAGTGGATAAGACACCAATTACCATTTCAAAGATCGATAGTTCGATTTTCCCATCCTACAATTGTTGAATTAAAAAAAAAAAAAAAAGAATTTTGATTTTTTTTTTTTTTTTGTAACTATTGTTCTTTTGTTCTTTTGTTTTTGTTAATATGTTTTTATAGTTTTTTCTATAATTAGTATTATTGTGTTTTTATATTTAAAATGTTTGTACGTGCTTTAGTTTGAATATGGTACCTCAATGTCCTCTTAAGTTCAAATTTTATAATAAATTTAGCATGTCTATTAAATTATTTTCTCTCATCTTTAATAACAATAATTCAAATATATTATCCTAATTAGTTTTTAAAAAATTACACAATATTTGAGGTAAATATTAGATGAAACTATTTAGCTCAAAATGAAATATTCAATCTTTTTTATAGTGACTCTATTAGAATTTCTAACCAACCAACATAAAATTTATAATTTTCAATATAATATCTTTTATTTTAGTAATGTAAAGTTTAAAAGATTGTTATTGGCTCTAAAATATAACTATGATTTTTAATAACAAAATAAGAGGTATACTATATACAAGATTAACAATTTTGTAAAAAGAAAACTTACGTAAATTAATTTTAATTTTTAATAAAATTAGGAATTGCATCATATTATATTAATAATTAATTTATTATTTGTATTTTACATTGGCAATAGCAAATTATAAGAAAATTATACATAATTAAATACACGATTGTGCATCTCATGTGGTAACAAACTAGTAAATAGAGATGAAAGTACCTTTCGAAAGAGGCCGAGTAGAGGGGATATTTCTAGAAAAGGGCAGCCAAGCTTCTTTATTTCATTATCTTCCAAGTTCCATGTGCCTATAGTAGTTTATGTTGTCCATTAACTTGTATCTCCATTTTATGAACTTTGTTGAGTTTCTTTTTTTAAGTTCAACATTCGACTTGTAAGATAGATTTATAATGTCTTGACTAACTATGTTCAGGTTGACAACTTTGTTGAGCTTACTATGAATTATTATAGCTTGATTTCATTGTATTTAGGCTTTAATTTTAATCTAAGCTAATTCCTTCAAGTTGGCATTTATGGAATCCTAACTCGAGTTTTGGTCACTTTGCTCTAGTTGTGTGGCTTACTTATATATGCTTATTGTTATCTTCCATCTTAAGATTGGTCAACTTAGGTTGGATGCTAGTTGCTTTTATTTCTAAAAATGTTAAAATTCTTAAAAATTGAAAAAGTAATCCTAGTAAATTCATGTCTTGAAAATTGGAAGAATATTTTTTTTAGTACAACAAATGTGGGGAGCAGAGATTCGAACCTCCGACCCTCTAGAGAGGTATTGCATGTCAATTACTATTAAGCTTTGTTCACTCTGACCTTTTTACGAAGAGTATTGATTACATCTTCGCCAAATTGGTTACCACATAAGTTATCTTATACAATACACATACAAATAGGGGATGATCAATATCTTGAATAAGAAGGTATAATTTTTCTACTGGAGATTGAAATCTTTATTATAAAAACCCTAAGATTAGGTTAGAATCAATTATTTGAAGGAAACTAGATTTTGTATCATATTGTACGATGATCACATTTTCAGTACATCTACGTTAAATTAATAACCACGCATTATCTTATCCATACAAACAGGGGAGTCCACATGTAATTTTTCTATTGGAAATTGAAATATTTACAAATCCTAAGATCATGTTAGAATTGTGATTACTCTCAAGGAAACGGAATTTTGCAACATATTGAGCATTTTCATTGATCACGTTTATGATTACATCTTTTGTCAAATTGGTAACCCACAACTTAACTTATAAAAACAAACATGGGTCAATCTCAAGTAAGATTTGCACCACTTAAGGACTGTTTGGTTCCATGTTTCTTATATGCCTGAGAATAAGATTGTTGAGAATCATTGATTGATGTGTTTGATTGTACACTTGGAAATGCTAATTTTTAGGGAAAAATACTTTTTTGGTCTCTCAGTTTTGCATTTGATTCTCTTTTGATCCCTAAGTTTTCAAACTCAACAAATTTACCCTTAAGTTTTGCATTTAGTTACACTGTTGGTCATTCCATCCAATTTTCTATTAGTCTCAAACAGAAAGTTGATGTGACACCTATCTTTTATTAAAGAATATTATTTTTTTTATTATTTTAATTATTTCCAATTTTTTAATTAATTTTTTTTTCCATTTTTTCATTTTTCCTTCTTCCTTCCTCCTCCTCCTCCTTCTTCTTCAACCCACTGCTGCCATCGGTCGTCATCACCATCGTTGTCGTCACCATCACTCTCCTCTGTCACCATTTCCTATTTTTTAATTAAAAATTCTTTTTAAATTTTTTTTCTTTTTCGTTTTTCCTTCTCTATTCTTCTTCCTTCCTCCTACTCCTTCTTCTTCAACCTTGTATGTCCCTGTCGTTGCTGCCATGCCATCGCTGGTGGCTTTGCTCTTTTTCTTTTTCTTTTTTCGTTTTCCCTTCTTCTTTCCTCTCTCTTTCCCCTTCCTTTCCTCTCTTTTTTTAAAAAGAATTGGAACGAACCCAGATCGGGTTCGTTTCATTTGAAACGTAGGGGAAAAACTCAAAAAGAAAGGGAAAACCCTCCACCCCGTTCATTTCAATATGAAAACAAAAAAAAATGTTTCAAATCTGAAAATTAACCCGTTTCAGTTTTTAAAAAAAAAAAGAAAATGAAGGGGAAGAGATGAAAGAAAGATTGGCGAGGAAAGAAGAAGGGAACAGAAGAATTTTTTTTTTTACAGTCGCTCGAGGGAAGAAGGGGAGAAAGGAAATCGGTGGCAACGGCGAGCGGTAGTAGTGGTTGACAAGTTATGGTGGAGGTTGACGAGGGGTAGCGGCGATTGACGAGCAGATGTAGCAATCGACGCTAGGTTGAAGGAGGAGAAGGAGGAAGGAAAAAAAAGGGAGAAGGAAAGAAGAAAAAGAAAAAAAATTATATTTAAAAAAAAAAGAAATTTTTAGTTAAAAAATAGGAAATAATTATAAAATAATAAAATAATTTTTTTAATAAAAAATAGGTGCCATGTCACTTTTCTGTTTGGGACTAACAAAAATTTGGATGGAATGACCAACAGTATAACTAAATGAAAAATTTAGGAGTAAAGTTGTTGAGTTTGAAAACTCAATAACCAAAAGAGAACTAAACACAAAATTGAGGGGCCAAAAAAGTATTTTGCTCTAATTTTTATAATAATAATTGATATTTATGTCTTTTTTTATGAGATTAATTTTATAAATTGTATATAATTATGATGCATTTATTAATAAACTCTTCAACAAATAGATATAAATTAATTGATCATAATAGATATATAATTTTAATTGAATAAATAATTATAGAAAGTTAATTTTTTTATACTAAATTATTTCAATTAATTAAATATATTAAATAGATTACTAATTTATTAATAATTTCAATAAATACACTTTTTTTTTTACAGTCGCCCGAGGGGAGAAAGGGAATCGGTGGCAACGGCAAGCGGTAGCAATGGTTGGTAAGCGATGGTGGAGGTTGACGAGGGGTAGCGACGATTGGCGAGCAGATGTAGCAATCGACGCTAGGTTGAAGGAGGCAGGAAAAAGAAGGGAGAAGGAAAGAAGAAAAAGGAAAAAAATTATATTAAAAAAAAAGAATTTTTTAGTTTAAAAAATAGGTGTCATGTCACTTTTCTGTTTGAGACTAACAAAAATTTGGATGGAATGACCAACAGTATAACTAAATGAAAAATTTAAGAGTAAATTTGTTAAGTTTGAAAACTTAATAACCAAAAGAGAACTAAACGCAAAATTGAGGGGCCAAAAAAGTATTTTGCTCTAATTTTTATAATAATAATTGATATTTATGTCTTTTTTATGAGATTAATTTTATAAATTGTATATAATTATGATGCATTTATTAATGAACTCTTCAACAAATAGATGTAAATTAATTGATCATAATAGATATATAATTTTAATTGAATAAATAATTATAGAAAGTTAATTTTTTTATACTAAATTATTTCAATTAATTAAATATATTAAATAGATTACTAATTTATTAATAATTTCAATGTATTTTTTTATACTAAATTATTTCAATAAATACACAATTACATTAATTTAGTTTATTTTTATAAATGGAAAAAAAAAAATGAATCTTTTACCCATAAACATGTCACCATATATCAATTTTCATTCTAAACTTTTGATTTCATCAAATTAAACCCTAGACTTTTCTTAACGAATTTTCAAAAGAACTTATTGAATGATAGAAATTACAAAACTTTTTTAAGTTTAAAGTTAAGATTACAATACTTGTCTAAGTTTGAGGTACAATTTTATGAAATTAAAAGTTTATAATAGAAATTGATAAAACTTGACAAACCTAGAGGTAAAAATTGATTTTTTTTTTTTCCATTTTATAAATGAAAATTTGTTGGGTATATTTTTAATCAATCAATTAGTTATGATTAATTTATTACAATTGAACAATTAATTAGAATAATTAATACATTATTATAAAATAATTTTTATATAATCTAGTTGATTATAAAAATTAATTTAAATTAATTAAATTTTAATAGAATAAATAAATATATCTAAAAGAAAGATGGAAAATAAGAGAGAACGAGAAGGGCACGAAGAAAATCCATGTTTTTGCAAGGTATCAAATACCCTTACTCATGGTATACAAAACCCATGGGAATAGCTCATTCCCATTGTCAATCCTCCAAACCTGTACCAAACAAGAGTATCACAAGCCTTTGCCCATTTCCATCTCCAAAACTCTTGTACCAAAGAACCCATATATTACATAATTAGATCAAGATCATCAAAAAGCTGTGGGATCACAAAACCTTTTCATGAAAATACATCAAAGTCTAGATCGTTGATTTCATGTTTTCTCCATAACTCAATTTAGACAATTCTAAACATGTTATGCTCATAATTTAAAGCTTTACACCCGTGATACTTAAATACCAAAATTAACTAGTACGAAAGTACCATGCTAAACAAAACATCAAATACCTCTTTTAAAAGTCATGAGCTCGAACCTCCATCCTTGTTGGAATGGTAATACTAAAAAATCAAAAGAATTTATCTACAAGAGGGTATGAGTAGGACATTCCATGGCAGTTTTGCAAGCTACAACTATCATTAGAGAGAGATATCTGCCAAATAAATATCTTCATTCAGCTAGCTATGTGAAATACTTGATTACTTGTATAATAAGCATGTTAGAGTTTTAAAGGACCACTAGGCACTCACTAGGCATAAGTACCAGAATTCCAGCTACCTAAAGAATCTGTAAGAAATACAAAAAAGCACTTCTAATAATTTCAAAACTGCAAAAATGTATACATCCCTAGGGACCCAAAACCCCCCTACAAATCCCCAACTAATATTCCTTAACCTTCAAAAAGATTTGATAACCTAGAAAGAGGGTGGAAGCTGAGCTTTATTTGAAGTTGCTACAACCTCCCTTGTACTTGAAAGGAAGATCCAACTAATGCACCATGAATGATTATCACATTGCCACTTCTCCTACAAAGCTCTTTCATTCGGCATAGAGACTTTGATACATACTACCATCCAATAAATTGAATTCAAAAGTTCTTCAGATAGCATGTCCCCACTGACATCGGCAATCAATGGCTTCCAAAACTTCCTTTTCTCCATATGTAAAGGAAGCTTCCCAATCCATCCACACATATGAAGAGAGATGCAAAATGAGGCAAGATGTAAAGCTCAAACATGTCTTTGCTTCCATTTTTTCCACCTTACTATTGCTACTTCTGTCAATCTATTGCAAAAGGTTTGGGGTAAATTCATTTTCTACACTTATGCTTGACTCAGTGAATCAACTTTAGATAAACTTTCAATAGCATCAAATTCAACTCTAAACTTGAATAAAGTATTGATCGATCATCTTCATTTCTTCAACAAATGTGAACAAACCAAATTTGAATGTCAAAAAACTTCAAACAAAAGTGAAAAGGTACAAATCTGAATAATAACAATAATGTAGAAGCAAAATCTAACTAAAATGGGCTAGTTTTGTAAAATCTAAATCACATCTCAGCATTAATATTGGTCCTACTCTGACCAACTGCACTCGAGTTTCTCTCCTAGTAGTCCCCAATAGCAAAGTAGCATTATTTTTTTTTTGATAAGAAACAAAGAACTTGTATTGATATGATATATGCCTCGCTTTCTAATTATAGAATGCAAATGTCTGAAGAGTTCTCAAACAAAATATGCAAAAACGAGGCTGCAGCCTATAATAGTCATAATACAACCACAGAAAAGTAAAAGCCATGCACAATGCTGAAACAAAAGTAAAAGCTCCATTGATTTCTAACTGCATACCAATTCTAATTCTATGGTTCAGTGGCCTCAAAAGTCATTGCCAACTCCTGAACACTTACTTGGTAATCATCTCCACACCCTCCCTCCCTCCATGCCAATAAGTAGAAGATCTTAACACATTACTTTTAATTCATTAAACCAATCACTGCAAAGCAATAAAGCAGAAAATTTGCCGTCAGAACCTAAGAATTATCATATACAGAATACATTGTCAGCTATATCTATCATTCTAACAAGGAAATGATTTAGAAACGGTGTACCAGAAGTTTGGCCTCTGACACCTGAAGATGTGGTTGATTTTGTTAGGACCAATACTTCCCATGTCATGCACCCAAATCCTTCCATGTGAACAAGGAGTGTGAACGACTTTCCCAGTTCCAGTTCAACTTTCATGGAAAATAAATAGGATTGGAGCAGATCAAAATAGATAAGTAACGGGAGATTACAAATTCAAGCATTAATGAACACCTCTTTATAGTATACTGCAACAAACAACAATTCAAGCCCAAACTCCACATCATAGCAAGGTCTAGCGATTCTCTCAAGGTCAGGACTTCATGATATGACTCGCAAAATAGAAAACGGTGTCCTTATCACATTTATCATCAAGCACCTAACGAAGTAATGGATATCAAACCCCAGAAAATGACACCAAATGATTTAATTGATCTGCATTGCTTCTTCATGGTACTTCTCCAAATCAGCATCTAGATCTTCAGCCGATAGCTTCTCACCACGACCTCTGCCACTGCCACGTCCACGCCCTCCTCTTCCAGGACCACGACCTCGTCCACCACCCCGGTTTCGGCCCAGTGCACGTCCACTGTTAAAACCAGAAAAAAAATTATAAAATGCATTTTGATTAAGAGAAGCAATAATAGCCATCAAAATCAGATGAAAATTCTTGATGTAAACAACTGCATTTAAAAATACTTCAAACATAATTACCATGTTCATACTTTAGCACCAACTGAAGCATAGAAAGGAAAGTGTAATCCATGAAATTGAAATACACACTAGCAAATGCGTGATCATGTACACAACATAATTACCATAACTATTCAAGAGGCAGGCAAGAGCATGGGATACCAAGGCCTACGGGCTTCTGTGAAACATCACACAATTAAAATATCTTTGTGACTGACGAAATGTTCATGAGGCAGGCTTCGTGGACATTTTTCTTTTTGCTTATAATACATCATCATTATGGAAAAGCTTAAATATCAAAACTTCCAGAGTCTTCCATAGTCATATGATCAAAACATAAGCCGAGGTCATCATTAGCAATAAAGCAATGGATGTATAAATTGATGCCTAAAAAGGAAAAGGAAAAAGAAAACTTTAAAAATACACCCAAGAATAGTCTACCATGCAAAACATACCCCAAATCAAAATGACACCCAAATATCCAAACATCGTCATAATCACACAAAAAAACCACCATTTCCTACATCATGTCATCATTAATTCAATAACTTGAACATTTTTCATCTCCTAACATTTGCCTCATCCTCTTGTATGATTGAATGAGTTGAACGGAGTTCAGAAACTTGAACACTTGACAACACCAAATTTTCCTTCAACTTCTCTCCAACTTTATAACATAACACTAAATACTTGCATTATCCATTCTTCTCACAACCAATCGCCACTCAATCTTTCAATAAGATAGGTTCACTAGTATCAAGCCAGTCAAACCGACACTTCAGCGCCCACACACAAAACCATCACAATGACACAATGGCTTCAATTTAGCACGTTGCCCTTATTTTTAAGAAGTATATGCAAGGGTTTTTTTTAATTCGCAGAAACTAATAAATTAAAGTATTCAAAGTCACTAAAATTTTTCTATCAACCAGACACAACTACTTGGGAAGCAAGCTACATTATTTGAATTGATTTTTCTTCCAAAATCAGGGTGGCGATTAAGTATCATTTAGCTGAATTCATGTTAAAAAAATTCAAGCAAGCAACACTTTCATACTCAAAATATTATTATTCTTCTTTCTTGTAACTTGAAATCTATAAACTTGGTCATTAAACTATCATAGTTATCAATATCTAGACTCTTTTCTAAAAGGTTTGAGGTGCAAAAGAAGGAATAGTGACATCCAAATTAAGTTCTTTCTTGCACAAAATGTGGCAGAACTGGAACCATTAATGTTGGTCATTGGAGAACTTGAATAGAAATCTTGTCAGTTTTAATCCACAACAAATTCGTGTAGTGATTAAACAGACAAGTAGTAGACTCAAGTACCTAAAGATATTAATATCCAGTTTTCCAACAACCAAATGAAGCAAGTTCAGGTGATTTTTTCATAAAATTAACCAAGATGGTGAATAAGTTGGTCAGAGTTCAGACACCCACAATTATTAAACAGAATAATTATAAATATTAGGAAGCAGCTAATTGCATGCAGTATAATACAAATTTGAGAAATAAAAGGTGTTGAATGCACATGCACCTAGAAACATGGTGAATATCATGAATACAATCGACAATATCATGAATATAATTTATGTTGTCATCACAAACAAAATTGACAATATCATGAATACAACTTACGTGCTCTTTCTAGTTAAATTTTTCCTCTATATCCCCTAATTTCCTCATACATGTTAAATAAAAGGTGTTGAAATTGTATATTTGTATGTTTGATCTTTTCAAAACTTCCAGCGAACATGTTGCAAAGCAATGAAATATGTTTTAACTATGGACTAAATCAGAACGACAAGAAAAGGTTAAAAATCCAGGTTAAAACCCAGTATAACTCTAAAAACAGTTACTTGAATCATGGCCTTACAAAGGTATTGTAAAGCAAAAAAATTTATATTCATTTCTGACCACATACCATTCGCTGTGTTAATATGACCATGATTGTAAAAGAAAATCAAAAAATTAGAAATAAGCACAAATGAATTGACAAATTGTATACCCTCTCGGAAATCCATTTGAATTCCCAAAATTGGCATTTGAAGAAGCAGGTACAGCAGGTGTCACGATGTTTGTTCCCAGAATCTCCAACTTCATGGCCTTCCCATCTAGCTGAACATTGTTGTATCTCTTTATAGCAGCTAGAGCATCTTCTTGTCGTGAAAAAACTACTTCTGCTGTTCCCTAAGAAGAATACAAATTAAAACAAATGTCAAAATATGGTTAATAAACAAAAGAGTCCACGAATAAGACACACTTGAAACATACCTTTGATCTCCCACTTTTATCATAATTGATAGAATACCGTTTTAGATCGCCAACTTCAGAAAACAGTTCCTGCATATACAAAAAATTTAACCCAAGTCTTAGCGAAACCAACAAAAAAACTCTCTTACGTTCCAATCCTCAAATCTAGAATTGAAATACCTTGATATCCTCGTTGGAAACACCATAATCCAAATTCGAAACATAAAGCTTCGTGCCAGTTTCGATTGCAGAGGCCCGTGCAGGGTTTGAAGGATATGCCGCACCATGATCTACAAACATGTCGTGTGACCAAGCCGTCTCGGGCGCCTAAACCCCCATGTTTTTTAAAACATTAAAAAAAGAAAATACCCAAGTCCGTTTTGAAAAGAATGAGAAACTGGTAGTAGTAGTAGTAGTAGAGCTAGAGGATGGTGATGGTAGAGTAAGATTCATCGAAAGCGGGATGTTAAAACCCAAATCCTTCACCTTGGCTGCAGAATAGGGCGCTGCTCTATTAAGACCGCGATTGCGAAAGCGACGAGAGGGACCTGGTCCAGAAGAAGCTCCGCCACGACCCCTGAAATTTGAGGATCCGGATTTCTTGTTGTTCTTGATTATATCATCCAAGCTCATGTCGAGAGGCTCTGCCATTGTTTTGGCGGAGGAGTGGTGGTCGTGGATCAGAGAATCAGAGATTCAGAGAGCCGAGAGAATTCTAGGGTTTCAACGGAACAATGTGATGTTATGAGCAATGGGAGAGAAGCCAAGGCACGAAAGAGAAGAAAATTATATTTAATATGAAAATGAACAGACAGGTGTCGTGGTGTAGTTGGTTATCACGTCAGTCTAACACACTGAAGGTCTCCAGTTCGAGTCTGGGCGACGCCAATATGTTTTTGTTTATTTTATTATTTTTTACTGAACAATCCTGATTCGAAAATATAGTTGCAGTATTCCAGTAAAATATGATGTCCATGATATTTCTGGAGAAATATTAAAAACAAAAAATTCAAAAAATAAAAATAATAAACATTTCACATATTTTAAATTAATTAAAATACTTATTATTACCATTATAGTCATTTATTCATCGATTTTTTACAGTATAATAGAAATGTTGATTCACTCTTTATGTCGATAACGAACCCATAGACATGTGAAATATCGATAGAAATATCAACATGTCGACAGAAATTTAAAAAATACCCTTAAATTTTGTCTTTTGTTTAAAAAATACCTCTATTCTTTCAAAAGTTGTAATAATATCATTGACCTTTCATAAACGTTTCAAAACTACCATTGGAATAAAAATCTATTAGAATATTGACAGAAAGTTAACGTAACGGAACACTCCTCTTTCAGACTTAATCCAGGCAAGCGTCTCAATCACTGTCATGTCGTTTCATATCATCGTCATGTCGATTATTCGTCCAACATTCTAATGAATTTATACTTCAATGGTTGTTTTTAAACGCTTAAGAAAGATCAATGGTATTATTGCAACTTTTGAAATAATATGAGTATTTTTTAAACAAATGGCAAAGATTAGGGGTATTTTTTTTTTTTTTATAATTTAGCATTTATTTTATGTATTTAGATTTTAACTTAATAACTTGATTTTGGCACTCTCAAATGGCGGTGAGAAGGGATATTGTTGGCAAAAATTGCTCACTGCACATATCAAATTTTAATATAGTGAATGAGTGTGAGAGTGTTGTACTCTGGATAGGTTTTCTAACTTATTTAAATACCACATATACAATCGCTTAATTTTATTTAGAGAAAAATACGGGATAAGTGAATGAATGAAAACTAGCAATAAATTAAATGAATGAAAGAGACAATTGGAAAAATGTCCTAGGGAATTG
Organism: Trichosanthes truncata; assembly: GCA_033996785.1. NCBI lineage: Eukaryota > Viridiplantae > Streptophyta > Magnoliopsida > Cucurbitales > Cucurbitaceae > Trichosanthes > Trichosanthes truncata. Next base: position 5,543,550 of record JAWPNB010000004.1, read on the forward strand.
ATTTGACCAATTAAAATGTACAGTCCAATTAATTGAACTGCCAAAACCAAATGTGCAATTATTTCATAAATCAATAAAGACTTAATTTTGACAAAGTTATTTAATGGTTAATTTGTGCATTGGTCAAACTTATTTTTGTCTGAAACTTATTTTATTGAAATTAATTATGAAGATTTTTACAATTTTTTTTTGTTAAAATTAGTGGCCAAATTAGTTGAATTTGAACCAAGGATAAAATTTCAACACTTATTTAAGTTTAGGGGTCCAATTTGATGAAATTAAAAGTTTAGGGTCCAAATTGATACAACCCTACAAGTTTAGGGTCAAATTTGATTTTTTTTTCCCTTTTTTTTTCTTATTTCATATTTTGAAGATTTTTGGTTAATCACATTAAAGTCGTTATTAGTTTAAAAATTGATCCAATTTTTTTAAAAGGACTTTATTTATTAATATTTAAAAAAAACACTTTTAATCATCTAAAAACACTCAAGAAACTATATTATACATAATTTAAATTATTGATTTTCTAAAGGTGGTTACAAAAAATTTGATTTTGTTTAAAAAGCTTTTTTTTTTCAAAAGTTATTACAAACACATTCTAAATATATTAGAGATACCATATGACCAATCTCTCTAACGTTGTTGTTAGTGTTCATGCTTCTTCACATCATGCTCACAATATGAAATTTTGATTTGGTTTAAAAAGCATTTTTTTTTCAAGAGATGCAAACACTTTTGTAATTAGTGGAGACAAGAAGTAGAAGAGGAGCAAAGGTGTAGATGACATCGTTAGGTCACATATAGAGAATATTAGAGATTGAATTTGGGAATTGATTATATACACTTTTTTTTTTATTTAATTTTGGAAAAGTTGCATTGTCATTGGTTATGGCCATTGACATTATATTGTTGTTAGCAATGGTATTGGAACTGTCATGGATATTTTACATTGGTATTGATATCGAGAGTTGGTGTTAGAATTGACATGACATTGGTTGTTGACATTAATATTGATATTGACATTGACATCGATATTTGACATTCTAATTTGAAATAAGTGTACCATCTTGTTATCATCTTAAATTGGGCACAATGTCACACATTTGTCATTTATTTCATGTTTGATTTAGATTTATCTCTTGTGAGGGTATATTAGTCTTTTATTATATTTTATTAGTGTAAATAAGTGATTATGCTAGAGTTTTTAGAACAAGCATTCCATTGATCGAATTCTAATAGTCTTTTGTATTATATGTCAACTTTTCCTTCCCTTAAAATCATCTTAGAAAAATCTAACAATAGAAACAACCTTGACTCACTTCTTTCAACTTCACAAAATACTTTGAAATCAAAGTAAAAGAATCATCAAAATCACCTTTTGAACAACTTAATAACAATTTATTTTTCTTCAAGCTTTATGATAGCCCATATTAATATCCCCTATTGTGTATATATGATGTATATCTTGTGGAATTGCATGATTAAGAAAAATTGAACCTAAAGTGATCCCTTTTCACTAATCATAGCTTTAAAAGCTTGCCTGAGAAAATTTTGATTAATGTAACATTCTTTAACAATGGTGATTGTAGTAACATACTGTCCAATTAACCATATCCAAAACACACCATATATCTTTATAACGAGACACCATCCTAATATACCATTGGTAATCATCCTCTAACAAATAAACACAACTATTTGTGAATTTGATTTCAATTTAAAATTGATATTTACTACCAACAAGTAGAACACCTTTGACAAAAGTTGTTTGCTAGCAACAATGTTTATCTTCTTTACATAAAAACTTGACAATTAGTTACTATCAATATCAATATCAACATCTTAAAAATTTTGAAAATTATCCTTAATGACAAAAGAATAAGACAAGATAGACAAAAACCATTCACTCCCACTAATAACACCATTGAAAAGACACTTCCAAAAGAAACTCAAGAACATGAGCAACTAGCCAATGTCTTCTAGTTTCATCCTTAACCAACAGCAAAAACTAACTTGCATCTTTATCTTCATTTATGTCAATCACATCCAACATCAAAAAAATCAAAATTCGATATTATTACAACTTATAAATAAGAATGTGTATATTCGATTGGCGTTCAATCAATACCAAACTAATAAATTCTACAAACAACATTATTTCATCATACTATAAGAACTTTATAATTCACACAACAATATTTATCATCAAATGAGCTAATGTGCTAAACTAACTCTAAGGAGATTCTCCATATCTTAGGCTTATTGAAAGCAAAAAAAACGAATCCCATGGTTACTAACTTACTAAGAAAACATAGCTAATAAAAAATTATGTAAATCAATAATTAAAAAAATTAATTGACTAAAAAAGATAAATCACTTATTACAAAAAAAAAAAAAAAAAAAAAAAAAAAAAAAAAAAACCAACCTAAAGCGCATCATATGAACTTAGTAACAAACATAACAACATTTAGATAATGAAAAAATATTCAAGAATACAAAGCGAAAAACTTTTGGATTGAAGAAAAGAAAACACAAATTAATAAAACTGTAGTTAGCTAGATAATGTTAAGAAAGGAAAAAAAAAACAAAGATATTACGAGCAAAGTAGAAAGACAACAATAAAAATTAGAAACTCAATGAAACCCAAAGAAACACACAAACACATAGGAAACAAGACATAAAAATAGAATTTAATGAAACTAATTTTAAAAAAAAAAAAAAAAAATCTCACCAGAAAAGAGAGAAAACAACTAAAAAAAAAAAAACTAAAATAAGGGTATTTATAAGGATGGTAAAAAAAAAAAGCCCAATTGCAACGTGTCACTCTTTTTTCCAATTTGCAAATATAGCAAAAAAATTGACCCAACCCAAATGAAACCTGCAAAAAGTCTAAAATAACCTTTGACTTATTCCCAAATATATCCATGATATATTGTTGATATACTAATGACATACCTAAAATGAAGTATATTAGTGATATACTACTGATATACTTTATTTAAGTATATCAATGAAATGTCATTTTTAATATGAAGTATACCAACAGTATATCATAAATATCTAATATGAAGTATATTAAGAGTATATCAGTACTTCATATTCAGTATATCAGATATACCTAAAATTTATATCAGTGATATACTGCTTATATATTTTATTTATGTGTATCAATGAAATGACATTCCTAATATGAAGTATATCAATAGTATATTAATCATTCATATTCAGTGTATTAGATATACCTAATATGAGTATATTAAGAATATATCAGTAATTTATTTTTAGTATGTCAAACATACTTAAATGAAGTATATCAGTGATATAATACTCTGAACTAATAATTTCATATAGTGAGTTAATTAAAATGTTAAACTTCACCAATCTATGTCCTTCATTAAATTTGGTTAGAAGATCATAATAGCAGTTAAATTGGGGGGTGCACGTAGGAAAGCTACTATTTTAGATTTTTGTATAAAATATTTTAAATTACAAAAGGAGGCAAAAAATAATAATAATAATAAAATGCATGTCATTTGGCTGGTTTATTTTTTAAAATTAATATAGAAAAATCTAAAAAAATAGTAAAAAAAATGTCGAAACAATTTGAGAAATCGAATCTCATGAATAAAAAAATCATATCATATGTAATTCTTGTGTTGACTCCAAATCAAAAGCTAGACAAAGCTGCACTAGTGCAGATAAAGTTGTCGTTGTTGCATAAATCACTTCGCTAGCACCAATAAAAAATAAAATATTGTAATGAAAGAGTTGTGATATTTCAAACATAACTCAACTTCAATTAGCTTCAAAAAAAAAAAAAAAAAACTCAACTTCAATTCACTACCTTCATCATAGTGTTCTCAACCAGTGAGCTAGTTCCTCTTTTTGACCTCATTTTGCTTGGAGTTTTATCAATCTTGCTAAATTGATTTTCCTCATTTTGCTTGGAGTTTTAATTAACTCAATCTTGCTAAATTGATTTTCCCCCAATATATTATAAACATGCATTTGAAAATGCCATATTTAATGTTTTTTTTTTACAATAAAAATTTGGACTAAATGTATTAAATGGTTGTTAGATTTAGAGGTAATTCTTCATCTGGTTTTTAATCTTATAAAATTCTCAATTTTATCTTTAATATATTAAAACTAAAAATCCTCAATTACGCCTTTACATTAAAGAAGTTGTTAGAATCTATTAACAAAAATTGATGTGTTATTACATTATTGTTTTAATTACGTATTTGGACACATGAGCATGTCACTTTACTTGGGCATTCCACATGGTAGAAATAATTTTTTTTTTTTTTAAGTTCAACAACATATGTGAGGTTGAGATTCAAACTTTTAACCTTTTAGTTGAAGATATAATATTTTAACGAGTTGAGCTATATACTAGTTGACAGAAGAAATAGATGTTTGTTGAATTTCATGTGTTAAGTAATATTCGAGTGACATGTCTATGTCACTGTGTCTAAATGTATTAATAAAACAAACAATTTAATAATACATCACATTTTTTATTGACAGATTTGTTAAAAAAAAAACCTTAATAGAAAATTTTTAATACATTAGGAGTTAACTGAAAACTTTTAAAAGGTTAAAAATGGAATTAAGAATTGTCGGTTAGGCAAGAGATCCTTCAGTATATTTCCCCTAAAATTTGCAAGTATTATAATAACATGTGCTGCTCTGCTCATAATAAATTCCCCATTAAATGTTTACAATCCTCAGTAAACAAGCATTGAATATTTCTTTTAATTATGTAATCGTATAATTATTACGTGCAAATATAATCATTAAAAATTATTGATTATATCCTAATTAAACTGTACTCAGAAAAAAAAAAAAAAAAAAAAAAAAACCTACTTAAACTATCATTAAAGTTAATTTAGCCAGGAAACAATCATTAAAATCTCTTTTATTAATTCAAATGATTTTTACAATATTCCTGATTTTTATTTTTATTTTGAAATTTTCTTCATAATCATTTTTATAAGTGTTTTATTGGTTAGAAATATATTGAACAAAAAATTGAAAATTTAGAAATCTATTAAATACAAAATTGAAAGTTATGGACTTATTAAACACTTTTTAAAATTCAGAACTTATCAAATATAACAATGAAAGTGTATCGGCCTATTAGAGACTTTTAAAAATTTTCAAGACTAAACTTATAATTTAACCTAAAGATTATGACAAAATTTGAGTTTGGTAACTATTTAGGGGTCATTGGTTCGCAGGTTTGGGTGGTTTGTTAAGTCTTGATTTATTAAGCTTGGAATTGTTAAGTTTGAGTTTGTTAAATTTGTGTTTGGATGATACAGAAAATATGTTTGTTAAGTATGAGTTTGTTAAACCAGTGTTTGGATAGTGTCAAGTTTGAATTTATTAAGTCTGTGTTTGAATTCTAATTTGTTAAACTTGAGTTAGTTAAAAGTGTATTCGATTGGTAAATTTAAAATTTGTAATAAATAATAGAAATTATTTAATTAAAGTAATAAAAATGATATATTAAATTATATTTAAAATGTAACTTTTATTATGAAATTAGAGAGTATTATTTTAATAATAAATAAAATATTTTCAATACATTTATCAATTCAATTTTCTTCCAATAATTATTTTATAGAATAAATATTTAATTATTTATGAAAATATTTTCAGACTATTTACCAAAGTGTGAACAAATATAAACAAAATGTTTTATGCAAATATATCTAACGTAAAATTAACCATAAAGAAAATGTTATCAATTGTTTATTTAATGATTTATAACTTGTTGTGCTAACAAAAGTTATTTACTACTTATCATCAAAATTACTAATTTTCTATATTTAACTAATAAATAAGGTTATAAAGTTAAAGTATTTTAAATAATATTATTTTAAAAGCTATTAGCTTCAAGATATACTAGCTAAAATAGTTTAATTAATTAATTTTACAAATATTATGTCTTTAATTGACTATGATAACATGATTTTTACATTTTCATAAGAAAAGAAGTTTAGAAAAGTTGTGGATTTAGAGAAATTGACTTTTTGTTTATCAAATGAAAATTGACATATTAAATTTAGGTTTATATGACGTGTGTAATTTGGAATTTATAATAAAATAAATTTTATTATAATTTATATGTTAATAAAAATTTTAAAATATAATAATAAATTTCTTATAAATTAGGAACTATCACTTTGTAAATGAATAATTTATTTTTTAATATTATTGTTAATATGAACACTTTTTTAATAATTATTTTGTAAAACAAATATTTAGTTAGTTTTGTAATTTTTTTTTCTAATATATGTCAATGTAGGAACAAAATACAAAGAAATTCTTTCTTATAAACCTATCATTATAATTATTCTAAAACATGAAGTATAACAAAGCCAACATATCAGTTTATGAATTAATTACTACTATTTGAAATTTGAACTAAATTTATTTACTTTTTTATTATAAATTTATCATTAATTAATTATTTTTATTTAACTAATATATTTTTATTAAAAATTTAATGCATTTTAAAAGCATGATTAAAGACAAAATATGTACTTTAGCAAACATGGGTTAACAAAACTGTCAATCAAACGTGGATTTGTTTAAACAAATCCATACTCCCCACTTCCAAAACATGGAACCAAACACCTCCTTAGCCTTTAAGTTTTAGAAGGACACCTTAGTCTCTAAGATTTGAAAAAGTTTTCCTAAAGGAAGGTTGACATGACAAATAACATATTGATTAAATTTTGATGATGTGACACTTTTGTTAATTGAATTGTTGACGTGATTATCTCCTTCTATTAGAGAAACATGAGGTTTCATCTCAAACTAATTGACAATGAGAGGAGTAGCCCATGTATCTTATAAATTGTGAGGTCTCTCTTCATCTTTTCGATGTGGGATCCTCAACATGTCCTTTCAAGATGGTGTCTCTTTGGGTTTACCATTTTTGGATCGGATCTCAATTTTTTTTTGGATCGAATACCCGTTTGAGCTTCATGGGTTATGATACCATATATAGATGAACATGGAGTTCAACTCAAAACCAATTGGCTAACCCATATATCTTATAAATTGTGAGGCATCTCTTTATCTTTCCAATGTGAGGTCTCAATTGACATAAAGTGTATACCCTCGACCAAAAGGTCAAGGGTTTAATCCCTCATCCTACATGTTGTCCAAAAAAAAAAGGATCCGTACCAAGAATGGTGAACTCAAAGAGGCACTATCTTGAGGAGGCATGTTGAGGATCCCACATCAAAAAGATGAAGAGAGACCTCATAATTTATAAGATACATGAGCTACTCTTTTTATTGCCAATTGAGTTTGAGATGAAATTCCAAGTGCATCTAATTCCTTCATCCCCTCTCTCCTTTATCTCTTCTCCTTCATCCTATCTCATTTTCCCTTATTCTCCAACAAGCCTTATCATGATTGTTGCACCGCCGCCTGACAGTCCAATAAATAAAATTGCGACATTGTCAAAATTTAATCAACTTATTAACTACCACATTAGCATGTTGTTGACCTAGAACCATGTTCTAAATCTCAGTAACTAAAGTATGCTTTTTGGAATAAATTATTCAATAAGGCCGCTACAATATGATTGTTTCTTAATAACCATCGGATCTAGATCAAAAAATATGTTTGTCCTAATAACCATTTGATATAAAAGCTAAATACTTTTTACAATTTTTCTTTCACACATCTAACAGTGGAAAACTGTTAGTCACATTATAGCGGCCTCCTTAAATAATTTCTTGATTTTTGGACACCTTACAAATTAAATGGACACCAAAACTCAAACTCACTTAGAGGGCGTTTGGTGTGCAGAGTTGAATTAATTTGTGCAGAGTTGAGTTGAGTTCTGCAGAGTTAATTTATCTGTGAGTTAATATGTCTGTGTTTGTGGTGCAGAATTAAGTTGAATTGAGTCAGGAAGTCTATGTTTGGGGTGCAAAGTTGACTTATTAAGTTGGGGGTATCTGATACAGTTTTTTGTAACCTAAATAGGTCTGATTTTTTGCTAGCTCTTTTTGTTTGCTTAATTTTTTTTTCCAACCATTCAATTGCAAACACATTTTCCCAACTTTTCAATACTCAATTGAGATATCAACTTCAAAATGAAAATATATTTCAACATTAGTGGAATCTACGAGTGGAATACTCACAAAAATAATGTTTCAATGCATTGATATTGATCATTTTTAAAAAAAACTTCATTTTTTTTATCTTTCTTTTTTTAGATATTGACTTCTTCAAAACTATAGGCAATGTAGGATTGTTTTCTCTTTCTATTGTACATTGAGGCCCCGTTTGATAACGTTCTTGTTTCTCGTTTCTTGTTTCTTGTTTCTGTTTCTCGTTTCTCGTTTCTGTTTCTTAAAAACTAAAAACAGAAACATGTTTGATAACTATTTCTGTTTCTTGTTTCTTATTTTTTGGTAAAAGTAAAATATATAACATGCATTAAAATAAATATAAAACAATTATAAAGATGTTATAGTATTTTATTAAGGCCCAACACCTAATTAATAATAATAATAAATTTTATCCTTCAAATGTTGTTCAAATTTGATTTTCAATGTTATTTCTCACTTCAATCAATTCACTTTGAACGATTTTGACTTACAAGAGTTAGTTCAATTAGACGAATTTATAAATTGTCTAAGGTCAGACAATCGAACATACTCACATTTCTCTAATTTAATAATAAATTTTATTTTTATTTTTTCTTTAAAAATGCATTAGCCAATAATACAAGCAAGTAAAATCAGAAAAAGAGAGAATGAAATCATTATTAGTTTATTTATTTAATAAAAAAATAAAATCGTACCAAAAAAATAATAGAGAATTAAATAGAAAATAATAACTATAAGCTCGTTAATGTAAAGTAAACGAAAATAAGAAAATAAGAGAGAAGAAAAAAACATAAACGAAAAGAGAAAAGTAAAAAGAAAAAAAAAAGATAATGAACTATAAAAAAAAAAGATTATGATGAAAGAGAGAGAACGGATAGAAAGAAATAAATCAAAAAATAAAAATAAAAAATAAGAAAAAAAAATAAAAATATTAAAAAGTATTAAAAGAAAAAAAATAGAATGGAAAAGAGAGAAATAAGGGAGAGGGGATAGACGGGTAAAAAAAGAAATATGAATACATGCATGAAACCTGAAAAAAGAAACAGAAACAGAATTTGAGAAACTACTTTTTGAAGTTTCTCAAAATCTGCCATTTTTTTAGAAACGTTTCTAAAAAATTTAGAAACAAGAAACGGGATCGTTTATCAAACATGTCTGTTTCTTGAAAATGAGAAACAGGAACAAGAAACAGGAAACAGAAACGTTATCAAACGGGCCCTGAATTTCTTTCCATTTATAGAAATCAAATGTTGCATTATACATTGAATTTCTTTCAATTTATAGAAATTAAATGTTGCATTTTTTATAGCAACAAATGACAATTGATTAATGGAAAAAAAGGCAATGTACATGTATTTTTTTTTTCTTTAAACACAAATTGAACTTCTACCAAAATATAGAAATCCAAGGTTTCATTTTCTAAACACACATTAAACTTCTTTGAAACTTACAAATGCAGATCTTATTATGACTTTTTTCAATTACTAATAGGGTCTTCATTATGAAAGAAGTTTTTTTTTTTTTAAACACATTGACCTTTATTATTATTATTATTATTTTGCAAAGGAACATTGTATGTTTACATTTGTTTAAACACATATACTAAATTGAACATCTTTATAAAAGAGAATGCCAATATTTTACTTTTTCATAATGACACGAAAATGACAATATATTTTAACATTAGTGTCATGTAGGAGTGAAATATTTATAAAATATTAGTAGGTTATCAAATGCCTATTTACATGATTCACAAAAAAATAACTAAGGTTCACAAAAAAATAATTATGGTTCACAAAAAATAAGTAATAGCCAACAATGGGCCAAGTTCATAAATCTGAAGAAAGATTGTTGGAGCAGAGAGTTAAACCAACTAAGTACATGTGCATTTCATATGATTTTGAACCATGGGAATGTCGTTGGTTGTCGGGAATTGTCGCTGGAGAGGGTCGTAGGCAGTGGACGTTGGTTGTCAAATATGGTCCCCAATGATTGCCATCGATTGTCGGTAGTTGCTGTCGGTTGCCGACGATCGCCATTGGTCACTAGAGAAGGTCGTCGGCGGTGGTCGTGCGGTCGTCAGAGAAGGTCCCTAGCGGTGGTCGTGTGGTTGCCGAAGGTGGCCGCCTATCGCTGGAAAAGTAGTGATAAAATATGTTAATAGGTTTATTGTACAAGTCGGTGAAGTTAATATCTCAACACTGTACAAATTGGTGGAGTTGAATTCTTTTATGGAGAGTTAATTTCTCCATAGGCCAAATGAGGAGTTGAATTTAAAACCCAACTCAACATATCCAAGTCAGGGGAGCCCAACGCCCCCTTAAGACTTTTAAATACTTTTCTCCACAATTTTTTCCTCTCTTTTTTTCCTTTTGGTCTAACATAAAATTTGAAACGATGGTATCCAAACCCCACAAGTAAGAAAGCCGACCAAGAAAGCAACGTCACTTTGGGGGTAAAACGGTCATTTCATAGGAAGACACGTGTTAGTATTTCATTGGAAATACCCGCTCCAACTCCGCTGTCTCGCATGACCGCCATCATGATATTGTGGAAAAAGTAAAGCCACCGTTTACCAAGAGAGCAAGAACAGAGAGAGAGAGAGAGAAGAATATCTCAAACATTTCGCGAATTCCTTTCACAGAGCTAGAGAGAGAGAGCGATTGTTCTTCCTCATCTTCCGTTCCTCTCCCTAGATCTTCTGATTCACTTTCCCTACTCAAGCTTCAGCCATGGTGAGCCCCTTTTTACTGATTCAATCTTTGTTGTTTCTTTTTTCTTGATTTTACAGTCTGTTTCTTTTCTTTTTGCTGTATGTTCATCTGTGATGCCTAGTAGATTTGATTTTCCGGCCCTGCTTGGTGTGGATCTGAATTATGTTCTTGTTCTGATCTAGATCGTTTGAGTTTTTTTTGTACGATTTGCTCTGGATCGGTTTTGATTGATTTGGATTTCGTTTAGGATGGATTTCAGTATCATCGGAACTACTTGGAAAATAGTTCGTTTCCTTGGATGTGATCGTGATTAATTACTGATTACCGCCGTTTATTAGTCATTCGGAATTGATCGTTATATTTTACTTGGGCTGGGTGCTGGCTTTTGGTGTTTTATTGTGCTTGGTTTCTGTGGATTAGATGTTCTTGGTGATTGAGATGATGTTTGGTAGTTGGTGGAAAGATGGCGATACTTAGCGTGTAGTATCAAGGATGGTAATTTTGTGAAGTAGATTGTGTGCATGTATGATTGTTGAATATCAGGTCAATGATAATTGCTTGGCGGCGTCGGCGTTAGTGGACCAAATAAAGCTCCCAACTGCCGCGGAGAAATAGAGGGAAGAATTGGGAATGAAATGGTTTTTGATATTTTATCATGATGCCCACTTTTAATTTTCAATATTACATCGAATTTTGAAAGTTAAAACTGCTCTCTTTGAGAATCATATTGTAATGCAATAGCCAATAGGCAACTCATTTATGCCAACCAATGAATGTTAATTCAATGATTGTGGAGAAATTGTGAAGAAGGAGAATAGACTCTAAAAAACCATGTGGAGATCGTACTGATATCCAATCAGGTTCTATAAATATCTAACTCATAGGGGAATTATACTAAAAGTGATAAAGGGCAGTGTGAACTTTTTTAGGCATTTGATCTTGCTTATTACAGCTTTGACTTCTTTGCCCTTAAACTGTATTTTCATTTTTTTTTTCTGATTTTCTTTTTCAGGCTAATGCGGCATCGGGTATGGCTGTACATGATGACTGTAAGCATAAGTTCTTGGAGCTGAAGACTAAGAGAACTTACAGATACATTGTATATAAGATTGAAGAGAAGCAAAAGCAAGTCATTGTGGAAAAGGTTGGCGAGCCAAGTCAAAGCTATGAAGATTTCGCAGCCAGTCTTCCTGCTGATGAATGCCGATATGCAGTTTATGATTTTGACTTTCTCACTAAAGAGAATGTCCAGAAGAGCAGAATTTTCTTCATTGCTTGGTAATGTTATGATGAAAAAAGAAAAAACAAAATTTGTGTAGTTAGTTTCCTTTTCCTCACCCAACCTCCCTGTTTTTTAGCTTCCATCACTAATCATCACCATGTTTTTTTCTTGTTGCAAAGGTCTCCCGACGTATCGAAGGTAAGAAGCAAGATGATCTATGCAAGTTCAAAGGACAAGTTTAGGAGAGAATTGGATGGCATTCAAATTGAGCTGCAAGCTACTGACCCAACTGAAATGGGTCTTGATGTTTTTAACAGCCGTGCTAAATAAGAAGCCTTCTAGTTCTGAACTTGTTGTGTCTGTTTTACATTGTGAAATGATGTTATTAATTGCTGGGTTTATGAATGTGCTTTGATTACATATTTTGGGTTGTTTTAAGTTTTGTCTTATAGAATTATGTCCATCTGGAACAACAAATCTTCGGTCATTTTTCCCCCACCCTATATTGTATGATTTATCGTGTGGAATTAATGCAATATCTCCCTATGTAATGCTACATGATTTTGGTCAGGATATACATCATCTTTGATCATGCACTGCACATTTAAGATGATGTTTGACCATTTTTAGATCCAAGAATGCTAATGAGTTGAATGTTTGCAATGTCAATTTTACTCTTTCTAAACAGCAGCATGGGGCTTTCTAACCAGGTTGACTCAATTCTCATTTGGTAGGTTCTCTCTCCTTTGATCTTTGTTATCAATTACAGACTTTGGATTTTATTAATATTTTGCATTAGTAAACTAGAAGAATCCATGATTGTTCCTCTGTTGATCTGTTTAGTGGAAGTATAGGGTTCTCATGATCTTCAAAGGACTTTGTCTAGGGCTACATTGAAGATTGATCCATCTTCATGTGAAAGGCTGGTCTATTTTTTTTATGGCTATTTTTTTTTTGTTTTTGGGCAATAGGGTGGTTTAACCATTTCTGTGATGCTCCTCATTTTCATAGCTATAGCCTCACGTCTCTTAAAGTTCATTGGAATTATCTTTTTTGTAATTGCATACCATCTATGAAATGATGGAATCATAGTTTCTTTATAAAAAAAAAAAAAAAACCTTCTGTGATGCTCTATTTTTCTGACTATTAGCATTGGCTTTGAAGGTTTATTCTGTTGGCCAAGAACTTCCATTGAATAATTCCTGTGAAAGGCTACGAAGCAGAACTACATTTTTATTTCTTATTAAGCATAATTGAGGATACAAAAATTATGCCAAATAGCCTATTTTGAAACCTATAACGGATCTTCTAGCCAAATCTTCCATTGTTCAAAATAATCTTTTTGCCGTTAAAATAAGTAATTTTTCTTACATTTGTTTTTCCAATTTAATCATTTGCTTCAGCCGGTTTTTGTTATTAAATTATTTCTTTGCTTCTGCTTTTGTTTTTTTAGCTAATATTTGTTCTTCAAATGGCCAATTATTAGATATATTTTTGTGTGGGGTTAAATTACAAGTTTAAGTTTTTAACTTTCAAGTTTGTGTTTAAAAAGTTCCTGAAAAGTGTCTAAATATGTCTCTAAACTTTTGATTTTGTGTCTAATATAATAGGTTTTTGAGTTTTCAATTTTGTGTCTAATAAATTTATGACATATTTGAAATTTTTATAAATTAACCAATCTATTAGGATATAAAATTGAATTTTATGTCCAATAAGACTATAAACTTTCAATTTTGTGTTTAGTAAGCTCATGAATTTTAAAAAATGTCAGATGGGTCAAGGACCTTTTAGACACAATTGAAATTTCATGAACTTATTGGATATAAAATTGGAAGTTTAAAGACCTATGAGACACCTTTTAAAGTTTTTAGAGACCTGTTAGATACAAAATTGAAAATTTATAGACCTATTAGATATTTTTTAAAGTTTAGAGACTGAATAGATACAAACATAAAAGTTTCATAGACTAAACTTGTCACAACCCGTCCCAGATTATCCTACCAAACCTAAGATGAACTGTGACGATAATAGACCATGAGTGTGTAATGAAATATATTGTCATGTCCCTTTTATCTTATAACTCAACTTCATCTCCAGACATCTCAAATATAGCACAACAAAATTTACACTCTTTACATACGATAGATGATATGTAGTAGAGCAACTTGGTGGAAAAATTAAAGATAAAAGAATGATCTAAAAAGCCCAGTGAGTGTTGAGTTCATAAGAAAATAACTTTGAAGAAAAACTCTTTACATATTAAATAGAAAATCAAATCTCTATAAAACAATGTAAATCATAAACATTTTTATAACTCGAGAATTAAAACATAGAAAAATCTATAATAATAACTCTTGAAAACGTAAACATATAAGCTAGTATGAACCATAACTAAATTTGTCATACTGGCGTAGAGTAATTTCAATATGCACAATAGAGCAATCTCTGTCATATTATGCATCAAGTAATCTCCAAGTACATACCATAACAAATCTCTATCATATTGACATATAGAGCAATCTCAATACGTACAACAGAGTAATCTTTGTCATATTATGCATCGAGTAATCTTTAGATACATAGCAGAACAAATCCTTGTCATACTATGCACTGAGTAATCTCCAGGTACATTGTAGAGCAAATCTCTGTCATATATGCACACAGAGCAAATTTTTCTCTCTAGTATACCACAGAAACATATTCACATAGCATACGGGTAATCACTATGAGTACATAGATCTAGTGGTTTGGAAACCACTATTAACATAAAACTTTTAATTCTCAAACTCTTATTGAGAATCATGCTCTTTCTCTAAAACAACATTTCATAAATTTGAGAGATTTATCAAATAACATTAAATATTTATAAATTCTCAAATGACATCAAATCTCTCAAATAACGTAAATCATCTTCGAAAGCATACTTTTTCTAAAACCACATTTCATACACCTCACACATTTCTCCATAAACGTTAAACTCTTCTAATTTTCAAATAATCATAAAAGATCTCAAATACAACTAATTTTTCAAATAATCATAAAAGATCTCAAATACCTCTAGAACAACAATTTCAGCTGAAAACATAAAGTACTGGAATTTTCATAGCAATTTTTCTAAAATCATACATAATAATAGCTTTCTTGAAATCCCATAATAATAGTTAATTTATAAACTATTTTATAAAATAACCACTCACAAAATTATTATCGATAATGCTTTGACGGTCAAGCTATTCTCCAATTTTTGTTCAACTTGAAATTTCAATAACCATATCACAAATTTACAAACTAATTCCAAAAGAGAAATAACATAAACTTTAACTTAATTAAATTAAACTAATTTTTAATCTATTTCTCTTATTCCAAATACACTCTCTCTTTCATCCATTAATTACCAAGGTACTATGTGTCATTTTCTCCAATTTAAATACTATTTCTTTCTCTCTCATCATAAACCATTTACTTTCTCTACAAATAGAATATATATTCTTTTTTCCAAAATGTCACTCTTACCTGGTTGCTCTTACGTGGGACAAATTATTCAATAAAATTGCCACCATCTTTAAAATTGTCCATTTAGGTCTTAAAATTTATCTGTCTCTAATAATCGTTGGATACAAAAGTGAAGTACTTGTACAATTTCTCTCTCATATATTTAATGATATAAAACTACCTGTCTCATTGTGGCAGTCTCCTCCAATAATTTTGAGGAAATGAAGTTTCTCTCTCCTTAATTAACACCCTAAACCATTTTTCCTCAATTTTCATATTGTTACCATGTTTTTAATCTCCTCCTTTTCTCTTCTTCTTCCCCCAAAGCCTATGAGTTTTCCTCTTTTTTGAGGCAATAAACTCTACTTTTTCCTATTAACTTTCTTAAGCACTTGTGTTCTTTTTTCTTAATTCTAACATTTTAGGCATCGTTTGATAACCATTTGGTTTTTGATTTTTGATTTTTGAAAATTAAGCTTATAAATACTACTCCCACCCATGGATTTACTTGTTTTATTATCTACCTTTTACCTATGTTTTTAAAAACCAAACCATGTTTTGAAAACTAAAAAAAGTAGTTTTCAAAAACTTATTTTTGTTTTTAGAATTTAGCTAAGAATTCAAATGATTCCTTAAGGGAGATGAAAACCTTGTAGAGAAATTGAGAGAAAAGAAGTTTAATTTTCAAAAACCAAAAACCAAAAATTAAGACCCCGTTTGATAACCATTTGATTTTTGGTTTTCAAAAATTAAGCTTGTTTTCTCTCAATTTCTCTACAATGATTTTCATCTCCCTTAAGGGAGCATTTGCATTCTTAGCCAAATTCTAAAAACAAAAACAAGTTTTTAAAAACTATTTTTTTTTTTAGTTTTCAAAACATGACTTGATTTTTGAACCATAGGTAAATGGTAGATAACAAAACAAGTAAATACATGGATGAGAGTAGTATTTATAGGCTTAATTTTTAAAAACCAAAAACCAAAAACTAAGGCCCTGTTTGATAACCATTTGATTTTTGGTTTTTAGTTTTTGAAAATTAAGCCTACAATTACTACTTGCACCTATGGAGTTCATTGTTTTGTTATCTACTTTTTGCCTATGTTTTCAAAAACCAAGCCAAGTTTTGAAAACTAAAAAAAGTAGTTTTCAAAATCTTGTTTTTGTTTTTGGAATTTGGCTAAGAATTCAATTGTCTTGTTAAGAAAGATGAAACTAATTGTAGAGAATTCATGAGAAAACAAGCACAATTTCCAAAAACCAAAAACCAAAACTCAAATGGTTATCAAACGGGGCCTAAATGGTTATTAAACGAGGCCTCAAAAATCCAAATAACATTCCTCCCTTCCTATCAACCAATTAACATCAAAATCAAACCTTAGTCTCCACCCTCATGATTTAAAGCATCCCAAAACAGATTCGAAATCGCAAGTAAAAGGAGGAACAACCCAGAAAATCCTCTTTTAAAAACTCATTTCTTTTCATGATTTTTCTTAAAAAAAAACTTACACTTCCAAATCGTTTAAGGAGCACCACCCATTTGTTTTGGCCTAACCTCAAGAAAAATCTTCGACAAAACCCCTAAAATAAAAAGCATCAAGTCTTCCTGGATCTCCTTCTCAAATTTTCTCTTTGCAATTTCCCCCTCCCTCTCTCTTTCACGATTCTGCCATCTTTTTTTTTTTTCTCTTTTTTTTACAAAAAACCAACATCCAGCCACGTGTCACTTCACCTATACAACGCAACCAACACACGTGGCTTCAAAATATCTACTTCCCTCTCTTTTTCCTTGTTTTTTTTTTTTTAAATTTTCAAAAAAATGGCTAAGGATCCATGGGTTCTTATAAAACTTGTAATTTAGTCCCTCGTTCTCTCTCTCTGTGTATGTATATTTGAATTCTAGTGGATGAATTGCTATTTATTTTTTCAAAAAAATCCAACATAGCTAAAGCCTATCTCAAAGGAAATTGCATCTTTGCGTTGACTAATCTCTTGCAGATCAAAAACCCTCTGGAATTGGAACCGATCATCCCCTCAACGACTTGCAAACTTGGAGAATATTAGAAGATCAGAGAAGAAATGGAGGAGTTTAGGGAGCGGATCCAAATAAGTAATATTTAGCAATTTATGTTATATAGATATAATTAAAAAAAAAAAATCAACAAAAGGTCAAAGATTCGAATTCACATCATCACATTAAATTGACTTAAAAAAAGTTATTGTTGATATGGATAGATAGGTGTACCAAAAACTTTCTAACTAAGTTCGAGTAACCTTTAAGGGGCCATTTGTTTTTAGAGAATCAGGATGTCCGACATCTTCATATGGATTGATAGGTTGGTCTATGAAACCAGAAATTAGGCTCGGGAGTCGATTGAGTGTAGGGAAGGTGTTAGCACCCTTACAACACCCGTTTTAGAAAAACGGTTACCACATTTTATTTCAAAATTATCATTTTATTTATTAGTCCAAAGAAAGGAAAAAAAAATTGTGTTTTATTTTGAATGTCCCAAAATTTATTAATTCACATTTTAAAAATAAAATATGAACTAATAATTATGAGTGGCTCAAGGCCATTAGAAAAACTTGGAATTTATTTTGATATTTCAAAACAAATCCCTTATTTTATAAAAAAAACAAATTACTTAAGA
Source organism: Trichosanthes truncata (assembly GCA_033996785.1). NCBI lineage: Eukaryota > Viridiplantae > Streptophyta > Magnoliopsida > Cucurbitales > Cucurbitaceae > Trichosanthes > Trichosanthes truncata. The sequence continues at coordinate 5,561,771 of JAWPNB010000004.1, forward strand.
AAAGAATTTTAAAAACGGAGGGTTCTTATTTCAGAAATCCATTTTTTAAAGGAGGCAATTTATTTTATTTCAAACTTCATTACCAAAAATTTAATTTTGAAAAATTGGAAAGTTCTTATTTCAGAAATCCAATTTTAAAAGGGACAAACTTGTTTTATTTCAAACTTTTGTTGCCAAAATGCAATTTTGAGATGGTTTCAATGAGATTAAATAAATTTTGACTAATTGGGCAATTCCCAGATAGAGGTGTTCCCTTTGGTTAGCTTAAATACCTTGGCCTAGACAGAACGTTGAATCATGTATAATCAAATTTTATTCCAAACTCATTAATTAGTTACAACTTGAGAGCTCATTTAGAAAATCTAAATTCGAACCAATTAAAACTTTATTTTAGTTGGAATCAAATTAAAAATAAATCAATTGCAACTAAACCGAAATTGTATTTAGAAAAGTCCAAATCAAATCAAATTCAAATGAAATCATCAAATAGCAAGAATTTAAGCAATTTGCAAATTAAGCATATTAAGCAATTTAACAAATTAAACAATTTGCAATTTAATTAAAATCAAAACAAGCAAATAGCAAAATTCAAGCAATTCGCAAATTAAGCAAATTAAGCAATTTGGAATTTAATTCAAATCAAAATGAAACATTCAAATAGAAAAATTTAAGCAATTTGCACATTAAGCAAATTAAGCAATTTGCAATTTGATTCAAATCAAAATGAAACAATCAATTTCCTATTCAAATCAAATAGCAAAATAAGCAACATGCCATAAATCAATTTACAAATTAAACAACAAACCATGAGTCAATTTATAAATTAAACAACAAACAATGAATCAATTACAAATTAAACAACAAACAATGAATTAATTTACAAATTAAACAACATGCTAATTGGTCAATTGGAATTTAATCAACAAGTCATGGGTTAAAATGCAATTTAACAACATGCTATTGGTCAATTCAAAGATAATCCATCAAATAATTATGATTAATTAAAATACACAACAATTCAATGGCTAATTGAAACGACACCAACAAATCAAGGTTTGAAATCTTAAATAGCAATTCAAGACTAATTGAAAATTAAACAACAAATGGTTAATTGAAATTTAAAAAAACAATTAAGATTAATTGAAAATCAAGCTAACAATGGAAATATTAAAGTGAAATCAATAATGGTCCAATTGAAATTCACTCACAAGTTAGGGGCAAATTGGAGATTTAGAACCAAAAAGAGAGGGTCAAAATGGAAGTTAAAGAGAAGAACAATTCTCTCCCTTTACCCACACCCTCTTCTTCTCTTACCTTCTTCTTCTTTAACGTGAATGTGCAGTTTTTTTGGCCGGAAATGCACACCAGAGGGTGTCGGATTCGTCGGGCTTGTGTCCACGTCGTGGGTGTCATCGAAGGTCGTGGGTATTGCATCAAAGTTGGTTTGTGCGTGTTATCGAAGGTGCTTGCAGTTTCATCGGAGTGTGGGTTTCGAGTTCGGATCTGTCAGGTTAATGCCGAAGGCTCTTCGGAGCTTGGGTTCGTTGGAGAGCTTGCTGGAATCGTGATAAGTCACAGGAAATTTGTAGATCTAATGACTCTTCAATTTTTCAAATCTCCATTTTGATTTCTCCAACCAAAATTTCCCTTCCCTTCCTCCTCTGTGATTTTTTTCAACTCCTTCACCTCCTTCCTCAATCCATCCCCTTTGGTCTCTTTAGTTCCCCTTTTTAAAGCCATCCAATTTACTAAAAAAGGATCAATTTTTTTCAGTCACAACCGTTGCAAATTCTCTTTACTCTTTTTGAGGAAGAATGTGGACGTGAAGCTACCTATTCTTGTGGGGAGAAGAAGACAAAGTTTACGAAGAAGAAGAAAAAAAAACGTGATAGCTAAACGTAAAATTAAAAAAAATAATAATAAAAACAAAAATGAATAAATAAATAAACAAAAATCAAATCAAATCAAAACAAATAAAATCAAAATACAATCTAATCTAATCTAATCTAAACTAAAATGATAAAAATAAAATAAAACACAAAAGCTTTAAATAAAGCTTTATATATATATATATATATATGAACAAAGTAAACCCAAACCAAAAATTAAAATCAAATCAAATTATAAAAATTACCAGACCAAATACGGTATCTACAATATTAAATATTAATTTAATTTTAAATCAACTTTATTTTATATCTAAATGTAAAATATAAATATAGCTAACTACATATGATCGTTTATTAGTGCATGAATACATTAATTTATTTTTAAATAAAAATAAAAATGTAAAATAAAGAAAATTGATAAGAGACAAAAATGTCATTAGTGGATGCCATCAACATGGAATCTTAAAACCCATGTTTTAGAAGGGCATCCAAATTTAATCAGATGCCCCTCGACGAATGGGCATCCTAGGATACCAAGGCATCTTGATATGCCAAGATATCTTACATTCCTATAAAACAAACGAAGTAATTCAGATGCCCATTCTATGGGATTCCTGGATTACCACGAAGCAAACGACCCTTAAGTACCATAATATAATTTAGCTCATCTTGATGTCTTATCAAATAGAAAAAAAAAGGTTAAATTACAAGTTTAGTCCATGAACTTTTAAGTTCAAGTCTATTAGATCCTTAAACTTGAAAAAATGTCTAGTGGGTCCTAGACTTTCAGTCTAGTATCTAATAAGTTTTTAAACTTTAAACGTGTCTAATAGGTTCCTAAACTTTCAATTTTGTGTGTAATAGATCCCTGAATTTTAAAAAATGTATAAGAGGTCAAGGATATATAATATTATAGTTTCTTATAGAATTAAATACTAAAACTAATTTACTAACATTTAAAAATATTTGTAAATTGTAAATACTTTGTAGATAGAATTCTTTTTAAAGAAAATGTGACTTATCATTTATATTTTAAAAAAATATATAGGTCTAAATTATTTCTAAAAATAGTTTTCTACATACTTCTAAATTAATAAAAATAGTAACCTGAAAGAAATATATATATATATAAATAAAAAGCAAAAAGTTGCATTTAGAGGATTTGGACACAGACATGGAAGGAAACTAACAGACATAAATATCAATGTGACAGAACCAATTTTCATTAACAGAATTGAATTATATAATACTAATAGCGTATTCTATGGTATTACTTATCTCTTCATATATAAAAAAATTCAAAAATTTTGGGGGGTGGCCCCCTAGTCTCCATGTAGGTTCGCCCTTGACGGAGTTCATGTGGACATATGTAGTGCAAGAAGTGTTGAAGAAGATGGTGAAACTCACAGCAGAGCAACTGGGTCTTGCATGGGGTTTCAAAAAAGAGTTGTCAAAGCTTGGGGACTCTTTATTCATGGGTGATGTTGAGAAATAATAGAGCCCAAAACAACCTTAAGCCCACTTGGTGTTGGGCCCACTTCTTTTGTTTATACATAACCTAGTTAATTATGTGTTGTGGCAGTGTGTGCTAATTACGGAAGAAAAAAAAGGTAGTGGCTGCGGGTGTGTGTTTATGGAAACAGAAAAGAAGAGGATCCCACATCCTCTAATATGGCATCAGAGCCCATAAAGCCCAAACGGGTATTCGGTTCAAAAAAAAAATTAAGATCCGATCCAAGAATGGTGAACCTAAAGAGGCACCATCTTGAGGGAGCATGCTGAGGATCCCACATCTAAAAGATGAAGAGAGACCTCATAATTTATAAGATACATGAGCTACTCCTCTCATTGCCAATTGGTTTTGAGATGAAACTCCATGTTTCTCTAAGATGGTGCCTCTTTGGGTTCACCATTCTTGGATTGGATCCCAATTTTAATTTTTTGGACCGAATACCCATTTGATTTTATGGGCTCTGATACCATATTAGAGAATTACATGGGGTTCCATCTCAAAATCAATTGGCAATGAGAGGAGTAGCTCATGTATCTTATAAATTGTGAGGTCTCTCTTCATCTTTCCGATGTGGGATCTTCAACATGCCCCCTCAAGATAGTCCTTCTTTGGGTTCACCATTCTTGGGTCGGATCCCAATTCTTTTGGACCGAATACCCGTTTGGGCTTCATGGGCTCTGATACCATATTAAATGAACATGAGGTTCCATCTCAAAACCAATTGACAATGAGAAGAGTAATCCATGTATCTTATAAATATCTCATGTTTCTTATAGACTGTGAGATATCTCTTCATTTTTCCAATGTGGGATTCTCAATATGCTCCCTCAAGATGGTATCTTTTTGAGTTCACCATTCTTGGGTCGGATCCCAATTTTTGGATCGAATACCCGTTTGGGTTTCATGGGCTCTAACACCATATTAGATTACATGTGTTTCATGGGCTCTGACACCATACCGATTATTTTTTATTATATATATGTGTGTGTATGTATGTATGTATATTAGAAAGTTAAAAATGTTGAAAGGAAGAGAGTTGAAGACTATGTTGTCCTTTTTGTAGTATTTAAATTGAAGATTTTGTTGTTGTAAGGGGCTATTTGGCCCGTGGGGCCCGTGGAGTTGAGTTGGTAATTTTGGTCCACTCGGTGTTTGGCTCGTTAAGAAATAAAATGCTCACTTATTTTATCAACTTGGTGGAGTTCAACAATGATCATTGTTGAAGTCCGCGTGTTTTTCGAGCATCATGCATGCTGTCTCCCTCATTGACTCTCACGCCTCTCACGAACATTCTCTTTCTCCCTTAGTTCTCTCAAACCATCTCGTTTCTCAAACTCCTTCATTCCTTCAATGGAGGTGGGTTTTGATGGAAGATTTCTGATTTTGATTCTTGAAGGTATGTTCAATCACCTCTGTTCTTCATCATCTCCCATTCATCTTCCCCCATGTTCTTGTTAATTTTTTCTTCAAAACTATAACCCTAACCCTGGATGAAGACGATCTGTCTTATTCTTCTAAGATCTGTAACCCTAACCCTTCTAGTTCTTGAATCGTTCCCCTATGTCCTTCATCTTAGCCCTAGAATCATTCGATTCATGGTTTTTTTCTTTAAGGTATTGTAACCTTGATAGCACACAAAAGTGTGCTATTTATGGGCTTATGTTCTTGTTAGTTTGTGACATTAAAGTTGAAGAAATGAACGTTTCACTCCGCAGCGGAAGCATTGGATTGTCTTTGATTTTATTTAAAATTAAACCAAAAAAAAAAAAGATTAAGCAAACTTACTTGGAGTAAATATGGAGATATTTCTGACGGGTCTTTATCTCCTCCATAAAATCTTCATGGCTATGACTCGAACACAGGACCAAGATTTGTGGGAGTCTCTTGAAAGAAAATCCACAAGGGATTGGAGAGGAAGAGGTCTAGAGAGAATTCTCTAATTCTCTATTGAGGAGATGTGTGTTGTGTCTAATAGCTCAACCCAAAGGTCCTATTTATAGACACCAACGACAAATTTTTGCCATAATTAAAATATTATATTTTAATATCTAATATATTAAAATATATCTTATACTTATTTGAATCTCATTCAAATATCCTACGATATTTATTTATTTGAATCTTATTCAAATTTTATAAATATATTTTATTTAATGTATATAATATACATTAATCATTTTAATATTTAATGTATCAAATATAATAAATATATTTTTCTCTTTTATATTTAATATATCTAATATATTAAATAATATTTTGAACACTTCAAATTAAATATTAATTTGAACATTTCAAATTAAATATTAATTTGAACATTTCAAATTTTAATATTTAATGTATCAAATACAATAAATATATTTTCCTCTTTTATATTTAATATATCTAATATATTAAATATTAATTTGAACACTTCAAATTAAATAGTTTGAAGCATTTCAAATTTTTCTTTCAACTAAATTGATCTTTTAGTGTTATTATGAGCTAGCAAGGGGACCTTATGGACCTACAGATTATAAGCTCCAATAAAACAAAATTAATTAATTAATCAATTTTCATTCATTAACTCTAAGGTCCATCCACTATGCACTATTATGAACTGTAGGACAAGTTGTGTCCATGGATATAATCACTACATGCAAGTCGATCATTCATGAGTTGTTCGTAATTACAGCTGGGTCAAAAGTCCGTTTTACCCTTATCATTACATCTTGCACCTGAAGTACCATTGATCCTTTAATGAATAATTTGTTTATGATCCAACCATAAACTAAGTCTCTCTCGGGCCAGTAAGAGGGCGATGCCCCATTGTTCAAGTCCCGAAATCATCACTTAAGGAAACTACTCGTCTACTTACCTTATATGGAAATGAGTGAATTCCATCTTGTGAGATTATGTTCCTAGCTCCCTATTTGGTCAAGTCCCCAAAATGGTAGGCATATTGAATCGACTACAAAAGCCACTCTCACCCATGCAAATCAAAGGACAAACCCTCACAAGCAGGAGTTCATAACTCACTCAGGATTAAGATCGAGTCGCATATGATCATCCTGATGAAATATTAATTTTCTCAATTAATAGTTTTATAAAGAAAGATTAAATATTTCGTGGTTCAGTCTTATACAAACTCATTGTATAAGATACCCCCATTCACATGTCTCCATATGAACGATTTGAATTAAATCATTTGTAATTATTACAAAGTTGGTCGTATCAATAGTGTTGTCAAGATAAGGCACCCAACCTTATCCATATACTATAACCCTTTAGGTTATTTCTTGAACATGATCCTCCCGTATGTCAACCACATATTGTTCAAGATTACACTAATAACCTTGGATTTTTCATATAATGGATAATATTATATTGCAAATAAAATAATCAAAATAATTATTAGTTATTAAATAAATGATTAATTACGAGGCTTTAGGGCATAAATCCCAATAATCTCCCACTTGCACTAAAGCCGGCCAGACATGTATCTTAGGGCATACTCTATACCCAACAAAAGTGTGCTTTCATCGACTTATATTGTTTATTTTGTAGGAATTCGAGCAAATATTGTGAAATTGAGCATTTGAGGATGATATTGGAGTATTTTGAGTGCTAAGGTGTGTTTGGAGCAATGGAATTAAGAACAACACAAGCTGAATTATTGAAACTCAAGAGGACAACGTAGAGACGCTGTCTATAACGTCTCAACGCTGCCGATATATCACATGGGCTAGACAATCTGTAAGAGTGGTGTTGAGACGCCATTTTTGAGCGTCTCAACCCCCAAAATACGTGCACAAGACATTATCTGTTCGTAGCTTTGAGATTCTACATGTAGCGTCTCAACATTATGATTTTCCTTATCTACTTTGCGAATTAGGTCACAACGTCTCGACGCTGTCCCGATGTTTATAAAAAGAACACTTTGGTTGCAGATTTGGGGAAACCATTTGGAGAGGAACTAGTTTAGAGTTGATTTCTACCTCATAATAGCAATTAAGGGAGCACTTTTGAGAGCCAAGGAAGACATTCAAGGCTCGAGACCGTGGCGTATCATGACAGGAATGAGTGTGCCATGCGTAAGAGAGTTTTTCCCTTCTTTCCTATTTATTTTGTAGTCTTTGTTTTTAGACTTCTGTATGAGTTTAAAGTTGTAATTGTGGATTTGAAAGATTGAACTCATGCATTTAAACTTGATTGTGATAGATAGTTAGTTTTATTTCGAGATTTATATATTTCAACTTTCATTTATGCATTCTCGTTGTTTTGATTAATTCTTTGGCCAAGAGTTAATTGTGTATGAATTGAGTTATAGCTTGGAAGAGTAGAACTTGAATCTAGATTGGAGTGCATAACTATTAGTAAGTTTGAGAATGAGAATGAATTGTTTGCTAATAGAAGCTGTTAAGGATATTTGCATATTTGCATAATATTATGTTCATTTATGAAATTTAGACTGGAAAGTTGATTTAATAATTGAGCATGAGTTTTAATTGGGCTTGAGAAAGTCAACTGAATATTTGTGTGATTTCTTGGCTTATAAGAGTTGAATATATGAATAATCTCTTTATTTGATTAACTTGGATTTACTTGGTTAAAATCAATGTTTAAAAAGGGTTCCCTCTAAGTGTCTCCAACACTGTAAATACATAGCTTAGTTTATTTTTATTTCACTTCTTAATTTTGGGTTTTCTAGATAAAATTCAGTGTGAGTAACTATGGTACTTAATTAAATCTAAAAAATCCAATCACTAAGACCGACCTTGGTCGCTATTATTACAAATTGTAAAGGTCCGGTAATTAATTATATTTGATAGACCCTTCGACAGGTTCTTTATCAAACCCTAAGGCCCATACTTGTTGATTTTTACCCTCCATGCACCATGATCTCACTTGTTCTTGCCAGATCTGTAACCCCACATGCCCTTCTCCTTTTTGACCCTCGAATCGACCTGTTTTTTTTTCACAATCGTAAACCCTAACCAATCCCTTGCTGATTTCCTTTCTTTCCCCTCATTCCCTTGCTAGATCACACTAATACACTATGACAGTCCCTTGCCGTTTTCTTGCTTTTCCTCATGTATTAGACCATCCCCTCATTCATTGGTAACTAGTTCTTTGTTTGGGTTTGTGCGACGAAATGCATATTTGATCTGAGTGAATGAGTGAGGAAATTCATGGTAGGGGATTTGGTATAGAATTCAGAGCTTGGTGGGGGAAGCGGAATACACTTTACTGATAGGTTTGTTCTCTAAACTCTTTCGGCTGATGGTGAACATTATTCCATTCCCACATCTGTTTGATTTACTTATTTTGTAACCATCTATTTAAGAACTGATTTTTAACTACATGTTAATTGCATTTTTTTCTTCTCCCAATCTTCTGTTTATACGTTTTATGATATCTATTTTCCCTATTTTATGTCGTGTTTTTTTCCATGAATACTGATTTGGTTGATCTCATTTTTTTATTTGGCATACTTTTGGCCTGTTGAGTTAAGTTCATTTCGGTTTACTTTCAGTTTTGATTAACTTGTATCCATTTTTTTATCTTACCGTATTTTTCTCCGTGGATAGGAAATTTGTGCAAATTTTTCCTTTAACATAAATGAGTCAAATGTATTCCTGAGACTGGTTTTCTTATTCTTAGTATACTTGTTTGTCTGATGATTTTGAATTCTCTGTTAGATTAATGAATTTTGAATGCGTTATTCTTTGTTTGCATTATCATCAGCACATTAAGTGCACATTTTTTTAATATAAAATTTAAATTCAATCTACCTTCATTTATTACTCTATTTTGCAATGCTCAACCACTTGTTTCATTAATACTCAACAACCATTACTTATTAATGGTCAACAACTCTTTTTCGGTTTATGTGTGTTATTTGATGGCCATTACTCCCCACTTCAATTAATTAGAGGTAGGTGGAAACAACCACCTCTCTATTCCTATATATAATTTTCTTCCCACGTTGTGTGTGAGTGTGTCTTAAATGTGAAGAATTTCTTTCTTTAGATACATTTTATTTGGGAGATATTCAGTAACATATAGCTCATTCAACTTTTGTCCACATTTTAAAAGTCGTTTCTTCATCTATTACTTGCCTTAGAACATAGTCAGTATTTAAATTCAAAACCAAGGTTCCACGAGTGACAAGTTCCATGTTTCTTTTTCTTCATTGGTCATGGTTGTAAGTAGTTTTGAAGGGTCTTGAAATGGCTTTGATAGCCTTATGCTGTCCAAGAATATCCTTAATCTTGGCTTTCCACGGTGTGAAATCATCCTTCCTATTAAGCTTTTCAATATCATAATGTGCAACTATCATTCTTGATTGAATTCTTAAACTTGAAACTTTCAAGAACAGATTTCTTGGATGAACAATAGATTTGATACCAATTTGTTGTGCCTAGCACGTGACTATGAAAGATATTTGTTGACAAGTGTGGTTGTCTTTTTGCCACGTATCACAATACACATGCAAAAGGAAACTAAACACCATGCAAAAGAAAAGAAACTAGAAACTAGAGAAGAAAGGTTTGGGCAAAGCTCAAGAGAAATTTCAATTGAAAACCAAAGGAAGCTAAAGCATGAAGAGGAAGATAGAGAAGAAGAAGAACATGAGCATGTAAGTGGTTCGATACTATGAGGCCTACATTTGCTGTAAGGGAACAACTATTATATTCAATTTCTTTAAGGATTTACAAATCTCAGATGAGTCTCACACTCTCTCAACTCTCATCTACTTAATTTCAAAGCATGTAAGCTTTTTATACATTAGTAGGATAAAATAAAGAGTTGAACTAAATACTGAGTTACTGTTGGTTTCACCAATTTCAAACCAACAATTTAACACTTAGGTCTAAGATGTAACTAATTTGGCATATCAAGTGTTAGTTTTGAATGATTTAGAAGTGGGTTTAGATATGTTTAGTCTTCTTTACGCATATTGTTGGTCTTTTAATTAAGGTCCTAAAATGCCTTTTAGGTTAGTTTAAACAAGTTTGGTGTATAGAGTGATAATATTTAATGGTTTAGGGACATTGTTGATTCTTGTTGTATGACTATCTTATAGTTATGGTAGCCAATCAATTGTGTGAGTGTAAGGGGTTGGTGATAACTCTTCAAATAAGAATGATTAATTAGCTAGTCCTTTATACTTGAAATTTTCTATATATGAGTAGAATGCTAGTGTTTTTGTACTTAAATCCCCTAAATCCACTACTTTAATTGAATAACTTCTTTGGATAGTTCTAATTATTTGATTGAAGTAATTGGAAGCTAAAAGCACTAATTTATGTTCATTTTGTGTTACAAGGTATTTTTTGGAATATTATGTGGTAAAATATTAACATTTTTTTAGAGCTGGATTTTAAATTATTCTAGAATTGCTTGAGCATTTTTGGGAGAAAAGTTCACTTGATGATGCACGTGGAAAAATAACTCATTAATTGAGTTGGCTTTTGTTAGCTGATTCAACCTAAATCGTCCAATGAGGAGCTGCCACCGTACCCTACTTGGTCTAAATCATGAAGGATGGAGTATTAAATTTGCGTGGCTGTTTTTGGACAAAGGGGAGATTGATTTTGAGAGAAAAAAGAGAATCAAAGAGCAGGGAGGCCATTACCAAGGAGGAAAAAAATTGGAATACAAAGGGGCAACTCTACAATCTTCCATTTTCGGCAACTTTTCATTTTCTTTTCTTCTTTCTTCCTCTTAAATGTAGTATGCTGTAATTTGCTTTCTTCTGTGGCCTATTTTCTTGTAGTTGTTCTTTTATTCCAACTTGTAACATGAACTAATCACTAGGTGAGGATTGTGGATGTTTGTATTAATCTATATGTGGAGCTTAGGTTCCTTTGGCTATCTTCAATCTAGTTTTTTAGTGTTTTTATTGTTTATGTTTGGGTTTGTCTGGCCAACGCACACCAAACACTATTTTCTTTTGTTTTAAAAATAAAAGATAACTGATAACTCAAAACCACAATAACTCCTTGTTTGAGTTAGTAGCTAGCTAAATGGGAATATTAGGGATAACAAGTCACCTAATGCGCATGTACAACAACTTAAAATTGGTGTAGCTTAATGGAAATTAAACTATTGATATTGGAAATTTGGGAGGATTCCATGTTTATTGTTGTGTGGGTTGAGAGAGAAAAGTACTTGCCTATGGATTTCATTTTTTTAAAAAAAATACAAATAATTCCTAATCTAGCATGCTTTTTCCTATCTTGTTACAAGACTCTCTTGCATTGTTTGTTTGAGTGTTTTCTGCGTTTTTATTTCCTTTTTACTGCTGTTATTTTGTCAAAACATGATTAGGTTTAGTTAAACACCCAATTTGATGGTTACTCTGTGAATTCGATAAGAATAAAGGTGGATTTAGTAAACTTGCTACAACAGTTGTGTATACTTGTACATCCTTGTGTGAACATTATTGTCTATTTGAGCTACACATTGAAAGACAATAGTAAGTAAATGCTTCGAGATCGTTTTAAGTGTAGGAGATGAGTGAGTGCTTAGAGATTATTTTGAGTGTAGTGGGTGAGTGAGAAATTGTTTTGATTATTTTGAATTAAGGAGGTGGGTGAAGGATTGTTTGAGTATAGAGTTGGGTGAGGAATTGTTGTTAGGTTCTTAAGTTTTGAAATAAGTTTTAGTTAAACTTAGTTGTTATGTTTTAAAATTTTGATAACTTGGTTTGTTTTGATATTATGTTCGTGAGTTTTGAAAACTTAGTTAAATTTATGTCGCAACGTCATCGTGACGCGGAGCGGCCGACATCCTAACTAGGCGTCTCTTTCGAGATAAAAGGTTTGGAGTCGCCACCAATCATCATACGGTGTGATTGGTCACCCATTTTAGAGGAAAATGGTAGTCTATGAAACCAGAAATTAGGCTCGGGAGTTGATTGAGTGTAGGGAAGGTGATAGCACTCCTACAACACCCGTTTTAGAAAAACGGTTACCACATTTTATTTCAAAATTATCCTTTTATTTATTAGTCCAAAGAAAAATATTTTTATGCTTTATTTTGAATGTCCCAAAATTTATTAATTCACATTTTAAAAATAAAACATGAACTAATAACTATGAGTGGCTCAAGGCCATTAGAAAGACTTGGAATTTATTTTGATATTTCAAAACAAATTCCGTATTTTATAAAAAAAAAACAAATTATTTATGAAAAGAATTTTAAAAATGGAGGGTTCTTATTTCAGAAATCCATTTTTAAAAGGAGGCAATTTATTTTATTTCAAATTTCATTACAAAAATTTAATTTAAAAAAAAATGGAGGGTTCTTATTTCATAAATCCAATTTTAAAAGGGGACAATTTGTTTTATTTCAAACTTTTGTTGCCAAAATGCAATTTTTGAGAATTTGGAAGGTTCTTATTTCATAAATCCAATTTTAAAATGGGCAAACTTGTTTTATTTCAAACTTTTGTAGCCAAAATGCAATTTTGAGAAATTGGAAGGTTCTTGTTTCAGAAATCCAATTTTAAAAGGGGCAAACTTGTTTTATTTCAAACTTTTGTTGTCAAAATGCAATTTTGAGAAAGTTTCAATGAGATTAAATAAAATTTGACTAATTGGATAGTTCCCAGGTAGAGGTGTTCCCTTTGGCCAGCTTAAATACCTCGGCTTAGACAGAACGTTGAGTCCCGCATAATCAAATTTTATTCCAAACTCATTAATTAGTTATAACTTGAGAGCTCATTTAGAAAATCTAAGTTAGAACCAAATTAAAACTTCATTTTAGTTGGAATCAAATTAGAAATAAATCAATTGAAACTAAACTGAAATTGTATTTAGGAAATTCCAAATCAAATCAAATTAAAATGAAATCATCAAATAGCAAAATTTAAGCAATTTTATGAATTAGACAATTTGCAATTTAATTCAAATCAAAACAAGCAAATAGCAAAATTCAAGTAATTTGCAAATTAAGCAAGTCAAGCAATTCAACAAATTAAACAATTTGTAATTTAATTTAAATTAAGACAAGCAAATAGCAAAATTCAAGCAATTTGCAAATTAAGCAATTTAACGAATTTGCGATTTAATACAAATCAAAATGAAACAATCAATTCCCTTATTCAAATCGAATAGCAAATTAAACAATCAAATGACGAAAATAAACCATTCAAAAATTAATTGAAATTTAAATTACAACTAAGGCTAATTGACATTTAAACAACAATTAAGACTAAAATGAATTTAGACAACCATTCATGGGCTATTTGACATTAAACCAACATGTTATGGAAAAGTTAAACATTCAATTGATTGGTCAATTAACAATCCAATTGTAATTTAAACAACAATTCAAGATTAATTGAAATTTAAACAACAATTAAAATTAATTGAAATTTAAATTTCCATTCAAAAATTAATTGAAATTTAAATATCAATTCAGATTAATTGAAATTCAAACAACAACCCAAGGGTTAATTGAAATTTAGATAAAAAGTTAGGGCAAGTTAGGAAATAGGCAAATAAATTGGGGGCCAAAAAGGGAAGTTAAAAAAGAAATTCTCCCATCTCTCACCTTATGCAGAAACAAGCGAAGAAAAAAAAGAAGTGAAAGCCAGAGTAATATGGAGATCGCCGGTAAATCGCCTGCCCGTCGTTCGTTTGCGCATATTGTGCCTCTGGTTGCCGTCAGATTAGGACTCATCGGAGTAGTGGAAGTTTGAATTTGAGTAAAGGAAAGAAGAAGATGAAGAGAGCTTTATGAATTGATGTGTTTGGAGAGAGAAAGTGGGGGTTTTAGAGTCAAAAATGGTTTTTGACCAAATTTCTCCACTTCCCTTTGCTAAAATTCATTCATTCTTCAATTCCTCTTAATTCTTTCCCTTGTAATTTTTTTTTTACTCTCCTCCCTCCATGAATCAATCAAGGTCCCTTTTATAAGCTCCTACCACTTCTCAAATTAGTACACAATAAGTAGAGGAAGAGGGAAATAAGTAGAGGAAGAGGGAAAGTCTAGCTACGTGCAATGAGGGAGAGAGATAATGAGGGAGAAAGATACGTGAGAGTGGGGAGAGGGAGAGAAAAATAGGGAGAAAGAAATGGGGTAAGAAGACCAAAATCGTTGAAGAAGTTGTTACAAGATATTTTGAGAAAAGGAACTTGAAAAAAATAAATAATAATAAAAAAATAAATAATTAAAAAAATAATAATAAAATAAAAAGGAAAAAATGAAAATGAATAAGTAAATAAATAAAAATCAAATCAAAACAAATAAAATCAAAATACAATCTAATCTAATCTAAAATGATAAAATAAAATAAAACACAAAAGCTTTGAATAAAAGCTTTAAAAAAAAAAGAAAGAAAAAAAAAAACAAACCAAAAATTAAAATCAAATCAAATTATAAAAATTACCGGACCGAATACGGTATCTACAGTTGTTATGTTTATTAGTTTTGATAAGTTAGTTAAGTTTTGATCTCATGCTTATAAAATTTAGATGTTATGTTCATGAGTTTTGAAAAGTTTTAGCTAGGTAAATTTAGTTGTTATGTTTGTAAGTTTAGTAACTTAGTTAAGTTTTGATGTTATGTTCATTACTTTTGAAAGGTCAGTTCAATAATTTGGTTGTTTTTATTTATAAGTTTTGATAAGCTAGTTAAGTTTTGATCTTATAGTTATAAAATTTTGATTGTTTTAGTTGTTTGCTTTAATTTAGTGAGTTATTGGTTTTATTTCTCTTAAGTGCTTTGGATTGATGTTATTCTCGAAAGCTACTTTCCAAGATTATGATAATATGAAACTGACGAGTTGAATGAAACTTTCTTTCTAGTTTACTTTAGGTTTATTTATGTTGAAAGTTTATTTTTATTTTGTATTGGAACTTTGTACAAACAAATTGTAAGAACAAATTTGGTTTAATATAAATTTTCGGTCATGTCATTATTTCGTGTACAATTCTTTTTAGGTACAACAAGTTTCGAATAATAATGACATTTGAAAGAAAAAGTATTGAGATTAATAAAAAAAATGAAACATAAGAACTGTCGATGCTACCTTTTTAGCGCCGGCAGAACCTACTTTTGCCGATGCTAAGGGGGTAGCGTCGGCAAAGTAGTTTCTGTCGACACTAAGGAGGTAGCGTCGACAAAACCACTTCCGACAAGGTTTTGTCGACGCCACTGCCGACAATCACTTTGTGTTGGAAAAACTTTTCTCGACGCTTTTTTTGCATCTCTTGACACTTTTCAGTGTCAGAAAAAGCTGAAATTCTTGTAGTGTATATAAATTAATCGCTAGCACTATTTGATGATCCATGTTTACAAGCTCCCCTTGCGTAAGGTACAATGTGATCAACAATCTTTCATGTAACTCGCAATCTCCAATTGAAATACATTCTCAAAATATTCATCATGTAAAGGAAACCAAGAAAAGAGATAAATCTTCAAGAGTTAACTAGAACAACCTGAAGGGAATAATCAAATTAAACCCACAATAGAAGCGTTAGAATCGACTTTGATTTTATTTAAAATTAAACAATAAAAATTAAGGTTAAGCAAAACATACATTGAAAATAATATGGAGAATATTTTAGAGGGTCTTTTTCTCCTTGTGCTCCAAACTCCAACTCCAATGAGGTTGAATTCCAAAACTTCCACAAAGTCTTCCTTTCCATGACTCGAATAAAGGACCAAAGAGATTTGTGGGAACCTTCTAAAAAATAGAATGAAAGAATGATGGGAGAATTCTTTAGAGTTTCTTTCTCTTATTTAGAATGCACACAAATGGCTCCCCCTAGGGCCCTATTTATAGTGGCCTAGGGAAAATAATTAAATAATATATTTTAATATATAATATATTAAAATATATTTATCTAACCAATTTGAATCATATTCAAATCTTTTCAAATTCTCCTATGACATCTATTTCTTTATTGGAATCTAATTCAAATTTAATAAATATATTTTCTTTAATGTATCTTAGTACATTAATAATTTCTTTAATATGTAATGCATCATATACAATAAATATATTTTTCCTCATTTAATATATCAAATATATTAAATTTTAATTCGAACATTTCAAAATTTCTCTAAACGAAATTGATCCCTATTTATTTATATGAGCTAGCAAGGGGACCTTATGAACCTACAGATTATAAGTTCCAATGATACAAAATCAATTAATTAAACTATTTAATTAATTAATTTTCATTCATTAACTATAGGTCACTCCACTATAGACTTAGAGTTACACTCTTATGCACTATACGACAAGGTGTGTCCATGGATATAATCACTACATGCAAGTCGATCCTTCACGAGTTGTTCGTAATTACAGTTGGGTCAAAAGTCCGTTTTACTCTTATAATTACATCTTGCACCTTAAGTACCACTGATCATCTAACGAACAATTTGTTTATGATCTAACCATAAACTAAGTCCCTCCCAGGCTAGGGAGAGGGTGTCGCTCTAGATAGCACTATAAAAGTGCTACGTTATGAACTTATTTCATGCTAGTTTAGTTGCCCTCATGCGTTTGTTTGTCTATTTTGTAGGGTTTGAGAAATTCAGAGCTGTTTGGAAGACTTTGGATGAATCGGGCTTACAAGGATGCTAATTGGGTATATTTTGAGAATTTGAACTGAGAAGAATGCCATCCAAACCAAGGGAACTGAGAGTAGAGTTTCTAGACGTTGTCTTGGGCGTCAAGACGCTGCTGCATTGCCAAATAAAGCTTGAAGATCCGCAGGAATAACGTCTAGACGCTGGCTAGATTGAGGAGCGACGCTGCGGTGAGGCTACCCTCGACGCTATTTGAAGCGTCCTGACGCTACTTTCGCCAGATTTGTTCATTATTTGCGAAGGCAGTATCTCGATGCTGTTCTTAGCATCTAGATGTTGTGTTGTCTTATTTAAACAACTGTTCACCATAGGGTTGAGTATCTTTGGCCTCTTGGCCTACACGATTTTAGAGAGTTTTTTTTTTTTTTTTTTTATACTTTTTTCTCTTTTCTCCTTAGACGATTATTGTATCAAATTGAACTATGTGGAACTTGAAGAATTTTATCACGATGCTTGGCTAAACTTCGCGTTTCCAGTTCAAAGGTCGGTTGTAGACAATTGCAATGTTGTGAGGCTTGGACTTTAATGTAGGTTTCCTATAATTGCATGTGTTCTTTGATTCCTATATTTATTTTTAGAGCATGTATTTTTATTGAATTGACGCCTCAATCGCTTTATGTGCTTGATTGCTATTCATGATGCATGATCTGTAATTGTCGTGTTGATTGAATCTTGTAGCACTAGGATTATTACATGTGTGTGTTTTATGGGTTTCCATAATTGCACAGCTTGCGTGTTTAATTCTAGGAATTAAAGGAACATCTTGGTTAGGTTGAAGTTATTTTATCTAATTGAGTTGTCTTGGTCTTTCCAAAGTACTTAATGCTTCTGTCTAAATAATTTGGAGCGATTTCGCGCCCAATTATTTAGGCACTTAGCATTAACTTTGACGTTTGTTAGAGTTAATGATTTTAGGAGATTTGTTGCTTTTTGGAGTTTCCTAATAAGTTGACCAAGTGCCTGCATAATTAAGTCAAAACGTTTTGTATGCCTATGATCGATTTAGCAATTTGACAAAACCATACCTGTGAATTGAATTTTGGTAAGATTTGATCTATCTTTATTTTTATTTGCTTATGTTTTATTTTATTTATAAAAACATAAACTCCCCTTTTTAATTGTTTTCTCATTTATAAATTTAATTTGAGAAATTGATATTCGGTTCCCTAAGATCGACCCGGTCCACTCAATGCTACAAGTAGCTTAGGATTAGTTTATAAATTGTAATTTTTCGAGCCCTCGACAAGCTCACCTATCCCCATTTTTCAAGCCCCGAAATCAGCACTTAAGGGAGCTACTCATCTACTTACCCTATAAGGAAAGAAGTGAATTTCATCTTGTGAGATTATGTTCCCAGCTCCCTATTTGGTCAAGTTCCCAAAATGGTAGGCATATTGAATTGGCTACAAAAGTCACTCTCACCCATGCAAATCAAAGGACAATCCCTCACAGGCAGGAATTTATAACTCACTCAGGATTTAAATCGAGTCGCATATGAACATTCTAATGAAATATTAATCTTCTCAATTAATGGATTTATAAAGAGAGATTAAATATTTCGTGGTCCAGTCTTACACAAACTTATTGTATAAGATACCCCCACTCACATGTCTCCACATGAATGATTTGGATCAAATCATTTGTAAATATTACAAAGTGGGTTGTATCAATAGTGTTACTAGGATAAGGTACCCAACCTTATTCATATACTATGACCCTTTAGGTTATTTCTTGAACATGATCCTCCCGTATGTCAACCACATATTGTTCAAGATTATACTAATAACCTTGGATTTTTCATATATTGGATAACATTATATTGCAAATCAAAATTATTATTAATTATTATATAAATCATTAATTATGAGACTTTACCAAAATCGAATAATATATATATATATATATATAACATATTTGAATTTTGATGAGCTAATTGCAAAAAATGCAAGTGCACGCTATCTCTCTAGTAATATATGGAAGTACTACAAGTATCGAACTCAAAGAAATGGTTAACAACTTGTAACAACCCTAAAACATATGGCTTAAATTAGGAACTGCCATAACTAAAGCTCTTTTATGCTTCCAAAATTTTAGCAGCATAACAATGCTACTATAAGGAAACCAACATTTCTAAGAATTTGAAAAGCGGGAAAATTACACTTCCATAACTCAGAATCACTTTAGCACCTTCCAAACTACGAATATGCTGAAATTTAGTCAAACATCGTCCACAAGAACAAAAGAACTCAACAGGAAAGCAAAGAAAAGAGTTTAACAAGAAGACTACTCAGAGTTTAACAAAACCTGCATAAGAACAAAACCTAAAACACAACTCAAGCTAAGACCCTAGGAATGCTCTACACCATCTCCATAACCTCGCCAAACTGACACCCCTGCCATGACTCGTAAGTCTAGGCACCATCTGCAAAAGAACCAAAAGAGTAGCATGAATGAATATAAAAATACTCAGTAAGTAGCCACACCACTGCAAACATCAACCAACAAACCATAAACCACAAACCAAAACCCACAAACCACAAACCACAACGTTTCTTGATCTTACTCATGTTCTACATTTTCTTGGCTAAGTGACCACCTAATCCACCCCCACTTATGGTATTGCCTCATTGCTATACCCTAGTGCCATGCTTCCGATTTCTGGGCTTCATCCCCACAGCTATCATACAACAAGAAGGTTCGCAACCCTCAAACCGACCCTCTGGCTAGCACTTGCAATGAAGGACACACCCTCCATGTCATCACACATCAGGGTACACAACCCACTAGCTAGTTTCTACAATAAAGGACACACCTTCATGCCATCACATAACATGGTACACAACCTACTAGCTATCACATCACATATACATCCTAGGCAAACATGCTCTAGGTGGGATAATAGGTGTCACTAGCTTATGAAGGGAATAATCTAATTAAACCCAAGTGGAAGCGTTGGACCGTCTTTGATTTATTTAGAATTAAATACAAAATATAAGGGTTAAGCAATAAATACCTTCAAAATATGGAGAATATTCTGGTGGGTCTTTATCTCCTCCACAAAGTCTTCCTGGCTATGACTCGAACACAGGACCAAGGCTTGTGGGAGCTTCTTGAAAGAAAATCCACAAGGGATTGGAGAGGAAGAGGTCTAGAGAGAATTAGAAGAGGAGATGTGTGTTGTGAAGAATGGCTCAACCCAAGGGTTTTATTTATAGTGACCAAGGGAAAATCTTTGCCATAATTAAAATATTATATTTTAATATCTAATATATTAAAATATATCTTGTATTTATTTGAATCTCATTTAAATCTCCTATGATGTTTATTTATTTGAATCTTATTCAAATTCTATAAATATCTTTTATTTAATATATCAAATATACATTAATTATTTTAATATTTAATGTATCCAATACAATAAATATATTTTCCTCTTTTATATTTAATATATCCAATATATTTAATATTAATTTGAACACTTCAAATTAAATATTAAATTTGAACATTTCAATTTTTAATATTTAATGTATCAAATACAATAAATATATTTTCCTCTTTTATATTAAATATTAATTTGAACACTTCAAATTAATATTAATTTGAACATTTCAAAATTTTCTTTCAACTAAATTAATCTTTTAGTGTTACTATGAGCTAGCAAGGGGACCTTATGGACCTACAAATTATAAGCTCCAATGATACAAAATTAATTAATTAAACTATTTAATTAATCAATTTTCATCCATTAACTCTAGGGTCACTCCACTATAGACCTAAAGTTGCACTCTTATGTACTATAGGACAAGTTGTGTCCATTGATATAATCACTACATGCAAGTCGATCATTCACGAGTTGTTCGTAATTACAGCTGGGTCAAAAGTCCATTTTACCCATGTAATTACATCTTGCACCTTAAGTACCACTGATCCTCTAATGAACAATTTGTTTATAATCTAATTATAAACTAAGTCCCTCTCGGGCCAGTGAGAGGGTGGGGCCCCATTGTTCAAGTCTCGAAATCAGCACTTAAGGGAACTACTCATCTACTTACCCTATATGGGAAGGAGTGAATTCCATCTTGTGAGATTATGTTCCCAGCTCCCTATTTAGTCAAGTCCCCAAAATGGTAGGCATATTGAATTGGCTACAAAAGCCACTCTCACCCATGCAAATCAAAGGACAAGCCCTCACAGGCAAGAGTTCATAACTCACTCAGGATTAAGATCGAGTAGCATATGATCATCCTGATGAAATATTAATCTTCTCAATTAACGGATTTATAAAGAGAGATTAAATATTTCATGGTCCAGTCTTATACAAACTCATTGTATAAGATACCCCCACTCACATGTCTCCACATGAATGATTTGGATCAAATCATTTGTAACTATTACAAAGTGGGCCGTATCAATAGTGTTACCAGGATAAGGCACCCAACCTTATCCATATACTATGACCATTTAGGTTATTTCTTGAACATGATCCTCTCGTTTATCAACCACATACTGTTCAAGATTACACTAATAACCTTGGATTTTTCATATAATGGATAATATTATATTGCAAATAAAATAATCAAAATTATTATTCATTATTAAATAAATTATTAATTACGAGGCTTTAGGGCATAAATCCCAACAGCTTAATGGCCCTAAGACATTCCGTAACTCTATTAGGATCCTCAAAACCATACAACCCTATTTGTCCCCAACACACAAAGTTAGGACAACCAGCCTTACGATTAAGTTTATCAACCACCCAAAGGATTCTCAGGGCGACACATCAACAAACAACAACAATTGCAACATCATGACCCTTTTCCACTAACCACAAACATGAATCTCAAGCATAGACTCATGCATAAGCTCAACAACATTCTTAAACAAGAACTCAGACAAACATGAATCCTACGCATAAACCCTTTTCCAGTCAACCTATCCAACATCTCAAGAAGCTAAACTCCAGCCATCCATTCGAGCATTTCAGGCATACTGTACTTAGACAAACATCCAAACATCCCAAGCCGACACTACTCAACCATTTAGTCCAATAGCTCAAACATTTTGAATTCCACCGCTAACCAAACATCTCAAATAGTCTAACCATTTATGTTCATTCAAATTAAATAAACTATCCATACGTTCATACTTATAGCGAACACACAATCATAGGCATACATGCGTTCCAAAACTCAACTCCATAACCAAGCTCTAAAAAATTGTTCCAGGTTAACTACTTACAGAAACATAACACATGACCGATTCCCTCTGAACCTCATACCAAAAATCATGAGTATTGCAAACTAGTCCAAATATTCATGGAACCCCTTTAAACACCAAGCCAAAATATAATAATGTGAACCTCATACCGATGAGTTTACTAAGCATGCCATATAATGACCAACATGCTAGAGCACATACTTAAAAGAACATACTCAATCCACTCAGTCATACATGTATTACAAAATCCATGAACTTCATATTCAAAGCATTAGAGAGGTATCCAACTAGGCTACTTACCTTAGCTATGAATCCAAGAACAAGGAACTTCTAACTCCTACTAAAGAGATCATGCGCAACCTATAATAATTTTTAAAGCGACCATTACTTGAAATTCACAACATTGAGTTTAAATTTCACAGATCAACTTAGGACTTTAGTTTAATGAATTAACTTACCCCAAAAGTGTTGAAGGGAGCACTCAATTGATTTTGTATCCAATGACAAATCTCAACACCCAATCAAACAAACTCGAACTACACATTGAACAAAACTCCAAAGTTAGACTTTAATTTTAGCATTTCGCCAAAGGTTCAAATGGGTTAAGAACGATTATAACCTTTAATTATTACCCAAAACAAAACCAAAAATCTTGCTGGTTTTGATGTCGAAGCAGTCCGATCTCAACAATCCGGCATCCAAAGGCAATGGGTGTTATGAAATTAAGTCCGAAGAACAAAAGTTTAGCCTCCAAACACCAAAACAACACCATAATTATCTTTACAAATAAAAACCCACCTTGAATCATCGTCGTAAAACTTATCCACTCCAAAACGAGACTGTTCACGACTGTACGCTGATAAAGAGCTTGTCAAAGGCTCTATCAAATATATATATAAACCTTAACCGCTAAAATTTGCAATAATAGTGGCCAAGGTCGATCACAGGGATTGGATTTCTTAGTTCATTTAAGTACCACAATTACTCTCATTTAACTTTATTTAGAGAAAGAAATCAAATGCAAACAAGCTAAACTAAAGAGCTAACCTAGAAAGCAAAAGATAAATGGAGACACAATATGAGAGAAATATCCTAGGCAATCAATTTCACCAATTAGACTTATAGCCAAAGCTACCAAGATTTATCATGCAAATATTCCATAAGCCAAGAAGTGAGTGTATTAACTGACTCTTTCAAGCACAATTAACTCTTATACAATGTTATAAATCTAATATCTCTATCTAGATTTTAATAGCATGCAAGACATTAAGCAACTTCTTTTAAGGGCTTCTATGGGAATTCTTCACTTTCATGTAAGAATTTACAAATAGTCATGCAATTAAGTTCTAGCCTAAACTAGACTTTTCCAAGCACAAATTCAGACCAATAAAACAAATAATCTGTGATCAAGAGATTATAAGCATTAAATACATAAAAGCATGAATGAAACAAAAGCATTCAATCAAGGTATTTAATCAATTAAAACCTCAAGTCTAATGGCTACATCAAAACCCCAAGTATTAGGAACAAAGATACTTAAATTCATACAATTAAACCTCTAAGTTCCTAATTTACAGCCACAAAACAAAAACTAAAGCTAAAGGAAAAGGAAGAAATTAGCAAACGATGGTCTATCCGGTGTTCCTGTCGTGATCTCCATGTCCCTTGAGCTTTGGATCTTCAAAAATACTCCACAAACGCTCCCAATTCCTCCCTAAACCCTCAATTTTAGATTGGAATCGAGATTAAGGTTACAACTCTTGGATTGGCCTAAAAAACGGCGCAAAAAATGATGTTTATATAGGAAATCTCGAGGCAGCATCGAGACGCTATAAGACACTGTTTACAGTGTCTCAACGCTACAAGAAAAATGGTTTACGACGTGTTTTAGCGAAAAATAGCGTTTTTACATTTTTCGTAGCGTCGAGACGCTACCCTGCAGACAGTACTTGCCATTTTTGTTATATCTCTTTGCTCGGGTGTTTGAATGATCTCCGGTTCGATGCGTTGGAACTGTGATTCGATGTAGAATCTCTCGAAACGTGCTTTTTGCTCAAATAATATCTTTAATCCACTTGAATTTTCAATTAAGCTTCAAAAGGCTCCAATATCCACCATAATACTCCTAAACACTTGGTTTTGCTCCTCAAGCTCGGTTTCTACAAAATTAAAAGAAATAGGCATAAAAGCTCACAAAATAATCACAAAACTAGTATAAGTAATAGGAAATAAGATAGCATTATTACATGCTATCATACGTTGTCAGCATTGCTGAAAAATGATATCGAACCCTCCTCACAACCACTGGTCGTTCAATTCGTGAGGGAGAGATAAAGAGTATTGCAGAGATTTGGGTGTTGCAATGCGGCTGGGATTTGCACGACGGGGTGAGGCGCAGATCGACTGAGTTGTCGCGATAGAGCTGGCAGATCATGGCGCTCAGGCGACGACTGGACATCGTGGATCTAAGTGTGGCAGATGGTGCTTCGTGAGCGACTGTCCAGTGTATTGTCGCCGCGAGCTGTGGGCAGTGGCAAACTGGTCTGTGAGGGCTGTGGTTGAGAGCTGGCTGCACGACGGAAAGAGAGAGAAAGAAGTCAACATAAAGAGAGTAAGAGAAGAAGGAGGAGGAGAAGAAGAATAATAAGAAAGAGAGAGAAGGCGAAAGTGTTGGGGAGTAGAGAGTGGGAGAGAGAAGAAAGATTTGCCCTTTTTTTTATTACTTAACTTTTTCAAATTCCAAAACTACCCTCCTACTCATTATTTCCTTCCCTTTTTGCCCTTTGAAACTCTCTAAACTTCCATTTTACCCCAAACAATACACATTAACTCAATAAACCAAAATAAACAAGATTTTAGTCCAAAATTATCTTTAAAAACAAGAGTTAATTAAGCCAGAAAATGTTGGGTGTTACACAACTAATGCAATTTAACAACAAAGACCTTCTCAAAGCTTGCAACTGAAGGTAACCAAAAATGATAATCTTGTGAGATGAGTGAAAGAGTAAAAGACATTGAAATAATAAAAAGATGGTAAAAATACTAAGGAGCTATTTAGTGTGCTATCTTGGAATCAGGAACCCCGGGGAATCCTGTGTTGTAATCAAAAACCCTGGGATTCCTGATTACTGTGTTTGGGGTGCAGTGTTGAGTATATTTGGTTTGTTGAAACCTGTGTTTGGGGTGCAGGATTGGGTTGAAATGGGTATGTTTATATATTTTTTAAAGACATTTTTAGCTGCTTTTTTAGATTCCATTTTTTTTTTGTACTTGATAATTGTTTGTATAATTAAAGTACTTCGCAATGAAGGTCTGAAGTTAATAACATCATATTACATAACATTGTATAACATAGTAGAATAGAATCTATTTGATATGCTAAAACCTGTGTTTGGGGTGCAAGGTTGGGTTGAGTTGGGTCTATTTATGCTATTTTTTTAAGACATTTTTTATGCTCTGTTTTTTTTTTAATTTCTATTTTTTGCGACTTAATAATTTGTTTTTGAATTGCATATCAATATTTTGACAAAATTTGTGTGAAAATTTGCATATCAATATTTAAAAGATTTTGTCCCAACCATATCCAAATTGAAATTATACCATGTGTAGTATGTGTAACTTTAATCTATGTCAATCACTCCATTCATGGTGATGTCAATTTAAATAACATTATCAAAAGCATAGAATGAGTAAGTTAAAAGTAAGAAGGGTATTGTTTAAGTTTTGGAATTTTGAAAGTATATTTTACAAAGTAGTTTGACAAAAAGTTCAAACATTGAGAAATGAACATTTTTTTTTCCAAGTATTTTTCTAAATTTTCATAAATTTTGGTAGGTGTCATAAGTTAAAGTAGTTAATGAGAAAAAAATTACATGGTTCATGGAAAAAGTGAAATTAGTATATAGAATTACATATAAAGCAAAATGTACATAGTTTCTCCTAATTTTAATTTGATTAAATTAAAATAAAATACATTCTATATGTTATTTTAAAATGACTAAATTAAAAATAAAATAACATATATTTAAGTTATTTTAATATAGCTAAGTTCCAAATTAATATCATACATATACTTTCGTTTTTTTTTTGTATATCTAATTTGAAAATTAAATATTTTCTTTACTATAACTAATTTAGAATTAAATATTATTTATTTTATTTTAATAAATTAAAAATAAAATACCATTTATTTTTGTTACATTGCATATTGTTAATTTGAAAATAAAATATAGGCTTAAATTTTAATATGTTAACTTAAAATTAAATGTTCTTTTTTAAAATATTAATATAAGTAAGTCGTCTAAAATATATATTTTTTTATCTTAAAATTTAAAAATTATACATCTTTTGAACTATTGTTAATTGAATTAAATATAAATAAACAAAAAGAATAATTTTATTTAGATTAAGGTAATGTAAATCTACATTTTTAATTGAAGAAAAACTATATAATTGTAATTTAAAAATCTTTTAATAGAGTAATAGGGAGGAAGAGAGAAATGGTAGGACCGATCATAATTATGAGAAAAATGGAGAGAGAAGTGGTGGGACCCACCATAATTCTTACAAAAGTAGAGAGAAAAGTGATGTGCAAAACTAACTTTTTTATAATTTTAAGAGAACCCATGAGTTTGGAGGAGGAATCCTAATGGGTTTGGATAGGGTTTGTTGTTGGGTTGACTACACAAATGGCCATTTTCTATTTCATCTTTTGAAAAATGGCCAAGTGATTCAAAAATTTTAAAAATGGCCAAATCATTATTCATAATTTTAATTATTAATTATTAAATGACTATACTACCCCTAACAACTTCAATAACTAAAATTCCCTAATTATCGTGTAATTATATTTCATTTAAAAATAAAATCTAAAATAAAACAGATTATGTAACAAAAAAGATGTTAAGATTCGTTATCTAAAATTTAAACAAAAAATTCAAAATTATTAATGATAAATTAAATAAAAAGGATCTAATATGAAAAAAAAAATACACAGCAATTACAATTTGATTACATAAAAAAATCATATTTTAAAAAATTGTTAAAAGAAAATATTAAGAGACCAATCAAATCACATGCAATCTGAAAATATTAAACCCACAATAAAATTGAAAAACATATTTGGAGACAAATTACCTTTCACCGCAAAACGAAGGTAAAATCCTAGGGTTTTTACTTTTTTCGTTTCTTCAGAGAATTTCAATCGATTGGAAAGCTTCAAGCTCCCCAAGTTGTAGAACCATCTCCTTCTTTCGGAAAGTTGCAAATCTCGTTCAGCCAGTTGATTCTTCGCCTTGTCCATCCAAAAAGGTCAGAAATACTTACTCTTTCTTTCTTTAAAACTGAAAATCTTGTCTCCATTGATAGATCGAGAAACTTAGGTATAAGAAAAGTAACAAACTAATTCAAGCTTGGCTCCAATGGCAGAATACTCAACGAACAACGACAAGGATAAGAGAAGGAAGAGACATTTGACCCCGAGGATTAAGGTATTTACAAAAAAATATTTTAAAAATATTATCCGAAATTTAGGGAAGATACAGGGTATAAATGTATTAAAATAAAAAAATAGATTCAGTTTCTTTATTTTAAAGTTTAAATTACATAGTTTATTATA
Organism: Trichosanthes truncata; assembly: GCA_033996785.1. Classification (NCBI taxonomy): domain Eukaryota; kingdom Viridiplantae; phylum Streptophyta; class Magnoliopsida; order Cucurbitales; family Cucurbitaceae; genus Trichosanthes; species Trichosanthes truncata. The sequence goes on from JAWPNB010000004.1 coordinate 5,589,600, forward strand.
CCTAATGTACTGAGATTACAAAATTCTTAACAAACATTTGAAGGTATGGTAAAAGGAACGAGATCAAGTAATCGTTTACGTGAATCAGGAATAACGGGTGGAAAAAAGAACAAGGATACAGGAACAATCACTGTAAACAGTGAAGAGGAGGTATATTTCAAACGTTTTTATAACACTGATAAAAAAAAAAACCAAATCTGTTTTATTCCTACAGGAAACAGTAGCCACAATGACAGAAGGGGAAGCAACGACTTACAAGAACAAAAAGAACGAGAAGAAAAGATCAAGGGAGGGGACCACTACTGTAACAGAGAGGAAGAAACGAAAAAGTAAATTGACTGAGAAAGTAAGTAACTGATTTCATTTGCGTGATAAAAAAAAATGAATAAGACTATTGCATTTACAATGATTACCAATTATATAGGAATCCAAAAAATCAAAGGACACAAAGAAAAAGGACAAAATAGTGGAAGAAAAGGAAGAGGAAAGTACAGAAGAAGAGGAGGTATGTAAATAAATAAAGTTACCTTAGTTTTTAAAATTGAAAATTATGTCTGAATACCAAATATTGAATACAACGATATAGGTTGAAGCTAGCTCTGAGGGAGAGACCGATAAGATAAAACAAGAAGAATCTGAGACTAAAGCATCATCCTCGAACAATAAGAACTTGGAAGATGAATCTGAATCCAGGACAGAAACAACACCAATCATCAAGAAGAATATGGCTGAAGAAAGAAAGCAACCAAAAAAAAAGACCCAACCCAAAAAGGTAAAATCTCAATACATAAGGGATAAATATTTACTGACTGAGAAATGAATATATGTTTCTTTATTTACATATCATAGGTAATTGTTAAATCTGAAGTTGAGAAAGGAAGGAGGTTGAGAAACAAAGCAAGTCCTGAAAAATCTATTGGAGAAACTGATGAGGTCTGTAAATAATTACAGTGTATTTGTTTATTCCATGCACCTATTAGTTTATAGAAATACTGAGTGAATAACTTGTAACTTATAGGATTTATTGTATCTCATGCCTAAGTCAAAGAGAATACAGCCACAAAAAATCAACTTGCAAACAAAGATAGATGTCATTGATAGAATAAGAGGAAGTTTGACAGAAAAACTGCAAGAAAGATTCAGGCGAACTTGTTTTGGACATTTTTTGGACTTTGCTATTACAAACCAATCATCCCAGCTCCTGCTACATCTAATACAACGGCAATGCAAGCCAAAAAATTCTTCAGAGATGAATTTCTTAATAGGAGGCAAGGTTCTTAAGTTTGGACTTAGAGAATTTGCTCTAATAACAGACTTAAACTGTGAACCCCTGCCAACGATAGACATAGAGACAATGAAAGGAGAACAGCACATAAGAAGAATTTTTTTTGAAGGAGAAAAACAAGTGAGTAGACAACTACTGAACATGGGATTCAACATAAGTAGGTCTGCAAATGAAGACGATCAATTGAAAATGACACTTCTATATTTTTTGGAAAGCTTTTTACTGCCGAGACAAAACAAGGTATATGTTGACATGGAGCACATCATAATGGTTGATGATGAAAACCTCTTCAATAATTACCCATGGGGAAGACTTGCATTCGATCTACTTCTAGAAGCCATGCAGAAAGCACTGAAAAGTAAGGGGGCAACGGGGATATCAATGGGAGGGTTTATATTCCCTATACTTGCATGGGCATATGAAGTAATACTAGCATTAAGTTCTCCAGAGAACTTTTACGCAAGGAAAATGACTGAAAGGACACCAAGAATCATAAATTGGGTTGCTGACACCCAACCAAAATGGAAGGACCTGCAAAAAAGGATTTTTGATTCACCACAGGTAAAGACCACATCACTATTTTTATTCCTTCATTTTAAATACAATGTATTACGAAATCATTGATCTCTAACAATTTAATATGACTAAAACTGCAGCTTGAAATATGTCCAATGTTAGCTACAGAAGAAGAGATGAAAATGAAATACTTTGAGCCATTCATTGAGGAAGAACATAAAATAAGGAAGGAGTTGGAAAGAGAAATAAACAAGGAAAGCAGAGGAAAGAATGTAATAGATTTAGCCATCAACAGGGTAACACCCACCATCCTAGACCAAAGATACATAAGAGAAAAGATGGAACTGATGGAAAAAAAACAAGAAGAGATGATCAACCAGCTTACTGAAATGATCGAGAGAAACCAAGAAATATTAAGCAGAAGAATGGACGAGCTCGTAGGAACAATAAGCCTAATGGTGGACTACATAAAAGCCACCAACTCCAGAGATGATAGATACATGGTATGAAACACAAATATATTAAAAATATTTAAATGATGATAACTCTATTTATTGTTGTTTGAAACCAAATAGGGAGCATCTGAATTCTCAAAGAAACTCGATCAACTGGAAGAAGAAAAAGACGACGATGACAATGATGAAATACATGAGCATGACGAACATCCAACAATACAAGCGAAAAAAGATGATGAGGATGATCCAAATCCTGGACAAGGAACAAAAGATCAATCAACCAACATCCTTGGGACTTCAAACAAAGACATCAGAGTACCACAAGGAAGATCAAATGCTGAGGATACAAACGTCCAGGATGCCACAGAGAACAAAGAACCCCAGGTAAAAGTTAAATGATCTGAATTATTTTCCAAATTGTAAACATACTCATGTGTAATAATGAAATCCAGGATACTGATGATATAATCAACGAAGTCATAAGATCAATAGATGAAACAAAGATATACGAGACTTTGAAGAGGGAAGGAAAAAGCAAGAATATCTTGAAGGTAAATACAACAACAATACAATAACTAATGATAGGTGAATATGCTGACTTTTTTGTTTTTAATTTACTAGCAGAATGAGAGTCCAAGAACAGCAACAGTGGGTATATTGACTGAAACCAAAGAAATGAGAATAGTACCAAAAGTGCAGCCTAAGCGACATGTTGAGGTACAAAAAGTATTAATTAACCTCTTGCATAAAAATATGTAGATATACAAGGCTAACCAAACCTTTAAATACAATGGAAATACTAGGTGAAGAGAAGATTGAAAATGATTGAGGAAGAGAAAAAAATGACCAAATCAATGGGTGGTTTCATTCCAAGGGTATGTCGTATAGAATTATTTATTGAAAACTTTAAATACAATTGAAATACTAGTATTTATCTGGCCTTTATAAATTCTCCATAGACTGCATCTCTGAAAATAGAGTGGAATGCCAATGAAAAGAAAAAGATTGTAGGACCAAGAATAAGAAAGGCACTTACACAGGTATGAAAACTCTACTAAATATTATGTTCATTACTTGTGTTATATTATCTAATGTCATGTTCTATAATTTAAAGTGTAATTCCATTGCTTAGATTTTTACAAAGTAACACAATTTTATGCTCTAATTAATTTTGTTTCAAATGTATAGATCAACCAGAACATACAAAAGGATGGATCCAGTGGATTAAAGCCAAATGGGATATACATTGACGCTCTACGCGAAACGTATAAACCAACCAATAACACACAGGACAAATCCTTGACATATGGCCCTACATTCGATCTCCACCTCAGCCAGGCAAAAGATTGAATCATTTAATCCATGAAACTCAAGACTTTTTAAGAATTTCACTCTTGATTGCAAAGTCAGACTTTTGTTGAATTTCTAAACTGAACTGCTTTTAGTATACTTTTGTTGAATTTCTAGACTGAAATACTTTTAGTATATTTTTGTTAAATCTATAGGCTGAATCTTATAGTATTTTGAGATGATTGACAAGCTCGTTTATAATATGAATTGTTGTTGATAAATTTTGTATATTTAACTTATTTTGATAGTTAGTGTTTTGAAGAAATATAAACTTTTGAAACTTGCCAAGTTGTGAAACATACACCTTAAATAATTGGTATATGTCAACCTAAAGTACCCAACGAATACAAAGAATCTAAATTATAGAGCAGATATTACTATGAATTATATATAACATACAAAGTACTTACTACCATTTTGAAATTTAAATATAAAAATAGTACACAACAAAAAATATACATTATAAAAAAGCTAGATCGTGCATAGACAGAAAGACAATAAATGAATTGAGTTAAACAAAAAAAGAACATAAAAATAAAGTGTATATGAATTATATAAAAATTTAAAACTACTCCTTACGAAATTGAAATTTAAACATATAATATTATCACACAACAAAAAATTTGAATTACACAGTAGATAGATCATGCATATATATAAAGACAAAAAGTTGAATTGAGTTAAGAAACGAAACTAGAAATACATAGTATTTAAATGATATAACAATTCCAACGTACCCCCTATGAATTTGAAGTTTCATCATATAATACTAGTACACAACAAGAAATATAAATAAATTACATAGTAACTAAACCATGCATAAATAGAAAACTAAAAACTAAATTGACTTAGGAAGCAAATGATGGAGAAATACTATGTATTTGTGATAGAAAAGTAGAAAATTTTTCGAAAGAATACGTATACTGTAATTGAACATTAATGACTGCAAATAATACGAAACATATACAGTGTAATTCTATATCAAAAATTGAAAATGTAATTAATCATTCAACTTCTATTCCCAAAAATACAAATAAAACACAAAATTTATAGATAAAACCAAAACCGATGTAAGCAAATAATGTTAAATACAAATATTGAATGTGTTTAAATCGGAAACAAAAACAAGGACTAGAATTAATCCAATATCAGGTTCTTGCATGATCTTCGATTATGTCCCCGTTGCCCACACCGACCACACTTCATAGTCACCCTCTTCTCAAATCGTGATATTATTCTCTTTTTTCGAGGTCGACCAGCAGGACGCTTGACGTTTGGAGGAAGAATTGGATCATCATCAATAGTGAATAAATTCGAGAATTGATCCACGTTACCAATTGGGTGTATATCTTTGCTATACAACTCAATTAAGGTTGAGACCCGATAAAACTCATGAGAATATGAGTGAAATTCAAGATTCCTTCGACATAAAGCAAGACATGCATGCGCACAAGGAATCAAATCAAGGTCCCAACGCCTACAAGTGCAACTCTTAGTAAGAATGTTAACCTCATACTGCTTACTGCGATTCTGTACCTCAAACAAGAATTGATTTATATGGTACAGCTGAAACAAATGACATTAAAACACAGTTACTAAACATATAATAGAATAATTACAGGAAAAATAATTACACAGTAGAAGAGAAAGAAAGAACACAAACATCCATTGTACGACCATCCTTCATGGCTGAACGAAGAACGTCCTCCGCCCATGGAGAAAGTTCAGTCCGTTGAAAGCTCGAAGAAGTACGCCGTTCATAAAACCACTTTTGAATGCGACTCCTAATGCCTTCAAGAAGAGAAATAACAGGTAGCTCACGCAAATGATTGAATAATGAATTCATACTCTCAGAGATATTGGTTGTCATCATTGAATATCTTCTCCTGGAATAAAATGCTCTTGCCCACCTAGCATGACCAACTTCTTCCAACTCCGCCCTAATTGATGGAACTATATTTTCCAACTTCCTCATGTAATATTCAAAATCAATAACAGTGTATGCTCTTGCACAATTGTGGAAAATATCGTCAATTGGTCTGGACTTGTGTTTTTTTTTAAGATTCCTCAATATGTGAAATGAACACAACCCATGCTCTGCAGTGTCATAAATAGTGCTAATCCCTTTGGCTATGCTATTATGTTGATAAGAAACTACAACTAATTCCTTCGGCTCACCTAAAACAGCTCTCAAATTACGAAAAAACCAAGTCCATGATCGATCATTTTCTGAATCTACTATTGCAAATGCTAATGGGACAATCTGAGAATTCCCATCAAGAGTGACAGCAGATAATAGAGTGCCAAAAAATTTGTTCTTCAAAGACGCCCCATCAACTGATATAATAGGAAAACAATGTTTCCAAGCATGAATAGAAGCCGAAAGGCACATAAAAAAATACCTAAACCTACCATCGTCATCCACCTCTTGAGCTGTGTATGTACCTGAAATAAAACAGAGTAAAAATCAACAGAAAAAAATAGATCAAAATACCTACAGATAAATACACTGTAGATAAAAAGAAATACAAGGTAAACACACTACCACGAACCTGGATTTTTTTCAATAAGAGCAGCCGAAAAGGCAGGAATAAGCGAATAGGAGGCTGCAGGGGAACCATGAATAGAATCCAAAGCAAGTTCGCGACCCCTCCACGCCTTCCCATAGCTGATGTTCACACCAAGTTTTCTCCTCATATATTTAATAACGTCACAAGGACGAACCTGAATATCATCATTAACCTCCATAATAGACTTAACACACTCTCCTACAATTAATGCCGTGGCTTGACTATGATCATTCTTCACAACATCAATGGAACAATCATGAATATTGATGTATTTGCGAACAACCCACAAACTACCATCCCGAAAACGAGAAGACCTTAAATACCAACCACAATTATCTCCTTTACACCGAAGAACAAGCGATTTACCATTTGATTTAACCGTCCTAAATTCAAAGTTATTTTTCAAAGCAAGAAAGTAAATAGCTTTCTTCAAATCAACTTTACTTTCAAAGACAGAGTTCTCCTTAATAGACAAGTCAAATGAAGGGGGATCATAGTCAATAAATTCAATAAATCTAAATTCCCCATCCTTGTTCTTAGAATGATCCAAAGTTTTACCTACACTGTAATTAGAGGCAGCCGTACTTGAACAGTCTAATTTGGCAATTTCTGAATAATCAACAACAACATGAAGATTATTAGCGATACCATCTGAAATAATGGAAAGGACCCACATAACATCCCTGTCGTCAGAAATTCTAATTATACTGGATTTATTCGAACCGTCCCTATAAACAGTCAACCGAGTAATAACTTGATGACTTGAAAGATGGAGTTTGTTACGAATAGAATCAGAAAAATGGTGAAAACTAGAATCCAAACGAACCAATATATTCGCAACCTTAAAATTCTGGTATCGATTAGCTTCATTCCAGATACCGTCATACAATATACTTACGGATTGAAAACACATTTAGACCTACAAAAAAAATGTTTCAAGCTACAATTTGGAAAATAAAGTAAAGAAGAAGAAGAAACACAAAAACAGTAAAAAAAACCATAAACAAACTTGAAAATGGGAAGGAATAAACCCAGATTGGCGTCAACAAATGGAAGCAAAAAAAAAAGAGAGTGAAGGAACGAAAAATAATAAAAGAAAATAAACTAAATAATTCATATGTCGATAAGGATCTGAAAAACAGGAAAGTCGGATTTAAAAAATCAATTTTATAAAATAAAATCTTGATAAATCCCAGATTTTAAACGAATTTAAATAGGTATAAAAATATTAACTGCAATGTAAATCTTTCAAATTACAGTTTAGATACAGCTTAAATAAAAATAGGAGAGAGGAGTTTTTTTTAAAAAAAATCGAAAATATGTAGACACACAAGGGCAAAATCGGGATTTGTAAAATAGTATGCCACACGTGCACCTCACGTGTGGCCATAATTTAAAAAAAAAATCCGGTGGCCATTAATCAAAACAACCTATTATTTTTTGCCATATATAGAATTTTCCCTTTGTTGTTTGAACCATAGGGATGAGAAACCTATCCCCCAAACATGGGCTTGGGTTTGAAAACCAATCCAACCCAAACCCAAACCCATCTCCCAAACACCACCTTGTGTGGATTGAGAGGTTGGGGGGAGTAGGAGTTCATAAGTCCTTTCAACTCCTTATTTGGCCCAAGGATATTTTAACTCTAATTGTGGGTTCCACAATCATATTAACTCATCCTCTAACTCCTTATTATGGGCCCCATAAACTTTAACGTCCATTCTAACTCGTCCATTGTGGGCCCCACAATGTATTAACTCCAACTCCAACTTCCCATTGTGGGCTCCACAACTTTTATATCTTTCTTTTTTTCATCTCACCTCACTCCTACCTCACTTTCTTTTCTCTCTTCTCTGTCTCCATTTTTTATTGCATAGTTTTTTTTTTAAATTCTTAATTTACAATTTTTTTATATAAAATTTCTCATCATTATTACTAATTACTAATTAAATATAAATAATTATTAAAAAAATATATTTATTTTTATCCTATTATTTTAATAAATTTTTTAACAAAAATATTTTTCTTTTTATTCTATAATTTTATTTTTTAAAATATAAATTATATAAAAATGTTTTAGAAATGATACTATTATTTAAATCAAAATTATAATGTAAATTAGAGTATTACATAACAATTTTTTTAATTGATAAAAATATCCCTATCTCACTTCTTCCACATGTCATCTGCATTTTTCTTTTTAAGTTTAAACTAAAATTACTTATAACAATAACAATCTTATCTTTTAAGCTTATTTTTTTTAATTAAAATTTCAAAAATATATATAATTTTATAATTTGAAGATAAGAAAAACATATTTTAAACTAATCCTTATTACAATTTAAGAAATTAGTATTTAAAAAGGTTAACGTATTAAAAAAAATTTATTTTCAAATTAATCATATTTAAAGTAAAAAGATAAACAATTTCTCCTTCCAAACTTAATAAAATAAAATTATTACAATAAATAACATAAATATATAGTATTTTGAACAAAAGTATGTATGATATTCATTTTGAATGGTATTAAAAATATATATATTCATTTTGAACTTAATTATTTTAAAATAACATAAATATTTGATATTTTATTTTGAACTTAGTTATTTTAAAACTTCAAAGAATATATATTATTTTCAAATTAATCAAACTTTAGATAATTCATTACATTAATTAATTAGAAAAATAAAATCTTAAATTATGCAAAAAAAAAAAAAATATAACTTTTATTAAGCTTGAAAAATAAATCTTAAATTAAAATTTTAAAATTGACGAAAACAAGTCTTTAGATAAATTTTAAAATATTCATAAAATAATATAATTTAAAATCTTAATTTTAGGATTAATGGGAACAAATATATATTATTTCTAGAATTGAGAGAATAAAAACATAATTTTTTTTTAGTTTATTTGAATACTTTAAATTAATGGATTGAAATCTTTCCAAATCACATGCAATATTTAAAAAAGAATTGTAAGACTTTCTTTTATTTGAAAACTATCCAAGGTAAATGAATAATTAATGTGAGAGATATTGAAAAAAGAATATAGGGTATTTTGTTCAAATTTTTTTTTTCTTTAAAGAAATTTGTAAAATATACATTGTAGCCACCTATTTTTGGCCGGCTTCTTTTTATAAAATTGATTGCTAGTTTAAATTTTTTTATGCATTTTTTTAATGTTATTAAATTTTCTCATTATTGGAATGTCTCCACTTTGATATTTGTTTGTTATTTGCTAATTTTATTTTTTATGCCTTTTATTTTTTTTTCTTTTAAGTTGGAGAAACCATAGTTTTCTTTTGATAAAAACAAATTTTAGTTAAGTGAGTAAGTTTTGTATTTTGTTTTGCTTGACCAAAAGTTGTTGGTCTATTTTGGTGCTAAGCTCCATTTGACATGATTTCAAATTGCAAAAACATGGTCATTGGAATAATACACAAAAGAGGAAGTAATTTCGGCTTTTTTATACTTCTCTTTTCCTTCTTCAAAGTGGCCACACTCACGCAAAACACACACCACTACATCCATCCACTCACCAAAAAAAAAAAAAAAAAAAACCCTACAAGCCCCATATCCATATACACATCCAAACACATATCACAACCACACATGCATTGAGAGGTAGAGAGAAAAAACAGTGAGCTACATTCAAAATCAACAAAAATCCATAACACAAAAAAATAACCCTAACTTAGTTGGATGTTGCATTTGGTAGGGCTTTGTCCCAAGGATCCACGCCTCAAACAACAAGCTAGTTAATTGGTTGTTCTTGATCCCAACTTCTAGATCTTCATCTCTATCTCGAAATGCCCCTAAAAAACAGTAGTTGAGTAAGGGTGTTATGAGTTTGCTTTTATTTTTGTTGTTTATTACATCTCTTCTTACTTTTATTACAATGTGGATCTTTGTCTATTTTTGTTTGTATTATGCTTTAGATCCTTTGTTACGTTGATGCTACTGATTTTATTTTATGATTTATCTCCCCTACCTATCTACCATTTTTTTCTCATCTTCTTCTTGTTGGCTCTTAAGTTATTGCTACTAAAAAAGGGAAAATAAAAGAGAAAGAAAAAGAAAAAAAAAGCGCAGTGTTGTAAAATCAAGAGAAAATGTTGTGTACATACCTGTGAGTGAGAGAGTCTTGCTTATGATTAGAGAGTAGAAAAATAAAAGAGAAAGGCAGTGGTGAGAGGGGTTTGAAATTGTAAAAGAAAAAGAGAGAAAAATGAGGGTTTAGAAAAAAAATCAAATGGAGAAAGAGAAGGTAGTAAGTGTTTTTTTTTTTTTAAAAAGGGATTTAGTTTTTATCAAAGCTTTTTTTAATAGTTATTTATTTATTTATTATGTTTTTTCAAGTTATCTTTTACGCGGCCATCCTTCTATCTTCCAATTTCCTCCTTTTTTTGTTTGTGTTGTCACATCAAGCACAATGCACAAGACATAGTATGGTTTTCATTTTTTTTTTAAAACTTTTGTACTTTTTGTTTGATTTATTTTGGTTTTCTTTTTAATTCTCTACTTGTCTCATTTTTCTTATTTATCCAAGATTGATATCTTATTTGCTTGCCTCATTTGCTTTAATTTAGATGTCACTTTCTAATTATCATTATTTATATTAGCATATTTACCAAGTTGTCTTTATATATATATATATATGTGCATGTTGTGTTATAAGGTGTACTGTACTAATCTTTTTAGTCAATTTACCTTTTTATAAAAAAAATTCCTACGACGGAATCTAGAAATATTTGAGATTCCAATTTTCTAGAATTCTTGAGGTGAGACATCATTATCTTTGGGAGTCTGAGATTTTGGTCCCAAGGAAAAATGAATTTAATTAAAACAATTTTTTTTTTAAAAAAAAACTTTCTTTTATAAAAGACTATTTTATGACTGAGTTGAGAAATTGTAAAATTTCTCATATTCTTGAGGTGGAGAATTTTTCCTAAGATTTTTTTGGGAATATTTCTAATATAGTCAAATTGATAGATATTTATCCACTTATTTTATGGGATTATGACTTCAAATATTGGAGGAATGAGGTAAAATAAGATATTGTTTTAAAAATCTCTTTTTCCCTAAATAAGTTTTTCTTCTAAAATCTTTTGCAATTCAAGATTAAAATTTGGCCACCATTTTTTAACGAGTGTTGTGGGGTGTCAACACTTTCCCCATACAGAAGCAACTCCTGAGCTAAAATCTGGTCTTTGCATACCATTTGTTTTTCTTCTTTTTCAAAAAAAAGTTGTTTTTATTCTATTTTGGTGCCCAATCACACCATAAAAGAGATTGGTGGCGACTCCTTTTTAAAACATCATTTTCAAGGATGTTGGCCGCTCCGCGTCGCAGGTAGGGGTGTGCAAAAATCGGTCCGAACTGACAAACCGGCCTGAACAGAACCGAACCGACTGGTTAGGTTCGATTATTTTTTAGAATTTTGGTTCTTCGGTTTAGCCCTTCAGAAAACTGAAGATTTCGGTTTGGTTCTCAGTTCACTGTCTTCAAAAATCAATAAAAATCGAACCGAACCATTACTTTATAATATATATTTAAATTAAAAAAAAAAACAGCAAGATAAGCCCAATCTCACCCTCATTTATGGCTTATTATATTCATTTTTCTTTTCCTTTTGGCCCAGCCCAAACAATCTTTCTTTTTCATTCACACAAATCAAAAGCCTAAACCCTAGGTCCCCAAACAAAATAATTCTGATTTCCTCTTTTTGCCTTCTCCATTTTTTTCCTTCCATCGTACAGAGGTCCCCAAACAAAATCAGATTTCCTCTTTTTGCCTTCTCCATTTTTTTCCTTCCATCGCACATCAGCTTCTCTTCTTTACCTCCATTTTATTTTTCTTTTTTCCTTCAAACCTTAACTCTAAGCATGCCTCACATCTCATGCGGCTCAACTCCCCTCACCGGCCACGTCGTTGGACACTCGACGCCACACTTGCTACGCCGTCTACTGCTACGCCATCGTCCACTATTACGTTGTCGTCCACTGCTGTCGCCGACCACTGTTATGCCTTCGACCACTACTACTTGACGCCGTCGGCCACTGCTATGTTAGTACTTTTTTTCATTTTTAAGTTTTATGCTTACAGATTTGAATTTAAGTAGCCACCACCCACCTCTTCATCGACACAGATTGCAAACTAAAGAAGAAGAAAAAAAAAAGTCGATTTTAATCGAACTGAATTGATTTGAACTGAACCAAATCTGTTCTGTTTGAAACCAAAACCGAGGATTCACTCGGTTTGGTCGGTTCAGACATATTAAAGACCGAAAAGTTCGGTTCAATCTTTGGTTCAGTCCAAAATCGGACCGAATCGAACCGTGCACACCCCTAGTCGCAGGTACGTGGTGACATACATAAGTTAATAAAAACAAAAAATTTTAGTCTTAGAATTCATGGGAACACATCTTTAATAATGAAAATTTGAAAATTTATAGAAAAAACTGTAAAAAAAAGAAGCTAAAATTAACTTAGACTTCAAAATTCTAGATTTAACAAATATGCACCCCAAACGCAGATTTCAGAACTCCAAAATAAACAACTACTTGCTCCAAACACAGACTTCATAACTCCAGACTAAACAACTCTGCACCTCAAACACAAACTTCCTAACTCCCCAGACTTACTAACTCCTACTCCATGCAATTTCTTGCTCTTAATGAGAAACGGAAGATCCAAGTCTGGTTCAACCTCAAGAAAAATGCACCCACCATGCGTCTGTAACTTGATCAACTAGGCTCGACTAATTCAAAGATTGTTGCCCATATGCGCCCATATCTGTCTCTTTCGAGCTCTGTACGGTTCAAGTAGGATGCTATTGAATTGCATTTGCAACCTTCCCTAACCGACACTTAAGAAGGTGAATCAAGTTCAACACCTATTTAACCCTTTTTTCAAGTGCTTTTAGGAGACTAAGCAATTTAAACACATATTTCTATGCCTAAATTTACTTAGGTAAATGAAGTGACAACTTAATTGACTCTAAAGGTTTTTGCCCTATTTCTAGGTATAGAAAGCAAAGTTCTATTTCTAGGCTCTTTTCCTAGATTGCTTTTATGAAAACACGTGTTTGATCCAAACTTAACAATATTGAATCTCACACAAACTATGCTAACTTAAATAGCCAGTTTAAGTTAACAATGAAACTTAAATCTCAATAAAAGCAAACAATGCTAAGTGTTGAGCAAAGTTACTTAAACATATGGTGGGGCTTTCTTCCTCGTTGATGGGCATACAAATACGTTTCCACAAGTGCACGGGTCAAGTAATATTAAACGATATTCTGAGTATCGAATCCATAGAGATTGACTTTTAATTCAATTAATTACCACAAATACTCTCATTTAACTTTATTTAGAGAACATAAGTTAAAAGAAGATAAACTAACTAACAACAAATAAATAAATGACAAAAAATAAATGGGAGACACAAACACGAGGGATAACTTGGGAAATGATCAATTACTAAGCTAACAAACAATTATAAACCAATGGATAGTGAACTCATAAGTCTAGAAGCTCTAAAGACATGGAATCTCCTCTCGGTCTCCTCCACTCTTAAGTACTAATTAACTAACCTAGGTCTCCCTAGCGCTAGCTAACTCATACAAGGTGTTATGACTCTTCAATACGAACTTCTAATGTTTATTTATTAACCCCGATTGTCACTTAAGTAAATAAACACTAGTTATGCAATTGGGTTATTGTCTAAGCTTCTCTCCATCGAGTTTCCACTTAGAAAACTAGTCAATTAACTAATGCCCAACTAATTGACCTTCATCACCAACTACAATTAATTGACTATTAATCTCGCTGTCACTCGAGTAGTTAATTAATTGCGTATTAAGCTAAACTAAGTATCCTCTTTCGAGCTCAACTTAGAAATACCACAATTAATTAGAGAAATAATGATTAAAGACATTAAGCAACAAATGCATAAATTATTCAAAGCCCCACTAGTCATAAACATCCATAAACTAAGCAATTGGTCCAACAATTACAACAATTAAGCATCTAAACAATCAAATACAACAAACCCAAGTAATTAGGAACAAGGATATATAAATTCAATTCAAACAACCCATAAATCCCTTATTTACAGCCACTAAATTAACTATAAATGAAAGAAAAAGAGAAGAAATTGCAAACAGAGGACGATCTTGCATTCTTACGGTATTGTCCCAAGAATCTTAGCTCCAAATCTTCAAATATGCTCCAATTTGTTCACAAAATGCTCCCCAAACCTCTCAAAATAGCATGGAATCGAGTTTAGGGCATTTTCCCTCGGCTTCCTCTCTGTTTTCCACCCCTTCTCTATTTTTTGCTCCTTCAAATGACTGAAAGATGACCTTTTATACTTAGGGTAGTCGATGCAGTGCCTGGGCGCTGGCCAAAAAGCATGAAAATTAGTACGATATCACTCTGCCCTCCCTCTTTGTCTGTGGCGCTTGGGCGCTATAATTTTTTTTTTTATTTTTAGACTTCAACTTGAAAATCTTCAAACTTTGACCTTCAAAATGAAATCTTTCTTGCTCAACATTTTATTAATTATCTCTTCTCTTCTTGAATCTTAATTAAGGCTCTAAAAGGCTCCAATATCAATCAAAATACTCTCGAACACTCAATTTTGCTCCTTAAGCTCGGTTTCTACACAATAGACAAAATAGGCATAAAAGCTCACGAATTCATAACGAAACTAGCATTAATATAAGGAATAAGATAGCACTAAATGAGTGGTATCACTCGTTAGGATATCCACTTCATTGAATCCCCTTGAAGGAGTTTAGCTCATAGTGGTAAAGAAAATAGAAGTAGAAAAGGAAGAAGAAAAACTTGAAAGTAAAGAATAGTATTTCATTGAAAAGAATCAAAAGTAATACAACTTGAAGTTTGTAAATGAAAAGATACAACTAGAATGAAGACAGAATTGAAACTACAACTAAAGACTTGAATTAGAAAATTAAAACAAAACTTATGACTCGAACTAAAAAAAAAAACAACAACTAACTTTTAAGAGAAACAGAAAATACACCTTAATGGAAATCCTAGGCTTGTTCCTCCTTGTTATCTTGCTCAACCTTTTTCAAGGAAAACAAGAATTTATGCCTCCTTCTTTTGAAATTACTGTCTGAATGAAGTCTGAACAATATCTAGGGGAGACTCGGAGTGGCGACTTGAAAAAACAGAACAAATTGACAGAATGTTGGAGAATGTAGGAATCCGAGCTCTCTTGAAATTGATGCTTGAGCTGCTTTTTATAGACTTTATAGTCTATCAAAATCAATGTGATAAAACTTAGACGACAAGATTCCTTGATTTGAGGATATTTGACCGAAAATTACTAAAAATTTGTCAAATCCATGATTCTGGGAAGATCTGTCGAGTTAGGTCCAGATGCGGCCGCAAGGTTGGCGCAACTTCTCTGCTTCATCACTTAGAAAAATTTCTGCACTTGTTCTCCAATTGTGGTCATAACCTCAGCGCATTTTGGTCCATTTTCAGCCTATACACAAAAACAACAAAATTTAACACTTTCTTGACAAATTTGACTATATTTATACCTATTTTTTAACTTTTCACGAATCATGACTTCAAACACATGCAAAACTTGTTTTTACTTAAAATCACTTTAAATAGCATAAAATATAACAATAAACACTTGATTTCTTAACAATAAGCTTTGTTTTTAGGGCTAAATATCACTCATAAATGAGTGTTATTAAATCTCATTCAAATCTCTTAAAATCTTCTACAACATATATTTACCTATTTGAATTTCATTCAAATTTAATATATATTATTTTTTTAATATAATGTATCTAATAGAGAATATATTATTCTCTTTTGTTCCTTTAATATTTAATGTATCAAATACAATAATTAAATATTTTTCTCAATTAATATATCCAATATATTAAATATTAATTTGAACATTTCAAATTTTTATTTCAACTAAATTGATCATTTTAGTGTTACTCTGAACTAGCAAAGGGACTTTATAGACCTATAGATTATAAGTTCCAATGATACAAAATTAATTAATTAAACCATTAATCAATCAATTTTCATTCATTAATTACTCTAGGTTACTCCACTATAGACCGAGAGTTGCACTCTTATGCATTGTACGATAAGTTGTATCTATGGATATAGCCATTTCATGCAGGCCAATTCTTAACGAGTTATTCGTAATTACAACTGGGTCAAATGTTCATTTTACCATATGTAATTACATCTTATACCTTAAGTACCACTGATCCTCTAATGAACAATCTGTTTATAATCCAATTATAAACTAAGTACTTCTCGGGCTAGTGAGAGAGTGGGGTCCCATTATTCAAGTCTCAAAATCAACACTTAAGGGAACTACTCATCTACTTTCTCTATGTGGGAAAAAAGTGAATTCCATCTTGTAAAACTTATATTTCCAATTTCCTATTTGATCAAGCCCCCAAAATGGTAGGCTTATTGAATCATCTACAAAAGTCACTCTCACCCATGAAAATCAAGGGATAAGCCCTCACAGGCAGGAGTTCATAACTCACTCAAGATTAAGATCGAGTTGCATAAGATCTTCCTATTGAAATATTAATCTTCTCACTTAACAGATTTATAAAAAAAGATTAAATATTTTGTGGTCCAGTCTTATACAAATTCATTGTATATGATACCCTTACTCACATGTCTCAACAAGAACGATTTGGATCAAATCATTTGTAACTATATATTACAAAGTGGGTCATATCAATAGTGTTACCAAGATAAGGCATCCAAGTTTATCCATATACTATAGACCCTTTAGGTTATTTCTTGAACATGATCCCCTCATATGTCAACCACATATTATTTAAGATCACACTAATAACCTTAGATTTTATGTAATGGATAATATAAATTGCAAATAAAAATAATCAAATAATCATCAAATAATTATTAAATAATAAAACATTAATTATGTGGCCCAACAAAATCTTCCTAGAGTGCAAATTTTTACAACCCATGATTACAAAAGTACTCTTCAAGATAAGTTGAGTATTAACACCCCTTAAGCTCCTAATTTAAAGTTTTTTTTTTCTTTTGTTTTTGTAAGTTAAAAATAAGATTTGAAGACGAATCTTGCAAAACTTGGAGAGGATCGTATGAACCAAAGAGCATAGAAAATACCAAGGATGAGGATGACTTGAAGACCACTTATAATAGTTATAGATTTTACTTATAATAGTTATAGATTTTAGTTTGGACTTTATTTTGTTGACTTAGACTTAGACCTAATTTGACTTTATTTGTTGGGCTTCCATTACGTAAGGGATTAAGCCCACTCCACTTCCTTAGCCTTAAACTTTATTTTAAAGTCATCTTAGTCGCAAATGATTTTAGCTAAGTTAACTTTATTTTAGCTTTAGTTAAGAATTTTAGAGTTTTCTTTTGTTGACATACATAAGCCTAACTCTTTTCATTTGTAAAAAAAAAAGTTGAATGATGTAAAATTCAAAAGAAACTTGAAGTAAGAGTGTTGTCTCTTTTGTGAGCTCCAATGAACCGAGTCTCCCTCCATTTTGCAATTCATGGATTTGGTTGTAAGCCTAAAAGCAAGCAAGTTGGATTGATCACCAAACTTGTGGATTATTTAAAATCTTTGGATAATGAACTAGTTCTCCTTAAAACTTATTGTTGATCATCAAGATAGCCACTTCTTGACCTTCGTTTGGGTCGTATTCAAGAAATAACCTAAAGGATCAAAATATATGGATAAGGTTGAGTGCTTTAATCTGGTAACATTATTGATACGACCCACTTTGTAATAGTTACAAATGATTGATCCAAATCGTCCATATGGAGACATGTGAGTGGGGGTATCTTATACAATGAGTTTGTATAAGGCTGGACCATAAAGTATTTAATCTCTCTTTATAAATTCGTTAATTAAGAAAATTAATATTTCATCAAGATGATCATATATGACTCGACCTTAATCATGAGTGAGTTACGAACTCTTAATTTGAGGGTTTGTCCTTTGATTTGCATTGGTGAGAGTGCCTTTTATAGTCGATTCAATAAGCCTACCATTTTGGGGACTTGACTAAATAAGGAGCTGAAAACATAATCTTACGAGATTAAATTCACTCATTCCCATCTAGAGTAAGTAGATGAGCGTAGTTCCCTTAGTGCTGATTTCGGGACTTGAAGCCCTCTTATTGGTCCGAGAGGGGCTTAGTTTATGGTTGGATCATAAAAAAATTGTTCATTAGAGGATCAATGGTACTTAAGGTGCAAGATGTAATTATAGAGGTAAAACGGACTTTTGACCTAGTTGTAATTATGAACAACTCATGAATGATCGACTTGTATGTAATGGTTATATCCATAGACACAACTTGTCCTATAGTGCATAAGAGTACAACTCTAGGTCTATAGTGGAGTGACTTAAAGTTAATAAATGAAAATTAATTAATTAAAGAGTTTAATTAATTATTTTTATATCATTGGAGCTTATAATATGTAGGTCCATAAAAGATCAATTTTGTTGAAAGTAAAATTTGAAATGGTCAAATTAATATTTAATTTGAAATGGTCAGATTAATATTTAATTTGAAATGTTCAAATTAATATTTAGTATATAAGATATATTAAATATAAAAGAGAAAAATATATTTATTGTATTTGGTATATTAAATGTTAAAATAATTCATGTATATTAGATACATTAAAGAAAATATATTTATAAAATTTGAATAAGATTCAAATAAAGAAATAAATATCGTAGGAGAATTTAAAAGATTTGAATAAAATTCAAATATATTAAATATATGTATTTTAATATATTATATATTAAAGTATATATTATTTAATTATGACAAAAATTTGCCCCAAGTCTCAATAAATAGGACTTTTGGGTTGAGCCATTATAACACACATATTCTCAATAGAGAATTAGAGAATTCTTTCTAGATTTTTTCCTCTCCAATCCCTCGTGGATTTTCTTTCAAGAGGCTCTCACAAGCCTTGGTCTTGTGTTCGAGTCATAGCAAGGAGATTTTATGGAATTGGAGTTTCAACCTTGTTGAAGTTGGAGTAAGAAGATTAAAGACTCGTCAGAAATATCTCTATAATATACAAAGGTATTTATTGCTTAACCTTAAGTGTTTCTGTTTAATTTTAAGTAAATTAAAATCAAAGACCATCCAATGCTTCTGCTACGGGATGGAGTATTCATTCCTATCAAGCCACTTCTTGACCTTCCTTTGAGTCGTATTCAAGTCAAGTGATTTTTGAGTTCAATGTGTACTTCACAATCATATAATCAAAGGTGTTCAAAGCCACCATTAAAAGGAGTTTGTATCAACTTTCCTTGAGAACTTCTCAACTTTAGGGTGTGAATTAGACCACCCATATTATCAAAGAAAAATTTTCAAATAAGTTCATCTAATGGGTGATTAGTAATTGATTAATTTCTATGTAAATCATGAGTCTCATTATTAATTAATTAAAACTCAAATTTTAAGAAAATAATAAAAGTATAACCTTTAAAAATGCATGACATATATATACAAGTACAGATAAGAGAGAAACATTATATCTAATAACAATTTGCATTATGTTACAAAGTAACATATCTATTCATAGCTTTGTTCTTTCAAGTTTAACTTTGATCTCCCTTCTTTTGACACTACCATGAGATCTCAATCTTCAATAGCAGAATCACCCTCCGCACCATTTTCAACATTTTGATACTTGTACCACCTAGCACAGACTAAATAATAGCCAAAATTAATCACTCCAATTACAGATACCATCCAATAAACATTGTCAAGTCTCCCTTGATTGATATCATCAGGCAACCATTTCGTAACCTTATGAAGTAGATCAATCAAAGCCGTGCTTAGATAAAATGCCACCGCAATCACTAACGAGATCATCGCCGTTGCCGTGCTACGCAACGATGTCGGGAATTCCTGATAGTACAATCCCACTTGTCCAGGAAAATGGAAAGCTTCACCAATGCCAACCAAAACCAGCTGTGGGAAAAGCCACAAGGATGACATTGGCACTATGGCTTCAGGCTGGCCTTGAAGGTGGTGGGCATGGGCAATCTGTAGCCTCTTTGATTCTACTAATGCTGACACTACCATCCCAAGAGCATTGAAAATGTGGCCGAGGCCGATTCGTTGGAGGGGTCTTGGCAATCGTCCGATCAACTTTTGCCAAAGAGGGTAGAGAAATCGATCAATTATAGTTAGAAAGATGGTGGTGGAGATGAAAATGACGACGAGGAAAGACCCCGCGGGGATTTTGAAGTTTGGGCCGAGGTGACGGTCCATGGTTAGGGCTTGGAGGATGGTTAAGCTTCCTTGGATTGCTATGGGGACAGATAAGAATATGCTGGTTGACCAAAGAGGGAAGATTCTAAGTATAGTCTTGAAGTCTTCTACTTCTTGTACTTTACATAGCCTCCAAGGTTTTGCAATGGAGCCATCCAAATGGACATCTCCTTCTGTTATTAGAGCCGCACGATTCAAACACCTTCAAGAAAGATCATAGTGTGAAAGCTTTTGGTTAGTGAAAAATCATAGCATATGGTGTAATGTAATTTGAAATGTGGATCAGTACCTCATATTCTTACTTAAATTTTGAATTTGAATGAGTGGAACTTTGTATGAATGTAATTTTTTGCTTGAAAAGAATTTATATTTCTACAATGCATGCTTCTCACCAAAAACGTGGAACCTTATGTGTCTCCAATTAGGAACATTAATTTAAATTCAAGCATAGTTCTTAATTAATGCATAGTTCACCAGATAAGGTAATTATTATCTTACTTAATAGTTACACTAAAAATAGTGATAATAAAAACACCAATTATGCAATTTGAGCATTCATCATTGTTCAATAGATTAATTACAAAGTATGGTTCTCAAACTCTTAAGGTATTGTCTATTTAATCTACACTTAAAAATATTTATAATAAGTCATTGAGCTTTTAAAGTAAAGTTGTGTCTATTTGATCTTGGTAGTTAAAAAGTTTCAAATAAATTTCTAAATTTTCACCTGCATGATGAGTTAATTTTAGATAGGTTCATGCGTTTAGGGTCGAGCATTAATTAATAAAGGAAAAATACAATTTTGGTCCCTAAAGTTTGGGTTTGGTTGCATTTAAGTCTCAAACTCAACAATTTTACTCCCAAGGTTTGCATTTGGTAGCATTTTGGCCCATCTATCAGTTTTTCCATTAATTATTAATGGAAGCTGACGTGACATTTTTTTTTTTATTAAAGAACATATATTTTTACTTTTTTTTTCTTTTTTTTTTCTTTTTCTCTTATTTCTTCCCCTTTCCTTTTCTTCACATCCACCACTACCCACCGACCATCGACTGCCACTGTCCGCCACTCGTCACCGATTGTCGACTGCATTTTTTTTTTCGTTTTCTTTCCTTCTTCCTCTTTCTCTTCTTTTTCCACCTTTGTGCTCTCGCGGAGACCTCATGCTCCATCGAAATTTCACCGCAGCTAGGCCCCTGACCTTAAACGTCCATCTCGCATTAATTTCCACACGCTTGAGCACAACATCATCAATCGCATTTCCAAGCCTCAGGTCACCATTGGCTTCTCTCAAAGAATCGCCGCCAATGATCAAACTTATAATTTAACTTATTTTAGATTAAGGTTAAATTATAAAATTCGCACATTAGATTTGAGTATATGCTAAATCTATTTTTTTGTGTGAATAAGTTTTAGGGTATGTTTGAGGTGACTTTTGAAAATGTTTTCAACCCAAGTAGACAAATTATAATAACTTTCATAATAAGTGTTTAATTATAAATCAATTTAATGTTTGGTTTCACATTTTTTTAAAGTGATTTTCATATAATTAACAGACAAGTGACAACAGTATTTTTTAGTGATTAATGTTACTTTTCAAAAATGATTTTTGAATCTTCTTCAAGTTACTAAAAAGTTAAAGATGCAAAAAATTTAGAGAGAAAGTTCGGGAACAAATAATTTTGCAGAGAAAAAAAATTAAAGTTAGAAAAACATGAATAGAATCTAGCAAGAGAGAAGAATCGGAGAGATTCCATAGCAAGAGAGAAAGAATTGGAGAGATACAAAAGTTTTAGAGCGAGAAAAAATTAGAAAGAGAGAGATTGACCCAGAATCACTTAAAGTGATTTTGGAAGGATCATTGCCAAATCTCACTATTTTGAAATGAAAATAAATGGTCATGCCAAAATCACTTTTAAACGTTCCCTTAGAGGATTAGTAATTATCTCTTAAACGTTAATATTATCTCTAAATATTGTATTATACTTCTTTTTTTTTTTGAAGAAATTATTAAGCTTCTATTTAGTACCATCAACTTTGTTTTCAAAATGTAACATTTTATGCCCATTAGATAAATTCGAGTGGAGTTAAAACTGACATCACATACAACTATATTAAACAGATTAAATGAATGTATTATATGCGAACATTCTATTAATAATGTTAGTAATATAAGCATCTGCTAAGGTGAGTTTAGTGTAACGATAATTGTCATTGACATGTACTCTAGACCAAGAGGCTAGAGGTTCAAATTCTCCCACTTTCAATTATTGTTGAACTCAAAAAAAAAAGTTAGTAATAAGTATCAATGTTCAAAGTCTTGGACCAATTATATAAGTATTTTATATTAAGTGTAAAATACACTTTTGGTCCCTGAAATTTGAACTTAGATTCTATTTGGTCACTGGATTTTAAAAACTAATACTTTTAGTTCTTGAGATTTAAATCTTGTTTCTATTTAGTTCTTGATGTTTTAAAAGTAACATGTTGGGTTCTCAAAGTTTGAATTTGATTTCTAATTTAGTCCCAAAACTTTGAAATTGGTTTCAAAATGATCCCTAATATAGTTGATGTTAATTTACCTAATGGAATGATGGGCGTGGTAGTTAACTACTTAGACTTTGATGATATGTATTTTTTAAATATGTTGAATTTATATATATATATATATATATATATATATATTTTATATTCATGGACCAAATAAAAATCAATTTCAAATTTCAAGACCAATTAAATATCATTACAAACTTTAGGGACCCATTGGAATTCAAATTCAAACCTTAAGGACCAAATAGGTAACGTATCAGTTTTAAAATCTCAAGGACCAATAGAAATTAAGTTCAAATCCTAGAGACCAAGAGTGTATTTTACTCAAAATTTAATAATAATAATATATGAAATATTGTAAAATAAAATATCCACCCAATCAATTATGATTTGTGTCCAATCCTATAGCATAGCTTTATTTTCGTGCGTCTCTTTTATGCAACAAGATGCAGTATTGATGATACGAATTTCCATACACTCTAGCAGATCTATTGGCATTTTTATAAAGTCGACATCAAATCAAAAACAAGATCTTTTTTTCCGAATAAGACAACATCAATTAATTTTGGTTCTATTCAATGATCATAAGGTCTGTGGTTCAAATCCCCCAACTCCTGTTGTACTAAAAAAAAAAAAAAATTTGTTTTGACTTTTCCAACATTTGAAGATAACTCTTATTATTTTTTGGAACAAAAGATTTGCCATCCGGAAAGAGTGAATCAATAGCAATAAAGTTAGACAAAAACTTTTATGATACTTTGGAATTGATTCAAAGCTTTTAAATATTTTGATTATAAATTTGTTGGATTCGAATTATTCTAATTATTTGGCTTAATGTAATCCAACCCACGGAATATTTGAATTTGGATGGGTTGAAATTGGTTGGATTTTTTTTTTAAAATTGTCTAAACTAATAACGAAAAGAATCAATTATTACCCATTTACTTAATTTAGTGAGTTATTTTAACTTTAAACTTTAATAAAATTTAATTTTAAATTTAGGTAAGTGGTAAATTTAATACCTCTCTATTAGTTGGATTTTGAACCTTCATAATTTTTTACTAAACTATAAGCACTTTTTGGGCTAGACAAGTTTATTTTTCTATGTAATCCATTGAATTTAATAATTTTTTTTTTGAGAAAGAATAAAATTTAATTTTAAATTTGGTAAGCAGTAAATTTAATACCCTCAAATTAGATTTTGAACCTTCTACAAATTTTTGCTAAGCTATAAGCATTTTTTAGGCTAGACATTTTTCTAGGTACTCCATTGAATTTATGGCAAGCTTTAGGCATTTTCATGTTGTTGGAGTTGAGATACTTTATGACTTGATATTGAATATTTTATGTTAGTTAAATTTTATATGATTTTTTTTAGTGCAAATTTTATATGACTTATTAGTTTTGTTTGTTGGCAATTTTCTTATTTAGTTTTAAAGGCACCATTTATTTAATTTTAATTTTTAATTTATAATTTAATGAAATGGAAAGTTTAGGTTAAAATAATGAAAATTTTCTACAAAAGTAGTAATGATAATATATGATATTTATCATGTCATATTTTATTGAATAAAAAATAATACTCAAGTGATTTGAACAACTATATTTTGGTCAATATTGCTGAATAAAACAATGAATCAACCAAATCAATTTAAGAACTCACAACATGCAAGGAACCTAATAATTAAGTAGTTGAAATTAATTAAAATGGAAATTTGAATAGGTTAGTTTTTCTTTTAAAAAATTAGTAAATATACATTTTTAAAAATAATTACAAATACGGCATCTTCATCTTATAAATCATTATTAACATAAATAATATATCCTTTCATATTTCATAGGATTGTTATTCATTAACTAACTTAGATTATTAACTATTATATATCATAACAATCCAAAACTCTCTTCAAAAAAAAAGAAAAAAGAAAAATCCAAAACTCACCTACCTATATTAATTAATATACGTGTTATTATTATTATTTTTATTATAATTGTAATTATGTTTGTGCTCATTATTATTATTATTTATGTAAATTAGGCCCACAATCCAAATAAAAAAAAAGTTGAAGAATGATGAAGCATGACATACCTAAAACTCTTTGTCAGCACTCCATCCACAACAACCTTCCCCACATGCTCCTCACCATAATAGTAACCATCAGTCCCCGCCCCCCACGGCAGCCCGGCCAGTCCTTTCCGAGCTGCAGCCACAAGAACACGAGCCAGCGCCGTGAACGGGCTTCCTTGAGGCTTATCGAGGCGATAGAAGCGAGTGCCGAGCAAGAAAATGACCAAGCCAACAAAATTCGCTGCAAGGCTAATGCCAAAGCCCCATCCCCAGCTCACATTATCCTCAATGTACACTATGGCCGTGGAGCTAGCCAAAAATGCAGCGTAGAGAGTGACAAAGAACCAATTGAAGAAAATGTTTTGGTCTTTCATGGCGTCGTGTTGGTTTGCTCCTAGTGTTGCTGTGGTGAAGCGAGTGCCTCCGGCTCCGAGACATGCGAGGATAAGGCTTGAGTACAAGATTGTGTATTGGAGTTTTGAAGGGGACTCGCATATGATTGAGCCATTGGAGTGATCACATGGTAGGGGCCTTAGAGAATGGATTGTTGCGGTTAGTGTTAGGGAAATTATGCCCTACAAAACGAATAAAAAAAGTTATTGAATAAGACCATTACAGGGTAGTTACTACTAGTAATGCTATTAAATGCAAATTAAAAATTTGTCTACTCTTAACAATCATTTGATATAGATTTAAAATATTAATTCTAAATTATCTCTTATACATGTAACAATATAAAATTGTTAGTCACATTGTCCCACTCCTTCGAAAAAAAAAATTAAGAAGAAAAACAACTATTTTATATGAGATATATTATGGTTTTTTTTTTGTTTTTTGGTGGAGTTGGGAGGCAAAAGGAGAGTGGTTTCCGACAAGATTGTCTAAAATGAATTATTTTGGTCAACGGTGTATTAAAAACAGTTGATGGCTTGCTTTCAAAACAAACCAACAAAAAAAAACCAAATAAAAAACAAAACGTTGATGGCTTATTAAAAGTTTGGAAGTTTTCACACCTAAGCTTTGGGTACGAAGAAAATAAAAACTAATAATGATGGAAGAAAAGTTTGATTTTCTTTGTATCTAGCTTTCTCTTTCAATTTAGAGTCTATTTTAGATTATTATATTTAGTGAATTACTCATTTCTAGTCAACAATGCTAACCTTGAATTTAATTAAAGAAAGAAAGAAGGAAGAGTTTTAAGCTTGGATAAGGGGTGGAAATTGATAATATCCAAATTAGTTATAGTAGAAAGTGGTTCATGAATCAATTAATAAATCACACAAAAATTCAATTAATAATTACTCAAAATTATTAATATGAACATACCTAAATATTTTTACTTTCTCTAAAAGTTCATGAGTTCAAATCTCCACCCCTCATATTATGTAATATCAAATCAAGCTAAAATTTAATATAACTAAAAGAACCAATACACACAAAACTAATCTCATCCAATTTAAAAATTCTTAAATCTTACAAAAAAAAAAGAATCTTAATTGATTAACGGTTATTTTCTTAGAATACTATTTTTTACTGCTCAACAAATATGAGGTGAATATTTGATCTTTCAACTTCTAAGATAAGATAAAAATCTCTTAACCACTAAATCATATCCACGTTACTTTGAGAATAGTACTAATTTCACTACTTGTGTAATTAGAAGTCAAATTTGCTGAAAATAGAAAGTAAAAAAAAAAAAAAAAAAAAGGAACACTCACTAATCCAACACAAAGGATAAGAAAATAAAATTTTCCCCCTAGACTTAAAAGAACATAAACCATGAAATCAAATTAAAGTCGTAGAAAATTTCCACCAAAATATTCCAAAAAAAAGGGAAAAAAAAGAGAAAGAGAGAAAAATTACCATAAGAGAAATGCAAGAAGAAATCGCTATGACAGTGAAAGATCCGAGGAAAGAGTCAGCAATAACAGCTCCAAGGACAGGAAATACACTGAGACAACCGCTGACAACGTTTGCAATCAAAGTAGCATCAATGTTCTTAATGTTGTATACTTGAATCAAATATACAATCAAGTTTGCTAGCCATCCCCCAGAGGCAAGTATCAAGCAAGCATAAGATCCTGTTTCATTTCATCAACAAAACCCTTTTAACTGATAGAAAGAATAAAAAAAAAACAAAAAAAGAGAAGAGAGTAAAAAGAGACCTATGATGAAGGGGAAGGTGATCCAACCACCTTGTTTCCTATGAGATTCTGGAATTTGAGCTTCTTCTCTGTCTCCTCCTCCAACCATCTTTTATGAGTTTGCAAATTTTCTAAGTCAACTACTAATTGGAACCCATCTCAAAGATGGAGGCGGATTCACAACTTATACTAAGCTACTTTATGTTTAGCTATGGTTGTTAGCTTTTTCAGCTTTTTCAATTTTGTCCTCATCCCAAAACTTATCAACTCTTAATATCTATATATATATATATTAAAATTAAAGGATAATTAATTTTCATCCAATCGAATTGAAGACTCGTGTATAGTTAAAAACATAATTGCAACCTGTGTGAAGTTTAAGGATAGAATTGAAGCTAATAAGTAGTTAATGCAAAAGTAAAAGGAGATATGTATATGTGTGTCAAAGTATTTTAACTTTAGTGGCTGAAAAAAGTTATTTTAAAATAATGAATGGGTTGAAATATGTATTTGAAACTTAATGAAAGTTTAATGGTAGAATTGAAAATTCATTTATAGTAGATTGACGTCAACACATCTTGGTGTCAAACTAGCTTCACAAAAAGAAGACACTAGTGGTAGGAACTGTTGTCAACACATCTTGGTGTCAGATTAGCTTCACAAAAAGAAAACTAGTGGTAGGAACTATTTACATTGGGAGATAAGTGCTAAGAACTATTTTAGTTCATTGTGCACAACTTACAACTTAGCCCAGCCTAGATAAGGCATGCCCATAATCAAACAAGTGTACTTTAGGTGCTGTTTGGAGCAAGAAGTTGCAGGGAGGGAGTAGAAGTTGCAGAGAGTAAGAGTTAGTAAGTCTGGAGAGTTAGAAAATCTGTGTTTGAGGTGCAAAGTTGTTTAGTCTGTAGTTAGGAAGTCTGTGTTTGGGGCAAAGAGTTGTAGGGAGTAGGAGTTCTTAAGTCTATGTTTTGGATGCAGATTTGTTAAACCTGGAGTTCTAAAATCTTAGTTGATTTTAGCTTTTTTTTTTTTATACAGTTTTTTTCTACAATTTCTCAAAATTTCATTATTAAGAATTTGTTTCCATAACTTCTAAGATTAAGATTTTTTTAAAATTAATTTATGTATATTTTACAAATTTCTTTAAAGAAAAAAATAATTTGAACAAAATACCTTACCTTCTTTTTTTAATATCTCTCACATTAATTATTCATTTTCCTTGGATAATTTTCAAATAAAAGAAAGTCTTATAATACTTTTTTTAAATATTACATGTGATTCGGAAAGATTTCAATTAATTAATTTAAAGGGATTCAAATAAACTTCAAGATTTTTATGTTTTTTTTCCAATTCTAGAAATAATATAGATTCGTTTCGTCAATCCTAAAATTGATATTTTAAATTATATTATTTTATGAATATTTTACAATTTTGTTAAAGACTTGTTTTCCTCAATTAAAAAAATTTAAGGGCAAAATACATTTTTGGTCTTTCAGTTTTGCGTTTGGTTCCCTTTTAGTCTATGAGTTTTCAAACTCAACAAATTTACTCCTGAGGTTTGGATTTGGTTCTATTTTGGTCTCTCCGTCCAATTTTCTGTTACTGTAGCTGACGGAAGTTGACATGACATTTTTTTATTAAAAATATATATTTTTTAATTTTTTTAAATAAAAATATATTAAATTAACAAAAAAATATATTTTTTTATTTCTTTTATTTGTTTCATATTCTCCTTCTTCCCTCTTCTCCCTCTCCCCTTTTTATCTTCTTTCCTCTTCTTTCTCCACCACAACCCGTTGACGCTTGTTGGTCACCGCCGACGCCTGCTGGTCACTATCAACCACTGCAACTGCCATCACCGTCGGTCGCCACCCCTCTAATTTTTTTTTCCGTTTTCTAATTTCCTTCTTCTTCCTCCTCTTCCTCCTCTTTTGTTTTTCCTGAACCACAGTTGGATCGACCTTTTTCCCTTTCTTTCATTATGTTCCAAATTTGGAAAGAGGATTGTTTAATATCTAGAACTTTCTATTCTTGCTCTCCTTTGTAAAAAGGAAAAAAAAAAAAGAAAATAAACATAAAGAGGAAGAGGAATAAGAAGGAAATTAGGAAACGAAAAAAAATTAGAGGGGCGGCGACATGGCGGTGGTCGGCGGTGACGACCGGAAGTAGCAGTGAGTTGACGAAGAAGAAGGAGGAGGAAGGAAGAAGAAGAAGGGAGAAGGAGAAAAGAAAAAAAGAAAAAATAAAATTTTAATTAAAAAATTATAAATAATTGAATAATAATAAAATAATATTTTTTAATAAAAAATAGGTG
This sequence comes from Trichosanthes truncata, assembly GCA_033996785.1. Classification (NCBI taxonomy): domain Eukaryota; kingdom Viridiplantae; phylum Streptophyta; class Magnoliopsida; order Cucurbitales; family Cucurbitaceae; genus Trichosanthes; species Trichosanthes truncata. The sequence goes on from JAWPNB010000004.1 coordinate 5,619,188, forward strand.
CCACGTCACTTTTCTTTTTAAGACTAACGGAAAATTGGATGGAAGGACCAACAGTGTAACTAAATGAAAAATTTAAGGGTAATTTTGTTGAGTTTGAAAACTCAAGGACCAAAATGAAACCAAACACAACACTGAAGGACCAGAAATGTATTTTGCCCAAATTTTAAATTTAAGATTTTTTTTTCAAGCTTAATAAAAAAAAAATATATTTTTTGTATAATTTAATATTTTATTTTTATAACTAATCAATGCAATGGATTATCTAAAGTTTGATTAATTTGAAAATAATATATTCTTTGAAGTTTTAAAATAACTAAGTTAAAAATTAAAATATCAAATATTTATGCTATTTTAAAATAATTAAATTCAAAATGAATATATATTTTTTAACACCATTCAAAATGAATATTATATATACTTTTGTTCAGATTATTATATATTTATGTTATTTATTGTAATAATTTATGTTATTAAGTTTGGAAGGAAAAATCGTTTATCTTTTTACTTTGAATATGATTAATTTGATAATCATTTTTTTAATACGTAAACCTTTTTAAATACTAATTTCTTAAATTGTAATATGGGTTAGTTTAAAATATATTTTTCTTATCTTCAAAACATAAAATTATATATGAATTTTAGCTATTAATAAGCTAAAAAAAGATAAGATTGTTATTTGTTATAAGTAATTTTTGTTTAAACTTTAAAAAAAGAAATTGTAGATGACATGTGGAGGAAGTGAGATAGGGGAGTTTTTATCAATTAAAAAAAATTGTTATGTAGTCCTCTAATTTACATTAAGAATTTCAATTTAAATAATAGTATCATATCTAAAACATTCTTATATAATTTATATTTAAAAAATAAAATTATAGAATAAAAAGAAAAATATTTTGTTAAAAATTTATTAAAATTATAGAATAAAAATAAATATATTTTGTTAATAATTATTTATATTTCATTATTAATTAGTAATAATGATAAGAAAATTTATATAAAAATAAAGAAAATGTTTAAATTAAGAAATTAAAAAAAATTATGTAAAAAAAATAGAGAGAGAAGAGAGGAGAGAAGAGAGAGAGGAAAGAATGAAGTGAGGTAAAGAAAAAATGAGAAAGGAAAGTTGTGGGGCCCATAATGGAAAGTTTGAGGAAGAGTTAATAAGTTTGTGGAACCCATAATAAGAGTTAAAATATCTTTGGGCCAAACAAGGAGTTGAGGGAAGTTATTAACTCTTCCCAACTCTACTCCCCCCAACTCCTCAATCCAAACACTCCGTTTGGCTAATCACAAGATCAACTTCTTTTGATTTAAGTACTAGGAGTCCAACATTACCTAAAAAATCAGTCAACTAGCTTTGGCTAATCACAAGATCTAATCTTTCGCAACATGATTCTATATGCTAATTAATGTGATCAAAGATGAGATCCACACTTATTCTTATTGGTGATACATCTATATTTAGCTTCCACATGCCTATAAAATACTTATATGATCTCGTGGTTGCCCAAAGGCATGTACTTAATAATTTTGTTGTTCTTTACACCAAACTTCTATTGAAATCTCTTTTTATTTGTCATCATCACTTTTCAACTTGATTGTCATATTTGTTTCAGCAAAATCATACCGTAAATATTAGTTGAATACGCAAATAATTCATCCTCTTTTGCAGATTTTTTATTATAATAGATTTCTCACACCCACGATTTGACACATCTCATGATAAGACAATTTTATATCGCTTCTTATATTATGCGCCATAGTGCTTTTGTTAATAGTACTTTTGTCAAACATGGGTGTTTGCTTTCTAACAACTTAGATCTTCTATGAAGCAAAAGAGTGACTATACGCTCAATATGTCTTCTATTTAGAGTTGGCCTCTAAACTCAAGTAGTCCAAGGATCACATGAAGTGACCAAAACCACCAAAATATGATGATGTACAACTTGGCTTGCCCAATTATGACTTCCAAAAGAGCACAAAACACAAGATAAGGGACTATAAGTGTACAAGAAGTAAAATTAAATACCTCATCATCGGAGGCTAATTTGGTAAATACATTTCCACTCCTCCAATAGGTCGAAATGAAAGTGCTTTGCATCAAATCAGCACTCCCCTTCCCCTTTAAGGCCTTCCCAAAGTGATCTACAATGCAAATGTTGAGTTGATTTCTTGTATGGCAATGTGTTGGTGGTCTTAGTGAAATGTGAAAAAACTAATTGGTGAAGAAACCTTAGTTGATCAACATAGCTCTTTGAATATATATTCCTTCAACACCCTAAAGTAGATGTGTGTCATGCTAAGGGTGTTCGTCGGTCGGTCTGGGTCGATTTTGGGCAAAAACTGCTCCTGAAAACCGACAGGTCGATTTCCTCTAAATAGAAACCGACGTTTTCTTCCGCTGGTGCAAAAACCGACCGACGGTCAGTTGGTTCGGTTGGTCGGTTTCATCGGATTTTTTTTTTAGTTGTAGTTTTATAATTTATTCTTTATAATTTTTTTTTATTTTAATAATCACTATACTTTACTAACTGAATTAAGTTGGTTTTTTCAACTATTATTTCCTTTTATTTTGATGTTTTGTACATATTTTTATTTTTAATAATCATGACAATATAAATTATTTTCATTGATAATGAATGGTGAATTGTTAATAGTTTGACATGAATAATTATCTATTTCAATTTTCATTTCATTGAAAATTGAAATTTTATGTGACCTGTAAAATGAATATTCGACATTTGTCCATCTACTTACCTATAAATTGAATAAATACTAAATATTAAAGATTCAAAATGTTGATTGAAAATCCAAATATGATATACATATTACATAAGTCCAAAACTCCAATCATATGAAAGAGCATAAGTTTTCATCAATATTTAATCATTACATAACTTAAGTCCAAACTCCAAACATATTTTACAACATTAGCATAAGTCTTCATCACAAAAGAGAACATAAGTCATTAAGTCAATTTAATACAACATAAGTTCCATTACAAAATAAAACATACGTTCAAATTCAAATGATGAAAATCTAAAATCTAATCACTAGAGGTAGACGCCAAGCTCGAAAAGTCTTCAATGTCTTTTTCTTCTTCCATGATTGCTATGAATCCTACAAATTGGTATAAGAGCAAAAAAAGTCAATACTTTCATGATTAAATAATACTAGTCAAGCAAAGCAAAAACCTAAAAAGTAAAGTACAACCAAACTCCTACCTTCTTCAATTGCTGCATCTTCCTCCAACTCTTTGTAAAATTCCAAATCTATCGAGTTAGAATTGAGCCAATTTTGAGTGCATATAAGAGCCTCAACTATTTTTGGAGCCAATGAAGAGCAAGAAGAGTCAACTATACGTCCTCCAGTACTAAAACCTGACTCAGATGCTACAGTTGATACTGGAATTGCCAAAATATCTTTACTTATTGCACTAAGAACCTTAAACCAATGACCATTTTGCTTCCACCAAACTAGTATGTCAGACGTACGTTCATCTTTCACCTTAACAAGAGTTTCTAGCAGATACACATCAATCTCTGACTCTCTATCAAAAGTAGTAGTCTCAACACTTTCGAATGAACGTGCAAATCCATATTTATCATCCACACCAACATCCATTCTTTGAACTCTATCCATATTCATATTAGTGACACTACCAATGCCACTACCACTAGAAGAATAAGATAAACTATATGCATGGAAGAGACGACTCAAAAGATGCTCTACTTTATCAGTCATTTTTTTAGCCTCAATTTAACCCAACAAGTTGTTGAAACAAAATGACAAAAACTTTAATATGAACTGTGGATCCAACACAACAGCAACATATAACAACAAATTCGTCTTCTCATTATTTCCCCAATACTTACCAAATTTAGTCTTCATGCTTTTAGCCACATCACAAAGAATTTTATTTCCAGTATCCTCAGAATTCTTTTGTATGCAATTTTGAATTGTGTTAATTTGGTGGAAAACCATATTAGAAGTTGTATACAAAGAGCTTGAAAATTTTAAAGTAACATTATAAAACACTTCGAAGAACCTAAGCAACATCCTAGCATTCTCCCAATCTTCTTTAGTAGGTTGGTCTTCATTTGCATAAGCAGGTTCTTCATCCTCTAATATGTCAAAAGCTTTTTGAAATTTAGTAGCCGCCTCAAGCATAAGATAAGTAGAGTTCCATCTAGTGGCAATATCAAGACACACTGAACTCTTACAATAAATATTTTGACTTTCAATACACTTCTTAAATTTTTTAGAACGTGCAGGAGAAGATCTCACAAATCTTACAACATTGCGAATCCTACTAATGCACTGATAATGCTTCTTAAAAGCATCATATACAATAAGATTTAATATCTGGGCACAACATCTAACATGCAAAAATTCACCATCCAACAATAACCCACTATCAAATCTCGTAATAAAAAAAGCGACAACAGTATCATTCGAACTTGCATTATCAATAGTCAAAGTTGTGACTTTCTCAATACCCTAACTCTTTAAATTCCTTTCAATGGTCTTACCAATGGTTTCTCCTTTATGATTCTCAATGGTAGAAAAACTAAGAATCCTCTTGTGTAATTTCCAATCAGAATCAATGAAATGTGCCATCAATACCATATAATTTAAGTTTTGTCCAGAAGTCCAACAATCAGTAGTGAGAGAAACTCTATATTGCCTTGTCTTAAACATGTCCCTCAAACGTGTTTTCTCACTAACATATATTTTAAGCACATCCTTAGCCATAGTTATTCGAGATGGAATGAAAAACTTAGGCTCATACAAAGCTATTGATTTGTTGATGAATCTTTTAAAGCCTATACCCTCCACAAACCTAAAAGGAAATTCATCTATAATAAGCATCTTAGCAAGATCTCTTCGACAACTCTCTAAACTAAATGACTCGCAACCATGTTTTGAATCCTCAACACAAATAGCTTCTTTAGGTTTGAAAACTAATTGTTGTTGTCTTGGATCTTTCTTCCTTTGGTAAGGGTATTTCTTACGATTTTCTAAATGGTGTTTCAAAGTACCAGTACCATTGCGCTTGGAATGACATGCATACTTAACCCCACAATATTTACACTTAGCATACGGATCGTCAGGATCACAATCTTCAATTTTTACAAAATGACCCCAAACTATAGAGGTTTTAGTATTCTTACACTTTTTGGTTGGATTTGAACAACCAACCTTAGCCTTGCCCTTGCTCTTAGTTTTCTTGACTCCCATTGTATTCTCAACAACAAGGGAACTATTTGGACTACTTTCTCTGTACAACAAGAAATTAAATTAAATTAATAAATAATGAGCAATAAACATATTATGATTTAAAGTTTAAACTAAAAAAAACTAAGGTCATATCATACAACTCCATTAAAAGAAAAGCATCATTATCTCTTTTCCAATTTTGCACTTGGTTGCAAGGAAAGCATCAAGTTCCACTTTTTCATTGAAATTCTTCATGTATACAAACTAAGATTATACAACTCCATTAAACTAATCAAACCAACTCGATTGAATTGATTTATTGATTTAAGTTATTTATTTTTTATTTTGTTGTTTTAGCATCTTTATACCTTTCATGCTAAAAGCAAACATGTTGTAATTTCAAATCGAAATCCCACTATAAATGCTATTGTTTTGCTTTTGACAATCACCACAACACAACCACTACCATCTACCAAAATGAATAACTTCAAATGTCTCTCTCAAAAACTCAATAAAAATATGAAAACACCTTTAATGCTAAAAAAAAAACTCCCATTATAAATGCCATTGCTTTGCTTTTGACAATCACAACAACGCAACCACTACCATCTACCAAAATGAATAATTTCAAATCTCTCTCTCAAAAACCCAATAAAAATATGAAAACACCATCTACATTTTTTTTCAAAAACCCAACCACTGTTGTTATTCTCTTTTTCATCACAACCCTTTTCTTTCATTTAAACAAAAATAGTATTGAATTTTTTAGTGTACAAAAAATGACAAAAAACTCATAAAGGCAAATACTTTCATTTCAACCAAAATAGTATTGGGTACTTGAATCGTTACCCTTTAAAATCAGAGGACTCCATTTCGAGGAAAAGAGGAGGAGGACGTGGCGTGGCTGAGGTGGTGGTGGCGGCTGCGAAGAGAGAAGAAGAAGAAGAAGCAACGTTCAGTCGTCGGCGTCGGGGAGTTTTGAGGCAGTGGCAAAGAGAAAAGAAGAAGCAGCAGCGCGGGGAGGTCTGAGGCGGCGGTGAAGAGAGAAGAAGAAGAAATGAGAGGCCCGGGGGCAGGTGTGAGGTTGAGACAGAGTGAGATTTAAAAATTTGAAGTGAGAATAAGAAGAACTGAAGAAGCTGTGGAATCGTGGATGGAGACTGGAGAGGCCTGGCGGTAGGCGTGAGGCTGGGACAGAGTGAGATCTAAAATTTGAAGCCTATGCCCCTTAACCCTAAATTAAATGTGCAATTTGTGCGTACTGTCGGCGTCACTCCACTACACAACAGACTGTAGTTGATTGATATTATTAAAAAAAATAATAATAATAACATATATTTTTTCGGTCGGTCGGTCGGGTTTTTCATAACCTAGACCGCCGACCAATCGATCGCTGATTTTAAATTCTAAAAAACTGACTTCGACCGAACATGTAGGAAAACCGACCGATCAACATCGGTTCGGTCTATTTCGGTCGGTCAGGTCAGTTTTCGGTCTCTCAGTGAACACCCCTATGTCATGCTCAAATAAGTTACCTCCAAATAAAATTGGGCTAATTGAATTTAATGGCAATACCATCAAATATATCTTAGTCAACCACTTAGAACAAAAATAGAATTTCATATTCGAAAATTACTTGATCATTAATGAAGATGTTCAACACCTTTTGAACTCTAAATTCATGCGTAACAAGTCAAGTATCTAGATCAATTTACAATTGTAGAAGGTGATCGAGAAAAATAAATTATATTAAGATCATAAATTTTTTTATAATCTTAGCAACATCAACTAACACATATTTGTCGGTCACACATTTCAAAGATTCATGAGCTCATGATTTAGATTACTTGATACACCAATACATAGCTTTAATTAATCAAAATTGCCTTTAACATGTTACCACTAATTGAGAATCAATTACTTATTAATTCCAATATCCAAGCTTTCATCTCTCTCTCTTTTGTCTTTTCCATTAGACTGTATTATATTTAATAAAACCCTTGAGCCATCTACATTAAAATTTACCACACTCATACATGTAAATTAGAACATAAACCCGCATAAAATTAATTAAAAGCAATGCATACAAAAAAAAAAGTTTAAGCAACTAAAATAAATTTTTATTACATAAAATTTAAAGACTAAAAACTAAACATTTAAAAAATATAATAATTATAAAAATTTTAAAGTGCAAGAAAAATTCTTATAAGTCTTGCAAGCACAAATCCATGCATGCATGTGTTGAGGATTCCACATCAAAAAGATGAAAATATCTCACAATCTTTATAAGATACATGAGTTACTCATCTTATTGTCAATTCGTTTTGAGATAAAATTCCATATTTTTCTAATATGATATTAGAGCCCATGAAATCCAAACAGATATTCGATCCAAAAATTGAAATCCGACATAAGAATAATGAACCTAAAGTAACGTCATCTTGAAAGGACATGTTGAAGATTCTAAGAAAAGATGAATGGAATTCTATGTTTATCTAATAGCATGTGGGTTGATATATAACAATTAACCACTAATAAGAGAACTAATGAAAAAACTGATGGGGAATAAATTTATTTTATTTTTTCAAAGTTCGATGCAAAGGAAATATGTCAACAACAATGACAGGAGTGGGACATATTTTGGTATCCAATTATAGAGTGGTGCTCTTTTTTTTTTTTTTTTTGAAAAGATTATAGAGTGGTGCTCTTAAAAGTTATAATTACCGTAAAATGTGTCACTTTCTTAGTTATTTCTGCTTCGAATATAAGTTACATTATTAACATGCGTTGCATTTCTCGTAAAAAAAAAAAATCATGACATCAAATCAGAGGATTGTTCGTAAAGGATAAGCGAAGTGGTTTCAGTATTTCAAAGTTCGGCTTTTTTGTATATCACGCATCACATAAAACAACTTTCTTCTTAAAAAATCATAGCACTTCTAAAAAAAAGAAATTAATTTTTATCCATGAATTTATATTCGGTTGGTCAAATTTGATTCTAAAGTTTTCGTTTGGTTGAGTTGAATTTTAAAGACTCGCATAAGCATTGTAAAACTTACCTTTTGCTAGACTTTTGTTTGAGGAATTATTGAAAATATATTCTTAATTACGTGTGTTTCCATGAATAATAAATAGAGATATGGTATGACATGTGTAACAAAAGTTTAATATATGAAGTAAAAATTACGATAATTATTTAATTAAATTTTTTTTATATTTGTAAGTGGCCAGATCAGCTTGTGCACACCTCAACAATTCTCACGGAGCACCTACCTAACCCTACTATATTTGGTTACCAAAATAAATCACATAGGATATTAAATCCTAGGTAAGTGCCCACCCTGACTTTTATCTATTCCCTCTAAGCCTTTTATTATTTACATGGCTCTTATTGACCACTAAGCCAACCCATAGCGTGGTTAAAATTAAAATTGAAAGATTCCCAATTTCAGTGTGAAATCTGGCTTGTTCCCTACTTTTTTGGTATAAAGAAATCATTTTCCACAAAATGTAGTAAGATCATGAATCCATTTTAATGTTCAAGTAGTAAAATCAATACATCTACTTAGTTGATTTTTTTTTCGTTACATTAAAATAAATTTGTTGAGATTTATGCTCTAAAGCCTCGTAATTAATGATTTATTTAATAATTAATAATAATTTTGATTATTTTATTTGTAATATAATATTATCCATTATATGAAAAATTCATGGTTATTGGTGTAATCTAGAACAGTATGTGGTTGACTTACGAGAGGATCATGTACAAGAAATAACCTAAAGACTCATAGTATATGGATAAGGTTGGATGTCTTATCTTGGTAATACTATTGATACGACCCACTTTGTAATAGTTACAAATGATTTGATCCAAATCGTTCATGTGGAGACATGTGAGTGAGTTTGTCTAAGACTGGACCACAAAATATTTAATCTCTCTTTATAAATCCGTTAATTGAGAAGATTAATATTTCATCAGGATGACCATATGTGACTCGATCTTAATCCTAAGTGAGTTATGAACTTCTGCCTGTGAGGGCTTGTCCTTTGATTTGCATGGGTGAGAGTGACTTTTGTAGCCGATTCAATAAGTCTACCATTTTGGGGACTTGACTAAATAGGGAGCTGAGAACATAATCTTACAAGATGGAATTCACTCCTTCCCATATAGGATAAGTAGATGAGTAGTTCCCTTAAGTGCTGATTTCGGAACTTGAAACAATGGGGCATCACCTTCTCACTGACCCAAGAGGGACTTTGTTTATGGTTGGATCATAAACAAATTGTTCATTAGAGGATCAGTGGTACTTACGGTGCAATATGTAATTACAGGAGTAAAACGGGCTTTTGACCCAGCTGTAATTATGAATAACTCGCGAATGATCGACTTGCATGTAGTGATTATATCCATGGACATAACTTGTCCTACAGTGCATAAGAGTGCAACTCTAGGTCTATAGTGGCGTGACCCTAGAGTTAATGAATGAAAATTAATTAATTAATTTTGTATCATTGGAGCTTATAATCTGTAGGTCCATAAGGTCTCCTTGCTAGCTCATTTGAACAAATAGGGATCAATTTCATTGAGACAAAATTTTGAGATGTTCAAATTAAAACTTAATATATTTGATATATTAAATGAGGGAAAACATATTTAATGTATATGATACATTAAATATCAAAGAAATTATTAATGTATTAAGATACATTCAAGAAAATATATTTATTAAATTTGAATTAGATTCAAATTAGGAAATAGATGTCGTAGGAGAATTTTAAAAGGTTTGAATAAGATTCAAATTGGTTAGATACATATATTTTAATATATTAGTTATTAAAATATATTATTTAATTATTTTTCCTAAGCCACTATAAATAAGACCCTAGAGGTGAGCCATTGTGTGTATTTTTCATAAACACACATTTCCTTAATAGAGAATTAGAGAATTCTCTCTAAACTTTTTCCTCTCCAATCCCTTGTGAATTTTCTTTTCGAGAGGCTCTCATAAGCCTTGGTCATGTATTTGAGTCATTGCTATGAAGACTTTGTGGAGGGGATAAAGATCCGCCAGAAATATCTTCATATTTAAGTCAATGTATGTTTTGCTTAGCCTAAATTATTTTTCATTTAATTCTAAAATAAAATCAAAGTCAATTGAAACGCTTCCATTGTGGGTTTAATTTGATTATTTCCTTCAAATTTAGTCCTGATACTTTCATGGCATTGTAAGTTCAATCTCTAAATTTGTAAAAAGATCCAATTATAAATCTAAAAATAATTATGACTCTTTGTAGTTCTTGACGTTGACATCATTGACTATATAATAATAACGTGATATTAGACAAATGTGGGTTAAATCTAACCTGACTTAAGAAAACAAATTATAGAAGGCAAACAATTAACTAGACAATTGAATAAAATAAAGTAGCAAAGTCCATAAAAAGGGATTTAAAGGCAACATATTATAAAAGAAAGTAAACAATTAACTAGACAGTGGAATTAACTAGACAATGGAATAAAAATAAAGCAGCATAGTCCATAAAAATGGATTTAAAGCCAACAAATTATAAAAGAAAGCAAACGATATAATTAACTAGACAATGGAATAAAATAAAGTAGCATTGTCCATATAAATGGATTTAAAGCCAACAAATTATAAACGAAAGCAAACAATTAACTAGAAATAAAGTAGCATAGTCATAAAAAGGATTTGATATGTTACTTTAAAAAGTGAATATATGCTGTCTATGTCGCTTTATTCATTATTCAACTATACACACTATAATAATTTCAGGTTTTTTCCACACCAAAAAATATTAAAAATAGTTTTCCCAACGCATAAAAATTCATTGAGAACACCGTCGGCCTATCCTCGTCGGCTTAATTTACCAACATATGCAAGGTGGCATCGGCAAAAGTTGTGTTGATGCTACAATGGTAGCGTCGTAGTTTCTTGGTACTATCGACACCGCCCTAGCATCGGTGGTTCTTGGAAACCTCGATGCCACGGTAGGTAGCATCGACAAAACTTGTATTTACTTTTTTTTTTTTGTAAATTTTGATATTTTTTTATTAGAAATTTCATAATAATTTAGATATTGTTGTACCTAAATCGAATTGAACACAAAATAAATCAAATAAAACTTTGTATTAAACCTAATTTAGTCTTACAATTTATTTGTAAATTTGAATTCAAGATAAAAATAAAACTTGGAACATAATAAACCCAACGTTAACTAGAAAAGACAACTTCTCATAGTTCTCATGAGTTTCATATTATATCTTCTTGGAAAGTTGCTTTTGAGAATAATATCGATCCAACCCACCTAAGAAAAATAAAGCCAATAATTCATTAAATTAAAGCGGATAATTAAGAAAACTAAAATTTATAGGTATAAGATCAAAACTATAAACACATAATGATAATCCCATGAAATGGGATTAGTTATGTTTAGCATCCTCCCTTGCTTATTCTTGGTCAAAATTGAGTGAAAAACACACTTTTATCTTGCTTTTTTTGTAAGTTTCTTGTTAAGTTTAATTAAGAGTCAAGTTTTTGTTTAGTTTTCCTTTTTCTTATTTCCTTTACTCTTTTTAGTCTTTTGTTGTAGTTTGGTTAATTGTAGTTTTGTTTGTCCCTTGTTTTGAAGCCTAAGGATTGAAAAAAAGCATGTTGAAGCAGTAATGCTATAGCATTGTGTAGCATCCTGCAGCATTGGCAGTTTTGGCAAAAAACGAGAATGTGTGCCCACTTTTGATGACGTACCAGTAGATTTTGGTCTTTAAACTCATTCTAATGGGCCAAAAATGGAAAGAAAAGAAAGCCCAAAGCAATGGTTGGAAGAAAGAAAGCCCTAATTTAGGGGGTCTGTGATAGACGTGAGAGAGGGAGAAGAGGATCAATTGCAAAAACATCAGAAGGAAAAAAAGAAGAAAAACGCAGCAGAGAGAATAAGCTTTTTCTAGAATCTTCTCCAGCCACCCATTCTCATTCTCTTCTTCTTATTCTAGAATTTATGTATCTTACTCTTTAATTTTTCTTGAAGTTTTAGTTAGGCTAAGTTGTTCCTAGTGTTGTTATTTTGTGAATCTTCATTTGAATCTAAGATGTTTATGAGTAATGACATGTTTTTGGTTATTTTCTTTGCAAAAGTCATGAGCTAATTTCTTTAGACTGGAATTTATGGAACCATAGTTCTATTTTTGGAACTCATATGCTTTGAAAATGCTATAGAAGTATAGTTTGCTTATGGGTTTTATATTTCTTATTGTTCTTCTTAAGAGTGATCGACTTAAGAAAGGATACCAACTTGTCTTAATTCTAAAAAGTTTAGAATGAGTGGAAATAGCATAAGAAATGTAAGTACTTGTCTTGAATTAGGGATGAATTCAAGGGTATAAACATATACTTTTGGCTTGTAAACTTAGGGAAATTAAGCAATCCATGTGTTTGAAAGCTGGATTTTCATAGACATATGTTAAACCTTGCTTTAAAACTGAAATTCGAGGATTCGAAATAATTTTGGAAATTTATTCTCAGGTTTTCTTGTTACTACACAGTGCAGTAATGCTGCTGTTGGGATTTATGCCCTAAAGCCTCGTAATTAATGGTTTATTTAATAATTAAGAATTTTTTAAATTATTTTATTTGCAATATAATATTATCTATTATATGAAAAATGCAAGGTTATTAGTGTAATCTTTAACAGTATGTGGTTGACATGCGAGATGATCATGTTCAAGAAATAATCTAAAGAGTCATAGTATATGGATAAAGTTGGGTGTCTTATCCTGGTAACACCATTGATACGACTCATTTTGTAATAGTTACAAATGATTTGATCCAAATTGTTCATGTGGATACATGTGAGTGAAGGTATCTTATACAATAAGTTTGTATAAGACTGGACCACAAAATATTTAATTTCTCTTTATAAATCTATTAATTAAGAAGATTAATATTTTATCAGGATGATCGTATGTGACTTGATCTTAATCCTGAGTGAGTTATGAACTTCTGCCTGTGAGGGCTTGTCCTTTGACTTGCATGGGTGAGAGTGGCTCTTGTAGCTGATTCAATATACTTATCATTTTGGAGAGTTGACCAAATAGGGAGTTAGGAACATAATCTCACAAGATGAAATTCACTCATTCCCTTATAGGGTAAGAAGATGAGTGGCTCCCTTAAGTGCTGATTTCGGGATTTGGACAATGAGGCCCCACCTTCTCATTGACCCAAGAGGGACTTAATTTATGGTTGGATCATAAACAAATTGTTCATTAGAAGATAAGTGGTACTTAAGGTGCAAGATGTAATTACATGGATAAAAGGGACTTTTGACCCAACTATAATTATGAACAACTCCTGAGGGATCGACTTGTATGTAGTGATTATATCCATGGACACAACTTGTCCTACAGTGCATAAAAGTGCAACTCTAGGTCTATAGTGGAGTGATCCAAGAGTTAATGAATGAAAATTGATCAACTAAAGAGTTTAATTAATTAATTTTGTATCATTGGAGCTTATAATTTGTAGGTCTATAAGGTCTTTTTGCTTGCTCATATGAATAAATAGAGATCAATTTTGTTGAGAAAAAATTTTGAAATGTTCAAATTAAAATTTAATATATTTGATATATTAAATGAGGGAAAACATATTTAATGTTGTAACGCCCCAAGCCCAAGATTCAGACCAGGATTTGGAATCTAGATTCGGCACCTAACAGCCCCAGCATTCCCCTACATCCCTCGCGGCCTGACCACGCTACATATTTGTCTTGAGCTACTTGTGAGAGTGAAGACTGTCCCCACAAACCAACACAGGTCCTTTCAGCATGCTTTGTTCTCACTCACATGTTTCCTAGAAAAATTCCTAAGAGGTCACCCAACATAGGATTGCTCCAAGCCAAGCACACTTAATTTTAGAGTTCGTATGATTGAGCTACCAAAAAGGAAGGTACACCTTATTGGTATAGGTAGTAACTATCAATTCTTTTAAGCTTTTTCTTAACGATGCCTTGTATAGCCTCAGGATCCCTCTCATTCGGATGTGGTCTCGGTTCATTCATGTACCCCTTCTAACCTCGGGCGTTACATGAGGGTACATGAATGAACCGAGACCACATCCGAATGAGAAGGATCCTAAAGCTATGCAAGGCAAGGGGTTAAGAAAATGCTTAAAAGAATTAATAACTACTACCTATACCAACAAGGTGCACCTTCCTTTTCGGTGGCTCAATCATAGAAACTCCAAAGTTAGGCGTGCTTGGGTTGGAGCAATCCTATGTTGGGTGACCTCCTAGGAATATTTCTAAGAAGATGTGAGTGAGGACAAAGCATGCTGAAAGGACTCGTGTTGGTTTGTGGGGACAGTCTTCACTCTCGCAAGCAGCTCAAGACAAGTAGGTAGCGTGGTCAGGCCGCAGGGGATGCAGGAGAATGCTGGGGCCGTTAGGTGCCGAATTCGGATTCCAAATTCTGGTTCGAATCCTGGGTCTAGGGCGTTACAAATGTATATGATACATTAAATATCAAAGAAATTATTAATGTATTAAGATACATTAAAGAAAATATATTTATTAAATTTGAATTAGATTTAAATTAGAAAATTTATGTCGTAGGAGAATTTAAAAATGTTTGAATAAGATTCAAATTGATTAGATAAATATATTTTAATATATTAGATATTAAAATATATTATTTAATTATTTGCCCTAGGCCACTATAAATAGAACTCTATGGGTGAGCGATTGTGTGCATTCTTAATAAGAGAAAAGAACTCTTGACTCCTCTCTTTCTATCTCTCTCATTTTCAAGAAGGTTCCCACAAACCTCTTTGATCCTTTGTTCGAGTCATAGCAAGGAAGACTTTGTGGAAGTTTTGGAGCTCGTTGGAATTGGAACACAAGGAGAAAAAGACCCACCAAAATATTCTCCATATTATTTTCAAGGTATATTCATGCTTAACCTCTTTATTACTATTTATATGTAAATAAACTCAAATCAATTCAGACACTTCCGCTATAGGTTTAATTTAATTATTCCCTTCAGCTGCACAATGCTATTGTTAGGATTTATGCTCTAAAGCCTCGTAATTAATGATTTATTTAATAATTAATAATAATTTTGAATATTTTATTTATAATATAATATTATCCATTATATGAAAGATCCAAGGTTATTAGTGTAATCTTGAATAGTATGTGGTTGACATATGGGAGGATCATGTTCAAGAAATAACTTAAATGGTCATAGTATATGGATAAGGTTGAGTGTCTTATCTTGGTAACACTATTGATACGGTTCACTTTGTAATAGTTACAATTGATTTGATCCAAATCGTTCATGTGGAGACATGTGAGTGGGGGTATCTTATACAATGAGTTTGTATAAAACTGGACCAATAAATATTTAATATCTCTCTATAAATTTGTTAATTGAGAAGATTAATATTTCATCAGGATTCTCATACGTGACTCGATCTTAATCCTTAGTGAGTTATGAACTCTTGCCTGTGAGAGCTTGTTCTTTGATTTGCATGGATGAGAGTGGCTTTTGTAGCCAATTCAATAAGTCTACTATTTTGGAGACTTGACCAAATAGCAAACTAGGAATATAATCTCACAAGATGGAATTAACTCCTTCCCATATAGGATAAGTAGATGAGTAGTTCCTTTAAGTGTTAACTTCAGGACTTGAACAATGGGGCCCACCCTTTCACTAGCCCGAGAGGGACTTAGTTTATAATTGGATTATAAATAGATTGTTCATTAGAGGATTAGTGGGACTTAAGATATAAGATGTAATTACAGGGGTAAAACAGACTTTTGACCAATCTGTAATTATGAACACCTCGTGAAGGATCGACTTGCATGTAATGGTTATATTCTTGGACACAACTTGTCTTACAGTGCATAAAAGTGCAACTCCAGGTCTATAGTGGAGTGGCCTAGAGTTAATGAATGAAAATTAATTGACTAAAAAGTTTAATTAATTAATTTTGTATCATTGGAGCTTATGATCTGTAGGTCCATAAGGTTCCCTTGCCAGCTCGTAGTAACACTAAATGATCAATTTAGTTGAAAGAAAAATTTAAAATGTTCAAATCAATATTTAGTTTAAAGTGTTTAAATTAATATTTAATATATTAGATATATTAAATATGAAAGAGGAAAATATATTTATTGTATTTGATACATTAAATATTAAAATTATTAATGTATATTAGATACATTAAAGATAAACATATATATTTAAAATTTGAATGAGATTTAAGTAGGTTAAATAAATATCTGTAGGACATTTGAATGAGATTCAAATAAGTGTAAGATATATTTTAATATGTTAGATATTAAAATATAATATTATAATTATGGAAAAGATTTGTCCTAGGTCTCTATAAATAGGATCTTTGGGTTGAACCATTTGATAACACATCTCCTCAATAGAAAATTAGAGAATTCTCTTTAGACCTCTTCCTCTCCAATCCCTTGTGGACTTTCTTTCAAGAGACTCTCACAAGCCTTGGTCCTGTGTTCGAGTCATAGTAAGGAAGAATTTGTGGAAGTCTTGGAATACAAGAAGTAAAGAACCGCCAAAACTTTCTTTATATTTACTCCAAGCAACTTTGCTTAATCTTAATTCTTTTTAGTTTAATTTTAAATAACATCAAAGATAATCCAATGCTTTCGTTACGGAGTGAAATGTTCATTCCTTCAATTGGTATCAGAGAGATCTTTGATATTTATTTAGAATTAAAGTTTTGTGATAGTGGGTATTTTACTTTTCATATATGTAATATATTGTGGTTTGCAAATTGGCTATTTAAACTTATATGGTATTAGATTTACGATTTGATTAGATCAAATTGTAAAAATCCATATGGGTCTAAGTCATGGATGTAATTTTTTTTCGAATCCGTGTAAATTGATTAGTAGTAAGCCATAGTCCTTGTCTATTATGGGTTATTCAATGTTGGACATCCACTTGCAACACACGGAAGCAGCCGACGGTGAGGATTTGAAGTAGCCGACAATGTTGGCGGTGAGCACTTGGTGTTGCCGAATGTGTCTCCTCAAGCTGTTGCCAACAATAACGCCAACAGATATGGTGTGTGGGTCCCAAACTAAAGTAGACTTTTGAAGACTAGCAGGCGAAAGCTTCACTTGCGACTGGAGGAATTTCTATTTAATGGAAATTTGAGTAATTTGTCTTCAAACAAACATAAAAAAAAAAATTAATAATAAATAAATATAATTTGGTGCTGTTTTAATTGAATTCTCAAGAAACTTGGTGACAATTGAGCTATTCCCCAGGCGGTGATAAGCAGTCGATGAGTGTGAGTCCAGATGTATTATCGTCGGCAGATTGAGTACATTAATTTTTGTGTGGCGGCGACTCGTAAAAATTGGAAATTAAATTTAGGGTTTTCTTAATTCTAAATTTGAATGGCTCAATTAAAGAAAGAAATTGAAGACCAAGATATGTCTAAGAAATTCAAATTTTGTAATTTTAAATTTAGTCTTTAATTTCTTAGCATATGCCAAATATGTCGGTCAATTTTTATTTGATTAACTTAATTATGCATGTGATGTATGTTTTAAATTAATTGATTGTTGCATACAGTATGCGATTTAGATTAAAATCTCGTCATAGGTTAAGCATAATCATGCATCTTAATTAATTTTGAATATAATTGTTATATTTAAAAATTTTGGTTAGGATGTTTTCTAATAGAATTAAGATGCTTTCCTAATAAGTTTATATTTTCCATATCTTTGAAGATATTTTTATATTTAGAAAATTAAATTAGGATATTTCATTTCATAATTGGAATCCATGGTTCCTAATAGGATTAGGATGTTTTCAAATGAGGTTAAGGTTTCTTTAAAATAAAGATATTCCAATTCATGCTTTAAATAGTTTAAATTTTGAATTTAATTTAACTTTATTTATTTATAATGTGATTAGAATTTAGGATAATCTTTTAATTTTTTTTTCTAAAGGGTTTAAAATGATATAATTTTTAGATTATTCATGAAGTGAATTAATTTTTAATAGGATTGATTAAAAACATTGCTTAAGTTCACTTAGGTTCGTTAATTTAGTAATAATAGTTAAATAAGGATTAATGAATTTTGAAATAAAAATTCACTATAAGAAAACTCTGTCTATGGAAGGTTCTGTCTAGACTGGGGTATTTAGGCTGACCAAAAGGGAATACCTCTAACTGGGAACTAACCTGTGAGTTGAATTAGTCAAATTTTATTTAATTTTACTAAGCATGCTCATAATGTGATTAATTTTTTTTAAATAGTTTAAAAACTTGGTAATTCACATTAAAATCAAACTAACCAACATAAGGGTTATGAATGGTAGATTGAGGAACTTAGATAAATGATATTAGCCTAATTTGTCTAAGTAAAAGAAACCATATTTCAAAATACTTAGTGGGAGAAGTGAATGAATGAATGTTTCACTCTGCAGCGAAAGCATTGGATTGTCTTTGATTTTATTTAAAATTAAACTAAAAAAAATAAGATTAAGCAAACTTACATGGAGTAAATATGGAGATATTTCTGCTAGTTCTTTATCTCCTCCACAAAGTCTTCCTGGCTATGACTCGAACATAGGACCAAGGCTTGTGGGAGCCTCTTGAAAGAAAATTCACAAGAGATTGGAGAGGAAGAGGTCTAAAGAGAATTCTCTAATTCTCTATTGAGGAGATGTGTGTGTTATGTCTAATGACTCAACTCAAGGGTCATATTTATAGAGACCAAGGGAAAATCTTTGTCATAATTAAAATATTATATTTTAATATCTAATATATTAAAATATATCTTATACTTATTTGAATCTTATTCAAATTTTATAAATATATTTTATTTAATGTATCTAATATACATTAATTATTTTAATATTTAATGTATCAAATACAATAAATATATTTTCTTCTTTTATATTTAATATATCTAATATATTAAATATTAATTTGAACACTTCAAATTAAATATTAATTTGAACATTTCAAATTTTTCTTTCAACTAGATTGATCTTTTAGTAATACTATCAGTTAGCAAGAGGACCTTATGGACCTACAAATTATAAGCTCCAATGATAAAAAATTAATTAATTAATCAATTTTCATTCATTAACTCTAGGGTCTCTCCACTATAGACTTAGAGTTACACTCTTATGCACTGTAGGACAATTTGTGCTCATGGATATAATCACTACATGCAAGTCGATCATTCACGAGTTGTTCGTAATTACAGCTAGGTCAAAAGTTCGTTTTACCCTTGTAATTACGTCTTGCACCTTAAGTACCACTGATCCTCTAATGAATAATTTGTTTATGATCCAACCATACACGAAGTCCCTCTCAAGCCAGTGAGAGGGTGGGACCCCATTGTTCAAGTCCCAAAATCAGCACTTAAGGAAACTACTTATCTACTTACCATATATGGGAAGAAGTGAATTACATCTTATTGGATTATGTTCCCGGCTCCCTATTTAGTCAAGTCCCAAAAATGGTAGGCATATTGAATCGGCTACAAAAGTCACTCTCACTCATGTAAATCAAAAGACAAGCCCTCACATGCAGGAGTTCATAACTCACCCAGGATTAAGATTGAGTCGCATATGATTATCCTAATGAAATATTAATCTTCTCAATTAACATATTTATAAAGAGAGATTAAATATTTTGTGGTTCAGTCTTATTCAAACTCATTGTATAAGATACCCCCACTCACGTGTCTCCACATGAACGATTTGGATTCAATCGTTTGTAACTATTACAAAGTGAGCTGTATTAATAGTGTTACCAAGATAAGTCACCCAACCTTATCCATATATTATGACCCTTTAGGTTATATCTTGAACATGATCATCCCGTATATCAACCACATACTGTTCAAGATTACACTAATAACATTAGATTTTTCATATAATGGATAATATTATATTGAAAATAAAATAATAAAAAATATTATTAATTATGAGGTTTTAGAGCATAAATCCTAACAATCGTTTCCTCCAATGATCAGCTTCTCTGCTGGTTTTTGGGTATGAGATTCTGACTCTCCCATCCCCTCAACCACCACCGCTTTTCCTTTTCTTGGATCTTGTACGAGAAGTGGTTCCTCCTCGCGTTTTTCTTCCTTCTGAAGGTCTTTCCTGTCGAGCTTTTCCAAAATCTTCAGTAGGTACTTGTTCATGTTGTCGACCTTCTTCTTCAGCTCAACCATCTCCTCTTCTAGTCGACTTATGCCTGTATGAGGCCGAGGAGGAGTGGTCTCTCTTGTTCGTTGTGGGTGACGATCTTGATCGGAATCGTCTCCATCTTCGTTCCAGTGCTTGTTTCCCAGCATTCTACTCATCTTTTCGTAGGATTGACTTAAGCAATAAGGTTTTCCAAGCAAGCATTCTCGTTTCTCACAGACGGCGTCAATTGTTGCAAAATTTTGGACAGGAGAAATCTCACATGATCTCCACATGACAACGACGGTGAATTTGTATTCTTGGGAGAAGAACACGGCCTGCAAGACAAGAAAAACATGGATACCGGTGTGGTGTAGGCCACACAGGCTCCGATGCTTAAGTTAGAAAGAGAGATTTAGAGAGATTTAGGGATTTTTGTGAGAGTTTTGGAAGCTGGAATTAACTTACCTTGCTTTTTCCTCAAGAGAGAGCTTAAATACCTTCCTTTCTAGAGTTTTCGTTAGTTTCTATCTTCAACTGGGAATGAAAGGACCGAACTGGGTTAGACCGGGGGTACACGTGTCATAAGGGACTGAGGCAAGGCCCAAAAGTGGGACTTGCCATGTGGTCGGCCTCAGCCTCGGCCGAGGTCGACCACGGGCTTGATCTTCAACCCAAGCCCGTTTCTTTGTCCCTTTTCGTCTTGGGTCGGCCCCCTGTTGGTTTCGGTCAGTTTTGACTTCGTATTGGGCTTCTTTCCTCGTTTGGCCTTTCGTTGTAGCCTTTTATCCAGCCCATTCTTGTTGGTCCAATTTCACCGATAACATGGTGTATATCATACCACTCCCTCTGATGAGAGAGCTCTCAAAAGGTCAAGAAGTTGGCTAAACTTTCACCATCAGAGCTTATGAATGATATGCTTCATATGCCTTTTATTATTTTTTTAATCTTTAAATAAGCACCCCATTGTAAGAAGAAGACAGTCGATATCTCAAATAGTGTGGATTGGAAGGATGGAGGCAGTAAAGACAATGGATGTAACAATTAGGGGAAAAAAACATTTTTTTTTATATATTTGTTTAAAAAATTATTTTAGATAATCTAGTCTAAGAAGAAGCTTTGTTAAAGATAAACCTTCTACCTAAATCTAAATGTCATGTGTTGTAGAATTAATGGTTAATTAAATATTAATCTTAGTTAATTTCTTGATTTTTTAAGGTTTAGATTAGTGGTTAATTAGATATTAATCTTGGTTAATTCCTTGGTTCTTTAGGATTAGGATAGTTTGTTTTCCAATTCTCTCCCTCTTGTATTCATTATTTTATTTTTTTTATCATTAATAAAGATTTTTTGATAAACTTCCTTGAGAGAACTCTCCTTTGTCTCTTAGGCTATTCTAATTTGGTATCAAAACAATTTCCTGGTTAACATTGGTAGCCATTATTAGAAGACTAGAAAACTCTTGTTGACGTAGTTCGCAAGAGGGAGTTGATGGGTTTTTTAATGTGTAGTCAATAGGTTTAAAGTAATATAAACCACAAGCACAAAGTAGTGAAAAATAACAACACCAAGATTTACGTGGAAAAACTCTCAGTGTAAAGGAAAAACCATGGGACGGTTCCGAAAATCTTCCACTATAATAATAATCGGTTACAAGAGTTTCTTCCCTAGTCGTAACTAGAGGATACAACAATCATTAGCAAAATACATCACTAGCATATAAAACAGTACATAAAAATACCCTTCATCAAGAAAAGATGGAACATAAATGTAAAGGAAAAGTCTCACCGGCGAGGACGACTCAGAGAAACCAGTCAAAAAAGGAATGAATTGATTCGATCACAAACTGGCAAAGAAAACAAACTTTTCTTCTTCTTCGGCTGTTACACACAAAGCACCCTCAGAACATTTCTTCCCTCCAACGACACACACAGAGCAAACTTTTCAAGAAAGCTCACTTTCTCGGACTTACCCTGCGTTCTCATTCGAAAGAAGATTAATAAAACAAGTCAAGCTTGCTTTGTAAGCTTCTGTTTAAAAGCCTTAATGGGCCTAAGTAGATAGACCTTTATTAGTCAGAACCCAACAAACTCCCCGTCCCAACTATGTAGAAGGGTCAACCATACCCGCTATCGATCTACATGCTTCATGCTTTCCTCTGGGTAAGGCTTTGTCATCATATCTGAGTCGTTATCATCTGTGTGTATCTTTTCAATCTCTAACAACTTTTCATTCAACATATCTCGAATCCAATGATATCTGACATCAATATGTTTGGACTTCGAATGGAAGGTTGGATTATTGCTGAGATGAATAGCACTTTGACTGTCACAGTACAACACATATGTCTATTGTTCAATACCCAACTCTTGCAAGAATTTCTTCATCCAAAGCATTTCTTTGCAAGCTTCAATTGCCGCTATAAACTCAGCTTCGGTAATTGAAAGAGCAACACACTTCTGTAACTTGGTTTGCCACAATACAGCTCCCCCTGCAAAAGTAATCAGATACCCTAAAGTGGATTTTCTTGAATCAACATCATCGGCCATGTCTGCATCTGTAAACCCACTGAGCACAATTTTTCCATTCCCAAAGCATAAATATACTCTGGATGTACCTCTAAGATATCTGAAAAATCCATTTCACTACTTCTCAATGTTCTCTGCCTGGATTGGAAAGAAATCGACTGACAATACCAACTGCGTGAGCTATATCTAGTATGGTACAAACCATCGCATACATCAACCTTCCAACGACTGAGGAGTATGGAACTCCTTTCATATCTTCCTTTTCTTTCTCATTTGAAGGGCTCTGTTTCGAACCAAGCTTGAAGTGACTGTCAAGCACAACACTTACTGACATTGCTTTGTCCATATTGAACCTCTCAAGCACCTTTTCGATATATTTTTCTTGTGATAACCACAACTTTTTAGTTTCCCTATCACGAAAAATTCTCATGCCAAGAATCTGTTTCACTGAGTTCATTAATCCTTTTGCTATCAGTACCAACAATTAACATGTCATCTACTTATAGTAGAAGAATAATGAAATTTCCATTAACGAATTTCTTAACGAAAACACAGTGATTAGAAGTTGTTTTCTTATATCCATGCTCCCCCATGAATGAATCAAATTTATTATCCCACTACCCTGGTGCCTGCTTTAGCCCATAAAAACTCTTCTTTATTTTGCACAATAAGTGTTCCTTACCTTCAACTTGGAATCCTTGTGGTTGTTCCATATATATCTCTTCCTCCAAATCACCATAAAGGAATGCAGTTTTCACATCAAGCTACTCAATTTCCAAATTCAAGCTAGCTGCTAGTCCTAACACAACTCGAATGGATGATATCTTCACCACTGGTGAGAAGATTTCTTCAAAATCTATACCATTTTTTTGATTAAAGCTTTTCACAACCAATCTCGCTTTGTACCTTGGCTGAGAGCTATTCTCAGTTGTCGTTAGTCTAAACACCCATTTGTTCTTTAATGTTCTCTTGCCTTTAGGCAACATCACCAACTTGTATGTATGGTTCTCATGTAGTGATTTCATCTCATCTTGCATTGCTTCGAACCATTTCTCTTTACCATCATCACTTATTGCTTTCTCATAACTTTCTGGCTCTCCCCCATTAGTAAGCAATACATATTCATCTGGAGAGCACATTCTAGAGGGCTGACGATCCCTAGTGGATTTTCTAACTTGGACAGTTTCTTAAACTGGTGGCTCTGGAACTGGTAGCTCATCAGAGGGCATTATAACATCAATATTTTCTGAAGGTGTATGATTATCTCTATTACCATCTTCCATATCTAAAGAAGAAGGATCCATATGTATCAGATCACCTGTTTTAGGTTCTGGTCTCTTCACAGTCTCTATATCTTCAATGGTTTCATCTTCGAGAAATACAACATCTCGGCTTCTAATCAACTTCTTTTCAACTGGATCCCACAAACGATAACCAAACTCATCATATCCATAACTCAGAAATATGCACTGTTTGGTCTTATAGTCAAGTTTCGATCTCTCATCTTTGGGAATATGAAGGATACTTTCCTGTCTAGATCTTATGTTGCATATCGCATTTCAAAGAAACAGTAGGAGATAGATTTATCAAGTCCACCGCAGTTTTCACTGCTTCACCCTAAAAACATCTCGACAATTTTACATTTGACAACATGCATCTGACCCTTTCTACAATGGTACGATTTTTTCGTTTAACCACACCATTATGCTAAGGAGTCTTAGAAACAGGCATTTGATGTCTAATCCCATGCTTCTCACAATACTCATCAAATGGACCTCTATACTCACCACCATTGTCTATTCTGATGCATTTTAGTTGTCTCATTGTCTCTCTTTCTGCCTTGACTTGAAACTCTTTAAACACATTTAAGACTTGGTCCTTGGATTTCAGAATATGCACCCACACCTTTCTGGAGTGATCGTCGATGAATGTTACAAAATACAAAGCACCACCTAGAGATTTCTCTCTCATAAGACCACAAACATCGAAGTACACCATATCTAACACATTGGAACTTCTTTGTGCATGGGCTTTGAATGATACTCTGTGTTGTTTACCAGCTAGACAGTGTGAACAGGTTTTAAGAGTCGTGCCCTTTGCTTGCGATATGAGATGTTTATTCGCAAGAATGTCTAATCTTTTCTGACTCATAGGACCAAGTCGTCTGTGCCATAGCTCCATCAACAATTCATTTCCAACTGCATTAATGGCGCTCTCTGCAAGCTTTGCATTCATCACATACATTGTAGAGTTTCTATTTCCTCTAGCTACCACCAACAAGCCTCTAATGAGTTTCCACTGATTATCACCAAAGTGACTATTATAGCCATCATCGTCAAGTTGTCCTGTGGAAATGAGATTCAACCGCATATCTGGAACATGTCTGACATTTTTCAAAAGCAGATGGCAACCATTATTGGTCTCCAAGCACAAATATCCAATACCTATGATTTTTGATGTATCATCATTTCCCATCTTTACTATTCCAAAGTCACGTGACTTGTAGGATGAAAAGAATTCACGCCTGGAGGTAACATGGATTGTCGCACTGCTATCTACCACCCAATCAGTATCCTGACATGCGAAATTAACTGCATTTTCATCACAAATTATCAACACATCAACATTTGTGGCTACTGCAACATCCTTTCCTTCATTTCTTTTGTTATTCTTTTCTTTGTTTTGTTCTCTTTTCCATTTTAAAATGGATCTTCTTATTGCTGGGATTTATGCTCTAAAGCCTCGTAATTAATAATATATTTAATAATTAATAATAATTTTGATTATTTTATTTGCAATATAATATTATCCATTATATGAAAAATTCAAGGTTATTATTGTAATCTTGAACAGTATGTGGTTGACATACAAGAGGATCATGTTCAATAAATAACCTAAAGGGTCATAGTATATGGATAAGGTTGTGTGCCTTATCCTGGTAACACTATTGATATGGCCCACTTTGTAATAGTTACAAATGATTTGATCCAAATCATTCATGTGGAGACATGTGAGTGGGAGTATCTTATACAATGAGTTTGTATAAGACTGGACCACGAAATATTTAATCTCTCTTTATAAATCCGTTAATTGAGAAGATTAATATTTCATCAGGATGATCATATGCGACTCGATCTTAATCCTGAGTGAGTTATGAACTCCTGCTTGTGAGGGCTTGTCCTTTGATTTGCATGGGTGAGAGTGGCTTTTATAGCCGATTCAATATGCCTACTTTTTGGGGACTTGACCAAATAGGGAGCTGGGAACATAATCTCACAAGATGGAATTCACTTCTTCCCATATAGGGTAAGTAGATGAGTAGTTCCCTCAAGTGCTAATTTCGGGACTTGAACAATGGGGCCCCACCCTCTCATTGGCCCAAGAGGGACGTCTTAGTTTATAATTAGATTATAAACATATTGTTCATTAGAGAATCAATGGTACTTAAGGTGCAAGATGTAATTATAGGGGTAAAACGAACTTTTGACGCAACTGTAATTACGAACAACTCGTGAAGGATCGACTTGCATGTAATGATTATATCTATGGACACAACTTGTCCTACAGTGCATAAGAGTGCAACTCTAGGTCTATAGTGGAGTGACCTATAGTTAATGAATGAGAATTAATTAATTAAAAAGTTTAATTAATTAATTTTGTATTATTAGAGCTTATAATCTATAGGTCCATAAGGTCCTCTTGCTAGCTCATAGTAACACTAAAAGATCAATTTAGTTGAAAGAATAATTTTGAAATGTTCAAATTAATATTATTTTGAAGTGTTCAAATTAATATTTAACAGATTAGATATATTAAATATAAAAGAGGAAAATATATTTATTGTATTTGATACATTAAATATTAAAATTTGAAATGTTCAAATTTAATATTTAATTTGAAGTGTTCAAATTAATATTTAATATATTAGATATATTAAATATAAAAGAGGAAAATATATTTATTGTATTTGATACATTAAATATTAAAATAATTAATGTATATTTGATATATTAAATAAGAGATATTTATAGAATTTGAATAAGATTCAAATAAATAAATATCGTAGAAGATTTGAATGAGATTCAAATAAATATAAGATATATTTTAATATATTAGATATTAAAATATAATATTTTAATTATGACAAAGATTTTCCCTTGGTCTCTATATATAGGACCTTTGGGTTGAGCCATTAGACACAACACACATCTCCTCAATAGAGAGAATTAGAGAATTCTCTCTAAACCTCTTCCTTCCCACAAGCCTTGGTCCTGTGTTCGAGTCATAGCTAGGAAGACTTTGTGGAAGAGATAAAGATTCGCTAGAAGAATCTCCATATTTGAAAGGTATTTATTGCTTAACCCTTGTATTTTAGTTTAATTCTAAATAATCAAAGATGATTCCTATGCTTCCGTTGTGGGTTTAATTCGATTATTCCCTTCAATTATGACCCATCTTCTTGCAATGGAAGCATTGTATATCTTTGTTCGATCTACTCTCGGATCTTCTTCTATTAGTTTGATTCTTATTACGACTTTGGCTTCTCCCTTGGTTTTCTGTGACAAGAGCTTATGACTGGCTTGATGAAGGATTCGTTGTTTTCCTTCTCACTTCTTCATTTAGAAGACTACTCTTAACAATACTCATAGTGACCTTACCATCGGGTGAGCAATTACTCAAAGAGACCACCAATGTCTCATAGCTATCTGGTAACGAACTTAGGAGCAATAATGCTTGAAGTTCATCTTCTAAGTTCATCTGCATATTTGATAGTTGATCCACAATGCTTTGCATTTCATTCAGATGCTCTGCAATTGGAGTCCCTTCTTTATATTTCAAATTTACCAGTCTCTGTATCAAGAAAGCTTTGTTGCCTACAGTCTTTCTTTCATACAATTCTTTCAACTTTATCCATAAAGATTGTGCCTCTGTCTCTTTGGCAATGTGATAATATACACTATCATCAACCCGCTAGCGTATATGTCCCACAACTTGCCTATTTAAGAGTTCCCAATCCTCTTTGGACATTTTTTCTGGTTTAGCCGACTCTCCCTTAATCGGAGCATAAAATTTTTTGCAATAGAGCAAGTCCTCCATTTTTCCCTTCCATAATTGCCAATTTGTTGCATTCAAATTGACCATTCGGCTTGTGTTCACATCCATGACTACACACTAAAAATTAACCAATCAACTTTGCACTAACCCAAGCTCTGATACCACTTGATGGGGTTTTTAATATGTAGTCAATAGGTTTAAAGCAATATAAACCACAAGCACAAAGTAGAGAAAAATAGCGACACTAAGATTTATGTGGAAAACCCCTCATTGTAAGGGGAAAAACGACGGTACGACTTCGAAAATCTTCCACTATAATAATAATGGGTTAAAGAGTTTCTTTCCTAGTCGTAACGAGAGGATACAACAATATTCATCAGCAAAATACATCACTGGCATATAAAACGGTACATAAAAATACCTTTCATCAAGAAAAGATGGAACATAAATGTAAAGGAGAGGTCTCACCAGCGAGGACGACTCGGAGAAACCAACCGAAAAGGGAATGAACCAATTCGATCACCAACAGGCAAAGAAAACAAACTTTTCTTCTTCTTCGACTGCTACACACAAAGCACCCTCAGAACATTTCTTCCCTCCAACGACACACACAGAACAAACTTTTCAAGAAAGCTCACTTTCTCAGACTTACTCCACGTTCTCATTCGAAAGAAGATGAATAAAACAAGTTAAGCTTGCTTTGCAAGCTTCTGTTAAAAAGCCTTAATGGGCCTAAGTAGATGAGCCTTTATTAGTCAGGACCTAACAGGAATTTCGTGGGTTGTGCTCGTTACTCAACAACACATAATTATTTATAAAAGAGATATTTTATAACTATCAAAGTTATTCAAGAACGCACCTAAATTCTTATATCAACGGTAAAGCGTTGCAGGAAATCCAGAAGGGATGATTGATCGATGTTTAGCGAAGTTTGGAGGAATGAGTTGGAAATGAATGCCACTTGCTTGTGACTTTGAATTTTCATGATCCACTCACAAGTTTTGGCTCACCTGTCGAGGTCCCAAAGTTGACAAAACCAAAAGAAGATTAACTTGTGATGGGAACTCCATCCAACCCACGTTTGTGAGTGGATCTCCCAACCAATATGATGGTGAATGGAGATATTATTTTCAAATTTTCAGTGTTGGATATTTGCAAGGATTGAAATATCTATAGAGAAGTTGGACGTCTCAATTTTATAGATATTATTGGTAAAATTAACCCTAAAGTATATTAAGATTGTGAGGTCTATTTTGAGTGAATCAGATAAATACTAGGCATCTGCATTGGAGAAATTATTCGGTTAGGCCGCCACAATGTAGCTGGAAGTTTTTCACCGTTAGATGGAGAGAAAGAAATATATCAAATTTATATCCAATGGTTATTAAGGGGCATAGAAATTATTGAATCCACATCTAACAGTTATTATGAGGCAGACACATTGTGGCTGCAAAACAGAGATAGCCTTATTCCGTTTCTAAGTTGAGATCGTTTTAGTCCATCTGAGCTGGATTCGTGCATCAGCAATAGATATATCAATATCGATGAATATTCCTATAAACTAAGAAATTTGTAAAAATTATTTCAATTAATAAATTAATGCTTGTCACTTCTTTAAATAAATTATAAATCTTATTATTTGTATTTATATTCATATGGTGACTGATTGATGATATCATTTTATATTTCATTGATATTATTAAAGTATTGATAAAAAAAAGATTAAATTTACTGTAACCATAAACCTATCAACTTATGCTTTTAGGTTCAATAGTGATTTAACATGGTATCAAAGCAGAAGATCTTATATTCAAGCTCTTGTAATGTCGTCTTCTTCCTAATTAATATTGATTTTCACTTGTTGAGTCTTCCATAAATTTATAAGTCCATAAGTAAGAAGAAGTGTTAAAGTAATGATGAAAATATTAAATTTATCATTACTTATCTGCTTAAGCTTTTAGATTTAATGGTGATTTAGCAAATATTTATAGAAAAAATTAAAACTATCATTGATTCTTAATACTGATGTCAATTTTTTTGATTTACGGGCATATCAATTAATATATTGACGGATATTTAAATGGTTGGACATATGAAAATTACTAGAGTCATGTCCACTTTCCTCCTAGTTTTTTCATAATGGTTTTGGATTTCTTGATTTTTAACTAGTGGTCTCAGCAAGGGCGAATCTTCTTGTAAACTAGGGGGCTAGTTTTTTCATAATAATTAATAAAGCCCTATTCTGTCTTAGTGGTTTTCACTCCAATATGCCTACGCGTGCTTGTGTTTAAATCCTCCAACCAGCACTCTTTTTATTATTATTATTATTTTTTTAGGTCACTATTTTTATTGATTTAAAAAAAATAGAAATAATTTAGACCTATATTTTTTATAAATATAAATGATAAGCTACCTTTTCTTTAAAGAATTCTATCTACAAAGTATTTACAATTTATAAATATTTTTAAATGTTAGTAAATTAATTTTTAATATTTAATTCTATAAGAAACTATAATATTATATCATTAACCTATTTAACATTTTTTAAAATTCAGAGATCTATTTGACACAAGATTTAAAGTTTAGGGACTTATTGGACACATTTAAAGTTTAAAAACTTATTAGATACTAGATTGAAAGTTTAGGAACCCATTTAACACTTTTTAAAGTTTAGGGATCTAATAGACTTGAACTTAAAAGTTCATGGACTAAAATCGTAATTTAACTTCTTGTTTTTCTATTTGATAAGATATCGAGATGAACTAGATTATGTGATGGTACTTAAGGTTATTCAAACTTAGTTAGGAAGTCTTTGGTATACCTACTTATTCTTATCACCAATAACTTTTTTGGGTCAACATAATGTTGGGTATGGATTAGAACTTCTAACCTTTTGGTGATAGTTTTTTAGATCTATTAATAATGCTTCCAAAATTTTTCAATAGGGATGTAATTTTTTTTTTGTAATGTTAGATTTTTATGACATTTGATGTGTGATTAAAGGTCTGTTTGGAATGATCTTTAAAAAGGAAATTTCAAGGATTAGTCTAAAAATTGGGCCCGGATCTTTTTACTTCTAGAAAATAGGCTCAATTTTTAAATTTAATTATTTTGATCATTGTGTCATAAAAGAGTAAAATGTATGTTATGCCCTTATGTTCTTTGGAAGAGTAAAAAAAAACTTCACTTCCAAGGCCGAAAGCTATCAGTTTTTCGATGATTGAGTTTCTAAATACACACAATAATATTTTAACCAACTTTTTTTTTATTGGTTAAAACACATCTTTGTTCAAGATTTATTTTCAATTCTAAAAGTGTATTTTAAAAGTTGTTACGATTCTTTTTTAAAAAATTAATTTGGTTAGAGATTTGGATTTTAAGGATTAAAAATAACAAACAAAAAATACATTTGAATTTCGGTCGAAATGAGCTGGAATTCATGAAATTTTGAATCCCGGCCGAAATTGGGTGGGATTTATTAAATCCCTGATTCATTGAATTCAGGTCGAAATTGGCGGGCCAGGGTTAAGTTTTTTCTGAAGCCCGTCCGTCATTTTTCATGAAGCCCAGCCAGAATTCTAGGCAGGCTTCATTTTTTTTTTTTTTTTTTTAAAATTTCATACTAATTATTTCTTTAAAGGTCGATTAGTTTTTCTTTAATTCATAAAGTAAAAAAAAAAATATATATTATTTTAAAGAATATTTTTAACAAATCTCATAAAAAAAAAATTAATCTCAACAAAAGAATTATTTGAATCAAGGGCATTAACTTATTTACACTTGGGTTGATGAATTTTGAAAAACATGATTAAAGAGATAAAGTTATAATTTCTAAAAATCTTCCCAAATCTTTCTAAATAAATAAATAAAACTTAGTATTAAATTTTAGTGGGTAAAAATTGAAAATCATGGGAAGATAATTGCCTAACTTGAAAAGTAAAAAAGTGAAAATGTATTTTTTACAATTGGTTATTAGATTTTGATAGGTAAAAGTTGGTAAAATTTTGTATAATTTAACCAATATAATAGGGAGGGCATAAATGTAATTTCAATTATAGGTTTTTTCATATATACGTTTAGCATATGTGCTTTCGAAAACTATTTTCGAACTCTGTAATCCAAATAGTAGAAATTTTGAAAACAATATTTTTATGTTTTCATTATATTTAGGTTTTAAATTTATTTTAAAATGCAAAATTATATTAAAAAAGATAAAAAAAAAACTTTAATAAATATATTATTTCATGTTATAAACTCAATTTATTTTTGTTAAATTAAAATATGTATAATATAATATATTATAGATTACATGATATTTAAAATAATAATTATACAAAATTTATAACAAAAAAATATGTTCATAAATTAATTAATAATGGTTTATATTCAACCTAACATTTAGTTTTGCACCTACAACTAGTTTCATGATCTATAAATATATTATAAAACACATTTTGAACAATTTTTTAAATTGGAATCTAATTTCTAAATATGCTACCATACACATATTTGAAAACATAAAATACAACTATGTTTTTATTGAATCTCTTGTTTTCAAAATTCAGTTTTTAAATTTTCTACCAAACAGGTCTATAGTTTTTGAAAATGGACCTCTTATCCAAAGTTCAAAATATTTTGGGAAAATTGTGGTTGGTAACTAAAAAGAAAATGCCAAAACGAAAAATGTCACAAAACTTTCAATATTCAGATTTACAGCTACTGCATTTATAGGAGATGAGAGTGAAAACTTCTCTTCTCATTTATATCCCTGATATACTTGTATATTCTTTGTCAACACATTTAACGGTAAATTGGTTACAAAAAAAAATCTTCCAGCACCCATATCTGAAAATGTGTCTCCCACTCCTAGATTCATGTATGTAAAATATCGTTTAGATTCACTTTTAAATCTTAAATTATCTATTCAACTTTAAATACAATTACCTATTTTTAAACATCATATCCTGATTTTTTTTCATCTTTCATAATTCAATCTCGAGTTTTAAACATTTTGTCGCCCCCTGATTTAATTGATTTTGTCAAAAAATGGCTTCATATCGTATTATGGTTGCTTTCAATAGCATAGGGGATGACAAAAACATCTACAAAACTTCTAAAATCCCAGAAAAGTTTGCAGCAAGTCCTTTTAAAAGCCTCTTCATATCTTTCACCCAAGTTATTTTGCAAAGTGGCCATAATTCCACTTTTGCAATATAATATTATCTTAAGGGAGCCTTCCTCTCTTAGATGGTGGCATGAAATAATCATCCTTCTTAATCATAAATAAGACAAGTTCAAAGGGTTATACAATATTATATACATGTTATTCTAAAATCAAAGTTATACATTGATAATTCTCATTTATGAGGATTATTTAACCCTAAAACGAGCAAGATAAAAATAATGTTTATGAGATAAATTCATGAAAGCTTGTCGGAGTATTGAAAAAGAGGAAAGAAGTTGAAAAGAAAATGGAAATTAAGCTAATTTGTTATTTTTTGTGTAGGTTTGGAGCAAGTACAAAAATGCAATTGCATTCCATTTTGGAAATGCAATTGCATTTCGGGAAAACAAGTTTGTTGTTGTAGGTTTGGAGCAAGTATGAAATGCAATTGCATTTTTGTGGGAAAACAAGATAATGAACAAAGGGAAAAATGCAATTGCATTCTGTTGGAAATAATAATTCGTTGTGTATAAGAACTGAGTAACACTAGCAAATTTGATTACAACTTAATTAGCAACAATTACAGTGTAAACAATAATATAGACACTGTATGTAATAACAATTTCAAAACTCAAGAATAAAATATAATAAGTAGTCAAGGCACGCTTACAAAGCGCTATTCTGAAGACAATTATTCGCTCTGCACGGGTTGCAAGCAGGCTACAGCGATCGTCTCAGCAGGATACAATGACTAACTCCGATAGAACAGCAACCTTGAACTACTCGGATCTGGCAGAACTCTTGGATACTTGCTCTCAACTTGACTCAAGATTAAAGAAAAGAAAGAGAGGAGAGAAGAACTCTTCAATTGGAATGAGATATTCCAAAATGGAATGAGATACTTCAAATGAAGAAACAAGTTGCTATTTATAGGCTAGCAACTTAGTAACTCTCCAAAAATAAAATTAATATAAACAATATGAAACATACATAAAAAGTAACTCAATTGTGTAGTTACTTGTAAAAATTCAAACATAACTCACAAATTTAACTTTTAAGTTAAATTTGTAAAAGAAACATCAACACTTTTTGATGTGTTGATGTTTCAAACCATTTTGAAACCTTTGAGTTTCAAGTAAAGTAACAACAACATAAATGAAACATCAATTCATTTTTGATGTTTCAAACCAACACTTTCTTTCACAATTTACTATAAAATCCAACACATTCAACTTTTGAAATGCAATTACATTTTCTAGAAAATCTTGAAACTGCGAAAATCACTGAAAAACACCAAAATTCATGGAGTTTATTCGATTTTTAGGAGATTTTTCAGCCCAAACTCATGCCCAAACCTTGACCCATGATTGAAGGAGCACAAAGATGGAAACCTTAGCCCTCAATACCTATAAAAATGGGGAAAGCGAAGCAAAACGTGGCCGAGTTTTTTCTGCTCGCCCACAGTTCGTAGTTCAGCATTTTTCTGTCTTTTTTACCGTCGTTTGCTCTTCATCCTAGCTCTGTAATTTCTGAGGTTGATCCCTCCTCAACGAAAATTAGAAGAGGTGAAGATCCATTTGTCTTTGAATGGGTATTTGAATCGATTAAGCAAGGAAGCTACTGGTTTATAGTTGTGTTGAATTCCAGAATTGTTCTTCTGTTTTATTTTTGTTCATGTTATTTCTATAGCCAGCCTTTGTGTAATTTTTATTTTGCAAGTTGTTGAATATGAGTTAGTTTCTTATTCCTCTGATTCAGTTCTCTTCTTCAATAAGAATAGTTTTCTCTTGAGGTTTATATTTCTACAAGAATCTGAATTTCATTTAAAGGTTGTTTTCGTCCTTGAATTTTTATGAGTACTGTTGAAGTTGTTGGATTAATCTTATTCAAGTATTTTCTCAGTAAAAATCAGTTGGGTTGTTTAGTTTTTAAATTTCTCTTTTCTGTTTAGTCATTTGTGAATTATGAGTTTTATAACAATTAAATTGTTGATTTTCATTTCCTCCATACTGAGCTAATTCCTTCTTTGGGATTCAAGCATGTGAATGCCCTAAAGATAGGAATAAATGCCTAATTGTGAGAGCAACCTTTCTTCCTCTATAGCTTGTTTGCTTTTATTGATTTTAATGTTTATTATTAGTCTAGTTGATCGCCTAGATTAGTATATAAAAATTGAGTCTAATTCTGAAAAGATTAGATAAAATTTGGTTTTTATAAAAGCAATAAAGGAAAATAGCCTAGACATAGGAATTTGTTTGATCCTAGACATAGGGCAAAACCTTTAAAACCAAAAAAAAATGTGTTTCAAAATTAACAAAGTTCGTACTAGCCATAGAAATATCGGTTTAATCGCTTAGCCTCCTAAAGATACTTCATAGAAGGTCGAATAGGTGTTCAATTCGGTTTACAAAGCTTAAGTGTTGAGTCAAAGGATTGCAATTGCAATTAGGCCGCAATTTCTTTCAATGGAGCAAAAACACGTTTGAATCCCTCTTTTGTCATTTTCATTTCTTCTTTTCAAAAACAACCAAAATCATCCAACTTATTGTTTTACATTGGTTACCCACAATTGCAATTTGAAAACGTCTTTGCTTATTCTCTTGAATTTTGTTGTATCCGTTCCCTATGGGATTGATACTCTGGAATACTTCCAGTTTTATATTATTTGCATTGACAGTGTGCACTTGCACTGAACTAAAGCTTTGTTTTAATTTACAAATATTTTCTTTAAGCCCCACGTTTCAGTTTGATCATACATAGATAACTACAATCAACGATCAAGAACTCCCACACCCAATGACAATGTGTATATAATAACATATACAATAACAACGTGCACAAACATATGATCAATATCTTTATATATGTGAATATACCATACTTATCCAATATACTAGAGTATACAAGACATGGGTCAATACAAAGAATAACCACAATCACATTGAACATACATGCACACGTTAGTGTTTATATACAACAAATATATACGATCATCACCTTGTCCCCATCATCTTCTTCAACAGTAGCCTCCTTTTTGGACTTCCCCTCAGCTTTGGCCTTTCCCTTTTGTCTTATCTTGTTCGTTGATTCTTTCTTAGCAATGACCGGTACAATTCACTCATAAAGTACATTTATATATTGGCAGTACTGATTAGAATATTATCTCAATTACATACCTTTTTAACACTTGAAACCTTTGTCTTCTTATTTGTTGAGGTTTGATCACCACTCTCAGAGGTTGAATAGTATCGTGTCACAAAGTCATCACCTTCATCATCGTTTATTGGATTTAGAACTAGCCCCCTTGAAGCTTTCGCTCATCCAGCGTCATCCTTACCCAATATTAAGCTTTAGTAAAACAATATCCAATGTTAGACTATGGAGCAGGAAGTACAATGACTTACCTCACTGTTTTCCAGATTTTTCATCTATTCCTTACTTCTTTTTATTTTTAGCTTTTAATTTAGTTATTTCCTTTTTTTCTTTTCCTGCTCCCCTGTCAGCCTTACCAGTATTTGGTTCCTTCATCTTAGGTTTCGGAGCACTCATCACTTCTCTATATGATTCTCCTGTCTTTATATACACATATACATCTTAAAGCTAAAGCGAAAACAACAAAATCAATAACATTCACAAATGCAAATTACCTCATCTTCGCTACCCACTCGTATTGAAGACGTTTCTTTCTTATGTTTCTTACTTGGAGGACCCTCCATAGCCTGTAACCGTGCACTCGCTAACGCGAGCTTGTTGAGGACTCGTCAAATTACAATTTATAAACCAATCCTAAGCTACTTGTAGCATTGAGTGGACCAGGTCGATCTCAAGAACCAAATATTAATTTCTCAAGTTAAATTTGCAAAGGAGAAAACAAATAAAAAGGGGGGTTTTGAGTTTTTGCAAATAAAATGAAATATAAGAAAATAAAAATAAAGATAGATCAAATCTTACCAAATTCTAATTCAAAGGCATGGTTTTATCCAATTGCAAAATTGATCATTGGCACACAAAGCGTTTTAACTTAATTATGCAAGCACGTAGTCAACTTATTAGGAAACTCCAAAAAGTAACAAATTCCCTAAAGTCATTAACTCTAACAAACGTCAAAGTTAATACTAATTACCTAAACAATTTTGACGAAATTGTTCAAAATTATTTAGATAAAAGTATTAAGTGCTTTGGAAAGACTAAGACAACCAATTAGATAAAATAACTTTAATCTAATCAAGATGCTTTTTTAATTCCTAGAATTAAACATGCAAGCTATGCAATTATGGAAACCCATAAAACACACACATGTAATAATCTTTGCGCTACAAGGTTCAATCAGCATGACAATTACGGATCATGCATCACAACTAGCAATCAAGTATATAAAGCGATTGAGGTGTCAATTCAATAAAAAAATACAAGCTCATAAAATAAACAAGGAATCAAAGAATACTTGCAATTATAAGAAAACTACATTAAAATACAAGTCTCACAACATTGCAATTGGTTGCAACCGACCTATGAATTGGAACACTTACCTTAGCCGCTCATTGTGATGATGTAGCCAAGGTTCGTCATTGGTTCAATATAGTGCCAAAAGAAAAGTAAAGGAAAAGGTAGAAAAACTCTAAAAACTATTGTCTAGAAAAATTACACTCGGAGAAACAACCCCCTATAGCTGTCCAAAAGAAGGTTTAAATAGCCTTGAAGTAGACAACTTGCACAAGCAAGAAACCCTAAATTCTAGAAAGATATTTTTCCAAAACAATTAAGGAATAATATTCAAAATAAAATAAAATAAAGTAAATAATTTTCTATCTTGCAAAATGTTGAAA
This sequence comes from Trichosanthes truncata, assembly GCA_033996785.1. Taxonomy (NCBI): domain Eukaryota; kingdom Viridiplantae; phylum Streptophyta; class Magnoliopsida; order Cucurbitales; family Cucurbitaceae; genus Trichosanthes; species Trichosanthes truncata. Next base: position 5,657,186 of record JAWPNB010000004.1, read on the forward strand.
AATACATCCAAAAATCAAAAGTTCTTTCCTAAATTCTCAAAACGATTATAGAAGGTTGCAAATAAGGAAAATTTCTCGATTGCACAGTCTTCAGTATTTTTCCATAACTTATTTTCTATATCTTGGATCGACATGATCTTTATATGGCTGGAAAGATATTTCAGAGAGCTTTAAAATGGTATCTAAGTTGACTATAGTCCCAAACATGATCAACAAGATAATAGGAATGGAAGTTGGCACAAATCATTCTAGGATACGATAGTTTTCCAATAGGAGCAGTAATCACTCAAAATGTTCTAACTTGCACAATACTTAGTAGAATGTAATGAGTCTTATACCGTTGTAAATATAATTCAATAAGCTTCGATTTGACACCAAAATTGAATATATTTGTGTTACAAAATATCATGATATGATCGGTTAAAGTTGGTATAGAAATTATGTTGCTCGAATCACCTTCGATTTGGTCCGAATTAACTCCGAAATGTTGCAAACTCTCCAAAACATGCGAATTGCTTGAATCCCTAAATAATAATAATAAAACACATAAAATCCTTCTAACTAACAAGAAATAAGTGTGATTAAATAGGACTTTATAGGTCCTATCACTCTCTCTCATCCTTTCTTTTACTATCATTGGGAAAAGATGAATGGGTTATTAAAGAAGCGAATAAACCGTATAATATGGATGTTACTGTAGAATCTAAAATCGTTATTTAAATCGTAATCGTAATCTATTTAAATCGTAATCTCTAACTCGTCGATAAACAACACCCTGAGACGAAGTATCCCCGATGGAGATGTAAACAGAGATTTACATACTTTCGTTTTATGCTTCTGGTGTAGCCGACTGACAGCTCCTCAGACGAAGTATCCCCATCGTAGAAGAAAACAGAGATATATATAGAGTTGAGATAAATGTAGAGGGAGAAGGAGATATAGAAGGAGATCAAAGGTTTCGAATCATAGAAATGAGAAGTTTAAGGTTGAAGAAGATGTAGAGACAGACGGAGATGTAGAAGACGTACAGCCAAATGGAGGTGTGTACAGAGTTCTGGGGAGGGTTTTGAATCATGGAAGGTTGAAGGAGATGTAGAGGTAGACGAAGATGTAGAAGTTTAAGGGTTTACATGTATATTCAACTTTTATATATTTGTTGGAAGTTGGGAGATTTTCAAATTGCACATTTAATGGTTGCAGGTAATCATTTCTCTTGGTTTAAACATTTTTTCGTCGATACACTCAACATGCATCAATCAAAGTTAATTGATTTATGGGTTTAGGATACCAACTATCCAAACTCTTTCCTCAATTCTAATAGTCAAATTAAACCTTCCATGGGTTAGGGATTTAGGGTATGTATTCACATATACATCATATGATACCCTTACCTATACGTAGCTATAAGTGTCAATACGGATATACACGCACATTAGATGTTATTATGACAACATTGTTTTCAGTTTGTTCATTCCATGATATCGCACATTAGATGTTAATTGTTGTTAATGTTACAGATCATGTTTTAACACTAATTTGAATCAATGTAAATAATTTCAATTTACGTATTTGTTATTTTTGTTGTTGCAGCTATTTCTATCTCTTCCTTAATAATCTCCTTTTTTTTAGCCTCTTTATAGTTGAGTTAAAAGTGAAAATATGCTTTAAGGGTATTTTCGTTCATCACAATTTTAATATTTCTTTTAAAATTCTTGTTTAGCTATTTTTCCAAACTTTAATGAATTTAGCCATTTTTTGAGCTTTACCATTTAATTTAGTCATTTATCTTGTTGCCACGTGCCTATAATGCGGATTGGCCAACGTCCTCGAAAAGGAAAATTTTAAAAGTAGTCACCACCAATCTTTTTTATGGTGTGATTAGGCATCAAAATAAAATAAAACAAGTTTTTTTTTAAAAGAACAAAAAGGTGTATGCGAAAACCAGTTTTGAGCTTGGGAGTTGTTTGTGTATGGGGAAGATGTTTAGCACCCCACAACACCTATTAAAAACAGTGACCAAATTTTATCTTGAATCGAAAAAGGTCTTAAAAGAAAGGCTGATTTAGGAAAAAAGAAGATTTTAAAATAATGTCTTATTTTACCCCTAATTTCTCCAATATTTGAAGTCATGATCACATAAAATAAGAGAAAAAAATCTATCAATTTGACTATACTAGAATCATTAACAAAACTCAGGGAAAATTCTTCACCTCAAGAATATGAAAAAATTTTACAATTTCTTAACTCCGTCATAGGATAGCCTCAAAGAAAAGTTTAAAAATAAAAAAAATTTATTTTAATTAAATTCATTTTTTCTTGGGATAAAAAACTCAAACTCCCAAAGATAATGATCTCTCATCTCAAGAATTCTAGAAAATCAGATTCCCAAATATTTCTAGATTTCATTGTAGGATTTTTTTTAATACGAAAAAAAGCATATTGAAAATCACTTTTTAAGAAAAAGATTAGAAAACTTTTGAAATAACACTTTGGTTATAAAAACTTTTATAAACTCAAAAAGAGTAATTTTAAAGATTTGAAAATAATTTTTAATAAGAGAAAAAGTTTTAGAAAAAAATATTTGAAATCATGAATGATAATCAAGACAACCAAATTCAAACATGATAAATGAATTCAATTTGAAGCCAAATTAGGGATAGCATAATAAATTATTCATAGTAGATAAGCAAACAAGTAACATATACAAGCATGTTAACAAAATTAGGAAAACATATTGGAATCGATCTAGGACTTCTAAAGAATCGGCTCCTCACCTCAAGAAAACTAGAAAATTGGACTTCCAAATATTTCTAGATTCCATCGTCGGATAGTTTTTTTTAATAAAAAAAATATATAGAAGATTAACAAAATACTTCCTAACATGACATCAATGTAACAAAATAATAACATGGTCAATTAAGAAAATGTCACACTTAAACCACAGAAAAAATACCAAATAGAGAACATGCCAAAAAAATTGATTAGATGCAATAAAATAAAGTAGATGAATAAAAATGAACAAGAAATCTATCATGTTTGGTAGACAATATGGATTATATTTTATATTTTCAAATTTACTGAGTAAGTGATCAAACTTTGACAAAATAGAAAAGTAAAATAAACAAAAAAGAAAATAAATCAAAAAAGAAAAAAAAAAAAGAAGTACGTGACTTAAATTTTTTAAAAAAAAAAAGAACAAAGAAAAAAAAAGTGTCATTGCACTGCATTGACGCGACAACACAACATATAAAAAAAAGAAAAGAAAAAAATAAAAGAAAGAAAGCTAGCCACGTAAAGGAAAGATAATTTGAAAAACAATAAATAAAAAAAACTTTAATAAAAACTATACTTTTTTTTAACTATTTACTTACTGGACTTTTTTTTTATTATTATTTTTTATGTTTAAACTTATTATAAAAATATTGTAGTTTTCAAACTATTTATTAGAATATTGTTGTTTTAATGAGGTGGCAGACCACCCATAAACGGCAGATGATTGTCTTTTCAAGAGACGACCATCTACCTATCCATTAAGAGACGACTATCCTTCGCATCTTATGCAAAATCCGAGACATGGTCGTCTCTTGAGAGATGACCATCATTGAACCATCCAATTTTTTTCTTTTTAGGATTTTTGTTGATTCTTTTAAAAAAAAATGATAGTTTTTTTTTTCCTTTCTAATTTTCTTGATTCATTTTTCTTTTTTCATAATAGTATTTTAAACCATTTTTCTTAATTATTCATTTTTTAGCTATTTTAGAATATGAATTTTTTCTTATTTAATTTTAGTGTGTTTACATAAAATACAAATATTTTAATTGCTATGTAATGTATGAATAGTAGATAAAAATATTAAACCAAAGTGAATGTTCACTTTACATATAAGAATTAAAAAAAGTCTAGTATGTGTCACATGGTGGAGGTCGTCGATTATTAGGTGGTTGTCGACGACGACCCTTCGATGCCTGATCTTGTTCCTTTTGTGTTTCCAATTCATCTGATTCTTCTTGTGCTCCAGTAGGGTACGAATAATGATCATGTTCTCCACATCCACGTATGCATCCCCGAGTATGTGATGATGATGAGGGACCAACCTTAGAAGCATAATGTGGTGGTGTATGAAGGTATCGTAAACCAGGAGTCGGTATCATCATCATCAGAGTGGAAGAACCAACACCATCTTGCGTCTGAGTGATGGGAGGTATGTCGTCCGCATCATGGTGAACCTCATCATGATGAACCTCCTCTACTGCAATATCTTCCTGCTGAGCATTGTTCTACTCTCGAGCAAACCTTTTTTCTCTAAGACAAGGTTGAGGAGCAATAAGGATGTTTTACATATAGTGTAGTTGATCCATATTTAGGTCTCCATTGTCGCACAAATTTAGAATCTCTAATTTTTGTGAAAGTTTTTGAATTTGTCTGAAGCACGACCTCTTCAAATGATAAGAAAAATTAGACAATATTTATAAATGAATTTATAAATAAAGTATATATAACTTTAAAATTTAATTGAAACTTGTACCGCTTGACTATAGGACGCTACCTCACAAGTGATGTAGCGTCGAGTAATATTCATATACCAATCAATATAATTTGAAGTCATATGTCCATAGACATCAACTGGAGGAGCATCGGCTACAAAATCTCGACGTGAATGGCATCTCGCTACATATGATGTCAACACGATCGACCAATCTTGTTGTCGAAGATCTATATCATGTAGCTTTGGCTCTATCTGACACTTCTGGGATAGCTTGTTCCATCCCAAATTGTCTCATCACTCTGTTCGACAGATGCCACTCAATAGTATGAAAACATACGAGTTGACTCATTGTAAGCCAAATATCATGACCATTTCTACAATAGTCAGGCAATGTGGGCATGACATTTGTGTACGACACCTAAATCATCTAAATTTCTAAAATATAGACGATTAGTGGCTTGTAAAACAAATCAAAAGTATGTAAGTTCTTTTAGTAAGCACGTACCAAGTTGGGTTTAAGGAGGTCAAACATATATCTGTATTGAACAAGTACATGCATAGAGAACCCAGTGACACAAAATTGGTCTCTCCACCTACATTAATATTAAATTTTAAATTTCAACAAAAGTCATTCAAAAAAAATTAAATTAAATTAGAAATTAGTTGACATACCGAGAACCAAGTGCACGCCCAACTAATGCAACATCATTGATGTGGCCACCCTAGAGTTGTAGAAGAATCATAGGCCCAGCAATCTCGCGAGCATCTGATCGAGTCGCCTTACAAAGCTGCATATATAACTAGGCTAGACAAGCTCCACCTTAAGCATATCTTCCTATAACTCCAAAGTCTGATAGAAGTGGCAGGAACATTAGGTGCACTTTGTCCCCAGATTTGTCGCAGAATAAGCTCCCACCAAATAGCTGCAAAATGTATGCTCAGGCATACCTCGCTATGGTCACCTCATCATTTAGCCCTAGAAACTGAGATGCTAACCAAGACAAGTTTAATCTGGAGCGCCTTATCTGGTTAGGGCATCGAGTCACCCCGAGCAATCACTGACAGGTCAGCCTCCAATCATAAGTCATCGTTCCAGTGATAGACTTGCTGTCCACTTGTAATCCAAGCAAAACTACTACATTCTGTAGAGTAACAGTGAACTCCCCCCCCCCCCCCCCCCCCACAGGCATGTGAAACGTATGTGTTTTCAGCCTCCACCTCTCTACGGGGTAGTAATGAAGTGCCAGTCTAATTGAATGAATCATAATATGGCCACCCCATCTAACCCTACTGAATGAAGATAAGGCAATATATGGCAGTGGAGTGGGATGTTGCGAGAGACAACTGCTTCTCAGCTTCTACAGTGTAGCTCTTCTAAATTTCGATCTTGCCAAACAAGCTTTGATCGATGGGACTATTGAGCATATAAAATTGAGGGATCAATTGGCCGTGGGTTGATATTTATAACCTAAAAAATCAACAAATTGAAATTCAATTCATATTGAATATAAATAACAAATTTAACATAAACTTATAAATTAAAGAAATAAAAAAACAACAAATTGAATTTAAACTTTGCCATGAAGTACCAAATGACAACAAAAGTCAACAAAGAAATATAACTTATGTCATTAAGAACAAAAATTAAAACAAACGACAATAAAAAAAAACAACAAAAGACGACAAAAAAAATTACAAAGGTGCATCTTTTTGTCTCGAAGGACAACTCCTTTGTTTGTGACCCTATTGATTGCACAGCCCACAACGTTGTTGAGTACTTGGCTCTCTCCAGTCCATTTCATTGTGGTAGCGAGAACTCTTTGGTTTACCAAGTTCTCTCAACAACTTTGGGTTAGCATACAGAACATGCATGTTAGGAGGTGTGATCCAATAATCTTCATATAGGATCGGTTGAAATTGAGGAGAATAGCATGCAATGTATGTTGAAAGCTTATAAGTGTCCTCAATGAAATCTTTAAAGTTCAACTTCAGGTGCGAGCAAACAACCATAAAATGTGAGCATGGAATGCCACAGGATTGCCACTTATTGCAAGAACAATAATGGACTGAACCATTTTCTCCTCTAATTAACCTCAAAGATTGAATATTTCCTTATTTGACATTGAAGTAATGAAGTCCATTTTTACGTGAAATACACCAGTTTCTCGATCATAGGACACCACTTCATGCTTATTGGATCGTGATTCCCACTTCACAATCTTATCGAGAGCATACCTGATATATATTTCATTTAGTATGATGATTATATTGAAATAAGGTAATTTGACTAATATGAAAATACATTGCGTAATTACCTAGTATATTTCTCTCGTTGCTCTAAAGTGGTTCTTATTTCTGCTTTGCTCTTCTCAAAATACTCTACAGACTTATAGAATGTAAGTTGAGCAAGTGCAGTAATTGGCAGCATATGACCTCATTTGAGAACTTTATTTACGCTCTCTGCCAAGTTAGTGGTCATCCACCCATATCTAAACCTTCCATCTTACGATTGAGTCCATTTTTCAATACTAATGTTGTTGAAAAAGCTCATACAAGATCTGTTCATTGATTTAATCTCTTCAACAACTTTGTTGTACTTTTGAACTTGGTGTTGACAACCAGCACGATAAACCAAGTTTTTCAACTTTCGACACTTAAGTATTGAAGTTGCTGGCAATGTGTCGTAAGAAAAACCTGTGATGAGAGTTACCATCCGTCCAACCATTTTGTGGAGTGTTAACAATAGAAATTATACCACCATGTCAGTCTGAAATCAAACATACCTCTTTCTGCTTAACAATTTGTCTGAGGTGTTTCAAAAACTAACCCTAAGTTTTGCGACACTCCTCGTCCACAACGGCAAATGCAAGTGGAAGCAATTTTCCATTAGAGTTAATTACTGTTGCAATTAATACCTTCCCTCTATATTTTCCATACATGTGAGTACCATCAACTTGAATTATGGGTCGACATTTTTTGAAAGCCTCGATGCAAGAACCAAAAGCCCAAAACACCGAAGTAAGGATGGCATATCCTGCAATTTCACCAAAATATTTTACTTTTCACTCTACACATGTGTCGAGATTGGTATGCTTCACCATGTACCTCCACTTGGGCAAAAGCTTATATGAATCATCCCAATCACCAAACACTCTGATCAAAGCCTTCATTTTTCCCTCCCACACCCTCTGATAGGGAATGTGGTACCCATACTTTTCTTTTATGTCAATTTATAATTTTAATACACTAACAAAAGACTTATTTTTCACAGTTTCACAGACTTTTATGTCAATCATTGTAGAATCCAACTGCACATGACTCTAATTTTGAAGGGAATAATTGAATTAAACCCACAGTGGAAGCATTGGAATCGACTTTGATTTTATTTTAGAATTAAACAAAAAAACATTTTAGGCTAAACCAAACATACCTTTGAGATAAATATGGAGATATTTCTGGCAGATTTTTATCTCCTCCACAAAGTCTTCCTGGCTATGACTCGAACACAGGACCAAGGCTTGTGGGAGCCTCTTGAAAGAAAATTCACAAGGGATTGGAGAGGAAGAGATCTAGAGAGAATTTTCTAATTCTCTATTGAGGAGATGTGTGTTATGTCTAATGACTCAACCTAAGGAACTTATTTATAGAGACCAAGAGCAAATCTTTGCCATAATTAAAATATTATATTTTGATATCTAATATATTAAAATATATCTTATACTTATTTGAATCTCATTCAAATCTCCTACGATATTTATTTATTTGAATCTTATTCAAATTTTATAAATATCTTTTATTTAATGTACCTAATATACATTAATTATTTTAATATTTAATGTATCAAATACAATAAATATATTTTTCTCTTTTATATTAAATATATACAATATATTAAATATTAATTTGAACATTTCAAATTTTAATATTTAATGTATCAAATACAATAAATATATTTTCCTCTTTTATATTAAATATATATAATATATTAAATATTAATTTGAACATTTCAAATTTTAATATTTAATGTATCAAATACAATAAATATATTTTCCTCTTTTATATTTAATATATCTAATATATTAAATATTAATTTGAACATTTCAAATTTTAATATTTAATGTATCAAATACAATAAATATATTTTCCTCTTTTATATTTAATATATCTAATATATTAAATATTAATTTGAACATTTCAAAACTTTCCTTCAACTAAATTGATCTTTGTAGTATTATTATGAGCTAACAATGGGACCTTATGGACTTACAAATTATAAGCTCTAATGATACAAAATCAATTAATTAAACTCTTTAATTAATTAATTTTCATTCATTAACTATAGGTCACTTCACTATTGTAACGACCCCAAAACTTCAACTAAGATAGGGGACATTACTAAACTTATAACTATTAAGCTGTAGGAATTTCGGCAGCATAACGATGTAACTATGATTTACCCAAAAATTCCCAGTACCTGTTAGACAAGAATTCATACTTCCATAACCAGATAACCAGATAGTCATCCCAAACTCCAATCAGATAACTACTAAAAGTTCAGGATCCCTCGAGAACACGAATCGAAATCAACAAAACTTCCTAAGTCTTTTCCAATACAACGCAAAAATGTTTAATCAAGAAGAAAATAAGGAAACCTAGCAGACTTATTATAAGTTCCGTCGCAAAAGTAAATTACCAAAAAAAAAAAACAACTCAACTCTACTGAGAGAAATGTAACCCACCAATAACTCTCTAACCTCATAAAGTAAGCCTCACAACCTATGTTTCAAACTATCTAAAAGTTTAATAGTCAATTCCAAAGAGGAAAAGAACAACAATACTGAAACCATAATCTCAAGACAATTATAACTATACTTCTATTGCACTAAACGCAACAAGACGACTACTTTAAGGATAAATATTCAACTATGATCTTTCTCCTCTCATGCCTCCTCTTCAGCATCACCAGGGTCGTAGCATACGTCATCACCTGCAAAATTTGGTAGTGAGTCAGTACATAACACGTACTGGTAAGTAGCTCACACCTGAAGGGCCACCAATCAGCATACAAAGCAAAACAACATGCTTACAAATATCATGCTTTCCTTCACAAACTAGACATACAACTCACACAAACATTACATGCAACATGCTTATATCACTGGGTTATACTCACAAATGTACCTTGTTTATCTCATGCATATGGAATCACTACCCAAGCTCGTCATACTCACTCAAACGTCACCGAGTCACTTAAACCACTCATGTTTAGCCCTCACAAGCTACCTGAGACTAATCCTTTCGAGACCCACCGACCCTTGACCATTTTTACCTAGGGCCTCAACGACTCTCTACGGTGCTCAACGTTCGACCCTTGACCATTTTTACCAAAGGCCTCGAACTGTGCATCGCCCTTTGACCATTTTTACTCAAGGCACAACGATGACTTAACCACATCGACCCTTGGCCATTTTTACCCGAGGCCTCGATGTTTTCTCTAGATTTAACGGTGACATACTACCCCTTGACCATTTTTACCCGAGGCACGCTAGTACTCACTTCACTTTCTTTTATCCCATACAAGGTTCACTAACCCACTCATTCATACTAGAATCCATAAATCCTACGCATCATGCTTCTAGCTCATGATTACACCAAAGTTACACAAACATCCATAACATGCTTTTGCAACCAATGGCAATAACTCGTGATGCATCGCTAAGTTAAATCGAACTCAACAAGGTAAGATGTTTATCACAAGGGGAACATCGCGACATGAGGTTACCAATTCATCGTAGCATACTAAACACATTCAAAGTCACAGAACAATTCAATGCAATAAAGTCTTCATAAGTAAACAATTAGAACACACAACATGCTAACAAACAACAATCAAACCCAACCGGTAGAATTCTACTTACAACGTTCCTAGGGTATTCCAAGGTATTCCTAAAGAGAACTTTGAGCCCAATCTACGAACGCAAGTTTACAAGAATTAGAAATTAATCTAACGCATGTTATTTTAGTTCAAAGGATTTAAAGACTTGCTGAAACTTATTGGAACTTACTGAACTACTCCAAACGAGCTCGAATTACTGTTGGTTGGTGTTCGAGAGTGTTCCAATCAACCTAAATCTGCAACGCAAGGTTCCTACATATTAGGACCTAAGCCATAACACTTAAAGTGATTTTCGAAAAGTCCAAAACATGATAAAACTTACCCAACAGTGCCAAACTGACTGAAACTCTGCTGTAAATCCCGTTTTTTGACAGTAAATGGCTTCGAATGTGGACCATTCGGAGTCCAAACAAGCTAAAATCGCAAATAAGAGATGCTTAAGGCATGGGTAATCCAAAACTAAAGTCGATTAAGCATGGGTGAGAGACAAACCTTGTCAAACAAGAAGGAATTCGAGTGAGTCTGCTGTAAATCCCGTTTTTGACAGTAAACTGCTTCAAATGTGGGTTGTTTTGAGTCCAAACAAGATAAAATTACAAATCAAAGGTACTTAGGGTATGGGTAATCCAAAAATAACGTCGATTGGGCATGGATATGCAACATACCTCGTCGAAACGAAGGAGAACGCGTGGGTTTCGCATTGCCGACGTTTAGAGGCGGGCCTTTTGCACTGCCATCGTCCGGGGTACTGGGCTGCTGTGCTTTGTCGTTGGAAGGGCTGCCGGAGAAGGGATTTCACGAGGGAGGGGCGGCTGGTTGAGGTCTCACAAAAAGGAGATGGGGGAGAGGTTGTTGACGTGAGGAGGAGGAAGAAGAAAAATTGGGGATTAGGGCTATTTCTTTTCTTTTTTTTTTTTTGCTCAAAAATAAAAGTAAAGAAAGAAAAAAAATCCTTCTTTCATACATAACAAAAATGCTCATTATCTAAAACAAATAAAAGATTTAGGATCAAATCTTTGGGTAAAAACGAGTTTCCAAAGATTAAGAGATTTGATCTAATTCGAAATTCTTTATCTAAAGTTATAAAAACTTAATTACTTAAATCTACCCACTAAATTCTGATACTCTTCGACTCGACTTTGAACAAAGAATTTAAACGTTCACCACAAATACAAACATAAGATGAAAATTAATTGTACCTGAAGTTGCAGGGCGTCACAACTATAGACCTAGAGTTGCACTCTTATACACTGTAGGATAAGTTGTGTCCATAGATATAATCACTATATGCAAGTTGATTATTCACGAGTTGTTTGTAATTACAGCTGGGTCAAAAGTCTGTTTTACCCTATAATTACATCTTGCACCTTAAGTACCACTGATCCTCTAATGAACGATCTATTTATAATATAATTATAAACTAAGTCCCTCTCTGGCCAATGAGAGGGTGTGTGGCCCCATTGTTCAAGTCCCGAAATCAGCACTTAAGGAAATTACTCATCTATTTACCCTATATGAGAATGAGTGAATTCCATCTTGTGAGATTATGTTCCAAGCTCCCTATTTGGTCAAATCCCCAAAATGGTAGGCATATTAAATCAGTTACGAAAGTCACTCTCACCCATGCAAATCAAAGGACAAGCTCTCATAGGCAGGAGTTCATAACTCACTCAGGATTAGGATCGAGTCGCATATGATCATACTTATGAAATATTAATCTTCTCAATTAACAAATTTATAAAGAGAGATTAAATATTTCGTGGTCCAGTCTAATACAAACTCATTGTATAAGATACCCTCAATCATATGTCTCCACATGAACGATTTGGATCAAATCAATTGTAACTATTACAAAGTGGACTGTATCAATAGTATTGTATCAATAGTGTTACCAGGATAAGGCATCCAACTTTATCCATATACTTGACCCTTTAGGTTATTTCTTGAACATGATCCTCTCAAATGTCAACCACATACTGTTCAAGATTACACTAATAACCTTGGAATTTTCATATAATAGATAATATTATATTACAAATAAAATAATCAAAATTATTATTAATTATTAAATAAATCATTAATTACCAGACTTTAGGGCATAAATCCCAAAAAACTTAATTCTGAATAAAAACAGATATGTTGCTCACCATATTGAGTTATCTCGAAAAAGCCATGAGATTTTTTTTTATGGTACGAAGTCGCCATCTATAACCAACTTCCCATTTTGACATCGTGCTACCCATATCGCAGATGTTGACTACACAACCTCGTATGGTTGTGTGAATTCGAGACATGGTCGTCTCTTGAAGAAACTACCATCTTTAAACTTGTTTTGATTCCATTTTTCTTATTTACGCACATTTCACTTCACTTTTTTTTTCTTCTTGTTTGCTCTTCATTTTTTCTTTTTTTAGCAAATAGAACTTAAGAGAGCTTAGAAGAAGATAAAAAAAAGAAAAAAGAAAAATGGTAGATATGTAGGAGAGCTAAATGAAAAAAAAATGTAGCACCAAACAAAATAAAAAAAGATCTATAGCATGATGCATATAAAGATAGTAAAAAATACAGGTATTTTGGATCAATATTGTATTTTAAAGAAAGAATTAGAAAAAGCCAACTCATTTAAAACTATTTAGGAAAACTGTGCCTTTTTTTTTTTTTTTATCTTTATTGGAATGCATCTCATTCAAGATCTGTGGGACCCACAAAGCTAAACGATAGATTTAAAATTTTGATGGGAAATTGTTTTGTTTGATATTAATGCTTGCAGTTTATTTAAACAAATGGTGTTTTGATATGGTCGGTGCACCTGCACCTTTTTCACCCAACACCTAGGTTCAAAACCTCTCTAGGTTTCACTGATTTAATTTTTTTCTTACTTTTTTTTAGTAGAGTATGCCAAGTTTTATTATTATTATTATTATTATTATTACAGTTTTTTTCCTATATTCTTAACAATTTTGACATTTAAATAAGTATTGCTAATTAAAATTTTCTTTTTTGTAAAATATATATTTTTATTTTTTCTGATTTTTATTTGTAAAATATATTATAGTAGTTAAACTATAATTTAAATACAAAAATAACAATAATTTTTTTAGTTTGTGAGGTGAGGATTCAAATCTTTGACTTCTTGATTATGTCTTAAGGAGTTGAGGTATATGATCATTTGACAAATAACAATTTTTTTTTATTGTTTTTATAAAAGCTGTAGTTTCAAGTTTTCTCTTTATTTAAAAACAATCACTATTAAAAAAATATTTTATAATTTTTATTTAATACTATAATAATTAAATTATAATTTAGATACTACTATAATTTTTATTTAATACTCTAATAATTAAAATAAATAAATTTTTTAGTTAAAAAACATGTGAGGTGAGTATGACCTCTTGGTCGAGAGTATATGTCTTGATCTAAAATTATAACTTTTATAAAGAATAAAAAAATTAAAATGATTGTTATTTCCATATTTAAATTATAATTTAACTATTATAGAAGTAAATTAAAATCATAAAATGAATTAATATATTAATTATAGTTTTTTTTTATAATAGCGATTGTTTTTAAATAAAGAAAAAATATGAAATTATAGCCTTTATAAAAATTAAAAATTAAAAAAATATTATTATTTGACAACCTAAGCATAATTTAACTGATTTAGACATATATCCTCGATCAAGAGGTCAAAAATTTGAATCTCTATCTCACATGTTGTTGAATTAAAAAAGTATTTGTTATGTTAATATTTAAATTAGGATTTAATTATTATAATATTTTATAAAAATTATAAAATGTCTTGATATCTTAATTACAGTTTTTTTTTTAACTAATTTTTTTTTAATAAATAAAGTGTTTAAATTAGTAATACTTATTTAAATTTAAGGGGGCGTTTGGCCCATGGAGAAGAAGTTGGGGGGAGTGGACAAATTAAGTCCACTCCCCGTTTGGCCCACAGGTTTGCATAACCCGGAATTAATTTTGCAACTCCCCGGATTTCAACAGTAAATCACTGTTGAAATCCGCACACAACCCCATGGGACATCATGGCATTCGCAACCTTTTCGTATTCTCTCATCTTCGATATTCTCTCATCTTCTCTCTTCTCTCTCATGCGAGGTATGTCTTCTTCTACTTCCTCTTCTCATACCTTTGGCGAAAGCTTCGTATTGTTTGCTTCGTATCGTCTTTCCTCTTCATCGTTATTCTATCTTGGCCGAAGGCCCCCCTCCCATATTTGATCTGTCGATTTCACCATTTTTTTTCCCAACGTTTGAAACCCTAACCATAGATCTGGTTTCTTTCTGTGTAATCGATCGATTCGAAATTTATTTCTGCAATATATGCCGCTCTAACCATAGATCTGTGGTTTTTTTTCCGAATAGATGAAACCCTAAACAAATCCTTTTGTTTTGTGTTTCAGATCTGTGCTAAAATCCACTCACCGCTTCAAACGACCATTGCGTAGAGTCCCTTGCCGCTTTTTCGTTTCTATTTCCTCATCTATAATTTCTTGGCGCCTTTCTTTCGGTCTGTGATGCTGCATGTTCTGTCTGAGTGACCATGGGACGGATCGCTTGGTAGGGGACTTCTACATGAGTTTGAAGCTTGGTGGGTGGGTCTACTCACAACAGGTTCGTTCTCTATCCCTTTTTAAACCGGCCGATGATGAGTACAAACCTCCCTTTATATATATATATATATATATATATATATATATATATATATATATATATATATATATATGAAACTGATTTTGTTAGGGCTTTTCTGATTTTGATTTTGTTTGGGCTTTTGTGATTAATTCCATATCGTGCTATCTGTTCCGTCTTCAATATGTTGAATTGGATTTCAATGCTCTGTCCAGTTATGTGTTCATCTATGTTCTATCTGTGCTATCTGTTCTAATCCCCCCAGTTATGTGATCATCTATGTTTTGTCCTCTGTTTTGGTCTCTGTTTTTGGGTTAAATTAGATTTTAGTCCCCAGTTGTGTGTATACCTATGCTCTGTCATCTGTTTTGCTATTTTTTTTTGGTTAAATTGAATGTTAGTCCCTCGGTTTTGTGTATACCTATGCTCTGTTCTCTACTTTGCTCTCTGTTTTTGGGTTAACAAGAATTTTAGTCCCTCGGGTTTGTGTATACCTATGCTCTGTTCTCTACTTTGCTCTCTGTTTTTGGGTTAACAAGAATTTTAGTCCCTCGTTTTTGTGTATACCTATGCTCTGTTCTCTAATTTGCTCTCTGTTTTTGGGTTAACAAGAATTTTAGTCCCTTGGTTGGGTGTATACCTATGCTCTGTCCCCTGTTTTGCTTTCTGTTTTTTGGTCAATTTGTTCAGTGTAATTCAATTAATCCGAACCATATTTCATGCTTCTTTGTGCTCAGCCCTTTCATATGAAATCTAATTCATATGAATGAATAATCTACCTCTGAGGCCGGTTTACTTCAACTTACTATTAAGTTTAGTAGTACTTACTCCAAGTTAGGTGCCTTTAATGCATTTACAAATATTTTATATGAAATCTAACTTGGTAGGTGTCTTTAATGCATTTAAAATTATTTTATATGAAATCTAACTTGGTAGGTGCCTTTAATGCATTTAAAAATATTATATATATATATATTGTACTTATACTTGTATTAAATGTTGTGTTTTCTCTCAACCACCTCAACTTGAATCCAATTGGTTTTTCTCCCTGCAATCCTGTCTTTTCAATTCCATCTTTTCATACCTCATTTTCCCACTTGTTGAGTTAATTGAATACGGTAGGTGCACTTACCTAGCCATAATATTGCTAACTACCACCTCTCATTTTTTCCTTTATATATGCACTTACATTCTATATCACGATGAGCACAACTCCACTCCACCATAATATTTCTGCATTCCACCGTGAGTATTTCTTAACACGAGTTTCTCTCCTTCCGTCATATACATTATTTCCTATTACATATTATTTCATTGACTAACCAATGTATTGTATCCTATTGTCATAGAGTTGGTCTCATTTCACATCCAGCCACCCTCTCTACCATATCGGTCGAAACCTCGTAGGTAAGGTAATATTGTTTTTCCTGCACGTTTTTTTGGTTTATTCCTTTTAAAATTTAATACTATGTTTCATATCTTCCTCTCGACCTTCTACCACATTTTTGGTTAAATACTCTTCCTTGTGCTGTATTCTTTACAGGGTCGCAAGGAATAGTGGACCCTAGATTGAGGTTCGTTAATTTACAATTAGAAATGATTCTGTTATGTATATACATTATATTTGACACTATTTTTTGATGTAATATTTGGTCATGCTCCCCTTTTTCCAATCAGATTTTTTAATGTATTATTTACATGGCATTTGGGACATTCGTGGCACCATTTGTTCAAACATGGTTTGGACATTATTTATGTACTATTTTTTACACGTAGGAATGTTATTTATTTCTCTTCTACTATCATTTATTAAATATGTTGAAGTTCTACTATTTGCGTTCGTTTAAAAAATCATGTACAATGCATTGTTTCCTAATTCGATACAATAAAAACAAGTCTTCGGAGTCACGTTTGTTTGAAAATAGTATTTTTCGTGAATTTAAATTCAAATTAAGGACCATACGGTAAACAAGTTGAGTTGAAAATATAATCTTTCTTATTTGTCACCCTTGTTAGAAAACACTTGATTTCTTGAAAAGTACTTTTTTTTATGTTAATTGAAAGAATAACCAAGTATATAATGAACTTTGTCTAACAATGTACTTTGAATGAGAAAAAAAAAATCTAACGAAAAATTGCCTAAAATGAATGTTCATTTGTTTTTTCAAGGAGACAATGTTATGTTTATTTATTTTATAACATGTGAAATGTCAAATTTTTTAAAAAAAAACAAAGGTTTTTTCAATCTTCAATTGGAATATTAAGGTCGTGTAAAATTGCAATTTTTTTTTTGGGAGTGCATGTACCTAAATGAAGTCTTGTCAAGTAAGTTATTTTTTTCAAAACAAAAGAACTATTGTTTTGAAAATAAAATTTTCTTTTAAATATCATTCGAATTAAGATCAATATAAAGAGGACTTCTTAAAATTAACTATACTACTTTGGGAAGAAAAAATATTTGATGTAGTTCCTTTACAACCTACACTACATTTTTTGAAAAAAAAAAAAAAAATCTTGTAACCGGTTTATGCTAGTATTTTTCTTGAACATAAATTAAAACTAGTAACTAAAGAAAAAAATACATTAAATAACATAAGTTATTTTGAATCCAAACTATCTTTAAAAAAAAACTCATAATATTTTACTTGAAGTTCAATTCATACTAAGAACGTTCCATATAGAAATGTTATTTTTGTAAATAACCTAAACTATTTTGAAAAAAAACCAAACCATAAAAAATATCAACATCCAAAAACCCTAAAACCCCTAACCCCTAAAAACAACAAACCCTCTAAAAACAACCAACCCTTAAAAAAACCATAAAAAAACCAACCCTCTAAAAACAACAAACCCTTAAAAAAATCATAACCCCAAAAAAACCCTAACTCCCAAAAAATCCCTAACCCCTAAAAACCTCAACCTATAAAAACCCTAAAACCCCTAACCCCTAAAAAAACCAACCCTCTAAAAACAACAAACCCTTAAA
Source organism: Trichosanthes truncata (assembly GCA_033996785.1). Lineage (NCBI taxonomy): Eukaryota > Viridiplantae > Streptophyta > Magnoliopsida > Cucurbitales > Cucurbitaceae > Trichosanthes > Trichosanthes truncata. The sequence goes on from JAWPNB010000004.1 coordinate 5,675,207, forward strand.
CAAATCATAACCCCAAAAAAACCCTAACTCCCAAAAAATCCCTAACCCCTAAAAACCTCAACCTATAAAAACCCTAAAACCCCTAACCCCTAAAAAATTCAACCCTCTAAAAACAACAAACCCTTAAACAAATCATAACCCCAAAAAACCCTAACCCCCAAAAAAACCCTAACCCCTAAAAACCTCAACCTATACAAACCCTAAAACCCCTAACCCTCTAAAAACAACAAACCCTTAAAAAAATCATAACCCCAAAAAATCCCTAACCCCTAAAAACCTCAACCTATAAAAACCCTAAAACCCCTAACCCCTACAAAACCCAACCCTCTAAAAACATGAAACCCTGGAAAAAATCATAACCCCCAAATAACCCTAACCCCCAAAAAAACCTAACTTCTAACCCCTAACCCCTTAAAATACCGTAACCCTTAGATCCTAAAATCCTTGAACACATACACCCTAAATTCTAAACCCTTAATCCAACAATAAATGGTATGAAAAAAAGGAATATGGATTTAATAGTCTACATTCAATTCTCATATTGTAATAGGTGAGCTATTAGCATTTAACTAATTATATCTTCAATTTAGGGTTATGGGGAATTCAAAATTCTATGTCGTATTCCTGGGTCGTAATCCAGGGATTTACACATCGTGGGTTGAATGCCACAAAGAAGTGAACGAATTTAGAGGAGCAGTTCACAAGTCATATGCAACCTATGCGGAAGCAGAGCGTGCATTTAGGCAATATGTAGTGGGGCCAACTGGTAGATCAGATACGTTTGAGTCGACACAAGTTCATCGTACCATACCTTTTACGAATAGCAATCCAGTAGGAAGTTGTAGTAGTATCATGCAATTATTAATAGTATTCATTGGGGGGATGATCGTAATTTATATTATGACAAGGATTTATAACAGTATTTAAGACATACCCATGCAATATATAGTCATGGATGAAATAAAGTGCTGATGATAACTTTTGTGTATCAGGAACAAATAATTGTGCGTTCATTCAACTATGGAAAACCGCGAACTAATTACGATATTGACAGTAATTACGGCCACCCAACGACAAACATTGTTACTGTTAGATCTATTACTTAACGATCATCGTAAGATAGAACACCAATCGCCTTACCTTAGACATCAAATTAGGCAATTAACATTTTTTCGTCTGATCTACGAAAGTGACCTATGTTGTATCGAGAGCACGAGGATGGATAGAAGGTGTTTTTCCATCCTGTGTAGTATGTTGCGAACAACAGGAGGGTTAGAGGCGACCGAATATGTAGATGTGGAGGAGATGGTCGCCATGTTCTTGCACATCCTAGCGCATGATGTTAAGAATCGAATGATTCGTAGACACTTTGCAAGGTCCGGTGAGATGGTGTCTAGACACTTTAACTCTGTACTTAGCGCAGTATTGCGACTTCATGAGATTTTACTAGCGAAATCGGATCCTATCACGAGCTCTTGTACTGATGGAAGGTGGAAGTGGTTTGAGGTACACAAAATTCAGTTTGTCCTTCCATTATGTGGGATTTAGAATGATGTACATAACTCCTGTAATGTATGCATTTGCAATACAGAATTGTTTGGGTGCATTGGATGGCACATACATCAAGGTGAATGTAAGCGCCGCTGATCGACCGAGATATAGAACGCGTAAGGGTGAGATCGCGACAAACGTGCTTGCTGTCTGCTCTCCCAGTGGAGAATTCATTTTTGTAATGCCAGGATGGGAAGGGTCCGCAGCTGATTCTCGAGTTCTTCGAGATGCAATATCAAGACCTAATGGCTTGAAGGTTCCCAAGGGTAATAAACAAGACCAAGTACTATTAAGACATGTTAATCTTTTATGAACACGACTCCCTGGGTCATGTGTTGAATGGTTCACCTTGTACAGGATATTATTATCTTTGTGATGCTGGGTACCCAAATGCAGAGGGATTCCTGGTGTCGTCCAGAGGAGAGCGATACCATCTCTCTGAGTGGCGTGGAGCAGCGAATGCGCCGACTAATCCAAGGGAATTATTTAACATGAAGCATTCATTTGCGAGGAACGTAATCGAGAGGGCCTTCGGAGTGTTGAAAGGTAGATGGGCCATTATGCGGGGAAAATCTTTTTACCCTGTCCAAACCCAATGTCGAACCATAACAGCATGCTGCCTTATCCACAATCTTATCAGTCGAGAGATGGGTTCGAGCACATCGTTGGAAGGATGGGAAGAGGAAGACTCACCTTCAAGTTCATTAAGTGGAGATAATATAAATTTCATTGAAAGTTCTACCGAATGGAGTCAGCGACGAGATGAAATGGCTGAACAAATGTTCGCTGAATGGACACAATCGTGATCATGGAGGATGTTAATTATTATTATTCGACTGTTACTGAACTTCTTGCTTCTAACTTTTTAAATAGTAACTTTATGCTTTTAACCTTTTGAATTATAACTTCTTTGATAATGAACTAAATTTATGTGTTATTATTCTTCCTATCGTACATACTTATTGAGATATAACCCAAACAAAGTGAAATATGTGGCGATCTATACATATGCATGTAGGACAATGGCAGGAGTGGAGAGAATGAAGAAGCACTCATGGACATGGTTCGAGGATGCGAAGTTGGTGGAATGTCTTGTCGCAATTGTCCAAGAGGGATGCTGGAGATCAGACAATGGAGCATTCAGGCCTGGATACCTATCACATCTCCTACGATTGCTAAGGGAAAAAATATCAAACTGCACAATTGAAGCAACAACCACGATAAACTGTAGGGTGAAGAGTCTGAAGAAGCAGTACACAGCCATCTCCGAGATGCTAGGTACCGGGTGTAGTGGGTTCGGGTGGAATGATGAGTTTAAATGTGTGGAGGCTGAGAAAGACGTATTTGACGCATGGGTCAGGGTAAGATTTTTGTTTTATATCGTGCATCTTAGTCACAATATGAAGTACATAAAAAAATATATTTGTTTTGATATGCAGGGTCATCCTGCTGCGAGGGGACTTCGGAATAAGCCATTCCCCCACTTTGACGAACTGGCATTCGTATTTGGGAAAGATCGTGCGACAGGGGCTGGTGCAGAGACCCCTAGTGTCATGGCCTCGAATGTTGCTGAGCAACTGGGAGCAGATGAGGAGATGGACGCATTTCAAGAACCTTATATACCACAGCCCCCTTTGTTTGATGGAGCGAGCAATTTAAATGAGGAAGAAAATCCAGGTACACCTACTAGCCGGATGCAAAGATCAGGCACGACGTCGCGTGGAAGTAAGAGGAAACGTACATCCTACCAATCTGACATGCTAGAAGTCGTACGTACGGCAATGGACATGCAAAGTTGGAGCGTATTGCATCGTGGCCTGTATCGAACTATGCTCTTGAGGATAACCGACGCAAACAAGTCTCAGACATCCTATCTAACTTGACACCAACATTATCCAGACAGGACAGAATCACACTGATGGACATCTTATTTACGGATGTACTTAAGACTGCTAGTTTCTTGTCAGTACCGATGGATGATAAATGGGCTTATTGCATGTACCTTCTTGGAAGGAGGGAATGACCTATCATGCTTCAACTCAGTTTGTGCTCCGAAGATGATAGACTCATATATCTCTTATCACTTATTTTTTTGTTTGTAAGTAACGATGTTATATCATCCGTAACAACTACCCATGTATGGCTTCTATGTTGTAACCATTAGCATAGCCATTCTTGTCTATTCACTATTTTTTGTTATAAGTACTATACATGTTTGACCTTTTTGTTTGAACAATGGAATAGGCTCTTCTTGTGCATTTTAAAATTTTTTGTTATTATTGTCATTTTAAATTACAAAGTCTTATGTCGGATAGAGTGGTACATAACAATTGTAATAGTCTTATGAGTTTATATGTATTGCAAAATTTTCTTTTATTTAAAAAATGTCCAAGACAAATCAACAATTAATGCTAGAGATATTGGGAAAAAAAAAGTTTGGGGGTATTTTGTTTAGTTTTTTTTAAAAAGAAATTTGTAATATATACATAAATTAATACAAATAAAAAATATCAATCTTAGAATTCATGGGAATAAATTGTTAAGAATGAAATTTTGACAAATTGTATGAACAAAACTGTATAGGAAAAAATAATTAGAACCAACTAGAACTTCAGAATTCCAGGTTTAAAAAATCTGCACCCCAAACACAGACTTCAGAACTCCTACTCCCTGCAACTCCTTGCCCCAAACACAGACTTCAGAACTCCAGACTAAACAACTCTGCACCCCAAACACAGACTTTCTAACTCCCCAGACTTTCTAACTCCCTAGACTTCCTAACTCCTACTCCTCCCAACTCCTACTCCCTGCAACTCCTTGTCCTAAACGCCTCCTAAATTCTTTTTAAGAATATGGGAAAAAGCCGCAAGATGATATAATAATTAAAAATGTGATATTATCTTTACTTAAGAAAAGAAAAAGTGTTTAAATTAACCATACTTATTAAAAAAAAATTTAAGAATATGGGGGGAAAACTACAATATGCATGATATAATAATTATATAAAAAAAAATTGATATTATCTTTACTTAAAAAAATTACAATTTATTTTTTTTAAAATTTAAATAAGTATTACTCATTTAAACATTTTTTTAAAATTTCAAAATTGTTAAGAATATAGGAAAAAAACGACTGTAATACATAATAATAATAATAATAATAATAATAATAATAATAATAAAACTTGGCATACTTTACTGAAAAAAAAAGTAAGAAAATAGATAAATTAGTATAACCTGGATAGGATTCAAACCTAGGTGTTGGGGGAAGAAGGTGCAGGCACAATCACTATACCAAAACACCATTTGTTTAAATCAATTGCAAGCATTGATATTAAACAAAACAATTTACCATTAATATTTTAAATCTACCGTTTAGCTCCGTTATTTTCCAAAAGGATGAAGAGACGCATTCCAATAAAGACAAAAAAGTGGCATGATTTTCCTAAATAGTTTTAAATGAGTTCACTTTTCCTAATTCTTTTTTTAAAATACAATATTGATCCAAAATACTCCAAAAATTCGCATTGCAATATGGAAAAAAAAAGTAATAAAAGAAGTAAGAAAGAACAATAACAAATAGCAAGCTTCTAATACCTTAATCTACTCTTTTTTAGGAGGGTTCGAGAAAGAAAAGAAAGGATTCAATAGCTAAAATCAAGAACACTACATTCATTTGTTGCTTGAGGTTTCGATCTTTGGGACAAAGACCCTACTAAATGCCACCTCAATTAAGCTAGGATTTTTTTTATTGTGTTATACAATTTTGATTTTTTGGAAGGCTTTTGGCAAATTTGTGCTCACTGTGTAGCACTTATTTTCTCTCTCTCTCAGTATATATGGTTGTGTGTGTATGACTGTGTTTGTTTTTACTCCAAATAAAAAACAACCAAATCAAAAATTCAAAATACTAGCCTTTTTGATCTCTTTTTGTTTTTATTCCAAATAAAAAACAATAACAAACAGAGGCATAAAAGGTAAGTCAAATTAGCAATAAAACATCAATGTAGATATAACCAATAATATGTAAATTTAATTAAAAAATATAAAAAAATGCATAGACATTAATAATCTAGCAATCAAATTTATAAGAATAAGTCGGACAAAAATACGTAGCTACAATCCATTTTTTGAAATTACCCTATTTTAGTTGATGCCTCTAATGTTTTAAAATATTCAGTTCTCTTCAGATAACATACCTAAATCTATTATTTTCTTTAGCCATTTTAATTTGTAAGGAAGAATTTTTGTTTAAATAAATTAAAAGATTAAGATAAACTTGAAACTTTTAAGATGTTTGAGGACAAATTTGAAACCAAATTCATATATCAAGAGAATTTTGTATAATTTAATGATTTAATAGAAGTGGAGTTGGACATTTGAAAATACAACTATTCTAAAACGACCTTTAGTCATACGTGTATTGTTTCACTTGGTAAGACTGTGAGAGTGCATACAATGACTTCCGTATCATTTCTCCTTCCCCTTTTGCCCTCGGACTATCATTTTGGGCTCCATACATGGGATATTTTTGTGCTCAGTTTAAGGTCTTTTTAACTTTAAAAAAAATGGAAGCAAAATATCCTTTTTGTCCATATAACTTTTTACTTATTCTATTTTATTATGTATTTTCAAATATTCAAATTTAATTTCTATACTATCAATGAATCTTAAAAGTCTCAGCCACTTACTCTCAGTTAATTAAATTTTGCAAAATAAAATTAGTCAACAACATATTCATGTTTGTATCATTTCTTAAATGAGTATTTTTTGGGATGGAAATTAAGTTAAAAACTAATAGTAGGGACTATTTTTAAGATTTATTAAAAATATAAAGACTAAATTTGAACATTTAAAAGTATAGTGACTAAAATAAAATAAGACCTAAAGTACACGCATGAAATAAATTTTAGCCAAAATTTTAAGTAAGAAATGTCATGGATATCTTGTGAAAATATCTATGTGAGGAAAAAATGTCAAGATAGATAGTGATTTGACTTTAGGGAAAAATGATATCAACCATAATTCAAGAAGTGAAATTTAATACTTTGGAACAAAAATTCGACAGTGATAAAGTTTGACTGGATGATATTCAACTTTGTTATAACATTTAGGAAAAAATTTTAGTACTGCGGTAGTATGCATATTCTAATTTCTCTATTTATTGCTTGCCACGTCAATATTCTTTTAAAAATGATGTGAGCCTCACTAGCATTAAAAAGATATTTATAAAGACAAAATTATAATGTGAACAAAGGAAGTATGGTACTATCGTAATATTAGAAATTAGAAAATTTTCTATTTATGACAATCTTACTAATAGTACTTTCACTTCATATATATCTGCCTTTCCAATCTCCATGCAAATTAATGTAATTATGTTTCAAAATTCTAGAAAAAATTTAATAACGGAAAAATAATTAATTAGTCTTTGAAAATATATTTTATTTTTCAAATTTGATTAATTAGTTGATAATTGAAAAATGCTTAAGAAAAACTAAATACCAAAAAAAAAAAAGAAATATTAAGTAGGAAATTTTAGGGAAAAAATGATTTCTTTTTTTGAGTTCAACAACATTTGGAGTGAGGGGATTTGATTCTTTGAACCTCTGGCTCTAACCTCTTGGTCGAGGGTACATGTCAGTTACCACTAAGCTAAGTTCACTTTGGCAAGGAAAAAAATGAATTTAGACTCCTAAACTTTGGAGGTTGTATCAATTAAAACCCTAAACTTTTATAAGTGAATCAATTTAGACTTTTGGTTAGGATTTCGTTTTAAAATTGTTAATACATAATTCTCACATGTGTATAAGACGTCTTTAAATGCAAGGATTAACCAAATATTAGAGAAAAATACTAGAATCGAATGTACAATACTTGATACACTTTCACTAATATAGTGGTTTGCATATTTTTCATATCTGAACACATTGTGATAATATTTCTTACTACTTTGGTAGGATTTTGGAAGAAGAATAATTTTATTTAGGTGATTTAATTGAGTTGATTTTAAATAGAATAAAGTAAAAGTAGTTATAAATTACTAACGGAAGGTCTAAATTGATTAATTTATGAAGGTTTAGGGTTTAAATTGATATAATTATTAGTTTGGAGTTTTAATGGATATAACCCCAAAGTTTAGGAGTATAAATTGATTTCTTTTCAAAATTTTAGGTCCCATTTGATAACCATTTGGTTCTTAGTTTTTGGTTGTTAAAATTATACTCGTTTTCTCACTATTTCTCTACAATGGTTTTTATATTTCTTAAGAAAATATGTGAATTCTTAGCCAAATTCCAAATTCCAAAAACAAATTTATTTTAAAACTACTTTTTTTTTAGTTTTCAAAACTTGACTTGATTTTTGAAAACATAGGTAAAAAGTAGATAACAAAACAAATAAATCTATAGGTGGAAGTAGTGTTTATAAGCTTAATTTTCAAAAACCAAAAACTAAAAATCAAATGGTTATCAAATGCAGCTTTAATTTTTTAAAATATACAACTAAAAATGAAATCATTGTCAAATAAAGCACGTAGAGAAGTTTAAGGGCTTGTTTGGTAGGCAATCTGAAAATAGAATTTTGAAAACAAGGGATTCAATGAAAATAGAGTTGTATTTCATGTTTTCAGATATGTATTGGTAGCAGATTTAGAAATTGGATTCTAATTTAAACAATAATTCAAAATGTGTTCTATAATATATTTATAGACCATAAAACTAGTTGTAGTAGGAAAACTAAATATGTAACGCCCTAAAAATTGAACAAGCTAATGCAGAAGCACAACTGAGTTATTTCGTTATGTCCAAAAATTTAGGTTGCATAACGGTGTAACTACAAGGAAACCAAAATTTTTGAGAACCTGGAAAAGACATAAAAACACTTCTATGACTCAACATCTGCCAGACTACGATAAAACATGCTGAGTTCAACCAACATACACGAGAACTAAGAAATTCTACCGAAACTGGAAATAAAAGAAATTTAGGATTTACAAGCCAACCACACGACACAAAACAAAGATGCAAAACTAAACGCTAAACACAAGGAAATAAACTTCTGGCAGTGTCTCCATAGCCTCGTCAAGTCATCGCCTATGTCACCTGCCTTATGGTCGTGCACCATTTGCAAAAACACAAGCAAAGTAGCAAGAGTAGTATAAACATACTCAGTAAGCAGTCTAATTAAGGGTCCAAAGTTCAATACCATACAAAGAAAGGCTCTGCCCTAACTCACAGGCTTCTGCTTAGTCTCAAACATTCACTTCAGTTAGCTAAGTGCCTACTCACCTTACTCCAAGTCCACCCCTCTCTGGTATTACCTTGTGTTATACCTACGAGTCATGTAGCCTAGGCCCAATGCAATGAAGGAAAGAAACCCTCACGTCTACAATCTTGGGAGAATCGCTCCCTCTAGCTTACCCAATGCAATGAAAGAAAACAACCTTCGTGCTCGAAACGGTGGGGAATAGCCCCTAAGCTAGCACACCGAATGAAGTAAAGCAACCCTCATTCTAAACATTGTGGGAGAATCGCCCTATAAGCTAACACATTGAATAAAGGAAAGCAACCCTCATTCTAAACACTTTTGGGGAATCACCCCCTAATCTAGCATACTGAATGAAGGAAAACAACCCTCATTCTAAACATTGTGGTGGAATTGACCCCCTAAGCTAGCATATTGAATGAAGGAAAACAACCCTCATTCTAAACACTATGAGGGAATCGCCCCCAAGCTATCACAAGCAAGAAGGGAAAGCAACCCTCCTACCTATCATATCTCACAACATCCTAGGAATACATGCTCGCGTGGGGAGAAAGGAAAGGATAGATAGCACTAGCCTAACGGACTTTTGTTCATTCGCAACACTCTTGAAATCTCCAAGGTAACTCACAATGCCAAACCCACCCATCATGTCAAGAACCACACCCACAACCTAGCCCGAGATTCACAAGCACATACAGTGGGAGAATCGACCCCTAAGCTAGCAGAACTCGATGAAGGAAAGCAACCTTCACGCTATTCACAATGGGGATTTACCCCTAAGCTAGCGGAATGTAAAAAGGAAAGAAACCCTCATCCAAACACATCTCACAACAACTAGGAGGTATGCTCATATGGGAAAAGGATAAGTGATGCCAACCAACGATCTTTTTCCCACTCGCAATACACTTAGAATGCCAAGGGGTATATTACCACGCCTAGCCACTCAACAAGTTGTAAATCTCTCCCACCAATCCGACCCATGGATCCTAAGTACAATCGAAACCATGAACTCAATCAGCAAACATACTTAGGTAACTTGGTATGAGTACAAGATTAGGGCAACTAGGGCCTTAAGATTAAGTTTATCTGCCATTAAAAGATTTTCAAGGCTACGCCTCAACAAACAATAGAATCACTAATCATGACTTTCCCACTAACCACCAATCATGAATCTCGAGCATAGACTCGTGCATAAGCCCAACAATAATCTTAAAAAAGACCTCCATCTAACTGTGGCACCTATGCATGCTAGCTGCATATTTCCTTAAGCAGTTCCCTTCGAAGTTAACCCCCTAATCTCGCTGAGAACCTTAACGGTCATTATTCTCCCCATTCATGTTCTAGCCCCACTACAACATGTTAAGTATAATAAGTCATCCTAAACCATTTTAACACAAAAGTCATGGATAATGACTTGAAACCCTACTTACCTATAGGGGATTCTGGATTGCCAACCAGTCAGCCTAACAAGTCAAGCATCCTGCGCACAGTTAACACATCCAACACATCCAACACCGCAATAAGCTGACCCTCAACCAATCATTCGAGCTTTTCAAGCATACGGTACTTAGATAAATGTACAAGCATCTCAAACAATTCAAATATTTATGTTCATTCAACTTAAACCAACTAACCGTACATCCATAGTTAAGAAGAAGCTACAATCGTAGTCATTGATGCATTTAAAGGCTTAACTTTGCAACCAAATTTTAACAAGTTCTTCAGAATTGACTATTTATAGAAACACACATATGGTCACGACTCCTCTAAATACCTCAACAAAATTCATGGATATTGCAAGCTTATCACAACCAGTCATCAAATCCCTTTAAACGTTAAGCTGAAGTACAATACAGTAAGCTTCCTACTTGAGAAATTTACTAAGTGTATCACCCAATGTCCACATATTCAAGCACATATTTAAAAGAAACATACTCCTAATCACAAAATCATACATGCCTTACAAATTCCCATGGACACCACAACCAAAGCATTAGGGAGTCATCTAAGCTAGCTACTTACCTCAAAAAGGTGAACAACAACAACTAAGTGGGTCCTTCTGTTGCATAAAATGCAATACCAAAAGTGTATAGGTTAAGTTTTAATATAGTGATTTCGAGTATTGAGTATCGTCTCCACAAGGATTGGTTTTAATTCATTAAGTACTTCAATTACTCTCATTTAACTTTATTTAGAGAAAGAAATCAAATGCAAACAACTAAACTAAAGAGCTAACTTAGAAAACAAAAGATAAATGGAGACACAATAGGAGAGAAATATCCTAGGTAATCAATTTCACCAATTAGACTTACAGCCAAAGCTATCAAGATTTGTCATGCAAATGTTCCATAAGCCAAGAAGTAAGGGTATTAACTGACTCTTTTAAGCACAATTAATTTTCATGCAATGTTATAAATATGATATCTCTATCTAGATTTTAATAGCATGCAATGCATTACGCAACTTCTTTTATGGGCTTCTAAGAGAATTCTCCACTTTTATGCAAGAATTTACAAATAGTCATACAATTAAGTTCTAACTAGACTTTTTCAAGTACAAATTCATACCAATAAAACAAATAATCTGTATCAAGAGATTATAAGCATTGAATATATAAAAGCATGAATGAAACAAAAGCATTCAATCAAGATATTTAATCAATTAAAACCTCAAGTCTAACAACTACATCAAAACCCTAAGATAAAAAGACTTTAATCCAAAGTTTCCAACAATTAAGCAATTAATTCAATTAATATAAAAATTCCAAGTATTAGGAACAAAGTGGCGCGCACGAGACAACATTGAGACGCTGTAAATAGCATCTCGAAGCTACAAGAAAAGTGGTGCGCACTTGTTTCTGAGCCAAAAATAGTGTTTTACGTTTTTGTAGGGTCAAGACACCCTGGACAGCGTCTCAACGCTACCCTGCAGACAACACTGGTCATTTTTGCTATATATCTTCGCTCAGGTGTCCAAATGACTTTCGGTTTGATGCGTTGGAACCGTGATTCGACGTAGAATCTCCCAGAATGTGCATTATGCTCAAATAACATCTTTACTCTTCTTGAATATTCAATTAAGCTTAAAAAGGCTTCAATATCCACCTAAATACTCTCAAACACTCGGTTTTGCTCCCCATTCTCGATTTCTACGAAATTAAGAGAAATAGGCATAAAAGCTCACAAAATCATCACAAAACTAGCATAAATAATATGAAACAAGATAGCATAATTACATGCTATCAAATACCCCCACACTTAAACCTTTGCTAGTCTCGAGCAGGGCAAAATAAAATCCACATATATGAATTCACCATTTCAAAGTGACTCAAACCTTAATGTTCTAAATAAAAATATAATAACAATTTAAGGAAATACTCAAACACAACTTTTCATCAAGCAAACTCGAATTTAAGCTTTTCATCTCTTGCGTGTGTGTGCATAGCCATCCTAAAGTAGTCTTTACAAGCCTAGAATAGGTTTATAGAGTCCTCCATTCATCTTCCTTCTACACTGGCCCCAAGCACCAATTCTCTAGCATTCTTACACTAAAAAGGTAATAAGCTACTAGGTGCCTGAAAATGAACATTCGACCGGCTAAACTTGCATCACTTTAATGTCAAGGGCACTAGCTTTCACACACCCATCGTAGGGACCCTTACCTAGAGCACTTGCTCGATAGGTGGCCTAACTAATCACGATAGGGGTAGCTCTTTTTACGCTTGACTCTTTTTAATACATTACAAGCTTAATTTTTTTTTTCTTTTCTTCCTTTTCTTTTCTTTCACTAAAATAGTTTTTCTTTTGAGTTCACTTTCTTTTCTTTTTCTTACAGGCAAATCAAACATGCTTTTTCTTCCTCTTAAGTAACACATTACACTTATCATGCAAGTCAACGATAAAACTAGAGTTTAAGCCTATCGGAGTGACAACAAACTTTTGGACAATATAAAACTACTATGAGCCTTCAAAACTAGCAAAAGATAGGCTAGGCGCTAATAACTTGCAAGAAATTCAAAGCAAAAATTTTAAATTTACTTGAATTCTATACATGTTGTCATATTTCACAAAAATTGTAAAAATATTATTAATTAGAACACATCACAGGTCGTCCTCATCACACTCGATGCAACAAAATCATCATATAATCACCAAAAAATTTTCAATAAAAGCTCAATCAGAATAACACACATCCCCTCACACTTAAAATATACATTGTCCTTAATGTATCAACTAATCAGATCCAATTCAACATGCTTAAGGACAATTTTAAAAAGATAAAAAGAAGAGTAATACTGCCCTGTAGTGCAAGAGACTCATCGATTCAGCCTAATCAACGGGTGCAATGTGAGAGATATTATTCTCGAGCTCCTAAAAATATCAACCAACAAGAACACAAGATCAACACAAACAAAACTAAAAGAAAAACAGAAAACCACAAAAATAAAAGAAAGGCTAAGAGATAGAAAGCTTGGTTTGCCTCCCAAGAAGCGTTTGTTTAACGTCGATAGATAGACGGGACTCGTGTGGACTCTCAAGGTACATAAAAATTCTCCCATTTCTTCGGGTCCCTCTTCCTAGAGTCAACAAAGCATACCAAGGCTAGTAGAAACACTAGCTTCTCATGGGACCCTGAAGCAGAAATATTTTTGTATTTTTAATTAATGTGATAAAAGAAGAAAAACTAGACTCGTGAGTATAAGAAAAAGAAAGATCACGATTTAGAGAATTTTCTAGAGATAAAATAAGGGTAGGTTTTTCAACCTCATACTCTATCACCTGGATTTCCTCTTGCAATGTGGTTTCACTACCTTTTTTAATCTCACAAACCTGTTTTTGGGGTGCATCAAGCTGCTCCAACTCATCCCTACTATCATCTATATATATCATCCTAGAATGTCGCTCCTCAGTGTTATTAAAAAAAATTTCTCATGTAAGGCCTTAAGTTATTCAACTATCTGACCAAGTTTTTGAGTTATACGATTTAATGCAGCCCCATTTTCTTCTACCTTTGCTTCTATCCTATTCAACCTCTCTGCTTTAGTCTGACAAAAACTTCTGACCCCTTGATTCCAAAATGTATTCTTGCAATAGGTCTTCAAAGGAAGAGTTTTCCTTAATTTGGTTGGGATAGGTAGAGTTTTGGGTCCAAGTGCCCTTATCCTTACCATAAAAGGAATTTTCCATAACTCATAGATTCAGAATTGAAATGATTAGGCACTTGATATCCATGAAAATCAGAATTAACATTCACAGGGTAGTCTACTAGTTAAGAATTGAATGAGGGTGTTTGTCCTTAGGTGATTAGAAATTCTCCATAAGGCCACTAAGAATTTTAAAAAGCCATGATCTGAATTGAAGAAGACCAAATTCAGGTTTTCACACAAATGCATACACCACCCAATCAATGCAACCAAGAACAAGAGACAGATACTCAAAACAAAAATAAAGCAACGAAAATAAAAGCAAACCAATAAGACCTCTAAATTAAAGCAAGCAATTTCTTCACAATATTAAATGAATTAAAGTAGGTCAATCCCCGGCAATGACGCCAAAAACTTGTTGCATAAAATGCAATACCGCAAGTGTACGGGTCAAGTTTTAATATAGTGATTTCGAGTATCGAGTATCGTCTCCACAAGGATTGATTTTAATTCATTTAAGTACCGCAATTACTCTTATTTAACTTTATTTAGAGAAAGAAATCAAATGCAAACAAGCTAAACTAAAGAGCTAACCTAGAAAGAAAAATATAAATGGAGACACAATAAGAGAGAAATATCCTAGGGAATCAATTTCATCAATTAGACTTACAGCCAAAGCTACCAATATTTGTCATGCAAATATTCCATAAGCCAAGAAGTGAGGGTATTAACTGACTCTTTCAAGCACAATTAACTTTCATGCAATGTTATAAATTTTATATCTTTATCTAGATTTTAATAGCATGCAAGGCATTACACAACTTCTTTTATGGGCTTCTAAGAGAATTCTCCACTTTCATGCAAGAATTTACAAATAGTCATGCAATTAAGTTATAGCATAAACCAGACTTTTCCAAGTACAAATTCAGACCAATAAAACAAATAATCCGTGATCAAGAGATTATAAGCATTGAATACATAAAAGCATGAATGAAACAAAAACATTCAATCAAGATGTTTAATCAATTAAAACCTCAAGTTTAACAGCTACATCAAAACCCTAAGATAAAAAGACTTTAATCCGAAGTTTCCAACAATTAAGCAATTAATTCAATTGATATAAAAATCCCAAGTATTAGGAACAAAGATACTTAAATTCATACAATTAAACCTCTAAGTTCCTAATTTATAGCCACAAAACATAAACTAAAACTAAAGGAAAAGGAAGAAATTAGCAAACGATGGATGATCCCGCGTTCCCGTCGTGATCTCCACGCCCTTCGAGCTTCGAATCTTCAAAAATGCTCCAAAAACGCTCTCAATTGCTCCATAAACCCTCAATTTTAGCTTGGAATCGAGATTAAGGCTGAAACCTTCGGATTGGCCTCCTCAAAATGGTGCCATAAAATGATGTTTATATAGGAAATCTCGAGGCAGCGTTGACATGATGTAAGTAGCATCTCGACGCTACAAGAAAAGTGGGACGCGCATGTTGCTGAGCGAAAAACATCGTTTTTGCATTTTTCGTGGCAGCGTCTCGACATTACCCTACAGATAGCACTGGCCATTTTTGCTATATCTCTTCACTCGGGTGTCTGAATGACCTTCGGTTTGTTGCATTGGAATCGTGATTCAACATAAAATCTCCTTGAATGTGTCTTATACTCAAATAACATATTTACTCTTCTTGCATATTCAATTAAGCTTCAAAAGGCTCCAATATCCACCAAAATACTCTTAAACACTCGGTTTTGCTCCTCAAGCATGGTTTCTACGAAATTAAGAGAAATAGGCATAAAATCTCACAAAATCATCACAAAACTAGTATAAATAATATGAAATAAGATAGCATAATTACATATTATCACCTTCCCTCTAAATTTTCTTGCCTAACCCTAAACGATTTTCAACATCAATCAATAAATGAACACTCTAAACAAGGGATTAATTTAAGTAGGTTAAGACTTACTCTCAAAAGTGTTCCAAAAGAATGTTCAAGAGATTCTATGCCCAAAGCCGACCACAAAGTCTTGAATAAACCATATGAACCAAATCAAGGACATTCAACTCGCTGGTTTGATGCCGAAGTAGCCCCACTTCCACAAATCGGCATCCAATCCTCATGGGCAACCTAGAGTGAGTTCGATAAGCCATGGGTCAACTCAAAACTACTCAAATAGTGTCTAAAATTAACCTTAAAGTCACAATTCATCAAAAACTATTGTCGAAACGCTTACCCACAGCCAACAGAACGTTTCCCACGTCGAATTGAGCTTCAAAATGCCCAAAACAACCCCCTGACGCTGCTCTCCATGATAGAATCCACTGGTGAGGTGACAGCAAACAGATCTGGAGCGGTGGTGCGGTGGTCCTACATTGCAAATATGGGTAACAGAGCATTCAACGTGTGACCCTAGCGAGATCAGCGACTGGGTTCACGATGCAGAGGGGAGTGACGAGCGACGATTCGACAGCACTCTGGCGAGCTTGCTGCTGTATGTGAGAGGAAAACGAAAACGCAGGAGGTGGGGCTCGGTTGAGCATGATTACGGGAGGGAGAGAGAGGGAGAGAGAAAAAAAGGTTTCAATTGAGGGAGAGATGAAGAAGAAGAAGCTTCGAGGAGAAAGAAGAGAATTTTCCTTCTTTTTTTTTTATTTCCTTTTCTTTTAAAAACTATAAATGACCTCATACCTACCATTTCCTTCCAATTTTGCCATTTCAAACCCTCTAAATTTCAAATTAGCCCATCAACCAAATAAACAAAAATTTAACCCCAAAATTAACTTAAAATCAAGGGTTAATTGAGTTAAAAAGTGTTGGGCGTTACAAAATATTAGGTTGAATATAAACCATTATCAAATGAACATGTTTTTTGTTATAAATTTTGTATAATTATTATTTTATAATATCATATAATTTATAACATATTATATTATACATATTTTAATTTAACAACAATAAATTGAGTTTATAACATAAAATACTATATTTATTAAAGTTTTATATATTTTAATAAAATTGTGCATTTTAAAATTTCAAATTCAAAACCTGGATATAATGAAAACATAAAAATGTTGTTTTCAGAATTTCCACTATTTGGATCACATGTAGGGAGGCAATAAAATATAATCTATCTAACTTCACTCAACAGATTCAGACAATATATATTCTATCTAAATCCCAGATCATGTTTTAGTTCCAAAATCATGGAATAAACAATTGGAACTCACAAGCTTAAAATAGTAGATAAACCAATCTTAACTTCTAAGCACCAATAACGATAATAAAAAGATAAAGGAAGAGAAATTAACGCCAGATTTATATTGGTTCACCCAATCTGGGCTACATCTAATTCTCTGCTACAGATGCAAGTTCCACTAAAATGTCAAGGAGAAAGTTATAAGAGTTTACAATGCTCAAGAATGATTTCTCACTTTTCTTCTAGGAAAAGGCTCACAAATCACTATACTCTTAAACTCTTCAATGGAGAAAAACTCATTACAAAAAATACCCAAAGAAAAGCTCCACAATTCTGTCTTCAATCAAAAACACATCCATGACTTTTCTTTCTTCCTTTATGTTTCTGTAGAACACAGTACTCACGCTTCTATTTTCCATTCTACCGTAAAAAAAACCACTGCCCAAATTTTCTTCTTTTCTTATCGTAAATGACACACACGGCTGCCACATAACAAAAAACTAGTTTAATTAACAAAGTGTAATTCAAATTGGGTCAAGAAAGCTTAATGAGCCTAATATTTGTTTTTGGCTCCATTAAATTTTTTTTTTAACAATCTCTCACTTGGAGACAAAAACAAGCAACATATCTCTCCTGCAACGGTAGTGACTCCTCTCTACTTATGTAGGAGTCCAACTGAAGTTGCACACAACTTCAGTTTGTCAACAAGAACATCCAATCTTGTGCAAACCATGACATACATCAGGCTACCTATAATTGAAGCATATGACACTTTAGCCATATGATATATTTCTTGTTCAGTAGTGGGTGAGTGCTCTTTAGGTAATCTAAAATGACACGCTAAAGGAGTACTCACAGGTTTTGCATCTTCCATGTGAAATATGTTCAACACCTTTTTCACATACTCTTCCTGCAACAATGCCAATGTACCATCTTTTCTCTCAATCCTCATTCCTAAAATTTGTTTGGCAGCTCCCAAATTTTTCATATCAAATTCTTTAGATAATTCAGCCTTTATCTTCAGAATTTCCTATTTGTATGCACATGCTATCAACATGTCATCAACAATAGCAGTAAAATAATGTATGAGTTACATTGAGACCATATGTAACAACAATGATCTTCCTGACACCTCTGAAATCCACTGTTGCACATAAAACTATCAACTTCTTATACCACTGTTTGGGAACCTGTTTGAGACCATACAAGCTTTTCTGAAGTTTGCAAACCATTTTCTCCTACCTCTGTACTATGAGTCTCTAAAGTTGTACCTCCTCCAAATCACCATGAAGAAAAAGTGTCTTTACATCCATTTGTTTCAGGAACAGATCATCTTCTGCCACTATCGATAATACAGTTCTCATAGTAGTCAATTTCACTACAGGAAAAATATATCATTAAAGTCAATACCTTCCTTCTGTTGAAAGCCTCTAACTACAAGCCTTACTTTGTACCTCTTGCTACCATCAAGCTCTTGCTTAATTCTATAAACTCATTTGTTCTACAAAGCTTTCTTACCTCTTTGTAACTCAGCCAGTTGCCATATTGATTCATTGTAAGAGAATCCTTCTCATCTTTCATGGCCAACTCCCAATTGATAGAATGTTTCAGTTGAACTGCTTCATCATAACATTCAAGTTCATCTCTATCAGTCAATAATATGCAATTTAAAGTAAGGGAATATTTATGTGGTGGTCTGATAGTCTTGGTAGACCTCCTAACTGCTGTAGGTGGCATTCTTTGTGTTGGAATTTATGCCCTAAAGCCTCGTAATTAATGATTTATTTAGTAATTAATAATAATTTTGATTATTTTATTTGGACTATGATATTATCCATTATATGAAAAATCTAAGGTTATTAGTGTAATCTTGAACAGTATCTAGTTGACATACGGGAGGATCATGTTCAAGAAATAACCTAAAGGATCATAGTATATGGATAAGGCTGGGTGCCTTATCCTGATAACACTATTGATACAGCCCACTTTGTAATAGTTACAAATGATTTGATGCAAATCGTTCATATGGAGACATATGATTGAGGGTATCTTATACAATGAGTTTGTATAAGACTGGACCACGAAATATTTAATCTATATTTATAAATTCGTTAATTGAGAATATTAATATTTCATCAGAATGGTCATATGTGACTCGATCTTAATCTTGAGTGAGTTATGAACTCCTACCTGTGAGGGCTTGTCCTTTAATTTGCATGGGTGAGAGTGGATTTTGTAGCTGATTCAATAAGCCTACCTTTTTGGGAACTTGACCAAATAGGGAGCTAGGAACGTAATCTCATAAGATAGAATTCACTCATTCCCATATAAGGTAAGTAGACGAGTAGTTCCCTCAAGTGCTAATTTTGGAACTTGAACAATGGGGCTCCACCCTCTCACTGGGTCGAGAGGGACTTAGTTTATGGTTGGATCATAAACAAACTGTTCATTAGAGGATTAGTGGTACTTAAGGTGCAAGATGTAATTACAAGGGTAAAATGGACTTTTGACCCAGTTGTAATTACGAACAACTCGTGAATGATCAAATTGCATGTAGTGATTATATCCATGGACATAATTTGTCCTACAGTGCATAAGAGTGCAACTCCAAGTATATAGTGGAGTGACCCTAGAGTTAATGAATGAAAATTGATTAATTAAAGAGTTTAATTAATTAATTTTGTATCATTAGAGCTTATAATCTGTAGGTCCATAAGGTCATCTTGCTAGCTCATAGTAAGACTAAAAGATCAATTTAGTTGAAAGAAAAATTTGAAATGTTCAAATTAATATTTAATTTGAAGTGTTCAAATTAATATTTAATATATTATATATATTAAATATAAAAGAGAAAAATATATTTATTGTATTTGATACATTAAATATTAAAATAATTAATGTATATTAGATACATTAAAAAATAAGATTCAAATAAATAAATATTGTATAAGATATATTTTAATAAAATTAAATATTAAAATATAATATTTTAATTATGGCAAAGATTTGCCCTTTGTCTTTACAAATAGAACCCTTGGGTTAAGCCATTAGACATAACACACATCTCCTCAATAGAGAATTAGAGAATTCTCTCTAGACCTCTTCCTCTCCAATCCCTGTTGAATTTTCTTTCAAGAGGCTCCCACAAGTCTTGGTCTTGTGTTCGAGTCATAGCCAGGAAGACTTTGTGGAAGAGATAAAGACCTGCCAGAAATATCTCCATATTTACTCCAAATAAGTTTGTTTAATCTTATTTTTTCAGTTTAATTTTAAATAAAATCAAAGACGATTCAATGTTTTCACTATGGAGTGAAACATTCATTCCTTCATAAATATCGTAGGAGAATTTAAAACGTTTGAATAAGATTCAAATAGATTAAATATATGTATTTTAATATATTAGATATTAAAATATATATTATTTAATTATGATAAAGATTTGCCCCATATCGCTATAAATAGGACATTTGAGTTGAGTCATTATAACATACATCTCCTCAATAGAGAATTAGAGAATTCTATCTAGACTTTTTCCTCTCCAATCCCTTGTGGATTTTCTTTCAAGAGGTTCCCACAAACCTTGATCATGTGTTCGAGTCATAGACAATAAGACTTTATTGAGGAAATAAAGACCCGCCTGAAATATCTCCATATTATCTCAAAGGTATGTTTTGCTTAGCCTAAAATTGTATCTTAGTTTAATTCTAAATAAATCAAATGTGATCCAATGCTTCTGCTGTAGGTTTAATTCGATTATTCCCTTCACTCTAAACTTCATTAGGCTCCATAGTTTGCTAATTAAGTTCCTCAATTTCCACAACTATTTCCTCAGGAGTAACTTCATTCTGATCTTCAATTCTCGTTATCCTAGTGTCAACCTTAGAAAGACTTATATATTGAGTTTTCTCTTCTTTGCTTCATCTAACTCTGAATCAACGGTAGTTCTGTTTTTGTATAAAACTTCCTCATTGAAGATCACGTTTTTGCTTATGATTATCTTTCTGTTTTGATCATCCCAAAACATGTAGCCAATCTCAGCTCCACCATACCTAAGAAAATAATACTTCTTAGATTTGGCATCTAATTTACTCCTGTCTGCAGCATCAATGTGAATGTAAGACACACAACCGATGTAAGACACACAACCAAAAACCTTTAGATGATAAAGGTTTACATGTTTACCGCTCCAGACTTCTTCAGGCAACTTGAAGTCTAGTGATGTGGTCGGGCTCCTATTGATCAGATAGGTCATAGTGTTGACTGCCTTTGCCCAGAACATCTTAGGCAATCTTGCATGTAATATCATGTTCCTAGCACGCTCATTCAGTGTCCAGTTCATTCTCTCAGCCACACCATTTTGCTATAGTGTCCCTGGAATAGTCTTTACCATCACAATCCTATTGTTTGCACAATATCTTTTGAATTCTCCATCAACATATTCACCGTCGTTGGCTGACCTCAAGCTTTTAACTTTTAGACCTGTCTCATTCTCAACCATTGCCTTCCAAGTTTTGAAAATAGAAAATACATCAGATTTATGTTTGAGAAAATAAGTCCATACTTTATTGCTTGAGTCATCTATGAAGGTCACATAGTATTTAGAACCACTAAGAGAAGATACTTCAGAAGGCCCCTACACATCAGTGTGAACTAACTCCAACTTCGTAGGTTTTAGCTTTGCTCCTGTCTTTGAGAAATTGATACGCTTCTGCTTCCCAAATACATATCCCTCACACAACTTGTGTTCAACTGCCTTTAGTTCCTGTAACTTCCTTGTAGAGTGAAGAATTTTCATACCTTTTTCACTCATATGTCCCAACTTATTTTGCCACAAATCAGTCTGACTTGAATGATCCACAACATCCACCACGTCCTTGTCACTACTGTTGACATACAAAGTCCCTGATTTGTTTCCTCGAGCGACTACCATGACACCTTTTGTAACCTTTCAGTTTCCTTGGCCAAAGCAAACCTCACATCCTTCACTATCTAATTGCCCTACAGAAATCAAGTTCTTCATAACATTTTGAATGTGACGTACCATGCAAATTTTTTAAACTGAACCATTAGCCATTTTCAATTTCACATCACCAATTCCAATGATGTCCAAAGGCTCTCCATCAGCTAGATACACCTTTCCATGATTTCTTGCAACATAGTTTTCAAGAATTTCACGTTGTCATGTAGTATGAAATGATGCACTTGAATCTATCACCCATGGATCATGAGCACTTTCCACTGCTAGAACCAGAGCATCATGTAACTCATCAGCAGCAACATTTGCACCGTCTTTATTACCCTCAATTCGCTTTGGGACCTTGCAGTTCCTTTTCAGGTGTACAGTCTTACCACAATTCCAGCACTTTAATCTGTCGTTTCTAGACTTACTTCTGTTATTTTTTGATTTACCCCGATTCTCATGACTTCTGTTATTACTCCTCCCTCTATCCACATTCAACGTTGAACCAGAAGTAGAAGCAACAACTGAGTCCTTTCTACGAATCTCCTCTGCAATAGCAGAATCTCTAACCTGTGAAAACTGCAAATTCTCTTTCCCACGTGAATTAGAAAGTGCCACCTTCATGTTTTCCTAACTATCAAGCAAAGATCTCAACAACAAAATTACATTTACTTCATCAGTAAATTCTAACAACAGCTAATTTGTTCATCAACAAATCAAATTCATTTATATGGGCAATAACATATGTACCTTTAGCCATTTTCAAATTAAAGAATGTAGTTGCGAAATATACCTTGTTGTTTACAGAGGGTTTTTCATACATGTTAGACAAAGTTGTCATTAGCTCTGCTGTGGTCGTTGCCTTCGCCACACTGCTTTGACATTCTTTGTCAAAGTCAGGCAAACAGTCCCCAACATCTTTCTATCCAACTTTTTCTATTAAACTTCTCCCATGTCATCAGGCTTTCCTTCAAATGGTTAATCCAAATCCTTAGAATGGAAATAGTTCAATATCTGACACTTCCAAAAAAAAAAATCTAATCTGTTAAAAGTAACCAATTTCTCATCTCCTCCTGACATCGTTCTACAACCCGAATGCTCTGATACCACTTGTTAGGGGAAGGAGATACAATATAATCAATCTAAATTCACTCAACATATTCAAATAATATATATTCTATCTAAATTCTAGATGAGGTTCTGGTTCCAAATATCATGGAATAAATGATAAGTTCATTTTATATATGTATTCTATCTTGTTTAGATTGTTTTTAGTTAGTTTTCATATAGTTTTTGAATTTTAATTCTTGCATTTCTTTTATTTTTATAGGTAATCAAAGATTTCATTTTGAAGGTCAAAGTTCAAAGCTTTTCAAGATGAAAGATAAATAAATAAATACATAAATAAATAAATAAATAAATAAATAAATATATATATATATATATATATATATATATATATATATATAGTGCCTAGGTGCCACAGACAATGTGGAAAGGCAGAATGACAGCGCCTAGGTGCTTTGAAAAGATTTTAACGCTTTTGTTTACAGTGCCTAGGCACTTAGACGCTACGCCGACTGTCTTATGTTTAAATGAGCGTCTTTTATCATTTGAAGGGGTCGAAAATTAGAGCCTTGGGGGCATAAAACATAGAACAAAAGGGAGAAAGACCAAAGGAGAAGAGATTACACCACCTGTTGGGATTTATGCCCTAAAGCCTCGTAATTAATAATTTATTTAATAATGAATAATAATTTTGATTATTTTATTTGCAATATAATATTATCCATTATATGAAAAATTCAAGGTTATTAGTGTAATCTTGAACAGTATGTGGTTGACATACGAGAGGATCATGTTCAAGAAATAACCTAAAGGGTCATAGTATATGGATAAGGTTGGGTGCCTTATCTTGGTAACACTATTGATACGGCCCACTTTGTAATAGTTACAAATGATTTGATCCAAATCATTCATGTGGAGACATGTGAGTGGGGGTATCTTATACAATGAGTTTGTATAAGACTAGACCACGAAATATTTAATCTCTCTTTATAAATCCGTTAATTGAGAAGATTAATATTTCATCAGGATGATCATATGCGACTCGATCTTAATCTTGAGTGAGTTATGAACTCTTGCCTGTGAGGGCTTGTCGTTTGATTTGCATGGGTGAGAGTGGCTTTTGTAGCCGATTCAATATGCCTACCATTTTGGAGACTTGACCAAATAGGGAGTTGGGAACATAATCTCACAAGATGGAATTCACTCCTTCCCATATAGGGTAAGTAGATGAGTAGTTCCCTTAAGTGCTGATTTCAGGACTTGAACAATGGGGCCCCACCCTCTCACTGGCCCGAGAGGGACTTAGTTTATAATTAGATTATAAACAAATTATTCTTTAGAGAATCAGTGGTACTTAAGGTGCAAGATGTAATTATAGGGGTAAAACGGACTTTTGACCCAACTGTAATTACGAACAACTCGTGAAGGATCGACTTGCATGTAATGATTATATCTATGGACACAACTTGTCCTACAGTGCATAAGAGTGCAACTCTAGGTCATAGTGAAGTGACCTATAGTTAATGAATGAAAATTAATTAATTAAAGAGTTTAATTAATTAATTTTATTTCATTGGAGCTTATAATCTGTAGGTCCATAAGGTCCCCTTGCTAGCTCATAGTAACACTAAAAGATCAATTTAGTTGAAAGAAAAGTTTGAAATGTTCAAATTAATATTTAATATATTAGATATATTAAATATCAAAGAGGAAAATATATTTATTGTATTTGATACATTAAATATTAAAATAATTAATGTATATTAGATACCTTAAATAAAAGATATTTATTAAATTTGAATTGGATTCAAATTAGGAAATAAATGTCATAGGAGAATTTTAAACGGTTTGAATAAGATTCAAATTGGTCAGATAAATATATTTTAATATATTAGAAATTAAAATATATTATTTAATTATTTTCCCTAGACCACTATAAATATGACCCTAGGGGTGAGCCATTGTGCATTATTCACAACACACATCTCCTAAATAGAGAGAATTAGAGAATTCTCTCTAGACCTCTTCCTCTCCAATCCCTTGGGATTTTCTTTCAAGAGGCTCCCACAAGCCTTGGTCTTGTGTTCGAGTCATAGCTAGGAAGACTTTGTGAAAAAGATAAAGATCCGCCATAATATTCTCCATAATATTATTTTCAAGGTATTTATTGCTTAACCTTTGTATTTTAGTTTAATTCTAAATAAATCAAAGACGATTCTTATGTTTTCGCTGTGTGTTTAATTCGATTATTCCCTTCACCACCTTGGAGGTCTTAGCAACCAAATGGAGGAGAGCTAAGCTTGGATTTGTTTCTCTTTTCACTTCTTCTTTCTCTTTTACTGTTTATAATGACCCAAATGACATTGTTGACTAGTTTTGTTAAGTTTTACATTATGAGCTAAGTTTTTCTTTCTAGAGCTCGACGTAATCGAATACTCGAATCCTACTCTTTCTTAGTTAATAGATGATGTTTCTATTTCATATGTAGTTGTGAAAATTCTTCTGCACTTAAAGCATGTTTAGATTTGGCCATTCTTTACATTGTTTCTATGTCATGATTTGAGGTTGAGAGACAAAAATCATTGATGAACTGAAGTGTTTTCCCTAATTTACACCTGAGATAGAGATATCCTTATGAGTTTTGTGGCAATTTTAGGTTCTACGGGCTTAATAATTGAATTGTTTGAATTGTCATAGAGATATAGGCAATTTACATTTCAATGAATATCGTTATTGCTTGAGAAAGAATACCGAGTCTATAGGGTAGAGCTTGCCAACACCCTAGAAATAGAATAAAACATTGGCTATTAATGAACAAAGAGTAGGAGGAGGTATTCGATGAAGTCCTTGCTCTAGAGTTTTTACAAATTAAGTTTTATCCTCTGTTTTGCATTGTCAATTTTAAAGCTTAATCACATTTATTCTTCAAGCAAGTTTAATTTTTTTTCATTCATCTTTGATAATTCGGTGCTTAGATAAAATTGAGGCTAGAGAATTTGGTAATTGGTAGCTTTCAATTCCTGTGGAGAACGAACTTTGTATTCAAACACTGTATTACTTGTAACGATTCGTGCACTTGCAAAATCGACCAACAATAAACAATTGGAACTCACAAGCTTAAAAGAGTAGATAAACCAATCTAAACTTCCAAGCAACATGAACGATAATAAAAAGATAGGGGAAGAGAAATTGACACCGGATTCATATTGGTTCACCCAGTGTGGGTTACGTCCAGTTCTCTGCTATCGATGCAGGTTCCACTAAAATGTCAGGGAGAAAGTTACAAGAGTTTACAAAACTAAAGAATGATTTGTCTCACTTTTCTCTCTAGGAAAAGGCTCACGAATCACTCTACTCTCAAACGCTTCAATGGAGAAAAACTCACTAAAGAAAGATACCCAAAGAAAAGATCCGCAATTCTGTCTTCAATCAAAAACACATCCACAACTTTTCTTTCTTCTTTCTGTTTCTGTAGAACAACACAATACTCATACTTCTATTTTTCCTTCTGCAGTAAAAACAACCACCACCCAAATTTTTTTTCTTTCTGATCGTAAATGACACACATGACCGCCACATGACAAAAAACTAGGTTAATTAACAAAGTATATTTCAAATTGGGCCAAGAAAGCTTAATGGGCCTAATGTTTGTTTTTGGCTCCATTAATTTTTTTTTAACATCATAGAATATGGAAATAGTTTTTGAAATCACATCTGCCAAATGCATATTCACTAAACTCAGTGAATTTCTAAATAGAAAATAGAATCCAGATTGCCTACCAAATAGACCCTAAGCATTTTGTATCACATCAAGCAAGAACAAATTCAAACAAAGTTTTGATTTATAATTTACACTATTAGTCATAAGATACCTAGGATGGAAAAACTTTCATTTATTTTTCCCAATTGAGCTTGAAGAATGATTGGACTCCAAATGACTAATTTTATTAATTACGTACTTAATTTCTCAAACTTTTACATTCATTGAATTATATCCATGGCTGTGGTCAATTTCTACCAACCATGCTCACTTGGGCCTTAATGTTAAACAAATAAGCTAAAATAATTAATTTAATTTGTGGATTATTGTTAGAGGACAAATTGTGTAATCCTCTCTGATTTGTCACTGTGAAAGCTACCAATATTTTAACTAAAAAAAAGAAAAGAAAAGAAAAGCTACCAATATTGATAGGTTGGTTGAGTTTATTTATTTATTATTATATATATATTTTTTGTTTTGTTTTGTTTTTTGATGCTGATAGGTTGGTTGAGTTGACCCAAGAGACGTTTTGGACTCAAAACGATGGTTGAAATCATAAATTCACCTAATCTAAATAATCTTGTATAAAGATATAGGATATACTACAAATAAATAAATAAATAAGACCTAATCTTATCCATGTATAACAATTGGATCAAATTTGTTTGGGCTTGTTAGGTATTTACTTTTATTCTTTTTTACTGATTCATTTTTGTCACCACAAGAAAGTATGTAGTACATATCCATTATAAAACCTTACTAGTACGTTAGTATTTTTATTTTCTTGGGCTAAACTACAAATTTTCTCTTGGGTTTTGTTACAATTGTCTCATTTAGGCCCCGTTTGATAATCATTTGGTTTTTTGTTTTTAGTTTTTGAAAATCAAGCTTGTTTTCTCCTAATTTCTGTACAATGATTTTCATCTCCCTTTAGGAAACATTTGAATTCTTAATTAAATTCTAAAAACAAAAACAAGTTTTGGAAAACTATTTTTTTTAGTTTTCAAAACATGGCTTGTTTTTTGAAAACATAGGTAAAAGGTAGATAACAAAACAAGTAGATCCATGGATGTGAGTAGTATTTATAAGCTTAATTTTCAAAAACCAAAAATCAAAAACAAAATGGTTATCAAATGGGGCCTTAGTTTTTTATTTTTTATTTTTGAAAATTAAGCCTATAAATACTACTTTCACATATGAATTTCCTTGCATTGTTATCTACTTTTTACTTATGTTTTTAAAAACCAAGCCAAATTTTAAAAATTAAAAAATATTGTTTTCGAAACTTATTTTTGTTTTTGGAATTTGGCTATGAATTCAAATGTTTTCTTAAGAAAGATGAAACTCATTATAAAGAAATGGAGAGAAAACAAGCTCTATTTTCAAAAATTAAAAACAAAAAACGAAATGGTTATCAAACGGGGCCTTAGTTTCAATTTTTTCTGTGAAAAATTGTAAGTAATAGCTAGAAAAAAATAGCCACAATAAAAAATACTAAAAGTTAGAGATATTCAAAATTATGGCTATCTTAATTTTAGGGGAAGAGAGTGAATAGTTTTTGGTCTATTTACACCCTTGGTATATACCCGTATTCACAGTCAACACTCACCAACCGAAAATAGATTTCTTTTTTTAAAAAAATATCTTCAGTATTCTTTCACTGTCTCTCACACTCACCTCTAGATTTATGCATTTTTAAATTCTCCCTTATTTTTCAAATTTCTCCATTTTCAAACACTTCATCTAAATTCTAGATATCAATCTTCTTTATCTATTTCTTTTTTTAATGACAAAATTATCTTAGAAACTTGACGAAAACTATGCTTGAGTAAATGGAAGGAAAAAAAATGCAGAGAGGAAGCCACAGGCAAGAAGAAATCAAATGCATTCGAATTTTGGAAGCAAACATTGCGGTAGATAGAAATACATACCTTAGAATGCAATTGGTAGACAACCCCTTCTCTTCTCGTTTCTATCGCTGGAGGTTGAAGGGAGATGAAATGAAGTGCATGAGGGTTAGGGGAGATGAAACGAAGCTGAAGATTGAAGGAAATCGAATGGATATGAGGGATTCAAATAGAATGGATTGTTTGGGAACATGAAGAGCTTTAGATGGTATGAGTTGCTTGTGAAGATGGATGGGTTTTGATTGATTCATAAATGGTAGCAGGTAATTATATTCTTGATTTGACCTTTTTTTTTTATCGATGAATGCAATAGATTGTTTAATTAGTATTTTTTTTAAAATTTCAATGTTGTTCATTTTACATAGCAAAGTAGGATTATTTATTTTCGTGTTCAACATGTGTGTGTATATATTTCAAGATACTCATATTTAAACCTACCATCATGTAATCATAGGTCTAATTACGATTATATACGCACATAAAAGCTATCCAAGACATCATTTTTATTCGTGTGTTCATATGTAATTACCATTATTGATCCATCAGTAATACCATTATAGTAGCAATTAATTTGAATTGATGTCACAGCTTATCATTTTCGTGTTCAATAGACGGATGTATATATTCTAATATACTCATATTTAAACCTATCACCATGTAATCCATAGATCTAATTATGATTATATACACAAAATAGAAGCTATCCAGGATATCGTTTTTCATTACCGTGTAAATTAAAAAAATGTCAAACATTTAAAATGATAATGACATGAACCATAGATGAAGTTTGACTAAAACATAAGAACTAAATTAAATATTTCAAAATCATAGGAATCAAATTAAAATTAAGTCCAAATTATAAGAACAAAAATGAAACCAAACTATGGGCCAAAATTTATAATTTAACCCCTTATTTTCCACAGGGGATTAAAAAGAAATAAAACAATATCAAATTCAGTTGTTTATCCAACAAAAAACTAATATATTTAATGATCTAATAATTCTAGTTCCGTGCTCAACTATTTTAAAGATTTTGGTCTTCAATACTTTTTTATTTGAGACTCTATGCTTTTATAAACATATAAATTTAGTTCCACACGCAACTATTCAATTATATTATAAATAAAATTGGTTATAAATAGGCCCACTTTAGCTTTTTATTTATATGAAAACACCATATCCTTCAACAATCTACATCAGCTTCATTTGACGCCACACCAACTTTTTGTTACAAATTAATTTTATAATTATCATAGGAGCCAAACCAATAATTTTACAAAAATATAGGAACTAAAATCAAACACATCCTGTTCTTAAAATGCTGACAAAAAGATTACAGTACAGCTCTAATTCAAAAATTGGAGACATACAAACAATATGAATAGAACTTTCATTAATTGAGTTTGCATTTAATTTGGTCTGCTGTACAGAATACAGATTCAACATTTCAAAGACAAATAAATACTAAGAGATACAAAGAAAACAACAAGAACACAATTCAAACGATCAAACGTGGAGCAAAAAAAATAAACTAACCATTTCCGTGGAAGAAAAAAAGGAAAAAAAAAAAAAAGAACTCTTAATAAGAGCTTTCTTAAGGGACTGATAGATAGTGATGCAGATGAATAAAACAGATATGTTAGCCCATTCAATACACTAAGGGTATGTTTAGGAGTAATTTTGGAATGACCAAAATCACTTTTGTCAAACCTTTTTTAATGATTTTGGACATGACAAAAGTGGTCTTGGTCATTCCAAAATCACTCCCAAATATGCCCTGAGCTTATTTGACGCGGTTTCGTTTTGTACACCAACGTGACCCTTTTTGCCGTATATTATTGTGTATTTGCAAAGTCGTCATTGCTCGGGAAGACGACCCTTAGAGCATGTACATTCATGGTCATGCAAATTCTGGATTGAGTGCCAATGCCTCTCTGTAAATCATTTCCTTCATCTGCTCTTCATCCAAGAATTGTTGCTCAAACTCGAACGAGAATGGCTCTGGGCAAACTGGCTCATCGGCTATGTCGTGCAATCTTTCTAGGTATGGATGTGCCAACGCTTCTTCAACTGTTCAAAAGACAATTTCATGAAGTTAAATTAAGGAATGATGTGAAAAACAAAATTATTTCAACATCAATCTATCTGAGCATGCTTTTCTATAACTTGCTTCTTGATGCTGAAATGCCACGAGAATGAATACACTATGGAAAAGAATATTATTCAATGGAGAAAATAATTTCAAGTTTGTCTTGTTCAGCACATGCACACCACTAACCCCAAATGACAACTATCTATCTTATAATATTTAGAGTGAAAAACTTATAAAACATTTTATTTTATAACCTAATACTATGATTTAAAATCATGACATCAAATAACAATATGGATTTCCAACGTGCACTTTTGAACATTGAACCAAACCATGATGGTTATTTCAAATGCAAATTTAGGATAGTTTGCACCTTGAACCTAACAATGTTGCAAGGAAATGCAGAGGTCATAATTTAAAGTATCCTACTCCACACATTCTAATCACTAAACTATCATTAACATTATATCTAACAAACAATTAATTCATCCAAACCATCAAAAAGACAAAATAGTTGACATTTGATTAATATTTACCAGTAATTCTCTTTGTTGGGTCAAACGTCAACATTTTATCCACAAGATCAATTGCCAGTGGATGAACATGTGGAAAAACCGTTGCTAATGGCTGACGAGGATGTGGAGGTAGCTGCCGAAGATATCGTTTTGAGTCCTCATTTCTAACAAAACCAAGATCCGACTCGGATGGCGTGCCAAGAAGCTGACAATTAAACATGATACAATGAGAAGGCGTTACAACTTACAGTCAAAGTTACTGTCCATGTCTACTAATGTTGTAAAGGTAATGAATTTCAGGAAAAAGGAAAGGACACGAGTTTTTTTAGTCGAAAAGCAGAACTTGATAATCATTGGCGGAAATCAATATTTCAAATGGAAACGGATGAGAACTATCAAAACAGAACCAAGGAACTGTTTTTGAATGAGTGTCATAGTTAACAAAATTAAGATAATATAATGAGAAGAATCATATTATAGTATTTTTATCTTTACAAGAAGAATAAAGATAACAAAATTCTCGTATAGTTTTTTATAAGACATCACAAGTAGTGAACTGATGCATCCTCTGAAAAACTAAAGTAGAAATTATCCAGGAATCAATAATTTTCTGCGACATTTTCACATCAGCTAGATCTTTAATAGTCGAAATTATATAATCTATATTCGATAAAGTGCATAAGCTCTCTGTAGATTGTCTTACCTCAGTCAATAAACGCATCTGATGCACATGATCCCTGCCTGGAAATAAAGGCCTTCTATTCATAAGCTCCAGAAAGATGCAACCAACAGACCATATATCTATAGCAGCTGTATAATCAGAGTTCAATAGTAGCTCAGGTGCCCTATACCATCTTGTAACAACGTATTCTGTCATGGATTCATTTTCCGAAGTTGGTCGAGCAAGACCAAAGTCGCAAATTTTAAGATCACAGTTCGCATTAAGCAATAGATTGCTCGGTTTCAGGTCTCGATGAATGACATTTGCAGAATGTATGTATTTAAGTCCTCGGAGAATCTGATAAAGGAAATACTGCAAAGCATGCCAAACCTTATATTACAAGAGGAACAGACGAAGAAAAAACCAAAGGTGCAATTAACGAAATCAATGATGAACAAATTCAGAGCCCCGTCGTACCTGACAATGCTCTTCTGATAAACTTTGGTTGGAGCGGATTATTTGGTGAAGATCAGTATCCATGAGTTCAGTGGAAATATAGACATCATTGAATTCTCTCCGTAGAGGTGGAGGAATCACATCTCTTATGCCTATTACCTACATCAAATGAATCACAATCTATATAAGAGTGTCGCCCTGAAGAACAACTATTAAAAAACTTCCTTCAATATTTTACAAATAAAATCAGAAAATGTAAAGAAAGCAAGATACCCGTCATATATAGCACTGCCAATTCCAGTTAAGTATAATTTAACAAAGTCAAAATCCCTAAAACTTCCCATGAGCAACAAAATAATGCAGAACCACATGCTACTATAGCTGTTATTTTAATTATTATAAGTTATGGGCACCTGGTAACAGAGAAGGGATACTCTAGTTGAAATTAAGAAACTCCAATCTACTAATTAATGACCCAAATCACCAAAAATAATGTGTTCTGCATAAATAGACCATCACATCAAACTTGAATTCAATCAAAGCGAACTTTCTTGGATTCTATCATCATTACCCCACGCCACGAATAAAAACACTAAATTATGGAGCTTGGCCAATCACCGCTAAGAACTATTCTAGACTAAATAATTGATCGATCGATCTTTTCCAATTCAACGACGCTGCGCGAGGTTAATGATTACACATCATCCAAAATCAGAGGAAAACCAAATCGAATCCACAGACACAAACGGAAGAAATCTAAATCGCATTGATTAACCGAAACAACAATTTTAGCAACTGTAGGGATAAACTCTCTCACATTTTCGTGATCCAAATGCCGGAGAAGCTTAATCTCACGGAGCGTCCGCTTCGCATCCATATGATTATCAAACGCGTTGGCAATCTTCTTAATCGCAACCATCTCGTTGGTCTCAGAATTCAAAACCGAACTACAAACAAAAAGAATCCAACAAAAAAAGGAAAAAAAAGCTCAATCCACAGGCGTTTCCAAACAAGATCACCAACAATTCCAACAAAAACAGATGAAATACCAAACGATTCCGTAGGCGCCGCGACCTATAGGCATAATAGGCGGGCGATATTTGGAGGTGATTTC
This sequence comes from Trichosanthes truncata, assembly GCA_033996785.1. NCBI lineage: Eukaryota > Viridiplantae > Streptophyta > Magnoliopsida > Cucurbitales > Cucurbitaceae > Trichosanthes > Trichosanthes truncata. The sequence goes on from JAWPNB010000004.1 coordinate 5,708,899, forward strand.
AAACGGATTCCCGAAGATATTGTACTGCACGTATTGACCGCCATGGGTAGGAACAGCAGGAAAATCAGCGGTGTTGTTCTGACCAACATCAGCCATATTCTTCGACCTCAAAAAAACCCTCTACTCTGCAACAAATTCTTCGATTCTCAGTCTAGAAATTGAACCCAGAATGAAGAATGAAGACCAAGACCAAGTGTTTGAAGAAGAAGTGAAGAATTTGGATTTAATACTTATACAGAGAAGAATTTGTCAAAGCGAAAACGAGAGTGAGGAGTAAATGCGAGGAAAGGGAAACGAAGGCTCGCGCGGGAGAAAATTGGCTCACGCGCTTCTGACGGAGGATCGGACGGCTCAGATTTCAGCCGCCTTTGATCGACGGTCGACGTTCATTTTTTGTTTTTCAACGGCTTCCTTCGTCGTCTTGTTCGGAAATTTAGACTTTTGTTTATCATATTCATGTCTATTGCTTAAGCATCCTTTTAATTATTTAATTAATTTAAGGCTAAATTATATATAAAAAATACCCCTAAACTTTTTATCCCTTATTTTAAAAATATCTATATTCTTTCAAAAGTTACAATGTTAGCCCTAACCTTTCATAAATATTTCAAAACTACCTTAAATAGAAAAATCGTTAGAATATTGAACAAAAAATTGATGTGTCTGAATGTTGTTCTTTTAGACTTTTAATCCAACAAACATTTTAGTCACTGGCATGTAATTTTAGGTCACCGTTATATCAATTTTTCGTCCAACATTTTAATGAATTTCTACTCCAACAACAGTTTTGAAATGTTTATGAAATGTCAAGGGTAATATTGCAACTTTTGAAAGAATGAGTATTTTTGAAATTTTTTAAAATATAATTTTAGCCTTAATTTAATGGATGAATGGGATTAGAGAATTCTTTTTCTTTCTTTTTTAACTTCTAGTTTTATTTATAGAAATGAGAAGATTGGATTATTTTGTTAAAACAAAAAGTCTATTTGAAATGACTTTAAAAGTGTTAAATAACTTTGCACCCCAAACACAGACCATTATAATTCAGATTTTTCTTTTAGTACAATAGGGGTGGGGATTTCGAACCACAGACCTCTTGGTCATAAACACATTTGATATAGCAGTTGAGCTCTGCTCACTTTGGCACTATTATAATCAAGACTAAACAAATATGCATCCTAAATACATATTATATAACTTCATAGATTATTATAACTCATAGACAATATAATCCATTGAACACCCCTAACAGCCTTTAGAAGTCATTCTAAACATGCCCAAAATCTATTACATTATGGTTGTGCGATCTTTTATTTTGCTAATATTTAGAGATGTACACTCCATCATTAATCTATTTTTGGTTTGATTTAACTATTATTGTTTTAAAAAAAGGTTTGTTTCTTATTATGTTGATTTAAATTGAATGTTATAATATTTTATTAAATTGTGTTCTAAATTTATATAAATGGTAAAATAAAATGTTAAGTTACAAATTTGGTCTTGGTCCCTTGAATTTAAAAGCTTAAATAGTGTCAATTCAACTGGTTAAGATATATATTATCGACCAAGAAGTTAGAAGTTCAAACTCATGAAGGAATGAACGTTTCACTCTGCAGCGGAAGCATTAGATTGTCTTTAATTTTATTTAAAATTTAACTTAAAAAAAAAAAAGATTAAGCAAACTTACTTAAAATAAATATGGAGATATTCCTAACAAATTTTTATCTCCTCCACAAAGTCTTCCTAACTATGACTCGAACACAGGACCAAGACTTGTGGGAGCTTCTTGAAAGAAAATCTACAAGGGATTGAAGAGGAAGAGCTCTAGAGAGAATTCTCTAATTCTTTATTGAGGAAATGTGTGTTGTATCTAATGGCTCAGCCCAAGGGTCTTATTTATAGAGACCAAGGGCAAATTTTTGCCATAATTAAAATATTATATTTTAATATCTAATATATTAAAATATATCTTATACTTATTTGAATCTCATTCAAATCTCCTACGATATTTATTTATTTGAATCTTATTCAAATTTTATAAATATCTTTCTTTAATGTATCTAATATACATTAATTATTTTAATATTTAACGTATCAAATACAATAAATATATTTTCTTCTTTTATATTTAATATATTAAATATTAATTTGAACACTTCAAATTAAATATTAATTTGAACATTTCAAATTTTTCTTTTAACTAAATTGATCTTTTAGTGTTACAATGAGTTAGCAAGGGGACCTTATGGACCTACAGATTACAAGCTCTAATGATATAAAATTAATTAATTAAACTCTTTAATTGATCAATTTTCATTCATTAACTTTAGGTCACTCCACTATAGACCTAGAGTTGCACTCTTATGCACTGTAGAACAAGTTGTGTCCATGGATATAACCATTACATGCAAGTAGATCCTTCACGGTTGTTCGTAATTACAGTTAGGTCAAAAATCCGTTTTACCCCTATAATTACATATTGTACCTTAAGTATCATTGATTCTCTAATGAATAATTTGTTTATGATCTAACCATAAACTAAGTCCCCCTCGAGCCAGTGAAAGGGTGGAGCCCCATTGTTCAAGTCCTGAAATTAGCACTTAAGGGAACTACTCATTTACTTACCCGATATGGGAATAAGTGAATTCCATATTGTGAGATTATGTTCCCAGCTCCCTATTTGGTCAAGTCCCCAAAATGGTAGGCTTATTGAACCAGCTACAAAAGTCACTCTCACCCATGCAAATCAAAGGAAAAGCCCTCACGGGCAGGAGTTCATAACTCACTCAGTATTAAGATTGAGTCGCATATGATCAACTTAATTAAATATTAATCTTCTCAATTAACGAATTTATAAAGAGAGATTAAATATTTCGTAGTACAGTCTTATACAAACTCATTGTATAAGATAACCCCACTCACATGTCTCCACATGAACGATTTGGATCAAATCATTTATAACTATTACAAAGTGAGACGTATCAATAGTGTTTCCAAGATAAGGCACCCAACCTTATTCATATACTATGACCCTTTAGGTTATTTCTTGAACATGATCCTCCCGTATGTCAACCACATACTGTTCAATATTACACTAATAACCTTAGATTTTTCGTATAATGGATAATATTATATTACAAACAAAATAATCAAAATTATTATTAATTATTAAATAAATCATTAATTACGAGGCTTTAGGGCATAAATCCCAACAACTCTCATCTTCACAAGTTCAATAACATGCTAACGTTGACAAATATTTCTAGAAAAAGTTATATAAATAAAAAGAACCATAAAAATATTTTAATTAACATATGAACATTTCACTCTTTATAAATAAAAGGGAAAATTGCATAAACCACCTCTGAACTATGGAGTTTGTTATCATCACACCATTGAGCTTTTAATTTGACCAATCAGCCTCTATACTTTTGTTAAGTGTTGCAATCACACCCATGAATTTTTAGTTTGATAAGTCAATTTCCTGTACATTATTAAGTATTGCAATTACCCCCTATTTCTTTGTTAAGTCCAAGGAGTTGATTGCAACACTTAACAAAGTACAAGGGCTGATTGATCAAATTAAAAATTTATGAGTGTGATTGCAATACTTAACAAAATATAGGGGGCTGATTGGTCAAATTAAAAGTTCAAGGGTGTGATTGTAATAAACCTCATATGTAACGACCCGACCTAGATTGCTACTTAAAGCTCACTCAACATGCTCTTACTTAAGGAAAGGAAAGCTTTCAAAAACAACTTTCAAACAAGAACAGAAAACATGCTTTACTTTGGGATCCTGCTTCAACAAAAATACCTTAAAGCAAACACTTCCAAACATTTTGATACAAGATTAGAATACTACAACCCGAAAAATAGAAGCAGAATAAACTTTCAAACAAAACAAGAAATTTAAAAGCAGAACAGTTTTATGGTCCTGGGAATAGAGACACGGCCTCCATAGCCTAGCCAAGTCAATGCCTCGTGCCACGCGCCTCCAGAGTCTACTGGCCATCTGAAAAATAAAATAGGGTAGCATCGAATGAGTATAAAAATACTCAGTAAGTAGCTCACTTAAGATCCAAGGCTCACAGTCCAACGCATCAATTAGTCAACTTATCACAAGCCATTCAAGCTTTTGATCTTAATCAAGTTCTACACTCTCTAGGCTAAGTGACACCTAACCTACCCCACCTTCGATATAACCTCATTGCCATACCTTAGAGCCACGCTTCCTATCCATGAGTTACATCCCCACAACTAGCATATAGCGATAAGATCCACGACCCCTAAGCCACACCTCGAAGGCCCACTGGCCCTCTGGCTAGCACCTGCAAAGGAGGACACACCCTCCATACCATCACACATCAGGGTACACGACCTGTAGCCATGTATTTTGCTTCACTTGCTTGTGTTAATTATCGATTAATTAATATTTGTAGATTATATTTGTGGCTTTTTTTTCCCTTCTTTGTTGAGTTCTTCTTGTGTGTTTCCTTTTAGACCACCTTTTTTTTGGTAAGTGTGAGGGAAGAAGGGAATATTGGGAAAGTAAGGAGATTGTGGACAAAGAAAATAATCCTTTAGGTCAAATTTGGTTTTTTCAAATTCTTGCATTTCTAGTATAAGGGTTCATTTTGGAACAAACTAGCAAGTATATGTTTTGCCCAAAAGAAGAAGTGGTTTGAGCTTTATAAACCCTTGTTTCTTAACCCTAGGGAGAGATTCGGAGAAAACCAAAAGAAAAAACACCTACAAGCACATAATCTGTTCTCACTACAAACACATCACAGAGAAAAATAGAGTTGCAGAGTAAGTTTTTTTTTTTTTACTTTAGAAAAGTCCTTTATGAAAGTACCAAAATATTGGAACACAACAAGAATAACCCAAGCTTAGTTGGAGGTTGCACTTGGTAGGGCCTTTGTCCCAAGGATCCACACCTCAAACAACAAGTTAGTTGTTCTTGGCCCCCACCACTAGATCTTCATCTCTATCTTGAAATACCCCTGAAAAACAGTAGTTGAGTAAGGGCTTCATGAGTTTTCTTTCATTTTTGCTATTTTTTTTGTTATTTTTACATCTCTTCTTACGTTTTTTTTTTTTAATTTTAATGTGAGCTTTTTCTTATCTTTATGCATATGCTTTGAGTATTTTGTTCTTGCTCTTAATCTTACTTATCTATCTATGATTTCACTCCTTTTTTTTCCTCTCTCCTACGAGTTTTATTTACTACGAAAAAAAGTGAGAAACAAAAAAAAAAAGTGTTATGGAGTGAAAAAAAAGGGAGGTTGTGTGGCGTACCCTATAGGTGAACAGATCTTTGCTTCGTTATAAAAGCCAAAATGTGGTTAGGATTGCAAAAAATTGCTATAGTTTAAATGTGAATATGTTTAAGTGTTGCAGTTCTTTTATTAGCACGTTTTCTTTGTGTTATTCTTGTTTGTGTTATTTTTGTGTAGTTTAAATGTGAATATGTTTCTTGTTATTGTTGTTGAGAAATTTCTATATGCATGCTAATTAATACATGATTTTTTAATCTTTTGATCCATATTGTTTGTTTTTTTAAAAAAAACTATCCGATGATTGAATCTAGAAATATTTGGAAGTCCAATTTTCTAGTTTTCTTGAGGTGAGGAGTTGATTCTTTGGAAGTCCAAGATCAACTCCAATATGTTGATTTAAAATTTTAACATACTTGCATATTATGATTTTTTCTTATTTAATATGAATAAATTATTATGCATTGTTTAATTTATCTTTACATTGAACTTGTTTATTATGTTAAATTTTGATTTTTTTGATTTTTTTTGTTAATGTTTTTTTTAATCTCTTTTAACTTTTTCTTCTTCTTTTTTTTTTTTTTTTTTTTTTTGTAAATTTATTTCTAAGGCTTTAACATTGCTCTTTTTTTACATAAATGTTTTATAACCAAAATATTATTTTTTAAAGTTGTTTGTAATCTCTTTCTTAAAAAGTGAATTTCAAGGCCATTTTTTTTAAAGTTCTACGATGGAATCTAGAAATATTTGGGAGTCCGATTTTCTAGAATTCTTCAGGTGAATGATCATTATCTTTGGGAGTCTTAGATTTTGATCCCAAGAAAAATGAGTTTAATTAAAACAAAAAAAATTATTTTATAAAAGACTATTCTATGACGGAGTTGAGAAATTTTAAATTTTTCTCATATTCTTGAGGTGGAGAATTTTTCCTAAGTTTTTTGGGAATATTTCTAATATAGTCAAATTGATGGATATTTATCCACTTATTTTATGGGATCACGACTTCAAATATTGGAGGAATGGGAGGTAAAATAAGACATTGTTTTAAAAATCTCTTTTTCCCTAAATAAGCTTTTCTTCTAAAATCTTTTGCAATTCAAGATTAAAATTTGGCCACTGTTTTTAACGGGTGTTGTGGGGTGCTAACACCTTCCCCATACACGAACAACACTCGAGCCCAAAATCTAGTTTTTGCTTACCATTTTTTTTCTTTTCTTTTTTCTCTTTTTTCAAAGGGTTGTTTTATTCTATTTTGGTGACCAATCACACCATAAAAAAAGATTGGTGGTGACTCCTTTTTCAAATCTCCCTTTTCGAGGACGTCGGCCGCTCCTAGTCGCAGACACGTGGCGACAGCTTGGCGACTCCACTGGGGACATGAGGTTCCGCCTCGAGGGTTTGGCCATTTGTTATTCTTGATTTGTTTGTTTTATTTTATTTATTTATTTGTTTATTGTTCTTATTATATGATTTGCTTGGGTTATTATATTGTTTTGTTTCACACACCTTCACATGCCTCCTACTCGGGCTTTTTTCCTAATAGCATCAGATTCAAGGATGGAGTAGTGTCGCCTTCATGAAGCTTATGCTTCCGTGTAGGCACACCAAAAACCCTAACTCAATTTGGTCATGTGATCGTGTACGATTTTGAGTCCATTTTGGGAACTTCTATCGTCTAGGATCTTAGAACTAACTTCACTTGCTTGAAGCCTTTTACTGTTTATCTTTTCGTTTTGATTGACTAGCTTTATTACTTTATCTCACACACTATCACGAGCCTCCTACCCAGGATGTTTCCAATAGGACTAGAATCAAAAAAGGAGTAGTGTCGACTTTCGAGAAGCTTATACTTTCGTTAATCGGATTGAAACGTGGAGGCTTAAAGAAATTTTTTTTAATTCAAAACAAACCTCCAGGCTAGTACAAGTGCACACTGTCGATGCAAGCAATATAAAATTGGAAGTATTCTAGAGTATCGATCCCACATGGAATGGATACAACAAAGTTCAAATGATAGAAAAAATTGTTTTCAAATTGCAAATTTGGTAACCGAGGTTATAAAAATATATGAGGTTGGTTTGTTAACGAAAAATGGGTGAAAAATCAATGAGTGAAAATAACGTATTTCAAGTGGTTCAAGCTCCTTTTAGAAGAATGTTATAAAAAATGCAATTGCAATCGTAGCCAACATGTGAAAATGATAAAGAGCTTGCGAAGGCTCGATCAAATGTAATTATTAACCAGACCTTTACAATTTGCAGTAGTAATGGCCAGGGTCGATCTCAGGGATTGGATTTCTTAGCTTAATTAAACACTATAATTACTAATGCGCGAATTTTATCTAGAGAACCAATAATCGAAGAAAAATCAGTTTAAAACCTAAATAATTATTTACATGGTTGGAGACACTTAGGGGCCGTTTGGCCCATGGGTTTGGGTTGGGATGGGTTTGGGTTCCAAACCCAAAACCATGTTTGGCACAAGGTGTTTCAAAACCCTTGGTTTTGAAACACAACCCCATGGGTTACAACAGTGCAACCCCATGGGGTTTATGCCATGTTTTCCTCTTCCATTTGTCGTTTTCCATTTCCGGCGACCACTCCGACAACAACTCAGGCGACCACTCCGATGACAACTCCGGCGACCACTCCGATGACAACTCCGGCGACCACTCCGATGACAACTCCGGCGACCACTCCGACAACAACTCCGGCGACCACTCCGATGAAAACTCCGGCGACCACTCCGGGGACCACTCCGATGACAACTCCGGCGACCACTCCGACAACAACTCCGGCGACCACTCCGATGACAACTCCGACGACCCGACCACCGCTAACGATTACCTCCGACGATCAATGCGATGAGAACTCTAGAGACCAGTTCCATTTACCATTCTCCATTTCTAGCGACTACTTCGACAACAACTCTGATGACAACTCCGGCGACCACCCAACAACCACCGATAACAACAACTCTGACGACTACAACGGTGACCCGACCACCGCTGACGATTATCTCAGACAACCACTGCGATGAGAACTCGAGAGACCAGTCTGACGATTACCCCTGCGACTCGACCACCCCAACAACTAGACTCCCTGATAACCCAACCACTCAAACAACCCGACTTGCCCGAACCATCGACAACAACCACTTCAATGACCCGATCACCCGACAACCATAGTTGACGACCACCTCGAAAACCTGACCACCTAGCAACCACCGTAGACAACCACCTAGTGACCACTCCGATGACCTGACCACCCTGATGACTACTTCGGCGATTACCCCGACGACCTGGTAACCCAACCACCCAAAACCACTGTTGACGACCACCTGGTGACCACCCTGGCGACTCCAACAACCCAACCACTGCCACAACCACCCAGCAACCACTCCGGCGACATGACCACCCTGATGACCACTCCAGCGACCCGACAACTACTGCTGAAAACCACCCAACGACCATTCCGGCGACCTGACCACCGTGCAATCACCACAGGCGACCACCTCGGCATACCCAAACACCCCATCAATCCAACCACCCCAATGACCACTCCAACAATCACCCTAGCGACCCAACCACCTAGTCAATATTTTAAAAGGGCCAGCGTGGACGAGCTATATGCAAAACTAAAGGCGATCCCAGGAATGACAAGGCAAGACTGAATGACTGTTGCAAAGACTATTCTCTCGGATAGTATGATGTTGAACTCCTTGTTTACATTCACCCCAGATTGGAAGTATGATTACTACGTGAAAATTATGGGGAAAGCACCTAGAACCTGACTCTCTTTTCATCACTTTCATCTACCACTCTTATGACTTACATTTGTGTTTGGACAACTACTTCTACTTTCTTGTCATTTCATCTGGAATGTGTGTTATGATATTTCTAGAACTAGATCTTAGTTCTAATTTTTGGTTTTACTTTACCATTGGCAACACCATTCTTACATTGCATCTATTAATTATCTGTTGCTACGCATAATCTTCAATTTTATGTCATCATGAGTGGAGTGAATGAGATAGCATATAGTTATACAAACTACACATAGTATAATTCAAATTGAACTATAGTTGTAACAATTGCTCTACATAATTGGTTAAATAGTTGGTATGTAACACACCAAAAAAATTATGAAGTTAAAAAAATGGAGTAGGAAAAAAAAACAGTGTAAGATTTTTTTTAAAATAATAAACAGTTTGAAAAATTATAAAAAAAACAAACTAAACAAACCCAGCCCAACCCAACCCTGCAACCCAAACACAAGTTTCAGCAAACCAGCACAACACAACCCTACACCACAAACACAGGAATCAGAAACCCCAGGGTTTCTGATTCCAGCCAAGAAACCCCAGGGTTCCAGAACCCCAGGGTTTCTGATTCCAAACCAACGCGCCAAACAGCCCCTTAGAGGGAACCTTCTTGAAACAATGATTTAATTTCATAAACCCAATTTGGCCCTATAGAAGAGATAATTTACATAAATAAAAGTTATAAGCCAGGAAATTATCCAATTTATTAGTTGACTTTTCCAAGCCCAACTAACCCTCATATTTAGTGATAAATCAACATTTCAGTCTATTTTTATAATTAAACGTGGTATTGAATAAAATTCTGTTGTGACTTCTATTAGCAAAACTTTCATTCCCATGCAAACATTCACTAATAGTTATACATTCAGATCTAAGTTCGAGTTCATCTTTTTCAAGCAAAAACCCAATTTTATCAGAAGTAAACGTTGGCTAAACGGTTAAGCAATAATTTCTAGAATGCATAAATAACTTGCTACAATATAAATGTCTCTAAAATTAAACAAAATAAGTGAAAATAAACCAAGTTCAAGACATTTGATCTCTACGAAAACTTAAGCAACATCCAAAAACAATGACTACAAAATAAATAAGGAAGAAGGAAAGAACTCTCTGACGCGTGCTACACTCGTTCCCGTCGTGAATTGCCGCGATCTCGAGCCTTGAATGTCTTCCTCAGCTCTCAAAAGTGCTCCCTTGGTCCCAAATATGATGTAGAAATCGATTCTAGACGGGTCCCTCACCAAATGGTCTCCCCCAAAATCGAAGCCAACTATTCTTTTTATAATTCTCGGGACAGCGTCGAGACGCTAGGGACAGCATCTCGACGCTGTACCCTAATTCTCAAAATAAAGATGGCAAAACGGGGTAACGTTGAGACGCTGTGCACAGCGTCTCAATCCTACGGACGGAAATCTTCTGGCGAGAGCGTTTCTGGGGTCGAGACGCTATAAAGCAGCGTTTCAACGTTATCCACTCGAGTCTTCTCACTTGTAATGCTTCTTGTACTTATCTTCTTTGCTCCAAAGTGTGTCTTTAAGCTCAAATTAAGCTCGAATAGCTCCAAAAGTCCGGTTTAGCTCCAATTTGCTCAAAATCTACAATATAGATAAATAAATGCCTGAAAGTTCACTATAAGCAAACAAAACCAACACAAATCTAAGCCTAGAAATAGCACACATTTAAGTGCTATCAGAAAACTAAGTAAAATGAATTTGATTCCTATTCAATTTTGATTCAAAATCTTTAGGAGGCTAAGTGATTAAACCTACATGTCTATGGCTAATCTAACTTAGATATTTTTGCACACAACTCTAGTGGTTTTGGAGTCTTGCTCTATGTTTAGGGTCGATGTTTTAGAACTTATTTCTAAGCCTTTTCCTCCATTTCTTTTGTGACATCCGCCTTTCCTTAACCCTTTCGGTATTAAGTTTGAGCTTGATAAGCAACACTAGTTGACCTACTAGGTTTACTTGAATCTAAACTCAACAAAAACAAACTAAGTTCACATGCTAGCTAGATTGGTTATGCTTTAGAGCTTTTACATTTTTCCTTAGGGCTTTCACCAACTTGAACCCCTAAAGAAAATTTAGCTCACTATGATGGGGATGGAAAACAGTAAATTAAAGTGTAGAAAATCCATAACAAGCTTAGATAAAGAGAAATTTGAGAGATCAACTAAATTAAATGAAAATTTAACAAATGAAATTTCTATTAAAAAATCAATTTAAATGAACAAACACCAGAATCTGGAAAACCAAAAATAACAGGCACCATATTTTACAAGAAGCTTACCAACTACAACACCAGAATCTAAATGAACAAAGTAAACAAAAGTAACAGTAACATAACTCTAAATGAGGAAATTCAATAATTGAACTGAAGCTAAAATGTTCCTTTCTACACCCATAGCTCAATCGAACTCAATTCTATCTTTTTCAAGAAGAATTGGTTCTTCACAGCTTTCACTTTCGTGAGGACGAATCGAGATTTAGAGTGTTGAAAGTACTAAAAAGAGAAGGTACAAAAAACAGCAGCATAACTTCGTAAAACAGCAGGCACGAAACTCTCTTGTATGTGAAAACCCGAACAAGAAGACGTGGGGCATGATAATAAAAACCCAGCCACCTTTTTTCTTTGTTCTTCTCATTTTTATAGGCATCGAGCGCTAGGATTTCCATATTTTCTCTTCTACAACCTTGGGTCAACGTGTAGGCATGAAATTGGGCTGAAAAATCTCCCAAAATCTCGCAAAAATCTCCATGAATCTTGTGATTTCCGTCAATCTCGCATTTTCCAAATTTTCTAGAAAATGCAATTGCAACAATTGCATTTCTATTGCATTATTTTTCAGATTTGCCAAAATTTTCCAGAAATGCAATTGCATTTCCATTATGGAATGCAATTGCATTTTGTGCTTGTTTTCCAGACTTGTTTTCCAAAGGAATGCAATTGCATTTTCAAAATGGAATGCAATTGCATTTTGTGCTTCTTCACAAACTTGTTTTCCCGAAGAAATGCAATTGCATTTCCAAAATGGAATGCAATTGCATTTTGTACTTACTTAGATCTACACAAAAACAACAAATTAGTATGATTTCCAATCTCTTTTCAACTTCTTTCCTCTTTTTCATTACTCCAACAAGCTTTTATGAATTTATCTAATAAACACTATTTTTAGCTTGCTCATCATACAACAAAACATGCAAAAATGACAAGAAAAACCTAGTTTAGGGTCAAATAATCCTAATAAATTAGAATTATCACACCCCCAAACTTGAGTTATTGCTTGTCCTCAAGCAATTGCAAGACAAATATAGAGACATACACAAGTCATAGTAGATTTTGAAAATAATTCTTTTGAAAAATACGCCTCTCAAGAGAGGTTTCATGCTCATAACACTTTAACTTTACTTGAATGCTTCCACTACATGCAACTTCCATGCCTCCCTTGTCTAAACAAAACACTTTCATCTCACAATCTCACCTTGGATTCATACTACCTATTACCTTTAGTCAAGTTTCACTTAGATGCCAATGTGCCGCCCAAACTTGTTTTTCACTGCTAGGATGCATACTTCTTTTTTCTTTTTTTTTTTCTCTGTTTTTAAGAGGGGACCTTTTTGTCATTTGTGCCTTCGTTCTAGCTTACTAACGCTCTTTGGTGAAAGTATCTAGCTACGAGCACTTATCACATCAAGGCTATTTTCACACACTCACTTCTTAAGTTAACCTTTCATGCAAAGGAAATCATGGGTGTCATGACTGCCCCTGGTTACTCAATTAACTTGAGAAGGAGGAGTATCCTTTTTTTTTTCTTTTTTTTAATCCTAGCAACTGTTACAACGAAATCATAGTGCAACAACATAGTATTACAATAGTAGTATTACAACAACATACTATTACAACAGTAGTATTATATATATTACATGACTCACCCCCCCAAACTTAAATGGGTCAATGTCCCCATTGACCAAGGATAGCACAAGGGGTGAAAATGGGTGATTTGAAAAACATCTAAGCTATACTCTCCTAAGGGAATTCAGTGTACAAACTTAGGTGAGTTGAGACTTGGGTGTTTTATAAAGACAATGAATCATTAAGCTATTTGTTTGGGAAGCATCTGTGTAATGTTTTCTAAGTATTTAATGAATTGGGCATACTCCAAATTTCATCATTAAGGGTATTCAACAAGAACAAAACTCAAAGAAATCAGGCAAGAAATGTGTTTGTCAACTTGAACAAGTCAAAAGCATTCACAATTGTTTTTTTTTTTTTTTTTAAATAAAAGCAAATAGGTAAAGAAATCATAAAAGAACCTAACTAAATCTTAAACCAAAAGAAACAAAAAACAAAAGCTGGAAAGATAAGTCAAAAAGAAACTCCCCTATGTAGAGAAAAATGTGTTGTTGTTGCCATTCTTGGAGTTTTGAAGAAGAATTGTTAGGAAGTCCGAAAAAGTGGTCATTTGCCTTTGGATAGCATGGGAAGTTATTGCTTCATCATTTTCTTTAACGTACTCCCAAGATGCCCTGTTTGGTTGAGTTTCTTGAATTTGCAATTGCAACTCGCTTTTTCAATTGTGACTATAAGACTTTTTTTTTCACCTAAAACTCAAAAGTAGAGCATCAAAACGTTCACACAATTTGGCCAAGAAGGTCGGAGCAATTACAACAGGTATCAGGAACGATTTGGCCAAGAGTTACAGAAGTCTCACTTCCAAAAATGTCAGCTAGACTTTGTTCATAACAACCTGGAAGATTTGAAAAGTTTATGGGAGAGTTTGAGCATAGAAAATAGAGCGAGTTTTACAGAAGTATATGGGAACATTGCAGATCTCATGTACACAGATGTTAATTTGAACGCTTTACAAGCCTTAGTCCATTTTTGGGATCATGTGTTTAAATGCTTCACATTTAGCGTGTTTGACTTGACTCCCATGATTAAGGAGTATCATGCTCTAATCTGTATACCAGCTAGCGGAGGGAGTAAAGTCTTTACTTATGATCGAAGGTTGTCTTTACAGAGGTCATTATCCAAGTTTTTTGGCAATATTCATGCATCAGATGTAAAGAAGCAAATGAAGATTAAGGTGGGGAGAAATTGCATTCCCATTGACTATCTGATCGGTCTCACACACACCTATTTGCCTAAGAAGAAATGTTTATCTATTTTAGCCATGTGTATCTACAACATGGTTATTTTTCCAAGAATTAAAGGGTACGTAGAAGAGCAAGTTATTAAGATCTTCGTTGGAATTGAACATGGAATAGACCCCATAATCTCAATTCTTGCAGAAACTTTTAGATCCTTGAACTATTGTAGACTACGAGGCAATGGGAAGTTTTTTAGCTGTGCACCCATGCTTTTTATTTGGACTTCTAGTCAGTTGAAGTATCCGAGCAAGTTTAAATATCCATCGATTAGATTTAGCAACCCATGGAACACTGCAAGGAACACAGTTAGAGACTTCATTGCTGCACGTTGGAACCTGACCTTTCCTTCTATCGAAGCATGGAACATCTTTTTAAGCCACCCAGCGTTGTAAGAAGTAGTCTGGAGGGCATATTGGCTACCTTCAAGCCCCATGGCGTATCGGTGTGGGCAGTTGCCTTTTGTTTCGCTACTAGGACCTTGGGGAGGTATTGCTTATTCACCTCTATTAGTATTGCTATGGGTATGGTTAAAGCAATTTGCACCAATGATCCCTAGTTTAGAAGATTGGGAATTCTTGCATGACTCAGACATTGCAAGCGCTAGGTGCAATCAAGGAATTGATGGTTGGAAAGCAATGAGGAGATTGAAAATACATGACATTGCGAAGGCACCACGGTACAATACAAAAATTGGAGAGCAACTAGAATTGGGATTAAAATTCCCATTTCACCAAAACCGATCAACTTAGATGATGCCCTGAAAGAGGACCAAATCTATTGGGAAAGAGAATTGAAGCAGTTAAAGGAAAGAAATCTTACCTTGATAAAAGAGAATGAAGAATTAAGGGATGAGGTTAAACTATGGATTGGACAAACTACCAGTGCTACGAGACAATTAGAGGAAGTTCAGCGACGTCTACACCAACAAGCATAATTAGAAAGGGAAAATAGCTCTTTAAACGTAGAGGTTGTCCAACTGAGAAAGAGAAATAGAAGCTTACAAAGAGAAATTGAAGTCCTGCAGGGTGAAGCAGAGGCTCAAAAAGCACACATCAAAGATCTAAAGCGAGAAGTATGAAGGCTTAATAACGTCATGAAGGACTTCCAAGGTACGCTAAATGAACAAGCCGTAACATCACAAGAGACTATTGTGTCTTTGCAAAAAGAAAAAGAAGCGCTGTAGAAATTGACAGATGAATGCACGAGCCAACTCATTAAGGTAGAACGTAGGAATGTACTTCTTCAAGATGCTACTACAAGCTTTGAGCACCAATTGGGAATATATCGAAATACAAATGAAGTGGTGGTGGAAGACCACACGCGACTAAAATAAGAACATCGAGTGATGACGGAAAATTTTGCAATATGGAGAGATGAGTACAGGAATCTAAGACGCCATTATGATCACGTAAAAGGACAAGTTGAACAAGTGGCTGGAAGGTTGCGACTAATGGCTAGAATGGCAGATTGATTTGCTGAAAGGGAAAGTACTCTTCGACAAGGCATCGTACTCACACAACCTGGTGGTGAAGACTTGATTAGGTTCCTAGGGGTGATAGGATGAGACCTCGGGCATTTTGGGTGTTACCATTAGGTCATAAAGTGACTTGTTCAATATTTTATTCTGTACTAAAGTGTGTACTCGCTTTAAGCTTTTGTAATAGTTGACTTTGGAATGAATCTTTGATTTTACTTTGCATTGATACACTTCACATTAGTATTAACAAAGATTTACTTTGATAGTGAGATTCCTTTTTTGACTAATCTTCTTTTATAATAACAAAGGTTCAAAGTTTGCAGAATAGCTCGAAGTTCACCTCCTCCTCATTCTTATTGGATGAGAAGGAGAGCTAAGTTCATGGATGACCAACTGAACAACCAAGTACAAGTAGTTCAACTTGAGTGAAAGAGTTAAAAGAACAAATGACAAAGATTTTGGAGAGCCTTACCGCAAGAAAGGAAAAGTCTATGGCAGGAACGTCATTACAAGCTGAAGTAGGTTAAAACCAAGGGTTGGATGACACTCCTTCTTACCCTCCAAAGTTTGCACCACCAATGGTGTCAAACCCACACATGGCAGGGGTGGTGTGCCCTACCTCATTCCCTATGCAAGATCCTAGTTGAGTTCCACAACAAGTGAGCCATGTGAGTGACCTAGTATATGTTCCAAGTGTGGAGAACAGTAAGAAAACTTCTGAAGATTTAGTGGGAAAGGGAAGGTTGGAGTTCCTCGAGGAAAGACTATGTGCGATTGAGGGTGCTGACATCTATGGGGATATCGACGCGACACAATAATGTTTAATCTTAGATGTTGTTATTCCCCCCAAATTCAAGACGCCAGAATTCGAAAAGTATAATGGGACTGCGTGCCTAAAGAGTCATCTTGTCATGTACTATAGAAAAATGTCAGCCTATGCTCATGATGACAATTTGTTGATTCATTGCTTTCAAGATAGCCTGATTGGCTCAGTGTCTTGTTGGTATATGCATTTGGATAGCTCCCGAGTGCACAAGTGGAAGGATTTGGTAGATGCATTCTTAGAACAGTACAAGAACAATATTGACATAGCACATGACCGTTTAGATCTTCAACATATGGAGAAGAAAGGTGTCGAGACTTTCAAAGAGTACGCTTAGAGGTAGAGAGAAATGGCAACTCCGGTACAACCTCATTTAACTGATAGAGAATTGTCAGCCATGTTTATCAATACCCTACGAGGGCTGTATTATAACAGGATGATCAGAAGTGCTTCAACAAATTTTTCTGATATCATAACAATTGGTGAAAGGATAGAGTATGGAGTTAAGAATGGGAGAATCACAGATGCAGCATTTAAGGCAAGTGCAAGAAAGGTAATTACTCTAAAGAAAAAAGAAGGAGAAGTCCATGAGGTGAGCTCAGGACAAAGAGTTGTGACCCATATGTCGTCACCAACTCTAAGACCAGCAAGTTATAACCATAGTCCTCAGCATGGAGGACAAAGTCAATCAAATCAACAAGGTGCTAATAGTAGTTAGAAGCAAATGCGTTTTGACCCCATTCCCATGACATACACTGAGCTTTTGCCTCAATTGCTAAAAAACCATCAAGTTGCCATTGTGCCTCAAAAGCCATTGCAACCCCCGTATGCTAAATGGTATGATCTAAATGCACGATGTCAATATCACGCAGGGGCAATTTGGCACTCCACGAAAAATTGTTATCCATTGAAGGCAAAGGTACAAAGCTTGTTAAAGCAGGATGGTTGAAATGCAAGAAAGCTGGGGAAGAGCCTGATGTCAATCAAAATCCTCTCCCAAACTGTGACGCCCTACAACTTCAGGTACAATTAATTTCCATCTTTTGTTTGTAATTGTGGTGGACATTTAATTTTTTTTTTGCTTGAGGTTGATTTGAGGAATATCGGAATTAGTGGGTCAATTTAGGTAATTAAGTTTTATAATTTTAGCAAAAAGATTTCGAGTTAGATCAAATCTCTTAATTTTGGAAACTCACTTCTACCCAAAGATTGGTCCTAAATCTCATAAAGAATCTAGGTCTCTAATTAGAAGATAGAAATCCAAATAGCCCTAAATCTTTTTAAATAATGGGCTTTTTGTTTAAGTGAAAAAGAAGGATTTTTATCTTTATGTTTATTTTTATTTATTTATTATCTTTTTTTCCAAAAAGAACCCAAAAACCCTAATTTCTTTTCCCCCCCTCTCTTTCACGTCGTTCTTCCTTCTCCCTTCACAACCGACAACCCTTCCCCTCGTGATTTTTCTTCTCTTCATCAAGCAGTGGGTTGCAGCTCTCCTTCCCAACCTTCAATCACACCGACGAGGCTTCTTCGGGCGACTCTTTCTTCTTCTCCTTCGAGTCTTGCAGCAACAGCACAAAATCCATACATTTTCCTCCCTTTTGTTGAGGTTTGTCACATACCCTTGCCAAATAAACTTTAGTTTTAGATTACCCATACCCTAAGCACCTTTGATTTGTAATTTTATCTTGTTTGGACTCAAAACAGCCCACATTCGAAGCAGTTTTCTGCAAAAAACGGGATTTATAGCAGACCAACGTGAGTTCCTTCTTGTTTGACGAGGTTTTTCACTTACTCATGCCTAATCGACTTTAGTTTTGAATTACCCATGCCTTAAACATCTCTTATTTGCGATTTTGTTTGGACTTCGAATAGTCCACATTCGAAGCCATTTACTATCAAAAAACGGGATTTACATTAGAGGTTCAATCAGTTTGGCACGGTTGGGTAAGTTTTAACATTTTTTGGACTTTTCACAAATCACTTTAAGTGTTATGGCTTAGGTCCTAACATGTAGCGTTGCAGTTTTAGGTTGATTTGAACATTCTCGAACACCAACCAACAGTAATTCGAGCTCGTTTGGATTAGTTCAGTAAGTTCCAATAAGTTTCAGCAAGTCTTTAAATCCTTCGAACTAAAATAAGATGCGTTAGATTAATTTCTAATTCTTGTAAACTTGCATTCGTAGATTGGGCTTAATTTGGAGTATTCGAGTAAAGCTCAAAGTTCTCTTTAGGTAAGAAAATCCTTCCAAACACTCCTTTAGTTTCAATCTAGGCTTTGGAGTTGTTTTCTAACTTCTAAATCTTTAACTTATTGTGTAGGAATACCTTGGAATATCCTAGGAACGTTGTAAGTAGAATTCTACCAGTTGGGTTTGATTGTTGTTTGTTAGCATGTTGTGTGTGCTAATTGCTTACTTATGAATACTTTATTGCATTGAATTGTTCTATGACTTTGAATGTGTTTAGTATGCTACGATGAATTGGTAACCTCATGTCGTGATGTTCCCCTTGTGATAAACATCTTACCTTGTTGAGTTCGATTTAATGTAGTGATGCATCATGAGTTATTGACATTGGTTGCGAAAGCATGTTATGGATGTTTGTGTAACTTTTGTATAATCATGAGCTAGAAGCATGATGCGTAGGATTTATGGATTCTAGTATGAATGAGTGAGGTTAGTGAACCTTGTATGGGATAAAATAAAGTGAAGTGAGTACTAGTGTGCCTCGGGTGAAAATGGTCTAGGGGTAGTATGTCACCGTTAAATCTAGAGAAACATTGAGGCCTTGGGTAAAAATGGCTAATGGTCGATGTGGTTAAGTCATCATTGCGCCTTGAGTAAAAATGGTCAAGGGGCGATGCACAATTCGAGGCCTTGGGTAAAAATGGTCAAGGGTCGAACGCTGAGTGCCGTAGAGAGTCGTTGATGCCCTGGGTAAAAATGGTCAGGGGTCGGCGTGTCTCGAAGGAATCAGTCTCAGGTAGCTTGTGAGGGCTAAATATGAGTGGTTTGAGTGACTCAGTGGAGTTTGAGTGAGCATTTCGAGCTTGGATAGTGAATCCATATGCCTGAAATGGGCATGGTACATTTGTGAATGTAACTCATGAATTAAGCATGTTGTATGTGATGTTTGTGTGGGTTGCATGTCTAGCTTGTTATGGAAAGCATGATACTTGCAAGCATGTTGTCTTGTTTTGTATGCTGATTGTGGCCCTTCAGGTGTGAGCTACTTACCAGTACGTGTTATGTACTAACTCACTACCAGGTTTTGCAGGTGATGACGTATGCTATGACCCTGGCGATGCTGAGGATGAGGCATGAGAGAAGAAAGGCCATAGTTGGATGTTTACTTATAAAGTAGTCGTCTCGTTGAGTTTAGTGTAACCGAATTATAGTTATAGTTGTCTTGATGCTTATGGCTTTAGTACTGTTGTTCTTTGAGTATTATTGTTAGGTTATATTTCTCTCATTAGAGTTGGAATTTCTGGTAATGTGTTTTTGAGATGGAGGTTATAATAAGTTTGTTAGGTTGCCTTGTTTTTTTTTTTTTTTTTTTAAATTGAATCATTCTTTTCTTTTCGTTTTAAAGAAGACTGAGGAAGTTTTGTTTCATTTTGATATGAGTTGTCGGGAGATCCTGAACTTTTGGTAGTTATGTGGTTGGAGTTTGGAGGATAATCTGGTTATCTGGCTATAATAGTGTGAATTTTTGTCTAACAAGTAGTAGGAAAATTTTGGGTAGCTCGTAGTTATGCCATTATGTTGCCGAAATTTTTGCAGCTTAATGGTTGTAAGTTTAGTAATGTTTCCTAACTTAGTCTAAATTTTGGGGACGTTACACAAACCATGAAAATCCTACTGTGAATGCCATTGAAACACCTAGAAAAGACTACAAAGATAAAGTTCAGGATTTGAGTACGCCTATGAGGACTCTCTTTCAAGTTCCACGCAATGTTGGGTATCTTTCAATAGGATTTGAAAGTAGTAGCATGGATGAATCGGGATGTGGTAACGAGAAAAGATGCATTTTTCATAAAGGAATAGTCAGACATTCTAAGAAGATTGTGATGATTTTAAGCAGCAGATGCAAGAACTAATGGATTCAAAGTTGTTGATTATAAGCCAGACAACTATGCAAGAGATAGATGTTGACGTAATTACCCATGCATCCTCCTATGAGAAAACGTTAAGAAAGACGTCATCTCTACCAAAGCCTTTAATCATTCATTATGAGGGTAAATTGAATACTACTTCTCATATTCAGGTGCCTAAACCAATGATTGTAGAACTACTTGGTCCCTTTGTGTCTAAGGATAATCGAGTTGTATCTTGGAAGTACGAATGCCAATTCATTACAGATAGTGGTACCTCTGCATTTGACATCTCAGCAATTGGAAGGATGACTTGTAGTGGTAGATGTTACACACCAAACAATTTAAAGGAGATTTCAAAAGAGGACGAGATTAGACAACGTAAGGGTAAAGCTGTGGAAGTAGTAAACGAAAAGGGTTTAAATGATCTAGACAAAGCTTTTGCTAAGAAAGTGACCATAGCAGGGAAAAGACAAGTAAGGAGCCAGTGTCAGAAGATGAAGTGTGAGAATTTTTGAAATTTATTAAGTAAGGTGAGTATAAAGTGATAGAGCAGCTACATCGCACCCTAGGTCATATATCAATTTTATCACTTTTTCTGTATTCTGAGCCACATTGCAAAGTTTTGTTTGATATCTTGAATCAAGCTCACATAGGCCCTGGCATTTTAGTGAATGCACTCAGTGAAATTGTGGAAAATATAACTGCTACAAATTGTATCTCTTTCACACATTTTGGTCAAGTGATGGATGTAAACTCTTCATACAGTTATTTGCTTGGGTGTCCTTGGATTCATTCGACATTCCGTCGTCACTTCATCAGAGAGTGAAATTCTTTGTGGAAAGTGGCCAGGCCATTGTTTTCGGAGAAGAGGATATGTTTGTAACAAAAACAGCATCATTTCCATACGTAGAAGCTGTGGTAGAAGCTTTTGAGTGCTCATATAGATCCTTTGAGGTTGCCAACACCACTACCTTCCCTACTGAATGTTGGGATATAGACCGCTATCCAGCTAAGATAGCTTTGATGGTTGCAAAGGTAATGTTAAAAAGTGGCTTTCAAATGCATAGGGAGTTGGGACGAAATAATCAAGGAAACCCAAAGGTGATTTTCCTTCCTAAAAGCAAGGAAAGATTCGGGTTGGGATACAAGCCAACAACTTCTGAGTGGAAGAGAATTAGAGTAGAAAAGAGAAAATGAGAAGTGCACATCTCGAAGGTCACGAAGTCATACAAGGAAGGATGTGTATACCACATATAATTGAGACTTTCAAATCGGGTGAGATGCTTCACAATGACAACCAGCTATGTAGCAGGGCCTTTAATGCCTCAATTGTTGTCGTCTCTGAAAGCACCATCATGCCGCGACAATTAGTTTACCCTTGTCCTCCAAGTTTCGAGTTGAACAATTGGGAAGTTAAAGAGATGCCAAATATCACTGGAGAAACGCAAAAGATCGTTGATATGGGCGATGAAGATGAAATAGTCAGCTTTAAAGTTCCAGTTTATAGTGTTGACCAAATCATGGAGGATGAATATGATGTGTCACAAGAATTATTGAGATTGATGAAGCAAGAAGAGAGAGAAACTGTGATGTATCAAGAACCGTTAGAAGCAATCAATTTGGGGTCATTAGAAGAAGTAAAAGAAATATGAATCGGCACCTTGGCCATGGAGCAAGATCATTCGGATCTTATAGCTTTGTTGCATGAATATAAAGACATATTTGCATGGTCTTGCCAAGATATGCTTGGTTTGAATATAGAAATTGTAACAAGTTGATTACTGCTTAAAGCGAGTTTAAGCCCATAAGGCAAAAACTTCAAAAAATGAAACCCGATGAAGGGAATAATCGGTTTGAGTTTATTTAGAATTAAATAATAATATTATGGTTAAGCATAACATACCTTGAAAATATAGAGAATCTTCTGGCAAATCTTTATCTCTTCCACAAAGTCTTCCTAGCTATGACTCGAACACAGGACCAAGGCTTGTGGGAGCCTCTTGAAAGAAAATCCACAAGGGATTAAAGAGGAAGAGATCTAGAGAGAATTCTCTAATTCTCTCTCTTGAGGAGATGTGTGTTCTATGAAGAATACCCAATGGCTCACCCCTAAGGTCTTATTTATAGTGGTCTAGGAAAGATAATTAAATAATATATTTTAATATCTAATATATTAAAATATATTTATATAACCAATTTGAATCTTATTCAAACCTTTTAAAATTCTCCTACGACATCTATTTCCTAATTTGAATCCAATTCAAATTTAATGAATATCTTTTCTTTAATGTATCTAATATACATTAATTATTTTAATATTTAATGTATCAAATACAATAAATATATTTTCCTCTTTTATATTTAATATATCGAATATATTAAATATTAATTTGAACACTTCAAATTAAATATTAATTTGAACATTTCAAATTTTTCTTTCAACTAAATTGATCTTTTAGTGTTACTATGAGCTAGCAAGAAGACCTTATGAACCTACAGATTATAAGCTCTAATGATAACAAATTAATTAATTAAACTCTTTAATTAATCAATTTTCATTCATTAACTCTAGGGTCACTCCACTATAAACCTAAAGTTGCACTCTTGCACTGTAGGATAAGTTGTGTCCATTGATATAATCACTACATGCAAGTCAATCCTTCACGAGTTGTTCGCAATTACAGCTGGGTCAAAAGTCCGTTTTACCCCTATAATTACATCTTGCACCTCAAGTACCACTGATCCTCTAATGAACAATTTGTTTATGATCCAACCATAAACTAAGTCCCTCTCGGGCCAGTGAGAGGGTGGGGCCCCATTGTTCAAGTCCCGAAATTAGCACTTAAGGGAACTACTCATCTACTTATCCTATATGGGAAGGAGTGAATTCCATCTTGTGAGATTATGTTCCCAACTCCCTTGTAACGACCCTATAGGCTCAACACGCTACCTAAGAGTCATTACTAAGTCACGTCGCTATATTACCGAAAATTTCGGCAACATAACGGCGTAACTACGCGAAAACCAAAAATTTGACCCTTACCTGATAAGACATAGGAAAACACACTTCTAAGATTTTCAAACAACCTCCTAGCATCCAACAAACTTCTCAATATGATGCTAGGGTTCAAACAACAGAAAGCCCAATACACGTGCACGATTTACAAAGAAAGATTAAAAGACTTTGAAACATTCTCCTAAACATAAAAAAAACTCGACATGAGTTCTATGTACATCCTGAAACATAAAAGAAGCGGAATAGCGGTCGCTCGGCTCCCATGACTCGAGTAGCTGATCTCCGGTCACGCGCTAGGGCCGATCTTAGCCTTACCTGAAAACATTTTTAAAAGGAAAAGGGTGAGTATTAACGAATAATACTCAGTAAGTCAATCATAGTTTCAAAGTAAGAGTTTCAATCGCATGCAACATGTCATTTTTAAATCATAAAACCATCGTAAACCATCGCTTTAGTAGGGGACCTAAAATTCATTTTATAAACCATGTACTTTTCCTCGCGGCTCTCGTGAACTATTAAATTCTCCCGAGGGCCTCGTGAACAGTCCGAAGACAGTTTTTCCATCGAATAGAGTCCTCCCTAACTCTGAGAGTTAAGCTCGAAAGCTAACATACATCGTGGAGTCCGAAGACTCAGCTCGAAGGCTACCATCGTGGAGTCCGAAGACTCAGCCCGTAGGCTACCATAGTGGAGTCCGAAGACTCAAGCCCGTCGGCTACCATCGTGGGGGCACTCTCGAACCCCGGGAGCATAGAGAGTCCGAAGACTCGGGTTCCCTCATAACCCACATAAAACTTTTGGGAGAATTATCGTCACGGCCTACATAAATCTTTTCATGAGGACACAACACATGCATGAGGTCCCATTCGTTTTAGAACATAGTTATGAATGCATAAATCAAGACAATCGCATTTCAAAGACATACATATCATTTCCATTCTTTTTAACATGAAAACTCAAATAGAACTCATGGAAATAGCGTATAAAGGAATATACATATAAAACACTTTCTTTCTTAAATACTTACACGAAAAACATAAACTTTCAAAGTAAACATAGAGCTAGCTCAAGGTTTTGAAAACTTCTTTCGTTGTGAGATCCCTTACCTTAAATCTTTACTTACTAAAATACCCTTTCTCCACTAGTAATGAGCTTCTCGAGTTCCCACTCCAAGTACGAACCAAGGTCTTCGACAATTCACCTAAAAAGTGTTCTAAACGTGTCTTAAACCATCCGAATTACGCTAAAACACATTCTATCATTAATAACTCGACGAAACGGACCAAATGGCAAATTTTACCCAACTCCGGCGAACGGCGGCGCGTGACCGGAGCACGGCGGCGCGTGCGGCGGCGGACGGCGGCGCGTGGGGCTTCCGATCGGCGCGTGAGGGCGCGTTTTAAGCAGATCTGGTGCGATCGGGACTTCGGTGAGGCATTTGCAACAGATCCGGTGCGATTTGAGTTCTGTTAGATGAAGGAGAAGAAGAAGAAGTCCGGCGAAGCTACTGTCGTCCGGCGAAGAAGCTCACGGCGAGGTTGGGTGTTCGGTTCAAAGCTTCTCCGGCGATCAAGACTGCATGGGTCCTCGATTTGGAGCTCCGACGGTCGTTGCTCGCGAGTTTCCGGCGAGGCGTTGGAGACTCGCGTGATGTAGCTCTCCATCGAGCTTCCGTGCGGCCGGCGGCCTGGAATCGGGTACGGCGTGCAGCGGCGACAACCCGAGGAAGAAGAAGAAGCAGTCGGCGACTGGTCGGAGAAGAAGATGAAGAGGAAGAAGCGGACGGCGGCAGTTCAGCCTCTGCGCAGCCGGCAGTTCAGGCGGATGGCGGACGGCGAGGGCGCGAAGGATTGGCCGGCGGTGTGCTGCACAGCGTCCGGCGATGACCTTTGTACTTTGCCGTCGGAGAGAGAGAGAGAGAGAGAGAGAAAGAGAGAAAGAAAAATAGGAGGGAGAGGTTATCGGGGAAGAAGAAGAGGAAATAAAAAAATAAAATAAAATAATAATAATAATAATAATAATAAATAAAATAAAATAAATATATAATGGATAAGGATGATACTTTCTCTTCTTTTTATTTATTTATTTTAAAACCACTTCAAAATTCCAATATTGCCCTTTTTCTCATTATTTCTTTCCATTTTTGCCCTCCTAACCTTCCAAAATTTCCAATTTAACTCTAAAATCAATATATTTAAGAAATTTTATCCAACTTGATTTCCAAAATTCGAAATTAATACCTGTAAACAAGCCGGGCGTTACATCCCTATTTAGTCAAGTCCCCAAAATGGTAGGCATATTGAATTGGCTATAAAAACCACTCTCACCCATGCAAATCAAAGGACAAGCCCTTATAGGCAGGATTCATAACTCACTCAGGATTAAGATCGAGTCGCATATGATCATCCTGATGAAATATTAATCTTCTCAATTAACGAATTTATAAAGAGAGATTATATATTTCGTGGTCCAGTCTTATACAAACTCATTGTATAAGATACCCCCACTCACATGTCTCCACATGAATGATTTAGATTAAATCATTGGTAACTATTACAAAGTGGGTCGTATCAATAGTGTTACCAAGATAAGGCACCCAACCTTATCCATGTACTATGACTCTTTAAGTTATTTCTTGAACACGATCCTCCTGTATGTCAACCACATACTGTTCAAGATTACATTAATAACCTTGGATTTTTCATATAATAGATAATATTATATTGCAAATAAAATAATCAAAATTATTATTAATTATTAAATAATTAATTAATTATGAGGCTTTAGGGCATAAATCCCAACACCCGAAATGTTGATTAAGGTTAAGGAAGAGGTCAAAAAGAAATTCGATACATGTTTTTTAGTAGTAGCTAAGTACCCTGAGTCGGTTTCTAATATGGTCCTAGTTTCGAAGAAGGACGACAAAGTTAGAATGTGTGTGGATTATAGGGATCTCAATCTCGCAAGTCCCAAAGATAATTTTCTTCCATTTCCTCACATAGATGTTCTAGTGGATAATGCAGTTGGAAATTCTCCTTTTTCATTTATGGATGAATTTTTAGGATAAACCAAATTAAGATGGCCCTTGAAGATTAGAAAAAGACAACTTTCATCACTTTATGGGGGACGTTTTGCTATAGAGTCATGTCATTCGGCTTAAAAAATGTTAGGGAAACTTTAAGGTTTGAAAAGCGAAAAGAGTCAGCATGTTGTTTGAACGTTAAAGAAGAACCATATGGGCAGCCTTGGTACCACGACATCAAGCGTTACATTATGTGTCAAGAATACCCACTAGGAGCATCTAAAAACAATAAGCACACCATCAGAAAGTTAGCTATGAACTTCTTTTTGAATGGTGAAGTGTTATATAAAAGAAACCATGACATGACTTTGCTAAGGTGTGTCAATGAAGTGGAGGCTAAAAAGATAGTGGAAGAAGTGCACGAAGGGGTTTGTGAGACCCATGCAAATGGGCACATGATGACAAGGCAAGTCTTACATGCTAGTTATTATTGGCTGACCATCGAATCAGATTGCATCAAGTATGCAAGAAAATGTCATAAATGCCAGATATATGCAGACAAAGTTCATACTCCAGTCTCATCTCTTCATGTACTAACAGCCCCGTGGCCTTTTTCTATGTGGGGTATGGATGTGATAGGACCAATTGAACCAAAAGCATCAAATGGTCACGGTTTCATCTTGGTAGCCATAGATTATTTTACAAAATGTGTAGAAGTTGCCTCATACATGAGTATCACTAAGCAAGTCGTACTCAAGTTCATAAAAAGGGACATCATATGTTGTTATGGTTTGCCTGAACGTATTATTACTGATAATACGAAAAACTTGAATAAAAAATTGATGGATGAGTTGTGTACCTGTTTCAAAATTAAACACTCCAACTCTACCCCTTACCAGGCTAAAATGAATGGTGTAGTGGAAGCGACAAACAAGAATATCAAAAGAATTGTTGAGAAAATGACTGTCACGTATAAAGATTGGCATGAAATGTTACCTTTTACTCTACACAGTTACTGAACCTCCGTTCGCACATCAACTGGGGCAACTTCATTTTCCTTAGTGTACGACATGGAGGCAGTTTTGCCTTTTGAGGTCGAAGTCCCGTCTCTCAGAGTGATTAGAGAAGTCGAGCTAGAAGAAGCAGAATGGACTCAAGCAAGATACGAGCAATTAAACCTCATTGAAGAAAGAAGAATGATTGTATTGTGTAGAGGACATATGTATCAGAGAAAGTTGACTCGAGCTTACAACAAGAAAGTACGACAACATTGCTTTCAGAAGGGAGATTTGGTTTTAAAGAGAATCTTGTCGTTTCAAAAGGATTACAGGGGAAGTGGACACCCAACTACGAGGGGCCGTATGTGGTAAAAAATGCATTCTCTAGTGGAGCTGTGGTCTTGACTGACATGGATGGCAATGATCTACCCAATCCACTAAATGCAAACTTTGTTAAGAAGTATTATACATAAGAGGAGTAACTTCTGATTGTATGAGCTACTTTTTCTTTGGGTTTGTTTTGTAAAGCCCGGTGGTAGGCTTCTTGTTTGCCTCAAAGTTGTATCCGTGAGGTTTCCTGTCCAATGAAATTGTGGGTTATGTTGTGAACAAAATATCTTACTGCTTACTTTGTGTAAGTAGGCTATTTTATAAGCTTTAACCTTTCGAGCAAATAAAGGAAGGATAAAGTAGTGGTGATGCGTATGTCAAAAATGTGCATATACATGCATGCATAAACAAGGTATGTTCTTGTTCTCGATTTTGTCGTGTTTGTTGAGTGGCGCTTGTTCATCTCTGGCCTTCAGCATACTTTGCTTTGTCATGTGACACTTGTTTATCCCTGGCCCTTGACACTCTTTTGCTACAATGACGCTTGTTTATCCCTGGCCCCAAGAGTGTTTTACTTTGTCATGTGGCAGTTGTTTATCCTTGGTCCTTGACACTTATGCTACATGTGGCGCTTGTTTATCCCTGGTAGGGGTGAGCAAAAGACTCCAAAAAATCGATCTGTTCGACCGAAACCTACCGAACCGAAGTCAGGCGGGTGGCATATAGGCAATGGCGGTCGGGGTCGGTTTTGCACAAAATCAAAACGTCGGTCGGTTGGTGGGATAAAAAACACAACCCGACCGAACCGACCAAATATTTGAAAAAAATATTATAATATTATATATATTATATATATATTATATTTAAAAAAAAAACTAAATGCATCAAATGTCCCCTGACCGTCGATCCTTCACCCAGTAACCCTAACACAGTACCCTTCTTATTTTTACGCCTTCTTCACCTTCAGTTCTTCTTTTTCTGCCGCTCACCCCAACCCCAAGCCAAAATCGCCTTCTTCAGTTCTTCTTCTTCCGCCACCCACCCCAACCCCTAGTCAAAATCGAAATCGCCTTCTTCAGTTTTTCTTTTTCCGCCACCCACCCCAACCCAAAATCGAAATCGATTTTCTCCTCCTAGCTTCCTTGCGATCTTACCGTCTTTGAGGATCCAGTCTCCGCCGGCCTTCTATCTTCTATCGTCGGTCGTCTTGGAGGATCCAGTCCAGGCAGCTACTCGACAGTCGACACTCTTCTCTCTTCCGCCGACCTTCCATCTTCCATCGTCCGTTTTATGTCAGTTTTTCTTCATTTTATCTAAATATGTTACTGATTTAGATTTGTTTGTAATGTTATGTTCATTTTTCCACCTTCATTATGTATTGCATATTGGAGTAAATTATGTATTGCATATTCAAACTACAAAGCAAGTGGTTGTACTGCAATGAGTTTCATTTCAAACATAAAGTGCATGGTTTATGTTCTGTCACCTAGGAGAGAAGAGATTTTTGGTTGTGAATTAAGTTGGATTTTATGAAATAAATGGTTATTAGCAGAATTGACTGGTTTGGATACTTTGGCTTGCAATTTGAGTTTCAAGCTTTTTGGATCCATCCTTGATCAGAAAATGTGGGTGTGAGCAATTCATAATTTAATAAAAATGTATATAAGATCTATTTGTTCATGAGCATTGTAATTAATGGAATGTTGTTACCTTGGTAGGAGACATAAGCAAATGGTTGGGGGGTGGAATTTGTTACTGTATTAGGAGTATATTTATGCCCTTAGTTTCAAAGAAACTTTAGAACGTTTCTTAGTGGAATTTGTTACTGTAAATATGTGCTTGAATGTTTAGTTATTTTTTGTTGATGGGAAATAATGTTGGATGTATGCTATTAGCACTTTGACAATTTGTTTGAACATCTTTCTAGTTTTCTAACCACTACATGCTATTGCTAATTTTTTTTTTATACATTATGATTTTGTAGAGTAAATATGGATTCCAATACAATAGAGACAAATAGTTCAAACAGTGAAAATGCTATAAATGCTACGGGGATGAAGGAGACTACGAAAAGCGATCTTGATCCAAAAGAAGTTTATGAGAATCCAACAAAAAAGCGTAAGAACATCAAACAAGCAATAGTTTGGAATCATTTTGAGAGGTTGAAAGGTGATCCTAATGACCCTTATGCTAAGTGTAAATATTGTGGAGCTACTTATGCATGTCATTCTAAACGTAATGGTACTGGGACTATGAAAAATCACTTAGACAATTGTAAGAAATACCCTTATCAAAAGAAGAGAGATCCAACCCAAAAGACATTAGCTTTCAAACCTATAGAAGCGTCTGGGGATTGTCAGGTTGTATGTGAGTCATTTGATTTACAGAGTTGTCGGGAAGCTTTGGCTGAAATGATAATTCTAGATGAATTGCCTTTTAAGTTTGTAGAGGGTAAAGGTTTTCAGAGATTTATCAATAAGTTAACATGTGCACTTGAGCCTAGGTTTGTTGTTCCATCTCGATTTACTATGGCAAGGGATGTTCTTAAGATATATGTGAGTGAGAAGAAACGTTTCAAAGACATGTTTGTGAACAAGAAATATAGAGTTTGTCTCACTACTGATTGTTGGACTTCAGAACAAAACATTAACTATATGATATTGACCGCACATTTCATTGATTCTGATTGGAAATTACATAAAAGAATTCTTAGCTTTTCTCAAATTGAGAATCATAAAGGGGATACAATTGGTAAGACTATTGAAAATAGTTTGAAGGATTGGGGTATTGAAAAGATTATGACTATGACTGTTGATAATGCTAGTTCAAATGATACTGCTATTGCTTTTCTGATTAAGAGATTCAATAAGGGGTTGATATTTAATGGTGAATATCTGCATGTTAGATGTTGTGCACACATATTAAATCTTATTGTATGTGATGCTTTCAAGGAACATTATGAGTGCATTAGTAGGATTCGCAATGCTGTTAGATTTGTAAGGTCTTCTCCTATACGTTTGTTGAAATTTAAGAAGTGTGCTGAAAATGAAAAGATTTATTGTAAAAGTGTGGTATGTCTTGATGTTCCCACTAGACGGAACTCTACATATATGATGCTTGAGGCAGCTATAAAGTTTGCAAAAGCATTTGACAGATTAGAGGATGAAGATGATGCTTATAAGAATGATTCACCACCTACTAAATTGGATTGGACAAATGCTAGGATGTTGATTAGGTTTTTGAAAGTGTTTTATAATGTCACATTGAAAATTTCAGGCTCTTTATATACTACTTCTAATTTGATTTTTCATCAAATCTCCTTAATTCAAAATTGTATGCACGTGAATTCTTGTAGTACAAATAAAATGCTCTCTAGTATGGCTAAGAACATGAAGGCTAAATTTGAGAAGTATTGGGGATATATAGATAATGAGAGGCTGAAGAAGAATAATATGTTGTTGTGCATTGCTGTAGTGTTGGATCCTCGATATAAGTTGAAGTTTTTATCATATTGTTGGAACAACTTTTTTGGGCCAGAAGTTAGTGGAAGTTTGACAAAGACAGTGGAGTATGTTTTGAGATGTCTCTTTCATGCATACAGTATGGGTCCACCTAGTGGTAGCAGTAGTCGTAGTCGTAGTGCTAATGCTACTATTGGTGCTAGTGCTAGTTCTAGTGCTACTGTTGGTGCTAGTGGTAGTGCTAGTTTTAGTGCTACTGTTGGTGCTAGTGGTAGTGCTAGTTCTAGTGCTTGTGCTAGTGTTAGTAAGCCTAGTGCTAATGCTAGTCATGGTACAAGTGCACCAATTATTGAGGATTCCATTACTAATGATGAAACAATGGATGTGGATGTGGATTTGGATGTGGATCTAGATGTGGATGTAGACTATGATGTAGGGCCTGCGTTCAAGACTGCTGAGACTACTACTTTTGATAAGGAGTCAGAGATTGATGTATATTTGTTGGAAACCCTTTCTGATCAGGATGATAATACTTTTGATATTCTTTGTTGGTGGAAGCAGAATGGTCATCGATTTGAGGTTCTTAGTCGTATAAGTAGGGATATTTTGGCAATTCCAGTATCTACTGTAACATCTGAGTTAGCTTTCAGTACTGGAGGACGTGTAGTTCATTCATCTCGTTGTTCATTGGCTCCAAGAATGGTGGAGGCTCTTATATGCACTCAAAACTGGCTAAATTCAGACCCAATAGATCTTGAACTTCATCAAGATTTGGAAGAAACGTCAATGTTTGAAGAAGGTATTGGTTTTAATTGTTTTTATATTTTATATTTTTAAATCTTAATAATGTTGTCTTAATTCTTTTTTTTTTTGTTCTTCTAATTTTATAGGTTTCAGAACTGTTATGGATGGAGAAAAATATTTTGAAGACCTTGATGATTTTTCAAAGTTGTTGATTTGATGTTTTATTTTTCAAGTTTTTTTAAGAATGTAATGGATTTGGATATTTATTTTGTCTAGTTATGTTATCATTGTTATGTCTCTCCTTGTATGTATTTTATATTCCAATTAGACTATTATGGATTGGATACTTTCATGGCATTATAGATTCGTGAACTTTGAAGTTAATGAAATTTTAGATCACACTATCAATATTATTTGCTATTCAGGGATTATTATGTTTACATTGCAAATGTTTGAACTCTAAACCCATTGGGAATTTTCTCTAAATGATTGATAATTTGTTTAGGGAATGATTGATTACCATTTATTGTAAAAATACATTTTTAAATAAGTAAATCAAACAAGAAACAAATGTTATATTATGGTTTAAAATATCAAAAGTAATAAATTAAAAAATATATATTTAAAGAAGCAAATGAAACAAATAAGAAATATATAATATAATAACTAAGTGAGGAGGAAAAATTCAAAATTTCAAAAATTCCAAAAGAAAAGGGAAAAAAATTCAAAAAAAAAAAAGGCGATTTTCCCAAAAAACTGACCAAACGAACCGACATGCGGTCAGTTGATTTAAGTCAGCAAACAATAAAAATTCGATTTTCTGTTTTTAGAAATCGATATAGTCAGTTCGGGGTCGATTTGAGAGGAAAACCGACCCCGACCGACCGATGCTCACCCCAATCCCTGGCACTCGACAACCTTAAGTTTATGCTTCAGCCGCACAGAATAATGTCAACACCTTTGTCCATCTTATAATCCTATAAGGATTTACAAAGGGGGGCATGCTATAGCCATGTATTTTGTCCGACTTGCTTGTGTTAATTATCGATTAACTAATATTTGTAGATTATGTTTGTGGTTTTTTTTTTTTCCCTTCTTTGTTGAGTTCTTCTTGTGTGTTTCCTTTTAGACCACTCTTTTTTTTTGCTAAGTGTGAGGGAAGAAGGTAAAATTGGGAAAGTGAGGCGATTGTAGACAAAGAAAATAAACCTTTAGGTCAAATTTGGTTTTTTCAAATTCTTGTCTTTCTAGTATAAGGGCTTATTTTGGAACAAACTAGCCAGTATATGTTTTGCCCAAAAGAAGAAGTGGTTTGGGCTTTATAAACCCTTGTTTCTTAACCCTAGGGAGAGATTCGAAGAAAACAAAAAAAAAAAACCTATAAGCACACAATCCATTCTCAACTACAAACACATCACAGAGAAAAATTGAGTTACAAAGTAAGTGTTTTTTTTTTTTTTTTTTTCTTTAGAAAAGTCCTTTATGAAAGTACCAAAATCTTGGAACACAACAAGAATAACCCTAGCTTAGTTGGAGGTTGCACTTGGTAAGGCCTTTGTCCCAAGAATCCGCACCTCAAACAACAAGTTAGTTGTTCTTGGCCTCCACCACTAGATCTTCATCTCTATCTCGAAATACCTCGTGAAAAACAGTAGTTGAGTAAAGGCTTCATGAGTTTTCTTTCATTTTTGCTATGTTTTTGTTATTTTTACATCTCTTCTTACGTTTTTTTTTAATGTGAGCTTTTTCTTATATTTATGTGTATGCTTTGGGTCTTTTGTTCTTGCTCTTAATCTTACTTATCTATCTATGATTTCACTCCTTTTTTTTTCTCTCTCCTACAAGTTTATTTACTACAAAAAAAAGTAAGAAACAAAAAAAAAAGTGTTATGGAGTAAAAAGGGGGGATTGTGTGGCGTACTTTATAGGTGAATAGATCTTTGCTTCTATTATAACAAAGCCAAAATGTGGTGAGGATTGCAAAAAAATTAAAAAAAATAACAAAAAAGTAGTGTGAGATTAAACGAAAAAAAAAAAAAAAAGAAAGAGGGCATAACACACCTTAGCTTGAGAGAAAAAAAACAAAAAAGTTTTATGTTCTTGCTTTGCTTTGAAAAAAAAATCAACTTTGTTGAAGGAGAGGAACTAAAGTGGAAGAGAGAAAGTGTGAGCCTTTGTTGAGTAAGAAAAAATTGACTTTGAGGGAGAGAAAAAAAAGAGAGATAAAAGTGATGGGAAAAAGGTTTGTGGTTTGATAAAATAAAAAGTAGATCTTATTTGTTTTATTATTATTATTATTATTATATATACATATATGTGTCTGACGTGAGGTTGACTTTTTTTTTTTTAATTTTTAAATTTAACGTTATTATTATTGTTATATTACATTGTGTAGAGTGTGATCTTTTTCAAAACACTTTTGTTAGGTGCGTTGTAACGTTAGTGACAGTGCCACTAACGCAAGCTTTCTTTTTTATTATTTCTTAATTCTATGTTATTTTGTATTGTTTTTTTTTTTTTTAAATTTATGTCATTTCGTTTTTTTTTCATTTTTGCCTATTACTCTTTTTTTCTTCTTCTTTTCTTTTTATTTCACCAACCAATAATTTTTGTATTTTTACACTTATATTTATTTTTATTTCATTTTTTCTGAAGGAACATATCTACTTTATTTTAAGTGTTGTAGTTCTTTTATTAGCACGTTTTCTTTGTGTTATTCTTGTTTGTGTTATTTTTGTATAGTTTAAATGTTAATATGTTTCTTGTTATTGTTGTTGAGAAATTGCTATATGCATGCTAATTAATACATGATTTTTTAATCTTTTGATCCTTATTGTTTTTTTTTTAAAAAAAACGATCCGACGATTGAATCTAGAAATATTTGGAAGTCCAATTTTCTAGTTTTCTTGAGGTGAGGAGTTGAGATTCTTTGGAAGTCCAAGATCAACTCCAATATGTTGATTTAAAATTTTAACATACTTGCATATTATGATTTTTGCTTATTTACTATGAATAAATTATTATGCATTGTTTAATTTATCTTTACATTGAACTTGTTTATTATGTTAAATTTTGATTTTCTTGATTTTTTTTTGTTAATGTTTTTTTTAATCTCTTTTAACTTTTTCTTCTTTTTTTTTTTTGTAAATTTATTTCTAAGCCTTTAACATTGCTCTTTTTTGACATAAATGTTTTATAACCAAAGTATTATTTTTTAAAGTCGTTTGTAATCTCTTTCTTAAAAAGTGTATTTCAAGGCCGTTTTTTTTAAGTCCTACGACGGAATCTAGAAATATTTGGGAGTCCGATTTTCTAGAATTCTTGAGGTGAGGGATCATTACCTTTGGGAGTTCGAGATTTTGATACAAAAAAAGAATTTAATTAAAATATTATTTTATAAAAGACTATTCTATGTCGGAGTTGGAAAATTGAAAAATTTTCTCACATACTTGAGGTGGAGAATTTTTCCTAAGTTTTTTGGGAATATTTCTAATATAGTCAAATTGATGGATATTTTTCCACTTATTTTATAGGATCATGACTTCAAATATTGGAGGAATGAGAGATAAAATAAGATATTATTTTAAAAATCTCTTTTTCTCTAAATAAGCTTTTCTTCTAAAATCTTTTGCAATTCAAGATTAAAATGTGGCCACCATTTTTAATGGGTGTTATGGGGTGCGAACACCTTTCCCATACACGAACAACTCCCGAGCCCAAAATCTAGTTTTTGCATACAGTTTTTTTTTCTTTTCTTTTTTTTTTTTTTTCAAAGGGTTGTTTTATTCTATTTTTGTGCCCAATCACTCCATAAAAATATATTGGTGGCGACTCCTTTTTCAAATCCCCCTTTCCAAGGAAGTCGGCAGCTCCGTGTCGCAGACACGTGGCAACACGACCCATTAAGCTAGTCTCTGCAATGAATGACACACCCTCCATGCCATCACATATCTGGGTACACAACTCACTGGCCAGTCACTTATGCAAAAAAAAAAAAAGCTATTATAACTTTTTATTAAGCTTGAAAAACCAATCTTAAATTAAAATTTTAAAATTGATGAAAACAAGTCTTTAACAAAATTGTAAAATATTCATAAAATAATATAATTTAAAATCTCAGTTTTAGGATTGACAGAAACAAAACTATATTATTCCTAGAATTTAGAGAATAAAAACATAAAAATTTTGAAGTTTATTTGAACCCCTTTAAATTAATGGATTGAAATCTTTCCAAATCACATGTAATATTTAAAAAATTACTGTAAGACTTTATTTTATTTGAAAACTATCAAAGGCAAATGAATAATTAATGTGAAAGATATTGAAAAAAGAATGTGGTGTATTTTGTTCAAAAAAAAAATTCTTTAAAAAAATTTGTAAAATATACATAAATTAATAAAAACATAAATTCTCAATCTTAGAATTCATGGGAACAATTTTAAAATGTCAATCTTAATCTTAAAATATCAATCTTAGAATTTATGGAGTTCAATAGTCATTACTGTTGAACTCCACATTGTTGGTAAAAAAAAGTGAGAACTTAAATCATTGATGAGCCAAATGTTGAGTGGGCTTAAAAGCCCAACTCAACCCAACTAAATTCAACGGGCCAAACAAACCCCTAATGATTCTAGGAAATCCTATTGGTTAAGGATTTGGGTTCCTTTTGAGACTTGGAGATAAAAGGCTAAAATTACATCCCCAACTTTGGAATTAAAGATTTATTTAAAAATATATTTTCCACAAATTATTATAAATTAAATTTATCAAACTTATAGGATAAATTGAAATTCTAATTTCTCAAATTAGAACTCCAAGAACAACTAAGTTCAATTATTCTAAAATTAATGAACGTAGAAACTTCAAGGCATAACTTAACCTCTACATTAGCCTAATTAGTAACGTCAGGCGTTACACCAATGTTGAGTATATTGAGCCATTCCAACTGGACAATTTTAAATATAGACCAACACGGGTTGACCCATTCAAAAGGGTAACCCATATCTAATCTAATGAATGGATAGAACTATCAAGTCTTTGATGAGATTGACCCATGATACTTAGAGGGAGAGAGAAAGAGAGTGGGACCTATGAAAGTGAACGAAAAAAGCAAAAACAGCTAAAAAAAACAAACTACCCAAAACCCAAGTTACACAACCCTACACCCCAAACACAAGCTACACAAACCCAAACTTCTAGTTCTAAACCCGCACCCCAAATAACTCCTAGGTGGTGTTTGGATTGAGGAATTTGGTGGAGTATAGTTAATAAGGATTTTTTGTACGGATGGCCTAAATTTGCAGCTCAAATGAAATATGATCGACTTTTTTCAAAATAATGATGGATAACTTTTTGCTTACGTCACAGAAAAACACATTGAAAGGAGGAAAATAGCGAAGGCTACCTTGATTTTACTTTATGGGTATCTTCGATGGGGCACGATCATCATGGCTTGGTGAACTTGAAATTGCGGCATTATTTCATCGTGGCTTGGTGAACTTGATCATCGTGGCTTTGTACAACCCAATTCAAAATTTCGTGCACAAAGAAAAAAAAATTTCATGAGCTTCTTTGTGATTCTCAAATGCATGTCTTTGTCAACTCAATCACTGTTTGTGATGTAAGTAAAAGGTTATCTATTGTTATTTAAAAAAAGTAGGTCATATATCATTTGGGCCCAAAAACTTGGGTTATCCATACAAAAAACTCATTTAATAACTCCACCAAACTCCTCGTTTGGCCCAATGACATTTTAAACCCAATTGTGGTCCAAATAAACTTATTAACTCCTACTCTAACTCCCCTATTGTGGGTCCCATAATTTATTAATTTCAATTCTAACTCTCCATTATAGGCCCCACAACTTCCTTCTCTTCTATTTCCTTCATCTCACCTCACTCCTAGGAGAAACAACATAGACCAAAAAATCGAGCTGACCGACTGAAACCAACAGAACCGACTTTGGTTGGTCGGTTTAAGGATATAAGTCGGTCGGAGTCGGTTTTGCACATGGAAAAATCATAGCTTGAGCTTTGGGCTTTTAAAACCATAGGTAATTATTACTTTTTTATAGGTAATCATTACCTATTATTTATTTTTATTTTTTTTCATCTGACATCAACATTATCTCTTTCTCATCTTCTCCCCCCTTATCCCTTTCTCATATTCTCTCCCCTTTCTCATATTCTATCTCTTTTTGTTTTTCCTTTTATTATGATTCAGAACGACAATGAATGACATCTTTCATCAGAGTGTTTTCTATGCCACCACGAGCTCCATCATTCTCCCTTCTCAGTTCTCTCTTTCTCCTCTTCTCTCGTTTTCGTCTTCTCTCTATTCTCTTTCTTTCTCTTCAATTTTTTAAAACTCTCTTCGTTGGAGCTTGATCACCGTGGACCAACACCACCCCTTTCTCTTTCCAACATCTCTGGCAAACTCCCAAAATCGATCTTTACACTTTCAGTTTCCTAATAACTTAAAAAACCAATGACCACCGACTGACCAAAACCGACATGTCTGTGGTCAGCATCGGTTTGAGCCCAAAACCGACGTTGATCGATCGATGATCACCCCTACTCACTCTTACCTCCCTCTCTCTTCTATCCTCTCTCTCTCCATTTTTTTACATAATTTTTTTTTAATTCTTAATTTAAAAAAAAAATATTTATTCTTTATATAAATTTTCTCATCATTATTACTAATTGATAATTAAATATAAATAATTATTAACAAAAATAATTTTATTTATATCCTATAATTTAAATAAAATTTTTAACAAAGATATTTTTCTTTTTATCCTATAATTTTATTTTTAAAATATAAATTATATAACAATGTTTTAGATATGATACTATAATTTAAATTGAAATTCTAATGTAAATTAGAGTATTACATGACAATTTTTTTAATTGATAAAAAGATTTCTATCTCACTTCCTCCACATTTCATCTACAATTTTTTTAAAGCTTAAACTAAAATTATGTATAACAAATAACAATCTTATCTTTTTTAAGTTTTTTTTTATTAATACCTCAAAAATATATATAATTTTATGATTTGAAGATAAGAAAAACATATTTTAAACTTACCCCTATTATAATTTAAGAAATTAGTATTTAAAGGTTAACATATTAAAATTAAAAAACATGTTTGATTTTCAAATTAACCATGCTCAAAGTAAAAAGATAAACGATTCCTCCTTCCAAATTTAATAAAATAAAATTCTTGCAATAAATAACATAAATATATAGTATTTTGAACAAAAGTATATGTATGATATTCATTTTAAATAGTGTTAAAAAATATATATTAATTTTGAACTTAATTATTTTAAAGTAGCATAAATATTTTATATTTTATTTTTAACTTATTTATTTTAAAACTTCAAAGAATATATATTATTTTCAAATTAATCAAAGTTTAGATAATTCATTACATTGATTAGTTAGAAAAATAAAATCTTAAATTATGCAAAAGAATTATTGTAACTTTTATTAAGCTTGGAAAACAAATCTTAAATTTAAATTTTAAAATTGATGAAAACAAGTTTTTAACAGAATTTTAAAATATTCATAAAATAA
Organism: Trichosanthes truncata; assembly: GCA_033996785.1. Lineage (NCBI taxonomy): Eukaryota > Viridiplantae > Streptophyta > Magnoliopsida > Cucurbitales > Cucurbitaceae > Trichosanthes > Trichosanthes truncata. Next base: position 5,748,705 of record JAWPNB010000004.1, read on the forward strand.
TATAATTTAAAATCTCAATTTTAGGATTGACGGGAACAAATCTATATTATTTCTAGAATTGTGAGAATAAAAACATAAAAATTTTGAAGCTTATTTGGATCGCCTTTAAATTAATGGATTGAATTTTTTTCAAATCACATGTAATATTTAAAAAATTATTGTAAGGTTTTCTTTTATTTGAAAACTATCCAAGGCAAATGAATAATTAATGTGAGATATATTAAAAAAAGAATATGGGGTATTTTGGTCAAAATTTTTCTTTTTTTCTTTAAAGAAATTTGTAAAACATATATAAATTAATAAAAACAAAAAATATCAGTCTTAGAATTCATGGGAACAAATCCTTAATAATGAAAATTTGAAAACTTGTAGAAAAACTATACACAAACAAAACATCTAACATAAACTCAGACTTCAGAACTCCAGGTTTAACAACTATGCATCTCAAACACAGACTTCATAACTCCAAACTAAACAACTCTGTGCTCCAAGCTCAGACTTCATAACTCTAGACTAAAACCCTTTGCACCCCAATATATAGATTTCATAACTCCTAAGACTAATTAACACTTCAAAACAACTCCAAGTTTAATAACTCCTACTCTTTGCCCAAAACAGCCCCTAAAAGTTCACAAAACTCCAAGGGTCTGTTTGACCCATTGGTTTGGGTTTGGGTGGTTTTGGGTTCCAAACCCAAAACTATGTTTGGCCCATTGGTTTCACAACCTTGGGATTACAAAAAATAACCCCATGGGTTAAAACAGTTGCAACCTTGGAGCTTCTGCCATTTCACGCATCCTTTCATTTTCCATATGACATCCTTTCTCCTCAGTCTTCTCTCTCCATCGTCTCTTCCTTTCTTTGTCGAATGTAACCCTAATTCCCATCTCTCATTCTCTCTCGTCTCTTCCCCTCATCGCCGACTATAATCCCAACCTTCATCTTCTTTTCCTCTTCCCTTCTGAAACCATCTTCCCCTCATTTTCTCTTCATAAAGAAACCCTCACACCCCACACCATCTTCCTTTTCCTATTCATTTCCACTGTAACCGTAACCTTGTGGAGTCGATTCTGTTGCAACCTTAACCGCTGTCTTCCTACCTCTCACTCTCCGATGCCCTACGTTCTTTAGATCTAAGCCACTTCATTTTTTTCTCTTATCTTCTCCAAATATGGCTATCCTTCTCTGTTGCCTTATTTTCTCTAAATCTACATCCATGGATTTGATGTTCGTGGGCGCCTAGCCTTTCTTTTCTCCATGGGGTTGGCACTCGATTTCTTTCCTTCCACTGAAACCTTATCCTCTCTCATCAGAATACTCAATCCCTTGTCTCTCCAATAGCTCCAAACCATTTCTCTTGCTACCTTGAAAAAAAAGCATGCTACTGGGTGTGGCTTCCTCCCATGCAACAACCTCCATGGTACATGGTTTTTTTTCATTTTGGGATCGCAAAGCAGCATCACACAGACATCATTCGACGAGGCTTGGTAGGATTGGATGGGTTGGGTGTAGTGGAGCTTGGTGGGGGCTTCTTCCTTATTCATCCAACAGGTTCGATTATTTTATTTTTGGGCGATGATGAGGAACCTGTGATACAAATTTTTTGTTTTCCATTTGAATGATAAGTATCCATGCCTGAGGCCTCTTTAACTTAATTCAAATTACTTGATTCCTCATCGACGTGGCTTACGATTATAGTTTATGTGTTGAAAATCCACATTAGCATGCATTTTGTGTTCTGATGATTAAATTGAATTTGCTTGTTCTTGTCTTGTGATGATTAAATGTACTTCACTTCTGTGTTCTGATGATTAAATTCATTGTACTCATTTTTTTGTTTTGATACATAAGACTTCTGATCAAATTACAAACTTGAGGCCTCCTTAATTTTATTTATAATTTTTGTTAAATTCATAGCTTCCTAATTTTATTTTTAATTTCATTTTAAATCCAAGTTGCTTGTTCTTGTGTTTCGATGATTTTACATGTTTGGTGTTCAGTGATTAAATCGAACTTACTTGTTTTTGTGTTGTGACAATTAAATCCACTTCACTTTTGTGGTCTGATGATACTTCCCCATGGTAGACCCAGTTCTTGGATGTTCTCATGTATTTTCACTTAATTTTTCTTCCTCATGTTATTTCTTGTTATTAATTAACCAAGATCACAACCCAAGTTTTAGTCATTTTTAAGCAAATTAGAGGTGATTAAGAGCAGTTTTTTTTTTAGAGAATTTAGGTGCTAGACAATATTAAAAAAGTGCAAAAATTATAGTAAAACATAGAGAAAAACCCAAGAATTTATAGTGGTTCGGTCAATAGACCTACTCCACCTTGCAAAGGGTCTTAGAGGCCTTTGCGAGTCAATATTATTAGAGATTTAAGCAAGATTTTATAGAACATTGAAAAACAAGAAAGTAGATCTAAGAGGAATTTTAGAAGAAAGCAGTAAATTAAATAAAAAAAAAACAGAAAGATCAAGAAAGAGCAATACAACCTTGAAGACCCAAAAATTTTTCTCCAAGAAGAAGAAATCATTTTAGTCCCAAAGCAATTTCTTCCTCATTTACGAATCTCCTTTCTTTGCTTATGGATCTCGTACCAGCGGCAATACATTGAACAACGGCAACGAAATCGAATCGACAACGAGAGAACCCACGCAAAATTCTCTCTCTCAAATCAAAAACACACCCACACTACAAGAATTTTGCCATTTTCTGACGTTATTTATCCCGACGCTTTAAAAACAGTCTGAAAAAAGTGGCAATGCCGACGGTTTTGAAAACGGTCGACAAAAGTGGGAGAAATACCGACGGTTTTAAAAAACGGTCGGCAAAGGTGGGAGAAATGCCGACGGTTTTTAAAATGGTCGGCATTTCACATCACATTTGCCGACCATTTTGAAAACGGTCGGCATTTCTCCCACTTTTGCAGACCGTTTTCAAAACGGTCGGCATTTCTCTTCCCTTTTGCCGACCGTTTTCAAAACTGTCGGCATTTCTCATCACATTTGCCTACTGTTTTCAAAACGGTCGGCATTTCTCTTCACTTTTGCCGACCATTTTCATAAACGTCGGCATTTCTCTTCACTTTTGCTGACCGTTTTTAAAACCGTCGGCATTTCTCTTCACTTTTGCCGACTATTTTCAAAACCGTCGGCATTTCTCCCACTTTTGCCGACCGTTTTTTAAAACCGTCTGCATTTCCTCATTAATGGGGCTCGAAAATGAGCCCCCTTTTCCCTCCCATTTCCGAGGCTTTTCCCCCCATTTTCCATCTTCTTCCCCCCATTTTCTCTCTCCTTCCAAAAATTTCCCCCCTTTCTCTTAACCATTTCATCTTCTCCTCTTCCTTCCCTTCTCTCCCATCCACCCACCCACCCACCCACCCTCTCACCGACCGCCGCCCCCTTCCTTTCTCTCCTCTCCCTTTCCTTCTCTCCCACCCACGCCCCCACGTCCCGCCGACACACTACCACCCACCATTTTCTTTGATTTGGTAAGATTGTAAAGTTTTTTTTTTTTGAGTAGTTAATATACTTAGATTCAAGATTATTTTTCAAATCTATTTAGGTTTATTGTGTTTTGGTTTGTATAATCTCATATTTGCGAGTTCGAACACTTGGAACTTGAACCAACAAAGTTTCTAACTTCTTTGGTGAACAAAATATGTAGAAATCCCCTTTTAAATCCTTTCGAAGTCAAAGAAAGTATGTTATATCATTTTCTAACATTTGAGAAGTCTTTTTTTTTTTTTTTTTGTAGTTTCGAACTCATTCGAACACTTTTGCTAATATTTCGAACACTTTTAACCAAAGATTAAGTGTGTTTTGGTAAATTTTAGGTGATAAATCTATGTTTAGGCTTTTTAGAACATAGTTAAAATAGTTTAAATTGGTATCTAACCTTTGAATTCTTTTTTTTTAGGATTTGGTTCCGTCTCGAAGTGTTGAAAAAAAATTTAAGGTAGGTTTGGGTTGATTTCGAATACAGTTAAAATAGTTTAAATTAATATTTAAACTTTGGAACTCTTCCTTTCTATTCTCTATTTTGAATTTGTATTTTATAGTTTATTGTAAATAAGTAGATCTACATATGGTTAATTTGTACTTTAAATTTTATTTTTAGTTATTTTGTAATGTTAATTATTCTTATTCATGGGTATGGAGTTGAACATTACATATGGTTGGTTAGACATTTTACTACTAATTAGGTTTGTTGAGTTATGTAGACAACATAAGTTGGTTAGATTTTTTATGTTGTAGATGAGTTATATAATTATGTTGGTTATATAAGTATGACTTATGTTGATTATATATTTATGTTGGTTATATAATTATGACTCTTATGTTGATTATATATTTATGTTGGTTATCAAGTAAACAACATAAGTTAGTAGATGTGTTGGTTATTATGACCTATGTTCGTTAGACTTTTTTTATGTTCGTTATCAAGTAATTAAACATGATAAATTCTAGATGAATTATATAATTATGTTGGTTATATAATTATGACTTAGGTTGGTTAGACTTTTTATGTTGTTTATTTCAATTTTGAAGATAAGTAGAAATTCAAATGAGTTCTATTCATTTTGACTAAATTATATATGCTTTAAAACAGGGCATTTTTGTTGAAGGATTAAAACAAAGTCTTCAAACGGACTACATATTCAAGGTCAATTCTCATCCTCTCAAGCTTGCTTTTACCTAGTCTATACTTTTCCTACTTTTTTAGTTTAATTGTAACAATTTTATGTTGTTTACATTTACCTAGCTTATACTTTTCACACTTTTTTTTTCATACATATACTTTTCATACTTAAAGTTTTGCTTTTGATAAGTAGAAATTGAAATGAAAATTTTAATAGGTAGCTACTTGATAAGTAGACTTGTATAGCCTCAGAGCAATGCTTACACAATTCATCCACTCACAAGGATCATCTAAATAGGTATGATCTCTCTACAACTAATTTGTGTATGGCTATCCTGCAGTAAAGGTAGCCAATGATTTGAGCATTTGGGGGGGGGGGGGGGGGTTAGTATGCTTTGATATTTAATTGAGATACTTATATATAGTAAGACAAATTATGTATGGCTATCCTGCAGTAAAGGTAGCCAATAATTTGAGTTTATTTGGTTTGTATGTATGTTCATGATATAGTTGAGTTTTAGATGCTATGTTTTGGTTAAATTGTGAGTATAAGTTCTTAAGTTTTGAATTTATTTGGTTTGTTTGAGTTTATGTTCATGGTAGTTGGTTTTCGAAATAGTTGCTTATTATGTTTAGTAACTTTTGATTTACTTGGTGAAGTTAGTTTATTTGGTAAAAATTTGATTGTTTGAGTTCATAACGAATGATTATTTGGTTTCTTTGAGCTTATGTTCATGATGGTTGAGTTTTAGATGCTATGCATGTGTATTGAGAAGTTTAGTCAAAACTCATATATATGTTTTGTAACTTTTTTGACAAAGTAAAGTTAAGTTTTAAGTGTGTTTGTAATTTTTGTTTTGTAAAAGTTACTTGTAATTTTGTAACTTTGGTTTTAGTTGGTTATAAATTTGATGTGTTGATTATTTGGTTTCTTTGAGCTTATGTTCATGAAGTGGGAGTTTTAGATGCTATGTATGTCTATTGAGAAGTTTTAGGTAATACTCATACTTTTTGATAAGTCCAAGTTAAGTTTTAAGTGCGTTTGTAATTTTTGTTTTGAAAAAGTTACTTGTAATTTTGTAACTTTGGTTTTAGTTGGTTATAAATTTGATGTGTTGATTATTTGGTTTCTTTGAGCTTATGTTCATGAAGTGGGAGTTTTAAATGCTATGTATGTCTATTGAGAAGTTTTAGGTAATACTCATACTTTTTGATAAGTCCAAGTTAAGTTTTAAGTGCGTTTGTAATTTTTGTTTTGTAAAAGTTACTTGTAATTTTGTAACTTTGGTTTTAGTTGGTTATAAATTTGATGTGTTGATTATTTAGTTTCTTTGAGCTTATGTTCATGAAGTGGGAGTTTTAGATGCTATGTATGTCTATTGAGAAGTTTTAGGTAATACTCATACTTTTTGATAAGTCCAAGTTAAGTTTTAAGTGCGTTTGTAATTTTTGTTTTGAAAAAGTTACTTGTAATTTTGTAACTTTGGTTTTAGTTGGTTATAAATTTGATGTGTTGATTATTTGGTTTCTTTGAGCTTATGTTCATGAAGTGGGAGTTTTAGATGCTATGTATGTCTATTGAGAAGTTTTAGGTAATACTCATACTTTTTGATAAGTCTAAGTTAAGTTTTAAGTGTGTTTGTAATTTTTGTTTTGAAAAAGTTACTTATAATTTGATGAGTTTATTATTAGTATACTTAGTAAGTTAGATTAATTTTGTTGTTTTGATCGTTTTACTTCGTTATATTCATGGGTTTTGTAACTTTAGAAGTTAGTAGAAAGTTTTGATTGTTTTTGTTAAATTTAATTTTTTAGTTCCTTATAATTCGTTATAAGTTATATGATTTTGTTGGTATATATATATGATTTTGTTGGTATATATATTAGTATTAGGTCTATATGTTAAAGTATATGTAAATGTGTTTGTGCTTTTGGTTTAGAAAACGTAACTTATATAGTTCTGTAATTTGGTTTACTTAGTAAACTTAGATGAACTTGGTTGCTTTCTCAAATTTGGTGTTTTGCTTATATAGTTTTGTAACTAATTAAATTTTGATACTTTTGAAATATTAGTTTAGTTGTAATGTGTTTATAGTTTTAATCTTATGTTCATGTCTTTGTTTTTCATAGGTGTGTTAAGTCGACATTATTCTGAAAGCAGGACAAAGATTTACCATGAAGATGATGTGAACTTATATTTATTAAATTTTGTTTCTATATTAGATTTATTTGTGTAAAAGTTTTATTTTTATCTTGTATGAATTTATGAACAACGTGTAATCAAATTTGGTTTAATATAAAATATTATTTGACTTATTTTGTGTACAATTTATTATAAGTACAACATATTTAAATTATAGTAAAAATCTAGGCAAAAATCTCTTGAAATTAATAAAATATCAAAGATAAAGTAATGCCGACCAAATTTGTGGTTTGGTCGGCCTTTATGGGAATTGCCGACCAAACTTATAATTTGGTCTGCAATTCCATGAATTGCCGACCAAACATAGTTTGGTCTGCAAATCCTTGAATTGCCGACCACAAAGTTGCGTCGGTATTTCCTTAGAAATGCCGACGCCACCAAATTTTGGTCGGCAAAAGCTTCCCCGACGAGGATATGCCGACGATCGTCCCGACGCTCTTTTTTCCGTCGGGAAAGGTATTCCCGACGGTTTTTGGACTTTTCCTGACCATTTTTAGCGTCGGGAAAACCCAAAATTCTTGTAGTGCCACGAGCCACAAAGGAAGTCTCCACTCAATTTTTCCTTCTCACTGAAGCAGTAGGCAAAAGGAGGCCTTCTTCCACTCTCTCTCTTTCTTTTCTTAGACCTAATTTCCTCTTTTAATGTATGTGTAACGACCCTATAGGCTCAACACGCTACCTAAGAGTCATTACTAAGTCACGTCGCTATATTACCAATAATTTCGGCAGCATAACGACGTAACTACGCGAAAACCAAAAATTTGACCCTTACCTGATAAGACATAGAAAAACATACTTCTAAGATTTTCAAACAACCTCCTAGCATCCAACAAACTTCTCAATATGATGCTAGGGTTCAAACAGCAGAAAATCAAATACACGTGCACGATTTACAAAGAAAGGTTAAAAGACTTTGAAACATCATCCTAAACATTTAAAAACTTGACATGAGATCTATGTACATCCTGAAACATAAAAGAAGCGGAATAGCGATCGGTCGGCTCTCATGACTCGAGTAGCTGATCTCCGGTCACGCGCTAGGGCCGATCTTAGCCTTACCTGAAAACATTTTAAAAAGGAAAAGGGTGAGTATTAACGAATAATACTCAGTAAGTCCATCATAGTTTTAAAATAAGAGTTTCAATCGCATGCAACATGTCATTTTAAATCATAAAACCATCGTAAACCATCGCTTTAGTAGGGGACCTAAAATTCCTTTTATAAACCATGTACTTTTCCTCGCGGCTCTCGTGAACGATTAAATTCTCCCGAGGGCCTCGTGATCAGTCCGAAGACAGTTTTTCCATCGAATAGAGTCCTCCCTACCTCTGAGAGTTAAGCTCGAAAGCTAACATATATCATGGAGTCCGAAGACTAAGCCCGAAGGCTACCATCGTAGAGTCCGAAGACTCAAGCCCGTCGGCTACCATCGTGGGGGCACTCTCGAACCCCGGGAGCATAGAGAGTCCGAAGACTCGGGTTCCCTCAAAACCCACATAAAACTTTTGGGAGAATTATCGTCACGGCCTACATAAATCTTTTCATGAGCACACAACACATGCATGAGGTCCCATTCGTTTTAGATCATACTCATGAATGCATAAGTCAAAGCAATCGCATTTCAAAGACATACATATAATACAATTTCTTTCTTAAATACTTAACATGAAAAACATAAACTTTCAGAGTAAACATAGAGCTAGCTCAAGTTTTGAAAACTTCTTTCGTTGTGAGATCCCTTACCTTAAGTCTTTACTTACTAAAATACCCTTTCTTCACTAGTAATGAGCTTCTCGAGTTCCCACTCCAAGTACGATCCAAGGTCCTCGACAATTCACCTAAAAAGTGTCCTAAACGTGTCTTAAACCATCCGATTTACGCTAGAACACATTCTAACATTAATAACTCGACGAAACGGACCAATTGGCAATATTTACCCAACTCCGGCGAGCGGCGGCGCGTGACCGGAGCACGGCGGCGCGTAGAGGCTCGTTTTCGTGCGAGGCTCGCGGATCTGGACAGATCTGGTGTTTTCCGGTGAGTTTTGAGGCGTTCACTGGCGTGGGTTGGGTGTTCGGCAACGAGCTGCGGCGGGGCCTCACCGGCGATCGAAATCGGTGGGTCTTCGATTTTGGAGCTCCGACGGTCGTTGCGAGGCTGGACGGCGAGGGGTTGCGGCGGCGACCAGCTGCAATGGCGGTCGGCGGTTGAGCAGAAGCGAGAGGCGGACGGCTGGACGAACGAGCTGCACCGGCGGCGTGGTTAGAGCTTCGCGGTTCTCGGACGTCACCTCCGGCAGCGGTGGACGTCTTCGGCGAGGACGCTGCGACGGAAGGGAAACCGGCGGCGTGCGGCGGAGACGTGCGGCGGGCTGAAGCTTCGGCGAGAGAGAGAGAGAGAGAGAGAGAGAGAGAGAGAGAGAGAGAGAGAGAGAGAAAATCGGGAGGAAGGTTGTCGCGAGGAAGAAGAAGGAAAAAAATAAAAAAATAAAAAAATAAAAAATAATTAAAATAATAATAAAATAATAAAATAATATTATATTTAAAAAATCAAAAATATCTTCTCTAAAAGACCATAATACCCTTTTTGACCATTATTTCTTTCCATTTTTGCCCTCCTAACCTTCCAAAATTTCAAATTTACTCATAAATCAATTTACTTAAAAAAATTTATCCATCTTGATTTCCATAATTCGAAATTACTGTTTCTAAACAAACCGGTCGTTACAGTATGGTACTCATACATCCATCCATTCATCTATATGCCCCATACATCCATCCCTTTTTAAATAGAACAAAAGGGTTTCACAATATAACAATAAAATGGGCTATACTCAATCAAGAATGGTTTGAAACAAATAGGACATTTGGGCTCCTACATTATTAGGCCCAAACGAATTTTGAGCCTTTTGAGAACAAGTTTAAAGGTCCAACTTAATTTTAATTTGAGCTTAATTAAAAAAAATTAACTAAATTAAACTTATGATAAATTGAGACCAAATTTATAACATTTCTGGTTATGTATCTCCATGCTATTGTGTTTGGATTTGAAATAAATAACTTTGTCATCTCTGTTGCTACGGGTTTGTGACGCAGAGTGACTGACTTTGTTTCTAGGAGGAGGAAAATGGAGTCACCACCAATCTTGATTTATAGGGTGTGACTGGGTACCCAAAATTTGCTATAATGGTCTGCAAATAAAAGATTTAAGGTTCGGGAGTCTTTTGTGTATGGAGAAGCTATTAGCACCCCACAACACTCGTTTAAGGGATGAAGTTTTACTTTCTTGTGTTATTTTAAAGAAAATGGTATTTGTAGAAAAAGAAGATTTTTATTTTAATTTTTTAAATGTCTCACGTTTTATTGATCACTATTCTTAAATTAAATAATAAGCAATAATTATGAGTGGCATAAAGCCAATCAAAATTTAGTTGAATTTAATTTGGCATCCCAAGATAAATTCGTCAACTCAAGAATATTAGAAAATCAATATCTTGATTTCTTAATCTCCATCATAGGAAAGTTTTTTTTAGAAAACCTTTCATTTATTAATTTTAAAACATGTGTGAGTTAAAGAAAACTTTTAAAGGAAAAATCCTCATTAATATATATATTTTTTAAAGAAGTGAAATTTTTATTGAAAAACAAATTTAGATTTGATTAACTATTTTGAAAAAAAAGGCCATGGAATAATTTTAGAAAAAATGATAAGTTTTCTTTTTAAAAGAAAATTCCTTTTATGAAAATATTTTTTGGTATTTTTTACGGAAAATAAAAATTTTTAAGAATGAAAGTTTCAATTTTAGAAAAAAAAATAAAAATTTTCCTTTTAAAGAACTTCTTTTTTTTTTTAAATGCTCTTTATGAAAATATACTTTTTTTTTTGTAATTTTTATGGAAAAGAAAAGTTTTAAAGAAGGAAAACTTTAATCTTAGAAAATTTTTAAAAAAAACATTTTTTAAAAGGACTTCCTTTGCTAGGAAATTTAGTCCTTAAGTTTTCAAGAATAGGTGTGTTTGGTCACTAAGTTTTTAAAATGGACCTTTTTAGTCCCTAAGCTTCGAGAAATTAGTTTAAAAGGTCCCTCGTGTTTTTTTTTTCAATTTTTTTAATATAAAATTAATAGTTTTTAATTATTTTTTAATATTAAATGGATTTTAAATTAAAAAAAATCTCTCCCCTCTCTACCCCATTCTCTCTCTCTCCTCCCTCCACCTTCTTCTCTCTTCTTCGACTTTTCCCTTCTCGTCACCATTTTCTTCTTCCTCTCAATCAACATTCAACACGTACACTCATTCTCCTCCAACGCTGAAAAATATCTTCTTCCTAATCAAGCCGTAATTTGATTTTTCATCCCTTTCCCTCTCCAATGAAGCAATTTCTATTTCCCCTTTTAAAATCCCTCATCCATTCTCCTATTTCTCCACCCATTGTTCCTTTACCCCACCATGGAATCCAAGCATTCGTTATGTGCTTCTACTTCTCTCCGCCATTACCGCCATTGGAGACGATTTTGAATCCATTGGTGAAGAATGTGAAGGGAGAAGCTCTGCAATAACAGGGTGGGAGTGTAAAGGTTGGTCCATGTATTATTGTAATCATACCATTTTCGTTACTGATCTTTCATTACAGCAACGACTCTATTCCAGTCCTATGGATTTGGTACCACCGGTGTGCAACTTGTAGGGATGAGGGGAAAAGTCGAAGAAGAGGGAAGAAAGTGGAGGGAGAAGAGAGGAGAGAGGAGACAGAATGGGGTAGAGAGGGGATATATATATATATATATATATATATATATATATATATATATATATATATATATATATATATATATATAATTTTAAAACCATTTAATATTAAAAAAGAATTAAAAATATTAATTTTATAAAAATAACTGAAAAAACTAATAAAAAATTTTAAAAAAAAAACATGAGGGACATTTTAAACCTATTTTTCAAAACTTAGTGACTAAAAATGTCCATTTTGATAACTCAGTGACCAAATATACCTATTCCTCAAAAACTCATGGACTAAAAAGGTATTTTTTCTAAAAAACTTTTTATGGAAAAGATTTTTTATATTTTTTTATGAAAAACATTTTCTTATTAAACAAAAGGAAGATTTCCTTAAAAGAGAATAATTGCAAAAAAAGGAAAATATCATTTTTAAACATACTTTTTTATTTTTATTTATTCTTTTATCTTTCTTTTAAAGGGAAAAAACATATTAAAATCAAATCCTGGCATACCAAGATATTGATTTTTCACATCAAGAATCTCAAAATATTGGCATCTCGAGATTTAATGTTCTATCGTTGGAATAATCCCTTTTAGAGTTATTTCATTTAAGATTCTAAAAAATCTATGGCTTAAACGTATAATATTTTACGTATATTGAAATAGCATAATTTAGGAAAAAATATTTTATCAAACACTTTTTGTTTCTACAAGGAAAGGATTTTATTAAATACTTTTTTTTTCAAAGACACATTAAAATCAAATCTTGGCATCCCAAGAAATTGATTTCTCACCTTAAGAACCTAAAAAATCGGCATCCTAAGCATTTTGAGTTCCATATTGTAAAATTGGACATAATGAACAAAATGTGTACTTGAAGGAATAAAAAATAAAAATAGAAAAAAAAAAGTAAAATGCATGAACAAGAACATAGCATACTCATCGAATCAAACAACAATTGAAAAAAAAAATCTACATTGCAAATATATCAAATAAAGTACGTGTTAAGAATAGTGGAGCACAAAACATGGTCCATTAGATGTCTTTTTTCTTAGTGGGTGTGGTGGCTTTGGGTGCACACAACAAAAGAAAAAAAATTGTAGTGTTGTTGGTTGGTGAGACTCCTTTTGGATTAAAAAAAGGAGGTGGTGGTTGTAGTGTTGGTTTATCTATTCTTTTACGCTTCTCGTTTCCAAATTATTTATTCAGCAGTATTTGGAACCAGAACCTGATATAGGATTTAGATAAAATATATATTGTCTGAATCTGTTGAGTGAATTTAGATTGATTATATTTTATTATGCTCCCTAACAGTTGGTATCAGAGCTTTCGAGTTGGAGAACGATGTCAGGAGAAGATGAGAAATTGGTTACTTTTAATGGATTAGACTTTTCATTTTGGAAATGTCAGATATTGGATTATTTTCATTCCAAGGAATTGGATTTTCCATTGAAAGGAAATCATGAAGATATGGGAGAAGTTGAATGGAAAAAGTTTGACAGAAAGGTGTTGTGACTGTTCACCTGACTTTGACAAAGAATGTGCAAAGCAGTGTGGTGAAGGCAACGACAACAGTAGACCTAATGGAAGCTTTGTCTAACGTGTATGATAGGCCTTTTGTAAACAAGGTATATCTCGCAACTAAATTCTTTAATTTGAAAATGATTGAAGGTGCATCTGTTACTGCTCATATAAATGATTTTGATTTGTTGATGAACAAATTAGCCGATGTTGAGTTAGAATTTACTGATGAAGTAAATGCAATTTTGTTGTTGAGATCTTTGCCTGATAGTTGGGAAACCATGAAGGCCGTACTTTCTAATTCATGTGGAAAAGAGAAATTGTAGTTTTTACAGGTTAGAGATTTTGCTATTGTAGAAGAGATTTGCAAAAAGGACTCAGGTGTTGCTTCTACTTTTGGTTCAACATTGAATGTAGATAGGGGGGAGTAACAACAGAAGTCATGGGAATCGAGGTAAATGAAAAATAATAGAAGCAAGTCTAGGAACAACATATTAGAGTGTTGGAATTATGGTAAAACTGGACACCTGAAAAGGAACTGCAAGGCCCAAAACGAATTGAGGATAATGAAACCGGTGCAAATGTTGCTACTAATGAGTTACATGATGCACTGGTTCTGGCAGTGGAAAGTGCTCATGACCCATGGGTGATAGATTCAGGTGCGTCATTTCATACTATAGGACAACATGACATTCTTGAAAACTATGTTGTAGGAAATTATGGAAAGGTGCATCTAGCTGATGGAAAGCCTTTGGACATCATTGGAATTGGTGACGTGAAATTGAAAATGGCGAATGGTTCAGTTTGGAAAATTTGCAAGGTACGTTACGTTCAAAATTTGATGAAAAATTTGATTTCTACAGTGCAGTTAGACAGTGAAGGATGTGAGGTTTGTTTTGGCCAAGGAAATTGGAAGGTTACAAAAGGTGCCATGGTAGTCGCTCGAGGAAGCAAATCGAGGACTCTATATGTCAACAGTAATGACAAGGACATATTGGCTGTTGTGGATCTTTTGAGTCAAATTGATTTGTGGCACAACAAGTTGGGACATATAAGTGAAAAAGCTATGAAAATTCTTTACTATGCAGGGAAGTTACAGGGACTAAAGGCAGTTGAACTCAAGTTGTGTGAGGGCTATGTATTTGGGAAGTAGAAGCGTGTCAGTTTTTCAAAAATAGGAGCAAAGCTAAAACCTACAAAGTTGGAGTTAGTTCACATTGATGTGTAGGGCCTTTTGAAGTATCTTCTCTTGGTGGTTCTAGATACTATGTGATCTTCATTGAAGACTCAAGCAGAAAGGTATAGACTTATTTTCTCAAACATAAATCTGATGTATTTTCTGTCTTCAAAACTTAGAAGGCTATGGTTTAGAATGATACAGGTCTAACAGTTAAAAGCTTGAGGTCAGACAACGGAGGTGAATATGTTGATGGGGAATTCAAAAGATCTTGTGTAGACAATGGGATTGTGATGGTAAAAACTATTCCAAGGACACCACAACAAAATAGTGTGGCTGTGAGAATGAACAGGATGCTGAATGAGCATGCCAGGAGTATGAGATTACATGTAGGATTGCCTAAGATGTTTTGGGCAGAAGCAATCAACACGACAACCTATCTAATCAATAGGAGCCCGACCACATCACTAGACTTCAAATTTCCTGAAGACGTCTGGAGTGATAAACATGTAAACCTTTCTCATCTAAAGGATTTTGGTTGTGTGTCTTACATTTACATTAATGTTGCAGGCGTATACTAGATGCCAAATCCAAGAAGTGTTATTCTCTTGGATATGGTGGAGCTGAGATTTGCTATAGGTTTTGGGATGACCAAAATAGGAAGATACTCAGAAGCAAGAACGTGATCTTCAATGAAGAAGTATTGTACAAAAACAGAACAACAGTTGATTCAGAGTCAAATGAAAATACAGAAGAGAAGACTAAGTATATAAGTCTTCCTAAGGTTGAGACTAGGACAATGAGAATTGAAGACCAGAATATAGTTACTCTTGAGGAAACGATTGTGGAAACTGAGGAACCAATTGTGGAACCTAATGAGCAAACTGTGGAGCCTGATGAAGTTCAGAGAACTCCACCGACAACACTTAGGAGGTCTACCAGACTATCAGACCACCACATAGGTATTCCTCTACTTTACATTACATATTATTGACTAATAGAGGTGAACCTAAATGTTATGATAAAGCGGTTCAACTAAAAGATTCTGTCAAGTGAGAGTTGACCATGAAGGATGAGATGGATTCTCTTATGACGAATCAGACATGGCAACTTGTTGAGTTACCAAGAGGTAAGAAAGCTTTGCAGAACAAATGGATTTATAGAATAAAGCAAGAGCCCGATGGTAGCAAAAGGTACAAAGCAAGGCTCGTAGTCAAAGGCTCTCAACAGAAGGAAGGTATTGACTGAAGGAAGGTATTGACTTTAATGAGATATTTTCTCCTGTAGTCAAATTAACTACTATTAGAATTGTATTGTCGATAGTGGCAGAAGAGGATCTATTTTTTCAATAGATGGATGTAAAGACAGGGTTTTACAGTACATGAGCAGGAGAAAATGGTTTGCAAACTTCAGAGAAGCATGTATGGTCTCAAACAGGCTCCTAGACAGTGATATAAGAAGTTTGATAGTTTTATGTGGAACAATAGATTTTAGAGGTGTCAGGTAGATCACTGTTGCTACACAAGGTCTCAAGGTAACTCATACTATCACACCCCCTCCCGAACTAACCTCTCTTTTTAAGCCCGGAAGATAGCGTGAAGCTATCAGACATCGCTTACCTCACTAACGACCTAATGACTTTGTTACATCTGAAAAACATGCTATGCTGGCATATGAAATACTTTAAACACAATACAGATGAACCTTGTTAAATATTATACGTAGGTAAGGAGTGGCTCTACAACCCGACAAAAAAATATACCCAGCCATGATTTACACAACCACCACCCCTAGTGCATACACGAACATAACTATACGTTCCTTCCAAAATATCTACAATGTATATACGGAAACGCTACAAAACCCCACCCACGTACAAAATATCAAACTTAGAGAGTGCTCGACAGACTATGGCAGGATCTCAGGCACCGGGAGCTCGATCTCTACCTGAAAAGTTGGAAAACATTGAAAGAATGAGCTATGAGGCTCAGCGAGTGACTTAGTTAAAGCTACTAACTCGCAAAGCATAACACCTGATAATCTATGAGCATATGAATCTGTATTCAAGCGTTAAATATAAATGTATAGTCACAATAATTTTTCTTTTCAGCACTCCAGCAGGTATGTCATTAAAATCTCACAAGGCATATCAAGAATATTAACCATTTAAGGAAAAACCATATGACTATCTACGTTGTGTAGGGCACGCCCAGTACAACCAACATTTATTCTACGATGTAGTGGGGCCCGCCCAGCACTCCCATCGTCTTTTTCGTAGTGGGGCTCCGCCCAGCACTCACGACAGCATTGTTGTCACAGAGTATACTCAACGTCGACAACAGAAAATGACCTGTTTGCACACGATACTATACAGCCTCGATTCAATATCTTAATCATTTCCTAGGGAACCATGTATGCTCTTAAGTATGTGTTCAATGTTTAAAAAAAACATACAACATTTAAACTAATTCATTCTTAGGAAGTCTTATATTTCCATAAGCATAAATTCAGGCATAGAAATCGTTTTCGAAATTCGTTTTGTCACTCACAGTGTTAAAACTAGATCCTCGGCCCGTAAACTTGACCTACTTCCTCCTGGCCTGTCAAAAAAAACCAAAACCAAGCATTAGAACTTCAATCTCATGATTTTCAAACTTAAGATTACAAATATCACTTCATCTATTTCCAGCATTCAGCAAATTTCATCCTCTAAGCTCACATACTCATAACTTCTTCATTACTTGGCCAAAAATGATGTACTTTATGCCAAACTCTTCCTTTTTGAACCCTCTAAAACTTATCTGAAGAAATGAAATTGAAATTCCCAAAGGATGTGTCCGTAAATACCTCGAAAACTACCCAAAAAATAAACTTCTGAAATTTCCAGAATCGTTTTTCTGCTGCACACCACACCTAACCTGAAATTTAAAGCCACTTCCAATCATTATTTACTCACGACTTCTTCATGAACGTTATAGGAAATTAAATAATCTTTCCAACCATACCTAATAGAGCTTCTGATTCAAATCCTACAGATCAGAACGTCCCAAACACCAGAGGTTTCTCAGATTTGACAGCAAAATCTCTCCTCTGTCTTCCCCTTCGCAAATCAATAATTTAAAGTCAGATTTTGCTCGAGCTTCCTTCACGAAATTTGTTCGAAAATGGGTTAACTTTCAAGAAAAATAAATCTCACCTCTTAACTCTTCTTGTGGAGCTCAAAACGATCTAAAAAACAGTAGTGAGTACAGTTGATCACCTAGATGCCATGGAGGCTTGTGCTGAGTTTTCCCCCTTCTTCTTCAACTTCCAACCCAGCAAGCTCTCTTTTCCTCTTTCTTCAACCTATCCCACGAAATGCTCTGTTTTTTTTTAATAAAAGAGAAGCAAATGGGAGAAAATGGGTGAGTGCTCCCAAAGCTTATCCATTCCCTAAATTCTTTTTCTTTTTCTTTTTTTTTTTTTAAAACAAAACATACCAAAACACATAACTCCTTTTTGTTTTCCCTTACCCTTTCTTTTGTTTTATTCCTCTTTTCCTTATACAACAATTTCCCAAAAATGTTTTAACAAATTTCTTTTTTAAGAAATTCCAAGGAAAAATCTCGGGTTTACAACTTACCTCCCTCTTAAGAGATTTCGTCCTCGAAATTTAGTAGTTCTTAGGTGAAAAGCGTTGGGTAACTCTTCCTCACTTGATCCTCTAACTCCCAGGTTGCCTCTTCCACTCCGTGATGTCTCCAAAGGACTTTCACGAGTGGGATCGTCTTGTTTCTTAAAACTTGTTCCTTCTTGTCGAGGATTTGAACTGCATCTTCTGTGTAACTCAAATCTTCTTTCAGCTCAACTGGTTGCGCTTGCAACACATGTATCGGATCTGGAGTATACTTCCTCAACATGGACACATGAAAGACATCATGTACTCGAGATAATTCTGCTGGCAACTCAAGTCTGTAGGCTGCTGGCCCAACTCATTTTGTTATCTGATAAGGACCAATATATCTAGGACTCAGCTTACCTTTCCTGCCAAAGCGAAGGACACCTCTCCAAGGAGATAACTTCAAGAAAACTTGATTTCCGACCTAGAATTCTAAGTCTCTCCGTCGCTTGTCTGCGTAGCTCTTCTGATGATCTTGAGCTATTTTCAGATTCTCTCTAATCACCTTAATATTGTCCGTTGTAACTTGTACCAACTCAGGACCGATTAGCTTCCACTCTCCCACTTCGTTCCAACACACGGGAGTTCTACATGGTCTTCCATACAGAGCCTCAAACGGTGCCATGCCGATACTAGATTGATAGCTGTTATTATAAGCAAACTCCATAAGTGATAAGTGGGTATCCCAACTTCCCTTAACTGAAGGACACATGCTCTCAACATATCCTCTAAGGTCTGGATGGTCCTTTCCGACTGACCATCTGTCTGGGGATGGAACGCTGCGCTGAAATTCAACTTTGTCCCCATAGCTTTCTGTAAACTAGGCCAAAACTTAGATGTGAATCTCGGATCCCTATCTGAAACTATGGACACTAGCACTCCGTATTGACTCACAATCCTGTCGACGTATAGCTTAGCAAGCTGATCAAGTGTAGACGTTGCTTTAATCGGTACAAACCGTGTTGTCTTAGTGAGTCTATCCACCACTACCCAAACACCATCATGTCCACTAGAAGTACGGGGTAAACCAAACAGAAAATCCATAGTGATATGCTTCCATTTCCACTCCGGCACTGGCAGTGGATTAAGGAGTCCCCCTGGCCTCTGTCTAAAAGGTTTAACCTGTTGGCAGATCAAACATCTATCAACATATTCGGCTATCTCCCGCTTCATCCCAGGCCACCAATACGTCCCCTTCAAAGTTTTGTACATCTTGGTGCTTCCTGGATGCATAGCGTAAGCTGAACTGTGAGCTTCCTCTAGTATAGCATCTTTAAGCTCACTAATACTCGAAACGCATAGTCTTCCCTGCCTCACTATGGCTCCGTCTGCTCTCATCTTAAATTCTGCCTCTGGGCTCTGTTTGGACTTTCCAAACCTCTTCTGCAGGTTTCTATCCTCGGGCTGTCTTCTCACAATCTCTGCTACGAGCGAAGGCCTGACCTGAAATTCCACTAAAAGACTCCCTGAATTCCCTGCAGTCACAACCGCCTTAGAATCCCTTAGCGCACTTAAGAAGGTTACTCGAATACCACACAAAACATCCCTAGGAAGTCTCGACTTTCTACTTAATGCATCTGCTACTACGTTCGCCTTACCTGGATGGTATTCTATAGTACAATCATAATCTTTAATCAGCTCTAGCCATCGTCTCTGTCTCATATTCAACTCTTTTTGATCAAAGATATATGTCAGACTCTTATGATCCGTGAAAATGTGGCACTTCTCACCGAACAAATAATGCCTCCAGATCTTCAATGCTAAAACAACTGCTGCTAGTTCAAGATCATGGGTAGGGTAAGTACACTCGTGCTTTTTCAATTGCCTTGACACATAAGCTATTACCTTTCCTTCTTGCATGAGCACACACCCTAAACCTTGCCTCGAAGCGTCACAGTAAATCACATACTCTTTCCCTGTTACAGGAAGTGCCAAGATAGGTGCTGTCACTAATCTCTTCTTCAGCTCCTGAAAACTCTGTTCACACTTATCTGACCACTCAAACTTAGCATTCTTCCTAGTCAAAGCTGTTAAGGGTAATGCTAGTCGTGAGAAATCCTCAACAAACCGTCTGTAGTATCCTGCCAAGTCTAGGAAACTACGTACCTCTGTCGCACTAGCTGGTCTCTCCCAGTTGACCACAGCTTTCACTTTCTGCGGATCCACACTAACTCCATTTGCCGAAACAATATGCCCTAAAAACACTACCTGATTCAACCAAAACTCACATTTGCTAAATTTAGCGTACAACTGTTTATCACGTAGGGTTTGTAGAACAATCCTCAGATGTTTCTCATGGGCTTCCCTGTCAATTTAGTAAACTAGTATGTCATCGATGAACACTATCACAAACTGATCCAAATACTGATGGAAAATCCTGTTCATGAGATCCATGAAAACTGCTGGCGCATTTATTAAACCGAATGGCATTACTAAAAATTCATAATGCCCGTACCTCGTTCTGAATGCCGTCTTAGGAATGTCTGATTCCCTAACCTTTAACTGATGCTAACCTGATCTTAAATCAATCTTAGAGAACACTGATGCTCCCCTTAACTGGTCAAACAAGTCATCTATGCGTGGTAGAGGATACTTGTTACGTATCGTAACCTTGTTTAATTGCCTATAGTCAATGCATAATCTTAGAGTACCATCTTTCTTTTTTACGAATAACACTGGAGCTCCCCAAGGCGATACACTAAGTCTGATGTATCCCTTGTCAACTTGTTCTTGTAACTGTATCTTCAGCTCCCTGAGCTCACTTGGAGCCACTCTATACGACGCTTGCGATATAGGTGCTGTTCCTGGTAACAATTCAATAGTGAACTCAACTTCCCTATCAGGTGGCAAACCCGACAGATCAGCTGGAAAAACATCAAGAAATTCGTTCACGACAAGAACATCTTCTGGTTTTAGCTTTCCTTCCTGCACTTCTACTACGTGTGCAAGAAACGCCGTGCAACCCTTTCTCAACAACTTTTCTGCTTTTAAAGCTGAAATTAAACTCGTAGGAATAATCTTCCTTTCGCCCCTGAAAACCACTTCAACCAAACCTGGTTTCCTGAAAATCACTTCCTTTCTATGGCAATCCATGGAAGCATAATGAGTAAATAAGAAATCCATCCCTAAAATTACATCTAACACCTGCAGCTCTAGTGGAAGAAGATCCACTAACATACTGAGACCTTCTACTAAGACCTCACAATCCCGCAGCACTCCATAGACTAGTAAAGTATCACCAACTGGAGTCTATATAACTAACCTCTCAACTAAAGGCTTTAGCTTCCTATTTAGCTTCGTTAGGAACATACTAGAAACAAAGGAATGCGTAGCACCTGGATCTACTAAAACACGTGCAGGTACATTACAAATAGAAATCGTACCAGTAATCACATCCGGTGCATCTTCCGCTTCCTGCTGAGTCATAGCGTAGACCTTTCCCTGCTGTCTAGGTCTCCCTACAACTCCCTTCTGCCTAGCACCGCTGGTGCCCTCTCCTGCAGCTACTGAAACTCTCGGCTGCTCAACTGTCTGGGACTCAACTCCCTGGTCCCTCTGTGCGACTACTCTCAGCTGTGGACTATCTCTCTTGTAATGCCCTGGCTGTCCGCACTGGTTACACATACCCACACCAACCAGACAATGACCCCGATGAATCTTGCCACAATTCGCACATGGGGTTCTCCTTGGTACACTGGCAACAGACTCTTGCCATGTCTGTGGTCTTGTTGCTAATCTAGCAGACTGACTAGATGCTCTCTGACTCTGCCTCTGATAGGTACCACTCACATTCATTTGCCTCGATGCCTGGCCACCAGACCGATTTTTAAAGTCCTGACGACTTGAAACATTCACTCCAGGTGTGAACCTCCGCTGCTCACGACCTCGGAAACTGCTAGCTGTCGAAGCCCCACGGCTAGGCTCCACTATTGACTTCTCCTCTGTAATACTCTGCTCCACAGGTAGGGCAGTCTCTACTAGCTGAGAAAAGTCTGTCCACTTCGCAATAGTTGTAACTGGGGTACGTATCTCAACACGTAATCCTCTTTCAAATCTTCGACACCTGTCACTCTCAGATGCCACAATCACATCAGCATACCACGACAACTCGGTATACTTCCTCTCATACTGGGTCACTGAAAGTGATCCTTGCTTCAACTTTAAAAATTCATCCCTCTTTGCCTCGCGATATGTGCTAGGGTAATACTTATCTTCAAATATACTTCTGAAAGTTCGCCAGTCCAAAGTACGTGCATCACTGCGCCTGGCTAATATTGATTTCCACCATCCTTCTACCTCCTTCTGCAGCAGGAATGTGGCCAATCTGATTTTTCGCTCCTCAGGACAACTCATCACATCAAAGCATTTCTCAAGCATATTCAACCAAGCCTCGGCGTCAGCTGGGTCTGTGGAACCCTCAAACACTGTGGCTCTTAGTTTCTTCAGGCGTTCTATTCCATATGTCTTCTCTGGATCACTTGGCCATGCTCTCTCTGGCCTACCTTCCTCCTGTGAGGAACTAGCATGCTGCTCGTTTCCTGCCCTAGTCTGAACTCTCGGGGCAGTAGATCCCCTCTCAGATTGGCCTTGGGTAGGATCCTGCGTCCCGTCCTGATCCTGCCTGCGTTGTCTGCTAGTACGTGGTGGCATGACTCCTATAACATATCAATATATTAGACATGCTATGGATACTTAACTCAAATGCACAATACTAATCTTCCATTCACATTCTAGTCCTAACTAGACTTACTCTTATCCTTACTTGGACCATACTTCACTAGTTCCTGAACTAACTCAATAACCTGCTATTTACTTCCTAATTTCTTCTTAGAGCTAACTTGCTCTGTCTCTTTCCCCATGGAGCTAACTGCTCTGATACCAAAATGTCACGCCCCCTCCCGAACTAACCTCTCTTTTTAAGCCCGGAAGATAGCATGAAGCTATCAGACATCGCTTACCTCACTAACGACCTAATGACTTTGTTACATCTCAAAAACATGCTATGCTGGCATATGAAATACTTTAAACACAACACAGAGGAACCTTGTTAAATATTATACGTACGTAAGTAGTGGCTCTACAACCCGACAAAAAAATATACCCAACCATGATTTACACAACCACTACCCCTAGTGCATACACGAACATAACTATACGTTCCTTCCAAAATATCTACAATGTATATACGGAAACGCTACAAAACCCCACCCACGTACAAAATATCAAACTTAGAGAGTGCTCGACAGACTATGGCAGGATCTCAGGCACCGGGAGCTCGATCTCTACCTGAAAAGTTGGAAAACATTGAAAGAATGAGCTATGAGGCTCAGCGAGTGACTTAGTTAAAGCTACTAACTCGCAAAGCATAACACCTGATAATCTATGAGCATATGAATCTGTATTCAAGCGTTAAATATAAATGTATAGTCACAATAGTTTTTCTTTTCAGCACTCCAGCAGGTATGCCATTAAAATCTCACAAGGCTTATCAAGAATATTAACCATTTAAGGAAAAACCATATGACTATCTACATTGTGTAGGGCACGCCCAGTACAACCAACATTTATTCTATGATGTAGTGGGGCCCGCCCAGCACTCCCATCGTCTTTGTCGTAGTGGGGCCCCGCCCAGCACTCACGAGAGCATTGTTGTCACAGAGTATACTCAACGTCGACAACAGAAAATGACCTGTGTGCACACGATACTATACAGTCTCGATTCAATATCTTAATCATTTCCTAGGGAACCATGTATGCTCTTAAGTATGTGTTCAATGTTTAAAAAAAACATACAGCATTTAAACTAATTCATTCTTAGGAAGTCTTATATTTCCATAAGCATAAATTCAGGCATAGAAATCGTTTTCGAAATTCGTTTTGTCACTCACAGTGTTAAAACTAGATCCTCGGCCCGTAAACTTGACCTACTTCCTCCTGGCCTGTCAAAAAAAACCAAAACCAAGCATTAGAACTTCAATCTCATGATTTTCAAACTTAAGATTACAAATATCACTTCATCTATTTCCAGCATTCTGCAAATTTCATCCTCTAAACTCACATACTCATAAATTCTTCATTACTTGGCCAAAAATGATGTACTTTATACCAAACTCTTCCTTTTTGAACCCTATAAAACTTATATGAAGGAATGAAATCGAAATTCCCAAAGGATGTGTCCGTAAATACCTCAAAAACTACTTCCCGAAAAATAAACTTCTGAAATTTCCAGAATCGTTTTTCTGCTGCATACCACACCTAACCTGAAATTTAAAGCCACTTCCAATCATTGTTTACTCACGACTTCTTCATGAAAGTTATAGGAAATTAAATAATCTTTCCAACCATACCTAATAGAGCTTCTGATTCAAATCCTACAGATCAGAACGTCCCAAACACCAGAGGTTTCTCAGATTTGACAGCAAAATCTCTCCTCTGTCTTCCCCTTCGCAAATCAATAAGTTAAAGTCAGATTTTGCTCGAGCTTCCTTCACGAAATTTGTTCGAAAATGGGTTAACTTTCAAAAAAACAAATCTCACCTCTTAACTCTTCTTGTGGAGCTCAAAACGATCTAAACAACAGTAGTGAGTACAGTTGATCACCTAGATGCCATGGAGGCTTGTGCTGAGTTTTCTCCCTTCTTCTTCAACTTCCAACCCAGCAAGCTCTCTTTTCCTCTTTCTTCAACCTATCCCACGAAATGCTCTGTTTTTTTTTAATAAAAGAGAAGCAAATGGGAGAAAATGGGTGAGTGCTCCCAAAGCTTATCCATTCCCTCAATTCTTTTTCTTTTTCTTTTTTTTTTTTTAAAACAAAACATACCAAAACACATAACTCCTTTTTGTTTTCCCTTACCCTTTCTTTTGTTTTATTCCTCTTTTCCTTATACAACAATTTCCCAAAAATGTTTTAACAAATTTCTTTTTAAAGAAATTCCAAGGAAAAATCTCGGGTTTACACATACATTATTTTACTGTTATATGTTGATGACATGTTGATAGCATGTGCAAACAAATAGGGAATTCTGAAGATAAAGGCTGAATTATCTAAATAATTTGACATGAAAGATTTGGGAATTGCAAAACAAATCTTGGGAATGAGGATTGAAAGAAAAGATGGTACATTGACATTGCCGCAGGAAGAGTATGTGAAAAAGGTATTGAATAGATTTCACATGGAAGATGCAAAACCTGTGAGTACTACTTTAGCTTATTATTTTAGATTATCTAAGGAGCATTCACCCACTATTGAGCAGGAAAGAGATCACATGGCTAGAGTGCCAATATGCTTCGGCTATAGGTAGCTTGATGTATGCCATGGTTTGCACAACACCAGGCATTGCACATGTAGTGGGAGTTGTTAATAGGTATATGAGTAATCTAGGGAAGCACCACTAGGAGGCTGTTAAGTGGATTTTTAGATATTTGAAATGGACAACTGATTATGCTCTGTATTTTAAGAAGTCAGATTTTAAACTGCAGGGTTATGTGGATGCAGATATGGAAGGTAATACAGATGACAGGAAAAGTACTACCGGGTATGTTTTCACTTTTGGTGATACTGTAATTAGCTGGGTTTTAAACTACAGAAGATATTATCCCTTTCTAGTACAAAAGATGAGTATGTTGCAGATACTGAGACAAATAAAGAGATGATACAACTTCAGTCCTTTTTAAAAGAACTTGGCTTGAAATTGGGAAAGAGGACTTTGCATTGTGACAGTCAGAGTGCTATTCATTTAGCAAAGATTCCAGTATTTCATTTGAGAACGAAACACATACAAGTGAGGTACCATTTTATCATATCAACTTTGAAAGATGGAGTATTGGCGCTTGAAAAGATTCCAAGAAGTCAAAATCCAGCTGATATGTTTACCAAGGCCGTTCCTATTGACAAACTGAAGTTATGTGCAATTTCGATTGAACTTCTCCATGAGTAGAGAGGAGTCACTACCGTTGCAGGGGAGACATGTTGCTTATTTTGTCTCCAAGTGGGAGATTGTTAAGAATAGTGGAGCACAAAACATGGCCCATTAGATGTCTTTTTTCTTAGTGGGTGTGATGGCTATGAGTGCACACAACAAAAGAAAAAAAAATTGTAGTGTTGTCGATTGGTGAGACTTCTTTTGGATTAAAAAAAGGAGGTGGTGGTTGTAGTGTTGTGTTATAAAAGGAGGTGTGTATATGTGTTTTTCAATTAACAAGAAGCCAAGAAAGGTGAGTTTTTCTTGGCTATTTTGGAGTGGGTGCTTTCTTTCTCCATTGAAGAGCTTGAAGAGCTTATTGTAGAGTGATTCGTGAGCCTTTTCTTGGAGAGAAAAGTGAGAGAAATCATTTTAGAGAGGTTGTAAACTCTTGTATTTTCTCCCTGATGCTTTAGTGGAACCTGCATCAGTAGCAGAGAACTAGACGTAGCCCACATTGGGTGAACCAGTATAAATCTGGTGTCAATCTCTTCTCCCTTATCTTTTATTATCGTTCTTGTTGTGTAAACGTTTAGGTTGGTTTTTCTATTCTTTTACTCTTTTCGTTTCCAAATTATTTATTCCGCATTATTTGGAACCAGAACCTGATATAGGATTTAGATAAAATATATATTGTCTGAATTTGTTGAGTGAATTTAGATTGATTATATTTTATTGCGCTCCCTAGCAGTACGTAATACTCATGAATTAAGATTGCATATATACATAAAAAGAAGGAAAAAAATCGCCTAATATAAAAAATAAATATAAGGACAGAGACAAGTTTCATGAATTAAAATATATTTTAATATACAAAATCATGCTAATATGTTTGGCATATGAAATCATGCTAGTAGATTAAACCAACAAACAAATGTATATGAAACATGGTTAGAAAAGGGTAATCGTTCATACTTTAAAAGGATAATCAATGGAGCACAAAAGACTCATTATTTAAAAGAAGCACTCCGAAATTGTATCCATATCCAGGAGCAAAGAAAGTTGCTAAGAAGTCCGAATAAAAAAAATGTGGTGAAAAGAGCGAAACGTTTGCTTGTAGATATGAAGAAAAGAGAGTTTTTATTTTTTATTATTTTTTATTTTTAGAGAGATATGTGTTGGATTGGTTGGGGAGATAAAGAGAAAAGTTATGATTTTTGTGGGAAAGAAAGGGGGAAGGAGGTTACGGTTAGATGGAGAAAGAGAGAATTGTTGGTGAGGGGGCATGTGAGATTTTTTTAGAGAGTGTGGAAAACATGGGTGAAAGAGTTGTACGAAAAAAAAAGACCCTTTTTTTTGTTCAAAAAACTGTGAACCCTAAAGGGAGAGGGGTTTTTATAGCCCAAACTCCAATTTTAATTAAGGAAAAGAATAAAATAAACCTAAAAGGAGTACAATAAAACAAATTATTGTCAAATAACACCCTAATGGAAACAAATAATTGATTGCTTTAAACTTTTCAAAAACTTCAAGATTTGATTTGTCATTAATGAAATCTCATTCCCAAATAAAATAATCTATTCGGCTTAATTAAAAATACCAAATTTCTAAATATTTGATATGACGAATTAATTAGTCAACAAGATATTCAACCTAATTAATTTTACCAAAATTTCACATATTTGATTTAACTAATTAATTTTTACCAAGATATACTCATTTTCTTTTATTTATTTTAGCAAAGATAGAAAATAAGAAGAAATATCGAACAAATATAGGGGTCTATAATCTCAACTCAACTACTCCCATAAATGACTATTGTGAAATAAGTTTCCTTGTCAACACACGTCAATTACTTTTAATCAGTTTTTTATTTACTTCTTCAAGTGGTAGTTCATGGTGAATTAAATTGCGAAGTCATATCCAATTACTTTAATCTATTTCTATTCAATTGATTGTACTTTTTATTTACTTTAGTTCAAATGGTGGTTGGGTGATTTAATACATCCATTATATTTATTACAATTACAATTACATCTTCTTTACCTTCCACTAATAAGACCCTTTTATAAATTTCTCACTTTGCCCCACTAAACATACTACATTCTCTATCTTCTACTTATACACTCTCTAATATTATTTACTATCCTTGAGGTGGTTATCTCTCTTGCTTCTGACGTGGTAGGTAGGTTCTCTTGTTAAACTTCACTCCTATCATTTGTTCTCATCCATATCATGTGTTCTATTGTTCTTCACTCATGTTGTCAACTAATTTAATTTATTTATTTTTTTGTTTCGTTTATGCCGTGCTTGACAGTACGTGGATTTCATTTGAATATTACGACCTTTGATATTCTCAACTTCAAGCATCATAAAGTGGATGATTGGCCCAACGTTTGAAAGGTACACTATTTCAACATACTTTTCATTATATTTCTATTATTTCATGGTTTTATGTTCACCATTTCCATATCTAAGTTCTTTCTCTACATCTACATTTTCCTTCATTTATTTTTTTTTTCCTTGCCATGCAGGTTTATTGTTTGACTTTCTTGGCCTAACATCTTGCACTTGGTGCTTTACATTCCCCCAAAAGCATACCTACGTAATGTTTTATTTGCACCCTCTCGTTTTTAATATGAACAGTTATTGTTGGCTACTGTTATTACACACATTTTGTATATTACCACTGAGTTTTGTTATGTTTTTAAATACACTCATTATTGTGTAATTTTGTTGCGTTTGTGTTCTTGGACTGAAGTACTTTTGTACTTATGTAAACTTAGTTTAGATTGAAATGTAGTTCATGCATTTGTCTTCAATAACTTTTTATGAAAGTTGTTTTTTTTACTTTCTTTTAAACTTTAATTCTAGGGTGATGGGTCTTTCCATGACGCTTGCTCATGATGACATTTTCTTATGGTTCAAAACAAATGGTTCACTTTTTTCATAAAAAATGTGATTTGAACAATCCTAAACATGCTAAAATAGATTAAACGTGAATAATGTTACAAAATGTATATCATGGTGCTAAAAAAATGATTTAAAATTTGTTTTCAAAATGGTTAATGCAACTATGGATTTTAAAAAAAATGATTCAAATGCTTTTTCCTTCCTTTTTTTTAGAACAAAATTAAAATGGACTCAACTTTTTGAAATGTGCGTAGATGGTCTCTATACAAGGTAAAATTAATTGTGACACAACCTAAATATAAATTCTCTTACTAATATTTTTTTTTGCAAAAATGAAGTTTCCTTATCAATTTTTTTTCAAAAGGCATTGGAAACTTTTTTCAAAATATACAACCATGCTTATTTAATTCCTTCCTTTTTTCCAATTTGAATATGATTATGTATAACCTATTTTATGATTCAAAAAAAAATTAACCTATTTTAAAATAGAAGAGCATGGTTGAAACTTGCAAAAACAAAAACATAGTTCATGTCACATTTCTCAAACTACTTTGTAAAATATACTTTCAAGATCTCAAACGTTATGAAAATTTAGAAAAATACTTGGAAAAAAACTTTGTTTATTTCATAATGTTTGAACTTTATGTCAAACTAGTTTGTAAAATATACTTTCAAAATCCCAAACTTTATGAAAATATTTAAAATAACTTGCAAAAAATACATGGTGAAATGAACCATGCTTGAACTATTTATTAATTAATTTGTAAAAAGACTTGAAAAAAAAAAACACAATTCATTAAATGTGTGCTTTCTTTTTCCATTCATGATTAGTAAAGTAAATTAGCATATAAATGCATGATTTCTTTTTTGATGTCTACTTGATAAGCCTTAGAATTAAGGCTTATTTAACTCCTAATTAATTAAAATATTCTTGTTTTGTCTTAAGATCATTTGAAAATAGTTGAAAGTTGCTTGAAAATAAGAAAGGAATAAGAATGAAGGCAATTAGATAAGATTCTAAAAAAGTTAAGTTTGTTTGCAAGGAATGTGAAAATTGCAAAATCAAATTACAGATTCGTGGTTCTGCAATTTGATTTTGCAATTTCTACATTCCCTACTCCAGAAACAATTGCAGAATCACGAATCTGCAATCTGGAGCGGTAGAAAAGTTCGAACAAGGAAAAAAAATCTGCATTTAACCCATTACGAAAATCTTCAATTATAGCATGATTTGGGGGATTTTGAGCACGAAATTTGGGCATTCTTCAACCCTAATGAAGGCCTATAAAGGGTGAAGAAGAGGAGGAGCTAAGGAATTCGGATTGGAGAACGCTTTGGAGTTGTTTTTCATTTTTTTTTCTTTGTTTTCTTTGTTTTTCGTTTTCTGTTTTTACCGAGACTGCTGCAAGTTATCTTCTACTTTTCCCTCAATTTATTCAATCCTATTCAAGTGAAGAAGAGTAGGGTGTTTGGAGGCGAATTTCAATAGAAATTTCGTGGGTTTTCGTCCAAAATTTCCTCTGTTCTGCCCAGTTTTCCTCCTCTATTTTCTATTTTCTGTCAAGCTTAGTTTTGTTTTCTGTATTATCAAAATTTGCAAGTTTAGTTTCTGTTTTAATACAGTGGAGTGATGTTCTTTTCAAGCTTTATTCATGAGTTATATTATGTTTTATTTTGAATAAGAACACTTGGATTATGAGTTGTCCAGCTTATTGCATATTTTTTTCTTTTGGATGAGGGTTGTTTTATCTTTTCTCTTCATGAAAGTGTAATTCAATTTGTTCTTTTTTTTTTTTGTTTTTTGCTTGTCTTTTAATGTTTTATTTTCCTTTGTAGTGTAGCAAAATAGCTATCATTTTCCTTCAAGTTTAGCACACCAATTTTGGTTCTTTTGAGTTTAATTTCTAGAATAATACATTAGTCAATTTATTTTTACATAGAGTTGGTTTTGATTTTTAGCTTAGTTTCTTATAGATTTTAATATGAGCTAAACTTCTTAGGGGGTTCAAGGATGTGAATTCCCTAAGAAGTAATTGTAGCCTAAATTTCAATAAAAACCAAGCTTACATCTCAATTGTTTGCTTGTGTTGAACAAATTTTCGTTGAGATCCTAGATTGATCAACTAGGGTAGCAACTCAAGCTTAGATCTAATACCGACGGGGTTAGTGATAAGCGGATTTCCCACAAGTGATGGAGAAAAGAGCTTAGACATAAGCCAATCCTTACCCTAGACATGGGATTAAGGACTCCAAAGCCCATAAAATTGTTGAGCCGAATTATCTAAGATAGAGGGACTATAGACATATAAGTCACTTACTTAGCCTCCTAAAAACCTAAAAACATGGTGAATAGGAGTAGCAATTTTGGTTTACAATTGAGTGTAGAATAGGTTGGAATTGTAATTTTGGTTTGCAATTACAACTTAGGGCAATGACATTCTTGAGCCCCTCATTTTATTTAAAATTTCCTTTGAATTTTCATTCACTAAGTCTATCTAGTTTGCTATCAAATATTGTCATTTCTAGATTTTGCAATTCAATTATGCAATTTCTGGTTATTTCTATTATTTCCATTTCTCGATTATGCAATTCAAAATGCAATTTTTCTTTATTCCAATATTGCCATTTCTTCATTCTGCATCTAGATTCTGCAATTTTTGTTAACACACCAACTCAATCTTATTTTTGCTATTTTAGTTTTTAAGTTATAATTTTCCTTACACTTGCTTTACGATATTTTTGTTACACCATTCCCTTGGGATTCGATACTTGGTACTCACTTACCATTTTATATTACTTCGATCGCATGCGCTTGCTTGTACATCGATCACTACCAATAATTAATCAACTAACAATTACAAATTTGTTTAGTAATATGCTTGCATTATTTGACTAGATCATAGATTTATTTCACTAAAAAAACATAAAAATTAAAAAAAAAATTAAAAAAAAAAAAAAAAAAGACCAACCAAACCCAAGCCAACTCACCCTACACCCCAAACACAGGCTTCAGAAACTACAAGGTTTTTGGCCCCAGCCAATCAACCCCATGGATTTCAGTTAATGAGTCATAATGGTTTGCAAAATCCTAATTTCTCTAGGAAATAACCTTAAGGCTTTGATACCATATCAACACTAAGGTGGCATTTGGCCCACAATTTTAAAATCAGACCCTAGGAGTTTGTTTGGGGGGAGGAGAGTTCTGAAGGCTGGGAATCAGAAAACATCGTTTGGGATGCAGCGTTTGGAAGCCTAGGAATCAGAAAACAGTGTTTGTGGTACAGAGTTTGGGAGCTTGAGAATCAGAAAGCTGTGTTTGGGGTGCAGTGTTATGAACCTCAGGGTTGTGTAGTTTTTGTTTTTCTTTTTTCCCTTTGCTACTTTGTTCTCCCTTTTTTTGTTCTTTATTTTCTAGTCGATGTCATAATTGTAGGATCCCTTGCGCATAACTTGGGTCACGTTTTAGGACTTTTGAATGCAGCCTTCAATTTATGTTTTAGTATAATAATAAGAAAATTGTTTCTAACAATCAAAACATTGGTTACCATTAAGAAGAAAGAAATCATAACATTGCAATGTTCACGGTCATGAGTTCAAACATAAGGATACAAAGTTTGGAAATAAGATACGAAAGCATGAACAACATAAAGAAATATAACATGGCAATCAATGTCCACAGAAAATAAAATACCATTTTTTGGTTACTTTGAATATTGTTAATTTGAAAATAAAATATATATATTTTTAATTTTAATTCGTTAATTTAAAATTAAATGTTATTTTAAAAGTATTTATAGGCATAAGTCATCTAAAATATATCTTTTTATCTTAAAATAATAAAATTATATGTAAAACTATTTTTAATTAAATATAGATAAATGAAAAGAATTATGAGAAAAATGGATAGAGAAATAGTGAGACACACTAAAATTATGAGAAAAATAGAGAGAAATGGTAGGTCCCACCAAAATTACGGTAAAAATGGAGAGAAAATAGTGGGTCCTACCAACATTATGGAAGAAAGAGAAACCATGAGTTTTGAGTGGGTTTGAGAGTATAACCCCCTGGGTTTGGAGTGGGTTTGAGAGTGTAACCCGATGGAGTTATGTTTCAAAACCAAGGGATTTGGATACATTGGCCAAACATGGTTTTGGGTTTGGAATTCAAAACCATCCAAACCCAAAACCATGGGCGAAACATGTAAGGCTCTGCGTTATAAAATTAGCCTATTTTAGAAGTAATTAGGCTTAGTCGTTAGTTACAATTCTATTTTAGAAAATTATAATTTGAAGTTAATCTCTATGTTCAATAAATTAAGTTTCTAGAATTTTGGGGAAAGAGATTTTTAATTAAATCCTTAATTCCAAGGTTCAAGAATTTAATTTTAGATATTATTTTCAAGTTCAAAAGGAACCCAAATCCCCTATTAAGTAGATTTCAACTCAAATCTTTTAGGTTTCCAGAATTTTGGGGAAAGATATTTTTAATTAAATCCTTAATTCTAAGGTTCAAGAATTTAATTTTAGATCTTATTTCAAGTTCAGAAGGAACCCAAATCCCCTATTAAGTAGATTTCAACTCAAATCTTTTAGGTTCCTTATTTGGAGTTTTATTTTGGTAAAGAATAGAATTTAAAAAAATTAAGAGATTAGAAAATTTCCCTCTCCTTTATTTGTTTAGGCACTTTATTTATTTGGAGAATTAGAGAAACTAGAAAAAAAAAAAAAAAGGTAAAGTAAACCCTAGCCCAAAATTTCTTCTTCTTCTTCTCTCCCCCATCTCTCTTTTTGTGAAACCCCAACCAGCTGCTCCCTCCCTCGTGAAATCCCTTCTCCGACGTTTGGAGAGCAACGAAACCCACCCATTGACAATGCTTAATGCTTCTCTAATATACTCCAAGGACGGCTCGACCTTATCCAAACCCATGACGAACAAATATGAGTCTTACATGTTTCAACTTTGATGGCGCAAACTTCGTAAAGAAGTGTTGCAAACCCACGACCCAAACTTCATTTGGCCACAAATCAATTTACCTACACTACTTTCATCCTTAAATCGAGTTACCCATTGCCGAGGGAGTTTGGCTACGCCAAATTGAGCTTCTTTGAACACTAACCAGCAAGGTTTCGAGCCCTTTTGGTAAGTTGCAATGCGTTTTAATCCCTTTCAAATCTTTTGTAAGTGTTGTACTTCCATTCCTAACCATTGAGAGCCTTCTATTCACAGTTTCAAAGCAATTTGATTCCCTTCGGACACCAACTAGCAAGGGACCAAGTTTGTTTGGGCCTTTTCGGTAAATTTCAGTATATTTAATCCCTTTCGCAAATCAATTTAAGTGTTGTAGCTTTGGTTCCAATGTGTAGAAACCTTTAGTTTGCATTTTAGGGTCTATTTAAACACCTTCGAACAGTAAACACCAAATGTAAGAGCTCTTTCGGTAAGTTTTAATGCATTTTGACCCTTTCGAATTCTTGTCAAGTGTTGTAATTGGATCCTAATCATTAAATAGTCGCTTCATGTAGTTTCAAATCAATTCGAACACTTTCAAACTTGAACCAGTAAGGTTGAGGTCCTTTTTGGTAAGTCTTGGAGCCATTTTATCTTTTTGGACTCGTTTAAAGTACTTTAAATCAATTTCTAACGCTTGGTGCCCCTTTACTTGTAGTTTCAAGTGATTGGGGGTCCTTTTGGACACTTCTAGCAACTACCCAAGTCCTTTTGGGTAAGGATTAAGTGGTGAGACTTTGTT
Organism: Trichosanthes truncata; assembly: GCA_033996785.1. Lineage (NCBI taxonomy): Eukaryota > Viridiplantae > Streptophyta > Magnoliopsida > Cucurbitales > Cucurbitaceae > Trichosanthes > Trichosanthes truncata. The sequence goes on from JAWPNB010000004.1 coordinate 5,783,211, forward strand.
TAGGCCGTTTCAATCTCTTTAAGAGTACTTTAGCCTCGTACATGATGACATGGAGGGTGTGTCCTTCATTGTAGAGTCTAGCTAGCTAGTGGGTTATGTTTAACATCTACAATATTTTAAACATGGAATGGAGGCTAGCCAGAGGGTGATGGGCCTTCGAGGTGTGGCTTGAGGGTTGTGATCCTTCTTGCTATATGCTAGCTGTATGGGTGAATCACCGTGGGTAGGAAGTATGGTTCTAAGATATAGCAATGAGGCAATACCTAGGTGGAAGTGGGTTAGGTCGTCACTTAGCCAAGAGAGTGTAGAACTCGAGTAAGATTAGGAAACGTTGTGGTTTGTGATTTGTGGTTGTGGTTTGTCGGTTGGTTTGTGGTGGTGTTGTGAACCTTTGGACTTTCAGTGAAGCTACTTACTGAGTATTTTTATACTCACCCATGCTAACCTTTTGGTTCTTTTGTAGATGGTGCCTAGATGTATGAGGCGAGTGGCGAGGGCGTCAGTTTGGTGAGTCTATTGGAGATGGATTTGACTCCTAATCCCTAGGATTGTAGAAGTTATCCTGTTGTTTTTTCCTTCCTTCGTTCTACTGTGGTTTGGGTTACCTTTACTCTTTGCAACAAAAATTGTTTTTTATTTTAAATGTATTGCAAGCAACGTTTTGTCTTGAATTGGGATTTCGAAATAAAGTGGACCTATGAAACTTTTTGTATTTTGGTTTGAAAGGTTTTGTCTTAAGTTCCCATTCGTGGTTAAAATCGTTGGTTGTGTAAGTGTGTAGTAGCGATTCAGGTTGGAATGTTACATTAGGCGTCATATACAATATATATAAAACAAAGTATTTGCATTATGAGATTAATATTGATCGTTTTAAAACAATTAAATTATAATATTTTTAAAAAAATTAAAATAAATATATTAAAATATACACTATTATAACGTATATTATTTATCCATAAGTGTCAAATTTTCATTTTTATGAACCAAGTTATATATATATATATATAAGAAAAAATAGTTGACATATATTCTTCATAATTTTATTTAACCTCAATTATTACATAAGTTATAAATTAAACATATATTTCAACGTCTTGTAATTATTATTATTATTTTTTTATGAAAGTTGTAATTCAATTTCTATAATTTATAGCTCATACTATAGAAAATATAAAAAATATATATAAATTATGATGATAAATAAAATATTATTTTACTATATTAAAAAGAGAAAATGTAATAACCGATATTTTGAGTATAGGATTTGTACGTTTTGTATTAAAAAAAAAAAAAAAAAAACAAGTGGGAGACAACTCCCACTTTCTCCCATGATTCTCTCCAAAAAATGGGTACTTTTTCTTCCACCATCTCCCCCCCCCCCCCACACACACACACACACTCTCTCTCTCTCTCACATAAGCAGCAAGCCGAAAACCCTCACCCTTCTCTATTCTTCTTCTTCCTCTCACGCAAATGACTAGCCCGTGAGTTCGTCAGAGTGTCGCCCACATAGCCCCTCATCACTGCTCACCTCCTGTTTTGCTAGCAGCTGCACCCCCAGATCACACCTACCTTGTCAAAATTTTCAGATCTGAGAACAACTCGTTTCACTAAACGCGTTGTCGGAAGCTGCACGAGCACACCACCGCCGTGTCGGTCTCCATAGCACCTCACCAGAACCCATACCTACACGTCCAACCTTTAGATTCGCCTTGTCACCATAAGCTTCTTGGGCTCACGTTTAACCTATGTTTGCCGCCTGACAGAACAGCACGTCAGGGGTTCGATCTACGCAACTGCAACCACGCACGCATGCTGCCGTGATCCTCGTCAAATTAGTGTCGTCGCCGTGCTTTGCCGTTGCAATCTCAGTAGGCCATGCGTCGCCACTTCCATCGTTGATCGCCTCCTCCTTCTCTCCCTCCAGTTTGTACAAATACCGAGTGGAGGAGAGATTTGAAATCACTTTCCGGCATCATCTAGATTGGGTAAGTCGCCACCACTGTTTTAAGGTAAAATTATTGAGTCTTATGGGATTGATTTATTTATTGGTGGCCATTTAAAATTAACCCAAAGAGTTTTGGGTTCGGGTTTAGGAAAATTATCGCATGTAGAGGTCGAATCGACAATCTTGAATCAAACCAACACCGAACCAGCAAGGTTTCGGTATTATACAACCACTTCTCGACTTCTTTTCGATTGGGTGAGCTTTCGATACTGAATTAAAATTGATCTATGGAATCAAAGGGGTTGGTATATCTATTAAATGACCATTAAACCATCGAACTAATTTTACAGGATACACATTGCAATTGGAGACCATTTTGGAACATTTTGAGAGACTTTGAATCACTGTACAGAACTATAAGATTAAGGTTTGGTGAATTTTTGATAAGGTGTTAACACAGTAAAGACTAAACATAAATTGGATTAATTGGAGGCATGTTAGGCTTCTCTATGAAATTATAGGGATTGTTCTAAAAATTGTATGACCCTTAAATTCGTTGGGTTATTGAAGGTTAAACAGAAGACCAAAGCTTGGTTTTGGGTAAATTGTCATAAATTCCAAAGAGCTGAATTATTGTTCAGAAATTCAAGAAGGTGAGAAATCCACCGCCTTGTAAATAACTTCATAAATTAAGATTTAATTGAGTAAATCTTAATTAAAGTTCTTGGTTAAAAGTATTAAATTTAATTAAGTAACTTTCAACCAAGCCTTGTGCTAATTTATGGTTTTTTTTAATATTACTATGGGGCTACTGTTTATTTTTCAGAAGGAGGCCTTTGGTGCTTGGAATAGTAATAATTATTATGCTTAAAGGTAAGTAGCTTTTTGGATTGAGCCCATTTGAGTAATAATTAAATTTTTGGAATCATTGTGATTATGCAAATTGTGGTAAGTACGCATGAGTTATGATTATGGCATACGTGGTAATTAGTTGGCTCTAAAAATTAATTATCTTGAATTGAGAAATTTGCCTAAGTATGTGGCATATGGATTAGGGCTCAAAGTTGTGAGCTATTGATAACTCTTAAAATAAGAGTTATAGGCTATCATTTTAGGATTGAATTGTCATATTTTATCTCATTATATCTTGGAAATCCCCCTAACTTTGATTGCTTTTGCTCTAAGTTTAATTTTGAAGTAGTAAAATTCCTATTGGAGCAAGATTATCATAATTAATGAGTCTTATGTGATTAATTTAGGGTTTGAATTAAGAAGGATTCCTGAAGATAAGAGCAGCAGTTTTACAACAGTTTGCTGGAGTAAACTTTGCAATTCAGGCCAATACAACTTTCGCACGTGAGAATATCAGTTCATTAAATAAGTTGGCAAATGTCAGATGGCTCAACCTGTTTCAGCCAATGGGAGCTTGCCACGTCACTAATCTTGTCTAATCGCCCTTATTTGCACAAACTATGAGGTATTTAGGGTTGGGCAACCGTTTTGATCAAGGGGAAAGAAGAGAGGCTAGAGAATCCTGAAAAAATAGTGAGAAACGGAGAGGAAACTGTCTGAAAAAGGAAGCTGCCAGAATATTTCCAAAAACGGAAGGGTTCTCTATAGGAGCTGGTGCCGAATGTTGATTCAACCTTTTTGTGGCAACATTTCGACTTCTTCTTCTTCTTCTTTCTAGTTTATCAGTACTGTTTAGCATTATGTCTGTATTTCGAATTATTTTATGTTTTTCTTGCATTATGAACTAATCACCTTTAAGGTGAGGATTAGGGGAAGTTTCATGCTTTAATTGATTCTACAACTTAAACACATATTCATTCTCTCAATCCACTACAGCTCACACAACATTATCCCGAATCACCAGATATACGTTGTTTCATTCCCATTACTCCAGCGATAATTAACCCACTGTAATGTGTGTGCATTAGGTGAGTGATTATCCCTAATCTCCTCACTTAGCTAGCTACTAACCCTAACACGGGGCTAATGTGGTTCTTAACTATCAACTTCTCCTATTCTTCCCAAAAATCAAAGAACGCTGCAACAAAATGGTTGGCCAGACGAAATTGTGCTTAAGAAATAAACACTCTTAAAAACCAGATTGAGTTAAATGAAATGTATTAAGCTGTAAAATAAATCAAAACATTCAACACCTAATCCTCACCTTAAAGGTGATTAGTTCATAATGCAAGAAAAATAGAAAATAATTCGAAATACAGACATAATGCTAAACAGTGCTGATAAACTAGAAAGAAGAAAAAGAAGAATTCGAAATGTTGCCACAAAAAGGTTGAATCAGCATTCGGCACCAGCTCCTATAGAGAACCCTTCCGTTTTTGGAAATATTCCGGCAGCTTTCTTCTTCAGACAGCTTCCTCTCCGTTTCTCTCTGTTTTTTAAGGATTCTCCAGCCTCTCTTCTCTCCCCTTAATCAAAACGTCTGCCTAACCCTAAATACCTCATAGTTTGTGCAAATAAGGGCTGATTAGACAAGAGTAGTGACGTGGCAAGCTCCCATTGGCTGAAACAGGTTGAGTCATCTGACATTTGCCAACTCATTTAATGAATTGATATTCTCACGTGCGAAAGTTGTATTGGCATGAATTGGAAGGTTTGCTCTAGCAAACTGTTGTAAAATTGCTACTCTTATCTTCAGGAATCCTTCTTAATTCAAACCCTAAATTAATCACATAAGACTCATTAATTATGACAATCTTGATCTAATAGGAATTTTACTACTTCAAAATTAAACTTAGAGAAAAAGCAATCAAAGTTAGGAGATTTCCAAGATATAATGAGATAAAATATGATAATTCAATCCTAAAATGATAGCCTATAACTCTTATTTTAAGAGTTATCAAATCCCCAAACTTGAATCATTACTCGTCCCTGAGTAATGCATCACACACACCAAGCAATGGTTAGCTAATGTGTTCTGCTGCTAAAGAATGCACAGGTAAATTACCCCTAATTGCTCCATCAAAATATCTGGTTAAACAACCTCAAAAATGCTGTCTTGCTTCAAAATTCTAACTTTTGCTCTTTTGCCCTAAACCACAGAATCCATATGAATGATTTTTAGCTCTACACTCCTTCACACCAAAGATTCAAGTCCTTAGACTCACTAAGCAATCTCATAGCCAAGCCTCAACTCAAACGCTTCCTACTAACTCTAAATTTTGCAAGCTACAACTTATTCATTTTTTTCTAGACTTCCTCTTTAGGGATACCTCAAAGTCATAGCTCTATTTCTTGGAATGACAACATTTTATGATGTCGTGCACCCTAGCTTTCAAGCCATCACCATAGAGGACTACACTCATTCTCCCATTTAAATCAAGATTATCCTTCTTGTTACTCCCCTCTTGCTTCTCAAAATGGCAACATTTTATGATGAAGCTCACCTAAGCTTTAGGAGGGTGTATCTGTTAAGCAACACTCATCCCTTGCACAAAATCTTTTATTTTTTTTTCTAAAGCAATTTAATTGCTACTTGCACCTTTGCTCTAGAATACCAACACTTTGTGGTGAAGATATCTAACTACGAGCACAAACAACACTCAAATTACTTTAACAAGCCCCTTTTTTTTTATTTTTTTTCAAAGCTAAATAGCCTACTAGGCTCTAATACATAATAACACATGGGCTTTCTAAAGAGAGATGAGTGTGTCTTGCATGGAGAAGAGGAGTGCTCATCTAAAGTAGACTTCTTTTTTCTTTTTTTTTTTTTTATAATTTTTCCTGAAACCACTGGCCCCCAAACTTATTTGTAACACACAAAAATTAGAACTAGTCTAGAAAGTGACTTTGTTGATGACTTGGCTGAGAATAAGTCTTCCTAGAATCTAAGGCTGTACAGAGAATAGCTCTAAAAATAATCCAATCTTAGTTCTAAGGTTTATAAAGCAATCTTCCAGCATTCTCATCATTCACCAGATCTAAGATGTAACAATGCATTAATCAGGCAGAACACAGCTAACTAATCATTTGTTGGAACAAGTCATTTGTGGTAGCTTTCTTATCTTGAAACAAATTCTTCTACAGACTTAAAAATAGAACTAACACAGGGCACAACAGGGTAGAGATTTTCTTTCACTAATTCAATTCTAAAACAGGGGCAGACTAACGCAACACTTCGACTAGTCATTTCATTTCATTTCTTTTCTTCCACTAACACATCACAAAAAGATTACAACAGCAAAATTAACCAACGAAAACTAAACATTAAGACTAACAACTAAACATAACACAGAATTTAAAAAAAAAAAAAAAAAACAGAAGTGAAGAAAATAAACAACAACAAACAAAAGCAGATTAAAACAAGGATTAAGCAAACATCCTTTTCATTCTTCTTCGTTTGATGTTGTAATTCATTATGCTCTAGCCTTGCATGATCAGCCTTTGTCGTTTCAACTGAAAAAGAACACCTACAACTAAAAAATAGACTCAAAGCAAACATGTAGAAAATAAAAATAACTAAAATGAAAATAAACAAAACGCAACAAACCATTCACAGGAGCACTACTGATTTTCAAATTAAAGTACCAATGCTCCCTCAAAATTCTTGTTTCAACCACCCTCGAATTGTTGGAAAGAGGCACAATTTCTTTGCAACTCCTTCTCCCAATAATGTTCAATTCGCTGCCCATTCACCTCATGGAAAAACTTTTTCAACTATTGTTTTGATAAACCATGGGGAAAAATTCCATAATCAAGATAGTTGGCAAGATCAGCACACCATGGTGTTTCTACTTCCTTGATGTGGGCTACTGTAAATAACTGTTCATCAGGGAAAAAAATTTTAATCTTTGGTTGCTGAAGCATTTGTTTTTGCTGCTCTAATTTTGGGAGGTGATCTGCAACTTGGTTCTTAGACTCCTTTTTATCTTGTATCTCCAAATCGAACTCCTGGACTGATGGTTGAGTGGGTGGTGACTTTTTATCTACTAACTCCAAAGATTTGAAAACTCTTTTATTGCTAGAAATTTCATCGATGCTTTCTAACTCATGTGCTACACTGCACAATTCCAAATCCTCATTCATAACTTCTCCAAATTTTTGAGTATGTTGCTCTTGCATTTCCAGTTCAAATCTCTCTTCAATCAGTCCTTCCGAAACATTAATAACTGCACAATCTTCGATTTCTAAAGGGTATTTCACAGCATCAAACATATTAAACTTAACCTCTTGATCATCAACTTGCAGTGTAATCTCCCCTTTTGGAACATTTATCACAGTCCCTCCAGTAGCTAAGAAAGGTCTTCCTAGAATTATCGGGATTTCCTTATCCGCATCATAATCCAATATTATGAAATCAGCTGGGAAAATGAACTTGTCAACTTGCACCAGAATATCATCAACATTTCCTTCAGGATAAGTAATCTACCTATCTGCAAGCTGAAGAGTTATTGTAGTTGGTTTAGCCTCACCTATACCCAATTTCTTAAAAATAGAAAGTGGCATAAGGTTGACACTAGCCCCTAAATCACAAAGTGCTTTTCCCGTATATTGACCTCTTATAGAGATTGGAATTGAGAATGATCTTGGGTCTTGAACTTTTGGAGGAATTTTGCTGGTAAAAATAGCACTACATTCGACAGTTAAAGCAACAATCTCATACTCAGTTGGTCTCTTTTTCTTGGTGAGCATATCTTTAAGGAACTTTGCATACTTTGGCATCTGCTCTAGTGCTTCTACCACTGGGATATTAATATGCAATTGCTTAAAGATGTCATAAAACTTGTGTGCTATGTGTTGATTGGCATGTGGAATTTCCTGTTTTATCTTGTGCCTGAAATTCATCGTTTATGATTATGAACTGATATCTCTGATTTGTTGTGATTGTGAATTAATTCCTAAGGCCCTATACTATTCTAACTTTTATGATGAAGTGAAAATGTGGTTTTAAGGTCTTGAGAACATTGGTAGAGTTAAAAAAAATGACTTAGGACTCCTAGGCTAGTGACACCTACTACCCCACCTGGAGCATGCTTGCCTAAAATGATTATGAAAAGCTAGCTAGTGGGTCATGTACCCTGATGTGTGATGGCATGGAGGGCTCGTGTGTTGTATATTCGGATGTGTGATGATATAGAGGGGGAGTCCTCCAGTGTAGTGACTGGCCCGTGGGTTGTGTATCCGAATGAGTGATGGCATGAAGGGTGTGTCCTTCATTGCAGGTGCTAGCCAATGTGGCTTGAGGGTTGTGAACCTTCTTGTTGTATGCTAATTATGGAGGCGAAGCCCCATGGTTAGGAAGCATGGCTCTAGGGTATAGCAATGAAGCAATACCATAGGTAGGAATAGTTTAGGTGGTCACTTACTTCAAATAGTGTAGAACTTGATTAAGATTAGAAGCCTGAATGGCTCGTGAGGAGTTGACTAGTTGATGTGTTGGACTGTGAGCCTTAGATTTTTAAGTGGGCTACTTATTGAGTATACTATGTTTTCCTTTTCAGGTGGTCAGTAGACTCTAGAGGCGCTTGGCACGAGGCATTGGCTTGGCTAGTTTATGGAGGTCATGTCCCTGTTCCCTTTGATCTTAGAGTTATTCTTCTTTTAAACTCATTATGGCGTTTGAAGTTTATTCTCCATTTTGTTTTATGGGTTGTAGTACTCTGATCTTGTGTTAAATTTTGAAAATATTTGTTTAAAGGTATTTGTTGAACTGGGATCCCAAAGTAAGTATGTTTTTTGTTCTTGTCTGAAAGTCGTTTTTTTAAAACCTTTCTTGTCTTAGATAAGTGAGCCTTAAGTAGCGATTCGAGACGAGTCGTTACAGAAAAACAATAAATGATCATCAAATATTGAAAAAAATATATGTTTAGATCATTTTTTCCATCTATGAATTTTGTATTATTGCAAAATATGTAACACATAATTAATTATCAACAACTAAAAGTTATATATTTATATTCAAATCATGAAATTCCCTCCCTCAAATTAACGAACAATATATTATAATTAATTAAAATTAATATAATGAACGAACAATAATCTTCTAATAAAATATTGTTGTATTTAGTAATGGACTTAAATTTAACAATTTATTATTCATAAATTGAATTTCTTACATATACTTAAAAACAAACAAAATATAATGTAGACTCAAATGTGTAAAATAGAATTAGAAAAAAAAAAAATTCTTTTTCTTTAACTCAAAAAGTTAAAAATAATAAAAGTTAGCTTAAACTTCTATGAAATTTTTAATAGACAAATTATAAGAGTTTGAAAATTAACTTGGATTTTTAGAAATTTTAATAGAATAAAAAAAAAAGAAATGTAAATGAATCCATGAATTTTTATTTCCCCAACGAGTATTTTGTATAATAAATTTAAAATATTATTTCTTAATAAAAGATATTTGTAGAACAAAATCTAAAAATTAATGTTTGAAATTTGAAATGTATTTTATCTTTTCAATTGAATATTCGAAGTTACTCTCCTTTAAATTCAAATGAATTTTTATATTTTGATCTTCCAAATATCTATACTTTTTTTAACTAATCATCAACTTATTTGTAATTAATTAACAATAGATTGTTTTAGCTTTTTGACTTTACTGAATTTGTAACACCTTCATTATTTTAAGGTTTTGAATCTTGAAAGTAAAATATTAAATTCAATTGTATATGTTAAAACAAAAACTGAAAATGAGCTAACTAAGTTTTAATATATGATTTTAATATAATTTATCCGTTCCTTGAAATCAAGACGGTTCAAGATTAATTATGTACACGTAATAGTGAAAACCCAAAATAAGCTCTCTAATCAAATCTATTCAATTCGTTTAGATTTATATTTTAAAATCCTAGACATAATTTTGACCAAATGCACTTACACTAGCAAGACACTTGCAATTTCGACATCCAGTTCTTTTTTTGGGTGCATGAAAGATAGAGTAGGTGATAATTTTTCACAATTATAACTTGCCAAAATCATAATTAAATATATAATTAGAACATGGAAAAGATCAAATCATTTTATTTTAAAACACAACAAACAAAACAAATTCATTTGAAAACTATTGTGATTTTCAACTCATATCAAATCTTGCAGTTTTGAAAATTTTTATTTTTATTTGAGAAAAACAAATATTTGAAATGAATCCAATTATAAAATTTTGTCATGATATTCTTTTTGGAAATGGAAAGAAAGAAAATATTTAATTGCTTAGTATTTTCGTCCTATATTTTGCAAACCTAAAAAATTAGGCCAATTAAAAACAAAATTTAAAAACACATTGGTTTCAAATCATTTTATATTTGACAATGACAAAAACTTTATTTGATTATCTAGTATAATTTAAATTTCTTTGAATTCTTCATGAAATCAGCTTAGGTAAATGAATATTAAAATATTTATAAAAAAATTAAAAATTCTTTTACATTTCTTTTTGCTAAATTATAAGTCATAAATATATATTCTACATTCTAGATTTGGTAATCCTATCTATATTTGTATCACATTTTCAATATAAATATCTATGAAAAATTGCTTATTTTTTTGTATCAAAGTTTAATTTAGATTTTAAATAGGTTTTGTACCTTGAAAGTGAGAGAATATTATTTCTTAAAAAATAAATAATTATAGAAGAACTAAGAATATCCTGAAATAGAAATAAATCTCATATTAAAATTTTGATTTTATTAAAATTATGTTTAAAAATTTCTGTTATTGAAAAATACTCACCTTTTTTTAGTCAACACATTTGGGGGAATCCTAATTGAACATTATACCCTTCCCTCCATCTTCTCTTGCCACTATTCACTAAAACTTTCGACTCTTGTTTCTCTTTTTTCTCCCGTTACGGCTTTATCTTCCTTGGAAAAGTTTGGTGGTAAGTTTTCTTCTCCTTCTTTATTATGATATCTTGGATTTTGCAGCTGGTGGATATTGATTGTTCATGGATTTTGCAGTATGATTGTTTGTGGTTTTTTACTATGATGGTTCAAGATAAAGAGAAATTATATTTTTCTTCCTATTTGGTTGTTTGGAGTTTTTTTTTTTTTTTATAATTATTTTCTCAATTAATTTATTGAAACTCTTTACAAATTTTTTTATTCCATTTCCATCTGTTCTGCTATAGTAGACAAAATTTTGTTAGTATAGTTGTTTTGAATATGAACTCCTCTAATACCTTTGGAGGGATTCTTTTCTTCTTCATTCAAGGATTGCTGCTTGAAAGGAGAAGCAACAACTATATTTCCACGAGAGCTTTTGAACTTTATCTGCTCTAGTGGTGGATGAGGACTTGAGACTTCTCCTCGTTCTGAGGTTCTCCAGATAGTCTTTTTGAGTGTGTTCACCTCTTGACTGTATATGTCACGGTTGGCGAACCAATCAAAGAAAGATATATATTTTTTTCAAGATCTTCCATGGTGGATATCCATGTTGCCTTGAATACATCCCTTTCTTCTTCTCCGTATGCCTTGAAGAAAAACTTTCTATGCATCTTCCATTTGGTGTCAAGGAAATCCTTTTTAAGATATTCCATATTGACTTTGAATCTTCCATATATGACATTAAGCTTGTTGAAACGACTAGTTGATTCCATATTTGTTTGAGTAGGTGAATTTGGTCTCACATACCCGCTTTCTGGTATGCGAGGATTAAAGTCTACTGAGTTGATCTTTGCAGAGATGGATCTTCTCACTGGTGGAGGATGAAACTTCCTCTTTAAATTTGGAAGCACTTTGCTTTGATGGGGCAAATTTGAAACTTTGGGAGCTGACGGAATTGGTTGTCTGAAACTAATCTCGACAGATCCATTTGGATGCTCCACTAGTTGAGTAGGAACCTTGGGCTGTGGTTGACTTAGAGCGATTGCTCTTTCAAGAACCCAGTGTGAGTTCCTAGTAATTTCAACCCAGGATAGAGGCTTGGGCACTTCAATATTTGCTCGTGTTGTGTTTACCTCTATGAGTACAGTTGTGCCTTTAGGGGAAACCCTTAAGGCTCTTGGCACTATCTGTGTCTTCATCTGACGATAGAAAATTTTGAAGATAACCACGAATGCATGTGATTTTGGTTGCACGTTCAGATCTTTGAAGTAGACGTCCAAAATTAAGGAATTCAATATCCTTGGATCTTGGAGCGAAAGGGAGTAATGCATATAGCAATTGAAATAGGCTGGACCATTCTCCAGATTGGTTTCTACCATTCCCAAAAGAGAATCTTGAATCCTGGTGAACCTCTTATCCCTAAGAGTTAGAAGGATAGGAGTATTCAGACCAGTTCTAAATAATGGCTTGATTGCAAACTGGACTACTCCCAGGTGCAAGAATGAGTATTCCTCTTGATGTGAAAGTATTAAATATCTAGTGAGGAGATTCAATGACTCAGGGTTGTCTTTGATGGCGATCATGTCTTCCACAATCTTGACTCCCCATTCTTGAGTAAAATTGAAAGTATTCTTGAAGTAGACCGTCTTTGGATCTAACTTCGGAATATTCCAATTTGCCAGTTGTTCTTCAATCTTGGCAATTTAAAGTAATTCATTTGAGCCTTTAAGCTCATCGACAGTTTTCTCTGCCTTGTGAGCATCATCAGGTGTTTGAGTATGAGACATTTGAGTAGTAGACTGAGAACTCTCTCCTTTGAGTAATTTCCTCAGAATCAAAGATTTGAGTAGCTTCGACATTAACTCATAAAAATCAAAATATTTTTAAGGATAAAAATTAATATTGCCTCAATGCAATATTATCCTTCAAACTTCTCTCTCTTCACCAACTGGTCTTTTGCATGTGGGAACATGCGGCTTACCAACGGACTTACACATCTGCCTGGAACACCAATTTCTTACCAACGTCTGCTTTTGGACAGCCTGACTGAAGGACCAAAGATAGAGAATTGAGAAGAAGGTTTTCACTCATCCAAGTACTCAAAAGAGACTCGTTATCGAGACTTCTAGCGTCTCGAAGACAGCAAATTCTTTACCAAGCTTTGGTAGAGGATTGGATGGACCAATCCCCTTAATCAAAAGCAAGGAGCATATAATGGTTGAGCAAATTTGCAAAGAACTTTCTAAGCTAAAAGGGAAGGATCCACAAATAAAGATACTCAATGACCAAAAGATATATGATCTGATTTCAGCAATGAATCAGTTTGCAATCTCAAAAGAAGATCCTAAAGAGGTAAATAGGATCACGAGACCATACCCAAAGAGTAACCCAAGGACTTATTATCTAAGGGCTTTTCATCTGGATCTGTCTTTTGAAAACCGTCCTTTTATTTCAAACAGATCATTCGACGGAGAGTCCATATATGAATGGAATATCGATGGTCTTCTCAATATTTAATCATGGGAGTCGTTCAAGAAATATTTGTTGCCAATGCAGCATATTCGTCAAAAGGACACTCTAATCATTCATGTGCCCGCCTCATAGTTGCAAGATTCATAGGGCAACTAAAAGGTTGGTGGCTCTCTGAATACACGGAGGAAGAAAGGAGAAGGTTGGTTACTCATAGGTCTCCTATAGACTCTAGAGAACCCTCTTCAAAATCTCCTAAAAGAGATCCGACAATCTCTCCTAGGAGAGAACAAGAAACAACCTCTCAAATTGATGTCTCAGCGATACCAAGTATTCCAACAAGTAGAGATATGAAAGATGACGCTGTTGTCACAATATGCTTTGCTATTGTCAAACATTTCGTTGGAAGCGAAACGAACTATAGGGATCAGGCAGGAGAATACCTCCAAAGATTGACCTACCCTAAACTTCAAAACTTCCAATGGTACAAATATACTTTCTTGATGAAAGTGTACAAAAGGCCAGATGCCTGATATGAACTCATGTTGAGTTTTTTGAAAATGGAAACTTGAATATGAAATTAAGATTTCTGATGAGGAAGTTCAGACTATGTTGCAACCTCAGAGCATACTTTCTTAATCTCAAAGAGATTTGAGAAGGAAACTCTTTAGAGAGAGCTTTTCTTTCCAGGAGAGAGAGTCCTAGCTAAGGTGCTCTCTTGAGAGATGCTATCTCGAAAGATAATCTGCAAGAGGGTTTTGAGACCCTTTTATAGACAAAATTTGAAAATCAAAACATGATAATATTGCTTGCCAACGGGCAAAAATCTGTTTTGAAACCAAATTTTTAACATCCTTTTCTAAAATAAATTTAGAAGCTTGAGAATCGATTTTTATTAAAAACGATTTATTGATTAAATCTCCTTGAAATTTCTGGACACATAAAATAATTGCCAGAATTTCTTTTTTCACAGTTGAGTAATTCTTCTGAGTACTATTCCACACTCCTGAGTGGAAACGTACTATTGATTCCTTCTTATCGAGACACTGTTTAAGGATTCCTCCATATCCAATATCTGACGCATCGGTCTCAACGATAAACTATGCTTTTTCGTCTATAAGACTTAAGCAGGGAATACTTTTGACTAAAGATTTGATTTTTTGAACAGTGTGCGTGTGCTCATCTGTCCAAAGAATAGTTTCTTTCTTCAACCTTTGAAAAAGTGGTTTGCAAATAGGCCGAAGATCTTTGATGAAATCAGATACATAATTTAGACACCCTAAAAATCTTTGTAATTGGGTTTTGTCTAAAATTTCATCTGGAAAATTTTGATTAAACTCTAGAGATCTTTGTATTGGCCTGATTAATCCTAAATGGATATCAAACCCTAAAAATCTTATTTGAGTTTGAAAGAGTTTAAGCTTTGCAGCCGAAACAACTAAACCATTATATTTAATTGTTTGAATAAAACTCTTTAAATGAGAAAAATGTTGATCTATATTTGATGAAAAGATTAAAACATCGTCAATATAGATAATTGAAAATTCTTGAATAGGTTCCAAAATATCATTCATGATCTTCTGGAATTCGGATGGAGCGTTTTTAGACCAAAAGGCATTACGTTCCATTCGTATTGACTAAAAGGTACATTAAATGCTGTTTTGTACCTATCTTGTTCGACAACCTGGATTTGCCAAAATCCTGATTTCATATCGAATTTTGAAAATAATTTTGCATTTAAAATTCTTTTGAGTAAATCATTTTTATTAGGAATTGGATACCTAATCCATTCCAAAACCTTGTTTAAGGGTTTGTAATTTATTACCAGTCTCGGAACTCCTCGTTCCTTTTCAGCCTGGTTGTTGACGTAAAACGCTGCACAGGACCATGGCTTTTGGATGGTCTGATCAGCTTTCTTTTGAGTAATTCATCAACTTCCTTCCGTCAATGGCTTAATAATTCAGAGTTCATCTGAATTGGTCTTGCTTTGGTCGGAATTTCTGATTCTTTAAAGTCCTTTTCATATGGTAGTGTAACCATATGTTTCTTTCTTTTCCAAAAAGCATCTTGATGAGTGGAGCAGATTTGTTCTTCTATCTACTTTTGAATAATCTGGATTCTTTTCTGAAGTCCAGGTTCTTTGAGCTGGTTTTCAACCTTCTTGAAGCTAACTTCTTCCTTCAGGAAATCAATCTGCTTCTCTTTGAGGCTGATTCTTTTAATCACATTAAGATTATCTTCCCTTAATGGATCAATAAATATGAACAAGATTGTCTCTTCAAGGACGTCTGATACTATCCCTTCATTAGTTACCTGAAAAGGATATAATTGAGTAATAAAAGGTGTACCTAGAATCACTCCTTGATTCAGGTTCTTGATGAATAAGAATGAAGTCACGAAACAAATTCCACTGTTGCAGATGTGAACTTCAGGTAGCTTGTGCTTTATGAATAATGGTTGAATGTTGGCTCCCCTCAAGGTTTCGATTGTTTTTTCGAAATACCTTGATGGTATAAGCCCTTCTTGAATGCAGTTTTGATCTGCGCCGGTATCTACCAGGGCTACTGCATCAAATTTGAAGTCTTGTACCCTTAAGGATATTTTGACATACCATTTTTGATATTGAACTCTTTGTAGAGTTGACAAAAATGATTCTTCTTCTGGAGAAGGTTATGAAGGTCCTGCTTCGTCTCCTTCGCTTGTTTCTGAGGAAGTTGCTTGCTTTGATTTAATCAATGCGACTTCAACAGCTAATTGAGAAACATCCTTTTGATAATCCGTACGAAGTTGTTTTACTTCGTATTTGAGTCGATTTATTTCAGCCTTTAAATCTGAAATTCTGACTTCTCTTTTCTCCTTCTTGATAAGAGCATAGACATCTTCTATAGAAGGATACTCAGTAGTTATTGAAGAATCCTCTTCTCCCTGTTTTACTTCATCTTGGAGAGAAGTCTTCAGTCTGTTGAGAATCGTCTTTTTGAGAGTCACATCTGTGATGTTGCTTACAGCCTCAAAAAGTAACTCCTGGTCTTTTGATAAAACATTTATGCAATTAAAGCAATCACATACTCGTTTACCTTTGCATCCAGGTTCATGAATAACTTGAATTTCTCCTTCTGAAGAAGAGTAAGAATCTGTCTCTTCTTGCAAATAAAGGATTTGCCCGTCATGTTCATTTGAATCATATTCTGATTCTTCTGAATCTGTTTGGACAAAATTGAGTAAATCAGCTTCAATATCTTCGTTGATACTAAGCTCATTGATTTTCTTCTTCATGAGACACTTTGGAGCATACTGCCCATATCCTCTGCATTTATAGCATTGGACTTTTGAAGAATCTCTTCTGGCGAATTTCTTTCCCTTAGGATTCTTCTTATCATAAGAAGTTTTCCGATAAGGATATTGCCGATGAGATCTAGACACAATGGGTCTATTGTTGTATGGCTTTGAGTAATAAGTCTTGGGTTTTCCAAGTCTTTTCTTTGCCTTTACTAAGGGAGGCTCAGTATGATTTTGATAAAAATAGGTTTTGCATAAATGTCCAAACTCTTGCTTTCTTTCTCGAGTTTTGGTCTGCTTCTAGATCCTAGCGGCTTAGAGACATTGTTTTCCAGCTTGTGTTATGACGCATTGGCAGATTTGGCCATACGTGACCTCTTCCCAGGGAATATTTCCTCTATAGAATTCTAGGAGGTAGATCATGAGTTTCGAGCTGAATATTTTGGGTAGTCCAATAATGAATCTTTCTTTCCTGAAAGGACTATTGGCGTCTGTCCTTTTGTATACTTCTGTCAGGAAGGTATCTTTGTACCATTGAAAATCCTGAAGTTTAGGAAAGGTTAATTTTTGGAGATATTCTCCTGCTTGACCTTGGTATTCTTTATTGTCTCCGATAAAGTTTTTGACTATGGTGAAGCAGAGGGTTACGACTGCATCGTCTTTGAAGTCTCTACTCTCAACACGAGATGGTATTGCTGGTGTGTTAATAGTCATACCAATACCACTTTGTGCAGTTGAGGTAGTTGCCTCATCTCTTCTAGGTGATTTTGAGGCCGAGTCTCCTGAATCAATAGGAGATCTATGAGTAACAATTTTTCTTCTTTCTACTTCATTGAAAGTAGATAACCACCATCCTCTTAGTTGACCTGTGAAACCGGCAACCAAAAGGTGAGCGCTGGCATGATCATTATGCCCTTTTGAATTGTATGCTGCGCTTGCAACAAACATTTCTTGGACCTTCGATGATCAGATATTGAGAAAGCCCATCAATGTTCCATTCATAGATGGATTGACCGTCATATGAAGCGTGTTGAATAAAAGATCTGTCTTCAATAGACAAATTCGGATGGGTAGCCCTCGGATAATAAGTCCTTGGGTTGCTTTTTGAATAGAATTTTGAGATCCTATTAATTTCTTTAGGATCTTCTTCATCAGAGATAGTATTCTGCTGCATGGCAAGAATCAAATCTTCTATCTCTTCGTCTTTGAGTACGTTGATTTGTGGAGTCTTTCCACTTAGCCTGGCAAGTTCTTCTTGAATTTTTTCAAACATAATCTGCTCTTTTCTTTTGAGTAAAAGGGATCGATCCCTCTGATCCTGTATAAAGAACTGGGAGAGGGTTCCTAACAATAGGCATTCCTGACGTGGTGGTAGAAAATCCCTTGGTGCTGGATGAAGTGAAGACCTTTTCTTCGATCCTGCACATTTGTTCTGCCATTGTAGACAGAATTTTGTTCGTATAGTTGTTCTGAAGATTAATTCATCTGATTCCTTTAGAGGGATTCTTCTCATCTTCATTCAAGGATATTTGTTTGAATGGAGCTGCAACAACTATATTTCCTTTAGAGTTTCTGAATTCAATCTGCTTTAGCGGTGGATGAGTATCCGAAATCTCTTCGTCTAATGTTTTCCAGAGAATTTCTTTGAGAGTGTTCACCTCTTGACTATAATCATTTTGATTAGCGAACCACTCAAAGAAAGGGATATCTCTTTCAAGTTCTTCCATGGTAGAGATCCATGTTTTCTTGAAGTTTTCTCTTTCTTCAGTATTATATGCCTTAAAGAAGAATTCTCTAGGCATCTTCCATTTTTTGTCAAGAAAATCCTTTTTCAGACTTTCCATATTGACTTTGAATTCTTCAGATATGACATTGAGCTCGTTAAATTAGCTTGATGAGTCCATATCTGTTTGAGTAGGTGAGTCTGGCCTTACATACCTACTTTCTGGTATGCGAGGGTTAAAATTTACTGAGTTGATTTTCGCAGAGAAATATCTTCTCAATGGTTCTTGTTGTTCGAAACTTGTTGAGGATGAAGCTTCTTCTCTAAATTCCGAAACACTTTGCCTTGAAGGGGCAAAATTCAAAACCTTTGGGCCGGCTGTCAAAGGCTGTTGGAAGCTGATCTCAACAGTTCCATCTGGATGTTCAACTAGTTGAGAAAGTTGTTTTGGTTTTGGTATTGGAGCTACTGTGGCTCTTTCCAAAACCCAGTTAGATATCTTGGTGATGTCTTCCCAAGATAATCTCTTTGGAGTTTCTACGTTAGCTCTCGTAGTATTGGCTTCTATGAGTATTGTTGTACCTCTAGGGAAAGCCTTTAGAGCTCTTGGTGCTATATGAGTTTTCATCAAACGATAGCAAATTCTGAATATTGTCACCAACCCATGAGTTTCAGGTTCTACATTCAGATATTTGAAATGGACATCAAGATGGAACTGTTGAGATCAGCTTCCAACAGCCTTTGACAGCCAGCCCAAAGGTTTCAAATTTTGCCCCTTTAAGGCAAAGTGTTTCGGAATTTAGAGGAGAAACAACCAGCCCAAAGGTTTGGAACTGTGCTTTCTTTTGGCGTTCACGTAGCAGCCCCCATCATCAGCCAAGAAACAGCCCACTGTCTCAAGTTCATCTACAGAAGCTGAATACCGCTCACTAGCAACTATAGCTGCAGATCTTTATTGGTTACGTCAGCTACTTCATGATCTTCATATCAACTTAATTGTTCCTCCTACACTATTGTGCGACAACATTTCAACTATTTCTCTTGCCAATAATCCAATTTTTTATGCTCATACGAAACACATTGAGATTGACTATCACTTTGTTTGTGAGAAAGTTGCTCTTAAGGACATTTATGTTCGATACGTATCCTCTATAAAGATCAATTGAATGATTTATTTACAAAACCACTAACATCCCAATCATTTTTGTCATTCAGGGACAAATTTCTGACTTCATTCCAGTCTTCAGTTTGAGGGGGCATGTTAGAGAATATTTCCAGAATACTCTTTCCACTACACAGAATATTCTCAAGATACTCTTCCCACTAATATTAATTAGAGAATATTCCCAGAATACTCTTCCCAATACTCCCACACTTCAAGCTTTTGCTAGTCCCAAGCAAAACAAAATAAAACTCCCTCTAAAAAGATAAATGCTTCAGAAACATGCATGCACAAGTGACTCCATCCTTAAAGCACTCAAAAGTGGAATAAGATAACAACGACAATGGAACTAGAACATGCTTAAATTACGAGCAATTTTAAAATAAACTCTGAACTCTTTGCGTGTGTGTGTGCAAAGCCTAAAATTGACTCGTCTACTAATTCAGAGTAATTTTATGATTCCCTCCATTCGTCTTCCCCTTACATTGGCTGAACGACTCAATTCAGCTCACAATCAAGCAAGCAATAACAAAGTTAGGTGCCTGAACTTTCGGGGTAATACTCTCCTTATCCAGAGCACTCGCTCCATGGATGGCCTAACTGATCACGATAGAGGTAGCTCTTTTTACCCTCGAAACTTAAACTCATGCAAGACATTTTTCTTTTTCTTTTATTTTTTCTTTTCACTAACATTTTATCAAAGCTCAAAATTCTTTTTCGCAGGCAGATTCATACTTTTTTCTTTTCTCTTGAACTTAGCATTACAAACTATGCATGTAGCCTATCGAAGTGACAACAAACTTCTAGAAATCATAAAACTCCTCCAAATGCTCAACTTATCAAAACTAGACTAAGTGCTCAACATTTTCAAAGAATTCAAAGCAAAAATTTTAAATTTACCCCAATCTCATCATGCTTCAAATTCCACAATACAATTGCAAAAACAATCCACTCAGGAGTACAAATCATAGAATTTCTTCATCTCAAGAGCATGCAAGATTCTAAAACCAATCTACCGCACACAACTCAATATTCATTTAATTTCATAATTTTCAAATTAAGCACAAAAAAAAAATCATCAAAATTTCTCTTCTAAGCATAAGCACCATTCCCCCCACACTTAAACCAAACATTGTCCTCAATGTTTATCCAATAGTCATTTAATAAATTACAAAAAGGACAACTAAAAAGATTTAAGGGTAACAGTACTTCCCTGAAATGATGAGACCTCATCCGATGAGCATGATCGATCACCAACACTAAGGGAGTTGCAAAACATACAAGGGATATTTATTCAATTAAAAACATAAACTCAAACAAAACTACAACTTAATAAATGAAATAACCCTTGCGTTGCCTCCCAAGAAGCGCTTGTTTAACGTCATTAGCTCGACGTTTCCTACTAGCTTCTTTCAAGGTGGCTAAAATATAAAGAAGTTAACATCCTCCCTCTTACCTACATTCTGAAGGTTAGAAATGCAATCTCCCATAAAATTTCCATTAGAAAACGAATTGGTCAAACATGGGGAGAAAGAATGATGATTAATAGAAGAGGGGACAGAAAAATCCTGAGCACCTAAAGCAAACATCTCCTCATAATTTTCATCCAGGACAGGACTCAAACGAGGAGGCACAATAGATTCATGCTCAATACTCATCTAAGGCAACACATTCACAAACAAATTTTCAAATTCATCTTTCTCTAAAGTGATTTTATTTTTATGCATGGTGCTATGACAAGTAAAGAAATCACTATTCTCCAAGAAGTCATCTAGCACATGCTCCATATTCAGCACTCTTTGAACACCCTCACTTAATCTATTTGCATAAAACATGGATTCGCTAACAGCACACTCAGTACGCATGCAGTCAGGGTGATCAGCCAAACAAACATCAACATCTCTATTAAAAAACAAACAATTTTCAACAAATACTTTTTCTTCTCCTAAAGTAACAGAGTCATTCATCAAAACATCAGAACCAACATTATTCACAACAAAAACAGGAGATATATTAGTAGAAAAATCATGGGCATTCGACATATCTACATCATGAGGCCTATTTCTAACATTATTCCTAGAAGGTCTAACTTCCACTAAATAGACCGAAAATATCTTATCTTCAGTACCAAAAGCATGGATAGGGTCAAAAATATGGAAAATTAACTTATCATCGTCCACTTGCAGAGTTAACGTACCTCTGGACATGCTTACTTTAGCTTTGCTCGTGGCTAAGAGCGGCCTTCCCAAGATGATGGGTGTCTCTTCGTGCTGCTCCATATCTAAGACAACGAAATCTACATGAAAAATAAACTTGTTAACCTTAACAGGTACATCCTCCATTATACCTTTTGGTTTAACCACCGAACGGTCTGCAAGCTGGAGGGTAATATCAGCAGACTGGATTTTCTGTAAACCAAGTTTCCTAAACACAGAATAAGGCATGAGATTAATACTGGAACCCAAGTCACATAATGCCCTATCTATCATTAAACTACCAATTTGACAGGCAATAGTAATACTCTATGGGTTTTTTTTTTTTTTTTTTTTTTTTTTTTTTTTTTTTGTTTCAGGGGCATCTTCTACTTCACAATGGATGTGCTCTTTTCAAACAGGCTGAGCACACATTCACCTCAAATTTCCTTTTCTTCGAAAGCATCTCCTTCATGAACCTCCCATAGTTACTCATGTTGGCAAGCACTTCTGCAAAATGAATGTTAATGTGCAGTTTTCTAAATATGTTTAAAAATTTAGAAAATTGCTCACCCAATTTAGAATCCTTATAGCACTCGAAGAAAGGTAAATCCTTGTAATTAAATGTAGCATATTCTTCACGCCTCCTAGGATTGATGTGTCCTCCTCTATGCACCAATCGGGGTCTAGGAACCTCAACATCCCTCGCCAACTCCTTGGACTCCTTCGCAACCAAGTCCAGGAATGTTTTCTCTATCTTCTCATTCTCATCTTCGTTCTTCTTTTCAAATCTCTTCATTCTTTTCTTCTCAACTTCATTTCTTGTTTCATCTCTGGAACCACAGACACTATCATCAGACTTAAATTGAAGAGATGGGTCAGAAAGTTTACCTTGTGTGGTTTTTTTTTGCCACAACCCCTTTGACTCTCTATCTCTTCCTCATCTTCACCCTCTTTCGACACCTCTCGCAACTGAGTCCTGCTCTTCAATGTTATTGCTTTGCACTGCTCTCTCAGATTTACTCAGTGTCACTAGGAAACTTACCCTTTTGAAGGGTGTTGATTGCACTGGCAATCTACCCAATCTGAACCTCCATGTTCTTCAGTGTAGTGTCATGGCCACTCATTATCATGGCAAGGGATGAAATATTTGTTCTCATATGTTAAGTTGTCCATCACTACTTCCAGGTTCGACTTCTTCTCTTGATTAGATGTTCCTGCAGGCCCAGGTGGCTACAAAATATTCTTCTAGTTAGCATAAGAAAATTTTTCGTGATTACACAAACCTGGATGGTAGTAATTGGGTAGGTTCTGGTTCTGTTGGCCTTGAAATCTAAATCCTTTGTTCTGAACGTATTGGCACTGCTCAACAGACGGATCCTCAACTCCTCTCGAGTCCAAAGCTGCTACTGAGGCAACTGATTGTGTGGCTCTTGTAGTAGATAATTTACTGAACGCATTAATCAGGAAATCCATTTATGCCTTTAAAGCACTTACCTCATCTAGCTCATAGATGCCAACAGCGGTCCTTGAAGTAGAGGCGAATCTGTCTAATTGCCGCCATTTCCTCCCAAAGAGCATGTGGCTCTTCTACAATATTCACCAAGAAACTGCCTCCTGCACTCATATCAAGAATGGTTTTAATACTCGAGGATAAACCATTATAAAATAATTGTATCTGTAACCATTCTGGATAGTCGTACTGAGGGCACTTCCTCAACATCTTCTTATAACGCTCCCAGCTTTCATATAGTTGTTCTCCATGAAGCTAGTGGAATGTCCCAATCTCCGTTCTCAGCTTTGTAGTTTTTGCTGGAGGGAAAAACTTGGTTAAGAAGGCTTGAGCTAGTTAGTCCCATGAAGATATGCTACCCAGCTTCAGGGATTCGAGTCAGTCCTTTACTTTATCTTGTAATGAAGAGGGAAAAAGTCTTAGTCTAATGGCATCTAAAGAAACCCCATTTAACTTTATCGTTCCACAAATCCCCAAAGAAGATCTACGATGCGAATGTGGGTCTTCTGAAGGATGCCTCTTGAACGAGTTATCCTACGCCATATGAATCATCCCCGTCTTTAGCTTAAAATTATTTGTCGTGATGGGTGCATACACAATCTCGTAATGATCCGTCGAAAATATAGGTTGAAAGTAGTCACAGATCGACCTTCTCTCTTCCTCATTAGGCTCCATCATAATGATTTGGGTTTCTTTCCTTATCTTCCTACAAGTTCTGTCAATTTTTAAATTTAAAGGCAAAAGATTAGTCTCCTTATCACTACGCATATAACAGATTAACCTCCTCAAAAAAACAAACAAAACATAAATAAAAACAAAACTAAAAACAACTGAAAAGCAACGAACAAAAATATTTACAAAATATATACAAAAACCCCTAAACTAATTTCTCCTACTTTCTTCTCAATATTAACTAGCTAAATAAAACCTGGCCGTTTCTCCGTCAACGGCACCAAAACTTGATCTGTCGTTTGCCAGCAAGCGCACGTGATCAAAGTAATAATAAAACAGCATTTGAGTACCGAGTATCGTGTCCCAAGGGAAGGTAGATTGAATTTGTTTTTATCTAATTAAGTATCGAGATTAGTCAAATTTGGAATTATTTAGGGAACAAAGTGAACGAAATATGCTTGAAAAATAAACTGAACTAAAACGCAATAAAAAGATAGGGAAAGACCAATTAGGGGAATTCAAGAAAATCGAGTACTCTTAGGTTGATTTTATGAGAATCTTAACCCACTATTTAATTACACCTTGCTAATTTCATAGACCTATAGCTAAACCGATCGAAATTTCCTATCGTCTCATTCAAACATGCTTAACTAATCGCTTACCTAAGTGTCCTTAGCGTTAATTGATTAGTTAATTAATATTAAGCCCACCACTCATATTAAGCCTCACCCTTCGATTGTTGTTCCTATGTCATTTTGGCAACCTAGGGGTGTTAATTGGACTAAGTCTAACCTAAACATCCTTTGTCAAGCTCAATTTAAGACTAATTCAACATATCAATGGCCATTTAATACGAAGGATTAAGCACAATCCAACTAAATGAAATATAACACTTGAATTAAACAGCTAAAGTGTTTGTTCAACATAAAACCAAACCTAATCGTACTCTAATTCCCTAAATAGAAAATTAGCCCAACATAGTCTTAAATCAAAGCAACACCCTTTCAAGGGTTACAACGCCGTCCTCTCACCCCAAAAGCTTGTGCTTCTACTCTTCTTGTCCTTAGCTCGTCCAAAAAGCTCTAATTAAGCTCCATATTCACTATTTTGCTCCAAAATTCATAATTCTGCTCTCAATTGCTCAGGTTCCTGAAATTAGCAAATAAATGACATAAAAGCTCACATTTATAACACAAAACTAGCTAAATTTAGGCATAAATATAGTACTAATTTAGTGCTATCATCACTACACCTAGAATATTCTCTAATAATACTCTTCTTACTATTAGAGAATGTTCTAGGAAATATTCCATCAACTCCCTTGTATATATAAACTATTCTTTGTAATGAGAAAGTATCAATGAAATATATTTAAAGTCAATCTCTCTTTTATTGCTTTTATACTAAGGACTCTTGTTTACTTTTCAGAAAGAGGCCTTTGGTGCTTGGAATAATAGTAATTTATTCTTACTTGAAGGTAAGTAGCTTTTTGGACTAAGCCCCTTTTAAGTTATTAATTAATTTTGGATCATGTTGGAAATATGTGAATTGTGGTAATCAAGCATGAGTTGAAATTATGGAATTTTGGTGATTGGTTGGCTCTAAAAATTATCTTAATTTGAAAATTTTCCTGAGAGTGAGGCATGTGGATTAGGGGCTCAAAGTTGTGAGCTAAGGGTGATTGGCATGTGAAATTTATTTCCTGATTAATATTGTGCTTGAAATTCATGGTTTATAATTATGGAGTGGTTGATTCAATTTGTTGTGATTGAGAATTTAATCCTGAGCCGAAATTACTCTGACTTTATGAGGATGTGAAAATGTGGTTGTAAGGTCTTGAGAACCTTGATAGAGTTAAGGAACGACTTAGGACCTTAGACTAGTGACATCTACTATCCCACCTGGAGCATACTTGCCTAGGATGATTATGAGAGGCTAGCTAGTGGGTCTTGTACCCTGATGTGTGATGGCATTGAGGGTGTGTCCTCCATTGCAGAGATGAGCTCGTGGATTGTGTACCCGAATGTGTGATGGCATGGAAGGGGTGACCTCCATTGCAGTGGCTGGCCAGTGGGTTATGTACCCAGATATGTGATGGCATGGAGGGTGTGTCCTCTATTGCAGAGACTAGCTAGCGGGTCATGTACCCTAATGTGTGATGGTATGGAAGATGTGTGCTCCTTTGCAGGTACTAGGCAGTGTGGCTTGAGGGTTGCGAACCTTCTTGTTGTATGCTAGTTATGGGAGTGAAGCCCCGTGTTTAGAAGGCATGGCTCTAGGATATTGAAATGAGGCAATACCTTGGGTGGGGGTAGGCTAGGTGGTCACTTAGTCCAAAGAGTGCAGAACTTGATTAAGATTAGAAGCCTGAGTGGCTTATGGGAAGTTGACTAATTGATGTGTTGGACAATGAGCCTTGGATCTTAAGTGGGCTACTTACTGAGAATTTGTATACTCATTCGATGCTACTCTATTTTCCTTTTCAGGTGGCCAGTAGACTTTGGAGGAGCATCGCATGAGGCATTGGCTTGGCTAGGCTATGAAGGCCGTGTCCCGATTCTCTATGATCGTAGAGTTGTTCTACTTTTAAACTCCTTGTTTCATTTTGAAGTCTATTATGTTTTTTTTTTTGTTTTATGGGTTGTAGTACTCTGATATTATATTGAAACGTTTGGAAATGTTTGCTTAAGGTATTTTTGTTGAAACGGAATCCCAAAGTAAAGTACGTTTTTTGTTATTGTCTGAAATTTGTTTTAAAAGCGTTCTTTTCCTTAGATAAAAGCGTGTTGAATGAACTTTATGTGGCGATCCGGGTCAGGTCATTACAACTGGTATCAAAGCCTTAGGTTTTAGGTTTTGTAGACATGCTTACATCGTAAGCACATGTTTCTCCATAGCCAAGCGCAAGAAGAATGCCTCGTCACCGCCAAGTTTGTCTATTGTCAAGGATAAAAAGTAGCATAGGGTTAAAAGTTTGTAGCTTTTTCTAAAGTGTTGTTTGTTGTTGATGCCTTGAGTTGCCTTGGTAGTAATAGTTATGGTTGGTTATTTGATAGTAGCTTAACTATTGGCTGATTTGTTGTTAGATATGGTCCGAGGAAGGGGAAGAGGTGGTTATAAGGGCCGAGGTCGAAGAGCCCAAAGGCAGGATGATCCTATTCCGAACCTTCTGATTGAGGAGCAGCCGACAGAACAAAAAAAACCATCTCCAGGAGCCCCTGGATGTGGAAGCACCAGTGAGGCAAGAACCAGTGCATTTAGCACCCCCAGCATAGGATGCCACCATAACGCTGACTACAGAATCATTACAGGCCATTATTCAGTCGGAACTGGCCAGCCAGGAAGCACTGACTACCTAGAATCAAATTCTGCGACAGAGGAGGCGAGATACCTAAAAGACTTTAAAATGTATGACCCTTGCGAGTTCAATGGGCTGGGTGACACAACCCGCCCTAAAATTACCCTAACTAACTTAGGACGTGGTGTGCCGATATTAGATCCCTACTAAAATTGGAATCCAATGTCAAACTTTGTAAGACAAAACTTATTTTTGAAAACCATAAATGGCTAGCCAAAATTTTGTTGATACAAAATTCATAAAAAAAAAAAATTGGCAAAGTTTCCCCTGAAAGCTAAGTAAAACACACCTAAAAAGAAATATATACACTCCCATAATAATATGTTCAAACTCCAACCACCATTTTAGAAATTCAACACAATCCGACAAACTTATTAGTAGATAGACATGAGGGTTTCAAATTACAAACCAATGGAAATCCAAAAATAGTACTAAGTCATTCAAAACCTGCTAGCCACATCAGTTACAAAAGAAGCATTTGTAATTATGTACATACAAAATGGTATGCAAACTATTAGTCTGGTGGTAGATATCGACTTCTGTAGGTTCGTTAGAAACTCAGTCGCTACCTAGTGAAAAAATTTAAGAAGAAAGAATGAGTTAATAGAGCCCAATGAGTAGTAAGTTAATAAGAAAAATAACCTATTGTCAAAAGCCTTTTATATTAAAAAGGAATTTAAAGTTCAATAAAACTTTATATACTAAGCACAGTCTAAATACACAAGATAAGTAAAATATCATAGCGATCTGTGGTAATAACTTTCTTTAAAAAAAAAAATTAAAAACATGCAACAATAGGGCAACAAAACTTGTCACCAAATCTGTACGCAAATCTCTATTATATTGGTGTAGAATAATCTCAATACGCAAAGCAGAGTAATATCTGTCATACTATGCATCGAGTAATCTCTAGATGCATAGAATAGCAAGTCTCTATCATACTATGTACCGAGTAATCTCCAAGTATATAGCAGAGCAAATCTCTATCTTACGTGCACGCAGAGCAAATCTCTCTCTAGTATACTATGGAAATGCATTCACATAGCATATGGGTAATCACCATGGGTACAAGGACCTAAGAGTTTAAAAATCACTTTTAACACAAAACTCTTATTGTTCAACTCTTTCTGAAAATCATGTTCTTTTGCTCTAAACAACTTTTCATAAACTCAAAACTTTATAATAAACAAACATGCTCTAAAATGTTTCACAATCATCAAATATTCTCAATACACAAACGATTGCGAAATTCTCAAAGAAGTACCAAATACTTCTAAATCCTCAAATAACATAAAACCTTTCTAAATTTATACTTTCTCTATAAAAATTGAAACTCTTCTAATTTTTCAAATAATCATAAATGTCCCAAATATATCTCTAAAATGATAATTTTAGCCAAAATCATAAAATTGCTAGACATTCATAAAATTCTTCCATAAATCTCATAACAATTTCTCTAAAATTATATAAAACTATAGATTTCTTGAAATCTCATAATAATAATTAAATAACAAAAACATTTTGTAAAATAAACCACACACAACTACTATGAGCGAGGTTTGTTCCGGTCATAAATGGTTCCAATCTCCACTTGTCCTAAAATCATAATTTATCAACGTATTAATAAACTCTTAACTCATGAGTTAACCAAAATTTTCATGATCTTACTCTTAAATTACCAAGAAATTGAGACCATAACCCAAAATAAAGTTTCCAATAATCCATTATATTCCCTCTCCATAAGAAATCTCATTCTTCTAATTCCTTCTTCTCTATGAAAAAATTCATTGGTTTCATTTTTCTTAAAAGCTTGCAATTTCTACATATAAATAGCCCCCTTCAATCTATACTTCGTTAAAACTCGTGACTTTCATCAAAATTTCCCTATTTTACTCAATCATCACCCTCACCTTAGTTTTCAAGCTATTCTATGGAGTTTACAACTAAAGAAAGAAAACCCACAAGTAAACCCACTAATTTAGGTTCTAGAACTCATGAGAAACCTTAACCAAATGTTAAAGAACTTACCCAAAACTTCAATCTAATGTTGGGAAATCCTCTTCTTGATTTTTACACTCCAAAATACCCCAAAATCAAACAACCCTCCCTTCACTTTCTTCATCTTCCTCTTCTTTACATGATTTCTTTTCCAACAAGCCCCATCCTTTTGTTCTATTAATTATTTTTTTCCTAAACAAAGAACCCTTTCCTTTTGTGTGGCTTCACTAAAGCCACATGTTTATATTTAATATATATATATATATATAACCCACTTTCTCTTTCTTTAGTTTCTCTTTCTTTACTTTCTATTGTTTATTTATTTTTCCAACCAATCCTTATCTTCCAAACTAAAACAATAATAAATCTAAATATCTATTTTCCAATTTCATTTTTTTTATTACCAAAATGTAGAAATAGGCGTTACAAAATATTACCCTCCTTTGCAAAATTTTGCCCTCGAAATTTAGTCACACTTGTCAAGAAAAACAACTGAGGGTATTTGAAGCGCATCTAATCTTCACTTTCCCAAGTTGCTTCTTCCATTGTATGATTCTTCCATAATATCTTAACTAACGAAATGGTCTTATTTCGTAACACATGTTCTTTTCTGTCTAAGATATGCACTGGCTCTTCTTCATAGGATAAATTCTCCTTCAATTGTATTGGTTGAGTCTCAAGAACATGTGATGGATCTGATATGTACTTACGTAACATTGAAACATGAAATACGTCATGAATTTGAGAAAGCTCCATTGGCAAAGCCAAGCGATATGCCACTAGTCCAATGCTCTCAAGAATCTAATATGGATCGATATATCTAGGGCTCAACTTTCCCTTCCTACCAAACCTCATCACACCTTTCCAAGGCGATAGTTTGACCAAAACTTGGTCACCAACCTCAAATTCTAAATCTCTTCGACGCTTATCGGCATAGCCCTTTTGTCGATCCTGAGCCACCTTCAACTTCTTGTGGTTATTTTCACCTTTTTTGCAATGATTTACACAAGTTCAGGACCCATCAATTTTCTTTCACCAACTTCATCCCAACAAACTGGAGTTCTACTCTTCCTACCATACAATGCCTTAAAAAGGGCCATATCCATGCTGGAATGGTAGCTATTGTTATAGGAAAACTCCATTAGTGACAAGTGAGCAACCCAACTTCCTTTAAACTGTAAGACACAAGGTCATAACATATCCTCTAAGGTTTGCATAGTTCTTTATGATTGTTTATCTGTTTTGGGATGAAAAGTTGTGCTAAAGTGTATCTTAGTACCCAAGGAATCTTGTAGGCTAGGCCAAAGTTTAGAAGTGAACCTTCAGTCTCTATTAGAAACTATCAACACTGGTGCTCCATACAAACTGACTATCTCATCCGCATACAATTTTGCCAGTTTATCTAAGGAATAGGTGATTTTGATTGCAAAAATCTTGTAGTTTTGGTTAACCTATCCACGATCACCCAAATACCATCATTACCCACTTTGTGTGCAAGGAAGCCCGAATAAAAAGTCCATAGTAATATGCTCCCATTTCCACTCAGGAATTGGCAAGGAATTCAAAAGTCCTGTCGTCCTTTGGCGTTCTGGTTTCACTTGTTGGTAGATTAAGCATCTAGAAACATATTATGCTATTTCTCTTTTCATGCTTTGCCACCAATAATGCTCCTTCAACGTTCGATACATTTTTGTACTTTCTAGGTGTATAGCATAAGCTGAACTCTAAGCTTCTTCCAGTATTTCCTTCTTTAGATTTGGATCATTGGGTACACATAATCTATTAAACCTGGTTAAAGCTCCATCATCTCTCAACACGTAAACTACTAGCTGATTACTTTTCACCTCTTCTTTTAGCTTATCAAGAACTGAATCACCAAACTGAGCAATTATAATTTTATCAATCAAAATAGGTCTTACTCGAAAACTTGCAAATAAGGCTCCTAATTCATTCACCGATAATTCTGCATTCATGTTATTCAATTCACCCAATAAGGAGAACTCATAGCATTAGATGAATTGTTGAACCATGCCCCTTTCTGCTTAAAGCATCGACAAGGATATTAGCCTTCCCTGGATAGTAATTAATGGTACAGTCATAATCCTTTATTAACTCAAGCCATCTCCTTTGGCATAGATTCAATTCCTTTTGATCGAAGATATACTTCAAACTTTTATGATCTGTGTAAATATGACACTTGTTCCTAAATAATGTCGCCAAACCATTAAGGTAAACACTATTGCAGCTAGCTCGAGATCATGAGTTAGGTAATTGTGCTCATGCTTCTTCAACTACCTCGAAGCATAGGCTATTACCTTCCCATTTTGCATTAACACACACCCTAAGCCTTGATTAGAAGCATTGTTGTAAATAACAAACTCCTCACCAGGTGTCAGGAGTGTAAGTATTGGGGCATAAACCAACATTTTCTTCAATTCTTGGAAACTTTGCCCACATTTGTCTGTCCAAACAAATGTTGAATTCTTTTTAGTCAAACTGGTCAATGGGAGTGCTAGCTTGGAGAACCCCTCAATAAAGCGACAATCATATCCAGCTAAGCCCAGAAAGCTACAAACTTCTATAACTGACATAGGTCGCTCCCATTTAACCACAACCTCAATCTTTTGAGGATCAACAAATATACCTTCCGCAAAGATCACATGACCTAAAAACACAACTTTATTTAGCCAAAACTCACACTTGCTAAATTTAGCATACAACTCTCTATCTTGCAATGTTTGCAATACTATTTTGAGATGTTCCAATGCTCCTCTTTACTTCTAGAATATACAAATATGTCATCAATGAATAAGATAAAAAATCTATCCAAGTAAGGGTGGAACACCCTATTCATATGATCCATAAAGGCTGCGGGGACGTTAGTCAACCCAAATGGCATGACCAAAAACTCATAATGTCCATAACGAATTCGGAATGCAGTCTTTGGCACATTAGATTCTCTAATTTTAAGTTGATGGTACCTTGATTGTAAATCAATTTTTGAAAACACAGAGGCACCTTTAAGATGATCAAACAAGTCATCTATTCAAGGAAAAAGATACTTATTACAGATCGTCACTTTATTCATCTTCCTATAATCGATACACAGCTTCATGGTGCCATCCTTCTTTAAAAATAACACCGGTGCACCCCATGGCGAAACACTAAGCTTCAGAAAACCCTTATCGACTACCTTTTGCAACTGCATCCTCAATTCCTTCAATTCTATTGGAGCCATTTTATAGGGTGCGTGTGAAATAGGAGTTATACCAGGTATCAAGTCAATCACAAACTCTACCTCTCTATCCGGTGGCAACCCAGGCAAATTTTCTAGAAATACATTTGGAAATTCTCTTACTATAGGTATATTTTTGAGTTTTGATTTACTCATCTCGATGTCAACTATATGAGCCAAGTATGCAGAACAACCTTTCCTAAGTAGTTTACTAGCCTTCAATGTTGATATCACACACAAGATGACATGATTTTCCTCTCTCCTTTAAAAACAATTTCAGTCTCTTCTAGTCGTTTAAACACAACTTCCTTTTGAAAGTAATCTATTGTTGCATGATGTGTGGATAAAAAATCCATCTCCAAGATAACATCAAACTCATGAGTATCCAAGGGTATTAAGTCAACATTCAACTTTACCACCAACTAAAACAGTACAATTTCGATAAACACTATTAGCTAATAAGGATTTTCCAACTGGGGTAGCTATTATTATATCATTAGGAAGAGGCTCCAACATCTTATTGATTTCAACAGAAAACGTATGAGAAATAAAAGAATGTGTAGCACAGGATCGATTAAAGTACGAGCATTTCTACCAACAATAGATAACGTACCCATAATGACATCTGGTGATCCCTAAGCTTCTTGTTGCGTCATAGCAAATATCTTTCCTTGAGCACGAGGTCTGCCTATTTGCCCTTTTTGTTTTGACCCACTGGAACTTTTATTGTGGTTTCTACTTTCACCACTTGTCATGATATGTAACAATCGGGGAAAAAAAAAGAATTTTTATTTTATTTTATTTTATTTTTATTTGTTTTATTGATTTTTCTAAAATCTTTTTGAATCAGGATTTTATCTTCTTTTTAAATTAAGAGATAAATCTTTATTTTTTTTTATTTTTTTTTAAAAAAGAAGATAATCTTTTAAGGGTTTTGATTAGAGTTCTTTTAAAAAGGGTCTCTTAAGCCCTAACCTTTTTTATCAAAAGTTTTGACGGCAAAAAAAAAAAAAAAACAGAGAGAAAAGAAGAAACGCTCTGGACGTTCCTCTCCAACAAGGAAGACAGTAAGTTTTCCTTATTGCTCTTATTGATTTATTTTCTCTTCTTGATTATTGAAGTTTTCTTGCAAGGTTTTGGGTTTTGATTTCTTTTTGTTTTTGATTGTTTAGAATGAAAAGATTCTTGAAATCTCTTACCCTAAAAAGTTTTTAGTTTTTTTTTTTGTTTGCTTAGTTTTGATCAAGGTTTTTCTAATCAGGTCTTTTATATTAAATTAAAGGTTTTGATAATAGAAGATTTTTCCATAATTTTCCAGCTTTGAATTTCTTTAAAATTGGGACTGTTTTAAGTGTATTTCGGATTCTTTTTGCACCAAAAGTTTACCAAATGATTGCATTGTAAAGTATAATATATACTTTTGATTTTTACATGAAAATTGGATGTTTTTATGGTTTTTACAGCAGTTTTATCAAGCTTTTCAGATATGGTTTTTGGGTTAAAAAGTGACAAATCTTGATTCTTTTGATGTTAAAATCTTGAAAAGTTTTGTTTTATGAGCAAAAAAATTTCTGGGTTATTTGCCCATAATTTATGATAGTTTTAAAGGTTTTAAAAATTTTAGAATTGAAAAATTGTTTGGTATTTTATTACTATTAAAAAGCATTGTTTTTATGGATTTTAATACGTTTTTAATTAGATTTTAAAGTGTTTTTAACCCAATTTTCAGGGAGTTTTTTTTATTAATATTGTAGTTTTGTAAAGTTATTATAAAAATATTGTTGTTTTGAAAGTATTTATAAGAATATTGTAGTTTTAAAAAGCTGGCGGATGGTCGTCTCTTAAAGAGACGACCATGTACATGAGTTTGAAATGGTCGTCTCTTGAAGAGACGACCAAGTGTACACGGCAGATGGTCGTCTCTCAAGAGACGACCATCTCCTGCCTTTTCGTTTAAAAAAAACACGTAGAGAGACGACCATCATGGAATTTGTTTTAAAAAAAAAAAAAAGACACGTAGATGGTCGTCTCACCATCTCTTGCATATTTTAAAAAAAAAAGACATGCATAGGCAGATGATCGTCTCTTCAATAGACGACCATCTGATGGATTAGACATGGTCGTCTCTTGAACAGACGACCATAACAGAGAACAAAGACACCTGTTCTTCTTCAAAATAAACATAACGCCCCCACACTCGACTTTTCAAAGCCAAAAACCAGCCCCACACCTCTACAGCCCCATTTTTCTCTCTCGTTTTCTACTTATTATCGACCCCACTTGAAATTTTTGTCACCATCTCAGTAAACAAAGTTGTTCTTTGTCGGCATTGGAGTAAAGAGGAGAATTTGTGGGTATTGAAAGGTCTAAACAGCAAAAACGTCAACCATTTCGAAGGAGTACAAAATCTGTCTAATTTGTGAGTTTTATTAAATCTTTCTCACTATTTTATTATACTTTCATTTACTTTTATTGTAGATCTGTTGAATGAATATGAATTTGATTAGAATGGTTGAATTTGATCATTGTTGGATATATATATATATATATATATATATTATAAGATTTGTTAGTTTCACATATTTTTTTAAGATATATTGGATTTAATTTTTTAAAAATGGTAGGATTGAGTTTTGTTTTAATATTTCGTTGGATTTAAATTTTTTCAAATATTTATGTTATTTTTAGGGTTTAGGGTTTCGAAATTAGGTAGTTAAATTTTAGAAATTGAGTTTATTATAATATTTTTTAAACTGAAAATTAAGTTACCTAATTTTTTGTTTGATTATAAAAAGTTGTAGATTTAATAAATTTTAGAAATTGAATTTAATATAGGAAAAAATTGGTTTTCTTTTGGGTTTTAAACTATAAATTGAGTTAGATAATTTGTAAATTAATATTCAAATTTTGATTTAATTTTATAAATTAAATTTAATATAGGAAGAATTTAATATAATTTTTTGTAACTGATGATTAGAAAATGTTCTAGACTTTGATTAGAATTAAGAAACTACTGAAGCATATATTAGTTAGATTAGCTCTAATTGATATCTCGTTTACTTCCTTATAGAAGATGGGAGACAAATGTTTGGGATTTAGATATGGACGCAATCGCACGATGGAGGGTTTAGATATGGGTGGATGACCACTAACTTGGCAGAGAGCGTAAATGGAGTTCTCAAAGGAGGTCGGATGCTGCCAATCACTACACTTGCTCAACTTACATTCTATAAGTGCGTAGCGTATTTTGAGAGTAGAAAAGCCGAAATCAGAATAGCTTCCGTGCAAGGAGAGAAATATACCAGGTAATTACACTACGTATTTTCATATTAGTCAAATTATTTTATTTCAATATAATCATCCTAAATGAAATATATATCAGGTCTGCTCTTGATAACATTGTGAAGTGGGCATTGCGATCCAATAAACATGAAGTGGTATCCTATGATTGAGAAACTGGTGTATTTCACGTAAAAACTGGACTCCATTACTTCAATGCTAAAAGAGGGAATATTCAATCTTTGAGGTTAGTTAGAGGAGAAAATGGTTCAATCCATTATTGTTCTTGTAATAAGTGGCAATCATATGGCATTCCATGCTCACATTTCATGGCTGTTTGCTCGCACTTGAAGTTGAACTTTTAAGATTTCATTGAGGACACATGCTATTCTCCTCAATTTCAACTGATCCCTCATGAAGACTATTGGATCACACCTCCTAACATGCATGCCTGTTCTATATGCTGACCCAAAGTTGTTAAGATAACCTGGTAGACCGAAGAGTTCTCGCTACCACAATGAAATGGACTGGAGAGAGCCAAGTACTCAACATCGTTGTGAGTTGTGTAATCAATTGGGTCACAATCGAAGGAATTGTCCTTCGAGACAAAGAGAAGCACCTTCGTAGTATATTTTTTTGTTGCCTTTTACTGTCTGGTTGGTTTAGGCTGACATAAGTTGTATTTCTTTGTTGACTTTTGTTGTCATTTGGTACTTAATGGCATCGTTTAAATTCAATTTCATGTTTTTTATTACTTTTTTTTTCTATTGTTTTGTTCATTCACTTTAAGATGACAGTGCATTCTTTCTTTTCTAATTATCTTAATGTCTTTTTCATAAATTGAACATGTGCAGTTTTTAATTTTAAACAAAAATAATTTCATTGCTAAGTACTGAAATAGTCGATAAAATATTAACCAAAGTAAATGTTCACTTTACATATAAGAATAATAAAAAAAAAAACTAGTGCGTGCCACATGGTGGATGTCGTCAATTAATATGATTCTTCTTCTTGTGCTTCAGTATGGTACAAATATGTATCATGTTCTCCACGTCCACGTCTGCGTCCCTGAGCCTGTGATGATGATGATGGACCAGCCTCAGAAACATAATGTGGTGGAGTATAGTACCGTGAACCTGGAGTCGGTATCATCATCATCGAAGTGGAAGAACCAGCACCATCTTGCGTCTGAGTGATGGGAGGCATGTCGTCCGCATCATGGTGAACCTCGTCCTGACGAACCTCCTATACTGCAACATCTTGCTGCTGAGCATTATTCTGCCGTCGACCACGCCTTCTTTGTCTAGGACCCGGTTGCAGAGCAATAGGGATGCTGTACAAATAATGTAACTACTCCATATTTAGGTCCCCACTGTCGCACAAATTCATAATCTCCAAATTTTGTGAAAGGTCTCGAATTTGTCTGAAGCAGGATCTCTGCGAATGATAAGAAAAAGTAGACAATATTGATAAATGAATTCATAATTAAAGTAAATATAACTTTAGAATTTAATTAAAACTTGTACCGCTCGACCATAGGACGCTCCCTTGCGAGTGATGTAGAGCACCGAGTAATATTCATATACAAGTCAATGTAATATGGAGTGGTATGACCATATGCATCAACTGGAGGAGCATCGGCTACAAACTCTCGATGTCTATGCCATCATCTACATATGGTGTCAGCGCGATCGACCAATCTTGTTGTCGAAGGTCTATGTCATGCAGCTTTGGCTCCGTCTGACATAGTTCTGGGATAGCTTGTTTCATCCCAAATTGTCTCACCACTCTGTTCGGCAGATGCCACTCAATAATATGAAAACATACGAGTAGACTAATCGTACGCCAAATATCTTCACCATTTCTACAAGTGTCAGGCAATGTGGCCATGACATTGGTGCATGGCTCCCAAATCATCTAAAATTCTAAAATATAGACGATTAGTGCTTGTAAAACTAATCAAAAAGTATATAAGTTCTATTAGTAAGCACGTACCAATTTCGGTTTAAGGAGGTCAAACATATATCTGTACTGGACAAGTACATGAGTAGCTGACCCAGTGACACAAAATTGGTCTCTCCACCTACATTAATATTAAATTTTAAATTTCAATACAAGTTATTCACAAAATAAACATATATAATAAATTAAATTTGAAATTTTTTGACATACCAAGAACCAAGTGCACTCCCAAATAATACTGCATCGTTGATGTGGCGACGTTGAGGAGCCATCGTTGGGAATCGTTCCTGTTGGGTTTTATGTCCTAAAACTCGTGGTTTTGTAAACTGAATGTATATTCTATTTTTCAATAAAGTTGTTATTGAGGTTTAAACAGTAAAGTTGTTATTGAATAAAGTGAATTGTGTATTCCATAACCCAAATCCAATGAAGTAAGAACCCTTGACTATAAGATGTAAACTTGAACTTTATGTATGACATAAAAGTGGATCAAGTTCGAGTAATAGTCAGAACGGTCTATAGTATAGGGATAAGGCTGGGTACCTTATCCTAGGGACACTATGGACGCGACCCACTTTGTATAGTACTAACGATGTGATCTTGAATCGTTCATGTGGAGACATGAAAGTGGGGGCGTCCTATGCAAAGAGTTTGCATAAGACTGGACCGCGAAATAGTCACTTAGACTTTTTAACTCCATTTATTGTTTTAACTGACTATTTTCATACGATGACCTAGGTAACTCGATCTTAATCCTGAGTGTGCTATGAACTCCTGTTTATTCGAGATTATCCTTAGATTTGCATGGGTGAGAGTGGCCCGAGATTGCCGACTCAATAAACCTTCCATTTTGGGGATAAAACCGGGTAGATAGTTGGGAACATAGTCATGCGAGATGGAATTCACTCCTACCCGCTTTAGGGTTTAGTAGAAAGGTTGTTCCCTTAAGTGCTGACTCCGGGTCTTGAACAATGGGCCCACCCTCTCATTGGCCCGAGAGGGATTCGGTTTATTGGTCGGACCACAAACCAATTGTTCATTAGAGGATCAGTGGGACTTAAGGAACAAGAAGTAATTACAGGGGTAAAACGGTTTATTTGACCCAGTTGTAATTACGAACAACCTGTGAAGGATCGACTTACTAATCATGGTTATATCGAGTTGACAGAAATATATCTACAGTGAGGAGAGTGCAGCCACTGGGCTTTAGTGGAGTGTCCCGGTGTTTAATGAATGTTGATTAGCTAGGCTAAAGAGTTTGGCCGGTTAATCTCGTATCGTTGGAGCTCATGATCTGTAGGTCCATTAGGTTTCCCTTACTAGCTCGGACTAAGCCTTGTAACAATTTGAGAGAAAAGAATTTGAATCGTTCAAATTCGGTTTTGGGAGAAAACGTTAATTATATGCGATATACTTAATGTTTCATAGCTTAATTATGAATTAAACTATGAAAAATAAGAGGTGGACATATTTAAATTTGATTTAAATATTGGTTCGGTTTAAAACATGAATAGGGATTCATGTTCGAACGTTCGATTTGAGAAATCGGGATTGGTCCAATTATTTAATTTGATTTTGATATTAAATTAAATAATTATTTAAAATTAATTAAATTGTTTAATTAATTAAAAATTGATTTTATTTTAAAATTAATTTTAGATTAATTTTGAATTAAAATTAAAAGAGAAATCAAATTCATTTAGGAATGAATTTTGGACCAAATTCATATATTGATGAATAACCTCCTTGATTTTTCAAATTCATCAAAATTGGCCACCTCCTTCTTGAATTATCTTCATCACTTGTGTGTTGGCTTCTTCACAAAGCTTAAAGAAGCTTATGATTTGTTTTAAATAAGAAGAAACACCATGGGTGAGGTGAATTTTGCAGAAAATTGGAGTGATTCTCGGTTTTAGACCTTTGCTCTCTCTCTCAAAAATTCTCTTAATTTAGGATCCCACAATCCGTTCCAAGGCCTGAGGATAGTAGGGAAGATCCTAAGGGTGATCCACGAAGTGTTCGTGATCAGAAATTGGCCAAGGATTAGGAGAATTTTGAGCATCAAAGATAGTGTTCTTATTCTCTGTTTTTCCAGTTTTGAGCATGTTTTTTGTATGATAAAATTGATCAAATTAGAGTGCTTAAGATCCAAAATTGCTTCCGATTTCTTAATATTAACTCTTTCAGTTCCCAACCCCATAGTTGTACGAGAATCATAGGGCCAGCAATCTCGCGAGCATCTGATCGACTCGCCTTACAAAGCTGCCTATATAACCAGGCTAGGCAAGCTTCACCCAAGCATATCTTCCTGCAACCCCAAAGTCGGATAGAAGTGGCAGGAACATGAGGTGCACTTTGTCCCCAGATTTTTTGCAGAATAAGCTCCCACCAAATAGCTGTAAAATGTATGCTCGGGCATACCTCGCTATGGTCACCTCATATGCATCATCATTTAGCCCTCGAAATTGAGATGCTAACTAAGGCAAACTTAACCTGGAACCCCTGATCTGGTTAGGGCCTGGAGTCACCCCGAGCAATCGTTCACATGTCTGACTCCAATTGTAGGTCATCGTTCCAGTGACAGGCTCGCTGTCCACTGGTAATCCAAGTAAAACTGCTATATCCTGTAGAGTAACAGTGCACTCCCCTCCAGGCACATGAAAAGTATGTGTTTCCAGCCTTCACCTCTCTATGAGTGCAGTGATGAAGTGCCAGTCTAACTGAATGAATCCTAATCTGGCCACCCCATCCAACCCTACTTCACGAAGATGAGGCAATATATGGGGGTGCAGTGGGATCTTGCGAGAGACAACTACTTCTCGGCGTCTACAGTGTAGCTCTTCTAAATTTCGATCTTGCCAAACAAGCTCTGATCTATGAGACTGTTGAGCATATAAAACTGATGGATTAATTGGCCGTGGGTTGCTATCCATAACCTAAAAAATCAACACACTGAAATTCAATTCATATTCAATATAAATAACCAAAATTTAACATAAACTTATAAATTAAAGAAATAAAAAACATGAAATTATCTAACTTAATTTCTAGTTTAAAAATCAAACAAATAATTTCTTTATATATTGAACTCAATTTCTAGAATTTATAAAATCTATAACATTTTCTAATCCAACAAAAAATTAAACATTATCTAACTTAATTTTAGTTTAAAAAACAAAAACCGAATTTCTATTTATATTACTTACTCCCAATTTCTAACATTTATTAAATCTAGAACATTTTCTAATTCAACAAAAAATTGTATAACTTAATTTCTAGTTTAAAAAGCAACAATAATAATTTCTTTTTATATTACATTCAATTTCTAAAATTTATTAAATCTACGACATTTTATAATCAAACAAAAATTATATAACTTAATTTGTAGTTTAAACAAAATAAATAATTTCTTTCTATATTAAATTCAATTTCTAAAATTTAACCACCGAATTTCTAAACCCTAAAACTAACATAAGTCCAATAAATATTTACAAATAATTAAATCCAACGAATTATTAAAACAAAATTCAATCCTACCATTTCTAAAAAA
The DNA here is from genome assembly GCA_033996785.1 of Trichosanthes truncata. Lineage (NCBI taxonomy): Eukaryota > Viridiplantae > Streptophyta > Magnoliopsida > Cucurbitales > Cucurbitaceae > Trichosanthes > Trichosanthes truncata. The sequence continues at coordinate 5,824,346 of JAWPNB010000004.1, forward strand.
TTAAATCTAATATATCTTACAAAAATATGTAAAATTGACAAATCTTATAAAATATATATATATATATATATATATATATATATATATATATATATATATATATATATATATATCAAACAATGATCAAATTCAACCATTCTAACAAATTAATTCAATAGATCTACAATAAAAATAAGTGAAAGTATAACTAAATATTGAGAAAGATTTAATAAAACTCACGAATCAGACAGATTTTGTACTCCTTCGTGGTGGTGGACGTTTTTGCTATTTAGATCTTTCTCCACAAAATGCTCTTCTTTACCCTAATGCCGACAAAGATCAACGTTGTTTATTGAGATGGCAACAAAAATTTCAAGTGGGGTCGAGAGAATGAGTAGAAAATGAGAGAAGAATGGTGGGTGGGGTCGAGAGAATGAGTAGAAAACGAGAGGGAGAAGAATGGTGGGGCTTGTTTTCGAATTGAAAAGAAGAAAGGTGGGGCTGGTTTTTAACTTGAATGCCTCGGGTATGGTCGTCTCTTCAAGAGACGACCATCTTTAAAGCATTCGTAATGTTTCAGCGATGGTCATCTCTTGGAGAGACGACCATGTCTCAACTCGCGCAACGTGGCAAACATGCGAGAGATGGTCGTCTCTTCAAGAGACGACCATCTCCACGTCTTTTTTTTTAAAACAAATTCCATGATGGTCGTCTCTTCAAGAGATGACCATCTACGCATTTTTTTAAAAAAACGAAAAGGCGGGAGATGGTCGTCTCAGAGACAACCATCTGCCGCGTACACTTGGTCGTCTCTTGAAGAGACGACCATCTCAAACGCGTGTACATGGTCGTCTCTTGAAGAGACGACCATACGCCAGCTATTTAAGACTACAATATTCTTATAAATACTTTCAAAACAATAATATTTTTATAATAAATTTACAAAACTACAATATTAATAAAAAAAAAATCTAATTTTTCAGTGCTGTTTTTTTTTAGTCCAAAAACCCTATTTTTCCTTACTTTTTATGCAGAAAATTGTTTTGAATGGGAAAAATTGGGTAGATAAGATTATCTATATTTTAGATATGCTTTTGGACCTTTAAGATAGAATTTTGGTTTCTAATTAATGAAGTATTTGATATGTTTGGACTACTAGAAAAAGTTGATGATTGTTCAAGAAAGTGGATTAGATTTAGAATTGAGATTGAGATTAAGAATTGTAGGATTAATTTCTACATCCCTTCCAAAATAGAAAATTTGGAATAATTTTCGTTTTGATTATTGTTATTTGACAAAATATTTGAAAGCATGTTTTTATGTGATTTGAAATCAATTGAAATTGTTTTGTATGTTTTGAATTGTTTTGCTAAATGAAAGCATATGTTTACCATTTTGAAAAGGGCTATCCGGATATGCCAATTTTCTGTTTTTAGAATGCTTTGCTTATTTGTGGTAGTAGCCTAAATTGGAATTGATGGAATTGTTCTGGCTTATTTGTGAGAAGACACATTTTTGGGAAGACACATTTGTGGTTTGGAATTCCTTTGGAATGAAGATCCATGTGTGTGTTATTCACTCACGTGGCCTCACACTTAAGTAATTATATTGATTGTTCTGGTCGATTTTATCGACATCCCTGACTGATTGAAGCTCATTTGTGGGAAGGCACGGTTTGTGGTTTGGAATTCTTTTGGAATGAAGATTCATGTGTGTATTTCACTCACATGGCCTCACACTTGAGTAATTGAATTGAATGTTCTGGTCGATTTTTATCGACAACTCTGATTGAATGTTCTGATTGATTGATTGGTGTTATCGATAGGTAACCATCATATATGTTATGAAGGCTACCCAAATAATGCATTTTCTCACTCTGATATTTGAAAGTAATGATTGATTGAAAGTACTGTTTGAATTGAAAGTTTCGATATTTGAAATTTGGTTAAATGGAAGTTTTGTTCAATTGAAAGATTTTTGTTTTTCGAAAAATTTTGACTTAACGTTTTAATATTGTATTAAAATTTTTGCAAGGATGTGGGTATTTTGTTTACGATTGTTTTGAATAAAATGATTTAATGAATATTTAACTTTTGATTCAACGATTGAAATGATTTGTTAAACTGAATTTCTATGTTTTGTTTTGAAGAAAATGAATTTCTGAACTTGTTGAAATTGCTTATTGAGTATTTCTGTACCAATTTTTGTCTTTTCAAAATGTTTTCAGATGAAGGATCAAGTGATAGTCTCGAAAGATGTGAAGTTTAGCATTTTGGCACAAGACTTAGAAAGCTGTTGTTATGGATTCGACAGTTTGTTTTAGAAATCCTTTGTAAGAAATTACTCCCGCTGAATTTTTTTAAGTCTATTTTAGTTTTAATTGTTACGCTTCCGCATTATTGTTAGAATGCCGTATTGAAAAGTTCGGGTTGTTTCATGATAGGTTTTGATTGTCAACCGAAGTCCCCTTGGCTAACTGGTCAAGATGAAACACCCTGCGAGACACTGCTCTCTTGTAACTAAAGGAATGAACGTTTTCACTCCGCAGTGGAAGCATTAGATCGTCTTTGATTTTATTTAAAATTAAAATAAAAAAAATAAGATTAAGTAAATTTACTTGGAGTAAATATGGAGATATTTCTGGCATATCTTTATCTCCTCCACAAAGTCTTCCTAGCTATGACTCGAATACATGACCAAGGCTTGTGGGAGCCTCTTGAAAGAAAATTCACAAGGGATTGTAGAGGAAGAGGTCTAGAGAGAATTCTCTAATTCTCTATTGAGGATATGTGTGTTGTTTCTAATGGCTCAACCCAAGGGTCCTATTTATAGAAACCAAAGGTAAATCTTTGCCATAATTAAAATATTATATTTTAATATCTAATATATTAAAATATATCTTATACTTATTTGAATATCATTCAAATCTCATATGATAATTATTTATTTGAAACTTATTCAAATTTTATAAATATCTTTTATTTAATGTATCAAATATACATTAAATATTTTAATATTTAATGTATCAAATACAATAAATATATTTTCCTCTTTTATATTTAATATCTAATATATTAAATATTAATTTGAACATTTCAAAATTTTCTTTCAACTAAATTGGTCTTTTAGTGTTACTATGAGCTAGCAAGGGGACCTTATGGACCTATAGATTATAATCTCAAATGATACAAAATTAATTAATTAGTTTTCATTCATTAACTATAGGTTACTCCACTATAGACCTAGAGTTGCACTCTTATGCACTGTAGGACAAGTTGTGTCCATAGATATAATCACTACATGCAAGTCGATCATTCACGAGTTGTTCGTAACTACAGCTGTGTCAAAAGTCCGTTTTACCCCTATAATTACATCTTGCACCTTAAGTACCAATGATCCTCTAATGAACAATTTGTTTATAATCTAATTATAAACTAAGTCCCTCCCGGTCCAGTGAGAGGGTGGGGCCCCATTGTTCAAGTTCCAAAATCAGCACTTAAGGGAACTACTCATCTACTTACCCTATAAGGGAATGAGTGAATTCCATCTTGTGAGATTATGTTTCCAGCTTCTTATTTGGTCAAGTCCCCAAAATGGTAGGCATATTGAATCGGTTACAAAAGCCACTCTCACCCATGCAAATTAAAGGACAAGCCCTCACAGGCAAGAGTTCATAACTCACTCAGGATTAAGATCAAGTCGCATATGATCATCCTAATGAAATATTAATCTTCTCAATTAACGGATTTATAAAGAAAGATTAAATATTTCGTGGTCCAGTCATACACAAACTCATTGTATGAGATACCCCCACTCACATGTCTCCACATGAACGATTTGGATCAAATCATTTGTAACTATTACAAAGTGGGTCGTATCAATAGTGTTGCCAGGATAAGGCACCCAACTTTATCCATATACTATGACCTATTAGGTTATTTCTTGAACATGATCCTCCCGTATGTCAACCACATACTGTTCAAGATTACACTAATAACCTTGGATTTTTCATATAATGGATAATATTATATTGCAAATAAAATAATCAAAATTATTAGTAATTATTAAATAAATCATTAATTATGAGGCTTTATGGCATAAATCCCTACAATCTCCCACTTGCACTAAAGTCGGCGAGACATGTATCCTAGGGCATACTCTATACCCAACATGTTAACTAATAACCTTGGATTTTTCATGCAATGGATAATATTATATTGCAAATTAAATAATCAAAAGGATTATTAATTATTATATAAATCATTAATTACGAGGCTTTAGGGCATAAATCTCAACAGTAATAGTTGAGGACACTCTCTCCTTAAATGACCTACTTGACCACAGTTGTAGCAAACATGAGTTTTCCACATGCACTGACCCTGATGAAACTTGCCACAATTCTAACATGTTGAGTTCCTATTGCAACTGAATACAGACTCCCCTTGCTGCCAGGAGCATTGGCCACCCAATGGTCTAGAAGATTAGACTGAAGTGTTCGACATTTGTGATGATGCATTCAACTTAGATTTGAAACTTGATAGTCCACGATGTCTGGGTTTAAAATTCCCTCCCTTTGACACTCTAGGATCAAATCCTTTATTATCACTTCGACTCTGATTATCACCTGAAATATTAGTATTGACTAATGAAGTTCGAATCTCCTCTCTAAGTCCGTCTTCAAACCTCCTGCACTTATCGATCTCATCTTCAATAATTGTCGTAGCGTACTTAGAAAGCTCCACATACTTCTTTTAATACTCAGCCATAGTCATTTATCCTTGAACTGATTTCAAGAATTCACTTCGTTTCATATCCCTATAAGATCGAGGGTAGTATTCATCATAGAAAGCCCTCTTGAACTCTTTCCATCCAATTTTCTCTGATTCTGATCGTCTACTTCTCAATGATTTCCACCAGTCATCCACTCCTTAGAGTAGAAAGGTAGCAAGCCTCACTTTTCTATCTTCCGGACATCCCACCACATTGAAGCATTTCTCCAACATATTCATCCATACTTCAGCCTCAACTGGATCTGCTATCCCAACAAATGTAGTTACCCCTAAGCTTTTAGTCGCTCAATTATGAAGTTTTTCTCTGGGTCATTTATGAGCATTCACATTCCCACTGCTACTCCTTGAGCAATTTTTTCCATTAATTGCTCCTCTTCATTGTGTACATTCTTTTGTTGATTTTCATGATTGTGACTAGATTCACCAACCATCTCTTCCATTACATTTTGTCCATCAGGAGCTTGTTGAGTTTCAAGTTCCTAAAGTCTATGCGTTCTGCCATTTCTAGGCATGATTCTCTACAATGTAATTCATGTCACACCATCATTTCAAAAAACTCAATTCTTACAAAAATATGCAGGATTTTAATGCTCTGGTACCAAACTGTCAAGCCTCGCCCCAAATTACCTTGACCAACTTAGGACATGGCGTGTCAACAATAGATCTTAACTAAACTGTGGAATCTATTGTCGAACTTATAAAAATTAACACATTTTGAAAACGTTAAGTGACTAACAAAAACTTTATCAAAATAAAATCAATCAAAATTTCGGCAGATTTTTTCTTGAAAATCGAATAAAACACACCTGAAATTTTTATATACACTCCCATAATAATACGTTCAAACTCCAGCCACCATTTCAGAAATTCAACACAATCCGACACACATATTAGTAGATAGACATGTGGGTTTCAAATTACAAACCAATGGAAATCCCAAAATGGTATTAAGTCATTCAAAACATGCTAGCTACATCAGTTACAAAAGAAGCTTTGTAATTATGTACATACAAAATGGTATGCAAACTATCAGGTCTGGTGGCAGATATCGACTTCTGTAGGTTCATTAGAAACTCAGTCACTACCTGGTGGGAAAATTTAGAAAGAAAGAATGAGCTAATAGAGTCCAGTGAGTGGTAAGTTAATAAGAAAAATAACCTCTTGACAAAAACCTTTTATATTAAAAATGAATCCAAAGTCCAATAAAACTTTATATACTAAGCAAAGTCTAAATACACAAGATAAGTAAAACATCAGAGAGATCTGTGGTAATAACTTTCTTTAAAAAAAAATTAATACATGTAACAATAGGCCAAAAAAACTTGTCACCAAATATGTACCCAAATATCTATCATACGGGCATAAAGTAATCTCAATACGCACAGCAGAGTAATCTCGGTCATACTATGCATCGAGTAATCTCTAGATGCATAGCAGGGCAAGTCTCTGTCAAACTATGTACCGAGTAATCTCCAAGTACATAGCAGAGCAAAACTCTGTCTTACGTGCACGCAGAACAAATCTCTCTCTCTAGAAGACTATGGAAACACATTCACATAGCATACGAGTAATCACCATGGATACAAGGATCTAAGAGTTTAAAAATCACTTTTAACACAAAACTCTTAGGGGGCGTTTGAGGCAAGGAGTTGCAAGGAGTAGGAGTTGCAGGAAATAGGAGTTAGGAAGTCTAGGGAGTTAGGAAGTCTATGTTTGGGGTGCAAAGTTGTTTAGTCTGGAATTCTAAAGTTTGTGTTTGGGGCAAGGAGTTACAGGGAGTAGGAGTTCTGAAGTCTGTGTTTGAGGTGTAGATTTTTTATACCTGGAGTTCTGAAGTCTGAGTTGATTTTAGCTTCGTTCTATACAGTTTTTTCATACAATTTGTAAAAATTTCATTATTAAGAATTTCTTCCCATGAATTATAAGATTGAGATTTTTTGATTTTACTAATTTATGTATATTTTGCAAATTTCTTTAAAGAAAAAAAAAGAATCTTGAATAAAATACCCCCACATTCTTTTTTCAATATCTTTGACATTAATTATTGATTTTCCTTTGATAGTTTTCAAATAAAAGAAAGTCTTACAATATATTTTTAAATATTACATGTGATTTGGAAAGATATCAATCCATTAATTTAATGGGATTCAAATAAACTTCAAGATTTTTGTGTTTTTATTCTCTCATTTCTAGAAATAATATAGAGTTGTTCCTGTCAATCCTAAAGTTGAAATCGAAATTATATTATTTTATGAATACTTAACAATTTTATTAAAGCCTTGTTTTCGTCAATTAGCCAAATTTTAATTTAAGATTTGTTTTTCAAGCTTAGTACAATAATTTTTTTTTGTATAATTTAATATTTTATTTTTCTAACTAATAAATGTAAGATTATCTAAAGTTTGATTAATTTGAAAATAATATTCTTTGAAGTTTTAAAATAACTAAGTTAAGAATAAAATATTATGCTATTTTAAAATAATTAAGTTCAAAATGAATATATATTTTTTAACACCATTTAAAATGAATATCATATATAGTTTTTGTTCAGATTACTATATTTATGTTATTTACTGTAATTATTTTATTTTATTAAGTTTATCTTTTAACTTTGAATGTGATTGAAAATCATTTTTTATTTAATATGTTAACCTTTTCAAATACTAATTTCTTAAATAGTAATACGGGTTAGTTTAAAACATATTTTTCTTATCTTCAAATCATAAAATTATATATATATTTTTAGCTATTGATAAAAGAAGAAGCTAAAAAAAGATAAGATTGTTATTTGCCATAAGTAATTTTTGTTTAAACTTAAAAAAAAAAAAATGTAGATGACATGTAGAGGAAGTGAGATAGGGAGATTTCTATCAATTAAAAAAATTGTTATGTAGTACTCTAATTTATATAAGAATTTTAATTTAAAAGGGCAACAATGGCCAATTTCATGGTTATAACAAAAAATAGTGAATGCCCAATAAGGGCCCAGTTCATTATTCAAACAAAAAAGTCAAACATGTGTAGTTGTTATAACAAAAAACAGTGAATGGCCAAGAATGGCCATGATCATGGTTACAACATAAGAGGCATACATGTGTAGTTGTTACGGAAGATATGAGTCATTACTTACAAACAAAAAAAATACCGATATATGGGTCCAAGAGCACAAACTGAGTTGAAGCAAGATGGGTCATTCCCTCCTTCCAAGAAGGTACTTGCAATAAGCCAATTTGTCATCCATCGGGACTGACAAAAAGCTGGCAGTCTTAAGTACATCCGTAAATAAGATGTCTATCAATGTGATTCTGTCTTGTTTGGCCAATGGCGGTGTCAATTTGGAAAGGATTTCTGAGACTTGTTTGCGTCAATTATCCTCAAGAGCATAGTTCAATACAGGCCTGGATGCAATACTCTCCAACTGGGTATTTTGCACATCCATCGCCATACGTACAACTTCTAGCATGTCAAAGTGGTAGGACGTACGTTTCCTCTTGCTTCCATGTGACGTCGTGGATGATCTTTGAAGCCTTCTGGTCGGTGTCCCTGGATTCTCTTCCTCGTTCAAATTGCTCGCTCCATCGAACAAAGGGGGTTGTGGTACATAAGGTTCTTGGGATACTTCCATCTTCTCATCTGCCCCCAATGGCTCGGCATCATTCGATACCATGTCACTAGGGGTCTCTGCACCAGCCTCTGTCGTGCGATCTTTCCCAAAGATGAATGTCAACTCATCAAAGTGGGGGAATGGCTTATTCTGGAGTCCTTTCGTAGCAGGATGACCCTACATGTCAAAAAAAAAATATTTTTATGTACTTCATAGTGTAACTAATATGTATGCTATAAGTTTGTAATCTTACCCTGACCCATGCGTCGAACACATCCTTCTCAGCCTCCACGCATTTAAACTCATCATTCCACCCAAATCCACTACACCTGGTACCTAGCATCTTAGATATGGTTATGTACTGCTTCTTCAGGCTTTTCACCCTACAGTCTATCGTGGTTGTTGCTTCAATTATACAATTTGGTATTTTTTATCCCTCAGCAGTCACAACAAATGCGATACGTATCTAGGTTTGAACGTTCCATCGTCTTATCTCCAGCACCCTATTGGACCATTGCGACAAGGCATTCCACCAACCTGACATCCTCGAATTTGGTCCATGAGTGCTTCTTCATTCTCTCCACACCTACCATTGTCCTACATGCATATGTATATATCACCACATGTTTAACTTTCTTGGGTTATATCTGAATAAAGTATGTACCATAGTAAGTGGAATAATGCATAAATGTAGTTGATGAGCAAAAAGTTCTAATGCAAATGTTCACATTCAACGTAAGTACATCAGTAACTTAAAAAGATATTATGAAAGATCGAATTAAGTTCTTATAAGCATAATAATTAACATCCTCCATAATCACCATTGTGTCCATTCAGTGAACATTCGTTCAGCCATTTCATCCCGCTGTGGGATCCATGCTGTAGAACTTTCAATGAAACTTATATGATCTCCACTGAAGGAAATTGAAGGTGAGTCTTCCTTTTTCCATTCTTCCAACCCTATACTCGAACCCATCTCTCTACTGATAAGGTTGTGGATAAGGCAGCATGCCGTTATGGTTCGACATTAGGTTTGGACAGGGTAAAGGATTTTCCCTGCAGAATGGCCCATCTCTCTTTCAACACACCGAAGGTCCTCTCGATTACGCTCCTTGCAGATGAATGCTTCATGTTAAATAATTCCCTTAGATTAGTAGGCGCATTTGCTGCCCCATGCCATTCAGAGATATGGTATCGCTCCTCTCTATATGGTACCAAAAATCCTTCTGCATTTGGGTACCCAACATCACAGAGATAATAATATCTTGTTCATTGTGAACAATTTAACACATGACCCAATGAGTTATGCACATAACAGATTAACATGTATTAAAGTACATGGTTTGGTTTATTATCCTTGGGAACCTTCAAGCCATTAGGTATTGATATTGCATCTCGAAGAACTGGAGAATCAGCTGTAGACCTTTCCCATCCTAGCATTACGAAGATGGATTCTCCACTCAGAGAGCAAACATCAAGCACGTTGGTCGCGATCTCACCTTTACGCGTTCTATATCTCGGTCGATCAGCGACACTGACATTCACCTTGATGTACGTGTCATCCAATGCACCCAAACAATTCTGTATTGCAAAGGCATACATTACGGGAGTTACGTACATCATTCTAAATCCCATATAATGAAAGGACAAACTGAATTATGTGTACCTCAAACCACTTCCACTTCCCATCAATACAAGAGTTCGTGATTGGCTCTGGTTTTGCTAGTAGAATCTCATGTAGTCGCAATACTACGCTAAGTACAAAGTTAAAGTGTCTAGACATCATCTCACTAGACCTTGCAAAGTGTCTACTAATCATTAGATTCTTAACATCATGCGCTAGAATGTGCAAGAACATGGCGACCACCTCCTCCACATCTACATATTCGGTCGCCTCTAACCCTCTTGTTGTTCTCAACATACTACACAGGATGAAAAAATACTTTCTATCCATCCTCGTGCTCTCGATACAAAATAGGTCACTTTCATATATCAGATGAAAAAAATGTTAATTGCCTAATTTGATGTCTCAGGTATGGCGATTGGTGTTCTATCCTATGATGGTCGCTCAGTAATAGATCAAACAGTAGCAATGTTTGACGTTGGGTGGCCGTAATTACTGTCAATATCGTAATTAGTTTGTGGTTTTCCATAGTAGGATGAACGCACAGTTATTTGCTCCTGATACACAAAAGTTTTCATTAACGCTTTATTTCATCCATGATTATATATCGAATGTGTATGACTTATAGACTGCTATAAATCCTCCCATAATATACATTGTGATCATCCTCCCAGTGTATCCTATTAATAGTTGCATGATACTACTATATACTTCTACTTGACCGCTATTTATTAAAGGTATGGTATGATGAACTTGTGTTGACTTAAACGTATCTGACTGGCCAATTGGCACCACTACATATTGCCTAAATGCACGCTCTGCTTCAACAAAGGTTGCATATACTTGTGAACTGCTCCTCTAAATTCGTTCACTTCTTTGTGGCATTCAACCAACGATGTGTAAATTTCTAGGTTACGACCAACGAATACAACATAGAATTTTGAATTCCCCATAACCCTAAATTCAAAATTGAACCAGTTGAATGCTTATACATTACCTATAGCAATATGAAAATTGAATGATGACTATTAAGTCCATTTAGGGGTTAATAGTTGGGGATTTTTAGGGTTTAGGGTTTAGGGCTTTTTAGTTTAGTAGGGGTTATAGTTTTTTAGGGGTTAAGGTTTTTGCTTTATAGGGGTTAGGAGTTATGGTTTTTAGGGATTAAGATTTTTTAGGGGTTAGAGTTTTTTTAGGGTTTAAGGTTTAGGGTTTTTTAGTGGTTATGGTTTTAGGGGTTAGGAGTTATGATTTTTAGGGATTAGGGTTTTTTAGGGGTTAGAGTTTTTTTAGGGTTTAGGGTTTTTTAGTGGTTACGGTTTTAGGGGTTAAAGTTTTTGTTTTTTAGGGGTTAAAGTTTTTGTTTTTAGGGTTTTTTAGGGGTTATGATTTTAGGATTTTTAGGGATTAGGGTTTTTTAGAAGTTAAGGGCTTTATTTTTTATCGGGTAGGGTTCTTTCGATTTTAGGATGTAAGATTTTTTTAGGGGGTGAAGAATTGAAAAAAAAAATAGTGACATTAGTTAACCAAAAATAATGACTTTATTAAAAATAAGAACAAAACTACTTTTTATATAGTTCAAACATTTCAATTATATAAATAAAAAAAACTACTCTATTTCCCTTATTAGCGCGTAATATGCCAATTCAACTAAGTTTGTGTTAAAGTACAAAACAAGAGCCTTTGAACCTTTATTTTTTTTTTTCTTTTTTGGGATATTTTAATAAACAATGACTTTGTTTACAATAGACTTTTCCTTGTTTACAAAATAACGACTTTCCTTTTTTTTTTTTACCATAAATATCCAACTAGAATAAAAATACATGAAACTTGATGGAAATCAATTTTGTTTACAAAACAGTGACTTTCTTTATCAAGAATTTTCTTCTTTACAAAAAGCTATTTTCATTTGTGCCCTTATTTTAAATTTCATTTGAACATTGCTTTTTTCCCCTTTGAATTCAACCAAAATATGTCCAAAATTTATGAACTAATACTTTTTCCGCCCATCAAACACTTCAAAAAGTATGCTATTTTTTTTTTTGTAAGTTCTCTAAACCCACAATTATTCTTCCAAGTAAAAACTTGTCTAATTTTCTTAACATTTTTTTCAAATAAATGGATTACTTGTTTGACTTTTTAACAAATTCTTTGGCTTTATATGTGTCAACTAATCCTTTCTAAAATAAATTGAATTACATTAACTTAGTAAGGATGTTGACGTTACAAAGTACCATTAGAGAAAAGAAATCTAACATTCCATTAATATAAAACGTGTCAACTCACATGTGTTCTATAATAGCATACGTTAAGATTAATGAAGTAAAAAGAACCAAAATAAACAGTGCTCAAATTGTGAATAGTTTACATAACGAAGAAGAATGTCTAAAAAAAAGTGTTCAAAGTCCAATATGATATACATAGTAAAGGAAAATATTTCGAACCTTGCACTAAGGTATACGCCCTAGAGGGTAACACCCTACAAATAGTAAAAACTAAAAGTATATTAGTATACCAATGTGAACTTAAAGCAAAAAGAAATGTAACAAAGGAAGGAACGGGCACCTGTCTACAAGATTCAGGTAAAAGATGGCAAAGACGTGGCTGGAAACCAACAATGGGAACACTGTATATCATATGAAGAATAAAAGTGGATAAGTCAACAAAAAACAACATTATCATAACATATGTATAAGAGAGAGAAATAAGGAAGAGGTCGGACTCACGATTGATGAGATGTGATAAGGCTTTGGAGTTGTGCTCAAAGGATTTGGAACTGTAGAATTGTGTATATAGAGAGGGAGTCGCATTCAATAAACCAACCAAAGACTCTTAATGGAGTAGTTAGGTGCACTTATTGTAATAAGTGCACCTACCAATGTTTAATAAATAGCAGGTGTATATCAAACAAGTGCATTTAAGGAATAAGAAATGGCCTTAGGAACAACACCCAAATACATAAAATATATATATATATATATATATATATATATATATATATATATATATATATATATATAATATAAATATCATTAAATACCACACCAATCCAAAAGAGAGCATAGTTGTGAAAGTACATCCATAATTAAAGGGGTATTGGTAGATATTAGTGTACAATTAAATATTAAACAGGGCATTCAAAGCAGAAGTTGTGGCCTCAGGGACAACACATTAGGGAAAATATAATATGAACATATCAAAATAGAATATACAAATAAAAATTCATATTAAAATCCACAAGAACAGAATGACATGTTAAAGTAAAAACAATATATGCATGTTTTATCCATTGTAAATAATTTCTAACATCAAAATTCATCCATCAAAATCAAAAGTCATAATCGAAATTTATCGAACAGAAAATGCCAAATGAGAATCAAAATTCATTACGCACAAACATAAAGGAGACTATATTAAAAATTGGCCTCAAAGACAGTTTTCATCCATTAGAATAAAATTCCAAAGGAGTTGAAATTATCTATAAATCATGGTATGAAATTTGAACCAAACCAACGGAGGAAAACACGGTGAAGAAAATATAGGAGTTAAGTGTAAAAATAGAGAAGAAGAATCAAAAGTAACAAATCTCTTGCGCACGTAAACGATGAAACAGAGAAGAAGAATGAAATTAACAAATCTTGTGCATGTAACGATGAACAAATTAACAAAAAATAACATGCAGTAGAACATAGATCAAAAAAAATAAACGAATTAATAGAAACAACCCCAAAACAAACGGACAGATCAGAAGACATGTAAAAAATAAAGGGTGATCATCATCAGCTTGGAGTATGAGAGATCAAACCTGTTGGAGAACCCTTCACCCTCGCCCCACCAAGCTCCAATACGTCAAAACCCCCTACCAAGCCTACCTACCAACCCTAAAGAGGAGGTTGTTGTGGATAAAAGGGTAACAAATATGGCGACAAGGGTTGTTTGGGTTGAAGCGGCAAGGGGTTTCGGTTAGGGTTCTGATCTAAAACAAAAAAGAATGTCAACAACTAGCGTTTGATGTTCGAATGTGGGAAAAGGGAACATGCAGGGGTACATAATCAGATGGAAGTAAGTTTAGAGTGTTTAGATGTACCGTGTGTCACAGATTCAGTCTTTTGGGGTTGGGGTTTTGGATTCTGAAATAGAAAAAAAATGCTAATGGAAGACAAATCGAAAACAAAGTTCGGTGACCCACGACGGTTGTCAACCTAAATAAAAGAACAATCGAAGAAGAGGAGGAGAAGATGAACGGAGGAGAGTTGAAGAAGATGAAAGAAGGTAGGTGAGACGAACCTAAGAGAGAGAAGAGAGAGCATCGTGAAGAGAGAAGCACGTAAGTCGAAGAGGTGTACGTGAGATTGGTTGGATAGCGTGCGGACTTCAATAGTAAAAACTGTTGAAGTCCGTGTTTTGTTAAACAAAATTTGGTGGGTTGTTCATACCCGTGGGCCAAACGCCCCTTTAATGTTCAACTCTTTCTGAATTGCAAGTTTGGTAACCAAGGTTATAAAAATGTTGGGAGTGTTTTTGGAAAAAGAAAATAATTGGAAAACTAATAAGTATGAAAAAGAGAATTCAAGTTGCTCATGCCCCTTTGGAAAGAAATGTCACCAAAATGCAATTACAATCGTAGCTATCACAAGAAATCTAAGTAAACCGAATTCGACTCCTATTCAATTTTGCTTCAAAATCTTTAGGAGGTTAAGTGATTAAACCTATATTTCTATGGCTAATCTAACTTAGATAATTTCGTGCACAATTCTAGTGGTTTTTGAGTCTCGCCCTATGTCTAGGGTCGATACTTCAAAACTTATTTCTAAGTATTTTTCCTTCATTGCTTTTGTGACATCTGCTTGCTATTAACCCTTTCGGTATTAAGTTTGAGCTTGACAAGCAATCACTAGTTGGCCGGCTAGGTTTACTCATGTTATTTCAACAAAAACATACAAAGTCTCAAGTGATAACTAGTTTGATTATACTTTTAAGCTTTACATCTTTCCTCTAGGGCATTCACTAACTTGAATCCCTAAGGAGAAATTAGCTCATTATGGAAGAAATGAAAAATAACAATTTAAGTGCTATAAAACTCATAATTAAATTGCCAAAATAAAGGGATGAAAATTTCAAAATATAAAGGCAACCTAAAATGAAATTTTATTAAGAAAATACTCGAAGAAAAATAACTCGAAGAACTGACAAATAGATTCAATGAAAATTGCAAACAAAATAGTAGCAACACTTATGAAAAATTCAAAATATTATGGAAATAAAGCTCACAAGAACAATTGTCTTTGCAGTGTATAAAATGGGAATAAATAAACCTAAACTAAAGAACTTACAAGAAGGAAATAAACAAAAAAACAGCAACTAAAAAAAACATGGACAAAACATAAGAACGAGTGATTGTATTCCTCGCTTTGATCGAACCAAAGGCACCTTCACAGGCAATTACCTCTTCACCTCCTCTAACTTTCGTTGAGGAGGCATCAATCTCAGAAATTTTAGAGCAAAATACAAGAATAAGACATTGGAAAATGACAGAAAATCATGAACTAAGCTGCTATGGACAAGCAGAAAAACCCAGCCATCTTTTTGCTTTGTTCTTCTTGTTTTTATAGGCATCGAGGGTTAGGATTTCCATTTTTGCTCTTCTACAACCTTGGATCAATGTTTGGGCATGAGTTCGGGCTGAAAAATCTCCTAAATATCTTAAAAATCTTCATGAATCTCGTGATTTCCATCAATCTCACGTTTTCCATATTTTCAAGAAAATGCAATTACATTTCAATTTCATTTCAATTGCATTATTTTTCAGATCTACCAAAATTTTTAGCTTGCTCATCATACAACAAAGCACACAAAAATGACAAGAACAACCTAGTTTAAGGTCAAATAATCCTCATAAATGAGAATTATCATGACGACATATTAGATTATTCCAAGTCAGATGAGGAGCATGAAGTCCACTTGAGAAGTAGTATTGTCGACTTTGAGGGCAAACAAGTTGTACGCCAAGTTCTCCAAGTGTGAGTTTTGGCTCGAGTAGGTGTCCTTCCTAGAGCACGTGGTGTCTAATGTTGGAATTTCTATGGACCCAGCAAAGGTCGAGGAGATTACTACTTGGTCTTGTCCAACTTCGATCACTGAGGTGCAGAGTTTCTTGGGCTTAGTAAGATACTATAGATTCTTTGTCCAGGATTTTTCCAAGATTGCTTCACTATTGACTTAGTTGACCCAAAAAGGGAGTGCTTTTGTTTGGAACAGTAATGTGAGACGAGCTTCCAAGAGCTTAAGCGGAGGTTGGTTTAAGCTCTTATCTTGACCTTACCTGATGGGATAGGCAATTTTGTGGTGTACAGTGATGCATCTAAGAAAGGTATGGGTTATGTGCTGATGTAGCAAGCAAAGGTGATTGCTTATGCTTCCCGACAGTTGAAGGACTATGAGCGTAACTATCCAACCGATGACTTGGAGTTGGCAACAGTGGTCTTTGCCTTGAAAATCTGGAGGCATTACCTGTATGGAGAGAAGATCTAGATCTTCACAGACCATAAAAGCCTCAAGTACTTCTTCACTCAGAATGAGTTGAATATGAGGCAGCGCATGTGGTTGGAGTTGGTAAAGGACTATGATGTGGAAATCCTATACCATCCAAACAAGGAGAATGTTGTTACCGATGCCTTAAGTAGAAAGATAACTCATACCTCGACGTTGCTTACCGGCCAATCTCACTTGCAAACTGACATGGAATGTGCATGGATAGTAGTGATGATGGGAGAAGTCAATGCTCAGTTGGCTCGATTGACTATTCAACTGATTTAAGGCAACATGTTATAGATTCCCAACAAAGGGATACTGGTATGGAGGATGCCTTATGCCAAGCAGAGATAGGGAAAGAGACTGAGTTCTCGATGGCTGTAGACGGAGGCCTTATGTTCAGAGGGCAGTTGTGTGTGCCTAAGGATATTGAGCTTAAGAGTGAAATTCTGTATGAGACTCATAATTCCCATTTTTCAATGCATCCAGGCGTACCAAGATGTTGTAATGCTTGAAATTTTGTATACCTTTTTGTTTAAAAAATAAAAAGAGACAGAATGGGAGACAACCCTCATATTTTTCTCCCCTATTTTGGCCAAAAACCCCATAGTGGGTTTTGTTTTATTTTATTTATTATTTTTTTAATTCTACCATTCCCTCAAACACTCACCAATTTTCCCCACTCACTCATCTTTCTCTCTCATTCCCACCCGAAACATACACACACACACTCTCTCTCACCCCTTCACCGAATTGCATACCCATGCCCACCTTCAGCCTTCATCTTCTCTCACCAGCAGCAGAGCTACAGCCACTTGTCGGATCATGCCACACAACTGCTCGCCGTCGCATCGAATAGTGTCGAACCTCACGCAGTTGTAGCCGCATGATTGAAATTTACTCTACATGGCTAGATCAGTCCACTGATGTCCAACCCACAAATCCTTCCATTATCATGAGCTGCTTAGGCTCGACTGAACCCACGTTAGTCATTGAAAAAAACCTCACATCGGGGGTCTGATCTGCATAGGTGCAACCACACGTGCATGCTGCTGTTATCCTCGCCAGAATAGTGTCGTCACCATGCACCGCTGCTACAAATTACTAGGCCACACGCCGCTCTCCCTCTAGTTGATACAGACAGCAAGTGGGGGGGAAAGTTTTGAGATTTCTTTCCGGCATCATTTGGTTGGGTAAATTTTCACCATCATTTTTAGACAAATTTATGGTTTTATGAGATTGATTTATTTATTGGTGACCATTTAAAATTAACTCAAAGCGTTTTGGATTCGAGTGTAGGAAACCTATCATGCGTGGATGTCGGATCGTCAATTTTTGAATCAAACCGACATCAAACCAGCAATGTCTCGTTTGGGTTTGGTAATATTTTACCACCTTTTTTTAAAACAAACAAATTTATAGAGTTATAAGGGCTAATTTGGATAGTAAATGGCCTTTTAAAATGACTTTAAACTATCGAACTATTTTTACTGGACACCCATTGCAATTGGAGACCACTTTGAACATTTTGGAGACACTTTAAATCACTAAAATGAACTGTAAGATTAAAGTTTGGTAAATTTCTGATAAGGTGTTAAAATTCTGAATTGTAAGATTAGACTAAACATAAATTGGTAATTGGAGGCATGTTAGGCCCCTCTATGAAAATTTAGGAATTGTTCTTAAATTCGTTGGAATTAAATTGAAGGTTAAATAAAAGGCCAAAGTTTGGTGTTGGGCAATTTGTCACAAATTTGAAGGAACTAAATTATTGTCCAAAAATTCGAGAATGTGAGATTTTCACCACCTTATAAATCACTTCAGAAATTAATATTTAATTTCAGTAAATCTTAATTAAAGTTCTTAGTTAAAATTATCATTTTTTAACTTTCAGCCAAGCTTTAAGCTAATTTATGGCTGTTGTATTATTACTAAGGACTCTTGTTTATTTTTCAGAAAGAGACCTTCAGTACTTGGAATAATAGTAATTTATTCTTACTTGAAGGTAAGTAGTTGTTTGGACTGAGCTCCTTTTAAGTTATTAATTAATTTTGGATCATGTTAGAAATATGTGAATTGTGCTAATCATGCATGAGTTGAAATTATTGAATTGTGGTGATTGGTTGGCTCTAAAAATTATCTTAATTTAGAAATTCGCCTGAGAGTGAGGCATGTGGTTTAGGGGCTCAAAGATGTGAGCTAAGGGTGATTGGTATGTTAAATTTATTTTCTAATTAATATTGTGCCTTAAATTCATGGTTTATGATTATGAATTGGTTGGTTCAATTTGTTGTGATTGAGAAATTAATCCTGAGCCCCAAATTACTATGACTTATGAGGATGTGAAAATGTGGTTGTAAGGTCTTAAGAACCTTGATAGACTTAAGGAACAACTTAGGACCCTTAGACTAGTGACATCTACTATCCCACCTGGAGCATGCTTGCCTAGGATGATTATGAGAGACTAGATAGTGGGTCGTGTACCCTAATGTGTGATGGCATGGAGGGGGTGACCTCCATTGCAGAAACTAGCTAGCGAGTTGTGTACCCTAATGTGTGATGGTATTGAGGGTGTGTCTTCCATTGCATAGACTAACTAGCAGGCCGTGTACCCTGATGTGTGATGGTATGGAGGGTATGTCCTCCTTTGCAGGTACTATCCAATGTGGCTTGACGATTGCGAACCTTCTTGCTGTATGCTAGTTATGGGGGGGAAGCCCCGTGGTTAGGAGGCATTGCTTTAGGGTATGGCAATGAGGCAATACCGTAGGTGGGGGTAGGCTAGGTGGTCACTTAGTCCAAAGAGTGTAGAACTTGATTAAAATTAGAAGCATGAATGGTTTGTGGGAAGTTGACTAGTTGATGTCTTGGACTGTGAGCCTTGGATCTTAAGTGGGCTACTTACTGAGTATATTTATACTCATTCGATGCTACTTCATATTCCTTTTCAGGTGGCCAGTAGACTTTGAAGGCATGTAGCACGAGGCATTGGCTTGGTTAGGCTATGGAGGTTGTGTCCCTATTCCTTATGATCGTAGAACTGTTCTGCTTTTAAACTCCTTGTTTCGTTTTAAAGTCTATTATGTTTTTCTTGTTTTATGGGTTGTAGTACTTTGATATTATATCGAAACGTTTAGAAATGTTTGCTTAAGGTATTTTTGTTGAAACAAGATCCTGAAATAAAACATGTTTCCTATTCTTGTTTGAAATTTGTTTTAAAAGCGTTATTTTCCTTAGATAAAATCGTGTTGAGTGAACTTTAAGGAGCGATTTGGGTCGGGTCATTACAGATATGTACCCTCTTATGTATATTGTTTATCTTTTTAGGGAGAGGCATTGTGTTTGAAGTAATTTTTTTTTCAGAATCGCTTATATATTTTGCATTTTTTTTTTTTTTTTTTGCTTTATTAGAATAAGTGTTATTTGAAAACTTTCATTTATATTTATTCCCTCTAATTTATTTATAGCTAAATGTCTCTTTGTCCCTTATTAAGGGGGAGTGTTAAATTTCTTTCAAAATGGGGAGAAGTTTGTGAGGTTTGCAAAAAAATGGAGAAATTATTTGAAATTGACAAAATTGTGGTTCTATTTATTTTTCTTATTATTCCTTTTTGATTGATTCCAAAAGGAAAAGAGATAATAAGAAAAATGAAAGCATACAATTTTTATGTTTGTGTATTGATCATGCATCAAGCTAATATCTTACATCACACACAACTTTGAATTTCATTTTTCTGTAGTAGTTTGTCATCATAAAAAAAGAGGAGATTGTTGGCTTTTTGGCCCTTAATCTCATATTAATTAATTAATATCAACCCACTTGTTTTGAGACCAATCGCTGGTGACCCTCCACAATTCAATCTGCAATGCCGGCGACCTGCTGAAAACAAACCCACGACGTGGTTCACGCTTCTAGAGAAGACCCATGCTTTTTCCTCCCTTTTCGATAAGGTTTGTCCCTTATCCATGCCTTAGTTTTGAATTACCCATACCTTAAACACCTTTGATTTATAATTTTAGCTTGTTTGGACTCCAAACAGCCCACATTTGAAGTCGTTTACTGCAAAAAACGGGATTTCCAACAGACCCACGTGAATTC
This sequence comes from Trichosanthes truncata, assembly GCA_033996785.1. Lineage (NCBI taxonomy): Eukaryota > Viridiplantae > Streptophyta > Magnoliopsida > Cucurbitales > Cucurbitaceae > Trichosanthes > Trichosanthes truncata. Next base: position 5,844,973 of record JAWPNB010000004.1, read on the forward strand.
CTTCTTGTTTGACGAGGTTTGACACTTACTCATGCCTAATCAACTTTCGATTTCAATTACCCACCCCTTAAATGACATTTATTTGTAGTTTGGAACTCGTCGCTCATCGCCTAGACTGAGTTTGAGACCTTTTGGTATTGAAAATTAGTTTTCCAGCAAGCGTTCTGGTCTCTTTGAGGTTGTTCGATAAGTTTTGCCATGTTTTAGACCTTTCGCAAACCCATTTAAGCATTGCAGCATTAGTTCTAACATGTATGAACCTTTAGTTTTCTGTTTAGAATCGATTCAAACTCCATCGAACAGTTTTCAACCAGCTTTCAAGACTGTTTGGCAAAGTTCGGTGAGTTCTAGCGTGTTCTGCCCCTTTTTCAAATCAATTAAAGTGTCTTAAAGAGTGTTAGTTTAGTTTCTAACCGTTGGGTAACTTTGATGTGTAGTTTTAAGCTCATTCGATCACCTTCGAACACCAACCAACAAGGCCTTTTGGCTGCGTTCAGTAGGTAATAGTGCGTTCTAGGCCCTTTCGAACTCCATTAAAAATACTTTAGATGGGTTTCTAATTTTGAATGCGTTTTGTTTTAGGATTCAAATTAATTTCGAATTGTTCGAACTCAGTTTTAAGTTGTTTGTTTGTTGTTTTCTAGCATGTTGTGTGTCTTAACTGTTTGTTTATGTATACCTTATTGAATTTTATTGTTCTTTGAGCTGAACATGTTTAGTATGTTGTGGTGAATTGGTGAACTATATCATGATGTAATATTCCCTTGTGATAAGCATGTTGACTTGTTGAGGTTATTGTAATCTTATTATGTGAACGCATGACGAGTTGTTAGCATTGAGTCCAAAAGCATGTCATGGGTGATTATATAGTTTTGGGCATGAGTACGGTCTAGAAGCATGATGCGTAGGATTCGTGTATTCTAGTGAGATTGAGTGATGTTCGTGAACCTTGTATGAGATAAAGGAAAGTAGGGTGAATACTAGTGCGCCTCGGGAAAAAATGGTCGAGGGGTAGTACGTCACCATTGAATCCAAAGAAACATCGAGGCCTTGGGTAAAAATGGTCAAGGGTCGATGTGGTTAAGTCATCGTTGCACCTTGGGTAAAAATGGTCAAGGGGCAATGCATAGTTCGTAGCCTTGGGTAAAAATGGTCAAGGGTCGAACATTGAGCACTGTAGAGAAGAGGCCTTGGGTAAAATTGGTCAAGGGTCAACGTGTCTCAAAGGAATTAGTCTTAGGTAGCTTGTGAGGGCTAAACAGGAGTGGGTTGAGTGACTCAGTTGAGTTTTGAGTGAGTTTGGGCAATTTGGGCAGTGGTTCCATATGCATGAGTCTAGCATGATACATGTGTGAATACGATTCATAGATTAAGCATGATGTATGTGATGCTTGTATGAGATGTATGTCTAGCTCGTTGTGGAAATCATGATATTTGTAAGCATGTTGTTTTACCTTGCATGTTGCATGGTGACTCTTCAGGTGTGAGCTACTTATCAATACGTGTTATGTACTGACTCATCACCAATTTTTGCAGTTGAAGACGAATACTATAACCCTGGTGATGCTGAAAATGAGGCATGAGAGGAGAAAGACCATAGTTGGATACTTATTCATCTAGTAGTTGTCTCGTTGAGTTTAGTGTATTTGATTTATATTTACAGTGATCCTGAGCTTATGGTTTTAGTACTTGTGGTTTCTTTTCTCTTTTGAGTAGACTTATAAACTTATTGGATAGTTTGATTTATAAGTTGGTGAGGCTTGTTTTATGAGGCTTGAGCATTACTGGTAGGTTATGTTTATTTTACTTTCGAGTTGGAGCTTGTAATAGATTCGTTAGGTTGCTTTGTCTTTTAAAGATTGAATTGTTTGAAGAAGATTGAGGAAGTTTAGTTTTGTTTTGCTTGGGTTGTCTACTAATTATGAACCTTTAGTGGTTATGAGGTTGGAGTTTGGATGGCTATCTGGTTATTTGGCTATAGAAGTGTGATCTTTTGTCTAACAGGTACTATAGAAAAATTTTGGGTAACTTGTAGTTACGACGTTTGCTGCCGAAATTTTTGCAGCATAATGGTTGAAGGATTAGTAATGTCCCATAGAATAGGCTAAGTTTTTGGGTTGTTACATGAACTATATGAAGATAACTTGAATCTTCCTTCCTCAAGTCAAAATGAAGAGGAACCTTCAAATTTTCTTACAAATATAAATTATGAGATTACTAATTCAATATATGAAGTATGGTCTACTTTAGAAGAAGAAGCAAGATGTGTAGAAATGGAATCACATATAATAAGTAATGTTTGTTATTTAAAAGTAAAGAAGATCTACAACTTGCCATAAAAAATATTATGTTAAACAACACTATCAGATTACCATGATGGAATCAAATCGAGATATCTGTTATGTGAAATGCAAACAATGGAATAAGGGTTACAGGTGGAGGCTTCGTGCATGTCGACGTAAAACCCATGGAATGTTCAAAATTACAAAACTTGAAGGGGAAGATTCATGTTTGTACCCAGAACTCACACAGGATCATTCACAACTTGACTCAGATTTAATGTGTAATGAAGTTCATAATCTTGTTCGATGTGATCCTTATGTAAAAATATCGATATTGCAAGAAACTATTAAAAAGCACTTTGGGTATTGTGTGAACTACATACATGTATGGAAAGCTAAGCTAAAAGCTATAATTAGAGTTTTTGGTGATTGGGAGAAATCATATGAAGAACTTCCATATTGGTTGAATGCTCTTGTACACTACAATGTAGGAACCCAAACTCAACGGATTTGATTCCAACTGACGTACAAGGTCATCATATTTTTGGTTGAGTTTTTTGGTCATTTGCTCTATGCCTCCATGAAGAGGTCGACCGAGGGTTCAAATGGACAGGCTTGAGGACGAAGCAAGCATTTTAGAGGGAGTTGATCCACCTACCCCAAAGGAAGTTGATGCACCTGCCTCGGAGGAAGTGAATCCACATGTTCCTCCTACAGCCCCACATGTACTCCTCACGGTGGAGGCCCTCCAAACTCTATTCGACAACATGACCCCAATGGAATGATAGGCAGCCTCGCAACCAAAACTGGGCTCTGAGTCTGCAACCCAATTCATCATAGACTTTAAGGGATATGGGCCTCCGACCTTCGATGGAGGGTCAGAGGATGCCATATCAATGGAATGATGGGTCCCTAAACTGGAAGCAATTTTCGATTATCTTAATTGCGATGATCACCAGAAGGTTCGAGGCACAGTCTTTATGCTTCGAGATGAGGCGCGAGTATGGTGGAAGTCCATTGAGGCTTTCGAGGATCATGTGAATGAGCCCGTCACTTGGACGAGGTTCAAGGATCTCCTTTATGAGTACTATTTCCCTGACACCGTGAAGGACGACAAGGAAACTGAGTCCTCCACCTGACACAGGGAGCCAAGTCAGTAGTCCAATATGAGAGGAAGTTCACTGAGCTCTCACGCTTTTTCTCTAGACCTGGTCAGCACCCCAAAGCGAAAAATTAAGAGGTTCATCAAGGGGTTACAAGAGGAAATTCGAGGTGCAATGGCCTTAAAAGAACCTACCACTTTTGTCGCGGCACTCAGAGGCGCGTTGATTATGGACAAGAATGTGACGAAAAAAGTACAATCACCTCTTTGGGAAATTGGTTCCACAATCGGTTTCAAAAGGAAGTCCTCTCCTTCGACATCTAGCCAGCCTCAGGAAGTGCAGCGTCAGCAGACACAAGGTTAAGCTAATCTTCCTCCGCTATGCAACTCTTGCAAACGACCGCCATATCGATCAATGTTGGGGTGTTTAGAGGACTTGCTTCAAGTGTGGCAAGAATGGTCACTATGCAAAGGTGTACCCGACTAACATCGAAACTAACACTGATAAGTTGGCCCCAAAGGCCCTTCCAGCACCTAGGCTAGAAGGAAGGCAAAAAACGCGTGTTTTCATGATCACAAAGGAAAAAGTGGAGGATACTCATGCAATTCCCATAGGTACACTACTCTAACTCGGATATTATGTATAACGCCTTGTTATCCATCTTGTGCTTGGTAAATTCTTTACTTAGTAGCTATCTTGGTCCTTGGTGTTTTTGCTTTTATGTCGATACATTTGTGAAGGAGTTATTCTTTACTTCCTTAGCAATTGTTGTCAAGTGAACCTCGAGCTAATAGGTTACTACTTTAGTGCCCTTACCGTTTGGCCAAAGTTTCAAAGTTAGAAAGTACCAAGACCTTCAAGGAATCAAGAACTTTTACTTGGAAGAAGAGCTATAGATCCAAACCCTCTAGGAAAGAGTGTCTTGCTACAAAGAGGGTAGAACCAAGGCAAAGTGTCCCAAAGCTTTTAGCTAGCAACTTTCGAGGACAAAAGTTTTTAATGTGGGGAGTCTATAACGCCACACGTTATATAATTAGGCCATTTTAGAATATTTAGACTTAGTTATTCGTTACAGTTCTAATTTGGAAAATTAGAATTGTAAACTTAGTTCCATAAATTCAATAAATTAAGTTTCTCTAATTTTCGGAGAGAATAGTTTTTTTTTTTTAGTTAAATATTGGATTTCAAGGTATGAGAATTTAATTTTTATCTTATTCCCCAATTCAAAAGGAGCCCAAAACTTAAAGTAAGTAAATTTTATCTTAAATCTTTAGGTTCCTTATTTGGAGTTTTAAAATTGGAAATTTAGGGAAAATTAGATTCATTTTTGAAGTTTGGAACTTGAAAAATGGAAAGAAAATTAGAAACAAACAAAATAAGCCCTAAATTCCTTTCTCTTCCCTCTCCCTCTCCTTTTTGTTTAATCAACTAGCCACCCACGTTTCCTTCATCTTCTTCCTTCTCTTCTTCATCTTCTCCTTCTCCTCTCTCACGCAAGGAAGCCGAAACCCCCTCATCTCTTCTATTTTCCTCGTCTCCAAGCACAGTAGCTATTATTCTATTAATCAGTCTTATTTTCTCTCCCTCGTCGATAGCCTACGCGACGACACACCCAAGCACGAGCAGCGAATCGTGGACCACGCAACAACATCGTTTGGCAGATTTTGTGTTGATGCAGTATTATTCGATCTCAAAACAGAATACCCACTCAAATTTAGGCCTCAAAACAATGTACCCATGACTAATCGATCTTAGATTTGGATTACCCATGCTTTTAACATCTCTTATTTGCGATTTTAGCTTGTTTGGACTCCGAATAGTCCACATTTGAAGTTACTGTAAAAAATGGGATTTATAGCAGACTCACTCAAATTCTTTCTTGTTTGACAAGGTTTGTCTCTTATCCATGCCTAATCGACTTTAGTTTTGGATTACACATGCCTTAAACACATTTGTTTTGTAATTTTAGCTTGTTTGGACTCCAAACAGCCCACATTCGAAGTAGTTCACGGCTAAAAACGAGATTTCCAACAGAGTTTCAGTCTGTTTGGCACTGTTGGGTAAGTTTTAACATGTTTTGGACCTTTTGCAAATCCAATTAAGCATTGCAGCATTAGTTCTAATATGTATGAACCTTTAGTTTGCAGTTTAGAATCAATTCGAACTCCATCGATCAGTTTTCAACCCGCTTTCAAGACTGTTTAGCAAAGTTCGATGAGTTCTAGTGTGTTCTGCCACTTTCGCAAATCAATTAAAGTGTCGTAAAGAGTGTTAGTTTAGTTTCTAACCGTTGGATAGCCTTGATGTGTAGTTTCAAGCTCATTCGATCACCTCCGAACACAGACCTGCTAAGTGTTGAGGCCCTTTTGAGGCGTTCAGTAGGTAATAGTGCGTTCTAGACTCTTTCAAACTCCATTAAAAATAATTTAGATGGGTTTCTAACCTTGAATGCTTTTTGTTTTAGGGTTCAAATTAATTTCAAATTGTTCGAACTTAGTTTAAAGTCGTTTGAGGTAAGAACACCCTTTTTGAATGCTCTTTTGAGTTCGAATAGGGGTTCCCAATGGGGTTATAGTGTCTAACTCTTGCCGATAGTGTTTCGGAACCTTGTCGGCTGGCTTTAGGGGCGCTTTAATACATTTTGTAAGTAGAATTCTACCTGTGGGGTCTATTTGCTTGTGTGCTAGCATGTTGTTTGCCAAATTTCGTAATATTATGATTTATATGATTATTTCACTTGAACCTCCATATATTCTGAGATTTTGTTGTGCTTAGTTAATACTTGGGATGTTTGTGATGTTTAGTATGTTGTAATGACCTTTGGTGATGAGCATGTTGATTTGAAGAGATTTGTTTGATCTTGTGATATGTATGTATGATGAGTTGTTGGCTTGGGTTTCCAAAGCACGTTATGGATGAATCTATAGTTTTGGCATGGTTTAGGAAGCATGATGTATAATTCATACATTCTAATGAGTTTATAATGGTTGGATAACTTTGTGTATGAAAAAGGAAAGTTGGGTGAGTACCAGGTGCCTCGGGTAAAAATGGTCGGGGGTGGTATGTCACAAGAGGACTTAGGGTAGCATCAATGGCCTTGTTTTAAGATAGTTATAGTTGGTGCACTAAATCTAGAAAGGAAAGTATGTGAGATCCTTGAGAACATTGATGGCCTTTGATGAAAAAATAGTTGAGGCCGACGGAGAATGTTGGTGGCCCTAGATAGCATCAGTTGGGCCCGGCGGAGTGCGTCGATGGCCTTGGATGTAAATAGTTGGGGCCGGCAGAGAATGTCAATGGCCTTGAATAAAATCAATGAGGATCAACGTGTCTCGAAGGGGTCAATCTTAAAAAGCCTTGTGAGAACTAAATAATGGGCATTGACTGAGCTAGAGGTTTGAGATTAAGTGAGTTGACTTTACATGAGATGTTGATTCATGGGTCTAGCATGTTGTGATCGTTATTTACTTTCCATGTATGATGAACATGCCTAATGTCGTATTCGTTATGTATAGCATTATGTTTGCATTGTATGTTGGTTGGTGGCTCCTCAAGTGTGAGCTACTTTCCAGTACGTGTTATGTACTGACCCACCCACAGATTTTGTAGGTGATGATGATTATGACGAGCCTGGTGGTGTTGAGGAGGAGACTTGAGAAGAGAAAGACCATAGCTAGCTGCTTTTTATTAGTAGTTATCTTTGTTAAACTTGGTTTAATTGAATTACTTTTATAGTTGTGTTGTTAGTCTAATTTCTATTGTGACATCTAGTTTGTGGACTTGGTGTTGTTGCTTAATTCTTTTAGTTGAGTGTTCTTTTTATTGTAGTTGATTGCATGTGAAAGCAATTTCGTTACCATTAGTGAGTTGATTTGGGTTTTGAGTTTTGTCTCATGTGGACAATTGGTAATAGGCCTTTGCTAGGATACTTTACCTTTATGGAATAAGTTTGCATGAAGTTAATAAAGTAGTCGTGTTCTTTACATAGTTAGCTTGGCTTGTCTAGGATGTGTTTATCTTGACTTTGGGAAAGGGAGGGATAAACTGAATGCATGGCATAACATTAGTTCTGATTAGAAGCATGCTCTAAGGTAATTTGGGACACTAGGGATAGTAACTCACTTAATGTTTGCAGTTAAGGGCTTAATTTTAGAGGTTAATGGGAGTTAACCACTGATTCTTTGAGAATTTTGGAAAGAATCTGCGAATTAGCTACATTGAGTGTTGAGGCATGATCTATGCTATAGCATTTAGTTTGATAAAGCAAATTTTACCCTAATCCTGATCCTTTTTCACAGAATCTGTTTAGTCCATTTTATTTACTGTTTTCCTATGTTCAAGCAATCCAACACTATTTTAATCTTGTTCCTTAGTTTCTTTTAAGTTCATTGAACTATTACCTAACTAAATTTAGCTTAAGCATTGCAAAAATCCACTTAGCTAGTCCCTGTGGAGAACGATATAAAAATACTTATCACTTGCTGGATTAGGCTGTGTATACTTGCACATTTAGGATGTTTTCATTCTGAAATTGCATACACTCTGCTAAGCAACAATAGGACACGTGCTCGTCGTAGGCACTGACGACAACAAGTTGAAGACATTCTAGAGGCACACGTACACCAAGAGTCTCCTGTAGTTAATGATCAAATTCCAGCTTCTCATATGCCTCCACCAGATGTTCATACTGACATTGCTTTAAGTTCTGGTCATAACCAAGAGTATTATGCACAAAATCCACTATCACCTATTGTGCAACAAGATATTGATGATATAATTCACCATCAACCACACTTTGATGTTCCTCAGCCTCATTGCGGAGCCCGTTTGAGAAGAAGACCACCGTGTGGTACATGAGTTTTTTAGCAATATTTTACCATTTGTATGTGTTAAACCTAAAATACTTATCGATTATTAGATATTTGTACAATTTAATTTCAATATTTTTTAAAAAAAAATTATTTTTAGGCGTTTGCTAATTATAGGATCAAAAAAACAAACAACTTCAATATAATCAAGTGATGAATCTCATAAATTTCAACATTAACTTTTAAGTGCCCCAACTTTAAATTTTGAACATTAATTGAATCTAGTAGTTCAAAGCACAAGAAAACGAAATGGGTAGTTAAAAATGAAGCAGAGGAGTCCAAAAAAGAAGCTCATTTTGAGCAACCAAAGTGACAAACTTAAGGTCAATAAAAAGAGGTAAATTGTGTACATGAAAACAAAATGGGTAGTTTAATATAATGCATTAATTAAAGAAAGGAAAAAAAAAATAAAAAGAGCTAAATCGTGTACATGGTACACGGGTTTCACGTCACAAAGTCACATTCCACGCCAACCAACGTGTCACTACACTGAAATCGTGTACAATGTACACGATTTAGCTACCCTATTTTAAACAATACTTTTCATGATTACCCTAGATTTGTAATTTCTTTTTCTTTTTTTTTTACATTTTATAAATTATTTATTTCAAAACTACCCTAATTCTGTCATTGTTTATTTAAATCCCATTATCTATAAAGTTAGCCCTCAAAATAGTAGATAAGAGGGCTATGTGCTCAAAAAGTATAAGGGAACCAAAAGAAAAAAATTTAGATAGGCTCAAATCAAGCATGCATTCTCATGTTTCAGAACTTGCAAATAACAATTACCTAAAGCACATCCTAAATTGTCATAATCACAAAATATGCAATTAATTCATCATGCAATTAATGCTCAATTTTTTTGAGATTATGCTAAAAAATCAACATGTAAATCTCCATCCCCAACCGTAAAGGATACATTGTCCCCAATGTATAACTAAACAAAGTCTCAAAACAACAAATAAGTAAGGGAAACAGAAAAGTCTCTTGATTTTTGTATGGCCTATGGGTGGTGGTGCATTTTTTGTCCCATTTCCTCCTCACTAATGCAAACTCCTATAAAATAAAAAACAAAACAAACTAAGAAAGGAAATAAACAACTTAAAGGAAAACTAATTAATTAATTAAAACAATTGGGTTGCCTCCCATGAAGTTCAATTTCTTAACGTCATTATGCTCGACAACTTGTGCATGTGTTAGGACACATAAAATTCTTCTATTTTCTTTGGTCTCTTCTAGCTTGAATTGATGTATCCTCTTTTCCAGTTGTTTTGTTTCACTTCATCTTCGTCGATTCCCCCACAATTGAAACCTTAGCATCTACTTCATCTCTTGTTTATTTTTTTCCCATGGCTGAAACCCTAAACCTAACCATCTACAAATCTGTTTATTTCCAGATCTAAAACCCTAACCACCATCTTCAACACTATTTCTCCACATCTATGTGTTGTCTTCCTAGATCTATAACCATAAAACCTCATCTTTCACTTCTACGCTTTTTTTAGATCCAAAAATAATACTTCACCTCTATGTGTTATTTTCCTCAAATTTGTAACCCTAACCACCTCACTCCTCTCATTGCTTGAAGAACAACCCGTTCAGTCCCTTGCCGCTTTCGTTACCATTATCTCATCCTCTTTGTAGCTTCCTCTCATTCACGCATTTGTTTGTTTGGATCTGTGAGGTTGCATGTTTCATTCGATGGAATAAGGCATGGAATTGCTTGCTATGGGACCCGCATACATGAATAGATCTTGGTGGGGGGGGGAGCCGATTGCTAAAGATTTGTTCTCTATCCCTTTCGTCGATCGATGATGAGCCACAAAAATTTTCCATGGTCTTTCTTTGAAAATCGATTTTCTCACAACTGGTCTTAAATTTTTTGTTATGTTTTTTTTACTAACTATTGCCATATTTTATATATTTGTCATATTTGTTATGTTTTAAATTCTTTGTTTGTTGACTAAATTCTTTGTCTCTATATCTTTATATCTTATTTTGTCCCCATTTTGCTCTCTTTTTTTGGTCAATTTTTTCTCTCATATTCAATTTCATGCCTGTGTTTTCATTTCTACCTTTCTCTCTATTTTCCTCTCTATTTTTTTTATCAGTTTTCTGTATTTTATGTTCAATTGTCGTTTGTGAGATAACCATATTTTCTTAAATTCCATTACTATCAATGAACTTTGTGCAATATCATGTATCTCTAAGCCCAGTCTGTGAATGTTACTCCTATTTTTTATTATTTTGGTTTTCATTCGAGTATGTATGTTTTAAGAATTCAATTCCAGTTTCTTTATATTTTTGTTCTATTTTGTCTTAAATCCAGCCATATTAGTTGTCTCTGGTATGTGATAAATTTGAATGACCATTTGAATGATCGTTTGAATGACTGATTCATGTCAATGGGTATGTTATAAATTTGGCTGGTTGATGGTTGTGTGCTTTTAATGTTGTGGAGGTATATGAAACATTCCAACAACCTTTTTTCCTTCCTCCAGTTATTAATGTCATACTACCACTTTATTAAATGATAGTCCTTTAATTCCATCAACATTTTTTTTAAATGGATTATATACGTGTTATTAATGTTGCTATCTTTTCCCACTGGTTCAATTAATTTGATTAGGTGCACTAATAAGTGCATCTATCCCTTTGCTAACAACGACCCTTCCTTTCCTCTCCTCTTTATATACGGCCTCACAATTTTGTAAAACTTTGAGGACAACTCCACACTGTCACTACTTCTCTCTAATCCACTTGGTGAGTTCCTTTTTAACATTTCCTTATTTACTTCCTTCATATATATATATGTTTCATTATTACATATTATTTTCTTTCCTTATTAATGTATCATCTCCCACTAGTATAGGGGTTTAAATCCAGCCACCTTCTCTACCCATTCACTCATCACCTCGTACTAAAGGTCATATTTCTTTCATTTGCACATTTTTTATGTCTAGTTCTCTAAACCTTAATAATATTTTTTCACTTGCACGTCTTTAAGTTTAGTATGGTTAAAGATTAATAATAATTTTTCCTTGTTTGTACTGTTGGCAGGGTCGAAAGTACTTCATTCCTTGACCCTAGTTCGAGGTTTATTAATTTAAAGTTGGACACTTTCAACACATGATTTTTAGTTGTTGTTATGCTTGCAAATATGTATTTTTTACATTTATCTTTCCTTTATAACATTATGCTCACATGCTATATGGATTAAATTATTTATCACCAAAGTGTGATTCTTGATCAAACATGTGTATGTATTTTGTAGTTAAATAGTTCTAATATTTTAGAGTAACACGTACTAATTTTTCCTTTATCACTTCCATTCACCTTTCAAAATAAAAAAACATCTTGTCTAATTTAAAACGGAAAAAATAAAATTAAGATTCGATAAAAAAAATGATAAATATACTTGCTAGTAAAAAAAGAATTTTCAGACTGACTTTGCTTAAAGTAAAAAATGAAGACTGAAAAAAATGATGTGATCAATATAATTGGTGATAAAATAAATATATATTTTTGAGTATTTGACTTCAATTTTACGTTTTTCAAATAAAAGACAAATTTGGTTAAAGACAAATGTCTGATTCTTGAATTAAAATAAAAAATGAAGATTGAATACAAAAATTTGATAAATATATTTGTTAATAAAACAAGAATTTAAACGATCTCTTCATCTTTTCGATGTGGGATCTTAAACATGCCCCTTCAAGATGGTGCCTCTTTAGGTTCACCATTTTTGGGTCAGATCCTAATTTTTGAACCGAATATCCATTTTGGCTTCATAGGCTCTCAACCACACATTAGATGAACATGAAGTTCCATCATAAAATCAATTGGCAATAAGAGTAACCCTTGTTTCTTATAGAGATTTCTTCATCTTTTCGATATGAGATCCTTAACATGCCTCCTCAAGATGGTGCCTTTTGGGTTCAACATTTTTGGGTCAGATCCCAATTTTTGGACGGAAGTCCTATTTGGGCTTAATGGGTTCTGATACCATATTAGATAAATATGAGGTTTCATCTTAAAATCAATTGATAATAAGAGGAGTAACTCATGTATCTTATAAACATTGTGAGGTCTATTCATCTTTTCGATGTGGGATCCTCAACATGCCCCCTTAAGATGATGCATCTTTAGGTTCACCATTCATGGGTCGGATCCCAATCTTTAGACTGAATACTCGTTTGGGTTTCATGGGTTCTGATACCATATTAGATGAACATGAGATTCTCATCTTAAAACCAATTGGTAATTAGAGGAGTAATCCATGTATCTTATAAAGATTGCGAGGTCTCTTCATCTTTTCGGTGTGGTATCCTCAAGATGATGTTTCTTTTGGGTTCAACATTCTTAGGTCTGATCCTAATTTTTGGATCAATTATCCATTTGGGCTTCATGGGCACTGATACAATATTGGATGAACATGGAGTTCCATCTCAAAACTAATTGGCAATGAGAGCCCATGAAGCTCCAACGGGTATTCGGTCTAAAAATTGGGATTCGACCCAAAAATGGTGAATCCAAAGACTCATCATCTTGAGGGAGCATGTTGAGGACCCCACATTGAAAAAATGAAGAGATTGCACAATCTTTATAAGATACATGGGTTACTCCTCTCATTACCTATAATGCCTAACATTTTTTAACTTAATTAACCCTTGATTATAAGTTAATTTTGGAGTTAAAATCAGGTTTATTTGGTTGTTGGGCTAAATTGGAATTTAGAGAATTTGAAAGGACCAAATTGGAATGAAAAGGTTGGTTTGAGGGCATTTTTGGAAGTTGAAAAAGAAAAAAATCATTTCTCTCTCTCACTCGCCTTTCTCTCCCCCATTCATGCTCTTTCTCCCCCTTTTTACTCTTATTTTTTTTCCTTTTTTATATATCACTTTATTCTCTCTCCTTGCTCCTTCTCCTCCTCCCTTCCTGAACAGCCCTGATTTTTGCTTTAGTAAGTATTACGGTATTGGCTCCAAGATGATTTTCAATTTATAAATCTAATTTGAGGTGCTGTGATGGTTTTGAAGATTAACCCATGAAGTTTTGGGCTTGATTTTAGATTACACATAGCGTGTGGAGGCCGGATCGACAATTTGGACTCAAAACCAACACCAAACTAGCAAGGTTTCAGTACTGTATAGTCGTTCCCAACTTTGTTTGATTGGGTAAGCTTTCGCCAATGTTTTAAGGAAATTTTATTGAGTTTTAAGGGCTGATTTGGTTAGTAAATGGCCACTTAAAATGACTCATTGATTGTACGATTCAATTAGAGGACACCCATTAGATTTAAAGGCCATTTTGGATGAGATTGAGTCGATTCGAGCTGCTGTCCAGCAACTTCCAGCACTGTTTTAGGGTAGGTTTTATGTGGGTATTGTGTTTTCCAAAACAATTAAGACTAAGCTTGAGTTGGAATTAAATTGGCCCATGAATTAGGACTTTTCGTGGAGTTTAGAGACTGTTTTGTTATTTTTAAGCATACCCACATATTTTTGGAGTTAATTGAAAGATACCCATTGAGTGGTGAGGCCGGACATTTGGAGTTGGATTGTTTTGGCACGTTTTTAGCAAGCTAGTTTATTGTGGGTTGAATTTGAAAGGTGAGACTTTTCACCACCTTTTAAGTCAAACCCAAAAAAAAATAAATTATTAAAATTATTGGGTAATTTTAGATTCATGCCATGGACTAATTTTGTGTGTTGCTTTAATATGGATAAGTGGTGCTAAGTTTTATCACAGAGAAGATTTTTGGGTTCACTTGGATTAATAATAGTTTGTTTCTTTGCGTAAAGGTATGTAGTCATTTGGATTTAAGCCCCTTTAAGTTGTTATTTGAATTTGATGTATGCTTGAAAATTTATGAATTGGAAAGCATGCCTGAAACTGTGTTTATGAAGCATTTGATGGTTAATGGATTTGTGCCTGAGGTTTATGAACGGTATTTGTGATTCGTGTGTAGAACCTTGGATGAGTTTGTGCACAGGTTTCATGATTGGGGTTTGTGAATCATGTGTAGAACCTTAGTTGAGTTTATGCCAGAGGTTTATGAATGGTGTTTATCATTGAAGGACATGGTCTGAGAAGTTGTTGATGTAATCGTGAGACATATCGTTTCTGATCTTGTGTGTTGTTGGTTGTTAGAGTGATATGGTCTTGAGAACTCTGTTAGAGTTAGTGTATGACTTAGCACCTTTATGCTAGTGACACCTACTACCCCACTTGGAGCATGCTTGTTTAGGATGATTTTGTGATGAGACTAGCAAGTGGGTTGTGTACTCTGATGGCATGGAGGGTGAGTCTTTCATTGCAGAGACTAGCTAAGGGGTTGTGTACCATGATGTGTGATGGCGTGGAGGATGAGTCCTTCATTGCAGAGACTAGCTCGGGGGGTTGACTACCCTGATTTGTGATGGCATGGAGGGTGTGTCCTTCATTGCATATGCTAGCCCGTGTGGCTTGAGGGTTGCGAACCTTCTTGTTGTATACTAGTTATGGGGATGAAGCCCCGTGGATAGGAAGCATGGCTCTAGGGTATAGCAATGAGGCAATGACGTAGGTGGGGGTGAGTTCGGTGGTCACTTAACCAAGAGAGTGTAGAACTTAAGGAAGATTAAGGAATGTTGTGGTTTGTGGGTTGTGTGTTATGGTTTGTGGGTTGAATGTTGTGGGTTGTGTGTTATGGTTTGTGGGTTGAACGTTGTGGTTTATGGTTTGCATATATTAGGTTTGTTGGTTGGCTAATTGGTGGAGTTGCTGTTAACCTTAGGATTAAGTGGGCTACTTACTAAGTATCTTTATACTCACCTGTGCTACAATGTTCTCTTCTTTATAAGTTGTTCAATTCTCTCTATTAAAGTATGCTTCTTATGTTTCTTTCCTTCGTCTTCAACTAATGCATTTTTTTTTTGTTTCTATTCAATGTCTCCACAATACTTGGTCTACTTTCGAATATCCCTTGCTGGTCGTTTCTCACTTCAAGGATCACATAATGCACGATCAGACCACGCATCCTAGAGGCACGTTTCCCACCACTCTCCTATGTACATTATGTAACTTTCCTATCATACTTCCCATTCTAACATTTCCTTTTTTTGAGTCATTGTGTGCCTATTTTGTAGGCCTTTTATCTTCACACTCGAGTCCGTTGATTACACTTCTTCAGTTTCATCTTCTTGATGTAATTTTTTTCCATTCACTGTTTCATTTTCTTTTAGTAGTGATGACATTATTGTTTAAACACTATGTTTGTGTACTTCAACTTTTGTATGTTTTTTTTTATAGTTTCTACGTTGCATTTTTTAGCACGTTAGCTTTGGTATATTAAGTCTATTTTGATTTTTTTTTTCTTTCTTTTTTTTTTTTTTTTTGTATATGGACATTTGTTTACATTGTTCCTTGTACAAATTTAAATTTGAAACTTTTTTAAACCTATTTTTGTGATCTGAAGGATTTTCTAGTATGAAACTAAAAAATTACTTCTTGATTTGGCTCAATATCTAAATTTGACAAAATACATATTTTCCTAACTTATGGTATAAGTATTTACACTTTATAAAATATTCAATTGGGTAATCAATTATTAAAATATGTTCAATAATATACTTGAAAATTGATCCAAAATATATACACGAACATTTTGTAATTAACAAGTGCAATATTTGGTTTATAAAAAAAAGTTCTTACACAACAATATGGTTCCTATGAAAGTGAAATTGACAACTAAGTTGGATAATGTAATTATGTGACAATATTCAGATGTAAATATAATGGTTCCTAAAAAAGGTGTTTTAAATATTGTTTTCAACATTTGTAATTGAAGTAGGAAAATTATACAAATATTTGTCTCCTAAAGTTCATTACAAAATCCACATAATTTTCTTTCTTTTCACTAAAGTTCATTATTTCACAAACCAAACCAAACTTTTCTTTGGCAAAAACAAACTCCTTACTACTGTTTTTTTTTTTCACAAACCAAACTTTTCTTTGACAAAAGTAATGTTTCTTACTTTTTTAAAATGTCATAAGTCCGAACATTACCAACTCTCATTTTGGTAAAAAAGAAAAGTTGCTTACAAATATTTTTCTTTTAAATGTCTAAACCTCACCAATTTTTCTTTGACAAAATTAATGTTCCTTACTTTTTTGAAATGTCACAAGTCCAAACATTACTAACTCCCATTTTGGTAAAAAAGAAAAGTTGCTTTCAAATATTTTTTTTAATGCCCTTTACATCACCAATTTTTCTTTGTCAAAAAATAATATTCCTTACTTCTTAAAAATGTCACAAGTCCAAACATTTTTTGAAGACATCACCCTAAATATTAACAAGTGTAATATTGGAAAAAAAAAAAAAAATCCTTACTATTGTTTTTTATTTTTTTTACTTGTATCCTAGACTCTTTGACTAATATCTCCCTGTTCCACATGTTCCTTGACTTTCTAGCTGAGTGGAAGTACAAGTATCGCATGTGTATCCTGGGAAGGGAGCCATGACCCTCCTATTTCCCAACTCTACTTCACTTACTTTTGTCTGACCTTGTTGATGACGACTTTATGTGGACATTGATTTCCATCTTATGTTTCTTTATGTTGTTCATGCTTTTGTATCTTCATGTTCAAACTCATGACGTAAACGTTGCCATATTATGTTTTCCTTCTTGTTAATGGTAACCAATGTTTTGATTATTGGAAACAATTTTCTTATTGTTAGACTATAATATAAATTAAATGCTTCATTCAAAAGTCCCTTAAAAAATTGACTCATGTCACACAAGGGGTTCTACAATTCACAAAACATCCACTAGAAAATAAGAAAAAAATATTGAGAATGGAGTAGCAAAAGGAAACAATAAAAAAAAATTGTCCAACCTTGGGGTTCAGAACACTGCACTCCAAACACATGCTTCTGATTCCAGGCATACCAACACTGCATCCCAAACACAAGTTTCTAATTTCCAGGCTTCCAAACTCTACACCCCAAACACAGTTTTCTGATTCCCAGACTTCAAAAAACCCCCAGACAAACCCCCTAGGGTTATGTTTCTGAAACCATGGGCCAAACGCCCCCTAAAGATTGTGATCCGAAAGATCCTTAGGCTAAATGTAAATACTGTGAGGTTAAGTATGCATGTCATTCTAAGCACAATGGTATTGCGACTTTAAAACACCATTTAGAAGATTGTAAGAAATACCCTTACCAAATGAAGAAAGATCCAGGACAACAACTATTAGTTTTCAAACCTAAAGAAACGATTTGTGTTGAGGATCAAAACTTGGTTGCGAGTCATTTAATTTGGAGAGTTGTCGAAGAGCTCTTGTTGAGATGCTTATTCTAGATGAATTACCTTTTAGGTTTGTGGAGGATATAGGTTTTCAAAGATTCATCAACAAATCAATAGCTTTGTATGGGCCTAAGTTTCTCGTTTGATCTCAAATAACTATGACTAGGGATGTGCTTGAGATACAATTTAGTGAGAACATACATTTGAGAGACAAGTTTAAGACAAAGCGATATAGAGTTTCTCTCACTACTGATTGTTGGAGTTCTAGACAAAACCTAAATTATATGGTATTGATGACACATTTCATTGATTTTGATTGGAACTTACACAAGAGGATTCTTAGTTTTTCTACAATTGAGAATCATAAATGAGATACCACTGGTAAGACCATTGAAAGGAACTTAACGAAATGGGCTATTGATAAAGTTATGACTTTGACTATTCATAATGCAAGTTCGAATGATATTGTTGTTACTTTTCTTATTAAAAGATTTGGTAATGGGTTGTTATTGAATGGTGAATTTTTGCATGTTAGATGTTGTGCTCACATATTAAATCTTATCATATTTGATGCTTTCAAGGAGTAGTATGAGTGCATTATTAGGATTCACAATGTTGGAAGATTTGTGAGGTCTTCTCTTGCCCATTCTATGAAATTTAATAAGTGTATTGAAATTGAAAGGATTCCTTATAAGAGTTTGATGTATCTTGATATTACCACTAGATGGAACTCTACATAGATAATGCTTGAAGCGGCTATGAAGTTTCAAAAAGCTTTTGATTAGATATTAGGTCTCCTCCTGCACGTTCTATGAAATTTAAGAAGTGTATTGAAATTGAAAAGATTTCTTGTAAGAGTTCGATGTGTCTTGATATTACCACCAGATGGAACTATACTTATATGATGCTTGAGGTAGCTACAAAGTTTCAAAAAGCTTTTGATTAGATATTAGAGGATGAAGAACTTGCTTTTGCGAATGAAGTACAACTTACTAAAGAAGATTGGCATAAAGCTAAGATGTTGCTTCGGTTCTTAAAAGTATTTTATAATGTCACTTTAAAAATCTTAGGCTCTTTGTATACCACTTCTAATCCACTAGATTAGCACAATTCAAAATTGCATACAACAAAATTCTGTGGATACTCAAAATAAAATTCTTTGCAATGTGGCTAAGAGCATGAAGGTTAAATTTGAGAAGTATTGGGGAAATAATGAGAAGACCAATTTGTTGTTGAATGTTTCTTTTTTGTTGGATCCACAATATAAGTTGAAGTTTTTATCACGTTGTTTCAACAACTTGTTATATCCAATTGCTGCTAAAAGCATGACTGATAAAATAGAGCAGGTTTTGAGGTGTCTCTTCCATGTATATAGTTCATCTTCTTCTAGTGGTAGTGGCAGTGATAGTGCCACTATTAATAATATGGATGACATTCAAACAATAGATGTGGATGTAGATGATAAATATGGATTTGCACATTCATTCTCAAGTGTCGAGACTACCAATTTTGATAGGGAGTCATAGATTGATGTGTATTTGCTAGAAACCAATGACCATTTTGTTTTGCTTAACTACTATTCATTGGTTTCAATAAGTATAGATGTTTTGACAATTCCAGTATCACAGTAGCATCTGAGTCAGCTTTTAGTACTGAAAGACGTATAGTTGACTCCTCTCGTTCTTCATTGTCTCCAAAAATAGTTAAGGCTCTTATATGCACTCAAAATTGGCTCAATTCTAACCTAATAAATTTTGAATTTTTCAAACAATTGGAGGAAGACACATTGATTAAAGAAGGTATTGGTTTGGTTTTACTTCTTTTTTTTGTTTTTTGTTTTGCTTAACTACTATTCAATCATAAAAGTGTTGGCTTTTTTTGTTCTTTTACCAATTTTGTAGGATCAGAGCCAACATGGAAGAAGGAAAAGACCTTGAAGACTCCAAACTTGGCGATTTGATTTTATGATATTTGTCATTTGAAATTAATATTTTCTTTTGTAATGAAAAAACTTGTGCAAAAACTCACTACGCAAGCATACGCAATCATAGGTAGTAATTGGTAGACAAGGTCGATCCCACGACGACTAAGTAACGCAAATTTTGTAAACTTAAGTACCACTAATGCTAATTCTAAAGCAATTAAGCAACATAAAATTAACAATATCCAAGCACGACACAAGAAAATTAAACTCAAGCAATTTAAGGAAATAAACAACTAAAATTGATAATAAACAAGTCAAGAATCAAATGATTAAGGCGTTGGAATTTATGAAAGTTCACTGCTAATTTTAGCTCCTTGATGCTGTGTGATGCTATGACATTGTGTAGCATTACTGCACTGCGTAGTAACAAAAAATCTTGAAAATAAAATTTGAAATTAATTCTAATCCCCGAATTGTAGTTTTAAAGCAAGTTTAACATATGTCTATGAAAACCCAGCTTTCAAATACATGGATAGCCAAATCTCCAATTCAAGACATGAACCTACTTGTATTGCCTATGCTATTTCGATTTATTTTAACCTTTTCAGAATTAAAACAAACTTATAATCCTTCCTATGTTGATCACTCTTAAGAGGAACAATAAGAAATAAATAAAAAAACCCATAAGCAAACTACACTTCTATAGCATTCCATAGAAAAAATGGCTCCAAAATAAAGCTATGACTCCATAAATTCTAGCTTAAAGAAACTAGCTGATGGCTTTTATAAAGAAAATAAACAGAGATAAATCGTTACTGATAAACATCTTAGGTTTAAATGGAAATTCACAAAATAGCGACCCTAGGAACAACTTAGCCTAACTAAATCTTCAAGAAAATTAAAGAGCAAGATACATAAACCCAAGAACTAAGAAGAAGAGAGTGATAATGGGTGGCTGAAGAAGATTCCAGAAAAAGCTTTTTCTCCCTACTATTTTTTTCTTCTTCTTTTCCTTCTACTATTTTTTATGGTTTTTTCAATAGATCTCTTCCCTTTCTCCCTTTGGTTTCTATCATGTATCCCTAAATTAGGGTTTTATTTCTTCCAACAATTACTTTGGGCTCTTTTCTTTCCATTTTCGGCCCATCAGAATGGGTTTAAAGATCAAAATCAACATGTACGTCATCAAAAGTGGGCCCACATTCCCGTTTTCTGCCAGACTGCCAATGTTGCGTGATGCTACACAATGCTGCAGCATCAACACCTCAACGAGCATTTTTTCACTTCATAGATTGCAGAACAAAAGGCAAACAAAGCACACTACACCAACTACAACAAAAGACTAAAAATAGTAAAAGAAATAAGAAAATGGAAAACTAAACAAAAACCCGACTCTTAATTAAACTTAACAAGAAACTTACTAAAAACAAGATAAAAATGTGCTTTCCACTCAATTTTGACCAAGAATAAGCAAAAGATTATGCTAAACTAATCCCATTTCATAGGATTATCAAAGACTTATATTGTATTAGACTTAATGACTTATGTTTTCTTTTGTGATGAAGACTTATGTTGTTTCATATGTTTGAAGTTGGGACTTATGTAATGATTAAATATTAATGTAGATTTATGTTGTTTCATATGTTTGGAGATAGTTCATTGAAAGTGTTAGTAACTATTTTCCAACTTCATCTCCAACTTTTTTATCATCTTTTTGCCACCTCTCCTTATATATATCTATCTTTTCTCTCTCCCTCTTCTCATTTTTCTTTTGAATTATATTTTTTAATTTATCCACTTCATCGAAGTCCATATCTAGTCACTTAGCCTTTTGTTGCATAGTTTCCTCAAATAATAATAAACAAAAGGATTAAACTGATCGTTAGTAAATGTTATAAACTACTTAAAAAATTGAGACGTAAAGTCCTTGTTACCATGGTGATGAAATAAAGAAAATTACATATTGATAGTAAATGTTATAAACTACTTAGATAATTGAGGCATAAAGGTCATTGTTTGTTACCATGGTGATGTAAATAAAGAAAATTACACAATTTCAAATTTGAAATTATAAAAGGACATAGTTTTGTAAATAACAAATAACATAGATTATGTCATGGGTGTACTTCCTGCATGCTTACTATCAATGGAAATATGTGATGTTTCTTTATTTGATTTATTCCTACTGCCCTAAGCCTTTCACTAGCTCTTTTTTATTTATTTTATATATCTTGTCTTCACCATTTTTGGAACATAAAAGCACAAATACTACCCTCATGCCCAACTATTTCTTTTATGCAATATCAATCCAAAGTTTTAGGTTTTTTTTTTATTTAAACTATTTTAGCTACTTCATAATAATGGAGTCTCAAATAGACAAAGCACAAATAATTAAAGGTTATAATATTTCATCAAATATGAAAGTGCAAGGACCCACACCAATCCACATTTTGAAACTTTATAAAAAGAGAATTCACCATATAAACTCATGAGAAAAAGATGATCCCCTTCGTGAATTTCTCTAAGATTCCAACTCACACCATAGATGCTCAATCCATTGACTGTCAATAGATTGAAAGTGAAAATTGCACTTATCCAAGTCTAAAAACCCACACCATTGTCATTGTCATTATCTATTTACCCAAAACTCAAGTTGTCAATTGCTTGAAACTCCATGAGATGAAAACTCATACCTGTGATATCTGCAAGTTGTTAGGATAGCCCTTTTTTTTATTTCTTGCAGGTACTATTTGAAAGTTTTTTAAAGGGATGCATGGATAATTATTTTTAAAAAAATTTGTTAAAGAGATGAATGGATACAATTTGCTTTTTTTTTCCAATTCTTTCTTTTTCTCAATCAGCTTCAATTTCTTTTATCGATCATCTTCATTTTTCTTATCGTGAAACCTAAATTTAAATGTTTTAGTATTTTGTATTTAATTATTCTCGATTTAAAATGTAAACGTTTTTGTTGGCTTCTTTTTTAGCTATTAGTTTCACAAATTTATTTCAAAATTTTAGATTTAGGAGAGAGAATGTTGCTTGAAGGGTAAATCTCTTCTATAGAAAATTATATAAAATTTTAAAAATCACAAATAGCCATATTTGAAATTTTAGATTTTTTCAGCCATTTATCAAAATCTATTATTTAATTTAGCTACTTTTGTCGTCAACCCTTTAATAAATCAAATTTGAAAAGTAATATGAGGTGGGTAATTGGGCTTGGCCAAGCTTAAAAAAACATATGGGATTTAAAAACATAAATAATATGTTAATCTCTCAAAATATCAACAATACATATATAAAAATAAACTCATAAAAATAATATTGTAAATCAATGATATCAAGCATTGTAATGGTTTAATCATGAACCAAGAAAATGGACCTTGAGTTGTGGAAAGCATCGTTGTAATGGTTGGACCCTAAGCTATGAAAAGAATCGAGATTTTAGTATAATACCCAAGAGATGATTAGAGAGTTGAATAAAATGGCTTTGACCAAACCACTAAAAATCTTTGGTGTTAATTTATCTAATCCTCTCCTATATAATTTGTGTAACTAATTTTTGGTTATCATTTATTACATGAAATTAAATTGCTAGTTACTAATAACATAATTTTTTTTAATTTAGTGTTTGATAATTATTTTTGTTATTGAATCTAAAATTTCGTATTTATTACTAACTGTTGTCGTTAGAATTAAATAATCAAATTATTATATTGATTTCTTGTTAAATTTTTTGTGAAACTAATTGTTTGTAAAAGTTATATTAATTTGATTTTTCTTTTAAGTTCAACAACATTTGGGATAGGAGCATTCGAATCTTTGACCTCTTGGTCGAGGGTATATGCCAATTACTGCTGAGTTAAGTTCACTTTGATTTATTAATTTGATTAATTGATCCCACCTTGGAAATAGTTTTATAAAGTATAATTAAACCCTATCACCAACCCTTTGGGTTGTCATACCGATCTAGTAGGTGTGAGTTCCACTTTGGGTGCTTGAATAGTAATTATATTTGATCTCATTGGGTTTCCAATCAAAAGCTAGGCTTGGCAAACCTTTACCCCAAACATGTGTTTTGCTTAGGATGTCAAACTCATCTAAGCCTAACCTATTCTTGAAAAATTGTAACACCCAAATTTTTTTCAAGTAATTTTAAGTAGAATAAATTGTTTAGATCACTTATAAGTTAATTGTATTTTTATTGGGTTAAATTGAAGTTTATGAAGTTTGAAAGGGCAAAGAGGAATTGGAATTTGAAAAAGGAAAATAAAATAAAATAAAAATCTCTCTCCCCACTCTCTTCCCTCTCCCTGTCTCTCTAACACCCTTCCCTTCCTCCTCCTCCTTCTTCTTCTTCTTTCCACCTACAGCAGCGCCACGACCCATTACTCAGATCTGCAAACTGCCTACAGCCACGCACCGCTGCTCGCAATCCACACACAGCCATCGAGACGAAAGTCATATTCGCTGTGCATGGTGGTCTGCAATTGATGGGCTAATTTGGGCGTGATTTGGGTTCATTTTTGGGATGGGGTGTTCATATCCAACGACCCTAGTGCGATACCCACGTGTTTGCAACAGATCAAAGTGCTTTCTGACGAGCTACAACAACGTTTTTGGGTGGTTTCAACACTGTGCAACAGTGTTTAGTCCCTGATTTGGAGTGGGTAAGTGTTCTGGTGTTGATACAAGACGTTCTTTTGAAAGGTAATCTGATTTATGGTGCTATTTTGACCTTTTGGAGATTAACCCATAATAATTTTGACTTAATTTTAGATTACCCATAACATTTGGGTCTTGGATTTGCGAAATCAACCCACTTGGAGTTAAATTCAACAGCGATTCAAGTTCGAAATCTAAGGATAGGCCATGGGTAACGCTCCATACGACGTGGGTAAGTGTCTGGCATGAGTTTGAGGTGGTTTGTGATTTTTAAATTAATTTTAAGGGCTGATTTGGTTAGTAAATGGCCATTTAAAGTGGCCCATTGATTGTTGAATTAATTTATAGGACACCCATTGCAATTGGAGGCTGTTTTGGGCAAATTTGGGATGTTTTGAGTTGTTGTCTGGGTCGGTCCAACAAGTATTGGTCAATGTTTTGGAGTAAGTTTTACGTGGGTATTGTGTTTTCCAACACAATTAAGGCTAAACGTGAATTGGGATTTAATTAACCATATTTTAAAACATTTTTATAAAGTTTAGGGGTTGTTTTGATGTGTTTAAGCTTACCCATATATTGTTGGATTTAATTGAGGGGTACCTGTTGTATGTGAAGGTCCTACATTTGAATTTGAGTGGTCTTTGCACAAAATTCAACAACCTAATTTATTGTTCGGTGAGTTTGAAAGGTGATATTTTTCACTACCTTATCATGCCAAACTCCAATTTAATTATTAGAAAACTTTGGGTGATTTTAACATGATGTCATGGATTAATTCGTGTGTTGCTCTAATTTGGCTAGTTGGTGCTAAGCGTTCAAGAATGAATTTTTGGTCTTGCATGGAGTAATAATTATTTAATTTTGCCTTTGATGTAAGTAATCACTTAGATTTAAGTCCCTTAAGTTATTATTTGATTTGGTTGATGTTTGAAAATTTGTGAATTGTGACAGTATGCTTGAAATTATGGTTATGAAGGATGTGCTGATTAGTAGATCTGTGCGGAAGTTATTTGAGCTAAAAGTGGCCTAAGTATGTGGCTAGTATGGAAATAGGGGCTTAAAGTTTCGAGTTAATTGTGGTTAGCTTGTGTGGCACCTTAAGGAATTACCCAAGGTTGTGATTGGGTAAGTTTGGTTTATGTTTGGGAAAATTGTGAATAAACATTTGGGACAAATGGTGGTTGGCTGAATAAATCTGAGAATTATCGTGATGAGCTTAAGGTTGTCTAAACATGTAGCTATTCTTGTTAATGAATTCAAAGTTGTAAACTAATGGTGGGTTCATGTGATCAGTGGGTAGTACCTTGAATGAGTTTGTGCTCGAGGTTTTTGATTGGTGTTTGTGATTTGTGTATAGAACCTTGGAGGAGATATGCTCGAGGTTTATGAATGGTATTTGTGATTCTTGTGTAGAACCTTGGATGAGTTTGTGCTTGAGGTTCACGATTGGTGTTTGTGAATCATGTGTAGAACCTTGGTTGAGTTTATGCCTAAGGTTCATAAATGGTGTTTTTGATTGGAGGACATGATCTGAGTATTTGTTGATGTAATCGTGAGACATCAATCCTGATCTTGTGTGTTGTGGTTGTTAGGGTGATATGATCTTGAGAACTTTGTTAGAGTTAGTGTATGACTTAGCACCTTTAGGCTAGTGATACCTACTACTCCACCTGGAGCATGCTTGACTATCATAATTTGTGATGGCATGGAGAATATGTCCTTCATATATTGCAGTGACTGGCAAGTGGATTGTGTACCCTGATGTGTGATGGCATGGAGGATGAGTCCTTCATTGTAGTGACTGGCCAGTGGGTTGTGTACGTTGATGTGTGATGGCATGGACGGTGTGTCCTCCATTGTAGAGAACTAACTAGTGGGTTGTGTACCTAATAACTCTCCAAATGAGAGTTATTAGCTAGTCTTTTGAGTTTAATGCTAGTATTTTCATGCTTGAAATCCCCAAAACCATTGTTTATTGGAATAGCTTCTTTGGAGATTCTTAATTGTTGTATTTACGTAAATGGGAGCTAAAAAAGTACTAAATTATGTTAATTTGGTGTTGCATGTTGTAATCTAAATACTTTGTCAGCAAAGCTATGAGGGAGCATTTATCCAGTGAAGGAATTGCTGAAGCAAAATATTCGACATTTTGAGTTATGGAAAGATAACACGTGATACATCGCATGAGAAAATAATTCAATAATTGGGTTGGCGTAAATTAACCAAAATGACGTCATTCATTCAATGAGAAGTCGCCACGTGTCTTGTTTGACCTAATTAGCCCTAAAATTGAGATGGACATTCATATAAACAGCTAGTTCCCGTCTTTAGGAGGAGAGACCTAATTGAGGGAAGAAATTGAATTTTAAGAGGAAGAAGTCGACAAAAGGGCTAAAGGAAGAAAACCCAAGTAGAAAATGAGCTAGAGATAAAACAAATCATTATCAAAAGCTTCTATTTTGGACTTTTCTTCTCCCTTCTATTGTTTTCTTTTACTTTTTGATTTCTCTCTTATAATTAGATTCTACATTATGGTGTTTTACTACAGTTTTCCTTTATTTTCAGCTTGTAACATGAACTAAATCACCTTTGGGTGAGGATTAGGAATGTGGTATTAATCTAAATAAGGGGTTGAGGCTCTTTAACTTCAGTCTAGTTTTAGAGTGTTTTTATTATTTACGCTCGATTTCGTTTGGCCAACCATTTTGGGTATTGTCTCCTTGAGTTTTAGGGAAAATAGGGGAGGTCGATTGCTCAAAACCACATTAGCTCCTTATTTGGGTTAGTAGCTAGCTAAGTGGGAGGTTAGGGATAACAACCCACCTAATGCAAATTTACAGCAGCTTAATTTGGCATGGGTTAATGGGAATTAAACCCCAAATTATTGAAAATCTAGGAGGATTCCGTGTTTATTGCTGTGTGGGTTGAGGGAGCAAAGTTTTTGCTGCAACATTCCTATTTTGAGAAAATATAGACAATTCCTAATCCGAGCATATTTTACATATCTTGTTACAAGTTTTTCTCGCACTTTTTGTTTGATCACTTTTTGAGTTTTATTCCCTTATTATTGCTTTTATTTCATTGAAGCATGATAAGATTAGATTTTAACCCAATTTTAATTATTTGGTTAACGTGTTGAGTTCACTAAAAATTTGGTTTAGCTTAGTAAATTATCTTGCACTAATCCCTGTGGAGAACTATAATTTACTTATCACTTGCTGCAATTATTGACACTTGCACATCCTCACGCAAATTGTTTAAGAAAATTAAGCTACACATTAAAAGGCAACAGTACCTTGATGGCATGGACAGTGAGTCCTTCATTGCAGAGACTAGCTAGGGGTTTGTGTACCCTGATGTGTGATGGCGTGGAGGATGAGTCCTTCACTGTAGAAACTAGCTAGTGGGTTGTGTAGCCTGATGGCATGGAGGTGAGTCCTTCATTGCAAAGTCTAGCTAGGGGGTTGTGTACCCTGATTTATGATGGCATGGAGGGTGTGTCCTTCATTGCAAATGCTAGCCAGTGTGGCTTGAGGGTTGCAAACCTTCTTGTTGTATACTAGTTATGGGGATGAATCCCCGTGGATAGGAAGCATGGCTGAAGGGTATAGTAATGAGGCAATGACGTAGGTGTGGGGGGGGGGGGGGGTGAGAAGGTGGTCACTTAACCAAGAGAGTGTAGAACTTAAGGAAGATCAGGGAATGTTGTGGTTTTTGGGTTGTGTGTTATGGTTTGTGGGTTGAACGTCGTGGTTTATGGTTTGTGTATTTAGGTTTGTTGGTTGGCTAATTGGTGGAATATTTTTATACTCACATGTGCTACATTGTTTTCTCTTTTCAGTTGGTCGTTAACTCAGGAAGTGCTTGGCATAGACATTGTCTTGACAAGCCTATGGAGATATGGTGGTTCTTATTTTCCTAGGATAGGAGAGTTGCCCATGTTTTTGGTTATTGCTTTTAAATTGTGGAAAATTTTGTCTTTAACTTGAAATGTTTTTGCAAGATTATATATTTTTTAAATTGGGATCCCCAAAGAAAAGTGAATTTTGTGAAATGTTTATGCTATTCTTGTTTGAAAGGTATTTTAAAACCTTCCTAGTTGTTGTTAAGAGTGTGTTGAGTGAGCTTTAAGTAGCGATCCAGGTTGGGTCATTACAAAAATACACTCGTTTAGATCGTGAGTTTTGTTTGATATTAAATATCTTGGAGTTAAAAATCTAGGATTTAAATGTTTAAGGATGATAAAAATCTGTGTTTGGATAATTAGTAGAATTAATATCTAGGAATTAAGTATATATGTTTATTTTTCCAATTTTGTTTTTGGGATTTAAATCATATGCTTATGAACTAACCAAATTTTAAAAAATGGCTAAAAAAATTATCAAAAATCTTAGTTGAGTGGAAATTTGTTTTTGTTTTCATATAACCAAATAAAATCAAAATTAAACATTATTATATGCATTGTATACAAATAAAAGTATTAAAATTCAATTATGTTTAAAAATAAAAGTTTCAACTATCAATTTTCTACCTAATTTTCCTTCCTATATTATATCTTTACCTTTTGGCTTTTATCAATGAGCATTAAACTTATATTAAAATGGTTTAAAATCAACATATAAATCTCAATCTATAGTTTTTTTTATTCAATTGTCAAAAGAAATTTGTCGTTATCTTTTTGGGATGGAGGTAAAAAAAACATATAAATCTTAATATATATTTTAATTACATAATAAACCTATCAAAGCCATCAAAGTTTTCCGGAGTTTAGTAAGATCCACATTAACATTGTTTATGAATAATGTTTTGCAATTTAAGATCCATCCATGCAAATTGTTCATGAACTTGTTCACACGTAATTTCAAAATAGAAAGAGAAATGAGACACGTGTAATGAACTTGAATTTGTATTAATTTTGTGGGTGTGGTACAATCTCTATTTTGTTCCTCTGATTCTTTCTCTCTCATATACAAATGTCTTGAGGGCTGAAAGTTTATTCTCGAGCGCACTTGTTGGTCTTTTTTGATCGGCCTTTGGCTTGTTGACCTTGTTGGATCGGCCCTGGCTTGTTGATCGTTGGATCGACCCTGGCTTGTTGATCGTTGGATTAGCCCTTGGCTTGTTGATCTTTGGACCAGCCTTTGGCTTGTTGATCTTTGGATCGGCCTTTGGCATGTTGATCGTTGGATTAGCCTTTTAAGCATCTAAGGACTTGTCTTGGAGGGTTTTTGGTTTTCCAAGAGTGTTCAGTACTTCAAGGAGTGTTCAGCACCTAAGGACTGGTCTTGAAGAGTCTTTTGTCTTCAAAGATGGTTCAGCACCTAAGGACTTGTGTTAAAGCGTTCAGTACCTAAGGACTTCAGGGAGCATTCAGTACCTAAGGATTTTGGCCTTCTTTGCTCTCAATTCTCTCTAAGTTCTCTAGAGAATAAAATTTCTGAACCCTTTCAAATGAAGAAGAGCTCTTCTATTTATAGAGCTCCCATGGACATGTGGGCTTGAGACTCTTAGGCTTTTGGGCCCAATCATTGGACTTGGGCTCTACTAAACTTGGGCCTAGCCCATTGGTAGAGATGTCCATGAGGCGGGGCGGGGCCGAGGAATGGATTCCCCGTCCTTGTCCCCGTCCCCCATTTCATTCCCCGTCCCCGTGAAATTCCCCGTTTAATTTCGCGGGGATCGGGTTCCTCGTGGGAAATTTTTTCCCGTTCTTTTTTTTTTTTTATCTTTTTTATTTTTTAAATTTATTCTCAACCATAATAAAATTTATTTCTAAATGAATAATTTTCAATATAATTCTATTTAAAGTAAATGTTATAAAATTTCCTAATAAAAACAATAATATACCATAAGTAAAAATACTATAATGTCGAAACAACTTAATTTCTAAAAATTCAAATTTCAATATTACAACATAGACTTTAATTTTTTTTTTTATAACGAAATAGTCTTAAACTAATTCCTACTATAGTTTTTTTTTTTAAAAAAAATTCTATTTATAGGTAATAATATATATATATATTATTAATCGGGGAATCGAGGCGGGGCGGGGCGGGGAATATATTCCCCGTCCCCGTTTAGCCAACGGGGAAAAAAACTTCCCCGCTCCCTCCCCCATTCCCCGTGTAATTGGGATTCCCCGCCCCGTTCGGGGCGGGTCCCCGTGGGGCCCCGGCCCCGCGGGTTAAATGGACATCCCTACCCATTGGGCTTTGATTTTGTTGGACTAGGGCCTCTCATTTGGGTTATGTCTAAAATTTGACCCAAATTATACATATTTAGATTTTCCACAATTTAATTTAGAAATTCTTGTAAATTTACAATTGATCCCTAATTAAATAAATAATTTTGTCATTAACTTTAAATAATGATATGACAATTTCTGATTGGCCAAAATTTCTATTCCAACAAATGCCCCCTTTTCGAGATTTATGCACAAGTATGTGTGTGTGAATCTCGAAAAAGATAGTTTGAAATCAAAATTTAAAATATTTGCTCCTTAATTCGGACTCCATTTGATGTGTCAATTTAATCAAAATATGAAATTGGCTCAAAATTTTGACTTTTTTTTTTACACATTTTTTTTCAGCAATTAATCAAAATTTGAATTTTGGACAAAATTTTGATTTTTCTTGTTTTGCAACCAACTTTGATTTAAATTTCAATTGGATTTAATTCTAAATTTAATTTCGAGTAATGCCCAAACCCTATCCAATTTTGACATGAATTTGAAGCATAACCCTTTTTTTTATGTTTTTGAATTTCACTCAAATTTGATCTAAAATGACCTATGATTGTACCGAAACTTTCTTCATTTGAGATCAATGACTTGAATTTGAAATTTATTTGGGACAAAATTTGGAATATGCCCAAATATTTGTTTGAAAATTCTACCAAATTTTAGAAATTGGTTGAATTTTGGAATGAGATTTGAATTTGAATTTTAGCCAAATTTTAATTTGGGATGAAATTTGGATCATTGTGAGATAACATTGAAATTCTACCATGATTTTGCTTTGGATAGAATTAATTTTATCAAATTTTGATTTGGGATAAAATTTGATACCCAAATTTTGACAATACGCATAGAAATTTGATTCAAATTGCATCAAATCTGAAATTTATCCAGCTTAACTTTTGATTTTAAAGTTGGACCAATTTGAATTCAATTTACAAATTGATTTGAACCAAATTTCATATTTGATCATAATTCAATTTAGTTTCAAATTCAAATTATAATGTGGAGATAACTTGAATTAAAATCCCTAATTTGATAAAGATTTCAAATTAAAGTCATGATTTGACTCAAAATCTAAATTAAATTCAATTTTGAATTTAATTTTTTTTCCACTAACACCAGTAAAACTCCACATTTGATATATATTTTTTCTTTTTTCTTTTTTGTACTTCTTCCTCTCCTTCTTGCATCTGCGTTGGCTCAACATCAAGTTTTCAAATCCTTGATCCATCACTCAAAAAACATGTTTTTCAAAAGCCTAAATCCATTCAAATCCTTCTCCCAAACCCTTAAATTTTTAATAAAATCAAAACAAAACAAAAAAAAAAAGAGAGATTTACAAGAATATGAGCATATCTAAAAAAAAATACAAGAGAAATGTGAAAGAAAAATAAGAAATCAAACAAGAAATGAGAAAATATCTACTCATCTTCACAAAAAATTGTGTTGAAAGAGAGTCTCAAAGAAGCAAAATATGGGTTAAAGTTTGAAGAAAGAGGCAAATCACGTTTTTTAATGCTCTCTCCTAATTAAATATCCCATGCAAAAAAACTCTTATCTTCTAGAAGAGTAAAATTAAAACTCATGTTTCAAGGAGCTTTTTTACCCACATAGAGAAAATACGGTAAAATTTCTAGTCTTACATAGTAGGGAAGTTATTTATACCTCTCCCTTTCCATGGCTGCCACATGACTCTTTCCTTTTAAAATTAAAATTCTACATAAATTTAATAGGACCCATAGTTTGTTAGAGAAAAAGAGAATCACGATTGTTTGAAGTTTTTTAAGATGGGTAAGTTTCTCTCTCCTATTAATATTTATTATTGACTTTTTTTCAATATTGGTTTTTATTCTTCTTTAATGAAAAAAAAATAAACAACCAATAGAAGTAAGATTACAAGGAAGATTTATCTCCCGTAACAAACTATGTAACTGGAGAATCTCTAAATAATATCTCCTAATTATTTCTCTCTCTAAATTTGCTCTTCTTTTCTGCCATGATAGAACGGGAGGTAGTTTAGGATTAGAAATATTTTTTTTATTAATAAACAGAAATTAAACTCAACTCGGCCGAATCATCTTAGGGTAACAACTCGCTCAGAAATCAAATTTAAAGCTCTTTGATCAATTTATCTATTTTATTCTGAGTTATGATGAAAAAAAAGCAAGTTCGACCATGGTGAAAGAGAAGAACGAATTTAGAGAGAGAAATAAAGAGAGAGAAAGAGAAGTACCTTTGAGGAAGAGAGAAAAGTTATGGAGGGAAGTTGGGAAGAGAGAAAATGAAAATAAAGAAATGGATGCCATTTAAATTGGTAGGGCCCACATCAAAATTTAGTTTAAAGAAGAGCCATGTGGTAGCCATTCAATGGGGGAGGCATGGAAAACTTCTCTACTACGGTAGGAGTTATTTTCCTTTTTTTTTAATAAATGGTTAAATAATTTTTTGAATTTTTAATTAGGACAAATGACTAAAATGCCTCCTTAACAAAATAGCTAATCAAAAATAATGGAATTATGGAGTAATTAAAACAAATCTCAAATTCAAATCAAAACAACCCAAATCCCATAAATCAAAAATCGTTGGTCAACAAAAAATCAAAATTACAAAATAATTGAAAATCCATCTAATGATTAATGAATATTACAACAATGATCAATCAGGGAAGAATGCAAAGAAGAAGTTCAACATCATACTATCCAACAGCAGGGTCTTCGTAATAGCCATGCAATTCTGCCTTGTCATCCCAGGGATCGCCTTGAATTCTACATATAGCTCATTCACGTGAGCTCTTTCAATGCGTTCTTCTCATATGACCACGATGCAATCCTCCCAATATGTTCTGTAGTTAAGTGGAACCCGTTGTTCTGGAGCTCTGACATGTTGGACTTTGAGGGTATGCGTCTCATTCTACTCGGTCTGGACCCTCCGATCTCTCCTGTTCGACTTGTGGGCGTACCTTATGTCTCTTCCCCCATTGATGTATCGACTAGAGGTGGATTACGGACGAATATATCTTCAAATTCAAGGGAGAAGTCATCATCTAGGTCAATTGCACTATCCAATGTCATCTCACCTACAGTCTGTGAGCCTGGCCTCGTTGCTCTATCCTTCCCAAATATGATGGCGAGATCATAAAACAAAGGGAATGGCTTGTTTTTGAGTCCTCTATCATTCGAATGACCCTACATTGCAGTATGTTAGGGGTGAGAAAAATAGACCCAAAAATCGAGCCGACCGACCAAAATCGACCAAACCGACTTCTGTCTGTCGGTTTAAGCTTTGGTCGGTTGAGTCAGTTTTGTACATTGAAAAACTGACTATTCGGTTAGTTGGCGAGCCCAAAAAGACTCAAATCGACCGAACCAACCGAATGTATGCATATATTTTTTAAAAAAACTATGGAAATTGGAAAACGGAATTGGCATGAAAGAGTGTTATGGGAAATGGGAATTGGAAATTGAAATTTGTGTTGCTAGTTTTGAGCTAATGGTAGGTAATGATTACCTTTATTTAGAAAAAAGTATCTTTTATTATTTTATTTTATGAAATCACTCTCCAACTATTCATCTTCTTCCTCCATCCGTTCTCCTTTCTTCTTTTCCTATATTATATTTTCTCTCTTCTTCTTTTCTTTTTCTTTTTAACGTAAGAACGAGTCTTACACCGGAGCCCAAATTTTCGCTTTTCTCCTCTTCTTTCTCTCTTCTTCATCTTCTCTCTTTGGGCTTCGCCTCCTTTTAACATAAGAATGAATCTTTCGCCGCGACGATCTGGGCAATGGGCTCCGCTTGCACCTCCAACTTCTTTCTCTCTTTCTCCTCTTCTCTCTCTTTTCTCTCTCTTGTTTTGTCACTTTTTATTCAATCTTTTTGTTTTTTTTAATCATAACTCCCTTCGCCGGAGCCCAAATCATCACTGACCAAACACTGGTTCCTTCCCTTTTCAACAGCTCTAGTGAACTCCCAAAATCGATGAAATCGATCGATCTTTGCATGTAGTCGGTCGATCGGTTCCATAATAACTCCCAAAATTGATGACCACCGATCGATCAAGACCGATATATTGATGGTCGGCATCGGTTTGAGCCCAAAACAGATGTCGACCAACCTATAATCACCCCTACAGTATGTGAACAATTAGAAGATAGGCAAGAACTATATTATCTAAACAATTAACTGCAGTGATATTTGTCGTACCTTCACCCAAGCATTAAATATCTCTTTCTCGGCCTCGATGCATTTGTGCTCCTCGTTCCATTCTAACCCACTATATGCAGGCCCCATCATCTTGAAAATTGCTTAGTATTGACATCAAAATCCTCAACCTCGACTCCATATTAGGGGTAA
The DNA here is from genome assembly GCA_033996785.1 of Trichosanthes truncata. NCBI lineage: Eukaryota > Viridiplantae > Streptophyta > Magnoliopsida > Cucurbitales > Cucurbitaceae > Trichosanthes > Trichosanthes truncata. Next base: position 5,879,698 of record JAWPNB010000004.1, read on the forward strand.
CATGTATGTCGCATCCAGGCACCTTTTCCTTCTTCATCTTTTGCACAACGACCAGAAATCCCAGTCTAAAGGTGTCATTATCAACCTGCCATCCACCAACTTGGACAAGATGTAGTAGACAATCGACGAACACAGCATCCTCCTCAGGTGTCCATATATGTTTGGAGTTTTTGCTTCACGATGAGGAGTCTGCCATCTGCAACAATACGTTTGTTTATATAATATAGTTCAATCATTTTTTTGTGGAAACATATCGATAAACGAAATTATATGATCAAGAAAGCATTCAAGATTATGTAATTAATTAATTCATATGACATGGACGTTATGTACACAACCAAAAATGTATCTAGGTTCTAAATGACAATTACAATAGTCCCACAAAATCATCTACGAAAGAAAAAAAAAAGACACGGAAGTCCATGTCGACAATGAGTAAATTCCCATTCCAGTCCGTCCACATTTAGACGACGAGGTTATCCCTCCATCCAATCTAGGCATCTATTGTCTCCATGAAGCTATCCCATTCGAGTCAAGATCACCTAGGTGTGTCTCCTCAAAGAATGGGTCTGAACCCATTTCTCTAACGATCAAGTTGTGCAACAAACAACATGCAATGATTGTTTTACACTAGACTTCGACGGGGTAATAGGATTTTCCTCGAAGGATTGCCCATTGCCCCTTCAATACATCGAATGCCCTTTTGATCACATTTTGAGCTGATAAATGTCTCATATTGAACAACTCTTTCGGGCTGGTTGGTGGATTCCCTAATTACCAATTGGTTCGATGGTACCATTGTCCTCTGTATGAGGCTAGGAATCCTTCCGCATTGGGATATCCAACATCGCACAAGTAGTAATACCCTGCCATAATGCTAGATTTATCAATGCCAAAATTAGAACCATGTAAGTGATATACTAAACCGTAGAGTTGGAACCATAGTAGCAGTGTTTTACCCCTTGGTACCTTCAACCCTATCGGTCTGGAGACTACATCACGTAGAACCCTAGAATCGGATACAGATCCTTCCCATTGATAGCACACTTTTGTGAGCTATTTTTATAGTTTAACTATTGCTATTTTTGATGTTTTATTGGGTATTTTCACGCCGTATCTATTTATTTTGTAGGTATTAAGCATTTGGAAGAGAAATCAGAGATGAAGACAATTACAGGACAAAAATGAGGCAAAGTTGGGCAAGAATTAGAAAACTAAGAGAAAGGAAGAAGAAAAGGCACCAGGGAGACCCGAGGGGGCAGCGTCTCAACGCTGCCATGATGTAGCCAGGCATGTTGTGAAGACAGCATTGAGACGCTGTCCACAGCGTCTCAACGCTACCCGATTTCCCTTAATTAATCCGTGCATTAAGGCACAGAGTCCAGACTTTGTCCACAGCATCTCAATGCTGTCTCGAGTTTATAAATTTGGGATTTTGAGGCCGATTGGGGGGAGGCCAATTGGGGAGAAACTTAGCTACTTTCGAAAATTGAGTTTGAGGACTGTGAGAGGAGATTCTATGGAGCATAAGTACAAGTTTTAACGTTTGAGATCGTGATATTACAACGGGGACGAGGCTCACACGACGCACTAGTTCTATCTCAAACCCTTTACTTAATATTTTTGTTGGTTTTGTATGTTATTTTAAAAGTGTTATAGTGACCATGAGTAGCTAAATTTGTTTTCTTAGGGCTAGATGGAGTCGTTCGGCTAAACAATTTGTTGATGTGACTGATTTAAACTATTGTATTTCTTCCTATTCATGCAATTGTTTTATTAATGCCTATGAACTCTTGATCAAAGTTTATTTGCCCTCATTAATTTGAATTTATGCTTGAAAAAGATTAATTTAGATTTAACTTCGATTGCATGACTAGTAGTTATTGTAGCATGAAAGTGACTAGAGTTCTACTAGAAATCATTAAAGAATTTGTTCTTAATGCTGTGCATGCTTATTAAAGGCTAGATAGATTTATTAGTCTTATAAATTGTGCATGAGATTCAATTGTCTTGATAGGGCCAGTTGTTATTTGAACTTCTTGATTTTTGGCATGGAAATACATTAGTTTATCTTTCATTCAATTAAATTGTTAGCTCGATAGGTGAAGTCTAGTCCCTAAGATTTTATTTCTCTTGATTGTCTCAATTTTATCTTGTTTCACTTTCACATATTTTAACTCAACATTTGATTTTTATCTCTAAATAAAATTGGAGGGTTAAATTCATGATAATCAACATAATTAAATAACTCAATCCTGTGGACAACACTTGTACTCTATCTCACTATATTAAAACTTGACCCGTGCACTTGCGGTCTTGCAAATTTTATGCAACACCCATCCAGGGAGGACAAAAATGAATTCACTGTTATGAGAACATAGAGCAAGAACGTTTGTGGCGATCTCACCTTTTCTCATCTTGTATCATGGGCAATCGGTTGCACTAACGTTCACTTTGATGTGTGTTCCGTCTAATGCACCTAAACATTTCTGCAAGGAAATAGGAGATATGGTTTCAATTGTCTGAATATGAAATTATATCTCCAGTTGGGAGGACAATGTAAGTGTCACTTATGTACCTCAAAGCATCGTCACCTCTCATCCTAGCATGTGTTGGTGATTGATTCAGGTGATTGTAGTAACACCTCGTACAGTCTCAACATCGCATCCAATACTGCATTGAAATGTCCTGACACGGTCTCGCTAGATTGTGAGAAATGTTTGCACACTACCCAATTCTTAACATCGTGTGCAACGATGTGGAGGAATATTGCAATCATCTCCTCCACGTCAACATACTAAGCGCCAGCTAACTCCCCTACCTTAGCATCTCACACAGGATGACGAATATTCTTATATCTATCTGTGTATTCTCATGACAAGCTAAATTGATTTCATGTATTAGTTGGAAGAAATTTAATTGCCTAATTTGGTGTCTTACGTAGGGAGATTGGTTTTCAAGACTCTGTTGCCCTTGCATAATTGTAGCGAATATTATTGCAAACTGGAATTGTGTGGCGCATATGATAGTAAGAATTGCTATCAACTCATTCGGGCCAATATCCAATCTGTCCATTTACTACTTTAGTTATAGGGTCCTGAAAAAACATATTTAGGTACATGAGATTCATTACTTCCACAGTAGGGCTCCTAAGATAACTATGACTACATGAAGCACAAATCCTAGGACAAGTATGAAAGTATGATATGCTCCACTACATATGGGTACAAATGTACATCCTACGTGTTAACTACGTCCTCCAGTAGGTCTAGATTCTACAAATTCTGAATAGTTCATTGCATCCATATTGTATGTCTTATAAGCTGATTCTGCTTCATCAAACGTCATATAAGACTTGTATACGACTCCACTAATGCCATGTATTTGTGTATGGCATTCATACCATGTCATATAAATACCAGGCCTACGCCTGATAAATACAACAAAACTTCTTCCCTCCCATAACCCTAATGTAAAACATGCAATAATAAGGAACATATTTCAATCTTATGGGCCAAAAATTAGGATCTCAGTTAAGTTTAACTAAGGCATGTATGGAAAAAAAAAACAATCATACAGGTGTACATGTAAAACAAAATAAAACAAGAACTCAAGTGGAACTAAGTTACGCAAATATAACTTAAAAATTACTAACTTTTTCATGTGTTACTTTAGAAAACCAAATTAGGGCAAAAGAAATTTGTTTCATGTGTTAATTTAGAAAATGAAATTAGGAAGTTTTTTCTTCTTTTTCCCAAGTTGTTGATAGTTGTTAACAACATGGGTTCGAGATTTATGAAATATGAAACTTTTTGTTAGAAATTAGGTTACTTTACAAAACCAAATTCTGAACTAAATACTTAAGTATATTTACTTTTTTTTTTCAATAAGTAATTTTTTTAGAAATATGGAATTTTTTCCCCTAAGTTTAGAAACTAACAAAAAATTTGAAAAATATGTAACTTTTTCTCCATATGTTAACTTACTTTATGAAAGAGATTTGTACTAAAACAATTTATAATTGTTCCTTTACACTTTCTAACATTTTTTACAATTTCTAATTGTGCCAAACCTTTTTTCTCCAAATTCATGGGATAAAAAATATTTAGCTCTTGCAAGTTATTATGTTTAAAAAAAAATATTTGAAAAATATGTAACTTTTTTCCATAAGAGAACTTACTTTACAAAGAAATTTGTGCTAAAACAATTTATAATTGTTTATGTCTAACTTACTTTACAATTTCTAATTGTGCTAAAAACTTTTTCCTCAAAATTCATGGGATAAAGTATGTTTGGCTATTGCAAGTTATTATGTATAAAAAAAAGTGAAAATTTTCTAACTTTTTTTCCATATGTTAATTTACTTTATGAAAAAAATTTGTTCTAAAACAGTTTATAATTGTTCCTTTACAATTTCTAATTGTGCTAAAACCTTTTTCCTCCCAATTCATGGGATAAATTATGTTTAGCTCTTGCAAACTATTATGTTTAAAACAATTTTAAAAATTATGTAACTTTTTTCCATAAGTTACCCTACTTTATGAAAAATATTTGTGCTAAAACAATTCATAATCACTACAATTGAGTAAACAAACATGATGAAATCAATTAATTTTTTGAGAGTGCTAAATAAGTTTTTTACATTAATCAAGTTGCACACAAGTTAGTTCAAAACCCACACATTACTAGAAATAAACTTATATTATGACATTCTTGTTTATAATTATTAACCTTTTTTTTTTTTTTTGCAAACCCATTGTTAAAAATTTCCATTTATCCTTTTGCCTTATTTATATTTAATTTGTTGTATGGATAATTAACTATGATCCTCTATTTTACAATTTGCATAAATATTATGCATATATATAGTAGGGTCTCTATCTTAAAAGAACACCAGTATTTTTAACAATACAATTATAAATTGAGGTTAATTTTAGGAAAGAAAGTATAATTAAATTTGTGAATCCTTACAGAAAAAACGAATGTGAATCAAATAAAGAGGCGTTTGGACAAAATGTTCATATCTATATAATATATTTAAAAATACCATTCGAGTTCTAGTTTTAAACCCTAAACAAATTATTAATACAAGTCAACAAACAAACATGATGAAACACCTCAACAATATGAAATGTTCTAAAAGACAAATATATATATATATATATATATATATTTTATTAATTAACCAAGATCACAACCCATGTTTTTAGCCTTAATATTCGAATTAGAAGTGATTTTGAGTGAATTTTACTAAAATATTAGTGCTAGACAGAATCTTTAATTGCAGAAAAACAGTAAAGAAGAAATGGAAAACACAAGTATTTATAATGGTTCGGTAAATAGACCTACTCAACTTTGCAAAGAGTCTTAGAGGCCTTTGCAAGTCAATATTATTCGAGATCTAAAAATAACAAAGAACAATACAGTAGTAAGGGGACTTGAATTAAATTTGAGAGATAGATCCTCAAAGTGACAACAATTCTTTCTCTTCCAAAAAAGAGGAGTCAAACAATGAGGGATCCCTTAGGTTCTTTCAAGAAAGCCCAACAAAAGAGAAAAGTATAATATAGAGAGGTTAGATAGAGAGAGACAACCTTAGAATACCCATAGATTGTACTCCAAGAAGAAATCGCCTTAACCTAACTGATTTCCTCTTCTCTCACCGATCTCCTTCCACCAGAAGCAACACTCGAATAGTGACTGCAGCACCTCGCAAACAGCGGCTCGTGGACAACGATAATAGCTCATGAACTAGGACAGAGGAATGGCAGCAACCTCGTGTCTCCTTCTTTCCCTCTAGTTCGACTTCCTCTCTCTCGAGTCTCACAGCAAAGAAGAACCTCCAAAATTGAAGGGCTCTCTCTCTCTCTCTTTTGCTTTCTTTATCTCAAACCCTAACCCCTCTTTAATGTATGGTACTCATACATCCATCTCCTTATTCCCATGCTTCATACATCCATGACTTTTATATAGAAAATGAGTTTCACAATATAACAATAAAATGGGCTATACTCAATTAAGAATGATTTTAAACAAACAAGGACTACTTTATTAACTTCATGCAAACTCATTCCATAAAGGTAAAGTATCCTGGTAAATGCCTATTATCAACCTTCCACATGCGACAACACTTATAACCTAAACCAACTCACTAATGGTAACAAAATTGCTTTCACATGCAATTAACTACAATAAAAAGAAAACTCTAGCTAAAAGAATGAAGCAACGACACCAAGTCCACCACTAGATGTCACATCAGAAATTAAACTAACAACCCAACTACAAAAGTAATTCAATTAATCAAAGCTTAACAAAGACTACTACTAAATAAAAAACAGCTAGCTATGGTCTTTCTCTTCTCAAGTCTCCTCCTCAACACCACCAGGCTTGTCATAATCGTCATCACCTAAAAAATCTATGGGTGGATCAGAGCATAACAAGTTGGCAAGTAGCTCACACCTGATGAGCCACCAACCAACATACAATGCAAACATCAAGCTATACACAACAAATACGAAATTAGACATGTTCATCATACATGGGAAGTAAATAACGATCACAACATGCTAGACCCATGAATTAACATCTCATGTAAAGGTAACTCACTTAATCTCAAACCTCGAGCTCACTCAATGCCCATTATTTAGTTCTCACAAGGCTTTCTAAGATATCAACCTTCGTGACACGTTGATCCTTATTGATTTTATTTAGGACCACCGACATTCTCTGTCGGCCCCAACTATTTACATCCAGGGCCACCGATGCGCTCTACCTGCCCTAACTGATGCTATCCAGGACCACCGACGCTCTCCGTCGGCCCCAACTGAGTTTTCATCAAAGGCCATCAACGTTCTCAAGAACCTGAAATACTTGCCCTTCTATATTCAGCACACCGACCCTAACTATCTTAAAACAAGGCCATCGATGCTACTCTAAGTTCTCTTGTGACATACCACCCCTCGACCATTTTTACCCGAGGCACCTGGTACTCACCCAACTTTTTTTTTTCACATACAAGGTTATCTGACCTTTAGAAACTCATCAGAATGTATGAATCCTACATTATGCTTCTTAAACCATGCCAAAACTATAGACACATCCATAGCATGCTTTGGAAACCCAAGCCAACAACTCATCGTACATACATATTACAAGATCAAACAAATCTCCACAAGACAACATGCTCATCACAAAAGGTCATTACAACAATACTAAACATCACAAACATCCCAAGTATCAACTAAGCACAACAAAATCTCAAAACATGTGGAGGTTCAAGTGAAATAATCATATAAATCATAATATAACGAAATTTGGCAAACAACATGCTAGCACGCAAGCAAACAGACCCATCAAGTAGAATTCTAATTACCTAGAATGCTCCTAAAAATATTCCAAGGGTTCCTAAACCAAGAGAATAAGCTTTAGAGGATATACTTAATTCAAAAATCCTTTAAATAACTACCACAAGCTCAAAGAAGGGTATACTTACGTAGATATGGCCTTGAATCACTAAAGCAAACGTTTTAGAACCAATCCAAACTACAACCAAAGTTATTCAAGGGTTAGAATGAATTTACAACACCTTTCACATGTGTCAAAAGGGGATGAAAAATGCTAAAACTCACCAAGATTGCTCGAAACCTTGCTGGTCAATGTTTGAATCAACTCATTTGTTCTAAACCAACTCCGATGGCTTATGGGTAAATCAAACTGAAGCTATTCAGATTATGGGTCGCGGTTGAAAGTATTCAAAACTACAATTAAAAAGTATATGAGCATTAGAAACTAATCTAAGATACTCGAATTCAGTCCGTATGAGTTTAAGAGGTGCTAACCTTGCAAAAAATGGCCCAATGTCTTGCTGAATTATGTTCAAGAGTGTTCGAATCAACCCAAAACTGCAAATGCAAGGTCCATACACATTAGGACCTAAGCCATAACAACTAAAGTGATTTGTGAAAAGTCCAAAATGCATTAAAACGTATCGAAATAGCCTTTATGCTTGTTGGTTGTTGTTCGAAGGTGTTCGAATCGATCCCAAACTGCAAACTAAAGGTTCCTACATGTTAGAACTAATGCTATGATACTCAAATGAATTTGCAAAAGGTCCATAACATGTTAAACATTACCCAACAGGCCAAACAGACTGAAACTTTGCTGGAAATTCTATTTTTGGCCGCAAACGACTTCGAATGTGGGCTGTTTAGAGTACAAACAAGCTAAAATTACAAACCAAAGGTGTTTAAGGCATGGGTAATCCAAAACTAAAGTCGATTAGGCATGGGTACGTGACAAACCTCATCAAACAAGAAGAAATTCGCATGGGTCTACTGGAAATACCATTTTTTGCACTAAACGGTTACGAATGTAGGCTATTCAAAGTCCAAACAAGCTAAAATTACAAATCAAATGTGTTTAAGATATTTGTAATCCAAAACTAAAGTTTATTTGGCATGGGTATGTGACAAACCTTGTGAAAACGAAGGAGAATGCGTGGGTCACTTCGTCAGAAGGTACTATTGTCACGTGGGTCTCAGCCTGCTCGTGGGTTGAGTGGAGAAGAAAGATGAAGAAGAGGAGGAAGAAGATGAATAGTTGGGAGATGGGTCTTGTTGGATGCACAAACGTCAGAGAGAGATGGGGAAGAAGAAGAACTTAGGGTTTTTTTTTTTTTATCTTTAGTTTCCTTTTCTTTTAATTCTTCCAAAATGAAAATACTCATAAGAAACAAGGAAATATTTTAGAACTTTAGAAATTTCCAATTTTAAACTCTTAAAGTTTTGGAAAATCCTAAATGATTGAGGATTTGGGTTTCTCTTGAATTTTGTAGATAGAATCTAAAATTAAACTTTCAAACTTTAGGAATTAAAGATTTAACTAAAAATCTCTTTTCCCTAAAATTATTAATAATTTTATTTTACCAACTCAAAGGCTAAACGAAAATTTTCAATTTTTCAAAATTAGGACTGTAACGAATAACTTAGTCTAATTTCCTAAAATAGCCTGATTTTATAACGTGAGACGTTACAATTACACATGACACAAAACTCTTTATAACCTCGACCACCTCATAACCAAAGAAAACAAAGAACATTAGGGATTAATTGATGAATCATAATGGTATAGGGGAAATAAGAAAGAAAAAAGTGAAAATAAATATGAGGGATGGAATTTTTAACACCCTTACCAATTGCACAAGGAGAATAGTTATTTAGGTAAAGGGAGGGGTAGTTGTTTAAATAGGAATTGGGATGGAGGGAGCTATTTACTTCACAACCACCCAACTACCCCATTAATACAAGTAAAATGATATGACAATTTAATAAAGTGAAAGTGATGTCAGTCCAACAATCGAGAGTGAGCATTTACTCCAACAAAAGAGGGAAATACATTTATGAAAGGCAAACCTCATTTAAAAAAATATGTACTTATTGTCAGTGGGCAATAAATGTAGCCTCAGATCATTATTTTCAACTAAACAGGATGTGAATTCAAATAGGATGTGACAGTCTAGTTAATTCAGAACTAAACAGTAGAAATATAATTCAAGGTAGCCTTATTCACATGAGCATAACATCATGTATATCAACCAATCAGCCAATTAATTCAAATACAACATGTATATAACATAATAATCATTCACCTTTGACCATCAACAACATGACAATCACATAATATACATACTAACCACAAGCCAAAGAATCACACTCCAGATCAAGCAAATCAGGGCCTCAGGATAATGAACACAGTGTAGTAATCGATTCATATAGGTAAACATAATAGGAAACATCATCGGCCATAAATAAAGAAACCAAATCGTATGCATATCAATTAGAAGAAAATAATCAAGCAATATCAACTGTAGTATCTCAGGGGCCTCAAGATAATAAACACACATGTAGTAACGATTCATGAAGGTAAACAGAATAGAGAATCATCATCAACCATGAACAAAGAAGATAACACATATGCATACCAATCACAAGCCAAATCACGTGTAGCAAATTAGATACCTCATTAAATTTAACACAAGTATTAAACAAACAAGATCAGGTCAGTGGATATGAACAGAACCTTTGGCCTCAGGAACCATCATCGGCCGAATTGGAACCTGGAATAGAGATGCAACCCGATCACCACCAATCTCCAACGAAGCCAAAGCATCCCCTACCAAGCCACCTTACACTTCGACTCTGCCTCAAAGACGAAGACAGGAATGTCGTGACCATATCCGAGGAAGAAGAGAAGAAAACTCAAGGAAGGAAGAGGTGGCAAGGGGTGCTTCTTGGAGGAGCGACGACTGGGCTTACAGAATAATGAGGAAGTGGAAGGCTTTTGGTGGAAACGGAGGAGAAATGTTTGGAGAGATGGATCGAAGGTAGAAAAGGAAGTCGAAGCCATCGAAGGAGACGATTCATCCATTCTAGAGAGGGAGAAGCCTAATTCCTTCAACAGCACACGAAGAGAAAAAAATGAGTCGAACAAAGGTTGATGTTTCATGGAGATAGACGAAACAGAGCTTTGAGCAAAGGAGGAGACGATCCCATTCGACAAAGAGCATACTAGGGTTTCGTGGAGAGACGATAGCATTTGGCTAGAGATGTCCACGGGGCGAGGCGGGGCGGGGGAATGGATTCCCCATCCCCATCCCCGCCCCCCATTTCATTCCTCTTCCCCTCGAAATTCCCTGTTTAATTTCGCTGGGATTGGGTTCCCCGTGGGGAATTTTTCCCCGTTCTTTTTTTTTTTTTTAATTTATTCTCAACCATAATAAAAATTATTTCTAAATGAATAATTTTTAAATATAATTCTATTTAAAGTAAATGTTATAAAATTTCCTAATAAAAACAATAATATACCATAAGTAAAAATACTATAATGTCGAAACAACTTAATTTCTAAAAATTCAAATTTCAATATTACAACATAGACTTTAATTTTTTTTTTTTATAACGAAATAGTCTTAAACTAATTCCTACTATAGTTTTTTTTTTTTAAAAAAAATTATATTTATAGGTAATAATATATATATATATATATATATATATATATATATATATTATTAATCGGGGAATCGGGGCGGGGCAGAGCGGGGAATATATTCCCCGTCCCCGTTTAGCCAACGGGGAAAAAAACTTCCTCATTCCCTCCCCCATTCCCCGTGTAATCGGGGCGGGTCCCCGCGGGGCCCCGGCCCCGCGGGTTAAATGGACATCCCTACATTTGGCAGAGGAAGCAACAGCGCACGAGTAGGAGTAAATGTACAAAACTGGAGGCATTGGAAACACGAAGTTGGGGGCCTTTCCCCAATCGAACGGGCCAAACACGGAGTTGGGTTTCAAACCCAACCCCAACCCATTCCAAAACGTGCCTCGAAACACACCCTTATTGAAACATGTAAAGGCTCATTAAGTTCATGTTGTTGGGATTTATGCCCCAAAGCCTCGTAATTAATGATTTATGTAATAATTAATAATAATTTTGATTATTTTATTTGCAATATAATATTATCCATTATATAAAAAAATCCAAGGTTATTAGTGTAATCTTGAACAGTATGTGGTTGACATACGAGAGGATCATGCTCAAGAAATAACCTAAAGGACAACGTTGGGTGTCTTATCCTGGTAACATTATTGATACGACCCACTTTGTAATAGTTACAAATGAGTTGATCCAAATCGTTCATGTGGAGACATGTGAGTAGGGGTATCTTATATAATGAGTATGTATAAGACTAGACCATGAAATATTTAATCTCTCTTTATAAATTTGTTAATTGAGAAGATTTAGATTTCATCAGGATGATCATATTCGATTTGATCTTAATCCTGAGTGAGTTATGAACTGTTGCCTGTGGGGCTTGTCCTTTGATTTTCATGGGTGAGAGTGGCTTTTGTAGCCGATTCAATATGCCTACCATTTTGGCGACTTGACCAAATAGGGAGCTGAGAACATAATCTCAAAAGATGAAATTCACTCATTCCCATATAAGGTAAGTAGATGTGTAGTTCCCTTAAGTGTTGATTTCAGGACTTGAACAATGGGGCCCCACCCTCTCATTGGCTCGAGAGGAACTTAGTTTTTGGTTGGATCGTAAACAAATTGTTCATTAAAGGATCAGTGGTACTTAAGGTGCAAGATGTAATTACAGAGGTAAAATGGACTTTTGACCCAGCTGTAATTACGAACAACTCGTGAATGATTGACTTACATTTAGGGGCTGTTTGGCGCGCAGGGTTGGAATGTTAAACCTGGGAATGTTAAACCTGAGGGGTTAAGCTGGGGGTTTAAGTAGTCTGAGTTTAAGAATGCTGTGTTTGGAATGCAGGTTAAAGAAGTCTGGGTTTAAGAAGTCTGTGTTTGGAGTGCAGGTTTAAGAAACCTTGGTTTGGAATGCAGATTTTAAAATATTAAATTTATGAAATATTTGATTGTATTTAATTAATGGTTAAATTTTAAATTATTTTAAAATTTCATTCTAATTATTTATTTATTTTAATTTTAATATAGTTAAGTTAAAAAATAATTAATTTTGTATGGTTCAAATATAACTAAATTCAAAATTAAAATTATTTCTTATATTTTTGTTATTTTAAATTGACTAATTTAATTATATAAAAATGACTAAACTAAAAAAAATAACATTGGGTAGATTTTTTTTAATTGACTGTAAAAAATATATGACTAAGTTGAAATTAAATACCATACATTTATTTTTTTTTACTTTGAATACGACTCATTCATAAGTAAAATATTTTAATATGGATAATTTAAAATTAAATATTATTTATTTTACTAATTTAATTTAATAAGTTTTTAATTCGAATTCAACTCAATTTTAATTACTTTTCCAATAAAACTTAAACCAATATTTGTTTCCATCAATTTTGAAATTGAGATTGGACTAAAATTATATATATATATATATATATATATATATATATATATATATATATATATATATATATATATATTGCATAATTTGAGATTTTAATTTTACTAACTAATAAGAAAATGAACTATCTAATTTGTTATTCATTTTGTTTTTAGATAACTAAATTAAAAATAAAATTTTATTTAGAGGTATAGTTCTAATGTAAATTAGTTTATTTTTTATTATTTGTCTCGTAGAGTTCAACTCACAAATGAAAAAAAAAAAAAAGTTTGAGCATATGGGATAAACTTTCTTTCACTATTTTGCCCATTTTTATTATATGTCTAATTTATTTTTTCTAAAAAAAAAACAATAAATTTAAGAAAACCATAATAAGAAATGAAAGAGAAAAATAATCACAAATTAATTTAACAAAGAGGGGCAAAAATGGTGAAAGAAAATTTATCCTATATAATCTGATTTAATCTTGTAGACTTATTATTTTACTAAGTTTTGAGCAAAATATCATATACTTTTGTTATTTTAACTAATTTAAAATTAAATACTATTTTTGTATTTTAATATTAGCAAGTTCAAAATGAAATAATGCTTTTATCTTAAACTCAATTATTAAAAATTATATATTTTTGGCCAAATTACACTTTTAATCCTAAAGTTTTATTTTAATTTTTATTTGGCGTCTGAGATTTCGAAAACAACATTTTAGTTTTTAAGTTAAAAAAAATGATTCTAATAAGTCTTTAAGTTAAATTGACTAACGGAAAAAATTCGAAAGTTATAGACAACACATTTGAAGTTATCAAAAAAGTTGTTGATATTGGTGAGATGAAAATCAAGATAAGAAATGGATGAAGGAAGAAGAAAGAAAATATTTAAAAAGATAAAATAATAATGATAATGATAGAAAAGGAATAAGAGGAAGATAGAAAAATAATATTTTAAAAAAAAATAAAACAATTATTTTTTACAACTAAAATAATAATTTAAAAAAAAAAAAAAAAAAAAAAAAAAAACCCAACAATCCATGGGGTTGAATAGTATTTACTATTCAACCCCATGACCCCATGGGTTTGGGTTTAGGAAACTATGGTTTTCTAAACCCTTGTCCCAAACAAGGGTTGGGCTTAGGAATGCTAACCCACCCAAGCCCAACCCCCAAAACAAACACCCACTTAGTGATTATATCTATGGATACAACTTGTTCTACAATGCATAAGAGTAGAACTCTAAGTCTATAGTGAAGTGATCTATAGTTAATGAATGAAAATTAATTAATTAAAGAGTTTAATTAATTGATTTTATATCATTGGAGCTTATAATCTGTAGGTCCATAAGGTCCCCTTGCTAGCTCATAGTAATACTAAAAGATCAATTTAGTTAAAAGAAAATTTTGAAATGTTCAAATTAATATTTAATATATTATATATATTAAATATAGCAGAAGAAAATATAATTATTGTATTTGATACATTGAATATAAAAGAAGAAAATATTGAAATAATTAATGTATATTAAACACATTAAAGAAAAGATATTTATAAAATTTGATAAGATTCAAATAAATAAATATCGTAGGAAATTTGAATGAGATTCAAATAAGTATAAAATATATTTAAATGTATTAGATATTAAAATATAATATTTTAATTATGACAAAGATTTGCCTTTGGTCTCTATAAATAGGACCCTTGGGTTGAGTCATTAGGCACAACACACATCCCCTCAATAGAGAATTAGAGAATTCTCTCTAGACCTCCTCTCCAATCCCTTGTGGATTTTCTTTTAAGAGACTCCCACAAGCCTTAGTCTTGTGTTTGAGTCATAGTCAAGAAGATTTTGTGGAGGAGATAAAGACTCGTCGAAATGTCTCCATATTTACTAAAAGTAAGTTTGTTTAATCTTATATTTTAGTTTAATTTTAAATAAAATCAAAGACGATCCAATGCTTCCGTTGCAGGATGAATTGTTCATTCCTATGGATTGGTATCAGAGCCTACTTTGATTTTTATTTAGAATTAAAAGTTCGTATGGTGGGTGACGCGAGCTTGTCGAGGGCTCGTCAAATTAAAATTTATAAACTGATCCTAAGCTACTTGTAGCATTGAGTGGATCGGGTCGATCTCAGGGAACCGAATATTAATTTCTCAAGTTAAATTTGCAAAGGAGAAAGCAATTAAAAATGGGGGTTTTGTGTTTTTATAAATAAAATAAAACATAAGCAAATAAAAATAAAGATAGATCAAAATTGATCACAGACATTCAAAATATTTAAATTTAACAATGCAAGCACTTGGTCAACTTATTAGGAAACCCCAAAAAGTAGCAAATTTTCTAAGGTCGTTAACTCTAACAAACGTCAAGTTATCGCTAGTTACCTAAACAATTTTGACGAAACCGCTCCAAATTATTTAGATAAAGGCATTAAGTGCTTTGGAAGGACCAAGACAACTAATTAGATGAAATAACTTTAATCTGATTAAAATGCTACTTTAATTCCTAGAATTAAACATGCAAGCCATGTAATATGGAAACCCACAAAACATACACATATAATAATCCTAACGCTACCGATTCAATCAACATGACAATTACGGATCATGCATCATGATTAGCAATCAAACATGTAAAGCGATCGAGGCGTCAATTCAATCAAAATACATGCTTATAAAATTAACACAGGAATCAAAGAGTACTTGCAATTGAAAGAGAACTAGTTAAGGTTCAAGCCTCACAATATTGCAATTGGTTGCAACCGACCTATGAATTGGAACACTTACTTTAGCCGCTAATCGTGATGATGTAGCCAAGGTTCATCATTGGTTCGATATAGTGCAAAAAGAAAAGTAAAGAAAAAGGGAGAAAAACTCTAAAAACTATTGTCTAGAAATATTACATTCGGAGAACCCCCTTTCCGCTGTCCAAAAGAAGGCTTAAATAGCCTTGAAGTAGACAACTTGCAAAAGTAAGAAACCCTAAAGTCTAGAAAGATATTTTTCCAAAATAATTAGGGAATAATATTTAAAATAAAATAAAGTAAATAATGTTCTCTCTTGTAAATGCTGGAAAATACATCTAAAACTCGAAAATCCTTTCCTAAATTCTCAAAACAAACATAGAATGTTGCAAATAAGGACAGTTTCTGGATTGCGCAGTCTTCATTATTTTGCCAATACCTTCTTCTCAAAAACTTGGATCGATGTAATCTTTATATGGTTGGAAATATCATTCAGAGAGCTTTAAAATGATATCTAATTTGGCTATATTACCAAACTTGAGCAGCAAGATAATGAGAACAGAAGTTGGCACAAAGTATTCTCGGGTACAGCAGTTTTCCAGCAGGAGCAGTAATCACTCAAAATGCCATAACTTTCATAATACTTATTGTAATGCAATGAGTCTTATACCGTTG
Organism: Trichosanthes truncata; assembly: GCA_033996785.1. Lineage (NCBI taxonomy): Eukaryota > Viridiplantae > Streptophyta > Magnoliopsida > Cucurbitales > Cucurbitaceae > Trichosanthes > Trichosanthes truncata. The sequence goes on from JAWPNB010000004.1 coordinate 5,896,008, forward strand.
GAAAGATAATTAAATAAGCTTCGATTTGATACCAAATTTGAAAATATTTTCATCTCTAAACATCATGATATGATTGGTCAAAGTTGGTATAGAAATTCTGTTGCTCGAATCACCTCCTATTTTGTCCGCATTAACTCTGAAATGTTGCAAACTCTCCAAAACACGCAAATTTCTCGAATACCTAAAAAATAATAATAATAAACATAAAATCCTTCTAACTAACAAGAAATAAGTGTGATTAAATAGGACTTTATAGGTCCTATCAGTGGGTATTTTAATTTTGTTCATATATATGATATGTGATTTGCAAATTGATTGTTTAGGTTATTTGGCATTAGATTTAGATGAATTGTAAAACCCTTGGTGTTTGTAATTTTTGTTTCTCAAAATTATTGTAATGTTGAGATATCTATTCGAAGTGCAAATGCTATTCAAAGAAGAACAAAATACTGGAACAATGTATTGGGAAGTGTTCACCTTACATTCGCAAGGGCAAACCCATTGGAGTTTTGCAATAATGGAGGATTTGTTTGCTTGCTCACTAACCCAAGAATGGATAAAAAAAATTGTGTTTTTGCTAGATTTTTTTGTCTTCATGCGATCTTTGTAATGTAAATTCTAATTGAAAGCTACTGTTTTTTCCCAAACATGGCATTATATGTGAGTTCAATTAAACTTCACACATCCAGCCTTTCATCAACTATCGGAAGGTGTGAATTCATAATGTAAAAGTTCTTCAGCCGGTGATTGGTTTGATGGAGACATGATTTTATTCTTGCAGTAGGAAATCAATACTTTGTTTGAGATATGGTGCTGGCAGTTTCAATCTTTCTTTAAGTGAGTGGCTGATTGCAAGAGAAATCAAAGATAAATTTAGGTTTTTTAAAAGTTAAAACCCTAAATTTGGATGATATTCAAATTATGTAATTTTTAATTTAGTCTTTAATTTCTAGAACATGCCAAATATGCCAGCCAATTTTGCTTTGTTTTAATTTAATTATGCATGAGATGTATGTTTTAAATTATTTGATTGTTGCATAAAGTATGACATTTAAATTAAAATCCCACTATAGGTTAAGCATGATCATGCATCTTAATATTTCTTTAATATAAAGATTAATGAATTTAAATAAAAATTAATGTCACCACATACCTGCGACGCGGAGCGGCCGACATCCTCGAAAAAAGAGGTTTTAAAAAGGAGTCGCCACCAATCTTTTTTATGGTGTGATTGGGCACCATAATAAAATAAAACAACTTTTTTTGAAAAAATGAGAAAAAATGGTATGCGAAAACTAGATTTGGGCTTGAAAGTTACTTGTGTGTGGGGAAGGTGTTAGCACCCCACAACACCCGTTTAAAATGGTGGCCAAATTTTAATCTTGAATTGCAAAAGATTTTAGATGAAAAGCTTATTTAGGGAAAAATATTTTTAAAACAATATCTTATTGTACCTTTCATTTCTCCAATATTTGAAGTCATGATCCCATAAAATAAGTGGATAAATATCCATCAATTTGACTATATTAGAAATATTTCCAAAAAAACTTATGAAAAACTCTCCACCTCAAGAATATAAGAAAAGTTTACAATTTCTTAACTCTGTCATAGAATAGCCTTTCAGTTTTTTTTTTTTAAAAAAATAAAATTTTGTTTTAATTAAATTCATTTTTTTGGGGACTAAAATCTCAGACTCCCAAAGATAATGATCCCTCACCTCAAGAATTCTAGAAAATCAGACTCCCAAATATTTTTAGATTCCGTCGTAGGAATTTTTAGAAAAAAAGGACCTTGAAAACCATTTTTTAAGAAAGAGATTACAAAAAGCTTTAGAAATGACACTTTAGTTATAAAACTTTGATAAATTCAAAAAGAGAAAATTTAAAAATTTGGAAATAATTTTATAAAAAGAGATTGAAAAAAAAAAGGTCAAGAAAATCAAAATTGAGCATAATAAATAAATGCATTTTAAAGACAAATTAAGCCAGCATAATAATCTATTAATTAGCAAATAATCAAACAAGTACTATATACAAGCATGTTAACAAATTTAAGAAAAAAAACATATTGAAATCGATCTTGGACTTCCAAAGAATCGATTTCTTACCTCGAAAAAAATTAGAAAATCGGACTTCCAAATATTTCTAAATTCCGTCGTCGGAGATTTTTTTTTTAAAAAGGCAACATGCACATATAAAAAAAATGACAACGTGGTAAACATGCTAATATAAATAATGATAATTAGAAAGTAACATCTAAATTAAAGCAAATGAGACAAGCAAATAAGACATCAATGTTGGATAAATAAGAAAAATGAGACAAGTAGAGAATTAAAAAGCAAATCAAACATAAAGTACAAAAATTTTAAAAAAATAATGAAAACCATACCATGTCTAGTGCATTGTGCTTGATGTGACAACACAAACAAAAAAAAAAGAGGAAATTGAAAGATAGAAGGATGGCCACGTAAAAGATAACTTGAAAAAAATATAAATAAAAAAGAAAAATATATTAAAAAAAGCTTTGATAAAAACGAAATCCCTTTTTCAAAAAAAAAAAAAACGCTTACTTACTACCTTCTCCTTCTCCATTTGATTTTTTTTAAACCCCCATTCTTCGCTCTTTTTCTTTTACCACTTCAACCCCTCTCACCATTGCCTTTCTCTTTTCTTTTTCTACTCTCTAATTAGAAGCAAGACTCTCTCACTCACAGGTATGTACACAACATTTTCTCTTGATTTTACAGCACTGTGCTTCTTTTTTTTTTTTTTTTTTTTCCTTTCTTTCTCTTTTACCTTTTCCCTTTTTTTAGTAGTAAGAACTTAAGAGACAAGAAGAAGAAGAAGATGGGAAAAAAAATGGTAGATAGGTAGGGGAGATAAATCATAAAATAAAATCAGCAACATCAACATAACGAAGGATCTAAGGCATAATACAACAAAAATAGACAAAGTTTACATTGTAATAAAAGTAAGAAGAGATGTAATAAACAACAAAAATGAAAGCAAACTCATAACACCCTTACTCAACTACTGTTTTTCAGGTGCATTTCGAGATAGAGATGAAGATCTAGAGATTGGGATCAAGAACAACCAACTAGCTTGTTGTTTGAGGCGCGGATCCTTGGGACAATACCCTACCAAATGCAACCTCCAACTAAGTTAAGGTTATTTTTTTGTGTTATAGATTTTTTTTGATTTTGTATAAAGCTCACTGTTCTTGCTCTCTACCCCTTAATGTATGTGTGGTTGTGATATGTGTTTGGATGTGTATATGGATATGGGGCTTGTAGGGTTTTTTTTTTTTGTGTGAGTGGATGGATGTAGTGTGTGTTGTGTGTGAGTGTGGCCTTTTTTGAAAAAGAAAAAGAGAAGTACAAAAAGCCCAAATCACCTCCTCTTTTGTATATTATTCCAATGACCATGCTTTTGCAATTTGAAATCATGCCAAAAGGAGTTTAGCACCAAAATAGACCAACAACTTTTGGTCACGCAAAACAAAATACAAAAGTTACTCACTTAACCAAAATTCTGTTTTTATCCAAAAAACTATTGTTTCTCCCACTTAAAAGAAAAAAATAATAAAAGGCATAAAAAGTAAAATTAGCAAATAAAAAGTGGAGACATTTTAATAATGAGAAAATTTAATAACAAACATAAAAAAAAATTAACTAGCAATCAATTTTATAAAAAGAAGTCGGGCAAAAATAGGTGGCTACAATTGACTATAAGGACGTCTATGGAAGGTTCTATCTAAATTGAGGTATTTAAGTTGACTGAAAGAAAAGATCTCTAACTGGGAACTGACTTGGGAGTTGAATTAGCCAAATTTTATTTAATTTCACTAAGCATACTCATAACATGATAATTTTTTTTTTAAAAAAAAATTGTTTAATAAACGTAGTGATTCACATAAAAATCAATCCAACCAACATAAGGATTATGGAGGATAGATTAGGAACTTAGATAAATGAGCTTAGCCTAATTTGTCTAAGTAAGAGAAAACCTTATTTCAAAATAGTAAGTGAGAGAAAGAAATATGTCAACATATCCTACGATCTTCATCATTAGTTCACATCGTGAGATTCATGCAGGGCATCGTGGCAGCTTTTGGACCGTCCCCTTATGGAAGGTGTTTGCATGGGTCAATATCAAGGTGAAACCCTGAAAATGATAGGATTGTAGTTTTGTTTCCAATACTTGATCTACCCTATGACAGCACTTGTTGGGATAAAACTACGGGATGTAAAATGATGGGTCACACTTACAAATGGCTTATTAAGGTTGTTAATAATGTCTTTGACAAAACTAATGGTAACTAAATATTATAGGAATAAGAGTTATTCTGGTATAATACTTGGTTGAGATTGTCTTAGTGTAGTGAAGGAACACTTGACCTACCCTACGACCGCACTTGTTCTAGCTCACTAAAGTACCATAGTATTAGAAATTATTCATAAGGTTCATTTTTTAAATCGTTTGATTTCTATGCTAACATTGAATGGATAATTATTAGCATGATGTTAAATTATATATTTCAATATTATGTCAGTTTCTCTCATAATTTTTAATTTTATTATTGATAAGTCAAAATTGAGAAGTTTTATTACTTGGAAAAGTAACATTAGCACTATAATAGCAGTGTAAGATTTTGAATTTTTCTTTATTGAGAAATGCTCTCAAAAATCTGTTGCTAATGCTATTCAAATTGTTTGTGAAACATATGATTAATAAATCAAAAGTAAACGAGATAGCTTGTACGTATCTCCTAGTTCGCATGTTATGTAACGACCCAACTTTTTCTTATTAGACTTTCTAGGGACGTTACTACATCATGCTGAAGAAATTTAAAATTCTTTAATAACAGACAAAAAGAATTAAACTTTTTGTTAAACAATCAAAACTTTTAGTTTGGGATCCCTTTAAAAATCATTTAAAAACACAATATGAATTAAAACGTTCAATCATTTGAAATAGTTTCATAACACATTATTTACTAAACGAAGTATGTTTTAACTAACACACTATCTAAATGCGGAAGTCATGATCTTCGAAGTCACCCATGACCCTTTCAGCAAACTGCCTTGTCAATCGCCTAAGATATGTCTGTCTTTGCCTGAAAAGAAAAATATTTTGAAAAAGGGTGAGTATTTTACAATACTCAGTAAGTGACCTCACTACCGGGTCAGGATATGCATACACACACATAATGAGTTTTCGAAAACATTTTTCTTTTTTATCTTTCCTTTGGTGGGACCTAACTTCCTTTCATAGCGGAAACATTTCCTTAAAAATTTTCCTTCGGCTTTTAATGTGGACAATTAAACCCAACCTAACCTTGCCTTTCATATAGCCTCGTAAGGTTCCTTTTCATACAGCCTCGTAAGGCTCCTTTTCATATAGCCTCGTAAGGCTCCTTGTCATATAGATGTACATCAATAACTCTAGGAGGGTAATTGCCACAGCCTTCGAAATCATTTTATCATGAAAACACATGTATGCATGAGGTCCCAAAACATCTTTCATTTTCATTCAATGATGCAACATATAGAAACATTCTCACATTAATCATCATAAATCATAAATCATGCATCACATTTGTAAGAGCATTTGGCATACATGTGAGAATTATTTTTCATACATAGCATTTTAAAATTCATCAACAATCATAGTTAAAACATTTATGAAATTCTTTTTAAAACATTTATGAAATTCTTTTTATTTCAAAAGTAATTTTTCAATTCAGTTCCCGATTTGCATTTAAGCATACCGGCATAAAGTCCCTTACCTTGGCTAAGCTCAAGAATCCAATCACCCAATTGCTCACCAATATTCCTTCGCCTTGAACCTCAACCAAATAATTTGGAGCCTCCGTTCTTTCTCCAAACCGACCCAAGCTTTACTAAATAAATGGTGGTTTGATTCGATCTTGTCACACGAACCTCCACCTACAATGAGTATTCCAAAATAGAGCCCAAAAATCAATGGGTAAATCTCCAAACTTCCATATCAATGCCCAAAACTACATCTATTATTTGAAAACCGTAAGATTATAGCGAAAATAAGTTTACCCACGTGCAAAAGGAGTCGAAACAGCGCTGTGCAGTACCAAAAACCGGCCAGAAAAATCAAACTGCAGCAGATCGGCGTCTTGAACAGTACCTGCGGTATGAACAGTACTCTCGGTATGAACAGTATCGCGGTATAAACAGTACCCGCGGTATGAACAGTACTCGCGGTATGAATAGTACCGCGGTATGAACAGTACCCAATGAACAGTACGCCCCCGTGAACAGTAATCGCCGTGAACAGTATCGCGGTCGTGAACAGTACCCTCACGTGAAGAACAAATCCAGCGATGGATGTTTGTTGAAGGAGAAGAAACTTTCGAATGGATGGGTCTTTTGGTGGTGAAAGAGAGAGAGAGGGATTGATGGTGGAGACTGTTTTTTTTTCATGGAGGAAGAGGAGAAGGTTGGAGAAGATGATGGCTTGGCTTGACCTAGGGCTAGTATACAAATAATAGAGAGGGATATTTGGGCTTGACTTCTCCTTGGGCTTGGGCTTGGCTTAAATGTCCCTTGATTTACAAGAATGCCCCCAAATTAAATAAATCCCATTTTTCTCTCGATTCTTCTCAAATTACCCTCAAATTTTCCAATTTAAATTTTGCTAAACCTCAAAATTAAATTCAATACAACCTTAAGCATGAAATTAACCTTACTATAAATTTTAAATTCCACAATTAAAGCCTTAAGTAATACCTAAAAGTGCCGGTCGTTACATGTTAGATGTCAAGCTTAGAAGATAAAGCAAATGACAACATATGAGATGTTAAAATCAATAGCAGCTAAATTTAGATAATTGTCTAAATGATCTCAAATTTAAGTATTACAAAATTCCAAGAAAATAAACCAAATCAATGAAACTATATAAAAGGAAATATTTCCTAAATTAGCCAAGACAGTCATAGTGAGAGGAATTTTTTAAATGCCTCTATAGGAAGAAAAATATAAATGAAAATAAATTTGATTTATTAGATTTTTTATGAAGAATAAATAACGCTACCTGGATAGTTGATATAAGATCCACTATCAAGATTTATTCTTTATTACATTTAATATGTAATTCTTGGAAAATACGTAACATGTAGAATCGTTTCTACAAGTTGGCATCAGGAAGTCCATCTTAGTTAGCGTAGTGGGAAACATTAAGATGTTATTAAGTAATAATTGTTACTTAATATTGAATGTGGTGTTTTATTACCACAAGAGAAATTCAATTTCTCAAACTTTATTACTAAAAGGTTTATATAGTATGAATTATTTTTTTATATTTTCAAAATTGTTTGAAAATACATTAAGCTAAAAATAATAACAATTTGTATATGTTAAAATGTTGACATATATCATACTACAACATACTGAGATATTCAGGATTATAGAATCCATAATAGAAAGACATATTGTTTTCTCCTAAAAGACGATATTTGACTTTGGCATTTAAGGTTGATTAACATCAACTTGAATCGAATGAAAAGACTAGTAAGAGGTAATTCTCTAAATGTTAGAATTATTATTTTACCTGTATGTGGATCTTACCTTTCATGCAAGATAATCATTGGGCCTTTATTAGATAATACTTTGGGCTTACACATTTTGACCCAAGTGGTCTAGTGAATGTAAAAGGCTAAATAAAGTCATGAATATTTCATCACTCTAGATGATGATCATTCAAGGTACAAGTATCTTTACCGAATACATCATAAGTCAAATTTTTTAAAAACAAATTCAAAAAAATTAAGGCAAAAGTTGAAAATTGATTAGGTAAGTCTATCAAGACATTATATGATCAAATCATAATAAAAAGTACAGGAATCTTACGTACTGAGACTAATTGATAGAAAATAGATTTTTATCCCAATTATTTTAAATACCACGTACATTTATGTAAAAATTGTACTACAAGAGGATAAATAAAACTGTGTTGGACATGGTCTGTGAGTTACACGCCATTACAAGACTTTGGTTGGGATATACAATATAGATTGTATAGTGAACATTATTCCCTACAAAAGTGTCTACGAGACAATTTTGAGATTATAGAAGAGTAGTAAAGCTAGTTTATAACACTTCACTATTTGGGAATGTTAAGTTTACATGCTGAAACAAGCCTAAAAAGGTTGTCTATGTTCAAAGATATGCCTAAGTGTAGGTCATCCCTACAGAGTACAAAATGGTCTTTTATCTAATTCTAAAAAGAATAAGATATTTGTATGACAAATATCATAAGGAATGTCAAATAAAAGACTACAAACCTTTAATAAAGTAAGATAGTGTTAATAAATTGGTCCCAAGTGAAGCCACTAAATAGTTAACAAAAGTTGTTAACAATTTTAATTACATTAAGTCAAAAGGATCCTAGTCATGAATTGGATAGGCCTCATCGTAGTGGGAGAGTTATGAGATGACTCAACCTTTACAAGGACTTAATTGAAGCCAAAACTATCATGTTAGATGACAAAGTTGAAGATGTATTGTCCTCAAAGTGAGACTAATGGCAGAGGATTAAACCTAATAGGAGAAAGTAGACTGCAAGTAAACTTTCTCACTTGTTGCCATACTAGAATCTGTAAGCATTATTTAATTCATTGTTGCATATGGGATATGAAAATGAATGTTTAGAATTCTTTTATGAAAAGAAATCTTAGATAATACATCTACACAAATCAATCAGAAAGGTTTATTTTCAAAGATCAAAAGAATAAAGGTTTGCTAAATAATAAAGTTTCATTTATGAAATGAATTTTACCATTAGATCTTTGAATATAAGGTTTGATAAAAGTATCAAAATCTATGACTTTGGATAAATATTAATGAACTTTGTATAGACAAGAAAATCATTAATTGCTTACGCCCCGTTTGTTTCATTGGTTTTGAGATGGGTTTTGGCAATGGTATAAAAAATCAATGTTTGGTTCATTGATCTTCACTTTTTAAAACCCAAGTAATTATTACCCATGGATAAAAATAACCCATGAACCATGGGATTTTATTAACCATGTAGGAGATGAGTTTTTTTTACTTGAGACTTTTTTCCGTGGAAAATGGAGAAGAGAGAAGAGAGAAGAGAGAGAAAAGTAATAATTAAACTCTCAAATATTAATTATCATCCATATCCAAACACATACATTTATTATCCAGATATTTAAATCCTAGTTTTTTAACTTCCAGATATTTTATATTTACAATCCAAACGGGCCCTTAGTGGAGTTTACTCATGTTTTATGTTGATGATATTTTACTTATTATGAATGATGTAAGATGAGTGATTTGGAATGACTCGATATATTTTACATGTCCAAAATGAAGATTTTAAGGACAAAATATTAACTTTGTCTCAAACATCTTATATTGACAAAATTGTTCTCAAATATTTGATATTTATGTCTAAGGAAGAGTATTCTAAGACACCTCAAATGTTGAGAGTATATGATACGCATAAATGAGACTAAACATTTAGTATATAAGTGGTTAGCATATATCAGTTAAACAAATGGTATGATCATTGAGTAGAAAATTAAAAACTTTCTCAAATTATCTATGGATAATGAAAATTTTTTGTATATGGAGTTAAAGATTTGATCTTTACAAGATATACTAGTTCTTACAAAAGATTTAAGAAATCTATGTAAAGATCAATTTTACCCTAAGTGGTGGAGTATGGTATACAAGTTAAATTGTTTTGTTTGCGAAACAACAAAAAGACTTATATGACTCAAATAGTTCCTTGAAGATCTAAAAGGTGTTTTAGATATGATTTAGTCTATCCTATTTATTATGATAATAGTGGTACAAAGACTAATATTAAGAAAATTAGAAAACACCAACGTATAGGGAATCATATAAAACAGAGAGAAAGCATCATGGTAGTGACCATGATGGCTTTTAATGGCAATTTTTTGGATCTATATAAAAAGACTTTCTAGACTAAAGTGTTTGAGGGTCACCTAGAATGTCTAGGATTTTGAGATATGTCTCATCTTTGCTAGGGCTAGTGGGAGAACATGTTGGGCATAGAGTATGCCCTATGATACATGTCTCGCCAGCTTTAGTGCAAATGGGAGATTGTTGGGATTTATGTCCTAAAGCTTCGTAATTAATGATTTATTTAATAATTAATAATAATTTTGATTATTTTATTTACAATATAATATTATCCGTTATATGAAAAATCCAAGGTTATCAGCGTAATCTTGAACAGTACGTGATTGACATACGGGAGGATCATGTTCAAGAAATAACCTAAATGGTCATAGTATATGGATAAGTTTGAGTGTCTTATCCTAGTAACACTATTGATACAGTCCACTTTGAAATAGTTACAAATGATTTAATCCAAACATGTAAGTGGGGGTATCTTATACAATGAATCTGTATAAAACTGGACCACGAAATATTTAATCTCTTTTTATAAATCCGTTAATTGAGAAGATTCATTTTTCATCAGGATGATCATATTCGACTCGATCTTAATCTTGAGTGAGTTATGAATTCCTGCCTATGAGGGCTTGTCCTTTGATTTGCTTGAGTGAGAGTGGTTTTTGTAGCCGATTCAATATGCCTACCATTTTGGAGACTTGACCAAATAGGGAACTAGGAACATAATTTCACAAAATGGAATTTACTTATTCCCATATAAGGTAAGTAGTTCCCTTAAGTGCTAATTTCGGAACTTGGATCATAGAGCCCCACCCTCTCACTGGCTCAAGAGGGACTTAGTTTATGGTTGCATCATAAACAAATTGTTCATTAAAGGATCAATGGTACTTAAGGTGCAAGATGTAATTACAGGGGTAAAACGGACTTTTGACCCAGCTATAATTACAAACAACTCGTGAAGGATCGATTTGTATGTAATGATTATATCTAAGAACATAACTTGTCCTACAGTGCATAAGAGTGTAACTCTAGGTTTATAGTGGAGTGACTTATAGTTAATGAATGAAACTTAATTAATTAAAGAGTTTAATTAATTGATTTTGTATCATTAGAGCTTATAATTTGTAGGTCCATAAAGTCCCTTTGCTGGCTCATAGTAATACTAAAAGATCAATCCAGTTGACAAAAAAATTTGAAATGTTCAAATTAATATTTAATTTGAAGTGTGAAAATTAATATTTAATAAATTAGATATATTAAATATAAAAGAGGAAAATATATTTATTGTATCTGATACATTAAATATAAAAGAGAAAAATATTAAAATAATTAATGTATATTAGACACATTAAAGAAAAGATATTTATAAAATTTGAATAAGATTCAAATAAATAAATATTGTAAGATAATTTGAATGAGATTCAAATAAGTATAAGATAAATTTTAATATATTAGATATTAAAATATAATATTTTAATTATGACAAAGATTTGTCATTGGTCTCTATAAATAAGACCCTTGGGTTGAGCCATTAGACACAACATACATCTTCTCAATAGAGAATTAGATAATTCTCTCCATATCTCCTCCTCTCCAATCCCTTTTGGATTTTCTTTCAAGAGGCTCCCACAAACCTTGGCCTTGTGTTCGAGTCATAGCCAGGAAGACTTTGTAGAGGAGATAAAGATCTGCCAGAAATATCTCCATATTTACTCCAAGTAAGTTTGCTTAATCTTATTTTTAATTTAATTTAAAATAAAATCGAAGACGATCCAATGCTTCAGCTGTGGATGAAGTGCTCATTCCTATCACATGTAGTTTCCTACATAGCTATTTCCTAAGACATTTATGTTGGCTATGATCTAAAATTTTTTCTAAACACTTATAAAAAGAGGTGTTGAGGGTTTTCTCAATTTAACTTTAATTCAGATGATACAACAACGGTTAGTGCTTATAAAAATTAATTGGTTTTAATTGTGTTAGTTATCATCAAAATGTAATTAATTAAAATTAATTGATTGAAATTAATGTCAAAAAAGTCAATAAGCGATAGTTTGGAAGCTAAACCTTGTCATTTTATAAGGTATGATTCTCTTCCATTCACGAATTTTTTTTATTTAATAATCACTCCCACCCATTAATTACTGTCTTCAAACTCAATTTACATTTAATGGTCTAACACCCCCAAAAAATCAAGCTAATTTAGGGAACATCACTAAAGTTACACCAAATATGCCCTAAAAAATTCGGAAGTATAACGACATAACTACAAACTACCCAAAATTTTCATAGCACCTGATAGACAAGAAAACAACACTTCTATAGCTAAATAACCAAACAACTCAACTCCACTCCAGCTGATCATAGCATAATATTCCCAAACCCTCAGACACAAGAATGAGTCAGGCCTAGTATCAAGAACTACCTGATAAGTCTTAGTTTGATTTATACACAAAGATGTATAAATCAAACTAAGACTTTGCTGCTTATTCAAGAAAAGAGAACAACTAAACTCATTCACTTTAACAACTTCTAAGAACATGCTAGACTTCCAACAATTTTATAACTCAAATGCCAACATTCTAAATCAAATCATCTTCAACCTAACGCTAAACTTTGTTTAACAACAAACCAAAGGATAACAAGAGCAATCTACAACAGCCCATATCACAAATAAAACCAATAAAAACCAATCACTAAAAGAAGGAAACTATCTAAGCCAATGGTCTCTTCCATCACGCCTCTTCTCACTCATCACCAAGCTCAAAGAGATTTCCATCACCTGCAAAAAATGGTGGTTAAAAGGGAGTCAATACAAAAGTACTCAGTAAGTAGCTCACACTTAGTGAGCCATCAAGCATCAAACAAGGCAAACAACATGCTTTTCACACCCATCGAACATGCTCTTCAAAGCTAATAACACAAGTAACATGCTCAACATACATAAACAAGTAAAACACAAGGATTTCCCAATACATGAATTCCCGCATCATGCCACACACACTAAATTCCACTCAAGCTCCACTAGCTTACTCAACACCCATATTTAGCCTTTATAAGAACTCTCAAGACTGACACTTTGAGTTGCATTGACCCATGACCATTTATACCCAGGGCCTCAATGCTTCTCTACGGAGCTCGGCATTCGATCTTTGACTATTTATACCCAAGGCCTCAAACTGTACATCGACCCTTGACCATTGATACCCAAAGCCTCGATGACTAGCAACGTATTGACCCTTGACCATTTATACCCAATGTCTCAATACTTACTTCAAGACTCATCACATCGACCCTTGACCATTTGTACCCAAGGCCTCAATGCTCCTCTCTATCCAACATTGGCATTTCGACCCCCAACCATTTTTCCTGAGGTATCGCCACACAATAGCGACATGTCGACCCCCGACCATTTTTCCTGAGGTATTACCACCCAATAGCAGCATATCAAACCGCAACCATGTTACCCGTGGTGTTGACCTTCATTTCACTTCCTTTACCCCAATATTGGCATGCCGACCCCCGACCATGTTACCTAAGGCCTTGTCACCCAATAGTGCCATATCAACCCCTGACCATGTTACCCAAGGTGTTGACTTGCACTTCACTTTCCTCAAACAGTATCAGCCCCCAACCATTTCCACCCAAGGTCTTAATAACCAACTCACTTCTTTTCAACAACAATGTCAGTTCCCAGTCGTTTATACTTGAGAATCTAGCATCCTCCTTTATCATAAACTCAAGGTCCTCAAACCTTAACTAATCAGGCCCACACAATCCAAAATGCAATCCTAAACATGCTTTCAGCCCAACAAACACATAAACATGCTTTCAATCATAAGCATCACAACATCATATAATCTCAAGAAATTTTAGCATCCAGCATGCTTACATTCCATACAAAACATATCAGAACACATAACACATAACGGTTCATGGAAAGATATATATATAAATAACAAAATTAAAGCACACAACATTATCTACACAATCAAACAAACTCAACAGGTAGAAATTACATACCTAAAGCGCTCCTAAAATTATTCCAAGAGATTCCTAAACTAAGAAACAAGCTTTAGAGGCTAAACTTAGTCGAAATTCTTTGATCAAACTTCAAAATGCTCAAGGAGGGGTTAACTTACCTAGATATAGCCTTTAAAGCTAAATCAAGCACTCCATAATCAACCCAAACTACAAACAAAAGTAACTAAGGATTAGCAACTAACTTTACAACACCTAATACTTGCTTAAAAGGGGCCTAAACAAAGTCTCACCACTTAATCCTTACCCAAAAGGACTTGGGTAATTGTTGGAAGTGTTCAAAAAAGACTCCAAGGTTGTTCAAAACTATAAGTAGCAACTATCCAAGGGTTAGAGATTCGTCCAAAGTGCTTTAATTGAGTTTGAATGAGTTTAAAGTGTACTAAACTTACCAAAACAGGCTCAACGCCTCATTGGTTGGTGATCGAATTGGTATGTTTGTGCAAATCATACTTCTATGGCTTATAGGTAAACCAAAAAAAGCTATCCGGGTTATGGGTCACAACCGAAATAGTTCGAAACTGCAAATAGATGATATCCAAGTATTAGAATCTTATCTACCACAATTTAAAATAGTTCTAAGTGTTGGCTTTTTTTCCATTAATCTCAAATTAATTAATTTTAATTAATTAATTAATATTTTGATGATAACAAACCTGCTCTTAATTACTAAAAATTTTATTGTTTTGAAGTGACCATAGTATAGAGCTCGGAATAACGATTCCAATGCCTTTTGAATCACTCAAATCGGAGTTAAAACGAAGAAGTTATGGCCAAATCAAATTTGAACGAAAAATTCCCGGCTTGATGACATGGTAGCTGAGTCAGCAATGTGAACCATCTAGAGAGTGACACGTGGAACTATGGAGAAGTGACACATAGTGGCTTTTTGTTTGTTTAAAAAGAAAAAGAAAAATTATATTATTATATATTATTTTTTTGTGTCTAACAGTTTTTTAAATTAAAAAAAAAAATTCTGACAGCATTAAATGCTGCCAGCAGTTTGACTGTTTTTTTAAAAAATTATAATTATAATTATAATTATAATTATATTTTATATATATATATATATATATATATATATATATATATATATATATATATATATATATATATATATATATATATATATATATATATCTTTTATTTTATTATTTACTTTTTACTTTTTATTTTCTTTTAATCTCCACCATTCATTTCACTTTTATCACAATCCAATGGTCCAAATTAAATTTTGATTTTTACCACTTTTCCCTCTCTTTTTATACCATCTTCTTCTCCAAAAATTACACAACAAGTTTTACAATTTTCAATCCTCCAAAAATCTTAAAAAGCCTCCATTGTTGCTCTCTCCAAGCTCTCAACTTTTTTCTTTTCATTTTATTCTTGAGAGAGTGTTATTGTGTAGTGAGGATTGATTTGTGAGAGTTAAATTTGCAAATCTACTCTATTAAGAGAGTTCTTGAGTGTGTTCTTTATTTTCTTCAAACTTTGTAACGGTTTGATCCTAACCCGTGGAAATGATTGAGTTTGCTCTTGAACTCATAAAAAGAGCATTGTAGTGGTTGCGCTCTAATCCGTGGAAAGAGTAGATAAAGTTTTTATTCAAATTTCCAAGAGGCGCATAGGGAGTGGAGTAGGTCGAGTTTGATTGAACCACTATAAAATTACAGTATCATCCTCTCTAACTCTCTCATTTACTTTTGTAAATTAATTGTAGTAATTTATTGCATGCTTTAATTTGTTCTTAATTGTTTATTGTGTTAGATTGAATTAATTTTTCATACTTTACATATTGTATTAATTATCTTTTTTATTTGTGTATAAGAAGTTTGATAATTAGATTATTTGTGCATACTTAGAAAAAAAGTTCTATTAAACCCTATTCACCCCTATAGGGTTGTCATACCGATCCAACAATTGGTATCAGAGAGAGATTGCTCTTTTAGAATTTTTTTTATAAACTTTATTGTTTGAGCTTTATGGCAAACCTAGTAGTAAATGATGTGATTGAAGGACAATCCACCTCTAGACCTCCTTACTTTGATAGGTCAAATTATGCTTATTGGAAAGCTAGAATGAAAATTTATTTGTAATCCGTTGACTATTATTTATAGTTAAATGTGGTTAAAGGTCCTTATATTCCCATGAAAAGAGTTAATGATAATGATGTGCCTAAATTAGAAGAAGAATATGATGACAATGATATGAAAAAGTGTGCTTTTAATGCTAGAACTATAAATTGTTTATATTGTGCTTTAAGCAAAGATGAGTTTAATAGAATATCGATGTGCTCTTCCGCTAAAGAAATATGGAATACTCTTGAAGTGACTCATGAGGGAACTAATCAAGTTAAAGAGTCAAAAATTAGCATGCTAGTTCATAATTATGAATTATTTAAGATGGATGCTAATGAATCTATTACCGAGATGTTTACACTAGATTTACTAACATTATAAATACTTTGAAGGGTCTTGGTAAAGTATATACTACCTCCAAAAATGTTAGGAAAATTCTTAGGTCTCTACGTAAGAATTGGGAAGCAAAGGTGACGGCGATTCAAGAAGCAAAAGATCTCATCAAACTTCCTTTGGAGGAACTTATTGTCTCTCTCATGACACATGAGATTACCATGAAGGAGCACATGGAGGATGAGTCCAAAAAGAAGAAGAGTATTGCATTAAAGACCATATCCTTGGAAGTTGAATCCGAAGATGAGGATGTTCTTGATGAAGACGATATTGCATATTTTTCACGTAAGTATAAGAACTTCATCAAAAGGAAAAAACAATTCAAGAAGCACATTTCCAACAAAAAAGAGTCAAAAGGTGAAAAGATCAAAAAGGATGAGGAAATATGCTATGAATGGAAGAAACCGGGTCACATAAGAACAGATTGCCCTATCCTTAAATCATCTAAGAAATCCAAGAAGAAAGCAATGAAAGCTACTTGGGATGATAGTGATGAAAGTGGAAGTGGAAGTGACTAAGAAGAGGTAGCAAACTTTTGCTTTATGGCTCATAGTGACAAGGGTGATGAACAAGATGATGAGGTAACTCTAGAACCCCTTTCCTATGATGAATTGTTTGAAGCTTTTGAAAATATGCAAAAAGACTTAGAAAAGTTTGGTTCCAAATATGTCGTGCTTAGAAAGAAATACAATGCTTTAACTAGTGAAAATAAGTCTTTACTTGATGAAATTGCTTGCTTAAAAGACAATGAGCATGATGAAGTGAATGTCTCTTGTGATAAGCATGTTTTTGATTGTGATGAGAAAAATGCCTTGCTTGATAAAGTTAGATTTCTTGAGCATGATAGTTGTGAAAAAGATAACTTGATTAATTTGCTTAAGGAAAAGGAATTAAATGCTTTGCAAGAACTTGGTAAGGCTAAAGAGTCTATTAAAAAGTTGACAATAGGTGCTCAAAGGTTGGACAAAATAATTGAAGTAGGCAAGCCTTATGGTGATAAAAGAGGATTAGGCTACATTGATGAATGTTCTACTCCCTCAAGTTCTAAAACTATTTTTGTTAAAGCATCTCCTATTGTGCCTAAGCTTAATATGCCTAAGGTTGTGTCTAAGCATGATAATCTAGCTTTGTGCCTATTTCTTCATCATTGTGGTGTTGAAGGTCATATTAGACCTAAGTGCTTTAAATTGAAATATGCTCTTACTACTTCTTCAAGAAGAAATTTTTCTCAAAGAGCACAGTTTCACAATGCTCCAAGAAAGAATTTGTCCAAGAAAAGTAGAGTGCATAAATTTGTTGTAAGAGATTGCATAATGTTGTTTGTTTCTCATGTGGCAAGTATGGACATAAAGTGTATTCTTGTTACTTGTCTAAATCCAATGCTTTAAATGTGGATGCAAAAATGAAATGGGTTCCCAAGTTTGTAAATGCTAACCTTTTAGGACCCAAACAAGTATGGGTACCAAAAGATCAATCTTGAACACTTTTGTTTGTAGGTTTGTTTGAAAGTCTCCAAGAAAAACAAATAGTACTTGGATAGTGGTTGCTCAAGGCACATGACGGGAGACCAATCCAAGTTTGTCAATCTTTCTAAAAAGGATGGAGGTTTAGTAACCTTTGGTGACAACAAGAAAGGTAAAGTTATTGGTAAGGGTAGTATAGGTAATAGTTCTTCTACCTTAATTGAAAATGTGCTTTTAGTTGATGGTTTAAAGCATGATTTACTTAGTATTAGTCAATTATGTGATAAAGGTTTTAGAGTTGTGTTTGATAAAAAGAATTGCATAATTGAAAATGCTAGTGATAGAAAAGTCTTGTTTGTTGGCAATATGGATGAAAATGTGTACACTATTGATTTGAATGATTGCCCTATTAGTGATAAATGTCTTTCAGCCTTGCATGATGATTCTTGGTTATGGCATAGAAGACTAGGACATGCTAGCATGCACTTAATTTCAAATATTTCCAAACATTCTTTGGTTAGAGGTCTTACAAAATTTAAATTTGAAAATGATAAAGTTTGTGATGCTTGTCAAATGGGTAAGCAAACCAAGTCCTCTTTCAAATCTAAAAATGTGATCTCTACAACTAGACCCCTTCAACTATTACATATGGATTTATTTGGCCCTTCTAAAATTGCTAGTTTTGGAGGGAATTATTATGCTTTTGTGATTGTTGATGATTTTTCAAGATTTACTTGGGTTTTGATGATAAAACATAAGGATGATGCTTTGAAAAGTTTTGCTAGTTTTGCAAAAAGAGTTCAAAATGAAAAAGTTTTTTATTTCTAAAATTAGGAGGGATCATGGAGGAGAATTTGATATATTGCTTTTGAAAATTTTTGTGAAGAAAATGGTTTTTCTCATAACTTCTCCACTCCACGAACTCCTCAACAAAACGGTGTGGTTGAAAGGAAAAATCGTACTTTGCAAGAATTTGCTAGGTCCATGTTGCATGAGTATGATTTACCTAAATACTTTTGGGCCGAAGCCGTTAACACCGTTTGTTATGTTTTAAATAGAGTTTTAATTAGGCCTTCTTTAGATAAAACTCCTTATGAGCTTTGGCATAACAAAATTCTAAATATTGGGTATTTCAAAGTTTTTGGTTGCAAATGTTTTATTTTGAACAAAGAAAAGCTTGGAAAGTTTGATTCTAAGATGGATGTTGGTATCTTTCTAGGTTATTCCTCTACAAGTAAAGCGTATAGAGTTTTCAATAAGAGAACTTTAATTATCGAGGAATCTATGCATGTTGTATTTGATGAATCTTGCAATAATGTTTCTAATGAGTCTATTTGTAGTGATGATTTAGAAAGAAATTTTGGAGATTTACTTGTTAGTGACAAAGGCAAAGAAATTGATTCAAGTAAGCAAGAATTGAGCTTCAATGAAAAGAAGGCGGACGGTTCTTCATCTATGCCTAAAGAGTGGAGGTATGCTTCATCCCATCCCAAGGATTTGATTCTTGGTGATCCCAAACAAGGTGTGAAAACTCGTTCCTCTCTTAATTTGTTTAATAATCTTGCTTTTGTTTCTCAAGTTGAACCCAAAAGTTTTAAGGATGCCGAAAATGATGAGTTTTGGATTTTAGCTATGCAAGAAGAATTAAATCAATTTGAAAGAAACAAAGTTTGGGAATTAGTCCCTAGGCCTTATAATGCTTCTATTATTGGAACTAAATGGGTCTTTAGAAATAAGATGGATGAAAATGGAAATATCATTAGAAATAAAGCTAGACTTGTAGCTCAAGGTTATTGTCAAGAGGAAGGTATAGATTATGAAAAGACTTTTGCACCCGTTGCTAGATTAGAAGCTATTAGAATGTTACTTGCTTTTGCTTCTTATAAGAATTTCATCTTGTATCAAATGGATGTGAAAAGTGCTTTTTAAAATGGTTATATCATGGAGGAAGTTTATGTAGAACAACCTCTGGGCTTTGAAAGTTTTGATTTGCCTAATCATGTCTATAAGTTGAAAAATGCTCTTTATGGCTTAAAACAAGCTCCAAGAGCTTGGTATGATAGACTTAGTAATTTTCTACTTGAGAATGGCTTTAAAATGGGTAAACTTGATACTACTCTCTTTATTAAGACTAAGAAAAATGATATGCTTTTAGTGCAAATATATGTGGATGATATTATCTTTGGTTCTACTAATCCTTCTTTGTGTGTTCTAAGTGTATGCATAGTGAGTTTGAGATGAGTATGATGGGAGAACTTAGCTTCTTCCTTGGACTTCAAATCAAACAACTCAAGGATGGTATCTTCATAAGTCAAGAGAAATACACAAAGGATTTGCTCAAAAGATTCAAGTTCAATGAAGGTAAAATTGCAAAAACTCCTATGAGCACATCCACTAAGCTTGACAATGATGAAAAAGGTAAATGTCTGGACATAAAAGCTTATCGAGGTATGATTGGATCTCTACTTTACTTAACCGCTAGTAGACCCGATATCATATTTAGTGTATGTCTTTGTGCTAGATTTCAATCTTGTCCTAAGGAATCCCATTTGCATGCCGTTAAGAGAATCTTTAAATATTTGCTTGGGTCAATTGATTTAGATTTGTGGTATCCTAGAAATGTTGAGTTTAATTTAGTAGGATATTCCGATGCGGATTTTGCCGGAAGTTTACTTGACCGTAAGAGTACTAGTGGGACTTGCCAATTTCCTGGTAGCTCTTTAGTATCTTGGTTTAGTAAAAAGCAAAATTCGATTGCCTTATCCGCTACCGAAGCAGAATATATTGCGATTGCTAGTTGTTGTGCTCAAATTCTTTGGATGAAACAAACTCTTTGTGATTTTGGATTAAAGTTTGATAATGTACCTATATTTTGTGATAATACTAGTGCTATTAATTTGACTAAAAATCCTATTCATCATTCTAGGACTACGCATATTGATATTAGACATCATTTTATTAGAGAGCATGTGCAAAATGGTCATATTGTTCTTGATTTTGTGACCTCTAATAATCAATTAGCAGATATTTTCACCAATCCTTTGAATGAAGAAAGTTTTTGCAAAAATAGGCTTGATCTTGGTATTATTCGTTGCAATGCCTCTTGAATTTACAATTTTGCTTTTTATCTTTTTAAAGCATATTGATAGAGGGAGTTATGCAAAGTATGTATCCATGTTCTTAGGGGGAGCTTTCATATAGTTCTTAATCTTTATCAATTGTGTTTTTTTGATGATTCCAAAGGGGGAGAAGTTTAAGAAAAATATGTTCTAAATTTTGTATCATGTTTTAGTGTTGCATTAATTTAGGGGGAGAATTAATTAAATTTTTTTTTGTTTTAGTGTTGCATTAATTTAGGGGAAGAATTAATTAAATCTTTTTTTGAGTGAATTTTCAAGTATGAGCTTTATGGTGATATATTGGACTTTATATTGAAATTATTACTTGGACACATGTACTACTTTGGTTTTTATGAACTTCAAGTTATTTTTCTTTCGTGGTTTGTCATCATCAAAAAGGGGGAGATTCTTGGCTTTTTGGCCCTTAATCTCAAATTAATTAATTTTAATTAATTAATTAATATTTTGATGATAACAAACCTGCTATTAATTACTAAAAATTTTATTATTTTGAAGTGTCCATAGTGTAGAGCTCGGAATAACGATTCCAACGCCTTTTGAATCACTCAAATAGGAGTTAAAACGAAGAAGTTATGGCCAAATCAAATTTGAACGAAAAATTCCTAACGCGATGACGTGGCAGCCGAGTCAGCAATGTGGACCATCTAGAGAGTGAGACGTGGAATTATGGGAAAGTGACACATGGTGGTTTTTTGTTTGTTTAAAAAGGAAAAGGAAAAATTATATTATTATATATATTTTTTTTTGTGTCTAATGGTTTTTTAAAATTTAAAAAAAAAATTCTGACAGAATTAAATGCTGCCAGCAGTTTGACTGTTTTTAAAAAAATAAATATAATTAAAAGTATATATATATATCATGTGACCATTGGTCACTTTTCGTTTTATATGATTAATTTTAATTGAAAGAAAAATTTGAAATGTTCAAATTAATATTTAATTTGAAGTGTTTAAATTAATATTTAATATATTATATATGTTAAATATAAAATAGAAAAATATATTTATTGTATTTGATACATTAAATATTAAAATAATTAATGTATATTAGATACATTAAAGAAAAAATATTTATAAAATTTGAATAAGATTCAAATAAAGAAATAAATACCGTAGGAGAATTTAAAAGATTTAAATAAGATTCAAATAAATTAAGTATATATATTTTAGTATATTAGATGTTCAAATATATATTATTTAATTATGGCAGAGATTTGCCTCAGATCTCTATAAATAAGACTTTTGGATTGAGCCATTATAACATGCATCTCTTCAATAGAGAATTAGAGAATTCTCTCTAAACCTCTTCATCTCCAATCCCTTGTGGATTTTCTTTCAAGAGACTCCCACAGTCTTAGTCCTATGTTCGAGTCATAGAAAGGATGACTCCATAGAAGTCTTGCAAAACAAGAAGTAAAGAATTGCCAGAACTTTCTCCATATTTCATTCAAGGTATGTTTCTCTTATCCTAAAATTACTTTTCCTTGAATTCTAAAATAAAATCAAAGTCGATTCCAACGCTTCCGCTATGGATTTAATTTGATTATTCCCTACATGACCATTTTTTTTTTGTATAAGAGTCCTTTTTGAACATGGAGTATTTTACAAAACAACCTGATCCAAAGAAAAAATCCTTAGTCATCTTGAAGGATAGAGATCAACCTATTGTTAGTGGAGTCACTCTTCCTGTAGGAAAAGCAATATATGGAAATTTTAGGGAAAATCACAACCACCTATAATACAATTCTATCTTTTTATCCAGATGGTCTAGGGAGAAACTCTTGAATCACGATTCCTCATTGAAAGCATGGTTTTTAGAATTTTCAATACATAACAAAGTGTTGAGCAAAAATCTAAACTCAACACTAGGTCATCGAATTATTGAAGATGAATAAGGTCATTGGGGCTCTTCTTTAAAGATCTATGGAGAATTCTTATATATCTCTCATTATTGGGTATGGTTATAGTTATAGTTTCTCGAAATGAAATGCCACTTAAAAAGGCTCGCTTGTTCGATGTTGTGATAACTTTCCTATACAACTATGATCGCAACAACGATATAGTTCAAGCTTTCTGTGAAGCGTGGTATCCTTCGACAAATACCCTTCATACATCATCTGGAGAATTGTCTATCTCTCTATGAGACATGTGGAGATTAGGGTTCTTTCCATTAAAGGTAGATTTTATGATGAAGTTGTTCCTCGTTGTAAGGATTTATTAGCGTCACTTGATTGGAAAGTTAAAGATTGTCCAAAAAGCTATGAGTATCTTTTTTATTGCTTATTATCACATCGCATCTTGACTTATCGATCACTCTTAGATCCCTATCAGTTCATGGATTACTTTTTGGTCTAAAGAAATTTTGAAGTATGCAAAGCCTCCTCCTCGAAAAGCCAAGAAAACTTCTCGTCCTCATTTGACTCATAACCCAGATGGGGATCCTATCAAGCACCACAACTGGTATGAGAAAGAAATAGATCTATTATATTAGTTGGTTGTAGAAGTTGATTTGTAGGATAGGACATACATGGCAGCCTTTCTTTCTTGTTGGTTGTGCGTATTCATATTTCCCAACATATAAGTATCTCTTCGTTTAGAGGTTTTTAAAGTTGCCAGTCTTATGGATGGAGGTTATGGTTTTAGCCTTGTTGTTCTTATTTTAGCCAACATCTATCGCAGACTAGGTCAGATTCACAATGCATCCCCTTCTGCTAGGTTTTCAAAGGTGTATTTTCCTATGCACTATGTTCATGTTTAGCTTGCTTATTATTTTAATACGCATTACAAAGTCCCAATAGCAATTAGGGGGTCGATGATGGTCGAGTTTTCTGGCAAAGGTCAAGCTAAGTACTTCAACGATTTTGAAGCCCATGTACACATTCATAAAGGTAAATATGAATCATGGATGCGAGTCTCTTAGCCAGAAATAAGGACAAGTTGTTGAAAGATGATGAGAAGTTATTGTTTTGGCCTTTTTCGTTCTTCATAAATATTCAATCATGCTTTTTATCTTCACAATGTGGGTATTCAATGGTCATGGAAGGTTATGATCCTCGTCGATGTTGTCAATTTATATTTTGTCATGACGTACTGAATGACTTGGGCAAAGAAATTTCTGAAACTAATCTGGACTATGTGTTACATCTTTGGATAATATGTACTTGAAGAGAAACATTATCCCAAGTATATCTTCCTGACATGCGACTAACCCATACACCCAAGTTACTCAACATTATCGAAGTTGGTGGTTAGCCAAGAATGGGAATTATCTTGAGGGCATACAAAAAATTGATGGCTAGTGTTTCTCCTCTTCCCTCCAAGCCTAAATTCCCTAAAAAGGTTGGTGATGATAATAAAGGTAAAAGGATTCACATGTTTGAACCTAGTGAGTTCCTCCATAGAGATAATGAAAAGAGTTGTAGCTATAATAGTGACTTATTGGAAGAGACCGAAGAAATTCAGTAGGTCATTAGTCTGTGACGATGATTTTTTTTATGGGGTTCCAAGCAATTGACAATTTCCTGCTCTCCCTACACCCTTGGTTAGAGTTCTTATCGTTTCTTGTTTATTTAAATATTTTTGCAATATATCTTCATCATCACCTTTTATATATATATATATATATATATATATATATAGTCGCCCCTAAATGATCTCATTCTAGAAGTTGTAGAGCATGACAACCCATAATCTTTGATGAGTCCATATATCTTTGATTTTGTAGCTGAACGTGTTGAAATTTTCAAGGCTCCGATGGACAAAGTTGTGATTTCGTCTTGTCTTCCTACAACTAATGAGGCTTCTGGGCAAGTGAGGAAAACGACATATGTTATTGCTTATGAGGATTCTCATTATTGTGCCAACAATGTAATTTTGAATATTCGGCGAGACACTGCTCTGGCAATGTGAGATAGCATACATAAAAAGATTATACGTATCTCTATTGACAAAATACCTTGTTTTAAAAAAGAGATGAGCAAAATTTTCAAAGGAATTTTAGAGACTTGTGCAACTAACCTTCCTCCTCTTCAAAAAGTTGTAGGTGAGTATTTTCAGAAGGTGGAAAAGTATAACAAACTACAATTGTCATTTTCTTCCCAACTCACCTCAGCAAGTAAGAATCGCCAATTAGAATAAGCGAGATTCAGTTTGGAGAAGATACAAGATAATGAAAGTCATGCACTTGCATAGATGGATGCCGATTCTACAACTACATTAACAAAAACTGCAAGAAGAAGAAGAATTAGAAGTCAAGCTTAAAACTTTGAAAGCTAAGCGAGGTAAAATTTTCAAGTTGATCGTCGATAAGGAAAGATGTCTAAATCAACATAAACTCGAGACATCTGCAGTGCAAGAAACTATAAGTAACTTTGAAACTGCCCCCCCCCCCCCCCCTTCCCCCCAAAAAAAAAAATTCTTACTGATGTAGATGCCAATAACTTGGAGATGCTTTGTGGAATGTTGGAGGATGCACAACAAGAGCTGAAGAACTACAAATGGATGTCATGATCCAGCTTCATTTTTTTTTATGTTCATAATAATTTCATGTAATGACTTTAAGCTCTTTCTTTTATTGATTTATTTATTTACTTTTAGCTGATGTTCCTTTTTTTTTTTTTTTTGGATTAGACCTATTCTCCATGGTCAAACTCGTTTTTCATAATGAATAAAATTTCTTCTTTTTATTTATTTATTCACGAAATCTATTTTTTCATGACATGGAATGATGATTTTTTTTTATGGGCTGAAATTAAAGTTTTCCTTAAGTTGCCTACATACCCTTCAATAAAAGGGATCAAGCTATAACGTAGTTTAATGTACATATATTTTTTTCTTTGGGGTCGTTCACCTTTTTAACTCATGCATGCAAGGAGATAAGGAGTGTTACATTTTAAGCATAATATTTCTCGAGAAACTTTTCGTTGATTGGCCTAATTTTGAGCCCATCTTTATCAACTATCTTATATGCTCCATTCGTGTAGACTTTTTTCACAACGTAGGGTCCATCCCATTTAGGTGTAAACTTGTGTCCTGTATGTCGAGTTGCTATGATAGGTCATCAAACTACAAGCATGAGCTCACTGACTAGAAATGAGCGAGGCTGTACCTTTTTTTATGAAAGCTTTAGACATGCGTGCTTAATAGCATTCTAACGCTTGTTGAGCATCCAGTCACTTCTCATCCAATGCTTCTAACCCTTGCTTCTTGAACAACCATTCATAACGATGGGATTTCTCTCTCTAAAGGGAGAACAGCCTTTACTTCGGAGAAAAGAGAATAAGGTGTAGCTCCTATTGGAGTACGATGGGTAGTCCAATATTCCCATAATGCTTCACCAATTCTTTCTTGCCAATCTAAACTCTTCTTCGCATCTCAGTCTTATGTCATATATCGATAGGAAGCTTTCCATGCTATAGATAGTCTATAATCGGTTGTCGTCAATCTTCTTCTTCAATTACATATGTAGATATTTCATTTGTTTCTTGGTTTTCATTTTCAGTTGGTGGTACGATCCATTTTTGACAAAGTGCAATGTTCAAAACTT
The DNA here is from genome assembly GCA_033996785.1 of Trichosanthes truncata. Taxonomy (NCBI): domain Eukaryota; kingdom Viridiplantae; phylum Streptophyta; class Magnoliopsida; order Cucurbitales; family Cucurbitaceae; genus Trichosanthes; species Trichosanthes truncata. Next base: position 5,922,607 of record JAWPNB010000004.1, read on the forward strand.
CGCTTTCTGAAATTGTTAGAACTATAGCTAGATTTTCCAAAGCATCTACCTTTGTATTTTTAGATCTCAAAACATGTTCTATATCGTCACACATTCAAAGTTTTCCAATAGTTGCCTAGCGTAATTGAAGTAAGGTATTAGGTCTTCATGTTATAACTCATATTGGACCAATAATTGACTAATTACCAATTTTGAATCTCCATAAATTTCAATATATGTCACCCCAATTTCTATGGCTATTTGAAGACCAATAATGAGTGCTTGATATTTAGCAACATTATTTGAACATACTTCTCCAAATGTGAAGTTGTACGACAACATGTGCTTTTCAGGTGAGATGAATACTACACCTGCCCTTGCGACATTCCTTTGAGCTGCACCATCAAAATACACAGTCTAATGTTTACCGATTTCAATATAGAAGATCTCTTCATCAAGCAAGTCTTCAGACAACTTTCAATTTAGCGGCGCTAGATGGTCTGCTAAAACGTCTACCAAGGCTTGCCCCTTCACGACCCTTTGCGAGACATAAAAAATATCATATTGTTGAAGTAAGATTGCCCACTTAGCCAACCGTCTTGAGATAATTGACCTAGATAAGACATATTTAATTGGGTCAGCCTTTGCCACTAAGTGCACTATGAAAGCTTACATATAATGTCTCAGTTTGTCAATGGTGAAGAAAAGTGAAAGACGCATCTTTTCAATGGTGAATAATTTAGTTATGCCTCATTCAAAGTTGTACTTAGATAGTAGAGGGCACATTCCTTACCCTTCCTACTTTCTTGTGCAAATGGTACTTCAAGCGACCTTTCTTGTGCAGCAATATATAATATCAATGTTTTTCCTACTATGGAGGTGCTTAAAACATAAGGGTTAAGCAAATATTTTTTTATGTTGTATGTTGTCAGAAGCATTTTGACATGTGTTATCCCTCCCGAAGATTGTGTCTTTCTTCATCGATCTTTGAAATGATTGGCATTGACCTGTCAAATTGAAGATGAATCTTCTGATATAAGTCAGACGTCCTTGGAGACTTCTAAGTTCACGCAAGTTCTGCTGCTCTGGCATTTTCTAGAGGCATCAATATTGGATTGGTCGATTTCAACCCCTCGATGCCTTAACTTTCCTGATGTCATGCCAAAGGCACATTTAAGAGGATTTATCTTCAAATGGTACTTTCTCAAATGATCAAAAACTAATTTTAAATCTCGCAAGTGGTATTCTCTTTTTTTCGACTTAACCATGAGATCGTCAACGTAGCATGTCATTGAAGATCTTCTGCATGGCACGCTAGTAAGTTGCTCCAACATTCTTTAATCCAAATGGCATCACCTGGTAACAATATATTCATTCTGGAGTTCAAGACACTGTCATTTCTTCATCATCAAGGGTCATCCGAATTTGATTATATCCTAATGATCCATCCATGAAAGATAAAGCTTCATGTCTCGTGGTAGCATCGACCATACGTTTAGTGATGGGCATCAAAAAATCATCTTTGCAGAAGTTGACACATACGTGAAGTTGTCCATTCTTCTTTTTAATTGGGACAATGTTCGCTATCCATGTTGGATATTTTACTTCGCGAATAAAACTTGCCTCTATCAATTTATTGATTTCAACTTCAATTTGAGGAATAAGCTTTGGTAAAAAACGTCTTTGAGCTTGCTTGATCGATTGATATCCTTGTTTAATCTCAAGATGGTAGACTGCTATCTTTGGGTCTAGTCCTGGCCTCTCTTTGTACAACCAAGAGAAGACATCTCTGTATGCCATGAGCAAGCTCAAATATTCACTTTCTTCTTCACCATTAAGTGATGCATTGATGAAGGTCGGGCATGGTTCTTCTGTCGTACCATGGTTTATCTCTTTGAGCTCATCTATCATTGATTGAATACAATCCTCTAGTGATGTTGGTGCTTCTTCAACATCTTCTTCAGACATTTCAGTGTCAAACATTTCTTCGACAATGATACGACAACAAATGGCCTGGTCTTCTTCATGCTCTTGGTTTGCATCAATAGAATTAATTAAAATGACTAACTGTCGCTTCACTTTTAGAGAACCCCTCCATATTTATAAGAACAAAAGGCTTTCTCTTCATCTATGAAGGAATAGTACTGCAAAATTCATTGTCATCGTTCATTTCATCATACTATTTTTTCTCTTGGTTTTCAACTTCCCCTTGCACTAATTATTTCGTCTTTTCAAGGCGGTAAAAAACGGATCATGAAGGTTGATCTATCTTCTTTGATGTAGATACACTTAGTCTTTGAAATATTAAAGGTCGATCAAAAGCAGAAGTCTATCATGGACCTTCTCTTCCTAAAGACACATAATATAAATGTTGATGAGCTGAAAGATAAGTAATTGGAATTTTAATGCATTTGAAGACACATAATTTAAACTTCACAACTTTTTCTTTTCCTTTTCTAACTATGCAAATTGACTCTGGTGGATTGTACCCTAATCCAACTCTTGAAGTAGGTATGACGTAACCCTCTTTTTTTAACTTCCTTTGTGTTGGAGAAAGCTCAAGCGTTTCGTCAAAAAATTTTAGACTTTTAAGCTCAATATGAATCGTAAAGTCATAGCCTGCCTTTTCTAGAAGTTTATATGCCTTTGGGATAAATTCCCATCCTTCGTTCATTTTTCGAGCAAAGCCATTTTGTATGATTGGCCTTTGGATTTCAAATCTCTTGTTTAATAACTGTTGTGAGAGGTGTGATGAAGTTTTTGTTGGGATTTATGCCCTAAAGCCTTGTAATTAATAATTTATTTAATAATTAATAATAATTTTGATTATTTTATTTGCAATATAATATTATCCATTATATGAAAAATTCAAAGTTATTAATGTAATCTTGAACAGTATGTGGTTGACATACGAGAGGATCATGTTCAAGAAATAACCTAAAGGGTCATAGTATATGGATAAGGTTGGGTGTCTTATCCTGATAACACTATTGATACAGCCCACTTTGTAATAGTTACAAATGATTTGATCCAAATCATTCATGTGGAGACATGTGAGTGGGTGTATCTTATACAATGAGTTTGTATAAGACTGAACCACAAAATATTTAATCTCTCTTTATAAATTCGTTAATTGAGAAGATTAATATTGCATCAGGAAGATCATATGCGACTCGATCTTAATCCTAAGTGAGTTATGAACTCTTGCTTGTGAGGGCTTGTCCTTCGATTTGCATGGGTGAGAGTGGCTTTTGTAGCCAATTCAATATGCCTAGCATTTTGGGGACTTGACCAAATAGGGAGCTGGGAACATAATCTCACAAGATGGAATTCACTCCTTCCCATATAGGGTAAGTAGATGAATAGTTCCCTTAAGTGCTGATTTCGGGACTTGAACAATGGGGCCCCACCCTCTCATTGGCCTGAGAGGGACTTAGTTTATAATTAGATTATAAACATATTGTTCATTAGAGAATCAATGGTACTTAAGGTACAAGATATAATTATAGGGGTAAAACAGACTTTTGACCCAACTGTAATTACGAACAACTCGTGAAGGATCAACTTGCATGTAATGATTATATCTATGGACACAACTTGTCATACAGTGCATAAGAGTGCAACTCTAGGTCTATAGTGGAGTGACCCTAAAGTTAATGAATGAAAATTGATTAATTAAAGAGTTTAATTAATTAATTTTGTATCATTGGAGCTTATAATCTGTAGGTCCATAAGGTCTCATTGCTAGCTCATAGTAACACTAAAAGATTAATTTAGTTGAAAGAAAAATTTGAAATGTTCAAATTAATATTTAATTTGAAGTGTTCAAATTAATATTTAATATATTAGATATATTAAATATAAAAGAGGAAAATATATTTATTGTATTTGATACATTGAATATTAAAATAATTAATGTATATTAGATACATTAAAGAAAAGATATTTATTAAATTTGAATTGGATTCAAATTAAGAAATAGATGTCGTAGGAGAAATTTAAAAGTTTGAATAAGATTCAAATTGGTTAGATAAATATATTTTAATATATTATATATTAAAATATATTATTTAATTATCTTTCCTAGACCACTATAAATAGGACCCTAGGGGTGAGCCATTGGGCATTTTTCACAACACACATCTCCTCAATAGAGAGAATTAGAGAATTCTCTCTAGACCTCTCGCTAGACCTCTTCCTCTTTAATCCCTTGTGAATTTTCTTTCAAGAGACTCCCACAAGCCTTGGTCCTATGTTCGAGTTATAGCTAGGAAGACTTTGTAGAAAAGATAAAGATCCGCCAGAACATTCTCTATATTTTCAAGGTATGTTATGCTTAACCATAATATTATTATTTAATTCTAAATAAACTCAAATCGATTCCTATGCTTCCACTTGGGTTTAATTAGATTATTCCCTTCAATTTTCTTTTAGGAACTTTACATTACCAACTTTCAGATTTTCTGAACATTTTGTGAATGGTGATTCTTCTTTTTTATGCTGAGATAAAGGGACGTAACGCAATATCGAAGCATTTGGCGGCTTCTCTTCCTTTGGAGCCTTTGCTTTTACAGAATGGGTAGATGTGTTCATTTATCTGAACTTTGCAAGCATCTACTTCTTCAATTGATTCTTTCTTCATATTCTTTTGGTGCTCTATCTTGCGATTTCAATCCAAGGAATCTCAGTTGGCATGATCTCCCCTGCTTTATCATTCTGCATATAGAATTTTGCGTCTACGAAGTAGGACTCTGCCTCGGAGAATAGATTGGTATTGGCTTTGACTTTCTTAACGTCGTCTTGATAGAATTTGAAACACTGATAAAGAGTGGAAGATATTACTTCATTTCCCTAGATCCAAGAGTGATCTAACAATAGCTTGTAAGTGGTCTTGGAATCTATGATATGAAACAAAGTGTTGGCCTTTAAATCTCCAATAACAAGCTTTAGACGGATCATGTCGATTGCTCGCTGGCCATCTTGTTTAAAGTCTTAAATAACCAATTTACTATTCGATAGTTCATCTATTGAGATGCCTATTTTGTGTCATGGTTGACTTAGGCATGATATTGAGAATATACCCATCATCAATGAGAATTCGGCCAACTTTTTATTATAGCCCGAGACAAATGAGGGTCTATTATGAGGCTTGGATCCTAACATCAAATCTTCGTCTGTGAAGCTAATGGACATACAACATGAGGCACACATGTGCACTTCAGAATCTTTAATGTTTGGAACATTAGAGTCTCTCAGTGTCTCAATAATAGCATTTTTAGTTGCTTGAGGGAGTGACAGCAAATTGTTTATACTGAATGAAGGAAAATCCTCTAGCATTGTTATCACTTGAGATAATCCTGGGGAAGAGTCGCCTTCTTTGAATGCATTAATAACATGACACGTGATGGTTTCATGGATGTCTCATCAATCATCATTAAGGAAGCTCGTCGGAAAATTTCTTTTAGAGTTATTGGTTGTCGAGATTGAACGAAATCTTCATTCTCTTCCTTGCCAGCTTGTGCTTATTCAAACCTTTGGTCCTTTTATTCCTATTTTTCTGCACATTCTTTCTTCTATAGTTTCGAAATATGTGAGGCTCTTTCTAGACAAATCGTTGCTTTTTCTTTTTCGACGAGTTACCAAAGTCCATCCTTCATCTTCATTTTCAGTAGACTCAGGCTTGCCATGGAAGATATTTCTTGGAAACTTTAACTAAAGCCAAATTGTTACAGGTTCTAAAGTTTCGAATTGAATTAAACTCGCTTCTAGATTATGAAGTGGGCTTGGAGATACTTGGTTGTTGAGACTTTTCTCTATTACGACATGATTTGATTAAGCTACTTCATCTAGATCTAGCTCAATCTTCTTTTCTTTAGCTAACTTCAAAATTAGCCCCTTTAGAACAAAGCATTTCTCCACCAGGTGACTAATGACTCGATGATACTCACAGTAGTTAGGATCATTAACTCTTCCCATCTCTTCTGGTCACTTACATTCTAGTAGTTCAGTAAGTTACTTTTCCAGGAGTTATTCTAACATGTCCGGGATGTCTGAATCTAGAGAGGGGTAAACTTTCCCATGTCTTTCCTTTAGAGTTAGGCGACGTCTCTTGCCTCCATCATGTTGTTTCTCCATCTTCTTGGAGAAAAACTTGAAAGAAGTTGCATTGACGACCATTGACTCTTTGGTAACGCCTTTGGAAGTCTTCTCGGTGTTCTTAACTTCTTTTTTCTCTTTCTTAACGTCTGGAGCAAGAAGATATTTATTTCCTCTTTTAGCGATGCTCAATTCCATTTCGTGAGCATGAATTTCCAATTCTTCAATAGTGTGAAGCTTTATTCCTTGCAGAATATAGAGAAGTCCTCAATGCATGCCTTGGATGCACATTTTAACTATAGATACCTCAGTGAGCCTATCCTTGCAATCGAGGCTTAAAACTCTCCAATGGTTGATGTAGTCAACAACTAGTTCACTTTTCTATTATTTGGCATTGGTGAGCACCATCATGCTGACGATTCACCTATACTATAGAAGCAGTTAAGGAACTCCTTTTCAAAATACTCCCAATTATCAATGGTCTCAGGCCCAAGGTCGGTATACCAGTCGAAAGCATTTTCCTTTAGTGTTCGAACGAATTGCTTAACTAGTAGATCTCCTATGGTACCAGCATTTTCGCATGTCTCAACGAAGTGAGCAATATCTTACTTGGCATTGCCCTTCCCATTGAATTATTGAAACTTTGGTGATTAATATCCACTTGGCATCCTCAGGTTTTCGATCCTTTTGGTATACGGCTTGGAATACAGGAGGGAGTTTTGAGTAGGTCCGCCATATTGAGCTCTGATAGAGTTCATAATCATATCTTGGAGCTGTTGGACAGATAGTGAAGCAATCAAAGTGGAATGTTGTGACTAATCTTTTTGTACAATGGTCTGACTTGATTTAGCGACATCCCAACTTTCAATCTGGTTCTTAAGGGAAGTGATTATGTAGTCTCTTTCTTCTACTGCTTTCAATAACATGTTGATCTTCTTTTTAACTTCATTCATCCTTTCCTCACTAGTGCCTGCATCAGTCATCATAACGACATCACGTCAAGTTTTGATGTTTCTCTTTGTTGACTAGAAGAAAAAGCGATTTTGCCAAACACAAGATTTTCTGCAATGGCAACATCAGCTTGAGCAGATTCTGTCTTAAGTCTTAGAATTTTGTTTCCAATGACAGGTGTTTGACTTTCTTCATGCTAGATTTCTTTGGAGCGACTGCGCATTATTGGTCTCATGTAGGAGTTACTTGAACCAACAATCTTTGAAGAAACTTCTTTGGATGTCATGACTTCTTGGAGAGAGAGAAAGAGATGAGAGGTAGAGTCCGTCCCACTGGATATGCCAATTTGTTCACACAATATTTCCAAAGAAATTTAATGTCGTGGAATGAACTTGATTTTATCGAATTTGAAGTAGTGTTACAGTCTCTAATGTATAATCTTCTAATGTTTTCTCTTGGAATGTAGACTTTGATCTAAGGGCTTACAAGCTTGTTCTCAGATAAAGAGAGATTGAATCTTCAACTTGTAGCTGGTGAAGATAATATCAATTTTTTGAAGTCTTCCAATCGTTAAATCTTGGAACTTCTAAATTCTCTGGATTCTCTGATTTCTAATTCTTGAAGTCTCTGAATTCTATGGCTGAATGCTGTGGATTCTGACTCCTCAGAATGTCTTCAAATGAGGGGTGGTCTTCTCTATTTTATAGAGTTTGATGAACCTTGTATGGGCTTGGACTTGTTGACTTTTGGCCCAACTTTTGGGCTTGGGCTTATTTGAATTTAATTCAATCTTTTTTCTAATAGGCTTGGATTATTTAAATTTGGCCCAATTTATTTGTAGTGATCTTTGGCTAAATTAGCTTCGGATCCAACAGCCACATGACATAATTTGATTGGATTAACTTAAGTCGCCTGATGGATCAATATTGGATAAGTGGCATTATTTGATTTGCTAATTTTTCTTGTCTTTTAATTTAATTTGAGGACATGTGTAAATTTGTAATTAATGATATGGCAATTTGTGATTAGTCAAAATTTATTATTCAGCACACTCATTTTCTAAAAAATAAGTTTGGTTTTTAGAGCTAAATAATTCTCATAAATGAGCGTTATCACTCATATAAATAGTAAGATTTGTTTGCACGACAAAGAGAGAAAATTGGTGACGAAAATAGACCGTTTGTAATTTTGACTAAATTAGAGGGAAATGAGAGCACTAAGGAGCAGAGAAAATAAATTTTCAAGGCTGGAGATTGTAGAGATTTATTTGAGGACGGACTAACGATGCAACGACATTAAATTTTTCTCCTTTTTCCTGACTCACATTTGATTTTGTTATAGAATTTAGTATCAAACTTGATTGTTTACACTTAGTTATACATAGCTAAATTTCTTGTTCTTAGTCACAAGATTTTTATGGAATGATTTATTTATTTTATCTTGATTGGATGAATATGATTGTTCTATTTCTACTTTTCTATTCTTCATGCTTTTAATCTACTGATTATAGGTTAATCGATCTTAGACTTAAAATCTTACACTCAAGAGATGAAGTTTAAAGTCAGAACTAAATTACATAACTAGAGGGCTTTTAAAATTGAAAATTTTAAAATTCCTTTAGAGGTCGTTAAAAGACTTGTTCGATAAAGTACCTTTACATGGTATCGAAACTAGATAGGAATATTGGTTTCTTAATTGACAAAGAGAATTAGTTAACGCTCAAGATAAACATGTGAGAGTTAATAGTTCTTAACTTATAGCATTTATATTTTTTTTCCAATTTTGATTAAATAATTGGTTGATTCATAATACCTGTTAGGGTGAAAATCAATTTCCTAAGACCATTCTTCCGTTGATTTTTCTTTGGGATTTATTTTGTCTATTGCATTGATTTATGGGTTAACTACATAGATAGCACATTTGGAGACCTAATTTACACAAATGTCTAGTTCCTAAAAAACATTTAGCTTTGTCAATGGCTTAGCCAGTTGAAGCCCAAACTAAGTTTGAAATTACATATACGCCCATTCATTTGTTTTGTAATTAATCAATAATGAAAACAAAATGAGCTTTTAGGGTACAAAATAAACCCCAAATTTTCGATTTTTATCCCCAAAATGACCTTTTTCCCTCCGACTCTTCATCTTCCAAGCAATATACTCTAGGGTTAGATTTTCCACCTCCTTCACTATGTTCAAACAAATCCAAAACTTCCCCTAGAGGCATTGTGTTCCAGGCGACAGCGACGACAACGGGATTGTAGACGGCGACGGCGACGTGATTGCAGCATTGTGTTTTGGATTCATTCACAGTTATCTCCATCTTCCGTGGGTTTCTTTGTAACACTTTTAAAAAAAATACTATTAATTCAGTAACCTTGCGTAATCTTTTTAATAATATAAGGTATATATTATTGTTTCATTCCAGGTTTATGTTTCATAAGTTGGTGTATATTTAATAATATGATGTATATATTCTTGTTGAATTTCCATATTTATATTTTATAAATATGTGGGGTATATTTAATAATATGAGTATATATTCTTGTTTCATTCCATGTTTATATTTCATAAATGTGGGATATACTCAATAATATGAGGAATATAAGAAACATGCAATAATTGAATATGTTATGAAAAAACAATTAAAATACTAAAAAAAGAGAGATCAGCTAAATGACAGAAATCAATCAACAAAATAAAGCAATATAATTAATCAAACAACTAAAATAAATAAAATTCAATCAAAGTCTGTAGTATAATTGGAAAAAAATCATAAGAAAATAATTTTTTTCTAAAAAAAAAAAGAGAAAGAAACATTACTCATATTGAGGGAATAATGTGGTTGACGTTGACGGCAATTTGCATAATAGAAGTTCGAATAATGGAGTTGACAACAAAAGTAAAAAAAAAATCAAACAATATAATTGTTTAACCCCTAATTTGTTAACCCTATATGTTATGAATGGTAAAAAAAAATAATTAACACCTAATTTGGATAATAAAATATTTAACATTATAAAAAAAAATTGCTTTATTTACCTAAATTGAATTATTTCATTATGGAAACAATAAATTACAATAATAATATTATAATAAATAATTGCAAAATTTTCAAGGGTATAAACGGAATAAAATAGTTACAAAAATATGAATTATGCTAAAGTTGATTTTTTTTTGGTTAAATTATCAAAAATATCCCTGAACTATGGGGTTGGTTTCAATTATACCCCTGAACTTTGAAAAGTTTCATTTTAACCCTAGAACTTTGAAGTTTGTTTCAAAACAATCCTTGAAGGCTTTTTTTCATTAAATTCCTGGACGGAAAATGATGTTTTTGCATTTATATTGTTGATTATGTGAACATATTTGAACATATAGGTTGAAAAAAAAAATCAAAATTTATGCAAATACGTCATTTTTTGTCCATAAATTTTATGGAAAAATCTTTCAAGAGTTAGTTTTAAAACAAACTTCAAAGTTTAATGATTAAAATGAAATTTTTCAAAATTCAGGAGTATAATTGAAACCAACTCCGCAGTTCAGATGTATTTTTTATAATTTAACTTTTTTTTTTTTAAACGAGACTTTTGTGAAATATATGGTTAGAAAACATACTCCTGAACATATTTTTCCTTGATTTAGTCTCTCAACCTCTCAACCTGATTTGATTTGATTTGGCGACAGTCCACTTTGAGGGGCTTGAATAGTGTTTTGATGAAGTAACCTTCTAAAACCTCTAGCCTACTTTCCAATAACGCTCTCTTTGGTTGGGTTTAATAATACTCTGAAACTTCAGTTTTTTAAAATTCCCTCTCCCACTCCCACTTATTTTAACACAACACATTTAATTTGATATTCATCCAATCTTGTCACTGCCTTTTTAATTTGCTAATGGTTCACTCTCTTGGTCTGGTTTGGTTATATTCTAAGGCTTATTTGGTTGATCCCCTAGACCCTACAATTGAACCAACCTCCCATAAGATTTGTTTGTTTTCGAGTCATTTTGCTTTTCATAGAAACTAATCCAAAATTACTGTCTAATTAAAGTCATGTATTAATGTATATAAAATTCCCCATTGTAATATTTAAAATTCATGATCTTAATATATTCAACATTGATCTTGACCAAAAATAGAATCAAGCCAAGTCAAATTGACCCACTTACAACTCAAAAAAGTATTTTGTGCATAATAACATATATGATGTTGATTGGATTATGGACTAAAAAACACCAAAATGATAAATTTTCAAGCAACATTATTCAAGTCTAAAGAGGCAGGGAGATAAATATTACATTTCGCTCAAAGTCCCCAAAAGGCAAAGCCCAAATTCAAACCAACTGTCCAAAAAAAACAGGGCACCCACTCCAACCCAACCTACCCATTTCATTACAAAACAAAGGCTAACATAAACAACAACAGCCTGCAGCCTCATTTTTCCATTCCAATTGCTCAAGCATCAGCAAATCTGCAAATGAAATTTTACAAGTTGTGAAATTTTCCCTTTATCTCTTGAGCGATGGACAACACGAGAAAACGTTAACATGGAGGTCAAAAAATCTTACCCTAGCTCAGAAAGCTTCTGATGAGCTTCAGCATAATCAGCAAAGAAAGCATCCTCATCCTGAAAAAAGCAAACAAAAACTTTCATCATCAGCGAAAGAAGTCCTCGTGTAAAATCACAAGACCTATAGATTCAGAGATGAAAAACGCACCGCATCATATTTTTCAACAAGGGGGCGGAAGACAGGATCGCTCAGAAGTGCCTTGTCTGATACCAACTGCAGAAGGCCTTCCTTCTCCCCGGTCAAGAGTTCGCTGTCGAAAACAACGGTTGATAAAATAAGTATGAGCTTTTGACATTTCTTCACAACCACCATACATAAATCATCACTAAAAATCGTTTTAGCTTACGTGAAGTAAGAGTTGTCAAATATGAGAGGGTTGGAAGTCCATGGCCCCTCAAAACCGGATCGTTCCTTGTGTGCCCTACCCTGTCGAGTTAAATCACCATCAGCTTCAAAAACTTTAACTGCTCAACTACAGTAAATTTAAGTTTATGGATTCATTCTTTATCACATCGCTTATTATCACTTATGCACTTGAATTTTAATTTTGATTTACGAAGCTGAAGATTTGAATTTCAATGTAAATATAAGGAAGTGGCAGAACGAACCAATGTGTGACCGCCAGAGAGGGCGACAATGTCCTGGTCTGAGAGACCCATGGTGTAGAAAACATCCCTCAAATGATCAGAACCTGAACACAGAACACAACTCATCAGTTATTTTCTAGCCCAAATCATGAAAAAACAGTCCTTTCACGTTCACATAACTAGACTGTCATGGAAACTAACCCTTGGTAGCATCGGGCAAGCGACCTTCTGGAGGTGGCTTGGGCTTGTCCTGCAGAACAGAGAACAACAACTTTCAATATATGAGATCAATTTATAACTTAAGAAAGGGTTAAATTACCATATTATTATTTGAGCTTGGTTCTCAATTCAAAATTTTCATTATAGCCCCCCTATGATTGGATTAAATCCCCCATGACAACCCCTTGTCATTGAACAATGTTCCTTTGGATGTGACAAAGAGAGATGCTAAACAAACATTCAAGTGTGAAAGTTAAGTAATGGGCTGTATTAGGATTTAAGAATCAACTGGGATTTCAAGTAAAAAGTAATGCTTACATGGATTAAAAAATCCTAATCTCAAAAATCAGAAAAGGAAAAACACATCCCCTGCTCTCTACCATATCCAAAGAAAATGCACAACGCATGAAAACCTTTTGGCAATGGCAAAAGACATTTTGGAAGATGTACGAAATCATTCAGATCATAATGGAATCCTCAAAACAAGTCTAATCAAACTCAACAACAGCTAAAAAAAGACAGTCAAAAACAGCATAGCTTTTCAAGTTTCAAAAAGTGAACAAGAAGCAAAACTAAAAAAGGGTTGAAGTAGCAATAAGTAACAACTCCATAACAAGGTAACAATCTAGAGCACCCAAATACAAAAACACAGCCATTCTCAACTTACAAGAAACACCGAACAAACAAAACAAATCATTAGTCTTCACTGACCTCTCTACCAGGGTGGAAAGGAACCTCAGGCCCTCCAGTAATCTCAACAGCAACAACACCAGCCAACTGAAACAAATCAAAACCACAAACACAAAATTAAACAACAATCAAAATCAAAAGCTCCCATAAACAGATCAGATCAAACAAATTACCTGGTAAAAGTCAGCATATGTGAGGATGGGGAACTGTTCCTTGATGGGCTCCAATAGCCTAATAGCGATGTCAAGGCCATTGTTGGCACCATGGGCGAGCTCACTAGGGAACCTAATAGTTCCAAACGGACCACCAGTCCTGGATTTATGATCAAAGGTTCCAGCAGAGTGCCATCTGAAAAAGAAAAAAAAACCACAATCACAACCAAATCCCTAAATAATCACTCCCAAAAAAAGGGGGAAACTAAGAACTTTAAAATCAGAGAAGGGGAACAAGAACAACAAGAACATACGCAAGACGAAGTATTAGAGGAGCACAATTCTTCTCAGCGATGAGTCCTCTGAGCTTCCTCTTGGCCTTTTCAATGGCCTTTTGATATTCCTCACTCACAGCAGGGTAGCACTTTACCATGGTGATGATGATGATACTGAAATCAAACAAATCGAAACTCACATTTTCAGATCCAACCCACAAACCAAAAACAGCTAAAATCAACTTCAGAAACAGAAATCTCAACAAATTTCCAAAAATTGAAGAGAACCCACAATCAAAAACCGAAAAAGATGAGAGAATTGATGCTTGATTTTGATCTAAGTCAACGACTAGAAATCAAAAAATACCTTTGAAGAAATGGGACGATTTGGAAATGGACGAAGAAGAAACCCTTTGGGCGTGAGTCGAGCACAAGAAGTTCACTGGGAGGGGCAGCTACATAAATAATGGCAGTCGAGAAAAAAGAGGGTTCTCGAGGCTTGATTCTAACCGTCGGATTATCAAGCTGCCTGAAATTTAACGGTCAGGATTGGATTTGACGACTGGGTAGGTGACAGAGTTATTTTTTGTTGGTATGTTCGGAGAAAAAAACCGAACCCTAAAGAAGAGGCATGGACCGCCCAATTGAAATGACTGAAATACCCTTCATAGGACAATTATGGGGTTGTCCAAATTGGACATTGACTGTTTGAATTTGACCTTTGGCAGAATAATTTTTCCTTTTTTTACTACATTTTTCATTTAAATAATATTATCTTCGTTGTATTACTTTTTTGCTTATTAATTGTATATTCAGTTGAGGAAAAATGTATAGAAATGATGAAATTTTGAATTTTCTTGTTGATTTTAATATTGTTGGTCCAAAATTAGATAATTGGATTTTTTTTACTTATTTTCAATTTCCAAAGGTTTCCAAGGTTTTAGTCAAAAATTTTTTTTAATAATATAATATATTTGTTTTTAAGGTTGTCTAGCAAAACAGATAAAGTGTTTTTATGATGTAAAAAAGAAAAGAAAAAATAATAATCTAAAAAACTGTTTACTTTAGCCTCTAACACAAACATGGTGAATAAAATAAAAATAAAATAAAAAATTATGTATTACATTATATAAATTTTATTAAATGTTTTTTATTATAATTTTAGAATAAGAAAAAAATAAATTATTTCTAAATAAGTGATTATAGTGGAGAATTTTGTTTTATCCAACAATAATGCTCTCTTACTTTTTAGCGAAATTCTAAACTACTACTAATATTTTAATGTCAAAGTCGGTATTGATCATTATGGTAATAAATAAATATAATTATGTATAATTAAATAGTAAATAAAAAATCATATCTCACATACATATCCCATTGTGCAGAGGAACTTTAGTCCCTTGAATTCTAAGTTTAAAAAAAAAAACGAAAACCACAATTAGTATTAAAATTATACAAAATATTTATTAATAAAAGTATGGATAGTGAAGATTCTTTTTAAACAACAATGCTCTCATAATAAATCAAAAACATAAATATAACAAACCTTTGGGACTCCGACCTTTCAACCAAGAGCTTAAATATTAAATATTGGAGGTTAAATTATAAGTTTAATTTATGAACTTTAAAAAGTGTCTCTTACTCTAAATTTTTAATTTTTGTCCGATGAGTATGTAAATTTTTTATAAAAAAAAAAGTTTAATAAGCTAATAATTTATTAGACATAAAATTGAAAGTTGAAGAGGTTTTTCAACTTCAAATCCTTATTTAACCAACTCTAAAAGTTTATATACTAAACTGGATTATAATAAAGTGTTGTAAAAATGTAAATAAAAATTTGGCTTAAAAAAACATAAATTACTCTAGGTTAAATTATAGGTTTAGTCCCTAAACTTTTAAGTTTGTGTCAATTTGGTCATTAAACTTTCAAAAATGTCTAATAAGTCTCTGAACTTTCAATTTTGTGTCAATATGTCCATAAACTTTCAATTTTAAGTTCCTGACATTTCAAAAAAATTTAAAAACTACCCAATGTATTAGATATAAAATTGAATTTTACATGTAATGAGACCCTAAGTTTTTAATTTTGTGTCTAATAGGTTTGTGAATTTTAAAAAATCTCTAACATTATACAAAAAATTGAAAATTCAATGACATATTAGATACAAAACTGAAATTTTAAAGACCTATTAGACCCATTTTAAAGTTTAAAGATTTATTAGATATAAAATTGAAAATTCAAATACTTATTAAACACTTTTTAAAGTTTAAAGACTAAATAAAAATTAAAAACTTAATAAATACAAATTTAAAAATTTAAAGACTAAACTTGTAATTTATTCGTTAGCGAGAAAAAGAAAAAGGGTGTGATTTGAAAGTTAGGCTATCTAAAGAGAATTGGATGATGTTATTTTGTACTAAATTATTTAATCTTTTCCTTTTTGTGTGTGAACGCTTGTTTGATCCAAAGATTCCATTCATGGGAAATGATAAAGTCACTTGGTCAATTTTGTTACCTTCCATCACCCTCGAATTTGATTGGTTGTACACACCGAGGATTTATGTCAGTGCTGTGCTATTGGCTTTCCATTACTTTTCATTTTTTCCTTTTTTCTATTTTTAATATTCCATATATAACTCCAATAAATAAAGTCCAGGTTCATTGCCAGTGTGGGTGATCGTAACCACCAATCAGGATGAGCCACGTCATAAATCTTATGAGGAAAATCAATCACCGAAGGATTTTCCAAATGGACGGCATGTCGTTAGGCGTAAAATTGGCTGAATTGACTTTAAAATATTCGTATGGGTCAAAACGTGACTCCCACAAGTCCCCTTCAATTAACTTAAAGGACATTATGTTCCATTTAAATAACGATAATTTTAAATTATTTTTTTTAAACCCTAAATCTTGGTTATTTCATTTTCAATAATAATAATAATCATTTGCGATGTTTAATAAATTTTAAGAAAAAAGTCATGGAACTTGCTTTTCTTATAATTGTGACTCTTGTGTTCTTAAAATTGTGCTACATAAATAACCTCTTTATTAGAGGTTCATAAAAATTTATTAAGTTCTAATTGGGAAAAGTTCAATTTTTACCCTTCCTAAATTTATTAAGTTGTATCAATCTTCATTCTGAACTTTCAATTTCATCAATTTGAACTCTAAACTTAGATAAGTGTAGCAGTTTCTACCCACTGTTCAATTTTCGCTAATTCAACAACTAATTTTAACAAAAAGCAATTCAAAAATTTACATAAACTCATTAATTTCAATAATATCAAGTTTTGCATAAATTTTAGTTTAATTAATGCAAAAATTTACCACTAAATAACTTAGCCAAAACTCAAAATTTAAAAAAAAAAAATAGCTATAATGTCATTTTTTAAAAATCATATTAATTTTGCACCATACATATGTTTTATAATTCATTAGATGCATATAAGAATACTTTTTTTACCAATCTTTCGAACGAAAACTTATTATAGGCAAAAAATTGGAATACTTTCTTAAGTTAAAAGTTAAAATTGCACATTTACTTAAGTTCGAGATGCAATTTAATGAAATTAAAAACTTAATGTGAAAATTGATACAATTTGACAAGTTTAAAAGTAAAATTTGATTTTTTTTTTCTTCCTTTTTAATTTTGACTGTCAAAGCTCCTTAAGATTAGCATTACATGCTAACAATTTTACGATATTCCTTTTTCTTTCCTTGTTCAAACAAAGACCGCTTTTTTTTGAAGGTAGATCTTCGAACAAATTGGTTTTAGTAAAAGAGAATGCAAATTTTGGTATCTTTTTCTTTAGGAAAGCATTCACATTCGAAACCCTTTTTTTTTTTTAAAGAGATTCAAGACTAGTATCTTGAATGGCACAATTTTCATATCTTCACGTTAACATCTCTTCAAACTTGGAATATTGACCTCTTTTCCTTGTTTTGATTTATGGTTAGAAATGGAGACAAAAACTTTTATGGGTTGGAATGTGGGTAGAAACACAGTAGTCCGAGAAGAAGATGTTGGATTTTATAGTAAAATTTTGTGAAAGAAAGTATTGATTTGAAATATAAAAAAATGAATTGATGTTTCATTTATGTTATTGTTACTTGACTTAAAATTCAAAAGTTTCAAATAATTTGAAACATCAAAATGTATTGATGTTTCTTTTACAAATTTAACTTAAAAGTTAAATTTGTTGAGTTATGTTTGAATTTTTTACAAGTAACTACACAATTGAGTTAATTTTGATGTATGTTTCATATTGTTTATATTAATTTTATTTTTTGAGAGTTATTAAGTTGCTAGCCTATAAATAGCAACTTGTTTATTCATTTGGAGCATCTCATTCTATTTTAGAGTATTTCATTCCAATTGAAGAGTTCTTTTCTCCTCTCTTTCTTCTTTTTAATCTTGAGTCAAGTTGAGAGCAAGTATCCAAGAGTTCTGTCAGATCAAAGTAGTTCAAGGTTGTTGTTCTATCGGAGTTAGTCGTTGTATCCTGCTGAGATGATCGCTGTAGCCTGCTTGCAACCCTTGTAGAGCGAATAATTGTCTTCAGGACAACGCTTTGTAAGCGTGCGTCGACTACTTATTATATTTTGTTCTTGAGTTTTGAAACTGTTGTTACATAGTTTACACTGTAATTTTTTGTTGCCGGTTAAGTTGTAATCAAATTTGTTAGTGTTACTCAGTTCTTATACACAGCGTATTATTTCCAACAATCTAAAGACAATTACTTGAACTGATGGCTACAAGCTCATCCACTAATGGTATTGTTCCTACCATGATGGGATCCACCATCCTCAAAATTCATGCTGAAAAATCAGAGAAATTCAAGGGAGAAAACTTCAAAAGATGGCAACAGAAGATGATCTTTTATCTCACCACGCTGAACCTTGCTCACTCACATCTTGAAGGAAGAATGCTCAATTACCCCACCAAAAGTTGTCACTCCTGAAACTGAAGTTGTCAAAGCAAGCATGGATGTATTCAGATTTGTTGTGCCGCAATTATATACTTAGTGGTCTTAAAGACACCTTGTATAATGTCTATTGCAATACCTACACTACTTCAAGGCAATTGTGGGAGGCATTAAACAAGAAGTATAAGCTGGAAGATGTTGGTACTAAGTAATTCCTTGTAGGAAAATTCTTAGATTATAAGATGATTGATGCCAAATTGGTAGTCAATCAGATGAAAGAATTACAAATTATCATTAGTGATTTGTAAAGTGAAAGATTGGACATTAGTGAACCATTCCAGGTTGCTACTGTGATTGAGAAGTTGTCCCCTTCCTAAGACTTCAAATGTTATCCCAAACACAAGCGAAAGGAATTGTCCATGGAGAATCATGTTGTTAAACTCTGCATAGAAGAGGATAATAGAAAATGAGACAAAGCTCCGCTAGAAGTTGAAGCCAAAGCTTATGTTGCTGAAGCTTCAAGGTGTGAACCCAAGAAACAACAATCCAAGAAGAAAATGTGAATCTTGGACCAAGGAATGACATCAACAAGCGCATTCGTGGAAATTGCTGGGTTTGTAATAAGAGTGGCCATACACCTATAGCTTGTCGACACAATAAGGGACAAAGCTCTAATCATCAGGGCAATATTGCAGAAAATGACGATCTAGTTGCTGTCATTTTTTAGGTAAATATGGCTTTTGATACCAAAGGTTGGTGGATTGATATTGGTGCTACTAGACACATTTGTAAAGACAAGTCATTGTTCACCTCATATGAGAAGCTAGATGGTAGCGATAAGCTATACATGAGAAATGCTTCAACTGCCTCTATGGAGGGCAAAGGGAAGATCCTTTTGAAATTGACTTCTTGAAAGATGCTTACCCTCAATGATGTGTGGCATGTGCCAGAGATTCAAAAGAATCTAGTGTCAAAAACTATATTTAATAAGAATGGGTTCAAGCTTGTATTTGAGTCAGATAAATTTATTCTGACCAATGGGGTATGTATGTGGGAAAAGGCCATCTGAATGATGGCATGTTCAAACTGAATGTATTGACACAAATGCCCAAGAATAATATTAATAACAACTCTTCTGCTTATATTGTTGAGTTGTGTGATATATGACATTCTAGGCTAGGGCATGTCAATTATCATTCTTTACATAGAATGGTAAATTTATGACTATTGCCTAATTTTAACATTGATAATAGACACAAATGTGAAGTTTGTGTTGAATCAAAGTTTGCTAGAAAGTCATTTTCGTTTGTGGAAAGAAGTAATGGGGTTCTTGATTTAATTCATAGTGATGTATGTGACATGAAAAGTACCCTTACAAGAGGCGATAAGAAGTATTTTGTCACATTCATTGATGGTTGTAGTAAATATTGCTATGTATACTTATTACATATTAAAAATGAAACCTTAGATGTTTTTAAAGCATATAAGACAAAAGTTGAAAATCAACTTGAGAAGAAAGTAAAGGTGCTTAGATCAGATAGATGTGGTGAATATGAATCATCATCACTTTATGAATTTTGTGAAATTAATGGTATAATCCATCAAACTATAGCACTTTATACACCACAACAAATGGTGTAGTTGAAAGAAAGAACTGAACGTTAAAGGACATGGTTAATTGCATGTTAAATAGTTCAAGTTTACCCAATAATTTGTGGGGGGAAGCTTTGCTTACAACAAATTTTATTTTAAATAAAATTCCACATAAGAAAACTGATAAGTCACCTTATGAAGTGTGGAATATAAAATTACTCTCATATAAAATGTTGAAAGTGCGGGGGTGTTTGGTAAAGGTGCAAGTTCCTTTACCAAAAAGGACCAAACTGAGACCTGAGACAATTGATTGTGTTTTTATAGGTTATTCAATGCATAGTGCTGCTTAAAGATTCCTAGTAGTTAAATCAGAAATACAGGATATTAACAATAATACTATTATTGAATCTATTGAAACTGAATTCTTCGAGGATATATTTCCTTTGAAAGAGGAAAGACACAGAAGTAGTGGTGTCAAAAGGAATTATGAAGCTAGCTTTTCGAAAGGTCAAGATGATCAGAAAACTAAGTTTGAACCTAGAAGAAGCAAAAGAGCCAAGAAAGCCACTTCCTTTGGACCTGATTTCATAACTTATATGATTGAAGGTGAGCCTCAAACTTTTTAGGAAGCTATGTCATCTTCGAATGCACCTTATTGGAAGGAAACTATCAATAGTGAGATAGAATCCATTTTGCAGAACAATACCTGGGTATTGGTTGATTTACCTCTTGGAAGTAAACTGATTGGTAGTAAATGGATTTTTAAAAGAAAGTTGAAGGGTGATGGCACTATTGATAAATATAAAGCCCGTTTAGTAGTTAAAGGCTTTTGTAAAACAGAAGGGTTAGATTTCTTTGATACCTATTCTCCAGTGACGAGGATTACATCTATAAGAATGTTAATCGCAATAGCAGCTTTACAAAAATTAGAAATACACCAAATGGATGTAAAAACTGCATTTTTAAATGAAGATTTAGATGAAAAATATATATGGAACAACCTGAAGGGTTTGTTGTAAAGGGACTTGAAGATAAAATTTGTAAACTGGTTAAGTCTCTTTATGGGTTGAAACAAGCACCCAAACAATGGCATGAAAAGTTTGATCACACTATGTTATCAAATGGATTCAAGATAAATGAGTGTGATAAATGTGTCTATGTTAAAACCATAGATCAACTTTGTGTCATCATTTGCTTGTATGTGGATGATATGTTGATAATGGGCACAAATAAAAGTGTGATTGATTCCACTAAAAAGATGTTAAAATCCAACTTTGATATGAAAGACTTTGGTCTTGCTGATGTTATACTTGGAATCCATATAACAAGAAATTCGAGTGGATACGTACTTTCTCAATCTCACTATATAGAGAAAGTGTTGAGAAAATTTGATCAATTTGAAAGTAAACCAGTTGTTACTCCATTTGATCCAAATTGTAAGTTAAAGAAGAACAATGATGAAAGTGTGTCTTCTCTAGAATACTCTAGAGTTGTTGGTAGCTTAATGTACATAATGAATTATACAAGACCTGATATTGCCTATTCAGTAGGAAGGTTAGCAAGATACACTAGCAATCCTGGACATGATCATTGGAATGCTTTAGTCAGAGTTCTAAGGTACTTGAAGTACACTCTAGACTATGGATTTCATTATACGAGGGATCCACATGTATTGGAAGGATTTAGTGATGCTAATTAGATTTCTGATAGCATTGAGACTAAATCAACCAGTGGGTATATATTTACCTTAGTTGGAGCAGTTGTATCATGGAAATCTTCAAAACAGACGTGTATAGCACGTTCTACTATGGAATCAGAGTTTATAGTTCTTGATAAAGATGGAGAAGAAGTTGAATGGCTTAGAAACTTTCTTGAAGATATTCAATTATGGGCAAAGCCTGTAAGCGCAATATGTATTTATTGTGATAGTTTGGCGGCCTCTATGAGGGCCAAGAATAATGTCTATAATGGGAAGTCGCGACATATAAGACGTAGACATAATTCGATAAGACAATTGGTCTCTAATGAAACTATTTCCATTGATTATGTTAAATCAAAAGAGAATATTGTAGATCATTTAGGATTATCAAGAGAGCCAGTGACATATACATCAAGGAAAATGGAGCTAAAGCCTATGAAATAAATTATCTGATCCACCTAACCTAGTTGACTGGAGATCCCAAGATCTAGGTTCAAAAGGCAAACTGGTTGGATAATTTATAGTTGACACACTAAGAAACTTATAGTTTCTTCCCATTTCTATGATATTGTAGAGTGTGTGATCTGTTGATGCTAATGTTATGTTGATATCTTGTTTACAAGATGAGTAATGACAAAATACTTTTAATCCATATCACCTATATGAGAGTAGAAGTGGGGTCGCTTCTATGAGGACTTTTAAAATGGCTTATGTTCTCTAAAGCTCTCATAAATTCGAGATTTTTTCCAGGACCAAAATGGACACAAATGTATAGAACTCAAAGATACAAGATGAGTTATGTGTGATGTCTACTGTTTTAATTTACCAATGAGAAGAATAGTTTCAGAGCTGGTGTCACTATTTCTTCGGTAAGTTCGATGGATATTCACTAAGGAAGGTTCAAGTCCAGAAGACACCTATCCTCCATGCATAGCTTGTTTGTTTGCTCTCAATGATTTGGTTTTGATTTTCAAACTTTTCATGTGGGGGATTGTTGGATTTTATAGTAAAATTTTGAAAAAGAAAGTGTTGGTTTGAAACATAAAAAATGTATTGATGTTTCATTTATGTTGTTGTTATTTGACTTGAAATTCAAAAGTTTCAAAATGGTTTGAAACATCAAAATGTGTTGATGTTTTTTTACAAATTTAACTTAAAAGTTAAATTTGTTGAGTTATGTTTGAATTTTTACAAGTAACTGCACAATTGAGTTAATTTTGATGTATGTTTCATATTGTTTATATTAATTTTATTTTTGGAGAGTTACTAAGGCCCCGTTTGATAACGTTCTCGTTTCTCGTTTCTTGTTTCTTGTTTCTGTTTCTCGTTTCTTGTTTCTGTTTCTCGTTTCTTGTTTCTGTTTCTTAAAAACTAAAAACAGAAACATGTTTGATAACTATTTCTGTTTCTTGTTTCTTGTTTCTTGTTTTTGGTAAAAATAAAATTTAGTACATATACTCATGGTGGAAAATTTCGGTCGACATGTCGAAATGTCGACCGACATTTCGACATGTCGTCCGGGGGGGGATGTCGTTTCCCCCCCCCATTTCGACGACATGTCGTCCATATTTCGAGTTTTTTTTTTTTTAATTTTAACAAACATGAGAGCAGGATTTTTATATTATTATTATTATTATTATTATTATTATATATATATATATATATATATATATATATATATATATATATATTTCGAATTTAATCTTTTCTTTGTTAATCAATAATAAGTAATAGCCTACGTCCACAAGTAGAGGGAGAGAGAATTTTATTATATTGAGGAGAAATTGAGTACAAAATACAGAGAACAATTAGATAAGAGTTTAAATGGTGTATAAATAAATTGATTTACATATCACTTAGTTATCATTCGAAGCGCTAGATAATAGGTTCAAAGCATTTCTACACTCTAATTCCAATTATCTTAATTTCCCTCCAATTCTCTCTAATTCCCTCTAATTCTCTTAAATTCATTTCAATTCTCTCAAATTCCCTTCATAGTTGTCTAATTGAATATAAATATTATATATATTTAGATATATGATGTTAAGACTTAAGAGTAATCAATTATACTATAATTAAATCACGACTCACATTTAAGGTTTCATGAAATAATTTAAATCAATTTCCATATTTTTTTTTCAAATTCTTACTCGCATCGACATTTCAAAATTTCAATTGACATTTATATCTAAATATTATCTTAATTTTAGATGTGATGCTTAAAAATAGTCCATTATAGTTTAATTAAGTCAAAATCTAAGTTTCATTGGCTAATTCAAACAATTTCCATCAATTTCCACGATTTCCGTAAATTTCCACCGAAATTTCCATCGACATTTCCATAAATTTTGGACCTCGACATTTCCATCGACATCGACATCGACATTTCGAACCTTGCATATACTATAATAAAACATATAACATGCATTAAAATAAATATAAAACAATTATAAAAATGTTATAGTATTTTATTAAGGCCCAACACCTAATTAATAATAATAATAATAAATTTTATCCATCAAATGTTGTTCAAATTTGATTTGCAATGTTATTTCTCACTTCAATCAATTCACCTTGAACGATTTTGACTTACAAAAGTTAGTTCAATTAGACGAATTTGTAAATTGTCTAAGGTCGACAATCGAACATACCCACATTTCTTTAATTTAATAATAAACTTTATTTTTATTTTTTTTTTAAATGCATTAAAAAAAGAGAGAGAATGTATATATTTTTTAAAAAAATCGCCAATAATACATGCAAGTAAAATCAGAAAAAGAGAGAGAATGTATATATTTTTTTACATTTAATGGTAAACATGAAATACATTATTAGTTTATTTATTTAATAAAAAAATAAAATCGTACCAAAAGGAAAAATAATAGAGAATTAAATAGAAAATAATAACTATAAGCTCGTTAATGTAAAGTAAAAGAAAATAAGAAAATAAGAGATAAGAGACAAACATACACGAAAAGAGAAAAGTAAAAAGGAAAAAAGAAAAAAAATAATGAACTATTAAAAGAAAAAATATTATGATGAAAGAGAGAGAACGAATAGAAATAAATAAATCAAAAAATAAAAATAAAAAAGAAGAAAAAACAAAAAGATTAAAAAGTATTAAAAGAAAAAAAAAATAGAATGGAAGAGAGAGAAAGAAGAGAGAGAGGAGAGATGGTTAAAAAGAGAAATAGGAATACATGCATAAAACCTAAAAAAAAAAAAAAAACAGAAACAGAATTTGAGAAACTACTTTTTGAAGTTTCTCAAAATCTGCCATTTTTTTAGAAACGTTTCTAAAAAATTTAGAAACAAGAAACATGATGGTTTATCAAACATGTCTGTTTCTTGAAAAATTAGAAACATGAATAAGAAACAGGAAACAGAAACGTTATCAAACGAGCCCTAAGTTGCTAGCCTATAACTAGCAACTTGTTTCTTCATTTGGAGTATCTCATTCCATTTTGGAGTATTTCATTCCAATTGAAAAGTTCTTCTCTCATCTCTTTCTTCTCTTTAATCTTGAGGCAAGTTGAAAGCAAATATCCAAGAGTTCTGCCATATCGGAGTAGTTCAAAGTTGTTGTTCTATCGAAGTTAGTCGTTGTATTATGCTGAGACAATTGTTGTAGCCTATTTGCAACATGTGCAGAGCGAATAATTGTCTTCAAGACAATACTTTGTAAGCGTGTCTCGACTACTTATTATCTTTTGTTCTTGAATTTTGAAACTGTTGTTACATACAGTGTATGTACTAGAGATGTCCACAGGGCGGGGACGGGGATGGCTTTCTTGTCCCCGTCCTCGCCCCCCATTTTAATCCCCATCCCCATGAATTTCTCAGTTGAATTTTGCGGGGATCGGGGTGGCGATTCCCCTCAGGGAATTTGGGGGGATCGGGTTTCCCGTGGGGAATTATTCACCGTTTAGTTTTTTTGTTCTTTTTTTCAATCTCAATTGAATCAAATAATTTTTTTAATAAATTTTCAAATAGTTAACTTTACATGGAAAATATCTATTAATTTTCAATTAGATTGTTAATTATTCACGAAAAATCTTCATTTAAGTAGTTAATTTTCTATAATAAAAAAAAATCTCTATTTAAAGATAAAATTCTTACACCTCTTAATAGAAATAAAACAATATTTCATATCAAATTATCTAATTAATCCATACATATAATTCAAATATTTAACTATATAATTCAAACATATCCAATTATCTAAGTCATTAACAATAAAACTTTAAATGACATGTATATACACATATACACACATATATAATTAAAAAATAAAATTAAAATAGAAAAACATTAAATGGGGCGAGGAACGGGGAAGGGGAATACATTCTCCATCCCCGTCCCCGTTTAGCTAGCAGAATTTCTTTTTCCCCCTAAATAGGGATTCTCCATTCCCAGCCTAAATAGGGATTCTCCGCCTCGTTAAGGCGGGTCTCTGCGGGGCCCATCCCCGAGGGAAAAATGGACATCTCTAGTATGTAATATTGTTTACACTGTAATTTTTTGTTGCCAGTTAAGTTGTAATCAAATTTACTAGTGTTACTCAGTTATTATACACGACGTATTATTTCCAACAGAAGAGACTTTCATGTAATTAAACATGAGTATTTTATTTTCCCATTCCTTGTTTCTCTTTATTTTTTGGATTTTTTCTAATGATGCGAGATGTAATTTGAGACATGAAGAATAAAAAGGAATGATTTTTTTCTTGCTTGATTTTGAAGTATTCTTAAAATTTTATCTATATGCTATATCTTTTCTTAACTATATAAAAAAATTTAAATCAAGTAATTGGCAAAAATAGAAAGAGAGATTCGAATCCTTGATTAAAAAAAAAAAAAAAACCCCTCATAGAACATATTAGCAATTCAATATTTTAGTCCACTAAACCATCTCTCCCTAAATTAACAAAGGATAATTACTATAATAGGTTGTATGAATATAGGAAATGAAAGCTTGAAAAATCTTTCCTTAACATATATAGAACCAGATGCAGATCCAGAGGTAAAATAAATAAATAATAAGTAAATTAATATTAAATATATGAAAAGAAAATTAATAATATTCTATCCAAGTATTATATATATATATATATTATTGGTTTATTTATTTATTTGACTATATTTGACTGTATAATAATTGAAATTTGTTATTATTTATTTTTTAAAGATGATTAAATAATTACAAAAAAGAAAAATCTTATTTATAATTTTTTTTTTACTAAAACGTCATAGAATAAAAGCTGGATATCTACCATTTGATTGTTATAATTAACTTAACTACAATAATATGAATATTATTAAGATTAAATTTTTAATTCAAAATTAAAATTTGACATTTTGAACCATATAATCATATGAAAAAACTAAATTTAAATATAAAAAAAGAGAAATAAAGAATTTGATAATAAAGGAAAAAAATTAATTTTTCCGCCTAAACTTGGTAAGGTGTATCAATTTTTACCCTAAATTTTCAATTTCATCACATTGGCCCTTAAACTTTGATAAGTGTTGCAAGCTCTACCTTAAACTTCATAAAATGTTGAAATTTCTACATTCTGATAAGTTTCTGTATGAAGAATTTGTTAAAAAATAATATTATGGTGTGAGTTCAATTAATTACAAAATAAGGGTCAATAAAAAATTGATGGGACTTCAAATAGATATGACACTAAAGCTTAATTTTTATTGAAATTTATGAGTTTGAGAGATTATTTCGTTGTCGATTTTGTGCATTGATGAAACTTAATTTTATTCAAGACTTGGACTTACCTTGAAATTTGTGAATTTTGGTGAATTATGTCATTGTTTTTCTTTCTTTTGTTAAAATTAGTAGCGAACATATCAAAATTTAAATTGAAGGTAAAAATTACAATACTTAACTCAGCTTATGGTCTAATTGGATGAAATTGAAGGTTTAGATTGAAAATTAGTAAACCTTGTCAAGTTTAAAGGTAAAAATTGATTTTTTTTTAATCAGAATTAGAATAGCTATAAAAACGAATTTGTATAAGAAAGTGAAGTGAAAAAATAATAATATTGTAAAAAAAAAATGGTATTTTATATTTATTTTTAATAAAATCCTCATTTATATAATAAATTATTATTAGAACTAATTAATCTTTTTTTCCAAATTTTGGGGCCCATGGTTCCAGTCTCTCGAGAGGTCTTCCTCTGTATAGAATTATATATATTTTTTATGGGTAAGTACGACTTTTTCCTTTATGTACTATATATGACTTTCATATATATGTGTTTACCCAATAATTAATCTTTACTTATAAATAACTATGAAATTGTCCCTTTTATCTCCAACTAACCTTAGGGATCTTACTATTTAAGTTTTTTTTCATGCTTCATTTTGGAGGTTGGAAAAAGTTGCAATCATTCTGGATTTTTAAAATTTTCCCTTCTTGAAAGGGAAAGGAATAACATAAATTTTGTCTAGTTTCCTAGTATGGATTCTTGAAAGCACAATGAACAATTTGGAGTTTTCTAGTTACCTAATATGGATATAACATAAAATTTGCCTAGTTTCCTACTATGGATTCTTGAAAGCAAAACAAACAACAAAATTTCCTAGTATGGATATAAACCATCTCTACTCTTCTTATTTAATGCATATCTAATACAATTTTCCATTAAAAAATGAGTAATTTCTTCCTAAGTTATCTAGTACTAAAACTGAGGTATAAGTTATCTAGAACTAAAACTGAGGTAATAGCCAAAGTGAGCATATATTCTCGATTAAGTAATCAAATGTTCGAATCCTCCAACTCTCAATTGTTGTTGAATAAAAGAAAACTAAGGTAATATCTGTTTGGGGTCACCACGGCCCATTAAAATTAAGCCCAATAGAGCTTAGTTTAAAAAGAAAAGACAAAAGTGTGTGGATGCAATGAGTGACACCGAACGTGAAGAAAAAAAGGAGAGGAGAAGAAACACAATAGTATTTCATGGAAGAAAATACGATTGTTGAATCAGTTCGTATCTCTCTTGAATCTCGTCTAATCATTTTTTTTTGGTGAGATCTCTCCTTGCTTTATTGAGTTTTATCTATAGTTAGGTGAAGAATATTTTGATGTAATTGTTATTGTATCCTCTACGTGCGACCAGGGAAAAAAGTGTTGTAACCCATTATTTATTGGACAATACTTAGGTGCTGGCTAGGCTGCACCCATCTCTTGTGCAGCCCAGCTTACAACCACAAGTTTTTTTTTTTTTTTTTTTTTTTAAAAACCCAAAAAAAAAAAAGAACTTGTGGCTGTAAGCTGGGCTGCACAAGAGATGGGTGCAACCCAGCCAGCACCTAAGTATTTTCCTTATTTATTTTCATGGTGGAAGGTCCTGTGGCTAGAAGGGTTTTTCATGTAAATTTTGGTATTTATATTTTTCTCTATTTGCTTGTGTTTTTAGTTTCATAGCAAACCTATCAACTACACGTTAAAATCTCAACAATATCCTTGATCATTAAGGCCCCGTTTGATTGTGCTTATTTTCTCACCATTTCTCTATAATGGTTTTCATTTTTCCTATAATACACAAAGCTTCTAGTCAAATTTTAAAAACAAAACAAAATTTTGAAAACATACATATCTAAAAAGTAGATAAGAAAACATGGAGACCCATAGATAGAATAGTATTTATAAAAGTATTTATAGGCTTAATTTTCAAAAACCAAAAATTAAAAATTAAATAGTTATCAAACGAGACCTAAAATATCACTTTCTTCTTTTGCAGTTGAAGCTTAGCAGTTAAGGTATTACTTCTACCTTTAAGGTAAAATGTTCGAATTACCTTTTCAGTATTTGTTGAACTAAAAAGGAGATAATGATAAAATTGGACAAAATCGTGGAAGGACTCTCCTTCCCCATCCATAGGAATTTTTAATCCACGCCCCTGCCTCATTCCTCAATTTGGAAAATCGAGGTCGAGTAGGATATATCTTTGAGCATCGAGGTTTTTACAACTATCTTCATATCATATATATTTTAAAATTTTAAATAAATAAATAAATAAATATATATATATATATATATCAATGAATCAGTTGGAATTATTTAAGGTCTCGTTGGATAACTATTTAGTTTTTAGTTTTTGAAAATTAAGCTTATAAGCAAGGATGCAAAAATCGCCGATATCTGTCGAAATTTCGACGATATATCGGTATTTTAGGGGGGTCGACAGAGATATGAGAGGATATAGTCGTTTTTACCTTGTTTTCAGCGATATATTGTCAATATCGGCGATATATCACTGATATATCATTTTGTGGATATATCTTTGCATTCCAGAAAAAATCGTGGATTTATTTTCGGATATCGTGGATATATCATGGAAATATCGGGCAAATATCGTGGAAATATCTGAAAATATCTACAAAATATCCACATTTTTTTCTCTATGCTATTATGAGAGTTTTCATTTCCAACATGAAGCTTTTATGAATTCTTCTCATTTCCATCATGTTATAAATTTCATTTTATAACCTTCAACATGATAGTGCAAGTTTTTTGCATTGTATTTTTAGTTCAACGTCAATGTTGAAGTGATTTTTGCTTGTTGTACTACTAGTTAAAACTTACATTTTCAACATTTTTATGAATATTTGTCATTTCCAGCATGGTATTGTAAGCTTTTTGTATTGTATTTTCACCTCAACATCGATGTTAAGCTAATACTTACAAGTTATCTCATTTCCAACATGATATTACAAGCTTTTGCATTGTATTTTCACTTCAACATCAATGTTGAAGTGATTTTTGCTTGTTTGACTAGTTAAAACTTACATTTCCAACACTTTTATGAATACTTCTCATTTTCAACATAGTATTGTAAGCTTTTTGCATTGTATTTTCACCTCAACATCAATGTTGAAGCCAATACTTACATTTCCAACACTTTTATGAATACTTCTCATTTCCAACATGATGTTGTAAGTTTTTACATTGTATTTTCACTTCAACATCAATGTTGAAGAGATTTTTGCTTGTTTGATTAGCCAAAACTTACATTTCTAACACTTTTGTTTTTAAAAAAACCACAAAAAATACTTAATTTACCAATATAAATACCCCCACCACACCACTCTTCTTCCACCCCCTTCTCCATTACCAACAATTTGTTAGTTCTCAAGCAAAAATCACTCTCAATTTTCATTCTCTCAATTTCCAACACTTATAGTTGTAGAGTTCTTTCTTTCTAACTATATGTTTGATGGCTTTCAGTTTTTTGTCGTTTTGCTTTCCATCGGAACAGTGCAGAGGTATGCTCATTTCTTTTTTCCTCCCCTACTCCGGCCATCTCTCAACGTTTACTATCTGCTTTCCATCTTTGTTGATCTGTTCTCTTACCGGCTCTGTCTCAATCCAATCTTCATCCTCTAGGTGCTTTTCTTTTGGTTTCTCTCTATCACCCTGGTTTCTTCCTCTCCCTCTACCTCTATTGCTGCCCATCTTATTATTTCCTTTTACTCCTTTCTGAGTACCCCTTCCCAACGGAGTCGCTCTCAACCATGGGCCAAACTGGAATTCTGAATCTTCTCCTTCACCTTTTTCTTCACAATCTTTGACCCCATGACCTAAATACCCACATTTGTAGCAAAATTCGGGAAGTTTTTCGTATGTGATTTGCACCCATCTATCTTCAACCATAGATCCAACCTTGAGTTTTGTTGCCCTTTTTAGTGGTTTCGTCAAATTCAGCTTTACATTCACTTAGAGAGTATTGCCCCAACATTTACCTTTGTCATCCAATTCCATCTTTTCGAAAGTTCCCACAGCGTTCCCTAAAGCAGCTGCAATTTTTTTGGAAAAACAAACTGGAGGCAAATCATGGAAGTGGACCCCAATGCTTGTGTACCTGAATGCCAATGCGGTTAAGCTTCTATTCCCTTTGGGCTCTTCAAAAACAAGCAGGGCTTTGTCAAAAATCCATGGTCCTGTCTCTAGGATTCTCTTTTTTTCCTTACTGTTTTCAAAGGAGCAGAGAAACACATTCTTTCCTACTGCTTCGATTTCTACTCTTTCTTCAAGACTCCAAATTCTAGGCATGATGGTCTTGAAGATTTCCACGATAACTGGTTTTCTTGACATAATTTTACACGCCAGAGTGTTTTGGAGATCTTTTTTGGTTTCATCTAGATCATCATCTTCCACCTCAACCACTAAAGACTCGTCTTCCCTGATCTTTAGCTTTCCCAACCACTTATAGAATTGTTCTTCTTCCATTGAGCAACCCCTGGAGCTTCTCCTCCACCAGAGAGATCACTAAAAGAATCCCTTAAGCAGACCTGATGGCTGCCCTATCCCCCATAACGCTCTTAGAGAGAACCTCTTAAAGAGTCGTTAAGGCCCCATTCTAACTATATGTTTGATGTTATAATGTTTTTCTCTAATTAAATGCTTAATGTTATAAATTTCACCTTATTATCTTTATTCTATGTTTAATGTTACATTTTCACCTTTTAAATGCCATAATTGCCATCTTATTATACTTTTTATATGTGACTTTTGCTTGTTTGATTAGCCAAAACTTAAAGATATCCTCCTATTGGTGTCATTGGAGTTGATCACGATACCCATGTGTGGCATATATCAAATTATGTTAGAAATTTTGAAAATAACTTGAGTTGGGAGCAATACTGTCACTATCAAATCAATTATATTAATGCTGGTTTGGTACATTCAAGGTCATCATCTTATTACTAAACCATGTACTTGTATGACAAGAATTTTATATCAATGAAGTATTCAAGTTCATTTATTTTTCAGTCTTTAATGTTACCTATTATTATATTAATATTCATATTTGGCTTATAATTAGTAATATATATGCCTAAACTAGTAGTTTATTACTTAAATAAGCTTATTCTAAAGTTTCATGATAAGTATTAATTAATCACATTTATTGTATCTAATTTCCTTGCATTTTAATTGAATATTGTGCTTAATTGTTGAAATTGTGTTTAATTTGATTTAGGTGGTGAATTGTCAAAGATTTGGAAAAATTAATCTAAAAGCACATTTTAGTTTAATTTGACCAATTAGAAAAAAAATAGAATGGTAAAAGAAATGAATTAAAAATTAGAAAATTGAAATTAAAAATAAATAAATAAAATAATATGTAATTGAATTGGAAAAAAAAAATGAAACAAATAAAAAAGTAAAACAATAAAGCAGGTACAGTAGATGTTGAAATTGGGCACAATTTGAGCCCAGTCAAACAACAAAGAAGAAGCTTTCATTGCTGGAGTTTTAGGCTGAAACAGAAGGCTACGTGGACCATTATTCTTCATGAGAAAATGAGATATTGAAGCTTCAGTCCTATTCTCTTGTGAAGGCCATTTCTTTTGGTATAATTTTAAGGAGGATGTTAATGACCATTTTTAGTAAATTTTTACCTATAAAAAGAGAGTAAGGCAGTGAAGGAAAGGAGTGAAGAGTTTTAGTGTTCTTGTGAAACAAAAGCTTAGAGAGTGTAAAGTTGTGTGCTTTCAATTTCTTTATTTTTTTTTAGTTCTTTGAGTTTTTTTTAATGCTTTCTCCCATTTACAGTCATTATTGCTTTTCCACCATGTGTGGCTAAGTTTTAATTTCTAGTTCAAGGGTGATTTAATTTTCCAATTGTAATTTTGTGAGGCTTTGAGCCAAATTGAAATTTTATCTTTAATTCATGAATTCTTTGTTTCTTGTTCTTATTTTTGTGTTGATTGTTATTAAATTAAATTGACACCTTAATTTAGTTTCAATTGATTTATTGCTATCTATGATTTTGTGATCCGTAATTGTCACAATTGATTAAAATATGTAGCAAAGGGTTGGCTTATGTGTGTGTAATTATGGCTTTTCCATTTTACATAGCTTGCATAATAGACTCTAGGGAAACAAAGAAACAAAAATTAATTAATTTGTAGCTATCTCAATTAGTTAAGTTTTGGTTTAGTCATTCTCATTGTTTTTAATGCTATTATTTAATCGAAATGGAACGCTATCGTGCCCAATTGATTAAATGGTAAGGTTTGATTTTGATGTTTGGTCAGAGTCAGTTGAAATAGGAGAATTTACACTTGTTATGGCTTTTCCAAATAAGCAGACTAAGTTCTTGAATTTGAGAAATTGAAATTGATTATTTTTTGAAAGCCTATGATCAAGATTACAATTGGATGAAATTTACACCCCTGAATTGGAAGTTTCATAAAATTGATTTTTTTATTCATTTTTATTTATTTATTATTCATCTTTCTAGTTACAATTTAATTTGTTCAACAATTCAAACCCCCCTTTTTATTTATTCATTTTATTATTATTATTATTATTTTTGTTAACATTGAGAAATTAATTCCATTGGTTCCCTTGAGATTCGACCTGGTCCACTATTTCTACAAGTTAGATCTAGAGAATCAGTAAATATTTTGGAGGGCTTCGACAACCCGACCATTTCATAAAAAAATTCACAATATTTTTATAAGTTTCTGTGATATCCGTGGTTTTTCTTAGAATATCTGTTGATATTCAAATATCTGTCGATATATCTGTAAATTTGAGTTACCAATATTGGTACCGATATCGATTTTTGCATCCTTGCTTATTTATAAGTACTCTTATCTACTTTTTACCTATGTTTTCAAAAATCAAGCCAAATTTTAAAAACTAAAAAAATTGGTTTTCAAAATTTATTTTTATTTTTGAAATTTTGTTAAGAACTCGAATCTTCCTTTAAGAAAGATCAACGAAAACCATTTTAAGGAAGATGGAAACGAGAAATTGTGAGAAAACAAACACAATTCTCAAAAACTACAAAACCAAAACTAAATAATTATAAAAAAAGATCTTAATTATTTTAATAAATAATTAATTTTCCTTCCCAAACCCAAACTCATTTTAAACCCCATCCCGAGATCCTCCATGAATTATTTTTTTCCACCTCTAGACTTGATGAGGGTTTATTAATTCAAAAAAAAAAAAAAAAAAAAGCAGAGTAAAAATCCAGACTATTGTAGATTTTTGTCCATCATTTTATTCTTTAAGAATGAACAAAGGGGGGCAAGCTGTAGACCCGTAAATTTGTCCGTTATTTTTTTCTTATTTTGCATTTTTGTAAAAAAAAAAAAAAGGAGTATATCTTGATAAAAATTAATTGGCCAAATCAAATATGTGAAATTTTGGTAAAATTAGTTAGAGTAAATATTTTTTTGACTAATTAATTTTCCAAATCAAATATTTGAAAATTTGGTGTTTTTAATTAAGCCAAATATATTCTTTCATTAGGGAATGAGATTTCATTAATGGACAAATCAAATTTTGAAATTTTTGAAAGGATTAACTAAATCATTTATTTGTTTCTATTTGGGTGTTACTTGATAATATTTTATTTTATTGTCTTCTATTTTAGTTTTATTTTATTCTTTTCCTTAATTGAAATTGGAGTTTGGGCTATAAAAAAGAGGGTCATTTCTTATGGAGCTCACCATTTTTTTCTCATGCATTCCTTCTTTCTTCTCTCTAACTCCCACGTTTTTCTCCTCCCAACCCTACAAATCTTTTCTTTAGACTTCTCCCTCTCTTTCTTTCTCCAACATTTTCTCTCAACTCTCTTTCTCCACTTTTTTTTTTTCTCGCAGTTTGTTTTTGTCTCTTTTTATTTCTTTACATTTTTTTTCTACTTCTTTGCAAATAAACAATTTTTTTTCTTGTATTTTTTTCTTTGGTTATTTAAACTTTATAGCAATTTTTTTCCTTTAACATTGAATTTGCTTTGCTCATGAAACAAGATGAAAAAATCGAGTGTTTTCTTCGAGTGGTAAGTTCTTTTGTGCTTCCTTGAGTATATTTTAAGAATCTTTGCTTTGATGTTCCATTTACATTTACTCGCTGACATAATTCGTTAGCATAATTTCATATCGTAAAACATGTTTATGATACAAATTTAGATTCACAGACATTACTTGCATTTGAAATATTTGTGACAAGAAGTTCGATGAATAATGTTCTCAAATGTTGTTTGATGAATATGTGAAATATGTATGCTTTGTAGTTGTTCATGTTTTTTTTTATTATTTTATTTTATAGAGAATGTTTATGCATTTCCTTTTAGTTAATTTGCATCTTGATTCTTTTTGTCAAAACTTACAAAAGGAAACTTTCCCAATGATGGAACCTTAAGTCTTTGGGAGGCCGATAATTTAAGATTCTTGAGATGAAAAATCAATATCTTGGGCTGCTGAGATTTGATTTTAATGATTTGATTTTAATATCTTTCCTTAAAAAAATAAAATTGTGTTCAATAATTTTTTTTTTGTGTACAATTATTTCTCTTTTCATGAATTCTTCCTTTTTTTTTTTTATATTTCCTATAAAAATACAAAAAAAATATTTGCATGAAAAACTTTTTGAAAAGGAAGTTCTTCAAAAAGGAGAAATATTTGATTTTTCTAAAATTTAAGTTTTCCTTCTTTAAAAATAAAAATATTTTTATAAAGAGTACCAAAAATATTTTCATATGAAGAACATTTTCATAAAAGGGAGTTTTTCTTTTAGGGAACTTTGTGTTTGAAATTTTCCTTTTTTTTAAAAAAAAAATCTTTTTCATAAGAAATAAAAAAAAAATATATTTTTATAAAGAACATTTCCATAAAATGATTTTCTTAATGGAAATTTTGATTTCTCTAAAAAAAACGTCAGAATGACTTTCTTTTCAAAGCATTAAATTAAATCTAAAATTGTTTTTTCATAAAAGTTTCACTTCTTTAAAAATAGAAAAATAATAAAGAATTTCCTTAAAAGAATCATTTTCTCACACATATTTTTAAATTAATAAACCAAACATTTTCCTTTAAAAAAAAAACTTTCCTATGATGGTGATTAGGAAATCAAGATGTTGATTCCCTAATATTCTTGAGGTGATGAATTTATTTGGGACGCCAAATAAATTTTGAATGACTTTATGCTACCCATAATTATTGTTCATTACTTAATTTTAAAATAGTGATCAATAAAACATGGGACATTTAAAAAATCAATACCAATTTTTTTTTCTACAAAGGTTGTTTTCGTTAGAATAACATAAAAAAAGTAAAATTTTGTTCCATTGAAGGTGTTAATACCTTCCCCATACACAAATGACCCCCGAACCCAAAATATTTTATTCACAGATCATTTTAACACATTTTTGGGTGCCCAGTCACACCTTCTAAAGAAAGTTGGTGGCGACTCCATTTTCCTCCTCTTGGAAACTAAGTTAGCCGCTCCATGTCACAAACCCGTAGAGACAAAATCAATAGTATAATTGCAAGTCAACAAGACCTATTAGACATTCTACTAAGACACAAAATTAAAAGTTTAGAAATTTATTAGACACTTTTTAAAGTTCAAGGACATATTAAACACAAACTTGAAAGTTCATGAACCAAATTTGTAGTTCGACTATTTTTAAATACACAAGATTTCTCACAAAGATTTAATGATGCGGAATGAAAAATCAAGAACCTTTTTTTTTTTTTTTTAACATTAAGGCTTTCCAAATAATTTTGGAAATCCAAAGTAAAATTCTATATTTTTTGAATGACATTTATGTGATTCATAATTACTAATTCATGTTTTATTTCTAAATTGTGGATCAGTAAACATACGACATTTGAAAATAAAATAAAGCAATATTTTTTGGAGATTTGTTAATTTAATATAACCAGTAGTAAAAGATAAAATATTGATAATTGTTTTTCATTAATTTAGTTGGGTTTCTTTTGTGGGCTTGGTTTTTTGAATGCTCTTGTATTCTTTCATTTTTTTTCTCTATGAAAGCTCCGTCTCTTATAAAAAAAATGAATGAATTAACACTAATCCAACATACAATGATAATAAGTGACAAAATTAAAGATGGAATAAAGGGGAAGGGAAAATAATACATGATACCAAATTCAAGACTCTTCTAATCTTCTACAACTACACGTTCCACTAGTAATTATGAAGATTACAATAGAAATTAATAAAGAGACATGCCCCATCATGCTCATTAAGGCTTTACCTCCACTTTATTTTCTCTCGTCTCTAAGGTCAAACCTTCTCTAGAAAAATTTTGCAATTGTCTACATAGCGACCTATTTTTCTCTCAAATTTCTCCTCTTTTTCACTCTCTCAAATGACATAAGACATAAAGTCATACATATTGGGAACCATAAAAAAAGGTATTTGGTGGCTAGAATTTACAAAAATAAGATTGTGCCGTCGCCAAGATGGTGGTAATGAGTGTCATGGCGTTCCAAACTTAAATTTTGGTCTCAAGTAAGCGCCTTGTCACTCTAGGGTAGTGTCATGACACCGTGTTGTCTTGACACTGTGTTTGGACAACTAGGCACTATGTGATAGGGCCCAAATAGTATAACAACAACTACCAAGATCTCCAAGACAATCAACCAAAAATGATACTCCAATACACCACAAATTATACACCAAATAATTTTCAAGCGATCAACCAGCAATGGACAGCAATAAACCATCAAAGATTGCAGAAGACTAAATGCAAACAACACACAAATTATACGTGGAAAACCTCTTCGATGTGAAGAGTAAAAACCACGAGACTTGTGAGGAGTTCACCATTGTCACCTTCTCTTATTAGGATAAAATTGAGGGAAAAAGAACCCAAATCAGTCATACAAAGGTTCACAACCCACCAACAGTTCCATACATAAGAGAATAACAATTAAGAGATGAAAGATAAAAATATCACTCAGTTTTTTTCGGTTCTGTCTATCAGCGATTACTGACAAACCAGAACTCAAAACAACGATCTAACCGTTCAAAACATGACCCTATGTATCATCAACAGGATGACCAAATTTCAGCAAGATCCAACGACTGAAACTTCTGCAATTAACAACTTTGTGGAAGCTGTCTCTGAAAAATCGAACTGTACTCCTCCCTCTTTGTTTTATGTATACTTATTTCTCCTTTTTAAGGTCATTATCCCCTAAAAAAATACCTAGGCTTTCTATGTAAGCCCACACGCTTAACCCCAAGTCGGCTAAACATATAACCCAATATTTTGGGCCCACAAACATTAAAAAAAAAAAAAAAAAAAAAAAACTTTGTCTGTCTAACAAGTGGACTGGACACCCATAACACTATGCTCTTCGTCTACTTATGGTTAATCTTGCAGCATTATTGTAACATTTGCACATAATTTCCTCTTCTCTTGGGCTTCAGTCTAAACTTCAAATTAGTCTCAAAATGAGTCGTCTTGATGACTAGGCTCTCCAAAACCCTAACACTTTCCCCCTGTTGGGTTTTTGCATA
Organism: Trichosanthes truncata; assembly: GCA_033996785.1. NCBI lineage: Eukaryota > Viridiplantae > Streptophyta > Magnoliopsida > Cucurbitales > Cucurbitaceae > Trichosanthes > Trichosanthes truncata. The sequence goes on from JAWPNB010000004.1 coordinate 5,961,654, forward strand.
AAGATGCATTTAGAAATGCATTTTTCTTTTCTATTTTCTATTTTTATTTTATTTTATTTTGTGTTTATGTAATTTTTGTAATTTTTTATGGTTTATTTATATATGTGTGTGTGTGTTTGTTTGTTTTAATTGTGGAAGATTCTTAATTAAAGGGCTGGGGCATACTGGGCTGGGTTTCACTTCATAGCCAAAAGCATCAAGGGAAATTCTAGCTCTTTATCAAAAGCCCAATTCTAAAATTGTAAAAGATTTAAAAAATGAAAGGGTATGCTGGATGGTCAAAATATATACTTTAACCAATTGAGTTGTGCTTAGATTGAAGGCTAGTTGAATTGAAACATAACTATTTTCAAATAAAAGTGAACTTAAACAATACTTTAACTACGTTAATTCTCCAATGAAACTAAATTGAAATAGATTAGAGGAGTAATTTAAACCAATAAATTTGTTATGTAAGATTGATAAGGATTCATTTTTATTGGTTGATTTTTAATTTATTTTGTTTTTTTTAAATACTTTTTAATTTATTTTTTTAGGATTATACTTTTTTTGTAGGTTATAGGATTACACTGTCTTGTTCATATAATAGGCATATATTGTATACAAATTATTACGGATAATTTTAAAGGCGTAAATACACCCAGAAATTTGAAACTTTTATTAATATCTTGTTTTGAGTTCAGAAGATTTTATTGATAATAAATATGATGCTGGATATATGTTTTTTCGCAATAAAAATATTTTATTTATTTATTTTTTAAAACATATATAAAAATTCATCTTTTTCATTAAAGTAAATAGTTTATATTTTTATATTTTATAAATTTATATTGTAAGCTATATTTCTTTTAAATAATTTAATCTATGTATAGACTATCTACAGTTTTGAAATAATAAAAATGAAAATAATTTTTGTTTTGGTTTATTCCTTAAATTTTAATTCATTTTATTAATATCAAATATAAATAATAATAATAATTTTTAGTATAATATATTTTAAAAATTAATCTATATCTATATATATTAAAAAAAAGCAAGGATTTGTGAAAAACATTTGTAGACTAAAATACTTCTTTAAATTTTAGTTAATTACATCAATCAAATCACATATTTGATCTTTCAATTTTAGTTTAATTAAATCAATACTCCTCTAAATTTTAATTAATTACATCAATTAAATCTTATCATCATTCGATTTAATTTCGAATTAAAAATGAAATTAGATAATTTTGTTCAATTGAAGATATGATTTGATTCAAAATCAAATCAAATTAGGATTTATATCTAATTTCCCTCTATAAATTTGGCTAAATTACAATTCCAATTTTTTTCAGCTCTTAAAGTAGACATCTCCACCAGTCTCTACGTTTTTTTTTTTTCTCTTGACGCTAGAATTGCTAAACTTTTTTTTTTCCAGTTAATCTTCTTCTTTTTCTTTTTCTTCTTCTTCTTTTGGACGCGACGAAATTGAGATAATTTAATTCAAAATAGAATATATATATATATATATATATATATATATATATATATATATATATATATTCAATTGAAGATATGATTTGATTCAAAATCAAATCAAATTAGGATTTTGAATCTAAATTCCCTCTATAAATTGAGTTAAATTATACTTTCAAATTTTTTCTACAACTCTAGAAGTAGGCATCTCCTCCATTTTTTTAAATCTTTTTCACTATCTCCTCTTTCTTTTTCTTTTTCTTTTTAATACTTATATATATATATATATATATATATATATATCTATGTCTTTTTTTTTTTTGACAACTTATGTCCACTTCTTTTTCTTTTTCAATCTAGAAATCAAATTACTTTCTTTAAACGACTACTTATTCATCTAATCTTTTTAACTTAATTTTATAATACATAATTGAGATTTAGAACTACTTTTAACTCATTTGGAGTAATTTTCAAATTCAATAGTTTCTAAAAGTTATGTAACCAAGTTAAATAGAAGTAAATAGGTCTAAAATTTTCAAAATCACTTAAAAAAACTTTTGGGAAAAAGATTTGTTGAGTAAATCCATTTGAATGTTTAGCTATTTCAAAATTAAGCTAATTTATTAATTAATTTGTCAATCGTCATCTTAAAATACTTTGAAATTGGAATGTTTAGCCGACCATTTAATTTGAATGTCCAATTTTAAAAAATAAAAAATGTCGTCAATCAAAACCTAAAAATTAATTCAAAACAAATTCAAAAGAAGATAATCATTTTCATAAAAGGGAAATTGATCAAATTAATCACAATAAAATCGAATCTCATTAGTCGTTTTTGATAAATTATATTTTTCTCTTTACTTTAATCAAATCATAATCTCTTAGATTTTCTATTTGAAATACCAAAATTTTCATTTAAATTATTTTAGATGAAATCGTAATCCCAATGTTCTTTTATATAAAGGAGATTGATGAAGACTTACAGCCAACCATTTTCTTTTGTTTTTAAATAATTTCAATTTCAATTTGAAGTAATTCAAACAATTTCTTATATCTTTTTCTTTATGCAGATGATAGGTATGATACTTAAAGAACTCAAATCTTTTGACAGTGACTATTCTTAGAAAATTCTCAATCCAACAATTCAAAAACAGAGAGAGAGATCCTCTCAGAATTATGAAATTAATTGTTGTCGTCAGTACACGTTTAGCTATTTTCAGATGTTTAACATATACAATTGCATATTTTTTAAACAAATATTTTAAATGCAGGGAGCATGTGTTCAAGTTACTTTATTCAATGAGTTCATTGATAAATTCAATGAAAATTTTACAAAAATGAAAATCATATCTAATTCACGACGATAATATAAAGCCAATACATATAAGGTATCAAAATGTTCTTGCAACGATTCAGATTTCATTATCTCAAATGACTAAGATAGCTAGAAGAAATAGAAGTTTTGATTTTGTAAAACAATTTGTTTCACATGTATTTTTTATATTTTTGTATTTTTCTCTTACTAATATAAGAATGTATAAAACCAATCTTAATTAGTTTTAAATTCATAATATTTTACTCAAATTAATTATTACACGTGCAATGCACGTGGTAAAAAACTAGTCATAAAAAGAAAGGATAATTCTTATAAAAGAAAAGAAAATCTACTTATTATTTGAACTTTCATTCTCTTTCCTATATATTTATATAGAAAATCTTGTTATACTTCTAATTAAACAAATTTAATATAAAAATATAGAAACTAAAATCAATATTTATACATGTGTTTGAAATTGTCTTTATACAAATTTATGCATTTTTTTAGTTCAACAAATTGCAGAGTGAGAGATTAAATCATCAATCTTTAAGATGGTAATTAGTACTTATTCATTGAGCTATGTTCGAATTGGCACAAATTTATGTCTTGGCTCCACCATTTGATAATACTAGTTTTTTTACCACGTGCATTGCACGTGTAATCAAAATAGTATAAATTAAATTGAATTTACAATGAATTTAACTAATTAATTTTTTTTTATGCATTCTTATATTAGTTTGTTTTTTCTATTTCTATTATGATTTTATATTTTTTAATGTGACTAATTTGAATATAATATAATATTTATATTACATTATATTATATTAATATAAAAAATTATATTATTTCTATTATAATATAATATAATTTTTTATTAAGTTTTTTTTTTATATTTCTATTATGATTATTATTATTATTCATAATATAATATATACTTTTTGAAATAATATATTTTGTTTAATTTATGCAATACTGGTTAATGCAATTTTATAACGATTATTTTTTATTTAAATTGGCATACAATTATTGATAGAGAATTGATTAAAAAATACATACACATATATATGTGACATATCATGGCAAACGTAGTAACAATAATTATGCTAAATAATACGAAAATACATTTTAAACAAATTGGTTTACAAAGTCAAAACTTTTTTATAGACAATGTTTTTGGTCAAATTGTCATTTTTCACTACATAAAGTGACCAATGAGCTATGTAAACTAAAAAAATGTCATTCAATATAGTTGTGTTTTTTTTTTTCTTTTTGAAATATTTTTTTTAAGAAAGCAATAAACTTTTTAAAATTAATAAACATCCTCTTAAAATTAAAAGAGTATCTTCTAAAATTAATGTGTTTACATTATTGCTAAAATTTTAAAATCAAAAGGAATATTTTAATAATCAAAAACAAAAATAAACTAACCCCTAATTCAAAACTCAAAATAATAATTTAGTTATAAATAAAATAAAACGATGAGCAAAAGAATATGTAAAAGAAAAAAACTCGGGCTAATGAAATTTAAATTAAAAAAAGAAAGAAAGAGAGAGAGAGATACCTTATTAAAAATTGAATGAGATGGATATTTTAGATCTGAAAAAAAAAAGCATCAAATTAGATTTAAATTCTAATTTGATTTGATTTTAAATCAAATTAGATATATCTTATCAAATTAAGAATAAAAATTAATTCAAATTCTTTTCGAATTTTGAATAAAAAAGCATGAAAGAGAAAATAGTTAATTATATCTCATTAAAAGAGTAGGATAGGAATTGATTCAAATTATTTTTTAATAAAAATATGTGAAAGAAAAATAAATAATTCAATCAAATTAGATATCCTATCTAATGAGTAGGAATTGATTCAAATTATTTTTGAATAAAAAAATGTGAAAGAAAAAATAACTAATTCAATCCAATTAGATATGCTATCAACTATCAAATTAAGAATAATAATTAATTCAAATTATTTTGAAATTTTGAATAAAAAAACGTGAAAGAAAAAAAATTCAAATTCTAATTAGATATCCAATCAAATGAGTAAGAATTGATTCAAATTATTTTTTAATAAAAAAATGTGGAAGAAAAAATAACTAATTCAATCTAATTAGATATGTTATCAAATATCAAATTAAGAATAACAATTAATTCAAATTATTTTTGAATTTTTAATAAAAAAGCATGAAAGAAAAAAATTAATTCAAAATTTGTTTTAATCAAATTTGAAATTAAATCAGATTATGATGATTTGATTGATGTAATTAAGTATAATTTAAAAAAATATTTTGGTGTAAAAATGTTTTTTAGAAACTCTTGTTTTTGTCTAAAAATGTTTTTCAGAAACTCTTGCTTTTTAATATATTATAGATTATAGATTATAGATTATGAATATACATTATAGATATTGATTCAAATTAATCAATTTGAAATTAAATCAAATATTCATTTTGAATCCAATTATCAAATTAGATTAGGATGATTTGAATCGGATTAGGATGATTTGATTAAAGTAATCTGATTTAAAATTAAATCAAATATTCATTTTGAATCAAATTATCCTAACTAATTAACTAAAATTTAAAATGGTATTTTAGTCTAAAAATGTTTTTCAAAAACTCTTGCTTTTTAATAGATTATAGATATAGAATTATAGATTATAGATATTACTAATAATATTATTATTATATTATAGATATATTTTTAAATTTTTTAAACTAAAATAATTGGATACACAAAGATGTAATTAATTAGAGGTTCCTGATTTTTTTAAAGCCAAAAATTAATTTGAAAAAAGATAGAATTCTAAAAGAAAAAAATCGAAAAAGGTTGGAAAAAATAAAGAGAAAAAAATGTAGCAATATGATGTCCAAAAGTCATGCTAAAAACTTAATTTGAAAAAAAGACAAAGTTCTGTAAATAAAAATCGAATAAAAAAAAGAAAAGATATGTGATCTGATGAAAAATTGGAGATGACCCTGATGAAAATTTTGAGATGACTACTTTTAGACCTGAAAAAAATAGTTATTACTAAAAATTAAAACCTCATATGAAAAAAAGAAGCTAATTGGATGCAAAAGAAGTTAGAATAATTTGAATACATGAAAAACTGTGTACATATATACAAAGATGTAATTGTAACAAAAAAAAAAAAAGAAACAGAATTAGCATCTAGCCAGCCGATTCAGATTTTTGGGCTATTGCAACTCAATAGGATAAGAATTATAATTGTGCATGTATAAGAACTCCAGTTTCAAATATATATATATATATATATATATATATATATATATATATATATATATATATATAAGAACTTCAATTTCAAAAAAAAAAAAAATTGCAAGAACAACAATTAAAAAAAAAGAAATATAAGAATTTCATTTCAACAAATCAAAAAAAAAACTATAAGAACTAATAAGAATTATAAGATATCCAATTTCAAAAAAAAAAAAAGAAATATAAGAACTTCAGTTTCAAAAATAATAAAAAAAAAAGAACTATAAGAACTAAATGATAAAAAAAAAAAAGCGTACTTGAAGAAGAATTCCAATTTAAAAAAAAAAGAAATATAAAAACTTCGATTTCAAAAAAAAAAAGAACTATAAGAACTAAATAAAAAAACGTATTTTCAGAAAAAAAAAAAAAAAAAAAAAAAAGAACTATAAGAACTAAATGAATAAAACGTACTTGAAAAAGAACTCCAATTCAAAAAAAAAAAACTATTAGAACTAAATGAAAAAAAAAAACATAGCTGAAGAATTGGGTTTAAGAATTGTGTATGATAATTGGATACAATTTATAGAAGCAAATTTAATTTGATTTTGAATCCAATTAAGGCTATTGATTCAAATTCATCAATTTGAAATTAAATCAGATATTCATTTTGATTCAAATTATCAAATCAAATTAGGATGATTTGATTAATGTAATTAACTAAAATTTAAAAGGGTATTTTAGTCTAAAAATGTTTTTTAGAAACTCTTGCTTTTTAATATATTATAGATTATAGATATAATATTTTTATTGTCTACCTTGAAATTATATTTTATATTTTTTATCTATATAATCCAAATACCATTTATACCAATGTTTTAAATATATTCTGTATAAAATATATAAGATAAATCTATTAAATTAAAAAAAAATGACAGTTTTTTATTCTATATAAAATATATATGTTAAATTCAATTAAATTTCAAAAATTTTACGGTTTCTTTTCTAATTTAAGAGTTATCCAATTAGTACCTCAAAAAAAAAAAAGATTTATCCAATTAGAATAATTTTATTGTAGATTCATGTTGAAGATATATGTTAAATAGTTGAATAAGAAATATATAGACATAGATATATATGCCCTAGATATTACACATAAAATTACATTATAAATGAACATTTAACCAAAAACAAAAGACAATATAAAAAATTAACAAGATATTAATTTTTTTAAAAAAATCATTGGGAAAATACCTAACATTAAAGGAAATCCAGTCTCAGAAAAATCATGCGAGTAATTATTAGAAAAATTCTTAATGGCAAAGATTGTAACAAGAATTAAGTAGAAAAATAATGAAATTATATATATATATGTAAATTCAATGGTGAAGAATAAAGAATTTAAAGAAAGGTGGTGGGGGGACTTTAAAAATGGAAATGAAGTTTAGAAAATTACACTTGATAGAACAAAACAGAACTCAAATCATAAAAATATTATCAAAGGAGTAATTATCTATAATCTATATCTATAATCTATAATATATATTAAAAAGCCACAATCTTTGAAAAACTTTTTTGGACTATATTACCCTTCGTTAAATTTTAAATTTACAAAGTATGTCATCCATAATTATTGAATTATATATTGAATTTAATTTAATTCCTAATTTTTTTAATAATTGAGTAGTTGTTTAATATTTATGGGGGAGGGGATAAATTTTAACGTTAGGAAGAAAACTAAACTTCTCCAACCATTTGCCTTCCCCATCATTTACCCACACACACTCTTTGTCAACCCTTTGTCTTCCTTTTTTATTCATTATAAATATCCATTATCTCCTTTGCAACAATGAGCCACATATTACGTATGATTGTTTCTTTGATCGACGATTGACATTCGAGAAATGTGAGAGTAGAGGGCTTCATCCGGTGCAAGGTGAATTGAAAAAATTGCACTCAAGCATCAATGGGGTGAAGGGGAAGAAGGGCGGAGGTGGGAGAATCTTCTCCATCTTCCGCGATGTAGATATTGAAATATCTCATATTTATTTTTTATTTATTGTAAATATGCTTTTGTTATTTCTATGTTATACATATAGACATATTGTAAATGATACATTTTTTTCATTTTTTTAATTCTATCTCTCTTCATCATGTAATTCTCTTATTCCCAAATTTTTTCATATATCTTTTGAGTGTGTTTGAGAGAATGTAATGGGAATAATAAGATTTTTTTTTTATTTAATTAGTGATCAGTTTTATGTTTTAATTAGAATTTTTTTTAAAAAAAAGTTTAAATAAGAATTTGTTATATGTTTATTATATTGGTGTTTAATTTTGTAAATTATTAAAAAAATCTCATATATATATATATATATATCATTATTGAGTTATTGATAATAAACACATAAATATGTGGTTTTTAATATTTATTTAAACACCAAGATAATAAACTATATATAAGGAATCTCATCTATATATGTACTATATATACAATAAAAGAGAAACTTTGTAGGCTATATTTCCCTTTCATTATAAATTGTGTGTCAAACTTTTGTTATTTTGTAGAGTTGTAAATGTGTTGCTATATAGTACTAAAAAATGTGTTGCTATATACAGAATAACAAATTTTTATTTTTCTACTTGAGTAATTACTTTATTTCAATTTAATAATTGAATTCTCATGACACCAAATCAATTTTGTTTTTTTTAGTACAACAAATGTGAAAGAATGGAAATTCGAATTTTCGATCTCAAATGAGGTAGTACGTATCAATTATCGTTGAATTATACTTACTTTGGCACCAAGTCAAATATTTTGAATTTAAAAAATATTGAAAATAATTTTAAAAAATAAAAATTTGGGGAGAAGCTTTCTCTCCCCATTTTGCCACATTTTTTAAATTTTATTTATTACAATTATTATTAGTTTTTTTTTCATTTATTATTTATTACTACTAATAATTAATTAAAGTTATTTTAAAACAAGCACATATTAAATTCAATCAATGCCATGATTCACTTCTCAAAAAACCAACCATTAATTAATTTCACGAAGTTGCCCCTAATTTAAAATTTAAATTAAACACAAATTCTTACCAAAAAACAGAATTTCAATTCAACTAATTAATACCTTAATCTGTTCCATACATAATTAAATTCATTAAAACTGTCCATTAATTAATATAACGATTCAATTTCATTTTCAAGGCATAAATCTCTCCTCTTTCACCTTCCTCTCCCACACAACTCTTACATCTTCCTCCCAATTCTAACTTTTCTCCCCGCTCCCCATTTCAAAACTGAGAAGGGGATGACAGTGAGGGGAGAGAAAAATGTCATTTCATAGGTTTGCACTATGAAGAAATGATAAATAATAACATAATTATTAAAAGTTAATTTAGATTATACTAAAAAAGGCTTATTTTAAAATGAAAAAAAAAATTACACGTGCATCTGCACGTGGTAATACACTAGTATATATAAATGGGACTATGAAAGAGAATCCTTTCTTACCTTTTTGTCCTTGTAATTTTAATATATTCCTATTTTGCCTTCAATTTTTGCTAATATGACTCGACTCTTTGAGTTGAGGTGTCTATTGAGAGAAGGGTTGGATAGTTGCAATTTATGCTAGTGGGACACGACTATTTAGATGGAGATGTTTACACATTGAATCAGTGTATCCATTCACATATGGGTGCGATCTAAACCGATGTGAAACATCATGATCTAACAATAGAGATATGCCTAAAATGTTGTTTATAAAGATATTCTCCTATAATCAAGGTTCGGTTTATTAAATACTTCTTTCTTTTTTCTTCAAGAAATCAATCTCTTCAAAGAACAACAGATAATAAACTTTCTTATAATGCCAACTTCTTATCAATTCCAATTTACAACTTTTATTTCAATTACATAATATGTATTTTAATTTTAATCATCCATTTGTTCTTTATCATATTTATCTCTTTCATTACTTTTTAATTTTACGGGGCTATGAAGGAGAGTTTTTGCTTCCATATTTTTCCCTTCCAATTCTAATAAATTCTTATTTGCCCTTCAATCTTTGCTGAAAGGACGCGACTCTTCAAGTTAAGGTGTTCATTGAGAGAATGGTTGAATAATTGCGATTTATGCACTCAAGATATGACTGTTAGGATGGAGGTGGTTACACATCGAGTAGGTGTATTCACGTATAAGTGCAATTCAAACCATAGATGTAAAACATCACAATCTAATAGTAGAGAGATGTGCCTAAAATGTGGTTTATGAGGAGATTCTCCTATAATCAAGGTCCATTTTATTAAATATTTCTTTCTTTTTCTCTAGAAGTTAATCTCTTTGGCAAACACCAAAGAATTACCTTATGAGGTAATAAACTATCTTATTATATCTATTCTTTATCAATTTCAATTTATAACTTTTATTTCATTTGCATTATATATATATATATATATATATATATATATATATATATATATATATATATATATATATATATTTTAATCATCTATGCGTTCTTTATCATTTTCATCTCTTTCAATACTTTTAAATTTCATGGGGCTATGGAGGAGAATCTTTGCTTCTCTATTTTCCCCTTACAATTTTAATAAATTCTTATTTTTCCCTTCAATCTTTGCAGATCAGACGCAACTCTTCGAGTTGAGGGGTCCATTGAGAGAAGAGTCAAACAGTTGCGAATTATGCTAATAGAACATGACTGTTCGAGTGGAGGAAATACACATCGCGAATCAACACATCCATTCACGTATGAGTACAATCCAAACTGTAGATGTAAAACATAACGATCTAGTAGTGGAGATGTACCTACAATGTTGTTTAAAAAAAGATTCTCCTATAATCAAGGTCCAATTTATTAAACACTTCTTTTTTGTTTCTTTTTCTCCAAATCAATCTCTTCGGAGAACACCAAAGAATTACCCCATTAGGTTATAAACTATCTTATATTATGTCACTTTTTTTTTACCAATTTCAATTTATAACTTTTATTTCAATTACATTATATATTTTTTAATTTTAATCATCCATTGTGTTCTTTATCATTTTTATCTCTTTCATTACATTTTAATTTCATGTTAGATATTTACTATTTAAACTCAACCAAAAGTATATTCATTCAAAATTTAAATTTTACCTTATAAAATCATGTTCTAAAGATTGTAGTATACGTGCAACACATTTCATATTCATTCTACATTAACTTTACAACAAGTTACATCATCTTTCTTTTTTTCTTTTTACTTTCAATTAAAATAATAAGCTTTCACGTGCATTGCACATGTCTTTTAACTAGTACCGAAATTCTCTTACGAAATAAGTAAACAAATAGTGAAATTATAAAAATAGAAAAACACATACTCATGTTCAACAGTAAAAAATCACAAATCACAAACTCAAAAAAGTGGTGAAAATGAAAAAGAAAAAAAAAAAACAAAGGCGGGAAAATGAACTTTAGAAAATTGTAAATGGTAGAAAATGGTTAAATTCAATACATAAAACATAAGGGTAAAATTACATAGTTAAAATGGTAAACCTTATGTTCAAATTGTACTTAAAAAAGAAAAATGAAAAAAAATCTTAGGTTCAAATTTGAATATTAATATTAAATAGGGACTAAAAAAGAATCTATAAATAATTTCAAAAGAAAAGAAAACACTTTAAACCAAAAAATGAACAAACTTTTTAATCAAGTTCCATTCAATTACAAATTTTTCATATCACTTGGTCCCTAGAATCAAGAATTAACAAATATTTATAAAGACTTCATTTCATGATGATGCTAAGAACATATCTCTTGAACAACAATTACTTAGCCCCACTTTGACACTGACTAAAAAATGAACAAATTCTTTTTAATCATGTCCCATTCAATTACAATTTTTTCATACCACTTGGTCCTAAGAATCAAGAATTAACAAATATTTATAAAGACTTCATTTCAGGATGATGATAAGAACAAATCTCTTGAACAACAATTACTTAGCCCCACATTGCAATTTTTGTGGACCATGAAAATCAACCATTCCCCACCCCCATGTCTAAATTCAATGCTTCTTTCTTCTTATAAAGTTGTTTTTTAAAGTTTGATCAAGTTTTTTCTTCTAGAACATAATATATACTAGTAAGTTTGATTTTTCTCAAGAAAAAAAAAGAATAAAAATAACAACATATCTAGAAACACTTAGGGGATGTTTGGCGCGTAGAGTTGAGTTGAGTTGAGTAGTCTGTGTTTGGGGTGTAGAGTTGGGTTGAGTTGAGTTAGAAAGTCTATGTTTGGGGTTCATAGTTGAATTGAGTTGCCAGGGGTATCTGGTGTAGTTTATTGTAACCCAAAGTAGATTAATTTTTAGCTGACTGTTTTTTTGTTTCCTTTATTTTTATTTTTTCCAATCATTCATCTAGAAACATATTTTCCCAACTTTCCAACACTAAATTCAAATGTCCACTTCAAAAAAATAATATATTTCAACATTGATCTTTTTTTTTAAAAAAAAACATCATTCTTTATCTTTTTTTTTTTAGAAATTGACTTCTTCCAAACTATAGACAATGTAGTATTGTTTTCTCTTTCTACTACACATTGAACTTATTTTAATTTATAGAAATCAAATGTTGCATTCTTTATAACAACAAATAGCAATTGATTAATGGAAAAAAGGCAATATACCTGTATTTTTTTTTTCTTTAAACACAAATTGAACTTCTATCAAATATAGAAATCTAAGGTTTCATTTTCTAAACACACATTGAACTTTTTTGAAACTTACAAATGAGGAACTTATTATGACTTTTTTCAATTACTAATAGGGTTTTCATTATGAGGGAGTTTTTTTTTTTTTTTTTTTTAAAAAAAAAAATTGACCATTACATATTTTTTCTTTTGCAAAGGAACATTGTTTGTTTACATATGTTTAAACACATGTACTAAATTGAACATCTTTGGAAAAGAGAATGCCAATATTTTACTTTTTCAAAATGACAAGAAAACGACAATATATTTCAACATTAGTGTCATGTAGGAGTGAAATATTCACAAAATATTAGTAGGTCATCAAGGGCCTATTTACATGATTCACAAAACATAATTATGGTTCACAAAATATAAGTGCATTACCAACAATGTGTAGAGTTCATAAGTCCGAAGAAAGATTGTTGGAGAAGAGAATTAGACCAACTAAGTACATGTGCATTTCATATTATTTTGAACCATGGGAGTGTCGTCGGTCACTGGACATTGTTGCTAGCGATAATTGTTGGAGACTGTCGCAGTCGGTGAATGTCGGTTGCCAGATATGGTCGCAACGATTGTCGTCGATCGTCGGAAAAGGTAATCAGCAGTGGCCGTCAGTTGCCACATATGACCATCGATTGTCGGAGAAGGTCGCCAACGGTGGCTGCCAATCATCAGAGAATGTCACTGGAGGTGGCCGCCGGTCGCTGGAGAAGGTCATCGGATGTGGATGCTAATCGTTGGAGAAGCAGTGAAAAATATGTTAATAGGGTTACTGTACAAATTGGTGGAGTTAATATCCTAACACTATAGCAAGTCGGTAGAGTTGAGTTTTTTTATGGAGAGTTAATTTCTCCATGGACCAAACGGTGAGTTGAGTTTAAAATCCAACTAAACTCAAGTCAAGTCAGGGGGACCAAACATTGCCTTAAGTATTTAAACCAACTTCTTTATCCGAAATATAAAAAAAGTTAATATAAAACTCAACTTCCAACCCCTTTTTTCTTTTTTCTTTTTTTTTTTTTTGACAAAATTCACTCAACCTTCCTACAATTTTTCTAATACCAATTTTTTTTAAATTTAATCATATGATCTTTTAGTCGAGAATATAATATCTTAATCAGTTGAGTTATATTTAAGTTGATTGATACCAAATGATACTACACAAGAAAAAGAGTATAATTTTATTTGAAAGGCTAGAATCTTGTTTTAAAGGGAAAAAAGATTTTGTAAAAGAGTGAAAAAGAAAAAAGAACAAGAAAAAGATAGTGGGAGTAAATAATTGAAAAAAGGGCGTAAAGAAAAGAGAATTTGAAACAGACAAGTAAGAGTAGTGAATGTGAATGCAAATATACAAGCGCACGTGCGGGTGGGCCTAGCGGCCCCGAAGACTTGGACTATCGGTCCAGCCGCCGTGTGGGACCACACGAACCCAAAATTTAAAAAAAAAAACACAAAAGAAAAAAAAAGGTCGCTTTTGTTCCTAGGATTTCCCTTGCGGTCGGTACCCTGTTTCTGTTTTTTTTTTTTTTTTAAATAACAAATCTTACGGTTTTTTTTAGATAAGGACCAATACTTTTAACTATTAAGTTATGTTCATATTATTCGTCGGTGTCTTACATTATCCTAACATTTGCCTTTGTATTGTTATGAGATTTTATTCTGGCATTTTTATTACTTGATGAATTTATTATTATTATTATTTTAATTGAACTTGATTTCAGTAAAGTTTCTTATCATTTTAAAAGTTTCAATTTAATTTTTATTGAGTTGTGCTTAGTCTCGAATTAATATCCATAGTTTGACAAGTTTTAATTTAAATCTAGTAGTTTGTGAGATGTAGTTTGATATCATCTTACAAATCATCTCTAAATCATTTTATACCTGATTGAAAATTCACTCTTTTTTTCTTTTACCAAATTCAATCAATTAAGGCGCTGGTTCATTGTTGCCTTATGAATTCAATATGGTAATGTCTTGTAAGAATAGATAAGAGATTTGATGAAATAACATGAATCAAATTAAAAAGTTATTAAATCATAAAGTCTATATTGAAACTAAATTCAAAGTATAGAAATTGAACCGATAATCTGATCCTTTTTCTTCTAGATTTGAATATGGTACATCTCTAAAATTTATTTATTTATTTTAGTTTGAAATTTGGTTCCCACATGTTTTCTTTTTGTTTTTATTTTAAAATTTCAGTCATATTTTCTCTTTCAAAAATCATAGAAATTATTTTAGTTTTCTATTTGTGAAAAAAACATCATCAATACATCATCAATACATACGTGTGATACGATTTTCTATTTTTCTATTTTATTAAAAAAACATCTTTCAATTTTTATCCACTTTCTATTTTGGTCCACTAATATTTAATATTTTTAACTTTAGTTCTCAATTTTTCACACGTTAAGTCCTCATTCTATAGACAATAATAACATGAATATGACATACAGTTAACGTAAATGTATGGGGTAATATCAAACTTTTAATAAATTTGATTAAATATTTTACAATAAAAACGATTTACAACTAAGACTATATTTAAGGTTGTTAAAGTGAGCATAGCTCAACGGTAAGTGATATGTACCATCGACTAAAATGTTAGAAGTTCGAATCCCTCTACTCTAAATATTGTTGAACTCACAAAAAAAAAAAAAAAACTACATTTAAGATTCCTAAAAAAAAAAAAGACGACTACAATTAAGCACTATACCATAAATATAAGAATGGAAATAGCAAAGAATCCAAATGAAATAAAATGAATATTCATCTTTTTGTTCTTTGCCTTAGGTATAGAAATAAGGTATTTCAAATTTTTTTGAAGCGAAATTTCAGAAGATCTATTTCATGCTCTAACAAATGAAAAATGCATGAACTAAAAAAGAGAGATTGGTAGAGTTTTTTATTAGAACAATTTGTGATAATGAATTTTAATTTATGTAACAATTATTCTATTTAATTGTCCTAAATAGTTAAAATTTGTCAAAATATCCATTTTATGATATTGGCAAAAAATAGTTGAAAGTTTTCTTTAAAAGATTGTTGGGAGTGTGAGTTATAATAGTTTGGATTATAATAGTTTATGGAATACTTTGCACCATAAATACAGACTATTAATTATAGCTTATCATGCACGCAATAACTTCATATATCTAACAGAGGGACCACTCCCCTTGAATGAATTAGTCTATCCGTTATTATGCCCCAGCACCATATATTAGTCTACTGCTTTTATTTTCTTTTGTTTTGGTAGGCCCCACATAATAGAGAAAGATACAATGTAAATGAAGATTTTTTTTTTAAGAAATGAATTATCCTATTTTTGAGAGAAATGACTTCATATTTTTAGATGGTCCCTAAAATTTGATTCCATTCCACCTAATACATAAAGTTCACTTTGTTCATAAGCTAATTTAAAATAACTTATGGATTTATAAATTTTAGGAAGAAGTTCACTTTTAATTAAGTGGCACAATTAATATCTCTTGGACCCCCCCCCCCCCCCCCCCCCAAAAAAAAAGAAAATTGATTTTGACGGAAAAATGAATTACACAAAATTTAACTAATAAAACACTAGAAGTTACAAAAATACTCCAAAACAATTATTGAACCTAGCCAAAATTAAAATGCGAAAAAAGCACCCAACTTAACACCAATGGCTAAAACACTACTAAAAAGAAACATCCAACAAAACTAGCTGTAAAAATAATTTCTTCCAATCACAAAACACCCATAACTAACCATAAATCTATATATAAATTAAAAAAAAAATTAAACTTTTAAGCAAAAGTGTCCAAATTAAACACACCAAATGTCCAAAATTTATTAAGCAACATCAACCCAATTAAAATAATACCAACTTGAACATAACTGAGTGATTTAGATATCTATATCTTCTTGAAGATGGAAAGTTCAATCTATTAAAAAGATAAATAAATAAAACCAAAACAACGAGAAGAATCTCTACCTATGAAAAAAAAAAAAACTCATTAAAACCAGAAGAGCAATCAGAAATATGTACAAAATTAATTAAATAAATAAATAACTCAATCTTTGAAGGGTATTGAGTTCACCACTCATTTAAAAAGTTAATTCAATTATTCAAAAAATGTAAAAGAAAAAAGCCTCTAAACTTTATTGCAAAATAAAATATATATTGAAATAGTATTTGAAAAGAAAAAAAAAAATCCATTTTAATCCTAAAACTTAGCAAAATATATCAATTTTTACCCTAAGCTTTCAATTTCAACAAATTAGACCTTAGGCTTTAATGAGTGTGTCATCTTTACCTTAAACTTGAATAAGTGGTTGCAATTTTTACCTTCTAATAAAATTTCATTTGAAAAATCATTAGAAAAGATTTATTCAAATGAGAATTCTCATGTGTACCATGAATATAAAACATATATTTGGTACAAACTTCAGAGAAAAATGATATTAAAGCTGAGCTTTTATTAGAATTTATGATTTTTGAAAACTTATTCAATGGTAGATCTTGTAGGTTAGCCTTAATTTTGTGTCCAACTTCATTTTTGGCAAAATTATTGAATTTTAAAAGATTTATACCTTACTTTTGTTAAAATTAGTGAACAAAACCTAACAACAGTTGAATATAGTGTAAAAGTTCCAACTGTTACGTACTAAGAGTGAGTTCGACATGCCTACTAGCTGGTTTAAACACTCTTTGCAAAAAAGTTTTTTTTCTTAAAACTCTTTTCAGTAAAGTGCTTTTAATTTAAAAACTCATGTGTTTGGTTATATCTTCTTAAAAATGATTTAATCAAAGCTTGTTTGTTTACACAAAATGAATCTACAATGTCAAATTACCATAAAAAGAAGAGGAATTTGATGACAATCTTGTAACTTCAGCATTCTTTGAGTTTTTTCATCTAGATTTTAGAATCTTTTTAATATGAATTGTATTGATTTTTTTAAATTGCATTCCAAAATAATTGTCGGGAGAATCACTTTAGAACAATTTTTTCCTATAATTACCTTTAAATGGATTGTTGAAAAAAACGATTATTAACCAATCTAATTATTTTAAAAGTGATTTTTTTTTGTTAGGCTTAACACTCAAAAATTTTTAAAAAATATTTTTGAATTTAATGTGACGAAAGATTAAGGTACAAATGGATGACGACTCACCAAATTAGAAAGGAAAAAATGATATTTTCTTCTATTTTTATATTGTTTTAGATTTTGCAAAGAAATTGATTGATTTGATTGATAGGTTCTAGTCTTTTTATTTATTTATTTTTATTATTTTCTTTTAATACCACACATTTGTAGTATAAAGAGAAAAAACCTTAGAGATTGGTTCGCTCTTGGTTCGCTCTCTGAATCAGCTTCCTCTTTGTGGGTATCTTTGGACATGGCTTCTGCAGCCCCAAGTAGTCAAATTCCAAACAACCCACCAAGAAGGGGTAAGATCAAGGCTAAAATTGGTGAGGATTGGGCAAACTCAGCAACCTCTGCAGCATCCTATGTCGCCGCCATACTCGCCGGATTCATCCCAGATCGTACTCCGCCGGGGCATGCTCCGCCGCCGCTGCCACCTCCACAGCCGCCCGCCGGTACCTAGACCTTCCTCAACTTTGTTTCCCAATAATAAACAGCTAGCTATTTGGTTTTATTGACCCACCTACTGTAATTAGATGTAAATTATGGCTTGTAATTTCTTTTGCATTTTGATATTCTACTTTTTTTTTCCTGGTGATTTTGAGCTGAATTTCTGTTTGTTGGTTCAATGACCAAATCCCCCAGCTGCTGTCTTTATATATGTAAATTAAAAAGTGTGCTCTATTTTCCATTTTGAATTTCTACTCTATTCTGGGTTTTCTTAAGCTCAATGGGTATGAAAATTAATGATGCATATTAGATTAAAATATGTAGATAACTATATATTATAATGATATGTAGTAACTTGGAGAACTAATCAAATATCTTTTTACTGTTGATCTGTCACTCTCATGCTTGTTTTGATTGGGATGACTGTGGGGGTTTTTTTTTTTCTGCTGTTTGAAGATAATATTCAATTGGGTGTGTGGAGGAAAAAGTGATATCAAGTGCACTTTTAGATCTGTGATGAAATATCAGTTTAGAAAAGAGTTGAAATTGACAAGGCTCTTGTGTTTAATGTGTTTCAATTTTGGAGGGCTAGGGTTATGAATACTCCAACTTTGTCCTTTGACAAATCTCTTTTCATTTTTGTTTCCCCAATTGGATTTGGTCACATGAGGTCCTTTTTACCCATAATCATGGTGACATTTTAATATTTATTGATATAGGAGTTTTAACTTTTACTTGAGATATTAAATTTGAGGGTTTTGTTTTTTGATCTTAGAAGAGAGAAGCTTGTTTACGTAATTGAGATGTTAAAAAATGTGTAATAAATTTGCTACATCTAAAAGTTCCTATAAATTTACTCTCTTATCATACTCTCAGTGCACAATCATTTCTGCTATTCTCTTCTCTTTTATCTTTGACTATTCTAAAAGTTATTGGCCAAGAAGAGGGTGTTTTTGAGTTTGACCTCTTTAATCAATGTTTATCTTTTTTTTCTATTTTAAAAGAAATTGGCCAAAAAAGGAGTTTTTTTTTTTTTTTTTTTCTTCTGGAGCTTTGAGTTCAACCTCTTAGTGTAGAGTGAGTGAGTTTGAGCTACATAATATTTTAATTATTGGCTTAGCTTATTGTATCTTGAGAGAACAAGTCAAAGGAGACCTCTACACACTAGTGGTTTGCAAAGAGATATACATGACAGAGAGCTTGAATCTTCTTCAAGAGAGCGAGATAACCGCGGAACTTAATTGTTGACGTTTACGTATTTGTTTATCCATAGTTACATCTCTATATCCTTTGCTATTTGTAATTTTTCCAACATATTTTAATGTATTTTTGTTGTACTTTGTTTGTTCATTATGTTGTGAGTTTAGGAGTGAGTAGTGACCGATCAAGACACTTATTTTTTAGGTTGTAATATTTTTCTCTTTCCTTTATCTTTTGGGAGTGATTTTGAAATGATTAAAATCACTTTGTCATGTTCAAAATTACTCTGAAACATATATTTAATCATTGAAAATCAGCTTAATGTCTGATTTTATACTTTTAAACGCAATTTTCATACCATAAAAATTGATTTTGAATAATTAAAAGCATGTTTCGAAGTAATTTTAAATACGAAAAAAGTGATTTTAACCATTTCAAAATCACTTTAAAAAATGCCTTTCTACAATTTTGTAGTTGGTTAGTCTTTTTATTTATTTATTTATTTATAGACTTAAACATCTAACTTTTAAGACATATGTATGATGTCTTGACCAATTAAGTGATGCTCATGTTGGCTTGACAAAGCTATTTAAGTAAAAGTCATTGTTATTTGAAATTAGATTTGAAGATTTGATTTTTCAGTAAAATTGAGGTTGTTTGAATTATCTATTCTTGTTAAACCAAAAGCCAAAATATTTTGCAACTAATTGTGATAATTTGCATGTCGAGAATTATTCAAGTAGGACTTGATCTATATTGTTTGTGATGTGGTTTAGATGTAGAGGAAGAAAAACAAATAAATCTCAAGGTAATCTGAGTTCTAATCTATTCTTGCGTTGATTTCAAATTTGTTTGTTTGTTTTATTTTTTTTTTTTTTTTGAGTTAGTAAATTTGGGTTCTTTCTTGTAAGAAATGTTCTTAGTTTATATTCTCCTTCTCTCTAACATTTTTTCTCTAAAGTACTAAAAGCTATTGTAAATTTGGGCAATATTGGCATCCACGTCCGTTTGGAGGGGTAGCAAGCTCTACTAGTAGAAAACTTTTTTTGATTTTGTCACAATGATGGTCGAGGATTCAATCCGAATACAGATTGAAATGATGAAATTAACTGAGAACGAGAAAGGTCATATCTTTAACCTTGCAAAAGATGATATGGAAGCAAAAAGAAAGGATTTACAAATACTCTTGTTAGCAAACTGCTAACCAATAAAAATATAAACACAAAAATCTTCAAACCTGTTAAAACAGTGAAACCAACAGCTACTTGTAACTCTCTTATATTTTTACTTTTACATTTTATTTGTGTAAACAAAATCTTCCTTACATATAAAAGGAGATTTTAATCAAAAGAAAAAAAAAAGAGATGAAATCAGAAAAGAGAGAGAGAGATCGAGTGAAGCAAGAGTGAGACTTATCTGTAATTTTTCTCCAAGATTCAGCATAAATAAATCGAGCTTCCCCTCCAGTGGATGTAGGCCATTTGTTGCTGAACCACGTAAATTGATTGTGTTTTTCTTCTTCTTCTTTCACTTGCATCTTACTTTTCTTCTTCCTCTTCAAATCGATAAAGCCATCAAAGAAAAGACACACCATCTCTCTTCTGTGTTTTCATTTTCTTTTCTCATACAAGCAAAAGGCAATTTCTCTCTCTTGGTAGGCTGTACTTGTGTGTAAGAAAGGCCATCAACGTGGAAGAAGGAGATTTTTTCCTTTTTTCAAACTCCTGTCAAATCAAAGCATTGGTTATTAATTGCATTTTGGGCCATTTGTTTTTATTTTACAGCCCATTAACCCAACAAAACCAATGATGGCAAGAATTTGGAATCACATTTTCGATGCGAATTGAATGTTTAGGAAAAATCATCTTTCTATGTAAATTCAAGTTTTATAAAGATAAGGACATCACGAACACTTCTCAGGCGAAGTTATTTGGGAATGCCGAGTTTTTGTTTCCCCAATAGGTTACGTTCTTTGTGCTTTTTAATAGTTCACCTCAAATGGAATTCAGATCTCAATGTTGATCGAATTCGCAAGTGCACGAATCTTTACAAGTAATACAGTATTTGAATACAAAGTTCTTTCTCCACAAGGACTGAAAGCTACTAATTACTAAATTCTCTAGCCTCAATTTTATTCTAAGCACCGAATTATCAAAGGTGAATGGAAAATTAAATTTTCTTGATGAATAAATGTGATTAAGATCTAGAATCGACAATGCAAAACAGAGGATAAAACTTAATTTGTAAAAACTCTAGAGCAATGACTTCATCGAATACCTCATACTACTCTTTGTTCATTAATAGCCAATTTTGTCTTTTATTTCTAGGTTGTTGACAAGTTCTACCCTATAGACTCGATATTTTTTCTCAAGCAATAACGATATTGATTGAAATGTAAATTACCTATATCTCTATGATAATTCGAACAATTCAATTATTAAGCCCGTAGAACCTAAAATTGCCACATAACCCATAAGGACATCTCTATCTCAAGTGTAAATTAGGGAAAACACTTCAGTTCATCAATGATTTTTGTCTCTCAACCTCAAATCATGACATAAAAACAATGTAAAAAATGACCAAATCTAAACATGCTTTAAGTGCAGAAGAATTTTCACAAACACAAATCAAATAGAAACATCATCTATTAACTAAGAAAGAGTAGGATTCGAGTATTCGATTACATCAAGCTCTAGAAAGAAAAACTCAGTTCATAATGTAAAACTTAACAAAACTAGTCAACAATGTTATTTGGGTCATTACAAACAACAAAAGAGAAAGGAAAAGTGAAAAGAGAGACAAATCTAGATGATTAAACGAATAGCCAAGCTTAGCTCTCGCTCCTTTTGGTTGCTCGATCCTCCAAGGTGGCTTATTCTCTTCTCCTCTGGTCTTTCTCCCTTCTGTTCTCTGTTTTCTGCCTCCCAAAATCTAATTTTTCAACCCTCACAAATGATAAAAGATGCCCATTTAAACTTAGGGCAGTCGGTGTAGTGCCTAGGCACTACAAAAAAAGCATTAAAATATTTTTGAAGCGCCTAGGTGCTCAAAACAGCGCCTAGGCACTGTCATTTTGCCTTCCCGCACTGTCTGTGGTGCTTAGGCACTGTAATTTTATTTTTTATTTTTTATTTTTTAGCTTTCATCTTCAAAAGTTTTGAACTTTGACCTTCAAAATGAAATCTTTGATTACCTATAAAAATAAAAGAAATGCGAGAATTAAAATAAAAAAAAAACTATATGAAAATTGACTAAAAACAACTTAAACAATATAGAATACATACATACATACATACATATATATATATATATATATATATATATAATGAACTTATCAAATACCCTCAAGTTAGCCTTTATGCTCTTCCTCGAGTAAAGAACCATGAAAACAAAACTCAACAACGCATATGTCGTGCAAAGTTAATAGTCTTATGCCTTAAAATAATGTTTATCAACTTTCAAAACAAAAGAATAGAAAATGCAAGAAATGTCAATCATATCTAACAGATAGGCTTCGTTGTCTTCATTTTAAACCCCTAGATGTGTGTGTGTGTACAATTATTGGTATTTTACCACCCTTCAGCTCAAAGAAACTTTTTACCACAACAGAACTTGCCCAACTTCCAGTGGACTCTAAGATCTCACCTTTTGGCCAACCTTCACTCAAGCAAAACCATGTCAACTAGGACTATTAGGAGTCTCTAATAAATACAAATATTAGCAACATTTTTTTTACTTTGCTCCTCTTTTTTTTTTCATACTGGAGAGAGTCTATTAGTCCCTTAAACCTTCGTTCCAACGTACTAATACTTTGTGGTGAAAGCAGCTGACTACGAGCACAAGTCACTATTAAGACTGCATTCACATACTCACTTCCTAAGTAAACTTTTCATGCAAAGGAAATCATGGGTTTCATGACCGCCCCTGATTACTCAATTCACTCTAGAAGTAAGAGTATCTCTCTTTTTTTTCTTTTTGCTTTTTACAAAATAGACCAACATGAAGTAAACAAGTCAATTCTTTTCCTAGCAAATGTTGCATTTCGACTGATTCATAAGGCAAGAGCAAGTTCTAAGGCAACAAAAAGATCCCTTTAAACATCAAAGCAACAAAATACTTATAATTTAGTGCTCATAAGAGTATCAAAGGGATAAAAATAAAGTTAACTACACTTCTCAGTTAGACAATAATCAATATACTTGCACTTATTTACCTGTTATTTCATAAGAAATCAGAACACTTTATTATATAATCAGCAAAAAAAACTATTTCAACTCAAAGAAATCCTTCAATACCCCCAACTTAAAAACATGCATTGTCATCAATGTCTAAAAGGAATAAAAAGGACAATAAGTAAACATCAAATGCAAGGGTTAATGAGACTTCCCTGAATGTGCTGAGTTTCAAGAATCTAAAGCTCCAATGACCTCATATTTGCTTGTTGGGAGTTCTATTTCCTTCATTAAAAAAAAAAAAACTAAAACTAAAGTAACAGAAAAATAAAACTAGAAAATAAAAGTTGCAAAACAAACCTTTGGGCTGCCTCCCAATAGCGCTTGATTTATAGTCCTTAGCCTGACCTTTCTTCTCTTCCTCAAGGTGGTTTAAAATTGTAGTATGATGCATGCGACTTCCAAAGAAGATTGGACAATGGTGATCCACTCCTAAAGATGCCTGAACAATTCATATGACGTGGAGGGCTGGGATCCTTGAAGACTTTGAATGTAACTGACTCATCCTAAACTTGTAGCTTCAGCTCTCCCAATTCTACATCAATCTTTGCTCTTCCCGTAGCCAAGAATGGTCTTCCCAAAATCATAGGCAGGTTCTCATCTTCCTCCATATCCAACACTAAGAAATCTACAGGAAATATAAATTTCCCAACCTTGACCAGAACATCCTCAATGATTCCCCATGGGTGCCTAATTGATCCATCAGCCAGTTGCAAAGAAACAATTGTTGGTTTCACCTCTCTTATTTCCAATCTCTTAAAAATAGACAAAGGCATCAAGTTAATACTGGCTCTTAGATCACATAATGCATTAGCAAAGATAATATCACCAATCGAACAAGGAATAGAAAAACTCCCTAGATCTTTCAGTTTGGGTGGTAATTTTCTTTGCAATATAGCACTGCACTCCTATGTGAGTGGAATCATTTCATAATCCTCCAATTTCCTTTTTTTCCTCCAAGATGTCCTGCATGAATTTGACATAATCTGGCATTTGTGCAAGGGCATCTGCAAAAGGAATGTTAATATGCAGTTTCTTAAAAATATCAATAAACTTACTATACTGCTTATCATTTTTTGTTTTTCTGGAGGCGTTAAGGAAATGGAATGGCTGATGAAGTAACCAACTGTGGTTTATTCTCAACTCGCTTAGTTAATGATTCTGGTGTAACATTTTTTTCTTCTTCTTCTCTGGACTTCTTGTTCGGCATTGGCTCAACCAACTCCTTACCACTTCTCAAGGTAATTATAATAAATTATTTCAATTATTTTTATATTGATATTTAATTTATAACTTATTATAATATAATTATTTAAAAATTTATACGATTGAAATTGAATGTAATTTTGTTTAATCTAAATTATTTGATAAAAGTTTAAAAAAAATAATTGTTATAGATATTGAATCAATCAAAATGTCATTGATATAAGAGAGCATAGATGTATGTATGTATGTCTATATATAAGATTAAGATTTGTAAACGGTTAGAGATAAGATTGAGATTTGTAAACGGTTAGAGAAGGGTGGCAAATTTTTAGGAAAGTTGAATTTAAAAGCTGGTATCTATAAGCTTTTGCACATAGACAGAGTAAATTGAAAAGTGATTCAATCTTCATAAATTAATGAATAATTTGTTTTACTAAACAACCTAGATGGTTAAGATTCTCTCATAATCACATTTTACACTTGCAGACACAATTCTAAAGGGCCTTAAAGACTTATCAATATTTAACTAGACAATTTTAGCAAATCAGTGTTATCACAATGCAAGTTCTAATGTTGCATCCCATCATGATTGAGTGAGGTAGATGGAAAATGAAGAAAGAATTTGAGATAGTTTCCTCCCAAGCTATGGTGAAGCCATCTTTAGCATACCTCTTCATCCAGAAAATGAAGAAAGAATTTGAGATAGTTTCCTCCCAAGCTATGGTGAAGCCATCTTTAGCATACCTCTTCATCCAAAAGAGGGAGATGACCAACCTATTAAAAAAAAGTGTTTTTCAAAAATACATTTTCTTTTAAATTTTTTTAATAAAAATTACGTAAAATAAAAACACTCTTATGTTTTGTTACATTTTCTCAAAACTATTTTTATACACAAGTTTGTTTGGTTTGTTCTACACTCAAAATGCTTATACTAATGTCAAATTACTATAAAGGACAATTATTAAACATTATGAACTAATAAGTATAATTTGTATTTAAAACACTCATATGTATGACTGATTGACTACCACTCACCACCGTTCGAGGATTTTGTTGGAGGGGTCACCGAAGTTGTCACCAAAATGGTCACTGAAGTTGTTGTCGTGGTGGTCATTGACAGTGGTTTTCAGAGTGGTTGGGTCGCCAAGGTGGTCAGGTCATCGAGGTTGTCTGGTCGTCGGACTGGTCGGGTTGCTGGGGTGGTTGAGTTGCTGGAGTGGTCATCAGAGTGGTTGGGTTGTTAGGGTGGTCGGGTCGCTGAAGTGATCACTGGGTAGTCGTAGGTGGTGGTTGTCGGGTGGTCGAGTTTTGTGGTGGTTGTCTGGTGGTTGGGTCGCTGGGGTAGTTGTCGTTAGTGGTTGCCAAGTGGTCGAGTCACCAGAGTGGACATTAAGGGGTTAGGTTGCTGGAATAGTCACCGGGTGGTCATCGGCGGTGGTTGCTAGGTGGTCGAGTCATTGGAGTGGTCGTCGAGGTGATCACTAGAGTGGACATCGGGGTGGTCAAGTTACTGGGGTGGTCGAGTCACTAGAGTGGTCACTGGGTGGTCGGCGACGGTGGTTGCCGGGTGGTTGGATTTCTAGGGTAGTCCATGACAATGGTTGTTGGGTGGTTGGGTTTCTGGACTGGTCAGTGAAGGTGGTTGTCGGCGATGATTGTTGGGTGGTCGGGTCGCTTGAGTGATCGCCAGAATGGACATTAGGGTGATCGGGTCGTCGGGGTGGTCGCCAGAGTAGTCATCGAATGGTCATCAGTTGTGGTTGTCGGGTTGGTCGGGTTGTTAGGGTGGTCGGCGACGGTGGTTCCCGAGTGATCGGGTCACCGAGGTCGTTGTCGGTGGTAGTTATCGAGTGGTCGAGTCGTCGAAGTTGTTGCAAGGGTGGTTAGGTCACGAGAATGATTGCTAGAGTGGAAATCAAAGTGGTCGGGTCGCTGGAGTGGTCACTAGGTGGTTGAGTTGCTAGGGTAGTGGACGGTAGTTGTTGTCGGGTGGTCGTCAGCGACAATTGTTGGGTGGTCGGGTCATCAGAGTGGTTGGGTCACCAGGGTGATCGCTAGAGTGGCCATCGGGGTGGTTGAGTCACCGAGGTGGTTGGATCGACAGAGTGGTCGTTGGCGGTGGTTGCGAGGTGGTTGGGTTGCTTAAGTGGTCAAGTTGTTAGGGTGGTTGGGTCGCGAGACTAGTCGTTAGAGTAGTCTCTGGAGTTCTCTTTGGGGTGGTGTCCGAAGGTGGTCGTCAGTGGTGGTTGGGTCACCAAGTTGGTCGTCAGAGTTGTCGTCGGCGGTGGTTGCCTAGTGGTTGTTAAAGTTGTCGCCGACGGTGGTTGTTGGGTGGTCGTCGTAGTTGTCACTAGAGTTGTTGCTGGAGTGGGCGTGCGACGGTGGTCACCGAAGGAGGTCGTTGGAGTGGTCATCGGAGTTGTCACCAGCAGTGGTCGCCGACAGTGAGCGACAGTGGGTGGGGTAGTGTGTGGGTATTTTGGTCATTTTCATATATCATGAAAATTTGGTAGGGATTACAAGTTAAACACTTAAAAACATTTTTTCTAAAATTTGGTTTCAAGTTTTTCTCTCAAAATGACTTATTTCTCAAACTCATTTTTGAAAAACTCATTTTGAGTGGTTGCCAAACACTAAATTTTACAAAAATGACTTTTTTTTTTCAAAATGAAACACTTGAAAAGTTAAACTAAACGGACCTTTATAATAAGGACTAGAAAACACTAACGTGCGCTTCACATGTGTGAAGTCTTATCTTTGAATATTTTTTTATATTTATTAAAAAATAATAAACAATATAATATTAAATTAAGAAACATCAATGTTAATGACAATAAAATAGAATGGTTAAATAAAATTGTAATGTATTAAATATGTACTTCTTTATATACAATATTTTTTGTTACATTTCCAACCTTCGAATTGAACAAAATCTTTGTTGTTTTCATTGAGATCCCTCTTGAAAGTGCAGCATATAATTGGCCGTGTGAAAAGACATGTTATGGGAGATAAATTCCAGCATGTGGTATTGTTTGTCCTTGTGCCTTGTTAATGGTCATCGCAAAACTGAGTCGTACTGGAAATTGTTTTCTCTTAAATTTGAATGGATACACTTCATCATTTGCAAGACTTAAAGGTATACGTGGTATGAAGACTTGCTTACCAACATGTTGTCCCAACGTTATTTCAGCATAAATCACATGTTTTCCAAAGGCTCGACAAACCATTCTTGTCCCATTGCAAAGACCATTTGATGGGTCTAAATTCCTGAGAAGCATTATAGGACAAATTTTCTTCAAAATTAGTTTGTGCGGTGGAAGACCATTTGGTAATGAGGAATTTAGGAATTCCTGTTGGTAGTAATTATTTGTATCATCAATAGCTTCATCAAAGCTCATGAATTCTTTGGCTTCTTCGGAAAACATTTCTATCATTTTTGCATTGATATGATCAACATATTCATTTGTAGTCAAGAGGATTGCTCTTTGTGTGACATATTCAGCCAAGCCTGCCTTTTTATCTAAATCTGAAAAAGCAAAATCAATCAAATCTAGCTCTGTTGAACTTACATCATTGCTTCTTATTACCATGTCCTTTGGAATGCAAATGAAATCTTCTTTGACTGTTGTTTCAATCCCATTTCCAATTTTTAGTAGGTACTCTGCATACTCTTTGTCATCTTGAGCTCTCATATTCTTTGACAATTTTAGTATTTGCATTTTTTTCCCATATGTATGATCTTACCAAACTTTGAGCTACAGTTTGTTGCCTTGTTGCTCTTGGGACAACTGGTAAGTCGAAAATCAAATGACTCATTTATATCCATAATATCTCTTAGAGTTCTATCAACAGCTTCAATTGTATACTTCTTTGCCATTGGTGCCTCATCCAAAATAATAATTTTTGCCTGTCGAATTAATTCGGCTCTACCACTATGTTTGATATTGTACATATGGTCGAATCATTTGCTTGGAGTGGAATATTAAACCTTGAGTGTGCAGTTCGACCTCCTGGCAATATTGAAGCAACCACTCTTGAAGTTGTTGTCGCAAGTGCTATCATCCCTTTTGATATTATATTAGCAAGCAATGCACGATAGAGGAAAGTCTTTCCAATTCCTCTCGGTCCATCAACAAAGAATAAACTTGATTTGTTTTCATCTATTCTTTTGAGTATGACATCATATGCATGTTTTTATCCTTCATTTAAATTAAATGATGCCCAAACATCTTGATCCAATACTTGGACTAACTGTTCATCTATTATATCTTTGTTTCCAAGCAATTTTGGATAAAAAAAAGAAATTGCTCATCTTTGGCAAGTCATACATGTTGATATCCTTTCTCATTGCTTCAAGAAATGTTCTTCATTCAATGTTCTTTGAATTTGAAATTCTAATGACAGGACATTTTCTCGATGATAATCTTCAGAGAGTGCATCAAAGTAACTTTTCCACAATTTTCTAACATCGATAGGTTCATAATGTGCAAGTAATGTTGCGAAAAGCCTTCGAAATGTGTTAGGCATATGAAATGTGGCTGTTTCATCTAAACATTCAATTATACTTTGATTTGATTCAAGAAGTCACCTCTCTTGTGCTCCTCCTTAAATGATGAATATTTTTTTCCATTGATAGTCAACAAAGACTAAAAAGATGTTGGCCATTTCACATGATTTAATAACAAACGTAAGTAATATCTTTCTCCTTTTGCTGGATTTGCACCTGCTATTCGTGCTATAACTTGTCCTCTTCTCCTTTATGTCCATACTCGAGCCTGTTTGTTCCATACATAATGTTTTGAAAATTCCTTATATAAATATTTCCTTGCTTGTTCATAATTCTTGCATAATTCAAAATATTCTGTAAGCATTGTTTTTGAAACATGATCCCATTTGATAACTTTTTCCAAATTTTGGTTTTCCCAATATGATACTATTTGGTTATTAGGAAGGTGGAGTTGCAAATTTATGACTGCAGGAGATATTTCATGTAATCTAAAGTCATAAATTCTCCATAATGCTTCTTATGCAGATACCCATCTTGCATCTTGAAATTCCTTTATTTCGTTGATAGTTTTACTATCATCATCATGAGATATGTAAACAGTTGCTCGATCATGACCTTTGTAGATATATTTGTATAAGTATTTAGTAGCCTTTAGCCCCGAGCATATTTCAACATTGACGTGATAGTTATATCTTAAAAGAAAATATGGATTATAAGGAACCACATCTATTATCATAACTTGCATTCCTCACCTTTACCTTTGTTTTCATTAAAAAAAAATGATTTATTAAGTCTAAATTGTTATATCTATCATATATGTCTATATACTTGATATGATATGCTACTTTCAAATTAAATTCAAAACAATAATCGATAGTCTATCAATCTCAATAAAACTATAATATTAATAAATTATTTATAGTTACCACATTTCCGTCGTTCCTCTGTTTATATATTGGATATGCGTCTTTTCCTTGTATTGTTTTTGTGAAAAATGCTCTTGGATAATGGAATCTACACTGTTCACCATGCAAGGACTTTTGTTGTTATGTTCTTCGCAGGGACCATGGAGCATGTGGCTCGGCTCGACTTGGCTATGTGTCCTCGGCCAACCCCCAACCAACTGCTTATGTTTTTTCGATATTGACTTCTGGATCAAACTTGCTTTTTGTTTAATAGGGAAACATATCCCTTGCTTGCATCTCTAATCAGCTTCCAAGCCCGTAATCCTCATTTGTGATAGTTTATTACTATCTTTATCAACTATTCTACATTTAAAGTATAATTTTTCATGAACATGATATTCTTCATGATATCAAAAGTCCAATGAAAATACTTTTAAGTGATTTGATGCAGATGCTATGTTGATTTAACTGAATAAAACATATTCACAATTACAATTTTGACATATGAGGAATTAATGTGTGTTCAGAATTTCATAAAATGGGTATGCATTCAACTAACTTATTATATCAAATAAGCAATTGTATGACCTCTAGAATTCCATATGACAATTTTTTTTTTCTAATACTTCATGACATTCCTAGTTTATTCATGATGTTCTATTCATATTATATCACTAAGTCATACAAGGTTTTATCTTGAAAAATACAGAGCATGACATGCTAATTAGTGAATTCTAGAATAGAGTACAAGGGATGTCATTGTAAAGAAGACAAAAGATAAACAACTGTTTTATGATGATTGTATCTTCTGGCTTTTAAATTTCTAATGTGGTATTTAAAAAGTTTTCGAGTTCGAAATAAACTTATTTGGGATTTTGCAGCCATGTAGAGCTCTTTGATGTTGAGGCTTTGAAATTTGCTGTAATTGATGCATATCTTCTGTATTAATATCAAGAAAAATGGTGAGCCATCTTGGCCTTGGCTCGGCCATCTTGTCCTCAACTTGGCTTTAGTGGCCTCAGCTTCACGGTGGCTCGACCAATTCTCAATGCTAAACTTGACTGCTGCTGTTTTACAACCATTCGAGATAATCCGAATGTTTGCCCTAGGGATCATTCTAAGACTCTAGGAACTAATGGTGATGATAAAAGGGACCCAAGATGAACATGGATCTCTCCTTTTTATTTGATTTGTGTGGCCCAAGCTGTTGTAGTTTCAAATTTGCTAAATCTTTTCTATTTGAGACTTGAGACCCATTAGACGCCTTTTCTCTACCTGAGGATGAGGTGAGCTCTAACCTGTTTGAGGATGAGGTGAGCTCAAACCTATTTGAGGATGAGGTGAGCTCGAGTTCTTTCGAGGATGAGGTGAACTTGAACCCTTTTTAGGATGAGGTGAGCTCAAACCCTTTTGAGGATAGGTGAGCTCTAACTTGATTGAGGATGAGGAGAGCTTAAACCCTTTGAGGATGAGGTGAGCTCTAACCTGATCGAGGATGTGGTGAGCTCGAATTCTTTTGAAGATGAGGTGAACTCAAACCTATTTGAGGATAAGGTGAGCTCAACCTATTTGGAGATGAGGTGAACTTAAACTTGTTTGAGAATGGGGTGAGCTCAAACCCTTTTGAGGATGAGGTGAACTCGAATCCTTTTGAACATGAGGTGAGCTCTAACTTGATTGAGGATGAGGCGAGCTCAAACCTTTTTGAAGATGAGGTGAGCTCTAACCTGTTTGAGGATGAGCGAACCCTTTTGACGATCAGGTGAGCTCAACCTATTTGAGGATGAGGCGAGCTCGAACCCTTTTGACTATCAGATGAGCTCAAACCCATTTGAGGATGAGGCGAGCTCAAACCTATTTGGGGATGAGGTGAGCTTGAACCCTTTTGAGGATGAGGTGAACTCGAACCCTTTTGAGGATGAGGTGAGCTCAAACCCTTTTGAGGATGAGGTGAACTCGAATCCTTTTGAAGATGAGGTGAGCTCTAACCTGATTAAACATGAGGTGAGCTCGAACCCTTTTGAGGATGAGGTGAGCTCAAACCCTTTTGAGGATGAGGTGAACTCGAATCCTTTTGAAGATGAGGTGAGCTCTAACCTAATTAAGGATGGGGCAAGCTTGAACCCTTTTAAGGATGAGCTTAAACCTATCACTTATATCAACAATTAAAGGAAGCTATGTGTTTTGCGTAATACCTTGTTTGTGCCCTACTGAAATTTTTTGATCTAGCTGAATTGCCTTTATTTGACTTGACTACAAACTTTGGCTCGCCCAATTGAGCTCTGTTCGGCCATGGTGGGCTCGTCTCTACCATGTTTGTTGCTGCTTCTTCTTCTCTATCACACTTTGCATTCGAGCACCAGTGTAGATTTCTCGAGGTCAACCTCTGCCTTGTCTCGATCCAACTTCAGAGTTGTGCAATGGCATTCTTTGAGGGAGGTTGAACTTAGCCTAGACCAAGGTATGCTCGATCAAGAAAATGCTAGGGTCGGCCTCGATCTTCATTAGAATCCATCTCTTGTCTTTTTCGACACATTGATTCAAGGCTAGGGTTTTGTCTTTACCTCGACCAAGGTTGCCTCAGCCTCGGCCTTGTCTGACTTTGTCTTTGTTGGACTTCTCTGGTCGATTTTAAATTCTAGGATGACCTCACCTTGACTCGGGTCTGTCTTGGCTCGAATCGGGTCGGCCTCTATCTTCCTATCGAGTATTGGGTTTGACCTTGACTTTGAATGGTACGACCATTATGGCTTCTTTGCGGCCTTTTCCATTTGTTCCTACCTGAAATTAGCTTTTCCTTGGATTCTGATAATGAGCATATTGTTTTCCCAAGTCTTTTTCCATCTAGGGCTTTTCCTTTGGCAGGATTGCAAATGAATTTTTCCTGATGGTGATTGAAGATTTGATCTGACTTATGTCGTTGATAGGACCAACATAGTTCTATATTTTTTATGCTTAAATCATGTTAGTTTGGAGGTTTTAATGTAATTAATTGATTATTTTGTAGGTATTTGAGTATAAGGCACGTTCCAAGAGATTCTACGTCGAATCACGATTCCAACGCATCAAACCGGAGGTCATTCGGACACCTAAACGAAAAGTTAGATAAAAAATAACCAGTGATGCGCGCTGGGTAGCGTCTAGACGCTCCGTCGATTCCTATAAATAGATTTTTTCATGCTCTAGGTCATTTGTCTCCAATTTTCAGCCGTCATGAGACCATTTTAAGCTTTCTCCTCTCTATTTTTCAGTACTTTAGGATAGATTAGGAGTTTTTCATCAAACCTTGGTGTCGGGCTACATTGTTTCGATGTTCGGCTAGGCTTTCAACGCCGTTTTGGGGTTGTAAATACTATATTATGAATTATATTGTGAGATTTGGTTGTTAATTTCAATTTACAGCACTGTTTTATGGCTTGCAAATTCTTGTGCTTATTCCTAGTTATTTCTACTTTGATTGAACTGACAAATCAATTAATTTAGAGATTTCTTAGCTATGCTAGAGGTATTCATTGGTGTCCTCGGTCTCTAGCTTAATTTGAGTAGTAAATAGGCCGGTAGCCACGTTGGTTAAATTAAGTAGAATTACTTAATTACGAGTACATGGTAGGCCATAAAATTGTTAGCGCGAGTTTAGTTAATTTAGAACGACTAGTCTGAATTAATTAACTCGTTTGGGCTTATCCCTTGGGTTTAATGCATTTAATTAATTATTTTGGTATTGGTCGTGCCAAATTAGTTGATTAAATTAGAACCAATTAGGCGTTTGTAAATTGGTTTAATTAAGGGAGGCTCCTACGGTGTCCCGAGGAGTTCAGTTGGTCTTAAAACATAGGAAATTTCTTGTTAGGTTAGTTTCAATGATTGATAATTTGCATAACTACCTATTTACCCACGATTTGGTGTCCAGGGTGAGATCTTTATTTTTATCACTCTTTGTTTAGTCATTCTGTCTCTATTTTATGCTTAACTCCCCCCCCCCCCCAGTCTGTGTCATTAAGAAAATCAATTAATTGAAATCAATTTATTCGGTTCCTGTGGTTCGACCCGGTCAACTATTAATTACTACAAGTAGTTAATTTTAGATCGGTATTATAAATTGTATTTGATTGAGTCTTCGATAAGCTCGCTTCAGTTGTTTCTCAACCAAGATGGCAGGGTCGGCCTCGGGTTTTCCCTCCATTAGAAGATGCCGAGGCGAGCTAATCGTTGATGAACGGAGTATGGTGATCTTCTTCTTCAGTGCTTTGTGTTCTTCTGGTCGGCTTTCTTAGTATGAGGCCGAGGTGAGCTTTTCTCAATCTGAGGACGATGAGGGTCCTTCCCCAATTGTAGATTCGTTATTGTTTGGAAAGTGCCTTTCCTCATTTTCCTCAGGTGGCGTTCTTGATTGTAATTTTTTTCCTCTATGACATGATTCGAATCCATGGCCTTCTTGTTCATCCTTGATGTCGGTATGAAAGTTTCTTGGTAAAAACCCTCTCGATCCGCACAGACAGCGCCAACTATTGATGCACAAATCTGGGCAAAGGGAACACACCTAATTTACACGTGAAGCCTATAGTGAATTTGTATTTTGGGGGAGCGGGTGGCTTGCAAAATAAAGAAAACTTGCACACTAGTGTGGTGCTTGCCATAGCCACTTCGATGCTTAAGTTAGAGAGGAAAGAAGTGTAGCAAGCTATTAGAGATTGAAGACTGAGAATTAGTTACCTCCAATGGAGTTATAATGTCGTATTAATAGGAGGGTTGGCCTAGTTTCTCTTCCCTTTTTTGAATAGGATTAGCTTAGAGATAAAAAGTGGGCCCTCGAGGATGACTCGGACTACGAACAAGGAGGGCGCATGTCACGTACACATGGACTGGGTCGACTCGGCTTGGCCGGATTTGGGCCTTTTGCCCTTTTTCTTCATTTTCCTAAGCCCAATATCACCCGAGGCTTCGGGTTTGACCCGATTTGATTTGTTTGTTTTCTATTCTCTTGGGTTTGATTTGGTTGTCCAAATTTACCCATAACAGTACTGCTTTTAAAATACTATTTATTGATAAAAGTACCATTATTTTGTTTTTTTATGGAAATATATACATGGGTATATAATACATAATCAAACTTATGAAAACATATAATTAATGAATTGAAAAATATAAGTGCTATTTTTTAATGTTTATGAATAATATTATTAATTTTTTTCCTTAATATAAGTGCTATTGATAGTAATATATTTCTTTCAATATAAGTGCTATTGATAGTAATATATTTCTTTCAAAAGTTATTTTAAAATTAGAGTTATTTTTATCACGTAAATGGAATTTTGTTTTTAGGCAAAATTAAAAACGATTTCTTTATTTTTTTTATTTAAATGCAAAACCTTATTTCTCTCTCTTAGTTATTGAAGTATATTTTTAGGGTTATTATTTCTCTCCCTCTCTCTAGTTACCTTCACTCTCCATTTCAATACTCTCACCTATCAATTTTTTTTTTTGGGAGGAAGTCACCCATCATTTTCTTTATTTCCATCACCACTCTCTCATTTGATAATCTGTTCTTTAATAAAATTTCTTAGATGAGATTGTCAGCTGGGAGCCCAAGGCAATTTTAGAAACATTTAATAACTCTATGTTTTCTATTAAACAAAATAATGTATAAAACATCCCTAATCTTATTACTAAAAAAAAAAAATCCCTTACTCTTTTCCTAATTTTTCTTTTTTGAAATTTTCTTTTTTGAGTACATAATCATTTTCTATTTCCCTCTCTATTTATATACATTATTGTATAATTAACATAAGCATAAGGCAACATTTGAAAATTCTTTTTTGAGATTAAAAGAAATCTTTATAATTACTTAATTACGGTTTAAAATGTCATATATACTTACAAACTTAGATGTTGTTGTCTTCGTGTTTCAAAGTATTCTTCTTTTGATTTGGAAGATCTTATCCGCATCGTTCAAAATTTTCTTATTCGAAGACACCCTTGATCAATTTGCCATTAAAAAAAAATCAAAATTTCATTTTGTTAATATTATTGACACATTCTTTTTAAAGCAAAATGTTAATATAATTGACATAAGCATAAGACAACATTGACAAATAATTCTTCAGTTTAAAAATGTCACATATACTTACAAACTTGGATGCTCTTGTCTTTGTGTTTCAAAGTATTATTCTTTTGATTTGGAAGATATTATCCATGTCATTCAAAATTTTCTTTTTTGAAGACTTTCCTTCATCAATTTTCCATTAAAAAAAAAAAAAAAAAAAAAAAAAAAAAAAAAAAAAAAACCAAAATTTCATTTTGTTAACATTGTTGGCACATTTTTTTAAAATAAATGTTAATATAATTGACATAAGCATAATACAACATTGAGAAATAATTATTAAAATTAAACATAAAATGTTTATAATTACTTAATAACTATTTAAAATGTCATATACTTACAAACTCAAATGCTCTTGTCTTGATGCTTCAAAAAATTCTTCTTTTGATTTGGAAGCTCTTATCTGCGTCGTTCAAAATTTTCTTCCTCTAAGAGACCTTTGATCATTTTGGCTAAAGGAAAAAAGAAAAAAAAATCAAAGTTGAATTTTGTTTCTATAATTGACATAAGCATAAGAACACATTGAAAAATAATTCTTCAAATTAAACATGATTTTTTATAATTACTTAATTACTATTTAAAATGTCATATACTTACAAACTCGAATACTCTTGTCTTTGCACTTCAAACAATTTTTGATTTGGAAGCTCGTATTTGGGAAGTCCATATTTTTCTTCTTCCAAGCCACCTTTAATGAATTTGACATTTGGCATAACAAAGAAGAAAAAATTTAAAAATGCAATGCAATAAATTTTTTTTAAAATTTAAACTAAAATAAAGATTAAGAAAAAAATCATAAAATTGAGACATACCTTTGAGTAAACCAATTTGCCATCAAAATAAGACAAATTATTCTTTGTTTAGCATTTGATCTTATATGAAAATACATACATGTAATGAAATGAAATTCTTTAAAGGAACCTTTGATGTCTATTTATAATGGATCATTTAATCTGTTTTATTTTATGAATTTTTTTAGTATATTTTATGGAATTTGAAAAATATTTTGCATTGTTTTAATTCCCATTAATGTACAATTTTGAAACTTTTTTTTTACCTTCATTTTCGTTGGTGGCCAAGAGGCCTTTTCATCTTCATTTTTTTTTTACAAAAAAAAATCAACTTCATCTTCAATGACTTCAATTTAAATGTGTTGGGATTTATGCCCTAAAGCCTCGTAATTAATGATTATTTTAATTATTTTATTTACAATATAATATTATCCATTATATGAAAAATCCAAGGTTATTAGTGTGGTTGACTTACGGGAAGATCATGTTCAAGAAATAACCTAAAGGGTCATAGTATATGGATAATGTTGGGTGCCTTATCCTGATAATACTATTGATATGGCCCACTTTGTAATAGTTACAAATTATTTGATCAAATCGTTCATGTGGAGACATGTGAATGGGGGTATCTTATACAATGAGTTTGTATAAGATTGGACCACGAAATATTTAATTTCTCTTTATAAATCCGTTAATTGAGAAGATTAATTTTTTATCAGGATGATCATATGCGATTCGATCTTAATCCTGAGTGAGTTATGAACTCCTACCTGTGAGAGCATGTCCTTTGATTTGCGTGGGTGAAAGTGGCTTTTGTAGTCGATTCAATAAGCCTACCATTTTGAGGACTTGACCAAATTGGGAGCTGGGAACATAATCTCACAAGATGGAATTCACTTATTCCCATATAGGGTAAGAAGATTAGTAGTTCCCTTAAGTGCTGATTTTGGGACTTGGACAATGGGGCCCACTCTCTTACTGGCCCAAGAGGGACTTAGTTTATGGTTGGATCATAAACAAATTATTCATAAACAATTTGTGAATGATCGACTTGCATGTAGTAATTATATCCATGGACACAACTTGTCTACAGTGCATAAGAATGCAACTCTAGGTCTATAGTGGAGTGACCTTAGAGTTAATGAATGAAAATTAATTAATTAAAGAGTTTAATTAATTAATTTTGTATCATTGGAGCTTATAATCTGTAAGTCCATAAGGTCCCCTTGCTAGCTCATAATAACACTAAAAGATTAATTTAGTTGAAAGAAAAATTTGTAATGTTCAAATTAATATTTTATATATTAGATATATTAAATATAAAAGAAATATAAAAGAGAAAAATATATTTATTGTATTTGATACATTACATATTAAAATAATTAATGTATATTAGATACATTAAATAAAAGATATTTATAAAATTTGAATAAGATTCAAATAAATAAATATCGTAGGAGATTTGAATGAGATTCAAATAAATATAAGATATATTTTAATATATTAGATATTAAAATATAATATTTTAATTATGGCAAAGATTTGCCATTGATCTTTATAAATAGGACCATTGGGTTGAACCATTAGAGATAATATACATCTCCTCAATAGAGAATTAGAGAATTCTCTCTAAACTTCTTCTTCTTCATTCCCTTGTGAATTTTCTTTCAAGAGGCTCTCACAAGTCTTGGTCATGTGTTCGAGTCATAGTCAAGAAGACTTTGTGGAGGAGATAAAGACCTGCAAAAAATATCTCCATATTTACTCAAAGTAAGTTTGCTTAATCTTATTTTGTAGTTTAATTTTAAATAAAATAAAAAACGATCAAATGCTTCCGCTGCGGAGGGAAACGTTCATTCCTTCAAAATGAGAATGATGTGTAACCACCAAAAAAAGGGTAGTTAATTTCACCTTTAATTATTTAATTAATAATGGTAAATGTAATTGTTATGTCGTTTGAAAAAAAAAACCTTTTTTTTTTGCCTTTTGATTTAAATGCGAATTATTTTATTTTCGATAATAAATGTAAATTATTATTTCATTAGATAGTGATTCTCAATTCTAGAACTCTTTGAATCTATGAAAAAAGTTTCAAGGAAATCTATTGGTTAATTTATTTTTGTTTACAACAGTTCACTAAATCGAGATGATCTATTAATAAATTTATTTATTTTTACAAAAGTTTGATATCAAACTTTAATTTAAACCAAAATATTATTTTTTTTCTTAAAAAAACTCTTATTAATTATCTAGTAATTGGAAAAGTCTTTTTTGCAATAATCTTTTCGAATTCAAGGGAATCATTAATTAGATACGTAGTCTTCATTTTAGAACTCTTCGAATCTATGAAAGAAGTTTCGATGAGATCTATTGGTCAATTTATTTTTGTTTCCAAAAGTTCACTGAATCGAGAAGATCTATTAATAAATTAATTTAAACAAATATTATTTTTTATTTCAAACTTTAATAATAATAAATTAAGAAGTATTGAGTTTATTTTTTTTATCATAAAATTACAAGATAGAAAATTCAATCTCCCATCAAATAAGATAACTTTTAGAATCTGAATATTAATTGTTATCATAATATTGGAAATTGCAATAAAATTATATTTTTAATAACTATTAGTAATTATATTTAAATATAATACAATTACATAAATAGGAAAAAATGCAAAACTTTAATTAGACCTTCTTAAATCCTAGCCTAGTAAACTCCAATTTATCCAAAAAAAAATTGAAAAGGAAACAATAATAAATAAAGAATAAAGAATAAAATAATACAATTGCATCACATTGTTTACCGTTTGCCTCTCCTTCTGTAAGGAACCAGAGTTATTAAATCACTCTCCTTTCCATTTCGAAAAAAGGAAAAGAAAAAAACTACAAAAGCACGCCATAAATTACATTAAATTACCCTCTTTATCTACCATTTGCAAAAAATAAAAACATAAAAAAAAACTATAAAACATAAAAAAAAAATTATATAATAATAAAAGGATTATAAGGACATAAAAAATAAAAAAAAAACTATAAAAACACGTAAAAAGAAGTAAATTACATTAAATCACTCTCTCTCTTTATTTGCCATTTGCAAAAACAATTGGAGGGGGAGCCCATTCACTTGTCGGCCTCTAACATCACCATAACAAAATCTCTTCAATAATAAATTTCTTACGAAAGATTAGACTTATATAGCCATAACCATCAAATGAAAATGGGAGAAATCAAAATTTCTTCCCTATATGATTTTTGGAATCATTTTAAAAGACATGGAAGAATTCAATTGTGAGATGTACTATATATAGACTGAAGTATGACATTTAATTTATGTATATTAATCATAATATATCAGAATCAAATATTTTGTTAATATACTTATTCAAAAAAATCTTATCTTTATTTTTAAAAAAAGTACTTCAATATTATTTTAATTTTGTATTCTCGAAAAATAATTGTTCAAAATTTTTTCAAGTTTTTGTTCTTAACTTGTTACATATGCATTAAAAAATCTTTAAATATTAGTTTAATTTTTTTGTTAAAAAAATCTTTCATAATAATTTCATATTCTCAAAAAACACAAAGCTTCAAAAATATTGTTTTAGTTTTTGTTATTAGCTTTTTAAATACTCATTAAAAAATATTTAAGATCACATGTGTAGAGATTTTAGAACTCTTATTCATTTTATCATTTTATTATTCAAATATGTTTAATGTACCATTTTATTATTCAAATTATTCAAATATGCATTAGGTAGTTGGAAGATTGGAGATCGTAGAGATTTTAGAACTTTTATTCAAATTAGAGATCATATGTGTAGAGATTTTATAACTTTTATTCATTTTATCATTCAAATATGTTTAATGATTATTTTATTATTCAAATTATTTAAATATGCATTAGTTGGAAGATTGGATATAAGTATTATTTTATCATTTTATTATTTAAATATGTTTAATTTTTGTTTAATATTAGATTTTTATCACTTTATTATTCAAATATGTTTAATTTATCATTTTATTATTCAAAATTCAAATATGTTGAATTTATCACTTTATTAGTCAAATTATTCAAATATGCATTAGTTAATTGGAAGATTGGAAATCGTAGAGATTTCAAAATTTTTATTCAAATTAGATATTGCATGCGTAGAGATTTTTGAACTTTTATTCAAATTGATGGTGGAAGGGAAAATCTTTCAATTAAGAAAGTTATAATGGGAAGTCTTCAAATTAAGAAGGGGCAAAAAAGGAAATCAAAAGTTTCTCCCCTCAAGCGTCATTTATATAGTATAGATATATATACCTTAGAAAAATTAAATGCACAAAAGCTTGAACATAGCTCAGCGGTAATTAGTATGTACCATCAACCAATAGGTCAGAGTTTCGAATCCTCTCAACTTCAATTGTTGTTGAACTAAAAAAAAATACATAAAAAAACTTAATTTTATATTAAAAAATATTAAATATTTCAAGTTTCATTTTTTGCTTATATATTTAGGTGGATAATTCTATCATGGTTTATCATATTTTTTTTTATTAATATTACTTAATCTAAATATTATATTTTCCTATATATATATATATATATATATATATATATATATAATTATATATCAATACAATTAAAATTATATTTATATGAAGATTAAATTACATATTTAGTCCATGAATTTTAAATTTTGTGTCTAATAGATCTGAAACTTTTTATTTTTGTGTCTAATAATTATTAAGTCATTGAATTGAACTTTAAAAATGTCTATTAGATCCACAAACTTTGAATTTTGTATCTAATAGATCTTAGATTTCAAAACATTTTATAATTAATTGTTCTATTAGACCCAAAATTTAATTTTGTATCTAATTGAACCTTAAACTTTCAATTTTGTAACTAATAAATATATTTAAAAGATGTCAAATAGGTTGAAAACATATTAGACATAAAATTAAAATTTATGTCTAAATTGAATATTTAATTTTTTTTTTAAATTTTGAATATGTCAGAGACCTATTGGATACAAAATTGAAACTTCAGAGTTCTATTAGATACAACATTGAAAATTTAAAGACCTATTAAATATTTTTTAAAGTTCAGGGATCATATATACACAAATTTAAAAGTTGAACGACTGAACTTGTAATTTAACTTAATATGAACTTGTGCCCCCCGGCATAAAGTTCTGGATCCGCCACTGCCTTCGTACAGGTGACCTTAATATTAGACACAACAATTATTGACATTCTTTGTTGTTCTTTTCTAAAACTCCTCCTTCATGTTCAGCTAAATCTGTCCACATTGTCAACTTCGTGGTATTGGAACTACACACATAACAAAAGATTATAAGATATGTGAATAAATTTTTTTTATTTAATTAAATTCTAAAGGAAACAAAAATTTACCTTTTATCAAGAAGGAGTATATCGCGTTTCTTGGAAAAAAATTCTTTCAAATTTCGAGATTTGATAAGAGTAGTTGGTTTTACATTTATTACAACTCCAACAATATTTACATGTTAGGGACAACCACATTACAAATAATTGGAAGTTAGAAAAAGGAAATCGTATAATGAAACTAAATTGTTTATATTTATAATATGGAAAAAAAAATGCTTACCAAAAACTTGAAAGACAAAATTGTTGTTGATGGAGGTAAAATCAACATGATTAATTTTTTTTCTTACAAAAAGACATATTCTCCATCAACTCAATTTCACTACTATTTGTGAATGCAATCTCAATCTCATTATGGACGTTTAGATATCTATGATTCACTGTACTGATTTTTCCATTACGAATGATATAAACTTTTCCCTTCTCTAGAAGATCATTGAATTTTTTAATTAAGTCATTGTAGAGAGTAATTTGAATCTTTATTCCCTGAAAAACAAAATTAAATGGAAAAAAATTAACAAATATCTAAATATCTATATTTTGCAAACTCTAAAAAAATTTGTAAAAGAAAAAGAGAGAGGCAAAGATAAAATAAGTGAAAAATATAAGAATATTTAAACGAAAAAAAATATTGAAATATGATAGACATTTAAAATTACTCTTAAAAAATTATGAACATTAAAAAAAAAGAGTATAGTTACCTCTTCATCCATGACGATGATTTTCAATATCTCTAGACATTCTCCCTTCTTAGTTTAATACTTTTCAATAATACCTTTACGAATAACATCCGCTTTCAAACTCCAAATATTTTGGAAAGGTTCCAGATCTTGTATCAAAATATTCTCTATTATGCCTACAATTTTACAACAATGTATATTAGTAAAAGTAAATTAAAATGAAAATGAAATAAACTATTATAAATCTAAATTGTGATAAAAAAAAAGTTTAAAATATGACATTGCAAATACTATAGAGAGCAACAATTTTAATTTTAATTTTAATAAAACAAAGGCTAAAAAAATTTAAAGAATTTACATATAC
The DNA here is from genome assembly GCA_033996785.1 of Trichosanthes truncata. Lineage (NCBI taxonomy): Eukaryota > Viridiplantae > Streptophyta > Magnoliopsida > Cucurbitales > Cucurbitaceae > Trichosanthes > Trichosanthes truncata. The sequence continues at coordinate 6,005,348 of JAWPNB010000004.1, forward strand.
CTAAAATTGATCAATCAAATTTTTGCACCAAAAAGCACAATTGATCTTTGCTTTGTATGCAACTATTTATAAGAAATGGAGGATGTATACATATTGATAACTCAATTTTTTGGGCCCCGTTTGATAACCATTTGGTTTTTGATTTTTGGTTTTTGAAAATTAAGCCTATAAATACTACTATCACTTATGGTTTTACTTGTTTTGTCATTTACTTTTTGCCTATGTTTTCAAAAACCAAGCCATGTTTTGAAAACTAAAAAAAGTAGTTTTCAAAAACTTCTTTTTATTTTTAGAATTTGGCTAAGAATTCAAATACTTCCTTAAGGGAGATGAAAACCATTGTAGAGAAATTGAGGGAAAACAAGTTTAATTTTCAAAAACTAAAAACCAAAAACAAAATGGTTATCAAACGGGGCCTTGGTTATGGAATTTGAGAAGATGATGTAAACATCCTTTAATGTGCATACAATTTTCAGTTTTCTATCTCCCACTACATGATGATTTTTCAGTTATGTACTTATAGTTCAATTTCAATTATTACTATTAGAGCCCACACGTACATCTACAATTTAAATTTTCTAGAACCCACTACATGCTATTTGATAATGGCTATTTATTTCTTAGTGCAATTTCATAACTTAAATATTAAATATATAAAATAATTTCATATTAATTTAATTTTAGTTTATTATTTAAATATATAAAATAATTTACTATGGAAACAATTTTCTCAAAAAAAAAAAAATTATGAAAATAATAGAAGAATAATAATTAATGAAGGAACATATTTGGAATTATGAAATTATCATTTGGATAAAATAGTCTAAAAATGTTTCTCTTCCTTAGCCCATTTTTAAGATAGTAAGATAAGATAAGATAAAAAATGTGATTTATTTTTTTTTGGTTAAAAACGTATACTATTTGGGTTTATAACATATTGAGAATTATGGTGAGGCTTCATGACTCATAACAAATTAAAGATGGAAGACTTTTGGGGAGTGAAAGTAACCCAAAAATTCAGTATAGTCTATCAAAAGAAACATAATTCATTCCTACTAAAGTTAAAACCTTTTGAAAAAAAAGTCCAATCAGATTCTTTTCTTCGTGTGTTTTATAGTGAACAAGGAGGAAACCAAGTACACATTTTCTATGGAAATGCAAGGTTAATTGAGATATATGGGATCAGTACTAAATGCTTGACAACTAATTAATATTGAAATTCTTTATGTGTGGGAGGAGTTAATGAAGGAATCATGAGCATTATTAGGATGGATAATTGATAGGACTTCAAAGAAATATGACACTAGAGCTTAATTTTTGTTGAAATTTATGAATCTTGAGAAATTTATTCGATTTTTAATTTTGTGTATTAATGGAGCTTAATTTTATGCAGTAATTTTTCACATATTGTTTGTTTGTTTTTTTGCTTAATAAGTACTAGTAAGTGAACGTAGAAAAATTTGAATCAAAGGTAAATATTACAACACTTATCAATAGAATGAAATTTGATTTATCTAGCCAAGTTTAAGGGTAAAAACTGAATTTTTTTCCCCTTAAAACTAATTTTATATAAAAAAGTAATTTAAAAAATAATAGGTATAATAATAAAAAAACTATGTTTTATTTATTTATTTATTAATAAAATTCCTAATTTTTTAAATGAATTATTCATTAAAGTTGACCTAATTATATATATTTTTTAAAATTTTGGGGGGCATGATGACGTAGGAGATAGAACGTCATAGTTGCACTATTCTTCTTCTTATTATTATTATTTTTCTTTTATTCTTTGATGATGATTCATCTTCGTCTTGTCTTTATATCAAAAGAAAAATGAAAAAGAAAGAGAGATAGAGAAAAGAAAAGAAAACTTCAGATGCTGACAAAGGAAAAAAAGAAAAGAAAAGAAACAAAACAAGCGTGCTTGTATGGTGGATCTCATCATGTTGGCCAGGAATCTTGGACACCTAAATTAAATGTTTTACTTTTTTTTTTTTAAACGAAAAATTACGTTTTTAGTCTCTAAAAATTACAATAAATGTGTTCAGTCTCAAGTACAAATTGCAAATGCAATTTGATGAAACTAATTGATACATCTGGCCAAGTTCATGATATATTTTGTTATTTTCCCTTCTAACTTTTCAAATGTTTTATTTTTACTTTTTATGTATGAAATTCCTTTTTATTGAGTTTTTTTTTTTTTTTTTAATTAATACTGAGAGTTAAAGAATTACGCTGCAGATTTTTCTTCTTAAAAAAAAAAAAGAATTACGCTGCAGATTTCAAAATGGTATTGTTTTTTATGATAGTGTAATAATAATTTTAATAAATATATTTTTTCTTTTTGTAGCGACAAATTATTTAAAATCTTCTGTTATTAAAATGAAGATTTTAATAACAGTGTTTTAGGGGTGTATTTTGTATATTTATTTGGATGAAATTGCCCCTAGCACAAAATCATTTTTCCAACCCTATTTTAAAGCAATTTTTTGATTTAATTGATTATTTTTTAAATAACTGAAGATGATTTAAAATTAAAATTTAAATGCCAACAAGAGCATGGTTCAACTGACATAAAATATGAGCTTATATAACAAAGAGGTCATAGATTCGAATCCCCCACCTCAAATGTTGTTGAACTAAAAAAATAATAATAAATATTATTTAACAACTGAATTAATTAGAATTAAAAGTAAAAACATTAAATAAAAATGAAAATATGTACTTTTGGACATATTTCATACAAAGAGACAACAATTGACATAAGGGAAGGTTGAAATTTGAAAATAAAAAACATTAATGGAAGGAAACGAGAAAGTAACTCTAAGCTAAAATTGAACATTTCATACAAAGAATGTTTCTTCAAACCCAAATTTGTTTCTAAAACTTTTAGGGGTTGTTTGGACGTTGAATAGATTATAATAACATGAGTTATAATAGTCTGTGGGTTATAATAGTATGTAGAATTATATAATATTATTTAAAATGCAGAGTTGTTTAGCTGAGATTATAATAGTCTGTGTTTAGGGTGTATAGTAATTTACAAGTTATTATAATTCACGCCCCAACCAATCCCTTGTAGTAAACACAAGTGATATTGTCTAAGAATGGGGCAAAGTGTTTTAAGTGATGTCGGTTATAATTGGTGGTTTGATTTCTAATTTCTATTATATGAATTATATTTATAGTATTTATTTCAATTTCATTATTGTTTCCTCTGGGAGTTACGTGATAAAAGGGTAAATAATGTTGTCTAGTTTGACACACCAGGTATATTCGTTGATGTGATTATATATTTTAGCAAAAAATAAATTACGATATAACTTTTATGTGAGAGTTTTTCACTGGTTGATTATCTAGTTTGACACCAGATAAATTGACATATGTTTTCAAATTAAATTATTATATAATGACTTATGTCATACATCAAAAGTTTATAGTATTTTACATGACAAACAAGACAAATAAAATATTTTCTACTTTCTTTTTAACCTATCTCAAATGTTGTTGAACTCAAAAAAAAAAAAAAAAATATTTGTCTCGTTTGTCATGTGCATTATATTTACTATTGCGATTACATGTTATAAGGTAGATAGCATTATTTGCTAGGTATATTTCTATGAACACAAAATAATTGTAATCTCATTTTGCTAATAATTGAAAATTATTGGCAAAAGAAATTTGTAGTATAATTATAATGTGAGAGTTTTTCTCTAGTTATTTATAATATGGCTCACTATTGAATATGAGTGTATGTATATATATTTATTTAGTTCAATAACATATGGAGGTAGAAATTCAAATCTCTAACCTCTTGATCAATAGTATATGTTTTAATTAGTTGAGCAGGTTGACATATGTATAGAATAATCAATATTTATGGATTTATATTGCATTTATCATTTAATTGTTCTGGTAATAGTATATTTATAGCGAAAAACTATGCAAGAGAACTTAAAGTGTAAATACTACCAAAGATGACTAAATACTAGGGGTGTGCACGGTTCGGTTTGGTCCGATTTTGACCAAAACCGATGACCGAACCGAACACATCGATTTTGGACTGTTCTAAACTGAAGAAACCGTTGTTTTCCTCGGTTTCGGCTAAAAACCGAACCAATTAATTTCGGCTCCAATCGGTTCGGTTCGGTTTTTAACCGACTTTTGCTTTTACATTTTGTCTAGCAACAAATCCTAAACTTAGAGAGAGAAAGAGTAAGAGACGAGTGTGGGAGAAGATGAAAAGCGAAGGAAAACTCAAAACTTAGAGAGAGAAAGAGTGAGAGCCGAGTGAGGAGGAGATGAAAAATCAAGAAAAACCCAAAACTTAGACAGAGAAAGAGTGAGAGACAAGTGCAAGAGGAGATGAAACCATATGAGTGGACGTTGAAGGAGATGCTTGAAGGAGATGGCAGTGGATTAATGCTTGAAGGAGATAGTGGTCTGGTGGATTCATGCTTGAAGAGATGCTTGATCGAGAGAGAAGAGGTAAAGGGAGAGAGAGGGAGTGAGAGATGAGATAAAGTTGATTGTGATGGGAGATGTGACTTGTGTGAGGAGATAAGGTTGCATGTGAGATTTAGGGTTTGAAAATGGAATTGGGCCTTGGGCTTTGGGTTTGGGGCATTTAAGGTGGGCTAAATTTAATTTTTTTTTAAATTAATTAAAAATTATCGGTTCGGTTCGGTTTTTTTAGATTTTTAAAGAAATAAACCGAAGACCGAACCGAAAAACTTGATTTTTTTAAAGGTTAAACCGAAGAACCCATCATTTAATTACAAAACCGGACCGAACTAGTCGGTTCGGTCCGGGTCGGTTCGGTTTGTCGATTCGGCTCGATTTTTGCGCACCCCTACTAAATACTACTCTACAAAATAAGTAGTACAGAAAACTCTGGAAAAAATTGATATTTTAATTTTTGCAGAAGAGTTGAAAATCAAGGAAGGTTAGACTTTCAAATTTCAAAAGAAATTAACTTTTGAATTGTCTTAAAGAGTTTCACCATAAATGTATGGATATGAAAAACTTAAAGAAGTAAAAAGATAATTAAAAAAAATGAATTGAATCTTAAAATGATGCTTTGGATAAATTTGTTACTAGAGGTAAAAGTAATAAACATGATGAAACAATAAGAGAAACAACTGCTATAGACAAATCAAATCATATATGAGGCATACCTGTATCTCAATAAAAAGATTAAATAGGTTAATTATATTATCTAGTGATTTTTTAATAATATTAAATTATCAAAATTTAATATAAAAATTTTCATCTCAAAAAGTAAGAAAAATAAAAGGGAAAAAAATCAAATTAAAATTTACCTCTGAACTTGACCGGTTGTATTAATTTCCATTGTAAACTTTCAATTTATCAAATTAAATCAAATTAAACTTGTTAAGAGCAACCAACCTTTCATATATCTCTACAATGGTATGATATTTGTCTATTTTGAGGAAATGATTTTGTTTTTTGTTTCACCCAAAAGATCTCATAACAATGGAGATGTTGCCCCTCACTTATATACTCATGATCTTTCATTTATCCTAGCCAATGTGGGACTTTGGTCACATTCCCAACAATCCTCCCCTTGAACAAAGTACCCATTGAGCCTCCGTCAAATACATCTTCCCTCGAGCTCTTATTCAGGCCAACTCCTTTTTTCAGAGCACATCGCTAGTCTGATAGAGCTCAACGACAGATCTCTACCATGACTATTTCTTCGAGGCTCACAATTTCTTTGTTCGGCACCCAAGGATTCTAGCGACATTGTTAAGTCAGGGGCATGACTCTGATACCATTTTGTTAGGGACAATGGACCTTTCCACTTATCTCCACAATGATATGATATTGAGCACTTTGGGCATAACCCCTGATGTCTTTGTTTTTGGTTTTGCCCAAAATGTTTCATATCAATGGAGATATTGTCTCTTACTAACATACCCATAATCTTTCCTTTATCTAGCCAATGTGGACTTTGGTCACATTTCCAATAAAGGTCTCGATCAATGTACCTATTGACAACTAAATAAATATTTCAAAACTCATAAATTTCAACAAAAATCTAGTTCTTGTGTCGTTTTTCTTTGAAACTTCCTTAATTTCGTATTAGACATGCATACATTTTATATTCATTAAATACACATGAAAAAATGTTCATTAAAAAATTTTCAAATGAAAATCTATTACAGGGTTAAAATTGCAATACTTATTAAAGTTAGGCAAAAATTGCAACACTTAATCAAAGTTTAAAGTGTAATTTAATAAAACTGAAAATTTTGGGTAAAAATTGATACAACTTATCAAGTTTATCGTAAATTTTTATATTTTTTCAAAACAAAATTTAGATGATTTTCTATTTTAAGTTGATGTACGTGGACACTGACTTCATACAAAGTTGTAACCAATGTTTAAAATGTTGATGGAAATGTCGAAGTCTCAATTTTATGGAAATGTCGATGGAAATATCGATAAAATGTCGATGTCGTCGATGGATATTTCTGAAAAAAAATTTAAATCAAAAAATTCAAAAAATTATTTAAATTAATAAATAAACATTTTACACTTTTTAAATGAGTTAAATACTTGTTATAATATTATATTGACATTAAGTTACATTTTTTTTGTTATTTTTTTTAATATTTCATCAATTTTGTATGGTATAGTGGAAATGCCGATTTTTTCTTATGTCGATATCGAAACCATGGACATGTGAAAATGTTGATGAAAATGTCGACATGTCGACAGAAATTTAATACCATAGTTGTAACTTTGTAAGAGACAATCTACAAGATTGACAAATAAAAAAAGGAAAAAGAAACAGACTACAAAATATACATGCAGCTGTATCCCAATTTGAAATGGAAGATGTTTTTTTTTTAATCAAAATAGTGCAAAACCCAACAACGATAAAGATTTCGCCATTTTGTAATTTCCCCAACTTTTTTATCTTATTCTATAAATTCATATCCACTTCTATCTTTAGGCTTAGATTTTGCTGTCCAGCTATATGTAAGATTCAGAATCTAATGATGTATTTGTAAAAGTACATTCTTTCTTTTTATTATTTGCATTTAGATCCTTGAAAAAAAAAAAGAAAAAAAAAACCCTTCGCGGCTAAGGATGGTAGAAAAATGACAAATTAATAAGAGAGTGCCGATCTAAACTGTTCAAGATATATATATATTTTTATGCAAATTCTTAAAACAATCTTAGTCTCTAAGAAAATAAGAAGATGACAATTTAGAGAAGGGAATGTAGATTTGAACATATGATCTTTTGATCGATAATATAATATCTTAACCTAGTTAAAACATTATTTAACTTTTTTCTGCATCAATATTTAAACATTTTCTCACTCTAAAGTGAATATAACTCAACGATAATTGACATGTATCATTTATCAAGAAGTCAGACGTTTAAATTCTCCTACTCCCAAATATTGTTCAACTCACAAAAATTTAAACCTTTTTTCACAATTTATAATATTATATTAAAAAAAAAAGGATTAGAGACTGGTTCTCACGTCTAGATTCGTGAATCTGCAATTCACAATCCTCCACACTAAATGGGTCATGTTTGAACAAATATCTTCTTGTAACTTGTTTTTTAGAATAAAGTTATTATTTTTTTCTTTTCAGTAAAATTGAAGTTATTTCAAAATTTATTCTAAATATTGGGTTATGTTTTTCGTAAAATTAGTCTTTTCAAGAAAGATAAAATCTATTACCGTCATAAATGTCGATGGTTTGAATTCCCACCCCACAAAAGTGATTGGACCATTGTCATATCTATTCTCCACTATGCCCTAAGTTTTTTTTCTTCTTTTTATAAAAAAAATATACAAAGTACTTTTAAGAGTATAAACTAAACCTGGACATTTACCTCAACATTTCAATATGTCAATGGGTTCAACATTAGCTTGAGGGGTGAATTAACATTTCCATCATATCATAGAAAAATCAATGAAATATAACAAAAAAATCAATAAAATATCACTAAAGTGTATCTAATATTAATAATGATAAATTTAAACTTATTTAAAAATGATGAAATGTTTATTTGTTAATTTAAATATTTTTTAATAAAATTTTTATGCTTATAATTATTCCAGAAATATGTGTCGACGACATTTTATCAATATTTTCATAAATTGAGACATTGATATTTCCGTCAGCATCGACATTTAAAACCTTGACTGAAGAGGCAAAAAGATGCTTTGAAAAGGAGAGATTAGATTCCATTGGGTTAAAAGTTTGGTTAAAAAAACGATTATATCACCACTCTTTGCTATTCGGAAGGGAACAAAGACAGGATAAGCACATCAAAATTGGTGTCTGTGACTCAGTTTGAAGACATGTTTGGTTGATTTCTAATGTTAAAATTTCTTTCATTTCAATCATATGAACATTATTAAGATTAAATATTTATTTAAAAGGAAAAATTAGCTAATATTTAAATCAAATAGTTACATAAAAAACTAATACTAAATTAGAAAACTAATGGTAAAAGTGTTCTCATAGGTCCTTAAACTATGAAAATATCTAATAATTAATAAACTTTTGATTATGTGTCTCACATGTCCTCACATATTCAAAAATTTTAAAATTAACTAATATGTCAGATATAAAGTTGAATTTTATGTCTAATACAACTCTAAACTTTTAATTTTGTGTCTGGAAGTCTGTGAATTTTAAAAAACGTTGAATGTGTCAAGGATCTATTAGACACAAAATTGAAAATTCAGGAGTCTGTTAAACACAAAATTGGAAGTTTAAGGACTGATTAGACATTTTTCAAAATTTAAAATCCAAATAAACTCAAATTTAAAATTTTAGAGACTAAACTTGTACTTTAACCAGTAAAATCCAACACGAATTATTGAATGAGAGGGATGTATAAATGATCCAATGAATTAAATTTTGGCTCCTCTCCCATCTTCCTAGTTAATTATTTTTTAAATTAGTTATTCGAAAATCGTGTATGATAAATGAGGTATGAAAGTCATCCTTCCAATTAAATTTTTGATAAATTATTCATATACATGACTAGTCTTTTTTCACTCGAGCACATCAAGAAAAGTAATTCTCAATCTAGGAGGTCATTAAAGTTAGCCCCTTGGATAATCAATTATTTAATTCTTTTTGGTATTTTTGTTAATTTTACTCTATAAAAATAATGGTTTTATAAAAAAAATTTAGTACTTTATTTTTTTTTTGGATAAAATACACTTTTCTATTTGGTCCATGAGTTTTCAAAACTAACACTTTTGGTCATTGAGATTTGAATTTAGTTTCTATTTGGTCATTAAGGTTTTAAAAGTGACAAGTTTGATTCTTGAAGTTTGAATTCATTTTTTTTAAAGAAACCTCAAAGTTTGAATTTGATTTTTTTAATACAATTTAATTTGTTTTTTTTTTTTTGAAAAGTTTTTGATTTCAATTAAGATGGCAAGATAGATGAATATTATAAATTCCTTGAAGTAATGATATTACAAGTTTGAATTTGAATTCAAATCGGTTCGTGAGGTTTCAATTAAATTCACATGGATGTCATTTTATAGAGATGACAAGATGCTATTTTAGCTAATTAAACAAATAAAGGAAAATAATTATACATATTGCCAAAGTATTTGATATAATTAAACATACCATAATCCATTAGTTATACTTTTTTTGTTGATTGGTGATTTAATATGGTATCATAGAGCAAGAAATCTTTTATTCAAACCCCTGTGATGTCATTTCCTCTCCAATTAAAATTGATTTTCACTTGTTGGGCATTCTACAAATTTTCAAGCCCACTGTCTCAAAGTATTGATATAATTAAATTTACCGTAACCCATCAACTTAAGCGTTTGGGTTGATTGGTTATTCTTTCTAATGTTGTTTTGATGAAGACGTTTGGAGAAATGTGGTTTTGGACAAAAAGAAATGGTTGGTGACATGGGCAATGAGGCATGGAGTGAGCGAAAAAGAGAGACGAGGGAGCAAGGAAGTGACGAGAGAGAGAGCCGTGAGAGAGTCGTGCTAGGTAGAAGAAAGAGAAACAATGAACAAGAAAAAAGAAAACAAGGTAAAAAGAAAGTGGAAGCAAAACAGCAAAAGGGTGAGAAAAGTAAGAGAGAACGTGAGGGTGAGAGAAAGATGGAGAAAAGTAAGGGTGTGTTTGGCCAGTAATCTCAAAACAAAAAATGAAAATTAAGAGATTTTATATTTTCAAATATATGTTTGGTAGTCGATTTCAAATTGGATCTCAATTGTTGTTCCAAATGTTTTTAGTAATATAGTAGTAGTTACCATCTAAATAATTAGTTCAATCTAAATTATTATTAATGAATTCAAGTTAAAATAGCATATTTATCCGTGTATTTTTAGACTTAATTCTAATTTAGCTCTTGTACTTTTAAATGTCAAAATTTATCTTTTTGTTAGTACGTCTAAATTTATTCCTCATACTTTCAATCAATCTTAAAATTAATCTCTATTGTTAGTTTATTGTTAAATTTTTGCAAAAAAAAAAAATCTCTATTGCTTTCCTTGGGTAAATTTTGGAACATATTCATATTGTGTCTTTCTTTATAATGAAAATTATTGTTATATTGATCAGTGGCGGATCCAGAATTTTTGGTTAGGGGGGGCTTGACTTAAAATTCAGTAAAAATATTTTACAAGTAAGTAATTCCAAAAATTCATAAATTAACTAAAATTCTTCAACGGAAAAGTATGATTTCAAGGCTAGGAAGGTCGTTTCTGTAAATATGTTTTGCAAATTTGGTCTTGAATATTACAAAAGAATTATAGTTCTCAGATCGAGATCTACTAGTAAAAAATATGAAATATTTATCAGAACTATTATAACTTTTCTTCAATAGAGATGATGACCTCATAGATTTTCTTTTATAGTATTTCTCCATTTAGATTTCAAATTAAATCTACAATACATTAATAAAAATATATAAAACAAAGAAACATAAACATAAAATAAGAATGATGAAAATTAAATGTGTAAAAAAATAATTGAAACATGAAAACTAAATGTATAAAAGTAATTGAAACGTGAAAATTAAATGTACCTTTGAAAATTAATCTCCACATTTTCAACTTCTTCAAATTTCTGGCAACAATCAAGACTCGAGAGATGACAAATGTAAGTGAATAAATTGAAAGGAAATTCCTTTAGGTTCAGAACATTATAGTGGTGGGCACACAATTTTAAAGTGGTGAAAAACAATGTTATTTTTAGAAACTTAGGGTTTGAATATTCCCCAATAAATTTTCTTCTATTTTTTCCATTTTTTTAAGTTGACATATTTATGTAAGGCAATTTTATAAAAATAAATTTTAAACATATTAGAAGAGAGATAATTCCAACATACAAGGAAAAAAATTGAATATATTATAAGAGAGAGATAATTCCAACCTAAAAGAAAAAAGGAAAAAAGAAAAATTGAAAGAAAAATTGAAAATATTATATATAAAGAAATTAAAAAAATTTAGAATAAAAGATGAACATTAATTTACATAAAAAAAAGGAAATTAAGGGGCAACAGATTTTTTTGGGTTTTTTTTTCCCGAAATTGAGGTGTACGAAATAAAAATGAATCCAAAAAAGGGCTTTGTAAGGTTTGAACCTGGGTGTGAGGGGGGGCAAAAGGCACTAAAACCACCTTGACAATGCCTGCTTTTAATAATTCTTTCTGGTACTTTATTCATATTATGTAAAGACAAAAAATTCAGGGGGGGCTCCAGCCCCCCCTAGGCCTTAATTGAATCCGCCCCTGAATTATTGATATTTTACCAAGTTCGATGAAAAGTAACTTCAACCCAACAATAAAGACTAATTTTAAGATTTATTAAAAGTATATGGACTAAAATGAAATTAGACCCAAATTATAGAGACCAAAAATGGTATTTTAATTAACCATTAATTTATTAACATATTTTATGTTACAGTTTTTTTATATAACTAATTAAAAGACAGGTGCAATGCATGTGGCAATATAAAACGCAAATTTCGGAGGGAGGGGCAAAAGCGAAAAAGGAGGGAACAATCATTGGATACTCCAGACCCCATCAAAGGAAGAATGTGGAAAGTGGGGTGCGAAATTCCCATAAATAAGACATCTAAAAAATTAAAAGGTAATTTTTTTGGTGTTCTTTGGAGAGATTGGTTCCTGGAGAAAAAGAAAGGTAATGAAGCAGATAAAAATGATAAAGAACACAAGAATGATTAAAATTCAAATGCATATAATATAATTAAAATGACCTTTTGTAAATTGAAATTGATAAATAAGTGGCATAATAAGATAGTATATTACTTTATGGGTAATTTTTTTGTGTTCTTTGGAGAGATTGATTTCTGGAGAAAAAGAAAGAAAGAAATATTTAATAAATTAAAGTGGACCTTCACTATACTAGAATCTCTTTATAAACAACATTCTAGGCACATCTCTACTATTAGATTGTGATATTTTACAACTACTTTTTGGATTGTATCTATACCCAAATGAATGCGCTGATTCAATGTGTAACCACCTTTACTTGAACAGTTATGCTCTGCCAACATAAATTGCAACTATTCGACTCTTCTCTCAAGGGACACCTCAACTCAAAGAGTCACATCCTATCAACAAAGATTAAAGGACAAAGTATGAATTTATTAAAATTGTAAGGAAACAAAGATTCACCTCCCTAATCCCATGAAATCAAAAAGTAATGAAAGAGAGATCAAAATGATTAAAAAAAAATACATGGATGATTAAAATTAAAAAATATATATATATTGTAAGTGAGATAAAAGTTGTCAATTGAAATTCAAAAACTATTTTCGAAAACAAAATCACCAAACAGATATTTACCGAATCAGTGAATTTGAAAAAAAAAAGAAAAAAAAGAATCGAGAGCACATGCCAAACTAGCCGATTGAGTTACAATTGTGAGTTACAAAGTTTCTCCCCTTATATTCAAACCTTCTAAGTTAAAGAAATTTCAAACCACTATCATTTAGGAAAACGAAAATCAACCCAATTCCAAACAAAAGTAATAAGATATGCTTGATTGAAATTGATTGAAGTTGGATTATGAATAATTTAGCTTAATTAGTTCCTTCAAAATTAGTTAAATCAAACATTTTTGTTCATATATATAAGGATGATTTGAACATTATGATCTCAATTTTATTTCTCCAAAAGGAAAGAAAGAAAAAAAAATTACTTGTTTTTTTTATAAATTAATTATAAAAGGGGAAAAGAATAAGAATTCTTATTTATTTCAATAATTTGTTATTTATTAGTTTTTTTTAAAATGCTACTGAAAATTAATGAAATAAAATACTGTAAAAATTTAGTGGCAATTTCCTCCTCTCTGTTCATGCTTATAAAATTAGAAGGTAGATAAGATGTAAACCTTGATTTGTTTGATATTTTTATTTCATATCAATAAAATTTGACCGTCAAAAGTAAACTAGAGAATGACCCTTGGTAAACAAGCACTACTTCAAAATGATGAATAGAAGAGAACAACAATGGATAAAAAAAGCACTGTCCGATAAATAGAAATGGTTAGAGAGAAATAAATTCCATTTCAAAAAGTTGAGAGAATGGTTAGAGATAAGAAAGCATTGTTTTGAGACAACGATCGAAGGTAAAAAATCACCATTTGACGAGCATCTCGTTCAATAACGATTACTTTTTTAGTTTAATGCTTTAAATAAAATTGTGTTTGATTTCTTGCAATTTCTTTGGTATGTTTTTCACTTTTTTCAAAAATACATTTGAGTTCTAAGCCAAATTTCGAAAACAAAAAATAAGTTTTTAAAAGTTATTTTGTTTAGTTTTCAAAATTCAAGTTAGATCTGAAAACAAAAAAAAATAGATAAGTAGAAGTGTTCTTAACCATTTCATTTTTAGTTTTTTTAGTTTTGAATAATTATGTCTACTCTCTCTCTCAATTTCTAGGGAGAGAGAGGCAATTGTTTCTTGTTTAATCTACTTTTTCTTTTTTGAAATAAAGTCAAACTTGTAATGCCATCATTCCTTAACCCCCCCCAAAAAAAACCTAAAAGAATTGACTATTTTAACTTTTTCCTCATTTCCGAACAGCCAATTTCGAGGAAGAAGACACTGCAGGTTCCAGCTTTTCAGTGGAGCTGTTACTTATTTACCAGGATGACTTAACAAGGTGATACAATTTAAAAGTTTTTAAAAGTTTTAGTTTAGGGATGATTTGATAACTATTTGATTTTTGATTTTTATTAGTTTTTGAAAATTAAGCCTATATCCTCACAAATTATCTTTGTTACAATAATTTTAAGAGGCCATCGCAATGTAGTTGCCTCTCTTATTAACCGGTCCAATACAAAATCGAATTACTTTTACTGTTTTTCTCTCCTATATCTAACTGTGCAAAAATGTCAGCCACAATGTGTTGGGTTCCTTAAATAATTTCTCTAATTCTAGAGAGGAATTGGATCGGTATTGCTCAAATTAGATTGATAATATATAGGAGAATTTCAAATGTTTTAAGTGTTTGAGAAAATTGATTGTATAAAAATTTAGATAAAATCACTTTTTAATTTCGTTGATTTTTGCAAGATGATTACTATCAAACTTTGATAAATTTGTTCCATATGCTCTCCAACTTTTGAAAATTCTCATTTTAACCTCCCACTCACTCGTAATTAAGAACATCTCCTTAGGTTTTTTATTTTTTTTTTAAAAAAAAAATTATCTTAGTTCGTTGTTCCTCCCCTATTATTCAATTCAACAAAATTTGTTTTTTCTTTTAATTTCTTTATTTAAATTGAAATAGCATTTTGTTTCATACAATTTTATATAATTGTTGGTTCTGATTTTTTATAAAATAATTTAGAGGAAATAAAATATAATTTTTAATTGGAATCATATAAAATTTGAAATAATCATCTAAAAATTTGAAAATAATTAAGTATCAACATAAACATTAGGCATGCATAATTGAAATCATGCCTATTTTGCCTATTGTAGCTAACTCACAACAATTTAGCATTAATTATCAAAATTTGTAATCTACTTTAAAAGTGTCTAGTAAGGCCAATATACTCTCAATTTTTTCTTTAATAGGTTCCTTAACATATTTAACATTTTCTAAAACTAATGGATATTCATTAGACATAAAATTGAATTTTGTATCTAATAATTATTAAGACCCTTAATTTTCAATCTTGTGTCTAATATGTTCATAAATTTAAAAAAGTGTCGAATAAGTGAAGAACCTATTAGATCCAAAATTCAAAATTCAGGGGCCCATTGAAAACTTTTTAAAGTTAAAAAATTTATTAGACACAAAATTGAAAGTTTAGAGACTTATTAGACACATACCTAAAAGTTTAAGGACTAAAATTGTAATTTAACTAAAATTTTGAATGAAATAAGTGGCAATTTTTTTAAAATGATAAAAAATAAATAGAATAATTGAATTATATATAATTGTGAATATATGCATAATTAATTTTTTGCATACACCTTTTTTTTTTGTAGAACTCATGTGGGTGCATTGGGAAATAAGTTATATACATGGTTAATCTTTTAAATACAATCTTTTTAAGTCATAGATTTTCTTCGTAAGACGATGGGTAGGTGTGGTCGTTGTCTTGGTACCTTACCTCAAGAATTTGGTCACGGTTAATCTCCTTTGAATATCGCTTCAAGATTTATTGTAACATTTCAATAAATTATGGAAATAGAAAAGTGAGAAATGACTTATTTTATTGTAATTAACAATAAGATCATTAAGTAAATTAGTTGGGGACACACATTTTGTGAACTTCCTTGAAAGCTAAGAACAATTAACGAAACAAAAACATCCAACAACAAATCTGTATTTCAAACTTTCAATCAAAAGAATAAAAAAGATTGATTCCTGATTCAGTGGCACTGCCAGTTGATGAAAGAGAGATAACATATACATAACCAAACAGGATAAAACGAGATGACGTGATCAAATCACAGCCACAAATACCAAAGCTATACTGTAAAATATGCAGAGCTGGATCCAACATTGATGGAAAAGAAGGTGAACTTGTTTTTTTCACAAAATACAATACAAAACCCGACAAAGTCTGCTCACAGACGTTGTGTCAGCCCGTCACTTATTTTAGCTATGCTCAGATTTACGCTTTTGCTATTGTTGTAACTTGGAACTTTATACTTTTCGTTAAATCACCAAAAATGGTTCTTATAATTTAGAATTAGTTTTAATTTGATCTTATGGTTTAGGATTAGTTTTAAGGGCAATACTTAGGTGCAACATGGCTGCCCCTATCTTTTTGTAGCCTACTCCAACCACACAATAGAAAAAATTTAAAAATATTTAAAGAAAAAAAGAAAACAATTTCAATGAATTAAATCAGCAAAAATATTCTCATATTTTGAAAGGAGATTGAAGACTCCTTTTATACAGATCTCACAGGGGCAAACATTAAGGGGGAGAGTAAATATATAGAGAAGAATAAGGAATCAAGAATATTTGGAAAATACAATAATGATAGTTTCCCGTAATCAAGGAAAATCTATGAGCCTTAAGGAGAGTGATAAAAATATAGCACAATTATTCTTCAATGGCAGAATATTTTTGAGAGAATTGTGGCTGTAATCTCGGTGGTAGACTTGAGGAAATATTATATTTATTCTCTCTTGGTTGGTAGGCGGTGGAATAATATTCTCTAATAATGCTCAGATTTACACTTTCGCTATTGTTGTAACTTATAACTTTATACTTTCATTAAATCACCAAAAATGGTTATTATAATTTAGAATTAGTTTTAATTTGATCTTATGGTTTAGGATTAGTTTAAAGAGCAATACTTAGGTGCATCATGGCTGCCCCTGTCTTTTTGTAGCCTACTCCAACCACACAATAGAAAAAATTTAAAAAAATTTAAAAAAATTTAAAGAAAAAAAGAAAAACGAGTTTGTCGCGTGGTAAATTGTGGGTGGACAACTAAGTGGGCTGCAAAAATAAGGGTGCAACTCATGATGCACCCAATTTTTTTTGATTGAATTTAGTCCTTTTTAAAGTTTTAATTTAATCTTTTATAATTTGGTTAAGACACACTATGAAACACTTCAAAATGTAAAATGAAAATGAAGACATAGTTTTGAACAAAATTTTTGAATTCATCTCAAATTTTGACCCCACCAATAGGATAGTGAGAGAGAGAGAGTGCAGAATAGAGAGAGAAAGAGAAGGAAAGGGGAAGAGTGGAGACAAGAAGATTGAAAAATGGCAAAACTATGAAAAATTGAATTTTTTTTACACCAAATATGAAGAATTGAAATTTTTTTTACATGCTCAAAATGAAAAATGGTCAAAAGTTACATATTTTTATATTAAACCGAAGTTTTCTTTAATTTTATCCTGATTTATTTAGATTTGAGAAACATTTTCTATTTTGCATTAATAATATACTAAAAAGCTACCCTTTTTTAAACATTTTTTTTACCATAAACCAAAAAACTCAGGTTAGAATACACACATTTTCTTTTAGAACTTATATATGTACATTGTGAAATAAGTTATAGACAAAGTTGATATTTTAAATACAATTTTTTAGGCCCCTTTTGTTTTTTTTTTTTTTTTGAAATTTGGTTAAGAATTCTAGTGTTTTTTTAAAAAAGATGAAACTCATTGTAGAGAAATGATGAGAAAACAAACACAATTTTAAAAAATCAAATGATTATCATATGGAGCCTTAAAGTTGTAGATTTTATGTTTTTGGACTTTCTTTCCAAGTTTGACATATGAACTCTTCAACTTAACACATTGCACTCTCAAGTCTCAATCAGGGTTGTTGTACTTGGGAGGCTATCTTCTCGTTTTTCTTTTCTCAGTGCCTAATTACCTCAAGAATTTGGTCACATGGTTATTCTCCTTTGAATATCGCTTCAAGATTTCATACTCTTTTCCTCATTTCCAAACTGCCAATTTCAAAGAAGAAATATTTCAATAAATTAATAGAAAAGGGGGCAATGCATGGCTTATTTTTATTCAACACAAAGATCATTAATCAATTAGTTGGGTACACACAACATTTTGTGCATTAAGAAGAACTAGTAAACAAAAACATCCAACGGCAAATCTTCATTTAAAACGTTCGATCAAAACAATAAAAAGATGGGTGGGTTAGCTGTTGGCCTAAGACTCTTAATTAAGACAGATTCCTGCCTGGTGAATGTACAACGACCGTCCTAGGACAAGTTGCTGTAAAAGATAAGATAACCAAAAAGCAACACATGAGACGGTATGATCAAATCACAACTACAAAAAAAATAAAGGCAGATATGATAATAAAGGCATGATGATAAAGGGCCGGATCAAGACTTCAATCCACACAAAACTCAACATTTTAAAAACGTGGAGCAAAAGATAAAAGCCCTTTTTTTTTTTTTTTTTTTTTGTTTCAAACGGGGGAAAAAGCCCTTCTTAATTTGTATACTTCTCAACCTTTCATCAAGTAAAAAAAAAGGTAACAGCCGGATATGAGCTGGACTTCAACACTTTCCTTTTCTAGCTTTATAAAATTTGCCCTTCTTCTTCTTCCCTTCACAATTACAAACACACTTACCACTCCCCTCTTTCTGTCTCTCATTTGCTTCACATCTTCTTCTTCTTCTTCTACTCAGAGAGAAATGCCAATTCCACCGAAAAGGGGTGAAATATCGACTCAAGTTTATAGGGATGTTGGAAGAGCAGCAGGCTCCGCAGTATCCACAGCAGGCTCTGCAGTAATCGCTGTAGCCTCCGTAATCAAAACATCATTATGGGGAGAACGCGCGGTGGCAGAGCAACCTAATCAACCCCCTAGGCCGCCTCAGCCATAGCCGACTTCGGTTGCTTCACCAACAATAAATCTCAGCTGCTAGTCTGTCTTGTGAGTGTAGTTTTTGGGAAGCTAATTACCATATGTATTGTCATTGTGTGTTTAGTTTTTGTTTTTATGCTCATTTGGTTGGTACATTGAGGATGGAGCTACCCATCCTAACTGGCTGAGTTTTGTTGATTAATCAAAAGTTTGCTACAAGAAAAGAAAAAAAAAAACTCTTTTGAGCTATCCATTTAGTTCTTAATTCTTGAGCTTTTTAGAATTCTTGTGCTTTAGTTTAATCTTTGTGACGATTTAGTCGTTGCTACTGAAAAATATTCTGTTGAGATGAAATATTGTTTTTTTTTTCCTTTTTATCAAATTATTGAGTTCAAATTTTTTGAGGGAGGCTACACCCAAGTCTTGTGTTGCTCACTTTATAATCACAGAAAAAAAAACCAAATTTTTTTTTTGTTGATGTAAAGTGGGCAACACAAAATTTGGGTGCAGCCTAGACTGCACTCAAGTTGTGTCATTTTCAAAGATGGAGTGGGTATGGCAAACATGGATAGATTTAGAGAATATATTTTATTTTTGGGAGGCCCCACTTTAAAAATATGTATATCTTCTTGTAGGGTAAAATAGTGAAATAATTAGCTTGAAAATGGCACATGGAGTTTCTTTTTCTCTTAGTAAATATCTCTATCCAAGAAGGAAAAGAGTAAAGCCAGAGAGCAGAAGAATTAGGGATGGTGAGCTGCCTTTGCTAGAGAATCTAACCACATTAAAATCTCGTTTGATAACCATTTGATTTTTAGTTTTTGGTTTGATAAAATATAATTGATTGATATATGGATTGAAGTTGATTAAGAATAATAATTAGTAAAATCAAATATTTTCTTCCAGATAAAAATGCTTTGAAGATTAATATTTTCAATTTATTTTCTTCAAAAGGAAAGAAAGAAAAAAAATATTTTTTATAAATTCATTAAAAAGTGAAAAGAAAAATAATTATTCATTAATTATTTAATTATTTTTATATTATTTTTTTAAATGCTAATGATAATTCTAAATTAAGGAGAAACACATAAAATTTGTAAAAACACTAAATTAATGAAATAAGATACGGGACAAATTTACATGTCTACAATTTGTCCCTCTTTATTCATGCTTATAAAATTAGAATGTGGTGTAAAGACTTTGACCTTAATTTTATAGATATTTTATTTCATAGAAATAAAAATGAGTGTTGGTTAAAAGTAAACATGAAAATGGTCCAAGGTAAACAAGCACTATTTTACAAAATTTGTAAAAAAAAAAACTAAATAGATGAAATAAATATCGGACAAATTTAAAGGTCTACAGTTTTCTTCTGTTTGTTCATGCTTATAAAATTAGAAAGTGGGCAAAGACTAAGACCTTAATTTGTTTTATACGTTATTTGATATAAATAAACAAGAGAATGATCCGAAGTAAACAAGCACCATTTCAAAAAGAAGAGAGAGAATGGCTAAGTGTAAACCAAGCATCGTTTGTTGAATAGAAATGGTTAAAGATAAACATGCATCATTTTCGAAAAGATGAAGAAGGGTTAAGGGTAAACAAGTATTGTTTCAAGAGAACGATCAAAGGTAAACAATCATTGTCTAACAAACAAAAATTCTTATAGATAAATAAGTACCATTTTAAGAGAACACTTAGAGAATGAATGTGAAAGCTAGCTTAAGCCCCACTTGATAGTGATTACATTTTCAATTTTCATTTTTTAAAAAGTATGCTTTCATACTTGCAATTTCTTTAGTATGTTTTTTACACTTTTTAAAAACACACTTGAATTCTGAACCAAATTTTAAAAATAGAAAAAACTTTTTTAGATTTTTTTCAATTTTTAAAATTTAGATTAGATTTTAAAACCATTGTTAGATTTTAGGTAACAAAACAAAGAAACACATAAGTAGAAATAGGGTCTAGAAAATCAATTTTAAAAAATAGAAAACAAACCAAAAAAAAAAAGTTACAAAAGGCGGAGCACCAAATGTGAGCTTTAAATCCTCTTGGATTTCAATACGCACAAACTCAAAATTTTGAAAACGTGGAGCAAAAAAAACCTTTCTAGTGGGAATGCATATCCAAACGTGAAAGAAAAATGTCACATATGAGGGGAAAACAATTTGGGAAGCCTAGGTTTAAGCAGGGTATTAAATTTCCGTCGACATGTCGACATTTTCATCGAAATTTCCACATGTCCATGAGTTCGACATCGACATAAGGGGGAATCGACATTTCCACTATACCGTACAAAATTGACGAAATATTAAAAAAAATAGCAAGAAAATGTAACTTAATGTGAATAGAATAATGTAACAAGTATTTTAACTCATTTAAAAAGTGTAAAATGTTCATTTATTAATTTAAATATTTTTTTTTGAATTTTTTGTTTTTAAAATTTTTCCAGAAATATCCATCGACATCGACATTTTATTGATATTTCCATCGACATTTCCATAAAATTGAGACATCGACATTTCTGTCGACCTTGACATTTAAACCTTGGGTTTAAGAAACGTTTAATCATATCAAATCATTTGTTATATATTTTTATTTATTTAAAATTCTACTTTTGATTATTTATTTATGTTACATATTTATACACAAAATAAAAGTTATCTAGTGTATCATCTTTATAGGTTCATCTGTAATTACCATTATTGATCTAAAAAGAATTATCGAATGAATTATAATTTATGCTTACATAATTCATCGTTTTGATCATTGTGCTTATCGCTTTGTGCAATTTATGCATTTTACACTCTCTCAATCTGTAATTTTAAGAATTTAGAAGATTTTTTGGGAGCCATGTGAGTTTAAGGACTTAGATTTTATTCAAAATTGTTACATTTTGTTGGAAGCAAACTCAAACTTAAAAATTTAGAGACTAAACTTGTACTTTAACCTATAAAATCTAACAAGAATTATTGAATGAGAGGGATGTATAAATGACCCCAATGAATTAAATTTTGGCTCCTCTCCCATCTTCCTCGTTAAATTAGTTATTCGAAAATCGTGTATGATAAATGAGGTATGAAAGTCATCCTTCCAATTATTATTATTTTTTTAATACAATAGGGGTTGGGGGGATTCGAACCACAGACCTCGTGGTCGTTAACACATTCAATATGTCAGTTGAGCTATGCTTTCTTTGGCAAGTCATCCTTCCAATTAAATTTTTGATAAATTATTCATATACATGACTGGTCTTTTTTCACTCGAGCACGTCAAGAAAAGGAATTCTCAATCTAGAAGGTCAATAAAGTTAGCCCCTTGGATAATCAATTATTTAATTCTATTTGGTGTTTTCGTTAATTTTACTATAAAAATAATGGTATTAGAAATTTTTTTATTACTTTATTTTTGGGATAAAATACACTTTTCTATTTGTTGGTTCATGAGTTTTCAAAACACACTTTTGGTCCTTAAGATTTGAATTTAGTTTCTATTTGGTCATTGAGGTTTCAAAAGTGACAAGTTTGATTCTTGAAGTTTGAATTCATTTTTTTTTTTTTGAAGAAACCTCAAAGTTTGAATTCGATTTTTTAATACAATCTAATTTGTTTTTTTTTTCTTAAGTTTTTGATTTCAATTAAGATGGCAAGATAGATGAATATTATAAATTCCTTAAAGTAATGATATTACAAGTTTGAATTTGATTTCAAATCAGTTCGTGAGGTTTCGATTAATTTACAGGATGTCATTTTATAAAGATGACAAGATGCTATTTTAGCTAATTAAACAAATTAAGGAAAATAATTATACATAATGCTAAAGTATTTGATATAATTATACTTATCGTAATCCATTAGTTTAAGCTTTTTTTGTTGATTGTTGATTTAACAGGGTATCAGAGAGTAAGAGATCTTGTATTCGAACCCCTGTGATGTGATTTCCTCTCCAATTAAAATTGATTTTCACTTGTTGGACCTTCTACAAATTTCCAAACCCACATGTGAGACAGAGTGTCAAAGTATTGATATAATTAAATTTACGGTAATCCATCAACTTAAGCGTTTGGGTTGATTGATGATTCTTTCCACTGTTGTTTTGATGAAGTGGTTTGGAGAAAGGGGCATAAGACTGTTGTTTTAACGAAGTGGTTTGGAGAAATGGTGGTTTTGAACAAAAAGAAAAGGTTGGTGATATGGCCCATGGGGCTTGGATTGAGCGAAAAAGAGAGCAAGGGAGAAAGAGAGTGACAAGAGAGAGAGCCGTGAGAGAGTTGTGCTAGGTAGAAGAAAGAGAAACAATGAAAAAGAAAACAAGAAAACAAGAAAGAAAGAAAGAAAGAGAAAATGAAAGTGGAAGCAAAACAGCAAAGGGTGAGAGACTAAAAACAAAATATGTGAGAGAGTGAAAGGGATCATGAGAATATTCAGAGACATTGTGAAGAAAAAAAAAAGAGAAAGTCAGGAAAAAGAGAGAATGTGAGGGTGAGAGAAAGATCGAGAAAATAAATGGTGTTTTGTTAGTAATCTGAAAAAAAAAAAAAAAGAAGAAAATTAAGAGATTTTATATTTTCAAATATATATTTGGTAGTAGATTTAGAAATTGAATCTCAATTGTTGTTCAAAAGGTCTTTAGTAATATATTCATAAACAATAATATATATATATATACACACACTAGTAGTTGGCATCTCAATGATTATTTCAATCTAAATTATTTATTAATGAATTCATGTTAAAATAACATATTTATCCGTGTATTTTAAACTTATTCTAATTTAGTTCTTGTACTTTTAAATGTCAAAATTTATCTTTTTTTAGTATGTCTAAATTTAGTCAACTTTCAATCAATCTTAAAACTAATCTCCATTATTAGTTTATTGTTAACTGTTTGCACCAAAAAAAAAAAAAAAAAATCTTTATTAGCTTTCCTTATGTAAATTTTGGAACATATTTATATTGTGTCCTTTTTTATAATGAAAATTATTGTTATATTGATATTTTATCAAGTTCAATGAAAAGCAACTTCAAACCAACAATAAGGACTAATTTTAAGATTTATTGAAAGTACATGGACTAAAATGGAATTAGACCCAAAGTACAGAGAGCAAAAATAGTATTTTGATTAACCATTAATTTATTAACATATTTTATGTTACAATTTTTTTATATAATTATTAGTTTAAGATACTATATGATTTATAATATATTATATTATACATATTTTAATCTTAACAAAAGTAAAATAAGTTTATAATATGAAATAGTATATTTGTCATAGTTTCTTTTTTTTTTTTTTAGTGTACTTTTGTATTTTTAAATTTCAAATCTAAAATCTGAAAACATTGAAAACATAACGCTGTTGTTTTCAAAATTTCTATTGTTTGGAACATTGATAAGTTAGTTTTAAGCATAGCAAAGAAGGGTGCATTTAGGCTTATGGTTAGTTTTTGAGGTCTTTGTTTAAACAATTATGTTTGATTTATGTTTGTTTTTGTTTATTTTCTTTGTAGGTGATTTTTTGGTAGACAAAATGATGTATTCAACCAAAATTTCCAGAGAGCTAGCGCTTAGGCACCGGTCAATGGCACCTAGGCGTTGAAAGATTGAAAAAAGACAAGAATGCAAAGGAATTTGGCAGAAGGCTAGCGCCTAAGCACTGCATTTAATTTGGGTGCCTAAGCGCTGCGATAGGAGGCAGACCACGAGCAGGGTGGCGCCTAGGGCTGTGGCACTGGCAACATTAGTTTTTTGCTTTTTTTATAGTGCCTAGGCGCTGCGTCGACTGTCCTAATTTTAAATTGGCGTCCTTTATCATTAGAGGGGTCGAAAAATAGGTTCTTGGGGTCGGAAAATAGAGAACATAAGGGAGAAAGACCAAAGGAGAAGAGATTATAACACCTTGGAGGTCTTTAGCAACCAAACGGAGGAGAGCTAAGCTTGAATTTTTTTTTTCTCTTTTCACTTATTCTTTCTCTTTTGCTATTTATCATGACCCAAATGACATTGTTGACTAGTTTTGTTAAGAACTAAGTTTTTTCTATCTAGAGTTTTGATGTAATCGAATACTTGAATCCTACTCTTTCTTAGTTAATAGATGATGTATCTATTTCATTTATGGTTTTCCGCACTTAAAGCATGTTTAGATTTGACCATTCTTTACATTGTTTCTATGCCATGATTTGAGGTTGAGAGACAAGATTCATTGATGAACTAAAGTGTTTTCCCTAATTTACACTTGAGATAGAGATGTCCTTGTGGGTTTTGTGGCAATTTTAGGTTCTACAAGCTTAATAATTGAATTGTTTGAATTGTCATAGAGTTATAGGTAATTTGCATTTCAATGAATATCGTTATTGCTTGAGAAAAAATATCGAGTCTATAGGGTAGAGCTTGTCAACAACCTAGAAATAGAAGAAACGATTGGCTATTAACGAACAAAGAGTAAGATGAGGTATATTTGATGAAGTCATTGCTCTAGAGTTTTTACAAATTAAGTTTTATCCTCTGTTTTGCATTGTCAAGTTTAGATCTTAATCACATTTATTCATCAATTGAGTTTAATTTTGCATTCATCTTTGAAAATTCGATGCTTATATAAAATTCAAGCTAGAGAATTTGATAATTGGTCGCTTTCAGTCCTTGTAGAGAACGAACTTTGTATTCAATCACTGTATTATTTGTAACGATTCATACACTTACGAATTCGACAACCAATCATGAAATTCAAAAACTATTTTCAAAACCAAAATCACCAAACAGATATTTACCGAATCAGTGAATTTGAAAAAAAAAAAAAAAAAAAAAGAATCGAGAGTACATGTCAAACAAGCCGAGTTACAAAGTTTCCCCTTTATATTCTTTATACTTTCTAAGTTAAAGAAATTTCAAACCACTATCATTTAGGAAAACAAAAATCAACCCAATTCCAAACAAAAATAATACGATATACTTGATTGAAATTGGATTAAGAATAATTTAGCTTAATTATTTCCTTCAAAATTAGTTAAATCAAACATTTTTGTTCTCATATATAAGGATGATTTGAACATTAATGATCTCAATTTTATTTTCTCTAAAAGGAAAGAAAGAAAGAAAAATATTTATTTTTTTTATAAATTAATTATAAAAGGGGAAAAGAATAAGAATTCTTAGTTATTTCAATATTTTTAATTTATTAGTTTTTTAAAAATGCTAATGAAAATTAATGAAATAAAATACCCTAAAAATTTAGTGATCTACAATTTCATCCTCTTGTTCATGCTTATAAAATTAGAAGGTAGACAAAGACGTAAATCTTGATTTGTTTGATATTTTATTTCATATCAATAAAATTTGACCGTTAAAAGTAAACTAGAGAATGACCCATGGTAAACAAGCACCATTTTAAAAGGATGAATAGAACGACTATGGATAAAAAAAGCACCATCTGATGAATAGAAATGGTTAGAGAAACAAATACCATTTCGAAAAGTTGAGAGCATGGTTAGAGGTAAGAAAGCATTGTTTCGAGAGAAAGATGGAAGGTAAATAGTCACCATTTGATGAGCATCTCGTTCGATAACGATAACTTTTTTCGTTTAATGCTTTAAATAAAATTGTGCTTGCTTTTTCACAATTTCTTTAGTATGTTTTTCACTTTTTTTAAAAAATAAACTTGAGTTCTTAGCTAAATTTCAAAAACAAAAAATAAGTTTTTAAAAGTTATTTTGTTTAGTTTTCAAAACTCAGGTTAGATTTGAATTTTTTTTTTTAAATATTAGTTCATACAAAAACAAAGAAACACATGAGTAGAAGCGTCGTTTAGAAGCTTGATTTTAACCTATGAAAAAAGAAAAGAAAAAAATATAACAAGGTATTAAAAAGAGACCAAAATGATTGAAATTTAAATCGTATCTAGAAGTGATGTTTAAAAGCTTAATTTTAAAAACTATTTGTAAACGGTAGATAATAAAACAAAGAAACATATAGGTAAAAGTGATATTTAAAAGCTTAATTTTAAAAATCAGAAAACGAAAAACAAAAGCCCGTTTGATAACCATTTCACTTTACTTTTTTAGTTTTTATTAATTATGTCTTCTCCCTCTCAAATTCTATAGTATGGTTTTCATCATTCTTACAAACACATTTGAATTCTTAGCCTAATTTCAAAAATAAAAACAAGGTTTTTAAAATTGCTTTTGAGGGAGGGAGGGAGAGAGTGAAGAAACTTAAGTACACATCACTTGGGTTATCCAAATATGAAAGAAGAAACTTAAGTACACAGTCACATGAGCTGGACTCCACAAATACTTGCACTTTTTCTGCATAAATTTGCTCTTCTTCCCTTCAACTTTACAAACAAAGTTACCACTCCCCTCTTTCTCTCTATCATCATCTTCTTCTTCTTCTACTCTCAGGGAGAGAGAGAGAGGCAATTGAAGTTTGAGAAAATGGAAGTTGAAGCCGGCCGGCGTCAAAATCCAAACAATCCACCAAAAAGAGGTCAAATCATGAACCACATTGCTAAGGACATTGTGAAAACAGTAGCCGAAGCATTGAATAGATTATGTGGAGAAAGGGCGGCGGCGGACCAACCTAATCAACACCCTCCGCCGCGTCTGCCCTAGATTCTTTCTATTATGAGTCTAGTTTTTGAGAAGCTAAAGCAAATGTATTGTCATTGTGTGTCATGTGTGTTTAGTTTTGATGCCCATTTGGTTGGTTCATTCGAGATTGAGCTACCATCTTAGTTGCGTTTGTTTACTTAGTTAATAAGATGTTCATTAAAATACTATTTTGGTCCTTGTACTTTATGCAGTCTAATGTCAAGTTCGTTAAAATATCATTTTGGTCCTTCTTCTTTATGTCTAATTTCATTGTAGTCGTTGTACTCTCTAAGATCCAAATTTTGAGATAATTCTTGAAATGATTCGTAGGAATCTTGTTGGCTATAAAATGGATGGTAATTATATGTTAATGATGAGTTCAATTTAGAGAAATTCTTAGAATGTATGGTTTTTAATCTTCGTTTATTTGTTTCTTCTATTGATTTGATTCATTTACATGCCAATGTTTGATTTGTGTAAGCTAGTTCCATCATCGAAGAATAAGATGTTGAATGGTTATTTTCTTTGACTAAAAGTGGAAAGTTTAAGAAATGTTCTATTATTGTGGATTTTGAATCTATGCAATTCAATGTATTCAAAATGAGACATCTTTTTTTTTTTTTTTTTGTTTTTTTTTTGAGGTAATCAAAATGAGAAGTCTTACGTCTTACAACTTCAAATCTTAAATCCAGCATTCTAATCTCCCATTTTTTAAAATTTGGTATGCAGTAAAAAAAAAGGTTAAGTTATAAAATTTGTCTTCTTTCTTTAACATTTTGACCCTGACGTTCATTTCAATTGACAGCATGCATATTGACACAACTTTCAATTTAGTTATAAAATTTGAATGAGCTAATATAATCGAATATATCATCAACTAGATAAATTACAAATAGTAAAATATAATTAGTGTTGTTACCTTTGAGATTAATGGTAAGATAGATGAGTTAAAATTATTGCTAAAATTTGATTGTTGACCTATGCAAACAACATTTATATATAATAATCGACTTAAAGTACACAGTTAAATGACACAGAAAGTATAATTTATAAAAATTAATCAACTTTCGTAAGTAAAGTATATTGAGAAAACTAGAAAATAAATAATAAGACCTATTTGATAATAATATGGTTTGTAAAAATTAAGCTTATAAACATTACTTTCACCTATGTGTTTCTTTGTTTTGTTATTTTTTTTTTTTTACCAATATTTTCAAAAACCAAACTAAGTTTTGAAAACTAAAAAAATTGGTTTTTTAGGCCCCGTTTGATAACTATTTGGTTTTTTCTTTTTGGCTTTTGAAAATTAAGCTTATAAACAATACTTTCATCTATGAGATTCTTTGTTTTGTTACCTACTTTTTACAATTTTTTTCAAAATCTAAGCCAAGTCTTGAAATCTAAAAAAAATAATTTTTGAAAACTTGTTTTTGTTTTTGGAATTTAGCTAAGAATTTAAGTGTTTCCTCAAGAAAGATGGAAACCATGGTAAAGAAATTGTGAGAAAACAAGTATAATTTTCAAAAACCAAGAACCAAGAACCAAATGGTTATCAAACGGATCTTTAAAAATTTATTTTTGTTTTTAGAATTTGAGTAAGAATTCAAATATTTTCTTAATTAAAAAGATGAAAACTATTATAAAGAAATTGTGAGAAAATAAACACAATTTTTAAATACAAAAAAATAAAAAACTAAAAATCAAATAGTTTTCGAGTTGGCCTAAATGCTGAATTCTAGGCTTTTTGAAGAATCTGATGTAATGATTCAATCTACAAGTTGAGAGGTCTATTCCTTGTACTTTTTTGTTGCTTCTTTTAAAGGTTCTTTTTCTGTAATTTTTTGCTTATTTTGAAGGTGATTTGAAGTAATCTGTTACTTTTTGGTTCTTGTTTAATATACTTTTTCTTTTTAGAAATAAAATCAAATTTTTGTACTGCCGTCATTCCTTGACACCCCAAAAAAAAAAAAAAAACTAAAAAAACTAAAAGAAGCCAATTTCGAGGAAGAAACATTTCAAATCTTCATTTCAAACTTTTAAGCAAAAGAATAAAAAGATGAGCAGTAGCTGTTGGTCTAAGACTCCAAAGACACAGGTTCCAGCTTCAGTGGATCTGCAACTTAACAAGATGTTACAATTTGTAAGGGATAACCGACCAAGCTACTTTAACAAGATCATATATATCACAAGAGGGTGAAGTTTTGTTGTTGTTGTTGTTTTTTAACCAATGCAATACAAAACCCGACAGAGTCTGCTAAAACACGTTTGCTTTTCTGAGACATTGGTGTCGTCTCGTCCTTGTTCCTGGCTGCACTCAATTTTGTAATTTTGCTATATTTCTGTAATTCTTTTGAAACTTTACTTTTTAGTTAATTTTCCAAGTTGGTTCACATAATTTAGGATTAGTTTTAATTTTGGTTCCTAGTTTGAAATTAGTTTTGTTAGGATTTATGCCATAAAGTCTTGTAATTAATGTTTATTTAATAATTATTAATTATTTTAATTATTTTATTTATAATATAATATTATTCATTATATGAAAAATTCAAGGTTATTAATGTAATCTTGAACAATATGTGGTTGACATACGAGAAGATTATATTTAGGAAATAATCTAAAGAGTCATAGTATATGGATAAAGTTGGGTGCCTTATCCTAGTAATACTATTGATATGACCAACTTTGTAATAGTTAGAAATGATTTGATTCAAATTGTTCATGTGGAGACATCTGAGTGGGGGTATCTTATACAATGAGTTTGTATATGACTGGACTACAAAATATGTAATCTCTCTTTATAAATCTGTTAATTGAGAAGATTAATATTTTATCAGGATGATCATATGCGACTCGATCTTAATCCTGAGTGAGCTATGAACCCCTACCTGTGAGGGTTTATCCTTTGATTTGCATGGGTGAGAGTGGCTTTTGTAACCAATTCCATGTGTCTACCATTTTGGAGACTTGACCAATAGGAAGTTGGGAACATGATCTCACAAGATGGAATTCACTCATTCTCTTGTAGGGTAAGTAGATGATCAGTAGTTCCCTTAAGTGCTGATTTCGGGACTTGAACAATGAGACCCCACCCTCTCACTGGCTCGAGAGGGGCTTAGTTTATGGTTGGATCATAAACAAATTATTCATTAGAGGATCAATGATACTTAAAGTGCAAGATGTAATTACAGGGGTAAAACAGACTTTTGACCCAACTGTAATTACAAACAACTCGTGAAGAATCGACTTACATGTAATGATTATATCTATGGACACAACTTGTTGTCCTACAATGCATAAGAGTGCAACTTTAGGTCTATAGTGAAGTGACCCTATAGTTAATGAATGAAAATTGATTAATCAAATAGTTTAATCAATTAATTTTGTATCATTGGACCTTATAATTTGTAAGTTCATAAGGTCCCCTTGCTAGCTCATATGAAAAAAAATAGGGAACAATTTCATTGAGAGAAAATTTTGAAACGTTCAAATTAAAATTTAACATATTTGATATATTAAATGAGAGAAAACATATTATTAAATATTAAAGAAATTATTAATGTAACATTAAGAAACGATATTTATTAAATTTGAATTAGATTCAAATTAGGAAATAGATGTCGTAGGAGAATTTAAAAATGTTTGAATAAGATTCAAATTGGTTAAATAAATATATTTTAATATATTAGATATTAAAATATATTATTTAATTATTTTCCCTAGGTCATTATAAACTCTAGGGGTGAGCCATTGTGTGCATTCTTTACAAGAGAAAAAAACTCTTAAAATTCTCCTCTCATTCCCTTTATCTATTTTCAAGAAGATTCTCAAAAACCTCTTTGGTCATTTGTTCGAGTCATAGCAAGGAAAGAAAATGATTTGAAGTTGATTAAGAATAATAATTCTTCCAGATAAAAATGATTTGAAGATTAATATTTTCAATTTATTTTCTTCAAAAGGAAAGAAAGAAAAAAAATATTTTTTTATAGATTCATTAAAAAGTGAAAAGAAAAATAATTACATATATATTTAAATGCTAATGATAATTCTAAATTAAGGAGAAACACATAAAATTTGTAAAAACACTAAATTAATGAAATAAGATATGGGACAAATTTACATGTCTACCATTTGTGCCTCTTTATTCAAGCTTATAAAATTAGAATGTGGGGCAAAGACTTAGACCTTAATTTTATAGATATTTTATTTCATAGAAATAAAAATGAGTGATGGTTAAAAGTAAACATGAAAATGGTCCAGGGTAAACAAGCGCTATTTTACAAAATTTGTAAAAACAAAAAAAACTATAAGTAGATGAAATAAAATACCGGACAAATTTAAAGGTTTGCAGTTTACTTCTGTTTGTTCATGCTTATAAAATTAGAAAGTGGGCAAAGACTAAGACCTTAATTTGTTTGATACGTTATTTGATATAAATAAACAAGAGAATGATCCGAGGTAAACAAGCACCATTTCAAAAAGAAGAGAGAGAATGGCTAAGTGTAAACCCAGCATCGTCTGTTGAATAGAAATGGTTAAAGATAAACAAGCATCATTTTCGAAAAGATGGAGCAAGGTTAAGGGTAAACAAGTATTGTTTCAAGAGAACGATCAAAGGTAAACAATCACTATCTAACGAACAAAAATTCTTACAGATAAACAAGTACCATTTTAAGAGAACACTTAGAGAACGAATGTGAAAGCTAGCTTAAGCCCCATTTGATAGCGATTACATTTTTAATATTCACTTTTTAAAAAGTATGCTTGCATACTTACAATTTCTTTAGTATGTTTTTTACACTTTTTAAAAACACACTTGAGTTCTCAACCAAATTTTGAAAACAGAAAACAAGTTTTTTAGATTTTTTTTTAGTTTTTAAAATTTAGGTTACATTTTAAAAACGTTGTTAGATTTTAGATAACAAAACAAAGAAACACATAAATAGAAATAGGATCTAGAAGATCAATTTTAAAAAATAGAAAAAAAAAAGTTACGAAACGCGGAGCACCAAATGTGAGTTTTAAATCCTCTTGGATTTCAATCCGCACAAACTCCAAATTTTGAAAACGTGGAGCAAAAAAAACCTCTCTAGTGGGAATGCAAATCCAAATCCAAACATGAAAGAAAAATGTCGCATATGAGGGGAAAACAATTTGGGTAGCCTAGGTTTAAGAAACGTTTAATCATATCAAATCATTTGTTATATTTTTTATTTATTTAAAATTCTACTTTTGATTATTTCCTTTTGTTACATTTGTATACACAAAATAAAAGCTATTTAGTGCATCGTCTTTATAGGTTCATCTGTAATGACCATTATTCATCCAAAAAGAATTATCGAATGAAATTATAATTTATGCTTACATAATTCATCGTTTTGATCACTGTGCTTATCGCTTTGTGCAATTTATGCAATTTGCAGTCTCTCAATCTGTAATTTTAAGAATTTAGAAGTTTTTTGGGAGTTATGTTAGTCTAAGGATTTAGATTTTATTCAAAATTGTTACATTTTGTTGGAAGCAAATTGAATCTCTCTCCTCCTTATAATGTTGCATTGTTTTAGGCTTTCCTTTATTTTTTTGTTTTTTTCATTATTATTTTTTTATAATACAAAAGGTAGGTTAGGAGCATTTACGTTTAAATCTAATTTAAAAATGTATTATTAAAAATGAAAAATGTAGGTTTTGATATTTCTACAAAATCTAAAATGTTTAGTTATATTTCAAATTGGCCTGTTAACATTTAGCTATATATCATATTGCTCCAAATTAAAATCCCTAATTACAAGAGTCCAAAAGAAATAAAAAGTAAATGAATTAGAAGCCCTTGAATTGCCCAAGTGCTCTCCCTTATGAACCTCTTTCCCAAACGTTGTTTTAGGCCTCTTCCTTTCCTCTTGTGCATGCCTCCTTAGACCAAGTTATCATCTCTAAAATAAAGATAATGCAATAAATAAATTAGATAATATTATTCAAGAAATTTTAATGTCACAAACAAACTCAAATAATAAATATAATGTAAATGAAATACTCTAGCATCAAGAACGAACAAATATAATAAGAGACTAAATTGCTATGACGTATGTTAAAATAAAAAAAACATGTGAACAATTAATATTAAATGAAAAGCAATTGAATGTCCAAGTATGCTAAAAGAGTACGTTTTAGGAAAAAAAAAAGTATGCTACAAGTACAAAATAAGACACAATAATAGAACTCTACATGTTTTAAATTATTGTTTTGCAACACGTGAAACTTGCAATTGCAAAGCGATTGTGATTGCTTTATTCCATATGTTGGTGAGATATTAATGAGTTGAGAGGGCCAAAGTAGGGGAACAGAGTCAAGACAAAGAATAAAACAGAAAATAATATAAAATAAGGAAAAAAGGTGTGTCGTGTATTGTGGGATAAAAAAGAAAGAATGAAAAAAAGAAAGTAGAGTCAATCCAAATATAACTCAGTAGATAAGATATTAATGATGCCATTTTAAAGGTTAATGTTTATTCGATCTTCACCCTACAATGATTGAACTAAAAAAAAAGGAAAAAGAAAGTGGACGCAAAAGAGTAAATGCAAATCAAAGGGAGACTAAAATCAAAACAATGTGGTCTAAAGTGAGAGAGTTAAAAGGGAGAGATAGGGAAAAGAGAGAGTACGTGAGTGGGAGAAAACGTTGGGAAAAGAGTTTTGAGGTTTTTTTTTTTTTTTTTTTTGGAATAAAGAGATTGTTAGAATTTGTGAGTTTGTGAGGGCTAAAGTTCCTCACTGCAATCTTTTTGCCTTTAATTTCTGAGTGACAAAGAGTGTTAGAGTTTGACACTTTCATTTTAGAAAATGCAAATCAGTGCAAATTCAAAATAAAACAATAAAATATAATTGATCGATATGGGTTGAAGTTGATTAAAAATAATTTATATTAATTAGGCCTAGTTTGATAACCATTTGATTTTTGGTTTTTGGTTTTTGAAAATTAAGCTTGTTTTTTTATCCATTTTCTCTACAATAGTTTTCACCTCTCTTAAGGAAACATTTGAATTTCTAGCAAAATTCCAATAACCAAAATAAGTTTTTGAAAACTAAAAAAAGTAATTTTTGTTTTTGACGTTTGGCTAAGAATTCAAATGTTTCCTTAAGAGAGATAAAAAATATTGTAGAGAAATTGAGAGAAAAGAAACTTAATTTTCAAAAACAAAAAACTAAGGCCCCATTTGATAACTATTTAGTTTTTGGTCGTGATGATCCTAATGTTGTCATTGATCCCTTAAATTGGACAAACTTGAGTTTGAACTAAGAGTGGATTGGCCTAGCCCCCAGTTGTTGTGCTGAAATCTTGCTTTAAAGATTTCCTAGACCAATTAAGGAGCTTGATTAAGGAGCTTGATAAACGAGTGAATAGGTTAAACTCGAGAGTGGGGACAACTGTTAAAAGTGAATCTAGATAGTTGGGCCGAGCCAGAGAATCGTAGAGATGCGGAGCTCGAAAATAAGTAAGAGGAGGTCAAAGCCTATTGTGGTCCACCCATGGTCGACCCATATGTGGCCAACCCATGGGTCATGATTGGTCGATCCATGGATGACCCACATGTGGCCGACCCATTAGTCATGATTGGCTGACCTACATGTGGCAGATCCATGGATGACCCATGGGTTATGATTAGCCAACCTACATATGGCCGACCCACATGTGGCCAACCTATGGATGACCTATGAGTCATGATTGGCCTACTTACATGTGGTCGATCTGTAACGACCGGTTTATTTAGCAGCATTAATTTTGAAAATTTGGAAATCAAGTTGAATTAATTTCTTAAATAAGTATATTGATTTTGGGGTTAATTTGAAATTTCATGGTTTAAAAAGGGCAAATTTGGAAAGCAATGATTGGTCAAGGGGCATTTTTGGAAATTGGAAAGTTGTTTAAAAAAAATAATAAATAAATAAAAGAGAAAATAATAAATAAAAAGCCCATCCTTATCCACTATATTTTTTATTTTTTTTATTATTTATTATTTATTATTTATTATTTTTCTCTTCTTCTTCATTTTTTTCTTCTTCCTCCCGATAATCTCTCCCTTACCGACAGCTCTCTCCCTCCCGTCGGTATCTCTCTCTCTCTCTCTCTCTCTCTCTCTCTCTCTCTCTCTCTCTCTCTTTCTCTCCGTCGAACTGCAGTCAAACGAGAATCGTCGGGGTTTCCCTCAACGCTGCAACTTCTTCTTCTTCTTCGTCTTCCTTGTGCTATCGCTGCCGCACCCCGAAAGCCGCCCAATCGCCGTCGTTCGCTCAGCTGGTCAGATTGTCGAGCGCCTAGCTTCGCTGAACAAAACAACAAGCCGTCGTTCCACAGCCGCAGATACACGCCGGCCAATTCGATTTCGCGAGCGTAGACTGCTCGCCGGAGTGCGCAGCTTCGCCGGTCTCTTTAGCGTCCAGCTTGTTTGCATGCATCACCTGCTGCAACCCGAGCCGCCAGCTCCTTCTCTTTCTCTCGGTTTATGTACAGACAGCAACATGGGTAGTGTTTTGGGGATGTTTCCAGCAAGTCCGGTGTTCATACAAGTCATGAACGATTCCGATTCATAATGGGTAAGTGTTTTAACGACGATTCGAAATGATTTATGGGTTTTAGGATTGAATTGAATGATTGATTTAGTGATTTTGGAACTAACCCACAGTATTTTGGATTCAATATAGATTACCCATTCCGATTGAAGGACGATTTGGACGAAATTGAAACCTTTGGACTGTTGTCCAGCACTGGTTGGAGGTAATTTTTATGTGGGTATCGAATCTTTCAACTCAATTAAGGTTAAGCGTGAGTTGGCTTTTAGATAGTCATGATTTAGGACTTTTTCGAGGAGTTTTAAGAGCCTTTTTGTTGATGTTTGGGACTGTTTTAGTGTTTAATAATTTACCCAAATGTGTGAGATCTTACTCAAGGTTACCCATTATGTTAGGAGGCCGGGTTGTCGAGTTCGAATCAATTCGACATCATTTCAGCAAGCAAAGGAGTTGTTCGGGACTTCATTTGGTGATTTGGAAAGCTTTAGAAGTGCATATTATTATTACTTAAATTGGTAAGTAGTTATTTGGATATTAGCCCCTTTAAGTTCCATTTAAATTGATATATGTTTGATAATTTGGAAATTGTGAAAGCATGCTTGAAGATCATATTTATGAAGTATGTAGTGATTTGTGATTGGTGTAGGTATTGCTTGAGTTGTAAATGGTCTTTTATATGGTTATAATGGAAATTAGGGGCTGAACGTCTTTCGAATGGCTTATGATTTAGCATGAGTAGCACTTTAAGAGAGTAGTTGTTTGAATTGATGTATGTTAAGTGGTCGTGGATGTAATTAATTCAAGTATGAAGTATAAGGGTGACCACGTTGGTCGAGGATGTTTCGCTTAGTAAATATTTCAAAAAGAGTTTTGCTTTATTGTACCTAAACCCAAGAATTTAAAGAAAGTTGTCAATTTAGTTGAGTGGCTTGGTATAAATCATGATTCCGAGCGGGGTGCTCCTAAGGACTTGGCCTTGTGAACTAGTAAGGAGTTTGGTTATATATTAACCCTTTGGAATGCATAGTTGACTATGAACATGGTTCTTTATTAAGTAAGGACGTACGGGAAGTTAGTTTGGATTGTATAAGTACACATATTTGGATTGTTGTGATCTGTGGCTTGAGATGGAATTCAGAGTGGCTATAAAACCTCGAACGTTGAGCTAAAGGACTAAATGGTCTAGTAATCCTTGTGTTTGGAGTATTTGGAATGACGAGTTGTGTTTAACTTGTTTGAGACGGGCTAGGGGCCGATTTCTGAGTTAAATGGTGGATGACTTTATGCTACTAGCATGCATATGGGTTTTGATTAAGTAAAGTTTTGTTTAGAAGTGCCATTGAACTAGGACATAGGTTCTTACTCGAGATTCGTTCTTGTGATATATGGCGAAAAGTCACTATGATGAGATTGTGGTTGTTTATAAAAGGTGGGCTTGGGTCATATGCTACGAATGACTTCTTAAAAGAAAGAGAAGTGGGTTTGGCCTAGAAAGTAAGTAGCCTTT
Organism: Trichosanthes truncata; assembly: GCA_033996785.1. Taxonomy (NCBI): domain Eukaryota; kingdom Viridiplantae; phylum Streptophyta; class Magnoliopsida; order Cucurbitales; family Cucurbitaceae; genus Trichosanthes; species Trichosanthes truncata. Next base: position 6,042,840 of record JAWPNB010000004.1, read on the forward strand.
CGGATTTGTCCGTTAGGATTTGTATTCGCCTAGATATACATATATATGAGGCGTAAGACGTTGTAAATGTTGGAAAGGCTTGAAGGTGGCTTTCCCTCTTTGCTTGTGTGAGTTAGGGAACGTTTTTCCCATTGTGTGTGTTTGTGAATTTCGAGTCGGTTTGTGATTGTGAGTCAGTCTTGATGTAAGAAATTTGGTATGATAGATGACCCGAAAGGTTCCAAAATCGTTGTGAAAGTACAAGGCTCGTTAGATTGGTGCTACCCACCTATCTCTGTCGTTTCGTGCGAGTTTGTAAGCCTAGAACGTATGTGATGTGATGAGCATAGGGGATGCGTTTCCCTAGTGCATGTGAGCTAGCTTAGGGGTGATTCCCCACTGTGTTGAGCATAGAAAATGCGTTTCCCTATTGCCTGTATGCTAGCTGAGGGGATGTGTTCCCTGGTTGCCTGTGTGGCTATCATGATGTGATGAGCATAAGGAATGCGTTCTTTATTGCCGATGAGCTAGCTTAGGGGTGATTTCCCACTGTGTTGAGCGTAGGAATGCGTTTCCTATTGTTGTGTGCTAGCTGAAAGATGATTCCCCATTATGTTGAGCGTAGGGAATGCGTTCCCTAGCGCCTGTGTGCTAGCCTAGGGGTGATTTATCTATTGAGATGAGTGTGAGGGTTATAGACCTTCACAGGTTTGGGTTCTAGGTTACAGGACTCGCAGGTATGACACGAAGTTAGGGTCAAGTAGTAGTGAATGTTGCGGAAGGATAAATGGACTTTTAGAATAACAAAAGGAAGTACTTGAAATCTAAGCACGAGTGTGAGTAAGAGCAGTTTTCTTCTTGGTATGATTTCTTTAAACATTGGACCCTTAAGTGAGCTACTTACTGAGTATGTTTATACTCATCCTTGCTACTTTGTTTGTTTTGCAGATTGTGCACATTCTCGGGGTGGATGATGCAGGCGACGACTTGACGAGACTATGGAGACTCCACCAAATTTCTTTTTCATGTTTAGCCTTTAGTTTGTTCCTTTGTTCCCTGTTGTTTTGTTGGTCTGTAAAGTTTAAATTTCTTTCGTTTCTATGTATTTAGTTAGAAGTTCTTAGGTTCTTTTGTCTGTTGATTGAGCTCAGCATCATTTATCGTAGTTTGGTGGATGCTGAGTCTGTTATCTGAAACATAGAAGTGTTTATGCCTCTTTCCAGGTCGTTGTAAATTTTGGTTTCTCCTAGTTACGCCGTCATGCTGCCAAAATTTTGGGCATGAGAGAGGTAACTAGGTCGTGCTTCCGCATCTAGAGTGTTGTAGGAATTCGGGTCGTTACACGATCCATGGCAACCCATGAATGACCCACAAGTCATGATTGGCTGACCTACATATAGCCGACCCATGGATGACCAATATGTGGCCGACCCATGGACGACCCACAAGTCATGATTGGCCGATCTACATATGGCCGACCCATGGACAATCTACATGCGGTCGATCCATGGACGACTCACGAGTCATGATTGGCAGACTGGCCGACCCATACATGGCTAACCCATGGACGACCCACATGTTGTCGAATCATGGGTCATGATTGGCTGACCTACATATTGGCCAACCCATGGATGACTCACATGTGGGCGACCCATGTGTGGTCGACCTATGGTCGACTCATGGACGACCCACATACGAGATAGCCAGGACCTTGTTTGGATTACCCACTTAAATGATCGATTTAAGTTCTCAACGATCGAATTCATAAATGACCTGTTGAAAACTGATTGGGCAAAGCTCTTAAAAGCTAACTAAAGGCTTAAGATCGTGGTTAAAATAACTAATTGGGTAATTATTTGACAATTTAAGGATAATGATGAGCTCGGGTGATATTATATATGCGAGAAGGTGTCATTTGCCAGAGGTACGTCCAAAATACTTGCCTACGTTCTCTACGCTTCTTACAAACCCGATATTGACTTGAGCGTCGGAGTGGAGGTTGCTTAAGCATCTCCTCCTTAGCTCATTTCTCTTACTTTGCAGGCACGTTCATTTCTCGATCATATAAATTCATCGTTGATCTGGCTAACCGAATTTCGATATCAACATTATCCATTTGCAATTCTCGTCTTTATAGAGTTTATGAATTTTTGGCTAACTTCTTGGGTAAATATATTCTTTGTTCAAATGAATTGTTAATAAATGTTCATAGAGTACTTGGCTATTTATACTTGTCCAAAAAAAAAACTTGAACTATATATACATTTAAAATGTTACTAATTTTTTTCCATTTTAATTATCTAAAATTGATGAAGTTTACGTTCGGGAGTTTATTTTAAAAAATTATTATTGTTAAAGTTATTTTAACAATATATGTTCTAAAATATTTTTAATTAGTTTTGATTTTGTTACATTTGATTTTTTTTTTCAAATATGTTATTTTATCACTAGATCTCTCTCTTTTTTTCGTTGGACCATCAAGATGTTTTAATTTGTTTAGATTTTGTTTTATTTTTAAAATTTTTAATTTATCTTTTTCTCTCTTAATTTCTACCATCACAGTCTCTCCTCTATTAGTTAAAAGGGCACATTTGACTTTTTACCCCTTTTTTTTTAATGCCTAGCTATGTTAGCAAAAGGAATAATTGGGTAAATATTTTAAAGGGCAGTCTAGTTTTGTAATTATTTATGGCTGAAGCTGATGGTATGTATATATGTAAATAGCCCCTTGAAAAATCTACTTTCTTTTTTTAATTTTTACTCAGCCCTATACCATAATACATCAACTAACACAATTATTCAAATAGAAGGTTACTACGTCAAAATAAACAGTCAATATGATAACGATAGGAGAGATTTGTGAAGTTTGAATAAAGTCCAAATTGATAAACTTTTGAAACTATAGAGACTAAATTAAAATTTAAATCCAAATCAATAGAAACCAAATTGAAACTATGTCCAAATCAGAAGTACTAAATTGGACCTTTTAAACCCCATAAGGATCGAATTACATTTTACCCAAACCATAAGCTACTTCTTTCATGTTTTAGAAAATAGTTAAACATGTGTCGTTTCATTATTGGATTTTAAGTATAAGTAGACCCAATATTTTGCTAGAGTTTAGACCTAATTAAGCTATCTCAAACACAAACTAACAATTTCAAAACTAGAATAGTAAAATCTAAAATTTTATCTTTAATGCACCTTTGACTAAAGATATGAAAATTAACATTTAAAATCGATAAGTTTCCCATTATGTCAAGATCATTATACACCATGATTTGGAAAGATCCTATACATGCTTCTTTTTTCCCATCTACTTGCTGAGATTTTCCACGGCGATAACACTTGATTGAAAGAAAAAAAAACTTAAGTGACCCCCAAACTATGCTATATATGTTTGAATCGGTTAGTTTATAATCATAATATATTCTAATGATGTAGGAAATATTACTTGCAAGTATATATCTTTGAAAAAAAACTTAGGCAAACTGAAAATGAAACTTTCAAGTACTTACTATGGGTGTGACGCATTCAATGATGTAAACCAGAACCTTTTTGTTTTTTTGTTTTTTGTGTGTTTTTTTTTTTTTAATTTTCTTTAGAAAGAAATTTAGTAAAATAAAAACAATACCAATTTGTTATCCATTTACGCGGTTGTGTAATCATATTGGAATTTACAAATCACGTTTCCAATGTCAAATGAAACTGTGCAATTTCATGGATTGACTTTGTTACTTCAGATTTTCCACGATAAATTATTTCAATTATTTAGTTTAATATCTGATGTGATAGTTTTTTTGTTCTCACCAATTAATTTGTTTTTAATTAATATTTTAGTTACTTAATCAATACTCAAAATCATATAACATTGAATTATTTTTTTCCAAACTATAATTTACTTGTTAAGAGCATGTTTAGGTGTAATTCTTCTGGATGCCTTTTCTTTTAATATTGATTTTAAAATTTATTGGCAAGATGATAGTGTGATGTCAAAAATATTTGGTTAATTGAGTTAGATAGGTTGGATAATTTAATGATTTTCTTTTATTACTTTATTACTTTATTTATTAAATTATAATTGTTTTATAAAAGAAAAGGAAAAATGAGTCATTAAACCATTTCTTTTTTTTAAGGAGAAAGTTAAGCATGTAACTATGTCTGTTAAGGTTTTTAACTGTCTTTTTTCTCGCAGAAGGGGTGTGAACTTCTACGTAGAAAGTTTTCTGAAAACCTTACTGAGTTTATTGAGAATTTATCTTTCACTAAAATTTATTCTACAAAATCTTTCCTTTCTTTGAGCATACAAGTCAATGAGGATTCGTAAGAGAGCTTAGCTGCATGCAAGCTTTCTTGAAGAGAGTTGTATCTTGGAAGTAGAGTGCCGAATAACTCAGTGCAAGTGGGGGCACGTCTTCTCTAAGGATAGCATACTACAACACGCCTTGACCTAGATAACAGACTTTCTTAATCCTTATTTTATTAATTAATATTTTTATATCTGTTGGTTGTCTTGTTCTTTTTATAGTATTCCTGTCCAATTGCTTTACATAATTTTTTCAACCAGATATACAATGTTGTAATTTTATGAAACATATATATCCTCAATGACATCAAATGATGAAAAGTCATAATGCAGGGCCACATGTATTTATTAAATGTGTTTTTCTTTTAATTTTAATTGAACCACAGAAAGTGATCTCAAGTATAAATATTGGCATTTGGGAGGAATGATCAAATTGTCATTAAAAAATATGTGTAGATATCATTAGATATTTCTAATTGGATGAGGGAACAAAATTTAAAAAAAAAAAAATGAAACTTAATAATTGACGAATGGTCATTGGTTAGTTTTTTATTATTATTATTTTGAGTTCTATTGATTAGTTATTTGGGGTGATGCTCTTCGTGACTAATAATTTCTTGTATTTTTCTCACTCCCATTAAAGAAAGATTGTTATTCTAGAAAAAGATTAGGGAAAACGTGATTTATCAAAAAGTAGAAAATAAAACCCATAATTTCCTTTTTGAATATGAATATTCAAGTATACTTTTGCATCTTCTAAAATTTATTTTGTTTTTACTACAATTAATTTGTTTTTTTAAATTAATGTTGTAGAGTTATTTCACCAATAACGATTCATCAATTTGAAAAAGAAAAAAAAAACTCTCAAAATCTTATAAAAAATGGATTTTGTTTTCAAACCATAATTACTTGAGGAAGACATGTTTTGGGTGATTCTTAAAAAGGGTAAAATTTATTAACAATATGATGATTGCTCTCAAAATATATTTTATTAATTGAGGTAGAGGTACCTTATGCTTTAATTTAATGATATATATATATATATATATATATATATATATATATATATATATATATATATATATATACCCAAATAACATCAAAATGATGAAAAGTCATAATGCAGGGCCACTTGTATTTATTAAATGTGTGTGTGATTTTTTTAAAATTCTAATTGAACCAAAGAAAAGTGATCTAATAAAGTATATTGATTAGAATTTTGGAGTAATTATCAAATTGTCATTGAAAAATATGTATAGATACTATTAGAAATTTCTAATTTGATAAGGAACCAAATTAAAAATATAAAAACAGACTTTGTTCGAAAATCATTTCTATTTCTAATTTTTGGTTTTTTATTTTTTTTTTCTTTCGTTCTATGTTTTTAAATAACAAAAATCACATAGTTTGATAAGCGTTTTATTTTTGTTTTAAAAATAAAAAATGAAACATGTGTTGATAACTGTTTTGATTTTCTATTTTTAATAAAAGTAAAAGAGATAAAGAGATGTGTGATAAGTTCATTTTATATATATTTATTATATCTTGTTTATGTTGTTTTTAGTTAGTTTTCTTTTAGTTTTTGATTTCTAATTCTTGTATTTATTTTATTTTTATAGGTGTTCAAAAGTTGTATTTTGAAGGTCATGTTTGAGGACTTTTTGGAGGACTTTCAGGTTGAAGTCTAAAAATAAAAAATAAAAAAAAAAAAAAAGCTGGCGCCTAGGCGCTACGTCGCGGCCCTAACTTTAAATTGGGTCGATTTTTATCATTTGGGGGTCGATTTTTAGGTTTTTTTTAGGGCAGAAAGGGGAGACAAACAGAGCCAAAGAGGGAGAACGACCAAGGAGAAGAAATTAGAGCATCTTGGAGGTCTTTAACAACCAAAAAGGAGTGGAGCTAAGCTTAATTTGTTTCTATTTCTCTTCTTCTTTCTCTTTTTGCGGTTTGTAGAGACCCAAATGATGATTTTTGCTGTTTTTGTTAAGATTTACATTATGAACTAAGTTTTTCTTTCTAGGGCTTTGATGTAATCGAATATTGAATCCTACTTCTTCTTAGTTAATAGTTGATGTCTCTATTTCATACATGGTTGTGAGAATGCTTTTTGCACTTAATATATGTTTAGATTTGGCCATTCTTTACATTAATCCTATGTCATGATTTGAGGTTGAGAAACAAGAATCATTGATGAACTAAAGCATTTTTCCTAATTTACACTTGAGATAGAGATATCCTTATGGGTTTTGTGGAAATTTTAGGTTCTACGGGCTTAATAATTGATTTGTTTGAATTGTCATAGAGATATAGGCAATTTACACTTCAATGAACATCGTTATTGCTTGAGAAAGAATATTGAGTCTATAGGGTAGAACTTGCCAACAATCTTGAAATAGAAGAAAACATTAGCTACTAATGAACAAAGAGTAGGAGGAAGTATTTGGTGAAATCATTGCTCTAGAGTTTTTACAAATTAATTTTTATTCCTCTATTTTTGCACTATCATTTATAGAGTTTTATCAAAGTTATTTATCAAGCAAGTTTAAATTATCCATTCATCCTTGACAATTTGGTACTTAGATAAAATTAAGGCTAGATAATTTGGTAATTGGTAGCTTTCAGTCCCTGTGGAGAACGAACTTTGATTTCAATCACTGTATTACTTGTAACGATTCGTGCGCTTGCGAATTCGACCAACAAGTTTTTGGCGCCGTTGCCGGGGACTGAATGTTTATTTTATCAATATCAAAATCAATAGCTTTAGTCTTAATCTGAGTTTTATTTTATTTATTTTAATTCCTGTCATTTGTTTTTGTTTTTTTTTTCAGGAGTTTAAGCAAATGTATGCGAAAATTTGGAAGTAGTAATCTACTTCCTTTTGATTCTGAGATCGAACGCACTTGCAGAAGAAATAGAAAAGAAAAGAGAGAGCGTATTGCACAAGAACAAGAAAGGATGGAAGAAGGTGCAGGACAGAATGAGAATAGAACTTTGAGAGACTATGTGTTGCCAAACGTAACGGAGATACATTCTGCTATTCGGAGGCCAGCAATTCAAGCTAATAACTTTGAGATTAAGCCAGCTACGCTTCAGATGATCCAAACTTCAGTGAATTTTAGTGGATTACAACATGAAGATCCCAATTCCCATATCTCTGACTTCTTGGAAATATGTGATACATTCAAATACAATGGAGTGACTGATGATGCCATTAGACTGAGACTCTTCCCCTTTACTCTAAAGGCTCGAGCTAAGCAGTGGTTAAACTCTTTGTCGGTCGCTTCTATTGAAACGTGGAATGATTTAGCTCAAAAGTTTCTGGCCAAGTTTTTTCCACCAGCAAAAACAACTAAGATTCGAAGTGAGATTAGTAACTTTTCTCAGTATGAAGGAGAAAGTTTATATGAAGCTTGGGAACAATACAAGGAGCTTCTAAGGAAGTGTCCTCACCATGGATTGCCTCGATGGATGCAAGTACAAAATTTTTATAATGGGTTGGATGGCAATACGAGGACCACCATTAATGCAGATTCAGGTGGAGCATTCATGAGCAAAACTGAGAACGAGGCTTTTGAGTTACTGGAAGAAATGACCATGAATCATTATGAATGGCCAAGCGAGAGATTAGTTCAAAAAAAGGCAATGGGAGTTAGTGAGGTAGATGTCATAGCAAATTTGACTGCACAGGTGGCTTCACTTACTAAGCAACTCCAAGCAAGTCAATTGACAGTAAATTCTATTCAGTCACCACCTATGTATTGCGAATATTGTCATGGGAGCCATAGAAGTGAAGATTGTTAAGTTGGGAATCCATTTATGCCAGGGCACATTGAACAAGCTAAATTTGTTGGGAATTTTGATCGTCAACAAGGCAATCCATACACCAACACATATAATCCTGGTTAGCGCAATCACCCTAACTTTTCGTGGAAGCAAAATCAAACTCAAAATCTACCACCACCAGGATTTCAGCAGGCTGAAAAGAAAAGCAGTCTTGAAGAGGCAATGATTCAGTTGGCAAACACTACGAATCAGTTCATGACTGAAACAAAGACCAATTTTCATACTCAAGCAGCATCCATTCGAAATTTAGAGGTGCAAGTTGGTCAGCTAGCCAACATGATTGTGGATAGGCTTCCAGGTAATTTACCGAGCACAACAGAAAAGAATCCAGTGGAGCACTGTAAGTCAATTACCTTGAGAAGTGGTAAGGAGTTGGTTGAGCCCATGCCGAATAAGGAGTCTAGAGAAGAAAAAAAGGTTACACCATAATCATCCACTAAACAAGCTGAGGATAAACCACAATTGGCTATTTCATCAGCCATTCCATTTCCTCAACGCCTCCAGAAGAACAAACAGGATAAGCAGTACAGTAATTTTATAAATATTTTTAAGAAACTGCATATTAATATTCCTTTTGCAATTGCCCTTGCACAAATGCCACATTATGTCAAATTCATGAAGGACATCTTGAAAAAGAAAAGAAAGTTGGAGGATTATGAAATGATTCCACTCACAGAGGAGTGTAGTGCCATATTGCAGAGAAAATTACCACCCAAACTGAAAGATCCAGGGAGTTTTTCTATTCCTTGTTCAATTGGTGATATTATTTTTGCCAATGCATTATGTGATCTAGGAGCAAGTATTAACTTGATGCCTTTGTCTATTTTTAAGAGATTAGGAATAGGAGATGTGAAACCAACAACTGTTTCCTTGCAACTGGCTGATAGATCAATTAGGCACCCATGGGAAATCATCGATGATGTTCTTGTCAAGGTAGGGAAGTTTATCTTTCCAGTAGATTTTTTAGTATTGGATATGGAGGAAGATGAGAACATGCCTATGATTTTGGGAAGACCATTTTTGGCTACGGGAAGAGCAACGATTGATGTAGAATTGGGAGAGCTGAAGCTACGAGTTCAGGATGAGTCAGTCACATTCAAAGTCTTCAAGGATCCCAGTCTTTCACATCATATCAACTGTTCTTGCATTTTTAGGAGTGGATCACCATTGTCCCAATCTGGTTCGGAGTCACATGTTTCATACTACTACTTTAAACCACCTTGAAGAGGAGAAGAAAAGTCAGGCTAAGGACTATAAATCAAGCGCTATTGGGAGGCAACCCAAAGGTTGTTTTGCAACTTTTATTTTCTAGCTTTATTTTTTCTGTTACTCTAGTTTTTTTTCTTTTTTTTTTGAATAAAGGAAATAGAACTCCCAACAAGCAACTATGAGGTCATTGGAGCTTAGGATTTTTTTGAAACGCAGCACATTCAGGGAAGTCTCGTTAACCCTTACATTTGATGTTTACTTATTGTCTCTTTAAGACATTGAGGACAATGCATGTTTTTAAGTTGGGGGTAGAGGGATTTCTTTAAGTTTGAATAGTTTTTGCTGATTAATAAAGTGTTCTGACTTCTTTTGAAATAAAAGGTAATAAGTGCAAGTGTTTTGATTATTGTCTGACTGAGAAGTGTAGTTAACTTTATTTTTATCCCTTTGATAATCTTATGAGCACTCAATTATAAGTATTTTGTTGCCTTGATGTTTAAAGGAATCTTTTTGCTGCCGTAGAACTTGCTCTGGCCTGTTGAATCATTCGAAATGCAATGTTTTTGCTAGGAAAAGAATTGTCTTGTTTACTTCTTGTTGGTAAAAAAAAAAAAAAAAGGGAAAAGAAAGAAAAAAAATAGAAAAAAAAAAAGAGATACTCCTACTTCTAGAGTGAATTAAGTAATCAGGGGCGGTCATGAAACCCATGATTTCCTTTGCATGAAAAGTTTACTTAGGAAGTGAGTATGTGAATGCAGTCTTAATAGTGACTTGTGCCCGTAGTCAGCTGCTTTCACCACAAAGTGTTAGTACGTTGGAACGAAGGTATAAGTGATTAAAAGACTCTCTCTAAAAAAAAAAAAAAAAAAAAAGAGCAAAGTAAAAAAAAAAAAATGTTGCTAATATTCGTATTTATTAGAGACTCCTAATAATCCTAGTTGACATGGTTTTGCTTGAGTGAAGGTTGGCCAAAAGGTGAGATCTTAGAGTCCACTGGAAGTTGGGCAAGTTCTGTTGTAATAAAAAGTTTCTTTGAGTTGAAGGGTGCAAGAATACCAATAATTGTACACACACACACCGAGGGGTTTAAAATGAAGACAACGAAGCTTATTTGTTAGATATGATTGACATTTCTTGCACTTTCTATCCTTTTGTTTTGAAGATTGATGAACTTTATTTTAAGGCATAAAACTATTAACTTTGAACAACATATGAGCTGTTGAGTTCCGTCTTCATGATTCTTTGCTCGAGGACGAGCAAAAGGCTAAGTTGGGGGTATTTGATAAGTTCATTTTATATATATTTATTATATCTTGTTTAGGTTGTTTTTAGTTAGTTTTCTTTTAGTTCTTGATTTCTAATTTTTGTATTTCTTTTATTTTTATAAGTGTTCAAAAGTTGTATTTTGAAGGTCATGTGTTTTTTTTTTTTTTTTTTTTTTTTTTTTTAGACTTCAACCTGAAAGTCCTCCAAAAAGTCCTCAAACATGACCTTCAAAATACAACTTTTGAACACCTATAAAAATAAAAGAAATACAAGAATTAAAAATCAAAAACTAAAAGAAAACTAACTAAAAACAACCTAAACAAGATATAATAAATATATATAAAATGAACTTATCAATATGTATGAGAGCGAAAAATATGTAGAGGCATGAAAATAAAACTTTAGAAATAGAGATAAATATTTTTTTATAAAAGAAGTAAAAAGAGTAGGTTTAGAGAGATAAAAGAAAACTTTTAAAGAGAGATATGCCAGTGAAAGAATATTAGTTAGGAGAGACACAAAGAAAAGTTAGAGGAAAAGAGATAAATCTTATAGAAAAAACAGTTAAAGAAAACGAGAAATTTTAGAGGGAGAGACTAAAAGATATGTTAGAGGAGTAAAATAAATTAGAAAAATAAAGAATGAGAAATTTTAGAGGGAGAGACTAAAAGATATGTTAGAGGAATAAAGATAAATTAGAAAAATAAAGAAAAATTGTAGAGAGAGAAAATTTAGAGAAAAAAAAATAGATGCACAAAAGCTAGAGATATATTTATTAGAGAGAAAAATAAATGAGAGCAAAAGAAAAGTTAGGGAGAAATTTTAGAGATAATATGTTAGAGAGAAATATAAGTTTAGAGAAAGAAAAGTTTTGAGAAAACATAAATTTTTTAGAGAGAAAAAAGAGAGAGACATGTTAGAACAGAGCAAAATGAAAGTTATAGAGATGAATGTTTTAGAGAGAGAGAAATAAAAGTTCTATAGACTATAGAGATGAAAAGTAATTTAGAGGTAGAGAAATAGAAATAAAAAGTTATATAAAAATGAAAATTTTAGGGAGAGAAATTTAGAGCAGAAAAAGATTTAAAGAAAAAAGTTTATGGGAGAGACATATTTCAAAGAGACAAAAAAAAAAAAAAAAAAAACAAACAAAGAAAAATGATTTTTTGGAAAACATAAATCTATTTTTAAAAACTACTTTTTTTTGTTGTTTTTAAAATTTTCTTGTAATTTCAAAAACATTTTTAAGAAACGAAAAAACTGAAATGTGAACTAGTTATCAAACAATACTATTTTTCAAAAATCAAAAACAAAAATTAGAAAATGAAATGTTTATCATACGGCACTTATAATTATAAACAATGATTTTTTTTAAAGTTTAATAATATGTGAGGTAAGAATTTGTAAACTTCTAACATTTTGATCGAAGTTATAATGTCTTAACTAGTTGAATTATGTTCAGATTGACATAATTGAGTCATTAGTTATTTGGGTTATTGCCCTTATGCTTAATAACTTTTTCATGTCTTTTTTCTCACTTCCATTGAAGGAAAACACTGTTTTCACGAAGAAGATTAGAAAAAACGCGATTTATCAAAGAGTAGAAAATTCCAAACCCATAAAAAAGTTCAAAGTCATACCATATTCATTAACTCTTTTTTTTTTTTTTTTTTTTTTGAGTACAACAACATTTAAAAGTGGGGGATTCAAACCTTGACCTTTTGGTCGATGATATATATATCAATTACTACTGAGTTATGCTCACTTTGTCTCATATTCATCAACTTTTCATCATTATTCAAGGATGGTATATTTGAATATCAAGATTAAAGTGAAACTTATTAAGAACATAATAATTAAATTGAGACAAACAAAAATATAGAAATCAATATGTCAAAAAAGGAGAAAAAAAACCTATAATTTGACCCACAAAAAAACATAAAATACTACAAGGAACTTTTTGTTTTTTTGGTAGATTGATGTTATTAATGCAATTGTGGCATTCATTCAATTTATTAGAAAATATGATCCTACAATTTTTATAAATAAAAAAATTAAAAAAATAATTTTTAACATAAATCTTTTCTTTTACTCAAACTTAAATATTATTTTGGTACTTATACTTTCAATTTTGGTTCATTTTGGTCTCTATACTTTCAAAATATTTATTTTGATCTATATATATTTTTAATTTTAGTGTTCATTTTTTTCCTTGTACTTTTAGAATGTTTATTTTGGTCCGTGTACTTTTAAAATTAAACCATTCTAATCTTTGTTTGCAAAATTCGACACAAAGTCTATGTACAATGAAACTCTCTAATACAAAGTTAAGGCTACATTTTAAGAAATTTATTGAGTATAGTGTTTGTGCTAAAAGTGTGAAAAAAATGAGATAAAAAAGAAATGAATGGACCATCAAAATGGTCACATTTTAAAAATACAAAGACCAAAATAGATATTTCAAAAGTATATGGACAAAAATAGAAAAAAAGCTAAACATAGAAAAATCACAATGAGTATTTTGAAAGTACATGGACAAGAGCTAAAAGTACGACTAAAATGATATTTAAAACATATATGAACAGTCTTTTGGTGTTTTTTCAACTTAGTCCCTTATGTTTTAACATTTTAGTATTTTTTAAATGTTAAAATTAGCTAGCTATTTCAATAATAAACTTACACTAATAATAAGTGAGTTGGCAAAGTTAATCTAAGCATAGCTTAGTAGATAAGATACATATTATCATCCTTAAGGTCAATTGTTTGATCTCCAAATCTGTAATTGTTGAACTCAAAAAAGAGGGGGGGAAAAAAAGAGTTTGGCATAAGTTTAGAGGTCATTTAAAAGAATAAAAAATCAATTTTTTTGTCAATTTCTATCACTTTCCTTTGCAAAAAAAATTTTCTATCACTTTCTTAAAAATTCTGAAAAAGGAATTAGAAACTTTTATTTTTTAAGCATTCTAATTCCTCATCTAAAACTTTTGGCATGTCATTAAGGATTATGTTGAGTAAGTTTATCGCTAACCAATTTTAACATTGAGCACCAAAGGTATAAGTGAGTTTTTTTAAAACATATATAATATTCTAAATTGAAACTTCTTAAATAATAAGGATTAAATTGAAAAAACACCTAAACATGTTAGAGATTAAAACATATATTCAATCTACTATTTTAGATTTTAATCTATTTACTTTTTATATTTATTTGCCAACCTGAGCATAGTTCAACTAGTTTAGGCATATATATCATTGATCAAGAAGTCTGTGGTTAGAATCTTCCTACCCCATATATTGTCGAACCAAAAAAAAAAAATTATTTATTTTATTTTTATTCTTATATTTTAAATTATTTTTTTTTTGTCCTTGAACTTTAGACATTTCTATTCCAACTTGATCCCAAAACACATACATTTTTATGTGATTAAAATTCTCATATAGGTTTTTTAATTTCATAAAGAATTATTCTAATTTGTTAGCAAAAATTTCATGTCGTATCTTTAAAATATTGTTTTACTAACATGTTTGAACTCATAGATATATCAATCGAATGTTGCTTGACACATGAAACCTAACTTATTCATATGAAAATTGACTTGTCCATCAAGAAAATTCATTTCTTCTAAGAAGGTATGCCTACATATTCGAATATAATGACATGATTAAAAATAATAATACTTTAAGACAAAATTTGAGAATTTTTAAAGATTGACTAAATAGATAATTACCTAAAAAGTGAGAGATCATTGGTATATTTAGCCTATCGTTGAATCTTGCATGATGAAACGACAAAATCATGTGTTTTATAGAGTCAAGTTGGAAAAGAAATGTGCAAAGATTTTAATGAAAATACATAAAGATACGAATATGGATAAGTGAGAATCTTCATGGAAATTCTAGCTTTTTACTTTTGTATTAAAGTATAGGTTAAACCCATACTTTTTTAATTAAAAATTATGTCCTTATTAAAAAAAAGAAAACTATATACACCAAATTCACAAGCAAACCCGAAATAATGGAAAACTATTGCACTCGGTAATGAAAGTAAACTGAATTTCCTTTTTCCTTCTTTCTTCTGCTTCTTATGGCCGGCCTTTGATTTTTTTTTTTTTTTTTAATTTGTGAAACTGCTTTTGATTTTTTTTTTTTTTTTTGACAATAAGGTTAGATAGAGAATTCGAACCTCTAACTTTTTGATCGATGATACATATATATACCAGTCAGTTGAGCTATGTTTATGTTGAGAAAACTGCCTTTATTTTACTTCATCAAACAACTCCAAGTGATTTAAATAATCTACACTCGTTTTAATTTTGTGTTTAATTCTTTTCGAATAACAAAAAGAATGTATAATAAATTATTATTCCATTAACATATTTGGATAGATAGATATATTATTTAGAGGTTAGTTGACAGATAAACCCAATCTGCCCATCAATAAAATATGTCTTCCAAGTGAGATGTCCAAATAGCAAGGGTAATATATAAAATCAATCATGGATTGATCTAGTGATAAATAAAAACCAATGTAAATAATAAATGGCATAGAGAGCAAATAGGTTCAAGTAATATATGGTGATTATCTACCTAGGATTTAATGTCCTACGAATTTCTCTAGTAACCAAATGTAGTAAGGTTAAGTGATTGTACTATGAAAATAGCAAAGTTAAGTGAATATACTTTAAAAATAGAGACTTAATTGAAATTTTTTAATATGTTAGGGATGAATTTTAAAATATTAAAAATTTTAAAAGATTAGGACAAAAATGTAAATTATCTATAAGATTAAGCCTAAATTATTAGTCGGTGTCACTGTTGAATGCAAAAAGCTACAATCTCTCAAGCCTATAAATCCCCACATCTTTTAGTCTTCTTCTTCCCTCTTCTTCTTCTTCCTTTTTCTTCTTAATTCTGCCATGGCAGCAGCTTCTTCCACAGGCTTAAAGGGGAAGATCTCAAGCCTTCCCCCAAAACGGGGTCGTATCAAGGCTCAGATTTTTGAGAGCCTTGTCAATTCAGCCGCCTTGGCCGCCTTCATGGCCGAAGAAAAACTCTGCAGAGTAATACAAGACCTCATCGGCGCTGCCAGAGCCGACGCCGTTCCGCCGCCACCCCCGGCGGCGCCGCCACCTCCTGTTATTATTAGTGATGGAGGCTCCGTCGTCACGTGATATCCCACCTCTCTACTACTGCGTTTTAATGGGTTGGAGATGGGATTTCTGCTGTGCTCTTGCTCATTTTTTGAGGAACTATAGATTTGTAATTTCTTTTTTTGCTCGTGTGGTGTGGTTTTTATTTTTTTTAATAGTTCAACCATAGGCAAGGTTCATATTCGAATATGGTCGAGAATATAATATTATTGATCAATTAAACTATGGTCGGATTGGTGTGGGAAGTTTGATTTTAGTTTCAGTTTTCTCTCTTTTTTTTTTTTAGGTGTGGTGTAAGGATTTTTTATTTTTATTTTTTTTGATAGGGTGATAAATTTTGTGTGGAATTTTGTGTGTGGAGTGTACTAACCTCAAAGCTTTGGGCTTTTTTGGATGGATGCCTAAAAGCTTTGTTGGTTTCTATGTTTATCTGAAAGTTATTGAAGAAATTTAATTTTTGTTTGATTCAATTTCCATTCTTATATTTTCAAATATTCTATTCTCCTAACTTTTTTGTAATAATCTCTTTTGATTGTTAATTGTTATTATATTTGGTTGTTTCCTATGTCATTTCTTTCTAGAATGAATACATATGTATGACTTAAAATATAATTCTAAGTGGTGATATATGGGTATGTAATCGACATATATATATATATATCAACTCTAACAACAACGATTAAGATCATTTTGAAAAAAGAATTATTTTTACTTTATAGTTACCGTGTCAATTTTAACATTAATCATTTAATTTAATCAAATTAATTATCAAAATTTAAGTAAGTGGTAAATTAATAACCTTTATTAGTTAAGTTTCTATTTTATTTTTTAACAATTTGTGATTATATGTGACTATGTTTATAGCTATTGGCCAGTTTTTTTAAGTTGCAATGGATTTTTTTCGTTATATTTGTATAAGGAGAAATTATTTGAGGAGACTGCTATATATATATTTAGTTTGAGTTTTTTAAAAAAATAAAAGTCAAATTTTTTCTTTTTACTTGTTTGGTTTTTTGGCCAGTTCACATATTTTGGATTTTTTTGTTTAAAAAATATTTTTTTGTATAAAAAGTATTTTAATAAAAAAAATTGTTTTGAAACTATTTTATGGAAAATAATGTAGCTCTTTTTAAAACTATTATGGAAATTATTGTAATATTGATGAGTTTGTATACGACACAGTCAAATGGTTAACTGGAAGAGCATTTCTCAACAACAATATAATAGAAAGTAGTTTTAGAAAATTTCATAAATTTATATTAAAATAACAATATCTTTAACTTTATCCCACATATTTTTATGATTTGATTTGGACCTTTGATCTTTAGCTTGGTTTTAGAAAATTTCCTAAAATTATATTAAAATAACAATATCTTTAACTTTATCCCACATATTTTTATGATTTGATTTGGACCTTTGATCTTTAGCTTGATTTTGAGTATTTTATTGGTTGAATTTTAGGTGACTTATTTAGTTGATTCATGAGCAGTTATATTATTTAGTTTTTAAAAGAATATAAGCTTTTTAAGGTTCAATTTAATGAGATAGAAAGTTTAATTAAAACTTAATTAATTAAATCAAGTAAAATAAACTGATTTTTTCTTAATTATTTTTTTATGCAGGATAAAGTATAAATAAATAAAATAGAATTAGTCTTAAAAGATTAAAATATGATTTAAATTTCAGTGATTTGATTCTATAATATTTTAACGCTTCAACGATGACTTGAAGTCAACTTGACGTAAAATGTAAGACAGCTGAAAAACAATTAAAAAAAAGGGGGAAGAAGGAAATAAATCCAAAGCATTGAAGATAGTTTTATGCTTTAAAGTAAAACACTTTACTCCTTTTTCCTTTTTCTCTCTTTTTGAACCATAAAATTCGTTTTTTTTTTTTGGTATTATAACTATAAATATAATAAATCTCAACTATAATTCAAACTTACAGTTGTTTTCACTCGATTTTATTTCAAATAAACACAAACTTCATGCTATCAAAGTTGTAAAAAAAATTAAATAATTCATAAATAAAGAAAAACAGAGGAAAAAGAGAAGAAGAAAAAATCGCTTATATTAATAAAAACCATTACTATGCACTTGATTCCAACATTACTCTCTAATATTATGTTAATCCTTATATTTAAAAAAGTCTTATACATATGTGAGAAGTATGCATTAATGATTTAAAACTGAATCCTAGCAGGAGATCACAATTGATTCATTTTTAAAGTTTAGGATTTTAATTGATATAATTATATTAGTTTGAGATTTTAATTGATTCAACCTACTAATAAAGGAAAAAAAAAATTCCCAACTTATAATTAGCAACATAAGTATGTATTAACTCAAGTAAGATTCAACTAATGCTTAATAAATCTTAAATATAATTTAAGAATAACACAAACATATCTCATTTAATATAAATATAATACAGGTTAAACTATATTAAATGTCTCTTAATTTTGGGGTTGGTTTAGGATTATGCTCCTATGATTTCCAAAGTTTCATTTTAACCTAAAAATTTAAGGTTTTTGTACATATGCTCAAAATTGTTAAGCCCTAAAAATCTAATGAACTTGAGGGCACAGCAAAAATGACCAATACAATGTTTTGAGCCCAATTAGTCATCATTGCCTCTTCCTAAGGTAACCAATTGCACTATATGTTGACCTTTTAAAGGAGGTACTACAAAGACATGAACCTAAGCTTCCTATTATTTCTTGGCCTCACATGCCTCAACCCAATCAAAGGCTATACTAAGAAATTGAGCCTCAAGTAAACCACATATGTACATAGCAAAGAAGGATATAGAAATCACTTCCCACAACCATCACCCTAGGCTTTGAGCGGAATGTGTCATGTGTGAGGTGAACGCTAAAACACTTCGACAACATGAATTCTACAAAGTAGGGAATTGCTTGGATGTGAAACCTTTGCCAAATTGAATCGATAACTCTAGAATAATAAGGACACTGACTTACTACAACCAACAAAATTTTCAAACAACTCGATTTTAACCCTAAGAGATGAGATATATGTGATTACCTTGTCGATAAAAGACTCGAGATATGAAAACCAATTCCAATTATCTAAGTTTGGAGTACTCTACAAATTGATGGATCGACCAACCTGAATATTCTAAGCATGTAATTTCAAAGAACAAGAAGTTGCAAAAAAATGATATGATGCTCATGGAAAAACAAATAATTTTTATCAAATCTAATTTCTAAGAACTACAAAGAATAAGAGCTAAGCCTTATGACGAGGACTTAAAACGGTCATCCACAGTGTAAAGTTCAAAAATTTGCCTTAATGTGCGGCTCTATTTTTTCTTGACGGGTTTTATGTATTTTAAAGTACATTTTCTTGAAAATCTTCCAAATTAGTTGTCAAGAAAATTCAAATTTGGTATGGTGCCTAACACAATTTATGGTGGAAGGTGGAGCCCCAACAAAGAAATGAACTAGAAGAATTGAACACCCAAGGGTCTAAATACAAATTTAGACTTGAGCTTTTATGTAATTTGGACCCAAACTTTTGTCTAAAGGCAACAAAGAAATGAACTAGAAGAATTGAACACCCAAGGGTCTAAATACAAATTTAGACTTGAGCTTTTATGTAATTTGGACCCAAACTTTTGTCTAAAGGCATGAGGACAGGCTCTAAAGAACATTTTGAGTTTTAGTGGATTTTTGGCTTTCATAATTGGGTCTAGGGTTTCATACTTTTTGTGGGACTTGCTTTATGTTGGATTATTTAAAGATTATTTTGAGTATCGTAACCCTATAATGTTTTTAGATGAACGATAATGTAAAGAGAACCTCTCTTTTTGGCTCCAAACCATGAGCTCCATTTTTGTAATTCACGTTGTTATAAATTTGGTTTCTAATTTATCATGGATTTAATTTAGCATTATTATATTTTAAATTAAGTTCAAATTGGGCTTAATTAAATATGAAGCTAAATTAAATTAAATGTTGGACCAATTAACTTGTTCTAAAAAATTTGATGGACTCAAATATTCATTGGGCCCAAAATGGAGGAGCCCAAAATTTGTTTAACCTCATCTTGATTTAATATGGATAATTCTATTGTAATTTTGTGCAGCACATTTTTTCTTATATATAGATGATGTATGGGGCATGTGAGATGGGGATTATGATGGATGTATGTGATATACCATTCATTTAAAGAGAATTAGGTTTTAGAAAGAAGAGAGAGAGAGATCATTGAGTGGTTGGGGGGCCTCTTCTTCTTCTCTTTGCCTTGAGACTTGAGAGAGAGAGAAAAAAAATCGATATGAGAAATCGATTGGAGTTCTTCCTTTTTTCCGTGAGGATCAAGTTGAACGAGAGGGAGAGAAGTGATCGTGAGCTTGCTGTCATTTTGCTACTGTTTCACAAGCCTTCACCGCCATCCTTGAGCCATCGTTAGGGAGGAGTTTCAGTCGCTGTTCGAGTGATGCTACCGGTGGAAGAAGATCCGTGAAGAGAAGAAGGAAATCGGTTGGTCTAGGACGGTTTCTTCTTCTTGGAGTAAAATCTTTGGGGTGACCAAGGTTGTATTGTTCTCTTGCTTGAATCTCTAATAATATTGACTCGCAAAGGTCTCTAAAACCCTTTGCAAAGTGGAGCAGGTCTATTGATCGAACTACTATAAATTCTTTTGTTTTTCCTCTGTTTTACTGATTTTCTGCACTTTTTTCACTACTGTCCAGTACCTAAATCCTCATAAAAACTGCTCATAATTACCTCTAATTTGATTAAAAATGACTAAAAGTTGAATTGTGATCTTGGATGATTAATAACACATGTCTTAGAAACAATTAAGTTTGATCCATCACTAAATTTGTGGATTATTATTTTCAAGCATTGAAAAAGGAACTTGTACCGTTCTTCTTGCCTTACTTGGTCATTGATCACAAATGTAACCCTTCTTCTAGCCTTTCCTTTGAGATTTTGCCTCTTATATATGTGTGGGTTTTGGTGTTTATGTTGGAATTTATTAAGACAACTCAATTCATGATTATTCAAGAGTAAGAGACATACAATTCAAGAACAACCATGACAAGATTATAAAAAGATCTAAGCATGGAAGAAAATCAAAACTAAAAAGAAATTAAAATTACCTAGAACCATTAGACATGTTGAAGGCACAAGAATTTATGGTTTGTGGTCTTCCTCAACTATGCAAATTAGACCAGGATGTGCGGTCCTTTCTATCAGATGGGGAATAGGAGGCTAAAGAAACATAGTGTATTGGGGACCATAACCTTGTTATTTACAAATTGATCCTAGGGTTTTCCATAATCCCCTAGGATCAACGGCTGGTGCTCAATAAGCCACACCATTATATGAGAAGTCTTGGACCTATAATCAAGGCCACATAATATGTAGATTAAATAGCCCAAATATAATTGTCATTTAATTTGTTACCCACATGTGAATTAATTAATTCCAACATATGTTCCATAAGGTTCATATAGCCAAACGGTTTCATAGCCAATTCATCAAGGTTTTCACATCAATTGGTATAAGAGCTTAGGGTTCAAAGGGGTATATCACTTGCTTTATTCCCTTTGTTGTGTTTCTTCAACCAAACCATTTTAAACAAAAATGTTTTCCTTTCAATCCTATATGTTCGGTCCCAACCCTTATAAATTTTTCTCAACGGTACAAAATAGATCTTGTTTTGTTTATCTTTGAGTTACCTTTCCAATGGTACCCACCAAATTTTGTTAAAAATTATCAAGATATGATTGAATTTTCATGTAAAGGTCGTTGACAACTGCAACTGTGATTTTTTTATTTTTTTCGTTTTCTATCCACCTACTTCCCCTTCATAACTTTCTCCTCAAACGTTCAAATGACCTGATTTCAGTTGTGTTTGATTCCTCTTTGACTTTGCTTTTAGAACAATCCTTTGTATGCTCTATTAATTGGACAAGAAATTAAGGAGATATGCATAAATAACTGAGTTAAGATTGCAGCTCTCACCCTTATTTCACTATAGTGTCTAAGCTTTCATTTTCCATCAATTTCACTCAAATTTAATCGAGTATAGACGCTTCAAATCTGCTAATGCTTGTGATAGAAAAACTTGTTGTTCACCCAACTTTGGCAAGACAATTCCTCGTCCATTTGAGTCTTTTCTTTGGTAAAACTATTGAAGGCTAAACTAGGCATATACATATTTCATTTGGCGTTGATTTCACCCCATTTGCTTTCGAATTGATCTTTAAATCGTTTCTTCAAAACCTCTACTCGTATTGCAAATCCACTGTTTTTGAGAAATTGTTGCTGCTGTCACGTTTTGGATCGCATATTTTGTTGTCATTATTCTTGTTTCACGCTCATATTTTATTACCTTTGTTGTTTTTTTCCTTGTGTCACCTCCATACTTAAATTTACTATATAACATCTTCACTTGAGCTTAGTTTTTAGTTCATTTGAATGGTTAGATTGAACAAGAATTCAACCCAAAAACATGTACCTCGGACATGTTTTTCTGTCTTTGGTACTCATTTTTGTTGCCTTATTTACCTTCGGTCTTTGCTTTCTATGTGAGAATTGTGTATGCCTTATCCATATTACAGTACTCTTGAGTTTGAGGTTTTCTTTTCCCTTTTATGTTTTTTTTTTTTTTCATTTCACTAGCTAAATTCTAACTTGTCACTTGTTTAAAGTTTGATTCACCACAAGCAAACTTACTCTATTTGTTTATCTTGATTCTTGTTTAGTTTTTAATAATGAATACTTGATTTTTTGTAACAAAAACAATTATGTTAAAATACCATTTTTGTCTCTGAACTTTGGGCTTCATTCCATTTTGGTTTCTATACTTTCAAAATGTCCAAATTTAGTATCTGTACTTTCAATAAAACTTAAAATTGGTTTGTACTGCTATTTTGAAGCTAATTTTTATCGAATATGATTAAAAAAATAATAATAATAATTTTCATGCAAGAAAAGACACAATGTGAACTTATTTTCAAAATTTATTGAGGAAAATGTAATACATACTATTTTTTTTTTAAAGAAAAGTTAATAATAAACTAATAGTAAAGACCGATTTTAAGCTTTATTGAAAGTACAGGAACTAAATTTGGACATTGAAAAATACATGAATTAAAATGGTATGAAATCTAAAGTACAAGAAACCAAAATGGTATTTTAACCAAATAATTATTATTTGAATAAATAAAGTTTGTACTATTTAATAGTAATATGTAAATGCTTTTTTAAAAAACATTATATGTATATATTATTTAGATTTTATTTTATTTTATCCTCATTCGATTTTTTTAAAACAAATACAATACATTTTTTATTCTTTTTAATTTTAAAATCTATATAATTTGTGATACTGAAATTTTTTTTATAGAAGGAAAGAAAAAGACTATTTCGAGATATCATAATACTTATTTAAAAAATTAATTGTTGGAACAATCTCAAAATCATATTTACTTTTTTCTTTTAAATTTGAAAATCATTGAAAAAAAATATATACTTGTGTTCACTAGTTAATTACAAATGTGAATAGCTCCCTTGGGGCCACTTTAATTTGTTATTTTCTACTTGTCTATTATAAATGTGAATGCCCCAAAGTAAATATTTTGGCTAGAAACAAAAAAATTCCAAGCAACCAATGAAATTATCTCTCTTTTTTGTAGTTGACTTATGTTCTTGTTTGATTGGATGTCGTGCATCTTTTTATTGAAGAAGAAGCTGAGTTGGTGGCTCCTTTATCTGCTAATTTCATTTTTGACCAGTCGTCTTCCTCCAATTTGGAAGAGGAGGCTGTTTTTTGGAACGACCTCTACCCTCATTGAATTTTTTCTCTGCTCTTAATATGAATTATTGTTGAACCTAACTACTAGTGGTTTTAATGAAGTGCTTTATTTTAAAAATATATGTGTACATATATATATGTTAAAAAACACTTTGTGTATATGTATCATACGTTTGAATAAAATTTAAGCTTTTTTTTTTTAATTTAAGAGAAATTGATGCTGTACTGTACCCAACTAATTTATGCATGTTTTGTGAGAATTGCAAAATTTTCATATATGAGAAGTTTTTCTCATTCTAGATGAGAGGGTAAATCAATAGTGAATAATACCTACTCTGGAGAGAAAAAGAAATTCAAAATTTTGCTCAATATTTAAATACAAGACAAAAATGTTAGATTATGTTATTCAAATTAGATTAGATTAAGTTATTTGATTTAGATTTGCTTATTTGAATTATGTTATTAGATTTAATTTTAGTTACTATAAATAAGCCTTTTAAATTTGTATCTCAGCAATATAGTTTATATCAATGAAAACCTAGCAGTTTTGCATTCTCTCTTCTTTACAATTATCCAGAAATATTATCATTAAAATATGTTTAGTTGTTAGTATAGCAGAACAAAAAGCAAGGAGGGGTGGAGAGCCATTGTTCCCTTAATTTGTCTTAGATTAAATATATGTATGTATGTATATATATATGTATGTATAAAGACTATGTATAAAAAGTGAAAAAGTAAAATTTTACTCTTTATGGAAATTTCTAACTCCACCTTGATAAAATTGTGTCCCAATTTTAGCTCATTATTACAGAGAAAAGGAACTAAGTACTAACAAATATTATAACAACTTCAAGAAACATATATTACACTGAAGAATATTTGAGAATATTGTGTTTGTTGTGTTTAATCAATATAATTAATTAGTTCATAAATTTCTTTAAAAACTATTTTATTGAGTTTAGAATATATTAAGCCAAGATTTTCGTTCTAGCCTAATATCATTTCACAATCAATAATGTTTTGGTATCATTACACAATCAATAATGTTTTGGTATCATTACACATAATATCTGCACAAAGAACTAGAAGTTGCGTGTTGGAATTAGAAGAGACATTGTCTCAATCTACGAGGGGACCAAAAGACAAAAAAGTCTCACTTTTTTATTTGTTAGGTCAATCGCAAAGACACAAAAAGCAAAATGAGAACACACTCAATAATGGGATTTTTGTCAAATATCAAATCTACAATGTTTAACGCCCCTAAATCTACAATGGGATCTAACCAGATATACGAGGAAAGTTCAATTTCCACATTGCATGCATGGCTTTCTTCATATACAAATAGATGAGACACTATAAATTTGTATCTAGAAATTCATGTGTGTGAACAATATTGCCCTAAACGCATCTGCATTGATTTTTCGACTCGTGATAAGGAGACAGGTTTTTACCGTTCGGTGTACACAGAAAAATACCTTAAATTTATATCCAGTGGTTATAAATTCCCTAGAGTGCACAACTCAGGTCTTGTTTGATAACCATTTGATTTTTAGATTTTTAAAATTAAGCTACAAAGACACTATTTTCACCCATGAATTTTTTTTTTATTATCTACTTTTGAAACATGTTTTCAAAATCCAAGCCAAATTTTGAAAACTAAAAAAAATTGTTTATAAGCGAAACGACAACTTCTAAATTAGTACTTTCCTCTTTAGTTAAAGCTAGCCATTTAATTTCCATACATGATAGAAACCAATATGTCTCCAATAGGTCAAGTTGATAGATTACAAAATGGGGAAACTTAAAGAATAGCAAGCAAATCAAGGTAGACAAATGGATGGATGGGATGATTGAAGTAAAAACATAACTATCACCATTTCACCACATTTCAATTAATTCCAAAATTTATGTTAAATTGTCCTAAATATACGAGATGTTTTCTAATCTTTTTGGTAATTTCTCAATTTCATCATTAATCTTTTAAAACTATCCATTTTAACCTTAATGTATTAAAAATTCTCAAATAGAGTTATGTTCACATGAGATTTTCAAAAAGATTTAATTTGTAGACTAAATATAATTTTATTGAATTTTGGGTTCACACAATCGCTAATGTAATCATATATTTTTTTTGACAATTATGTGTAAACTTGATTCAAGACCATATATGAGGCACTTGTTCTCAAGTCAACGAGGTTGTTGGAGCTTCTAGTTCTTGGGTCACGATCTCCTTTGGCCCTCAGCTGGCTCCTTGATCATTATCAGCTTTTTGACCTTATTTTGGCCTTATCTAGATCGAGTCTTCATTGACTTTCTACCTCTCTCGAATGAATTAAATGTAATAGTCCCATCTATTTATGGAGTTTTCCATGGCCTCAAGTGGCCTTGTTTTATATGATATTGAAGTCAATGTCATATGACACAATTTGATATAAAAAGGTAATCTATGTCATCAAATGGTCATGGCAAATTTGATTATTGAACCAACTTTATCATCAAATGGTCATGGAAAATTTGATTATTGAACCAACTTTATCATCAAATAGATATAATATAATTTAATTGGATAATTAAGGCCCATTTGATAATCATTTGAGCTCCGTTTGATAACCATTTGATTTTTATTTTTGGTTTATGAAAATTAAGCCTATAAATATTACTCTCACTTATGGATATACTTGTTTTGTTATCTACTTTTTACCTATGTTTTCAAAAACCAAACCATATTTTGAAAACTAAAAAAAAATAGTTTTCAAAAACTTGTTTTCGTTTTTAGAATTTGGCTAAGAATTCAAATGCTTCTTTAAGGGAGATGAAAACCATTATAGAGAAATTGGGAGAAAACAAGTTTAATTTTCAAAAACCAAAAGCCAAAAACTAAATGGTTATCAAACAAGGTCTTGGTCTTTGGCTTTTGGTTTTTGAAAATTGTGTTTGTTTTCTTATCAGTTCTTTACAATGAGTTTCATATTTATTAATAAAACATTTGAATTCTTAGTCAATTTCAAAAAAAAAAAAAAGTAGTTTTGAAAACTACTTTTTTAGGCCCCGTTTGATAACCATTTGGTTTTTGGTTTTTGGTTTTTAAAAATTAAGCCTATAAATACTACTCCCACCTATGGTTTTACTTGTTTTGTCATATACTTTTTGCCTATGTTTTCAAAAACCAAGCCATGTTTTGAAAACTAAAAAAAATAGTTTTCAAAAACTTGTTTTTGTTTTTAGAATTTGGCTAAAAATTCAAATACTTCCTTAAGGGAGATGAAAACCATTAGAGAGAAATTGGGGGAAAACAAGCTTAATTTTCAAAAACAAAAAACCAAAAACCAAATAGTTATCAAACGGGGCCTAGTTTTCAAAACTTGGCTTTGAAAATATAGGTAAAAAGTAAATAATAAAACAAGAAAACTCATAAGTAGAAGTAGTATTTAAAGCTTCAAAAACAAAAAATAATGGTTATCAAACGAGATCTAAATCTATCGTGCAATTAGATATGACCAACTCAATTTGTCATAAAGCCAGACGTGGGGCATTATTTTGATTGGCTAATTTTTTTTTGTATTTTAGTTTAATATAAAGACACTCGTCATGGTCTCAAATTTAATACGTATATTTTTTTCATTATTACATAGTAATTTGTGATAGACCAAAAATTTTCTTTCTAGAGGTCGTTCAGTCAAAAAATATGTTAAATTTTGTTAACCAAAAGACTATGTATTGTTAAATTATTATTTTAATAATTATAGGGATTTTTTTAGCTTTTAAAAATGAATATTTTATTTCTACAACAAACAATTATTATTTGAATAAATAAATTTTCTACTATTTAATAGTAATATCTAATTATTTTTTAAAAAAACAATGATATGTAAATATTACTAAAAAAATTTATCCCTTCAATGTTTTATTTTATTATTATTATTTTTTTGAGTTCTTCATTCAATGAATTAATAAACATAGAAGATTTATTTTATTTTATTTTATTTTCTCTTTTTATTGTTTAATTTGTTATACTGTGATTTTTTTATAGAAGGAAAGAAAACTATTTCGAAAAGTAATAATACTTATTGAAAAAAAATTAATTATAGGAACAATCTCAAAATCATATTTACTTTTTTTTTTTTTAATATTTTGAAACATGCAAAAACACATTAAATAATAATAATAATAAAACATTGAGAAACCAATGTTCAAAATGTTGATGTCGATGAAAATGTCGAGGTCCAAAATTTACGAAAATGTCGATGAAAATGGAAATGTCGATGAAAATTTCGAGAAAAATTTTGGAAATTTTGGAAATTTATGGAAATTGTTTGAATTAATCAATGAAACTTTAATTGTGGCTTAATTAGACTATAATTGATCATTTTTAATCATCATATCTAAAACTAAAGCAATATTTAGATGTAAATGTTGATTGACATGTTGATGCGAGCAAGAATTTTGAAAAAAATATATGGAAATTGATTAAAATTGTTTGAATTATTTCATGAAACTTCAATTGTAGCTTAATTATACTATAATTGTTTTTATTATTAATAATGAAAATTTAATTATGACTTAATTAGTTTATTATTAACAATTTTTAATTATCATAAGTAAAAGGATAGGAAAATTTTGTTACATTCAATGTTCGAAATGTCGATGTCGATGGAAATGTCGAGGTCTAGATTTTATGAAAATGTCGATGGAAATTTTGGAAAACTTTTTAAACATCATGGAAATTGATGGAAACTATGTGAATTAGTATATGAAACTTTAATTGTGGCTTAATTAGACTATAATTGACCTTTTTTAATTATCATATCTAAAAACTAAGACAATATATAGATGTAAATGTCGATAGAAATGTAAATGCAAGCGAGAATTTAAAAAAGATATGGAAATTGATTAAAATTGTTTGAATGATTTCATGAAACTTTAATTGTGGCTTAATTATATTATAATTGATCATTTTTAACCATCATATCTAAAATATATATAATATTTATATTGAAATGTCGATGAAAATGTCGACGTTAACAAAAACTTTAGAAAAACTATGAAAATTGATGATATCTGTTTGAATTATTAAATGATAACTTAATTAAACTATGATTAATTATTTTTAATTAGAATTTCCTTGTAGTTTAATTAGATCATTTATAATTACTGTATCTAAATAGGTTCGTATCGTTATTTTTATTATTTATTTTTTTTTTGAAGGAGTTTATATTGTAACTTAATTAAAAGATTGAAATGTACTTGAACAATAATTAAAAATGAAATATATGCATATGAAAGAAAAGATAATAATAAAGAAAAAAGAGAAAGCATAACATTTTGATTAAATTATATAAATAAAATAAATGATGAAAAGAGTAAATAATGTTCACGGGTTGTGTGACTTGTGTCATTGTGTGAGAAACTAAGAAGAGGTGGAGGGAGAAACTGAGTAGAGGTGAAGGGAGAGAGGAGAGAGTGAAATGGAAGTTGAAACTAGAGTTGTCCCACATCGGTGAGGTGAGGACTTTAGAAGGAATTTTGTCCTATATATTTAGACTCCCGTTGCATTGTTGTGTCGGGCCTACAATAATGGGCCTGCACAAATTAATAATTTATTTTTCTTCTCGATCTTTGAAATTTTGTGAAGATTTCGCTAGAACTTCGAAATCTTGTGAAATGTCAAAAATGTCGGTGACATTGAAGGAAAATCGATTTTCTCTCTAGCTGAGATGTCGAGGTGGTCTAAAAAGCAACATGTCACCACTCGAAATTTTACACTACGTGAGAAACACAATACACACTTGTGTTAACTAGTTAGTGCAAATGTGAGTGGGCCGTTAGGAAGGACTCTAGTACCTAGAGAAAGAGAGGTCTATGACCTATGGGGCCATTTTGTCGTTATCTTCTTGTGTATTATAAGTGTGAATGCCCCTAGTCAAGATCTAGCTAGAACCAAAAAAGTCCAAGCCATGGAATATTCCTCTCTTTTTGGTTCTTTATTCTTGTTTATTAGTAATTATTAATGTAAATGCTTTTTAAGTAATATATGACTCATAATTACATGTGGATATTCAAAACCAAAATTCATGAAATTATTATAAATACACTATGGTATATAGTAGATATCCATTAGATTACTTGAAGCCTATTCACTTGGATTATTTGAAGCTTACTTAGATTACTTAGAGCCTACTTTGATTACTTTGAGCTTACTCACTTGGAACACTATAAATATGTGTAGTATGAAGGTTCTAAACGAGAGTGAGATATACCAAAAGGAAAATTCACTTGACAATAGAAATCTATCTACTACATTGTGTTATTAAGTTTCTTAAGTTGTTCTTGTTTACAACAAGTTGTTCTTGTTCACAACACGTTATCAGCACGAGCTTGATCTACCATTTTCTTTACTAAAGGTAAGTTTGAATTCATGGTTTATGATTCATCTTATTTTACATGTTAAGTTTGATGTGTAGTTCGATTCATAAAATTCGAATGCTTAACATAAAAATTGACTATAAAAAATACTCTGTCTATGGATAGTTCTGTCTAAGCTGAGGTATTTAAGCTGACCGAAAGGGAACACCTCTACCTGGGAACTAGCCTGAGAGTTGTAAATTAGTCAATTTTGTGTTCTAGGTAATGTAGTAGTTAATTGGATTTCTTTTAAGAAGTTTAGTAATCTTTTCATAGAGAAAGCATGTTATATATATTGGATATATGTTTTATAAATTGAATGCAATATAAAAATGCTACAATTTTTTAGTATGCATGCAAGGTGTACTTATTAAAATTCTAATGTAAATAAACTTCTTTCTGATAGCTTTACAATGGCAAATCTTACAAAACTAGAGTTCGCAGCTCTTGATGTTAATGGACATAACTACTTGTCATGGGTCCTTGATGCCAAGATTCCTTTAGATGCCATGAATCTTGGAGAAATAATTAAAGAAGGAAATAATGCATCAATTCAAGAAAAGGCAAAAGCCATGGTATTCCTTCGCCATCATCTTTATGAGGGATTAAAAATGGTATTACGGTAAAAGATCCCTACAACTTATGACAAAGTTTGAAAGAAAGGTATGATCATCAAAAAACTGTTATTCTTCCAAAAGCTCGTTATGACTGGATGCACCTGAGGTTGCAAGATTTTAAATCAATACTCGAGTATAATTCTGCATTATTCAAAATTAGTTCAAAAATTGAAGTTATGTGGAGAGAAAATTATTGATGAAGATGTTGGTATTTATGCCCTAAAGCCTCGTAATTAATTAATTATTTAATAATTAATAATAATTTTGATTATTTTATTTGCAATATAATATATCCATTATATGAAAAATCCAAGGTTATTAGTGTAATCTTGAACAGTATGTGATTGACATAAAGGATGATCGTGTTCAAGAAATAACCTAAAGAGTCATAGTATATGGATAAGGTTGAGTGTCTTATCTTGGTAACACTATTGATACGGCCTACTTTGTAATAGTTACAAATGATTTGATCCAAATCATTCATGTGGAGACATGTGAGTGGAGGTATCTTATACAATGAGTTTGTATAAGACTGGACCACGAAATATTTAGTCTCTCTTTATAAATCTGTTAATTGAGAAGATTAATATTTCATCAAGATGATCATATGCGACTCGATATTAATCTTGAGTGAGTTATGAACTCCTGCCTGCGAGGGCTTGTCCTTTGATTTGCATGGGTGAGAGTGGCTTTTATAGCCGATTCAATATGCCTACTATTTTGGGGACTTGATCAAATAGGAAGCTAGGAACATAATCTCACAAGATGAAATTCACTCCTTCCCATATAGGGTAAGTAGATGAGTAGTACCCTTAAGTACTGATTTCGGGACTTGAACAATGGAGCCCACCCTCTTATTTGCCCGAGAGGGAGTTAGTTTATAATTAGATTATAAACAGATTGTTCATTAGAGAATCAGTGGTACTTACGGTGTAAGATGTAATTATAGGGGTAAAACGGACTTTTGACCCAACTGTAATTACGAACAACTCGTGAAGGATCGACTTCATGTAGTGATTATATCAATGGACACAATTTGTCCTACAGTGCATAAGAGTGCAACTTTAGATGTATAGTGGAGTGGCCCTAGAGTTAATGAATGAAAATTGATTAATTAAAGAGTTTAATTTATTTGGGTGTGCAACATATGCACATGTTAAACAGGACAAGCTAGAGCCACGAGCAAGGAAGTGCATCTTCCTTGGTTATCCGTCTGAAGTGAAGGGTTATAAGTTATGGCTTCTCCAACCAGGTGAGGGACGATGTATTATTAGTAAAGATGTGAAATTTGATGAATTTGACATGCCTTGGGAGTTTTCAGGTAGTGTGAGTTTTAAGAAATATGTTGATAATGTTTTATCAAACTCTTTTGAGATTGAATTAGAAGGCACACACACTGCTGAATCTTCAGGGGAGAAATCTGTTTCTAATCATGAAGCTACAAGGGTTGATGATCAGTTGACTGGTGAATTATCTGAGGAACAACCTGAGTCTATAGGTACTGGAAATGATCAATCAGAATCTCACTTGTCTGATTACCAATTAACTAGAGATAGATAGAGAAGAGTTGTTAAACCACCAGCAAGATATGATGAAGAAAGTTGTGCAGTAAAACAGGGGAAAGAAACATCTTATGCCTTAAATTGTGATGAAATCTTGTTAAGTCATGAACCTTCGAACTTTGATGAAGCAATGCAGTCTAAAGAAAGTGATAAGAGGTTAATTGCTATGAATAAAGAAATGGCCTCATTGATGAAGAATGAGACTTGGGTGCTTACAGAAAAACCACCAGATCAGAAGCTTGTTGATTGCAAATGGTTGTTTAAAGTAAAACCTAGTATTAGTGGTGAAAATAAACCTAGATTCAAAGCTAGGTTTGTAGCAAGGGTTTTTACTCAAGAATATGGAATTGACTATAATGAGGTTTATTCTCCTGTTGTAAGACATTCTTTAATCCGTGTTTTGTTGTCTTTAGTTGCTCATTTTAATCTTGAATTGGAGCAAATGGATGTGACAACGGCTTTTTTGCATGGAGAGTTAGAGGAAGAAATTTATATGTCTCAACCCCTTGGTTTCATTGAAAAAGGAAAAGAACATCTGGTTTGTAGATTGAAAAAGTCACTTTATGGACTTAAACAATCTCCAAGACAATGGTATAAGAGGTTTGACACATTTATTGTTAACTGTGGTTTTAGTAGAAGTGATTATGACAGTTGTGTTTATGTTAAACATGTTTCGAAAGATGTGTCAGTGTTTTTATTATTGTATGTGGATGATATGCTTATATCTTCTCATGTATATTCTGAAATTGTTGATTTGAAGGCTGAATTATGTAGAGAATTTGATATGAAAAACTTAAGTCCAACTAGAAAGATTCTAGGCATGGAAATTTTCAGAGACAGAGCTGCTAGCAAACTCATAATTACACAACAGGGTTACCTAGACAGTGTGGTTAAGAGGTTTCATCTTGATGTTGCAAAGTTAGTGACAGTTCCTTTAGCCTCTCATTTCAAATTGTCAAAGCTTCAGTCTCCTAAGACAGACACAAAACTTGCAGCTATGGAAAAGGTACCTTACTCTAATGCAGTGGGATGTTTAATGTATGGAATGACATGTACTCGTCCAGATTTAGCTTATGTAATGAGTGTTGTTAGCCGTTTTATGAGTTGTCCAGGTAATTATCATTGGGAAGCTATAAAATGGGTTATAATATATGTAAAAGGTACTAAGAACCATGGTTTAATTTACACAGCTAGTGATTCTAATGTTCAATGTTTAGAAGGTTTTGTTGATGCTGATTTCGCTTCTGATTTAGATAAAAGAAGATCCACATCTGGTTTTGTTTTTAAGGTGTTTGGTAACACAATTAATTGGAGATCTTCACTCCAATCTGTAGTGGCTATATCTACAACTGAGTCAGAATATATAGCACTATCTGAGTCAGTTAAGGAAGCAATTTGGTTGAAAGGGCGAATTTCAAACATGTTGGGAGATATAGCAGAACCTACTATACACTATGATTGTCAAAGTGCTCTTGCACTTTCAAAAAATCCTTTATATCATGATCGTGAAGGGAATAATCTAATTAAACCCAAGCGGAAGCGTATGAATCGGTTTGAGTTTATTTAGAATTAAATAATAATATTATGGTTAAGCATAACATACCTTGAAAGAAAATATGGAGATTCTTCTGGCGGATCTTTATCTCTTTCACAAAGTCTTCATCGCTATGACTTGAACACAGAACCAAGGCTTGTGGGAGCCTCTTGAAATAAAATCCACAAGGGATTAAAGAGGAAGAGGTCTAGAGAGAATTCTCTAATTCTCTCTATTGAGGAAATGTGTGTTGTGTCTAATGGCTCAACCCAAGGGTCCTATTTATAGAGACCAAGGGAAAATCTTTGCCGTAATTAAAATATTATATTTTAATATCTAATATATTAAAATATATCTTATATTTATTTGAATCTCATTCAAATCTCCTACGATATTTATTTATTTGAATCTTATTCAAATTCTATAAATATTTTTTATTTAAATTATACATTAATTATTTTAATATTTAATGTATCAAATACAATAAATATATTTTCCTCTTTTATATTTAATATATCTAATATATTAAATATTAATTTGAATATTTCAAAATTTTCTTTCAACAAAATTGATCTTTTAATATTACTATGAGCTAGCAAGGGGACTTTATGGACCTACAGATTATAAGCTCCAATGATACAAAATTAATTAATTAAACTCTTTAATTAATTAATTTTCATTCATTAACTATATGTCATTCCACTATAGACCTAGAGTTGCACTCTTATGCACTGTAGGACAAGTTGTGTCTATAGATATAATCATTACATGCAAGTCGATCCTTCACGAGCTGTTCGTAATTACAATTGGGTCAAAAGTCCGTTTTACCCCTATAATTACATCTTGCACCTTAAGTGCTACTGATTCTCTAATGAACAATCTGTTTATAATCTAATTATAAATTAAGTCCCTCTAGGGCCAATGAGCTGGTGGGGCCCCATTGTTCAAGTCCCGAAATCAGCACTTAAGGTAACTACTCATCTACTTACCCTATATGAAAAGGAGTGAATTTCATCTTGTGAGATTATGTTCTCAGCTCCCTATTTGGTCAAGTCTCCAAAATGGTAGGCATATTGAATCGGCTATAAAAGTCACTCTCACCCATGCAAATTAAAGGACAAGCTCTCACAGACAGGAGTTCATAACTCACTCAGAATTAAAATCGAGTCGCATATGATCATCCTAATGAAATATTAATCTTTTCAATTAACGGATTTATAAGGAGAGATTAAATATTTCGTTGTCTAGTCTTATACAAACTCATTTTATAAGATACCCCCACTCACATGTCTCCACATGAACGATTTGGATTAAATCATTTGTAACTATTACAAAGTGGGTCGTATCAATAGTGTTACCAGGATAAGGCACCTAACTTTATCCATAAACTATGACCCTTTAGGTTACTTCTTGAACATGATCCTCTCGTATGTCAACTACATACTGTTCAAGATTACAATAATAACCTTGGATTTTTTATATAATGAATAATATTATATTGCAAATAAAATAATCAAAATTATTATTAATTATTAAATAAATTATTAATTACGAGGCTTTAGGGCATAAATCCCAACAGATCGAACCAAACATGTAGATGTTAAGTTTCATTTCTTGAGAGATGAAGTGCACAAGAAGACACTGAAGCTAGAGAAGATTGCATCTGAAAATAATCTTGCTGATATGTTTACAAAGTCTTTGTCAAGAGTGAGATTTAAATTCTTTTGTCACCTACTTAAAGTAGGTGTTGGCTAATGTTGCTTGTTTGTGCTTGAAGTGCAGGGTGAATTCAAGATTGTGTTACTTCTTTATCTAAGGATATACTTGATTCAAGAGGGTAATTTTTTGACTTAGTTTATTGACTCAAGTCATATCTAGTTGGGCTGGGCTTATTATTTTTGTAGAAGACAAATTTTATGGATGGGCTTATGTGTTGTACAAGCCCAACATAAAAAAGCATGATTTTTTCTTCTAATTGGCAGAATCTCTTCGTGCCCTTTTTCTTTTGGGTTATACAGTGAAGGTGGAAAACGGCAGAAGCAGAAGAAAGGTTTTTCCCTTTTTCGAACTGACTGGAAGCGTTGAGATTGTGAGAAGTTTTTCTTTTCATTTGGTATTTGTCTCTTCGACTTCGATTGGAGGATTCTGTTATGAGAGATAGCTTTGGTATTTTCTGAGTTTTCTTTCTCCCCTCTTTCAATTGTACTTTGTTTTTGACATTGAAGTTAATAGAAGATTGATCTTGCCTTGCATAGTGGATGTAGACCTCATTGGTCGAACCACTATAAATTTATGCGTCTTCTTCTCTACTTCTCTATACTTGATTTAGTCATCTAATGTGATATTGATTTGCTGTTTTTGTTGTTAAAAAAAATGGGTTTCTTGTGTTTTTTCACAACAATATAGTTGGCTAAAGTCAACTAATTTAAGTTTTTTTATTTAGAGTTTAAATCTCTTCACACTATTCCTTAATATGATGATTGAGGTTGTGCCATGAAAATTACAAAATTTCCATATATTGAGAAGTTTATCTCACTCTAAATGAGGGAGGGGGAAAATTAATAGTAAAAAATACTTGCTCAAACGAAGAAAAAATCCAAAATCTTGGTCCAATTTTTAAGTACAAGTGGAAATATGATTGTTTTTGCAAATAAGATTGGTTGTTATGAGTATCGCAAAATTTTTTAAAAAAAAGGGAGGGTTAATTGCTCCCTTTTTAAATGTCTTTCATCTCTGTTTTCTTTGTGTAAATTGCTTACCGCAAATATATGGGTCAAGTTTTAATATAGTGTATAATGTGAATTATGGATGTCGTTCTCAAGATTGATTTTCTTGAGTACTCAAGTACCATGGATACAATCGCTCAATTTTATGAAGAGAAAAGACTTGTATGATGAATTTAATCTAAAACTCAATTAAAAACAATTGTGAGACAAATCAGGGAGAAAACATTCTAGAGATTTGATTTCACCAATTAGTTAGATGAATCACTTAATTAATCAACCAAGATTGAGGGTGCAATTATTTCACAAGTCAAGAAGAAAAACGATAACAATTGTCCCTCCCGAGCACAATTGAACCTCAAACATGTTATAAACCCAATATTCCTATCTAGATTTATTAACATGCAAGACCTTAAGTCTACTTCTTTTAACGACTTCTAGAGAAATCTTAAATCTCCCGATCTTAGGTAAGCTCTAGCCATGTAATTAAGATCTAATCTAAACTATCTCTCCCGAGCATAAGTTCAGAACAATCAACGTTGTACCCTAACGTGTGAAGAAAATAAGCGAACTTGAGGTAGCGTCGAGATGCTACATACCGAACTCCTATGGTGCGCGTGTTTTGGGGGTTGAGACATTTCCAAGTGGCGTCTCAACGTCACTCTCACAGGTCTTCAAGTCTGGCATGTTGCAGCGTTTTCACTCTAATGTGAGACACTACCCCCTCCCCCAGCTCTTCTGACTTGATTTCTTTTCCCTTCTTCAATTCTCCAATTCTTGCCCAATTTGTACCTTTTTCACATTATTTTCTTCAAGATCTATGATTTTCTCCAAAATGCTCGATTCTTGGAAATTCAACAAATATGTGCTTGAAAATAGCCAATAAATCCTCAAAACTAGCAATAAATAAGCCCTAAAAATAGCTCACAAAATGCGCTATCATTTGCTCCATATTTTTTCAAATTTAGCTAAATATTTCCATATTTTGTTTCTCATTTTTTATATCAATAATTGTGGAGGTAGACAATCAGACCTACATTAAAGATAGTAATAACTAAGTGTCTTAGTCATTGAACTAAACTCAAATGGACTAAAATAGATGTTTAACGTGAAAAATGCACAACAATTAGAGATTACTATATTTTTTTCTCTTTATTTAAATTCAACAATACGTAGGGGATGGAAATTTGAACTCTGGACCTTTTAGTCGAGGTTATAACGAGAGGTTTAATTCAATCATTAGTTTTAGCCCAAATCAAAGCTAACCAAATTGTGCATACCCGGGGGTTACAATGATATGAATTAATATATGAAATTAATAAAATCATTATGAACATAACAAACTCCAAATGGAGAAATGTGAGCTTTAATTTCTCAATTACTTCTGCATAATTTTCAAGTGGATACCTCGACATGTGTCCTAACAAAACTCATTCAAATTAAGTAAAAAAAAAAAAAAAAACAAAACAAAACTCATTCAAAATATACAAAATAAACCCCACTTACATTTCAACCTCAAGAGATGATCACCAAAATTTCTAAATTTTCCAACAAAAATGCTGAAACTGAACCAAGAAAATACTTGAACAAACAACAAATTTAAAGTTAAAAAAGTATTCAAACTCAACAACAAAATCTTTAAATTAAGCAGAAAGACATCCAACCTGACAAAAACAAAATAATAAATGTTTAGAAAAATAATCTTGTACAACCATAAAAGTGCTGGTAGGCTCATTGCCAGGTACCAGGTACAAGTCTTTAACAAAATATAGTGTTAGACCAACGAAGCAAAGAGTAGAAATTAATGTTTTCCAAAACTTTTTTTAAAAATTATTTAGCTATATTGGAATAAAAAATTTAAAATCCTACCAATATTTTCAAACCACATGCTACAAGGCAGACTAAAAAAACATATTTTATAAGGGTCGGACCGATAATATATCTCAGGAGATCAACAAATTATGTTATGAAAATATAATAAGAATTTAATTAGAGTTATTAGTGATAAGAATCATTAGAGCATTGAGGTATCCCAACTAAATTGACATGATAATATGTATGCATATCCATGTTAGTTATGATGATGTATTATTATAAAGTTAGAAGTAATTCCAAATATAGCTTAAATTAAACAAAGTATTGCAAAAATAAAAGGTGTGAAGTATGAAACCTTGTATTTTCTGGCCGGTTCTACATTAATAGATTTTGTTGTTGCTGCTTCATTTGCAGTTTACAACGAGGATATGATCAAGCTATGGCATATGAGGCTTGGCCATATGAGTGAAAGAGAGATGCAAATGCTGTCACAGAGGATTCTTCTTTGTGGGCACAAGACGCATGACCTTGAATTTTGCGAACATTGTTTGTATGAGAAGCTACATTGCAACAAGTTTCCAAAGGGTGTTCACAGTACAAAGGGAACACTGGATTACATCCATTCTGACTGTTGGGGTCCTTCTCAAGTTGAATCTATTGGAGGTAGCATGTACTTTCTGTCTATGATTGATGACTACTCAAGAATGACTTAGGTAATTATGATGAAGCATAAAAGTGAAGCCTTCAAAAATTTCAAGCAGTGGAAGGCCTTGGTGGAAAATCAAACTGGGAAGAAGATTAAAAGGCTGTGAATAGATAATGGTCTAGAATTTTGTGGGTTTGAATTCAATGAGTTTTGCAAAAATGAAGGGATTGCCCATCATCGTACTATTAGAGATACACCACAGAAAAATGGGGTGGCAGAACGCATGAATCAGACACTACTAGAGAGAGCAAGATGCATGCTCTATAATGTTGGGTTAGCTAGAAGATTTTGGGTAGAAATGGTAAGCACATCATGTTATCTAATTAACCGTGGACCTCACACAAATATTGATCGTAAAATGCCTTATGAGGTGTGGTCTAGTAAGCCTGCAGATTATTCTTTATTGAGAGTTTTTGGATGTACTGCTTACTATCATGTAAGTGAGGGTAAATTAGAACTGAGAGCTAAAAGGTGTATTTGTGGGTTTTAAGGATGGAGTTAAGGGATATAGAATCTGATCACCTTTTGAGAATAGAGTTATACTTAGTAGAAGTGTAATATTTCATGAGAATTCTATGTTTAACTTTATTGCGAAGTCCACTATTGTAGGAGAAAGCAGTAGTGTTGATAAACAAGTGGAGCTGCAATTCACTTCAGATGGGAGTGAATCACAGCACCAAGGTGGAGAAGATCAACATGTTGCTACAGAAACTAATGTGTTAGTTGTTGCTATAGAGACTGATATGCTATAATCTTCTAGCTCACAAGCACGTCAACCAAGTATAGCTCTTGATAAAGCTAGGAGAGTTGGTATTGGACCTCCAAAGGGGTATGGTTTTGAGGATATGGTGCCTTATGCACTGCAGGTTGCTGATGAGGATGGGGTGGATCCTCATGAGCCATCCACCTACAAAGAAGTTGTTTCAGGTAGTGAGTCTACTCAATAGCTTGCTGCAATGGGAGATGAGATAGAGTCACTTGATAAAAATTAGACTTGGGAGCTAGTCAAACGGCCTAAGGATAGAAAGATTGTTACTTGTAAATGAATCTTCAAGAAAAAGGAAGGAATATCACCTGTAGAGGGTATTAAGTATAAAGCTCGGGTTGTTGCAAGAGGGTTCACATAAAAAGAAGAAATTGACTATAATGATATTTTTTCACCAATGGTCAGACATACTTCTATCATGGTGCTACTAGCTATGGTTGCACATCAAAATTTAGAACTTGAGCAACTAAATGTAAAGACAACTTTCTTACATGGAGAGCTAAAAGAAGAGATTTATATGACTCAACCATATGGGTTTCAGTGTCCTGGTAAATAAGACTATGTTTGCAAGTTGAAGAAGACCTTTGTATGGACTAAAGCAGTCTCCGAGACAATGGTACAAAAGGTTTGACAACTATATGATTGAGCTAGACTAC
The DNA here is from genome assembly GCA_033996785.1 of Trichosanthes truncata. Classification (NCBI taxonomy): domain Eukaryota; kingdom Viridiplantae; phylum Streptophyta; class Magnoliopsida; order Cucurbitales; family Cucurbitaceae; genus Trichosanthes; species Trichosanthes truncata. Next base: position 6,083,164 of record JAWPNB010000004.1, read on the forward strand.
AATAGGAGTCCATATGATTGTAGTGTGTATCACAACAAGTTTGATCATGGTTTGGTGATTTATCTGGTACTGTATGTAGATGATATGTTCATAGCTGCAAAGTCCAAGTCTGATATTCAGAAGTTGAAGAGTCTTCTTAGTGTTGAGTTTGAAATGTGGGACTTTGGTCACACTTTCATCAATCCCAACAATCCTCCCCTCGAACAAAGTACCACCAAGCCTCCCCTCAAATAGTCATTGCTCCGAATTACACTTGTGTCAACTCCTCACAGGAGCACATTGCCGATCTGAAAGCTCAACAACAAATTCACTATGACTACGCCTTCGAGGCTCACCTTCTTTGTTCTACTCTCGAGGATTCTACCGACATTGCTAAGCCAGAGATGGCTCTGATACCACTTGTTAGAGACAATGACGCTTGACATATCTTCACAATGCAAGTATGATATTGTCCACTTTGGGCATAAACCCTCATGGCTTTTGCTTTTGGTTCCTCCCAAAAGGCCTATACCAATGGAGATATTGTCCCTCACTTAATATACCCATGATCTTCTTATCTAGCCAATATGGGACTTTAGTCGCACTCCCAACAATATGATTGTAAGAAAAAATATTATATTAAAATTGCCAACATGAGCTTGACTCAGGAATAATTGGCATGTACTCCTTCCCTTGAGATTGGATGTTCAAATTTTTATACCCTCACATTTGTTGTACTAAAAAAATACATAGATAGATATCAAAAACTTGCTAACATGAAAATAACTCAACGGCAATTAGCACATCTATTCATTTCTTTGAGGTCGGAGGTTCAAATCTCCTACAAAACTTTGTAGAAACATGCAAAACTTCATGATACGTCTATATTGAACTTTAAAATAATAACTACATAATTTAAAAAAATTATATGTGATGAGATTGGAAGAGAGAGAAAATGAGTAGTGGAACGAAAGAAAGATGGGAGGCGATAAAGATAGAGAGGAATTGTAAATGCTACCAAAATTTTTCGACATTTTCTCGATATTTTCTCGACATAATTTCCATGATATTTCTCAACATTTTAGTGAAATTATAGTCAAGTTATAAATGTGAATGGCTCTGACGAGGACAGGATTCTAAAACCTCTAGAGCTAGTAGAGACACTCAAAATTAGAAAAAATAAATTAAATTAAATAGAGAGAGACCTATGTGACCCTTTTGTAGTTATCTTGTGTTGTGCATTAATTGTTATTATTATTGTCAATGCCCTGCCGAAGACTCTAGCTAGAAGAGAACCATAAAAAGTCCAACCAGCCAAGGAAATATTTCTCTTTTTTTGTAGTTTACTAATATTCTTCTCTACTTTTAGTTATAAATGTGAATGCCAGCTTTTCCAAATCAAGGATTCTACGTTTACACCTATGTTTTAGTGAATATTTTATTTTTATAATATTTTTTTTAAAAAAAAAGTAAATATAATTTTACTATTTTGATCCTTTTCATTTTCAATACCATGACAAATATATATATATATATATATATATATATATATATATATATATATATATATATATCTAAGAGACAAAAATACATATATATAAAATTTTAATTTCTTTCCTTTATTCCAAGTTTTATAGAAAAAGCCAATGAAATTATTTTTCCCCCATTTATTACATTATTTCATCTGGATATTTAAGAACCACATTATTTCTCAATTAAAAAAATCAATTGACCTTTTTTTTTCTCTTTCCAAAACAATAGACAAAAGAGTAATGATTATCAAAAACGTGTTTTTTTTCAAAGAAAATAGAATATATATATATTTATCTTTCCAAAACAATAGACAAAAGAGTAATGATTATCAAAAACGTGTTTTTTTTCAAAGAAAATAGAATATATATATATTTATCTTTCCAAAACAATAGACAAAAGAGTAATGATTATCAAAAACGTGTTTTTTTTCAAAGAAAATAGAATATATATATATATATATAGTTCTTAAGGTTGATAGTGTTTATCATTTGAAAAGGAAAATTTTAACAAATGGCCTTCTTTAACGAGTACAAAAGTTGCATTTGTGTGGAATTTTACTTGAATGTTATTAATTAGTAAGTCACAAGTCAAATTACTTTCCAATAAATTAAGTATATCAGTTTGTGAAATCAAGACATTTGATGATTGATGTATAAAGTGAATCTTATGTCTGAAAAAGAGTATTCATCCAAACATCTATAATTTCTTTTGCCAAAAGTTATTGAAATAATGCACAGAACGTTGAAAAACAATTTGGGTCCCATGGTTTCATTGAAATAACAATATAATTCTTAATCTTTATTATATAATAATTTAGTCTCTATATTTTTAAATTTGTAACAATTTAATCTCTTAATTGTAATGTGTAACAATTTAGTACATGTAGTTCAAATTTTGTGAAGATTTAGTCCCTATCGTAAAAATTTCATTAAGGTGAAGTATTAATTTTTATAAACTCATTTGACCCCATATTAATTTATTGATCCACGTATATAAGAAACTACATTAAATCTTTGGTAGAGACTTAAGTCGTTATAAATTTTAAAATACAAAGACTATAATTGTTACATACTAAAGTTCAAAAACGTCAAAACTATTACAAATTTGAAAATACAAAAACTAAAATCCCGTTTGATAACTATTTGATTTTCATTTTTTGATTTTTGAAAATTAAGTTTATAAACACTACTACGACCTATGGATTTTTTTATTTTGTCATATACTTTTTATAAATATTTTCAAAATTTAAGCTAAGTTTTGAAAACTAAAAATAGCAGTTTTAGGCCCCGTTTGATAACCGTTTGGTTTTTAGTTTTTGGTTTTTGAAAATTAAGCTTGTTTTCTCTAAATTTCTCTAAAATGGTTTTCATCTCCATTAAGGAAACACTTGAATTCTTAACCAAATTCTAAAAACAAAAACAAGTTTTTAGAAACTACTTTTTTTAGTTTTCAAAACATGGCTTGGTTTTTGAAAACATAGGTAAAAAGTAGATGACAAAACAAGTTAAATCATAAATGGAAGTATTATTTATAGGCTTAATTTTCAAAAACCAAAAACCAAATAGTTATCAAACGGGGCCTTAAAAACTTATTTTTATTTTTGGAATTTTTCTTAGAACTCAAATGTTTCTTTAAAAAAGATGAAAACCATTATAAAGAAATTGTGAAAAAAAACAAACATAATTTTCAAAAACCAAAAATAAAAAACAAAATAATTATCGAGGCCTAAATCGCTTACATTGGAAAGTTTATAGAAATTGTGAAGGAGAGAGAGATTGTGCAAGGGCAAAGGACAAAAAAAGGTTGTTGGAGATTTCAAGTGCCGACCATTTAGTCCATTGGAACCATATCCTTTTTTTTAACATTTACCTCCAAAATCAACCTTATTAATAAACCGCGTTAAACAATGAAACAAAACAAAAGATCGTTATAAAAATGACATTTGGTTGAATAAATTCCAACTACTTTAAAATTTTTATTTAGTGATTAAATCTTTCATCTTATCAATATGCATTGACTTTGGACTCAAAATATTTTAGGTACTTTTATGAAAGGATAAATTTTTCATACATTAATAGTTCTTATCCATCTAAATGATATAGTCAAATATTAGAAAAGGAGAAAAAAAGATTTAAGATTGGCTAAATTTTTACGAACAACATCAGATATTATCATTTACAAATATCCCTGACTATGAGTATATGCTATTAGAAGAGTTAAAAAAAGGGGGGACTAAGTAAGATTAAAAAAATCATATAAAGTTATAGTTTTAAAGTTTTTCTTCTCAAGTGTTCTTATATATTTAAAATAGGAAGATTAGATATATACAAAATAAGATTTGGTCTATTTTTATGAAAATTTTCCTCCAAAGTACCACTTAATTTGGGCCATTTTTCTTTAATTAATATTCATGATCAAAGGATCAACTACTAACAAATATAATAACAATTAATAAAAAAAAATATATATATATTATAACAAGTAGAAGAAACACTTGGCGTTTGTCTAAAAATCTTCTATAACCTTATTTATAACAAGATTTTTAATTAATATAATTGATTCATTGATTTGGTAAAGTTTATATAACTTTGTTAATTTTGAAATAGAATAGCGCGTCCTTCAATTAATTTATTTAATGTAATTGACTTTTTTTTTTGTGAGTTTAGATTTTTGTTTTTTTATTGTGATTGACTTTTTTATTCAGTAAAAAATATTTTTTGTATAGTGATTGACTTTTTTTTTATTAATTTTAAATGCTTTTTTTTTGTCATGGTTAACGAATAAATAGTCTTGATCTAAATTCAAATAACATAACATATTTAGGAATATTGTTATTATTAAAAAATTAAGTTTTTTCTTCAACTCTCCAATAACTTAATAAATCAAGCCATGTAGGTATAAATCTCTAAGACCTTAACATTCTTCCAAAAAAAAAAAAAAAAAACGTAGACCTTTCAATTTGTGCCTAATAAATCTGTAAATTTATTTAAAATGTTGAATAGGTCAAACTTAATCTACTAGACATAAAGTTAAGAGTCTAAAAGTTATAGACACTTTTAAATTTCAAAAACCTATTAAAAACAAAGTTAACACTTTATGGACTTATTAGACACTTTCAAATTTCAAGGATCTATTTGGCACAATTCTAAAAGTTCAATGACTAAAAATGTAATTTAATATATTCTAATAATAATAATAATAATAACTAAACTATCATCTTCACTCTAGCCATTCATGCCACAATCAATCATTTTTTAGGATCAATTTCAGAGAAAGTTACAATTACAAATACGCGTATTTAAGAGTGGGATTGTGAGAGATCTTTTTCAAAAAGGGTACAAGAAATAGATTAGAATAAAGTTCCTTGTTTTCTCCTTGTTATGTCAATTATGCAAGTTAGAAAAATGGGAAGACACATGAGGATGAAATTTTTTTCAAATGCAAAATCTAGAATTTTCCTAACACTCTAAATTCATGCACTCAAATCTTAATCGAATGAAATTTGTGAATTTAGGAAAAGGAGAAATTGAGAGAGAATACCAAGACCACTAGAATTTTATTGGTAGAGAATATTTCTTATGAATAATATGATAAGACTATTTATATTAGTATAATAATATAATTAAAGGATAAAATCAAGAATACAATGACCTACCCTAAAATTAATTTGAATGCAATCAACCTAAATGAAACAAGATAATCTAATATTCATAATCACGTAATCTAAAGTCTCGTTTGATAACTATTTGATTTTTTGTTTTTAATTTTTGAAAATTAAGTCTATAGATTCCACCTATGGATTTTCATATTTTCCTATCTACTTTTTACTTATGTTTTTAAAAACCAAGCCAAGTTTTGAAAACTAAAAAAAGTAGTTTTCATAAACTTATATTTGTTTTTAGAATTTGGCTAGAAACTCAAATGTTTCCTTAAGAAAGATAAAACCTATTGTAGAAAAGATGAAACTATTGTAGACAAATTATGAGAAAACAAGCACAATTTTCAAAAACCAAAAAATAAATAGTTATCAAATGGGGACCTAAGAATTCAGATTCAGTGAATATCCATTTTAGCAAAATTGTCTTTTAAAACTGTTCTTGGATTTGGTATTCCAAATACTAGTAATTCTAAAACAACATTTTTATGTTTTCAATATATCTAGATTTTAAATTTAACATTTTAAAATGCATTTATAAAAAAAAAACATTTTAAAATGCAAAATTACACTAGAAAATATATAAAAAGAAAAAAAAAACTTTGATAAATATACTATTTCATTAAACTTATTTTGTTTTTGTTAAAATTAAACCATGTATAACATAATATACTATAAATTAAGTAATATGGTAACATAATAATTATACCAAATTTATAAGATAAATCGTGTTCAAAAATAAATTAATAATAGTTGAGATTCAACTAAATATTTAGTTGGTAAATATATTATCAAACTCATTTTGAACAACTTTTTAAATTGAGATCCAAATTTCTAAATTTGTTACCAAAAATATATTTGAGAACTTGAAATACAACTCTATATTTTTTTATTGAATCCCTTGTTTTTAAATTTCTCTGTTTAGATCTCTTACCAAAATGATCTTAAAAAAATCGTAAGTATTACCTAGGTCAACAAGGTGAACCTTTATTCACTAGAAACTTTATAATTGTTTTAAGCTTGGAGTACTAATAGGTCAAGTGCCCTCTAAAAAGCATATGAATGTAAACAAAGAACGTTGGAAGGACTTGAATTTAAAATTTCAAATCTTTGTTGTAAGTTGTTACAAATGGCATTAAATCAAGGGGAAATTAGAATAATGTGGTTAATGACACAAGACATGCGTTAATTCGCATGTACCTAGCTCGACCAAGAGGTCAGAGAAATCCTTACCTCCAAATATTGTTGAGTTAAAAAAAAAAAAAAAAAAGGAGAAGAAAAGTGCACCATTTTTCCATTAAGTCATTCAATAGGAATTCCATAGTTAATCCTGCTTAACTTTGTGCAATTCCAAGTTAAGATGCAATCCCAGGAAATTTCAATAGTTGTTGCTTTCAATTGCAAAAATTGAGTAAAATTACCTGGAATGTTTAGGTTGCAAAAGAATGCTCATAGTCGCAAAGTATTTAAGGTCCCATTTGATAACCATTTGATTTTTGAAAATTAAATCTATAAATACTACTTTCATCTATAGATTTACTTGTTTTGTATATCCTTTTTACCTACGTTTTTAAAAGTCAAGCCATGTTTTGAAAACTAAAAAAAATAGTTTTCAAAAACTTGTTTTTATTTTTAGAATTTGGCTAAGAATTCAAATGCTTCCTTAAGGGAGATAAAAACCATTGTAGAGAAAGTGGGAGAAAACAATCTTAATTTTCAAAAACCAAAAACTAAAAACCAAATGGTTATCAAACGGAGCCTTATATTTTAAATAAGAAATTGACAAGGACTATTTGTAAATATTATGAAAGTATATATAAGAACTATATTGAAACAAATAAAAGTACAAGGACAATTAAAAATGTATTTTAACCTACTTTTTGCTTAATTATTATTTTATATTTCATATTAATTCGTTATCATTCTTTTCAAACTTACAAGCTAAGTTTACGCAGCGGGGTGCCCTATTTGCTAACCATTTAATTCATTTTTTGATTTTTTATTTTTGAAAATTATGTTTGTTTTTTACAATATTTTTACCTATGATTTCCACAAAATTTTAAGAAACATCTTAATTCTTAGTCAAATTCCAAAAAAAAAAAAAAAAAATTAAAAACTATTTTTTTCAATTTCAAAACTTGCTTTGATTTTGAAAATATTTTTAAAAAATAGATAACAAAAACAAAGAACTTCATGAGTGGAAGTAGTATTTATAAGCTTAATTTTCAAAACTAAACACAAAAAATCAAATGGTTATCATGTGAGGTCTAAATTATATGTATGAATAGGTAAATACCTAACTTGTTATTGAAACAATAAATTTACTTTAATTTTTTTAATTCAATGTGAGTAAACCTATATCAATCCATCTACTATATCTTCCCTATTTTTTTTATAAAAAGAAAAAAGAAAAAAATTACAGTCTTCATTAGTATTAATTATTAATATAAGGTTACTGACCAGTGATATTTTAAGTTTACATATATTTCTTTCAATATGTTTAAAATTCATTCCTAAGATCATACACCATTTTAACATCATACAGCAATATTAAAAGGGTGAATAGGGTGGTCTCAATTAACTTTTGTTTTTACAATTAAATTAAATAAATTAAACCAAAAAACTGTAAGTACTCAAGAATTTAACACAACATAATTAATATATATATATATATAAAAGTACGAATGTGGAAGAAATTTTTTTGGACGATATTAACCTTGACTTTCTAGATAATACCTAAATTATTGTCCTTATTCCTTTTTATAAAAAAAATACTAATTAAGACTCCGTTTGATAATCATTTAGTTTTTTATTTTTGAAAATTGTGCATGTTTTCTCATTATTTCTCTACAATAAGTTTCATCTTTCTTAAGAAAACATTTGAATTCTTAGGCCAAATTCTAAAAACAAAAATATATTTTTGAAAACTACTTTTTTTAGTTTTCAAAGTTTGGCTTGATTTTTTAAAACATATGTAAAAAGTAAATAACAAAACAAGGAAACCTATAGGTAAAAATAGTATTTATAGACTTAATTTTCAAAAACTAAAAATTAAAAATTAAATGATTATCAAGTAAGACTTATATTAATGTTATTAAAACTTTTTCACCATCCACACCGACACATTCACGTTCTTACTTCTTATTTATTATATATTAAAAAACACTATTAAGTTAAAAGGTTTTTCACTCCCACCACACCATTAAACTCTCTCTTAAATTAAATTATTTAATTTATTTACATTTTAGAGTTGTTAGAAATTTGGAACTAAAAAAGTTGTTAGAATCTTGAATTGGAGATTTAAAAAAATGAATTAAAAAAATTAAAATTTAAATGCACTAATAATTATTGATAAATAAAAAAAATATTCAAAGGGTATATGAATAGTTTCCTTTCCATATGTAAAAATTTAAAAACACTTCATATAGAATTTAAAAAAAAAAAAATTGAATACTAAAAGTTTCGCAACTCTTCATTTCCTACAACTATAAAAGAGCTTCTTTTCCATTCATTTTATTAACAAACATAGCTTTATCCTTTTTTTAAGTTCCACATGATCCAACATCACAATTCTGATTTGTCAAATTGGAGAAGTGATATGAGAAGATGAATTTCTACTTGAGATAAGTTGTGTGATCCAAAGGTCTCATCTTCCTCTCTCATTTGCTGTTATTGTTTTCTTTAGTGCCTTTATAATTAATACTATTATTTTTTATATTTCAAATGTTTATTATTCATGCTTAATATTGTTAAATTAATTAATTTATTATAGGTTATTTTAATTCAAATATAAAGTAGTTTTTTAATCAAAATTTTCTTGATTTTGGACAATAATGATAATAATAATAATACCAAATGTATTATTGTTCTAGACATATTAGTTTTAACAGATTAAATATGTAATTTGTAGCATGGAGGCCAATGTATACACCATTTTCCATTCATTTTACCCAAAAATGTAGCTCGATCTTCTCTTTTACTTTTCTTTTTTTGATAATTTGTTAATATTAGATTTTATACTATATATATTTGAGTTCAACAACGTTTGGAGGTGGGAGAATTCGAACTTCTAACATCTTAGTTGTGGTCGGTACATGTCAACGGTGTGAGAATTCGAACATCTAACCTCTTAGTCGTGGTCGGTACATGTCAATTACCGTTGAGCTATGCTCACTTTGAAATCTCTAAACTATCTTTAATATCTTAATTTCAAGATAAATATTAAATATTATTTAATAAAAGTATGTATGATTAAACTTGATTGTATTAAATGCTTATTTTAATAGAAAAAAATCTCATATATTTTATAAATTAAGTGTAGAAGAATTTAGTCTCTTTAAATCAATAAACAAATGTTTAGACAGAATAGACAAAATTCAAGGTTGGTATTAAATTATATAAATTAATTATTTCAATAAAATTCAACTATTTATTTTAATAACTGTGACTAAACCTTAAGAATAATGATTACTAAGTTGTATAAAGAATCACTTATTACATTATAAATAATTTATTTTCTTTTAAATATAAACGATCGGGGTATTTTTATTTTTATTTTTATTGACAATATTCAACTTTTAAAAAGAAAATTAATTTTATTACATAATTAGACAAATTGGACATATCACATGCATGGCACGCATTAAAGACTAGTCTTTAATATCTATAATCTATAATCTATTAAAAAGCAAGCATCTTTTAAGAACATTTTTAGACCATCTTACACCTTCTATTTGTAGTGAATTACAAATATACATTTACCTCACTTAGCTTAATCAAATATACAACTCTATAAATTCCAAAATTGCCTTAAAATTATTTATTGAACAGGAAATATTTAGCAATTTCAATATATATAAAAGAAATAATAACAAATAAATTTACGGTTTTTTTATTCAACAAATCAATTTACGTATGAATAATAGGAAACGTAACATTTAATTAGAATATAAATCAATTTGCCTTTAAACTTTAACATTTAATCATAATATAAAAAAGAAAAAAAGAAAAACAACTAATTAATCACATTTGTGCTTATTTAACAAACAGTTACAATTTTATTTTAATAACCAAAACAGTTACAAATTTAATTTTTATAATAATGATCATTGAAATAAAACAATTGGTATTAAAATTTTTAAGGATGAGTCGCAAGGTACAAGGAGAGCAGTAACTTTTTCTCAAAAAAGGAAAAAAAAAAAAAAGGTCAGTATCAAACTGATTTCGATGGAATCAAATTATTTGGAGACGGAATTAGATGAGACGAAAACCACTTATTTCATTCCAGAGATTTGGGTCATAATTGTAGTGTCAAGTGATGAAAGTGGAGGACTCCATATCAAAAGAACGGTGTGAATCCTGTTCAACATGCATTCATAGGAAAGTTGAGGTTTGGGGGAGATACTTGATCCAAAGTGGATTGTCAGCTTGCCAAAGTGATCAGTGTTGTTACACGCAAGCGCACGCGATCGAAGTAATATAAAATGGTATATGAGTACCAAGTATCGAATCCCACAGGGAACGGAGTAACAAAAATATTGTAAAGCAAGGTGTAAGAAAAATTGCAACTAGAAAACTAAAAATGCAAAAATAATGTTGGGATGGTTTGATTGGAATAAAGAAAAATTGCTGAATCTAATTGCAAAATCTAAAAATGACAATGAGCGACATAACCAAAAATTGCAGAATTGAATTGCAGAATTGAGAAATAGCAATATTGGATAGTAAACTAAAATTTCAAAAGGAATTTAGATAAAGATGGGGCTTAAGAATGTCATTGCCCTAAGTCGTAATTGCAAACCAAAATTACAATTCCAACCTACTCCACATTCAATTTTAAACCAAAATTGCACCTCTTATTCATCTTGAATTTAGGTTTTTAGGAGGCTAAGTGAGAGACCTATATGTCTATAGTCCCTCTATCTTAGATAATTCGGCTCACAATTTTATGGGTTTTGGAGTCCTTAATCCCTATGTCTAGGGTAAGGATTGGCTTATGTCTAAGCTCTTTTCTCCATTACTTGTGTGAAATCCGCTTATCACTAACCCCGTCGGTATTAGATCTAAGCTTGAGTTGCTACCCTAGTTGATCAATCTAGGATCTCAACGGAAATTTGATCAACACAAGCAAACAATTGAAATGTAGGTTTGGTTTTCATTGGAATTTAGGCTACAATTACTTCTTAGGGAATTCACATCCTTGAACCCCCTAAGAAGTTTTAGCTCATATTAAAGATAAAAATCTTAAAACTAATTTTTGAGAAAAAGATCATATTAGAAGATGTGCAACTTGGACAAATAAAAAAAATCTAATAACTTGTAATATTATTCTCGGCAACAACCAGGACTCCAAAAAGCATAGGTTTTTAATAGGAATTAAAGCGAAGACTCAAAACCAAAGAATTAAGGCTTTAGACATTCTAGTAGAGGCTAACTTGACTAAAAGCAGAGGACAAAACCAACTGAAAATGGAAATTCATGCAACAACATTGGTTAATCACTCACTCCATTCCAATCAACTCAACCTTCACCCAAATTAGGAGATGGTTGGTCTTAACAACCCAAGTGAACTTGAATCGGATTGGGCAATTGGAAAGTGCAGAAAATTTTCAGATTATGGTAGAACATTAACAACCCATTGAACAACATGAAAAGCAAAATTTTGATTAACTAAAATTATAGCATAATTGAAGAAATCAAGCTAACAATGAATGGGTATTGCTATCCCAGTTGGTATTATAAGAAATTTCAAAGAAATATGGAAAACAAAAGCTACAACTCCTTGGCTAAGAACTTCCAGCAAAGTAAAAAAAAACAGAGTGCATAAAACAATGAAACCCATCAACTAAGATTGAAGACTTCAAACTGAAGCTTAACTCAAAAATAAATCAATGGAAAATAAAGATTGTTCAAACAATATTATTGATCGGATGTAACACGCAAGCGCACGCGATCGAAGTAATATAAAATGGTATCTGAGTACCAAGTATCGAATCCCACAGGGAACGGAGTAACAAAAATATTGTAAAGCAAAAGTGTAAGGAAAATTGCAAATGGAAAACTAAAATGCAAAAATGATGTTGGGTTGGTGTGTTAGTGAAAAACAAAAATTGCAGAATCTAATTGCAGAATCTAAAATGACAATAATTGAAAGAACAGAAATTGCCGAATTGAATTGCAGAATCTAAATTGGCAAGATTGGATAGCAAATTAGATAAACTTAGAAAATGAAATGATAAAGGATGGGCTCAAGAATGTCATTGCCTTAAGTTGTAATTGCAAGCCAAAATTGCAATTCCAACCTACTCTACATTCAATTGTAAACCAAAATTGCATCTCCTATTTACCTTGAATTTAGGTTTTTAGGAGGCTAAGTGAGAGACCTATATGTCTATAGTCCCTCTATCTTTTATATGTCTATAGTCCCTCTATCTTAGATAATTTGGCTCACAATTTTATGGGTTTTGGAGTCCTTAATCCCTAAGTCTAGGGTAAGGAATTGGCTTATGTCTAAGCTCTTTTTCTCCATCACTTGTGTGAAATCCGCTTATCACTAACCCCGTCGGTATTAGATCTAAGCTTGAGTTGATACCCTAGTTGATCAATCTAGGATCTCAACGGAATTTTAATCAACACAAGCAAACAATTGAAATGTAGGCTTGGTTTTTATTGAAATTTTGGCTACATTTACTTCTTAGGGAATTCACATCCTTGAACCCTCTAAGAAGTTTTAGCTCATATTAACGATAAAAATATTAAAACTAATTCTTGAGGAAAAATTCATACTAAAAGATTGTGTAAATTGAATACTTAAACAACAAATTGCAATGGTTTTTTTTTTTTTTTGGCAACTACAGGAATTCAAGCAATGATGTTTAATGGAAATTAAGCCAAAACATGAAGGGCAACTAAGTAAATTTTTAATCTTCTTCCTCTGCCATATCCTTCCCACAGCCTTAAATTGAACAAAACATACTTCCACAAAAAATTTATTTACGAAAAACAGGGGCTGGAGTAAGAAAAATAAATTCCAATTCAATGTCTAACACACTCCTTCCTATCTAATCGATTCAATCTCCTCCACCTTTAGAGAACAATTGATCTTAACGATTCAAGAAACTCTTGAGTCGGACTGGAGAACCCGAAGAACAGTGCAGAAATTAAATGGGACAATCAATCCAAAGATAAAATCAAGAAGAAAGTTTAAAGAACTTGCTAATGAAAACGGATTTCCCCTCAACTTAGTTCATACTTGAATTCCACTTAGAATAAAGGGATAATCTCCACAAACATTCATCATATAAGAAAGAAATTTTGATAATACTGCAACTGAGCCCTCGGTAAAGAAGAACAAGAAAATAAAGAAGAACAGAGTATGACTTTTAAACAAATACCCACAAACTATTTGAATTAAACTTGAACTTAAATCCAAAATACTTCAAAATGAGAATAGAAATAGTTCAACAACGTTCTGTAATACAAACTTGAAGGAAAACCGAGATAGAACTTGAATCAATTTGGTCAAAAACAGCAGAAATTTGAAAAACAGAGGGTGCGAAAAACTACAAAAACCCACGAACTTAATCTTCAAATCGACTGAGGAAAATCCGAGAGTCCTCTTCGAGCTTCTTCCCCCTTCTTTTGTAGATCTTCTTAGGGTTCAAATCTGCCAAAAATCACACTCCAATCCCATGATTCGTGCGAAAATTGTTCTTCCCATATATGGGTTTCGTCATTCACGCGGCCATGAAATTTCCATATATTCTCTGCCCAGGATTGCCAAATCGGGTTTAGCAATCTGATTTAGCAATTTCCCGAATTTCTGCAAAAAGAATCAAATTACTTAGAATTTTCTTCCAATTGTTATCACATTCAATTCTTCCTTAATTTCAAACAATCTTCCACTATTTTCAAATAATCTTAGGACAAACAAGAATTTTTCGAGCATTTGAGAATTAAACAAGCCTTAATTCTAAGGCTTATCAATTACAATAGAAAATTGAAGACAAATCAACAAGGTTGTACTTCATCGGCTAAAACAGCAACAACACAAAGAGTTTATGGAAAAACAGAGTTTCAAAAAAACTCCAAAAACCCACGAACATTGATCCTTGAAATCGCCCCAAAAAATTCGAATTCCTTCTCGAGCTTCATCCTCCCTCTTTTGTAGATCTTCCTAGGGTTGAATCTTGCCAAAAATCGCGCTCCAATTCCCCTAATTTGTGCGGAAATTGAGTTTTCCATAAATGGGTTTCGTTGCTTGACTCCTCGGCTTTTCAATTTTATAAACCCTTGATATTACATACTGTCCAGAATTGCAAAATCAGATTCTGCAATTTGATTTTGTAATTTTCATAAATCCTAAAAACAAGATCAATTTACTTAGAAATTTATTCCAAATGCAAACATATTCATTTCTTCCTTAAATTTAAGCAATCTTCCAACTATTTTCAATTGATCTTAAGACAAAACTAGAATATTTTAAGTAATTAGGAGTTAAATAAGCATTAATTCTAAGGCTTATCACAAAGATTTTTTATTTTGCTTAATTTTGTATTTTGCTTTTATATATTAAAAAGACAAATTGTAACGACATTGTACACTTGAGAAACCAAATATTGTAGCGTTATGAGATAGAAATAGATTGACTAAACAAAGTTTGTGAACAACACATATGAAAGGAGAATGAAGCATCGGCACACACGAGAGGAGAAAATAGCAGGTAGAGAATGCCACAAGTCATCATTACAAATAGAAGTTTGCCACTTCTTGAAGACAAACACTAGGTTTAATTCTCCTTTTTTTAAAGAAGTTTTACTTGAACAAAGATAGAGATCAAAATGAGAGATTAACAATATAAACTATTGTTGATAAATGTAAAGTTATTCAAGATTGTTAATTATAATGTTGTTGTACTAAAAAAAATTCATCATATTGCCACCTACCCGTAGTAATAACAACTTCAAGTACGATTAGACCTCAAGTCGCAATTCTACTACTTCTCTCACTTCACTCATTCTTTTTAAATCTTTTTTCTTATCTTTGTTCTTTTTTCCTTCTATCAAATATTTTCTATATTAAATAATATTAATTATGGGTAGTGTCTAGATTGATCCAATCAATATAATTTTTGTTGTTGCTGCTACAATTTAAATGAACTTAGATCTCAATTATTTAAGTTGAGTAAAAGTTGATCTATCAATTTAAGCTGGAATATGAAAAATCCTTCACTAACGTCCTACTGAATTTCATTAGAAATTGAAAGGGAAAATTTGATCAGTTAGTTTCATTGCTAGTGGGATTTTTTTTCCATAAATTTGCTTAATGGAAATTGACATTAAACATCAAACAGTAATAACTTTTTTGGGTTAAAATTAA
Organism: Trichosanthes truncata; assembly: GCA_033996785.1. NCBI lineage: Eukaryota > Viridiplantae > Streptophyta > Magnoliopsida > Cucurbitales > Cucurbitaceae > Trichosanthes > Trichosanthes truncata. The sequence goes on from JAWPNB010000004.1 coordinate 6,098,708, forward strand.
ACTTAGAAATATTATTTATATGGATGGCATAAATAAATATATATATATATATTTTTTTAAAAAAATTGAATATTGACACCTAGAAGTATCTTTAAAAAATTGTCTTTAAATACAACTTAGACGAAAAAAGAGAGTATGAGTAGCAATAAAAAAAAAAATTGTAGATAAAATGAGACATACAACAAAACGACAAATATATAGTAGCAAGGGAGAAGGTAAAGGTGAAATGAGATTTGGGAAGACAAATATGGAACTATATGATTTACATAATCACCATTAAATGTAGTTGTGACTTTCTTTATTTTTTTTTTTAAGAAAACAAAAAGTTGCATCAAAATTACTTAAGCAACCACTGAATTTAACTTATATTTTTATATTTTCTATTAAAATAATAATAAATAATTTATTAAATTACAAGTTTGGTCTCTAAACTTTCAAAATTGTGTTAATAAGTTTTGCCATTGAACTCTTAAAAATGTCCAATAGATCATAGCCCTTTTAATTTTTTGTTGTGTCTCTAATAGGTCTTTGAACTTTTAATTTTGTCTCTAATAAATTCCTTACACAGTTTAAAGTCTAGGAATTTTTTAGACACTAAATTTAAACTTTAACGACTTATTAGACATAATCCTAAAATTTCAAATACTAAACTTATACCTAAATTATTAAATCGTTTTGGTCAACGATATGTTCAATCTCTAATTGAACCATTACCCTTAATTGGTTTGGTTAAGTTTGAACTGGCCAGCATGATTAGCCAATAACATCAAAGGCCCTGTTTCATAATGATGTCATATATTTTTAGTTTTTCATTTTTAAACATTATGTATGCCTCACTTTTTTTTTAGTTTGTTTTTCACTTTTCTTAAAAATAAATTTGAATTCTTAGTCAAACTTTAAAAAACAAAAGCGAGATTTGAAAAACTATATATATATATATTGGTTTTAAAATCTGGCTAAAATTTGAAATCATTTTTAAAAATAGATTTAAAAAAAAAAAACAAAAAACACCCTTGTCTATAAGCTTAATTTTCAAAAAAGAAAAAAATTTATTATCCAACATGCCTAAAACAATTACCTAGATCTAAATATTATTAGAATTTATGCTCTAAAGTCTCGTAATTAATGATTTATTTAATAATTCATAATAATTTTGATTATTTTATTTATAATATAATATAATCCATTATATGAAAAATCTAAGGTTATTAGTGTTATCTTGATTAGTATGTGGTTGACATACGGGAGGATCATGTTCAAGAAATAACCTAAAGGGTCATAGTATATGGATAAGGTTGGGTGTTTTATCTTGGTAACACTATTGATATAACTCATTTTGTAATAGTTACATATGATTTGATCTAAATCGTTCATGTAGAGACATGTGAGTGGGAGTATCTTATACAATGAGTTTGTATCATACTGGACCATGAAATATTTAATTTCTCTTTATAAATCCGTTAATTCAGAAGATTAATATTTCATCAGGATGATCATATGCGACTCTATCTTAATCTTGAGTGAGTTATGAACTCCTCCTATGAGGGTTTGTCTTTTTTATTTGCATGGGTGAGAGTGACTTTTGTAACCGATTCAATATGCCTACCATTTTTTAGAACTTGACCAAATAAGGAGCTGGGAACATAATCTCACAAGATGGAATTCACTAATTCCCATATAGGGTAAGTAGATGAGTAGTTTCCTTTTTGGGACTTAAACAATGGGGCCCCACCCTCTCACTTGCCCAAGAGGGACTTAGTTTATGATTGGATCATAAACAAATTGTTCATTAGAAGATCAATGGTACTTAAGGAGCAAGATGTAATTACAAGGGTAAAACAGACTTTTGACCCAGTTGTAATTACGAACAACTCTTGAAGGATCAGCTTATATGTAGTGATTATATCCATGGACATAACTTGTCCTACAGTGCATATAAGTGCAACTCTAGATCTATAGTGGCGTGACCTATAGTTAATTCATGAAAATTAATTAATTAAAGAGTTTAATTAATTGATTTTGTATCATTGGAGCTTATAATCTATATGTCCACAAGGTCCCCTTGCTAACTCATGTGAACAAATAGGGATCCATTTCGTTGAGAGAAAATTTTGAAATGTTCAAATAAAAATTTAATATATTTTGATATATTAAATAAGGGAAAACATATTTATTGTATATGATATATTAAATATCAAAGAAATTATTAATGTATTAAGATGCATTAAAGAAAATATATTTATTAAACTTTAATTAGATTCAAATAGGAAAATAAATGTCGTAGGAGAATTTGGAAAGGTTTGAATAAGATTCAAACTGGTTAGATAAATATATTTCAATATATTAGCTATTAAAATATATTATTTAATTATTTTCCCTATACCACTATAAATAGGACCCTAGGAGTGAGCCATTGTGTGCATTCTTAAAAAGAGAAAATAACTCTTGAAATTCTCCTCTCATTCCCTTTCTATTTTCAAGAATGTTCTCACAAACCTCTTTGGTGCTTAGTTCAAGTCATAGCAAGGAAAACTTTGTGGAAGTCTTGGAGTTCAACCTCATTGGAGTTGGAGTATAACAAGAAAAAGACTCGCCATAATCCATATTATTTTCAAGGTATTATTTATGCGCTTAACCTCTTTATTATTATTTAATTCTAAATAAACTCAAACCGATTCCGAAACTTCTACTAGGGTTTAATTAGATTATTCCCTTCAAATATAAGCAAAAAATTTAAGAATTTCAAAACTTATTTGATTAAACCTATTTATGGAATAATGTTAGATTTCAAAACTTCAACAAATATGTAAAACTAAACCGTAGTTAACTTTTATTTTTAAAACTTACATCTCAAATTTTTTAAATCCAAACCAAAATTTATTTATTTTTTATAACAAAAAGGTAACTTTTTTTAAATCAAACTCCACCTTATAGATATATATTCTTTTAGTTCAACGATTACAAGGGTAAGGATTGAACCATCATCCTTGAGAGTAATAGTGTATTATCCATTGAATTGTGGTTAGATTAGCAACTTAACCCTAGATTAAACAATTAAATTAACTTTAATTTAATCAATAAACATAAAAACATTCAACCTACAAAATAAACTAAAAGACACAAAAACATACTAAAACTAAATTTTAAATAATAGTACTTAGTAACATTGTTGAATGAGAAATTTCGGCTAATCCACAATCGCCACATCATTATGCCAAATTAATGACAAAATTAAAAATAATTAAATTTCGGACTAATTATAAATTGACATGTGTCACAAATTTAATTCGAAGGTAAAAATTGGCAAATGCTAAATCAAAAGACCACATTTCTTCATTATGACCATTTTTACCAAATAATTAAACTTAATTTGGCCAAATTGGGTCGTATGAAGTTTAGGTCAAAGTTATGGAATTTGGGTCAAAGTTAAACAAAACCCAAATCCAAATGGTTAGACTCAAAGAAAATAAAGCCCAAGTCTAATGGTTGGGCCCAAAGGCCATTAAAGCTCAAGCCCACAACTCTCCTGCATTTGAAGGGTTCAGAAATTTAATTCTCTAGAGAACTCAGAGATAATTCAGAGCAAATGAGGTCAGAAAGACTCTCTAAGGTCCTTATAAAAGGAATAATCGAATTAAACCTATAGTGGAAACGTTGGAATCAACTTTGATTTTATTTAGAATTAAACAATAAAAAATTAAATTTAAGCAAAACATAACTTGAAAATAATATGGAGATATTTTCTAGCAATTCTTTACTTCTCGTGTTCCAAGACTTCCGCAAAAGTCTTCCTTGTTATGACTCAAACACAAGACCAAGACTTGTGGGAGAAAATCTATAAGAGATTAGAGAGGAAGAGATCTAGAGAGAATTCTTGAATCTTCTATTGAGGAGATGTGTGTTGTGTCTAATGGCTCAACCCAAGGGTCCTATTTATAGAGACCAAGAGCAAATCGTTGCCATAATTAAAATATTATATTTTAATATCTAATATATTAAAATATATCTTATTCTTATTTGAATCTCATTCCAATCTCCTACGATATTTATTTATTTGAATCTTATTCAAATTTTATAAATATCTTTTCTTTAATGTATCTAATATAAATTAATTATTTTAATATTGAATGTATAAAAAAAATGTATATTTTTCTCTTTTATATTTAATATATCTAATATATTAAATATTAATTTGAACACTTCAAATTAAATATTAATTTGAACATTTCAAATTTTTCTTTCAACTAAATTGATCTTTTAGTGTTACTATGAGCTAGCAAGGGGACCTTATGGACCTACAGATTATAAGCTCCTTAAGTGTTGAACGCTCTTAGAAGTCCTAAGGTGTTGAACGCTCTTGGAAGTCCTAAGGTGTTGAATGCTTTTGGAAGTCCTAAGGTGTTGAACACTCCTTGAAGACCAAAGACTCTTCAAGATTTGAAAATTTCAAGTTCCTAACATTGATTGAATCTTCAACCTCGAGAACAAGCTACGAAACCTCAAATCAAATCTACTTCCAAGAACAAGCTTCAAAGCTCTTAGACAAATTACACTTGAGAGAGAGAAGGAATCAAAGGATAAACATTAGAGAGTGTACTCCATTAAACTCAAATCAATACAAATACAAGTTCATTTACACATGTCTCATTTCTCTTTTGAAATCTCGTGTGAACAAACATCTTGCCCCAATCATTTAAAAGTTAATTTATTTTAAAATTTAAAAATATACATGTGCAATTGCACGTGGTAAAACACTAGTATATATAAATGGGGCCATGGAGGACGCGAATATTTTCTTCCCTCTTTTTCCCTTACAATTTTAATAAATTCCTATTTTGCCCTTCAATCTTTGAGATACGACTCTTCGAGTTGAGGTGTACATTGAGAGAAGGGTCGAACAATTGCAATTTATGCTGGCGGGACATGACTGTTCAAATAGAGGTGGTTATACATTAAGGGCCCATAAGATTTGTAATGTTTGGCAATCACTCAAAATAACTTTTTAGAAAATGAGTTTGAGAAATAAGCTACTTTGAGTGATACACTTGAAACTAAATTTTAGAAAAAGTGTTTTTAAGCATTTAAGTTGGAATCTGATAGGCGTACAAATACGTTTCTGCAAGCGCATGAGTCAAGTAATATAAAACAGTATTCCTATCGAGTATCGAATCCACAGAGATCGGCTTTTAATTCAATTAATTACCACGAATACTTTCACTTAACTTTATTTAGAGAACCGAAATCAAGAGAAGATAAACTAACTAACAAAAGAAAATAAATGCAGAAAATAAATGGGAGACACAAACACGAGAGATAACTTGGGAAATGATCAATTACTAAGTTAAAAGACAACTATAACTCAATGGACAACGAACTCATAAATCTAGAAGCTCTAAAGACGTGGAATCTCCTCTCGGTCTCCTCCACTCTCAATGTATCAATTAACTTACCTAGGTCTCCATAGCGCTAGCTAACTCATACAAGGCGTTAAGACTCTTCATTACGAACTTCTAATGTTTATTTATTAATTCCGACTGTCACTCCGGTAAATAAACACTAGTTATGCAATTGGGTTATTGTCTAAGCTTCTCTCCTTCAAGTTTCCACTTAGAAAACTAATCGATTAACCAATGCCCAACTAATTAACCTTCATCACCAACTACAATTAATTAGCTATTAATCTTGCTGTCACTCAAGTAGTTAATTAATTGCGCATTAAGCTAAACTAAGTATCCTCTTTCGAGCTTAACTTAGAAATACCTCAATTAATTAGAGAAACAATGGTTAAAGGCATTAAGAAACAATTGCATAAATGATTCAAAGCCTCAAAAGCAATAAACATCTATTACTTAAGAAATCAATCCAAAGTTTCCAACAATCAAGCATTAAACAATGTTTAACAACTAAACCCAAGTAGTTAGGGATTAAACCATACAAAATCAGTCAATACAACCCAAAAATCCCTAACTTTACAGCCACAAAATTAACTAAAAATGAAAGGAAAAGGGAAGAAATTGCAAACAAAGGGAGATCTCGCGTTTCTGAGGTGTTATCCCAAGAATCCAAGCTCCAAATCTTCAATACCGCTCCAATCCGCTCACAAATGCTCCCAAATCCTCTCAAAATAGCATGGAGTCGTATTTAGGGCATAAACCCTCGGTTTTGCCTCCTACAATCGAAGAGAAAATGATGTATATATAGCAGAGATTGAAACAGATCTGAAAAAACGTGTTCTGTTGTATTGGTAGTGCCTAGGCGCTGTTTTTTTTTTTTTTTTTTTTTTAAACTTTCAACTTGAAAGTCTTAAACTTGTACTTTCAAAATGAAAACTTTTTTTTTTTAATTAACATTTTATTAATTTTCTCTTCTTTTCTTGAATCGTCAACAAAACTCTAAAAAAACTCCAATATCCATCAAAGTAATCTTGAACACTCGATTTTGCTCCGTTAGCTCGATTTTCTATGAAATCAAAAGAAATACACATCAAAGTTCACTAATTCAATATAAAACTAGCCAATAGTTAATATAGCACTAAATTAATGCTATCAGAATCTCTCCCAAATTTTTATGATAGATGAAAATAACCAAAATACTATCACACTATTGCTGCCACCGCCGGCACCACCGACAACCCTCCAACGATGGCCGGCATAGTCAGCCAATCATAGTGCTTTAATTAAATACAAATTTGAACTCATTAGTTCATAGTATTTAATAGTCATCTTTTATAATAATTTGACATTAGTAAAAGTATTTTTAGTGTAGAGCAAACCAAAATTTTTTTTGTATAAAAACACTCTTGAGAAAATGTAATCAAACATATGAGTGTTTTAATTCTAAACGGTTTTTATAAAAAAAATGCTTTAAAAAATACACTTTCGAAAAACACATAAATTAAAAGGTAATCCAAACGAGTCATGAATCGGTACATCCATACGCATATGGGTTTGATCCAAACAATAGATGTGAAACATAATGTTCTAACAGTGGATATATGCCTAAAATGTTGTTTATAAAGAAAATTTTCCATGATCAAGGTTCAGTTTATTAAATACTTCTTTATTTCTTTCTTTTTCTCTAGAAATCAATCTCTTCGAAGAAGACTTAAAGAATTATCCATGAGGTGATAAACTATCTTATTATGTCATTTCTTTATCAATGTCAATTGATAACATTTATTTCAATAATATTATATGTATTTTTATTTTAATCATCCATATGTTTTTTAGAATTTTTATCTCTTTCATTACCTTTTCAAATTCCATGGGGCTATGGAGGATAATCTTTACTTCCCTCTCTTACCCTTACAATTCTGATAAATTTCTATTTTTCCCTTCGATCTTTGAGTTGAGGTGTCCATTGAGAGAATGGTCAAATATTTGCAATTTATGTTGGGGGACAAGACTGTTTGGGTGGAGGTATTTACAAATCGAATCAGCACATCCATTCGTGTATGAGTGCAATCCAAACTGTAGATGTAAAAAATCACAATCTAGAAATGGAGAGATGTCCCTAAAATGTTGTTTATATAGAAATTTTCCTATAATCAAGATTCACGTTTTTAAATACTTCTTTCTTTCTTTCTTTTTATCCCGAAATCAATTTCTTTGAAAAATACCAAAGAATTATCCATGAAGTAATAAACTATCTTATTATGCACTTCTTTATCAATTTCAGTTGACAACTTTTAGTTAATTTATGTTATATGTATTTTAATTTTAATCATCCATGTGTTTTTTTTCATTTTGATCTCTCTTTCATTACTTTTTGATTTCATGAGATTATGGAGGAGAATATTTGTTTCTCTTTTTTCTCCTTACAATTAAAAAAGAAAAAAATCCTATTTTGCACTTCAATCTTTGTTGATATAATGTGACTCTTCAAGTTGAGGTGTCAGTTGAGAGAATGATCAAATAATTGCAATTTATGCTAGCATGACAAGATTGTTCGGGTGGAGGTGGTTACACATCGAATCAGCTCATCCATTTGGATATAGGAACGATCCAAAACGTAGATGTAAAACATCACTATCTAACCATGGAGATGTGCCTAAAATGTTGTTTATAAAGAGATTATGGTATAGTCTAAGTCCACTTTATTAAATATTTCTCTCTTTTTCTCCATAAATTAATCTCTCCAAAGAACACCATATAACTACCCGTGAAGTAATAAACTCTCTTATTATGCCACTTATTTATCAATTTCAATTTACAATAGTTATTTCAATTACATTATATGTATTTTAATTTTAATCATCCATGTGTTCTTTATCATTTTTATCATTTTTATTACTTTTTAATTTTATATCAAATATTTACTATTTAAACTCAACCAAAAGTATATTTATTCAAAATTTAAATTTCACCTTATAAAAGCACGTCCATGTGCAACATATTTCATATTCATTCTAAATTAACTAAAAACAAGGATGTATATTGTTTTGTGCAATTTTTTTTTTTTACTTTCAATTGAAACAATGAGTTTTTACGTGCATTGCACGTGTCTTTTAACTAGTATATATATAAATGGGGGTATGGAGAAGAATATTTATTTCCTATTTTGCCCCTACATTTTTAGTAAGTTTCTATTTTGCCCTTCCGTGATGGGACGCGACTCATTGAGTGTAGGTATCTATTGAGTCCAATAGGTATAATTTATGTTGATGGGACATGGCTTTTCGAATGGAGATGGTTATACATCAAATTGGTGCATCCATTTGCGTATGAGTATGATTCATGTATAAAAAAAGAAAAAAAAATTGATTGCTAATCCATGTATTTCCAAATATGTCGAATCGTTTTCTTCATTTTCATTTGGCGTCTTCTCCTAGTTTTTGTGATAGTTCTTCACTGGGGGTTGGATTTATGCAGATTCTTTCTCCTTCATTTCCTTGATCTTTACCATTTTTGAATAGGTCCATTCCTCTTATCCTTCTAATTAACTACAATTTCGTACACTAATACACCCGACACATGTAAACATCATTCTATAATTAATATGACTTTTCTTATATTTGTTTTGACACCATAAGTTAAATAGAGGACACCTGGATAACTATAGAAATTTATGGCTATTATTGGTACAAGGTACCATTAATAAACTCTTTTTAACTTTTCTTTAAGTTAATTAATTACTAAAATTTATACCATCAAGATTCTGTTTGTATGGGTTGCTTCCTTTTTTAAGAGAAGACTAACCTTATGTGTGGAAAGAGAATCAACTAATAAATTATTATTGACGAGATGATTATATTAAGAAAGAGAATAACCTTAATAATTTTATTCACTTTTAGATATTGTGTTAATTGGGATTTTAGGACTGTTATTTAAAAATTATTATTCGATTTTTAAAATATAAAAAATGATGCATGTTTGGATATTGATCTTTTTAACTAAAATATATTTAATGTGTGTTCACAATCCTGAAATATTGAAATTAGTATATGCCACAATTTTCTTAGATTTTTTTAATTCCATGTTTTTTTATATGTTAATTGCTTCAAAAATCTCTCATATTTTTTTACCACCAAACATTGTAGAGTTAGTTGATAGCTCTTAGTTCAAACGTTATTAACATTAGTAAGTGGAGGGATTGACTATCATAGTTAATTAAAATAGATATGCAAGATCTTGAAAAACAGAATGAAAGTTTAAGAAGTTAAGAACACCTGTCTTCAAAAGTAGCTCTAGGGTGGGTTCCTATGTGAGTATTAGTGGAAGTGAGTCATGAACATACATAATGGCTTTTTGTGAATTGGTAGAGGAAAAAAAAATGGTAAAAATAGATGGAAGCAACATTAAAACAGATAGATAAATAATAAAACATGTTTTTTAAAAACATAAAAATAATTAAAATAATTAATTGTAAAATAGAGACTCTACAAAATCTTTAAAAAACAAATTACCTTCTTCAAATTTCAAATTTCTTTACATTTAATAAGACTCCATAGTTCGAAGTTTTTTCAAAATTTTTTAAATGAACCTTTTTGAAAAAATAGTTTTGAGTGGAACTTTTTTTAAAAGTTAAAAAATATAATACAAACTCTAAAAAAAACAGAAAACTCATTAAAAAAATAATTATAAGTTTTTTTAATAATCACATAAATGTTAAAGTTAGGATTTTATAATGGAGCAAAACAATATGTTATATGTTTTTCTTTCTTTACTGAAAAATTATAATGAAATTATTTATTTACAATTTTAAAATATAATACAAAATATTTTTTATAAAAATACGATTAGATTTGTAGAAACATATGTAATAATAACTAGATTTCTTTTTTGCTATTTTAAATAATAACAAAAGATTTTAAATAATTAATTTCAAAATAGAGATTCCACAAAATATTTGGAAAAACAAATTACCTTATTCAAATTTCTTTAAATTTAATAAGCATTCAATAGACGTAAGTTTTTTTTCAAATTTTTTTAATGAACTTTTTAAAAAAAGGATTTTGATAGGAACTTTTTTGAAAGGTTTTAAAGTATAATTCAAACTTAATGTTATGGGTGAAATTGAACCAACAAGAATGAGCTGGTTAAAGGGCTGCAACGAAGGGCGAAACGAGGAAAGAAGCCTAATACGAAGTCAAAACGGACCAAAATCGATAGAAGATCGGCCCAAAATGAGAGGGAGAAAAGCCCAAGCCCGTGGTCGGCCCGATCGAGGCCGACCAAATTGGCAAGGCCCAATTTTGGGCCTTGCCTTGATCCCTCATGGCTCGTGTACCCTCGGTTCAACCCAGTTCAATCTTTCCTTTCTCCATTCGAAGACGGAAACTCATGAAAAACCCTAGAAATGAAGGTATTTAAGCTCTCACTTGAGGGAAGAGCAAGGTAAGTTCATTCCAGCCTACAACTCACTCCTAGAACAACTAAATTCTCTCTAAAAACTTCATCTGACTTAAGCATCAGAACCTATGTGCCCTACACCACACCGGTGTCCAAGTTTAATTTTCCTTGTCTTGCAGGCCGCATTCTTCCTCCAAGAATACAAATTCACCATGGTTGTCACGTGGAGGTCAGGTGAGACTTCTCCAGTCCAAAATTTGGCAACAACACTTAATAATAATTTTCACTAAATATTCACGTATATGTTAAAATTAGGATTTCATAATTTGGGGAGCAAAAAAAAAATTATTGTTTTTCTTTCTTTACTGGAATATTTATAAATGAAATATTTATTTTTGAATTTAAAAATATAATTTTTATGAAAATAAGAACAAATTCGTAGAAAAATAGATAATAATAACCAATTTTTTTCCTAAAAAGTAAAATTTTGTATAACTTTAAAATAGAGATTCCACAAAATCTTTTAAATTACCTACTTCAATTTCTCTTACATTATGTTTCAAAGATCTTCAACAACGTCCAACGCATTTCAAATTCATTATAAAATTAACCTAAAACAAAAAATATATAGTTTTAGTCACTATTTCTTTCATTACTTATTAATTTTATGTCAAATATTTACTACTTAAATAGAATGAAAAATATATTCATTCAACGATTAAACTTCACCATAAAAATTTATGTTTAAAAAAATTGTAACCACGTGCATCGCATATTTTAACTAGTATTTAATAAATTTACACCCTAGTATAGAATTTCAAAAAATAATTAAAATACAAAAAAAGTAACATACTTAAGACAACTCCATTACCAATCTTTTTGCTAGTTCACAAAATCCCAACCTATACCAACCTTATAATAGGGTGGAGCAAATAATGTCGGAAATGCAAATAGTGTCTCACATTGAATAGAATAGGAGTGGAGCGAAGAAGGTGCCCCTTGATTAGTTTGTCATAATTCAAAAATTACATACAAAATACTTAAGATTTTGTAGTTTTCCTCTTGTTCCCCTTCCACCCACCACCATCACAAATCAAAAGTATATATATAAATTAAAAAGCTAGCATGTAAAATGTTGTCTCTCCTAAAAAAAATGTTGGTTTTAAAGTCATGCAAGCTTATACCAAAGTAGACAACATTCATACCATTTGTGGAAATGCGAAAATGCTCATTATCCTAACATAAGTAATATTAAAGTCATGCCTAAACTTAGTTGTGTTAGTAGAAACATCAAGTATTGAACAAATGTGGCAAGCCTTAGAAACATAGTCATGTGAGAAATTATGGACAAATATCCTTAAATGTCGAACAAGAGTTGTTTGAGGGGAAGATTGTTAAGGGAGTGACAGTAATTGGTGGACACTATCTATGCCACAATGTGTGATTCATGGTTGAACTATATTAAACAAGTTATGTGATCTAGAGAAGAGAAGTTAATTACCTAGATAAGAGCAAGCTCTCAACAAGACTGAAAGTGGACAAATGGTTACTATTTGCAGAGAGACCCTATAATAATTTTTTTGAGGGAAGGATTATTAGGAATGTAAACTATGCCCCACATCGGCTTCAAAGGGTACGATCCATGGTATATAAGGATAGTGTTTCCACTGATATAAGGTTTGGTTGACCAAAAAAGAAGTCGTGCAGGCTTATGCTAAAAGTTGATAACATATTATATCATTGTAGAAATTTGGAAAGGTCCATTGGCCTAACAACAATAGACTTTGATTTTGGGAGAAGGATGTTGAAATTCAATAGAAATTAGTATTACAGTGAAACCAAAAACAAAATCATACGAGTTAATGCCTAAAATGAACAATGCATTATATCATTGTGAAAATGTGGAGAAGATAGGGGCGGATTTAAGAAGGGCCCAGGAGGGGCTCGAGACCCCCCCTAACTTCTAGTACTATAGCTTTTATACTTTAAATGTTATCAAATTTTTACAGAAATTTTCTTGGCCCAGTGGCAAGCCCTCTCTGTCTTTTTCCTAAGGCCTTTTTTATGCCTAGATTCAAATCACAATGAATGCAAGTTTTAGAATATATGTGTTCTTTTTATTTTATATTATATATATTGACCAAATAAAAATTCAGTTTTTTTTAAAAAAATCTCCTATTATATTTTATATGTATATCGACCAATAAAATATAAAAACTCAGTTTTTTTTATGTAAATAATATAAATTCTCTTTTAAAAAATCTTATAAATCATTTTTCCCCTTTTCTTGTACACTTATATAAAAAAAATTATACTATTAATATCAAAATATATAAACAAAAAGGTTAAAATATCTTTTTTGTGTGTTCATATACTTTAAGGCTAGTTATAGTTTAGTCTCTATACTTTCAAATGTTCTAACTTAGTGTTTGTGCTTTCAATAAATCATAAAATTACTTCACATTGTTAGTTTATTGTTAACTTTTCTTTTCTTTTTTTTTAAGTAATCTCTATTAGCTTTCTGTCTATAAATTTTGGAAACGTATTCACATTATATTTTTTTCTTAAATGAAATTATTATTGTTATTTTACAAAGTTCGATAAAAATTAACTCTCAAACTAACAATAATGACTAATTTAAAGATTTTTTTTTGAAACTATATAGACTAAATTTGAACATTTAAAAGTGCAAAGACTAAAATGAAACGAGACTCGGAGATTCAAAGTACATGGACCAAAAAGATATTTTAACCAAACTAATATATCAATGTATTCAAAATCATTTTTATGTGAATTCAAACCCCCTGACATAAGGTTCTAGATCTGCCATTGGGAAAAAATATCGTTGTTTGTAGACTTTTGGTTTTGGGAGAAAGAACGTTGAAACTTGATTGAAATTAAGGTTAAGAAGGCGTTGAAGGATAGAGATATTATGGCCATAAGATCTATAGGTTTAGAGATCCAACGTGTGGAGGAAAATACATATAATAAAACATAAGGAAGCTGGAGAAAAAATAAATAAAACAAGTTGAGGGACCAAAGGGACGGTGAGAACCACATGAACGGAACGAGCTAGCGTGTGTCATGCGCATGGATGGGACATAGTCGGACATTTTATATTTTATTTTCCTTTCTTCTTTTCTTTTTTTATTAAATAAAATTAGGAAGTTGTATGTTATGAAATGAAATTTTGTTTAGCAAATTATATTATCAATCAATGATATTATAGAGTTACTCACACTTGAGTACGAAATCATGCTGAATTAAAAGAAATCATTATTTATTAAATAACTTATTTTCAGTGCATACACAATTTGGAAACCAATTTTCATAAACATTTAATGCAAACATGATAATGTATAAGTATAAAATTTATAATAATATAAATTTTGACCAATCACAAATTGTCACGTCATTATTTTTAAATTAATAACAAAATCACAAACTATTAAATTTGGAACCAATTATTAAATTGACTTGTGTCCCAAATTTAATTTGAAAACAAAAGTTAGCAAACCCTAAATTTTAAGGCCACGTGCCTTCATTATGCTTTCATCAAATCATTAAATTTAGTTTGGTTAAATTGGGTCATATGGTATTTTGGTCAAACTAAAACAAAACTCAAAGGTTAAGAACCTAATCCAACAAAGTTCAAGTCCAAAGGGCTAGACTCAAAGTTAACAAAGTCTAAGTCCAATAGTTGGGCCCATAAGCTATTAAAGCCTAAGTCCACATGCCGATGGAAAGCTCTATAAATAGAAGAGTTCTCCTTCATTTTAAGAAGTTGAAAATTTCAAAAGGAAAACTTAGAGAGAATTCGGAACAAAAAAATTAGAAGACTCACTAAGCTCTTGAAGACCAAACACTCTCTAAACACCAAAACACTTCAAAGGTCAGAAGACTTCATGGCCTGAAGACTCACATTCAAGAACAAGCTGCAAAACCCTCGAGACAAATTCACATCCAAGAACAAGCTGTAGAGCCCTCGAGACAACTTCACATTCGAGAATAAGCTGCAAAGCCCTCGAGACAAATGTACATATGAGAGAAATAATAAAATGACCAAATATTAGAGATTGTACTCCACTACACAAGATCAATACAAATTAAGTTCAATTACACGAATTAAATTTCCTTGTTGAAATCTCATATGAACAATAACAACATATAAGTTAAAATATATTTTTAAATTAATTAATTCCTATCAACTTTATAATTTTAATTATTTCAATTTGATGGATGTACTTTCAATAATGCTTACAATATGATTTATGTATATCAATTGCTAGGCACCACCATCAGGTCACTAACATTGTCATGGCATCTAGCAATTAGTTAATTTAACAAGCAATTAGGATTAATTGTCAAAGTGAGCATAACTCAGCAGTAATTGACATATATCATCGATAAAGATGTCAGAAGTTTAAATCTGGCTCTCATCCCTATATATTGTTGAACTAAAAAAAATTAAGATTAATTATAAGATATCATCAAAGTGTATATGAGCGAATATGAAATAATTTAAAGTATGAGAGGGTTACTATAGTAATATAAATGGAAAAGTACATTGAGCGATTTAATATTGTTTGATTGAATGGCATATGAGGGTTGGATTTGTCATTTTAGTTGAATACGGACATGAACTATTGGATTGAGTTTTTAAAAATTATATTAATTAATAGTCAAAATAGGTTAGAGCTAATCTTATTTTTAGAGTGTAATGATGTGGTTGTTAGATATATTTATGTTATTTTTTTTAATATATATTTATGTTATATATTCATTATAACTTCTAGAATAATGCAACAACAAATATTTTGCCACATTAGTTTTTTTCTTTTTTTTCTAATAAGTTTTTAGTTAAAATTATAAATAAAACTAAAACTCTCATACACTCAAAAATACAATTTTAACCTTTTCAAATAACCTATCAAATTGACTTTTGCTAACTCAACTCCATATTAGAGTTATTTAATACAACACAACACTTTTTTATCTTGTTTAGTGCTTATCCTTAAAAAACAAAACAAAACAAAACTGCCCATTTAACAAATTTCCCGTTCTGTTGCAACATTACCCCTAAATTTCCAACAATTTCAAAAATGCCCCCCTCCTCTTAAAGATACTGTAGCAGCCTTCATTCACAAGAAAAGATGGAGTACGAAATCCCCAATTTACCCCTCGTTGCTCTACAAAACCCCCACTTTCATCTCTTATTCTATATTCCCAAATTCTCCAATCTTCCTGTGTTCAGACCGCCGAACCCGCAGCTTCTCTCTGCCTTCTTAGTCCTTCACTTCGCTCCGATTGCTCAATCTCCATTTCTTCCTCCAATTCCGCCGATTTGATCCTCAATTTCAATGAATTTCAACACCGAAAACAGGAAGCGATCCCCGGAGGTGCCGCCGAGAAGAGGGCTTATCAAGATCAAGATCTTTAAAAGTATCTTCCGAACCGTGAAATCGATACGGGAAGGACTCGCAAGAAGCCGGAGAGAAAACGAAGCCCTCACTTCGTCTTCGACCACTCCGGCTCCGGGCTCCAGTGGCTACAACTCGGAAGCTCATGAAGAGTGAGCTAGTTCATGACTCGGAAGCTGAGTCTGAGTTATGAACTCGGTCACTCATCGCTTACTTCAGGGTCTCGCTCTCTATCCGCTGTAGTGTATTATTTTAGGAAAAATACTTAGATACTGGCTGGGTTGCACCCATCTCTTGTGCAGCCCACCTTACAGCCACAAGAAAAAAATTTGGATTTTTTTTTTTTTTTTTTTTTTTTTTTTTTTTTAAACTTGTGGTTGTAAGGTGCTACACAAGAGATGGGTGTAGCCCAGCCAGCACTTAAGAATTGTCCTTATTTTAGTATCTACTCTACACCATAACCTTAGGATTTTTTTTTTCTTTTTTTTTTCTTTCTGATTATTTTTTTCTGTATTTATTATTATTATTTTTTTGTGTACTTGTTGAGACCCCGGATATGTTGATTTAGGCGGATGTTGAGATTTTGACATATAATTTATAGTGAAATTTGGTTATACGTTTGAATGTTTTGATGTGGTTTTGGTTCTTGCTCTGTGGATTTGGAAGCTTGGGAATGTTATTCTGAATTACCCATTGAATTTCTTCTTAGGATTTATTTTTGTGTTCTGTTTGTTTGTTTGGGTGAGAAGATTTTTGGTCATTTTGATCTTTTGGGTTTCCTTTGAAAATTTTGTCTCTATGTTTTTTTCTGTTTCTCTCTGTTTGCTTTGTTTATTCAAGGGATTTGTTTGTTTGGATGAGAGAATTTTATTTGTCTTTTTCTTTCTGATCTCTGATTGATGATTCGTCTCTGTTCATTTGGAATTTTTTTGGAAATTTTGCTCTCTCTACTTTACCATGAAAATGATCTATTTTGTTTCTTTTTGGATGAGTGGATTTTTTATGTTCTATGATTGGTTGGATTTCTCTTCATTTCTTTTGGATTCTTTTGAAAATTTTGCTCTTCTGTCTGTTTGATGTGTGTGTTATGGTGGGCGCTGAAAAAGTTGCATTTTAGCTTGGAAAAGATTGAACCATTAAAAAAAAAAAAAAAGCTTTAATTTCATTTTCAATGCACTGTTAAAAAGGTCAAAGAAGAAAAAAAAAATGAAAAAAAAAAAAAGTAGAGAGAGAATTTTTAAAACCATTCTAAAAAAAAGAAAAAAAATCAATTGATATTTTACCATTTTTAAGGTAATAATCGCCCCTCTCTCTCATCAGTGCCTTGTAATTATAACTAAAGAGAAAGTTGTTAGAAAGTTGTTCTCTTTTATTGGTCGATAAATATTCTCTTTCTCATCGGCCATAGCCTTTTATTTTTCTTTTACATAAGTCACATCAATCGTTGCCTTTTAATTATAACTAACTCATGCATAGAATAATAGTTAAATTATTAAAAAAATACTTGAATTTTGTACTTTATTTCAAAAATATATTTAAAATTTTAAAAGTTTCATTAATACCTTAAAATTTTAAAAAGAAATTCAAAAATAGTTTTAGATGAAAATTATTAGTACTTTATTTCAAAAATATTCTAAACTTTCCAAAGTTTCATTAATACCTATTAATATTTAGACAGAAATCATTAGTACCTCGTTTTAAAAATATTCCTAAACTTTCAAAAGTTGCATTAATAACCTTAACCTTAAAAAAAAGTTAAAAAATGCTCTTACCATTAGTATATGGATGAAAACCATCTAACTACACCTCATTACCTCTTCCTTTTATTTTATCTCTCTCCTAATTTGCTTCAATCTATAGTCTAACACTTCTCTATTTTTTCCTTTTTTTCCTTTCTTTTTCAATATCTTTTTACTCTATTCTTCTATTTTTCAATCTCTAAAACTTCTCTCATTTCTCTTATCTTCTTAAATAT
The DNA here is from genome assembly GCA_033996785.1 of Trichosanthes truncata. Classification (NCBI taxonomy): domain Eukaryota; kingdom Viridiplantae; phylum Streptophyta; class Magnoliopsida; order Cucurbitales; family Cucurbitaceae; genus Trichosanthes; species Trichosanthes truncata. Next base: position 6,116,893 of record JAWPNB010000004.1, read on the forward strand.
TAGAACTTTAAATAGACAAAAGGAGTCCTCTCTTATTTCTAAGCATTCCCAAACATAAATATAAGAAATTTCAATACCTAAATAGTCAATTTTTTGAAGTAATTTTGAGTTGGAAAAGAACCAATTTGAAAACAACTCCATACCCTCATTTTTTTCATATAGATACTCATTTTTCCTCCATTTGTTCAATTCTCAATCATGAGGAACCTAGCTTCCTAACTGACTACAACAAATAGACTAACTTGAACTGCAAAAAGGATTAATAAAATCTTCATATGCTACAAATTTGATAATGCATATGTTTTCTTTCTTTTCACTCCCAGTAGATGTCCTCAAAATAATAACTCAAATTCTCAACATGTCTCTCTTTTTATATATTAAACCCAAATGTACTAACTCAAATTACTAACGTACAACCTTGTCAAAGCATTTAAGTCCTAGTCCTAAGGTCCCTTGGTGATTTCATTATTCTCCTTTCTTCTTGTTATAGTCTATATACCTTAATTGAATATGGTAGTTTTAGAGATTGAAAAATGGAAGAAGAGAGTAAAGAAGATATTGAAAAGGAAAGGAAAAAAAGAGGAAAAATAGAGAAGTGTTAGGTCATAGATTAAAGAAAATCAAGAGAGAAGAAATGGAAGAGAGAGGCAATGGGGTGTAAATAAATGTTTTACATCCATATACTAACGCTAAGGGCATTTTTTAACCTTTTTTTTTAAAGGTTAAAGGTATTTAATACAACTTTTGAAAGTTCAAGGGTATTTTAAAACGATGTACTAACAATTTCTATCTATATACTAACAATATGAGTATTTTTTAATATTTTTTGAAAGTTTAAGGGTATTAATGAAACTTTTGAAAGTTCATAGATATTTTTAAAACAAAGTACTAATGGTTTCCATCCAAAACTAACGGGAAGGGTATTTTTGATTTTTTTTTTTTTGAAAGTTTAAGGGTATTAATGAAACTTTTAAAAGTTCAGGGGTATTTTTGAAACAAAGTACAAAATTTAGGGGCATTTTCTATAATTTAGCCTAAAATAATTGATGCAATTAAAACTCGAAACATTAACTTCCCATTAATTTTTATTTTTCTTCATGGTTAAAAATGTGTAAATGAAAGATATTTATTTCCAATCATCCCCAATTTTTTTATGCAAATTCTAAGAATAAAATTCAAATTTGTCAATCCAAGCATAGTTCTCAATGGATAAAACATCAATTACCATCTCAAAGGTTGATGATTCGACTCCCCACCCTGCAATTCTTGAAATCAAAGAGTAAAAAAAAACTATGCAAATTTAGACACAAGATAAATAATAACATATGTCATGGTATGAAAACATATGTTGTCTTCTTAATATTTTAAAATACTAAATTTATTTCTCTCAACTTGTCATATATCTATTGACAGTAATTAAAGATCAACTTAGATGAATATTTTGAAATCCTCAATTTCATCTTTAAATAACATACCATAAAACATACCATGACTTTAGATGAAATAGTACAATTTATATTATTGTCTTATAATTTCTTAATTTGAGAGTTAAAGTAACTTTAACATATACTAAAATAAAATGATTTGAACTACTTCAACGTTTATTTTCTTGTATCGTAGATCTAATATTTAAATGATGATTTTTTAGAGTAATCATTGAGATAAAGTGCTAACTAATGAAGTTGATCAAGTGTTAAAAGATGGTGGAAAGAAAGGAGTAATTAGTAAAGAATGGTGGAAAGAAAGGAGTAATTAGTAAATTTTGAAATTTTATTATTATTATTGTTATTGTTATTATTATTTTGCAATTTGGTGACTTTTAGTCAAAAGAACATCATTGGCAGCAATTTATACTTGTTTGCCACGTGACCCAATGACCTGTTAAAAATTAACCATTTCTTTTTGTATTTTTTTTCTTTTTCAAATCTTTTTGTGTTTTTGTTTGGTTTTCCTTTTTTCCTATTTTTCAAATCTCAGTCTCTTCTCTCCCTTTCCTTCTAGAGTCTATCCAACTGGCTTTGCTTTCATTTCCTTGTTCAGTAAGCAACTATTTTTTTTTATTTTAGTTTGAGAAAAAAAAATCATTTTTTACAACTAAACTTGTCAAATTATATCAATTTTTACTTTTAAACTTTCAATTTCAATAAATTTCACCACAAACTAAAACAAACTAAAATAAGTGTTGTAATTTTTACCATCTAATAAGTTTTCATTTAACAAATCATTAAAAAAAAAAATTTCATATGTTTTCAAAACTGATGAAATTTTAAAGAAAAACAACATTGGTGCTATCTTTTTTGTTAAAGTTTGTGAGTTTTGACAAAGTTCTTCAATAGTTAATTTGTGCTTCAATCAAATGATACGAACTACCCAAGTCTCAAGCTTGTATGGATAAGCCAGAAACAAGCTTAAGCCACAGGTCACATCCCATTGTCTTTTGCAACCCATCATCGGTCATTTAGGGCCTAAATAACTTTTAAATGGCCAAAGCCCTATTTTGAAGACATTTTGTGATTTTTTTTTTTTTTTTTTTTTGTAATAGTTATGGACTTTATTTTGTTGACTATTTTATGTTTGACTGACACTTTATTATGTACATTTTCATTTTGTAATCAGCAAAGTTCTTTGTACCCATTAAAAAATAACTCATCGTGATTTTTCCCACATTTTGGTTTCAAAATGGTGAAAAATATAACAATTATTCCTAAAACCACATGGTGGTAGAACGACACATGACGACAGAAGCAAAAAATGTCAAAAAAAAAAGAGTGCCAAAAACTTAATTGTATATCAATGTGTAAGCTTGAATGTGTAAGCTTGTGTCTTGCACCTTATATTATTTTTTGTATATTTGTATATTCAAATATACAAAAAATAATAATAATCTTTAGTAAATTATTTTTAAAAAATTAATTGCATACAAAAACTTAATTGTATTTTTAAAATCTTAAATATTTCAAGTGTTTGCTTAAATATTTAGGTGGTAATTCTAAAATGATTTATTATAATTTTTTTATTAATAATTACTTAATCTAAATATTATATATCAATGCATTTAAAGTTATATTTATATGAAGGTTAAATTACAAGTTTAAACCTTAAATTTTAAAACTTGTGTCTAATAGGTCATTAAGTTTTTTAACTTTAAAAATGTCTAATAGATCCATGAACTTTCAATTTTTAGACATATTAAAAAAAATTAATTTAGCTATTCTATTAGACAGAAAATTTAATTTTGCATCTAATTGAACCTTAAACTTTCAATTTTATAACTAATAAATAAATTAATTTTTTTTTAAAATGTCTAATAGATTAAGAACTTATTAAACACAAAATTAAGTTTTATATTTAATAGAAAATTTAATTTTTAAAATTATGAATATGTCAAAAACCCATTGGCTACAAAATTGAAACTTCAGGGGTTTATTCGACACAAAATTCAAAATTCAGGGATCTATTATACACTTTTTAAAGTTTAAGGACCATATAGACACAAATCTAAAAGTTCATGAACTAAACATGTAATTTAACCTATATGAACTTGTGCACCTGACATAAAGTTTTGGATCCGCCATTGGCTATCATGGTCAAAAATCATATTCTAGTTTTGTTGAATCAAATTGATCGTTGTAGTAAGGTAGGAACAAGCCTTCGAGTGGTTTATTTGTTTTAGTTATGTCGATGTAACTATGTTTGAGAAATATTTAGTCCTATGTTTGAGAAATATTTAGTCTAATATCCTATATGATGATATTGAGTGAGTGGGTAGGATTGATTGGTTGAAACAAAAGTTAGATTCAAATTTTTTTGAAAGAAGTAGAAATTTTTTTAGAAAATTTGTGGAAAAAATCAATTTTGATCCTAAACTTGGTAGGTTGTATCAATTTTAACTCTGAACTTTCAATTTCATCAATTTAAACCTCAAACTTAGTAGATTGTATCAATTTTAACCCTAAACTTTTAATTTCATCAATTTAAACCTCAAACTTGAATAAGTGTATCAATTTACACCATCGGTTAAGTTTCCACTTCAATCACCGTTAGAAATGTTTTCCACACATGTCCAAAGTCACTTGTTGCTCTATGATATGTATTTGTTTGTTATTTTTTAAAAAAATTTACCAAAAAAATAACACAATCATTCTAGATCGGGTTGCCACCATCATGAAAATCACGAACTCGACTCTTGAAAGTAGGACCCACACGAAAATAAATGGACTCTTGTGTTTTCCTTGCCTTTGGTGTTGATACCAGCAACAATGAGTGTGAAGAAGATCTAGGCGGTGACGATATTGAAGGCGGCGACGACCATGACACTTTCATCGATTTCGGTGGTGAGGAGTTTGAGCTCGACTAAAATGCGGGAGAGAACAAGGAAGGCGATGGTGGATAGAGTGACACCCATGAACACAATGAACTGGTCGTAGCCGACCTTGTCGGTCCCATCAACAATCTTACGGAGGATTAAAGTGGCATCGATGTTGGAGAGAAAGAGGACAAAGATTTCAGCTAGGGGCGATTCTGCAAGCCCTGCGTCCATTGTGGTGGATGGAGGACAAATCGACCTTGAGGCCAACGAGAAATTAAAAAAATATATATATTAGCGATCGATTTAAGAATGGGAGTAATATGGTGCAAATAAACTTTGTTTCTACTAAAAGCCGATAGATCGAGTAGAATCCTATCTTAAAATTGAAAAACCTTCAATTAATTAAATGAAACAAACAGCATAATTAGAGAAGATGAGAAGTAAAAAAATAAAAATAAAAAAAATCATGCTCTGAAATGAAAAACATTATGGCAAGTCTACTCCAATTTTCTTTAGCAATTTTATTTTTTTAAAAACAATAAAAAAAATGTATCTATTATAGAGCAACACATGGCTTTAGACATGTGTGGAAAACCCTTAACGGAGATTGAAATGAAAACTTAACTAAGAGTGTAAATTGATACACTTATTCAAGTTTGAAGTTCAAATTAATGAAATTGAAAGTTTACAGTTAAAATTGATACAACCTGCTAAGTTTGAAGTTTAAATTGATGAAATTGAAAGTTCAGGATTAAAATTGATCCAACCTACCAAGTTTAGGGTCAAAAATGATTTTTTCCCAAAAAATTATTTCTTCCCTCTTAAAAGTAAATAAGGTAGAATGATATAATTTCTTTGAATTGGGAAACAAAATAGAAAACAAAAAATAAAGATAAATTAAGAAATAATGAATTGGGGAAACAACAGAAAGGTCACATTTGGCACCTGTTGAAAAAATGTCGACATTATAGAGAGATAAGATTTTACAAATAAATTATTTTTCATTTTCAATTTTTTTTTTCTTTTTGGTCCCTCCTTTTGGTGTCCTGGGAGAGAATGTCTCCTTTATTGCCACTAAAAGGGGAGACCAAAAATAAAATTGAAAAAGAAAAATAATTTATTTGGAAAAGGTCACATTTCGCACCTGTTGAAAAAATGTCGACATTATAGTGAGATAAGATTTTACAAATAAACTATTTTTCATTTTCAATTTTTTTTTTTCTTTTTGGTCTCTCCTTTTGTGGCCTAAAAGAGAATGTCTCCTTTCTTTATGCCACTAAAAGGAGAGACCAAAAAGAAAATTGAAAAAGAAAAATAATTTATTTGGAAAATCTTATCTCACGTGTGTTTTCACACTTATTTCACCATTTTTTATCCATTTATTTCTTGAATTTTTCTTGGCTATAGCGTGGTCAGATGTCAGAGAGAAGTAAAGATAAAGTTAGGTCACGCTTTAAAAAAGTATGTTATTTCTTTTTTTATTAATAAAAATTAAAACTAATTTTGTAAACTTTTTTAAAGCTATCTATTTACCTCCCATTTCATTTTTCTCTCTCGCTCTAAAACTTCAAACTCTCTCTCTCTTCTTGCTCTTCAACTTCTCTCTCTCTCTCTCTCTAAACCCTCATTCTTCTTTCTCTCTTTTTTTTTTTTTTGTGTTAAATTATAGAAAATACTCATAAACTTTGTATTTTGTTTCAAAAATATCTCTGAACTTTCAAAAGTTTTATTAATACCCTTAAATATTTTTAAAAAAAGTTAAAAAATACTCTTACTGTTAGTTTTAGATGCAAACTATTAGTATTTTGTTTCAAAAATGCCCCAAAACTTTCAAAATTTTCATTAATACCCTTAAACTTTCAAAAAAAATTCAAAAATTCCCTTACTGTTAATATATTGAAAGAAAACGTTAGTACTTCATTTTAAAAATACCTTTGAACTTTCACTTTAATACCCTTAACATTAAAAAAAAAAAAGGTTAAAAAAATGTCCTTACCATTAGTACATGGACGAAAACTGTTTATCTACACTTGATTACCTCCCTCTTCTATTTCTTCTTTCTCCCAATTTGCTTTAATCTATGACCTAACACTTATCTATTTTTCCTCTTTTTTTTTCCTTTCTTTTTCAATACCCACTTACTCTTTTCTTCCATTTTCAGTCTCTAAAACTTCTCTCATTTCTCATATATTCTTAAATAATAGAACTTTAAATAAACAGGAAGTGTTCTCTCTCATTTCTAAGCATGACCAAACATAAATATAAGAAATTCAACACCCAAATGATCAATGTCTTTGAAGTTATTTTGAGTTGGAAAAAACCTAATTTGAAAACAACTCATATCAATACCCTCATTTTTTTTCTTCATATAGATACTCTCATTTTTTCTCAATTTGTCCAATTCTCAATCATGAGGAACCTTCTTAACTAACCACAGCAAATAGACTATTTGAACTGCAAAAAAGATTAATAAAATCTTCATCAATTACAAATTTGGTAATACATATGTTTTCTTTCTTTTTCCTTCCACTGGATGTTCTCAAAATTATGACCCAAATTCTCAACATGTCTCTCTTTTTGTGTATTAAACCCAAATATATTAACTCAAATTACTAATGTACAACCTTGTTAGAGCATTTAAGTCCTATGGTCCCTTGGTAGTTCCATTATTCTCCTTTCTTTTTGCTATAGTTTATATACCTTGATTGAAAGGGGTAGTTTTAGACATTGAAAAATGGAAAAAGAGAGTAAAGAGGGTACTGAAAAATAAAAGGAAAAATAGAGAAGTGTTAGGCCATAGATTGAAGCAAATCAAGAGAGAGAAGAAATGGAAAAGGGAGGTAATGTGGTGTAGATAAATGTTTTTCGTCCATATACTAACGGTAAGGACATTTTTTAACTTTTTTTTAAGGATAAGGGTATTAATACAACTTTTGAAAGTTCAGGGTTATTTTAAAATGAGATTCTAAAAATTTCTGTCCATATACTAACAGTAAGAGTGTTTTTGAACTTTTTTTTTAAAGTTTAAAGGTATTTTTGAACTTTTTTTAAAAAGTTTAAGGGTATTTTTGAATTTTTTTTCAAAGTTTAAGGGTATTAATGAAACTTTTGAAAGTTCAGGGGTATTTTTGAAACAAAGTACTAACAGTTTCCATCCAAAACTAACGGTAAGGGTATGTTTGAACTTTTTTTTGAAAGTTTAAGGGTATTAATGAAACTTTTGAAAGTTCAGGGGTATTTTTTGTAATATAGTTTTTTTTTTTTACAACTTTTTACTCTCATCTTTGCTGTTATTTAAAACCAGAAGCAAAAGCTCTATCTCAACTTTAAGGTAAGTTACACTCTCTTTACATGTTTTTTTTTTGTTTACACACATTTTACTTCACTTGGTTTTTTTTCTTTTTTTCTAGTAAATAAGACTACAAGAGTAAGAGTAAACAAAACCAAAGAGATGATAGGAGAGATAAATGGTAAGAGAAAAAACAACACTAGTACCAAACACTATAATAAAAGATCTAAAACACAAAGCATATAAAGAAAGAAAAAAAGCTCACATTGTAAATAAAAAATAGTAAGAGATGTAAGAAACAACAATAATAAAAGAAAACTTCTAATACTTTTACTCTACTACTGTTTTTCAGGGTATTTGAGAAAGAGATGAAGATCTAATGGTTGGAAACAAGAACACTAAACTCACTTGTTGTATGAGGTGCGGATCTTGGGGACAAAGCCCTACCAAATACAATCTGCAACTAAGTTAGGGTTATCCTTTTTGTGTTGGTTCTTTTACAGAGAATTTTTGTTTAATTTCTAGAGTAAAGATATTCACTGTGCAACTCTATTTTTTTCTGTGTATGTGTGGCTAGAAGTGTGAGGTTGTGGTTGAGAATGGTTGAGAATGATGGGTTGTGTGCTTGTACGATTTTTTTTTTGTGCGTGTGGATGATCCTCTTTGAAGAAGAGAAAGAAGAGTATAAAAAGCCCCAAACCACTTCCACACTTGGTAACCCTTTTATTGGCTAATTTTGCAATTTGAAACCATGCCAAAAATGAGATATAACAAAAAAGTAATGCAACCTTTGGTCTACCAACTCAAAAAAAATTAAAAAGAAATCACTCCTTTAACCTCTCTTTTGGTTTTTTATTACCACAACTTTGGTTCTCCAACTTAACGGGGAAAGAAGCATAAAGAACATAAATACAAGCATAAAAGTAAGCCAAATTAGGAACAAAAACATCAAATGTGGAGATAACTAATGATAAGCAAAATTAAATACCAACATAAAAAATGTATAGACATTACTAATCTAGCAATCAATTTTATAAAAACAAACCTAACTATACTAAGTTCTAGTTTTAATAAACATCTAAATTAAATTAAATAATTTGCAATGAAAGAAATGTGGGTATAAAAACGAATTTAAACAAATTTAATTTTTGAAAACAAGGTTGAATAGTTGTCCAAAAAAAAAAACCAAAAGGTTAACATTGAATGTAATTTATGATCTATAAATGAATATTAAAAGTGTTAAATATGTAAAAGAAAAAGAAAGACTAATTGATTTTATAAATGTATATCAATCAATGATATTTATTTAATGAGATGTTTTTTTTAACAATATGTGAGGTAGGGATTCGAACCTCTGACTTCTTAGTCGATGATACATACTTTATACTAATTGAGTTATACTCAACGATATTTAATGAGATATATTGTGCTATAATGTTGTTACTCACATTTTGAGTATGAAAATGAGGCTAGATTAAAAGAAATCCATATTTATTTTCTTTTTTCTTTTTTGTTTTTTTTCATGTTCAACTCAAAAAAAAATTAATAACTTTTTTTTTAAAATGATTACTAACTTTTTTTTCAGAGCATACACAATTTGTAAATCAGTTTTGATAAACATTACACACGATAATGTATAATATATGAACAACATAGTAGTTAAAAAGTATTTAAAATTAGTTCGTATTATATACTATTTTAATCCCTGCCATTTTTATTATTTCAATTTTTGTTGATGTATTTTCAACAATGGTTCATGTATATCAACATTGCCACGTCCTCTAGCCATCAGTTAATTTAACAAGCAATTTAGATTAATTATAAAGATATCATCAAAGTGTATAGGAGCTAATTAATATGATGCAATTTAAAATAGGAAAAGATTGCCAAAATAATACAAATGGAAAAGTATGTTCAGTGATTTAATGTTTTTTTAATGGTACATAGACATTTTACATGTCACTTTAGTTGAACACCGCCATGAACTATTAGATCAAGTTTTTAAAATATTGATGAACGTTCATCAATATTTTAATGATTTGTTAATGATATATTTATGTTATTCATTATAGCTTCTAGAATGCAACCACTAAAATGTTTTTCTTTTGTTTTTGTTTTTTTTTTTTCGCTTCTAGAATCTTATTGATTAGTAATTTCCCCCTCTATTGCAACATTAGCCCTAAATTTCAAACAATTCCAACACAGCCTCCTCTTAAATGGAATTGTAGCAGCCAAGCCAAGCTAAGGGAGCGAAATCTCCAATTTACCCCTCCTTCGCTCTACAAAAGCCTCCCTTTCACATCGTATTCTTTATTCTTCAAGTTCCCCGTCGGCTCTCTCGCTGCCTTCTTTTAGTACTCCTTCACTCTGCTCCGATCTCTCAATCTCCATTTCTTCCGCCGTTTCGAACCTCAATTTCAATGAATTCCAACAGCAAAAAGAAGTGGCGAGGATTCTCAGGGGGGATCAAGATCAAAGACTTTACCAGTATTTTCAAAACCGCCAGGGCCAAATCGACACCGGAAGGAATCGCAAGAAGCCGGAGAGTAAACGAAGCACGAACTTCGAATTCGAGCACTTCGGCTCCGAGATTCCAATGGCCACAACTTAGATTCTCAGTCCGAGTCATGATTCGGTTGCTCAGCTTCTCCTAAATCCTCGGGGTCTCTCTCTCCTTAATCTCTATACAATGTATCTACACCATAACCTTAGGGTTCTTCCCCACCCTTCTGTTCTGATGAGTTTAATTGTATTTAGATGGAGATTTTAATAATGTGTAATGGTTGAGACCCCTGATTGGTTGATTTTAGATAGAGATTTTGATTGTTATATATAATTTGAAATTGTATTTGGATGTTTTGATGTGGTTTTGATTCTAGTTTTGGAATGTTCTCATAATTTTACCTCTTCCAAGGGGTGTATTTTGTTTGTTTGGATGAGAGCATTTTTGGGGTCTTTTTCTCTCTGATATTTGATTGATTGGATTTTTTTCTTTTCTTTTTGGGATTCTTTTCAAAATTTTGATCTCTGTTTCTTTTTGTTTTTCCCTGTTTGCTTCATTCTGAATATTACCCATTGAGTTTCAAAGTGTAATTCGTTTGTTTGTGCATTCTATTTGTTTAGATGAGAGAATTTTTTGTGTCTTTTTTTCTCTATTTTTTGTTTGATTGTATTTTTGTGTTTTTCCTTTTGGATTCTTTTGAAAATTTTTGTTGTCTCTGTTCCTCTCTGTGCTTCATTTTGAAAATTACCCATTGAGTTTCTTGATGGGATTTGTTTGTTTGTGCATTTTATTTATTTGGATGCAAGGGTTTTTGGTGTTTTTTTTTTTCTCACTAATCTTTGATTGATTGGATTTTGTTCTTTTCCTTTTGGGATTCTTTTGAAAATTTTGATCTCTGTTTTTTTTTTCTCTCTCTCCTTCCTTTCTCTACTTCACTCTAAAAATTACCGTGATTTTCTTCTTCGGTTTGTTTTGATGTTTTGGAAATCTTGCTTTTCTATTTGGATCAATGGAAATGTATAGAGATGTCCAACGGACGGGGACGGGGCGGCCAAAAAATTTATATAGTTAACTATTTATGAAAAATATCTATTAATTTTCAATTTGAGAATGAAAATTTCCATTTAAATCGTTAGTTTTTCCTACAAAAAATCTCAATTTAAAGATAATATTCTTAAAACAAAATAATATTCCATATCAAATTATCTATAGGTATACTTTAAATGTTTAATCATATAATTAAAACATATCCAACTATCTAAATTATTAAATAATATGTATTTTTCGTTCCCGTTGAGCTTGTGAGGAAGTTTTGCTCCCTTTCCTTCCCTATTCTCTACCTAAACTGAAAAAATGGACATCCCTAAAAATGAAAGAGTTATGCAAATTCTAAGAGTAAAACTAATTAGACTCAAAATAAATAATAACATATGTCCCGTACGAAAACATATGTTGTCTTAACATTTTAAAATACTAAATTTTTATCTCTCAACTTGCCACAATATTTCCAGTATGAAAACATATGTTGTCTTACTAAATTTTTCTCTCCCAACTTGCCACATTATGTCCAGTATGAAAACATATGTTGTCTTAACATTTTAAAATACTAAAATTTTCTCTCTCAACTTGCCACATATGTCTAGTGACATTAATGAAAGATCGGCTTAGATGAATACTTTGAATTTTCAACGTGATCTTTAAGGAATTGTTTAACATGCAGAGTTGAGTTGAGTTGAGCAAAGTTAATTTTTCAGTGAGTTCAAAAGTAAGTAGACTAATTTTTAGCTAACTGTTTTTGTTTCCTTTATTTTTATTTTTTCATTCATTCATCTAGAAACAAAATTTTCCAACTTTCCAACATTGAATTCAAATGTTCACTTTCAAAAAAATAATATATTTCAACATTGATTTTATTTTTTAAAAAAAACATCATTCTTTATCTTTCTTTTTTAGAAATGGACTTATTCCAAACCATAGGCAATGTAGTCTTGTTTTCTCTTTCTGCTACACATTGAACTTCTTTCCATTTATAGAAATCAAATATTTGCATTACACATTGAACTTCTTTCAATTTATAGAAATCAAATGTTGCATTCTTTATAACAACAAATATCAATTGATGAATAAAAAAAAGACAATATACCTGTATTTTTTTTTCTTTAAACACAAATTGAACGTCTATCAAAATATAGAAATCTAAGGTTTCATTTTCTAAACACACATTGAACTTCTTAACTTACAAATGAGGACCTTATTATGACATTTTTCAATTACTAATAGGGTCTTCATTATGAGGGAGTTTTTTTTTTAAACACATTGACCATTACGTATTCTTTTTGTCGCTACGGAATTTGCGACACGGAGCGGCCAACTTTGTTCCCAAGAGTAGGAAAATGGAGTCCCCACCAGCCTTTATTTAGAGGGTGTGACTGGGCACCCAAAATTTGCTAAAATGGTCTGCGAATAAAAAGATTTAAGGTTCAAGGGTCATTTGTGTATGAAGAAGGTATTAGCACCCCACAACGCTCGTTCAATGAACATAATTTTACTTTTCTTGTCTTATTTTAAAAGAAAACAACCTTTGTAGAAAAAAATATTTTAATTTTTAAATGTCCCATGTTTTATTGATCATTATTCTTAAATTAAATAATGAGCAATAATTATGGGTGGCATAAAGCCATTCAAAATTTATTTGAATTTAATTTGGCATCCCAAAATAAATTCATTACCTCCAGAATATTAGGGAATCAACATCTTGATTTCCTAATCTCCATCATAGGAAAGTTTTTTTTTTAAAGGAAAATGTTTGGTTTATTAATTTAAAAACATGTGTGAGAAAATGATTCTTTTTAAGGAAATTCTTTATTATTTTTCTATTTTTAAAGAAGTGAAACTTTTATGGAAAAAACAATGTTAGATTTGATTTAATGCTTTGAAAAGAAAATCAATTGGATGTATTATAGAGAAATCAAAATTTCCTTTTAAGAAAATTATTTGATGGAAATGTTCTTTATAAAAATATTTTTCTTTTGTATTTTTTTTTTTATGAAAAAGATTTTTTTTTTTTTTAAAAGGAAAACTTCAAATTTTGAAAAAATAAAATTTTCTAAAAAAAAAAACTCACTTCTATGAAAATACTCTTTATGAAAGTATTTTTGGTACTCTTTATAAAAAAGTTTTTATTTTTAAAGAAGGAAAATTTCAATCAAATATTTTCCTTTTTAAAGAACTTCCTCTTTTAAAAAAGAGCCTACAAAGATTTTTTTGTATTTTTGTAGGAAATATAATAGAAAATGAAGAATTCATGAAAAGATAAATAATTGCGCACACACAAAAAAAAAAAAAAAAAACTTTATTGAACACAATTTTATTTTTTTAACGCAAAATATTAAAATCAAATCTTGGCATCTCAAGATATTGATTTTTCACCTCAAAAACCTGAAATTATTGGCCTCCCGAAGACTTAAGTTCCATCATTGGACAAATTTTTTTTTTTGGAGTTATTGAATTAAAGATTCTAAAATATTTATTAACTAGACATAATATAGGCACATGTCAAAAATATCATAATTTAGGAAAAGATTCTATAAAAAAATATTTTTTTAAAAGAAAACAATAAAAAGAAGAGAAAAAAAATATAAAAGGAAAAGATTTTTATTAAACACTTTTTTTTTTAAGGAAAACTTATTAGAATCAATTTTGGCATTCCAAGATATTGATTTCTCATCTTAAGAACCCAAAATATTGGCATTCGAAGTATTTTTGTTTTCTATTATTGAAAAAAAAGTTTCCTTTTAGATATTTTTAATTAAAGACTCTAAAAATATATATTTACTAAACAAAAATATGTACGCAAAGATCGCTCCATTATAACAAGAAATAATGGGAGAAAATTTGAAACAAAACATAAAAGAAAACTATTAAAACATTATGAATTGAATATGCCAATAAAAATTAACCCAAATTTTATGTAATGATCAATTAAACCAAAATAAATGAACAATTCAATATTTACAACATAATATGCATGCAGACTATTTAAGTAGTGTTACAAATTGGAAACTTTTGAAATAAAAATGATTATGATTTAAACTCTTTGAGAAAAGAATTTAAAGGAATTTTGAATACTGCCTTTGAGAATGATTTCTACCATTGCAAGAAGGAGACTTGATGATGTCGACGGAGTGTGTTGGTGGTCACCGGCGGTTCAAATGTGGCTGGTAGGTTTCTTCGTTTAGGTGGTGAAGACGAAGAAATGCAAAAGATAAAAAAAAAAATTTGTTGTATAGGGAGGTTTGTTAAGGAGAGAGAGAGGTTTGTGGGAGAGAAGTAAGCGTGGGAGGGAAAGATGTGGGGGAAAAAAAGAATAGAAGCTTGGCAGCCTTTAATTTTTAGAAATCCCAAATCATTCTCTTTTAAAGGAACAAATAATATTAATTGAATTTTATTCTCTCTACAACGAAAAAAATGAAACAATCTTTTATTTTATTTTATATTATTTTTTACTAAGAAAAGGAAAAGGAAAAGAATCAATCAAAATATTTGCTCTTTTTTTTGTTTATTTTTCTTAAAGACAACAATAATTCTAAATTATAAAAAAACACACAATTAAAAAAAATAAAGATGATGAAATAAAATGTCGGACAAATTTAGGGGTCTACACTTTTTTATTTTTGCAAAGGAATAATGTTTGTTTACATTTGGGAATTGTTGTTGGAGATAGTCGCCAGAGATGGTACCGTTGGTTGCCGAATATGGTCGCCGATGATTGCCGTCGATTGTTGAAGTAAGTAATTGACAGTGGCCATCAGTTGTCACATATGGTTGTCGGTCGTTGGAGAAGGTCGCCGTCGGTGGTCGCCACTCACCAAAGAAAGTCGCAGGTCATTTGAAAAGCTGTGATAAAATATGTTAATAGGGTTACGGTACAAGTTGGTGGAGTTAATATCCTAACATTGTAACAAATCGGTAGAGTTGAGTTTTTTTATAGAGAGTTAATTTCTCCATGGGCCGAACGGTGAGTTGGGTTTAAAACTTAATTCAACTCAACTCAATTTAGGTGGCTAAATGCCCCCTAAATAATCTGGTATAAAACATATTATTTTCTATTCAAATGAAAGGTCTAAAAAGGATTATTGAATGGATGGGAGCAATGAGCATGATCTCATGCACAAAATAATACTAATAATAATAATAATAAAATTTTAAGAGTTGAAGTAACTTTAACCGATATGAAAAAAATGATTTGAACTATTTCAACTTTTCTTTTATTGTCTAGTAGATCTAATATTTAAATGAGAATTTTTTTAGAGTAATCATTAAGGTAAATTGTTAATTCTATTAAAAAAAAGGGTAAATTATTAATTAATGGAGTTGATCAAGTTTTGGAAGTTGGTGGAGAAAAGGAGTAATTAACAAAGTTTTTTCCCTTTTGCCAAATTGAGCATAACTCAACTGACATAAAAAATGTATCATCGGTTAAAAGGTTTAGGTTAGACATTCGAATCTCCCCACCTCCCCTTATTTGTGGACTCAAAAAAAATAAACACAAAGCTTCATCCCTTTCAAATAGTAAGCAAAGAGTAAGCAAATTGATTCACTTATGAAAGTTCAGGATTTTAATTAGTACAATTATTAGTTTAGGATTCTAATTGATACAACCCGCAAAGTTTAGGGGTATAAATTAATTTTTACCCTATTATTTTTTTACGGCTATATGTGATTTGCTACAAATGATGTCATTTTTATTGTGTAATAAATGTTTTTCCAAGAAGATGTTGGTTAAATTATAAGTTTGGACTTTGAACTTTGAAGTTTGTGTTTAAAAGTTAAAGAATGAACATTTCACTCTACAGCGAAAGCATTTGATCGTCTTTGATTTTATTTAAAATTAAACTAAAAAATAAGATTAAACAAACTTACTTGGAGTAAATATGGAGATATTTCTTACAGGTCTTTATCTCCTCTACAAAGTCTTCATGACTATGACTTGAACACAGGACCAAGGCTTGTGGAAGCTTTTTTAAAGAAAATCCACAAGGGATTGGAGAGGAAGGGGTCTAGAAAGAATTCTCTAATTCTGAGATGTGTGTTATGTCTAATGGCTCAACCCAAATGTTCTATTTATAGAGACCAAAAATAAATCTTTGTCATAATTAAAATATTATATTTTAATATCTAATATATTAAAATATATCTTATACTTATTTGAATCTCATTCAAATCTCCTACGATATTTATTTATTTGAATCTTATTCAAATTTTATAAATATATTTTCTTTAATGTATCTAATATACATTAATTATTTTAATATTTAATGCTTCAAATACAATAAATATATTTTTCTCTTTTATATTTAATATATCTAATATATTAAATATTAATTTGAACATTTCAAATTTTTCTTTCAACTAAATTGATCTTTTAGTATTACTATGAACTAGCAAAGGGGCCTTATGGGCCTACAGATTATAAGCTCCAATGATACTAAACCAATTAATTAAACTCTTTAATTAATCAATTAATTTTTATTCATTAACTATAGGTCACTCCACTATAGACCTAGAGTTGCACTCTTATGCACTGTAGGACAAGTTGTATCCATAGATATAATCACTACATGCAAATCGATCATTCACGAGTTGTTCGTAATTACAGCTAGGTCAAAAGTTCGTTTTACCCCTATAATTACATCTTGCACCTTAAATGCCATTGATTCTCTAATGAACAATCTATTTATAATCAAATTATAAAGTCAAGTCCTCAAATGGTAGGCATATTGAATCGGCTATAAAAGCCACTCTCACCCATGTAAATCAAAGGACAAGCCCTCACAAGCAGGAGTTCATAACTCACTCAAGATTAAGATCAAGTCGTATATGATCAAGCCACTCTCACTCTCACCCATGTAAATCAAAGGACAATCCCTCACAAGCAGGAGGTCATAACTCACTCAGGATTAAGATCAAGTCGCATATGATCATCTTGATGAAATATTAATCTTCTCAATTAACGGATTTATAAAGAATGATTAAATATTTCGTGGTCCAGTCTTATACAAACTCATTGTATAAGATACCCACACTCACATGTCTCCACATGAACGATTTGGATCAAATCGTTTGTAACTATTACAAAGTGGGTCGTATCAATAGTGTTGGTAGGATAAGATACCCAACCTTATCCATATACTATGACCCTTTTGGTTATTTCTTGAACATGATCTTCACGTATGTCAACCACATACTGTTCAAGATTACACTAATAACCTTGGATTTTTCACTACTACAATTTTGACATTCTATGACACCACAACCAAACTAAATTAAAGGAAGGGAGAAAGAAAAATGTCATAAATGCATTTGAGCACGTTTTTGGTGGGAAAACACCAAAATTTTCATAATTCTGAAAATTTATGACATTTGTTAAATGTCGTAAATATACGACTTTCCTTAATTGTCATTAATTAAAAATATTTTATTTTTATTTAAAAAATAAAAAGAATAAAGGAAGAAAAGAAAATAGAGAATAGTAAAATAAAAGAAGCCCTAGGCCCACCAACATCACTAATCTCCCCTCCCCTCTTCGTGTACACCAGCTGCACTCCTCTGTAAATTCCTATTTGCAAAATCTCCTTCTCCGACGACGGCAGCACGCAATTGAGACCCATGTGATCAAGGCTGCTCTTTCGTCTACCTGCTGCAGCGTGATTTGATGGCAACACGAAGAGAACTTGTCCCAGTTGAAAAGGTAGTTTCTACTTTGGTTGAAGAATACATTCTTTCATGAGTAAAATCAAAATCTTTGTCTTCCATCTTGTATATAAAGTAAAGAAAATAACCTTTTATTTGCTGTGTTGATGGGTTTCTTCTTTCTTCTTTTAATTCCTTTATGGCTTGAGATTCAATCAAATGCCCACTATTTTAGAAACCACAACCCAGTTTCTATGTATGAGGCAAAAAAAACATTGTGTGCTCTAGGATTGAATTACGAAAAAATTGATGCATGTCCAAATGATTGTTGCTTGTATAGGAAAGAGTATGCAAGTAGCACTAAATGTCCTCATTGTAATTTATCGAGATGGAAGTTATGTAAGAACTCAACGGAAGAACAAAAAGGAGTGTCGGCTAAACAAATGTGGTACTTTCCAATAATTCCAAGGTTTATAAGGTTGTTCAAGAGCGCTGATCATGCAAAGAACTTATGTTGGCATGCAATTGATAGAAAAATAGATGGGATTATGCGACACCCAGCTGACTCTCCATCTTGGAGGTTAATAGATCACTTGTGGCCAACTTTTGATTCAGAACCAAGAAATCTTCGTTTGGGCCTATCCATTGATTGGGTGAATCCATATAGGGATTTGAGTAGTAAATACAGTTGTTGGCCAGTGATAATTACAATATACAACCTTCCACCATGGTTGTGTATGAGAAGGAAGTTTTTGATGTTGTTAATGTTGATATCAGGACCAAATCAACCCGGCTACGATATAAATATATATCTAGCTCCTTTGATTGAGGACTTGAAACTATTGTGGGAAGATGGAGTTGAATGTTATGATGCACATAGAGAAGAAATATTCACTCTCAAGGGTATCATGTTGTGGACTATCAATGATTTTCCTACATATGATAATTTATGTGGATGCAGTGTGATGGGTTATAAAGTTTGCCCTATATGTGGGGAGGACACTTCTTCAATAAGATTAGAACATGGGAAAAAAATGTATACATGGGGCATAGAAAATTTTTGCTAAGATATCATCCATATAAAAAACAGAAAAAAGCTTTTGACAGTAAACAAGAGCATGGGAATGCTCCATATCCATTGACAAGAGATGCTATTTTCAAAAAACTTAAGGGCATGAACTTTTCAAGGGGAAAAAAAAGTTGTAAGAAATTGAATGACCGAACTGCAAATAATTATTGGAAGAGAATACTTGAATTTTTTGAGTTACCATATTGAAAAAAGGTGCATGTAAGACATTGTCTTGATGTAATGCATATTGAAAAGAACGTGTATATGAATATCATTGGAACATTACTTGATATACCAGGAAAAAGTAAAGATGGAATCCAGGCTAGACTTGACTTAATTGAAATGAAGATTCGCCAAAATTAGCACCTATAAGTAGAGGAAATAGAACATACATACCAAGAGAGGAGAAGTATCGTTTCTGTAAGACTTTATCTGAAATCAAAGTTCCTGAAGGATATTATTCAAATATCAGAAGTCTTATATCATTAGAAGACTCGAAAATTAATGGTCTTAAATCTCACGATTGTCACATTCTAATGCAACAATTGCTTCCAATTGTGCTACGTTCAGTCTTACCTAAGAATGTGAGGTATGCTATTACTAGATTGTGTTTCTTCTTCAATGCAATATGTTCTAAGAGTTTGAAGGTATCAGATTTGGATAAGTTGCAAGATGATGTTGTTGTTACGTTGTGTTTATTTGAGAAGTACTTTCCACCTTCTTTCTTCACAATAATGATGCATCTTACTGTTCACCTTGTAAGAGAAGTAAAACTTTGTGGACCTATCTATCTTCGATGGATGTATCCGTTTGAATGATATATGAAAGTGTTGAAAGGTTATGTGCGTAATAGAACTCGACCAGAAGGCAGTATTGCAGAGGCATACATAGTAGTAGAAGCTGTTGAATTTTGTTTCGAGTTTTTGTCGGTATTAGATCCAGTTGGACTGGGCTCATTCAAATTAAGAGAAGAATCACTTCATGATATGCCTTTATCAGCTGGATCTTATATGAGACCTACTGTGCAACAGTTGAAACAAGCTCACCTTTATACATTAGAGAACTCTGATGAAGTGCAACCGTGTAGAAGGTAAGAAGACTTAATTTCTCTATCTCATTAATATTGAATGCTTGTTACTTTTTTAATTTTTAGTACTTTTTATAGACAACATATGGAATATTTGAAAACTGAAAATCCAAGGAGAGCGAAGAATGAAAAGTGGCTACAAGATGAACATAATCGATTATTTGCAAACTAGATACGCGATAAGGTTATGTTCAATTTATATATTCCTTTTCAGTATATTCACTTGATTTGGTCCCCGAATAATATAAAACAACTTTTTGTAATAGGTGATGAGCAAAATACATGCTGAAAATAATATTTCCAAAACTATACGATGGTTGGCACATGGCCCACACCCAGAGGTGATGACATATGAGGGTTATAAGATTAATGGATGTTGCTATAACACAAAATCTCGTGACAATAGTCGAACAGTTCAGAACAGTAGAGTTACTTTAATTGCCACAACAATGCAAGTGTCTAGTGCAAAAGATAAGAATCCAATAATTTTTGACATGTCTTTTTATGGAGTCATTCAAGAGATATGGGAGATTAGCTACCACATATTTAAATTTCCACTATTTAAATGTGATTGGGTTGAAAACCACAATGGGGTGCAAATAGATGAACTTGGATTTACATTGGTTGACTTCAGTCGTATGGGACATATATCAGATCCATTCATCCTAGCCACCCAAGCAAGACAAGTTTTTTATATAGAAGATCCAATTGATGCTCGATGGTCGATTGTTATCACACCACCACAAAGGGACTTTGCTGACACATGTTTTGATGATGATCTTGGGGATACTTCTTTGCATTGTCCTTCAACTTCATAATGGACACTACCAGCTGATATGGACAAAAATGAAGTCTCATACACACGAAAAGATTGTGAAGGAACATGGGTTTACAATTAGTTGTGTATTTTGTAAGCAATTGTTGAAAGAGAGGATTGCTCCAAGGACTTTGTTTCTTAAATTATGAAGTGTGCAACAATTCTACTATATTTCATGGATGTTATCTACTATACTCTCTTTACATCCTACAAGTTATTTTAGAATGTTGATATCATTGTTAAATATTCTTTTCTGCAATAGTATAGTGATTGTGGAACTACTTGTTTGCAAGTACTTAGATTATATATGCATGTATGGTTCTTTATATTAAATGTTTAAAATTTAGACTAATTTTGATTTATTACAAATGCAAAGATTATTTTATCAGATGAAAGATATACATGATGATAGTATGGATGGTGGGACTCTACAATTCCCCTGATGTAGATGATGAAACGAAAAGTAAAAGGACACGTGGACCTACTGGGATGCATGAGATCACTCGTGTGAGCAACGAAGGTCACAGACTGGTGATTAAGTATAATGAAGATGGTCAACCAATTGGTTTGAATGCGACCAAACTGAAGAGTTTTATTGGAACGTGTGCACACTTTCATGCTCCAATCATCTACGACAATTGGAAAGTGGTGACATTTGAGATGAAAGAGAAAATTTATGATTTGATTCAGGTATCATCATAAAATTCCTCTAGGTTTAAAAAATTGATTATGTGAATTAACATTAACTATCTGGTATAAATATGTAGGGTGGATTTGTTGTTGATCCTAGATCAAAAAAGAATATTCTGCAAAATGCAGGAATATCTTTTCGTCAATTCAAATATTGGTTGACGATGAAATATATAATGCCTTTTAAAGATGATCCAAAAAAATTGAAGTCTTCTCCAATTGAATATGCTCATATCAAACAAGCACATTGACATTCATTTGTTAATTCCCAACTCATAAAAAAGTTTCAGGTAGGTTTAATGGTTTCAGATATTTATTATTGTCATTTCTTTATGCTTAGGAGAAAGTTCAAATAAACTTCACATTAATTCATGTCATGCTTACTAAGGATGTAAGCCAGAAGAATCGAGAAATGCGAGGAAAAAACGTGTATAATCATAAGATGTCACGAAAAGGGTATGCCAATCTTATTGAAGAACTCGTAAAAAATATATTCACTAACTCAATTCAACTACATTTTATTCTTTTTAGATTTATGCTAAGTAGGTTAATATAAATTTTTGTGCAGAAACAATCTTCACCTAATGAAAATTTAACTGATCTATGTGTTGTATGGAAAAAGGCTCGTATGAATCGTGAAAGAAAGATTGTTGACGAACGAACCCAAGAAGTGGTGGATCATATGGTAAGTATTAATTCAGTATTTTTATTGCATTAATCAAGTTTAATTGTTGTTTTTTTACCTTAATAGGATGACATCTTGGCTACTCGAAATCCCAACGATGGGAACACATCTACAAGTGAGGATGTCTTATCATTAGTATTGGGTATGAAGATCATTCAGGACAAGTTCAAGGTGTAGGTAAATTTATCATGCATACTCAATATTTTCATAAGCCGAGACCAACTTCAAAAGCAAAGACCCAAGAGCATGAGGCAGATGCTCAAGAAAAAGCTACAATGGCAGCAAGGATTAAAGAATTAGAGGAAGAATTGGCAAAACAAAAAATGAGTTCTCAGAATTCAAAAAGTGATAATTCATCGGAAGATGTTAAAGAAAAAGGTGTTGAAGTAATAGAGGAAAAGGAAAAGGTTAAGAGTAATTTAGTTTATTCACCTTTAGTGCCATGACAAAAAGTCACGAACATTTATGTGGTTTCATTGTTTTTTCTACAACTGCAGATACCCACCAAGGATGACTCAATGAAGAAGATGAAGTCAAATAGAATTAAGGTATGTATTCATTTAGCTTGGTTAGGTTTTACATAATGTATGAATTAACTTAGCTTGGTTTAAGTTTTACATAATGTACTTTACTAATAATCCATTAGTTTTGCAATGACTTTCAAAGTAGGATGGAACTTCTTGTCGATTAGCATTCGGGTCTATTAAGAATGTTGTCGCAACTGGGACAATATTTGAATCAAATATCAATGGAGATAATGTTAAAGTGTCAATTGACGTAGTGGTCGATGGTGATTGTTCTGTTCCTATACCATCGAAGGAAGGAGACAACATACTTTCACAAGAAATAGGTTCACATTTGCTCTGGCCACGACATCTTGTTATCATTGATAAGGAAAAGGTAATGGATCATGTTAACTTATAGAATATTGTATGTTCTTCCATAGTTTATTCCTAACCTTATTTTATTTGATGATGAAAGGATATTCAAAAGTCCAACAAAGTATTAGATTTGTCCTCAATGACACTTATTCAAAGTTCCCCGGTTGCTTTGCATTGTTTGCTTCGTGAACTTGAGCATATTGGGTCATCAATACAAATCAAAGTGCCTATAGAAGTATTTGGTATTCAACGAAAATGTTGCATAATGCTTCAGGTTTTACGAGATTCTTGTCATATGCGTCCAATATCAACTGTTTTCCTTGATGCATACATGATGTAAGTGGATGTTTTTAATATAATATTTCGTGTCAATTAATATGTTACTTGATCAATATTCAGCATTTATTACATTTATAGGTATCTATACAAACTTATTGAAAAGTCAAATGCATTAAGTTTGTACAAGTTTCTGGATGCTGGAACAATTTCAATATCTAGTTATACAGAATCACGAGCCCAACTATTGATTGCACGATTGGTGGAAATGGATCCAAATCAAATCCTCATTTTTCCTTATAATTCTGGGTATGTTATGTTTGGATACTAAGTTATTGTGTTTTGTGTGAGTTATTTAACATGTTTGTTATTCCAATTTGTAGAAATCATTGGACTTTGATTATTATTGATCATTCTAAGGACGTCATATTCTTTATGGACCCCTTAAAAAACTATCTTCATTAGGACATAATTGATGTAGTTGGCATGTGCATTAAACTCATCTTATCTTTTTAGAATTTAGTGACTAATTAGTTTCTATGAATAGTAAATATCTTTTATATTTCATGCATTTGTAGGGAATTCAAGGTTGTCAAAAAGAGAAAGCCTATTTGGAAGTCTATCAAGGTAAAATATTTCATAAATAGCAACAATTATTGAAACTATATGTATATTAACTATTGAAGATTTATTGTTTGTATGTTGTACAACAGTGCCCTAAACAATCAAGTGTTGTAGAATGCGGTTATTATGTCATGCGATTTATGCGTGAGATAATCTATGAAAATAACATTCCAATCATGGATCTAGTACGTACACAACATAATATGCATTCAAGTAAGATTGTAGTATCAAATTGTTCATTTTTAGTTACTTGTTTACAAATGAAAGATGCACCATCTACTTACACACAGAATGATATCAATGTTGTGAGAATTGAGTGGGCAGAGTTTGTAGGATCGCACATATTATTTGCATAATATATGTGCTATCTTTTTTGGGTATACAATTAACACATTTAATTGTGTGCATGATATACACTTTTGTTGTCCACTCTTTTGGAGCTAGATCAGAACTCATGAAATTGAATGTTGTAGTCGTTTTTGTTGCTCGCACCATTTTTGAGTGCATTTTGTTGCCCATTTCTATTGTATGGAAAGAATCAAATCATGTACTTCAAGAGAACTATTGTCTATTGGTAAGATATTGATTATTTTATCAACGGTTCATTTTTTTACCTTAGGTTGTTCTAATGTACTTATGTGAATACTCAAAGTTTGTTGTAGGAGGAGTGTATGAGGGCAATGTTTTGAACAAGAAGTAGATTGAAGGAAGAAGTTTTGAATTGAGAGTATATTTGGTGTCCTAAGTGGTACGTCATACCTCATTTTTTGAATAAATTATGTTATTTGGTATCTTCCTTTTACTTTTCTTTTTGTGCTCGACATACCTCATTTATTGATATTATGTGCTTGAAATATTTTTTAGGATATATTTTCAAACTTATTATGTGCTCTAAATACTACTCCAAGGCTGAATATCCACCAAAATTAAGTGTTTAGTCCTTTTGTAAGTGTTTTTGACATGTCACTTTGTTGTTTAGGGTGGATCAATTAATATCAATAGCACTAAGAACTAAACTTTTTGTAGGAAGGCTTTGAGGGGTTGTGGTGAGGCACATATGCAAGCTTAGGTATTGATTCTAATTTGTTGTTAAGTCATACAGTATAATGAATGAGAAGTTGTACTTCATTGAAAGAATTTAATGGAAAGAGCATTATTAGAGCTAGCAACTGAATATTTTAAAGCTTTCTATCATGAGATAGGATTAGCTCTAGAGTTTAGTGTTGAAATTCTATATAAATATGAAGTTTTGGTAACAATATTGTTATATAGTTGTGTTCCATCATTGACAAGCTTCTACTTCAATAATGATAAGTGTTCAAAAATAGGTAATTTTTGGTAACTAAGAGGTACGTCATATAATTTAAAATTATATATTTCATTTGTCTAACTGATCATTAATTGTAATTATATGTAATACTTATGTGAGATGCTCGTGAAATAGATGTACTACATTATTTAGATACTCCACTCCCCCCTCCCCCCTCCCGACAAAAAATAATGTCTAGTTTTGGGTATAAATTTAACACATTTGACTATATTCTTTATAATGGATACTGCTCTTGTTTTGATGTAAGAAGGGTTGAGTTCTACCTTCAAGTGAATATTGTTTTGCCATTTTGTAGGATGAAGCGAAGCAGTCATATTTGAACTAGTTGATGGATTAGCTGTTTTGTTGGTTTAGTGGCAAAAAAGCTATAGTACACTCCCTCATGTTACTACCTAGTGTAACAATTGTTCTAATGTATACATTTGATCATAGTTTGTCTGTAAAAAAAAATTGACCAAATTTGGTTCAATGATATATAAAAGTTATTTATATATGTATTTAGTTTGTGTTAAAATTGGAGTGACTTTATTTTAGAAATATATGTGTATTGACAGGTATCAGAAAATATAATTTCTATGGTTTTGATGAATAAATAAATAGTGATATACTACTATTTATGACGGTTCATCAATGTCATAGGAATTTCTTAGGTGACAACTTTTTATTATCATTATAAGTATTTTTGTGACTTCTAAAACTGTCATGACATATTTTTTGTTGACAACTACAAACTATCAAAGAAAGCAAATGCTTGACACCAGAATATTGTCATGACATGTTTTTTGTTGACAACTACAAACTATCAAAACAAACAAATGTTTGACACCAGAATATTGTCATGACATGTTTTTTGTTGATAACAACAGAATATCAAAGGAAAGCAAATTTTTGACACAAAAATATTGTCACGAACATTTTTTCTGTTGTCATAGAAACAACATGATTGATACTAAAATCCTGTCATCAACAGAATTGATGTGACATTTAAAATTTGTCGTTATTATATATATTTTGATGGAAACGTGGGTTTTAGGAGTTATTTATTGATAGTGTTTAATTATCATAACAAATTTACTATGACAATTATCAAATGTCCTGAATATGTTTTCTTTGACAACTATTACGTGTCATAAAACAATTAATTATGACAATTGTTTTAATGCGCCATGTATAGAGTTTCTATGGGGGGGCGGGGGGGGGGGATTCTAGGACTGAAAAAAAAAAGGTAATAAAATGTGTTTATGACAATTTTTCAATGTCATGAAATCCCGAAATTGTACTAGCGTTTCATATAATAGATAATATTATATTACAAATAAAATAATAAAAAATATTATTAATTATTAAATAAATTATTAATTACGATGTTCTAGGGAATAAATCCCAACAAAAAGGTCTATAAACTTTCAAAAGTGTTTATAAGTTTCTTAATTTTCAATTTTGTGTATAATAGGTTCCTAAACTTTCAATTTTATGTCAATAAGTCCCTAAACTTTTAGTTACCATCTAAAAAGTTATTGACCTATTCGATATTTTAAAAATTGCACAAACTTAAAAATAATTTAAAAATTCAAAGTTGCAATTCCTATTAGACACAAAATTTAACATTATGTCTAATAGATCTGTTGATTTTAAAAAATGCCAATTTCAAAATAAAAAAGTTTACGAACTTATTTGACACAAAATTAAAAGTTTAGAGATCTATTATAGTACTTTTAGTTTTCAAGGACCTAATTAGGTACAAAATTGAATGTTTACGAACTTATTAAACATTTTTTAAAGTTCAAAAATCTATTAAATGCAAATTTCGAAGTTCAAGAATTAAACTTGTAATTAATTAACCGAAGTTGGTTCTTTTTAAACCCAATTTTGGCTTATATGTTGATATGGTATTCCCAGATTTCCTTTTGAAAAATCCTAGTTAAGTATGGAGAAAAAAAATCATTCTCATTTCTATACTTGGTCTGAGAAGTTAATTTTAACTTCAAACTTTCAATTTTGTTAGGTTGAATTATAAACTTGAATGGTTTGTTAAGTTTAAACTCCTTCTCAAAAGTAAAAATTACCCACAAACGTATTAATAAAACCACATAAATCCTACAACAAGAATCAAAATATTAAAACTTAAATCACAAAATCAAGTAAAGAAAGTGCACAAGTCTAGCTAAAATGTATTTTACACCATTATATCAAAACCAATACTCACAAAAATAGTTTTGTTTAACATGATAAATTTTCAAAAAAAAAAAAAAAAATTGTAAGTATTAATTTCACCACTCATTCAAGCTTATAATAAAAGTTGATGAAATTGAAAATTTAACTTTGAAATTGATTCATTGAGCTAATACAAGGTTAAAAGAAATTATTTCTTTGGCATAATTCTATTAATTACTCAAATATATGGGTGTTAATCCGGGTTTTAAATTTTTGTTGACATGTCATATATTTTCACATATCCATATAAGTTTGACACATCGACATAAGAGTGAATCGACATTTTCATTATATCATAGAAAATTTGATGAAATATAACTAAAATATCAACAAAATATCACTATTGTGGATCTAATATTAATAACATAAACTTATTTAAAAATGGTAAAATGCTTATTTGTCAATTTAAATCCTTTTATAATATTTTTATATTTATAATTTTTCTAGAAATATCTATCGACATCGGCATTTATAATATTTTCATCGACATCTATAAAATTGAGATCATCTCGACATTTCCATCCACATCAACATTGAAAACCTTGGTGTTAATTCACTTAATTATTGTTCCTTAATAGTTCAGGGGAAAGAAATATCTCAACAGAAGTTGTTATGACATATCAAAATAAGCATAACTTAGCGATAATTGCCATGTACCTTGACCAACAAATTAGAGGTTTGAAACTCCCTATCCTAAATGTTGTTAAATTCAAGAAGTTGTTATGACATGAGAGAGAATGGATGGTATGTCAAACTCATTCCCATCTTTTTTTTCATCAGTGGAGAAAATGATGCCCTAAAAATCTAACTGAAAAGCAAATGATGATTTTTTGATTTTAGGAAGAAAGAGAGTGATTATAAAAATGATATGTGGTCCATGAATATTTTCCTATTTTTCATTTGAGCCTCCAAACTTCTAATGGACTGTTTTTTTTTTAAAATAGAAATTTAATCTCCAAAATTCATTAAATTCTATGTTTAGTCTCTATTGCAGAAGATGATAAAATATGAAAATGGTATATAGATAATAAATGAGGTTGGGTTACATTTTCACTAATTAGACATAAAATATATATTCAATAAAAGTTATAGGATTAAAATGTGAAGCGGATAAAAATTTGAAGATGAAAAGGTCTAAGGACCAAAATAGAAAATTGAAAAAAAATGTTATTTACAAAACTATATTTAAACCTAAAAACATTTTTTTATGGACAGTTTGATAACCAATTTGTTTTCTGTTTTTAGTGTTTAGTTTTTTTAAAATCAAACTTGTTTGGAGAATTTTGTTTTTGGTTTTTTAATTTTTAAAAACGTTTTTAAAACTGTTAAGAAATTTGGAAAACGGAAAAAATACGTTTTTTGAAAACGGTTCTCCGTCCATGCATTATGACACTCCACCTTCCCATATTTTACCACTTATTCTTACTCTTTTTTTTTTTTTTTTTAAATAAGAGCAATTTTTGTTTTAATAATTTTAATTTAATATATTATATTTTAATTTTATTCAAATAAATAAATAAATAAATAAATATATATATATATATATATATATATATATATATATATATATATATATATATATAAACTTTCAAAATATCACATCGAAAAAAAATGTTTATCAATTGAAATATTCCGATTTCATTGGTATTTTAATCATATTCTTTGTTAAAATTTATTTTTTATTTGTTTTTTAATTGGTTGGTTACCGTTTAACCTTTAAAACATTTGTATTGTTTTATAAACATGTAATTTTTTAATTTTAAAAATAAAATTATAATTATGTATATAAATTTTTTTTAAAAAAAAAAGAAATTGTGAATTGATTTTCTTCTACAAAAAGTAAAAAACTAAAAAAACAAATAAAATAGCCCTTGATTCTTTGTATTTGGTTTTAAAAATTAAACATGTTTGATTTTTCATTTTTTAAAAATAGAAAACTAAAAACTATTACCAAACATATATAGTTTTTGTTTCTAAAAAACAAAAAACCAAAAACAGAAATCTGAAAAACCAAAAACCAAAAACTAAGAAAAGTCCCGTTTGATAACCATTTAGTTTTTGAAAATTAAGATTGTTTTCTCCTAATTTCTGTACAATGGTTTTCATCTCCCTTAAGGAAGCATTTGAATTCTTAGCCAAATTCTAAAAATAAAAACAAGTTTTTGAAAGCTTTTTTTTTTTAGTTTTCAAAACATGGCTTGATTTTTGAAAACATAGGTAAAAGATAGATAGCAAAACAAGTAGATCCATGCATGTGAGTAGTATTTATAGGCTTAATTTTCAAAAACTAAAAACCAAAAACCAAATGATTATCAAACGGGACCTAAAATAGTTATTAAACAGGGTCGTACGTAGTTTTCAAAAACTTGTTTTTGTTTTTAGAATTGGGCTAAGAATTCAAATATTTTCTTAAGAAAGATGAAACTTATTGTAGAGAAATGATTAGAAAACAAGCACAATTTTAAAAAACTAAATAATTATTAAACGGGGCCTTAGTTTCCAAATTCACATAAAAAAGTGAATAAAAAAATTTCTATTAGGTGATTTTTCTAAAATAATCTCCACCCATTTGAAATGACACATGTACCTCGCATTACATTATTTATATATATATTTTAGTACAACAAATGTGGGATATGAAAATATGAACCTCTGACCTCAAAGAAAAAGAGTAAATGTCAATTACCAATGAGCTATGTTCACTTTGTCACATGATTCGTAATTAATATCATCAACTTGTCATGTAAGTTTGTTAAATTGATGGAGTTAAGAACAAAAATTTACTAAATATATAATTGAAAAGGAACTTTTAAATTTAGGAACTAAATAAATAACTTTTAAATTTGAAAGGACGTTTCAAAATGTATAATTTTATTCGACTTATTGTTATCTAAAAATCAATTCGATTTTAATCATGTTTCAAATTTTCAATAAAGTCAATGGGAATCTCTTTTTGGAATTTTGCTTTTCATTTCAACAAAGAAATCCAATAAATTTGAAAATACCAAAAAATGGATGTGGATTATTTCATATCATTTAGGGTGGCTTTTTTTTTTTTTTTGAATATTAACTTTGTTTTTCATTTAGAAAATGAAGGATGAATGAATCAGATTCCATGAGTGACATAATTAAAGTAGCCCCGTGAGATTATTCCACATTAATCATATAGGGTATTTATGTAATTTTGTAAGACCAACATTTGCAAATACTATGTAATTTGTTTTTGTTATATTTTTACGTAATCTCTATATAATTCATTTTAGCTATATATTGTACAATAATTCAACCTGGATGAGAAACTAGTGGAGTACATTTCTTTTTTAAAATGAAAAAAATAAATTAGGAAACAATGTGAAATTGCTAAAAAATTAGTCATTACTGCAAAGAGAACTCATGATGAGCTTCTTCTATTTGTTAATTGATTGAAACGATATACTAAGGTGGAATAATTTTGAAGAAAAATCAATTCTCTTATAGGTCATTTGAAATTTCTGGAATGCAAGAACTTTAATATTATTTTTTATTTTGATTAGCATCATTTGATTACTCACTTATTTTTAAACTTTAATTTAAATCAAAATGTTATTTTTTTTCCTATTTTTTTAAATTTTCGTATTATCTAGCAATTGAAAAATCTTTTTTTGCAATGAATTTTTCGAATTCAAGGAAATTATTAATTAGAAAGTATTTCTCAATTTTAGAACTCTTTAAATCTAAGAAAGAAGTTTCGAGAATATCTATTAGTTAATTTATTTTTGTTTACAAAAGTTCACTAAATCGACAAGATCTATTAATAAATTTATTTTTGTTTACAAAAGTTTAATTTCAAGTTTAATTTAAACCAAAATATTATTTTTTTATTTTAATTTGCATCATTTGATTATCCACTTAATTTCAATTTTTAATTTAAACCAAAATATTATTTTTATTTTTTTAAAAAATCGCATTAATTATCTAGTAATTGAAAAAAAAAATCTTTTTGCACTAATTCTTCCAAATTCAAGGGAATCAATAATTAGATACGTAGTTCTCAATTTTAGAACTCTTCAAATCTATGAAAGAAGTTTTGAGGAGATCTATTAGTCAATTTATTTTTGTTAACAAAAGTTCAATGAATCGATAAGATCTATTAATAAATTAATTTAAATAAAAATATTATTTTTTATTTCAAACTTTAATAATAATAAATTAAGAAGCATTGAGTTTATTTTTTTTATCATAAAATTGTAAGATAGAGGATTCAATCTTCCATCAAATAAAATAACTTTTAGAATCTGAATATTAATTGTTACCATAATATTGAAAATTACAATGACATTATATTTTTAATAACTATTAGTAATTATATTTAAATATAATAAATTACATAAATAGGAAACAATACAAAAATCAGACCTTCCTAAATCCTAGCCTAATAAACTCCAATTTATCCAAAACAAAAAAATGAAAAGAAAAAAAAATAAAAATAAAGAAGAATACAATTACATCACATTGTCGGCCGTTTTCGGCTTCCTTAACGAAGCAGAGTTGCAATTTTTTTCTTCTCAACCCTCCTCAATATGCCAAGGATCTAGATGAATTGGTGTTTATTTACAAATTTGAAAAGAGAAAAAGAAAACTACAAAATCAGTAAATTACATTAAATTACTCCCCTAACCATTTGCCAAAAAAAAAAAGAAATAAAACTATACAAATCCATAAATTACATTAAATCACTCTCTTTCTCTACCATTTGCATAAAAAAACTACAAAAACACATAAAAAAACACTAAATTACATTAAATCACTCTCTCTCTTTATTTGTCATTTGCAAAAACAATTAGAGAGGGAGCCCATTTATGACTTGTCAACATCTAACATCACCATAACGAAGTCTCTTCAATAATAAATTGCTTGAACCTTGAGGATTGAAAAATTGGATACGAATGATTTAGTTCATTGGAAAAAAAATTGGCTTATATAGCTATAGCCATCAAATGAAAAGGGGGAAATCAAAATTTCTCCCCTACATTGGTTTTAGAATCACTTTAGAAGACATGGAAGAATTCAATTGTGGGATGCACTATATATAAACTGATGATGTATGACTGATATTTCTCATTCATGAGGATTATTTGGCCTTTAAACTTAGTTATATTTGTGATTTTTATTCATATTATTTAATGAAAAAAATAAAAAGTGGTTGAATTTAATCACATGATTGATGTAAGACCTTTAAATTAAGTAAGTTGAGAAAAGAAAAAAAAGAAGAAAAAAATTCACACTTACTTAATGTTTTGATGCAAGAATTTTTCGGAATGCAATTGCAATATGGACAGATCTGGAATTAAGGAAAAAAAAGTAGATTTCGGGATTTTGAAGGAAAATTGATCCACGAATTCAACAAGATAATTAGTCATGATTGTCCATCAACCAAGAGGGAAACCCTAGCATGAAATCCCTATAAATATTGAACAAAGAAGCCGACCAAAGAGAGCTCGATTTTAGAAGATTTTAGTTTATGTTTTGGGTTTTCTTACTTTCTGCAATTTTCAGTTTTAGTTTTTTTAGTTGCTGTTTTGTATTCATTTCTTCTACATCTCAGTCCCGAATTTCTTCCTCAATCCTATCTCAACGAAGTTGATGTTGGTAAAGAGCAAATCCTTGTTCGATTGAGCTGGATTTTGGGAAGAAAAGTTTGTGGGTTTCATTGCCGACTGCATAATTTTTTTTTTTTAGTTTTAAGTTGCTATCTTTTATTTTCTTGTAAATCTCAGTCCGAATCTCTTCCTCAATCCCTTCACAACGAGAGTTGGTGTTGGTTCTGAGCAAATCCTTGTTCGATTGAGCTCGATAGGGAAAGATTGAATTCTTATTGGATCTTTGCTAACTTGTAATTTTTGTTATGTTATTTGAATACAAAGTAGCTACTGGGTTGTTTTTCAATTTCAGCAAATTTAGTTTTTGTTATTTGAATTTTGGAAAAGCAAATTTAGCTTTAGCAAGTTTAATTTCAATTATTTGAGTTTAGTAGCTACGGGTTCGTTGTATTGTTAATTCAGTAGCAATTTTGATTTGGAGGCCCACTGCACTTCGATTTTTGCATATATAGACAAGTTTCTTTAAGTTAATTTTATATCTTGAAATTTTGAAATTATTTCTTTAAGCTACTATATTGCTTTGTATTTGCAATTTGTTGCATTGTTTACCTTGATTATACTAATGAATTTTACTAATTTACATTTACTGTTTTCAATTTATTCTATCATGAAGAGCTAAATTTCCTTTGGGATTCAAGTTGTGAATGCCCTAGAGGAAAAATGTAAGACTCGATAGCAAAAACAATCTAGCTAATTCTTGAACTATTGTTTGCTTTTGGTGAAATTAATGTTGGGTAAACCCTAGTTGGCCATCTAGTGTTGCTTGTCAAGCTAAACTTAATACCGAAGGGGTTAAGGGAGGAGGAAGTCGCAAAAGCAATGGACGAAAAGGCTTAGACATAAGTCCTGAAACATCGACCCTAGACATAGGGCGAGACTCCAAAACCACTAGAATTGCGTGCAAAAATATCTAAGTTAGATTAGTCATAGAAATATAGGTTTAATCACTTAGTCTCCTAAAGATACTTCATAGAAGGTCGAATAGGAGTTGAATTCGGTTTACTTAGTTCTTGAGTTAGCTACGATTGCAATTGCCTTTGTCGCAACATGGTCGCGACGCGGAGTGGCCGACATCCTCTTTCAAGGGTCTTCTTTGTTCAAAAGAATTTTGGAGTCGCCACCAACCATTTTGAATGTGTGATTGGACACCTAATTAAAATAATAAAAATGATCTGCATAAACCAGGTTAGGTTCAAGAGTCGATTGTGTGTAGGGAAGGTATTAGCACCCTACAACACCCGTTTTAAAAAAAACGGTTATCACATTTATCTTATGTTATCCAAATACTTTATTATAAAAGGTCCTTTAATCAGAAGAAAAATAATAATAATAATAATAATAATAATAATAATAAAATGTCTCACTCGCTCTTACCTCAACTTTATAGAAATAAAGTAAAGGTCAATACGGTGAGTGGGAATGTACCCATCAATTTATTATCACGTTAGAATTTTCCTTTATTTAAAGGATTTTTTTTTACCTCAACAAATTGAGAAATTTTATTATCTCGACTCTGTCATAGGATTTAGGTGATTTTATTTTTATTTTTTTAAAAATAATAATAAAAAGAAAATGAGGATTTTCGTACACCTACACGGGAGTCTAACTCCACGAAGGCATATTACTTAGCCCTCAAAATAAATTCTCTTTAAATGGAATAATTTTGTCAATTGCTTTATTTCAAACAAGAAGTTCAAATATTGAAAGCTAATTATTAAACAAGCTTGAAAATCATTCGCATACAAAGAGATTTTTCCCTATTTTAAAATGTCTCATGTTTATTAATTCACATTTTAGGAATAAAACATGAACTAACAATTATGAGTGGTGTGAAACCATTCAAAGAGAAATTTGAAATCCACTTGGAAATTAAATTTAATTTGTTGCAAAAAATAATAAAATAAAATAAAATAAAACCAAATTGGAAATTCATTATAATATTTCAAATTAAGACTATTAAAAGGAAGAAAAAAAATGTGTGGAATATCCGAATTAATTTATTGCTAAAGTCAAATTAATCCAAATTGAAATTTTATTAGAAATTCCAAATTAAAACTAATTTCAAACTCATTCGGGGAATTCACATCGAAACCAAATTGATAATCACTTGGAAATTCTAATTAAAACCAATTGAAATGATTTTGAACTTCTAAATTGAACCTAAATTCATCTTGAAATTTTAAATTTTACAATCATGGTTTAAACCAAAATTAGACAAATTTGAGATAGCAGATATGGTATGATCAAATTCAAAACCAACAAACATGTTAGGCCAAAATGATAATTGAACCAACATGTTATGAAAAGGGAAAACAAAATAATAATAATAAAATAAAATAAAATAAATAAAAGCTACGTACTATGATCAAATTAAAAAATAAAACCTCATATGATCTAATTGTTGACGGACTTAACAAACATGTTATGTAAATTGACAATTAAATATATAGTGGCCAAATAAACATATGCGGTGGCCAAATACCAACATAGACAGATATTGCCAAACAAACATAGTAGCAAAATTAAAATAATGCAGTGATCAAATTAATGGCCAAATCAAAATATGCAATGGCCAAATCAAAATATACAGTGGCCAAATAAACATATGCGGTGGCGAAATACAACATACAGTGGACAGACAGATATCAGTGGCTAAACAAACATAGTAGCCAAATTAAAATAATGCAGTGATCAAATTAATGGCCAAATCAAAATATGCCATGGCCAAATCAAAATATACAGTGGCCAAATAAACATATGCAATAGCCAAATACCAACATACAGTGGCCAGAAAAATATCAGTGGCCAAATTAAAATAATGCAATGATCAAATTAATGGCTAAATCAAAATATACAATGGCCAAATCAAAATATACAGTGGCCATTAAGACATTAAAATATACAAAGGCCATTAAAAAATATACACGAATTAGAACGTAAATTAGAACGCACAGAGGTCAAATTAAAACCTATTTTTTTGGCCAAATTAAAATAACACACACAAATTAGAACGTACAGGGCTAAATTAACCTATTTTGGCCAAATTAAAATAACAATCACACAAATAATTAGAATGTCGAATTAGAAAAAGAACAATAAACCTAACACCTTACCTACGAATGAAGCCAGGAAAAGATTGTCTAGACCTATTTGTCATATTGATGGTGACAAGATCTTCTCATAATCTTTTTGTTCTTCTCTTTTATTTTATTTTATTTTCTCTCTATAATCCAAAGAAAACCTTCTCCCCTCTCAATATTTTTTTTCCTCCATTTTATAAGAGATTACCACTCCCCAAATTAGTGCACTAGGTAGAGAAAGAAGGAAGTGAGTGACGTTGAGGGAGAGATAATTGGGGAGAAAGATACGTGAGAGTAGGAAATGGAATGAGAAAAACTAGGGAAAGAATTAGGATAAAAAAAGTAGTTAAGATATATATATATATTGTTTAAAAAAATAATAAAATAAACTAAATAATTAAACAAACTTCTTTTTAACAAACTTCTTTTTTTGTTTGATTTAAAAATTAGTTTTTTTTCTCAAAAAAAATCATTTACAAGAAATAATTATGGGATAAAAATAAAAATTATCCGGTCCAAATACGATATCTACAGCCTTCTTGTTGCATTTTCTTTCCCAAGGGGCATTAGCATCTTGAATATCTTTTGCATTTTCATTGATCTTTTCAAACAATTTTTCTTGTAACCAAAACACCTCATAAATCATTTTCACTTACGGTTACCTTAAGTTGCAATTTGTCAACGATTTTGTGCCATTTTTATAAATTTTATTAAAACTCGTTCCCTTGGATACGATACTCTAGAGTACTCCAGTTTCTTATTACTTCGATCACGTGCACTTGCGTGTTGTAGCAAAAAGCCCGATCAATGATATTTAGTTTATGTATATTAATCACAATAAATAAGAATCTAATATGTTGTTAATATACTTATTCAAAAAAATCTTATCTTTATTTTTTAAAAAAAGTATTTAAGCATTATTTTAATTTCATATTCTCAAAAAACAATTGTTCAAATTTTTTTTTTTAAAAAATTTGTTCTTTAACTTTTTAATTATGCTTTAAAAAATCTTTAAATATTGGTTTATTTTTTTTAAAAAAAATTGTTTAAATATGCAGCAAATATTGTTTAATATTAATAAATAAATAAGTATTGTTGTATCATTTTATTATTCAAATTATTCAAATATGCATTAACTAGTTGGAAGATTGGATATAAGTATTATTGTATGATTTTATTATTCAAATATGATTAATATTTGTTTAATATTAGATTTTTATCATTTTATTATTCAAATATGTTTAACTTATCATTTTATTATTCAAAATTCAAATATGTTTAATTTATCATTTTATATTTAGATAATTCAAATATGCATTAGTTAGTTGGAAGATTGGAGATCATAGAGATTTAAAAATCTTTATTCAAATTAGAGATTACATGCATAGAGATTTTAGAACCTTTATTAAAATGGAGGGCAAAAGGGAAAATCTTTCAATTAAGAATGTCATAATGAGAAGTCTTCAAATTAAGAAGAGACAAAAAATGAAATCAAAAGTTTCTCCCCTTAAGCACAATTTATATAGTATAAATTTATTATTCAGATAATTCAAATATGCATTAGTTAGTTGGAAGATTAGAGATTGTAGAGATTTTAAAATCTATATTCAAATTAAAGATTACATGCATATAGGTTTTAGAATTTTTATTCAAATTGAGAGCAGAATGGAAAATCTTTCAATTAAGAATGTCATAATGGAAAATTTTCAAATTAAGAAGGGGTAAAAAAGAAAATCAAAAGTTTCTTCCCTCAAGCACAATTTATATAGTATAAATGAAGCTCTCGTCTAGAAGGTGAAATAAAAATTTAGGATTCCAAATACTATCAATCTTTTAACATTACAAAGAGAGGGGAGAGGGTAGCGGCTCAATACATTTACTGTTGTACAAGATGAAGACGATTGAAGATGTATGGATTTTGGACTGACCTATGTACGTTTTACCTAGGAAGATCTTATTTAATGTTGTTCTTTTTTACCCCTTATGTCAAAAAGAAAAAAAGAAAAAAATAAAGCATGTCACATCATGTTTATTAATTGTCCCTTCACTAAAAAGTTTGTCAAGATTTGCTGCTTTTGTTTTTATGCATCAAGGCTCACTCTCCATATTAAAGGCATTTTGGATCAATATTGTACTTTAAAAAAAAAAATAGAAAAGCAAACTCATTTAAAACTATTTAGGAAAGCCATGCCTTTTTTTTTTGTCTTTATTAGAATGAGTATCTTAAAGAGACACATTCACTCAATTTGTGGGACCCACTCTTTTGAAAATAACGGAGTTAAATGGTAGGTGTAAATGGTAAATGGTTTCCATAAATATCAACGCTTGCAATTTAATTAAGCAAATGGTACTTTAGTATAGTGGCTGCATTTGCACCTTCTTCTCCCAACACCTAAGTTCAAAACTTGTTATGTGCACACATATTTTTTTTCCTTACTTTTTTCAATAAAGTATGCCAAGTTTTTATTATTATGTATTACAGTTTTTTTTCCTTATATTATTAACAATTTTGAAATTTAAATAACATGTCTAAATGAGTAATACTTATTTAAATTTTAAAAAAGTTAATTGTAATTTTCTTGAAGTAAAGACAATATTAATTTCTTATAATTATTATATCATCTTGTAGTTTTTCCCCGTATTCTTAAAACAAAATTTAACTTTAAATAAGTATGGCTAATCTAAACACTTCTCTCCTTTTTTTTTTTTAAAGTAAAGATAATATCATTTTTTTAAATTATTATATCATCTTAAAGTTTTTTTCTCATATTCTTAAAAAAATTTTAATTTAAATAAGTATTTCTAATTTAAACACTTTATTTATAAAATAAAAAATTTGGTATTGAAAAAACAATCACTCACTATTATAAAAAAAAACTATCAGTGATATATTAATTCATTTTATGATTTTAATTTACTTTTATAATAGTTAAATTATAATTTAAATATCGAAATAACAATCATTTTAATTTTTTATTCTTTATAAAAGTTATAATTTTAGATCAAGGTATATACGCTCGACTAAGAGGTTATACTCCCCTCACATGTTTTTAAAAAATATATTTATTTTAGTATCTAAATTATAATTTAACTATTATAGTATTAAATAAAAATTATAAAATATATTTTTTATTAATTATTTTTAAATAAAGAGGAAACTTTAAACTATACGTTTTATAAAAAAAAACAATCAAAAATAAAAAAATAAAAAAAATGATTGTTATTTGTCAAATGAGCATATACCTCTGATTAAGACATTATCAAAATGTGAAAGATCTAAATCCTCACATCACAAACTAAAAAGATATTGTTATTTTCGTATTTAAATTATAGTTGAACTATTATAATATATTTTACAAATAAAAATCAGAAATATTAAAAATATATATTTTACAAAAAAAAAAAGGTTTTAATTAGCAATACTTATTTAAATTTCAAAATTGGTATATTGTTATTTTTGTATTTAAATTATAGTTTAACTATTATAATATATTTTACAAACAAAAATCAGAAAAATTAAAAATATATATTAAAAAAAAGATTTAAATTAGCAATACTTATTTAAATTTCAAATTTGATAATAAAACTTGGCATACTTTACAGAAAAAAAAAAAGAAAAAAAAAACAATTCAGTGTACACTGGGTACAATTTGATCCTAAGTGTGGGGGAAGAAGGCCTAGGCAATGCCACCAAACCAAAACCCAAATTTTTTAAAATCAATTGCAAGCATGATATTAATGAAAACAATATACCGTCCAAATTTTACACCTCCTGTATACCTCTGTTATTTTCAAAAAAAGTGGGCCCCACAATGAATGGATGCGTCTCTTGGAGAGACGCATTCCAATAAAGACAAAAAATGGCACGATTTTCCTTTTAAATGAGTTTGCTTTTCCTAATTTTTTTTAAAGTACAATATTCATCCAAAATATCCCCATATTAAGGTTGTATTTGTATATATATAATTTTGTTTTCTACAAATATAGACCTTCTATTTTCTTTTTCTTCATATTCATATTTCATATATGTCCACTACTACTACTAGAGTGACATATGAGACATAAATTTTCTTTAATTACAAAATGGTACTATCTTTTTAATAAATTAGGACCTGTTTAATAGGCAATATAGATTCTCTTTTGTATTTTTGGATTCGCTAAGTTCAGTAAATATGCGTTTGACAGATGTATTTTTTAAAACTGTATTCGGATTTTGTGATTCAAATAGTAAAAATTTTGAAAACAACATTTTTATGTTTTCAGTGTATTTAGGGTTTGAATTTGAAATTTTAAAATGCATAATTATATTAAAAAAAATTTTAAAAAAACTTAACAAATATAGTATTTTCTGTTATAAACTCAATCTATTTTTATTAAATTAAAATATGTATAATATATTATATTATAAATTATATGATATTGTAAAATAATAATTTTACAAAATTTATAGCATAGAACATGTTCATAAATTAATTAATAATATTTTTTATTCAACTTAATATTTAGTTGGTAACTACAACTAGTTTTTTGGTTTATAAATATATTATTAAACACATTTTGAAAAATTATTTAAATTGGATCTCAATTTTTAAATGCTACCAAACATGCATCTAGAAACATAAAACACAACTTTTTTTTTTTAATTGAATCCCTTGTTTC
This sequence comes from Trichosanthes truncata, assembly GCA_033996785.1. NCBI lineage: Eukaryota > Viridiplantae > Streptophyta > Magnoliopsida > Cucurbitales > Cucurbitaceae > Trichosanthes > Trichosanthes truncata. The sequence goes on from JAWPNB010000004.1 coordinate 6,157,737, forward strand.
CAAATTACCAACCAAATGCACCCTCAATTCTCTTATCTACATTTACTTTACTTATCTAAATCTTAGGGTTTTTGTAAGTTCGATTTTGAAAAACATCTAAAAACTAATACAAAAAAGCAACCAATTAAATCTTGATTTTTTTTTAGGATAAACACCTACAATTTTGATTTTTATCTTTCTAAATATTTTCTAATTTTCTATTACAATGTCTCTTCTTCTCTGACCCATTAAAAAATATAGCTCGGGTTTATGGAGTACAAAAACTTTTTGTTGAATAATTTTTTGGATCGTCTCCTCAGTGGATCAGATTCCATTATTTTCTTTAAAAAAAAAAAAAAAAACCTTTTTCTCCCGTCCTCGAGTTTTAATTATGACTTTTGGAGCAAAATATTTGAGTAGATATATAAAGCGATCTCTTACTTTTTCTACCCATTCAAATATTTTATTCTCACACGTAATTTAAAAGGTGGTTTATTTTTTTAATTACAAGTTTTAAACTAAGAATTTTCTCTCTTCTAGAATTCAAGGTTTTTCTGATGTTATTTCTTCCAAATCCCTAAATTTCGTCGGGCCAAAATGGAATTTCCGACAGTAGCTAAAACTGTCCACAAAGAAGGAAAGAAATGTTGACGGTAGCAAAAACTATCGGCAAATGGTATGAAATATCGACAGTTTTCTGCCAACGGTTCACTAAATTGTCGGCATTTCTTAAAGAAACTAGTCGTCGGCCTTTCCAATGTGAAAACTGATTAAAGAAACTTGTTTTTACATTGGAAAGGTTGATGACTAGTCAAGTCGGCTTTTTTTTAATATTCTACCACAGTTCAAGCGAATTGTCAGCAAAACCTCCATAAAAGGCTGACGATTCAATGAATCGTCGCCCTTTATGAACTGGTCTAGCCAGTTTTGACAAGAAAAAGGCCGACAGTCGATTGGGCCATCGACATTTCTTAAGAAATGCTGACGGTTTGACATTTCTTCACCAAAGTGGTGGTTCTGCTGACGGTTTAGTTGAACCATCGGCAGATATAACGTATAGGGGGCTAAAAATGAGACCCCATTTTCCCCCTCTCCTCAAAATTACACAAAAGAAAGCTTTCCAAAGAAATCAAAACAAAGCCTTGGAAGAGGTAAAATTATGAGAACATTCCAAAACATCCAAATACAATTTCCAATTATATATAACAATCAAAATCTCCATCTAAATACAACTATATCCTGCTTCTTGCGATTCCTTCCGGTGTGACCCCAAGGATTTAAGAGAAGCCGAGCAACCGAGTCATGGCTTGGACTGAGAATCTGAGTTGTGGCCATTGGAATCTCGGAGGCGAAGTGCTCGAATTCGAAGTTGGTTCTTCGTTTACTCTCCTGCTTCTTGCGATTCCTTTCGGTGGCGATTTGTCCCTGGCGGTTTTGAAAATACTGCAGAATTCCTTAATTTTGATCCACCCTGAGAATTTTCGCCACTTCTTCTTGTTGTTGGAATTCATTGAAATTGAGAGATCGGAGCAGAGTACTGAAGGAGTACGAAAAGAAGGCACCGAGATTGGAGCAGCGGGGAAATTAGAGCGAAGGAGGCGTAAATTGGAGATTTCGTTCCCTTAGTTCACACTTCACAGTTCCCTTTTATCATCACCTTATGAGAGAACTGTCAATGCGTAACAAAATTATTTCATTTATAAAAAAAAATTAAGAAATTAAGGGAACTGTGAGAGAGCAGCGGGGAGGGCATTTAAGAATTTATTCACTTGTGACATGTCTCATGTTTCAAAATGCTACGTGTGACATCACAAGTAGGATTTTGAAACATGAGACATGTCACAAGTCAATATGAAACGTTTCTTTCATTCTCATCCTCATATTCTGATATTGACACAATTCAATATCAGAATATGAGGATTGTGTCAATATTTTACAGAATTGTCAATATCAGAATATGAGGGTTGTGTCAATATTTTACAGAATTGTCAATATCAGAATATGAGGCTTTCGTACAACCACCCTTGCCAAAACCACCCTTGCCAAAACTAAAGCCGTTCTGGCTTTCGTAGACCTTCTTTTTGTAGAACTGTGGGGACCTCTTTAGTTTTGGCAAGGGTGGTTTTGGCAAGGGTGGTTGTACGAAAGCCAGAACTGTCAATTCTGTCCCTTTTCTCATCACCTTAATAGAAAATGTGCTCCACCCAAAATTAATGAAAATTTTGATCACATTTTCATTTTCATTAATGAAAATTTGGCAAAATTAATGAAAATGTGGTCCACCCAAAATTAATGAAAATTTTGATCACATTTTCATTTTCATTAATGAAAATTTGGCAAAATTAATGAAAATGTGGTCCACCCAAAATTTTCATTTTATTTTCTCTGGGTGGATCAAAATTAAGGAATTCTGCAGTATTTTCAAAACCGCCAGGGACAAAATTGGTGATGTTTGAACTGAGAGGAGCTTCCATTGAACTTGATGTGATGTGGTTGAATAAAAAAGCTCCATTAAATAATTGTGCATCAATTTTTGGATAAGGGAAAAAAATGTAAAAAAAAGTTATTCGTTGAAATAAAATATAAATGAAACAAATCTAATCCACATTTTAATATTAGAATGTATTTTTAAGACATTAATTAATGTTTAATCATATTTAATCATATATATATTCAGTTTGATTAGTTTGATTCAAATATATTTTTAATTATGTTAATTAATGTTCCCTTAGTTCACACTTCACAGGCGAAGGAGCAGAGTACTGAAGAAGTACGAAAAGAAGGTCTACAAAAAGCCAAAAAGCCACGTGGAAGTGAGAGAATTTTGTTCCCTTAGTTGATCACGATCTCTGTCAATGGTAGGTCTACAAAAGAAGGTCTACAAAAAGAGTACTCTTTTTCAGTACTCTTTTTATTGACGGGGATGGGACGGGACCGCCACAAAATTTTCCCTTAAATTTTATTGAAATAGGAGTGGAGATTCCTAGAGAGATTTTGTGGGGATCGGGTTCTGTGCGTAAAATTTTCTCCGTTTTAATTGTTTCTTTTTTTTTTAATCTCAATTTAATTAAATAATTTTTTTGATAAATTTTTAATTAGATAGTTAATTATTTATGAAAAATATCTATCAATTTTCAATTTGATAATTAATTATCCATGAAAAATCTCCATTTAAATCGTTAGTTTTTCCTACAAAAAAAATCTCAATTTAAAGATAATATTCTTATACCTCCTAATAGAAACAAAATAATATTCCATACCAAATTATCTAATAATTATCCATATATATAATTCAAATGTTTAACCATATAACTAAAATACATCCAACTATTTAAATTATTAAATAATATCTATTTTCCGTCCCCATTGAGCTTGTGAGGAAGTTTTTCTCCCTTCCCTTCCCTATTCTCTATCTAAAAGTAAAATTATGCAAATATCTAAAAGTATCTGGTACAGTTTTTTGTAACCCGAGGTAGACTAATTTTTAGTTAACTATTTTTATTTCCTTTATTTTTATTTTTTTCAATCATTCATCTAGAAACAAATTTTCCCAACTTTTCAACATTGAATTCAAATGTTCACTTTCAAAAAAACAATATATTTCAATATTGATATTTTTTTTAAAAAAAACATCATTCTTTATCTTTCTTGTTTAGAAATGGACACTTCTTCCAAACCATAGGCAATGTAGTCGTGTTTTTTCTTTCTGCTTCATATTGAACTTCTTTCAATTTAGAAATCAAATATTTGCATTACACATTGAATTTCTTTCAATTTATAGAAATCAAATGTTGCATTCTTTATAACAACAAATAACAATTGATTAATAGAAAAAAGACAATGTACCTATATTTTTTTTCTTAAAACATAAATTGAACTTCTATCAAAATATAGAAATCTAAGGTTTCATTTTCTAAACACACATTGAACTTCTTAACTTACAAATGAGGACCTTATTATGACATTTTTGAATTACCAATAGGGTCTTCATTATGAGGGAATTTCTTTTAAAAAAAAACACATTGATCATTACGTATTCTTTTCGTCGCTACGGAATTTGCGACGCAAAGTGGCCAACTTTGTTCCCAAGAGTAGGAAAATGGAGTCGCCACCAGCCTTTATTTAGAAGGTGTGACTGGGCACCCAAAATTTGCTAAAATGGTCTGCAAATAAAAAGATTTAAGGTTCGGGGGTCATTTGTGTATGGAGAAGGTATTGGCACCCCATAACGCTTGTTCAATGAACATAATTTTACTTTTCTTGTGTTATTTTAAAAGAAAACAACCTTTGTAGAAAAAAATATTTTAATTTTAATTTTTAAATGTCCCATGTTTTATTGATCATTATTCTTAAATTAAATAATGAGCAATAATTATCGGTGACATAAAGTCATTCAAAATTTATTTGAATTTAATATGACATCCCAAAATAAATTCATCACCTCAAGAATATTAGGAAATCAACATCTTGATTTCCTAATCTCCATCATAGGAAAGTTTTTTTTTTTTTTTAAAGGAAAATGTTTGTTTTATTAATTTAAAAACATGTGTGAGAAAATGATTCTTTTTAAGGAAATTCTTTATTATTTTTCTATTTTTAAAGAAGTGAAACTTTTATGGAAAAAACAATGTTAGATTTGATTTAATGCTTTGAAAAGAAAAATCAATGGGATGTATTTTAGAGAAATCAAAATTTCCTTTAAGAAAATCATTTTATGGAAATGCTCTTCAAAAAAATATTTTCCTTTTGTATTTTTTTATGAAAAAGATTTTTTGTTTGTTTTTTTTTTTTAAATGAAAACTTCAAATTTAGAAAAAAAAAATTTCCTAAAAAAAAAAACTCCCTTTTATGAAAATGCTCTTTATGAAAGTATTTTTGGTACTCTTTATAAAAAAGTTTTTCTTTTTAAAGAAGGAAAACTTCAATCAAATATTTTCCATTTTTAAAGAACTTCCTCTTTTAAAAAACAGCTTTTCATGCAAAGGTTTTTTTATATTTTTATAGGAAATATAATAAAAAAAAAGGAAGAATTCATGAAAAGATAAATAATTGCACACACAAAAAATGCATGTAGACTATTTAATTAGTGTTACAAATTGGAAACTTTTGAAATAAAAATGATTATGATGTAAACTCTTTGAGAAAAGAATTTAAAGGGATTTTGAATACTGCCTTTGAGAATTATTTCTACCGTTGCAAGAAGGAGACTTGATGATGTCGACGGAGTGTGTTGGTGGTCACCGGCGGTTCAAATGTGGCTGGTGGGTTTCTTCGTTTAGGTGGTGAAGACGAAGAAATGCAAAAGAGAAAAAAAAAATTGTTGTATAGGAGCCAAAAAAAAAAAAAAGAGATGTGGGGAAAAAAATAATTTAAGCTTAGCGAAATCCCAAATCATTCTTTTTTAAAAGAACAAATAATATTAATTGATTGAAAATGATTGAATTGATTTTAAGAATATTTGGCTAAATTAGTTCTTTCCAAAAATTAGTTAAATCAAATCATTTTTCCATACAAGAAATATTTGAGCGTTAATCTTTTTAAAATTTTAAATGGATGGGAGCAATGAGCATGATCTCATGCACAAAATAATAATAATAATAATAATAAAATTTTAAGAGTTGAAGTAACTTTAACCGATACAAAAAAAAAATGATTTGAACTATTTGAACTTTTCTTTTATTGCCTCGTAGATCTAATATTTAAATGAGAATTTTTTTTAGAGTAATCATTAAGGTAAATTGTTAATTCTATTAAAAAAAAAGGGTAAATTATTAATTAAATGGAGTTGATCAAGTTTTGGAAGATGGTGGAGAAAATGAGTAATTAACAAAGTTTTTTTCTCTTTTGCCAAATGAGCATAACTCAACTGACATAAATAATGTATCATTGATTAAAAGGTTCAGGTTAGACGTTCAAATCTCCCCACTTCTCCTTGTTTGTGGACTCAAAAAAAATAAAACACAAAGCTTCATCCCTTTCGAATAGTAAGCAAAGAGCAAGCAACTGGCCTGGCTTTCATTTACTTTGTTCAGTAAGGATCTTTTTATAATTATTATTTTAGTTAATGCATGATGCCAATGTAATTAAAATTGAGTCATATTTCAAACATATATCCTCAACAAAGAGATCAGGGTTCAAATTTTCCATCGAGCATATTATTGAACTAAAAAAAGAAGTCATCATATAAATATTAGGTGTCGTTAGTATTATTATCATTTTGGACAAAAATCAATTTATACCCTTAAACTTTGAGGTTTGTATCGATTAAAATTCTAAACTAATAATTATATCAATTAAAATCCTGAACTTTCATAAGCGTATTAATTTACACCCTCTGCTACATTCCATTTGAAAAATGTCAGTTCACACGTGTGGAGGCATATAATTGTATCAATTAATCTCCCAAAATTGCATAAATGAATCAATTTAGACCCTCAATTTGAAAATCGTCTACAAAACTTCTTCATATGTCAGATTAATGAAATAAGTAGTTTTTCATCTTCTCTTCTTTCTCTAGTTTTTTTCTACCAATTTAGAAAAAATTACGTAATAATTTTTGAGGCAAAAGGAAATAGATGTAATCATTTTTTATAATTGTGACTTGCATAGATATTGTTTTAATACTTGTACTTCATTTTTTTACACATTTTTCAATCACATGTTTTACAAATGGAATGCTAAAAAATATGCTAAATTGAGAAAAATAAATAGTCACTTAAATAAATGCACAAAGTTTAGTTAATATGTAAGTGCTAAACATAAATCCAAGATAAATTAGTCTTTCACCACATTATCTTTCATTTAATTTGGTTTCACTTTCAAATTAAGCCAATAAAAATAGTTGCATCTTTGATTACCTTTCTAAATTATAACTATTTAAAAGAAAATAGCATATAATGTAAAAAATACCAAAATAGAATAATTAAACAATAATGTAATAATAAATTACAAAAAGACAACCATAAAGTTTTTAAACTCGAATTAGTTGATGTCATCCAAATTATTCCATAAACATTTAATCATTTATTCATTGAACAAATGTCGCTAGCACTATTTTCAATTTATTCTATTTTAAATCAATTCAAATTTACCTAAATATAACACTATTCTTCTGCAAAAATCTTACCAAAGTAGTAAAAAAGTGATTAGTCATTCTTTCTAAATTGGTAGAGAAAAATAGAGGAAGAAGAGAAGATAAAACAAAAAAACAAAAAACAAAAAAAAAAACTCATTTCGTTAATAATCCAACATTTGAAGAAGTGTGCACATGCGTGAGAACTGGTGCATAAACAATTTTTAAATAGAGGGTCTAAATTGATTTACTTATGAAAGTTTAGGGGTTTAATTGATACGATTATAAGTTTCCACACGTGTGAACTAACGTTTTTCAAACAGAATATAACAAAGAATGTAAATTGATATACTTATGAAAGTTCAGGGTTTTAATTAATACAATTATTAGTTTATGATTTTAAGGATTTTAATTGATACAACCCACAAAGTTTATGGTTATAAATTGATTTTTACCCTATTATTTTTTTACAGCTATATGTGATTTGCTACCAATGATGTCATTTTTATTGTGTAATAAATGTTTTTCCAAGAAGATGTTGGTTAAATTAGAAGTTTGGACTATAAACTTTCAAGTTTGTGTTTACAAGGTCTATAAACTTTCAAAAGTGTTTATAAGATTCTTAACTTCCAATTTTTTTGTATAATAGGTTCCTAAACTTTTCAATTTTATGTCAATTAGTCCCTAAACTTTTAGTACCATCTAAAAAGTTATTGACCTATTCGATATTTTAAAAATTGCACGAACTTAAAAGTACATTAAAAAATAATTTAAAAAGTCAAAGTTACAATTCCTATTAGACACAAAATTTAACATTATGTCTAATAAATCTGTTGATTTTAAAAAATGCTGATTTCAAAATAAAAAAGTTTACGAACTTATTTGACACAAAATTAAAAGTTTAGAGGTCTATTAGAGTACTTTTAGTTTTCAAGGACCTAATTAGGTACAAATTGAAAGTTTACGAACTTATTAAATATTTTTTAAAGTTCAAAAATCTATTAAATGCAAATTTTGAAGTTCAAGAATTAAACTTGTAATTAATTAACGGAAGTTGGTTCTTTTTAAACCCAATTTCCGCTTATATGTTGATATGGTATTGCCAGATTTCCTTTTGAAAAATTCTAGTTAAGTACAGAGAAAAAAAAATCATTCTCATTTCTATACTTGGTCTGAGAAGTTAATTTTAACTTCAAACTTTCAATTTTGTTTGGTTGAATTATAAACTTGAATGGTTTGTTAAGTTTAAACTCCTTCTCATAAGTAAAAATTACCCACAAACTTATTAATAAAACCACATAAATCCTACCAACAAGAATCAAAATATTAAAACTTAAATCACAAAATCAAGTAAAGAAAGTGCACAAGTCTAGCTAAAATGTATTTTACACCATTATATCGAAACCAATACTCACAAAAATAGTTTTGTTTAACATGATAAATTAAAAAAAAAAAAAAATTGTGAGTATTAATTTCACCACTCATTCAAGCTTATAATAAAAGTTGATGAAATTGAAATTTTAACTTTGAAATTGATTCATTGAGCTAATACAAGGTTAAAAGAAATTATTTCTTTGGCATAATTCTATTAATTACTCAAATATATGGGTGTTAATCCGGGTTTTAAATTTTTGTTGACATGTCAGATATTTTCACATGTCCATATAAGTTTGATACATCAACATGAAGAGTGAATCAACATTTTCATTATATCATAGAAAATTTAATGAAATATAACTAATATATCAACAAAATATCACTATTGTGGATCTAATATTAATAACAAGAAATTTAAACTTATTTAAAAATGGTAAAATGCTTATTTGTCAATTTAAATCCTTTTATAATTTTTCTAGAAATATCTATCGACATCGGCATTTATTAATATTTCCATCGACATCTATAAAATTGAGATCTTGACATTTCCGTCCACATCAACATTTAAAACCTTGGTGTTAATTCACTTAATTATTGTTCCTTAATAGTTCGGGGGAAAGAAATATCTCAACAGAAGTTGTTATGACATCTCAAAATAAGTCTAATTTAGCGATAATTGTCATGTACCATTGACCAAAAAATCAGAGGTTTGAAACTCCTTATCCCAAATTTTATTGAATCCAAGAAGTTGGTATGTCAAACTCATTCCCATCTTTTTTTTCATCAGTGGAGAAAATGATGCCCTAAAAATCTAACTGAAAAGAAAATGATGACTTTTTGATTTTAGGAAGAAAGAGAGTGATTATGAAAATGATATATATATATCTATATATATCTATATATATATTTATTTATTGAAACTTTCAAAATATCACATCGATAAAAAATGTTTATCAATTGAAATATTCCGATTTCATTGGTATTTTAATCATATTCTTTGTTAAATTTTTTTTTTATTTGTCTTTTAATTGGTTGGTTACCGTTTAACCTTTAAAACATTTGTATTGTTTTATAAACATGTAATTTTTTAATTTTAAAAATAAAATTATAATTATGTATAAAAAAAGAAAGCAAAATTGATTTGATTTTCTTCTACAAAAAGTAAAAAACTAAAAAAACAAATCAAATAACCCCTTGATTTTTTTGTATTTGGTTTTAAAATTAAAAATTAAAAATTAAAATAGTTATCAAACACGTTTGATTTTTCATTTTTTAAAAATAGAAAACTAAAAACTATTACCAAACATATAAAGTTTTTGTTTTTAAAAAGCAAAAAACCAAAAACAGATATCTGAAATCTGAAAAACCAAAAACCAAAAAACTAAGAACTAAAATAATTATTAAACGGGGTCGTATGTAGTTTTCAAAAACTTGTTTTTGTTTTTGGAATTGGGCTAAGAATTCAAATATTTTCTTAAGAAAGATGAAACTTATTATAGAGAAATGATTATAAAACAAGCACAATTTTAAAAAACTAAATAATTATTAAACGAGGCCTTAGTTTCCAAATTCACATAAAAAAGTGAATAAAAAAATTTCTATTAGGTGATTTTTCTAAAATAATCTCCACCCATTTGAAATGACACATTGTACCTCGCATTACATGATCTATATATATATTTTAGTACAATAAATGTGGGATATGAAAATATGAACCTCTGACCTCAAAGAAAAAGAGTAAATGTCAATTACCAATGAACTATGTTCACTTTGTCACATGATTCGTAATTAATATCATCAACTTGTCATGTAAGTGTGCTAAATTGATGGAGTTAAGAACAAAAATTTACTAAATATATAATTGAAAAGGAACTTTTAAATTTAGGAACTAAATAAATAACTTTTAAACTTGAAAGGACGTTTCAAAATGTATAATTTTATTCGACTTATTGTTATCTAAAAATCAATTCGATTTTAATCATGTTTCAATAAAGTCAATGGAAATCTCTTTTTGGAATTTTGCTTTTCATTTCAACAAAGAAATCCAATAAATTTAAGGTTCGGAGGTCATTTGTGTATGGAGAAGGTATTGGCACCCCATAACGCTCGTTCAATGAACATAATTTTACTTTTCATGTGTTATTTTAAAAGAAAACGACCTTTGTAGAAAAAAATAATTTAGTTTTAATTTTTAAATGTCTCATGTTTTATTGATCATTATTCTTAAATTAAATAATGAGCAATAATTATGGATGACATAAAGCCATTCAAAATTTATTTGAATTTAATATGGCATCTCAAAATAAACTCATCACCTCGTAATTAATTAACGGAAGTTGGTTCTTTTTAAGCCCAATTTTGGCCGCTTATATGTATGGTATTGCCAGATTTCCTTTTGAAAAATTCTAGTTAAGTATGGAGAAAAAAAAATCATTCTCATTTCTATACTTGGTCTGAGAAGTTAATTTTAACTTCAAACTTTCAATTTTGTTTGGTTGAATTATAAACTTGAATGGTATGTTAAGTTTAAACTCCTTCTCAAAAGTAAAAATTACCCACAAACTTATTAATAAAACCACATAAATCCTACCAACAAGAATCAAAATATTAAAACTTAAATCACAAAATCAAGTAAAGAAAGTGCACAAGTCTAGCTAAAATGTATTTTACACCATTATATCAAAACCCCAATACTCACAAAAATAGTTTTGTTTAACATGATAAATTTTCAAAAAAAAAATTGTGAGTATTAATTTCACCACTCATTCAAGCTTATTATAAAAATTGATGAAATTGAAATTTTAAATTTGAAATTGAAATTTTAAATTTGAAATTGATTCATTGAGCTAATACAAGGTTAAAAGAAATTATTTCTTTGGCATAATTCTATTAATTACTTAAATATATGGGTGTTAATCCGGGTTTTAAATTTTGTTGACATGTCATATATTTTCACATGTCCATATAAGTTTGACACATCGACATGAAGAGTGAATCTACATTTTCATTAGATCATAGAAAATTTGATGAAATATAACTAAAATATCACTATTGTGGATCTAATATTAATAACAAGAAATTTAAACTTATTTAAAAAGGGTAAAATGCTTATTTGTCAATTTAAATCCTTTTATAATTTTTTTATGTTTATAATTTTTCTAGAAATATCCATCGACATCGGCATTTATTAATATTTCCATCGACATCTATAAAATTGACATCTCGACATTTTCGTCCACATCAACATTTAAAACCTTGGTGTTAATTCACTTAATTATTGTTCCTTAATAGTTCAGGGGAAAGAAATATCTCAATAGAAGTTGTTATGACATATCAAAATAAGCATAACTTATCGATAATTGTCATGTACTCTTGACCAAAAAATCAGAGGTTTGAAACTTCCTACCCCAAATGTTGTTGAATCCAAGAAGTTGTTATGACATGAGACAGAATGGATGGTATGTCAAACTCATTCCCATCTTTTCTTTTTCATCAGTGGAGAAAATGATGCCCTAAAAATCTAACTGAAAAGCAAATGATGATTTTTTGATTTTAGGAAGAAAGATAGTGATTATGAAAATGATATGTGGTCCATGAATATTTTCCTATTTTTCATTTGAGCCTCCAAACTTCTAATGGACTATTTTTTTTTAAAAAAATAGAAATTTAATCTCCAAAATTCATTAAATTCTATGTTTAGTCTCTATCTTTAATCTTTAATATATAAAAAGCAAGGATCTGGAAAAAACATTTTTAGACGAATTTACCCTTTCGCTATTTAATTAATTACGATTATACCCTTTTCTTATTCTTGCATTTTGTATTAAATTACATATATGCCACTTCTATCATTTGAATTACAATAAAAATAACTGCCATACGTTTTTGGTTTTAAATTGCATCTTTTACTTTACCACTTCAATTTTGGTTTTAAATATTCAACATTGTAACTTAAAAAGAATAAAGCCACGATCTGGAAAAAACATTTTTAGACGAATTTACCCTTTCGCTATTTAATTAATTACGATTATACCCTTTTCTTATTCTTGCATTTCATATTAAATTACATATATGTCACTTCTATCATTTGAATTACAATAAAAATAACTGCCATACGTTTTTGGTTTTAAATTGCATCTTTTACTTTACCACTTCAATTTTGTTTTTAAATATTCAACATTGTAACTTAAAAAGAATAGTTACGTTTTTGTATTTGTCTTCAACCCTTCAATTTGGGTTTTAAATATTCAACATTGTAACTTAAAAATAACAGTTACATATTTAATTCCTAATATTATTGAATGAATATAATAATTATAACAAATTCCCGCACTATTTCATATTCCAAAATGCACTATATAAACATACACCACCCTTGCTACATCACATTCAGTCTTACATTGTTTCCAAACTATTTATAGTATTGCTGCAAAAAGCTTTTGTTCATCCAAGGTAAGAAATTTTACTTTTAAAATCCTTCATTTCTACAAAAAAAAAAAAAAGCATAAACATTTATAACTAACATTTCTATTTATGTTTTATGTATTAGCTGTCAGAAAATACAATCAATGACTTGAAGCCTTTTCAAAGAGGCTGGTCGATCAAAGTTACAACAATTCGCATATTCATTGTACAGCAGTTCAAAAACAGAAAAGGGGAACCACTGCCCATTCAGAAGTTTATTGTCGTTGACAAAATGGTAAAAAAAAGTTGAATTGTATACAAATTTTACATTATTATGTTAAATAACAATTTAAACATGTTTTTGTAGGGGGAAGGTATTCAAATAACATTGTTCAATGAATTGATTGAAAAATTTAGTATGAAACTGATAAAAGGAAAGACATGCCTTATAATCGATAGAAGATATCAAAATGTCAACAACAAAATAGAGATATCATTATCCCAGTCAAGTGAAGTCAATGAAATTGAAGATGGAAGTGTACCATTTAAAGGAGCCAAGATTAGTAAACTTCGAATCATTGGCAAATGAAGAGAACATCGAATCTCAAATGGGTATGTAGACTATTTAATTTTTTTTCTTGAATTTATTTTTCTAAGTCAATAAATCATGCATGCAGATATAATGGTTGGTGTCATACAAGTGAAGTCGATGGTAATCAGAAAATATCACACAAACTGCACCAAAAAACGAGAAGTTTAAATTATGGACAGCAAGTAAATGATTATTAATTAACTTTTGAGTCACTATTAAATGCGTTACATGCACACAATTAAGAATCTAATTTTGGCCATCTACAGGTCCAATATTTTACCATTAACATTGTGAGATGATTTGGCTGAGACTGAGGGGCAGATTTTAGAAGACAATTGCAAGGAAATGAACATAATTCTAATCACCAATATAAAAAGAAATAGCTTTGAAGGTAAATTTAAAATTTTATTCTTATATGTATCTTTACATATAAAAGTATGCCTAACAGTTTATATACTTTAGGTGACATTTCGATATCTTCAACCAACATTAGTGTGATTTCAATAAATCCATCAAATGAGAAAGCAGATGCACTAAAAGCAAGGCAAGTATTTAAACAACATTTAAAAAATCACATAATAATGCTTACTTTCTAATTATGAATAATTTTTTGATGTTTTTGTTATTAGGTTGGATAGTCTTTCAAAGGATCAAACACTTAGAGATCTTTTATATCCATCCAAAAAAATGTTAGAAGCAAAAGAAGCAAATTTGGATGACATAATGAAAGGAAAGATTGAAGATCTTTATTGTTCTTTTATTGGACGAATTGTAAGGATCCAAAATAAAGACAATCCATGGTTTGAAAAATGTAATTCATGCAATGAAAGAGTATATCCTATGGAATATGAGTTAACAGCATCATGTCGTACATGTGAAAATGAAAAGTCAGCTTTCATTAGAAAATATATGCTGAGATTGACAGTATCGGATGGAGATGATGATTTCTATGTTACCATGTTTGATGCTGCTAAGTACTTGGTTGGATGCAATGCAACAGAATATTTTAATGATCTACAGGTAAATGATACAAATATAATTTATGTATTTTTTTTTCTATAAGAATAAAACATTAACTTATGCTTATGATGTGCAGGCAACCAACAAAGAGAAAAGCAAATTCTATCAAAATTTGGTACTTGCAGAAGATAAGAAATATGTGTTTTTGGTGAAAATGGATAGAACGACTGAAATTGATCGAGCCCGAAAGCAAATTGTTGTTCAAGAAATTTGTAGTGTTAGATCAATGGCAACCAAAAGACATGAACAAAAACTAGAGGACAAAAATTCAAACAAGATCGAAGAAAGTAACAAACGTACAAAATTGGCTGAGTGAATTTTTAGATCTTGCTTCAATTTTCAACAGTTTGTATTTTTTTTAATAGTTTCTTCTGTCTTCAATATATTTTTCTTTCATGTTATAGATCTTCAAATACTTTCAATGAAGGTGTTAGATATTTCCAATTTCGAGTTTCTCAATAGCATTTCAAAATACAGTAATTAAATAAAATAATTCAAATAAAAAAATGCAAAATACTAACCTCACATAGTATATTGAATAGGAAAGGCTAGCCTAAAAGTAACTACTAACAAAATCAGGTAAACTAACAAAATGCAGAATAACAGAGGTTCATGCTAAAACATATTCAGTAAAGTAACAAAATTAAGTAAACGATTATACCAAACAACAAAGACAAGAAGAAAAGCTCAAAAACATATTTGCTAAGAATTCATGCTAAATATAAAATAAATAATAAATAATAAGAAACAATAAATAAAAAATGCATTATTTTTAAAAGAATACGCAAAAATAATACACACTAACAAAAATATTAACAAAATGCAGTCAAACAAAGAAACCTAAAATTTAAATACTAAAATATAATAACAAAATGCCGAACACTAACCTAACATAGTATATTGAATAACAAAGTATATTAAATAGAAGAGGCTAGCCTAAAAGTAATTTTAATATACTAACAAAATTTAGTAAACTAACAAAATGCAGAATAACGAAGATTCATGCTAAAACATATTTAGTAAACTAACAAAATCAAGTAAACGATTATACCAAAAAACAAAGATACTAAGAAAATATTAAAAACATATTTGCTAAGAATTCATGCTAAGTATAAAGTAAAAGATAATAATAATAATAATAAACACTAACTAAAAAAATGCATTATTTTTAAAAGAATAAGAAAAAGAATAAAAATTAACAAAAATACTAACAAAATGCAGTAAATTAAATTAAAGAGGGAAACCTAAAATAAATCTTGAAAGACTAAAATAATGATAAAAAATGCAAAATACTAACATAACAATATATTGAATAAAAAAGATCAACCTAATATTAATTTAACCAAATGCATAATACTAACATAAGAAAATGCATAGCAAAATACAGTATATTAAATAGAAGAGGGCAACTTAAAATTAATTTAAATACTAACAAAAGATATAGTAAACTAACAAAATGCAGTATATCAAATTTTGAGTTTCATTTTTGAAAAATTAATTCATGTTCTAAAAGACTAACAAATTTGTATTCTTGGTAAAATGATTAAAATAGAAGAGAGCAAACTAAAATGCAATATGTTAGCATTTTAAAACTGTGTTAAAACATAATAATATTTGACCAAAATAATTTAAAATTAAGTGAATTTTAAAATTTCAGTAAAAATTAATTTAAAAAAAAAACTAAGTGAAAATATAAAAATTTTAAAACAAATTCATCTACTTTTGCAAATTATAAAGCTTGTCAATACATATTAGATATTATAAAACAGAAAAAAAAAAATGAAATAAATGAAAAATAATAAATTACATATTATGAAACTAACCAAATAATTGATAATAAAATACAAATATTGAATGTTTTGATATTTTTCAAAATCCATGAAACTGATACAGTCCATCATTAAGAAAGAAAAAAAAAGAGTTACAAATTAAGGATGAAGAAAAATATCGTTACAGTCCATTCAAATTTAAATCCACATCTCTATTAAAATGCATAAAGAGATATAACAATTTTGCTTCTTGATGATTCAAAGTAAAATACAGAAAGAGATAGAGAAGATTCAAATGGAGATGGAATAGGAAAATCTATCAGTCTCAGATTCTTCATCAGGTTCAAAAAGTCATCTATTTATTTGTTGCTTATATATAATATTACTTCATGATTTCTTTTGTATGTGATTATAAAGCTAAAAATATTCATACTTTTGTGCAGATAGATCGTTCTCTTTTTTCCAGAGACATTGTATAACTTTAAACCTGTAAGTTTTTCAGATTTAGATATAGCTTTAAACTTGCAATCTTTTCAAATTTAGGAGTCAACATATATAAACAAAACTGTAGTCATTTAGAACAAAAAAAAATATGTATAGGAAAAACAAAAATGTATAAAATGCTAGAAAATGTAAACTTTAAAGAAAAACAAAAAAAAAAAAAGATTAAAAATTGAATAAGCAGTACTATAGTGATAACAACTTAAGAAGCCTTTCTAATATCTTCACATAATAGAGCATTAAATAAAAAATAGAAAGAATAAAAACAAACTATGAAACAAACTCCATGACCTCAAGAAAAAAATCAGTATTAGTCAAAAGATATTCATAGAGTTTCATCTATTAACATTCATTGAGTTTATTTTTCAATAAATCTAAACTGCACAAATATTTAAAAGAAAGAAAATCCACAAATTTAAAACCTTAACATTAAACCTTATTAAAAAGAAAAGAGCATAAAAAAGTTCATACTCACAGTTTAGTTTCATACCGATCTTCATGCAAAGAATCATTTGCTATTTTGCTAAGCCTTAGATGTTCTTCACTCAAATATTCCAAGAGAAACTATATGATTATAACAAATCAAGAAACATCAATGAAAATCAATGTAAAGAACTAGAAAACTAAAGAAATCAAAATGGAGGACGTAATACCATAAGATGAAGGGAGAATCTCAAGTAGGTCAAAGAGAAAAGAATGAAGAAGAGAATAATATTATGGAAAATAGATTTTTTTGTACCTCTATTCTGCTGGAGCCAACATAAATACAAGAAAGAATCCCTATTTTTGGAGAGTTTGCACAACGAAAAATAAGGAAAAGATAATATAAGCAACCAAAAGAGAAAGTTGTGAGGGTGGAGATTGTACAAAGATTGCTTGATCTAAGTAAAAAACGAAAAGAAAAAAAAAAAAGGAAAAGGATGAGGTAAGGTAACGTGATTGTTGCAAATGGAAAATGAAAAAGGAAAATTGACAAATCTTTCTTTCTACAACTTGTTCTACAAGGAAATCTATGTAGAATGGTTAAAATTGTTCTTTTTAAAAAAGGGTTGGGGTTGAGTGTAAAAAATCTAAAATATAGATTGACAGCATGATGATAGCTGTCACTTTTGTGAGGCTCCATAAAAATCTGTCATTTTAGCCATGATGATAGCCTTTTTATTTGTCCAAATTACAATTATATCAAAACAATTTTAATAGTTGATTTAGAGATCTTTTCAAAAAAAAAAAAAAGTTGATTTAGAGATTTCATATTCTTGGAAATCGTAATCTTACAAAATTTTGTTTAAAGATATTCTTGAAAATTTCAACATCCAAAATATCCAAAATATCCAAAATATATTTTAAAATATTATTGAAAATAATTGTGCTTTAAAATTTTTCACAATTCCTTTGCCAAAAAAAAAACACAATGTACCTGTACTTTTTCAACTCTAAGTTGTACACAGTTTATTCCATTTTACACATATTAAATATTTTTTCAATTTTTTTACAGTTTATTCAATTGACATTGTATTTTCAAAGTTTTACATGTATTGAGAGAGAAGGTTTTAAATCAATATAATCATCCAAACAACAGTTCAATATCAACAAATAACTCAAATGACCAACTTTCAATGAGGATTCAAAATTCAAACTGCCTACATACTACAGAATTTGAATTAACTAATTTAAAACAAAGCCATTGAAATGTTGAAGCAAGGATTGGACGTAATGTTGACACTAAACTGACAACATACTGTAAAATGTTGACACTAAGACTTCACATGAAGAAAATGCTTTTGGTTGTCTTTTCAATTGAAAATAAATTTACAAAGAAGAACCACGTTTTCAAATTTCTTTCTAAAATTGTAAGTAAATTTAAAAAAATTAAGTTTATAAAATATTGACACAAAAAAATTATTGAGGAAAAAGAGAGTGAAATATAAATTTTGGATAGAAAAAAATTAGAAAATAATTTAGATACAGAAAGAGACAAAATCTTTAAAGATAAAATTTTAGAGAGAGACAAAGTTAGAAAGAGGGAGAAAAATTTTAAAGAGGAAAAAATATATAGATGATGATAGAAAAAATTTTAGAAAAAAAGAGGAAAAAAATTAGAGAGAAAAGTAAGAGAGACAAATTTTTTTTAAAAAAAAGTTAGCAAAGGAGGGGGAGAAAATTTTGGTGGAAAAGGTTTTTATTTTTCTTAATTTTTAACACAATGAACCTTTCGTCAATTACTTTTCTTCCTTCCAAATGTACAAAACTTATGTTAGTATTATGCATTTGGTTAAATTAATATTAGGTTGATCTCTTTTATTCAATATATTGCTATGTTAGTATTCTGCATTTTTTTATCATTATTTTAGTCTTTCAAGATTTATTTTAGGTTTCCCTCTTTAAGTTAAGAAATTTTTAGTCTAATTATTTTGTTTATTTTTATTCATAAATGAATCTCTTCGAAGAATCACTAAAGAATTACCCACGAGGTAATAAGTTATCTTATTATGCTGTTTCTTTATCAATTGTAGTTTACAACTTTTATTTTAATTACATCATATGTATTTTAATTTTATTCATCCATCTTTTTTTGTCATTTTTATCTTTTTCATTATTTTTAAATTTCATGTCAAATATTTACAATTTAAACTAAATGAAAAGTCTATTCATTCAAAATTTGTATTTCACCATAAAAAATTATGTTCCAAAGATTTTCAACCATATCCAACGCATTTCATATTTATTGTAAATTAACTTAAATTTCTCTTATTATTATTATGTCTATTATTTTTTAAATTATTTTGTTTATATTTAAAATTTCCATGTGACAATAAAATAATAAAAAAAATATTTGAAGGACCTTTTAAACATATTTCTGAAAACATGGGACTAAAAATGTACATTTTTAAAACTTAGGAACTAAACAATCTTATTGTTAAAAACTAAGGGAAGAAAAATGGTAATAGCTAAAAACTAAAAATACTTCAAAATAATCTTTATTCGACGAAGTCACATCTTTTTTAGAGTATGAACAATTCAATTTTTAACTTGGATATATTTTGTTACCAGAAAGTATGGATGATAATAGAAAAAGGAAATCATACTCTACACTTTCCCAAGAAGAGAGGAAAAGAGCAATTGAATTGTCTAAGAATCAAGGAAAAAAAGACAACTCGAAGGAAGTAGCAAGCATCATACTAAAAGAAAAACTACTTTTAGTATAGCCACACAAAAAGCAACACATGAAATTGAAGGTAATATTTTATCATTAAATCCCAAAATTAATATATTTAAATATTACTTATAATTAAATAAGAAGATTTTAATGTATTAACTGATATACATCTTCTGGTGTTCAACAGGATCACAAACTCTAGAACAACCATTTCATTCTCCTATACATGAGCTTAAAAAGATAGGACCATGTACATTTTGTAAAGCAGTAAAATTTGAGCACGAGACTCCAACATTCTGTTGCTTCAACGGACAGGTACAATTTACACAAATGACACAATATGTTAATATATATTTTATTCAATATACATGTTCATTTGTAATCATAAATTTTAATTTATCGCCTAGGTACATCTTGCTGAAACTGCAATACCTAAAAGCCTTACTCATTTATTTACATCGCAAAATGAAGAAGGGGTTTTATTTAGGAAGAATATTCGGGCTTATAATAGCATTTTCTCTTTCACATCATTTGGAGTAAATTTAGATAGAGATCTAGCATCTTCACATAAAGGAGTTTACACATTTAGAGTACAGGGACAAATATATCATGACCTCCCGAGTCTATTGCCAGAAGAGAAGCCAATATTCTTCCAACTATATTTTTATGATACCATGAACGAGATTCAAAATCGTATGGAAAGATTAAAAGATGTTGGGTTGAATGAAAGTCTTACTGAAAAGTTAGTAGATATTTTAAAAGACAATCCGTATGCCCAGTTTTTTAGAAGCTTGAAAGATCTCCAATCTATTGAAGATGCTCATATACATATTGCTTCAAATGTACAAGTTGATCAACGTGTTTATAACTTGCCTGGAGTGGACCAAGTAGCAGCCATTTGGATTGAAGGAAACAATAACAACATTCCATTTAAGAGAGATATAGTGGTACATGCCCATTCCGGAAAACGACACAGAATACAACATTATTTTAGTTGTTATGATTCACTTCAATATCCTTTACTATTACCAAATGGAGAGGCTGGCTGGCATCAAGACATCAAAAGAAATGTTAAGCAAAATCATGACAATGGGTCATACACGAAGTCAACAGAAGGAACATCCAACATCCATCAACTTAGCAACATTGAAGATATAATCAATAATGAAAATCAAGGTTCGTTTGGCCTATTATTGTTGTTTTAACAACTTATATCTACTTAAAAAATATGCTTAATATATTTTCATAATATAACATTTTATTTTACTTTTACAGGAATATCAAAAGGTCGGTCATCCACAGTTTCATGCAAAGAATATTATTGTTATAAGCTACAAATACATCGATCTACTCAATCAATATTGCTTCTAGCTGGACGACTTTTCCAACAATATGTTGTTGATATGTACATAAAGCTTGAAACAACTAGACTTGATTTCTATAAAACACAACAATCACAGATTCGGTCTGAGTTGTATCAAGGAATTGTTGATGTTGTTAATGCAGGAGAAACAAGGGGGGACAAGGTTGGAAAACGTGTTGTTCTTCCTTCAACATTTATTGGTGGTCCAAGAGATATGCGACGTCGGTATTTAGACGCTATGGCTTTAGTACAACATTTTGGAAAGCCAGATCTTTTCATAACAATGACATGTAATGCGGAATGGAAAGAAATAAGAGAAGAACTGATGGAAGGTCAACAATCTCAAGATAGGCCAGATCTAACTTCAAGAGTTTTTAGAGGAAAGTTAATGGACTTGAAGGATCAAATTGTTCACAAAGAAATATTTGGAAAAGTTGCAGCTTTTGTGTATGTGATTGAATTTCAGAAACGAGGTCTTCCACACATGCACATGTTGGTCATATTGAAAAAGGAATTCAAGATCATCAATGCTGACCAGTATGACAAGTATGTTAGTGCAGAAATTCCAAACAGTGAAACAAATCCTGCCCTTCACAATGTTGTTGTGAAGCACATGCTACATGGCCCATGCGGAGAAGATAACAAAAATTGTCCTTGCATGATCAATGGAAAATGTAAATTCCATTATCCACGACAATTTTCGTCAAAAACAATGCAAGGAAAAGATGCGTACCCAATATACATGAGGAGGGACGATGGAAAACAGGTATTTATAACAATATCAACTATTTATTGTTTTGTATTTAAATTTCATAATATTTATTAAGTAACTAAATTTATTATTGCAAAAAAAAATCCTAATTATATTAAATTTTTAAACATTTGAAGGTAACAGTAAGAAAGAAGGCTTTTGATAATCGATGGGTTGTCCCTTATAATCCATATCTACTTTTGAGATACAACTACCATATTAATGTCGAAATATGTTCTGGATTGAAAGCAGTTAAATATTTATACAAGTATATTTATAAGGGGCATGATAGAGCAGCAGTTTATATATCTCATGATAGTGATAATAAAAGTATTGATGAAATAAGAGATTATCAAGATGCAAGATGGGTATCAGCTCAAGAAGCCTTATGGAGAATTTATGATTTTAGACTGAATGAAATATATCCTCCAGTGATAAACTTGCAGCTCCACCTTCCAAATATGAAGTGCGTTTCTTATTGGGAAAATCAAAATTTGAAGAAACTAATTCATTGGGATCATGTCTCAAAAACAATGTTAACAGAGTACTTTCATATGTGTCAAACATATGAAACTGCCCGGAAATTTTTATATAAAGAGTTTCCTAAACATTATATATGGGACAAACAACTACGAATATGGAAGGGGAGGAAAAAAGGAGTTGTTGTCTCACGTATTGTAGGAGCAAATCCAAGAGAAGGAGAAAGATATTATTTGCGTTTGTTACTAAACCATGTTAGGGGACCAACATCATTTGAATCCTTATTGATGGTCAATGGAAAAAGAGTACCAACATTTAAAGATTCAGCACAAGAAAGAGGACTCTTAGATTCTGATCATAGTGTAATAGAATGTTTGGATGAAGCAGTGTCGTTTGAGATGCCCTATGCTTTTCGAAAACTTTTTGCAACAATATTAGTGTATTGTGAGCCTCTTGATGTGAGAAAATTGTGGGAAAATTATTCTCAGGAATTATCAGAAGATTAAAGAAAAGATGAGCCAGAAAATGTAGAATATCAAGTGCAATGTGCTTTGAGAGACATAAAAGTATTCTTGGAGTCGATGGGCAAACAAATCACTATGTATGACTTGCCAAAAATCAAACATATGCCAATGGATGAAAATAAGTGTCATATAAAAGATATAATGGATGAAAAATCAATTGTGGTCTCGAATGAAGATATTGAAGCTTCATCGAAGTTGAATGAAGACCAAAAATTGGCATATGATATTATTGTTGATAGAATCCTAACTAATAAAAGTGGTGTGTTTTTTATTGATGGGCCAGGAGGAACAGGAAAAACCTTTTTATATCGTGCATTGCTAGCTACTATAAGATCAAGAAAGATGATAGCAATTGCAACAGCAACATCAGGTGTTGCTGCTTCAATCATGCCAGGAGGACGAACTGCTCATTCTAGATTTAATATACCACTACAGGTAATTGAGTCATCTGTATGCAATATTTCCAAGCAAAGTAATAGGGCAGAATTGATTAGACAAGCAAAAATAATTATTTGGGACGAGGCACCAATGGCAAAAAAAGCCACAATAGAAGCAGTTGACAAAACTTTCAGAGATATAATGGATAGTTCAGAACCATTTGGTGGAAAGGTTGTAATATTTGGAGGAGATTTTCGACAAGTGTTACCGGTTGTCCCACGAGCTACAAGACAACAAACTATTA
The DNA here is from genome assembly GCA_033996785.1 of Trichosanthes truncata. NCBI lineage: Eukaryota > Viridiplantae > Streptophyta > Magnoliopsida > Cucurbitales > Cucurbitaceae > Trichosanthes > Trichosanthes truncata. The sequence goes on from JAWPNB010000004.1 coordinate 6,181,408, forward strand.
ATGAAAGTTTGGTAAAGTCATATCTTTGGAAGCAAATGGAGAAAATACGACTAACCAAAAATATGAGAGCTCAAAGTGACAACCAATTTGCAGAATATTTGTTAAAGATTGGAAATGGAATTGAACCATCAGTAGAAGATGATTATATTTGCCTTCCAGACAATATTACTGTTACAGGTGAAAATGACGAATATGCAGTATTGAAGTTATTGAATATTGTTTATCCTGATCTTAGAAAGAATGCAACTTCAGCAGAATACATGACAAACAGGGCAATTCTATCCACTACAAATGAGTATGTTGATCAGATCAATGAGAAAATGATTGAACTATTTCCTGGAAAAATTGAAGAATTCATGAGTTTTGATGAGGCCATTGACGACACGCATAATTATTATCAAGAAGAATTCCTCAATTCATTATTGCCTAATGGTGTTCCTCCACACAAATTAATTCTCAAAAAAGATTGTCCAGTTATATTGTTGAGGAACTTAGACCCAGGTAATGGTCTATGTAATGGAACTAGAATGGTTTGTCGTGAGTTTTGCAAAAATATCATTTACGCAGAAATTGCAGCTGGACAAAATGCAGGAAAAAAGGTTTTTCTTCCACGCATACCAATGAGTCCTGCAAATGATGAAGGATATCCATTTAAATTCAAGAGAAAGCAATTTCCAATACGACTATGCTTTGCCATGACAATTAATAAAGCTCAAGGGCAGACGATACCAAACGTAGGAGTTTATCTTCCTCAAGATGTTTTTTCCCACGGACAATTATATGTAGCACTATCAAGAGGTATCTCTATGGCAACAACAAAAGTATTGGTGAAATCAAAGGAACTATGGACAAAAAACATTGTATATAAGGAAGTTTTGACTTTGTAAATCAAATTGTTTAATGTATTATTTCCTTCTCATTTCATTATCAAGAAGTTAAATAATTTTTCTTTAATTATAATTATAATCAATCAATTTAATTATAATATGAAATTAAATTAGTAAACTAATTTTATCTTTATTAAAGTTGAAAAGTTCAAGATATAAAAAAAAAAAGTTAGCTTGAAAATATATATGAAAAAATTAAGAAAATTAAGAAAATTAAAGTATATACTAATAACAAAATAGAAATACATCAGTTAGTTTAAATATTATCTATATCCTTGTGTAAAAAAAACCATAAATGATTTTCAAATACAATTCAAATTAATTAAAATATAACAATAAATTAAAATTTCAATATAAAGTATTTATCGAGATAATAATAATAAATCTAATAAAATAAGAATTTTTAACAAATGCATTCTTTTTAAAAAAACCATACACACGTTAGTTTAAAAAAATACACACGTTTAAAAAAAAATACACGTGCATTTGCACGTGGTAATATACTAGTATATTAAAAAGCTACAATCATTGGAACACATTTTTGGACAATTATGTCCCTTCTTTAATTTATATATTTACAAAATATACCATTATCAATTAATTATAAATAGTAAACTAATTAATTAAATATCATTTATAAATAAATAGTTAATTATCAATTATAATAAATACATAGAACCGTAACTAAAAGATTTATTAAGAAAAATGTTGTCTTTTTATCTTCCCAGAAGTTATAGAGTTTTGAAATCTTAAACCTTCCATAACTTTTTCATACTCTTTACTTGAATTCATTATTAACATATTGCTAATAAATTAAATTCAAAATTTTCTAATGAAATAGGCTTAATTTTGATACCTCTCATTTTTGTCAACTATTATATTATAAAATATTACTTTAAATTTGCCAGTTTTATATTATCAATTATGTGTGTAATTTTTTTTAATTATTTTTTTAGACAAGTGTAATATTTTTATTCATCGTTGATATTGAAATTGATAAAATAATTTTAAAAATCTATAATCTATACTATATTAAAAAGTAAGGATCTAAAAAAAAAAGACCATTTTACCATTTTAATTTTTAGTAAATTACAAATATGCCCCCACTTCAATTTCTAAATTTACTAACATGTTATTTGTCATTGATTATTAATAATGAATGAATTATTTCTACAATTTTTTTTGAGTTCTCTACAATTATATTTAAATGTCATAATTGATAGGATGAATTAAAAATATTGTTTTATAAATAAATTAAATTTTATTTCCCTACAGAAAAATTAAATTAAATTTAAGTTGATGAATTTAGTTTTCTTTTTGTTAATTTTTTATTATTTAATTAATAGTATAGTGTAGTACAATTATTGTTTAATTTTATGGAAAAAAATATATATCATTTGATAATTTGAAATATTTAAAAAGTGAAGATGATGTTCCTTCTTTAATTTCTTAATTTCAAAATATGTCACAATTAATTATAAATAGTAAATTATTATTTTTTGATCAAATAAATAGTAAATTAATTAATTAGTTAATTATTTATAATAAATTATTCATTAATTATGATAATAATAATAACGGAATGGAATATGAGAAGTTAGAATACAAAAATTTTTTCAATTAATTAAAGATTCTTTTGCTTAATTATAATTAATAATAGAATTTAAGGTATTTTGGAATTCTAAAAGTTTTGTAACTTTTAATTCTCTAGCACTATATAAAGAGGCTTTCTTCCTCCATTTTTCATCAACAAACTCTCAAAGAGGTTTTTTGAAATTTAGTTTCACCAAAAGAAATGGAAACCAAGTTGCATATTTGTTAGCTATATTCCCTATCAAAAAATGGGCGGATAAAATCAGGCATGCAGTGTCTAAAGAATTGGTTGAAGCACCCACCTAAAGCGTTTGCTTCTTTCTTTCGTTTTTGTTTTCTAATTTATCTTTTTCATGCTTCTTTGTTTTGCTTCTAACATGTACTAATAAAAAAAAAGTTCGGTTCTTTCTAAACTTTTAGTTCTCTCAATTCATTATTCTCAAAAGTCTTTTTAAATCTTGAAAGCAACTCATATATGTTACTTAATACTTGGTACATTCAAGTTGCATTCAAGTTGCAAGGAATGAATGTAACGAATATGCTAGACTTCACTTGAGACGTTAAAATATCATTTAAATGAAGTTAAATAATGGTGAGTTTGTTTAACGATTATCAAATGAGTAATTTTATTTTAAGAATTTGTGCATGTATGGATACAGTATTGTGTTTTTCTACCTTTTTTTTATTGTTATTTGATAATTAGTGTATTTTTGGTTATTGAAAATGTTTGTGCATGCTTTGAATTTGTTTGTTCAATTTCACGTATGTTCATATTTCATAAGAAATTTAATATGTTATAAAATTATATATTTTCTCTTATTTTTTTGCCCATTTATAATTTAAACTATAATACAAAATTAAAATATTATTATGAGTATGTGGCAAAAGAAAATATTGGATAGTTTAAAGCATTGTTTTTATAATAATAATAACAATAAAGGTAAATTTTAATTAGCAAATAAATACAATATAGACCCAAAAGCAAAATAACCCTTCAAATAGCTTATATTTTAATAAATATTAAATTTTGATTAAGTTGTACAAAAGAAAAAAAAAAACTTAGACATATTGAAAAATTAACTTAGATGAACGAAATTTCAATACACCCAACTTAATAAATGAAGGAAATATGAAAAATTATGCGTTCAATATCATAATTAATTCTAAAATTAAGGTTCTTAATTGCAAAAATTTTGCATATTAATCTCTTTACATTTTATAGTTCTAATTTTAATTAAAGTTAAAACAATCTAAAATAAATTTAATACTACATAATTTTTTAATATACAAAAAATAATTTTGTAAGAAAGTTGGGTTTGAGAAAATAAAAATTAAATGCTCCCCTAAAGTTATTAAGGGAATATAAAAGGATAGAATATGAAAAGTTTTGCCTTTATTTACAAAAAAAAAAAAATTAACATGAGAATTATTACCACTAATTAAAACTCTTGCAACTCCTTCATCCCCTACAAATTATGAAATTATATTTTCCACTCACATAATCTAAACAATTTGAGTTGTATTTTCTTTTCTTATTTTTTTCCTCTCTCTCTACATTTTATTTTTAGTGGGTTTCTAACGTTAATGTATCTTTAGTGGAGTTTCTAACATCAATGTACTAGAATACTAACATTTGTAGTTTTTGGTAAGATCGAGGTATATCTATTTTTCCTTCACTATCGTTATTATTTAAGATTATTTTATAATTAATTTTAGGATTACTGCTTTTTTTTAATTCAAATGTTTGTGCATGCTATTTAAAATTTTTATATTCTATTTTTAATTTTCCTTAGTTCAACTTTTTAATTTTTTGTTAGATTATGTTTTCTTTTTTAATCTACCATGTATAAATTTTGACAAAAAATTAACATTTTATTTTGAATATAAATACATCAATTAATATTTATTTTAACAAAATATAAATTACACCATATTAATTAATGATTAATGTGATCTATAGTTTATATTTATATAGATGTGTAACGCCCGGCTTATTTATAGGCATTAATTTCAAATTATGGAAATTAATTTGGAATGATTTTCATTGGGTAATTTAAATTTTAAGGTTAATTTGCAATTTGGAATGAGAAAAAGGGCAAATTTGGAAAGCAATGATTGGTCAAGGGACATTTTTGGAAATTGGAAAGTTGTTTTAAAAAAAAAAAAAAAAGAAAAAGAAAATAAAAATCCATCCTTATCCTTATATATTTTTTTATTATTTTTATTATTAATTTTTCTTTTTCTCTTCTTCTTCCCCGATACTCTCTCTCTCTCTCTCTCTCTCTCTCTCTCTCTCTCTCTCTCTCTCTCTCTCTCTCTCTCTCTCTCTCTCTCTCTCTCTCTCTCTCTCTCGCGTGAACGCCGGCTGCGCAGAGGCTGAACTGCCGCCGTCCGCCTCTCGCTTCAGATCGATCGCCGACCGCCATCGCAGTTGGTCGCCGCCTCAACCACGCGCCGTCCAGCCTCGCAACGACCGCCGGAGCTCGTCCTTCACCGCCGGCTTCTTCCCCTTCGTTTTGCTGCAACCCACGATGACCGGCCGGATCTGAAGCTCCCTCGGGCACGGAGTGGAGCTCAACTCAAGCCTCGCCGGTGCCGTTTCGCCTCAGCTTCGCCGGAGCCCCGAAATCGTTGGTGTTGCAGTTTCTGCCTCGCCGGGGTTCGTTTATTTCAGGAAATCGTCGGTTTGCGAGTAGATCCGACCGGAAAGGGGCTGGATCTGTCCAAATCCGAAGACAACGCGCCGATCGGAAGTTCCACGCGCCGGCCACGCGCCGATCGGAAGTCCCACGCGCCGTCGCCGGAGTTTCACGCGCCGCCGCTCGCCGGAGTTGGGTAAATTTTGCCATTTGGTCCGTTTCGTCGAGTTATTAATGTTAGAATGCGTTTTAGCGTAATTTGGTTGGTTTAAGACCTGTTTAGGACACTTTTTAGGTGATTTGTTGAAGACCTTGGATTGTACTTGGAGTGGGGACTCGAGAAGCTCATTACTAGTGGAGAAAGGGTATTTTAGTAAGTAAAGATTTAAGGTAAGGGATCTCACAACGAAAGAAGTTTTCGAAACCTAGAGCTAGCTCTATATTTACTTTGAAGTTTATGTTTTCGTGTTAAGTATTTAAGAAAGAAAGTGTTTTACATGTATATTCCTTTTACACTAGTTCCATGAGTTCTATTTGAGTTTTCATGTTAAAAAGAATGGAAATGATATGTATGTCTTTGAAATACGATTGCCTTGAATTATGCATTCATAACTATGTTCTAAAACGAGCTGGACCTCATGCATGTGTTGTGTGCTCATGAAAAGATTTATGTAAGGCCGTGACGATAATTCTCCCAAAAGTTTTATGTGGGTTATGAGGGAACCCGAGTCTTCGGATTCTCTATGCTCCCGGGGTTCGAGAGTGCTCCACGATGGTAGCCGACGGGCTTGAGTCTTCGGACTCCACGATGGTAGCCTTCGGGCTGAGTCTTCGGACTCCACGATGTATGTTAGCTTTTGAGCTCAACTCTCAGAGTTAGGGGAGGACTCTATTCGATGGAAAAATTATGTCTTCGGACTATTCACGAGGCCCTCGGGAGAATTTAATCGTTCACGAGAGCCGCGAGGAAAAGTACATGGTTTATAAAACGAATTTTAGGTCCCCTACTAAAGCGATGGTTTACGATGGTTTTATGATTTAAAATGGCATGTTGCATGCGAGTGAAACTCTTATTTTGAAACTATGAGTTACTTACTGAGTATTATTCGTTAATACTCACCCTTTTCCTTTTAAAATGTTTTCAGGTAAGGCTAAGATCGGCCCTAGCGCGTGACCGGAGATCAGCTACTCGAGTCATGGGAGCCGAGCGATCGCTATTCCGCTTCTTTTATGTTTCTGGATGTACATAGAACTCATGTCGAGTTTTTAAATGTTTAGGAGGATGTTTCAAAGTCTTTTAACCTTTCTTTGTAAATCGTGCACGTGTATTTAGCTTTCTATGTTTGAATTCACTTGGTTTCTGCTGTTTGAACCCTAGCATCATATTGAGAAGTTTGTTGGATGCTAGGAGGTTGTTTGAAAATCTTAGAAGTGTGTTTTTCTATGTCTTATCAGGTAAGGGTCAAATTTTTGGTTTTCGCGTAGTTACGCCGTTATGTTGTCGAAATTTTCGGTAATATAGCGACGTGACTTAGTAATGACTCTTAGGTAGCGTGTTGAGCCTATAGGGTCGTTACAAGATGTCATTTAAATCATGTTAAAAAATTTGTGTACCATAAAATAAATTAATCATTTGTTACATAAAAAAAAAACTTAATATAAACTTGAAAACTATTAATAAACAGAAATGATGGACTAAATAAAAAATTTTAAACCTTAAGGCAAAATTGAATAAATTAGAAAGCATAAACGTGCATAGCACGTGGTGAAAGAACTAGTCATAAAAAATGATAAAATATGAAAATGATATATTGATAATATAAATGAGGTTGGGTTACATTTTCACTAATTAGACATAAAATATATATTCAATAAAAGTTATAAGATAAAAATGTGAAGTGGATAAAAATTTGAAGAAGAAAAGGTCTAAGGACCGAAATAGAAAATTGAAAAAAAATGTTATTTACAAAACTATATTTAAACCTAGAAACAATTTTTTATGGACAGTTTGATAATCAATTTGTTTTCTGTTTTTAGTGTTTAGTTTTTTAAAATCAAACTTGTTTGGAGAATTTTGGCCCCGTTTGATAATCATTTGGTTTTTTGTTTTTGGTTTTTGAAAATTAAGTCTATAAATACTACTTCCACCTATGGTTTTAGTTGTTTTGTCATCTACTTTTTAGCTATGTTTTCAAAAACCAAGCTATGTTTTGAAAACTAAAAAAAGTAGTTTCCAAAAACTTGTTTGTGTTTTTAAAATTTGGCTAAGAATTCAAATGTTTCCTTAATGGAGATGAAAACCATTATAGAGAAATTGGGATAAAACAAGCTTAGTTTTCAAAAACTAAAAATAAAAAACCAAATGATTATCAAACGGGACCAAATATTTTTGGTTTTTTAATTTTTAAAAACGTTTTTAAAACTGTTAAGAAATTTGGAAAACTGAAAAAATACGTTTTTTAAAAATGGTTCTCCATCCATGCCATTATGACACTCCACCTTCCCATATTTTACCACTTAAATTCTTACTCTTTTTTTTTTATTTAAATTTTTAAATAAGAGCAATTTTTGTTTTAATAATTTAAAATTAATATATTATATTTTAATTTTATTCAAATATATATATATATATATTGAAACTTTCAAAATATCACATCGATAAAAAATGTTTATCAATTGAAAATTCCGATTTCATTGGTATTTTAATCATATTCTTTGTTAAAATTTATTTTTTATTTGTCTTTTAATTGGTTGGTTACCGTTTAACCTTTAAAACATTTGTATTGTTTTATAAACATGTAATTTTTTAATTTTAAAAATAAAATTATAATTATGCATAAAAAAAAAAAGAAAGCAAAATTGATTTGATTTTCTTCTACAAAAAGTAAAAAACTAAAAAAACAAATCAAATAACCCCTTGATTTTTTGTATTTGGTTTTAAAATAAAAAATTAAAAATTAAAATAGTTATCAAACATATTTGAAGTTTCATTTTTCAAAAATAGAAAACTAAAAACTATTACCAAACATATATAGTTTTTGTTTTTAAAAAGAAAAAACTAAAAACAGATATCTGAAATCTGAAAAACCAAAAACCAAAAACTAAGAACCAAAATAATTATTAAACGGGGTCGTATGTAGTTTTCAAAAGTTTGTTTTTGTTTTTGGAATTGGGCCAAAAATTCAAACATTTTCTTAAGAAAGATGAAACTTATTGTAGAGAAATGATTAGAAAACAAGCACAATTTTAAAAAACTAAATAATTATTAAACGGGGCCTTAGTTTCCAAATTCACATAAAAAAAAAAAGTGAATAAAAAATTTTCTATTAGGTGATTTTTCTAAAATAATCTCCACTCATTTGAAATGACACATTGCACCTCGCATTACATGATTTATATATATTTTTTAGTACAACAAATGTGCGATATGGGAATATGAACTAGAAATGTCCACGGGGCGGGGCGAGGCCGGGGAATGGATTCCCAGTCCCCGTCCCCGCCCCTCATTTCATTCTCCGTCCCCGAGAAATTTCCCGTTTAATTTCGCGGGGATCGGGTTCCCCGCGGGGAATTTTTCCCCGTTCTTTTTTTTTTTTTAATCTTTTTTATTTTTTTAAATTTATTCTCAACCATAATAAAAATTATTTCTAAATGAATAATTTTCAATATAATTCTATTTAAAGTAAATGTTATAAAATTTCCTAATAAAAACAATAATATACCATAAGTAAAAATACTATAATATCGAAACAACTTAATTTATAAAAATTCAAATTTCAATATTACAACATAGACTTTAATTTTTTTTTTTTATAACGAAATAGTCTTAAACTAATTTTGTAACGCCCGGCTTAATTACAGGCATTAATTTCAAATTTTGGAATTTAGTGGAATGATTTTCATTTGGAAAGTTAAATTTGAAGGTTAAATTGAAAGTTGGAATGAGAAAAAGGGCAATTTTGGAATTAATGTTTGGTCAAAGGGCAAAATTGGAAGTTGATTTTTTTTAAAATAATCCCCCATCCTTATCCACTATTTTTTTTTATTATTTTATTATTTTATTATTATTTTATTTATTATTTTTTTTCTTTGTTCTCTTCTTCTTCCCCACGAAGCTCTCTCCCTCTCCATAACACTCCCGTTTTTTTTTTCTTCTCTCTCTCTCTCTCTCTCTCTTCCTTGCCGTCGATCTCTTTCCCTGCCGCCGAGCAAACCGCGCGCAGCAGTCCGCCGCCGGCGAAGCCACACGCCGCCGGTGCAGTTCGTCCGCCCAGCCGCCTCTCGCTTCAGCTCGACTGCCGGCCACCTTCCCCTTTCTCCTTCTCTCGATCGTCTCTCTCTCCTTCTCACCGGCAGCCGTGTAGCTCCAGCACCGGTCAGCTCCTCACCACAGCAGCTTCGCCGGAAACGCTCGCCGCCGACCGTTTCCTTCTTCGTCTTCACCGAACGGCAACTCAGATCGCGCCGGATCTGCTAGCAAACGCCTCACCGGAGCTCACCGGAGTCTCGAGCGCACTAGATCTGCTCAAAACGAACCCTCACGCGCCGATCGGAAGTTCCACGCGCCCCCGATCGGAAGTTCCACGCGCCGCCGTGCTCCGGCCACGCGCCGCCTTGCTCCGATTCCAATTTTTGAGCCGAACAGTCCCCGTTACGATCGTGTTTCGATTTGGGTAATTTCGTTACTCAATTGAATTTAATTAAGAACTTTAATTGGGTCGATCGTTAACCAGTGGACTAAATTTACAGGATATTGAATTGAGAATCAAACTACGGAATTGGAGACAAATAATTAAATTTTCAGCAAGCTTTGGAGTCTAAGTTTGGGCAAGAATCAAGCTCGTAAATTATTTATTCGGATTATGTAAGTAGTCATTTGGATTTAAGCCATTTAAATTCCTTTTTGATTGAAATGTATATTTGATAGTTTGTTAATTTTGAAAGCATGCTTGAAAGCGGTGGTTATGAGATATGAAAAGGTTAGTGGTTATGTTTAAAAGAAATCTTGAGCTAAAACGGCCTAAGTTGTGGTCATAAAGGAATTAGTGGCTTAAAGTTTCAAGTTTAGTATGTTAGCATATGAACCTCTTTAAGAATTTGTTTGAGGTTGTAATTGGACAAGTTTGGACATGAATGTGGTGATTTGTGAATAGTCATTCTTGCCTAAATCATGAGTATATGCGCGATGTCGTAGTTGGTTAAATCAATTTAAGGATTATCGTGCGGGGCTTAATATTGTTTGAAACTTGCTGCTACTCTAGTTAAGGGATTCAAAGTTACAAGTGAATGAATGAAAATGTGCCGGGGTTATAAGTGAATTTGATTATAGCTTACCCTTGTAGGTATAAATGTGTGGATAGTTGTGTTAAACTAAACAATTATAATCGTTTGGACTCCTGAGATGTTTGGTTAGCTGTGGAGTGCAGAAAACTTGAATTTTAGATTGATTGGTTGATTGGGTTCAATGCTTTTGGGTTCAGGTTGAGTTAGGGGCTGTAGTAGAGCACCCTAAAGTTATGCCATACTCAGGGTCGGGGACTGTATTTTATGTGTTCAGAATGGCTTTATGTTTGGGCTGATTTAACAAGTTTTGGATGGGTCCAAATGTGAGTAGAGGGTTACTGGTCGTCCTGATTTCTAGAATGATTATGGAACTGAATTCTGAATCAAAAGGGATGGAGGGCTATGTGCCGCTAGCACAGGAAGGTGCTTGTGAATTACAGGCCGGGTTGTGAATGTGGTCCGGATATAACAAATGATTTTGGTATGGTAGTTTACCCTCGAGATTCCAAAAGTAGCGCGAAAATGCAAGGAGCTTGATAAAATAAGAGCCACCTGACTTTATGTCTCTCCTGGGCGAGTTTGTAACTCTAGGTTGACTAGATGTGATGAGAGTGAGGGATTGTGTTCCTTCACTGTGGTGCTAGCTTAGGGGTGATTCCCCAATTATGTTGAGCGTAAGGATTGTGATCCTTAGCGCCTGTGTGCTAACTTATGTGTGATTCCTCACTGTGTTGAGCATAAGGGTTGCGATCCTTATTGCCGTGGGTGCCAGCATAGGGGCGAGGACCCCAGAGATTTATGTTGAGCGTAGGGAGTGCGCTCCCTAGCGCCTGTGAGCTAACTTAAGGGTGATTCCCCACTGTGATGAGCATAGGGATGCGTTTCCCCATTGCCGTGTGCTAGCTTAGGGGGTGGTTCCCCATTAAAAGTGTTTGAAACCTTCGGGCCAGCTTGTGTTTGTGATTTGGGGATGATGGATGAATGTGGTAAGGTGGAGTGACCCGAAAGGTTCCAAAGCTGTTGTGAAAGTTCAAAGGCCCATTAGATTGGTGCTACCTACCCTAATTCTGTTCCTTCGTGCGAGTTTGTAAGCCTAGAACGTATGTGATGTGATGAGCATAAGGAATGCGTTCCTTATTGCCGATGAGCTAGCTTAGGGTGATTCCCCACTGTGTTGAGCATAGGGATGCGTTCCTATTGCCGTGTGCTAGCTGAGAGAGGATTCCCCAGTATGTTGAGCGTAGGGAATGCGTTCCCTAGCGCCTGTGTGCTAGCTTAGGGGTGATTCCCCATTATGTTGAGCGTAGGGAATGCGTTCCCTAGCGCCTGTGTGCTAGCCTAGGGGTGATTTATCTATTGAGATGAGTGTGAGGGTTATAGACCTTCACAGGTTTGGGTTCTAGGTTACAGGACTCGCAGGTATGACACGAAATTAGGGTCAGGTAGTAGTGAATGTTGTGAAAGGTTAAATGGACTCTTAAAATAATTGAAGGAAGTATTTGGAAATTTAAACACGAGTATGAGTAAGAGCTTGGTATGGTTTCTTTAAAAGTTGGACCCTTAAGTGGGCTACTTACTGAGTATGTTTATACTCATTCTTGCTACTTTGTTTGTTTTGCAGATTGTATACAATCTCGGGGCGGATGACGCAGGTGACGACTTGACGAGACTATGGAGACTCCATCCAATTCCCTTTCCTTGTTTTTTTTCATTCTTAGTTTTGTTTCCTTGTTCCTTGATGTATGTTTGGTCTGTAAATTCTAAATATTCTTTAGTTATCGTGTAGTGGGTTAGGGTTTCTTAAAATCCTGTGTTTGATGTGAAGCTCAGCATAATTGTTGTAGTTTGTTGGATGCTGAGCGTATTATCTGAGTTATTGAAGTGTTTTCATTCTTATCAGGTTGTTGTAAATTTTGGTTTTCTCATAGTTACGCCGTCATGCTGTCGAAATTTTCGGGCATGAGCGAGGTAACTAGGTCGTGCTTCCGCATCTAGAGAGTCGTAGGAAATCGGGTCGTTACAAATTTCTACTATAGGCTTTTTTTTTTTTAAAAAAAATTCTATTTATAGGTAATATATATATATATATATATATATTATTAATCGGGGCGGGCGGGGCGGGGAATCCCCGTCCCCGTCCCTGTTTAGCCAACGGGGAAAAAAACCTCACCGCTCTCTCTCCCATTCCCCGTGTAATCAGGGATTCCTCGTCCCGTTCGGGGCGGGTCCCCGCGAGGCCCCAGCCCCGCGGGTTAAATAGACATCCCTAATATGAACCTCTGACCTCAAAAAAAAAAAAAAGTAAATGTCAATTACCAATGAGCTATGTTCACTTTGTCACATGATTCGTAATTAATATCATCAACTTATCATGTAAGTGTGTTAAATTGATGGAGTTAAGAACAAAAATTTACTAAATATATAATTGAAAAGGAACTTTTAAATTGAGGAACTAAATAAATAACTTTTAAACATGAAAGGACGTTTCAAAATGTATAATTTTATTCGACTTATTGTTATCTAAAAATCAATTCGATTTTAATCATGTTTCAATAAAGTCAATGGAAATCTCTTTTTGGGAATTTTGCTTTTCATTTCAACAAAGAAATCCAATAAATTTGAAAATACCAAAAATTGGATGTGGATTATTTTATATCATTTAGGGTGGCTTTTTTTTTTTTTTTTTTTGAATATTAACTTTGTTTTTCATTTAGAAAATGAAGGATGAATGAATCAGATTCCATGAGTGACATAATTAAAGTAGCCCCGTGAGATTATTCCACATTAATCATATAGGGTATTTATGTAAATTTGTAATACCAACATTTGCAAATACTATGTAATTTGTTTTTGTTATATTTTTACGTAATCTCTATATAATTCATTTTAGCTATATATTATACAATAATTCAACCTGGATGAGAAACTAGTGGAGTACATTTCTTTTTTAAAATGAAAAAATAAATTAGGAAACAATGTGAAATTGCTAAAAAATTAGTCATCACTGCAAAGAGAACTCATGATGAGCCTCTTCTATTTGTTAATTGATTGAAACGATATACTAGCGTGGAATAATTTTGAAGAAAAATTAATTCTCTTATAGGTCATTTGAAATTTCTGGAATGCAAGAACTTTTAATAAAATGCAAGAACTTTAATATTATTTTTTTTATTTTGATTAGCATCATTTGATTACCTACTTATTTTCAAACTTTAATTTAAACCAAAATATTATTTTTTTTTCCTATTTTTTTAAAATTTTGTATTATCTAGCGCTTGAAAAATCTTTTTTTGCAATGAATTTTTCAAATTCAAGGGAATTATTAATTAGATAGTGGTTCTCAATTTTAGAACTCTTTAAATCTAGGAAAGAAGTTTCGAGAATATCTATTAGTTAATTTATTTTTGTTTACAAAAGTTCACTAAATCGACAAGATCTATTAATAAATTTATTTTTGTTTACAAAAGTTTAATTTCAAGTTTAATTTAAACCAAAATATTATTATTTTTATTTTAATTTGCATCATTTGATTACCCACATAATTTCAAATTTTAATTTAAACCAAAATATTATTATTTTTTTTTTAAAAATCGCATTAATTATCTAGTAATTGAAAAAAAAAAATCTTTTTGCACTAATTTTTCCAAATTCAAACGAATCAATAATTAGATACGTGGTTCTCAATTTTAGAACTCTTCAAATCTATGAAAGAAGTTTCGAGGAGATCTATTAGTCAATTTATTTTTGTTAACAAAAGTTCAATGAGAAGATCTATTAATAAATTAATTTAAATAAAAATATTATTTTTTTTTCAAACTTTAATAATAATAAATTAAGAAGCATTGAGTTTATTTTTTGATCATAAAATTGCAAGAAAGAGGATTCAATCTTCCATAAAATAAAATAACTTTTAGAATCTGAATATTAATTATTCCCATAATATTGAAAATTACAATGACATTATATTTTTAATAACTATTAGTAATTATATTTAAATATAATAAATTACATAGATGGGAAAAAATACAAAAATTAGACCTTCCTAAATCCTAGCCTAGTAAACTCCAATTTATCCAAAACAAAAAAAGGAAAAGAAAAAAAAAATAAAAACAAAGAAGAAAATAATACAATTACATCACATTGTCGGCCGTTTTCTGCTTCCTTAACGAAGCAGAGTTGCAATTGTTTTCTTCTCAACCTTCCTCAATATGCCAAGGATCTAGATGAATTGGTGTTTATTTGCAAATTTGAAAAGAGAAAAAGAAAACCACAAAAGCAGTAAATTACATTAAATTACATTAAACTACTCCCCTAACCATTTGCCAAAAAAAAAAAAAAGAAATAAAACTATACAAAAGCCGTAAATTACATTATATCACTCTCTTCCTCTACCATTTGCATAAAAAAAACTACAAAAACACATAAAATAAAACACTAAATTACATTAAATCACTCCCTCTCTTTATTTGTCATTTGCAAAAACAATTAGAGAGGGAGCTCATTCATGATTTTTCGACATCTAACATCACCATAACGAAGTCTCTTCAATAATAAATTGCTTGAACCTTGAGGATTGAAAAATTGGATACGAATGATTTAGTTTATTGGAAAAAAATTTTTGGCTTATATAGCTATAGCCATCAAATGAAAAAGGAGAAATCAAAATTTCTCCCCTACATTGGTTTTAGAGTCACTTCAGAAGACATGGAAGAATTCAATTGTAGGATGCACTATATATAAACTGATGATGTATGACATTTAGTTTATGTATATTAATCACAATAAATAAGAATCTAATATTTTGTTAATATACTTATTCAAAAAAATCTTATCTTTATTTTTAAAAAAAGTATTTAAGCATTATTCTAATTTCATATTCTCGAAAAACAATTGTTCAAAATTTTTTTTAAAAAAAATTTTGTTCTTAACTTTTTAAATATGCATTAAAAAATCTTTAAATATTAGTTTATTTTTTTAAAAAAACTGTTTAAATATGCAGTAAATATTGTTTAATATTAATAAATAAATAAGTATTGTTGTATCATTTTATTATTCAAATTATTCAAATATGCATTAACTAGTTGGAAGATTGGATATAAGTATTATTGTATGATTTTATTATTCAAATATGTTTAATATTGGATTTTTATCATTTTATTATTCAAATATGTTTAACTTATCATTTTATTATTCAAAACTCAAATATGTTTAATTTATAATTTTATTATTTAGATAATTCAAATATGCATTAGTGAATTGGAAGATTGGAAATCATAGAGATTTTAAAATCTTTATTCAAATTAGAGATTACATGGATAGAGATTTTAGAACCTTTATTAAAATTGAGGGAAAAAGGGAAAATCTTTCAATTAAGAAAGTCATAATGAGAAGTATTCAAATTAAGAAGGGACAAAAAAGGAAATCAAAAGTTTCTCCCCATAAGGACCATTTATATAGTATAGATTTATTATTCAGATAATTCAAATATGCATTAGTTAGTTGGAAGATTAGAGATTGTAGAGATTTTAAAATATTTATTTAAATTAAAGATTACATGCATATAGATTTTAGATTTTTTATTCAAACTGAGAGTAGAAGGAAAAATCTTTCAATTAAGAATGTCATAATGGGAAGTCTTCAAATTAAGGAGTAAAAAAGAAAATCAAAAGCTTCTCCCCTCAAGCGCAATATATATAGTACTAGTTTATTACCACGTGCAATGCACGTGTGTGTATATATATAGGTTAAATTACAATTTTAGTCTATATGATTGTGAGAAAGTTAGAATTTAATCCCTATGATTTTAAATGTTAGAATTAGTCGTTATAGATTGATAAAACCCTAAAAAATAATCCCTACCGCATGGACTATTTATGATAATTTTATCAAACCATAGGGACTATTTATGGTGTTTTAGCAAACCATAAGGATGAAATTCTAACTTTTAAAACCATAGGAACTAAATTCTAGTTTTTTCAAACCATAGGGACCAAATTTGTAATCTAACCAATATATATATTTAATTTTTGAAGATTAAAATAATTTAAGTTCAACGTTATGGAATACAATTATTATTTATATTTGTATTGTGCTTCTTTTATAATTAATTAACTTCAATAATTTTTTTCCTATTCATATTATGATTTAGTGTTCTTGCTATTTTTAATATAATAAAATTGTTTTCTATTATAATATAATTTTTTTTTAATATAACATAACATAATTTAATATAATATAATTTTCTATTTTTCTTTTGAAGTTTTTAAAATTTTATTTGTATTTCTTTATTATTGTATATAAAATATATATTTTATGACACATAATATAGTTTTTCATTTTTTGAAGTTTTATTTTTTAAAACATTATCTAAGTGCATTTTAGATTAAAAAAATGAAAATGGTTGGAAGTAGAAGTTTTCATAATTTTTCTTTATATAGAAGAACATTGGAATTATAATTTTATCTAATAATTTAAAGGAAATTTTTTTGTATTTCAAATAGCGAATTTGAGAAATATACTCTTGATTATGAGAGATTATGATTTGATTAATGTGAAAAGTTAAATATAATTTATTGAAAAACGACTTATCAGATTCCATTTTTTTGGGGTTAATTTGATCAATTGCCCTTTGTGGAAATGATTCTCTTCTTTTCAATTTGTTTTGAATTAATTTTTAGTTTGATTGATACAAATTCTATTGAAAATAATTTAAAGGATGAAGAGATAATTAAATATTGGTTATGATTTTGACGACATTTTTTATTTTTAAAAATTGGATTGACATTTTAAAGTATTATAAAATTATAAAATGATGATTGATGAATTAATTAATAAATCAATTTAATTTTGAAATAGCTAAACATTCAAATGGATTTATTTAGTAAATATTTTTCTCATAAGTTTTTTTTAAGTGATTTTGAAAATGTTAATACTATTTACTTCTATTTAATTTTGTAACATAACTTTTAGAAACTGTCGAATTTGAAAATTACTCTAAATGAGTTAGTTATAAATCTCAATCATTTATTATAAGATTAAGTTAAAAGATTAGATGAAGAAGTGGTCATTTAAAGAGCATAGTTTGATGTATAAATTGGAAAAAAAAGAGAAGGGAATGTAAGTTAAAAAAGAAAAAAGAAAAAAATACATACATACACACATATATATAGTATTTTTTTTAAAAAAGAAGAAAGATAAGATATTTGAAATAAATAGAAAATTAGAGATGTCTATTGCAAAAAAAAAAAATGGGAGTGTAATTTAATTGGAGAATTTAGATTCAAATCCTAATTTGAGTTAATTTTGAATCAAATCATATCTTCAATTGAAAAAAAATATATGTGAATTCAATTTTGAATTCAAAATTAATTAGATTATGATCGAGTATATGAGTTTTGATTGATGTAATTAATTTAAATAAGGAGTATTTTAGTCTAAAAATATTTTCTATAATAAGGGGTATTTAACCTAAAAAATGATTATACTTAATTATATTTTAGTCTAAAAATATTTTCTATAATAGTAGAAGCACCACCACCAACAAACACAATTACATTGTGGAATATTCAAAAATAATTTTGTAATTAATCAAAATTTAAATTATTGGACTATAATTCTGCTTCCTCCCATCCATAGATCGTATACGTCCATCAGATTTGCATATCAGATTTTTAAAGCTATGCATTACATTAAAGAACTACCACCGTTATTATTATTTTGTTCCTTCAACTTTTAGTTTTGTTCTTCCACTTTTAAAGATAACCATAACCATATATTTTATTTTTATCTTAATTTTGCCTTAAACATTTAACTAATAAATGAGATGATTTTAGATTCAAATTATAATTTGATCTTATTTTAAATCAAATCAGATCATGTGTATCAAATTAAGAATTTTGATTCAAACTCATTTTGAATCAAATTATCTCGTTATATTATAGTTGTTTAAATTATAGTATTCAACCAACTAAACCGTAGATTTCCTAAAAAAAAAATCCTAAATAAAAAGAAAAAGGAAAAAGGTGGGCTGACAAAATTTCTAAAAAAAGAAAGAGAGATACCTGAAGAGATGACTATTTTAGATCTAGAAGGAAAAAAAAAAAAAAAAAAAGAAGCACCAGCAACAATACAACATTGTGGAATTAATTATTAAAATTGAGTGGCATCAACTAACATGGTTAGGTGTAAAAAAAACCGTGAAAGAAAAAGAAAAAAACGTGGGCTAACGAAATTTCCAAAAAAATAAATTCCAAGAGATAGAATTCCGTAAAAAAATTCGAAAAAGGTTGGAAAAAATAAAGAGAAAAAAATAGCAATACAATATACAAAAGTCAGCCCAAAAGCTTAATTTGAAAAAGAGAGAGTATCGACAAAGAAAATTGCAACAAAAAAAAAAAGCAAAAAAGTTGGAAACAACAAAAAAATCAAATAAGAGAGAGAGAGAGATACCTGGAGAAAAATTGAGAATGACCCTGATGAAAAATTGTAGATAGGTAGTTTAAGACTTGAAAAAAATAGTTACTACTAAAAATTGAGAACCCATATAAAAAAAATAATTGGATGCAATGGCAAGAACTAAATATCTAAATAAATAAACATACTTGAAGAATTAGAATTGTGTGTATAAGAACTATATGAAAAAAAAAAGTACCTCGAGAATTGGATATAAGAATTGTGTATTTATAAGAATTAAATGTATGATAATTGGATGCAATTTATAGAAGCAATTTGATTAAAAATCAAATTTGATTTGATTTTGAATCAAATTGCTTATCAAATTAAGATTATTGATTCAAATTCATCAATTTGAAATTAAATAAGATATTCATTTTAAGTTAAATTATCAAATCGGGTTAGGATGATCAGATTAATGTAATTAACTAAAATTTAAAAGGGTATTTTAGTCTAAAAATATTTTTCAGAAACTCTTACTTTTTAATATATTATAGATAAATGAAGCTCTCGTCTAGAAGGTGAAATAAAAGTTTAGGATTCCAAATACTATCAATCTTTAACATTACAAAGAGAGAGGAGAGGGTAGCAGCTCACTAAATTTACTGTTGTACATGATGAAGACGATTGAAGATGTATGGATTTTGGACTAACCTTTGTTCGTTTTACCTATTATTGTGAAATAATACTAGGAAGATCTTATTTGATGTTGTTCTTTTTTACCCCTTATGTCAAAAAGAAAGAAAGAAAAAAAAAAAAAAAAGCATGTCACATCATGTTTATTAATTAAGTGTCCCTTCACTAAAAAGTTTGTCAAGATTTGCTGCTTTTTGTATGCATCAAGGATCATTCTCCATATTAAGGATATTTTGGATCAATATTGTACTTTAAAAAAAAATTAGGCAAAACATATTCATTTAAAACTATTTAAGAAAATCATGTCCTTTTTCTTTTTGTCTTTATTGAAATGCGTATCTTGAAGAGATGCATTCACTCAAATTTGCAAAATCCATTCTTTTGAAAATAATGGAGTTAAATGGTAGGTGTAAACGGTAAATTGCTTCCATAAATATCAACGCTTGCAATTTAATCAAGCAAATGGTACTTTAGTATAGTGGCTGCACTTGCACCTTCTTCTCCCAACACCTAGGTTCGAAACTTATTCAGTGTACAAATATTTTTTTTCCTTACTTTTTTCAATATAGTATGCCAAGTTTTATTATTATGTTTTACAGTTTTTTTCCCTATATTATTAATAATTTTGAAATTTAAATAACATGTCTAAATGAGTAATACTTATTTAAATTTTAAAAAAGTTAAATGTAATTTTCTTGAAGTAAAGACAATATTAATTTTTTATAATTATTATATCATCTTGTAGTTTTTCCTCATATTCTTAAAACAAAATTTAAATTTAAATAAGGATGGCTAATTTAAACACTTCTCTCTTTTTCTTTTTTTCTTTTTTTAAGTACAGATAATATCATTTTTTAAATTATTATATCATCTTAAAGTTTTTTCTCATATTCTTAAAATTTTTTAAATTTAAATAAGTATTTCTAATTTAAAAACTTTATTTATAAAATAAAAAGGTATTGAAAAAACAATCACTCACTATTAAAAAAAAAAAAACTATCAATAATATATTAATTCAATTTATGATTTTAATCTACGTTTATAATAGTTAAATTATAATTTAAATATTGAAATAACAATCATTTTAATTTTTTATTCTTTATAAAAGTTATAATTTTAGATCAAGGTATATATACGCTCGTCTAAGAGGTTATACTCCCCCTCGCATGTTTTTAAAAAATATATTTATTTTAGTATCTAAATTATAATTTAACTCTTATAGTATTAAATAAAAATTATAAAATATATTTTTTATTAATTATTTTTAAATAAAGAGAAAACTTCAAACTATACGGTTTATAAAAAAAATAATCAAAAATAAAAAAATAAAAAAAATGATTGTTATTTGTCAAATGAGCATATACCTCTAATTAAGACATTATCAAAATGTGAAAGATCTAAATCCTCACATCACAAACTAAAAAAGATATTGTTATTTTTGTATTTAAATTATAGTTTAACTATTATAATATATTTTACAAATAAAAATCAGAAACATTAAAAATATATATTTTACAAAAAAAAAAAGTTTAAATTAGCAATACTTATTTAAATTTCAAAATTGTTATATTGTTATTTTTGTATTTAAATTATAGTTTAACTATTATAATATATTTTACAAACAAAAATCAGAAAAATTAAAAATATATATTAAAAAAAAGGTTTAAATTAGCAATACTTATTAAATTTCAAATTTGATAATAAAACTTGGCATACTTAACAGAAAAAAGAAAAAAAAAAAAGCAATTCAGTGTACACTGGGTACAATTGGATCCTAAGTGTTGGGGGAAGAAGGCCTAGGCAATGCCACCAAACCAAAACCCAATTTGTTTAAATGAATTGCAAGCATGATAGTAATGAAAACAATTTACCGTTCAAATTTTACACCTCCTATTTAGCTCTGTTATTTTTTAAAAAAGTGGGTCCCACAGGTAATGAATGGATGCATCTCTTGGAGAGATGCATTCCAATAAAGACAAAAAAATGGCACGGTTTTCCTAAATAGTTTTAAATGAGTTTGTTTTTCCTATTTTTTTTAAAAGTACAATATTGATCCAAAATACCCCCATATTAAGGTTGTATATATATATTTTTGTTTTCTACATATATAGACCTTCTATTTTCTTTTTCTTCATATTCATATTTCATATATGTCCTCCACTACTACTACTACTAGAGTGACTAATGAGACAAATTTTCTTTAATTACAAAATGGTACTATCTTTTTAATAAATTAGGACCAGTTTAATAGGCAATATAGATTCTCTTTTATATTTTTGGATTCGCTAAGTTCAGTGAATATGTGTTTGACAAATGTATTTTTTAAAACTGTATTCGAATTTTCTGATTCAAATAGTGAAAATTTTGAAAACAACATTTTTATGTTTTCAGTGTATTCAGAGTTTGAATTTGAAATTTTAAAATGCATAATTATATTAAAAAAAGTTTTAAAAAAACTTTAACAAATATAATATTTTCTGTTATAAACTCAATCTATTTTTATTAAATTAAAATATGTATAATATATTATATTATAAATTATATGATATTGTAAAATAATAATTTTACAAAATTTATAGCATAAAACATGTTCATAAATTAATTAATAATATTTTTTTATTCAACTTAATATTTAGTTGGTAAGTCCAACTAGTTTTTTGGTTTATAAATATATTATCAAACACATTTTGAAAAATTGTTTAAATTGGATCTCAATTTTTAAATATGCTACCAAACATGCATCTAGAAACATAAAACACAACTTTTTTTTTTTTTAATATTGAAACCCTTGTTTCCAAATTACCAACCAAATGCACCCTCAATTCTCTTATCTACATTTACTTATCTAAATCTTAGGGTTTTTGTAAGTTCGCTTTTGAAAAACATCGAGAAACTAATACAAAAAAGCAACCAATTACATCTTGAATTTTTTTTAGGATAAACACCTACAATTTTGATTTTTATCTTTCTAAATCTTTTCTAATTTTCTATTGCAATTTCTCTTCTTCTCTGATCCATTAAAAAATATAGCTCGAGTTTAAGGAGCACAAAAACTTTTTGTTGAATAATTTTTTGGATCATCTCCTCAGTGGATTAGATTCCATTATTTTCTTTAAAAAAAAAAAAAAAAACCTTTTTCTCCCTGTTCACACGAGATTTCAACAAGGAAATTTAATACGTGTAAATGAACTTAAGTTGTATTAATTTCAGTATAGTGAGTACAATCTCTAATGTATGATCCTCTGATTCTTTCTTTCGTTGTATACTTGACTCGAGGGATGAAACTCTTGTTCTTTAGGTTGAATCATCAACTTTGAACTTGTGGAAAAGTCTTCAGCTTTGAGCTTGTTGAAGGTCTTCGGCTTGTAGCTTGTTGATCTTTTTTAATGATCGACTTCTAGCTTTTAGATCTAGTTGGTGATCGATCTCTGGATTGTTGATCGTTGGATGATCGGCTTCTTGCTTATTGATCTACTTGATGATTGGCCTCTAACTTGTTGATCGTTGGATGATCGGCTTCTTGCTTGTTGATCTTCTTGGATCGTTCTTGATCTTCAAGAAGTGTTCTTTGTTCAGAAGGTACTTGATCTTCAAGAGCTTCTGGATACTTCACAACTTTGTTTCTGAATTCTCTCTGAGCTTCTTCAGTTCTGAACCTCTGAAATGAAGGAGAAAGCACTCTATTTATAGAGTTCCTCAAGGGCTCCAGGTGGGCTTGGGCTTGTTGGACTGGGCTCAGTTGATTTTGGACCAACCATTTGGATTGTGCTTGATTGACTTTGGGCCACCCCTTTTGAACTGGGCCTAGTTGACTTTAGGCTAACCCTTTTTTGACTGGGCCTGGTTGACTTTGGGCCATCCTTTGGATTGGGTCTGGACTTTGCTAATTGGGGCCTTTAATTCGGGCTTTTGTCTTCTAAATTTCAAATACCCCAATTATGTACTTGGATTTGCCATAATTTAATTTAGGAATCTTTGCAAATTTAATTAATCCATAATTAAATATATTTTCGTCATCAACGTTGGGTAATGACGTGGCAATTTCTTGCTGGTCGAAATTTCTGTTCCAACAGTCCCATCCTTGAGTTTTAATTATGACTTTAGGAGTAAAATATTTGAGTAGATCTATAAAACGACCTCTTACTTTTTCTACCCATTCAAATATTTTATTCTCACCGTAATTTAAAAGGTGGTTTATTTTTTTAATTACAAGTTTTAGACTAAGAACTTTCTCTCTTCTAGTATTGGTATGTGATTCCATTACAAGAATTCAAGGTTTTTCTGATGTTATTTCTTCCGACACCCTAAATTTCGTCGGGTCAAAATGGAATTGCCGACAGTAGCTAAAACTGTCAGCAAAGAAGGAAAGAAATGCCGACGGTAGCAAAAACTATCGGCAAATTGTACAAAATATCGACAGTTTTCGGCCAACGGTTCACTAAATTGTCGGCATTTCTTAAAGAAACTAGTTGTCAGCCTTTCCAATGTGAAAACTGATTAAAGAAACTGGTTTTTACATTGGAAAGGCCGACGACTGGTCTAGTCGTTGGCTTTTTTTAATGTTCTACCACAGTTCAAGCGAACCGTCAGCAAAACCTCCATAAAAGGCTGCTGATTCAATGAATCGTTGCACTTTATGAATTGATCTAGCCATGGAAAGGCCGACAGCCGATTGGGCCATCGACCTTTCTTAAAAAATGCAGACGGTTAGACATTTCTTCACCACAGTGCCGATTTTGCTGACGGTTTAGTTGAACCATCGGCAAATATAACGTATATGGGGCTAAAAATGAGCCCCCATTTTCCCTCTCTCCTCAAATTTTCACCCCATTTCTCTCCCTTCCCCCCCACTTCCCAATCGCTGCCCACTCTTGCCGCACGCCGCCACCGTCCACCTCTTTTCTCCATCGACCTTCTGTAGCACCCCATCCTCACCGTCGGCCACCCTCCGCCGCACCCCCTGCTGACAACCGCTTCCTCTCCTCCTTTCTTTCTCTTTTTTTCTTTTTTCTTCTCTTCCATGAACGCCCATAGCCTCCCCGTCGCCATTGTACCTTGCTTCCATTGTCACCGCTGCTCTCTACCGCTGTCGTTGCTCCTCATTGTCGCCGCTGCCACCACCACTCCTCGCCACCGTTGCCACTCTTCATAAATTGGTAAGTTTGTAACTATTTTCTTCTTTAAGTAGTTAATATTCTAGTAAATGGAAGATTATTTTGCAAATTTAGTCAAGTTTATTGTGTTCTGATTTGTAGAAGCTCAAATTTACGAGTAGAAAATTTTGAAACACAAACCAACACAGTTTCGAGCTTCTTTGCGTAAGATAAGTACGTAGAAACTCAATTTAAATCTTTTCGAACTCGATTAAAGTATGTTAGATCATTCTCTAATGTTTGGAAAGTCTTTTTTTGTAGTTTTGAACTTATTCGAACATTTTTTAGCAAGGATTAAGTCTATTTCAATGAATTTTAGGAGATAAATCTCTATTTAGGTATTTTTGAACGAAGTTAAAATAGTTTAGATTGGTCTCTAACCTTGGAATTCTTTTGTTTTAGGATTTGGTTTTGTTTCGAAGTGTTGAAACAAAATTTGAGATAAGTTTTGATTTTCAGTGGTGAATTCTTGTTTGAGGTGAGAATGACTCTTTTTTTCTCTATTTTGAGTTTGTACTTTATAGTTGTTAAAATGTTGGTTAGTCATGAGTGAAACCAACAGTAAACTCAGAAAATAACCTCAACTCTCTACTAAATGCTACTGATGTATAAAAGCTTACATGCTGTGAAATAAAAGGCAGAGAAAAATGTGAGAGAGATAGAGATTTGTGAGACTTATTTGAGATTTGTAAAATCATCCAAGAGATTGAATAATATTTGCTCCCTTCTTCAGTGGATGTAGGCCTTTTAGTGCCGAACCACTTACATGCTTGTGTTCATCTTCTTCTTCTTCATCTTCTTCAAGCTTTGATTTCTTTTTCTGAAAACAAATAGATTTCTTCAGTTTGCTTCATAGTGCAAGAACGAACTTCTGGAAAAGTTGTCTCTCATTTTGCTTAGGTCTTCATTTCCTTTTTGCATGTGAAACTTGATAGGTGGCTTCTCTTGAACCACATCTGTCAACAACAAAGAGATAAGTTTCAATTTATTTGGGCCTTGTGTGGTTTTAAGCCCATTAAGCCCAACAAATTGGTATCAGAGCCTGAGTATTCATTTAAGAAAACAGTTCTTGAAGGTTTCAAATTGAAGAACTCAATCAAGAATGGCAGCTGCTCATTATGATATTGAAAAGTTTGATGGGAAAGGTGATTTCACTCTATGGAAAGTCAAGATTGAAGCAATTCTTGGACAACAAAGGGCTATCAAAGCCATTAAAGACCCATCAAAGTTATCTACAACCATGACCGATGAAGAAAAAGAAACCATGGAACTTATCGCTCGTGGAACCTTGGTTTTGAATCTAAGTGACGACGTTCTAAGGGAAGTACTAGATGAAGAAACAACCTTCAAAATGTGGACAAAGTTAAATGAGTTGTATGTTACTAAAGATCTCCCAAATAAGATGTATCTAAGAGAGAAATTCTTCACATTCAAGATGGATGCTTCAATAACCTTAACTGAAAATCTTGCTGAATTCAAGAAGTTAACATCTGAATTTAAAACCCTTGGAGAAACGATTGGGTGTGAAAATGAAGCCTGTGTCTTACTAAATTCGCTTCCAGAAGCTTATAGAGAAGTAAAAACAGCTTTAAAGTATGGAAAAAAGTCCATTACCACATAAGCTATAATTTCAGCACTCAAAACTAAAGAAATTGAGCTTCAATCACAAAAGAAAGAGAATCAAGGGGTCGAAGGACTGTTCAATAAGGGAAAGTTAAAGAGTCAGTGGAAAAATAGTAAAAACCAGTAAGAATAAAATAAATACAAGCCAAAAGGGAAGTGTACTTATTGTCATCGGGATAATCACTTGAGAAATGATATTTTCTTTCTTAAAAAGAAACAAAATCAGAAAAATAAAAGGAGCAAACAAGCAGAAGCCTCAATTGGAGATAACTCTCTTACTTTCACAGATGCTCTTGCCACTACGGATGAATTTGTAAACCAAGTCAGCCTTTAGGAAAAGCAAGATTGGGTTTTAGACTCTGGTTGTTCATTCCATATGACTCCATTCAAAGCATGGTTTAATACCTACAAGGAATATGATGGAGGTTTGGTCTACATGGGCAATAATGATGCTTGCAAGGTTGTAGGCATCGGATTAGCTTCACTAAAGCTTAAAGATGGGTCTGTTAAATTGCTTCGAAATGTGAGGCATGTGCCTAACCTAAAGAGGAACTTAATATCGTTAGGCATGTTAGACTCAATTGGATGTGAATACCGAGGTTGTGGTGGCACTTTTAAGGTCATTAAAGACTCCAAGACAATCTTAGTTGGAGTAAAAATGAATGGTCTCTATGTTATAAAGGATGTGGAGATGATTCAATCGGCCATAACAGCAGTCACTAATGTAAAACTCACTGAAGCGGACCTATGGCACAAAAGACTATCTCACATAAGTGCTAAAGGTTTGCAAGTCTTATCTAAACAGGGTATTTTACCTCATGGAATTGATGAAAATTTATCTTTCTGTGAACATTGTGTAATGGGCAAGGCAACAAGACAAAGTTTTACAAAAGCTCAACACACCACTAAAGGAATTCTAGACTACATACACTCGGATCTTTGGGGGGGCTCTCAAACACCATCATTGAGCAGTTCAAGGTACTTTCTATCCCTCACTGATGATTATTCTAGAAAGAGTTGGGTCTACTTTCTTAAGACAAAAGATCAAGCCTTAGACAAGTTTAAAGAGTGGAAGACTTTGATTGAAAAGCAAACAAATAGACATGTAAAATGCCTAAGAACAGATAATGGTCTAGAATTTTGTGGTGAAGAGTTTAACTCATATTGTAGAGATCATGGCATTAATTGACACAGAACAGTGAGGTATACACCTCAACAAAATGGGGTGGCAGAGAGGTTGAACAGAATTATTATGGAGAGAGTTAGATGCATTATTTCAGATGCTTTGCTACCAGAAAAATTTTGGGCTGAGGCTGTCTCCTATACTATTTTTACACTGAATAGATGCCCACATACCTCACTAAACTTACTTACCCTTGAAGAAAAATGGTCCGAACATCCACCTAAATTAGACAACCTAAAAGTTTTTGGATGTGTTGGCTATGTGCATCAAAATCAGGGTAAGTTAAAGGCTTGGGCTGTTAAATGTATGTTTGTGGGGTTCACTGAACGTGTTAAAGGATTTAGACTTTGGCATCCTATTGAGAGAAAATGTGTAAACAGTAGAGATGTGTTGTTCAAGGAAGATGAAATGTTTATGCAAAAGGAAACTCCTACAGAAACAGGTTCACAAAAGGCTAAAACTCAATTTGAGGTGGAGCATGCACTACTTCCTAGAGGTAATTTGCCTCAAATAGATTTTAGAAACAGTGAAGAAGAACCTTCAGAAGAAGAGGAATGTGCTGAAACTAGCCAAGAACAATTAAATTTACAAGACTATTCATTGACAAGGGATAGAGAAAGAAGAAAAATTATTCCACCAGCTAGATTTGCAGAAGTTGACTACATAAATTTAGCATTGAGTGTGGCTGTAAATGACTTAGAACCTTCCACTTTTGATGAAGCCATAAGTTGCTCCAATGCAAGATAATGGATTGATGCTATGAATGAGGAAATGGAGTCCCTGAAGCTAAATGATACATGGACTCTTACTAACCTTCCTAAAGGTTATAAACCTATTGCTTGTAAGTGGATATATAAATACAAGGAAGGCATAACAGGGGTTCAACAACCTAGATTTAAAGTTCGTTTGGTTGCCAAAGGATTCTCTCAAAAGGAGGGAATTGATTACATTGACATTTTCTCCCCAGTGGTCAAGCACACATCTATAAGAATGCTACTGTCTTTAGTGGTAAACCACAATTTAGAGCTTGATCAGCTTGATGTAAAGACAGCTTTCCTACATGGATTTTTGTCTGAAACATTCTATATGAAACATCCACAAGGCTATGTGAAAAAGGGAGGAGATGATCTAGTTTGCTTACTCAAAAGGTCCATATATGGACTGAAGCAATCTCCTAGGTGTTGGTACCAAAGATTTGATGAGTTTGTCTCAAAGATCAAATTTAAAAGAAGCTCATTTGATAGCTATGTGTATATAAACACAAAGTCATTTAAAAACAGTGCTTTTCTTCTTCTATATGTGGATGACATGCTTTTGGCAGGAAGTTCTAAAGAAGATTTAAAACAAGTTAAACTTCTTGAAAAAGGAGTTTGATATGAAGGATTTGGGTGAATCTAAAAGAATCCTAGGGGTTGAAATAATTAGGAAAATGAGCAATTCACTACTGTATATCAGTCAAAAGAGCTACTGTGAAAAGGTAGTTCAAAAATTCCATATGGAAGGAGCTAAATCAGTTTCAACCCCCTTGGCTCGACACTTTAAGCTGTCAGCCGACAACTCTCCTAAAGAAAGTGATGTTGAGCACCTAAATTTCATGTCTAAAATACCCTATTCCTAGGTGGTGGGAAGTTTGATGTATCTGATGATATCTACAAGGCCCGACTTATCCTATTCAGCAAGTTTGGTAAGTAGATACATGAGCAATCCGGGTAAGAGACATTGGGAAGCTACCAAATGGATACTAAGGTATCTAAAATCCTCTATGGAAGCAAGACTAGTCTATTCACGGTCAGAATCTTCCATTCCTGAACTATATGGCTATGTGAATTCTGATTATGCAGGGGACCTTGATAAAATAAGGTCATTATCTGGCTATTTGTTTCTATTGGGAGATAATCTAATTAGTTGGAAGGCTTCCCTACAGTCAGCTATTGCTTTATCAACTACAGAAGCAGAGTTTATAGCTCTTTCGGAAGCTATCAAAGAAGGTTTATTCCTACAAGGTCTTCTAAGTGATTTTGGCATCAAACAGCATATAGTAAAAATATATTGTGATAATCAGAGTGCCATACATCTATCTAAGAATCAACAATCGAACAATCGAACAAAACACATAGACATCAAGTTTCATTTTGTTCGACAACAAATTGAAAATGGAAAAATTGAAGTCATTAAAGTTCATACCTCTGATAACGCAGCTGATATGTTGACAAAACCAGTTCTACAGCTCAAATTTCTAAAATGTCTCGAGCTGATTGGTTTTGATTTACCTGAAAAAGGATAAAATCAGAGATGAGAAGGGAGTAATTTTGAAAAATTTCCTGTTGATTTCAAGGTGGAGATTGTTAAAATGTTGGTTAGTCATGAGTGAAACCAACAGTAAACTCAGAAAATAACCTCAACTCTCTACTAAATGCTACTGATGTATTAAAGCTTACATGCTGTGAAATAAAAGGCAGAGAAAAACGTGAGAGAGATAGAGATTTGTGAGACTTATTTGAGATTTGTAAAATCCTCCAAGAGATTGAATAATATTTGCTCCCTTCTTCAGTGGATGTAGGCCTTTTAGTGCCGAACCACTTACATGCTTGTGTTCATCTTCCTCTTCTTCATCTTCTTCAAGCTTTGATTTCTTTTTCTGAAAACAAATAGATTTCTTCAGTTTGCTTCACAGTTCAAGAACAAACTTCTGGAAAAGTTGGGTTTCTCTCATTTTGCTTAGGTCTTCATTTCCCTTTTGCATGTGAAACTTGATAGGTGGCTTCGCTTGAACCACATCTGTCAACAAAGAGATAAGTTTCAATTTATTTGGGCCTTGTGTGGTTTTAAGCCCATTAAGCCCAACAATAGTTTATTGTAAAAAAGTAGATATATATGTATTTGGTTTCTTTGTACTTTTAAAATTTATTTTTAGTTATTTTGTAATGTTTGATTATTCTTGTTTGAAGTGAAAATGACTTTTTCTTTCTCTATTTTGGTTTCTTTGTACTTTATAGTTCATAACTATTAATTAATGTTGAGATAGTGAGATTAATTAATAGGCATCAAATACTTCCTTAATTTTCTCCAAATTTTCTCAATAGACAAGTTAGAGATTTAGGAAATCATAAAAGTAAATTGTGATCTAGTTGGTAATTGTTTAATTTTGTAGGAAATCAATGAAGTTTGTTGTTATTTTGTTAATTAATATTGGTAGAAGGAATTGATTCGCATGAATATTAATGTTTGTCTTTCACTGTGGTATTTTTAGGAATGGCTTATTTATTTATTTTGTGTTTGCAGGTGCAAGTGTAAGCTGTAAAGAGAATAATTAAGAAAGCTGTTGCTAACAAGAAAGTTGTTTACTCCATTTGAAAAAGAAAACTAGACCATTGAAAAAGAGCTTTAGATAAGAATGATGATGATGATAAATTAATTAATGAATAATTAAAATAATAAACTAGAAATTTGACCAAATCCAGTGTATACTTTAGCAGCAAAAGTTCTGGAGCTTTCATAAATTTGAACTATGAGAAGAAAGTGGAAGACAATTAGTAATTATGGTCATTCCCTTGAATTGATCAACAAAAGTATACAAATTGATTACTTAAACAAAATTTGATCATTTGGTTAATTAGGATCTTTAATTAAACTGTTTAGCCACGGTTTGAAAATTATTTAATTTTTTATTTTTAACTTTTAAAAATTGTCTTATTTTTTCACAACTTCTTTATCATGATTTTTATCTTTTTTTAAAAAAAACACTTGAATTCTTAATCAAATTCTAAAATCAAAGACAAGAACTACTTCTTTACGTTTTCAAAATTTAGGTTGTATTTTGAAAATATATGTAACAACTAACAAGAAGATAACAATACAAAGAATTTCATAGATATAAATAGTGTTTATAAGCTTAATTATCAAAAACTAAAATTTATAAAACAAAACAAAAAAAAAGTACGGTTTTTAAGATTGTTTACTTAATTATGGGAGACAAGTTTTTTTTTTTTTGGAAAAGAATAAAGTTCCATTTAATAATACATTTTATTTTTTATTTTCAATTTTTTTTTGGCTGAACTTGTTTACTACGTCGGTACGACCTTTTAAAAATGTTTAAAAAAATCATAGCTAAATTTTTTTAATTATGGGCTCGTTTATAATGATTTTGTTTTATGTTTTTTTAAAAAAACATATTTGTTTACCAAGAACTTTATTTATTCTTACCGAAGTGGTTTGAAATCACAGTTGTGTAAAAAATGTCTTTGCTATCAAGTTGTCAGAAAATGTTCATGCTAGCTCCTAAATCTAAAACCTAGAAATGAACCTACAAATATAATAATAATAAAAAAATCTGAAACAAAGATGAATCTCTAATAAAAAGAAATAAAAATAAGTTGGAACTCATAGCGATAGAATCACAAGTTATGTTAGGTTAATGGGCTGTAGAAATAAAAAACAAATGGCCCAAAATGCAATTAATGACCCATGCTTTGATTTGACAGGAGTTTGAAAAGGAAAGGATCTCCTTCTTCCACGTTGATGCCTTTTCTTACACACAAGTACAGCCTACCAAGAGAGAGAAATTGCCTTTTGCTGTATGAGAAAAGAAAAATGAAAACACAGAAGAGAGATGGTGTCTTTTCTTGAAGTTCTTTATCGATTTGAAGAGGAAGAAGAAAAAGTAACATGCAAGTGAAGAAGAAGAAGAAGATCACACAGTAGATTTACGTGGTTCGACAATAAATGGCCTACATCCACGGGAGGGAAAGCTCGATTTCTTGATTTGCTGAATCTTGGAGGAAATTTTCAGATAAAACACTTGATCTCTCTCTCTTTCTTTTCTTCACACTTATGCTCTATATTTATTTATTTTTTTTTTATTAAAACCTCCTTTTATATGTAAGGGTGATTTTGTTTACAACAGTAAAAATGTAAAAGTAAAAACTAAGATAGTTACAAAATATCTGTTGGTTACATTATTTTAACAATCTCCACCTTGAAACCAACGTTGAAGACAAGATTCAGCTCCCTCCTTTGTAATCCTCTTTGTTCAACCTTTTTCAGGTAAATCAAAACCGATTAGCTCAAAACATTTCTGGAATTTGAGTTGAGTGACTGGCTTGGTGAGCATGTCTACAGCATTATCAGAGGTATGTACTTTCAGAACCTCTATGTTTCCTTCTTCAATCTGTTCACGCACAAAATGGAATTTAATGTCTATGTGTTTTATGCGGTTGTGAAACTGAGGATTTTTAGATAAGTGTATAGTGCGTTGGTTGTCACAGTATATCTTAATTGTTTTCTGTTTGAAACCAAAATCTTGTAGCAATCCTTTTAACCATAATGCTTCTTTGATTGCTTCTGACAATGCTATGAACTCTGCCTTTGTAGTAATGCTACCACTGATTGTAGAGTAGCTTTCCAACTTAGAAGATTATTTCCGATTAGGAAAATGTATCCAGATAAGGATCTTCTTTTATCTAAGTCCCCTGCATAATCAGAGTCAACAAGCCCATATAGTTCAGCTTCTGGTTCATCACTTTTTTTATATATAAGTCTGGCTTGTAAGGTTCCCTTTAGATACCTAAGTATCCATTTAGTAGCCTCCCAATGTCTTTTACCCGGATTTGCCATGTATCTACTCACTAGGCTAGCTGCATAAGATAGATCAGGCCTAGTTGAAATCATTAGATACATTAAACTACCAACTGCTTGGCTGTAGGGTATAGATGACATTTGATTTAGGTGCTCAACATCAGCTTCTTTAGGTGAATTAACTGCTGAAAGCTTGAAGTGTTGAGCAATTGGAGTAGAGACTGATTTGGCATCAGTCATATGGAACCTTTTGACCACCTTATCACAGTAATTTTGTTGACTGATGTGGAGTAAAGATTTGTCCCTGTCTCTGTTAATCTCAATCCCAAGGATTCTTTTTGACTCACCCATGTCTTTCATGTCAAATTCTGACTCTAAAAGATCCTTGACATGCTTCAGATTTTCTTTAGAGCTCCCAGCCAACAACATATCATCTACATATAGGAGTAAGTAAACACTTTCATTAAAAGATTTTGTGTTAACATAAACACACGTGTCATAAGAGCTTCTTTGGAAACCAATTCTTGCCACAAACTCATCAAATCGTTGATACCAACATCTAGGAGACTGTTTAAGTCCATAGATAGACTTATTTAGCAAACAGTAGAGGCCTTCTTTACTTTTAACTTCATAAGCTCTAGGCTGGACCATATAAATGGTTTCATTTAGAAAGCCGTGTAAGAAAGCTGTTTTGACATCTAGTTGATCCAACTCTAAGTCATGTTGAACAACCAGAGACAATAGCATTCTGATTGATGTTTGCTTAACCACTGGTGAGAAAATATCAGTGTAGTCTATCCCTTGCCTTTGTGTGAAGCCTTTAGCAACCAACCTAGCCTTAAATCTAGGCTCTTGAACATTTGGTATGCCAATTTTATATTTGTAGATCCATTTAGAGGCAATAAGTTTACTGCCCTTAGGAAGAGGAAGAGGCTTCAAGGACCAAGTCTCATTAAGCTTTAGTAAGTTCATTTCCTCATTCATAGCCTCAATCCATTTTCTAGCATTAGGACCATTTACAGCTTCTTCAAATGAGGTTGGTTCATGGTCATTTAAGGCTTCAGAGGCATTTAGTGCAAGGTTTACATAGTCATCTTGTGCATATCTTGCTGGTGGCACAATAGTTCTCCTCTGCCTATCTCTAGCTAGTGAATAATCACTTAGATTAGGCTGTTCAAGTTCTGTTTCTTCAACATCTTCTAACTCAGATAACTCATCACTTTCATTTCCTGATTCTGTTTGAGGTATAGTGGCTGTATTTTTTCTTATAGGTAGCTCCACCTTAATTTTATCTGTCATAGTCTGAGAATTAACAACTACAGTGCTGTCTTTCTGCATAAACATCTCAGATTCTCTAAAAATTACATCCCTACTATTTATACACTTCTTCTCAGTAGGATGCCAAAGTCTAAACCCTTTTACTCCTTCAGTGAAGCCCACAAACATACACTTGGCAACTCTTGCCTTCAATTTGTCTTGGTTTTGATGAACATAACAAACACACCCAAAAACCTTTAGGTTATCATGTTTAGGTGGGTGTTTGGTCCATTTCTCTTCAGGGGTCAGTAAGTTTAGGGATGAGTGTGGGCATCTATTCAAGGTGTAGCCAGTGTATGAAGCTGCTTCAGCCTAAAATTTCTCAGGCAAGTTAGCATCAGAAAGTAAGCATCTCACCCTTTCCATAATAGTTCTATTTAGTCTTTCAGCTATCCCATTCTGTTGGGGTGTGTACCTCACTGTCCTGTGCCTTGAAATTCCATTTACTTTGCAAAATTTGTTGAACTCTTCTCCACAAAACTCTAAACCATTATCACTTCTTAAGAATTTAATTTGTTTAGAGGTTTGAGTTTCAATCAAAATTTTCCATTCTTTAAACTTCTCAAACACTTGATCTTTTGATTTGAGAAAATAAATCCAACTTTTTCTAGAGTAATCATCAGTAAATGTTAGAAAGTACCTCGAGTCGCTTAGTGATGGAATAGGTGATGGCCCCCATAAATCTGAGTGGACATAGTCTAGTATGCACTTGGTTGTGTGTTGGGCTTTGGTGAAGCTGTGCCTTGTTGATTTTCCCATCACACAATGCTCACAAAAGGAAAATTTATCACTGATTCTTTGTGGCAATATCCCTTGCTTTGAGAGAATTTTTAGGCCCTTAAGGCTTATGTGAGACAGTCTCTTATGCCATATATCTCCTTATGAGGATTTAGGATCAGTCACTGTCAGGGCAGATTGGTCCATTTGAACATCCTTGACTACAAAAAGTCCATTGACTTTGACTCCCATAAGTACTATCTTGGAGTCTTTTACTATTTCAAAAGTGCCTCCTTTTCCAGTGTATTCATAACCAATTGAGTCAAGCATGCCTAAAGATATGAGGTTTCATTTTAGATTAGGCACATGTCTCACATCTTTAAGCTGTAAAATAGACCCATCTTGGATTTTTAGAGAAACATGTCCAATGCCTACAACTTTGCAAGCATTATTGTTGCCCATGTAGACCAAACCTCCATCATGTTCTTTGTAGGTCTTGAACCATGACTTGTCTGGAGTCATGTGGAATGAGCAACCAGAGTCTAGAACCCAATCTTGTTTCTCTAAGGGGCTGGCTTGATTTACAAAATTACATGTAATTGCTACATAAGCATTTGAAAAGGAGTTGGAGTTCTCTCCAATTTGTGCTTCAGTAGGTTTTCCCTTTTGCTTTCTTTGATTCTTTCTTTTGAGAGAGTAGCAGTCCTTGATTAAGTGACCATCCTTTTTACAATAGTTGCACTTAATCTTGGATTTACTTTTGTTCTCTTCGTGTTGTTGCTTTCCTTCTTTCCACTATTTTTTATTTTTGCCTTTTATGAAAAGACCTTCTGCTGGTTGATGTTCCCTTTTATGATCTTGCAATTCAATTTACCTTGTCCTTAGTGCTGAAATAATTGCATCAGTAGTAATAGTTTCCCTTCCATATTTCAAACAGTCTTCACTTCTTTATAAGAATCTGGAAGTGAATTCAAAAGGACATAGGCTTCATTTTCTGCCCCTATCTTTTCACCTTGGCTTTTGAATTCTGAAACTAATTTCTTGAAATTGTTGAGATTTTCTGTCAGAGTACTTGAAGGGTTCATCTTAAATGTAAAAAATCTCTCCCTTAGATACATCTTGTTAGGGAGGTCTCTGATTTCAAACATCTCATTCAATTTAGTCCACATCTCAAAAACAGTCTCTTCATCAACTACCTCTCTTAGGACACAGTCATTTAAATTCAGAACCAAGGTTCCACAGGCTACAAGCTCCATTGTTTCTTTTTCATCCTCGGTTAGTGTGGTAAGTAAAGTGGAAGGATCTTGGATGACTTTATGAGCCCTTTGCTGTCCAAGAATGGCTTTGATTTTAGCTTTCCATAAACCAAAGTCACTCGTTCCATCAAATTTTTCAATCTCATACCTTGCCACTACCATAACTGTGATTTCTTGAACTTTCTCTCTTCAAGATCAGCTTTTCTTGAAGTTCTTGATAGCTCTGATACCAATTTGTTAGGTTAATGGGCTGTAGAAATAAAAAACAAATGGCCCAAAATGCAATTAATGACCCATGCTTTGATTTGACAGGAGTTTGAAAAGGAAAGGATCTCCTTCTTCCACGTTGATGCCTTTTCTTACACACAAGTACAGCCTACCAAGAGAGAGAAATTGTCTTTTGCTGTATGAGAAAAGAAAAATGAAAACACAGAAAAGAGATGGTGTCTTTTCTTGAAGTTCTTTATCGATTTGAAGAGGAAGAAGAAAAAGTAACATGCAAGTGAAGAAGAAGAAGGAGATCCTTTCGTTTTCAAACTCCTATGTAAGCACACATCATTTTTTGTTACTAGATCAAATAATAGTCAATTCAACTTAGGGATCAAACGGTCAAGGATTGATTTTGGAACTTTGGAAATAAAATAGAAATAAAATCCAAAGGTTAATAAATTTTTTTGAATGGTCAAGGATCTAAAATTCTGAGTATCAAATAAAAACTAAATAAAAATTTTGAATGTCAAATAGAAATAAATTCAAATGTTAAGAATCAAAAGTTTTTTTTTTTTTTTTAAATTTTAATTTCAGTGACCAAATAGAAACAAATTCAATAACCAAATGAATAGGTTTCAAAACTTCAACTGATCAATTTTAAACAATTTTAAATTTTAGGCATCAAAAGTATATATATATTTTGAAAAAAGTTAAAATATCATTTTTGGTCCTGTACTTTGAGACTTGTTCTATTTTAGTCCATGTGCTTCTAAATGTCCAAATTTAATCCATGTACTTTCAATAAATCTTAAAATTAATCCCTATAGTTAGTTTGTTGTTAATTTTTCTAGAAAAATATTAGTTTCTATTATTTGTCCTTCTATAAATTTTAAAAGCATATTTACACTAGATATTTTCTTGAATGAAAATTATTGTTATTATTTTACGAAGTTTAAATAAAAATTAACACGAACATTAATAATTGAGGGTATAAATAGGATGGACAGATTTTTTATTTTATTTTTATTTTTGAGTAACTAATGGACAGATTTACTCAAGTCCTGCTTTAGGAAGCTTCTATGATGTCACGCACGCTTACGTCTTTCTCAACCATTTCTTCCTTTTTTTTAATCTTTATTTTATTTAAAAAGTAAAAGAGCAAAACCAACTTTTTTTTTTACATTTAGAGGGCGTTTGGAGCACCGTATTGGATTTAGATGGTTTTGAAATTCAAACTCAAAACGTTGTTTGGGCCATTGTGTTCAAAACCCAATGAATTTAAAACACAACCCCATTATTTTGAACATTGCACTCCAAACACTATTTTTTTATTTTTAGGCTACACAACACTACACCCCAAACACTGTTTTCTGATTCTCAGGGTTTTAAACCCCCCAGAACAAACCCCTCAGGGTTCCGATTCCAAGGGTTCTGATTCCAAAACGGTGCTCCAAACGCCCCCTTACTCTTTCTCAACCATTTCTTCCTGCAGTCCAGTCACATGGCCCATTCTTATGGTGCCACGTGGAAAACCACTTTTTTTTCTTTTTTCTTTTTTTTACATTTGCCCATCTTTCTTTTTCTAAGTTTTTTTTTCTTTCTTTTCATTCTTTTCTTTTAGAAATTTTCTTTTTCATTTGATAACTTTTTTTTTACAAACTCTTTGACAATATCAATTTTATTTTTAAATATATATATATATATATATATATATATATATATATATATATATATATATATATATATATATATATTCTCTTTTCTCATCTACACAATACCATTTATTTTCAATTAATCAATTGAAAATTGAGAGTTTACAATAATAATGTAAGAAATACGCTTCATAACTTAAAGCTAACGATAGTTTCATAATCAATTTTATTTTTTTGTTTCATAATTTTTTATTTATCTTCTTATTTTCTTTTCTCATCTCTACAATATCATTTATTTTCTATTAATCAATTAAAAATTGAGAGTTAAAAATAGCAATGAGAGAATATGTTTCATAACTTAAAATAACTTTTTTTTATACATATAATTTTTTTTGACAATATCAATTTTATAATATAAAGTTCAGGAAAGCTTTAGCCCTTAGGTCTATTGTAGATTTGTCGCTATGCATGGTGACCTAGAAATTATGAGAGAGATACAGAGATTTTGTGAGGGCAAAGAACAAGAAAAGTCAAGTATAGTCCAAAAGCGCACCGAGCTCAATGATCATTTAGTCCATTACCAACCACAGGTATGTGTGTGTGTGTGTATATATATATATATATATATTTATTTATTTATTTATTTATTTATTTATTTCTAGGTAAAAATTTATGTAAATTATAGTAATTTTGGACAAAATTGCAAAATGGGTTCATTATAAAGTCCATTTATGTAGTTATTCCTAAATTTTACCACTTATTGTTTATTTAATTTATAAAGTATAAAGAATAATTCATGAAATGATTCTATATGAAATGAAGCAATGTATCTATAAATCTATAAGACCTTGACACCCTTTTAATTTTTGTATCTAACAAGCCTATGAATTAAAACTATATATATATCAAATAGGTGAAGAATTTATTAGATACAAAATTAAAAATTAAAAAACTTATTAGACATTTCTAAATTTCAAGAACCTATTGAAAGCAAAGTAAAAGTTTTAAGAACCTATTCAACAATTTTTAAATTTTAAGAACTTATTAAACACAATATTAAAAAGTTCAGGGACTAAATATGCAATTTAATATAACTTAATAATAAACAATTAAACAAGCATTATTTTCATTCAAGCGCTCATGTCACAAATAATGTTCGAGGATCAATTTCAGAGAAAGTTACAATTAAAAAGACGCGTATTAGAGATTAGGATTGGGAGAGATCCAAAAAGGGCACCAGAAATGCATTGGAATAAAGTTCCTTGGCAGTTTCTCCTTGTAATTATGTCAACCATACAAGTTAATTATCAAATGGGAAGACACATGAAGATTAAATTTTTTTCAAATGCAAAATCTAGAATGTTCTAACACTCTAAATTCATGCACTCAAATCTTTAGATTCAAACGAAATCAAATGAAAATTGTGGATTTAG
The DNA here is from genome assembly GCA_033996785.1 of Trichosanthes truncata. NCBI lineage: Eukaryota > Viridiplantae > Streptophyta > Magnoliopsida > Cucurbitales > Cucurbitaceae > Trichosanthes > Trichosanthes truncata. The sequence goes on from JAWPNB010000004.1 coordinate 6,221,015, forward strand.
AAAAAGGGTAAATTGAGAGAGAATACAAAGACGACTAGGATTTCATTGATTACATAACATAATGAACCGACCTACCCTAAAACTAATTTGAATGCAATAATCATTCTAATTCAAACAATATAATCTAATATTCAAAATCATGTAATCTAAGAAAATTATGAACCTGAATCCATTTGATAAACTTAATAGTTTGGAAAGGAAATAAGTTTTGTGTGAAAATATAGAATATTCTTCACACTAATATGAGATCATGAAGTGGGGACTGGAAGACGAAAAATATCAAACCTTGGATTTCTAACTCTATATAAAAATTCTAAGTTATATTCTTAAAGAAAAAAGAATTCTATAGATAGTCATTCCAATTCACCTTCAAACGAAATGATTTAAAAGTAAAGAATATTTTCAATGAGTTGGATTATTTGAATTTGCCAAATTTAGTTAAGTTATTATTTACTTCTTGTTCTAAAGATCAAATATTCGAAATCTCACCAACCACATTTTCTAACTAAAAAAGGATAGATTTTAATTCAAATAAATTTGAAAAAAAAAATTACAAAGCAATATGAGCCTTTGATTAAAATTAATTGGGATTGGTAGCTCGGTTTTTGTTTGATTGGTGAAGATTCCTATGATTGAAATTAAATCACTGTTCTAATTTTATCCATTTTTTTAGTTCTACAATTACGAGGGTGGAGATCGAACCATCAACCTTTAGAATGATTATTGATGCATTATCCCACTAAATTAGGTTCGAATTAGCTTTTTTTTTTTTATTTATCCATATTGTTAATAAGAAAAAGAATATATTGCAATTTATCATTTTTTTTTCAAAATGGAGTTCTATTCTTATTTCTTACCAAACGCGTCTTCCGTTTTGTATATTTTCAAGACTCACTATCAAATACAATTCCTTTTATCTTTTATATCTAATAAATTTTCCTAATTAGTATTGTTGACTGTGTCAAATAAATATTCATATTTGATACACATGACATATACATTCTTGTTTTCTTATATGCTCCTTATTTACTAATATAACCATGACTCAATTAGTATAAAATATGTGTCATCAATCAAGAGGTTAGAGGTTTAAATCCTCCACTTCACATATTGTCAAAAAAAAAAAAAACCTACACACACATATATACTCATTTTCAAGAGGGACAAAGCACTTTTGCGTCAATAACAAGTAACTTAACCTCTTGTGCAATTCTACTAGTCAAGTTTTAATATAGTGTGTAAGTGTAAGAGATTCGTCCTCTTATTTAATGATAAAATTCAAGGTGAAAGTTTAATGTAAAAACTAACAACGAAAAAATATGCAAGTGAGAAAATCAATTGGTAAAGCGTCCTAGGGTATTGATTTCACCAATTGGATTTACAACTTAACTAAATTGATTACCAAGAATACACATGCAATTATTCCATAAGTCAAGAATTCGAAGGTTATAACTGTCTGTGCCGAGCACAATTAAATCTCTTGCAGATTATGAAATCAATATTCCTATCTAGTTTGAATAGCATGCAAGGCCTTATGTCTACTTTTTTAACAACTTCGAAAGCAATCCTAAATCTCTCGATCTTAGAACTACCTCAGTTGTGCATTTAAGGTCTAATCTAATCCACCTCTCCCAAGTGTAAGATTTAGAAACAACAACAATTAATTTATGGCCAATAGATATCAAAAGCATAAAGCAAATAAATACATGAATGGAATCAAAGCACTAAATATACAATCAATTAGTTAAGTCATAATATTCAATGGCTACATTAGTCCCTAATTAGAACAATAAATTTAGGATGCATATTCAAAGAACAACAACAAAATCTCATGCTAAAATTCACGACAAAACTACAAAAGTAAGGGTAAAAAAATAAATCAAGTCCGGCGTGACGATATCCTACCCTCAACGCGATATCCACAATTTTGAGCCTAAAAAATCTCTTTCCTTAGCTCCAATGTTGTCTCTCAGTCCTCACAATTAGTAAAATTACTCTCAAGTTTGTTTCCTAATCTTTTCTCTAAAAAATGGTACATAAAACAATGCATTTATAGAAAATTTCAAGGCAACGTTCAGACGCTATGTTTAAATTATGAAGGTTTCCAACCTAAATTTGAGAGAGCTTTAAGGGGATTATATTAATGGTTGAGTTTTTTTTAAGGAAATTTGAAAGGTTTTAATTGTGAAGGAAAAAATAAAAGTAAACAAATTTGAAAGGTAGCCAATTAAAATTGAGAGGAATTTGTGAGGCTCGCCGATTATGGGTTTTCCAAAAATATTTTCATTTAATTGAAGGTTTTTTTTTTTCCAAAAGAATTATATATATTATTAGTTTTTATTTTCAATATTATAAGAAAAAAATTTATGTAAACTATATTATTTTACATTCGAAATTACATTTATAATTAAAAACTAAAATAAATAGATAACAATATTATCATATATATCTTATATATTATATGAAAAATATGAGGCCTTCTAGAATTGGGGGCCTTAGGTGATTGCTTCACTTGCCTATACCTTAAGCCAACCTTGAGTTCGATATTTAGATTTTTATTTCCTTTCTTCTTCTTCTTTTTAAAAAATAAAAAATAAAATTAGCTAGGAGTGGACTTAGGAAACATACTTTACAAGAGTCGGATCGATAATATATGTTAGGAGACCAACTGATCATGTTATGAAAATATAATAAATAATTAATTACAGTTATTATTAATATGAATCATTAGTGCATTGAGGTATCTCAACAAAATTGATGTGATAATATGTAGGCATATACGTGTTAATTAAGTTTGAATTTTATGATGATATTTTATTGTAAAGTTAGAAGTAATTCCAAATCTGACTTAAATGAGATATATTGCAAAAATAACAATTAAAAAATAATTTCAAATGTAAAAAAATTAGAATATGTAAATCATTTTTATTATAGTTAATTGTTTTTTTTATTCAATAGGTAAGGTAATTAATTGTCAATATCTAAGTTAATCAATGATTATCTTATAAAATAAACTATATTGGATAACATTATTTAAGTCAAAACAAATTCGAACTAGTTTAATGGATAATGGCACTGGTAAGTTGTAACATTTTTTAAAGTTGAAAATTCAATTTCTCACCTTATTTTTCATAAAAAATTATAAATTTTTTTAAAAATGTTAATATAATATATTTTAAAAGTGTTATATAAAAATTACATTTAAAAATGCATGTATACAATTTTCTTAAAAAATGAAGCTACATAAAAAAATATACAAATTTACGTAGGCTAAAAGAATAAATTAGAACTTATATCAAGGTTGAGTTATCTTATATATATATATTTAAAATATAGAGAAAAGTAGAAGGCTGGCATATAAAATTTTCAAGAAATTTGTGGCGCCTTTTTTTAATTTTTTTTAGGAAATGTTAAAATACCATTTTGGTCCTTATACTTTTAGTTTTATTCCATTTTAGTCTTGTACTTTCAAATGTTTAATTTTAGTTCTCATACTTTCAATAAAGCTTAAAAGTGGTTTCTATTGTTAGTTTATTATTAACTTATTTTTTTTTTTAAAAAAAAAAGTCTTTATGAGCATTCATTTTATAAATTTTGGAAATATGTTCACATTGTGTCTTTTATTGCATGAAAAATATTATTGTTATTATTTAATAAATTTCGATTAAAAAATTAACTTCAAACTAATGGTAGAGACCAATTTTAAGCTTTATGGAAAGTACAAAGACTAAAATTGAACATTTAAAAATACAGAAATTAAAATAGAATGAAATCCAAAATACAGAGACCAAAATAATATTTGAAGCTTTAACAAATTTTGGGGCATCAAATGTAAAAAAATTAGAATATGTAAATCATTTTTATTATAGTTAATTTTTTTTTTATTCAATAGGTAAGGTAATTAATTGTCAATATCTAAGTTAATCAATGATTATCTTATAAAATAAACTATATTGGATAACATTATTTAAGTCAAAACAAATTCGAACTAGTTTAATGGATAACGACACTGGTAAGTTGTAACATTTTTTAAAGTTGAAAATTCAATTTCTCACCTTATATTTCATAAAAAAATTATAAGTTTTTTTTTTAAAATGTTAATATAATATTTTTTAAAAGTGTTATATAAAAATTACATTTAAAAATGCATGTATACAATTTTCTTAAAAAATGAAGCTACATAAAAAAATATACAAATTTACGTAGGCTAAAAGAATAAATTAGAACTTATATCAAGGTTGAGTTATCTTATATATATATATTTAAAATATAGAGAAAAGTAGAAGGCTGGCAAATAAAATTTTCAAGAAATTTGGAGCGGATTTTTTTAATTTTTTTTAGGAAATGTTAAAATACCATTTTGGTCCTTATACTTTTAGTTTTATTCCATTTTAGTCCTGTACTTTCAAATGTTTAATTTTAGTTCTCATACTTTCAATAAAGCTTAAAAGTGGTTTCTATTGTTAGTTTATTATTAACTTTTTTTTTTTTTTAAATAGTCTTTATGAGCATTCATTTTATAAATTTTGAAAATATATTCACATTGTGTCTTTTATTGCAAGAAAAATATTATTGTTATTATTTAATAAATTTCGATTAAAAAATTAACTTCAAACTAATGGTAGAGACCAATTTTAAGCTTTATTGAAAGTACAGAGACTAAAATTGAACATTTAAAAATACAGAAATTAAAAAAGAATGAAATCCAAAATACAGAGACCAAAATAATATTTGAAGCTTTAACAAATTTTGGGGCATCCATCCCCTTTGTAAGTCCACCCACGAACTAATGTCATATAATGAAATTTTTGTTTATTTTATTATTATTTATTTTAGAGCAAAATTTTTGTTTATTGACTTGCCGTATTCTTCGTGTGATGACTAAACTGCCACATGTCACTAAGGTGGTTCACTCGATATGCCATGTCATCACTACATATGTTTGACAAGTCTTCAAATTTTATTACCATCAAAATATTGCATTAAGTCAAAATTAGCATAGCTTAGTGCTAATTATAATGTATTCCCTCAAAGTCAAAAGTTCAAATCCGCATACTCTATATTTGTTGTACTAATTAAAATAAAAGTATCGTGTTAATATCCTCATTATTATCATTTAGTTGTGTGTCTTGCAAATTTCAATTAGTTTGCTTGTCTATGTCAATAGTTGAAGCTAATGCACATAGGAGTTGCTCGTAACTTCTTTTCTTCCTCACTTTTCTTTTATTTGATCTTTTAAGATGCATTAGAATAGTTTTTTCAAGTTTTATGCTATAAATATTCTGAAAAAATAAAAATATTAATTTTTTATTATCAAACGTATGGTGTAATTGGGATTTTTAAACTTAACTAAATAAAGTTCTAGATTTTTTTTTTTGAAAAGATATTAAGTTGTAGATTTCATTTAATAGTTATCTAAATAAATTAAAACAAAGTTAGAAAAAAATCAATTTTAGAAAATAAAGTTGAGTAGAAGTCCAAAACAAACCAAATGGTTAACATCGAAGGCATTTTTTTTTTATTTATAGAAGAATTTAAAAAGTGTTAAATATGTAAAAGAAAAAAATAAAATTAATCGATTTAGTAAATATATATCAACCAATGATATTTAGTGAGATGTAAGGCTATAGTGGCCGACACGTTGAGATGGAATCAGGCTAGATTACAAGAAATCATTATAATTTGTTAAATAACTGTGGTGAATATTTTTTCAATGGACACACAATTAAGAAATCAATTTTCTTAGACCCGTTTGACAATCCTTTGGTATTTAGTTTTTTATTTTTGATTTTTAGATTTATGCTTGTTTTTTCTATAATTTTTTATCATGATTTTTTCACCTTTTTTAAAGGGATATTTGAATTCTTAGTCAAATTCCAAAACACAAAAATAAGTTTTTAAAAACTACTTTTTTTTAGTTTTTAAAACTTTGGTTTTTAAAAACATTAGTAGAAAGTTAAATAGCAAAACAAAAAAATTTCATAGATAAAAATAATATGTATAAGTTTAATTTTTTAAAACCAAAAATAAAAAATCAAATAGTTATTAAACTAAGCCGTACATATTTATGAGTTAAAAAGTAGTGATTTTTGTTCATTCATTATTATCTTACTATTGAGAAAATCCAACAGGTAGCTATGGTGCAGTCTACTTGGACACCACAAAAAAAATTATTTAAAAAAAAAAAATTTTGTGGTACTCAAGTGAGCTACACCATTTCTCCTACTGTTTATAAAGTTTGGAGTGTGCCTGATCTAAAAGGTCCACATGGCAATATATGAGCTAAGCCTTAAATATTTAAGTAAATAAAGTTATAATAATATTGATAACTTGTGAATAATGAGTTATAAAGTATGTAATTTTTGCTCATTCTTTGTCCAAATTGGAAAAGAAATCATCATTCGAGCATGATTTAATGTTTATTATCTTACTGTTTATAAAGTTTGGAGTGTGTGTCCGATCTAAAAGGTCCACATGGCAATATATGAGCTATGGAGAAGAGAGATATAAATAGAAAAAGAGCCTTAAAATCAAGGCAGATTGGGACAGAGCAGTGTCCTCTTGGGTTTTCTATTTTCTAAATTTCTGCAATAGATCAGTAGCATGTCTTACTTAGCCATTTTGATTTTTTGTGTATACCAAGTAATGGGCTAAGTTTTACTGAAGATGTAACTGGTTTTCTAGCTTGTAACGAGTCGTTGTACCTTCCTTAATAGCAAGTTTATTTACGCTTCAATTGAATCGTGTTTATTTATTAAAAGTTTGCTCCAACTGGCGATTCGAGTGAGTTTGAAAGTAGGGAGCAATATCAAGAGGGTTAGGTCATTTCGAAAGTGTACTTCAACAGTGCTAGAATGAAGAAAACTTAGAGCTCTAGGGATAGAGTAACCGCTTGTAAAATCAAAAAGGAAGTGAGTTTAAAATCAAGCTTAATTAACTTGAGCATAGGGACATGTCGTAGCTAATTAAGGAGCCTTTGCTAGAGTTTGGAGAGTTTCACTATGAAGGAGGATACCCAAAGTTAGGCTGAGAGTCGTTTTAGGAAGCTGCTACAACAAGGTTTACTTGTGGCAAAAACAAGGGGATTCTGCAAGCCAAATCTTCATCGTTTATTAGTTTTCGATTCATGCATTTACTTACTTTCTTTATAATTTCCACAATATTCGTAAACACCCAATCATAATTTTTATCACTGTCACCATAGTTGAATGTGATAGGACCCAAATAGTATAACAACAACCTATCAAGATCTCCTTCAAGATAATCAACCAAAAATGATACTCCAATACACTACAAATTATACACCAAATAATTTTCAAGCGATTAACCAACAATGAACAGCAATAAACCATCAAAGATTGTAGAAGACTAAATGCAAACAACACACAAATTATACGTGGAAAACCTCTTCGATGTGAAGAGTAAAAACCACGGGACTTGTGAGGAGTCCACCCTTGTCATATTCTCTTATTATGATAAAATTGAGGGAAAAAGAACCCAAATCAATCATACAAAGGTTCACAACCCACCAACAATTCCATACATAAGAGAATAACAATTGAGAGATGAAATATAAAAATATCATCCAGTTTTTTTCCGCTTCTGTCTATCAGCGATTACCGACAATCCGGAGCTCAAAACAACAATCCAACCGTTCAAAACATGACCCTATGTGTCATCAACAGGCTGACCAAATTTCAGAAATATCCAACGGCTGAAACTTTGGCATTGGCAACTTTGTGGAAGCTATCTCTGAAAAACCGAACTGCACTCCTCTCTCTTCGTTTTCTGTATGTTTCTTTATGTTTTCTTTCTCCTTTTTTAGGTCATTATCCCCTAAAAAAAACCTAAGCTTTCTAGGTAAGCCCACACGCTTAACTCCAAGTAGGCTAAACATATAACCCAACATTTTGGGCCCACAAACATAAGAAAAAACCTTATTTGTCTAACAAATGGGCTGGACACCCATAACAGGATGTATTATAATATTGTTGTAGCCTAGGTGAAAATTACTTTCCCTGTGGAGACAAACTTTAGAATATCCATCCTTGTTAAATCTAATGTGCACTTACATTGAAATTCAATATATATTTGTATGTGTTCATAGCATCTTTATCAAATTACACAACATTTACACAAACATTAGTACAACACACTCAACAAACTAACAAGAAATTTTCACGTCATAATTACCGGTAGGGGTGTACACGGATTGAGTTGGGTCGAATTAGATGTATTTTTTGGACCAACCCAAATTTTCGAGTTGGTCGATTCCCCGACTTGACTAACATGATTAGAGGAGGTAACCCAATACAACCCAACCTAATATTTTCAGGTTGGGTCAGATTGGGTACGTCGGTTCGAACGATCATCTTAAAAATGTTAAGTGGTTAAGAGAATAAGGAAGAAGTAAAAGACAGAAATTGACCAAAGTGTTTGGCTTCAATATTAAGTGAGTTCTGCATTATCACAAAGGTATTTATACAGTACAATCTTTAATAAAGAAAGAAATCATACTCATAAAATAAGGCCAACTAGTTTGAATAAAGTAAAAACAATATACATAACAATATACATAAAAAATAGAACGGATGAATCTTCTAGAATTTCTGAAGAACGACTTCGTTTGTCAACTATGTTTTAACACTCATCGATTCAAATGGAGGTTGTCTTCCTGTCGAGATATCTGGTAAAAATGGTCGCGGACAAGATATCTAATGTTTAACAAGTGAAGATTTGTTAACCAGAGGTCAAAATGGCCAGAAAATTTGAGATCTGATGTTCAAATGGTTGGTGGGTGATAGATCTAGCGTGAACGACAAAGGGCGATAAGAAAAAGATAGAGAGAGATGGCAACGAGAGAAAGATAGAAAGGTAGAGATGGACGATTGAGAGAGAAAGATAGACAAATGGTTGACTAAGAGATAAAGATAAAGAGAGATACTCAATTGAAACAGAGATGAAAGATCAGAATGAAATGAGAGAATGAAAGATGTGTACCTTGTACCGTGTGGCTGAAATGAGGAAGAAGGGAAAAGATGAAAATCCTATATATATTTATTTATTTAAACCGGTTTGGTTTGAGTTGAACCGAAAATTTAGTTCTTAGCTTGAACCTGTGAACTGACCGAACTGCCCGATTTTTGAGATTTTTAACCCAACCCAAATCGAGAATTAGCCTAATCCAACCCAACCCTTATAATTTGGGTTGGGTTAGTCGGATTTTTAAAACACCCCTAATTACTGGAAAAACTTTCAAACATATTTTAAATTAGTTTGTATTATACTATTTTAATTATTTTAAACTTTCAACAATCCTTGCAATGATTTATGTATATGATTTACTTGAAAACACATCAAGTCAATAACATTGCCATGTCATCTAGCTATCAGTTAATTTAAAAAGAAATTGAGATTAATTATAAGATAACATCTAAATGCATATAAGCCAATATGACATAATTTAAAATATGAGAAGATCACCAAAATAATATATATGGAAAAGTACATTGACTAAATATGTGATTTGATCTTGTTTTAATGACATGAGAATTCTTATTTTAAACAAAATAACAATGCTGATGACAGTGTTTTCTTTTTTAAGGATTGTTTGCAGGAATGCCAGGTTATCAAATAGGTGCTCAAGGAGTATAAAGGCGCTTCTGGTAAGCTGATTAATAGAGAGAAGTCAATGTTTATGTCCAGCAGGAATGTCAGGCATGATAGGATAAAGGAGATTTGTGGAAGGCTTGAGGTCAATTATGTGAAGTCCTTTGGGTTATATCTTGGCCTCCCAGCACAGAATTTGCGAAACAAGAAGCAAGTCTTTCAGGAAGTTAGGAGTAGAGTTTAGGCTGCCCTTTAGGGTTGGAAGGGGCAGTTGTTTTCGGCTGGGGGTAAAGAAGTCCTGATCAAAGCTGTTGTCACGACCCGAATTCTACGACTTTTTAAATGCGGAAGCACGACCTAGTTACCTCGCTCATGCCCGAAATTTCGGCAGCATGACGGATTAACTAGGAGAAAACCAAAATTTACAATGACCTGAAAAGGACATGAGCACTTCTATAATTCAGGAAATAGACTCAGCACCCTCCAAACTACGATACATAGTGCTGAGCTCAACCAACAGACAATCAAACCCAAAAACTTCTAACTAAATACACGCAAGCAAAAGAATATTTAGGATTTACAACCAAACGCACATCAAGGAACAAAGAAACAAAACTAAAAGCTAAACAGGGAAAAGAAATTTGGTAGAGTCTCCATAGTCTCGTCAAGTCGTCACCTGCGTCATCCGCCCCGAGAATGTGCACAATCTGCAAAACAAACAAAGTAGCAAGGTTGAGTATAAACATACTCAGTAAGTAGCCCACTTAAACAACAAACTTTTAAAGAAACCATACCAAAAAGAAAACTGTTCTTACTCACACTCGTGCTTAGATTTCAAATATTTTCTTCAGTCATTCTAAAAAGTCCATTTAACCTTCCACAACATTCACTACTACCTGACCCTAACTTCGTGTCATACCTGCGAGTCCTGTAACCTAGAACCCAAACCTGTGAAGGTCTATAACCCTTACACCCATCTCAAAAGATAAATCACTCCTAGGCTAGCACACAGGCGCTAGGGAACACATTCCCTACGCTCAACATAATGGGGAATCACCCCTAAGCTAGCTCACAGGCGCTAGGGAACGCATTCCCTACGCTCAACATACTGGGGAATCATCTCTCAGCTAGCACACGACAATAGGAAACGCATCCCTATGCTCAACACAGTGGGGAATCACCCCTAAGCTAGCTCATCGGCAATAAGGAACGCATTCCTTATGCTCATCATACTGGGGAATCATCTCTCAGCTAGCACATGGCAATAGGAAACGCATCCCTATGCTCAACACAGTGGGGAATCACCCCTAAGTTGGCTCATCGGCAATAAGGAACGCATTCCTTTGATAGGAATGACTCTTCATCCCGCAGCCGAAGCATTGGATCATCTTTGATTTTATTTAGAATTAAACAATAAAATTAAGGTTTAAGCAATAAATACCTTGAAAATATGGAGATTCTTCTGGCGGGTCTTTATCTCCTCCACAAAGTCTTCCTTGCTATGACTCTAACAAAAGATCAAGGCTTGTGGGAGCCTCTTGAAAGAAAATTCTCAAGGGATTAAAGAGGAAGAGGTTTAGAGAATTCTCTAATTCTCTCTTTGAAGAGATGTGTGTTGTTCAGAATGCTTCAACCCAAGGGTTCTATTTATAGAGACCAAGGGAAGATAATAAAATAATATATTTTAATATCTAATATATTAAAATATATTTATCTAAACAATTTGAATCATATTCAAACGTTTTAAAATTCTCCTACGACATTTATTTTCTAATTTGAATCCAATTCAAATTTAATAAATATCTTTTCTTTAATGTATAAAATATACATTAATTATTTTCATATTTAATGTATCAAATACAATAAATATATTTTCCTCTTTTATATTTAATATATATAATATATTAAATATTAATTTGAACACTTCAAATTAAATATTAATTTGAACATTTCAAATTTCTCTTTCAACTAAATTGATCTTTTAGTGTTACTGTAAGCTAGCAAGAGGACCTTATGGACCTACAGATTATAAGCTCCAATGATACAAAATCAATTAATTAAACTCTTGAATTAATTAATTTTCATTCATTAACTATAGGTCACTCCACTATAGACCTAGAGTTGCACTCTTATGCACTGTAGGACAAGTTGTGTCCATTGATATAATCACTACATGCAAGTCGATCCTTCACAAGTTGTTCGTAATTATAGCTGGGTCAAAAGTCCGTTTTACCCCTATAATTACATCTTGCACCTTAAGTACCACTGATCATCTAATAAACAATATGTTTATAATCTAATTATAAACTAAGTCCCTCTCGGGCCAATGAGAGGGTGGGGCCCCATTGTTCAAGTCCCGAAATCAGCACTTAAGGGAACTACTCATCTGCTTACCCTATATGGGAATGAGTGAATTCCATCTTGTGAGATTATGTTCCCAGCTCCCTATTTGGTCAAGTCCCCAAAATGGTAGGCATATTGAATCGGCTACAAAAGCCACTCTCACCCATGCAAATCAAATGACAAGCCCTCACAGGCAGGAGTTCATAACTCACTCAGGATTAAGATCGAGTCGCATATGATCATCCTGATGAAATATTAATCTTCTCAATTAACGGATTTATAAAGAGAGATTAAATATTTCGTGGTCCAGTCTTATACAAACTCATTGTATAAGATACCCCCACTCACATGTCTCCACATGAATGATTTGGATCAAATCATTTGTAACTATTACAAAGTGGGCCGTATTAATAGTGTTACCAGGATAAGGCACCCAACTTTATCCATATACTATGACCCTTTAGGTTATTTCTTGAACATGATCCTCTCGTATGTCAACCACATACTGTTCAAGATTACACTAATAACCTTGGATTTTTCATATAATGGATAATATTATATTGAAAATAAAATAATCAAAATTATTATTTATTATTAAATAAATTATTAATTACGAGGCTTTAGGGCATAAATCCCAACATCCTTATGCTCATCACATCACATACGTTCTAGGCTTACAAACGCGCACGAAACAACAGAATTAGGGTAGGTAGCACCAATCTAACTGGCTTTCGTACTTTCACAACACTTTTGGAACCTCTCGGGTCATTCACCATACCACATTCATCAAGCCCGAATCATAACCACAAACTGGCCCGAGGTTCGCAAGCACATACAAAGGAAAATCACCTCTTAATTCCCACAAGCAAAGAGGAAAAGTAACCCTCGTGCCCATCTTATCTCACTATATCTATTCCTCATATGGGAAAAGAGTTAGTGATGTCAAGTAACTATCTCTCCCTCAGTCACAACACACTTGGAACGCCAAGAGCGCCAAGCCATTCAACAAGTCACCAACCTTTCCCACAAGTTCAACTCATAACTCTCAAGTATAACCGAACCATGAGCACAACAATAAACACACGAAGGTAGACATGGTTCAGGCACAAACTTGAAACAACCATTCACCGACTAAACCTCTTGCTTATTCAAGCAAACATGTTACTAAGGCATTCAGATAGTCGTGCCCCAATCACACTTGAGCCAAGGCCTTACGGTTAGGTCCATCTACCAACAAGAATTCTCAATTGCCCCTCAACTAGTAACCAAAATCACTAATCGTGACTTTTCCCCCTAACCAACCTTCGTGCATCTCGAACAAAGACTCGTGTATAAGCTTATCAACCATCTTAAACAAGACCTCCACTTATCCATAGCTTCTACGCACGCTAGTGACATATTTTCCTAAGCCACTCCTTTCAAATCTAACCCACAAGTTATGCTAGGAGCATGGATAATTACTCGAAACATGGTATACTTTTAGACGTTTCTAACTTGCTAACCAATCAGCTCAGACAATCCAACACGTATGATCATTCAGTTTAAAACAACCATCCATACATTTATGCTTACGAGGAAAGCTATAATCAAATTCATTCATTTGCTTATATTCTTGAAAACTTAAAAGAGAATAGAAACAATTCTAGGTAATCATAAGCCCATCGCGACAATCCTCATAATAAATCAGTCAACCACACCATATCTCGCATACACATATTTAAGCACAAATGTTTAATCACAAATCTTCACAAACCAAAAACCAAACTTGCCCAATCACATCCTTAGGCGATACCTTAAGGGCCACACAAGCCAACCACATTTAACTTGAACTTAAGCCCTTATTTTCGTACTAGCCACATTCTAAGGTCACTTTTAGCTCAAACATCTCCCCAAGCAGATCCACTAACCATCACATGCTTCATAAACACAATTATTGAACAAACTTTCACAATTCATAAATTTTCAAATAATAAACACATTCAAATAACAACTTAAAGGGCTTAAATCCAAATGACTACTTACCAATTTAAGTAATAATAATATGCACTTCTAAAGCATTCCAAATTACCAAATGAAGTCCCGAACAACTCCTTTGCTTGCTGAAATGATGTCGAATTGATTCGAACTCGACAACCCGGCCTCCTAACATAATTGGTAACCTTGAATAAGGTCTCATGCGTTATGGGTAAATTATAAAACACTAGAACAATCCCAAACTCCCACAAAAAGCCCTTAAAACTCAGTTTAACACCCTTAAATCAATTCGAATCATTGTTGGAACACTTACCCATGAACCAAAAGCTTGTTAATTTACTTCCAAAGGGTCGAAATTTATATATTTAGAATCCAAAGGCTATGGGTACTCTAAAATAAACTCCAAACTTTATGGATAGCTCAAATTCACAAACATAACCAACCAATAGATTAAATTCAAACTCGAAACACTTACCCACTATGAATCGAGGTCGTAAACGGTTGTACGAATATCCAACTTGTTCTAATTTGACCCCGAACCAACGCCCATTCTGCTGTCTGTACAGATCACGCACGAGAGGAAGAGACAGAGCTGGCGGCTCGAGCTGCAGCAGGTGATGCACGCAGACGAGCTGGAAGCGAAAGAGACCGGCGAAGCTGCGCACTCCTGCGAACAGTCGACGCTCGCGAAACCGAACTGGCCGGCAGCGTATCTACTGCGGCGACAGCACGAGGAAGACGAAGAAGAATAAGTTACAGCGGTGAGGGAAAGCCCGACGGTTCTCGTGTTCTGCAGTTCGACGAGGAGAGAGAGAGAGAGAGAGAGAGAGAGAGAGAAAGAGAGAAAGAGAGAGAGATCGGGAAGGGAGAGACCTTCGTGTGAGAGATTTTGAGAGTGAGGGAGTGAGTATCGGGAGGAAGAAGAAGAGAATTGGGAAGAAGAGTGAGAAAAGAATAGGACGAAGAAGAATGAGAATAAAGAAGATAAGGATAGATTTTTTTTTAAATTACTAAAATGCCTTTGACCAACTTATCATTCCCAAATTGCCCTTCTAACCATCCAAAACTTCAAATTAGCCCAACAAAAATTGCAAATTGAGAATTATTTCAAATTCAATTCTAAAATTTCAAAATTAACACTCTTGAAAAAGCCGGGCGTTACAGCTGTTGCCCAAGCTATACCAAGTTACACGATGAGCTGCTTCAAGCTTTCTGACGGGTTGTGCAACAATCTTGACGCTATGTGCAGTCTGATGGAGTTAATATTAAGAACGCGGAAGCAATTTCGGATCTCGAGCACTCAAAGTACATCAATTTAACCAAACAAAAAACATGCTCAAAACTGGAAAAAACCAGAAAGTATGAACACATACCTTTGTAGCTCAAATTCTCCAAATTCTTTGCAAATCTTGGATCACCAACAATACTTGGACCACCACTAGAGTCTTCCCTACTATTCTCAGCCCTTGGAATGGATTGTGGGATCTTTGATTGAGAGAAATTGGGAGAAGAATGAGTAAAGATCAAAAAAACTAGAGAGTTTTCTACAAAATTCTCTTGTTTTTCTCATCTCATTTCTCCATTGTGTTTCTTCTCATTTATAGGCACTAATGCAACCTCATTAGGCTTCCTATGGAAGACAACATTTGTCTTCCTATGGAAGACAACACTTGTCTTCCTTTGGAAGACAACATTTGGTTGGAATTAGTCAAGTTTAAATCAAAATTAATTTAAAAACTTGATTAATTAATTAAACCATTTAATTAATTAATTTAATTAATTAATTTAATATCAAATATTAATTAAATAATTAGATCAATCCCTTTCTTTTATGACCAATCATTTGTACATGAATCCCTATTCACGTATTAAACCGAACAAATATTTAAATCACATTTAAATATGTTCCTCTCTCTTCCTTGTGATTTTAATTCATAATTAAATTATAGTACGTTAAGTATATCGCATATAATTAACGTTTACTCCCAAAACCGAATTTGAACAATTCAAATTCTTTTCTCTCAAATTATTCCAAGGCTTAGTCTGAGCTAGTAAGGGGACCTAATGGACCTACAGATCATGAGCTCCAACGATACGAGATTAACCGGCCAAACTCTTTAGCCTAGCTAATCAACATTCGTTAACCACCGGGACACTCCACTAAAGCCCAGTGGCTGCACTCTCCTCACTGTAGATATATTTCTGTCCACTCGATATAACCATGATTAGTAAGTCGATCCTTCACAGGTCGTTCGTAATTACAGCTGGGTCAAATAAACCGTTTTACCCCTGTAATTACTTCTTGTTCCTTAAGTCCCACTGATCCTCTAATGAACAATTAGTTTGTGGTCCAACCAACAAACCGAATCCCTCTCGGGCCAATGAGAGGGTGGGCCCATTGTTCAAGACCTGGAGTCAGCACTTAAGGGAACAACCTCTCTACTAATCCTTAAAGCAGGTAGGAGTGAATTCCATCTCGCATGACTATGTTCCCAACTATCTATCCGGTCTTATCCCCAAAATGGGAGGCTTATTGAGTCGGCGATCTCGGGCCACTCTCACCCATGCAAATCTAAGGATAATCCCAAATAAACAGGAGTTCATAGCACGCTCAGGATTAAGATCGAGTTACCTAGGTCATCGTATGAATATAGTCAGTTAAAACAGTAAACGGAGTTATAAAGTCTAAGTGACTATTTCGCGGTCCGGTCTTATGCAAACTCATTGCATAGGACGCCCCCACTCGCATGTCTCCACATGAACGATTCAGGATCACATTGTTAGTACTATACAAAGTGGGCCGCGTCCATAGTGTCCCCAGAATAAGGTACCCAGCCTTATTCTTATACTATAGACCATTTTGGCTATTACTCGAACTTGATCCACTTTTATGTCATACATAAAGTTCAAGTATACATACTATAGCCAAGGGTTCTTAGTTCATTGGATTTGGGTTATAGAATACACAATTCACTTTATTCAATAACACATTTACTGAATAAACCTCAATAACATCTTTATAGTAAAATAGAATATACATTCAGTTTACAAAACCACGAGTTTTAGGACACAAAACCCAACAAACTCCCACTTGGACTAAAACGTCAGTGGAGTCAAAACATGCTAAGGTTAAAAACTGCCCTACTATACAACCCGTAGTCCTAGACTCTCTAGGTGTCCCTCAAACACTTTAGCCGTGAGGGGCTTTGTAAACGGATCAGCAATGTTGTGCTCCGAAGGGATCTGCGTGACGATCACGTCTCCTCGTTGCACAATCTCCCTTATGAGATGATATTTGCGCTCTATATGCTTTCCGCGCTTATGGCTTCTAGGTTCTTTAGAATTTGCCACTGCACCACTATTATCACAATAAAGGGTGATAGGCAAATTCATATTTGGAACAACTTCCAAATCAGTAAAGAATTTCCTAAGCCATACAGCCTCCTTCACTGCTTCGCAAGCTGCGACATACTCAGCCTCCATGGTGGAGTCAGCAATACAACCTTGCTTTATACTCCTCCAAACTATTGCTCCTCCATTAAGAGTGAACACTGATCCCGATGTGGATTTCCTCGAATCTACATCGGTCTGAAAATCAGAGTCAGTGTATCCTGCAAGGATCAGATCCTTTGCACCATACACAAGCATATAGTCCCTCGTTCTCCTAAGATACTTGAGGATGTTTTTAACGGCAGTCCAATGATCATATCCTGGATTTGACTGATACCTGCTGACAATTCCCACTGCATAGCATATGTCAGGTCGAGTACACAGCATGGCATACATCAGACTACCGACAGCTGATGCATAGGGAATGTATCTCATATCCTCAACTTCTTGAGGTGTCTTAGGACACTGTTCCTTCGACAAATGAATTCCATGTCTGAAAGGTAAAGAACCCTTCTTGGAATTCTGCATCTTATATCTAACCAACATTTTGTCAATATAAGATGCCTGAGACAATGCTAGCGTTTTGTTCTTGCGATTCCGAACAATTTGGATTCCAAGGACAAATTGAGCCTCTCCCAAATCTTTCATTTGAAATTGGGTCGCTAGCCATTGTTTAACGTCGGTCAGGAATCCTACATCATTCCCAATGAGTAGGATATCATCTACGTATAAGACTAAGAAAGCTACAGTAGTATTGACTATCTTCTTGTAAACACAAGGTTCGTCAATATTCTGTTCAAAGCCATAAGATTTAATCGCAGTATTAAATCTTATATTCCAGGATCTAGATGCTTGCTTCAATCCATAGATGGATCTTTTAAGCTTGCAAACCTTTTGCTCTTGACCCTGAATTATGAACCCTTTCTGGTTGAACCATATAGATACTTTCTTCAAGATTACCATTCAGAAAGGCTGTCTTGACATCCATTTGCCAAATTTCATAATCATAAAACGTGGCAATGGACAAGAGTATTCTAATCGACTTAAGCATGGCAACAGGGGAGAAGGTTTCTTCATAGTCCACCCCTTCCCGCTGGGTATAACCCTTTGCCACAAGTCGAGCCTTAAAGGTTTGCACCTTACCAGCTTGGTCTCGTTTCCTCTTGTAGATCCACTTGCAACCGATAGGTCTTTCACCATCTGGTTGGTCTACAATTTCCCAGACTGAATTGAAGTACATTGACTCCATTTCGAGGTCCATGGCTTTAATCCACTGGTCCTTATCTATGTTATTCATTGCCTGTTTATAGGTCAATGGATCCTCAATGCCATCATCAGGTATGACGACCTGGGTTTCAGCCAAACCCATGTAACGGTCGGGTTGTCTAACATCCCTCCCACTACGTCGAGGCATTCTCAACTCTTGAGAAGGACCAGCTTGATCAACAACTTTTGTTGATTTATCTGTAGCTTCCCCAGAAAGTTCGCTCAATACAATTCTACTTCGAGGCCGATGATCTCTCATGTGGTCTTCCTCTAGGAATGTGGCATTTGTCGATACAAGCACCTTATCCTCTTGAGGATCATAAAATAGACCACCTTTCGTTTCCTTGGAGTATCCTACAAATAGGCATAATTTTGAACGGCGTTCCAATTTCTTTGGGTTTGGCACCAGCACATGTGCCGGGCACCCCCAAATCCTGAAGTGACGTAAACTTCCTTTACGCCCTCTCCATAACTCATAAGGTGTTTCTGAAACACTCTTAGAGGGAACCATGTTCAAAATATATGCAGCAGCCTCTACTGCATATCCCCAAAACGAACTAGGCAGCTGAGCATAGCTCATCATAGATCGAACCATGTCTAACAAAGTTCTGTTTCTCCTTTCAGATACACCATTCTGCTGAGGTGTACCGGGCGCTGAGAGTTGGGATACGATTCCATGTTCTATCATATAGTCTTGGAATCTCAAATCCATATACTCTCCACCTCGATCTGATCGAAGTGTTTTAATCGTCTTACCTAATATGTTCTCAACCTCTGTCTTATACTCCTTGAACTTTTCAAGGGTTTCAGACTTATGATGTATTAGGTAAAGATAGCCGTACCTTGAATAATCATCAATGAAACTGATGAAGTATTCATACCCTCCTCGAGCTTTGACATTCATTGGACCACAGAGATCCGAATGTACGAGTTCTAAGGGTTCTTTGGCCCTATAACCTTTTTCAGAAAAAGGTCGTTTGGTCATTTTTCCCTCAAGACACGACTCACATGGTGGTAAGGAGTTGTCTTCTAACTGACTTAGGAGACCACTCTTAACCAATCTCCCAATCCTATTGAGATTAATGTGGCCTAGTCTCAAGTGCCAAAGATAGGTACTTGGAGAAAATCTCTGCCTTTTATTTTGAGTATCAGCTGTTTTAAACATCTCGGTGTTCAAAATAGCTTTTACCTCTGTTGGTCTTAACACATATAAGTTGTTTTCAAGTTTAGCAGAACATATTCGTACACCTCTTTTGCAAATGAACACTTCATTATAATCAAAAGATACTTTATACATATGTTCAATCAAACAAGAGATAGATACAAGATTTCTTTTGATTCCAGGAACCAAAAGTACATTTTCTAGTAAAATGAATCTATCTCTAAACAACAACTTTACCGCTCCCTCTGCTCTGGCTGAGACAACCTCTCCTGTTCCAACCTTGAGAGTTATCTCACCATCTTCAAGCTGCCTCCAGGAACTAGTTTGCTGAAAAGAAGAACACACATGGTTAGTGGCTCCTGAATCTAGTATCCAGGCGGAATCATCATGTTCCACTAAACATGTTTCAACAACAAGTAAATCATATTTACCGTGTCTTTGCTTCTCAGCTTTCTTTTCTGCAAGGTACTTTGGGCAATTCCTTTTCCAGTGCCCATCTTCACCACAGTGGAAACATTTTCCTTTATCTGCGGCTTTAGCCTTGCGTTTACTCATGACGGGAGCTTTTCCCTTCCCTTTATCTTTCTTCTTCTTTTGAATACCCTTATTCTTAGAAAAATAAGAACCAGACTTAGTCCCAGAGGACGATCCTCTTGGGAATTTCTTCGAAGTGACAATATTTGCCTCATTCTCTTTTCCCTTTGTTTTCATCAGGGAATCGAAAGTCTGTAGCTCGTTGAGGAGAGTAGTCAGATTATACTCTATTTTGTTCATCATCGCATTGGTGCGAAACTGTAGGAAGCTCTTCGGAAGAGATTCCATTATAAAGCTAACCTGACTATTCTCATCTATGACAGCTCCGTTTACTTCTGCCACGTTGAAGTAGACCATCATGTTAAGGACATGCTCCCTAACAGAAGTTCCCTCCTTCATACGGGAGTTGTAAACATTCTTGAGAGCATCATGACGGATCGATGAGGACTGTTGCCCAAACATCGCCTGTAATGATCCCATGATCTCCTTAGCGGTAATCATGCTCTCATGTTTCTTAGATAGCACATCAGATATGCTGGCTAAGATATAGACTCGGGTTTTATCATTAGCCCTAGTCCATCTGTCAAATGCATCCTGAACAATTCGGTTTGCAGACGAGCCGGGAGGGGGAGGACATTCCTCCGTTAAGACAAACCTTAGATCATCGATAACTAGAATCATATTCAAGTTCGATTTCCAAGTTGCGTAGTTATCGCCGTTTAATTTATCGGAGGCTAGTAACTGTATTAAAGAGCTCGACATGCTGAAAAATAGAACATATTCTATTAGTGAATTGCTTCTAACCCATTACTTGCATCCAATTAAAAAATTTAGCAAAAGTAATAATGTACCCATAAACTCATTATTGTTTTTGCAACAATACTTCAGTGAGTCAGAGCAACCGCTACCGAGGGGCAGTCAATCACTCCTTCACTGAACCAAGACATTCTTGACTAAATGCTAATACCGGAATAACTCTTATTCCTATAGCATTCTAGTTATCGCTACTTTGGTCAAGAATTTACTAACACTTAGTAATTCTTGTAAGTGTGACCCGCCATTTTCAGACCTCAGAGGTCGGCCCCAACAATGCTACCGAATTGGAAAGTCAAAGCTGGGAATGGACCTAGGAGACCCTATCCATTTCTGGAGTTTGAGTTGTTCCGACTCCCATGTTACATCCCTCCGAATGGATGGTGCTACTACGGGCAACCTGCAGGCGGAACATGGGAATCTCACGGTCCAACCTAATGGAGGAGACTGTAGGATGTGTTGACACACTTCCTACTCCCACTTACTATAAATACTTTCTCCATTCACCTTGCTCTTGATTTATGCAAACACCATCCGAATGGGGATGCCCTATTGACATCACGAGGCCGAGCATAAATCTCACGGTGTGAACTTCGTAGAGAGCGTAAGAGGAAATTGATATATCATATATACCTTTTCACTCCCACTAAGTATTTTAGACGGTTTGGGTATAATTTTACTTAGGCATATTCCGGCTATTAATATACCTAAGTCTATCAATATAACAATTATTTTGATATTACCTAAGTCTATTAACACTTTAAAAAACTTAGGTCTACGAGTTTAATTAAACTTTTTAATTAACGTCGCTCACGAGGAATAATTTATAAACCTCTGGATTAAATTCACTCCCAGGTCGGTTCCCAGGTAGGGGTGTTCCGTTTCCGTCATCTTAAATACCCCAGCCTAGCCAGAACCTTCCTTAGACAGAGTCCCTCTTTAATCATAGTTTATAAATTATTGGTTGCCTAATTCTAATCTTATTAGAACTAGATAACCTATGGTCTAATTATTTTAATTCTAAAACCATTTTAAAACTAAATAATTAAACCCTAGGTTTGTATGCATTTCTATGTTTGAGTGCTTGATCATTCATCACATGAACAATTAAATAAACATAGAGTAAAAATTCATCACATGAATTATGCATGGAAATGCTTTGATGTATTTAATATAACAATTATATTATACTAAGGCAACTATATGTTGTATGCTTTATTTTTAATTAATATAACATTTATATTAATTATACTTAAAACATACAACATCTATTTCATAAAATTAATACAACTCTTATATTAATACTTATGAAATGCTAAACATGCATACTATACATTATAACACTTATAACATACTTTCAATGCATGGAGCATGCTTCCTATGGTGGGATTTTAAATCTATATGGCATACTTTATGCACATACAAATATGGATTTAATTAAAACATACATTCATAATGCATAAATAATTAAACACACTAAAGTGGACCGGTTTTGGCATCATAAACAAGCATACAACTAAATTATTACAAGAATAATTTAATAACTAGGTTGAGATGCTTCCGAACACTTCGAAATGCCCCGAACCAGCTTGAAAAACTTGAACCGAGCTTCAATACAGCAGAACCGGATTTTGCTGAAAAAAAAACAGCAGCTTCTGCTCTGTTTTCCAGCTTGACCTTTCGAGCTTGTTTCTTCAAATTGAAGGCCTTCCGGGACTCCGATCGACTCAAAAATTTTACAGACTCTTCTTCACACATTAAAGCTCAAACACTCTTGAGCAATTACAAAACGGACTACAAATTAAAGCTCAAAAAAAATGCCAAAACCGAAAGTACCACTTTAGACGCCCAGAAAATTGAATTTCTAAATGATACCCACCGAGCTTAAACCGATGCAAATTGAGTGCTCAAAATTGCTCTGATACCAATTGATGGAGTTAATATTAAGAAAGAGGAAGCAATTTCGGATCTCGAGCACTCAAAGTACATCAATTTAACCAAACAAAAAACATGCTCAAAACTGGAAAAAACCAGAAAGTATGAACACATACCTTTGTAGCTCAAATTCTCCAAATTCTTTGCAAATCTTGGATCACCAACAATACTTGGACCACCACTAGAGTCTTCCCTACTATTCTCAGCCCTTGGAATGGATTGTGGGATCTTTGATTGAGAGAAATTGGGAGAAGAATGAGTAAAGATCAAAAAAACTAGAGAGTTTTCTACAAAATTCTCTTGTTTTTCTCATCTCATTTCTCCATTGTGTTTCTTCTCATTTATAGGCACTAATGCAACCTCATTAGGCTTCCTATGGAAGACAACATTTGTCTTCCTATGGAAGACAACACTTGTCTTCCTTTGGAAGACAACATTTGGTTGGAATTAGTCAAGTTTAAATCAAAATTAATTTAAAAACTTGATTAATTAATTAAACCATTTAATTAATTAATTTAATTAATTAATTTAATATCAAATATTAATTAAATAATTAGATCAATCCCTTTCTTTTATGACCAATCATTTGTACATGAATCCCTATTCACGTATTAAACCGAACAAATATTTAAATCACATTTAAATATGTTCCTCTCTCTTCCTTGTGATTTTAATTCATAATTAAATTATAGTACGTTAAGTATATCGCATATAATTAACGTTTACTCCCAAAACCGAATTTGAACAATTCAAATTCTTTTCTCTCAAATTATTCCAAGGCTTAGTCTGAGCTAGTAAGGGGACCTAATGGACCTACAGATCATGAGCTCCAACGATACGAGATTAACCGGCCAAACTCTTTAGCCTAGCTAATCAACATTCGTTAACCACCGGGACACTCCACTAAAGCCCAGTGGCTGCACTCTCCTCACTGTAGATATATTTCTGTCCACTCGATATAACCATGATTAGTAAGTCGATCCTTCACAGGTCGTTCGTAATTACAGCTGGGTCAAATAAACCGTTTTACCCCTGTAATTACTTCTTGTTCCTTAAGTCCCACTGATCCTCTAATGAACAATTAGTTTGTGGTCCAACCAACAAACCGAATCCCTCTCGGGCCAATGAGAGGGTGGGCCCATTGTTCAAGACCTGGAGTCAGCACTTAAGGGAACAACCTCTCTACTAATCCTTAAAGCAGGTAGGAGTGAATTCCATCTCGCATGACTATGTTCCCAACTATCTATCCGGTCTTATCCCCAAAATGGGAGGCTTATTGAGTCGGCGATCTCGGGCCACTCTCACCCATGCAAATCTAAGGATAATCCCAAATAAACAGGAGTTCATAGCACGCTCAGGATTAAGATCGAGTTACCTAGGTCATCGTATGAATATAGTCAGTTAAAACAGTAAACGGAGTTATAAAGTCTAAGTGACTATTTCGCGGTCCGGTCTTATGCAAACTCATTGCATAGGACGCCCCCACTCGCATGTCTCCACATGAACGATTCAGGATCACATTGTTAGTACTATACAAAGTGGGCCGCGTCCATAGTGTCCCCAGAATAAGGTACCCAGCCTTATTCTTATACTATAGACCATTTTGGCTATTACTCGAACTTGATCCACTTTTATGTCATACATAAAGTTCAAGTATACATACTATAGCCAAGGGTTCTTAGTTCATTGGATTTGGGTTATAGAATACACAATTCACTTTATTCAATAACACATTTACTGAATAAACCTCAATAACATCTTTATAGTAAAATAGAATATACATTCAGTTTACAAAACCACGAGTTTTAGGACACAAAACCCAACACAGTCGTTTTTGGTGGGGCTCGAGGGAAGGGACGAAAAAAATCCACTGGCGGAGCTGGAAACGACTTTGTCACAGTAAACAGGAGGGGGGATTGGGCTTTCGAGACTTTAAGTTGTTCAACCAAGCCATGCTTGCGAAACACAGCTGGAACATCATTAAAAATCCTTCCAGCCTACTGGCGAGGGTCCTGAAGGGGAAATACTTTAGGAATTGCGATTTTCTTAAGGTTGGGATTGAAGCAAACCCCTCTCTCACCTGGAGAAGCATTCTTTGGGGGCGGGAGCTGTTTGAACGCGGTTACCGCTGGAGGGTGGGGAATGGTCGCCATATTATTATTGGGGAAGACCCATGGGTGCCCAACTCAGGAAATTTTAAGCCGAGTATGACTCCTGACTCTCTCAAGCACAAGTGCGTTTCTAACCTGTTTGACCCTGAGAGCTTCTGGAATGAGGACTATATCAAAGGCGCCTTTCTCCCCATGATGTTGAGGAGATATTGAATATTCCTTTGGGGGGCCATGACAAAAAGGACGAAATTTTCTAGCATTTTGATAAAAAAGGGAAATTTTCGTTTAAAAGTGCCTATCAACTGGGCACAAATCTGGCTCTCACCCAATCGCCATCCCAATCTGATAAGCAGGAACTACACGATCTTTGGCAATCCCTTTGGAGTGCAGATGTGATGCCTAAGATAAAAATTGGAGTTTGGCGAATTTTGAATGACATTACCCCGACTGCTAGCAATCTTTATAGTAAAGGGATCATTATTAACCCGGTGTGTTCGTTTTGCAGGTCTTACATCGAGACAACTTGTCATCTCATGTGGGAATGCAGGTACGCTAAAAATTTGTGGCTTCATTTCTTCCCCTCTTATGTTAGTTTGTTTTATGTGGGCAGGGGCCGATGGAACCCTCTTGACTACTGGGATTGCATCAGAAAGAACACGCTAAAGGAAAATCCTCGGGGACCGTTGATCTTGATGTGGAATATCTGGCGTGAGAGGAACCAAGTTCGCTTCAGGAATGCGGCGGTGGATCTATCTTCGCTAGTGTTTTCAACTGAACGCTTCTTAGAGCTTTATTTGCATGACAGCTGGGATAGGTCCGGCTTGCAGGCCGCTACCTCATGTGCGTTGACGAAAGGATGGTCGCCGCCAGGAGATGGCTGTTGGAAGCTGAATGTGGATGCAACCTGGTTTAGTAGCCTGAAGAGAGGAGGCATTGGCTGGGTGGTCAGAGATTGGAATAGCCGTCCCATTATCGGTGGGATCAAGTTTGTGAAGCGCAACTGGTCTGTTAAGGTCCTTGAAGCTATGGCAGTTGTCGAGGGGCTTAAGCAGATTGCCTTTTTCTGGCAGGGCTCGAATCCTCCACTTGTGGTAGAGTCAGACTCTCTTGAAGTGGTAAATCTCTTAAACCGTGTGGATTCTGATCTGTCAGAAGCGGGGGTCTTTGTTGAAGAAGCTCTTCATCTTGTGCTGTCTGTCAATGGTTGTTTGTTTTGTAAAATTCCTAGAAAGGACAACCAAGCCGCCCATAGACTAGCGGCTTTGGCCTCCTCTTCAGGAAATTCTTTGGTCTGGAAAGACTTCTTTCCAGCAGATGTTTTATCCCTCATTCTTGAGAGGGTTTGGTTGTGGTTTGGTGTTGGCTGTTTGGTTGAGGCTTTGTTTCAATAAAAAAAAAAAAAAACCAATGAATTTTGAAATGTCACTTTAGTTGAATATAAACTTTTTATTTTTTGTTTTTCTTTAAAGAGTTGAATACGGACATGAACATTTGAATGAAGTTTTAAAGAATTAGATTGATTCATAGTAAAAAAAAACTAAGTTAGAGTTTATCATATTTGTTGGAGTGCAATTGATAGGTTTTTTTTTTTTTTTTTTTCCGAAAAAGTAATTGATAGGCTTATCTTTATAGTTTCTAGATTATAAAGTGCAAGAACAAATAATTTACCACATTAGATTATCTTTAACTTTATTATGCAAGAATGTTTGATCAGTTTTTGGTACGATAAACCGTTAAAATCGTTAAAAGACTAAATTAAAACTAAAAATAAACCTTACATCTTCAAAAATTCAATTTTAACCTTGAAATAACCTATAAAATTGACTCTTGCTGACTCAACCCCAAGCTATAATTATTTAATACAACACAACCATTTTTTAGAATCCCTTCTAAAAATTCGAAAATGCCCCCACTTAATTAAAATCTTTTTGTTCTGTTCATTATTTAATATGTTAAATTATTAAAAATATTCCTGAACTATGAGGTTGGTTTCAATTATATCCCTGAACTTTGAAAAGTTTCATTTTAACCCTGGAAGGTTTTTTCCGTTAAATTTATGGACGAAAAATGACGTATTTACATAAGTTTTGATTTTTTTTCAACGTATATGTTCAAATATGTTAACATAAGTAACAATATAAATGCAAAAACATCATTTTCCGTCTATGAATTTAATGAAAAAAAAGCCTTCAATGGTTGTTTTGAAACAAACTTCAAAGTTCAAATATATATTTGAAACCAATCCCATAGTTTAGAGGTATTTTTGATAATTTAACCTATTTAATATAATCAAGTTTTTTCTTTTCTTCTTTTTGGTTCTAGAATCTTTTTGTTTAGTGCTTATCCTAAAAACAAACCTCCCGCTCTCTAGCAAGTTTTCCCTTTTGTTGCAACATAAATTTCCAAAAATTCCAAAATGCCCCCTCCATTTTAGCAAATTTCCCCTTTGTTGCATTGCAACATTACCCCTGAATTTTCCAACAATTCAAAATCCCTCAAGGCACTGTAGCATCCTTGTTACACAAGCTAAGATTAGCAAACCCCCAACCTCGCCTATAAAATCTTTGTTTTCTTTTTTTTTCTTTTATTCATGAATTCTCCTATTTCCTTGGTTTTTTTTTTTTAAAAAAAAAATCTCAAATTTCCCTCTGTTCAGTTCAGACAGTCGCAGCCGCCGCCGCCGCCCTTCCGCCATCGCCGCCGCAGTTCTTACTCCTTCACTCTCTCTCTCTCTCCATTTCTTCCTCCAATTCCGGCGATTCGAACCTCAATTGCAATGAATTCCAACAACGAAAAGAAGAAGCGATCCGCGGAGCTGCCGCCGAGAAGAGGGTTTATCAAGATCAGGATCTTCAAAAGCATCTTCCGGACCGTGAAATCGATTCCGCAAGGATTCGCAAGAAGCCGGAGAGAAAACGAAGCCCTAACTTCGTCTTCGACCACTCCGGCTCCGGCCTCCAGTGGCTACAACTCGGAAGCCCAGCCCGAGTCATGAATTCGGTCGCTCATCGCTTAATTCAGGGTCTCGCTCTCTATCCGCTGTAGTGTATTATTTTAGTATCTACTCTACACCATAACCTTAGGATTTTTTCCACTAGTTTTTTTTTTTTTTTTGGTTCTGTAAAAAGTTTTGTTGTTGTATACTTGTTGAGACCCCTGATATGTTGATTTTGACAGAGATTTCGATTCTTAAATTTAATTTATAGTGGAATTTGATTATACATCTGGATGTTTTTGATGTGGTTTTGGTTCTTGCTTCTGTGGATTTGGAATTTTGGGAATGTTATTCTGAATTATCCATTGAATTTCTTCTTGGGATTTTGTTTTTGTATTCTGTTTATCTGAATGAGAGGTTTTTTGGTCGTTTTGATCTTTTGGGTTTCTTGTAAAAATTTTGCTATCTGTTTTTTTGTCTGTTTTCTTCATTCTGAAAATTACCCGTTTTTTCTTGGGATTTGTTTGTTCGTAGATCTTTTTGTTTAGATGAGAGGAGTTTGGTGTCTCTGATTGATTCGGTTTCTATTCAATTCCTTTTTGGGATTCTTTTGTAAATTTTGCTCGATATTTTTTCTCTCTCCCTCTGCTTCCCTCTGTTTCTTTCTCTCTCTATTTACTCTGAAAATTACACAGTGAGTTTGGGATTTGTTTTTGATGATTTGGAGATCTTTTTACTTTTTTTCTTTTCTATTCGGTTTCTTTTTGGATCAGTTGATTTTTGTGTTCTTTGATTGGTTGGGTCTCTTTTTATTTCTTTTTGAGATTCCTTTGAAAATTTTGCTCACTTGTGTGTTATGGTGGGGGTTGAAAAAGTGCATTTTGGTTTGGGGTTGATTCAACCAGAAAAAGAAAAAAAAAAAAAAAAACTTTCAAATTTTCCATGTAAAAGAGGATGGAAAAAAATAATTAAATGATAAAAATACTTTGAACTTTTTCGTTTGTTTCAAAAATACTTTTATTCTTTCATAACTGTTTTAAAATTACCTTTGGAGTAGAAATGATCTAAAACAACAGGGTAGTATTTAGAATATTTGTCTTGATTAAGTTTGAAAAACTGACATTCGGACATACGACTTTTCATTCAATAAGTGTAGTTTTAAAATATTTAAGAAAGATTAAGTGAAATATTATAATTTTGTAAGAATAGGAATATTTTTTAGATAAGAACAAACTTCAAAGGTATTTTTTATAATTTAGTTAAAAAAATGTAAGAGAGAGAATTTCAAAGCACTGAAAAAGAAAAAAAGAAATTCAATTTACCAATCGAAAACTGTCAAATGTGTTACGCCTATAAAATAATAGTTTCCACTCTCTCTTTCATCAGTGCTTTGTAATTGATATTATAATTTATAACTAAAAAAGAAAGTAGTTTTCTTTTATTGGTGGATAAATATTTATCTCTCATCCGTCATTAATTGCTTTCTCTTTCAAACAAGTCCTCCATATCAACCATTGCATTTTAATTTAACCAACCAAGCTATGAAGTAATTAATGCATTTTTTTTTTTTGAAATAATAGTAATTAATGCAGTTATAACTCAAAACAACTAACCTTTAATCTTATTGTTCTTCATGGAAAAAATTTTATTTTTTTAAAAATTATAAAAAATACTTGTTGTCTAAAGATTTTAAAATACTATATTTTTCCCTCTCAACTTGCCACTAATCAAAGATCAGCTTAGATGAATACTTCAAAATTCTAAACTCAATCTTTAAATAACATGCCATAAAACATACGATTTTGTATTGAAAAATCAAGAAAGGATCGTTGGATTGATGGTAGCTATGCTCGTATATTTATAAATAAGTTTTCTTAAACAGTTACGTAGTACAATTTATATCTTAATCTTACCATCTCTTAATTTGAGAGTTAAAGTAACTTTTACTAAGTAAAATTATTTGAACAACTACTTCCACTTTTCCTTTCTTGCTTCGTAGATATATTGTTTAAATGATACTTTTTTTATAGTCATTGAGGTAAATTGCTAATTAATGGAATTAATTGATCAAGTGTTGGAAGATGAGTGGAAAATGAGTAATTAATTAACAAAGCTTTTTCCCTTTTGAATAGTAGGCAAAGATAAATTCTTTAATTTTCTTTTTTTCTTTTTCTTTTCTTTTCTTTTTTTTTTTTTTGGCAATCTGGTGACTTAGTCAAAAGACATCATCCTTAAAACACAATGAGTTCCAATCAATTAGTGAACTTGCACCCATTCTAATCGTTTGCCACGTGACCCAATGATCAATTAAAGATTAACCTTTTTTTTGTTTTTTTTTTCTTATTCTAATTCTTTTTGCAAATGTCTCGCTCACATCCCTTCTAAAATCTAACCAACCGGTTTTGCTTTCATTTCCTTGTTCAGCAAGCATCTTTTTTCAAAAAAAAAAAAACTATGCCAATTTAATATTTAAAATAGAGTCAAATTTTAAGAAATCAATCACGATATTAGGCGACGTTGTTGTCGTCAGTTAAATTACAGATTTAGTCCCTAAACTTTTAAAATTGTATTTCATAGGTCTATAAGCTTTCGATTTTGTGTTTAATTTGGTCATCTAAATTTTAAAAAGTGTCTAATAGGTCTCTAAACTTTCAATTTTGTGTCTAATAGGTCATTAAATTTTTAATTTTTGCGTCTAATAAGTCTTTAAATTTTTAATTTTGTGTCTAATAGGTCTTAGACAGGTTCGACATTTTAAAAATTTTATGAACCTATAAAACAAAATATTTAAAGTTTATGGTCCTATTGGATAACAAATTCAATGTCAAGTCTAATAGATCGGTTAATTTTTTATTTTTTTTAAAATGTCAGACATTTCAAAGACTTATGAAACACAAAATTAAAAGTTAGGGTTTTAGATACTTATAAAGTTTAGGGACCTATTAAATATTAAATTAAAATTTTAGGGACCTATTTAAACATTTTTTAAAGTTCAATGACATATTAGATACAAACTTAAACGTTCAAAGACTTAACTTGTAATTTAACTCAAGAAGAATCTCCTTAAACCTTATTTTGGCCACTTATCGTGTAGGGTATTTCTAGATTTCCTTTTGAAATGTCCCAAATAGATCTAGAGAAAAAAAAAAACATTTTTATCTCTATACTTAGTCTGAGAAGCTAATTTTAACTTTACACTTTCAATTTTATTAAGTTGAACCCTCAATTTGAATAATTGGTTAAATTTAAACTACTTCTCAAAATGACATTAGTTAAACTTTCAATTTTATTAAGTAGCTAGAACCTTCAATTTGAATAATTGGTTAAATTTAAGCTACTTCTCAAATTTAACTAATGGAGAGTATTAATTTCATCACTCATTCGAGCTTATCGTCAAATTTGATGAAATTAAAATTTTAATATTGAAATTGATTTATTGAGCTAATACAAGGATATAAGAGAAATTTTTTTGGCATGTTTATTTATTACGAGGGAGAATGGATGGTATGTCAAAATCATTCCCATCTTTTTTCATCGGTGGGAAAAATAATGTATAAAATCCTAACTGAAATTTAAAAAAAAAAAAAAAAAAACAACAACAACAAACAAAAAAACAAACATAGATGATTTTTGGATTTTAGAAAGAAAGAGAATGATTAAAAAATGATATGTGTGGTCGTGAATATTTTCCAATCTTTCATAATGGACTTTTTTTTTTAATGAATATAAACTTTAATCTCCAAACTTCATAAAACTCTACCTTTAGCCTCTATTAAAAAACATGATAATATAGAAGTGATATACCGAACAAAAAATGAAGTTCTACTACATTTGCACTAATTTATGTGAAATTCTGGGAGAGACTGACATAATATGGTTGACACACCTGATAGTTTCGAATCGTTAGATGTGAGAGAGAAAAACTACAAAAGTACATCGAATTTGTATCAAATAGTTATTATATTAGAGGACAAAATCTGCATCTGATAGTTATTAAGCAAAAGTCACATTTGTGACAACCTTTATTAAGTAATTTTCCTAATTCATACATAAAGATATATTAAAAAAGTCAAATGATTGAAGCTAAGGTTTTTAAAAAGTTATAGAACCAAAATGGAAGTTAATTAAAATTTTGAAGATAAAAAGGTCGACCAAAATAGAAAGTTGAAAAAAAAAGTTATTTACAGAACTACATTTAAACTAAAAAACAGTTCTTTAAACGATTTGTTTTAATATTTAAGACTACTAATATATTACCACGTGCAAATGTAGTGTTACTTCGATTGGCTAGTGATGTACGTAGTGATTAGAATGTTAAATAACAAAATAAATTTGAACATAAATTAAATAACAGAAAACTTTCTACTCCTTTCTCTAGTGCAGGACCATAATAGAAATTGACATCCCACATTTCCTTCATCT
This sequence comes from Trichosanthes truncata, assembly GCA_033996785.1. Taxonomy (NCBI): domain Eukaryota; kingdom Viridiplantae; phylum Streptophyta; class Magnoliopsida; order Cucurbitales; family Cucurbitaceae; genus Trichosanthes; species Trichosanthes truncata. Next base: position 6,253,509 of record JAWPNB010000004.1, read on the forward strand.
CCCTCTTAGTAGCTTCATTAGCTAACTCATGGGCTAGCTTATTCTTAATTTTTTTGACATTGCATAACTACAACTCACATCAAAGTTCAATGTTGAAACATACAAAGATAATAAATTTTAAACACTAAATCTGTAACTACAATTCCTATTAATTAAGCAATATGGAATTTGTAACTTATAAAGGTAATATGTTAGTTGAATACAACTAAGTAGATTTTTCTTTTATTTGTTTTAAATTTAAATAATTCAATAGAATAAAACTTTTACAATTTAAATTAAATTCTATAAACATTCAAATATTTAAAATTTAAACGTAAAAAGAACATAAATTTGAATTGAATATTTAAAATAAATTTGTAATTTGTAATAAGTTTTTAAAAAAATTGTAATTTGAATTATTTTATTAAGATTTTTTTTTCAAACTAAAACAAACGAATTTATTTATTTTATTAAGATTATAAAAACTGTATTTGCTAAAACTTATTATTTCATTGGATTTTTTATTAATATTTTGATAAATACTTTATATTGAATGATTAATTTAAATGCTTTTTGTAAATTGTATGGAGTTGTTATACTTTAAATTAATGTAAATTGTACGTGAAATTTATTAATGAATTAATTATCATTTATAGTACTTATTTGTAATTCATGATGAACTCAAAAGGATAAGATGGTCTTAAAATAATTGGTATATTTGTACTTCATGAAAAATAAAAATGATAAGATGGTCTAAAATTTTTCTTCAAAAGATGTATGCTTTTATTTTCTAATAATAATAATCATTGTGTTATATGACACTACTAAATCTAAAAAAAAAATTAAGAAGAACAAATCAAGAGGTTAAAAGAAACAAACTCAAAAAGAGGACTACCAAAAAAAACTTAAAAAGAAGAAGGGAAAAAAAAATCTCACTTCCAGGTTAGCTTTCTCCCTAATAGCTCCCTCATTTTCATTAACAGACTCTTAAAACTTCATTTAAAATTGGACTCTCATTTTCGTGGTCTCCTAGATCTCATTGTCTAAATTGTGCATGTTGTTGTTGACCAATCTTTCTTTTAAATGGAATCAATTGGATTCTTTTTTTTAATCCAATTTGGAAGTGGATTTATTTATAGGAAATTGGGGTTGCGTGTTTGTTTTGCTTTCATTTAGAAATTGACTGAATCAAATTCCAACATATGACAAAATTAAATTAAAGTAACCTTTAATTGAGCATGTGAGCTAATAGGTTTAGAAAATTACGTAAATTTTCTAAAAAAATCTCGATGAAACCGAAATTGATCCATCTAGCATGTTTTAATTGTCATATTACATCAGATGATTTTTAATTAATGCCATCAACATGTCACGTAAATGTTAAATTGATATAATTAAAGATAAAAATTTGCTAAATACATCATTGAAAAGGAACTTTTAAATTTAGGAATAACTAAATAAATAACTTTCAAACTCAAAGGAACTCCAAAATGTATAACTTTGTTACCCAAAAAATCAATTCAATTTTAATCTTGTTTCCATAAAATCAATTGGAATCTCTTTTTTGGATTTTTATTTTTTCATTTCAACCAAAAAAAATCAATAAATTTGAAGATAACAAAAATTGGATGTGGATAGTTTATATCATTTATCTATTTACTTTTAAGAATATTAACTTTGTTTTTCATTTAGAAAATGAAAGAATCAGATTCCAGAAGTGAGATAATTAAAGTAACCCATGAGATTATTCCACATTAATTATGTAAGGGTATTTATGTAATTTCGCAATACCAACGTTTGCAAATACTAATACTTTATTTGTATGAGGACCAACATCTGTTTTAAAGTTTGGGATTCTTTCTCTATTTTGGGAGACAACGAATTAAAAATAGATTAAGGTTGTTGATAATGTGAATAAATTCCTTTACCTTTTTCTATAAACATTAATTCTTATCATTTTTCTTTAAAATTTGAAAAAGCCCATTTTAATTTATGAACTTTCTTTTACAAAAAAAAAAAAACTACTTTAATTGTTATAATTAAGGTAATAAATATTAATTTGGTGGTCGGTGTTATCTGGTATAACATTTTTTTTTAATTCAACAACATTTGAAGGGTGGGGGAATATTCGAACCTCTAACCTCTCGATTGAGAGTACATGTCAATTACTTCTAAGCTAAGCTAATTTTGACAATTGACAAAATAATATAGTAAGCACTAAAATAATAAGACATTTGGTTTTTTTTTTTTTTTTTTGTCCAAACCATCAATTTTTTTTTTTTATGAAGCAAACTTGTTTACCTCAAATTCCTATTGGAATTAGAAAACGTAGAAGATAGATGAATTCGACATTTTGAAAAACAGGGGAAATTTGCACAGAAGACTCATTTTCACGCGCATCGATGTCATTTGACCCGTGTTTTGAAATTAATGACATATGACCCGTACTCTGCATCCCGTCCAAATTACCGTGAGGGCATCATACTCTCATTCTTGTTCTAACTCTAGCTCTCTAGTTCTCGCTCTCGCTCTAGTTCATTTTCTCTCTTGCTCTAGCTTGTTCTAGCTCTTGCTCTAGTTCGTTCTCGCTCTCGCTCTAGCTCATTTTCTCTCTTGCTCTAGCTTGTTCTCACTCTCGTTCTAGCTCGTTTTCGTTCTCGCTCTAGCTCATTTTCTCTCTTGCTCTAGCTTGTTCTCACTCTCGTTCTAGCTCATTCTCGCTCTCGCTCGTTCTCGTTATTGTTCTCGCTCTCTCTCTAGCTCGTTCTCGCTCTCGCTCGTTCTCGTTCTCGCTCTAGCTCTGCTGCTCTAGCTGTTCTCTAACGTAATTTTTTATTGTTTTTTTTCTCCAAATTTTCAACCATTCATTTGAGCAAGAGCGAGAGCGAGAGAGCTAGAGCGATAGTGTTTCCGCCTACGAGAGCGTGAACAAGAAAAACCGCCTCATACTACCCTCATGTGTAATTTTGCGCGCTATGACATGTCAGAATGGGTCATATTTCATTATTTTCAGAACGCAGGTCATCAGTCATTAAAACGTTGGAAAACAGGTCATCCATACAAAATCCCCAAAAAATAGGGGATTTTTACTGTGAAAATGGAGTAATACTCAAGCAAAACCCTTTTTGTGTGTGTGTGTGTGGAGATTATTATGCAATGATACGCTTCCTACCAAGTCAATCTCCTCTTGATTCTGACTTACAATTTTTATTGTTTTTGTGGTGAGAAAGAAGAAACGAGTGGACGTATCTTTTTAAAATGCAAAAAAAAAAAAAAAAAAAAAAGTGAAGAAATTGCTAAAAAAAATAATTTTGAGGAAATATCAATTCTCTAATAGGGATTTGAAAATTTTGGAATCAATAACTCTTAATGAAAATGGAGTCTTGAGTTAGACAATCACAAGCAATGGTTTGAAAATAATATAACATTTAGGGGGCATTTGAAGCGTAGAGTTGAGTTGAATTGAGCAGAGTTGGTTTGTCAGTGAGTTTAGGAAGTCTGTGTTTGGGGTGCAGAGTTGGGCTAAATTGAGTCAGAGAGTCTATGTTTGGAGTGCAGAGTCGAGTTGAGTTGAGTTGTTAGAGGTAACTGGTGTAGTTTTTTGTAACACGAAATATACTGATTTTTAGCTGACTGTTTTTGTTTCCTTTAATTTTTTTTTTACCCAATCATTCATCTAAAAACATATTTTCCCAACTTTCCAAAACTCAATTAAGGTGCCAACTTTAAAATGTCAATATATCTCAACATTAGTAGAATTTATGAGTAGAATATTCACAAAAGTAATGTTTGAATGCATTGATATTGACCGTGTTTTAAAAGAACTTCATTTTTTATCTCTTTTTTTTTTTAATTTTACAAATTGACTACTTCCAATTAATATAAAATGCAACCTTGTTTTACTCCTTATGGTACACATTCAACTTCTTTCAATTAATAGAAATCAAATGTCCATTACACATTAAATTTCTTTTAATTTAGAAATAAATTGTTGCATTCTTTATAGCCATGAATCACAATTGACTAATGAAGATAAGTCAACATTAATGTCATGTATGCGTGAAATATTCTGTAATGCCCCTAAAAAAAAGATAGGTTAGACACGAAATAAGAACTAAGTAACGCCACTTATGTTCGAAATTTCGGTAGCATAACAACGTAACTATAAGGAAACCATTTATTTTAAACTTGTAAGAGACAGAAAAACACTTCTATGACCTAGAGGAATCACTCAGAATCTGCCAGACTATGAAAAACATGCTGAGTTCAACCAACAAATACGAGTACAGGGCATCCTACCGAAACAGGAAACAAAAGAAATTTCGGGTTTACAAGCCAACCACACGACACAAAACAAAGACACAAAACTAAATACTAAACATAGGGAAATAAACTTCTGTTGGTGTCTCCATAGCCTCGTCAAGTCATCGCCTCAGTCACCCGCTTCGTGGTTGTGCACCATCTGCAAAGACACAAAACAAAGTAGCAAGAGTGAGTATAAACATACTCAGTAAGCAGCCCACTTAAGGGTCCAAAGTTCAAAACCATACAAAGAAAAGCTCTGCCCTAATTCATAGGCTTTTGCTCAGTTCCAAACATTCACTTCAGTTAGCTAAGTGCCTACCCACCTTACCTCAAGCCCACCCCTCTCTGGTATTGCCACGTGCTATACTTCTGAGTCATGTAACCTAGACTGGCCTAATGCAGTATAGGAAAGCAACCCCCACGCCTACAATCTTGGGAGAATCACCCCTTCTGGCTAGTGCAACGCAATGAAGGAAAACAACACTCATGATCAAAATGGTGGGGAATCACCCCTAAGCCAGCACACCAAATGAAGGAAAGCATCCCTCATTCTAAACATAGTGGGAGAATTTCCCCCTAAGCTAGCATACCAAATGAAGGAAAGCAACCCTCATTCTAAACACAGTGGGGGAATCACCTCCTAAGCTGGCATACCAAAAGAAGGAAAGTAACCCCTATTCTAAAAACAGTGGGGGAATTTCTCCCTGAGCTAGCATACCAAATGAAGGAAAGTAGCCCTCATTCAAAACACAGTGGGAAAATCGCCTCCTATGCTAGCATACCAAATGAAAGAAAGCAACCCTCATTTTAAACACAGTGGGGGAATCGTCGCTTGAGCTAGCATACCAAATGAAGAAAAACATTCTAAACACAGTGAGGGAATCGCCCCCTGAGCTAGCATACCAAATGAAGGAAAACAATCCTCATTCTAAACACAGTGGGGGAATCGCCCCCTAAGCTAGCACAAGCAAAAAGGGAAAGCAACCATCATGCCCATCATATCTGTAACACCCGAGACTCTTTGGGGTAAGTTTAAAATGTTGTTTTGGTAAAGTTTTATTATGAATTTAATTATTTTGAGGGTAATTTGGTGATTTTTGGAAAAGGAAAGGGCATTTTGGTCATTTATAGAGAAGAAGATATTTTTGATTTTATAATATTATTTTATTATTATTTATATTTTATTTATATTATTTTTTTTCTTTTCCTTCTTCTTCCTCCCGAACGCGTTCTCTCTCTCTCTCTCTCTCTCTCTCTCTCTCTCTCTCTTACTATCTTGCGAACGCCTAGCCTCGCCGGAATTTGCGAGCTACGTCTCGCCGGAAGCCGCCGGCCGCACGAACGCTCAGCCGAACACCCATCCACCGTCTTCTCCGTCTTTTTCCGTCTGCAACCCAACCGCGCCACCTCTGTTTTCGATCGCCGGTGAGGCCCCGCCGCAACTCGTTGCCGAACACCCAATCTCGCCGTGAGCTTCTTCGCCGGACGACAGTAGCTTCGCCGGATTTCTTCTTCTTCTTCTTCGGCCGCCGGCCAATCCCTCGATTCCACTTCAGTCGAAGCTCCTACAGCAACACGTCGGTAGGAGAACGATTGCAGTTGCCGGATCTGTCCATCTAACCACCGATAGGCTCGTCGGAAGTTTCAACTCACAACCCACGCCAGTGAACGCCTCGAAACTCACCGAAAAACGCTGCACGAAGCTCAGATCCGACCCGTCGAGACCGAATCTGTCCAGATCCGGGAGCCACGCGCCATTTGGAAGCCCCACGCGCCGCCGTCCGCCGCCGCACGCGCCGCCGTGCTCCGGTCACGCGCCGCCGTTCGCCGGAGTTGGGTAAAATTTGCCATTTGGTCTGTTTCGTCGAGTTATTAATGTTAGAATGTGTTTTAGCGTAATTCGGATGGTTTAAGACACGTTTAGGAAACTTTTTAGGTGATTTGTCGAGGACCTTGGATTGTACTTGGAGTGGGAACTCGAGAAGCTCATTACTAGTGAAGAAAGGGTATTTAGTAAGTAAAGATTTAAGGTAAGGGATCTCACAACGAAAGAAGTTTTCGAAACCTAAAGCTAGCCCTATATCTACTTTGAAAGTTTATGTTTTTCATGTTAAGTATTTAAGAAAGAAAGTGTTTTATATGTATATTCTTTTATACGCTAGTTTCATGAGTTCTATTTGAGTTTTCATGTTAAAAAGAATGGAAATGATATGTATGTCTTTGAAATGCGATTGTCTTGATTTATACATTCATAACTATGTTCTAAAACGAATGAGACCTCATGCATGTGTTGTGTGCTCATGAAAAGATTTATGTAAGGCCGTGACGATAATTCTCCCAAAAGTTTTATGTGGGTTTTGAGGGAACCCGGGTCTTCGGACTCTCTATGCTCCCGGGGTTCGAGAGTGCCCCACGATGGTAGCCGACGGGCTGAGTCTTCGGACTCCACGATGGTAGCCTTCGGGCTGAGTCTTCGGACTCCACGATGTATGTTAGCTTTCGAGCTTAACTCTCAGAGTTAGGGAGGACTCTATTCGATGGAAAAACTGTCTTCGGACTGTTCACGAGGCCCTCGGGAGAATTTAATCGTTCACGAGAGCCGCGAGGAAAAGTACATGGTTTATAAAATGAATTTTAGGTCCCCTACTAAAGCGATGGTTTACGATGGTTTTATGATTTAAAATGACATGTTGCATGTGATTGAAACTCTTATTTTGAAACTATGATTGACTTACTGAGTATTATTCGTTAATACTCACCCTTTTCCTTTTTAAAATGTTTTCAGGTAAGGCTAAGATCGGCCCTAGCGCGTGACCGGAGATCAGTTACTTGAGTCATGGGAGCCGACCGATCGCTATTCCGCTTCTTTTATGTTTCTGGATGTACATAGAACTCATGTCGAGTTTTTAAATGTTTAGGAGGATGTTTCAAAGTCTTTTAACCTTTCTTTGTAAATCGTGCACGTATATTTGGCTTTCTATGTTTGAATTCACTTGGTCTATGCTGTCTGAACCCTAGCATCATATTGAGAAGTTTGTTGGATGCTAGGAGGTTGTTAGAAAATCTTAGAAGTGTGTTTTTCTATGTCTTATCAGGTAAGGGTCCAATTTTTGGTTTTCGCGTAGTTACGTCGTTATGCTGCCGAAATTTCGGTAATATAGCGACGTGACTTAGTAATGACTCTTAGGTAGCCTGTTGAGCCTATAGGGTCGTTACAATATCTCACAACATCCTAGGAATTGTTGGGATTTATGCCCTAAAACCTCGTAGTTAATGATTTATTTAATAATTAATAATAATTTTGATTATTTTTTTGTAATATAATATTATCCATTATATGAAAAATCCAAGGTTATTAGTGTAATCTTGAACAGTATGTGGTTGGCATACTAGAAGATCATGTTCAAGAAATAACCTAAAGGGTCATATTATATGGATAAGGCTGGGTGTTTTATCCCGTTAACACAATTGATACGACCCACTTTGTAATAGTTACAAATGATTTGATCCAAATCGTTCATGTAGAGACATGTGAGTGGGGGTATCTTATACAATGAGTTTGTGTAAGACTAGACCACAAAATATTTAATCTCTCTTTATAAATCCATTATTTAAGAAGATTAATATTTCATCAAAATGATCATATGCAACTCGATTTTAATCCTAACTAAGTTATGAACTCCTGCATGTGAGGGCTTGTCCTTTGATTTTCATGAGTGAGAGTCACGTTTGTAGCCGATTCAATATGCCTATCATTTTGGAGACTTGACCAAATAGAGAGCTGAGAACATAATTTCACAAAATGGAATTCACTCATTCCCATATAGGGTAAGTAGATGAGTAGTTCCCTTAAGTGCTGATTTTGGGACTTGAACAATGGGGCCCCACCCTCTCATTGGCCCGAAAGGGACTTAATTTATAATTAGATTATAAACATATTATTCATTAGAGGGTCAGTGGTACTTAAGGTGCAAGATGTAATTATAGGGGTAAAAAGGACTTTTGACCTAGTTGTAATTGCAAACAACTCGTGAATGATCGACTTGCATGTAATGATTATATCTATAGGCACAACTTGTCCTACAGTGCATAAGAGTGCAACTCTAAGTCTATAGTGAAATGACCTATAGTTAATGAATGAAAATTAATTAATTAAAAAGTTTAATTAATTGATTTTGTATCATTAGAGCTTATAATCTGTAGGTCCATAAGGTCCCATTACTAGCTCATAGTAACACTAAAAGATCAATTTAGTTGAAATAAAATTTTCAAATGTTCAAATTAATATTTAATATATTATATATATTAAATATATAAGAGGAAAATATATTTATTGTATTTGATATATTAAATATTAAAATAATTAATGTATATTAGGTACATTAAATCAAAGGTATTTATAGAATTTGAATAAGATTCAAATAAATAAATATTGTAAGAGATTTGAATGAGATTCAAATAAATATAAGATATATTTTAATATATTAGATATTAAAATATAATATTTAAATTATGGTAAAGATTTTCCCTTGGTCTCTATAAATAGGACCCTTGGGTTGAGCCATTAGACACATCCTCAATAGAGAATTAGAGAATTCTCTCTAGACCTCTTCCTCTCCAATCCCTTGTGGATTTTCTTTCAATAGGCTCCCACAAGCCTTGGTCCTATGTTCGAGTCATAGCCACAAAGATTTTATGGAGGAGATAAAGATTCGCCAGAAATATCTCCATATTTATCTCAAATGTATGTTTTACTTAGCCTAAAATGTTTTTTTGTTTAATTCTAAAATAAAATCAAAGTCGATTCCAACGCTTCCGTTGTGGGTTTAATTCGATTATTCCCTTCAGGAATACAGCTCGCACGGGGAAAAAAAGGTAAGTGGCACTAGCCTAATGGTCTTTTGTTCGTTCGCAACACTCTTGGAACCTCCAGGGTAACCCACCATGCCAAATCCACCCATTATGTCAAAACCACACCCACAACCTGGCTCGAGATTCACAAGCATAATCGAAGATACGAATTCAACATTAAACAAGTTTAGGTAGACACGACTTAAGTATAAGTTCAAACGAATCCCACATCACCTATGCATCATACATATTCAAGAAAAACACAAATCACCGACATTCAAGAACACTTGTTTCTCTTCAATTCAAGCTAAGCATGCCCCACATACATTCTTCATACACAAGATCTTAACAAGTTCGAATGACTATTTACTTTCTAGGCCAACACCAAGGCAACCAACTTCTCTTTCTTTTAGGAAGTTACTAGCGGCATATAACCCTAAGCAGTTCCCTCCAATACTAACTCCATGAACATGCTATGAACCATAACAGTCATTATTCTCTCATCCACATAGAAACCCAACAAAAACATGTTTAAGATGCCCAATCACATGTACCATTCTGAATACACGAAACATGGATAATGACCCTGAACACTGCATACCTTTAAGGTGTTCTAAATCGCTCACTAGCCTAATCTAAAAACTCAAGCATTCTGCACACAATCAACTCATCCAACATCCCAAGAGAACTAAACCCTAGGAAGTAATAATTGCCTTTACGAAGTAGGTGCACTTAAGTGCACCTACCTCCCATTAATTCACTATGGACAATACTTAAAGCATTGGGTTGAACATCATATAGCAATAAGGGAGGAGTGTTGAAGAGGGCTTTACATTAAAGGATCAGGTAGTTAAGCATTGAGAAACACGTAATTAAATAGATGTAGGTGAAGTGTGAAGTGTAATGATTAAAATTATTTATTAAAAAATAATAATAATCACAATCCCATCTACCTAAGGAGTTAATTCACATTACAACTGGTCTCAGAGATTCATCATAGAAATTCTTGTAAAATCGACCAAAATCGGCCAAAACTGGCCTCAAAGGTAATTGAAATTCATCATGTCAAAAGAATTGAACATCGATTGGCTGTGAAAATAGAAAAAATACAGCAGGAAAAAAGTGTTTGAATAAAGAATGCAAATTCAAGCTCAATTAAGTCCAATTCAAAGGGCCAAAGAGCACAACCATGGTCAAATGAAATTACCAAATGGCCAAAAAAATTAGAATCATGCTAAGGAAATAAGTTGATCTTGTGTATACGTAATCTTCTGAAAATTGAGGAAAAAAAAACAGAGACCAGCAAACCAAAAGGCACATGTGGTACAAATAGAAAGGTATGAAAGGACAAAAAACAACATAATCATGGTACAAAGCACAAATCGGTATGGAAGGTCATGATGGAATTTAATATGACCTTGGTGTTAAAAACAACAAACAAAGCACACTCACAAAAAACACACATACACGATAAGTCCAAATTTTTTAAACATCATCGGCTGGACAAGGGAAAAGAAGCAAACCTATTAGAAACAGAGCAAATCGATACCCCCATCAAGTGCCAAATGGCTAACGAGGTCCCCTACCAAGGATCTTCTCACTCAACCCCTATGTCGAACATGCATGCAGCCGCAAGACCCAAACGGAGACAGTGAATCAAGGGTAGTGCAATGCATGAGGGAGAGCATGAAACTTGCAAGGGACTTGACCGAAAGGGTTAGTTTGGTGCGACGAGGGAAAAATCCATAGTTTAGGGTTACAGATTTGGAAAAGAATACATAACATATGAGAAAATTGAGAACGTGAGCTCGAATCGAGGGTCAAAAAGGGAAAAGGGTTAGATCTGGAAAATGAGAAACAAATCATCTTCTTCCAAGGGTTAGGGTTCGATTATTGAAGAACAAAAGAGGGAAGATGGGAGAAGGTGAAAGATTGAGGGAAGAAGGGAGAGAGATTGAAACCCTAACCCTATTTTGCAACCCAAATCAAAGCCTAATCTCCATTGATGAATGACTGAGGGAAGAGGGAGGAGAGATTGAAGATGAAAGAATTGACTTGACTAAAGAGAACATCGAGGATGAGAGAGAGGAAGATGAAAGAACTGACCAAATCAGAAAGTATCAATTATGAGAGAGAAAAGACAGACGTGTGATAGCTTCGTGGATTGGGGAGTTAAGAGAGAAAGGACGCATGAGAGCTTCGTGGAAGGTGGTGAGTTTACAACTCAACTTTGTTGGGTTAAGTTATGAAAGGGGAGTTGGGATGTTGGTGGGCCAAACAAGGAGTTGGGTTTTAAACCCAACTCCCCCATCCAAACAAACCCTTAGAGAGGATCAACATCCAACCAGAGAAGTTTGGAAATCGGGGTGAGAGAATGGGAGACTCTCCTATTGTACTATAAACTAAACAACAATGCAACTTTTAGCTTAAAACTTTTTTGTTATAAGTATTAGTTAGTATAATCATTTTGAAACTCAAGAAGCCATATTACTTGCCACAATAAAACCTTCAAAAAAATGTGTTTAGCATAGATTTGGTGGAATAAATCTTGCTATTGAACTAGGCATCTACTAAATCCATCAAAAATGGATTCTAAGGGAATCTTCCTGTAACAACCCATATTTTTCAATATGGTCATTTTAACAATAACACGACACATAACAATTATAAACTAAAGCAGACTTAGACAAATTCAGCGGAAACAATTTCTTACAAAGGATTTCTAAAATAAACTATTGAATCCTTAACAAAAGCTTTCTAAGTCTTATGCCAAAATGCTAAACTCCACTTCTTTTAGGACTATTACTTGATCCTTTGTCTAAAAAAAAATTTAGAAAAACGAAAAATGAGTACAAAAATACTCAATAAGCAACTTCCACATCAAGTTTAGAAATTCATTTTCCTCAAAACAAAACATAGAAATTCAATTTAACAAATCATTTCAATAGTTGAATCAAAAGTCAAATATTCATTCAGTCATTTGCCTTCAAAACAGTCGTAAACAAAAATACAAATATCCTTGCAAAACTTTTAATACAATTATCAAAACTTTTAGACAATCGATGCTAAAAAAAAATAAAAATCCTTCAATCCAACAAGCTTTCAAAACTAAACTTTTCAATTGATCAAAATTTTCATTTAACCAAAATTTTCAAACTAAAACTTTCAAATGTCAAAACTTTCAATTCAAACAGTACTTTCAATCAATCAATACTTTCAAATATCAGAGTAAGAAGATGCATTATTTGGGTAGCCTTCAGAACATATATGATGGTTACCCATTGATAACGCTCATTTATGAGTATTATTTAGCTCTAAAAACTAGCTTATTTGCTTAGAAAGCGAGTGTTTAATGTTATATTTTATGTCATTTAGAGAAAATTTAAGTAAAAACAAAAGTATTGATTTTGTAAAAATAAGTTTTTATGTGTATTTAGAGTCATTTTTGTTAAGAAATTGTTAATTTTTGTTGTTTTTGTGTAGAGGCTGAAAAATGACCCAAATGCGCCCACATTCTAGCCGCAACTGAAGCAAATAAAAGATGATCCAAGAGATATGCGACCAGTATGCACCAGCATTTGAGAGCATAAGCCAAAGTCCAACTGTTGCAGGAAAAATCTAAAATGCACTCAAATATGCAGCCACATTTAGGCCATTTCTACAACAACATAATTGCACCCACAAATGCGATCGCATCTGGACATTTTTGATAAATTCTTCAAGACTTGTGAGATTTGTAGATCATATCAAATATTCTCAATCAAATCTCTGAAAATCAAGTTATATGATCGACCAAGCTTCTCCACATTGATCTCTACAGCAAACTCTAGGCGTGAAGTATATAAAAGGTGGCTCAATCCTTCATTTGAAAGAGAGCTCGGAGTTGAGAATTCTCTTCATCCCAAAATTCTGTCGTTTTTATTTCTAAGTTTTAGCCACCACTCCGAGTCTCCCCTACGCTCTGTTCATATTCCATTCGGACTCCAACTTCAAAAGAAGAATGATTAAGTACTTAATTCTCCTTGAAAAAGATTGAACAAGTTAGAAAGGAAGAACATCTTAGGGTCTTTTTGTTCTTAGTTTTTCCATTCAGTTCTGTAAGTTTTTAGGAGTTGTACTTGTTGTTTTATTTTATTTTCCAGCTTTGTAAGTTTCTGTTTTTCTTTTAATCCAAGTTTCAAGTTCTTTTGTTCTTTCTTGGATTCATTCTTCAAAGTATATTCAAGTTTATTTATTTCAAGGAATGGTGTTCTTTCTTCTATTTGTTTTCTTTTTACTTTATGCACTTTATTTATTTCTCCGATGAGTAGCTAAACTCCTTGGAGGGGATTCAATCATGTGGATACCCTAAAAAGGAGATAAGCAACCACCATGTGCTTCTTGTAGATTTGCTCGACATTTAGCTAAGTTTACTTTTAGTGAGTTAAGTTTCATTGTTAGCTTAAACTGGCCATTTGAGTTAGCATAGTTTGTGAATATTTCAATACTGAAAGGGTTGGAGTTGACACATGTTTTCCTAAAAGTAATCTAGGAAAAGAGTCTAGACATAGAACTTTACTTTTTGTACCTAGACATAAGACAAAAACCTTTAAAATCAGAAAGTTGTGTTTTTCATTATCTAAGTGAATTTAGCCATAGACTTATGAGTTTTAAATTGCTTAGTCTCCTAAAGGTTCTTGGAAAAGGAGTCGCATGGGTGTTGAACTTGATTTACTTAGCTAAGTGTCAAAAATGGTAGGTTGCATGTGCATTTCAGCAGCATTCTGTTTGAATCGTACAGAACTCAACAGAGTCAATATGTAGGGCAAGAGGCAGGATCTCTAAAATAGTCAGATTTAGTTGAGCAATTTGTGGGCGCATGGTAGGTGCATTTCCTCGGGTTGAACCAGAAATGTATCCCCTGCTTCGCATCCTTGTTTTTCTCATTACATTTTTAGTTATCTTTACTTTTTCATGCACAAAACCCCAAAATCAACTTTATTTTCTTAGTTACCTTCGGTTGCAACTCGTGAGCAATTGTGTTGTTAGCTGGAGAGTTTTTGTTAATTGTTCCCTTGGGTTCAATAATTGAAATACTCCATATATTACTTGTTTGTGATAGCGTGCACTTGCACTTTCTTTTGACGTTTGTGTAGCATCCCCATCAACCCGTCATAACACCAATCAATCAATCAGAACATTCAATTAGAGTTGTCGATAAAAATCGACTAGAACATTCAATACAATTACTTAAGTGTGATGCCATATGAGTGAAACACACACATGAATCTTCATTCTGAAGGAATGTCAAACCACAAATTGTGTCTTCCCACAATTAAGCTTCAATTAGTTAGAGCTTTCAATTAGAGATGTCGATAAGATCAACCAGAGCAGTCAATATAATTACTTAAATGTGAGGCCACGTGAGTGAATAACACACACATAAATCTTCATTCCAAATGAATGTCAAACCACAAATGTGTCTTCTCACAAATAAGCTAGAACAATTCTATTAATTCCCATTTAAACTACTATCACAAATAAGCCAAAACAATCTTATCTACCTAATTTTTTCCATTCAAAACAATTTCTTCATAAAAAGATAGGGAAAATAGGGTTTTTAAACTAAAAAAATAGTACTGAAAAACTGGATTAAAAATACTTAAAAACCCAATTAAATACGTACTAAAATCGATAAAATAAATGATTTTCAATGCGTAATAAAATACCAAATAATTTTTCAATTCTACAACTTTTAAAACCTTTAAAACTATCATAAATTATAGACAAATAACCTAGAAAATTTTCTGTTTCATAAAGCAAAACTCTTCAAAATTTTAACACTAAAAGAACCAAGATTTGCTACAATTTAATACCAAAAATCGGATCTGAAAAAGATCATAAAACTACTGTAAAAATATTAAAAATGTACCTTTTTCATTTAGAAATCAATACTATGAATCACACTTCAAAGAAGCAATCATTTAGTAAACTTTCTTGTGCAAAAAGAATCCATAAAACACTTAAAACAGTCCCAAACTTGAAGAAATTTAAATCTGAAAAATTTTGGAAAATTTTTCATTATCAAAGCTTTCAATTTAAAACAATAGACCTAATTGAAAAAACTTTGATAAAAAATTTTACACAAAATAAAAACCTAAAACATTTTTAGGGCAAAAGGTTTCATAGTCCTTCCATTGTAATCAATCAATCAAGAAAAAAAAAAAAAACTGCAAATAGAAGGGAAGAAAACTTACTACTTTTTCTTTGGAGAATAAACTGCATAACGTCTTCTTCTTTTCTCTCTTTTTGTTGTCAAAACGTTTAGTCAAAAAGTTAAAGCTTAAAAGATCTTTTTTTTTTGGTTAAAGAACTCTAATTTAAACCCTTAAAAGATTATCGTATCCTTTTAAAAAAAAAAGATAATGAAGATAATAAAGATTTATCTCCTAATTTAAAAAGAAGATAAAATTCTAATTTAAAAAGGTATTAGAAATCAATAAAATAAATAAATAAATAAATAAATAAATAAATATATATATATATATATATATATATATATATATATATATATATATATATATATATATATATTTGGTCGTTACACTCCATGTTTGAAATGTTGATGTCGTTGGAAATATTGAGGTCCAAATTTCATGGAAATGACGATGGAAATTTTAGAAAAATTTATGAAAATCTTGGAAATTGATGGAAATTGTTTAAATTAGTTAATGAAACTTTAAGTGTGGCTTATTTAGACTATAATTGACTATTTTTAATCATTACATTTAAAAATTAAGACAATGTTTAGATATAAACATCAAGAAAATGTCGATGCCAACAGAAATTTTGGAAAAAATATGGAAATTGATTAAAATAATTTAAATTATTTCATGAAATTTAAAATGTGATTTAATTATACTAAAATTGATCATTTTTAACCATCATATCTAGAATACATATAATATTTATATTGAAATGTCGGTGTTAGCAAAAATTAAAGGAAATATAAACTTTTGATCAAATTATAAAAGTAATAACAAATAACAAATTAGTAATAGTAACTATACAATTAATAAAATAAAAGTTAAATTATAATGTAAAGAGATATAATAATTTTTAAAATTAACTTAAGAAGAAGTGAGATAGATTAACAAGTGAATTAGAAACTAAAGCTCCTAATCTAAGAAAGAAATTTGAGAGTAATAGAGAGAATTGAGAATTTGAGATTGAGAGGTAAAGAAAGTAAAAATGGAAGGAGTAGGTGATAAACAAAAAAAGAAAAAAAAATTAAAATATAGAATAAAAAATTTATAAAACATCGAAAAGAAGAAAATAATAAATAATAAATAAATGAAAGCCTTCTTAATAGCTAGAGGTGGCGACAACAAAAACTGCAGGCGCATCAATCACTATGACATTTGACATTGAAATTTAGAAATGGTATTTTAAAAATATATTGAACATTAGAATGAATTGTCGTCAAGGTTTCGACGAAAGGGAGAAAAATGATTTTTTTTCTCCCTTCCGACATGTCAACCCTATCTATAGCGAAATGTTGCTCGACATCTAACACAATGGTTACACTTCCATTCTAATTAGATTAGAAAATGAAGACATTTTATAGAATGGAGATCTAATCTAGATGGTGATATAAAAGTTTATGATTCCAAATATTATCTATCTTCAACATTAAGTAAAAAGAGAGAAGTGGTTGCAGTTCACTGCCTTGTATATGATGAAGATGATCAAAGATATGTGGATTTTGGGACCGACGTACATACGTTTTATCAATTATTATTGTGAAAAAAAAAATACTTGGAAGATCTTATTTGTTATTGTTCTTTTTTACCCCTTATGTCAAAAGAAAAAAAAATTTAAAAAACATGACACATCATGTTTATTCATTGAAGTGTCCTTTCGCTAAAAAGTTTGCCAAGATTTGCTGCTTTTTTATGCATCAACGATAACTCTCCATCTTCTTCAACACTAGGTGTTAGTATATATTAACTAAGGTTGTATATATATAATTTTGTTTTCTACAAATTATATATACGTTCTTTTTCTTTTTCTTTTTCTTCAAATTCTTATATTTCGTATTTGACTTCTAGACATTAATTTACTATAATTATACAATGGTACTATCTTTTTAATAATTTAATTCTCTTATCTAAATATACTTTACTTTTCTCTTATCTAATTCAAGGTTTTTATAAGTTCGGATTTTGAAAAGAAAAAAAAATCTAAAATTAATACAAAAAAAGCAACAAATTACGTCGTGAATTTTTTTTCTGAGGGTAAACTCCTACATTTTCGATTTTTATCTTCCCAAATCTTCTCTAATGTTCTTTTGCAATTTCTCTTCTTCTTTGATCCATTCAAATATACCTCGAGTTCGAGCATAAAAACTATTTTTTGAATAATTTTTCAGATCAACCTCTTAGTTCAAATGTTGTTTTCATTTTCTTTGGATCAGATTTAAGAAAAGAACGAAAAGAATTTTTTTTCCCTCCCCTCCTCAAGTTTTAACTATGACTTTGAAAGTAAAGTATTTTAGTAGATATATAGGGTCATCTCTTACTTTTACTACTTATTCAAAGAGTTTTCTTTTAAGTGTAATTTAAAAGATTGTTTTTTTAATTACAATTTTTAGACTAAGAACCTTCTCTCTTCTAGTGTTGCCTATTCAAATGATTTTCTTTTCTAGTGTAATTTAAAAGATTGTTTTTTTAATTACAATTTTTTGACTAAGAACTTTCTCTCTCTTCTTGTTTTCTCACAATTTCTTTCACTATAGTTTTTTTTTTTTTTTTAATCTTTCTTAAGTAAACATTTGAATTTTTAGCCAAATTCCAAAAAAAAAAAAAACAAGTTTTTAAAAACTACTCTTCTTAATTTTCAAAACTTGACTTTACTTTTGAAAATATGTGTAAAAAGTAGATAACAAAAGAAAGAAATTCATGAATTGGAGTAATAAGCTTAATTTTTAAAAATAAATAATTATCAAACAGACCTTTTATTTATTTATTTTGTGTTTGGTGTAAGTGGGAGTTGTAAAGAGCATAATTAAGGAAAGTTGTTGGTAACAAGAAATTGTTTAGTCCATTTGAAAAAAAAAAAAAAATAGAGCATTAAAGAAGAGATTTAGATAAGAATGATAAAGATGATGACGATGATAATAAATTAATTAATGAATAATTAAAATAATAAATTAGAAATATGACCAAATCCAAGTGACTACTTTAGCAGTCAGAGTTCTGGAACTTTCATAAGTTTGAACTATGAGAAGAGAGTGGGAGACAGTTGTAAGTAATTTTGGTTTTCTCAAAAAAAAAAAAAGGGTAATTTTGGTCCTTCCATTGAATTGATCAACAAAAGTTTTCCAATAGAATGCTTCAATAAAATTATGACAATTTTGTTTAGAATCTTTGTATAAACTATCTTACTTTTAGGTTTTATAGTTTTCAAAAAGTAAGATTGTCTACTTAGTTGTGGTTATTGTGTAAGAAAAAGAAGTATATATATATATTTGATTATGGATTCCAAAGTGTTTGTAAAAAGTGGAAAAAAAATATGGGGAACCAGTTTATTTATTTATTTATTTCATGAAATAAGGTTCCATTTGTTAATACATTCCATTTTCCTTTATTTTCTATTTTTAGATTAAACTTGTTTACTTCCAACCTTTTTAAAATGTTTTAAAAAATGATATGTATTATTATTATTATTATTATCGGTTTGTTTATAATGATTTTGTTTTATGTTTTTATGTTTTTACTTTGTTTACGAAGAACTTTATCATTTATTATTGTCAAATGTTTGAGTAATATTTAGTCTAACCATAAATAAGTAGGATGGATTTACTCCAACAACCAAAGTTAAATTTAATTTTTTTGAAAGAAGTAGAAGTTATATATATATATATATATATATATATATATATATATATTCCCTATTAAAATTCAATACGATAGAATGATGTAATCTCTTTGAATTGGGAAACAAAAAGAAAATAAAAATTAAGATTAATTAAGTAAGAAAGACAATGTCAGATTTGGCCGTTTGCATACAATTGGACGTTGAAAAGATTTCTAACATTTGAATGAGATAAATAAGATCCAAATAAATTATTTTTTTTTCGTTAATTGTTTTTGGGTCCCTCCTTTGGTGGACGGTGGCATAAAAGAGACACAAACTTTCTTTGTATTGTGTTGTTTTCACACTTGCCTATGTGGCATCCAACGCATTTCTCCATTTTTTTTATCCTTAGTTTTAGGCTAAATTATAGAAAATATCCCTTAATTTTATATTTTATTTTAAAAATACTTCTAAACTTTTAAAAGTTTCAAAAATGCTCTTACTATTAGTTTTGAATGAAAACCGTTAGTACTTTATTTCAAAAATACTCTTAAACTTTCAAAAGTTTTATTAATAACCTTAAACTTTAAAAAAAAAAGTTCGAAAATACTCTTACCATTAATATATTGACAGAGATCGTTAGTATCTCGTTTTAAAAATATCCCTAAACTTTCAAAAGTTGCATTAATACCCTTAACTTTTAAAAAAAAGTTAAAAATGATCTTACCATTAGTATATAGACGAAACTTATTTATCTACACCTCATTACCTTCATCTTCTATTTCATCTCTCTCTTGATTTACTTCAATCTATGGTCTAACACTTCTCTATTTTTCCTTTCTTTTTCAATATCCTCTTACTCTCTTCTTTCATTTTTCAATCTTTAAAACTTCTTCCATTTCTCATATCTTCTTAAATATTGGAACTTTAAAATAAACTGGAAGAGCTCTCTCTCATTTCTAAGCATGCCCAAACATAAATATAAGAAATCTTAATAATCAAATAGTCAATGTCTTTGAAGTTATCTTGAGTTGAAAAATAACCAATTTTGAAAACAACTCATATAGATATCTTTGTTTTTTTTTTTTTTTTCCATATAGATACTCTCATTTTTTCTCAGTTTGTCCAGTTCTCAATTATAGGAACCTTCTTAATTGACCATAACAAATAGACTAATTTGAACTGCAAAAATGATTAATAAAATTTTCATCTGCTACAAATTTGGTAATACATATGTTTTCTTTCTTTTCCCTACCACTAGATGTCCTCAAAATTATGACCCAAATTCTCAACATGTCTCTCTTTTTGTGTCTTAAATCCAAACATACTAACTCAAATTATTAACGTACAACTTTGTTAAAACATATAAGTTCTAAGGTCCCTTTGTGGTTATATTATTCTCCTTTCTTCTTGCTATAGTCCATATACCTTGATTGAGGGGGTAGTTATAGAGATTAGAAAATGGAAGAAGAGAGTAAAGAGGGTATTGAAAAAGAAAGAGGAAAAAAAAGAGGGAAAATAGAGAAGTG
Source organism: Trichosanthes truncata (assembly GCA_033996785.1). Classification (NCBI taxonomy): domain Eukaryota; kingdom Viridiplantae; phylum Streptophyta; class Magnoliopsida; order Cucurbitales; family Cucurbitaceae; genus Trichosanthes; species Trichosanthes truncata. The sequence goes on from JAWPNB010000004.1 coordinate 6,274,010, forward strand.
TTAGACTATAGATTGATGCAAATCAAGAAATAGAAGAAATGGAAGAGGGAGGTAATGGGATGTAGATAAATGTTTTTCATCTATATACTAATAGTAAGGACATTTTTTTACCTTTTTTTTTTAAGGCTAAAGGTATTAATACAACTTTTGAAAGTTCAAGAGTATTTTAAAACGAGGTACTAACGATTTTTGTTCATATACTAATGGTAAGCGTATTTATGAACTTTTTTTTGAAAGTTTAAGGATATTAATGAAACTTTTGAAAGTTCAGAGATATTTTTTTAAACAAAGTACTAACAGTTTCCATTCAAAACTAACGGTAAATATATTTTGAACTTTTTTTTAAAGTTTAAGGGTATTAATGAAACTTTTGAAAGTTCATGAGTATTTCTGAAATAAAGTACAAAGTTCAAGTGATTTTCTATAAGTTAGCCTTTTGTATATATAAAAAGCTTGGACAAAGGGCCAAAGTGAGCTTGACTCAATGATAATTGACATGTATCATCGACTAAGAGGTCAAAGGTTCGAATTTTCCTACCCCAAAATGTTGTTAAACTCAAAAATTTTTAAAAAAAAAAAAAAAAAAAAAAACAGCTTGGACAAAGGAAAATTTTCTAGTACTATCATTGTAATTAAATGAGATATTAATTTACTTTATGAGTCCTACATTGTTCTAAAATACTATTGTCGTGATAAGCAATGAATGAAAGTAGTATGAGAATTTTTTTCATTGTAATACTAGAATTTTTCTCTAATTAAAGATTAGGTTAGGTAGACTTTTTTTTTTTTTAAAAAAAAATTAATTAATAAAATATGCCAACTCATTTTAAAAACCTACGTAAGCATATCATATCATTTTTTTTAGTTAGATCAACTAATGGTCAATTCAACGTAGATAACAAATTCAAAGGTCAATGATGTAAAGTGTTGATTTTGGAACTTGAGAAAAAATATAACCAAAATCAGGTTAAGGATTTTTTTTTTTTTTTTTAATGGCTAAGGATCTAAAATTGTAGATTCTAAAGACCTATTAAAGACTTTTTAAAAGTTTAAGAATCAAATAAATCTAAATTTAAAAGTTAAAAAATCTATTAAATACTTTTTAAATCTAAACGTTTAAGAACAAAATTTGTAATTTAATTAAGTATAATTTTTTTTTTTTGAAAAAAACAATGGACAAGACAGATCCCATAATTAATACTAGATTTAATGCTTTTCACACTTTGCTTACGTGGCATGCAGACATTGCCCCAATCTTTTTTATTTGTTAATTTTATGGATTTTTCTTTCCTTCTTTGACCGTACAAAGTGTTAAACAATTGAAAACAATGGACAGATTTGCTTCGTTCATGCTTTGGTAAATGTTCTATGATGTCACGCTCACGTTTTTGCAACTATTTTTCCATTTTTCTAATCCTTATTTTATTTAGGAATTTTATACTTTATCACTTCTTTTGACTTTAGTCCTCGTAATTTTAATATATTGTGTTTTTATAATTATATATCTCCATTCTTTATTAATCAACAAAGTTTATAGAAATTAAAATTTGAATGGTACGTGTTACACTCGTTATTTTGTATTTAATTGATGTATAGCAATATATGAAGAAAATTTTCTCGAAGTGTCTAATAGGTCCTTAAAAACTTTCAATTTTGTGTATAATAAATCTTTGAACTTTCTATTTTATGTCTGATAGATATTGACCTATTCGATTTTTTTAAAAATTTACGGATCTATTATATACAAAATTGAAAATTAGGACCCTGTTAAACACAAAATTTAATTTTATGTATAATAGATCCATTAATTTTTTTTAAAAAATAAAGTCAAATATGTTTAAGGCTTATTAGATACAACTGAAAATTTAATGAACTATTAGACAATTTTAAAGTCCAGAAATCTGTTAGACACAAATTTGAAAGTTCAGAGACTAAACTTATAATTTAACTAAATTAAATTTTTAAAGTTAAAATTACACTAAATCAAGTATAGGGTTGGTGGGATTCTCCCATATCCCTAAAATATAAGTTAAAGTAAATATTTTGAATTGGTACACATACTTTCAATGAAGTTTATAATTTTTGCAGGTTAATTTCTTGCTTAACATCAGCATCCTCATATTTCAAAAGTAATCCACCTTCTAAAAAAATAAAGATAAAGTGACATAAGTGACAAAATATATGACGTAATTGAATAAAAAAAATTGAAGTACTATAAAAAAAAAAAAGATTGATCACCAAAAAAAAAAAACAGTCAAAATTTTGCATTTTTTTTAAAAATTTGCTCTTATTTTATATAAGCATGCATGCTAGATAGGGCACCAAATAAATTTTATTTTCTTTAATTAAACGTACTTTATTATATAAATAATCTTGGACAAAAAGAGAGAATGGAGATTAGGTCACATGCAGTGCTCTCTTTACTTATTTTTCAACATTTCACACCTGGCCGACGTGTTACCCATTGCCTCTTTCATATTTTAATGTTTAATTTTCTTTTATAAAATATGGTTTTAATCATCAAACTTTATTGGCTGTTGCCCACGTTCCAAGGATTAGGACCACTTTTTACTTGAAAATTTTCCATATTAAAATTAATTTGATAATGTGAAAAATAGGACATTAGTTTGATAATGTGAAAAATAGGACAAAATTGAATTGAGTAAAAGAGTTTTCATTGGTTGCTCTTATTTTAAAGTTTTCTCTTGACAGATCTATCTCTAAATTTAAAAATTTTTAATATTAAAATTTATGATAGAGGTATGATAGTTGATCAGTTATGTTTAGATCAATATCTTAATGGTCTTTAATTATTTTCTATTTAGTGTATCAAAATTCTTCTGGTGTTGGATTTTGGTCTTATTTTTCTCCATAATTGAAGTTTATTCTTGTTTTTAATTCATCTTTAAAAGTAATTTTAAAAATTAAATAGAGATTTGAACTTGCGACGAGGAAATGTTACAAATAAGGTGATGAATTAGTTTGAAAAGTTATATTTGAACTTTTCAAGTTTTAATAAATTGGTTAAATTAAAATTTTGGTTCTTACGGTTTGGAGAAAACATTAAAATTAATTTAGTCTCTATAGTTTTAAAAGTTAGAATTTTGTCTATATGGTTTAATAGTCTTATCATTAGAAGCTACTGACAGATTGAGTACATGACGTACGGTTAGCTATTCATATGTCAATGAGGTGATCTTTTGTATTTAGCTAATTGTGTAGCTAGGTTAAGTAGTTGACTGGATAAAAAAGGGTTGGAAATTGGGAATTTAATGCAGTTTCTTAGGAAATTGGTAGCTCTTTTTTATCCAATCAACTACTTAATCTAGCTACACAATCAGCTAAATACAAAAGACCACCACGTATTTAATTTATTAGTAGCTTCTAACGATAGAGACTATTTGTGAGGTTTTATTAAAATATAGAGACAAAATTCTAATAGTAAGGAATGGAAGAGGGAGGTAATGGGATGTAGATAAATGTTTTTCATCTATATACTAATAGTAAGGGCATTTTTTACCTTTTTTTAAGGCTAAAGGTATTAATACAACTTTTGAAAGTTCAGGGGTATTTTAAAACGAGATACTAACGATTTTTGTTCATATACTAATGGTAAGAGTATTTATGAACTTTTTTTGAAAGTTTAAGGATATTAATGAAACTTTTGAAAGTTCAGGGATATTTTTTTAAACAAAGTACTAACAGTTTCCATTCAAAACTAACGGTAAATGTATTTTTGAACTTTTTTTTAAAGTTTAAGGGTATATTAATGAAACTTTTGAAAGTTCATGACTATTTTTGAAATAAAGTACAAAGTTCAAGTGATTTTCTATAAGTTAGCCTTTTTTATATATAAAAAGCTTGGACAAAGGGCCAAAGTGAGCTTGACTCAACAATAATTGACATGTATCATCGACTAAGAGGTCAAATGTTCGAATCTCCCTACCCCCAAATGTTGTTGAACTCAAAATTTAAAAAAAAAAAAAACAGCTTGGACAAAGGAAAATTTTCTAGTACTATCGTTGTAATTAAATGAGATATTAATTTACTTTATGAGTCCTACATTGTTCTAAAATACTATTGTCGTGATAAGCAATGAATGAAAGTAGTATGAGAATTTTTTCATTGTAATACTAGAATTTTTCTCTAATTAAAGATTAGGTTAGGTAGACTTTTTTTTAAAAAAAAAATTAATTAATAAAATATGCCAACTCATTTTTAAAAACCTACGTAAGCATATCATATCATTTTTTTTAGTTAGATCAACTAATGGTCAATTCAACGTAGATAACAAATTCAAAGGTCAATGATCTAAAGTGTTGATTTTGGAACTTGAGAAAAAATAGAACCAAAATCAAGTTAAAGATTTTTTTTTAATGGCTAAGGATCTAAAATTGTAGATTCTAAAGACCTATTAAAGACTTTTTAAAAATTTAAGAATCAAATAAATATAAATTTAAAAGTTAAAAAATCTATTAAATATTTTTTAAATCTAAACATTTAAGAGCTAAACTTGTAATTTAATTAAGTATAATTTTTTTTTTTTTGAAAAAAACAATGGACGAGACAGATCCCATAATTTAATACTAGATTTAATGCTTTTCACACTTTGCTTACGTGGCATGCAGACATTGCCCCAATCTTTTTTATTTGTTAATTTTATGGATTTTTCTTTCCTTCTTTGACCGTACAAAGTGTTAAACAATTGAAAACAATGGACATATTTGCTTCGTTCATGCTTTGGTAAATGTTCTATGATGTCACGCTCACGTTTTTGCAACCATTTTTCCATTTTTTTAATCCTTATTTTATTTAGGAATTTTATACTTTATCACTTCTTTTGACTTTAGTCCTCGTAATTTTAATATATTGTGTTTTTATAATTCTATATCTCCATTCTTTATTAAACAACAAAGTTTATAGAAATTAAAATTTGAATGGTATGTGTTACACTCGTTATTTTGTATTTAATTGATGTATAACAATATATGAAGAAAATAGAAGAAAATTTTCCGAAAGTGTCTAATAGGTCCTTAAAAACTTTCAATTTTGTGTATAATAAATCTTTGAACTTTCTATTTTATGCCTGATAAATATTGACCTATTCAATTTTTTTTTTTAAATTTATGGATCTATTATATACAAAATTGAAAATTAGGGTCCTGTTAGACACAAATTTTAATTTTATGTATAATAGATCCATTATTTTTTAAAAAAAAATAAAGTCAAATATGTTTAAGGCTTATTAGATACAACTCAAAAGTTTAATGAACTATTAGACAATTTTAAAGTCCAGAAATATGTTAGACACAAATTTAAAAGTTTAGGGACTAAACTTATAATTTAACTAAATTAAAAATTTAAAGTTAAAATTACACTAAATCAAGTATAGGGTTGGTGGGATTCTTCCCTATCCCTAAAATATAAGTTAAAAGTAAATATTTTGAATTGGCACACATACTTTCAATGAAGTTTACAATTTTTGCAGGTCAATTTCTTGCTTAACATCAGCATCCTCATATTTCAAAAGTAATCCACCGTCGAAAAAAATAAAGATAAAGTGACATAAGTGACAAAATATATGACGTAATTGAATAAAAAAAATTGAAGTACTATAAAAAAAAAAAAAAAAGATTGATCACCAAAAAAATTGTTGTAAAATTGAGAGGCGAAACCGAGCACCAAAACTTTACCAAAACATATAATAATAATAATAATAATAATAATACAAAAGATGAAATATAAAAAGAATATATATATATATATATAGTATAAACAAAAGAAAGTGGAGATTTATGGCAAATTAAAAACACAAAAATTAGAGAAAAAGGGGAGGAAAAATTGGTGTGTATTATTTTCCAAAAATCTCTCTATTTATAGGCAATTTAAGAGAGGGTGATGTGGTACATTTGGACACCAATCTATGGCCTTTAGAAGACACTTTGGCTATGGAGAAAATGCCACTTGGCATGGATAACAAATGGGCATGTGGAATGGGCATTTACATATGCCATATTCACAATACTCCCCCTTAAATGCCCATTTATATAAAATATGCCTCGTTAAAACCTTACTAGGGAAAAACCCAATGGGAAGAAAAACCCTAGTGAAGGAAAAAGAGTACATATTTTATATAGTTTACTATAATACATTCACTCCCCCTCATGGAGACATCACTTAAAGTCTTTGAGTCGCCGCATTCCAATGCTATATACTAATTTATCGAAGGTTGCAGTTGGTAATGCCTTTGTAAATAAGTCAGCCAGGTTATCTTTTGAACAAATTTGTTGTACAGTGATATCGCCATTTTCTTCAAGATCATGAGTATAGAAGAGCTTTGGTGAGATATGCTTTGTTCTATCTCCTTTGATATATCCTCCCTTGATTTGAGCTATACATGCTGTGTTGTCTTCGTATAACATCGTTGGAAGAGGTTTACTTGAAGACAAGTCACATGTCTGATGAATGTGTTGTGTCATCGATCTTAGCCATACACATTCTCGACTTGCTTCATGAATAGCGAGGATTTCAGCATGATTTGAAGAAGTGGCCGTTATAGTTTGTTTCACTGATTGCCACGATATAGCAGTTCCTCCACATGTGAATAGATAACCTGTCTGAGATCTAGCTTTGTGTGGGTCAGATAGATAACCAGAATCTGCATAACCAACTAGATCATAATTTAATTTGTTAGAATAAAATAAACCCATATCAATTGTCCCTCGAAGATATCGGAGTACATGCTTAACTCCGTTCCAATGTCTTTTTGTAGGACATGAACTATATCTAGCTAATAAATTTACTGAAAATGCAATATCTGGTCTTATGTTATTAGCCAAATACATAAGTGCACCAATTGCACTAAGATATGGTACTTCAGGACCAAGTAGTTCTTCATTGTCATCTCGAGGTCGAAATATATCTTTCTTTATATCCAGTGAACGAACTTCCATTGGAATGTTCAATGGATGTGCTTTATCCATATAGAATCTTTTTAAGATTTTCTCTGTATAAGTTGATTGATGAACAAATATCCCATCTGCTAAATGTTCAATTTGCAAACCAAGGCAAAATTTTGTTTTTCCAAGATCTTTCATCTCGAATTCTTTCTTAAGATATTCTATTGCCTTGGATAACTCTTCAGGAGTTCCAATTATATTTAAGTCATCAACATATACAGTTATAATAGCAAATCTTGACTGAGATTTCTTTATAAAAACGCACGGACATATTGGATTATTTTGGTATCCTTCTTTCAACAGATATTCACTCAGGCGATTATACCACATTCGTCCTGATTGTTTTAATCCATATAATGATCTCTGTAACTTTATTGAATACAATTCCCGAGAACTTGATTCATATGTTTCTGGTATTTTAAATCCTTCCGAGATTTTCATATAAATGTCATTATCCAGAGATCCATATAAATACGCCGTGACTACATCCATTAGATGCATATCAATCTTTTCATATACAGTCAGACCAATCAAATATCTTAGCGTTATTGCATCCACCACAGGAGAATATGTTTCCTCATAATCAATACCAGGCCTTTGCGAGAATCCTTGTGCAACAAGTCTCGCTTTATATCTTGTGACTTCATTCTTTTCATTTCTTTTCCTTACAAATACCCATTTATATCCCACAGGTTTGACGTTTTCTGGTGTTGGGACTACTGGTCCAAAAACCTCACGTTTTGAAAGTGAGTTCAACTCTGCTTGGATTGCTTCTTTCCACTTCGGCCAATCCTTTCTACGTTGACATTCTTTGATAGATTTTGGGTCAAAATCGTCACTTTCATGAATAATATCGTGAGCAACATTATAAGAAAATATGTTGTCAATAATGATATCATTTCGGTTCTATCTCTTTCCTGTTGTAACATAGTTTATAGAAATTTCATTATTATCCTCAAGCGATTGATTTTCACCAATACTCTTTTGAGTAGTTGTATTCTGGATTTCTTCTGGAACATCCATACCTTTTATTGAATCATTTTGATTCTCAACTACTTTTCTTTTTCGAGGATTTTTATCTTTAGAACCTATTGGTCTACCACGCTTCTGGCGTGCTCCAGACTCATTATTGACAACTTGTTCCTTTGGGATATCAACTTTTGATGGAGCATTTGCAGCTGGTATATATGATTTAGTCACACTTTTAGTATCTGTGAATGCATCTGGTAGTTGATTTGCTATATTTTGCAAATGAATTATCTTTTGAACTTCAAGTTCACATTGATTTCTACGAGAATCTAAATGAGATAATAACGATGCATTCCATGTAATTTCTTTTTCCAACTTCTTAATTCCTCCCCCTAATGTTGGAAAATTTGTCTCATTAAAATGACAATCAGCAAATCGTGCAGTAAATACATCACCCGTCAGGGGTTCAAGATATTTAATAATTGATGGGGAATCAAAACCAACATATATTCCTAACCTCCTTTGAGGACCCATCTTAGTACGTTGTGGTGGAGCAATCGGTACATATACTGCACATCCAAAAATTCTTAAATGGAAAATATTTGGCTGCTGGCCATAAGCTAATTGCATTGGGGAGTATTTATTATAAGCTACTGGCCTAATACGTGCCAGTGATGCAGCATGCAAAATAGCATGACCCCATACCGATGTAGGAAGTTTAGCTCTCATAAGCAATGGTCTTGCAATTAGTTGCAGACGTTTTATAAATGATTCTGCTAGACCATTTTGTGTATGAACGTGAGCTACAGGATGTTCAACACTTATCCCAATTGACATACAATAATTATTAAAAGTTTGGGATGTAAATTCACCAGCATTATCAAGTCGAATGGTCTTAATTGTATTATCAGGAAATTGTGCTTTTAACTTAATTATTTGAGCAAGTAATCTTGCAAATGCAAGATTTCGACTTGATAATAAGCATACATGTGACCATCTGCTGGATGCGTCAATTAATACCATAAAATATCTAAATGGACCACTTGGTGGGTTAATAGGTCCACAAATATCACCTTGAATTCGCTCTAAAAATGCAGGTGATTCAATCCCCACTTTAGCTGGTGATGGTCTAATAATTAATTTCCCTTGAGAACAAGCATCACATGACAACTCATTGGATTGAAGAATCTTCTAGCTCTTTAAAGGATGTCCATGTGAATTCTCAATAATTTTTCTCATCATTATTGACCCTGGATGACCCAATCGATCATGCCAAACACTGAATATTTCTGGATTCATGAACTTCGGGTTCATTATTGCATAACTTTCGATTACTCGTATATGAGTATAGTATAATCCAGAAGAAAAAGCAGGCAGTGTTTCTAATATACGTTTTTCATGTGAAACAATATATGTTATATAGAGACACTCTATATTATTTTTACAATCAGTTTCAACATGATAATTATTTTCACGTATATCTTTAAAACTTAATAAGTTTCTTTTCGATTTGCTAGAGAACAGAGCATTATTAATTGTAAATCTTGTTCCTCTAGGCAAAATAAAGTTTGCTTTTCCAAAACCTTCAATCAGATTTGCAGAACCTGATATAGTATTGACTTTTGCTTCCAGCATTGTCAATCTAGTAAAATATTTTCTATTTATGAGTATCGTGTGCGTAGTTGCGCAGTCTGCCAGACATAAATCCTCATTGCTCATTTTCGAGTTACTCAACATATTGAAATTGTTCATATTTCTTCATTGAAAAGAAAAGAAAAACGATTACAAAGAGTCTTAAATATATATACAAACAAAACAACAACAAAAACATACTAAACAGTACTTAATTATATATTTTCATACAAATCATCCTCTACTTGTTTGATTGCATCAATTCTCTCTCCAGGAGATTCAAAATAATCAGCTACATCAAGATGCATCATATTGGAGGGGTCAAACACATCATCTTCTTGAATGGCAAGATTTACCTCCACATTCTTTCCTTTTCCTTTTTCCTTCAGGGAAGCTTGATAGAGATCAACAAGGTGTTTTGACGTACGACAGGTACGTGACCAGTGCCCAGTCATTCCGCACCGGAAACATTTATGTTCATCACCTTTCGAACTTCTATCTTGTGGAGCCTTTCCTTTATGATCATCACTTCGTGTGGGTTTCTTAAAATTATAATGCCCACCACGAAAATAGGTATTTCTTCCTCTACCGCGGTCCCGACCTCGACCACGACCACGACCTCGACCACGATTATTAAAATTCACAACATTCACTTCAGGGAATGGTGTTGCTCCAGTTGGTCGGGATTCGTGATTTTTCATCAATAACTCGTTATTTTGTTCAGCAACGAGAAGACATGAGATAAGTTCATAATATTTTGCAAAACCCTTCTCTCGATATTGCTGCTGCAGGAGCATATTCGAGACATGAAAAGTGGAAAATGTCTTCTCTAACATATCAACATCAGTAATCTTTTCTCCGCATAATTTTAATTTTGAACTAATTCTGAAGAGTGCGGAATTATACTCACTTACTGATTTAAAGTCCTGCAACCTCAGGTGCATCCAATCATAACGAGCTTTTGGAAGAATAACTGTTTTTTGATGATCGTACCTTTCTTTCAAACCTTGCCATAGAACGTAGGGATTTTTTATTGTAAGATACTCCATTTTCAATCCCTCGTGAAGATGATGGCGAAGGAAGATCAGGGCTTTTGCTTTTTCTTGATTTGATGCATCATTTCCTTCTTTAATTGTTTCTCCAAGATTCATAAAATCTAAATGGACCTCAGCGTCAAGGATCCATGACAAGTAGTTATTTCCATTAATATCCAGGGCCGCAAATTCTAGCTTTGTAAGGTTTGCCATAATAACACTATCAAAATAATAATATATATTTATATTAGAAATTTAACATAAACCAAATGCGTAAAAATGGCTTACCTATAAGACTTACCTTTAGCGGGAAAAATGACAGAGATTCGTGCTGATAACGTGTTGTAAAATTGAGAGGCGAAACCGAGCACCAAAACTTTACCAAAACATATAATAATAATAATAATAATAATAATAATAATAATACAAAAGATGAAATATAAAAAGAATATATATATATATATAGTATAAACAAAAGAAAGTGGAGATTTATGGCAAATTAAAAACACAAAAATTAGAGAAAAATGGGAGGAAAAATTGGTGTGTATTATTTTCCAAAAATCTCTCTATTTATAGGCAATTTAAGAGAGGATGATGTGGTACATTTGGACACCAATCTATGGCCTTTAGAAGACACTTTGGCTATGGAGAAAATGCCACTTGGCTTGGATAACAAATGAGCATGTGAAATGGGCATTTACATATGCCATATTCACAATAAACAGTCAAAATTTTGCATTTTTTTTTAAAAATTTGCTCTTATTTTATATAAGCATGCATGCTAGATAGGGCACCAAATAAATTTTATTTTCTTTAATTAAACGTACTTTATTATATAAATAATCTTGGACAAAAAGAGAGAATGGAGATTAGGTCACATGCAGTGCTCTCTTTACTTATTTTTCAACATTTCACACCTGGCCGACGTGTTACCCATTGCCTCTTTCATATTTTAATGTTTAATTTTCTTTTATAAAATATGGTTTTAATCATCAAACTTTATTGGCTGTTGCCCACGTTCCAAGGATTAGGACCACTTTTTACTTGAAAATTTTCCATATTAAAATTAATTTGATAATGTGAAAAATAGGACATTAGTTTGATAATGTGAAAAATAGGACAAAATTGAATTGAGTAAAAGAGTTTTCATTGGTTGCTCTTATTTTAAAGTTTTCTCTTGACAGATCTGTCTCTAAATTTAAAAATTTTTAATATTAAAATTTATGATAGAGGTATGATAGTTGATCAGTTATGTTTAGATCAATATCTTAATGGTCTTTAATTATTTTCTATTTAGTGTATCAAAATTCTTCTGGTGTTGGATTTTGGTCTTATTTTTCTCCATAATTGAAGTTTATTCTTGTTTTTAATTCATCTTTAAAAGTAATTTTTAAAAATTAAATAGAGATTTGAGCTTGCGACGAGGAAATGTTACAAATAAGGTGATGAATTAGTTTGAAAAGTTCTATTTCAATTTTTCAAGTTTTAATAAATTGGTTAAATTAAAATTTTGGTTCTTAAGGTTTGGAGAAAACATTAGAATTAATTTAGTCTCTATAGTTTTAAAAGTTAGAATTTTGTCTATATGGTTTAATAGTCTTATCATTAGAAGCTACTAACAGATTGAGTACATGACATACCGTTAGCTATTCATATGTCAATGAGGTGATCTTTTGTATTTAGTTAATTGTGTAGGTCATGTAGTTGACTGGATAAAAAAGGGTTGGAAACTGAGAATTTAATGTAGTTTCTTAGGAAATTGGCAGCTCTTTTTTATCCAATCAACTACTTAATCTAGCTACACAATCAGCTAAATACAAAAGACCACCACGTATTTAATTTATTAGTAGCTTCTAACAATAGAGATTATTTGTGAAGTTTTATTAAAATATAGAGACGAAATTTTAACTTTTAAAATCGTAGAGATTAAATTTAACTTTCTCAAAATTATAGAGACAAAATATAGAGACAAAATTTGTCATTTAACCTAATAAGTTTTAGATTTATCGTTGGTTGAAGACTTTAATGAATAGGTGATTGTGACTTTTTTTTTGTTTTTTGTTTGGCTAAATGACATCATGTGTAAGAATTAGTCCATCATGTGGATGCTAATATGGAGGGGACATGCCTAATTTAAAATTAGATAATAATAAAAATGAAGTAACTACACGTATTCAATTAACATATGCCTATTTAGGGGTGATACTCGGTTCGGTTTCATCGGTTTTGGGCCCAACCGAGAACCAAACCGAATCGATCGATTTAGAGAAAATGGGAACCGAACCGATGTCCAATAAAGGATAAAACCAATGGTTCGGTTTTTGGTTGGTTCGGTTTTTGGTCGGTTCGGTTTTCGGTTTTGGGCCCAAATGGGCTTTTGTTCTTTTTCCAACCCAATGTTCATTTTTTTCCCAGATTAGTGTAAAAAAAAAAGGAAAAAGGGTTTTCGGTTTTCGGTTTTGGGCCCAAATGGTTCGGTTTTATGTTTAAGGGTGTATATATATACATACCTCGGTTCGGTTCGGTTTTGGATGGTTTTTTCAATCGAAAACCGAACCAAACCGAAAATTTTCGGTTTTCTCTAAATACAAACCGATAGATCCAATTTTGTGCTAAAAAACCGAACCAATCCAGTGGATCGGTTCGGTTCGGTTCGGTTTGGTCGGTTTTCGATTTTTTGTATCACCCCTATGCCTATTGCCTAATAGAAAATTGATTAGATCAAGCGCTTGAAGATTGAAGACACCATTCAACGACTCACATCAACGGTGTTGTAGATGGACTAGTTGTCCATGCCCGGACAGATCACTTAACTGGGGTGTGGATTAAGAACCACATTGGGTATCCAACTTGGTGCAATAAGACCAAAGACATGCAGGAAATGAATCACACGCTTTTAATCTTTCTATTTTAGGGAGCATTTAACGTTCAGAGTTGAGTTGAATTGGGCAAAGTTAGTTTATCAGTGAATTCAGATGTCTGTGTTTGGGGTGCAAAGTTGAGTTAGTTAAGTCAGAAAGTCTGTGTTTGGAGTGCAGAGTTGAGTTGAGTTGTTAATGGTATCTGGTATAGTTTTTTGTAACACGAAGTAGACTGATTTTTAGCTGGCTGTTTTTGTTTTTTTTATTTTTATTTTTTTTCTATAATTCATCTAGAAACATATTTTCCCAACTTTCCAACAATGAATTCAGATGTCCACTTCAAAAAATATATAAATATTTCAACATTGATCTATTTTCTAAAAAAAAACATCATTTTTTATATTTCTTTTTTTAGAAATTGACTTCTTCTAAACTATAGGCAATGTAGCATTGTTTTCTCTTCCTGCTATACGTTGAACGTCTTTCAATTTATAGAAATCAAATATTTTCATTATACATTGAACTTCTTTCAATTTATAGAAATCAAATGTTGCATTCTTTATAACAACAAATAGTAATTGATGAATGGAAAAAAAGACAATGTACCTGTATTTTTCTTTTCTTTAAACACAAATTAAACTTCTATCAAAATATAGAAATCTAAGGTTTCATTTTCTAAACACACATTGAACTTCTTTGAAACTTATAAATGAGAACCTTATTATGACATTTTTCAATTACTAATAGGGTCTTCATTATGAGAGAGTTTTTTTTTTTTTTTAACACATTGACCATTATATATATATATATATATATATATATATATGTTTACATTTGTTTAAATACGTGTACTAAAATTGAACATCTTTGAAAAAGAGAATGTCAGTATTTTACTTTTTCAAGATGATAAGGAAACGACAACATATTTTAACATTAGTGTCATGTAGGAGTAAAATATTCACAAAATATTAGTAGGTCATCCTATTTACATGATTCACAAAACATAATTATGGTTCACAACATATAAGTAATGGCTAACAATGAGTCAAGTTCGTAAGTTCGAAGAAAGATTATCGGAACTGAGAGTCAGACCAACTAAGAACATGTGCATTTCATTTTGAACAATGGGAGTGTCGTCGGTCGCTGGGAATTGTTGCCGGCGATAGTCGTCGGAGACGGTCATAGGCGGTGAAAGTCGGTTGTCGAATATGATCGCCAATGATTGTTGTCGATCGTCAGAGAAGGTAGTCGACAATGGTCTTCAGTTGCCACATATGGTTGTCAGTCATCGGATAAGGTCGTTGGTCGCCAGAGGTGGCCGCCAGTTGCCGGAGAAGGTCATCGGTGGTGGCTGCTGGTCATTGGAGAAACGATGATAAAATATGTTAAAAGGGTTACTGTATAAGCCAGTGAAGTTAATATCCTAACACTGCAGCAAGTCGGTAAAGTTGAGCTTTTTTATGAGGAGTTAATTTCTCTCTGGGCCAAACGGTGAGTTGGGTTTAAAACCCAACTCAACTCAAGTCAGGGGACAAACATCCCCTTAGTGTTTTCTTTATATCTTAAAAAAAAAAATCTAAATTTTCATTCACATTCTTACATATCTAAATGTTCAAAATTGACCTAATTAAGGGTTAATTGATATTTCAATTGTAATGTAAAAATATTGACAAAATATAAAGAAATGTTATCCAAATAAACATAAAGACTGAATATTAAAACTTATCTAGTAGATGTGAAATAGTTGTTTTATTTTTTTTTTTTAATTTTAATTCTTTATGTAAATTTCTTGATTTCTTTGATTTTTCCATAAATATCCATTGACAAATTTTAGTTTTATTGATATTTTAATAAATTGAGATCACTCGACATTTTTGTTGACATAAATATTTAAACCATTCTTTAAAAAAAAGAGAAAAAAAAAAGACATGGGTAGTGACATTTTACAAAGTTACTAATATTAGGGCTAAATGAATAAACAATATCTATTTGATGAAAAGTGAACATAAGTTGAAAATGTTTTAACATATACTTCAAATTTTCTAGCAAGCTGATTTTTATTTATCTCTAAAAAATTTTCTTTTAAGTTCTTTCTTTTTATCACCATTCATGAAGACACCTTAATCTCATATTTTCTTAATTCCAAAAGAGCAATGTATACAATGTCCACGACATAGTCTCCACATGAAATTATTATAATTATATATGTAGGGTAATTCATTTTTTCTTGTTTATTCCTAAGTTAAATTTTAACGAAGATGTCTGAAATTACAACGAATTAAATTGTTAGACTAAAGTAGAAATTTTAAGCTAATGAGACAAATAAGTAAGCAAAAATAAGCATATAGTTCAGTGATAATTGACATGTACCATCAACCAAGAGTTCAAAGGTTCGAATCTTAAATCTCCAAATGTTGTTGAACTCAAAAAAAAAAAAAAAAAAGACAAATAAGTAAACTTTAGAAACTAAGACTATGTTTTAATCCTAATCTTTTAGGATTTTGTTACTAATGTTCGTTTGATAACCATTTAGTTTTTAAAAATTGTGTTTGTTTTCTCATCATTTCTCTACAATAGATTCATCTTTCTTTAAAAAAAAACTTGAATTCTTAGTCAAATTCTAAAAACAAAAACAAGTTTTTGAAAACTACTTTTTTTAGTTTTCAAATTTTGGCTTGGTTTTTAAAAACAGATATAAAAGGGTTGGTAACAAAACAAAGAAACTCGTAGGTAGAAGTAGTGTTTTTAAACTTAATTTTGAAAAACCAAAAATCAAAAACCAAATAGTTATCCAACGGGGCCTAAAATTTCAATAATTAATAGTCCATAGTACTTGGTCCAATTTTAGCTACAAATTTAGGCTCCGTTTAATAACCATTTGATTTTTGAATAATACGTCTATAAATATTACTTCCACCCATGAATTTTCTTGTTTTGTCATCTACTTTTTTACCTATATTTTCAAAGACCAAGCCAAGTTTTAAAAACTAAAATATGTAGTTTTCATAAACTTCTTTTTGTTTTTAGAATTTATGGCTAAGAATTCAAATATTTTCTATAAAGATACGCTCGAGTTAAGTATACATACAAGAGAAAGAATCAGAGGACCATAATCAATACAAATTCAAAGTTTTGTTCCACGAATTAAATTTCTCTAAAAATCTCATCGAACAAAAGAAAATTTTCCCTCTCAAAAATTGAATTTCTAAAATTAAGAATCCTTTAGTTTGTCAAATTTAATTTTGGCAATAAAGTTTGAAACAAAATAAGTTTCCCCCTTTAAAAAATAGATTTCTGAGATAAGAACCCTATGTTTTTTAAGGTCCATAAAAATAAAATTGTCTCTCAAAATTAAGATTTAAAATGAAATGTTTGTTTTAAAATAAATTTCTAAATTTGAAGGAAAGAGTAGTGTTCTTTTTTTTTTTTTTTTGGGGGGGGGGGGGGGGTCCAAATCCCAAAATACATGAAATTCTCCCAATTTTAATTTGTTTTTCAAAATATATAAATAATATTTTTGAGAATTAGTAAGGTTCTCTTTTTAGGATTTTAATCCTAGAAATACATGAAATCTTCCTAAAATTTCGATGACAGAATATTAGAAAGTATAATCTTTCTAACTGTCTTGAGTGAGGAATTTGTTTTGAAATATCAAAATAAATTTCAAGATTTTTCTAATGGCCTTAAGTCACTCATAATTATTAATTCATATTTTTACTATTAAAGTGTGGATTAATAAATTTGGGACATTTAAAATATACATTTTTCTTTGGACTAAAAATCAAAGGATAATTTTAAAATAAAATGTGGTAACCGTTTTTCAAAAATGGGTGTTATAGGGGTGCTAACACCTTCCCTACACTCAATTGACTTCCGAACCTAATTTTTTTGTTTCCTAGACCAACATTTTCCTTTAAAATGGGTGACTAATCGCACCCCAAGATGATTAGTGACGACTTCAAATTTTTTCTCTCGAAAGAGACCATAAGGAAAGGATGTTCACCACTTCGCATCATGATAACGTTTCGACACTTTGTACTAAAAACAACTTAAATCTTTGTTAGACAGAGCCACACAAATACCTTGTAGCTAAAATATTAGTTAAACTAATTCACGAAAATACTTCGTACTAAAAAACACATATTTTTTTGCAAACCCCTTCAATTAATTCAAACCTTTTTCATTCTCTTTTCCAAAACTCCGACGTTGTACAAGGGGGGCTGAGGCGATCAGCAACCATCTCACCCTCCACTGCAACAGTGCACATCAATACCCACGACAATAGAAACACAACAGCCATATTAACAGCATCAATCGAATTCTCGACTCTAACCCAAATTAACATAATTGCAACAATTCAGTTAACAAGATCTCATGAATGATTAGTCTACGATCACCCTTAATTCACTCTCAATTAACAGCAAGTTAGCCACGATAAAAGACTTCTCTAACATATATAAAAATCATCACAGATTGCTTCAATTTTCTTTAAAATTCTTAGCGTTGAGAAATCTCTGATTTTTCTCCCTTCCTTTATGTTTACTCTATTGCCTTATATGGAGAGAATATTCCACTTTTTCCCTCTAAAGTCAAGTACTTGTTTATATAAAACAGAAACACAGTATGTTGTAGTAGCAGAAAAAAATCTAGTCAATTACATCCTATTATAAGTAATTGGGAGATAAATCTAAATTTTGGATTTGAATTTGAGATACGATAAATAATAGATTTAAAATACAACAGAAAAGCTAATTATAAGATAAATCTAGATTCCAAATCTTCAAACTATTTAGATACAACATAACCAAAAAGCTTGTGAGAGAAAGGAAGACAAAGGTACAATTGGAACAAATGGAGAAATTTTAAGCATGAGCAAACCGCGTGCCCAAATACCATTAGAAATTTTCTCATGGACATCTTTAATGAAGATCCCACATCTGAAAGATAAAGAGTGACATCACAATTTATAAGATATATGAGTTACTCTTCCCATTGTCAATTGGTTTTGAGATAGAGCCCCATATAATCATGATAATCTTTTAAAACGATTTTTTTTTCTAATCCTCTCCTCCAATTTTCCCTTTTCAACCATGGTTTTGGATTAAAAAGTCGAGGCTTTCTAACCCCAACCCATGAAATAAACACCCTTAAGATCACCAATCTAGAATTGTGTCTAAGCTAAACCATACAAATGGACTACCAAAACAAAAGATGCACTTTACTTGTGTAAGTTTACCTTGTTAATTTTTTAAGCTTTCCTTAGCTATGTTGTTTTACAATAATTGTGTGCTGTCTCATAATTATCCCTTTGATTATGATCTGATATATTATTTATGTGTCCCTTCATTTAGAAATCTCTCAAGAGTCACTACTTGTCTGTGCTTTCTCTAATGCACAAGTGACCACTTCCCGTCCTCTCTAGCTTTAAGAGCCACGATCTAAGTTATTTTCTTATACACATATATTTGACGTCAATTTGAGCGTAGCTCAACTGGTTAAGATATATATACTCGACCAAGAGATCAGAATTTCGAATTCTTCACCTACACTTGTTGAACTCAAAAAAAAAAAAAAACATATATATAACTTCGAGGGTTTTTCTTATACTCCAAATCTTGCTTTATCTCTTTTAGTTATCTGTTCTATAAATCTACTTTTACTTGAATCAATGAGACTATAGATTTGTAAGCACCCATATCATTTGTTTTTTTTTTTTTTTTAAAGAAAAATCTCTAAAAATTAATTGATAAAAAGCAGTAAATCACATCTTAAATTTTTGTGAGGAAAAATACTTAGAATTTTTATTTCGAAAAACCTTCCCCAATTTTCATTCCACATATATCTATATCTTTCATTCAAATTTTCCCTTCGTTAGGTAAGCACAAAAACTTTTTGTTGAACAATTTTTCAGATTGATCCCCTAGCTTGGTTCTGAATGTACTTCTCATCCCCTTTGAATTGAATTCTATTTACTTAAAATCAAAATTTAACCATTCCCCTTCAATTTTCATCTTAAAGTAATTTTCATTTTTCTTCCAATTTTGTGAGTGCAGAATTGAAAAATAGGGTTTTTTTTTTCTCTTCCCATAAATCTCTTTGAATGACTCTTAATTATGAATTTATCTGCAAAGTATTTTGAGCTATTAGGTAATTTCAGGTTTATGGAAATGACTTTTTAAGTGTTTAAAAAAAAGTTTTTAAGTGTTAAAAAAATGTTTTTAAACATTTTATAAGTCATTTCAGATATACCGTTCAACATTTTTGTATTGAGTCACATGGTTTATTTTCATGTGTAATTTAAGAAGGGTTTTTCTTCTGGCTGCATTTTATTTATTTATTTTGTGTATGGTATGAGTATAGGCTGTGCTGTATACAAAGAGAAGAGTTGTCTATAAAAAGGAGTTGTTTACTCCATTTGAAAAAAAAAAAAAAAAAAAAAACCTTTAATGAAGATGAGGATGATGATAAAAAAAAATAGTTTAATTATAATAATAAATTAGAATCCTACCAAATATAATGCCTACATTTATAATGGTCTCAACTTTGAAGTTTTGAACTCTAAGAAGAATCAGTCAAAAAAAAAAAAAAAAACTCTGAGAAGAAATGTGGGAGACAGTTGTAATTAGTCATTTTCCAATGAATTCAATGATACTTTTATAAAATTTGACCATTTGCTTAGGATCTTGGATAGACTGTTTTTGTTATTAGGTTTTAGTTTTCAAAAAGTAAGATTTTGCTTACTTGCTAAGTATGTTATTATCTACTTAAATTAAAGAAAATTTGTAAAACTCTTTGTTTCATTTTGAAGTTCTATTGAGAATTCTATGTTAGTTTTTCAAAAAATTTAAAAAACTAAAGCAAAATATTTAATTTAGGGGTAAACAAGCTTTGTTTTTTTAATTGAAAACTAAAGATGATTATTAGTGCTTTAACCAGTTGAGTGACTTGTTAAGATATTGTACCTCACTTATATATCAATGATCTCACATTTTTTCTTAATTAATATGGAACTTTGGTCGCACTTCTAACATGACTTTTTTTCTATTAAATTATTAATAATATATTAAATATACTTTTAAAATAATCATTTAAACTGATAAATAATACCAATGCTAATTTTTTCTTTAAAAGCTAAGGAAAATTTAAAGCATTTTTTTTTACAAACACCATTAAAAATGGATGACAACCGAAACATGAGGCGTACAAATAAAATATGAATAATGATGAATATTTAAAAAAAAAATCATAAAAGAAAATAAATAAATGAAATCTAATTCTTTTTTCTTTTCCTTTTTTAAGAAAAGGAAAATATTGCCCCTGATTCTGGTCCCATGAAAAGACACACAAAGATTCTCTTTTAACTGTCATCCAGCGATTGCTATGTTTTCTATTATTAATTTCTTGGATTTTTCTTCCATTATTTAATTGACTTTTTGACTAATGGGAATATTAAATATAATAATTGATTATGTAAAAATCATGAACAGAGATTGATTATGGAAGATTAGATTAGCTCATTGCTTCCGTAAGTTTCCCAATTCATGCTTACATCATCATTTTATATGTGTGTATATATGTATGTATATATATATGTGTGTATATATATATGATGTAAAAATCATGAACATAAATTATGGAAGATTAGATTAGCTCAGATGTAAAAATCATGAACAGAGATTATGGAAGATTAGATTAGCTCATTGCTTCCGTACGTTTCCCAATTCATGCTTACATCATCATTATATATATATATATTTTTTTTTAATTAGTTGAACAAGGTTCAAATTTACTTTAAAAATTACATTCAGAGAGTTTAAAAATAGTTATATATTCTTATTCTATAATTTATTTTGTACACACACTGAAGTTGTCCACATAAACGTAAAATTGGCTCCTTAAAAAAGCATAATTTTGAATTATGTATATGTCTATCTATCTACCTGTTCTTTTTTCTTATAATTTTATGCTAATTGAAATATAAATTTATAGTTTTGGATAAATTTTAAAATTTAAAGGTATTCTTAAAGAATGTATTATTTTATTTATATTCGGCTAATAAAATTAAATTTTTTATTATATTTGAAAATATAATATTTAAATGTGCAATAGATTTATTAATTTCCATTTACCAATGATTAATAAATTTTTTTATTTACTGTAAAAACATACTATATTTAATTGCAAAAAAAAACTAGGTTAAAAATTTTAAACAGAATAATATTTTAGAATATGGATTTAATAATTTTCGATTCAATTTTTCTTTGGATATGATAAATGTTTTTTCTCTAGATTTGTTTTTTTAGTCCAAGATGTGGAGTGAGGTTCGAACCTCTTACCTTTTAATCAAGGATATCTACTTTAACTAGTTGAGTTATGCTCATGTAACTAGTTGAGTTATGCTCATGTTGAATCTTACATGTGTAGATTGATAAATTGCTTAAGGACCAAATTGTTTTATAAAGTAACATAATAAAAATCAATACTTCAACTTGATTAGGGGCCTGTTTGGATTACCTTTTCTAGTGTTTATTTTTGAAAAAAATATCATTTTAATAAGATTTGTAGTGTTTGACAACCACTCAAAATGACTTAAAAAAAAGAGTTTGAAAAATAAATTATTTTGAATCAAACACTTGAAATCAAATTTTAGAAAAATAGTTTTTAGGTGTTTAACTTAAAATCCCTCAAAAATTTTGATGATATGAAAGTGACCAAAATACCCTCACACTACCCCTCCCAAATCTCTCTCATCTTTCTCTCTCCTCCCCACCTTCGCTTCCACAAGTAAGAATGAAAAAATTACCTACGAGGTCGGGTCTTTGCGAGCCTCCAACTTGATCAGGTTAGGAAATCCTCGATTTGGCTAGGGATGGAGGTCAAATCGGGTTCCCGTCCCCGAGGATAGGGAGGAGATCCCTGCCCCAAATTAAATTTTTATATATTTTTTTAAAAGATATACGATTTATATTATAATAAAATAAAATATTAATATTAATAATATGTATTGTATTATATTATATTATTAATAATATTTTATATATAAAAAAATACAATTTCAAAGGAAAACAAAATATATAGCCCACTGCTTAGTCCAAATGTGAAATGCCCAATACTTTTTTTTTTTAATTTATAAAAAAGGAAAACAATACAAACTTCTAAGTTTAACCTAACATTCATCCTCTTCTCAAATGTCAAATCTTCCCTCTCCCTCTCTGGAACCGGGCACTGTTATTTTATTATTTTAATTTAATTTACAATTATTGTATGGGTGAGGATGGATCCTGTGGGGACCCGTTCTCCGATCGGAGAATCCCCACCTTGTCCCCACTCTCATCTAGCGAGGACGAGGGCGGGGATGGAGAATGCCCCTCATCCTGCCCACCTTGTTGCCAACCCTACCACCAGGGTCGTTGGCGCCCACCGTTGGCGACCACTCTAACAACCATAATGTCCAAAAACTTATCTATATTGTCTAGATTACAAATGAGACTTGTATAGGACCAATTCAATAATTGTAGGGTAGAGAATCAAACTATCGACCTTTAAAATGATAATTTATACTTTATCTATTAAGTTATGCTCGAATTGACAGCTTAAAAAACTATTACAAGAGCGCATAACAAATAATAATATGGGGCTTGGGATAAAATAAGAACATTGGCCTGGCGCATGCCCTTAGAAAGAATAAAAGCCCAAAAGACATGTCCAAAGTTAAAACAAAATTCCACAAAGTCAACAACTAACAAGAGAGTCAAAGTTCATGGCCCATTGTGCTTGGGCCACTAGCCATAGGGCTGTACTTTGGGCCATTGAGCAAAAATGGTGGTTGTGGACTGAAGTGTGGATTGCATGGTGCGCATGTGGGGTTCGTGTTGTTCGGCACCATGGTTCATATCATCATCCCCTTTTTAAAAGGATTTTACCTCAAATCCTATTGTTTTTCTACACCAAAAAGGAGGATTCTTAGTATGGTAAAAATCAAGTGAGAAGCCATGCATACGATTTAAAATTTTGGGGTGCAAGCTCCTTGCAAAAGAATCTTGAAATCTTGGGATGATAATGACTTTCTCAGTCTTCATGGATATTGCGTCCTCCGAAATCGTCACTTGAGTTGTTCACGTTTTGTTTTGATTTCTTTAAAACTTGCTTCAAAATTAGTGTTTCTCACAAGAATGCAATGTTTTGCTCCCTAAAGAAATAGGATTAACATGCATAGTTTCATAAAGTATGTCTTTTTCATTCTCAATTCTATGCATTGATAATCTAACATTTTTCAAATGGATATTTCCATTAGAACATGGGGTAAGATTAGCATACCATGTCATTCTCCTTTGGAGCTAGCTTCTTTTCAACTTTGAGGCTTGGTAGAGTACCATTCCCTCCAAAGTGGCATATGGTTGAAGTTTAACTCTAACGGCAATCTCTTTCTATGGAACTTAGTCTTTTTGATCCCCTTGTCATATGAATGGCTAAATTGTGGACGATGTTAAAACCCATAAATCACCATAAAAGTTAGTACTAATTTCCCTTAAGAAAGAGAAGGAATCTGAAAAAATACACATGAAAAATATTCCAACACCCAAATACACATGAAAAATATTGGTTTAATTAGGCATATTGATAATTATGTGGAACGTAGTGGACTTCATAACCTCCCTAGTTTTGAACCTACTATTATTGTTGCACCTTTTAACTCTAAAGAAAAGCATGTATTGATGATAGTGAATTAGAAAAGGAAGAGAGTAATAATGAGCTTGTGATCAAAATGGTTTATGATGACATTCTTAGAACTTTAGGCCATAAGGTCACTAATGAAATGATTGTTATTTAAAGTCTACCTTTCTATCATGTTCCCTAGAAACAAAATGTGAGATTGAAGAGAAAAGTGAAATAAGAATGATGATTGAAGGAAATAGAAGATAAAGGGGGAAAAGTCCTACCCTTAATTTAGTGTTGGATAAGAGGAGAGATCCATCCAACTTTGCTTTACAAGCCAAACCTACATGAACTTTTGAGCAAGGATCCTTTACTTTCTAGCTAATACACTTAACCATTTTTCTTCTTATGTTGTGTAATAATTGTGCACAACAATCATCAACATCCAGAAGAAGAAGAAAAAAAAAAGTTTAGTAGTTTCGACATAAAAAGGAAGAAGAAAAAAGAATGGTAAAAATACGTAGGGACTGTAGTTGGTTAACGAAAAACAAAGGGGGCTTGAAAAAGAAAAAAACGTGGGATTGGTGCTATTAACAAAATTAAAAAAAAGAAAAAAGGAAATACTGAAACAGATGGAAAATTGGAGATGCCTACTTCCTACAAAAATAATTGGAGGAGATGCACAATTTATAGAGGAAATTTAGATTCAAATCCTAATTTGATTTTATTTTGAATCAAATCATATCTTAAATTGAATCCTTATCAAATTAGAAATTTTGATTCAAATTCATTTGAAAACAAATTATTTGAATTCCATTTTGAATCTAATTACCTCAATATTGTTGTTCAAATTCGAAATTAAATCGGATCATAATCAAATATGGAATTTGATTGATGTAATTAAGGGGGCATTTGGCGCGTAGAGTTAAGTTGAGTTGGGCAGAGTTGAGTTGAGTTGGGTAGAGTTGGTTTGTCAGTGAGTTCAGAAAGTCTGTGTTTGGGGTGCATAGTTGGGTTGAGTTGAGTCAAGAAGTGTGTGCTTGGGGTGTAGAGTTGAGTTGAGTTGGCAAAGGTATCTGGTGCAATTTTTTGTAACTCGAAGTAGATTGATTTTTAGCTAACTGTTTCCAATCATTTATCTAGAAACATATTTTCTCAACTTTCCAACACTGAATTCCAATGTCAACTTTCAAATGACAATATGTTTTAACATTAGTAGAATCTATCAGTGGAATATTCACAACCCTAATGTTCCAATTTGATTGTTTTTTAAAAAAACTTCATTTCTTATCTTTCTTTTTTACAATTTGGCTTCTTCCAAATGATATGTCATTAATAGAAATCAAATATCCCATTACACATTGAACTTCTTTTAATTTATTGATAGCCAATGTGACAATTGATTAATAATGTATAGAAGTCAATATTACTTTCATGTATACGTGAAATATTCACAAAAATACTGGTAGGCTGTCCAATATTGCCTATTTGCATGATGCACAAAAAAAATAGTCCACAAAAATAATAATAGTTCACAAAATATCAAGTTATGGTTGACAATGGGTCGGGTTCCTATCCATCCTCGTGAAGGAATGAATGTTTCACTTCGCAGCGAAAGCATTGGATCATCTTTGATTATATTTAAAATTAAACTAAAGAAATAAGATTAAACAAACTTACTTGGAGTAAATATGGAGATATTTCTAGCGGGTCTTTATCTGCTCCAAAAAATCTTCTTGAAAAAAAATCCACAAGGGATTGGAGAGGAAGAGGTCTAGAGAGAATTCTTTAATTCTCTATTGAGAAGATGTGTGTTATGTCTAATGGCTCAACCCAAGGGTCTTATTTATAGAGACCAAAGAAAAATCTTTGCCATAATTAAAATATTATATTTTAATATCTAATATATTAAAATATATCTTATACTTATTTGAATTTCATTTAAATCATCTACGATATTTATTTATTTGAATCGTATTCAAATTTTATAAATATCTTTTATTTAATGTATCTAATATACATTAATTATTTCAATATTTAATGTATCAAATACAATAAATACATTTTCCTCTTTTATATTTAATATATCTAATATATTAAATATTAATTTGAACACTTCAAATTAAATATTAATTTGAACATTTCAAATTTTCTTTCAACTAGATTGATCTTTTAGTGTTACTATGAACTAACAATGAGACCTTATGGACCTACAGATTACAAGCTCCAATGATATAAAATTAATTAGTTAAACTCTTTAATTAATCAATTTTCATTCATTAACTTTAGGTCACTCCATTATAGACCTAGATTTGCACTCTTATGTAATGTAGGACAAATTGTGTCCATGGATATAACCATTACATGCAAGTCAATCCTTCATGAGTTGTTCGTAATTACAACTGGGTCAAAAGTCTGTTTTACCCTTGTAATTATATCTTGCATCTTAAGTACCACTGGTTCTCTAATGAACAATTTGTTTATGATCCAATCATAAACGAAGTCCCTCTCGGGCCAGTGAGAGGGTGGGACCTCATTGTTCAAGTCCCGAAATCAACACTTCAGGAAAATACTTATCTACTTACCCTATATGGGAAGGAGTGAATTTCATCTTGTGAGATTATGTTCCTAACTCCCTATTTGGTCAAGTCCCCAA
Source organism: Trichosanthes truncata (assembly GCA_033996785.1). Classification (NCBI taxonomy): domain Eukaryota; kingdom Viridiplantae; phylum Streptophyta; class Magnoliopsida; order Cucurbitales; family Cucurbitaceae; genus Trichosanthes; species Trichosanthes truncata. Next base: position 6,300,777 of record JAWPNB010000004.1, read on the forward strand.
AATGGTAGACATATTGAATCGGCTACGAAAGTCATTCTCACCCATGCAAATCAAAGGATAAGCCCTAACAGGCGGAGTTCATAACTCACTCAGGATTAAGAGCGAGTCACATATGATCATCCTGATGAAATATTAATCTTCTCAATTAACGGATTTATAAAGAGAAATTAAATATTTCGTGATCCAGTCTTACACAAACTCATTGTATAAGATACCCCCACTCATATGTCTCCACATGAACGATTTGGATCAAATCATTTGTTATATTATAAAGTGGGTCGTATCAATAGTGTTGCAAGGATAAGACACCCAACCTTTCCATATACTATGATTCTTTAAGTTATTTCTTGAACATGATCTTCTTGTATGTTAGTGATAAGCCTTGAAATTAAGGCTTATTTAAATCCTCAATTGCTCGAAAAAAACTCTTGTTTGTCCTAATATTAATTGAAAATGGTGGAAAATTGTTGAAAGAAGGAAATAATGAAATATGATAGCAATTGGAAAAGAGTTCTAAGTATTGTGGTTCTTTTGCAGGAATTGCCAAACCGAATTGCCAGACCATTGCCAAACCAGTTTGGCAATCCTCAGCAGCACAGATATGGAAATTTCTGGAAACACGCGATTGATGAAACCCAATTTCGAGGTAAATAGGAGATGCAATTTTGGTTTACAATTGAGTGTGGAGTAGGTTGGAATTGCAATTTTGGTTTGCAATTAGGACTTAGGGCAATGACATCCTTGAGCCCCATCCTTTATCATTTCATTCTTAAGTTCATTCAGATTGCCATTTCGTATTGCCAATTTAGATTAGCAATTTAATTCTGCAATTTTAGTCTTTTCGCACATTGCCAAAGTAGAATCTGCAATTTCAATTTAGCAATTTCTGTTATTTCCAACATTGCCATTATGGATTAGCAATTGGATTAGCAATTTCGATTTTCCACCAACAACTTTATTTTTGCATTTTTACTTTTCAAACTTGCAATTTGCCTTACACTTTTGCAAAACAAAATCTTTGTTACTCCATTCCCTGTGGGATTCGATACTTGGTACTCAGATACCAATTTATATTACTTCGATCGCGTGCGCTTGCGTGACCACCGATCAAATTTTTGGCGCCGTTGCCGGGGAACGGCAGTTTTTAACAAAAATTTTGTTTTTAGCAACATTTGTAAGACGAAATTGTAATTTTTCTTTCTATTGCAGGAGGGCAGAATTTCACTTGCAAACATTGCAGGGTAGATCCAGTGTATGCGAAAAGAGCCTCATCTCTTTGAAATTCTGTGGAAACTTGTTTGCAGGAACCACTCATGGATCGACCGGAAGATGGACCTCGAGTTAATCCACTTGGCAATGAGGGCCAAAACAATGGAATGAACAACAATGCTCAGCAGCAAGCAAATCTTATGCAAAATCCCATATTTATTGCAGAAGAAAGGAATAGGGCCATCAAGGATTATGCAGCTGCTACATTCCAAAATCTGAACACCGGGATTGCAGAACCAATAATAGAAGCAAATCACTTTGAACTGAAGCCCGTGATGTTTCATATGCTGAATACAATAGGACAATTTGCTGGATTGTCGAATGAAGATCCACACAAGCACATAAAGACTTTTATGAGAATCTGTAATTCATTCAAATTGACGGGAGTTTCTAATGACACCTTGAGGCTAAAATTGTTCCCTTTTTCTTTACAGGGAAATGCAGAGACATGGCTTGACTCATTTCCTCCAGACTCGATCACAACCTGGGACGAACTTGTAGAAAAGTTCCTTCTGAAGTATTTCCCACCAACAAAGAATGCACAAATTAGAGGGGAAATCATCACCTTCAGGCAAGGAATAAATGAAGGAGTAGATGCTGCATGGGAACGTTTTAAGAAGCTAGTGAGAAAATGCCCACACCACGGATTGCCAGCTTGCCTGCTAATCGAGCACTTCTACAATGGTCTGCACAAGCTTCAAAAACTCTAGTAAATGCATCTGCCAACGGATCTCTACTCAAGAAAACAGTGAACGAGGCAAATGAAATCTTGGATGCCATGGTGTCCAACAATAGCCAATGGGGAGAAGAAGAGCCAAGCAACACTCGGAATGTTGCAAGAATGCATGAAGTGGATGCAATTGCAGCTTTGAGTGCACAAATTTCGGAGATGAACAACACCTTAAAATCACTAACTTTGGGGAACCAGGCCCCAGTAGCTTCAATTAATCAAATAGCTACCCCACCGTGTATTTACTGTAATGATAACCATCTTGCTGACAACTGTCCTCATAACCCAGCTTTTGTTTGTTATGTAGGACAACCCAGGGCAAATCCTTACTCTAATACCTACAACCCTGGATGGAGGCAGCATCCAAATTTCTCATGGGGAGGACAAGGTGCGAGCACAGTGAATGCCAATTCATATGGAAAGCAAGGAGGACCACCAGGATTCAGCAATTCACAACAGCAAACTTTTGTGCCCAAAAATGTGACACAGCCACAAGCTCAACCTGCAATACACAATTCATCGTTAGAAGCCCTGATGAGAGAATACATGGCTAAAAATGAGGCAAACATGGCAAAGAACGATGCCATTATTCAAAGTCAAGCAGCATCATTGCGAAGCTTAGAAATGCAGGTAGGGCAGTTGGCCAATGAATTGAAGAATAGACCTCAAGGGACCTTCCCAAGCACCACTGAAAACCCCCAAAGAGAAGGAAAGGAACACTGCAAGGCAATTACTTTACACAGTGGACTTAATTATGACGGACCAAAGATGCCACAAGAAAATGAACAAGCAATTCCCAACAAAACTTCAGAGGGTGAGAAAGGCATTGCAGAAAGGGAAAGTCAAGAAAAAGAGAAGATCAATGCAGAAGAACCAAAAGATGAACAACCCAAGGTCACAACCAGGGCACCTGAAACAAAAGATCCTGAACCAGTTTATAGACCACCACCCCCATTTCCACAAAGACTCAAAAAGAAGAATCAAGATGCCCAATGTAACAAGTTTTTGGATATTCTCAAACAGCTTCACATCAACATTCCGTTAGTGGAGGCGCTTGAGCAAATGCCAAATTACGTTAAATTCCTCAAAGACATCTTGACAAAGAAAAGGAAATTGGGAGAATTCGAAACGGTGGCACTAACAGAAAACTGCAGTGCATTGCTAACAAGCAAGGTGCCGTCCAAGTTGAAGGATCCTGGCAGCTTTACAATCCCATGCATGATTGGAGAAACGGACGTCGGACAGGCCTTGTGCGATCTGGGAGCAAGCATTAACCTAATGCCCTTATCCGTGTTCAAACAATTAGGCATAGGTGAAGCTCGCCCGACAACAGTGACACTACAACTAGATGATAGGTCAATTGCACGCCCTATTGGTAAAATAGAAGACGTCCTAGTCAAGGTTGATAAGTTTGTATTCCCTGCTGACTTCATAATCTTGGACTGTGAAGCAGACCGAAACGTTCCAATCATTTTAGGACGACCATTTTTGGCCACTGGGAGAACCTTAATAGATGTTCAGAAAGGGGAGCTTACAATGCGAGTGCATGACCAACAAATCACTTTCAACATACTAAACGCATTAAAGTATCCTGGGGACATGGAAGATTGCTTAAAAGCAGACGTTATAGAAGCAATGCAATTTCACGAACCACAATAATACCTAGAAGAAAGAGAGGTTGAAGAAGAAGAAGAGTGGTCAACTGAACCAACAGCATTCGTGAAAGAAATAAGCCCATTGAGGATGGACGGAGATAAAGCAGCACCAATCAAACCATCCATTCTGGAACCACCTGAATTGGAGCTGAAGCCATTACCACCACATCTAAAATACATCTTTTTGGGAAAAGATAAGACCCTTCCAGCAATTATTTCTGCCACTTTGTCTTACGAGGATGAAATTTCTTTGACACAGGTACTTGCACGACACAAGCAAGCAATTGGATGGTCCATTGCAGACATCCATGGAATTAGTCCTTCATTCTGCATGCATAGAATCAACCTAGAAGAAGGAGCAAAACATTCAGTGGAAAGTCAAAGACGATTGAACCCTGCAATGAAAGAAGTAGTGCAGAAAGAAATCATCAAATGGATAGACGCAGGAGTCATATACCCGATCTTCGATAGTAGATGGGTAAGTCCAGTCCAATGTGTACCCAAGCGAGGTGGAATGACAGTAGTAGAAAATGAGAAGAACGAATTGATCCCAACTCGAACGGTGACAGGATGGCGAGTCTGTATGGACTATAGGCGTTTGAATAAGGCCACAAAAAAGGATCATTTCCCTCTACCATTCATAGATCAAATGCTGGATAGACTTGCAGGAAAAGAATATTACTGTTTCCTGGATGGCTATTCTGGTTACAACCAGATCACGATCGCTCCAGAAGATCAAGATAAAACAACATTCACTTGCCCATATGGAACGTTCGCATTCCGAAGAATGCCATTTGGATTATGCAATGCACCTGCAACCTTCCAGCGATGCATGATGGCAATATTTTCAGATATGGTCGAACGAACGGTAGAAATCTTCATGGACGACTTCTCTGTATTTGGCGAGACTTATCAGGGATGCTTGGATAACCTAGAACAGGTGTTGATTCGATGTGAAGAAACAAACCTAGTACTAAACTGGGAAAAATGCCATTTCATGGTGCAAGAAGGAATTGTGCTAGGTCATAAAATATCCAAGAAAGGAATAGAAGTGGATAGAGCCAAGGTGGAGTTAATTGCAAAATTACCCCCACCAAAAACTGTGAAAGATATTCATAGTTTCCTTGGACATGCAGGGTTTTACCGAAGATTCATCAAGAACTTCTCACAAATATCAAAACCCTTGTGTAGATTGTTGGAGCACGACCGAAAATTCATATTTGATCAAGAATGCATGGAAGCTTTCAACAAGTTGAAAGAGGTATTGAGTTCTACTCCAATTATAATAGAACCAGGCTGGTCACAGCCTTTTGAGTTAATGTGCGATGCAAGTGATTTCGCAGTAGGTGCGGTGCTGGCACAGAGACGAGACAAAATAATCCATCCAATCTACTACGCCAGTAGAACAATGAATGAAGCACAAATTAATTACACCACTACTGAGAAAGAATTGTTGGCCGTAGTTTTTGCATTTGACAAATTCCGTTCTTACTTAGTAGGTACCAAGGTGATAGTTCACACTAATCATTCCGCCTTGAAGTATCTACTTTCAAAGAAGGAGGCAAAACCACGACTTATCAGATGGATATTGTTATTGCAAGAGTTTGATATAGAAATCCAAGACAGGAAAGGCACAGAGAACCAAGTGGCAGATCACTTGTCCAGGCTAGAAATGATTATTCCGAAGAAAGACAAGACAGAAATAAAGGATGTATTCGCTGATGAACAGTTGTTAGCCATAGAGATTGGACCAGATCCATGGTATGCAGATATTGCAAATTATTTGGTCAGTGGAGTGACACCCCCAGAAGCAATCTCTTATCAATTAAAGAAATTCTTCCATGATCTAAGGTATTACTATTGGGATGAACCCTATCTATATAAATTAGGTCCAGATCAGGTATGGAGAAGGTGCGTTGCTGAAAATGAAATGAGAAAAATTTTAGAAGCATGTCACAGGGCTCCATATGGAGGTCACTTTGCAGGAAACAAGACAGCAGCAAAGGTTATGCAAAATGGGTATTTCTGGCCAACCTTATTCAAGGATGCTCATATTTTTGCAAAAGGTTGTGACAAGTGTCAAAGGACAGGAAACTTGACAGCACGAGATGAAATGCCAATGAAATATATGCTAGAAGTGGAAATTTTTGATGTTTGGGGGATCGACTTCATGGGACCATTTCCTCCATCCTTTGGCAACCATTACATTCTGTTGGCAGTAGATTACGTATCCAAATGGATAGAAGCAGTGGCTACAGCTACAAACGATGCCAAGGTGGTCAAAAAGTTCCTTCTCAAAAATATCTTTACAAGATATGGAACACCGAGGATGTTGATCAGTGATGAAGGCACACATTTTATCAACAGAATAATGGCTAGCATGCTTGCCAAGTACAATGTGAAACATAAAGTGGCAACTGCATATCATCCACAGACCAATGGACAAGCTGAACTCTCAAATAGAGAAATCAAGGCGATATTAGAAAAAACAGTTGATCCATCCAGAAAAGATTGGTCAATAAGATTGGACGAGGCATTGTGGGCGCACATGACTGCTTTCAAGGCACCTTTAGGAATGTCACCTTACAGAATCATATTTGGGAAGGCATGTCATTTACCACTTGAACTCGAACACAAGGCTTTCTGGGCCATCAAAAAGCTAAACCTCAACATGGATCAAGCTGGAGAAAGGAGAAAACTGCAATTGAATGAACTCGAAGAACTCAGACATGCATCCTATGAGAATGCTAAAATTTACAAGGAAAAAATGAAGAAATGGCATGATCAAAGGATCCGAAGAAAGGAGCTGGAACAAGGACAACAGGTCCTATTGTTCAATTCAAGATTAAAGTTATTTCCAGGAAAACTCAAGTCACGATGGTCCGGACCATTTATTATTCAGAAGGTTTACGAGCACGGTGCCGTTGAGTTAAGAGATGACAAAGGTATATTCAAGGTCAATGGTCAAAGAGTCAAGCCATACTGGGGAAACGATTTGAATCGACATAAAGTTGTCATCTCATTGCTAGAGGAAAAGTGAAAGACCACCAGGTTAGATGTATATAGCTGTTTTTCTTGATTTAAATTAAAAAAAAATTATGTATTAATAACGATGAATACAAATAACTTTAGCACAAAATCAGGAAATTGCTTGAGAAAATTCTGTCTAAGGAAATTCCTGTCTAGGAGGGAGGTATTTAAGCTGACCGTTAAGGGAACACCTCTACCTGGGGAATGACCTGAGAATTAACTCAAAGAATTCCAACTTTTGAGCTAAAGAATTGAGGACACCATTATTAATATTCAAAAAAAAATATAAAAAAAATAGTAAAAAAATAATAATAATAATAAATAATAAATAATTTTTGTGTATAATCTGTGTGAACTTTTTAATCTGCTACTTTTAGTCACAGGAAGACAGTGCAAGAGCATCCAAAGGACAAAAGGTTCGAAGAAAAAAAAAAAGAAAAAAAAAATGGCGAGTGTAAACAATGCAGGAAGAAATTGCTGAACCCTAAATCAGCAATCGCAATCGCAATTCGCGAAGTCGAGCAAGGAAAGATTGCAATTCCAGATTGGCAATCTCTTTCGCAATGCATCCCGCACAATTGCCAAAGAGAAATTGCAACCTGCGAATTGGCAATCCTATCGCATTCTCAAAAAAAGGGAAGAAGAAAAGGAATAAGGAAGGAAATCTTTTTGGGGGCAAATAAGGAAGGGAATTTCATTAAATGAAACCCAACCGTTGCCCATTTTAAATTGATTTTTCCTCCTTTATTCGAATAAAACAAAGAAGGGAAGTCAAGCAGTTGAGAAATTTCCCCCCATCATTTCATCTTCTTCATTCCTTCGACCGAAGCCCTTTCTTCTCCTTCAACATGCAAACGTCGATGAGCACTTATCGCCGCCAGCCAAGAAAAACTCCAGTAACAAGGAGTGAAGATCTCACCCAACCCGCGAGCACCTTGCCTTCAAGCCCTAAAATCCTACCCGAAGTGGGAACCGAGGAATGGAGAAGGGAATGGCAACTAGTCGCTGATGATCGGTACGAGCAGTTGCTGGAATTGGAGAAACCACTTCAAGTGGTAATGCCTCTCTCGGCATCTTCTTCGACTTCAACGGCCGAACCAAAAAGAGGAACCCCGGAATGGAGGGAAATGGTTCGCCAAATCCATGCTAACCGAAGAGAATTGAAGAGGGAAAAAGAAATTGACACCCTCATCAAGGGGCTCAAACGTGAGGCAAAAAGAACAAAAACCTAGGCTTCTAAGGCAGTGGTGGAAAAGGAAGAGGATGCTGTGAAATTGGTGTCTCCTAAAGCAAGTAAACTCACAAAGCAAAAACTTCTTGCAAGGAAGGCAGCAAGGACCCCTCACCAATTGAAAGAGGCAAAGGAGACAGGGGAAGGAAATTCCAAACCGAGAAGCTCCATAGGGAAGAATGTGGAGCAAATGCCACCACCCAAGCAACAACAATCGGCAGAGAAGCCTTCTCAAAAGGAAGATTGGGTGAAGAAGGCAATTGTCCATGCCCAAACCTTAGCAGCATCCTTCCAAGAGGCACACATAGCAGCCGGCTTCAGTACAAAAAGGCCTTCAAGGTGGTCTGAACCAGAAGCAGAACTTGGAGAAGAGGTTCTTGACATTGGAGGGCTTATCCAAACAGGGGAAGATCAACAAAGGCAGGTATCATCCCCTGATTCTTTTGAAAAATTAATGACTGTGGAGTCTAGAGGAAATCGGGCCTCTAGCACCTCATCATCTGAGATGGGGCATGATTCCGAACAGGGGAAGGCAGAAGAGGAAGAGAGCAAAGAAGAAGTAGAAGAATTAGAACAAGAATGGAGTGAGAAAACAAGTTTAGAGGAGAAAGAAGATGAGGAAGAAGCTGAAGAGACAGAATCTGAAGGGACAGAAAAAGAAGAAGAGGATGAAGACAAATAAGAAGAAGAATTGATTGATGTGGGGGAAAGAAAAAGAAGTTTGAAAAAGATGGGATTGATAGAAGAGAAGGGATTCACCACCAATGTGTCAGACTTCATAACAACAAAAATTGAACAATATGGATGGGAGAAGTTATGCAAACATCTGAAACCAGCGGATGAGAAATTGGTGATCGAATTCTATGTCCACCTAGGAAATGAAAGAAAAAATGAACTCATGCTTCAAAACCAAAGGGTGGACTACTCGGCCAAAAGCATCAATGACATCTACAAACTCAAATCCTTGAGAAATCCTTCAGGAAATGAAGCCATAGAAAAACCAACCAAAAAGCAAATGAATGAAGCTTTGAAACTGCTTGCACACCCAGGAGTTGAATGGCAAATAGCACCACAAGGGAGGAAACATTTGCTTGCAGGAGATTTGAAGGATGAGCCTTCGGTATGTCTAAACTTCATCAGGAACAGGATTTTGCCTACCACCCATTCCTCTACTATCTCTCAAGAACGTATCATGCTCCTTTACAGCATATATAAGGGGTACGAAATCAATGTGGGCAGATTGATCAAGCATGAGATGGTGGTTGGAAGAAACAAGAAGGCGGGAAAAATGTTCTTTGGAGATTTGATCACAAAGTTGTGCAAGAAGGCCGGCCTCAAAGTGCGCAGACCTAGTGAAAACATAAGGCCATGGGACCTTACTGGTGTCAAGGTTTTGATGGGCCATAATAAAAGAAAAGTCATGAGGCTTCACACGGACATACCTCAAGAACAGAGTGCTGCAAAGGGTGCTGAAACGATTGCTAAGAGAATTGCAGAATCGCCAGTTCAGCAATCTGGTTTGGCAATCCTCACAAACCACCAAAAGAAGATTCAAGAGCAATTGCAAGCCTACTGGAGGTATGCGAAGGAACGTGATGAAGCCCTTCAGCAAACCTTAGCGGCACTCACAAAAGGGAAGGGTCCAATGTTCCCAGAATTTCCAAACATCCTGCTTCAACCTCCATCAGAATCTCAAGATGACGAGCAATCTTTTTCTCTTTAGGGGAGTTCTCTTACACACCCCTTTTACATTTTTTGAAATCTGAATTTTTATTGAAATTTCATGTTTGAACTCTTTATTTTTGTTTGTTAGCCTGTGTCTTCTTGTTGCAATTGTCACTATAGGATTAGTTAACTCTTTCAGTCATAATTCATTAATCAAACTTCAAGCCTTGTTATTTCATTCCTTTTCATTAGTTGTTGAACAAATTTTAATCAAAAACAAAAATACAATGAAAAAAAAATACATAAATAAATAAACTTCGATGATGAGGTAGGACCACCCATTTTCATTCAATACCTACCACCCACCTGTTCGACTAGGTTAGTACTACTTCTCCATTTAGTTAACACTTTTGATCACATCCAGTAGACTTAAATTAATACACACTTCAGATAGCAACACTAAGTTATTCTAAGTCCCCTACATCTTCCCTTAATTCACGCGTCAATGAGGACATCGACAAGTTTAAGTTTTGGGGAGGGAAATAGTTATGTTCCTGTAAAAAAATTGAGCTGTATCAAAAAAAAAAAAAAATACCCCTCTTTTCAAATTTAACCAAGTAATCAGGGTAAGTCATGACACCCATGATTTGCTTTGCATGAACGGTTCAATAAGAAAATGGGTATGATTGTATTAGGTGATGTGTGCTCGTAGTCAGCTACTTCCGCCACAAAGCGTTAGTAAGTTGAAACGAAGGCACAATTGACTGAAATACATATAAAAAAAAAAAAAAAAGTGTTGACAGCATGAAATAAGTTTGGGGGGGAGAAGAAAGTGGAGCACTTTGAAATCTTTTGCTAGGACAACTTGGTGAAATCTACCTGAACTAGTAAAAGTTTAAGTTAAACTGGATGTGTTAAAAAAGTGTTAAGTTATGAAGAAAGTAGGAAGAGCAAGTTTAGCAAGTTGGGCAAAAGGTATTATGAGTTTGAAGATCCTCTGAAAAGTTAATCATGCTAAACCAATTGCTAATCAAACATGGTTGATTGTCACCACCATAAACTCTTAAAAATTGCTTGAGGACAAGCAATATCCTAAGTTTGGGGGTGTGATAAGCCTTGAAATTAAGGCTTATTTAAATCCTCAATTGCTCGAAAAAACTCTTATTTGTCCTAATATTAATTGAAAATGGTGGAAAATTGTTGAAAGAAGGAAATAATGAAATATGATAGCAATTGGAAAAGAGTTCTAAGTATTGTGGTTCTTTTGCAGGAATTGCCAAACCGAATTGCCAGACCATTGCCAAACCAGTTTGGCAATCCTCAGCAGCACAGATATGGAAATTTCTGGAAACACGCGATTGATGAAACCCAATTTCGAGGTAAATAGGAGATGCAATTTTGGTTTACAATTGAGTGTGGAGTAGGTTGGAATTGCAATTTTGGTTTGCAATTAGGACTTAGGGCAATGACATCCTTGAGCCCCATCCTTTATCATTTCATTCTTAAGTTCATTCAGATTGCCATTTCGTATTGCCAATTTAGATTAGCAATTTAATTCTGCAATTTTAGTCTTTTCGCACATTGCCAAAGTAGAATCTGCAATTTCAATTTAGCAATTTCTGTTATTTCCAACATTGCCATTCTGAATTAGCAATTGGATTAGCAATTTCGATTTTCCACCAACAACTTTATTTTTGCATTTTTACTTTTCAAACTTGCAATTTGCCTTACACTTTTGCAAAACAAAATCTTTGTTACTCCATTCCCTGTGGGATTCGATACTTGGTACTCAGATACCAATTTATATTACTTCGATCGCGTGCGCTTGCGTGACCACCGATCAGTTAACCACATACTGCTCAAGATTACACTAATAACCTTGAATTTTTTATATAGTGGATAATATTATATTACAAAATAATCAAAATAATTATTAATTATTAAATAAATTATTAATTACGAGGTTTCAGGGCATAAATCCAAACATCTCGTGCTTTCACGACAACACAAGTTATTCTCGTAAATGAGGCGAAAGAAATTTAATTGCCTAATGCGATGTCTATCGTACGATGATTGGTAATCTATCCTCCAATAATCATTCAAAAGGAAGGCTAGACTTATCAACAACTGTCTTTGGGAGGTGGTTTTGATGGCGATGATATTAAATAGTTCTTCAACGGTTTCTATCTTAGATGAAGAACAAGTGGAGATGAGAGTTGTTCTTGAAATACAAATGTGTCATTTCTTATTTTTTGATACATTGGTGAGGTTGTCGAGGCCTACCAAAATTAAACTGGTTTCCTACTCTAACTTGTAGAAATAGTGGACCAGGTCGATTTCCCAAAGGAGCCAGAAATTTTATATTCTTAGTACCAAATTCCAGTGACAATATGAAACGGGGGGGTTTTCAAAAAATATTCGCTTACTTAATGGAAATAAGAATTTACAAAGATAAACAATTGCTAAAACGGATAAAAATTAACTCTTACCAAGTTCCAGTTCAGAGGCGTGGTTATATTCAATTGCAAACATTAATCATAGGCATTCAACGTATTTAGTCTTAACCATGCAAGTACTCGGTCAACTTATTTGAAAACCCCCCCGTTTCATATTGTCACTGGAATTTGGTACTGAGAATATAAAATTTCTGGCTCCTTTGGGAAATCGACCTGGTCCACTATTTCTACAAGTTAGAGTAGGAAACCAGTTTAATTTTGGTAGGCCTCGACAACCTCACCAAAATTTGGCACCGTTGCCGGGGAGCCATATTTAAATTCTCATTATTAAATTTCATTTACTTTCTTTCCTTCTGTATATGACCCGTTCTTCTCAGTGTATTGAATTTCAGTATTTTCCTGAACTTGGGAAGGAGGAGCGTAGATTGAAAAGAGAAGCGAAAGAAAAGGAACAAGCGCGAAAAGAAGATCTCAGTTTTGACTGTGCCATCGGCGAATCCTCGATAATTGCTGAAATTGAGGAAACAATGGCCGAAAGAACATTGAAACAGCTGGCAGCACCAGACCTGAACCACCAACCTCTATGCATCACCTACCCTACTGTTGAAGGTGATTTTGAATTAAAGTCTGGTTTAATACACTTACTTCCTATTTTTTGTGGTTTTGCAGGTGAGGATCCTCACAAACATCTCAAGGAATTCCATATTGTTTGCTCTGGAATGAAACCCCATGGAGTGACCGAGGAACAGATCAACCTAAGGGCCTTCCCTTTTTCCTTGAGAGATCAGACAAAAGATTGGCTATACTTTCTACCATCGGGGACCATTAACACATGGAACGAGATGAAAAGGCTTTTCCTGGAAAAGTACTTTCCCGCCTCACGAGCTGCAGCCCTCAGGAAAGAGATCTATGGTATTCAACAAATTACTGGAGAAACACTCTACGAATATTGGGAGAGATATAACAGATTGTGTGCTAGCTTCCCAAACCACCAGATCTCAGACCAGCTCCTGATTCAGTATTTCTACGAAGGTTTGCTGCCCAATGACAAAAGTATGATCGATGCAGCAAGTGGAGGAGCTTTGGTAAATAAACACCTGCCGAGGCGAAACAATTGATTCAGAACATGGCTGAAAACTCCCAGCAGTTTGGTGCGAGAGGAAGTGGAGGAATCCATCAAGTCAAAGAGGTAAATGAATTGAAAAGTCAATTATCAGGTTTAACATCTCTTGTTCGTCAAATAGCTGCAGGTCAAGGTCAACAAGATTTCACTCAAAAAGCAAACGCTATTGGAGGATTTCAGGGCCAAAATCAGAGAAAGTACGACCCCTATTTGAACACATACAATCCTGGATGGAGGGATCATCCAAACTTCAGTTATGGAAATCAAGGAGGTCAACAGAGAGCACCTCAACAGAATTACAATAGACCCGCACAGGATTCCACACAAGCTCAAACTTCAACATCAGGTATGTCTCTAGAGGATATTGTAAAAAATTTGGCATCTAACACTCTCCAATTTCAACAGGACACCATAAAATTTCAAAAAGAAACAGTACAGTTTCAAAAGGAAACACAGGCTGGGATGCAACATCTTGGAAACCAAATTACCCAATTAGCTACATCAGTGAGCAGGTTGGAAGCACAGAATTCTGGAAAACTACCTTCACAACCCCGAGGTAAATCCTAGAGAGAACATATGTGCAATCTCTCTTAGGAGTGCAAGGGAAGTTCCTTCGAGCACTTTATCGAAGGATAACGAACAAATCAAAGAAAAGGCTGACAAAGAAGATTCAACCAAAGTAAAAAGGGGGGTAAGTTTTGATCCACCTTTATCTATGAATTCTCACCCCCCAGTTGCTCCTTTTCCTAGCAGGTTAGCGAAGCCCAAGAAAGAATATCAGGAAAAGGAAATCCTTGAAACATTCAGAAAAGTGCAAGTAAACATCCCTTTGCTGGAAGCCATTAAGCAGATACCCAGGTACGCTAAATTTCTCAAGGAACTGTGCATTAACAAGAGAAAATTAAAGGACAAAGAAAGGGTGTTAGTGAGCAAAAACGTGTCAGCCATGCTAAAGAGAAACATGCCAGAAAAATGCAGAGACCCAGGTATGTTTTCTTTACCTTGTGTGATTGGGGATAAGAAAATAGAGCATGCTATGCTAGATCTAGGTGCTTCGATAAATGTCATGCCTTTTTCTATCTACCAAGAGCTTAAACTGCATGAATTACAAGAAACTGGCGTTGTTATTCAATTAGCTGATAGGTCATACATTCACCCCTTAGGAGTCGTAGAGGATGTGCTAGTTCAGGTTAAAGAGTTGTTATTCCCTGTTGATTTCTATATTTTAGAAATGGATGGGAAGTCTTCCTCTACTTCTGCTTCAATTCTGTTAGGGAGACCATTTATGAAAACTGCAAAAACTAAAATTTCTGTGGATGAGGGTACTTTGTCGGTTGAATTCGATGGTGAAGTTGCTCAGTTCAATATCTCTGATGCCATGAAATATCCTGAAAACGTTCATTCTATCTGTCATGTTGATATTTTTGATTCACTTGTGCAGGATTTGACTTTTGAAGAATATAATGAAACCTTTAGTATGGATGATGTCTATGATGAGATTGGACCAGAAGAGTTGTCATCAGCAACTCTTTCTGAACCAATCAAATCTAATGCTGAGATTTCTACACAAACTAACAAGATGTTACCTTCAGTTGTGCAGGCACCTAAAATAGAACTAAAAGCTCTGCCAGATCATCTCAAGTACGTATATTTGGGAGATGCTGAAACATTGCCAGTGATTATCTCAAAAGAACTCACATCTGAACAATAGGAGAAGCTGGTACTGATTCTAAAGGAGCATAAGCTGGCTATTGGGTGGACTTTAGCTGACATAAAAGGTATAAGTCCAGCTATGTGCATGCACAGGATTCTTCTGGAAGACGAAGCTAAACCAACAAGAGAACCACAAAGACGATTGAACCCAGCTATGAAGGAGGTGGTAATGAAAGAAATTTTCAAGCTCCTAGACGCAGGTATAATCTATCCAATTTCTGACAGTAAATGGGTAAGTCCTATTCATGTAGTTCCTAAGAAGACTGGCATAACTGTAGTTAGGAACAATAATAATGAGTTAGTACCCATGCGTGTTCAGAATGGTTGGAGGATGTGTATAGACTATAGGAAGCTGAATCAGGTAACGAGGAAAGACCACTTCCCTATCCCCTTTATCGATCAGATGGTTGAAAGATTAGCTGGAAAACCCTTTTTCTGTTTTCTTGATGGTTTCTCTGGTTTTTATCAGATCCCTATTGCACAGGAAGACCAGGAGAAAACTACTTTCACTTGCCCTTTTGGAACTTATGCCTATAGACGAATGCCTTTTGGTCTATGTAATGCCCCAGGTACATTTCAACGATGCATGATGAGCATTTTTTCTGACTATATTGAGAAATGTATTGAAGTGTTTATGGATGATTTCACTGTGTATGGAGAATCCTTTGATGAATGCTTAGATAATTTAGCTAGAGTCATGAAGCGCTGTATTGAAACTAATCTTGTGCTAAATTATGAAAAATGTCATTTTATGGCCAACCAAGGCATTGTTTTAGGTCATGTAGTTTCCTCCAGAGGCATAGAGGTTGATAAGGCAAAGATAGATGTTATTGCTAACTTGCCCTACCCTACCAATGTTAGGGAAGTGCGATCTTTTCTTGGCCATGCAGGTTTTTATCGCAGGTTTATTAAAGACTTTTCCAAGGTTGCCTTGCCAATGACAAATTTATTGCAGAAAGATGTTCCCTTTGAATTTGGGACGGAATGCAAAGAGTCGTTCAACCTGCTTAAAGAACGATTGACCAGTGCGCCTATAATTCACCCACCCCAATGGGACCTACCTTTCGAGATTATGTGCGACGCAAGCAACTATGCAGTGGGAGCAGTGCTTGGCCAAAGAATCGACAAGAGAAGCCACGTCATCTATTACGCCTCCAAAACTTTGAACCCCGCTCAGTGCAATTATTCAACAACAGAAAAAGAGCTTTTGTCCATTGTTTTTGCTTTAGATAAATTTCGCTCATATATTCTTGGTTCTGAAGTAATTGTTTTCTCTGACCATGCAGCTTTGAGGTACCTGATGTCAAAGAAGGAATCCAAACCAAGACTACTCAGATGGATCCTACTCCTCCAAGAATTCAACCTGAAAATTAAAGACAGGAAAGGAGCAGAGAACTCTGTTGCTGATCATCTAAGCAGACTAATAAGGGAGGAGGATACACTGCCGTTCAATGATGACTTCCCTGATGAACATCTATTTCAGGTTAAAGATATTATTCCCTGGTATGCAGATATGGTCAATTATCTTGTCACAGGTAACTTCCCTCACCATCTTTCTACATCAAGAAGAGCCAAGGTAAAAAGTGACTCTAAATATTATGTTTGGGATGACCCTTACCTATGGAAATTCTGTGCTGATCAAGTAATTAGGAGATGTGTGCCTGATGATGAGTTTGAATCTATCCTAGCTTTTTGTCATGACTATGCATGTGGGGGACATTTTGGGCCCAAAAGAACTGCTAGGAAAGTCCTGGATAGTGGGCTATATTGGGAGTCTTTATTTAGAGATGCCTACCAGTTTTGCAAATCATGTGATAAGTGCCAGAGGGTAGGAACTATTTCTCGTAGGAATGAAATGCCCCAAGTACCTATTCTAATTTGCAAAATATTTGACCTGTGGGGTATTGATTTTATGGGTCATTTTCCTCCTTCTTGCGGATTTTCTTATATTTTGTTGGCTGTGGATTATGTTTCTAAATGGGTGGAAGCAAAAGCCACCAAAACTAACGATGCTCGAACTGTTGTAGACTTTATAAAGACTAACATTTTTAGCAGGTTTGGGATTCCACGTGCCATTATAAGTGATCAGGGGACACACTTTTGCAATAGGTCTATGGAAGCTTTAATGAAGAAATACGGAGTAAACCATAGAGTAGCCACCGCTTACCATCCCCAAACTAATGGTCAGGCTGAAGTCTCCAACAGAGAAGTCAAGTCTATCCTGGAGAAGACCGTTAGTCCAGGAAGGAAAGATTGGAGCCTTCGACTGAACGATGCTTTGTGGGCGCATCGCACAGCCTACAAAACCCCTATAGGAATGTCTCCCTATAGGTTGGTATTTGGAAAAGTCTGTCACTTGCAAGTGGAAATCGAACACAATGCTTATTGGGCAGTAAGGCGATGCAACTTTGACATGGATAAAGCATGAGAGTCAAGACGACTACAGTTGCAGGAACTAGAGGAATTGAGACTTGACGCCTACGAGAACTCACGAATTTACAAGGAAAAATCCAAAAGACTTCATGATAACATGCTTATTAGAAAGAAGTTCGAGATTGGTCAGAAAGTTCTCCTCTACAATTCGCGCTTAAAGCTCATGCTAGGTAAGTTCCGTTCTAGATGGAATGGCCCATTTGTCGTCACTAATGTTTTTCCTTATGGTGTAGTGGAAATTAGAGAATTGGCGACAGATAAAACCTTCAAGGTAAACGGACAGAGGTTGAAGATATTCCACGAGGGAGATGCAGCACCGTGCCTAGCAAGTTTCGCATTAAAGGCACCCAATTATTCGAATGAGTAATCATCGGATCAGATTCGTCAGGCTAAGCACGTTAAACTAAGCGCTTATTGGGAGACAACCCAATTTTCTATCTCTTTCTTTCATTTTTTTTTGTTTGTTTTCTTTAAGTTTATTTAATTTTACTTTTATTAAGTTTGGTGTTTTAAAAAAAAAAAAAAAAAAAAAAAATCGGTTAGGGAGTAGCGTCTAGACGCTACGCGTCCAACATGCAGACCCGCAAGAACAGCGTCGAGAAGCTGTATGTAGCGTCGAGATGCTACGTCGATTTTTAAAAACAGAGCAGTTTCTTCTTCTTCGCGAAACCGAAGCCCCTTTTCAACCCTAACCCATTCTTTTCGTCTTTTTCCTTTATTTTCATTCAAATTCGTCATTCCCTCTCTCAAATCCTTGCTTATTTTGCCCACACCACTCATATATTAGCTCATAGGCATTCTATTTTGGAGTTTATTTCGAAAAATTTGGCAATTTTGTGGGTTTTGTGGTTCTTAGGCCGAGAGCTTCATTCAAGGTAATATTTCTTCACTTTTCCCTCTAAATTTGGTGCTTTTTGCTTCACTTATCTAGCCTAGGAATATGCTTTGTTATTTGGGTAGACCCACTGCCTTTTATGATGAATTTTTTTTTGGTTGTGCTTTGGTGACGTCTCTACTAGAATTTGACAAAACATGGGGTAAATCATGTTGTATCTTGTTGGGTGATTTATGCATTGTTTGCTACCATAAGTCCAACCTATTTTTTTTTAGGCATTCTACATTTGAGGTCTAGAGCAACTTCTACATTTGAGGCATGCCCCATGATTTCCCCTTTGCTTTCCGTTTAAATTGTCTAAGATAAAGTGACTTTGAATACCTTGTCGTTCCATTGTTACTGGACTATTAGATTGTTTGATAAAATGAGACTTTTATCAGCACAATGGGAGGTAGGTTATGACATTAGGCAATGGGTTATGGTTGAGCTCTAAATGGGGTTGAAATATTGTCTCTGAATGTGCCGTTTAGACTTTGCCCATAAGCTGCATTGTTGTACCTTGTTGAAGTTGGGGGTATTTCTTGACTTGTATGGCACACTCAGAGTTGGGAGAATTGTTAGAATTGGGTCATTTGACATAATTGGCTGTTGCATTAGTTCCTAACCTTTCTAATATTTTGTCTTTTTGGTGTTAGGAACAACCCAATGGCTCCTAAAAGACCACGTTGTGCCTCTTCCTCCATATCCTCTTTCGATTCCCATCGATTTGTCGATCAGGAGGCCGCTGACTGGTATCAGAGCCACGTCGTATCTCGATCGATAGTTGCTGAGCGCGGGATTGCACCAGATGACTCCCACCACCGACACCTACATGCTACTATTCTTGAGCGCGAGTGGAGTATTCTAGTCCAGCATCCCGATGCAGGCGTCGTGGCCATTGTTCGGGAGTTCTATGCCAACCTCTGCGATGGTGATTCTCATTCTTTTGTGCGAGGACGCCGGATTCCATTTGATGTCGCCGCTCTCAACAACTACTACCAGCTGCCTTCTTACGACAGAGACGATTATACAGAGTATGCCGCTGGGCAGGTCGACTACACCCAGATCATTCAGCACCTATGTCGACCTGGAGCGGAATGGACTCGGACACCACGGGGCGAGGTAGTTCGCTTCCGAGCTTCTGACCTGAGTGTCACCAACAGGGTATGGCACAGTTTCATATGCGCCAAGCTCCTTCCCGTATCTAGATTGACTGATGTGACGAAGGAACGGGTTGTTCTCCTCTACGACATCGCCACTGGTAAGACCATCGATGCCGGTAAGCTTATCTGTCGATCTATCAGACACATCCGGCGCGGTGGCACCACCGTCGGGTTCGGCCACGCTTCCTTGATCACCGATCTATGCCGACTTGCCGGAGTCACCTGAGCCCCCATGAGGAGCTCGTGCAGCCGCGAGCTATCATGGATCGCAACTTTATCATGGGCTTACGAGGCTGGGACTACCCACCGGGAGACGATGGTGAGCACGAGCACGAGGATGAGGCAGATTTGCAGGAGCCGCCCCTGGGCCTTCTAGCCCCACCTGCTTCTCACGGTCCATTCCAGGATTGGGCTGCTATTTCGGCGCCACTCGATAGGATCGAGCGCCGCCAGATGTGCGACGATGCCTATCACCAGCACCTCTACACCTGCTTGCACCATATGTCTGGGGGCGACCCGAACTTCCCACCACCTATGCCGCCATATGCTTCTTCAGACGAGGAGTGAGGTTACTTGTTCAGGGCAGTTTTTCTCCTTCCCCTTCTCATTTCTCTTTCATATCTACATTTGTTCTCTTTCCCTGTATTACTTTTATTTCTATTGTATTACATTGAGGACAATGTAATCTTTTGAGTTGGGGGTGTCTGTTATCACAAACCTGATCTTTAATTATCTATAAACCACATGACTGCACTTAATTTTTGTTAGTTTGGGCTAAAATAGTCATAACTTTTGTTTTGGATGACCTGAGAAGACATTGATTCTGATTTTAGAATGATCATTTGGTTCGAGAAACCTGATTAGTTTTCTTGATTCTTATTAGAGTCAAACGCAGTTCTTGACTTCCCTTGCAATAGAAGACCACTTAGTCTACCTATACAGAGTCTTGAAGGCCTAGACCTAGGTTATGTAACCCATATGCTTATTGTCACCTCGAAAGGCTTAGGAACTAATTAGAGAGTCTACCTGCATGATATGGAGTAATATGACACTAAGGAACGCTTACAAGATTAATTTGCTAAAAATAATAATAATAAATAAAAAAATAAATAAAAAAAATCTATGGTGTTTAAAATGATTAAGGGCAAAAAGAGCTACCTCCTGTGTGATCAGTTAGGCCACCCATGAGCAAGTGCACTGGGTAAGGGTCCCTACATGGGATGTGTGAAAGCTAGTGCCCACTAAATTAAAGCGTAATCTAAAGTTAGGGGTGGGCCTACCCCGGGCCCTTCGCACCCTAGTGGCACATTACCCTTTTTAAGTGTAGGAATCCTTGAAAATTGGAACCTAATGCCAAAGTAGAGGGAAGATAAGTTGAGAGTCGCATAAAACAGGTCCGGGCTTATTAAGACTAGTTTGGGTCAGACGATCACACACACACGCAAGGGATGATAGAACTGGATTTGAAACTTTTTGGATGAGAACTCTAATACCCAATCTCGATTCTTTATGATTGTCTTAACTTCAAAATCTCTGAGGCTTGAGTCATCCATACATTTTCAAAAAATATTCGCTTACTTAATGGAAATAAGAATTTACAAAGATAAACAAGTGCTAAAACGGATAAAAATTAACTCTTACCAAGTTCCAGTTCAGAGGCGTGGTTATATTCAATTGCAAACATTAATCATAGGCATTCAACGTATTTAGTCTTAACCATGCAAGCACTCGGTCAACTTATTAGGAAACCCCAAAAAGTGTATGTTCCCTAAGATCATTAACTCTAACGAACGCCAAGTTAACGCTAATTACCTAAACAAGTCTTTACGGAACCACTTCAATTTATTTAGGTAAAGGCATTACAAACAGTGGAACAACCGAGACAATTGATCAAGCAAAACAACTTTCACCTAATTAACATGCTTCTTTAACTCCTAGAATTAAACATGTAAGCCATGTTATATGGAAACCCACAAACTACACATGTGATAATTCTAATGCTACCGGTTCATTCACCATGACAATTACGGATCATGCTCATGATTAGCAATAAAGTATGTAAAGGGATTAAGGCGTCAATTTAATCGAGATACATACTTATAAAATTAATGCGGGAATTAAAGAACACTTGCAAATAAAAGAAAACTAAATTTAAGTACAAGCCTCACAATGTCGCAATTGTTTATAACCGACCTCTTAACCAGAATCACGGTCTCTAGCTGAGCATCTTCATAGAAAACATCAAGTTTACACCAGCTCCCCTTGATATCATAAACTCTTTAAAAGTAAAAGGGAAAAGGCCTAAAATTCTCTCAAAATCGTGTGTGCAAGGAGGCAAAAAGTTCCTAACCCTAAAGAGAAAAATTGTTTAAATAAGGCAGAGTAGCGTCTAGACGCTTGGGACAGCGTCTAGACGCTTAACCCGCGAATAAGGAAAGGATCTGGCGGAATCAGGGTAGCGTCTCGACACTTGAAAGTAGCGTCTCGACGCTACCAGCGTTTTGGACAGCCTCTCCGCAGCATCGAGCTAGCCCTTTCTTCTTCAAATTGAGAGCGTCTAGACGCTTGAAATAGCGTCATTCCTGCGGTTCCTCAAGCTTGAAATGATAATGCAGCAGCGTCTTGACGCCCAAAACAGCGTCTAGACGCTCTGCACCCGGATCCTTTGGCTTCATTGGTCTCTTTTCTTCATTCTAATGCTCGGAAAAGGTTCTAATGACTTCCTTTTAACCCCGATTCATCCAAGTCTTCTGATTGGCTCTGAATTTCTCATTTCCCTGCAAAATAAACAAATAAGCACGTGAGGGCAACTGAATTAGCATGACTTAAGCTGATAAAAGAGCACAATTACTGTGCTATCATACATCCATTGTAGTGTACATCAAACGTATCACTAATGTCTGACTAAGCTAATCCATACATACATAACAATCATTCCAACAAAAATCCTGATAAAATTAGCATAGTACTATTACACTGTCCTACATCAACATTGTTCATAGTAGAAGTGCTACGACTGCAACGGATTGATCATTGGTTACAAACTGGGTATATGCAGCCTCTGCTTCAGCAAAAGTTGCATAGGACTGGTGAATTGCTCCCCTATATTCATGGACTTGTCCATGGCATTCATGCCAGGTCATGTAAATACTAGGGTTATAGCCAACGAAGACTACATAGAACTTTGTTCTATGTAGTCTTCGTTATGCAGTTAACCGTGATGTCATGGAAGAAAGAGTAGACCAAATTTTTCTAAAGTTACGAGCTAAGGGTTTAAGGTTTATGGTTTTAGGGTTTTAGGGTTATATGGTTTTAGGGGTTTACAGTTATGGGGTTTTGGAGTTTTGAGGTTTAGGGTTTTAGGGTTTAGGGTTATATGATTTTAGGGGTTTAGAGTTATGGAGTTTTGGGGTTTTGAAGTTTAGGGTTTTAGGGTTTAGGGTTATATGATTTTAGGGGTTTAGAGTTTTAGGGTTTTAGGGTTATATGGTTTTAGGGGTTTAGGGTTTTGGGGTTATATAGCTTTAGGGGTTTAGGATTTACGGGTTTTGGGGTTCTTAGAGTTATAGGGTTTAGGGTTTTTGAGTTATATAGTTTCAGAAGTTTAGGGTTTAGGGTTTTTGGGGTTTAAGGTTTGGGAGTTTTAGGGTTTGGGGGGTTTAGGGTTCTAGAGTTATATGGTTTTAGGGGTTTAGGATTTTTTGGAGTTTAAGGTTTGGGGGTTTTAGGATTTGGGAATTTAGAGTTATATGGTTTTAGGGGTTTAGGGTTTTTAGGATTTAAGGTTTGGGAGTTTTAGGATTTGGGGGTTTTGGGATTTTTGGGGTTTTAAGGTTTTAGAGTTATAGAGTTATATGGTTTTAGAGGTATAGGGTTTAGAGTTTTTGGAGTTTAAGGTTTGGGGGTCTCAGGGTTTGGAGGTTTTGGTGGTTTAGGGTTTTAGAGTTATATGGTTTTAAGGGTTTAGAGTTTTGGATTTTGGGGGTTTAAGGTTTGGGGGTTTTAGGGATTGGGGGTTTTGTGGGTTTAGGGTTTTAGAGTTATAGGGTTTAGGGTTTAAGGTTTAGGATTTAGGGTTTTAGAATTATATGGTTTTAGGGATTTAGAGTTATTTGATTTTGGAATTTTAGGGGTTTCGGGTTTTATGGGCTATATTGAAATCAAATTGTTAATTTGGGTTTATTATGTATGAAATGGTTGGATAGGAAATATTATCAATGAACTCAAATTGAACTTCAAAGGAAAGTAGCCACCATACTTTCTTGATCTTTTGTAGAAAAAAATTATTCTCATCCTCTTTACTTTCAATTTATGATATATGCAATGTACCTTATTTTCTTAAAAAAACACACACACATTAAACATTAAAAATTATAAAAAGCAGTAATTCCAAATTATGTTGTTTCCAGCCTAATTCAAAATGAAAAATTCAATACTTATTTATAAACACATTATAATTGTTAAAAAATTACAAATCCAATCTTTAACGTATTCCGCAAATTCAAATTTCTTCTTAAATGTAATGATGTTTACAATTAAGAAAATTTGTTTTCCAAACTTTTAAAGAAATTCAAATTCTTTGAAGATTCAATTCATTTTTAAATGAACAAATGCACTATTTTTTTTCTTCTAGTTACGAATTAGGTTATTAAGAGAATCCCGATTTTAATTCTCCAATTACAAACTTGATTCTATATTAGGACGGATTATTAAAAAAAAATACTACTGAATGGAACTTTTTATAAAACAAAAAAAAAATCACTATATTATTTTTAAAACTACGAACTTAGTATTCGGAATTTCGTAATACCACAAGAATATATATTAAAATTATATATAAAGATTCTAACGTTCGTGTCCAATGTATACAAAGTTCGACAAAAGAAAATAATAACGAACACACATAAATTATAACAGGAAAAATTATCAAAGTTTGAACGAATGAAAATATACTTGAAACAATAACTAAAAAAATTACAAACAGAGTTACACATAACTAATGACCAAGATTATAAAGAAAAAAATTTGTATAAACATAAACTACGAAGTTAAGACAATGTCGTACAAAAAAATGGTGTACATTTGATAACTCTTAAAATAAGAGTTATAGGATATCATTTTTGGATTGAATTGTCATATTTTATCTCGAATTATCTTATAAATACCCTAGCTCTCATTTAGTTTTCTCTAAGTTTAATTTTGAAGTAGTAAAATTCTTATTAGAGCAAGATTATCATAATTAACGAGTTTTATGTGATTGATTTAGGGTTTAATTTAAGAAGGACTTTTAAAGATTTTGAGCAACAGTTTTATAACAGTTTGCTGGAGCAAACCTTGCAATTCGGGCCAATACAACTTTCGCACGTGAGAAGATTAATTCATTAAATGAGTTGACAAATGTCAGATGACTCAGCCTATTTCAGCCAATGGGAGCTAGCCATTTCATGGGTCATGTCTAATCAGCCCTTATTTGCACAAACTATGAGATATTTAGGGTTGGGCAGCCATTTTTAGAGAGGGGAGAAAAGAGGAGGCTGGAGAATCTCGAAAAACAGAGAGAAAAAGGAGGAGAGCTCTGATTTTGGAGGCCATGGACGGAAGTTTTCCATAAAAGGAAGGTTTCTCCAAGAGATTCAACGCCAATGATGAGCCAAGCTTTTTGGGGCAGCTTTCCGTCTTCTTCTTCTGCAGTTTCTTCTTTCTTTTAGTTTTTTCTCTGCAATATTTCTGTTATGTCTACATTTCGATTTCTTTTCTGTTTTTCTTGCATTATGAACTAATCACCTTTAAGGTGAGGATTAGGGGTTGGATGTTTTGATTTATTTTACAACTTAATACATTTCATTTAGCTCAATCTGGTTTTTAAGAGTTGTTTATTTCTTTAGCACAATTTCGTATGGCCAACCATTTTGTTGCAGCGTTTCTCTGATTTTTGGGAAGAATAGGAGAAGCTGATAGCTTAAGAACCACATTAGCCCCGTGTTAGGGTTAGTAGTTAGCTAAGTGAGGAGATTAGGGATAATCACTCACCTAATGCACACACAATACAGTGGGTTAATTATCGCTGGAGTAATGGGAATGAAACAGCGTATTTATGGTGATTCGGGAGAAAGCCATGTGAGCTGTAGTGGATTGAGAGAATGAATATGTGTTTAAGTTGTAGAATTGATTAAAGCATGAAACTACCCCTAATCCGAGCCTGTCAATTAGCTTAAAGTACAAGTTTAGTCGTTCTCTGTTTTCTGCATTTTTACTTTGTTATCTTTGTTTTAGCATTTATTTTGTTCCAGCAATTCTGAATTATTTTATTTCGTTTCCATGATAAATTTAACTGGTTACAAATCGAGTTTATTGAGAATTAATTTGTGGTAAATTAGCGAATTACTAGTCTCTGTGGATACGATAATTTACTTACCACTTGCTACAAATGAATGTGTACACTTGCGCATTGACATCCTAATATTGCTGACTCATTCATATCACTGTAGCAAGCGTGTCAACATTAAAGTAAAAAGTAGGCATTCCAAACCTTAAACTAATTTGTTGGATGGTATTAGTTTGGGCCTGCACATATTACAAATACCTAGTTAGATAGAAAGAAAATAAAGAACATAACCATGATACTAAAGAATGTTAAATGGATGGTGTACCTTAGGTTGATCAAAATGTGTCGGGAGGAGTCGTTCGGTCCATGAAGTGCACACAAGGATGGGATGAATATGAAATTCAAATACAATGAATTAGGTATTATGAAATAAAAATAGTGCACAAAATTGAAAGGAAGGAATGTTTATGAGGCACTCACCAGACTAGGAAAATATGGAAGGCAGTGGAGGATTCTCAAAGGAAAAACGTGGGGTCATATACAATATATAGGAAGAGGGGGGGTGGGTTGTTCCCACCTACCTCCAATGAAGTAATGGCACTCATTAATGACCATAATGTATTCCAAGTAACCAATGAGAGGTAGGTGGTGTTTGAAAATTAAAAAACTCATAATAAATGATGTAGATACACTTCATTCAACATTAAAAAAAAGAGTTCAATAAATGCCTGACAACACTATAATGAAGAATACAGTCCAAATCAGAAGAAGGCATACCAGTGGAATTCATTCCGATGACACATATAGTAAATATGAATACTAGCCTCAGGAATAGTTTTGACTCATTATCGTCAAAGAAAATTCATCAATGTAATACAAAAATGAGATTAATTTTGATGATAGGTGATTGCTGATTAGAATGCAAATAGAGGAGAAAAAAATTGAGATTAACTAATCTAACAGAGGGTTCAAATTCATTAGACCAACAAGTGTAGCAAGAATAAGAAAACAAGCCTCATGAATATGTTGAACTCATTCATTTACACGACAAAGAGTGCACATATTGACAGTCCACAGAGAAGGATATAGAATAAAACATGGACAAATGTTAATCAAAACATAATGAACCTCGACACGTTTGAGCAAATCAGTAGCCATGTACAAAATAGATCTCAACCAAAAACATGAAACGGTTAAAAAATAAGGAATCGGTATGCATCAAAATTCAACAACAAATCAGTATGCAAAATCATGGACAACATGATCAACTGAAGTCATAAACATTCAACAACAAATTAGTATGCAAAATCATGGACAACGTGCTCAACCGAAGTCAAAAAAATTCAACAACAAATTAGTTTGCAAAATCATGGAATAAAGTGCATGTTATGTAGAAAAAAATTTCATCATCGACCGGATGGATAGAAAACATACCTATCGTTCAACCCCCCGCCAAGTTCCGAAACCCAAATCAAGTCACCTACCATGAAATTCCTCACTCATCCCCCAAATGGAACATGCATTCATCCGAACCAACCCCATCGGTTGATGGGTTAGTAATGGATGAGGGGATGGTCTGATAGAGGAAAAGTAAGGACTTCGGCAAGAGACAAGACTGCCTTAGGGTTTAGAGCGGCGAGGGAAGTGAGAGAGAGTAAGGAAATCAACATGCGAGTCGATGTTAGGGTTTACAGTTCTGGAAAAAAAATCAATAAAAAATTAAGGTGTCGATTCGACGGAGAAGAAGGAAAAGGGGTTATAGATCTAGCAAGAACAAGTGTGATAGTGGTGCATGGAGAGTATAAATTGACAAGGCACGACCAAAGGGCTACGGTATGTCAAACAAAAAACAATGAATTAAACGATTCCATGAAGGATAGAGAGTTAGGGTTAGAGATCTGGGCAGAAGGGTTAGAGTTTCGATTTCGAACAAAAAGAAAACCAGAAGATGGGGAAGAAGATGTGTGGGAGAAGATGAAGAAAGAGTTGGTGAACGTACCTTGACAAATCAAAACCCCAAAATTGTCCATCTGAACCTAAATCCAACCCCATCTCCATCGAAGAAATGAGGGAGTCTGAGGAACGAGAGGGAGAGAGAACTGAAGAGAGGAAGAGTTGGGAAGCATCGTGAAGGGTGTGCAATGAATGAGGGAGAGAAAGGAACGTGAGGAACGAAGAGACGTGTGGAGTTGGGAAAGGAACTCACGAGTTTCAAACTCCAAACGGGCGGTTTTCTTTATCAGTCTCACCCAATAATTTCTCAATATTTAAGAATTTGCTTGTTTTGACTAATGTGTAACAAATAGATTCATCTTTTTGGCTTGGAAATTTTTTGTTAGGATTCAAACATTATTTTTATGGTATTGTGTCATATATTATTTTAACATATGATTCGGCATTTGGTCATCAATAATTTGTTGGAGTATTTCAAGTTTCATCGTGTAGTCTAGTGTTTTAGTATATGAATGAAAAATCTTTACCTCATGTGCTCCTAGTTGACTCTCCTTCTATCTTGTGGTTCATAAAATTCTATCTCAATGTTACCTGCTTTATTTTTCCATCCAAATAATTAGAGTAAAATATATTTTTTAGGAGTAAAATATATTTTTTATAGGTGAGTTTTCATGTTTGAGTCTATGAATTTTCAAGATATACATGGAAAAGAACCAATTTAATATTTTTTTCATTGTCGACATGGCAAAAGATATTTTTAATTTTTTAGGTTAAATTATTAATTTGAATCTATGGTTTTAATTGTTTCAACTTTGTCCTTATGGTGTATGCCAAATTTCATTTTAGTCTCTATAATTTTAAAAGTTTCAATTTGATTCGTGATTTAATGAAATTTTTTAAATTGTCCTTGTCTTTACCATAGTGACACATTTTTTAAAAAAGTAAAATGAGTTAATGTTTTCTCTTTGGTTAACTATGTTGATTGATTATATTAGGGTTCAAGTCTAAATAAAAAATAGTTGGAAATAGAAGGGTTTTTTTTGCATGAGTAAGAGATAAGTTCAAGTCTAAATAGAAATGATTAGGTTAAATTACAAATTTATTCCATAAACTCTGAGATTTGTGTCTATTTGGTCATTTCAAAATTTCAAATTTAGTCTCTAAACTTTTGAATTTTTTAAAATTCAATGATCTATTAAATACAAAATTAAAATTTTAGAGGCTTATTAGACATAAAATTGAAAGTACAATCTATATTATAGACAAAAGTGAAAGTTCCAAATAGAATACAAACTACAAAGTTCAAAGTTCATGAAAAGTTGTAATCTAACCAAATTCTTATTCCATAAGAAATTGAAACTAAACCTGTTTTAAAAAAAATAAAGAAAATTGAAACTAAAATCCATTGTAGAGACTAAATAGACAAAATTGAAAATTTTAAAACTATATATTAGAAATTCAAACTATGCCTCAGACAATTGTAAATTCAGATTAAGAAGTTTCTTTCTTTCAAACCCCGCTTGGGGTTGGCTACTTGGCGACGACGGTTGGAACTAGGGCTCAAGTTGACAACGGTTGCTTCGCTACAGACCACAATGAACACACTTCCGGCGAAAATGGTTGAGAGTTTCTCTCTAATCAGAACGTTTGCAACTTTTCCCTCTTCTCACCTAGGTTCGCTTTGATCTTTTAACGCTTTTAACCTTTTTTGTATGATTATTGAAGGATTTAAACATGAATTGACACACATTATTACAATTTTAGGTGCTCCCAATTATGGGCTAGTTTCGTTCTTGCATCAAAATAGAGGATCGAGGTTGAGTTGTATGCGTGTGGAGAACAGTTTGCAAGCTCTTCGCCCTGCCTCCGAAGCTTTTGCTCAAGAGGCTACTGAAGCTCTTAACGCTGGAAGGGTTATTGCAGTCCCCACTGATACTCTCTACGGACTCGCTTGTGATGCTTGGTATGCCATTCCCGTTAATGGGTTGTTTGTGTAATTGCCTTCTCTATTTTGTGAGCTTTTGTTCTTTTCGTTGCTGAAATTGAGGTGACAACACGTTCTGTTTATTCTTTTGCCAATGATGAAAGTATTTTATCAATAGTAATATAGATCTTTCTTAAGATGAAGCCTTCATGGGAGATGTAGGTGGGAAGGAACCTCCAAATCTTCCAATTTTTCTTAAAAAGAGAGGGTGGTATTTGTGATTTTGTTTAGTACAAAGTTTTTTGTGAGAGTTCTTGCTAGGAGTGTGTGTTTCACTCCCTTGGTTAGGTCATAGGTGGTGATCGTATGAGCGTGGGTGGGAGGTCTCTCCCAGATGCTAAAAGTGAGACTTTTTTGAGTTTGCGGATAGTCTTCTGGGAGAAATGTGGTGGTAATGGAGAACACTAGGGGGAGGTCACCTTGATTTGGGACAAAATGGTAGATAATTAGCCTAGTTTTAGTTAAAATATTAGTTTAGTGGTTAATTTTAGATTAATTTGTTCTTAATTAGTATTTTAGTTGTAATTAGTTATTTTGCTTATATTTGTTGTAAGGTTATAAATAGCCCCTCTTTATGTTTGTAAGGTAGCTTCTGAAATACATTTTAAAATAGAACATTGTGTTCATGGAGAGTTTTCTCTCAATTGGGATGGATTTTCCCTCTTTGGCCATGGACTTGACCTAATCTCAAATCCGCTGCATCACATCTTCTTTAGTTCTGTTATTAGGTGGGGGTGAAGGATCGCTTGGTTAGAATTTAGTCTTATGCAAAGCAAGGGACTCTTCTTCAGGAAAAGATGTCTGTCAGAGGCGTTTGGTATGGGTGTAACTAGTTTCAAATACTAGAGGAGAATGTTGCATGGTAGCTTAGGAGAATCTTCATGGGAAGGTCTTTGCTCTTTATTCCAACAGGCACGGAGGAAAGTGAGTGGAGAATCTTCTAGGAGAAACTGGGAATACTTCTTTTGTGGAGTTTGAACCTCCACCCTTTCGATGTTTTTCTCCTTCTATCATCACTTGAACATCTTTTCCTTTTGAGAAGATGGTTCTGTTGCTTTGCTAGTGGAAGGGTGTTCAGTGATGGGAAGGGTGTGGTTGAGTTTGTTTGTGATACTAGAAGAGTGATTTTGGTGCTAAAGGAACGATCTTCTAATTCTTCGTCTTTGATTAATAATGGATTGTGAGAAGTTTGGATACTGGTATAAAGTTGAACTTTTCTATGATAATGCAACCCTCGTTTTTTTAGAAGAGAAACGAATTTCATTGATAGATGAAATAAAATGATCTTTTAAATACTCCCATCACCAAGAGGTGAATTACAAAAGGGCTTTCCAATTGGAAATCAAAGAAGAAAGACTACAATTAGTGAAAGAGTGTTTATGTTTACACCAATAAAAAGCATGAAATAAAATCAAATTCAAGATCCTATCAAATGTAGAGAAAGCCTCCCTGAAAATTCTTCCATTCCTTTCGCGCCAAAGATACCAAACTAAGACTCTATTTATAGCCAACCATAAAGTCTTTTTCACACAATGGAAAGGATGGCCAACAAACACTGAATCCAGAAAATAAAAAATGTTGTTTGGCAGAAGCATAGACCAGCGAAAAGCATCTATAGCATGAACACCCAATATTGAGAGGCAAAAGAACAGTGAGCAAAAAGATGGCAAGGATGCTCTGAGCTAGAAAAACACATCACACAACAAGGAGAGAGAGTGAAATGAGGCATTCTTCTTTGCAATCGATCAGCCGTATTAATTCCTCCATGACTAAGCTCCCACAAAAAAAACTTTTATTTTCTTGGGATAAGCTTCTTTCCAAATCACTGAGTAAAGCTTGTTTGAACAAGGGCCAATAGCATGAACTAGATCATTCATTAGGGATTTAACCATAAAAGAATTAGAAGGATCCAGAAACCAACTCCAATAGTCATTTTCTTGCGCTCATTTCGATTGTGCAATTGGTTTAGTCCCGTGGAATGCAAGCAAGTTGGTTTATGGTTGGTAGATCAACAATGTTCTTGGGGTGGATGGGTGAAAGTGATTGATGAGATGGCACCCTCATTTGCATTTGTTAGAAACTTAGAATTGTTTTGTAAAGGTATATCTTTGTAGCGGGTGGGGACAATGAAGATGATGGATGTTGTGGTTTAGGGGAGACTTTGTGAGAGGAGGTCTGTTTATGAACTTGTGGGAGGAGGAGATGGGCTCTTTTGTTTGGGTGTTCCATCAATTGTGAATCATACTCTTATTCCGTGCATTTCTTTCTTGTTGATTGTCCTGTGGTTGGTGTTGGGGTGGGCCACTGGAAGAGATCCTTTGGTTTGAAGCTCTTTTTTTTTTTTTAAAGAAAAAAAAAAACTATTTTGTGGAATATCTTCACTGAAAGAAATTAAAAAAAAAAAATTAGAGAGCTTGAGAGGCATCGGGAGAGGTCTCATGCATATATCTTTCGGAGTCTGCCCTTTCCTGTTTTGAAATCCATTATTTTTCCTGTTTGATAGAATAATCGCATTACTGCATGGATTCTGAGGGAAGTACTGCATAGTGATATGATGTTATGAGATTGAGGGATAATTATGAAATAAGTCATTGTGTTAAAATATAATTGTTTTCACACTCTTCAGGATCTAAAAATGGTTATCAATTATGTATACTTTTAGAATAATTTTTCAATTTTTTAAAACACTCTTCATTCATGTAACTATAGGAAGTATACTCTATAATTTTGTTAAATCATGAGATGCGTTTTTCAGAAAGGAGGGTAACACAGTATTCATTTCGGAAGCGCATAAGCAAAAAGTTGATGAGCAAAATTTAAGAGAGGTGTTTTCCTGTTTGTCAAATTATGCACAAAGTAATCATTTCTAAACTTAATAACGTTACACTTTGAATTTATTAACTGTGGTTTCTGTGGGGATTAATTTTGCAGTTCTTCTGAAGCAGTCAATAGGATTTACGAAATTAAAGGACGTAAACTTACAAGTCCTCTCGCCATTTGTGTTGGTGATGTCTCTGACATAACTCGTTTTGCTGTAACAGACCATTTGCCTCCTGGTTTGCTTGATTCTCTCCTTCCAGGACCTGTAACTGTTGTACTAAAAAGAGGTTTGTATTACAAAACTGCTTCTTTATGTGAGATAACAAACAATGCATTAATGTTGAAAAATTAGCCTTGAGATGCATTATTTGATTGAAAATAAGTAGATAGTAAGTAGTTTTTATAGGGTAGGGTACTTGACAACTGTTGGGCTGGTTAAAATAATATTTTGGATATTCTGTTCTTTTTACCTGATCCCATTTCATTTCTTGGTGACTTGTGGCCTATACTTAAAAGTGAGAAGCAGCTAGGCTGCTGGTTCTTGCTTGTTAACTTTTTTCTCTCTTGTGAAATTTTAGCAGAAAATTATTTCAAATGCTCTTTTTGGAACTTAGTGTATGTCACATCGATTAAACCATTTTTATTTTTTTTTAAATGCTACAGAGTACTCTAGGAGGTTTTTTCTCCCTATAAAAACAAGATATTAATTTTACATATCCCTTATTAATGAACCTACATATCCAAGAATATGTTCATTTAGATTTTAGTCTCTAACCTTCCCGTAGTCTGAGTTTTTTACATTTAGTTATTTTGTAGGCGAGTCAAGTATTCTGGAGAAGTCTCTGAACCCTGGATTGGAGAGTATAGGAGTCCGTGTACCTGATGCTGACTTCATTCGGCTTATTTCCCGTAGATCAGAGACGGCATTGGCTCTTACAAGTGCCAATTTAAGTGGACAACCAAGCAGTGTCTGTGTTAATGATTTTGAAAACCTATGGCAACACTGTGCTTATGTATATGATGGTGGCGTTCTTCCTGCTGGACGAGCAGGCTCTACGATTATCGACCTCACCAAGCGAGGGACATTTAAGATTATCAGAGCTGGAAGGTACGTTTCTTCTATTTTCCTTGTATAATAAATGAAAATAGTCAACACCTGCAATGACTTTGTCCTGTAATTCTGAAGTTTGAGGGAAAATATCAGAAGTTTTGTTTTTGCCCCTTTCCTGTTTAGTATGGTTCATTTATTGCCCTGCTCTGGAGTAGAGCTTTGCCAAACTCCAGGTCTCTCCTTTAGAGAGATGGCATTACGAGTTCTATTCCCTTATAATCGTATCATTTTGTGTTACTAAATTCATTAATAAATAGAGGGTGAAATGGGGTAAATAACTTTGTTTAAATTAATATCAACAAGGCCTAGTAGGTTGTAGTGTCGTACTAAAAAAGGGTTGTGTGCTACTGACCTATATGAATCTAATTTTTAAGCTTTAAATCACATTGTACATTCTTTCATTTTTCTAATGAAAGCTCGATTTCTTATTAAAATAAAAGACTACTATTTTATTCTACGTGTCAAATCTATTTTATAGACTATTATTTTATTTTGTCTGGATATATAATGCTGTGTCAAATCAATCAACATTTGTTTATTAGGCATGTCACATCATCGTTGTTCTAACAAAAATTACATTAAATCACAGTTCAAAGTTTATGGATGTAGTTGAAACTTTTTAAAAGTTTTTGGAGCTAAATTGAACCATCATCAAAATTTTGAAATCAAAAGCATGAAGAAAGGAAGTGCTTCTATTTCTTTGTGTTAGTTCTGTCCTGCTGCACCAAGTTTTATACTCTACTTGTGTATTAACAATGCTGTGTATCATGATGATGATTTTACATTTGCAGTGCAAAGGAGCAGACTGTTGCAACACTTGAAAGGTATTCACTGTTAGAAGAAGCAGCTAGTATTTGAGCTTGTCAAGTTCCCAAACATCTTTTAATTATTATAGATAGAGGTTGCAAAGAATTTTTTTAGGCCGAGTAAAAGTAGATCAATTCTTATGGGTTTAACATTTCATTTCTAACAATTATATTGCCCTTTGTCTCTGAAGTTCTTGCTTTTATTTGTATGATTATGTAACATTTGGATTCTTTGTCGAATACTGTACTGTATTATGAGGACTTAGCTAATACTTGGAATGAGAAAAACTTTCAATTTTGCTTACGACTTGCGGAACAGGTACAGAGAAGAAAGAAGAAAGTAAATACAAATTGTGGGTTTGGCATATCTTCTAAATTAAGCACTTAAAAGAAAACTTTTTTTCTTTCGTTGGTTGGACTTTGTTGTTATGCTAAAGTTTAAGTGAGAAAGTTTAGTAATGTTCTCTAATTTAGGCCAAAATTTGGAAGCGTTAAAGAGATCTTGGTAGCTCACTAAACTGCACGGAAGTTTGAATCATATAAATTGTGGCTAGCGTGATGTGAACACAGTGGTCTCTGACTAGGACCAAGAACCAATTTAAACTTGGATCTTGATATGTTGATGCTTTTTCTAACTATAAGCATCTTGTCAAGAAGTTGGTGGGTTCATCATGAATTAGGTCAAGGTCACTAGTGGTTTTCCTTAGAAAATGCTTCTTTTATGCCTCGGGTATCAGCCACAACTCATATGTTCAATCATTTTACCCCTTCATTCTTAGGTCTTGTTCTTAATATTGTGACTTTTCCATGTTGTGTCTTCCTTCTCAATACATTTCGAATTGCTAGTTCTCGTTCATCATTTTTCTATAGATGTACGGTCAATTACTACTTTCAAGTTTTCACATGCACTTGTCCCAATTCCTAAAAAAAATTAATTAATTAATAAACAAATAAATAAAGTTCATATTAAGACCAAAGCTTTTGATTTTGATATTAGTAAAGATCTCATTCCCTAGTAGGTGTGCCAAAAATTTATTGTTCAATTTTGCAAACATACAAATGGTTACAAATAATATAGTAGTTTGATTACAAGTATCATTTTGAAGAATGAAAAATTACTAATTACTAATTTTTTTTACTTCAATATTACTTGAACACAAAAATTTAAATGAATATGTAAGCACTAAGTTATTCTAAGAATAATTAAATACAAAGAGAACACAACTGATAATCAATGGGTACAAACTTGGTGAGATTAAAGCTCTAAGGTAGTGATTTCACTATATCACCATTTACTCTTCCTACAATAATGATTGGAACTTTTCTACATTGTTGTTGCTGGCAAGTTCTACCCTATTGACTCGATATTCTTGTTCTATTCCATTGACCTGATATTCTTTCTAAGCAATAATAAATTTCTTTAAAAAGTAAAGTATTTATATCACAATGATAATTCCAACCATTTAAATAATTAAGACTCCAGAATCAAACAAATACCACAAAATTGATAAGAATATTTCTATGCCACAAAATTGATATGGATATTTCTATCTCTTACATCAATTTCCTTTTCTATCTCTTACATTAATTAGGAAAATTATCAAGCTTTAGTCAATAATCTCATTTCTCAACCTAGATTACTAAAAACAAATCAATGTAAACATTGGTCAAATCTAAAGAAGCATTATGAAAAGAAGAGTTCTCACAACCATCTATAGTTTAGACGAGTAATCAATTGAAATATAATATCAAAGTTAGATCAACAGCTACATTAATACCTTGGAAACACTATTTAGTTCATGCTACAATTAAGAATACAAATCTTGATTGCAAAAGTCATAATCAAGGAGAATAAGTAGAGAAAATTTGAAGGACGTGAATCTCGAACACTCTAGCGAGTCTCCGATCTTGACGTTCCCTCCATTCAGCTGCTCGAGATCCCAAAAATTCATGCCTCTCATTTCTCTACTCTATTCCCCATAAATCGCCCCTTGATAATTGTGCATCCAAGGTTAAATGAAGAGTTTTATACTCTGAAGCTTGTACTATCGATCTCGAGGCCAGAAGTTCGATTCCCCCACCCCGCATATTGTCTAAAAGAAAAAATATACTCTGAATTTAACTATAGCGCCTAGGTGCTAAAATACTTTTCAAAATTATCGCCTCAAGGTTTGTAGCACCCTAGGCACTAAGCACAATCTCTTTTGTAGTCTCACTTCAAAAATTGTAGCACCTAGATCCTACCTCCAAGTGCCTAGCCACGACACTCTCGGGATCTCTAGCTACGATTCTTTTCCTCTTCGTCTCCATTTTTTTCCTTCAATTTAAGCTCCTACAAGTCAAAATAACAATTAATAGTGAAATTACCCACCAAAATATCTAAATTATCAACCAAATAGTCCAAATATATACCCCACTTTACTAAAGCCTAAAATTAACGTATTGCTCATAAAGTCGAGGAAAGCAAAACTCATGAATTGCACTTCAAGTTTTGTGGTCATATTTGAAAGCCATATCTCTTATATTCTTAAATTCAAATATAGTCCAATCAGAAGTAGCCAATCGTATTTGACATATCTTTGAACAAAAGAGATATGCAGTAAGATATTTGGTTCTATAAAATACTTTAGTAACACGATGAAATAGTTTCACTTTATCTCATCTCTTTTGCTAATATTCAATCTTTCTTCGAAAACAAACACATGTATTTTGACCTTTGGTGCTTCAAAATTGAGGAAAAAAAGGACTTATAATTCAAAGTAGAAATTAGCATAAAATATGTAGAATTTCATTTGGGTACAATAATCGAGTGCTAACTTCTTTTCCCATAAGAATATTCAACTATGAGCAATTTCCTCAAACTTTTCTAACCTTTTTGGTTTGCTTTCAAACGAACAACATTATCAAATACTCTTTCAATACCACCATCAATCACTCATAATCCATCTTTCACTATCAAGTTCATAAATATGAGCACAACAACACGTAACACATATTAAGGGGCTGTTTGGGGCACTGAGTGAGTTATAATAACATGGGTTATAATAGTCTGTGGGTTATAATAGTCTGTGAAATAATATAATATTGTTTAAAATGCAGAGTTGTTTAGTCTGGGGTTATAATAGTTTGTGTTTGGGGTGCAGAGTACTCCACAGGTTATTATAACCCTTGCCCCAAACAACCCCTAAGTAAACTCACATCCAATATTAAAACTTCAAGAAAGTTTATCTAAATATTCTAAATTATTGGACTACAATTATCTACTATGATATTAAATTTCCATCAACATGTTGACATTTCCATCGATATTTTCACATGTCCATGAGTTCGACATCAACATAAGAAGGGAATCGACATTTCTACTATACCGTACAAAATTGATGAAATATTAAAAAAAATAGCAAGAAAATGTAACTTAATGTGAATATAATATTGTAACAAGTATTTAACTCCTTTAAAAAGTGTAAAATGTTCATTTATTAATTTAAATATTTTTTTTTGAATTTTTTGTTTTTAAAATTTTTTCAAAAATATTCATCGACATCGACATTTTATCGATATTTCCATCGACATTTCTATAAAATTGAGACTTCGACATTTCCGTCGACATCGACATTTTAAACCTTGTTATCTACGGTCAAATTAGATAATTTATAATCAATATTGCGATCCAACAAACCATTCAAAAATACTTGGCAAAGTATTTTAGCCATGAGGTGCACATATATGAACCTAAGACAAGTGAAATACTAAAGTGATATGTTTATAGACGTTAAAAAGAGTTAATGTTTTTGTTCTCCAAAATCTAACCACCATCGATAAAAATGCGCAATATGATTATTTGAAGTCTACATGTGCGTTGTAATGGCAATTTTACTTTTGATATGTCATCGAGATCTAGTAAATTTATTGCTTTCTTCTTCTCATTTTCATAAATGGTTAGAATTTCCTTCTTGATTGTGTTTTTAGACACAATTCAAATAATAGTTGAAGAGTGTTTGAATAAATTTTAAAACTTTAGGCTTCGTTTGATAACCATTTGATTTTTGAAAAATAAGTCTTTAAATACTACTTCCACCTAAGTTTCCATATTTTCTCATCTAATTTTTACATATGTTTTCAAAACCAAGCTAAGTTTTGAAAATTAAAAAAAGTAGTTTTCAAAAACTTGTTTTTGTGTTTTGGAATTTGGCTAGAAACTCAAATCTTTCCTTAATTTTATTATGTTTATATTCATACTTAATATCTAAATTTGTTACTTTGGGCGACATGGGAGGACCATTTCCCATCTCGATCGGTCAAACCGATCTCGATCGGTCTTTTTTTCCATCACTACCAAACATACATTATTAATATCTTTAATTTTCAAATTTACAACCAAAACACAAATCTCAAACTCTAAATTCAAAGTTGAAGTTTCTGAATTTAATTTTCAAACACGGTGAAAACAAAAACAAAAAAAATGCAAATTTATTTTCTTTGTTCTATTCACTTGATTGATGAGGAGAACAAAAAAAATAAAATAAAAAAGAGTAAATTATAAACTTTGCTCCTTATTTAAAAAAATCCCTATATTTTTTCAAAAGTTGTAATATTACCATTGACTTTTTATAAATGTTTCAAAACTACCATTGGAATAGAAAAACTATTAAAATGTTGGACGAAAAGTCGACATGCTTGAATGTCGTTCTTTCAGACTTAATCCAAACAAACGTTCTAGTTACTGTTGTATCGTTCTTAGGTAATGGATAATATTGCAATTTTTGAAAGAATAAAAAGAATTTTTAAATAATGTGCAAAATTCATTATAATTTAGGCAAGAAAGATACTAATTTATTTTCTTTGTCCTATTCACTTCACTTGAACGATGAGGAAAAAACCAAAAAAGTGAAGAATGAATATTCAAATTTCAAAGTTTCAAAACATGAAAGACGCGCAAAGTAAAATACCAGATGAGATGGCGACGCTTTTTCTCCTTCTCCATCTCCTTCATCAATGCCGAACCCTTCTTTTAAACTCTCTTTTTGCCCTCTCTCTCACGCCATTATCATATCACTGAACCTAAATCCTCTGCTTTTCTGAGCCACTTCCAGACCCAAGAACGATGGAAAACGATTCTTCGGCTATGGAGATTAAAGGCCTTCCGACCTTCGATGGAAAATACTTGCTCTACAACGTTCTCGGCAACTTCTTTGAGGTCTCCGCCAAGTACGCCCCTTCAATTCAACCTGTTGGACGCGGTGCTTACGGCATTGTTTGGTAATTCTTCATCACTTCTTCTTACTTCTTTTCCTCCTCTTTGCTCTCTTCTCACCCTTAATTTTCATTTCTGCTGCTAATTTCCGGTTTCAATTCTCGTAGTGAGTACGGTGATTTGGGTTTTTTTTTTTTTTGTGATTTTTTGTAATATGCCTAATTGGGTTGCCAATTCCCCTGTTGAATGGTTGCTTCGGTTATGCCCCTTTTCCTTTTTTGTTTTTGTTTTCCTCGGTGGGGTTTATTTCTAGTAGTTTCCTATCTTGATGAATGCTTTGTTATGTGCTAAGATTTTGATGATCTGTATACTCAGTTGTACGACGAATACGGAGACGAAAGATGAGGTGGCGATTAAGAAGATAGGGAATGCTTTTGATAACAGGATTGATGCCAAGAGGACCCTTCGTGAGATTAAACTTCTATGCCATATGGACCATGACAATGTATTTATCCGAACTTCGTTTCTGTTACATACTTGGCTTGGTTTACTTTGTTTAATTTTCTTCATTGGGTTGCAGATTTTGCAATACTTTAACGTCCATTTATTGTTATGATTAGTCCATTTGGGTGCAGATTTTGCAATACTTTAACATCCATTTATTGTTATGATTAGTTCTTAGCAACTGCCACATATTTGGGTTGAACTTCAGTTTAATTCATGTTAGTTTTAAAGGGGGGACAATATCTCACTTTTATCCTATGAAACTTATTGTTGAATTCAAAATCTTGGACTTTTTAGTTGCATGTTTGAAACCTTGTTTCTACTTCAGCTTTATTTTTGTCATGTCATGAACAGATTTCATTAGTGTTTGGTGAAGGGATAGTTGCAAAGTTTATAGCTGCTATAATCCTTTGGAGAGTTTCTCTGGGGGACTGATTTTATTCTACCATTGAAGCATGACAATCTTTTTTTCCTCTTTTCAGATTATAAAAATCAAAGATATAATTCCTCCACCAGAGAAGGAAAAATTCAATGATGTGTATATTGTGTATGAATTAATGGATACTGATCTGCATCAGATCATTCGCTCTACTCAGGCTCTGACAGACGATCACTGTCAGGTAATGGATACTTATCATGCTATCACTGACGGTTTACTTAGAAAATGTTTCATTTCAGTGAGGTCAGAGATGTTAGCAAAAGTCTGTTTCAATATTTAATACCAAATTTTATGCCAATTATAATTATAATTTTGTTGGAGCAACAAGAAACGATTTGAAACTGTCTGAATGATTTTTATGTTGGTTAGAGAACCTGACTTTCGTTAAGCCTGTTAAAGCAGTATCTGTTTATTGTTTGGACAGTACTTCTTATACCAATTACTGCGAGGTTTGAAGTATTTACACTCTGCAAATGTCTTGCATCGAGATCTAAAACCAAGCAACCTACTTCTCAATGCAAATTGCGACCTCAAGATTTGTGACTTTGGGTTAGCAAGAACAACATCAGAGACAGATTTCATGACAGAATATGTTGTAACCAGATGGTATCGTGCCCCTGAGCTACTACTTAACACCTCTGAATACACGGCAGCGATAGATATTTGGTCCGTTGGATGTATTCTCATGGAAATTCTAAGGAGGGAGCCGCTGTTTCCTGGGAAAGACTATGTGCAGCAATTGGGGCTTATAACCGAGGTACTTATTGTCTTCAAGTTTTTGCCTGCTGTTTAAGATTATGCATGCAGCACTGAGGTGATCTTATTGTTTTTGACAATGGCCAGTTTCATAAACTACCTGAATTATTATTTGCATGGGTTGCAACTTTAGACTTGTGCTGTTTGTGAATGGAGTTATTTTTTTGATCATTACCCCAAAAACAGTTGCTAGGTTCACCTGATGATTCAGATCTTGGGTTTCTTAGAAGTGATAATGCAAAGAAGTATGTTAAGCAACTCCCTCATTTCCCAAAACAACCGCTGACTGAAAAGTTCCCAGATCTTCCTCCATTGGCAGTTGATCTTGCAGAGAGGATGCTGCTCTTTGATCCAAGCAAGAGAATAACTGGTAATGCACCTACCTTTGCATCTGACATTACTTAAAGAACCTTTTTTTCATCTCTCCTACATTTTCTT
This sequence comes from Trichosanthes truncata, assembly GCA_033996785.1. Lineage (NCBI taxonomy): Eukaryota > Viridiplantae > Streptophyta > Magnoliopsida > Cucurbitales > Cucurbitaceae > Trichosanthes > Trichosanthes truncata. The sequence goes on from JAWPNB010000004.1 coordinate 6,342,449, forward strand.
GATAGAGATGTATTTCTTATTGTGTTTACTAGTCGAGGAGGCAATGAATCACCCATATATAGTAAGTCTTCATGAAATCAATGAAGAACCAACCTGCCCTTCTCCTTTCAACTTCGATTTCGAACAGGCATCCTTGGATGAAGATGATATAAAAGAGCTTATATGGAGAGAGTCTCTCAAGTTCAATCCAAATTACATGTAGTTTCAAACATTTCGCTCCTCTTCAGTTTATTGGGTCTTGATCAAAGAGTTGACCCCGTTTCAAAGAGTATAATAGTGTGAATTGATGTCGTGTTTGCGGTTGGCAAGTTGATAACAAAACTGAGAACAAATAATTCTTGTATATAATCATGAAAAATGTTCATTTATCAGGGATTGGAAGGGTTCTATATTCACCATCTTCTGGAATCTTGCATCCAGTGATGGCTGGTGTGACATAAAAAAGGGCTGTGTCTTCCTCAGCCTCTGGATCGAGTTTCTTTGCCTATGTTTTTAGTACCCTGGGAAGTGAAATTTGTGACTCTTACAGGAAGAAAAAAAAAAAGAAAGATAAAATGTAATGGTTTGATGCTCTTCCTGGTATTATTTCTACTGTTTAATACCAAAACATACAGTTTTGTTTTTGAGATTGTGAGTTCATGTTGACAATGGAATTACTGTTATCAACATGCAAAGATGATTTTGTTACCGTTTTGTGGAGGCAGGGACTTCAATAAGAATAACTTTTAAGGGATTTCAATTTCTTGAAATTTGTTTTTAGTTCTTGTTTCTTGTTTTTTAGGGGTATGTTTTTGTTTTAATTATAAATATAGTAGATTTAAGATCAACTCTAGGTTAATGAGAAAAATTTGCTACTTTCATTCTTACTACTAATAAGATATGTTTGATTATAATTTGCTTTTGGTTTCATTTGGTATTGTTTGAGAGTATGGTCCGCATTGGAAAAGTTCGAGTGTTATCATATAATTTTGTATGGGCTAAGGTTACAAATTTGAGTTGTAAATTATAATATGTGCTTTTGCTTTTCCTTACCTTAATATGCCTATTTTATGTCTCTTGCTCCTTTTTAAGAAACAAAAAGGAAACAATTTAAATACTATTTTCGTCCTTGTACTTTTAGCTTTTGTTCATTTTAGTTCTTATACTTTCAAAATATTTGTTTTGATTTCCTTACTTTCAACATTTGTTCATTTTAGTCTTTGTATTTTTATAATGCCTCTTTTGGTCTATATACCTTTATAAAGCGACCATTTTTTGTCCTTGTTTTCAAAATTTTAATACAAATTCTATACACAACTAAAGCTCTTTAACATAAAGTTATGACTATGGGAAGAAAAAAAGAGTGACAAATTACACTTTTGGTCCCAGAATTCTATTTAGTTTTTAAAATTTTAAAATTGACACATTAGTTTCCATAGTTTAGAAAATGGTTCTAGATAGTTTTTAATTTGGGTTGATCTTTGTTTGACCTAACAAAAAGATAGGTGGTAGTTGAGTGATGAGATGATTAAATTTTCGGTTCTATCGGTTTAATCCTATAAAAAACCGAGTTCTTTGGTTCGGTCCACGGTTTGGTACTTTAAAAAACCGAAAAACCCGAACTGAACTAAAACTATTAAATAACTTAAATTTTTTTTTATCAATCTCATTATATGGCCCATTTCATTATTTAAGCCCATAACCCAAAAGCCCAAAGATTCCTAACCCTAGTTCTCTTTTCTCTTTCTCTTTTTGTTTTTTCTGCCAGACAAACACTCCTCTCCCTCCATCCCTCTCTCTCTCTTCCCCTCCTCCCTCTCTCTCTCCCTTCTTCCCCGAAGTTCTCTTCCACCGTCCCTCACTCTTTCACAGCTAGCTACCGACGCCGCTCCTCACTTTGTCACAACCACCTATCGTGGCCACCGCTTGTTTCTTCATCTGTCGAAATATGTGGATGACGCCTCCACCCTTCCCCATCATCCCTCACCTCATATCTCTCTCGTCTCTTCTTCTTTTTCTCTTTTATTGTTTTGCTCTCTTAGTTTCTCACCTCACTCACTCTTGTTCTTCACGCTGTCATGATGCTATTGCAAAAGGAAAGAAAAATCGGTTAAAAACCGAACCGATCCGATTGGAACCGAAACCGATTGGTTCGGTTTTTAACCGAAAAGCAAAGAATATTCGGCTTCTTCGGTTCAGATCCCTTGAAAACCGAGGTGGTCGGTTCGGTCACTGGTTTCGGCCAAAATCGGACTGAACCGAACCGTGCACACCCCTACATTCCACCCTTGTCATCTTTTCTCTCTTTGATCTCACTATGGATGCTTCTTTGATTTCAAAGTATCAAGTAAGGCAAGGATTTAGCTTGATTGATTTCACCATTGTGAGTAACAAAGAAAGATGATCCCAACTTTTGTTTTTACCTTGGGAAGTACTAATCCAATTTTTCCTAATGTTTTTTTATTGGCTCAAACAGGACTAAGAGTTTGTTTGTTATAGTTTATGATAATATGTGTTTACGATCATTTCTATGTTATTTATGATATGGTTTTTTTGACATGGTACAATCCTAAATTTGGAAGTTATTAACACCTTATAAAATTAATGAAGTATGTAATACAAAACATAATATTAGGGCATACATATTTACAATGGGACATTCATCTTTTTATTCAAGTATTGAAAGCATAAATAAATAAATATATATATATATATATATATATATATATATCATTTGAAAAAGACAAAATGCAACTTCCCAAACATTAAAGATAAGTGGTTAATTCATAATTGAATAGACCATACCACTTTAAGATAAGTGGTCCTAGAACAATTAATATGCGCTTATTGTATGTATATGTATATATATATATATATCATTTGAAAAAGACAAAATGCAACTTCCCAAACATTAAAGATAAGTGGTTAATTCATAATTGAATAGACCATACCACTTTAAGATAAGTGGTCCTAGAACAATTAATATGCGCTTATTGATTGACCATCTTTTTCTTTGTTAGGGAAGAAAATTTGAGAATTTTACATTGCAGCTAATTAATCTATTAATTTTTTTTGAATAAATATTTTGTTACTTAAAATCTATCATTAATAATAATTAGTTAAATAAATAACATTACACAGCTTTATACTGCTTTAAATTAATATGTTCAAACTAACTAATTCAATAAAAGCTATCTAATTTCGTATTTCTCGAAATAAATTAATTGATATTAAACTACTTTAGTAAAATTAAGATAATTATATACTACTAAAAGTTAATTTAAAAAACTTTGATGTTACTGAAATGTAAATGATTTAATTAAAACTCTTATCACATTTAACAAAATGATACAAAATATCAATTCAAGCATAGTTAAGTGGATAAGGCACCAATTACCATCCCAAAGGTCGATGATTTGATCCCTTACCCCACAATTGTTGAACTCAAAAAAAAAAAAAAAAAACATACATATGATATAAATTGTTGTGAATTAAATTAAAAGATTATATTAAATTAGGCTAAATCACAAATTTGGTCCTAGGGTTTTAAACATTTTGTCTATTTAGTCTAAACTTTGTATTATGCTTATCATTGTCTTTGAAGGTAGCACCAATGGTTGACATGACACTTCCTTAAATAAAATTTAGATGAAGAGGTGTAATCTAAAAATTAATTAGATGAATTACAAATAAATGATAAGATATAATACTAGGATTGAATTGAATTTGAGTTTGATAGTTAGTTCAACTAATTGAGCTAAAATACTTAAAATTACGGCTAAGGTATAATTGTTTGTTTGCATTCCTTCATGAAAAATTGCAATTCGCACTCAATTGTCTATCAATTCATACTACTTCATCCAATTTTCATCTAATAAAGTATTGGCTAAAGATAAGAATAATTCAAAATCTAGAGATGTCAATGAAACTAACGGACTAAAATAGACATAATCATCCCATTTCAAGACCAAATTTATAACTTTACCATTAAACTTTAAAGAATCATGCATTTATCTCATCTTCTTATTCCACAACTCTTCTATTTTTAGATTTGCATGATTGGTAGAACTTATGCTATTTTTAAATTATAAACAAATTCTCGTTTCAATATTTATGAAACATGTAAGTTGATGGTGTGTTGTTCATGTTGAGATTTATGCCCTAAAGTCTCGTAATTAATGATTTATTTAATAATTAATAATAATTTTGATTATTTTATTTGCAATATAATATTATCCATTATATGAAAAATCCAAGGTTATTAGTGTAATCTTGAACAGTATGTGGTTGACATACGGGAGGATCGTGTTCATTATGGATGAGTAAGGTTTGGTGCCTTATCCTAGTAACATTATTGATACGACCCACTTTGTAATAGTTACAAATGATTTGATCCAAATCGTTCATGTGGAGACATATGAGTGAGGGTATTTTATACAATGAGTTTGTATAAGACTGGACCATGAAATATTTAATCTCTCTTTATAAATTCATTAATTGAGAAGATTAATATTTCATCAGGATGATCATATGCGACTCGATCTTAGTCGTGAGTGAGTTATGAACTCCTGCCTGTGAGGGCTTGTCATTTGATTTGCATGGGTAAGATTGACTTTTGTAGCCGATTCAATATACCTATCATTTTGGGGACTTAACCAAATAGGGAGTTGGGAACATAATCTCACAAGATGAAATTCACTCATTCCCATATAGGGTAAGTTAATGAGTAGTTCCCTTAAGTGTTGATTTTGGGATTTGAACAATGGGGTCTCACCCTCTCACTGGCTCGAGAGGGTCTTAGTTTATGGTTGGATCATAAACAAATTGTTCATTAGATGATCAATGGTACTTAAGGTGCAAGATGTAATTACAGGGGTAAAACGAACTTTTGACCCAACTGTAATTACGAACAACTCGTGAAGAATCGACTTGCATATAGTGATTATATCTATGGACACCACTTGTCCTACAATGCATAAGAGTGTAACTCTAAGTCTACAGTGGAGCGACCTATAGTTAATGAATGAAAATTAATTAATTAAAGAGCTTAATTAATTGATTTTGTATCATTGGAGCTTATAATCTGTAGGTCCATAAGGTCTCCTTGTTAGCTCATAGTAACACTAAAAAATCAATTTAGTTGAAAGAAAAATTTGAAATGTTCAAATTAATATTTAATATATTATATATATTAAATATAAAAGAGGAAAATAGATTTATTGTATTTGATACATTAAATATTAAAATAGTTAATGTATATTAGATACATTAAAGAAAAGATATTTATAAAATTTGAATAATATTCAAATAAATAAATATCGTAGGAGATTTGAATGAGATTCAAATAAGTATAAGATATATTTTAATATATTATATATTAAAATATAATATTTTAATTATGGCAAAAATTTGCTCTTGGTCTCTATAAATAGGACCATTGGGTTGAGCCATTAGACACAACACACATCTCCTCAATAGATAATTAGAGAATTCTCTCTAGACCTCTTCATCTCCAATCTCTTATGAATTTTCTTTCAAAAGGTTCTCTCAAGCCTTGATCCTGTGTTCGAGTCATAACAACGAAGACTTTTGTGGAAGTCCTGGAACACGAGAAGTAAAGAACAACTAGAAAATATCTCCATATTATTTTTAAGGTATGTTTTGCTTAAACTTAATTTTTATTGTTTAATTCTAAATAAAATCAAAGTCGATTCTAACGCTTCCGTTGTGGGTTTAATTCAATTATTCCTTTCAGTTCATTCCAAGCGTTCCAAAAAAAAAATCTACTCTACCTATAGAAGAACAGAATTACACCAGCTTCAAGGCTTCTAAAATTGGGTTTTATAGTTGATAATTGCAAATATTAGTTAGTCCATCTGTGGTCAAATTTACGGATGACCTTTTACAAACTGTTTGGTGTGATAATATTTATCTTCTAAAAAGTAAATTTAAATATAGCTTATTTGGTCAAAGTATTATAAGGTTAGAGGTTCAAATCTATTGAACTTCAAAAATAGAAAAACAAAAAAAAAAAATACTGATCTTCCAACAACCCAATAAACATATTTTTCCATTATCAAAAGCAACAATTTTTTATAGAATGTGAAGGCACACATACAAGTTGTAAATATATATTTGTATTATTGTCAGAAGCATCAAAATTAAATGGGTATTATGACTTACAAGTTTCAAGTAGCATTTGGAAAATATATATATTTTTTGGTCTTCTTTACTCTTCTTACATTTTATGGAATCTTCAGAATTAACTCATTCCTTCATTTTGTAAGAAGTAAATAAAAAATGCGCAGTGTAGTGAGTATTATTCTCCATTTATTTGTTATTTGCTCTTTCTTAAAATCTTTTTTCAAGTAGCCCATCTTGGAAAAGTCTAAACAAATTCCTCTTGCTGATCCGACCATTTCGTATCCTTTCTTTCAAGGAGGACTTCTCAATTCTTATAATTCTTAGTATGGGTGTACACAGTTTGGTTTGGTTCAGTTTTTGCTAAAATTTGTGATCGAACCAAACATGTCGGTTTTGAAGAGTCTTAAATCAAGGAAATCGATGTTTTTCTCGATTTTGATTAAAAACTGAACCAACCATTTTCGGTTCCAATTGATTCGGTTCGGTTTTTAACCGAATTTTTGCTTTCACATTTAACTAGCACCAAATTGTACTAAAATAATAATGATAATAAACCTAGCTAGCAACAAACACAAGACAATGAGAGAAAAAGAGTGAGAGAAGTGCATGGTGAGGAGATGAAAATAAGAGGAAGCTTGCAACGGTGAGCGGCGGTATCAAAAGACGAAGTGAAAGGCGTAAGAAACTGAGAAAGTAAGTGGCAGAGTGTGATGAGAAAGTAAGGAGCAAAGGGTGAGAGAGTGACGATTTCAAAGGGATGCTCTACGAGAACCTCGACGAGGCAACAATTACAAGGGTAGGCGGTGGTAGGTGGTCGTGAGAGAGTGAGATTGTGGGGTAGCAGAGGAAAATGAGGCGACATTAGGGTAGAGATGGAGAGAGGAACAAAAGCTTGAAGGAGAGAGAGGGGGAGAGAGAGAGGAATGAAAGAGGGGGGAGAGAGAGAGGGAGTGGAGGAGAATAAGACAACAAATTGAGAGGGGAAGAGATATTGGGTTTGAAAGTGATATTGGGCCTTGAATTTTGGGCTTTGTACTATTTAATGGTCCACTATTAAGATTTTTTTAAAGGAAAATTGGAAGTAATGGCTAGAAAAAAAAATAGTCATAATGAAAAATAGCTAAAAACTAGTGATATTTAGAATTATGGCTACCATAATTTTAGGAGGAGAGAGTGAATATTTTTTGTTCCATTTATACCCTTGGTATATACTCGTATTCACAATCAACCTTCACAAAATAGATTTTTTTTAAAAATATATATATATATATACTCAATTAATATTATCTTCTCTCATCATAACTAACTTATTCCCTAAATTTATGCATTTTAAAATTCTCTGACTTTTGAAATTTCTCCATTTTCAAATACTTTATCTAATTTTCCAACGTTTTTTATGGTTTCTTTAATTTTCCAAGATGCAACATTCACAAACGAATTGTGTAACCATGCCAAAGTAAATGGAAGGAAAAAACGGCAGAGAAGAAGTTGCAAGATCATTTGATTTTTAGAAGTAGAAATGGTAGTGATAGAAATATGTACCTCGAGAACGTGATCAGTCGACGACTCCTACTTTACTAGTTTCTATCGTTGGAGGCCAAGGGAAGATGAAACAAAATTGAAGATTGAAGAAAATCGAATGGATAGGAGAATTTCAATTGAAATGGCTTATCGGGAAAGATGAAGAGCATTTTTCGTCGTTTCTTTAATTTCTCAAGATGCAGTGTCCACAAGCGAAAATTGTGCTTGGGTAAAGGGAAGAAAAAGAAACCTAGAGAAGAAGTTGCATGAATGAAGAAATCGATCGAACACATTCAATTTTTGTAAGCATAAACGATAGTAGATAGAAATATATACCTCGAGATTGACATTTGCATTGTAGATACTAATATACACAGGGATGCGGCAAGCCTAAAGGAGCCAATAAGAAAGAGAAAATACCAACAAGAGAGGTTCTTGTGTATAACGTGGGCTGTCACCCAAAGAAGCTGCAAGAATGAAGATATTAATCGAACACATTCAATTTTCAAAAGCAGAAATGACAGTAGATAGAAATATATACCTCAAGATTGACATTTGCGTTGTAAATACTAATATACATAAGAACGAGACAAGCCTAAAGGAACTAGTAAGCAAGAGAAAATACCAACAAGAGAGGTCATTGTGTATACCGTGGGTCATTAAGAGAAACCAATAAACAAGAGGAAATACCTAATGGTCTAACAAGCATCTGTACATACCTTAGTGCAGGGTCGAGCTTCGTTCCCTAGTGACAAGGGATGAGGGACAAGGGTTTTCTTTATTGCTTGGTTTGGAAAAAAATAGAGGTATAAACAACGGGGGAGGCGAGGGGGTTTCAGGTGGAGTATTAATTATGGAAAGTGGTTAATGATGTTGAGATTGACATTTGCGTTGTAAATACTAATATATATAAGAATGAGGCAAGCCTAAAGGAACTAGTAAGCAAGAGAAAATACCAACAAGAGAGGTCCTTGTGTATACCGTGGGTTTTCAAGAGAAATCAATAAACAAGAGAAAATACCTAATGGTCCAACAAGCATCTGTAAATATCTTAATGCAGAGTCAAGCTTCGTTCGCTAGTGACAAGGAATGAGAGACAAGAGTTTGCTTTATTGTTTGGTTTGGGAAAAAACAGTGGTATAAACAACGGGGGAGGGATGGGATTTCAGGTGGAGTATTAATTATGGAAGTGGTTAATGATGACATTTTTACTTCAGTTAACGACGTGTATGAGATATCAATTTTTATATTCAATGTAATTTTTTGCACACTTAATGAGTAATTACACATATTTCCATTTCATTAAATCAGTACAGATGTATGTTCCAATATATACTATAAGTTAGGTGCAAATCCAATAGCTCGTCATTTAAACCGTTGTGTTTCTCTATGTAACATATGCATTGTTCTACAAAATTTAAAATTTTAGTTTTTTTCTTTAAATGATGTTAACTTAATAGTTTAGATTTTATTGAAGTTTGTTATATTTTGTTACCTATAATTCCTCTCCCTCTTCTTAGAATTTTTCTTTTTTGTAGGCTTTTATTTAGTTAGTTAGGGAGTAGAAAATGTAGGTAGGGGTATTTTAGTCACAAATTATAAAATTGTAATATAAATAATGTAAAAAAAAGATTTAGACATTTTTCCAAATGTAAACAGTTTTAGTTATTTTTCAGTAGGGGCTATCAATATTTAGCTATTCTTCTAGTTACCCCTTTTTTAGAAGTTAATTAAAAGTGTTAGTACAGTTATGTTTTTTGTATTTTGTAAAGAGATAAACCACAAGCCGAACCAAAAAACTCGATTTTTTAAAATGTTAAATCAAAAAAATTAAAAATTTTATATAAACTGAATCAATCGGTTCGGTTCGATTTTTGCACACCCCTAATTCCCAGCCCCCTTAGATTATTAAAATAATAATAATAAAAGAGGATTCCACATCTTAACTCGACTAAATAGATTTAATTATCTCTTTCTTTGATAGGCCAATCTTGTGCTCCACATGGTTATATTCATAATGTTCTGACTTGCTAGCTGCTATGGATCTAATGGCATGGTGAGGCAAGTGGGGAGGGAGAATTATGAAGCTTTGTAGACTAAAAAATTGTTTGGCTTAGAATGCAAGCAAGGTTGCTTGCTTACTCTTTGTTGGTGGCAAAAAAAAAAAAAAAGACCATTAGAAAGTCTAGATCATATTAAATCAAGAGTCAATTGGGAAGCAACTAGTCGCTTCTGGCCAACCTTCTATTAGGCCGATTACTACATAAATAGAGAAATTCATATACCAGTCATGAGCAATAGCAAGGCCTAGAATGGTGCAAGGCGGGATTGAAGAGCTTAGTATAAAATGCTTAGAAAAGGAGCAAAGAAGAGGTAATCGATGCCTTATCTAATAAACTATGCGCGGATTGACAACCTTTATTATTGTTGGGTAGTAATGTTTCAAACTTTGTTAGTCTTTTTATATAATAAGCTCCCTTAAGGCTATTAAGACTGAAGTCCTACCTTCACTAGGGTTTGGCTCCCCTTATATAGATTGGAGCTGTGAAGCTAATCTTTATTATTATTCAAATTGTAAATTGTTTTTTCAGCTTATGATCTAGATTATTATTATTTAACACGTGACAGTATTCGGATTTTTCATTTTTTTTTCTTTAGATTTTAATTTAGAGACACTTGTTAATTTGTAATTGGTTCAAAATTAATAATATGTAACTTTATCATTAATTTAAAATAATGATGTGACAATTATGATTGGCCAAAATGTTTTATTTAGCATGACATTTTTCCAAACAAATTAAAAGATAGTATAATCTACAAATTTGATTTCTAGGCTTTTATAGTTGTGTCTATTTAGTTCAAACTTTAAAAGTTTCTAATTATGTCTTTGAACTTTCAAATTTGTGTATGATATGTCAATATGTTACCTCCGTCAATTTAACATGTTACCTCACGTGCATATCATAAACATGTTAAATTTTGTGTCGTATTGTTGTTTACACTATCATATTACACTTGGCAAGCTAATTATATTAAGTAGGGTTTATGTGGTTCGACATGACAATTAAAATGTACTAAGTGAACTAGTTTCAATCAATTGGGTTAATGCGCATGAATATTGGAGAGTTCATTAAGTTCTCTAAACCTTATTAACCCAATTGATTAGTTCATTTAGTACGTTTCAATTGTCATGTCGAACTATTTAAACTCTACCTAATATAATTAGTATGCCAAGTAAGTGTTATATGATAGTGTAAACAATAATACGACACAAAATTGAAAGTTTGTAAGTAATTAAAATTCCTCAAAGTTTAAGTCTCTTAAAAGGCTAGAAAATAAATTTATAATTTAACAATATTAACAATATATTGAAAACTTTAAAATGAATTTTTTTAATTTAATAATTGTGTGAGTTGAGGATTGAATCATCTAGACATCCACCTTGTAGAAGATAATAGTTAGGCTAAATATATGTTTTAGTCTCTAATGTTAGACTATTATTTAAGTTTAGTCTTTATTATTAAAGAAAAGTTTAAACTTAGTCTCTTATGTTTTAATATTGTTCAATTTAGTCCCTCTCTAATACAAATGTTAAAATTGGTTGATGATGATAAACTTACATGACATAAATTTTGAAGAAGAACCATGTCATCTAAGAGGGAGAGTTTCTAATTCCTCATCCAAATTTCTAAGACTTTAGTAGAATTTCGAATTTTCTTCTCTTACACGACTTCATTTCTATTTAAAAATTTTGCCACTTCACTAAATATTATGTATGTAAATTATCATTAACCAATTTTAATATTCACCAACAGTGACAAACTAAATTTAAAAAATGTTAATACTTGATAGACTAGATAGAAACTTTTTGGGTAAATTGTAAAAAATACCCTTGAACTTTGCCATCTATTTAAAAAATACTCATATTCTTTCAAAAGTTGCAATATTACCCTTGACATTCCATAAACATTTCAAAACTACATTTGGAGTAGAAAACCCATTAGAATATTGGACGAAAAGTCGATGTATTTGAATGTCGTTCTTTTAAACATAATCCAGACAAGCGTCTGAGTCATTGCCATGTCGTTCCACATCAATTTTCCATCCAACATTCTAAAATATCTCTATCCAACGGTAGTTTTGAAACATTTATGAAAGATACAAATGATAAAGTTCAAACTTTTTAAATAATACGGAATCGAAAAAGAATATCCAAATATTAACAACTGAAAAATATATTAAGCATAAATCATAATGAATGTTATTTCATCAGATTGAAAATCAAGTTCTGTTTTCTCCAAAAAAAAAAAAAAAAAAAAAAAAAAAGTTCTGCTTCTGCCTAGTGGTGGTGCGATAATATACGTCTACATTTCCAGTCTAAACTAAAAAGCTACAGAATGAGCTTCCGATTCTTCACAAAGCCGCTGCGGAGCCGAAGCAGAAACCGATTATCGCCATTTTCCTCTGTTTTCTTGCGTTCATTCTCACACATTTCCTCGCAATTCACCAGGTTCCTAAAACATTCTTCTTCCTTCATCTTTCTTATCTGTGAATTCAATCTTTCTGTAATCACTTGATACTTGAGTGGAAAAGAGTCTGATTCAGTTGCGATTGACGCGGTTATTTTGCAGACCTACGTTTGGCATTGCGTTCGACATTGATGGTGTGCTTCTCCGCAGCGATTCTCCCATTGGAGGCTCTCCACAAGCTCTCAAAAAGTTATATGACGATTCTGGTATGGTTTCTTTGTTTTGGAGGCCAACCACGCTGAAATGTTCACAGCGTTTTCTTTTCTCTCTTGTAAAGTACCTTCGAAAACCTTTTTGGGACTGAATTGCCCGTGAATATCTTTTTCTTGGCAGGTGTATTAAGGATTCCTTATATTTTTCTGACAAATGGTAATTCCTTGATCATATTCTAATTTTCAATTTGATGTACTGGAATTAACTAGGGGTTGCCCGACAAGATCATTGTTCATTTTGGTGTTGTAACTGAATACCATTTTAGTTTTTATTATAACTTGTATCTATTTTATATTGCATATTTTCCTGGAAAAGGTAATTCTTTGGTCATATTCTAATTTTCCATTCGATGTACATGAATGACGAAATGATTTAGGGGTTGTTCTACAAGATTGACCCATTATTCATTTTGATCTTTTATAACTTATAACAGAATGATTGGTCATTATGCATTACCATTATAATTTATATTTTCCTGTAGACTAGTAAACCTTCATTTTCCTAACAAATATAGTCGCAATACATAGAAATACATAGATATTGACACTCAGCACAGGCACACGTATATTCATACATGCTATATTGTTGGATGCAATGGAAGGTGGTAGGCTAAGATTTTAGGTTGAAGAGAAAAAGTTTGAGAGATTTCTTCTCCATGCAGACTCCCGAATGCATTTACTTTCTTTTGTTGCCAAGTTACCAAAATCTCTCCATAAAGATTTCAAGACCTTGATCATTTAAAACTCCTTTTGCAAAATTTTCCAATTATCTTTAGCTTTTTAAATATTGAAAATTTAATTAGAAAAAAATGGACTTATTGACTCCTTGCTGAATGCATTGAAGAAATGAAACGTTTTTCTTTGCTTTCCTTTTTCTTTTTTCTTTCTTAAACTTTTTCTCTTGATTTGAAGTGCCTTCATTGAGGTAGGCTCAAAATAGTCTTCTTCACTAATTTTCCAATGATTTTGAGAATTTTGGTTGTGGGTAATGGGTAAGAAGAGATGGTTTCTACTCTAATACCAAATTTCAATGGAAGGTAGAATTTTAGGATGAAGAGAAAAGCTTGGAGAGAATTTCTTCTATTGTGCTCTATTGCACTTGCTCGAGATTGAATTGCATGTGGGTGGGAAGGACCTCTACTTTTAGGTGCCTTCCAAGAGTTTGACAATTGTAAAGTTAATTATCCTAGGAAATACAATCCTAGAGAATTGCATGGTTCACATATCAAAGGAACGTTTGGAATTTCACAGAGATTTTGTAATAAAACAAGAAATTATCTGAAGCGTCACACCATTTTTTGAAATGTACAGTGCACATTTAACATATATAGTCTCTACAAATGTTTTAGTTGAACTTCCTGAGCTCATGTTTATTTTAATATTACTATTACTTTTTTTTTCTTTTCTTTTTTAGGTGAGAAAGATCATATGGATTGGTAGTAGGACCCCGTTTAGGCACAATTTATTTGTTGGCTGAAATCTTAGAGGCTTTAAATGGTGTATTCAGCTCTAGTTTTGGTTACTTCTGCAGGAGGTGGATTTCGTGAATCCAAGAGAGCCTCAGATTTGAGTGAAGTTTTTGGCGTAAACATATCACCTTTACAGGTAAGATATGTATACAAACTCCTTTCTTGATGGGTGATTAATCAGTAATGTTAATCATATATACGTTTCTTCTAGATTCTATTCTTATTTTTATTTTTAACACTGGATGGTTTTGACCCATTGCCCCACTAACTCCAAGGAATTTTCCATTATATTTAGATTATTGCTTAGTATCCATTCATTTGGATTTTGAACAGGTTGTTCAGGGCCATTCACCATTTAAACACCTTGTGAACAGGTATATTTTAATCTGATGGGAATTGGTGTCTGTACTATCTATTTTCTAGCATTTCAGATGAAATTTTGAACGCATCTTCAAATATTTAAAAAGACGTTTCTGAATTGAAATTTTAAAATGCCTACAATTATATTTGTTTAAAGGTTACTTCAAATGCCTCTGTAAACATGTATTTTAGAAGGTTATAATTGATCATTAATGATTGAATTTGGCCAATATGAGGCACTAAATTTCTGCCCCATCCACTAATGATATAAGACAAGTTTGGTTTAACATAAAACGCAAATATATCTTGTCTGATAACAAAAAAGTTGGTGCAAATCTTAGATTGTGATAGCAGATTATGCATAGAGGCAGTAGCAGCCATAGCATAGTCCGTCTACTTTGGATGCTCAAAAGCTTCCTTGACTAATATTAACGAACTTCAAGCTTCAAGTAATAATAACAATTCTTTGGTTGGTAAAGTAATTAACTTCCTTTGAATTTGGTCTCACATACATTGCAATTTTTGCTTCAGATATGAAAATGAACTTGTGATTGCTGTTGGAAAAGGAGAACCTGCTGCAGTGATGTCTGAATATGGATTTCGGTAAGCTTTTGTTCTGATAGAATTATTTGGGTTTTGTTTATATTATATCAACGTGATGAACTGTTCCATGTTATATGAGCTTTATACATTTTTTTTCTCTTCAGGAATGTTCTTTCAGTTGATGAATATGCATCCTTCTTTGATAACATTGATCCTCTGGCACCATATAAGAAATGGACGACTATAAAAGGTTCTAATCATGAAAAAACTATCGCAGATGTAGCTGGAAAAAAGAAAATTTGCTCAGAGAGGGTTGGGGCTGTCTTCATCGTTAGTGATTCTGTTGATTGGAGCAGGGATGTTCAGGTTGCTTTCAGCTTTATATCTCCCAAGCATGTGTTCTTGCAATGAATAAATGTTTATGTCCTTTTTTCTTTTTGCCCTCCGTTGAAAGAATCATATGTTTTTCAATTTCACTGAGCTAAAAAGTAGTAGGAATAATCAATTTCCTTTCTGTGTTTAGAAAATGTAGACTTCTTTTAACATGCAGACCAAACTGAAGTGAAGATTTTTTCTTCTCTCTCTGCTTTTGGTTGCATGGTTTGTTTCTCTGTAATCTTGATGGGATACTCTTTCCTAATATTTCCCTTCTCAAGGAGTAAAGAAGCCAGACTATCATTTTTCCCTGTATAAGACCTTGGAGATTTCTGTAGGGTACAGTATTTATCTTGAGAAAATAGTTAGTTCATTGTCCTTCACTCTTGTTATGAAGGAACCCAAATACCAAGAACACAAGTAATATATTGCAATATCACAAAGAAACTACAATATAATAATAGCCTTTCGAGAGGGCTATCTCTCTCCCTAATATCACTATGGACTATTCCACTAAAATGATCCACACCCTTCTAAGAACCCTAACATTCTATTTATAACCAATACCCCTTATCTAATTACCCTTATGCCCTTACTAATACCATACTACTCCTACCCATAAACCCCTATTAGTTCCCTTACACAGTCTGTTATGTCTAATTCAAATGCTTTGCTTTCTAACAATTGTTTCTTTCTTTCTGAACTCCATGTACTATTAAGTTTTCTTCCTATTTTATCACTTTGATCCATAACTACCATCCTAGCTCATGCTATCACCGATTATTTTTGATTTGTCACTGATTGCTTCAAGTAGGAATTACTACTAACTTGTGGGTCCTATCCAAAATTAGGTATAATTTCATGTCAAAGTCTATATCTGTGGACTCTATTACTTTTGATTTTAACCTTGCCACCTTTATTGAGTTCCTTATTAACATGAAATTGATTTCCATTATTGATATTATCAAGTAATATTTATAACAATGTTCTTCTAATTCCGAAATAATTATTATATCGAAGTTCTGGCTCATGCTCACCAATTTCATTGTGTAGTGCTCAAAACTTATTTTTATTCAGTAAATAAGCACTAAACAACTTAGTATTGCTAAACATGAAAGATCTGGATACTAACTAAACATTAAAGGTCTAGATACTAAGTCAAATGATGCTATCAGGTACTTTGTGATATTTTAAGAACCGGAGGTCTTCCAGGAAGGGAATTTGGACACCAACCGAACTTGTATTTTGCACACGATGACCTTGTATACCAGGTTACTACTTGTAATTAACTCTTGGATCGTTTCAGAATTGATTTCCATTGTTTCTGCTTTCTTTATTTGTTCCCTTCTTCTTTCTTTCTTTCCCCCCACTTTTATTATTGTTATTTTCCTTTTTATTGAATGTTTGATGGCTAATATTGCAACTAACAAAGTTCTCTTCAAGGCAGGCTGCTTTTCCTTGTGAGCGTTTTGGTATGGGAGCTTTCAGAATTGCACTGGAATCCATCTACAATCGGTAGGTAAGGCAGATATTACCATAGATGTTAAATGTCGTAGGTTACTTTTTCTGGAAGTAGTTGAGATCATTACTGACCCATATCATTGTAATTTCTGTTAAATGAGTCATATGATTCCAGTCAAAATGTTTGCCTACCTTTCAGTTAAAGAGTCGCCAATTTGTTTAAGGTAACCAATAGAATTTCATGGTATGAACTTTTGCAATCCTGCTTTAGAGTTTAGAATGTAAACGATATATTTCCATTATCTTTGTGTAGGTACGAATTTTGACTAGCTCATAAATATTTGGAAAAAAAAATTGCAATTAACTGAAAGCACCCACTTCTTTTCAGTAAATTATATCGATTCTTCATGACACGAGGCCACAGCCAAGATGATATGGCACTCTATAACCAGTCAAACATGGTATTTTATTTTAGGATTACAAATCTAGCCAAAATTGAATATACCGTGCAACAGAAGGATAAAAACAACCAAATTTAAGGAGGCTTGCCATTGTTTAAATATAAGGCTGAATCAACAACGTCAAGCAATACGCTGTAAGGTAGCTATTAAGGTCTCTGCTTGGAAATTAGACAGGTCATTGTCACTTTTTTGCGCTTAGCTTGTTAATGCTGGTGTTTCATTTGTTCAAACAATGAATATGCATCCTATTCGGATGCTTTTTGTGGGGGAGGAATCATGGATTTGATCTGAGAGTTGAAAAGTGATAATCTGAACCTAGAACATCATATCCGAAGCACTTATGTTATTTTATGATGCAGGATTCACCCTCATGCTTTGCAGTATACGTGCTTTGGCAAACCAAATCCGCTTGTATTTCACAATGCAGAAGCTGTACTTAAACTAGTTTCATCAATCCATCAAGACAAGGCGGCTGTGAATACTGAAACTCATCACTTCAAGACTCTATATATGATAGGGGATAATCCTTCAGTCGATATCAATGGTGCAATTCAGGTCAGGTGATCTTAACTGGCAAACAGAAGATACCACTTAATTCCCCCCCCCCCCCCCCCCCCCCCCCCCCCCCTACTCTCTGTTGCTTGTTACACAGACTGATTACCTTCATTGGGCTGATACTTTTGTAATTCAGGCTGGAAGTCCTTGGTTTTCTATCCTGACTAGGACAGGGGTTTTTAAGGGAAGAGAAAATCATGACAAGTATCCAGCTGATCTGGTAGGTTAAAGTTAAACATCTCTCTCTAACATAATCTTTCTATTCTTTTAACTGTTAGGAAAAAAAATGACTTCAGGTTAAGTTTGGGACGACCTTTGGACGGGTGAAAAAGTGTTTTTTACCCGGTTAAAAATTCCTTTTCATACGTATACTTTTTTCTAGTGTTTGGTTGTAAAACCAATAATGATTATGACAATTTTAGAAATACATGAAAAACACTCTTAAAATACATTTAGAGGAAGCAGTTAACTATTAGTATTAAAAACGCTTCACTGAAAAGCACTATTATGAAAAGTCATTCTTCTACAGGTAGTTGACACCGTAGAAGAAGCAGTGGAGTACATTTTCAAAAAGGAAGGGATTTCATGAGAAAGACATCAAGGTGGGTTGATTCTTTTGAGAAAACATATTAATAATGCTCTTCTTTCCTGGATGGGCATGGTGTTGGTGAATTTCTATTGATGAAAACTATTTCTTAATCTACATTATTGTCTTTTCACATTGGAAATATGGAAGATATCTAATTGTTGCTTTGCTTGGTTAGTAGTGCTACTACCCGGAAAAATGCAAATGGAACTTGGGAAAGTTCTTCATTTTCTATTCTTCTTTTCTTTTTTGTCTATAGTTGGCTCAATAATAGGTCAATTTTAACATTGGATTTAAATAATCAACGTTATTTTTTTTTAGTTCAACAATGTGGAGTAGGGAGATTTGAATATTTGACTTCTTGGTTAAAAGTATATGTCTTAACTAATTGAGCTGTGTTTATGTTAGCATAATCAACAAAAAATTTAAACTTAAAGTGTGTTTGGAATAATTTTTGAAAAAAAAAAAAGCTTTTTAAACAAAATCAATTTTTTTTTAAACAAAATCATACAAAATCAATTTTTTTATGAGTACCTTTGAAAAAATTAATAATGTAAAGTTTGTTTAGTATAGCTTCTTAAATGATTTTAGATGAGTAAAAATGTTTTTTTTCAAATAACTTAATAAATAAAAATCTTTTAAAAAAACTTAGAAGAATTTAAAAGGTATTTTCGAAGAAACTCTTAAAAGATAGATTATTCAAAAATAAATTTTTAGTTGTTTTTAAAAGCTATTTTACACTTTTAAATATGTTAAAATACTTATTATTAATATTATTTTTATATCAGGTATATTATGTTACTATTTTCTGTAGGTTAAATTAAAAGTTTAGTCTTTGAATTTTAAGTTTGTGTCTATTTAATCTATGAACTTTAAAAAGTATTTAATAAGTTTCTAAACTTTCAAATTTGTGTCTAATAGGTTTTTGAATTTTAAAAATGTCTAATAGGTCTTTAAACTTTCAATTTTGTCTCTAGTTGGTTCTTGACATATTCGAAAATTTTTAAAATTAATTAATATATTAGATATAAAATTAAATTTTATGTCTTAAGAACCCTAAACTTTCAATTTTGTGTCCAATAACTCTGTAAATTTTAAAAAACGTTTAATAGGTCAAAGTCCTATTAGACACAAAACTGAAAGTTTAAAGACCTATTAAATATTTTTGTTAGTTTCAGGGACCAAATAGACATAAATTTAAAAGTTTAAGGACTTATTAGACACTCTAAAGTTTAGGGATCAAATAGACACAAACCTCAAAGTTCAGGGATTAAATATGTAATTTAGTTTTAAATCGTCCAACTTTTTTTAGTTTTCAAAACTTGTCTTGGTTTTTGAAAACATATGTAAAAAGTAGATAACAAAATAAGGAAACTCATAAGTAAGTTAGTATTTATAGGCTTAATTTTCAAAAATTAAATGGTTATCAAACGGGATTGTAGTTTTCAAACATTGTTTTTGATTTAGAATTTGGGTAAGAATTTAAATATTTTCTTAAGAAATGTGAAACTCATTGTAGAGAAATTATGAGAAAACAAGCAAAACTTTAAAAAATCAAAAATTAAAAATCAAATGGTTAACAAACAAGACCTTAAAAACTTATTAGACACTTTTTAAAAACCTATTAGACACTTTTTTAAGTACTATAAAAACCATTAGGCACACTTTTTTAATTACTTTAGAAACAATTAGACACATATTTGAAATTTCAAAAACTAAACTTTAATTCAACCATATTATACACACTTTCGTTCTTATTTTGTTTCTTTACATTATACGACTGATTTTCAAAATTATTTTTAATAATATTATTTTATGACAGACCAGAGCTCTTGTGAATAATCACAATCATTATCATAATCATAACTATATTAAAAGGTTAGATGGCAGAGAATCATTTTTAGACAATTTTACTTCAATTATTTAATTGATAATTTCAATAATAACATTAATATCATTTTTAATAAAAATAAATAGTAAAAGGCATAACATCAAAGGGAATGAAAATTTATTTTAAATCCTTCAAGTAAACAGAGTCTGGAATGTAATTTTCTATCATGATTGAAGAAATTTTTTTGTTGCGTATCAATAATGAAAAAAAATATATCTTGAACTTCTATTATGAATGTCTCATGTCTTTGCAAAAAAATTTATCTTTGTCATCCCCCAGAAAGTGGAAGTTTGGGCATTTTTAAGAGTCAAGTAGAGGATTGAGATGTATATCTAAAAGTTTTTTCTTTAGAAAATATAAAAACCATTGAAATTGTAGGACAAATTTTGATAAAAAAAAATTAAAATAAAAATAAAATAAAATAAGGTAGAAGAACAAATATGAAAAAAAAAAAATCAAACGAAGATTTGTGTTGAAAATTCTGGGTTTTTAAAAAATGTTTTAAAGAAGAAAAATGAGAATGGAGAAACAAAATAAGCAAGTGAAAGCTTGGGCATTTTCAGAGTCAGGTAGAGGATTGAGATGTATATCTAAGTGTTCTTTTTTTAGGAAAAAAAATCATTAAAATCATAGGACAATTATATTTAAATCTGAAAGGTAGAAGAACAAATATGAAGAAAAAAAAAAAAAACCAAGAGAATAAGAAAGTGAAAGCTTGGGCATTTTCAGAGTCAAGTCAAGGATTGAGATGTATATGTAAGTGTTTTTGTAGGGAAAAAAAACCAATGAAATTATAGAACAAATTTAGATCTGAAAGGTAGAAGCACAAATATGAAAAAAATATCAAAAGTTGTGTTGAAAAATCTGAGTTTTTTTTTTTTTTAATGTTATAAAGAAGAAAAAGAAAGAACAAAGAGAATGGACAAAAAATTTTAAATATTTTTTTTATTTCAAAAAGAAAAATGTGAGAAATGTTTTTTTTTTTAATGAACTAATGTCAAACCAAGTAAGTTTAGTAAATAAAACATCTACTATTATATTAAAAGTTATAGTTAATTCCCACCTTTACCCTTGTTTGAACTGAAAAAAAAAGTGAAAATAATCCAGTTATTTCAAGTAGTCCATAATCTTAATCTTTACCTTATCTATACAAAAATTTTAAAGATAGTTTTCATAAATTCTAAGGGAATGTTTAGTTCATGATTTAAATAAATTGGATTTTATGAAATAAGAAGTGAGAATAGATAATAAAAAAGATCAGGTTTCTATTGGTGTGTGAATTTATGATTTGTAAAAATTAGTATATATCATAAAAAGTGAGTTTATAAGTTTATGCAGTAGAGATGGGATCAACAACACTCTATAGCCTTGGACACAAACAAACCCATCAACTATAAGCTTGACTTTTGCTCAACAAGTGCTTTTTTGAGTTGGAATTCAAACCTCTGGCCTCTCGATTGAAGATATATGTCTTAACCAGTTGAGCTATGTTCAGATTGTCCCGACAAATGAACCAAATGCTACCCTAAGCAATTTGAACAAAACTCAAAATGAGCACACACTAGTTGGCTTTATATTCCCCTTTCTAGAAGGGTTAGGATTGGATAATTGTCAGTGAAGTCTTCAATTATCTTTCAGAGCTTAGTATCTAATTACATCAGGAGAAAACTTGGAAACTATCTACACCTGGAGTATGATCCTGGAAAAGAAAGGCCAATTGTAAACCTGTGTCCAGAGAGTTAGAATTTGATAACCTGCTTAGGTTGGCTTCCCTGTTTCCCAAGCGCCTTGCTGAGAGCAATGTGGAAATTGTCAAAAGGAACCACCTCCATCCTGCAACAGATCACAAACTCCAATCAAATATAATAGCAGAAAAGGAACCCCTTTCAGTTCGTTTTAGGTTAAAATTTTGTATCAAAAAGTTGAGATTTTAAAGTTCTCTCTATTTTGCACCCCTAAATTGTCAAAATTAAAAGATTATATATGTAAACAGTTCAAAGGTAAAATTTTGCCTCTCTCTATGAAAATTTTTTGCTCCACCCTTGGTAGAAGCCAATCACAAGTTTTTGCAATATCACAAACAGAAGCAGATTACATACTCGTATTTCAACTTCCCTTCTCGAGCCAAATCTAGCAGGTAATCTATCAATTTTCTACTCTCTTTTGCTTTATCTGTACCCATCAATTTCTGCAACCAGAATCCCCTCAGAGAAAGGTCCTGCACACACATAATTTTCAGAAATTTTCAGGTGCAAGGCCACAACTTTTTCTTTTTTCATTCTATGTTAGCCTTCTAACCTTCATTATAATCGAAATTAGTTGTTGATATTACCATCTTTAAAAGTCAAGATATCTTTGGTTCAAAAACTGTTGGTAATTTAATACTTTTCCAACTTTTGGAATGTAAATGAAGCTTTGACTATGTGATGACTATCAATTTGCAAAGTTTATCTGACTTTACATTTTAAATATACTAAGAACTTCCAAATTTCAGGCCCCATTTAATAATATCCTATCTTTTTTAATATCAAACCAATTTATTAATTCACTTTTTAGAAATCTTAGCCAAATTCCAGAAACCAAAAACGGTTTTTCGAGGATCCAACTCCATCTTCTGGACCCATTATCATATTTCAATTAAAAACGGGAATTGGCTTATTCTCTTTACTAGAAATCTTTGAGAAAACTGAAAAGGATGGAATACATTTTCTATCTTGTGACTGCCTCAAATGATTAAGATGAAAGGTTAGAGCCTGAAGATCTCTTGGCAATACATTATCATGCACAAGTCTTATTGATTGTGCAAATGTATCTCCAATATCTGTCCAGTTGTAATTTGTCTATCCAATTACCAATTAATTGAAAAAAGAAAATTATAACTTCTTGAAATCAAGAAATCAAGAAACTACAATAGTGGGGCAAACAAGAATAAGATGAAAGAAAAAAGAAGATAATTTGCCTTAAAAATGAAAGATGAAGTTGACACCGTAATTGGTTTCTTAGACATGCCACCATATGTTACCATCGTTCCTCCTTGCCTGGAAACAAACACATCATTACAACTTGAAGACAATCTTAGGCCCTGCCCTTGGAAGGGATGGAGGATAATTGATTATCCATAAGAAAAAAAATCCAGCAATAGAGAGCAATCAAACCTCAAGAACTTGAGAACTAATGTAGCAGCATTGCCTCCAACACAGTTAAATCCCAAAGCCGGTTCAGGAAGATTTGCCTAGCATGTAAATGAATCATCATCGTAAAGAAAATCAAACAAAGAACAAAGTGCGCTAACGGCAAATGTGTCTGGGAAGTCTTTGTGTAATTGTCCTCAGTTTCTCAACTTCTTCTAGTACCAAATTTCAAATTTGTCCAAAAAATGTTTTCTAAACTAGTAGATTTTTGTTTTCCCTTCAAAAACATCAAAATTACCATTAATCCATTCTTCCATTTTGTTTTTCTCTCCCTTCATTTCTGGCTGTCTGGTATATTTTTCTTTTGCACTCACAGACGTCAAAATTAGAGTGACTGCAGTAAACACCATTAAATTTAAAAATAAAACATTGATTCTAGCCTTTTAAACTGTTTGTTACTCCCTTTATTTCTGGTGACCTGTTTCTAGCGGTCTCATTGTATTTTCATATAATCCTTGAAAACATGCCCTTTTGAAATCACTCCTAGTTAGTTGTTACCAACTAACTAGGACAAAAAAAAAATAGACCAGCATACCAAGAGGCTCTTAACATTCTTTACTTCAAGCTGACTATCACTGAAAACTTCATCAGCTCCAAGTCTCTTGAGTTTTTCTTTTGCTTCATCAGACCCTGCCCTACAGCAAACAAAATAAATGATGATAATAACAGTAGGACCTTTTAAAGATTGCTTAACTGAGAGACGAATTATGTATAAATTCTTCAAATATAAAATATAGATATATGTAAAAATATATATAGATTCCCACAATTTTAAAAAGGATCAACAATATAGTTCATCCTCAGCACCTGTCACGTATAATATTTATGCTATGGATGCCGCGAATCTGAGCAAGCTGAATGATGCATTGTCCAACTATGCTTGTGGCTCCATTTTGAACAATTGAGTCTCCTATCAAAACCCTAGAATTGATTATGAATTAGTTGATAAAGAGGGGAAAAAGGTCAAAGTTTCTGCAACAACCAAACCTTCTTTTAAAGAGACAAAGTCCTCCAGCATTCTCAGAGCAGTCAAAGGATTAACAGTAACAGTAGCAGCATATTCCATGGGTACTTCCTTGTTGATTTTGTGCCAAACACTCTGATCTTTCGCAACATAAGTCTGCCATGTCCCTAAGTAAAGAAATCAATAAATAACTTCAAAGCAAAACAATGCAACTTCAAGAAACACAGCTATTCATCTGTTTGTTTTGCAGAGACATTAACGTTTTAGTCTATGAAAGTTTGATATTTCGGCTATTCATGGAAGCAACAATTTAGTCTATGAATTGACAACTTCAATAATTATAGAAAACAGACCACTCATCAGAATAAACTAAGAGAAGTGTACATTGAAATTAATGCTACTAGATGGATTTGCCAAACTCATTGCCTTCAAATACCATGGTATAGAACTGAACATTATCCATAAAGTTTCAGTTTTTTTTCCTTTCCCATTTTTGGAGTTAAAGAGCAGGTGTACCAGAAGAAGGTGGAGATGGGATAACCCAGTCACCGGGCGAAAGACCCTGAACAGCCGAGCCGACTGAATGCACTTCTCCAACTCCCTCATATCCTCCAACTGCCGGCACTTCCGGCCTCACAGGGTATACACCTAAAATCCCCACCAACACCAGCATCAGATTTTAAGAAATCTTTCTACCTCAGAAAATCAGTAATATCATTCCAATTCTATATCTACGAGAGTCAATTGCTTCTGCAACAATTATACCTTCAATGCGGTTGATATCAGACGGATTGATCGGAGCCGCCAGCATTTTCACACAGACATCGTTCGGTTTCACTTCCACCGGCGGTAAGTTAACCACTCTGCATCAGACCAATGGCTCCCGATTGTAAACAGAAACATTTCCCAGTCAATTTACGTTAAAATGGAGAAGTATGATCACCTGGTAACGCCGTCTGGAGGACCATGGAGGTCGTAGACGACGGCTCTGGACGGTGGAGACACAATCGCCGAGAATGCTCGTATGGTTCTTGATTTTGCTGGGGTATGGGTTCGATGGAGCGCGACTCGCGATCCATTGATGAATTTGAGAGCTACCGACGCCATTGATTTTCAGAGGCTTTTTGATTTGGTTTTTCTTCGAGGGGTTCTTCACTCATAGACAGTCTCCAGTGTCGTCCAATTTCTTCCCTTTTTGTTTTTGGCAAAATTCAATTTGAATCATCCCCAGCTTTGGCTTGGCCATGGGAGTCAATTTTTTTTTATAATGTTCTTGGTTCAATGGATTACAGATTTATATAAGATACAAATTTGATAAGAAACATCGTTATCTAAACATTACTCAATTGGTTTAGGACATGTTGGCACTGATTTAAGAACGACCAAAATCACTTTTATTACGTTGTTTTTCACAAACATGACAAAAATAATTTTAATCATTGTAAAATCATTCCCAAACATGTCCTTAAAGTGTCTTTATGAGAGAGTAGTAATTCTCCAATCTCAAGAATATGTGCCCTTCAAAGTGTAATAAGCCATCTAAAGTTGAACAACTATAAAGTTCGTCGTCTTCTTTTTTTATTGTTTAGTTTCTTGAACAAGTAAATTGTTAAATGCCTACATTTTTCATTTTCACCGCTTCTTTGTTAGAGTGCGACACAAATACCTTTATCACTCATACATTGCGCCAGTGTGATGTATGTCCTCACGCTTGCTCTCACTATTTTTTCAAAGGCTTTTCTTCTTGATGAAAGGTAAGAAGAATAGCCTCTTTTCATCAAGAAGAAAAGCCTTTTGAGAAGAAAAATTAAGAGAATTGAATGCTCAAAACTAAAATTTCAGCATTGAATCACATACATACCTTGTAATCAAATGAAAAAAAAAATCTTCATGATATGAGAGACAATGGAGAAACTCTATCAAATTCATTGTATTTCTGTATAAATATATGGTGTTTGTAAAACTAAAAACAGTGTGTGATATAGAAACAAAAAGAGCATACAAAGTAGAAGAAATGGACAGCGCCCTGATTGTCACCAGGCAGGGGCGACGAGAGTTATGGCCAACGAGAAAATCTAGGACTTGAAGTATAAATTTAAATGTTCGAATATATCACAGTTTTAGGAGATGAAAATCGATAAATAAAAATTTTGTAAAACCAAGAAGCTGTTGGTCAGTTTAGGTATAAAGGTAAAAAGGAAATAAATACAATAGAACAAGATTTTGCTTGAAACCATCATAATTCGACTGCCTTGAGTCTTTGTAATTGGTGTCTCTTGGGTTAGGTGATTTTTCAATTTGGGTTGGTTAATTTTTTTTATAAAACTGAATTTTTTATTGGATTGGTGGGTTGGGAAAAATAGGGGTTGATTCAACCAAAATCAACCCTTATATCATATATCCATAAAATATATTCTTTAATTAGTAATAATAAGTTAAACGAGTGTATGTATTTCATGCCCTCATTCTCTCACTCAATGTTAGTCAATCCTCCTCTTTCTCTCACACACACTATTATAACACAAACTAAGTAATTCTACATCCTAAACATAGATTATATAATTTCACAGACTATTATAACTCACTCAGCGTCCTAAACAACCTCTAAATTTTCGTTCCCTGAAACCTCCAAACCAAATCTCTTGTTTTCTTTACAATTTGTTTACAATTGTTTTCATCTTTCTTATGAAAACATTTGAGTTCTTAATCAAATTCCAAAAACAGAACACAAGTTTTTAAAAACTACTTTTTTTAGTTTTCAAATTTCGGCTTGGATTTTGAGAACATGTTTAAAAAGTATATAACAAAACAAAGAAACTCAGAGGTAGAATTAGTATTTGTAGGCTTACTTTTCAAAAATAAAAAATCAAATAGTTATCAAACGGGACTTTAAAAATCTATTAACTTTTAAAAGAATTTGAACTAAATAAACATAACCCTAAACTTTAGTAACCATATATATAACAAAATAAACTTAAAGTTTAATTGGATGTATCCATCCATTAAAATTTAGTTTAAAATAAAAAGAATTTTAAATTTTAAAAAATAAAATATTTCCTTTAGTACAATAAATATGGGATATGAGAATTCGAACCTCCAATCTCAAAAGAATGAATACATGTCAATTATCTCAACTATACTCACTTTGGTTTAAAAGATAAAATAATAATTAAAAATAGGAAATTTAAAAAATTACGCCTCCTCATAAAAAACATAAAAACAGTTAACCATTAAAATTAATAATAATCCTCTCGTTAAAAGAATAAAATTGAAACAATATAATTTCAAAGGTTATTTTTTAATGACAACTCAATAAAGAGAAAAAAAAATTGATTTTTTTTTTTTTTTTTTGTTAAAAAGTAATTATTTGATAGATCCAATGACCAAATCTAATGAATCCAGATTCAATTCAAATTTCAATCCAATAAATCCAACCCATGGATTTGAGTCATGGGCCCAACGGTTGAACATTAAGCCTTGTTGAGCTTGCTGCATTCCTTTGATTTTCAACTTTTCTTTTTCTCAAACAATTTGTTCGATAATAACTTTAGTTTTATTTTATAAATATGTATTGGAACTTTTAGCCTGAGTGTAGAAAACCAAAAACTGATTTTTCTATACCACATATATATTTGTTAAATTATAGAAAATACTTCTAAACTTTGTATCTTATTTCAATAATATTTTTGAACTTTAAAAAGTTTCATTAATATCCCTGACCTTTCAAAAACACCCTTACCGTTAAGTTTTTGATAGAAAACATTAAAGTTTTGTTAATACCCTTGACCTAAAAAATTTCAAAAATACTCTTACTGAAAAATGTTTATTCTTCTTCCTCTCTATACAAATTCTTCTTCCATGAAAACTAATGAGAAGCTTTGCTTATTTGTCATGTATTCATAGACCATAGGTTTTTCTTCTCCTTCAACGTCACAGCAATCCCAAGAGCCTGACTAGATTCTTATGTTGAAGCTTCAAGATGACTTTTATTTCATTCTTGAATTCTTCATGTCCTTGACTTGATATTGTTGATAGTTTTTTTACTGCTATTTCTTGAATTCATTTTAGGCACAATAAATGAAACACACGGTCCTATAGTGGTTCTAACACTTTTTAAATATATTTTTTTAAAAAAAATCACGCATCAAACTTTTGATTAATTAACCTTGTAACTTGGATCAAACCTACAATCTTCAAGTTTATTAGCATTTGAAAAGTTGTTTATAGCAATCTTTAGAGTACACAAACGATAGTAATGCATATCTTCATCATTGTCTTGATTTGTTGCGTCCAAATGTTTCCTCCTCAAACTAAACTTAGAGAGTATAGAAAACACAATATGCAAAATAAATGGTAGAAAGATAATATGAAAAGAATATAACTTATTTAGAGAAGAGTAGAAAAGAAAAAGGAAAAAAAACCAAAGTCACCAAATACTATCAATTTGACCAAATAAGCTCCAAAAATCCAAAACTCATAACTATAACGTACTCTCATTCGTAATTCTCCAAAGACAAGCCAAAGTAAGCATAACTTAGTTGTAATTGGCATGTACCCTCTATCAAGAAATCATAGGTTCAAATCCCCCCGCCTCCACCCCCAAATGTTGTTAAACTCAAAAAAAGAAAAAAAAAACTTACTTCTATTTGTCTTCATCACCCATTTATCATAATTGAAAACTACATTAATTTTTTGCTTATCACTATCACAAACACAAACAGATAGAGAAAAAAGGAAAAAAAAAAACTTTCATTTTTTTCTCTTGCTTATCTTCTTTACACTTTTAAAAAGAGAGATCTTGATTTGAAACTATGTTTTCATTTGGTATTTTGCTGCATATAGCCTTTACAAACAAAGCATTTTCAGCAAAGGTATTTTTTAGGAAAGGTAAAAAAATACATTTTTGGTCCCTGAGTTTTCAGCTATAGATGCATTTAGTCCATGAGTTTTCAAAATGAACCCTTTTGGTCCTTAAGTTTTGAAAAATAGGTTTAAATGATCTCTCACATTACTTTTTTTGTTTTCTACCGTAACAGTCTAATTT
Source organism: Trichosanthes truncata (assembly GCA_033996785.1). Classification (NCBI taxonomy): domain Eukaryota; kingdom Viridiplantae; phylum Streptophyta; class Magnoliopsida; order Cucurbitales; family Cucurbitaceae; genus Trichosanthes; species Trichosanthes truncata. The sequence continues at coordinate 6,371,734 of JAWPNB010000004.1, forward strand.
TTATTAATTTTTTTTAGTATTATGAATGCTGACAGGTAAAAATAAAAAATAAAAAAACTCTTCTCTCTCTTTCACTCACCTCAAGCCCCACCCTTCTCCTCTCTCTCTCTCTTCTCACTCACGCCCCCACTTTCTCTTCTCCTCTCTCTCCTCTCACTCATGTCTAACCCCTCTTGATTTTCTCTTAATTATGGCGATGGCACTTTAGAATTTGGAACTGGAGCAGGGGACATACTAGGAAGAGAGGAACTGCCAGGAAAAAAAAAACTTCCCTAATATGGCCCCTACTCCAGTTAAAAAATCTAAAGTGCCATCACCATAATCAAGAGAAAATCAAAAGGGGTTAGGCGTGAGTGAGAGGAGAAGGGAAAGTCGGGGCAAAGAGAGAGAGGAGAAGGGGGAGTGGGGCTTGAGGTGAGTGAAAGAGAGAGAAGAGTTTTTTTTATTATTTTTTTATTTTTACTTGTCAGCATTCCTAATATTAAAAAATGATAAAAATTAGATCGTTACTGTAGAAAACGGAAAAAGTAACGTGAGAGACCATTTAAACCTATTTATCAAAACTCAGGGACCAAAAGGGTTCATTTTGAAAACTCATGGACTAAATGCACTTATAGCTGAAATCTCAAGGACCAAAAAGGTATTTATCCCTATTTTTTAAATATTTTTAGAAGATCAAGGATATTAATGAAAATTTAAGATTTTCCATCCAAAACTTAACAGTAAGGGTATTTTTGAAATTTTTTGAAAGGTCAAGGATATTAATGAAACTATTTAAAGTTCAGGAGTATTATTGAAACAAGGTACAAAGTTTAAGAGTAGTTTCTATAATTTAGCCTTTTTTAAAAACATTTTTTGAATTTAGAAATTATATTCCAAAAAATTGAAATTCACGAGTGAAGCTTGTGTAACTCGAGGTTAAGAAGTCGAGCATATATTTAATAAGTAAATTTAGAGCTTATCTTAACTATGAGTTTGTAAATCCTATCAACTACATAAACTTGATGCAACTCACCTTTATACTTTGCATTAATCTTTACCAATCATAACTATAGATATTCATTTTCCTGCGAGGACGAGCCCCACGGGGACCCACTTCGAATCCCCGTTTAGGCGGAGAATGGGAGAGGGAGTGAGGGGAATTTTTCCCCATTTAGGGACGGAGAATGTATTCCTTGTCCCCTCCCCCGCCCCAATTACTTTATTTTTTTAATATATATATTTATATATATAATAAATACTAAATTTAAACTTTTATCATATATTATTTTACTTTTCTAAAGAATTTTAAAAACAAAAAATCTCTTTAAAGATAAATTTATCATTAGGAATTAATAATTTAAATAGAAGTTTTCTAAAAAAATTATTTGATTTAATCAAAATAAAAAAAGTAAAATTCATAAACGGAGAACAATTTTTCGTAGGGAACCCTATCCCCTCAAATTCCACGGAGAATTCCCGCAAAATTAAATGGAGAATTTTGCGGGAACGGAAAATGAAATGGTGGGCAAGGATAGGGACGAGGAAGCCATCCCTGACTCCACCCTGCCCCGTGACATGTCTAATCATAACCCACAAACAAAATAGATGTTTAACCTTAACATCTCAGTTTTCTTTTAATTTGAAAATCTGCCATTTTGTTAATAAAAATACCACCTCATTTTTTCTGTTAAGCTAGATTAACAGAAACCTAATTTGAAGGACTAAAATGAAGTATTTTGATTTTCTAAACGTCAGTAACGAAAGTGTAAGATTTTAAAATTTAGGACCAAATTAACCTATTAATTTTTAAAATTTAGGACCAAATTAACCTATTAATTCTTCAAATCTCAAGGACCATAAAGGTAATTTTTTCTTTTGTTGTTTTCAATTCAAATGTATTATTTAAATTCAAGCTTCCCAAGTTCCATACTTCCTAAACTTTAAGGAAAATGTCACATGCACAGCACTTATTCCAACTTTCACACAATTTTCTTTTCTTTTTTTTTTTTTTTTGAAAATTCATTACCTTACTCATTAGTAAAGTTTTAAATATCAATGTCTCAATTTTATAGAAATATTGATGATATAGATCGATTTCTTGCATTTCACACTTTTTAATAAGTTAAATTTTATCATTATTAATATGTTCACATGAGTGATTTTTTAAAAATATTTATTTATATTTTGTTGATTTTTCTATGATATAATAGAAATGTTAATCTACCTCCTATGTCGATATCGAATTCTGCTCTTTAGACACTAAAATTACTATCGATCTCCAAAATTTATCATCTCTCTACCTCTTCACTCTCTCTATGTATTAACCTACAATTCAACATTTCTTGTCAATTTAGGTAATGATTAAAATATTAGTAACTGTTGTTACCAAAATCCGCCCAAGGAGAATTGCATGACCTTCACGTGATAACAACGGTGAATTATTTTAGATTGGAGAAGAACATGTGACCTGCAAGACAAGTGAAAACATGGGCACCGGTGTGACACTTGCCACACAGGCTCCAATGCTTAAGTCAGAGAATAAGAAAAGTATAGGAAGCTATAATTTAGAGAGTGGAGATTGAAGTTGAACTCCCTTTCTTTGAGTTATAATGGTGTATTTATTCTTTGACCTAGATTTTCTATATTCCTTTTAAGATAAGGATTTAAATAGATTTTATCTTCTATTTAGGAATAGGATTTTAAAAAGTTAATTTTATCTTGCAAAATTTTCTTATAATTTAGGTTTACCTCCTTTAGTCGAATTTCACTCACAATAGTATTTTTTTTATAGATTGAATGTTCAAATCCTTATCCTAAGGAGACAGTGATGGAGAGGAATCTCCGAATTAAAGTTTGCAATTGGATTTGTCTTTCCCAAAGTAGCATGCATGAGGAATTCATAAAGGCCTTGAGTTTCGTAGAAGCATGTCAGTGCTTAACATAGTGACATGCACGTCCCATTCACTCACCAAAACAATTCATGAATATATAAGTTCATAATTTTCCATTTCAATAAAAATGTTAAAACAAAAAAAAATATTTAATTTAGACATCTATAAATCTCTTGAGGTAGCCAACATGAGCATAACTCAACTGACATAAAATATGTATCATCGATCAAGAGGTTAGATATTCGAATCTTCATCTCACATATTGTTGAACTAAAAAAAAAGAAAATTCTTGGAGTAAAATATACTTTTTGGTCTCCCACCATTTGAACTTAGTTTCTATTTGGTCCCTAAATTTACAAAACGAACATTTAGTTTCTATTTGGTCCCTAAATTTACAAAACTAACACTTTTGGTTCTTGAAGTTTGAATTTTGTTTGTATTTGGTCTTTGAGGTTTCGAAGTGACATGTTGGGTCTCTGAAATTTGAATTTGATTTCTAATTAGTCTATGAAGTTTGAAATTGATTTCTAAATGGTCTCTAGTATGAGAAATTAAATTATTCAATGAGGCAGTCACAATGTGGTTGACAATTTTGCACCATTCGATGTATGAGAGAGAAGCTACAAACATATCTCGAATTTGTATCCAATTGTTATTAGGAGACATGTACATTTTTTAATCCACATCCAACAATTATTAAGGGACAGCCACATTGTAGTGGCGTTATTTAATAATTTGTACTCTAGCAATAAATGAGTTGGAATTTATTTTTTTTTATAGATTTACTTTTTAATAATTCAGGGGTCAATTAGAAATCAATTTCAAACTTCATGAAAAATTAGAAATCAATTTCAAACTTCAAAGGCTAATTGGAAATCAATTTCAAACTTTAAAGACCAATTAGACATCAATTTCAAACTGCATGGATTGATATTAAAAATCAATTTCAAACTTTAGAGACCAATTAAAAATCAAATCAAAACTTGGGGACCAAACATGTTACTTTTGAAATCTCAATATCCAAATAGATATCAAATTCAAATCACAAAAATCAATAATGTCAGTTTTCAAAACTCCAAGACTAAATATAAACTAAATTCCAGGGATTAATGAAAAGTGCATTTTAACCGACTTCTTTTCTTACAATTCATTTTTAATTGGAATTGCAAATCATATCTAGTATCGTATGGTTTTGTTTATCATGTAAATCATTGTAAAATAGGAGAAAAAAACTACATAAAGTCATAAAATTACAATTTGCACAATAGACAAAGCTAAAAATATTTAATATATAAATATAATTATCCCTTTCAAGAAGGGAGAAAATAACGTCCTAGATTGAGATGTTTCTTTGTTTTTTTTTAAAAAAAAATTCTTGATGTGGTCGAATGAAAAAAGATTGATCATGTATACAAATAATTTATAAAAATTTAATTGGAAGGATGACTTTCATACCTCATTTATCATACACAATTTTCAAATAACTAATTTAAAAAGACTTGATGAGGAAGATGAGAGAGGAGCCAAAATTTAATTCATTGGGTCATTTATACATCCCTCTCATTCAATAATCCTTGTTGAATTTTATATATTAATTAGGAAAGAGAGAGTATTATTAATTCAAGGGATATCTTGGTCATTTTCCATCTTTGCGTCAATTATTCGAATGGACACTATTCCATTTTTACCCTAAATTTGGCTACATGAATCTATTTTATCCTTAAATTTTCATTTTTTCTTAATCAAATTGAAACTTAGATTTAGATAAATATTACAATATTTACTTTAGATTTAAATAAGCGTTGTAATTTTTTAAAAGCTTTAGTTTGAAGAATTATTAAAATAAATATATTTTCACGTGTGTTCAATAAATTACAAAATAGAGATCTAGTGAAAAATTGATAGAGTTTTACAAAAAGTTCATATTGGAGCTAATTTTTGTTATGATTTGTGAGTTTGAAGAAATTTATATTCTTTCTTAATATTGCATATTGATTGGGATTAATTTTGTGTAAAACTTTTTTTTTTCAATGAATAAGTTTTGAAAAACTTTTGCATTTCTTTTTAGATGAATGTGGTAGGAAGTTGACAGAAGAAAGAAATTTATTAATCTCGTGAAGATCAAAGGATCAAAATGGACCTTTTTCTATTTGTCAATTTTAAATTTTAATTAGGAAAGATAGAGAGAGAATATTGGAAATATAAATTAAGCCCAAGGGAATGACACGACCAAAGCTAAAATTAAAAATTCTCATACTTGCAAAAGTTGCGATCGATAATCATTCACAATTGAATTGACCAAATCAAGCATGTTTTATTCCCTTCTAATTCTAATATTCAACCATGGTATTAAAGTTCCATCGACATATCGATGTTTCCACATATTCATGGATCGACATTTCCACATATCTATGAGTTCGACACGACATTAACATAAAGGAGGAATCGACATTTCCACTATACCGTACATAATTAATGAAATATTAAAAAAAATAGCAAGAAAATGTAACTTAATGTGAATATAATATTGTAACAAATATTTTAACTCATTTAAAAAGTGTAAAATGTTTATTTATTAATTAATTTTTTTTAATTTTTTGTTTTTCAAATTAATATCTGTTGACATCGATATTTTATCGATATTTCCATCGACATTTTCATAACATTGAAACTTCGACATTTCCATCAACATCGACATTTTAAACCTTGTATTCAACATATCCAATTCTTTAATTTAATAATAATGATATTTCTTAAAGTCAGACTTACATTCAAGCAAAATATTCAAACCATCAGTATAAATAATAATAATTACAATCTACTGAGTCCATTGTTTAAAGATTAAAAAAAGTCAACAGAGACTTCCTAGGGCAGGACATGCTTCTTTGTAGTCCCAAACTTCCACCAAGTTTCCTCCCTTACATTGATACCTTTATCAATTTAGAAATTGATTTCTCTTTGGAAACACAATTTTACAAAAAAAAAAAAAAAGAAAAAAAAAAAAAAGAAGAAGAAGAAGAAGAGTTAAAAAGTATATACAATATATTTTTGTTTTTAAGTTCAACAACATAGAGTGAGAATTCAAACTTATGACTTCTTGATCAAGAGTATATACTAGGGGTATACACGAGTTGGATTAGGTTAGATTAGAGGTATTTTTTGGACTAACCCGAATTTTCAAATTGGTCAATTCTTGGACCCAACCAACTCGAGTAGAATAGGCAACCCAACCCAACTTAATCCTAATATTACTAGATTGGTCGAGTTGCACACTATATTCGAATTGGTCAATTTTACTATTATACTTAGTTTGGTGAGTTTAGTTTAACATTAAGACCCCGTTTGATAAGCATTTGATTTTTAGTTTTTGTTTTTGAAAATTAAGCTTGTTTTCTCCCAATTTCTCTACAATTATTTTCATCTCTCTTAAGGAAACATTTAAATTCTTAGTCAAAGTTCAAAAACAAAAACAAGTTTTTAAAAACTGATTTTTTTAATTTTCAAAACTTGGCCTTGTTTTTTAAAACATATGTAAAAATGGATAACAAAATAAAGAAATTCATAGGTAGAAGTAGTATTTATAGGCTTAATTTTTAAAAACAAAAAACAAAAAACCAAATGGTTATCAAACGGGGCTTAAATTTTCAGTTTTATCTAATTGAATCGATCTCAAACTTGAATATTGTTCACAAAAGTAGTCTCATCTAACTAGAAAATGCCTACTTTTGATCACAAATATTTAAAATGGAATAAAATAAATAAAAATTGATTAATTGATGGTATTAGTTTCTATAATTTGTTTAGGTGAATAAGAGGCAAGTAATTTCTTGACCAATTGAATTATGCTTATGTTCACGTATTAGTTTCATCATTATTTAAATTTATGGTCCAATTTAGTGAAATAAAAAATTTAAAGTTAAATTTGTCCATTCAAGCTAGCTTAGTGAATAAAATACTAATTATCATTTCAAAGGTTGATGGTTCGATCCATCTTCTCTGCAATTGTTGAATTCATTAAAAAAAATTAAAAATTAAATTTTACTCACCGAATTTAAGACAAGTCTAAAAACAAAAAAATTTCTCTATTGTTATTTGTTACAATCTTCAAGCTAAACTATAGTTTTCCCCCTTAAGGCTATTTAGGAATTTTCAAATTTACCTTTTGAAAGTTTCTAGTATACCCATCAACTTTTTTATAATTATTTGTTTTGTTTTGTAAAAATATATGACGTGAGAGATTTGAACATCTGATCTCTTAGTTGATGATATATGTTTTATATCAGTTGAACTATATACTCATGGTGACTTTCGGTAATTACTCTCAGTACCAATTTCATTAAAAAAAATTACAGAAATATGGAGCAAATATTTTTTATTTTCTCATTAAACTATATGTGAGAGTGAGACTATAATTTTGCCATTGAATTACCCATGTGTTAACTTTTTGTCCTTGACCTACCCATTTTGCTTTTATGAAATTAGTATAAATGACTATTTTGAAAAGATAAAGAGTTTGAGGAATACATTTTAAAATACATATACGTATATATATTCTTTGAATGGTTCAATGAATAAAAAGCAGATTTGGATCATCAAATTATTGATGTAAATCCAAATGTTTGTCAAATTATTATAAAAAAATATCCAAAAGAAAACGTTTAAGAAAAATAAGTCATAATACCGTATTTCAAAATCACATCCAACAAAGGGGAATAGTCAATATTATAAGTGTTTGAATTTTTTTGGTAATACCAAAAAAGTTCCGTAAGATTTTATTTTTTCTCAATCCTCTTCCCAAGCATCTAAATTAAGCATAAGATTTTATTTCTTTTCAATCCTTTTTCCAAGCATCTAAATTAAATTAAGGGAAAAATACCTTTTTGGTCCCTGAGTTTTCAACAATATGTGTGTTTGGTCCCTGAGTTTTGGAAATAGATCTTTTTAGTCCCCGAGTTTAGGAAAAAATATCTTTTTGGTCCCTGAGTTTTGGAAATAGACCTTTTTAGTCCCTGAATTTTGAGAAATAGGTTTAAAAGGTCCCTCGTATTATTAATTTTTTTTATTTTTTTAATATAAAATCAATATTCTTTATTAAATTTTAATATTAACGATTTTTTAAATTTTAAAAAAATATTTTTATTAATTTTAAATCTCTCAATATTCTTTATTAATTTTAAATTATTAAATTTTAATATTAATGATTTTTTAATATTGAAGAGAGAGAATGGGTAGAGAGGGAAGAATTTTTTTTTAATTTAAAAAATCGTTAATATTAAAAATTAATAAAGAATATTGATTTTATATTAAAAAAGTAAAAAAAAAAATAATACAAGGGACCTTTTAAACTTATTTCTCAAAACTCATGGACTAAAAAAGTCTATTTCTAAAACTCGGGGACCAAAAAGGTATTTTTCCCTAAACTCAGGGACTAAAAAGGTCTATTTCCAAAACTTAGGGACCAAACGCACATATTGTTGAAAACTTAGGGACAAAAAAGGTATTTTTCCCTTAAATTAATTAGTTTTAGTCTTGGTTCTTGAATTTGGTCCCTAAACTAAACTATTTTATATTTTGGTCTTCTGACTTTAGAAATCTCAATTTTAATACTTTAACTTGCATTGATTACATATATCTAATTTGCAGTTTAGAAGTAATAATTTAGATAAAATATTGATATTGAATGGTATGTCTCATTTTCTTGACTTGGAATTAAGTTTTCATGTAGAAGTTCCTAAAAAAAAAAGTAGAAAAGCTAAATGTGAAATTTATGGAAAGTTTGAAAGATTAAAGGTTAAATGTGGGCATAGCTCAATGGTAATTGGTATGTACCATCGACCAAGAGGTCATAGGTTTGAATTCCCTTTCACTCCAATTGTTGTTGAACTAAAAAAAAAAGTTATATTACAAGTTTAACCTATTTGACAATCTTTTAAATTTATGGACTTACTAGACACAAAATTTAAAGTCTAGGATCCCATTAGACATAAAGACACAAAATTGAAATTTCAGGGGCTTATTAGACACTTTTTACAATGCAATGACCTATTTGACACAAGCTTAACAGGTTCAAAAAGGTGTTGGTTGAGATTATCTCCCTAGTCGACTGAAACGTGGGGGCTTAAAAAATATATTTGTAAATTAAAACAAAGCCCAAGTCCAGTGCAAGTGCACATTGTTAATGCAAGTAATATAAAACTGTAAGTATTCTAGAGTATCGATCCCACAGGGAATGGATACAACAAAATTTAAAAGATAGAAAAAATTGTTTTCAAATCCCAAGTTCAGTAACCAAGGTTATAAAAATGTTAGAATATGTTTTTGGCAAAAGAAAATAATTGAAAAACCAATAAGTATGAAAAGTGGAATTCAAGTTGTTCATGCGCCTTTGGAAAAAAATACAACTAAAATGCAATTGCAATTGTAGCTAACACAAGAAAACTAAGTAAACCGAATTTGACACCTATTCAATTTTGCTTCAAAATATTTAGGAGGCAAAGTGATTAAACCTATATTTCTATGGCTAATCCAACTTAGATAATTTTGCTCACAATTCTAGTGGTTTTTGAGTCTCACCCTATGTATATGGTCGATGTTTAGGACTTATTTCTAAGCATTTTCCTCCATTGTTTTTGTGACATCCGCCTTCCCTTAACCCTTTCGGTATTAAATTCAAGCTTGACAAGCAATACTAGTTGGTCGGCTAGGTTTACCCAATGTTAATTCAACAAAAACAAATAAAGTTTTAAGTATTAACTAGATTGTTTGTACATTTAAGCTTTATATCTTTCCTCTAGGGCATTCACCAACTTGAACCCCTAAAGGAAAATTAGCTCATCATTACAAAAGCGAAAAACAAAGATTTAAAGTAATAAAAATGCATAACTGAGAATGAGAGAAAGAATAGATAAAATTCTAGAATGTAGAAAATGAAAATAAGTCAATCAAAACTTAAAGAACATAAACTATAATAAAACTTTAGTAGAAGAAAATTAATTCGAACAAGCTGGAAATTTTATTAACTAAGAACTTAATGTCGAAAATACAATGAAACTTAAACAACTAACTTGAATCTTGAAATACAACTAAATGAATGAAGATACATAACTTAAATAAAATAGAAAATAAATTCTAAGAAAAGGAAGAACACATCTCCTTTTTCACTTCTTACTTAATCGATTAAAATTCCACTTTTTTCAAAGGGAATTGAGCCTTCACTTCCTTCAACTTTCTTTGAGGAAGGATTGAGTTTCGAAGTTGAAAGGAGTTGGAAAATAGAAGAAAAAATAGCAGTAAAACAGAAGAAAAACGGTAGTCTCGAAGGTCTTTTTGTGTGAGAAGAACCCATATTTTTTTTTATTCATTCTTCCTTTTTTTATAGGTGTAAGAGGCTAGGGTTTCCATCTTTTCTTTTCTTCAACCTTGGGTCCACTTTTAGGTCTGAAATTGGGCTAAAAAATCTTTCAATTCTCGCAAAATCTCCATAATTCTCGTAGATCCCATGATTTCGCAACCTTCAGGTTTTTCCAGAAATGCAATTGCATTTTTTTGCTTGTTCACAAATTTGTTTTCCTAAAGAAATGCAATTGCATTTTTGTACTAGCTCCAAACCTCAACTTCTTTCCACTTTTTCATTACTCCAACGAGCTTTTTTGAATTTAACTAATAAATACTATTTTTAGCTTACTCGTCGTACAACAAAACAAACAAAAATGACAAGAACAACTTAGTTTAAGGTCAAATAATTCTCATAAATGAGAATTATCACTCCCCCTCTAAGTTAACTTTTGTCCCCAGTTGTCGTATAACGAACAATGCACTTATATGATTTGAGTATTTTCATGCCTTGAAAAGTAAAAGGAAGGGGAAGGAAGCATGGGTGGCCCTCAAAACAGATATTAGCAAAATGTATGATAAAGTGGAGTGGGTCTACTTGAGGGAGATCATGAGCAAGCTCGGGTTTGAAAAAAAATGGATTAATCTTGTCATGAATTGTGTTGAATCGGTTAGGTTTGTAGTCCTAATCAATGGAATTCCTCGTCAAAGGTTTAAGCCTTCAAGGGGTCTGAGACAAAGAGATCCTCTATCGTGTTGTATTTTTCTAATTTGTGCAGAAAGGTTGTCGGCTTGTCTAAACAAGGAAATGTCTCATTCTCGCATTTTTGGCATTCAATTAAATAAATATTCTCCTATTTTAACTTACCTCTTTTTTGCTAATGACAGTGTGTTCTTTTTTAAGGACTTTTCGTAAGAATGTCAAGCCATTAAAGAACTCTTAAAAGAGTACAAAGAAACGTCAGGCCAGATCATTAACACAGACAAGTATGCTTTCATGGTCAGTAGGAATGTGGACTAGGGGTGTTCATGGGTTGGGTTGGGTTAGGTTGAGACAATTTTTAGACCTAACCGAATTGTTTGAGTTATAAGTTTCTTCAATCAAAACAACCTTTATTAAATAATGAACCCAACCCAACCATGAAACATTTAGGTTGAGGTGGTTCGGGTTGTTCGGGTCATTAATGTTCGTTTTAAGAAAAAGTAAAATGTTAGTATGTAAATCACCTATTTATTTATTTTCAAACATTGAATTAAAATTAACAACTCAATTTCAATTTGTATTGTAAAAAATTACATTCTAAAGACTTAAAAATGTATTTTTAAGAGTTATTGAAGATTAAATAATTAAGAAATAATTAATGAATTAAATAAAAGTAAAATAAATACATGTATATATATAATCGTATAGTAGGGAAAAATAATTTTTAAAATTAATAATAAGTTCGGGTTGATTTGGGTCAACTCAAACTAATTTTAGGTGAACCCATGAACCAACCCAACTCATAAAATTTTCATTTATTTAAACTCAACCCAACCCAAACCATACGGATTGGGTTAGGTTGATCGGATTGTTCGGGTCATTGGGTCTTTTGAACACCCCTATGTGGGACCCTCCAAGCAAGAAGAGATTAGAAAATGGCTAGGGGTTAATCACGTGAATTCCTTCGGGCTCTAACTGGGTCTTCCTTTGCAAAGTGCTCTCAACAAGAAGCAGATCTTTAAAGAAGTGAAATCAAGAGTGTGGAAGGCCATCCAAGATTGGAAAGATAGACTATTCTCGGTAGGAGGTAAAGAGGTCTTGCTCAAAGCAATTGCTCAGGTGATCCTTGGCTATACAATGAGCTCCTTCAAGCTTCCTGATGATCTCTGCAGTGATCTTAATGCCATGTGTGGGCGATTTTAGTAGGGATCGACAAAAGAAAGGAGGAAAATTCACTAGAAAAGTTGGAATCGTTTGTGTCGTAGTATGTTGGAGGGGGGGCTTGGGCTTTAGGGATTTCAAAGTGTTCAATCAAGCTATGTTTGCAAAACATAGTTGGGATCTTATGCGAAACCCGAACAACCTACTTGCGAGGATCCTTAAAGGTAGGTATTTCAACAACATAAACTTTTTGAAGGCAGAGCTTGGCACCAACCTATCCCTCACCTGAATAGGCATCCTATGGGGCATGGATTTGTTTGTTAAGGGTTATAGATGGAAAGTTAGGAATGGGCATCACATTTTTATTGAGGAAGACCCTTGGATCAATAATTCAAGAAACGTGAGGCCATGTAAGTTCCACGATTATACAAGATTGAAACGGGTTGCTGACCTTATCACGCAGGAGAATGGGTGGAACAAAAGGATTATTGAGGAGGTGTTTATTCGCCATGAAGCCGAAGATATTCTTAATATTCCTTTGAGCGGGCTCGGAAAAGAAGATGAGATAATCTAGAACTGTGACAAAAAGGGGAAAGTTTTTAGTTAACAGTGCATATCGGTTGAGTATTAGCCTGGTGCATTTGCATCCATCTTCTACCTCGAATAGAACTGATGTTAACAATATGTGGAGGGTTAATGTGGCTTCGAAGATTAAAATTTCAGAATGGAAAATTATAAACGATATTATCCCGACAGCTTGTAATTTAGCTAAAAAAAGGATAGCTACTGATATCCTCTATTTTTTTTTTGTTTTTTTGAAAGAGTTCAAAGGAGACAACGTGCCATCTAATGTAGGAGTGCAAGGTAGTTAAATCTCTTTGGATCCATTTTTTCTCCTCTAACTTCAGTCGATTTTAGATGGGCAGAGGATGTGGTCGCCAAAGGATTACTGGGACTACTTAAGGCTATCTAACTCTCCTAAGGCGCTTGGGGTATTCTCGTGTTGTTGTGGATTGTTTGGATGTATAGAAGCTACATCCATTTCTCCAAGGAGAATTTCGATCCCAACTCTTTCTTATTCTTTGTCGAAAAAGCCCTGAATATTCATTGGAATTAAGGTTGAGAGTCCTTGGACAAGATCCTCTCGTCTAGCAGAAGGTTTGGAAGTAGTTGGAGACTGCCATAGGGTTGGTTGTTGAAAGTTGAATGCTGACACGTCTTGGTGAGAGAAGCTAAAGTGGAGAACAAAGTTGTCTATGCTTTAGCCGCTTTGGCATCTTTTTTGGGTGATTCTTTGGTCTGGAAAGATTCCTTTCCAAGCTCCAGCTTCTGTTCTTGCTATCATCCTGGAGAGGGTTGTGTAGCTGTGAGTTGGTTTGTTCGTGCTATTGTTTTGCAGTTTCAAAAAAAAGTTCAAGAACATATTAGACACTTTTTAAAGTTCATAGACTAAATAAACACAAACCTAAAAGTTTAGATATTAAACTAGTAATTTAACCAAGATTAAAAATGTATTAAAAGCTGAAAAATGACTCTAATATAAACAAACTTTACAAATCTCTTAGGGGCTGCTTGGGGCGTGGGTTATAATAACATGAGTTATAATAGTCTGTGGAGTACTCTGCGCCCCAGCCACAGACTATTATAACCCAGACTATGCAACTCTCCATTTTAAACAATATTATATAACTTCACAGACTATTATAATCCACATATTATTATAACTCAATCAGCACCCCAAATGGCCCCTAAATTCTTATGTATTATTTTTCCAAAATATCGATCACTATCAACATTTTATTAATATTTCAATGAATTTAATACCTTGACATTTTCATCGCCACCCATATTTAAATTCTTGGTTGGGCAAATTTGGGCGGCGAGGGGAAGAAATCATGAAAAAAAGATAATAATAAATGAGGGAGCCAACTGTTTTATTAAAAGAAAATGTGAAATTTGGAGTTTGGTTCATAAATGATTTTCATTTTATAGGATACTCCATTTCAATATCCCAACCGCTTTCTGCCCATACTCTAACTACTCAATCATTATATTATAAATAAATAACAAAAAGCACAACCATTATTTCATTGAATTACATTACATACACTAAGTCGAGGTTATATATATCAAAGTGAGCATAACTCAATAGTAATTGGCATGTTCTATCGACCAAGAGATCAAATATTCGAATCTCCCCAACTCTCAAATGTTGTTGAACTAAAAAAAAAGTTGAGGTTATATAATATATTTTATATTGTTTTACAAATTTAGTCTCTAAACTTTAGCGACTGTGTCTATTTAGTCCTTAAATTTTATAAAAAAAATCAATTAAGTTTATAAAAAATTAATTTTAATTGCTATAAGTCCATGTTGTTAAGATCGTTGTCTGAATGTTGACGTGATATATTGGTTTTACTAATCATCATGATTTGATATGATGTGGCATGAGAGAATAGACTATGTAGATAGAGCAAAAATAAATTTTTTTAACACACAAGTGGGTAGAAAGTAGAATACATCTTAAAATTGAATTATTTGATCATCCACCCTTATCAATCCAATTGACCTATTCCATTATATCACGCATTGTCACGTTATGTCAAATTATCATTTGTTAGTCTAATTAATTAATTACGTCAATGTTTAAGTGATTCTAGTAGCAAAAACTTATTAGAATGACAATCAAAAGTTTAAGAAGGTGGCCAATTTGAGAGCATAGCTCAATGGATAAGACACTAATTACCATTCCAAAAAGGTCAATGCCCTTGTGATTGTTGAGCTAAAAAAAGGTTAAAAAACACTTTTGGTCTTTGAACTTTCATGAAAGTAACAATTTAGTCCCTAAATTTTAGTTTGTAATAATTTAGTCTTTGTATTTTGAAATTTGTAACAGTTTAATTCCTGAACTTTAGTATGTAATAATTTAGTCCCTATACTTTAAAATTTGTAACAATTTTAATCCTTACCATAAAAAATTTCATCAAAATTAAGTGTCAATTTTTATTATTTAACAACTTAATCTTTATAGTTTATAAACACATTTAGTCCCTAATCAATTTATCGATGTACATATGTAAGAAATTACTTTACATCTTAACAATATTTTTCACAGTAATGACTAAATTGTTACAATTTTCAAAGTATAGAATTGGTGCATACTAAAGTTCAATGACTAAATGGTTACAAAATTGAAAGTACATGGACTAGTTTAGGAACTAAATTGTTACATTTATGATAGTTCAAGGACCAAAAGTATTTTTTAATAAAAGCGAAGAAAAAGTTAAGAACGTGATTGAAACTTTTTAAAGTTTATGGACTAAATAAATATAAAGTTAAATTATCAAAAATACCCATGAACTATGGGGTTAGTTTCAATTATGCTCCTGAACTTCGAAAGTTTCATTTTAACCCTTAAACTTTGAAGTTTGTTTCAAAACAACTCTTGAAGGTTTTTTTTCTTTAAATTTATGGACGAAAAATGACGTATTTGCATATGTTTTGATTTTTTTTTCAACGTATATGTTCAAATGTGTTCACACAAGCAACCAGTGGCGGATCCAGAATTTTTGTTCAGGGGTGGCTTCATTTAAAATTTCATAAAAAATATTTCAAGTGAGCAACCCAAAAAATTCATAAGTGAAATTGAAATATTAATTTTTTTTTTTTGAGTTCAACAATATTTGGGGAACCCATGACCTCTTGGTCACAAGCTCATACTTTATGCTAGTTGAGCTATGCTCTTGTTGGCAATTGAAATATTAATTTAATACATTGTAATTGTCTTCTACGAGTTTTTATATTATGAAATCGTTGCTTAATAACTTCATTATCTATTTTATCAAATATATATTTTTTGAATATATGCTATAAGACCAACATTGTCTATCTTATCAAATAAATATTTTTAAAAATAAATATTAAATAAAATATAGTAAGTATGTTTTAAATATGTATATTTTAAATTCTTGAAAATGATGAGAGCATGCCCTCTGGGCCCATATTGCACCCACAACGAAAGGTGAAACCAAAACTTTATGTTTAGGAGGAATTTTATTTATAAATAAAATTTTTGAATGCATTGATATATGTTTATATATTTTGATATTAGTTTGATTAATAAGAAGTATAATTAATTTTTTGATTTAAATATACGAGAAAAATAATGAAACTTTGAAATATAAGTTGATTTCTTTTCAATTCGATTATTAAAATTATAGTTTTTTATGGGTTTAATTTATGAAAAAATTATATATTTATTATTATTTTATATTAGTAGATACTTTATAGATAGAATTTTTCAAAGAAAATATGGTTTACCATTTAAATTGATAAAAGTATAAAATATTTTTTTCTAAAGAAAAAAATGACATGTTGATATATATTTTTAAATAAGTAAAAATAATCACTTTTATATCACTTATTTATTAAAAATTAGTTAATTAGATAATTGGTAAGAAAAATAACAAAAGTGTCCGCTTTTGGCTAGGCAAAAAAAAAAAAAACAAAAAACAAAAAAGGCCACTTCAATGTACTTGGCTGGATAAACAAAAAAAAATAATAATAACGTCACAGAGCAGGATCGAACTAGGGACCTTTAGGGGGGGCTTTGGCGAACAAACCACTGAGCCAAATGCCAAATTATTTACAATTTTCAAACTATTTTCTATTACTATACAATAATTTAAAGTTGAGGGGGGGGCTCAAGCCCCCCCGGGCCAATGGTGGATCCGCCCCTGCAAGCAACAATATAAATGCAAAAATATTATTTTTCGTCCATGAATGTAACGAAAAAAAGCTTTCAATGGTTGTTTTGAAACAAACTTCAAAGTTCAAAGGTTAAAATGAAACTTTTTAGTGTTCAGAAGTATAATTGAAACCAATCTCATAGTTCAAAGATATTTTTGATAATTTAACCCAAATATAATCATTAAAGTTTAAATCCATATTTTATGAATGTTTTATTTATTAACTTACAAGAATTAAAAGATGCGGAATTCGAAACAAATAATGAAATATCGCATGACTGTTTTAAAAATTTTGAATTCAAATTTGAAAATTAGAATATTAATCATGAAAAGATGATGATTATGGAATATAAATTATATTTAATGTGTTATATCTTTAGAAATAAAATGTTGATTTTACAAAAAAATACCATTTAGTTTAATAATTAAGGTCCTCACATTTTCAATGAAGATAAATTAAGATGATGATTACCTGATTGATTTGAAAGAAAAAAAAAGGTAAGGATAGTGTGATCACTGTGATGCAACGTCTGAATAGACATAAATAATTTAATTTAATATGTGTTACTTTGAATATAAAATTGCAAAAACTACCATTTTGTTTATTGTTTTATTCGATAGATTACTTAAGTTTAATACTAATCATTTCACTGAATATGAGTGGCTTTATATGTCATTCATAAATCAAAAGGTTTCAATTTTCACCCAACAATCGTAATGTTAAATTTTGTTTAAAAAAAAAAATTCATAATATTAAATTCTAAAAAAAAAGTGGCTATATGAAAAGAAAAAATCATATCAACGAAGGTATTCGAGCATTTCTAATAATATTTAAGATGAGTTGGTAGCAATGTCACTAGATAGAAAGAGATGTTCAAATTCTTATATGATTCTTTTCTTTGTCCCATTAAAATCTTTATTGAAAAGATCAAAGATGAGATCGTAAAATTTGTAGAGAACAGAATTTCCTATCGATAACTTTTTCTGTTGATACATATTATATTTGTGAAACAAAAATGTTAATTAAGCTGAAAAAATTTAATTTAAATATAATTCAATGATCAGTTATAATTTTTTGATTTTTATATATAAATAATATATTTTTTCATAATATTCATGTGAATTAAAACATAAAAACTAGCATAATATCAATACAATATTTATACTTTATAATTATATAATCTTGGAGATTAAGGACTAAGTCAAAAAAGTGGGTAACTTCCCATCACAATTCCTACAATCCAAGTGGGAATTTTCTACCCCAACCCAAGTCTTGCAAGAAAATTTGACAGTCCTATGAGTTGGGTAGGTAAATTTACAATCTAAAAATTTCCACTCAACTCAAGTTAAAAAGAATAATGAGTTTATACCATTAAAGAATCAATGATTAAGTTTGAAATTGTTTTATCTTTTAATAAAATAATTACTAGCTGGCAACTGTATTTTTAGAAAAATTAGTTGTAACATGAAATAAATTAGTGTTTGGTAAATTTTAAATTTAAACATGAAAAAATAAGTTATAATATTTTGTAAATAAATACTAAATTGTTGTGGTTTAAGTATGATGATCAACGTAGACATATTATTTTAATTACTTTCATATTGATATTTAATATCTAATTTATTATAAGATAATTATTTACAAATTTATGATTTAAATGACAAGTTATTTTGTTTAATCTAAATTATTTGATAAATGTTTGGAAAAAACAAAATTTTGTCTCCGTAAAAATAGAATTGAAAATTTTAAAATTTTGTTAGGGAAGATGATAGATTTTTAGGAAAGTTGATTTCAAAAGCTACCATCTAGGTGATTTTTCACATATGTAAATTGAAAAGTGAAATAAATTGATAAAAAAATCAATTTACTAAACACCTTAAACGATTAGGTTAAATTGTAAGTTTAGTCCTTGAACTTTTTTGTTTGTGTCTATTTGGTCCTTCAACTTTAAAAAAATGTCTAATAAATTCATGAACTTTCAATTTTGTGTCTAATAGAAACTTTAAAAATGTCTAATAGGTTTCCCCAAACTTTTAATTTTGTATCTAATAGGTCATTGACATACTCGAAATTTTTAAAAATTAACTGATTTATTAGATATACAATTGAATTTTATGTCTAATGAGATCCTAAACTTTCAATTTTGTGTATAGTAAGTCCGTGAATTTTTTTTTTTTTTAAAATGTCAAATAGGTCGAGGACTTATTAGACACAAAATGAAAAATTAAGAGACCTATTGAACTGTAACGCCCCAAGCCCAGGATTCGAACCCGGATTTGGAATCCGGATTCGGCACCTAACGGCCCTAGCATTCCCCTGCATCGCCCGCGGCCTGACTACGTTACCTACTTGTCTTGAGCTGCTTGTGAGAGTGAAGACTGTCCCCACAAACCAACACGAGTCCTTTTAGCATGCTTTGTCCTCACTCACATGCTTCCTAGGAAAATTTCTAGGAGGTCACCAAACATAGGATTGCTCCAAGCCAAGCACGCTTAACTTTAGAGTTCCTATGATTGAGCCACCGAAAAGGAATGTGCACCTTGTTGGTATAGATAGTAGCTATCAATTTTTTCAAGTCCTTTCTTAACCATGTCTTGCATAGCCTCAGGATCCCTCTCATTCGGATGTGGTCTCAGTTCATTCATGTACTCCTCCTAACCTCGGGCGTTACATGCCCACCAGCTTCCGCCTTGGTTCATCGCCGAACCACATCTTACTAGGAGAGGTTTCGCTCTGATACCATCTGTAACGCCCCAGGCCTAGGATTCAAACCAGGATTTGGAATCCGGATTCGGCACCTAATGGCCCCAGCATTCCCCTGCATCCCCTGCGACCTGACTACGCTACCTACTTGTCTTGAGCTGCTTGCGAGAGTGAAGACTGTCCCGTCCCCACAAACTAACACTAGTCCTTTTAGCATGCTTTGTCCTCACTCACATGCTTCCTAGGAAAATTTTAGGTGACCTCCTGAGAATTTTCCTAAGAAGCATGTGAGTGAGGACAAAGCATGCTGAAAGGACCCGTGTTGGTTTGTGGGGACAGTCTTCACTCTTAGAAGCAGTTCAAGACAAGTAAGGTGACGTGGTCAGGTCGCAGGGGATGTAGGGGAATGCCGGGGCCGTTAGGTGCCGAATCCGGATTCCAAATCCTGGTCCGAATCCTGGGCCTGGGGCGTTACATGAACACAAAATTGAAAGTTTATGAACATATTAGACACTTTTCACCGTTCAGGAACCTATTTGACACAAAATTGAAAATATTTTCACCGTTCGAAAATTCAGGGACCTATGTGACACTTTTTAAAGTCAAGACCAAATAGACACAAACTTGAAAGTTTAGAGACTAAACTTGTAATTTAACCAAACAATTAAAATTCTTCAATAATTACTTTAATTTCGACCCCTCCAACAACAATCCAACGGTTATAAATGACAATAATAGAAAGTGTGTCTTTTTAAGTGGTTGTACAACAAAATCTTCCTTTAGAAGAAAAGTAAAAGAAAAATCATATGCAAACTAATGAGAGAGCTCCATAAATGGAAGCATCAACTTTGTTAAGAAATTTGATGAGTTTTAGGTCTTTTTCAAAGCTTTAAAAGTCATGCCATTGGCTTCCTTTATTTCAAATTTCACTTTGATAATGCTTAGGCAGCTGGCTTTGCCTCTTTGGTTGTAACTTTTTAAGAAATGTGTGCACATGTCATCACCCCCACCACTAATCTTTCCTTCTTTCACTACACATAATTGACTTCTTTTTGGAATTTTGATTAATTTAAGTAAACTAAATTTGTATTTTACTTCTTTAACCTTCATGTATATTCAATATTTTTTCTTGAAAATTTTAATTATTCTATTTTTAGTCTATTTACTTATTGGAATAGAAATTTTTGCCAATCAGAAATTGTCACGTCATTACCCAATATTGATGACGAAATTATATTTAATTAAGGATTAATTAAATTGGCAAGGATCCCTAAATTAAATTATGGTGAATCCCAATATACAATTGGGTTATGTGAAATTTGGGCTAATTTTAGACGAAAGTCCAAAGGGTTAGACCCTAAAGTCAGCTAGGCCCAGTCCAAAGGTTAAGCCCAAAGTCAACCATGCGTAGTTCAAAAGCTAGGCCTAAAGTCAACCAGGTCCAGTCCGACTGGCAAGCCCAAGCCCACTTGGAGGCCTTCAGGAACTCTATAAATAGAAAGCTTCCTCCTCCATTTCATAGATTCAGAAGTTGAAATTCTCTAGAGAACTTGGAGAGAATTCAGAAACAAAGATTAGAAGACTCCCTAAATTCTTGAAGATCAAACACTATTTAAACCAGAGCCTTGAAGACTAGAAGATTTTAAAGATCGAGAACAAGCTGCAAAGCCCTCGAGACAAATTGACATTTGAGAATAAGCTGCAAAGCTCTCGAAACAAATCCATGTTCGAGAACAAGCTGCAAAAGCCCTCGAGACAAATTCACATTCGAGAACAAAGTTGCAAAGCCCTCAAAACAAATCCACATTTGAGAACAAAGTTGCAAAGCTCTTGAGACAAATCTACATTCAAGAACAAGCTGCGAAGCCCTCGAGATGAATCTACGTTCGAGAACAAGCTGCGAAGCCCTCGAGAAGAATCTACGTTCGAGAATAAGCTGCAAAGCCCTCAAGACAGATGTACATTTGAGAAAAAGAATCAGAAGAACAAATTAGATATTGTATTACACTTACTATATTCAAATTAATATAAATACAAGTTTATTTACATGTGTCTCATTTCTTTTTCTTTGTTGAAATTACGTGTGAACAATATTTTATGCAAAGATAATGCGTTAGACTCTGCCACATAAGCATGTTAGACGAGGCACAAAGCCTGGGTCAACTATAGAAGACCCACTCAATAGGGTAGATATGGTCCTGTAGGCCTTCGTCAAATTGTCGAGTAGAAGAACCTAGTATGAAAAACCCTTCAAGCTATGGTATACTTGACTACAAATAGTATAACCATCCTATTGTTTACCCATGACTCTTTAACAAATAAAATATCATAGACTTTGCTAATATGTATTTTTCAAATTAGTTGACACAACATACTAGACTTTATTAACATCTATTTTTTTAAAATGAGTTGGATTTTTTTTTTTTAATTTTGTATACTCAAGGTCCAATTAAAAATCAGTTTCAAGCTTCATGAATCAATTAGAAATCAAATTCAAACTTTAGAGACCAACACATGCCATTTTTGAAATCTCAATGACTAAATAGAAACTAAATTCAAATCTCAATGGCCAAAATGGTTAGTTTTGAAAATCCATGAACCAAATAGAAACAAGTTCCAATCCTAGAGACCAAAAGTATATTTTACCAAAAAAATAAAACCATAGAAACTCAACTAATATAGTTTATTAATTTTAGACAAATTATACACAATGGTTTTTTTATCTTTTGGATAATTTTCAATTCTGGTCCTTAATCTTTTAAAATTTTCAACTTTATCCTTAATGTTCTAAACATTCTTAATTACGTCCCTTGTTAAAAATTATTTAAAGTTTGTTAAGAAAAAGTTGATCGATCATTAAATCATTGTTTTATGAACATATATTTGAACACATAGACATGAGATCTAACTTGCTCATCCTTAAAATCTAACTCACTTATCAATAAAATCTATCTTTTCTAAGTGGCATGTCCATGTGTCCAAATATATAAATAAAATAATAATTTAATGAGACATATATTTTTTTTGTGGACAAATTTTAACAAAAAAAAAAATCGAAAGGATCTAATTGAGAATTTGCAATACATTGATAAAAAATTAAGGACCAAATTAGTAATTTTCTAAAATACTAGAGACCATTTAATACATCTAGCCTAAAAACTAAATACGTCATTGAACAACTCTATTTCTTGAATCTCTACCAAGGAAAAAAAAACCCAAAATAGAAACAAAATAATTAAAGTAATTATCAAGTGGTTTCTATAAAGTTCAAATCTCATTTCAACAGTTGCACCCATTTTTTTAAAATTAAAAAAATAATAATAAAGAAAAGAGGGGAAAACCTTCCTCTTTTCATCGCAAATTAATCATATAGGTCATCATCACTCTTTTTTTTTTTTTTTTGGAACAAATCATCACTCATAGTACATGCAGCACATGCAAATAATATATAATAAATAAATAATCACTTTTGTTGATTTATTTATTTATTTATTTTTGTATGTGTAATAATAAAATAATAGGAATATAATAGATACGCAATCAAGGTACTAGAAATTATTTGTCCAAGTGTCTGCCTTCAAAACCACATTTGAATAATTAAGATTTGATGACACAAAAATCAATAATTGAAAAAGTCAAATGCAAAATGGGAAGAAGAGAATTTGACAAATGTAATAATTTTTATGGAGACGTGTAGTTTTGGAGGGACCCTCAAATTCAGCCATTTCTATTTCATGTGTCAGAAATCTTCTTTCCTTTCGGTACTCTCTCACCCCTATTTTAACTTATAATGCAGCGCTCGCGCCACGTATTATGAGAGAGTTTGAGATAGACTTTAAAAAATGGTAGAAAGTGCTTTTAGCAAAAGCACCGTCTCTGTAAATACTTTGGTAGAAAATGATTGATTACTTCTTAATCAATTGTGAAAAAACACTCTACAAAATACTTTATCACAAACCACTTTGAAGTACTTCACTTAAAAATATTTACATCAAAAGGTAATAAAAAATGTTTCAATTTATACCTTTCTAAAAGTCATCCCAAACTCATTCTATATCTTTTTATTTTTTTTAAAAAAATATATACTTAATTTTTTACATTTTCATCTTTGCATCTAATTGGTTGATTAATGTTCGAATGTTATATTTAAGGCTCTATTTGATAACCATTTAGTTTTTTATTTTTAGATTTTTTAAAAATTAAGCCTATAAATATCACTTTCACTTATGAGTTTAATTGTTTTGTTATCAACTTTTTACGTATGTTTTCAAAAACCAAGCCAAGTTTTGAAAACTAAAAAAAAATAGTTTTTAAAAATTTAGTTTTGTTTTTGGAATTTGGCTAAGAATTCAAATGTTTTCTTAAGAAAAATGAAACATATTAAAGATAAATGATGAGAAAACAAACACAATTTTCAAAACCAAAAACTAAAAATCAAATGTATCAAATGGGGCCTAAACTTTTAGTTTTTACAAATAGGTTTACATAGACATTTTTTTTTGTTGTTGTTGATATGTTTGTTAGCTATGGTAGTAGAAAAATATTAAGGATATTTTTTTAACTAATATATAATAAATTAATAAATATAAGGGTAAAATACGCTTTTAGATCTTTGAATTTGAACTTTATTTCTATTTGGTCCTTAAGTTTATAGAACTAACACTTTTGGTCATTGATATTTGAATTTAGTGTCTATTTGGTTTTTGAGGTTTCAAAAGTAACATGTTTAGTCTCTAAGGTACAAATATTTTTAATTGATCCTTAAAGTTTGAAGTTAGTTTCTAAATGGTCCCCAAGTAGAGTTCATCGCTAGTTGATATAACATAAAGATGGCATGATGTGGCAGTTAAAATATGATAATTAGATTTTGTTGATATATATTTTTTTAAGATGAGTAGAAAAATCTTTTTTTTAAAATATTTTTATACTCCCTAGAAAACCAAGTTCAAACTTCAATTAATAACCAATTAGAAAAAAAATTTAAATCTTGGGGACCAAACACATCACTTTTAAAACTTTAAAAAAATCCTATATAAATGAACTATATTTTGAAGGTAAGTAATAAGTAATATATATATATATATATATTGAGTTTAACAACATATGAGGGTAAGAGATTCAAATCTTTGACCTCTTAGTTAAAGACATATGTCTTAACCAGTTGAGCCATTCTCATAATGACAAGTATTAATTAATGTTATTTCTACTTTAAAGATGTAAATTATTATATGTAATTAATGTTATTGTCAATATTATGTTTAAATTAAAAACAAATAGTATTAGGGATTTTTCCAAAGGAGAAACTAATGGACGAGGAATCCCTAAACTTGTCCTTCTCTAAAATAGACATAGATGCGAATAAATTCGAATTACAAATTAATCTTGCAAGATAAGATTAAACTTTTTAAATCTCATTCCTAGATAGAAGGGAAAATATATTTAAATCTTTATCTGAAAATGAATATGAAAGTCAAAGATCTTATAAATAGTTCATTATGACTCAATGACAGTGAGTGGAACTTAACCCTCATTCTCTAAACTCTAGTTTGTTACACCCAAATTCTCCTTGCTAACTTAAGTATCGGAGCTGGTGTGGCAAATGTCACATCAGTGCCTAGCTTTTTCTCTTTTGCAAATCACATCTTTCTTCCAAATTATAAATTTACAATTGTTGTCACGTGGAGGTCAGGTAAGATTTCTCCTGGCCATATTTTGGCAACAACAGTTGACATCGTCTGTGGGGATCGAGAATTCTTTACCAATGGAAAAATCAAGAAAATCAAGATCCAATTAAAGAGTAAAAGGTCTTGAACAAGAATGAAGACATGGGGGCTTGAATTGAATGAAAAAGAAAAAGATAAAGAAAATAGGAGAACAACGAACAACGATAACTCCCCAAGAAATTGATTTTCATCTTTCTAAGTGGAGGACTCTAAAATTTTCTCTAGGAAATCGATTTCATCTTTGCAAAAGAGAATCTAGACCTATGGAAGACTAAGTCATTGCCACGGGGTTTGACCTGCAAATCCTAAGGATAATCATAAGCAAGACTTTGGAGGCCTAAATTTTTTTTCGGTGGAATTGATATTCATCTTCCCAGATGAGAATCTTAGACTTATGGAAGATTAAATCCAACCTCACGGGATTCGACCTGCAAATCCTAAGGATAATCCGAAACAAGACTTTGGAGCCCTAAAATTTTCTCCAGTGGAATTGATATTCATCTTCCCATATGAGAATCTTAGACCTATGGAAGACTGAGTCCAAACTCACAAGATTCGACTTGCAAATCCTAAGGATAATTCGAAGCAAGGCTTTGGAGTGCTTAAAAGGCGTTATACTCATAACTAAAAAGAGTTATACTCCCAAATCAGTCTCCATGCTAATATTCCATGACAATGCAAAGCTAAAACATGAATCCTAATTAGGGAGTGGAGGCTAATATTATGGGTGAAATTGAACCAAGAAGATAAATCCGAATTACAAGGGAAATTTGCAAGATAAGATTAACCCTTCTAAATCTCATTCCTAAACAGAAGGGGAAATATATTTAAATCCTTATATGAAAAGGAATATAAAAGTCAAAGATCCTATAAATAGTTCATTATGACTCAAAAACAAGGAGTGGAACTTAATCCTCATTCTCTAAACTCTAGTTTGTTACACCCAAATTCTCCTTGCTAACTTAAGCATGGGAGCTGGTGTGGCAAATGCCACATTAGTGCCTAGTTTTTTCTCTTTTGTAGATCACCCATTTCTCCCAAATTACAAATTTATAGTTGCTGTTATGTGGAGGTCGGGTGAGATTTCTCCTGGCTAGATTTTGGCAACAACACTTCCAGTTTATTCTAGTTTTGCCAAACCCTAATCAATTTGATTGATTATTAATGGTTATACGTGAATTTTTATTTTAAAAAATAAAAAACATTTTATCAACTTTTTTTAGAACTATTTAACAAAACACAAGCTAGTCAAAATTTTAAACATATTTTTATTTTTTATACAAAATATTTATTAATTCATTCCAAAAAATAAGTTCATCTAGTTATCTAGCTAGTTATCTAATTTATAACTTGTTATTATAATAAGCATTCAAAAAGAAGTTCATCTAGTTATCTAATTTTTAGGTAAGAGGTATTTAAGGTTCAAATCATGAATAAGATCATTGTTCTTGGAATCTTAGCATATTTGACTCATGAATGATATATTATATGTTACGGCTTGTAATAGTTGAAAAACATACCTAAATTCAAGAGATTTATTTTGTTGAGTACTTGAAAGCCCTTGGATTTTGGCATGGTGAAAAAGATGCTCCACTTTGACTTGTATTTTAGCATCTTCTAGAAAAAAAAGCATATAAAGATTTGAGTAATGAAGAATTAGTTTTGAGCTGAAAATATTAACAAAAAAGGAAAAAAGAAAAAAAAAGTGTCTAATAGTTAAATTTGGCGACAATTGAACTAATAAAGTCAACTTAAAGTATCTACAAGTTAAAATTTCACTATTTCACCTACACATTTTTTTAATAAAATTAAATCAGGTTGCTAACTTCATATGACATTTTCATGAAAAACATATGAATGAAGATAAAATACGTTAAAAGATTTGGTCGTGTTAGTTTATATGAACAACCTACATTTGTTTGAAGCAATTTAAGATACTAAAATCTAAGTTTAGGGCGTAAGAAAATGTGGGAGCTGAACACGTGTCCTATATTTAAATTCCAAAATTTGGATATGAATATTACAAAATCCCAAAAGAAAAGAGAATAGTAATGCTTAAATACTTTGAGTTTCTTCGTTTGGAGTTCATAACCAAAACAAATTACTAATGCCTTAAAGGTGAAAACTTGTGCTTGAAGTTAATATATAAAATGATACCTAATTATTACATAATTTAAAATTTTCAAGTCACTTAAGAAATTTAGTACCTTATAATATGAGTTGTGTGTAAATAATCTTATTGAACCGTGTAACTATAAATAACTTGATGAACCTATCTATGTGTATAAAATGTCTAGGTAAAATATAGTTTTGGTTTTTAAAGTTTTTACTTCTTTGGGGGTGTTCCCTTTCTTATGTCAAACTAATTTTGGTTGCCATCTAGATCGCAGTCAAAGTGACTTCAAAATTCTGGTTAAATTCTTCCAATCCCTTAATTCACAATACTTAGTGCTGAATTAATCCCTCAATCTCGAGACCATAACTGTGGTGGTACTCTTCATTTTTTTCAATTACATAAATAACTGTTTCACTTCCGAAATTGATAAGAAGGTAAACTTTAGAAATTAAAAGTGTATTTTAAAGTTCTATTTTTAATTTGGTCCTTATTGATTTTGTTTTTTTAAAGCATACTGAATTTTAATAAGTTCAATATTCCATCTTTGATACTATAATCTTTAGATAAAAGTGATATGGTTGTTCTTATATATTGTTTGACTCTTACAATATTGAATATGCTCGATTTGTTTAACAAAGATTTCTTTTAATCTTCTTATCTGACTTTTGGATGCACCCTAACCTTATAAATATTTTTTAATTCCTACTTGAGCCACTTTTGATGTCCCACTATTCTTCCTGTTTAGAAACTAAGGAAACTTAAAAAAAGAATAAAGATCCAGCAAAATTTCGTTGATTTTTCAAGCTCCTCTTATAAATTCTTGTTATACTACCTCGAACGGTGCGCTAATCTTTTGAATCATAGTGGAAGGCCACGACTTTCATGAGTGTTCAGCATAATCAATGTTTAAAATGTCGATGTCGACAAAAATGAAAATGTCAATAGAAATATCGATAAAATGTCGATGTCGATAAATATTTTTAGAAAAATTTTAAAAATAAAAAATTCAAAAAAATATTTAAATTAATATATAAATATTTTACACTTTTAAATGAGTTAAAATACTTGTTATAATATTATATTTACATGAAGTTACATTTTCTTGCTATTTTTTAAAATATTTCATCAATTATGTACAGTATAGTGGAAATGTCGATTCTTCCCTTATGTTGATGTCGAATCTATGAACATGTAGAAATGTCAATAGAAATGTCGACATATCGATGAAAATTTAATACCATGAATATAATACAATACGATATGCCACCAACATATGTGATATGGTACCTCTTAAGATTTAGATCTCTTTTGCTACTGGTACAATCACCTCTCATGAGGTTGAAGCAAAGCCAAAAATTTATGATGTTAATATGTTCATACGGCCATCGCTATGTCAGAAACTATTAATTAAGCGAATATATGTGAACTGTCAATAAAATAAATCATGTCATTTTTTTAAAATTAATTTCTAACTCAAATTTTTAGTGTAAAAACTGAAATTGAAACTTACTGAAATTTGTAAAAATTAAAATATAACCTTTTAAATTATAGGGACCCAATAAAAATAAAAAAGTAAACTTTATGGATTGAAACTATATTTTAACCGAATTTATAATAGATTTAATCTAGTTTTCCTTTTTTTTTTTTGGAATATGATTTAATCTAGTTTTCAAAACTAAGAATTGTTTTTTTTTTAAAAAAAAAAAATTCATGACAAATACTGGAACTGATTATTTTTGTTGTAATTAACTATTTTCTCATTATTAACAATTAAGATTGATAAGTAGAATAATATTAAGGTAGGAGAAGAACACTTCTAACATGTGACTGATAAAGTTGTACGATTGATTTCAGTATATTCCTTTTCATAAATAGGTCTCTTTGGATACGTAATTTCAAATCCTTCATTTTCTACAATTAAAATTTGAAATTAAATACGTGAGGAAATAAATACCTTTCCAAAAATCGACTAATAGATAGTGAAAAAAATAGATTAGCAAATAACCAAGTAGAATTTATAATTAAAACACTCAAAATCTACCTAAAAAATGTCTAAACACATCATAAAACAATTAATCTTAGCCACAAAATCAATTAGCAAAACAAATGCTCATAACTTACAAGAACACTCAATACGATTACAAAACATAACAATAAAAAAAAATAGTATTTGCACAATAACAATAATGTTCAAACAAACACAACCATAAAATCTATAAAAAAAAAATACCAACCCAGCTAAACGAAACAATATTAATCTAATTAAAATCAAACCTTAATATTAAGATGGAGTAAACTTCATTTTGATAAAATCAATCATAAATCTTTCGCTAGAAAAAAGAAAACTCAATAAAAAAAAATCTTAATTTCATCACTATTTTTAGATTTTGTTGATGATTATGAGTAAATGATTGAGGAATGATCTTTCGAAAGGTAGCTAATCGAGTATATATATCGATCATAAAAGAAAATTACGAAACAAGGAATTTTCTCTTTTGTCCCCATAAAATGGATAAAGGTGAGAAAGCTATTTAAATTAATAAATTTTTTGAAAATCAATATAACATATGGATATCGAAATGTTTATTATTATTGTAATCATATAAAAATAGTGTCTTTATTAGACTTTTGGTTAATAGTGTTTAACTTGATTATGAACATAATTTAATAAAATGTCGAATATTAAAATTATGGTAGGTGAATAATTGGAGTGTGTGAGTCACCATTTCTAAACTAGGATTTGTCGGGCTGTAAAGAATAGCTTTAAACATTACCTTAGAATTTCATCTAATTTACTTTAGGTTAAATTATCAAAAATACCTCTAAACTATGGGATTGGTTTCAATTATACCCCTAAACCTTGAAAAGTTTCATTTTAACCCTTGAACTTTGAAGTTTGTTTCAAAACAACCCTTGAAGACTTTTTTTCGTTAAATTCATTGACGGAAAATGATGTTTTTGCATTTGTATTGTTGCTTATGTGAACATATTTGAACATATACGTTGAAAAAAAAAATCAAAACATATGCAAATACGTCATTTTTCGTCCATAAATTTAACGGAAAAAATCTTCAAGGATTGTTTTGAAACAAAGTTCAAAGTTCAAAGGTTAAAATCAAACTTTTCAAAGTTCAGGGGTATAATTGAAACCAACCCCATAGTTTACGGGTATTTTTGATAATTTACTAAATATTACTCATGCCTTTACTGTTTGATTTCAACCAATTTAAACAATAATAAATTAGCGGTTAAGATACTTATTTTTTTCTTCACATGTTGGAAGTTTAATCTCTAACTCTCACATTTATTGGAACTAAAAAAGTAATTTGCATTTGGCGATTGGTAACATTACTTTAGTTTTTTTTTTTAATATGATATTACTTTTGAATACAACAATATTATTTTAAGTCTCCAGGTTTGAATTGCTCTCTCTCTCTTTGAGATTTCGAATTTTAATATTCTTATTTATCATGATTAAAAAGAAAGTCAATTTCCTAAGAATATTATACATTGTTTTAGTCTATACATTAGTCGGTCCTTTCAATTTTTTTGGTCAAATATTTAAAATTTTAATTATTTTGTTTGAGTTCTAAATTTTGCATAGAAAACAATATTTTAGGTTTTACTATTAAATTTTTGTTTATAATTTTAATAGAAATCCATATCTATTTCAAAAATCAAATATTTGTTTAAGTAGTCATCTACATCTATGGTGAGTGATTAAAAGATATTAATCATTAATTTGTTAGTAAGACTTAAACGGATAGATTGGATGAAAATTGTAGTTAAAAAAAAAAAGATAAATGTATGTGAATTTGAAACTAATTAGGAAAAGAGGGCTATTTTTTTATCCTTATTGGACTTCGTTTGTACAAAAAAATGCATACCAATTAAAATTATTAAAAAATTATATTTTTTATTTTGTCTTTTTTGGAATGTATCTCTTCTAGGTTAAAAAACCTTATAAAAAAGAACAAACAAAAATTAATCATTTAATAGGTTAAAAAAATAAACATAAAGAAATAAAAAAATAATAATAATAAATAAAGTAGAATGCATCTCTAGAAGAGACACATTCCACAAAAGACAAAATGAAAAAAATAATTTTTTAATAATTTCAATTGGTATGCATTTTTTGTACAAATGAAGTCTAATAATGACAAAAAAATATCCCTCTTTTTCTAAATAATTTCAAATCTATATGCTTTTGCCAAAAAATTAACTATTTACAAATTAAAATAGAATATGTACAAAAAAAATGTAACTACCATTTTAAACTTTTAATATTTGGGTCTAAATTTCATTTCAATTCTTAAACTTTTGAAATGTTTATTTTCATGAAGGTCATAATTCTATTGTTAATTTTCTCTCCACCTAATAGCTAATACCCACCCAATCCATATATTTGCTGTCACGTTTAATTTTTTTTTAATTATAACTATTTGTTAAATAATCGACGATAAAACAACAATGAAAGAGAGTCAAATTAGTTATTTTTTAAGGTCTAGAAACTGAAATAAATAAAAAAAAAATTAAAAAAAAAAAAAGAGGGGAAGAAAAATAAGGAAAAATATTTATACAAAAAATAAAACGCGTCGGCAAGTGGCTCCCACCAAAAGATGGACGCTTTCGTGTACCAGGACCCACTTAACTTTGACTTACTCACTTTCTTCTTTCTTTATTTTTCATTTTATTTATTTATTTTTTAAATTTCCTTTTTGTGTTTTTCTCTTTCTTTTTTTTACCTCGGGATTGAGAAATAAACTATGATCGAGGCCTCTCCCGTGTAGCGTACGAAAGCGACCACAGAGGATTAATTCCTCCTAAAAAATCCTCTGCGAACGAGCTCAACCACACCTCTTCCCTTCCACCCAATCAGAACCAAAAGGTTGTTGAACAACAAGTAAAAGACAAAACAAAAAACAAACTTCCTTTTTTTTTTTTTTGAGAAAAAAAAAAGTTAAAATATGAATTTTCAAATATTTAATTTTAGTCATTATATTTTCAATAAATTTTAAAATTTGTCTCTATTTGTTTGAAGTTAATTTTTATCAAAATTAGTTAAATATTAATAATAATTTTCATGCAAGAAAATAAACAATGTGAACATATTTTCAAAAATTATAAAAAAAAACTTGATAATTTTTTGAAAAGTTTATAATAAACTATAAAGACTAAAATTTATTGTATGAGATCAATATTAAGCATTTAAAATAAAGAGACTAAAATGAGATGGGACCCAAGTTACATCATTACATGAACTCATATAGGGGGTGTTTGGCCCACTGACTTGAGTTGAGTTGAGTTGGGTTTAAAATCCAACTTCCCCGTTTGGTCCATCAACAAATCAACTCTCCACAAAACAATTCAATCCCACCATTTTGAGTAATTAACCCTCCACAATTTTTAGTAATTTCACGTAGTTTTCATTCTACAAAGTGTTGCTCGTTAACTCTCCTCATCTCAACTAAACTCAACTCAACTCTGCGCGTCAAACGCACCCAATATTTATTTATTTATTTTTAAAAAAACCACCACCTTTTTTTTTTTAATTCAGGTGGGCCCCACAGAAATGAATGACGTGGCGAGTTTTTTTGAAAAAAAACTTCATTTAATGCAACTAATTCCGCAGGTAAAATTTACTCTCCTCGAACCCAATTTACGAAACAGCCCCCCTGCGTTATACGTGGCAGGTTCTTACAGGCCAGATCAATGGAAAGAAAATCATCCTTTTTATAGCGCATTATCACCCAAATATAAATAAATAAAAAACAAAAATAATATTGCTCGAAAATCCGAATTTCCAAAAGACCTCTCTGTTTCTCATTCTCTCTTTCTTTCTCTCTCAGTTTACAAATTACAAATTACAGCTCTCTCTCTCTCTCCTTTTCTCTCTCCATTTCTAATTCTCTCGCTATTTTCTCCCGTTGTCTTCGGATTTCCGGTGGTGGGTTTTTTTATTTCTTTGTTGGTGTTCGTTTTTGTTGTCGGCTTTGTTTTTAGAGCTCTGAAACAGAGGGAGTGGTGAAGAAGGAGGAGCTCGAGTTTGGTAATGGGTTGCTTTCGTTGCACCGGGTCATCGAGCAAGAAATCGGAGGATATCGAACAAAACAACCTCAATACCTTCAATTCCAAAACCCACAAGCCCGATGATCGAACCCATTCAGGTGATTTTTCCTAATTTCTCCAAGAATCTCTCGAATGGGGGAAATCGATTCTGTTTGACCCTCTTTATTTTTGGGTTTTTTTTTTTTTCTTTTTGGAATTTTTGGTGTGGGGTTTCGGTGTTCAACGGGTTTTTTTTTTTATTTAATTTTCTTTTTCCGGTGTGGTAATTAGGAATTGAGATTGGTTCCTGTTCGGGGTTTAATGTAATATTTGATTTCTGCAGTGTTCTGTTGTCTTCTTGACGGACTTCCAATCTATTTGTATTTTCTGCAAATTAGTTGCGAGGTTTAATAAGCTATTTAAAGGCAAAATCTCAGGTTAAGAACATTTTTTATGTAATTTTTGACGTTCTTTTTTCTTTCTTTAGAATTTCAGTAGTTGTTTGATGGTGGTTTACTGGTTTTGGGATTGTGAGAGGATTTACATTAAGTTCAAGTGAATTAAGTACAGAGATTTGTTCCTTATTGTTCTTTTCTTGTGGGTTTTTACAGATAAAGCTAAAGTAATTTCAAGTTTGGCAGTGAAGAAGGATTCTGATGTGAAGGTGGTGGTGTCTAAGGATGACCAATTGGCTTTAGACGTAAAGAAATTGAACTTGAAAGATGAGGTATCTAAGGAAGGAGAAACCAATGGCCGTGACAAGACTTTTACATTTGAAGAACTTGCGGCGGCGACGGGCAATTTCAGATCAGATTGCTTCTTGGGTGAAGGAGGATTTGGAAAAGTTTACAAGGGGTACTTGCAGAAAGTTAATGAGGTCAGTGCAGTGAGTTTAACATTCTATAGTGTTTATGTGCAGAATCATCTTGCATTTCTAGAGCTCTCATTTGTAAATGTAAAATAAAATTCAAACTGAAAACAATTATAAACCAAAACTGAAGTTTTCTCATATGCCAAAATTATTAAGCAAGCTAGATATACATATAGTATAGTATTCTTTCTCTTTATCTCTCTCTCTTTAAGAGAAGTTTGGCTTCTGTTTGATTTTTAGAGTTTCATCAGATGACAATGCTTTAGTAATCTGACCTGTTTTTCGCTTTGGTCTAGGTTGTAGCGATCAAACAGCTTGACAGAAATGGACTTCAAGGAATTCGGGAGTTCGTTGTGGAAGTCTTGACTTTAAGTCTAGCTGATCACCCTAACCTTGTAAAACTCATTGGCTTTTGTGCTGACGGGGATCAGAGGCTGTTGGTTTATGAATACATGCCATTGGGATCATTGGAAAACCATTTACATGGTACTGATTGATTGATACATGAGTTGTAATCTTTTTACCTACTACACTTTACAATTTTCTGCCTCTTATTACTCCCCTTGTAGATCTTCGACCCGGTGCAAAAGTAATTGATTGGAACACAAGAATGAAAATAGCAGCAGGTGCAGCGAGGGGTTTGGAGTATTTGCATGAGAAGATGAAGCCCCCGGTTATATATCGTGATCTGAAATGCTCAAACATTTTGCTTGGTGAAGGGTATCATCCAAAGCTATCTGATTTTGGATTGGCTAAAGTAGGTCCCAGTGGGGATAAAACACATGTTTCAACCAGGGTTATGGGCACATATGGGTATTGTGCGCCGGATTATGCCATGACAGGCCAGCTGACATTCAAATCAGATATTTACAGCTTCGGCGTCGTATTATTGGAACTCATCACTGGAAGGAAGGCAATTGATCATTCAAAACCTCATTCAGAGCAAAATCTTGTGGCTTGGGTAAGATAGCCAACCTATTTTCTTGTGTATTCTAGTTCAACTTATATGATTATATTTTTCTTTCTTCATGAAATTCATGCTTCGGAAATATGAATGGGGAAGTTTTGAGCTGCTGATTTTCTGGCACTATGATTGTGATAACATCTCCCGACCCTAGATTCACCTGATGATTCTTTTAGTTTACACGAGCATAAGTTGCATACAAAGCAACATTTGGTCAAGATAAAAGAGGTTCTTTTAAACCTCAATTAGAATTATGTAGAAAATTTGATCATTTGACTGGTTAGCTACTTTGATGACTAGAGTGGAGGCTTTGTTTCTATATAAATTTCAAACATGTGCTAACTGTTCTGGTGGTAACTGGTGGAGTTAAAGTGATATAAATCATCAGAATTGAATAAAACTTTAATGAGCTGGATGCTTTTTTGGTCAAGGCTCAGAAAACTTCAAATGTTGTTGTTTAATGCCTGATGAACATCTGCAAAACAAATTTATGGCATGATAAGAAGATGCTGGCTGCATTTATTTTTATCATTTAACATCCTTATCCAGTTTGAACATCTGCAAAGGCCATTGTAGAGACAAAATGTTGGTCAGTATTCTTATCTATGGATTTTAGCAGATTCCCAAAATACACCGTCTTTTTTTTATTAAAATTATAAAAGTTTCTATTAGAGGAATGAAATAGTTTCTTATCCACACAAATAAAAGAAGTTTATATAAGTTGCAACTGCTGTTTCTAATCCAATATAGGGAGAAAAAAGTTCATGAGTTGTAACTATCTAAGTATCATCATTTATTTGCATATTTTGAGTTCTGTAAGATACATAAACAATGGTTCTGAATGACCATTGGAGCCTAAATCAAGCTTATGATGCATCGGTATTGCAGGCACGGCCCTTGTTCAGAGACCGGAAGAAGTTCTCACAAATGGTTGACCCACTGCTCCAAGGACAGTATCCCGTGAGAGGATTATACCAATCTCTAGCCATTGCCGCAATGTGTGTTCAGGAGCAACCAAACATGCGGCCAGTTATATCTGATGTCGTTACCGCTTTAAACTACCTAGCGTCCCAGAAATATGCTCCCCAAACTCAACCAAACCAAAGCTCCCAAAAGAGGCCATCTTCTCCTAAAAAGGAACGGGACAACGATAAGAGGGATTCTTCAGACAACGACGGGTCAGAGAGAGAGTGAGGCGGGAGGATACATTATAGAACGGACCGGTGAATACTGTTCAGAAGCATTCTTATGAAGTGCCTAGTTATCAATTTTTGGGTCATAGATGATAACAGGTACCTGCTAAGATCCTTGATCTTTCAGTAAATTGGGTCTCAAGCTGAGAATTGTGCCCCTTTTTCCTTTTCGTTTTTTCTTTTTGGTCCTCCATTGTAAATGTGAGCTGAGGTTCTTTTGTATGTAAGATGCCTCTTCAGGAACCATGCTCCAAGTTATAGTTATAGTAAAAAATTCCTTTGGCAATAATGACTTGGACTTTGCTTCTCTTTCTCTTTTCTTTCTTTTTGCAATATATAATACACTAACACAGGTGTCTCTTGAAACTCCACTGTAAAATGTGATGAGATTCTTCAGCCATTAGCTTGCTTCTATAGTAGTTTTGCTCTAAAAGTTGTATTTTGAAGAAACAAGTTAATGGTTACTTAACATTGCAAGCATTCTTCTTCCTCACTAATTTGACTGAACTCTTTTCATTACTATCTAAAACTTTGATTTCATTGCTTTTAGGTGCAATATTCATTGTGCAATGTTTTTCTTGAGGATGTGGAGCTTGTTTATGTGATTTTTTTTTTTAAATTAAAAAAAAAGTTCTAATAGTACCTTGCTTATTGTGAGTTCAAATTGTTACTTTTTTTTTTTTTTTTTGAAACTAAGTCAAGTTGTGGAACAGATGTTTGGTTCATAGGTTAGATCAAAAAGTCCGACTGCATTGGTATGTTTGTTTATTTATTCCAGTTTTCGGTTGTCTACAAACTGAAGCTATACACAAACTTGTATGAATCATAAATAAAATCAAACACATTCTACATAAGCCTAAATTTCTAAAATTCACTTTTCTAATCCACAATGTGGACTAAGATTAGACAAGCCTAAATTTCCTAAACTTGAAAGCAAAGCATACTCATTTGTTATTTTTCAAATAAATTATTTGTAAACATAAAAAAGCTACCATCTTTTAAAAATACTTTTGGACCACTATATTTTCATTGGTGGCAACTCCTAAACTCTTATTTTTCTATTTCTTAGCAAATGTGACCTATTTGTTATTA
This sequence comes from Trichosanthes truncata, assembly GCA_033996785.1. Classification (NCBI taxonomy): domain Eukaryota; kingdom Viridiplantae; phylum Streptophyta; class Magnoliopsida; order Cucurbitales; family Cucurbitaceae; genus Trichosanthes; species Trichosanthes truncata. Next base: position 6,409,262 of record JAWPNB010000004.1, read on the forward strand.
TTTTTTTAAATTCAAGCACCTACTAGACACAAAATTGAAAGTTTAGAGTCTTATTAGATATTAAATATCAATTTTATATCTAATAAATCAATTCATTTTAAATTTGTTTAAGTATGACAGTGACCTATTAGACACAAAATTGAAAGTTTATGGACCTATTATAAATTTTTTAAAGTTTAGAGATTTTTTAGACATAAACTTGAAAGTTCGAGGACTAACTTTATAATTTAACTGTGTTTTTTTTGGTTTCTAACGTTTTGTACACACAAGGTCAATTATTTTGAAAAACGATCGAATTCTCTAGTTATTTATTTAAAAGAAGAACAGTTAATTTTTTAATGTCGTCATTACAGTATTTCATCACTTTTCTCCATGGTCTCTGCTCGGACAAAAAAGAACCAGGAAAAAAAAAAAACTACAAATTAGCTTTGATTATCTTCACTTGAACCTAAATGTCTCTGTAAAAATCTTTGAGAAGTTGAGGCATAAAGACATTAAAAAAAAAAAGAGGAAAGTATTTGATATATTCTTAGGGTACTTATCGTTGATCAACTTCACTAATTTCAGCTCCACGGCAGTTTCCCACTGATAAGTACAATGTGGAGGGCTTATGTGATGGAAGAATTCTGCAACAATCCCTTCTTGGTGACTGCAAATTCAACATTGTAATTCAGTTAGGATCCAAGGACTATATAACTTTACATCTATCATTTCTACGCTAAATATGTGTTTTAGTCTCTGATGGTTCGGGATTTTTTTTTCACTTTGGTCCCTTACGTTCTAACATTTTTCAATTATAGCTTTTTCATTAGCAAATGTTAAAATTGATTGACTGAAAATAAGCTTACATGATATGATACTTGTGAGTTGGTCAAAATTTTGAGGAAGAATTAGGCCACTGAAGAAAAGAAAGTTTGTAATTTATATTCCAAAATTTTGAGAAGTTATGAAAACTTCGAATTTTCTGTTAGGTGACCTTATTCCTCAGCAAAATGACAAAAATTTAGAAGAAGAAATAGGTCACCTAAGAGTAAGAGAAGAGAGTTTGTAGTTCTTGTTTTTTTAAGAACTTGAGAGAAACTTCGACTTTTCCTTTCTTATTTGACCTAATTCCTCGAGAAATGACAGAAATGTAGAAAAAGAATTCGATCATCTAAGATGAGAGAAGAGAGTTTGTAGTTCCTCTTCCAAAATTTTTAAGAACTTGATACAGAGATTTCGACTTTTTCTCTCATAGGTGACTTTATTTTTTTAATCTAAATTTCTATCCATTTGCTTAAATATCATGTAATGTAAGTTTATTATTAGCTAATCCTAACATTTCCAAGGTATAATTGAAAAATTAAGAAAAGAATCCCATAAATCTTTAACTCCTAAGTACTAAAATATATATTTAGCCTAATTTCAAAGAATTACCTTTTGCCATCGGTAAGGATCAGGCTTCTTCAAGACGATGATAGAGTCAATTTTTTCAGGTGAACTCATCTTCCAACGACAATACGGGTGGCGAGACTTATCACGAATATAGACACCAACGGTTTGCTTTTTCGCTCGATCGTAACGCGTACTCCCCATGTAGAATATGAAAGGCTTTTGACAAGGGTGCTTTGTGACAGGCCTAGTGTTGAAAGCATAGGCAGTGTAATCTGCTCTTCTGTACCAATTGAGAAACGTTCTAGTGGGCATTTCCAACTCTCTAGGTGAAATTACACCCCTTAAGATTTGAACCACATAGCCCCAAGAAACAGAAATGGACCAATAACGTTTCTTATCGTAACAAATTGATTGTTGCATTATGCTTGACGAGTCAAGTCTTGAGGATTGGAATAGGCGTTGAAGGGCTTTCACTCGAGTCATTCGAGGAAAAATTGGTTCGACTACGTCAAGGTGGTGAAGGGATAACAATGGAGTCACTGGATGAGCCCCTAAAAGTCCCAAGAGATCTCCATACACATCATACTACACCATGCAACACAAGAAAAAAATAAGGTCAATTCATTCATCTCTTAATAGTAATCATTGGAGAAATGTTGACTTTTCTCTTTTAAATTACCTAATTTCTAGTAAAAAAACGATGCCAACTCACCAATTACTATCATGTGATGTTAGCTCATCATCAACCAATTTTAACATTCATCAACAAAAATGATATAATTAAAAAATATTAAAACACAAATGACTAGATTCAAAACCAATTGAAAAGAAAAAAAAAAAAGAAAAAAAACATCTCAAGCATTAGACTCAAATATATATTCACCCATCTTTTCTTCCCTCGTTCACTAACAAATTCTAAGAAACTTAGGGAAAACAACGATGAACACCACCATCGAAATCATTCATTACAAAAAAAAAAAGAAAAAGAAAAAGAAAAAAAAAAGTCAATCACTGAGCATGTTTGGGAGTGATGTTTGCTTTGTCATGCATAAAATTACTTATATTGTAAAATGATGGTGTTTGACAATGATAGATAAGTGATGGTGTTTAGCATGTTAAGGGATCGTTTATTTGGTGGGAATCTAGAATTTTCATGGAATGGGCATCTGGATTATCCCGTTTGTCTTGCAGTGTAAAGTATTCGAGCATCTTGAGACATATGGGAGGCATCCGAGAAGATTTTGATGCCCTCCTGATACATGGATTTCTTAAAATTCTCATGTTGAGGGAATCACCTATTGACGTTTTTGCCCTTCATTTTTCTTTCATCAATTTTCTTTATTTATAAATTTTCTAATTTTCTAATTAAAATAAATTTGTAGATTTGTTCACTAATAAACAACTCTATGAAATTAACTATATTCATATGTTTCATTTACATATAAAATATACTCCATTTAAATTGTATAATATATAGTTCAATTTATTTTCCATTGAAATCTGAAGTGAAATTTTTTATTTATTTTACTTTTTCAACGATGATCATCCAATATTATTTTTTTCACAAATCGATATTATTTCTCTCAAAATTTTCTCTATTTTGATAATGTATATATATAATTCACTAAAAAAACATGATTAACTATATAATTATCTTCTCAAAATAAGTTGAAGTATTTCAAGTTAAAACCAAAATTAATATCTCATTCTAAATATTTTATAAAAATCTTAAATCAATATAAATTAACTTATTTTACCAAATAACATATAAAATTAATATAAACTAAATGGATAAAAATAAAAGATTAAATAATTTAAGACAAAAATGTTATATAAACTTAAATTATATTAAATTAATATATAAATTATCTACAATGCATCATTTCAAATCATTTTCATACAAAAATCTTGCAAAACAAACATAGCTATCTAAATATTCTCTGGCATCCTTATAAATTTTCCTGCAAAACATACATGGTAATCTAAACATGTCGGACATCTAAAATTCTGGACATCTAAAATTTCAGACATCTGAAGATGCTTGATTCTCTAAAACAAACGACCCTTAAGTGATTCCCTGTTTCACTTGGGCAGTGATTCTTTTCAATCACTTGGGAGGTGAATCTTAAGTGATTTTGGTAGGGAATTGTGAGAGATTTTGATTTTAAAACGATTATTTTTTCAAATAAAAAAAGTCTATGCATATTTCACTTCATTTTTTCCTAAAATTTTGTGAAAAGTTAATTTTTTTTCCTTTCTAAACTTTTTGTCCCTCTCTATCTTTATTTATCTCAAGTTTTTCTCCCTCTAAAGTTTTTATAATCATTTTTTCTAACTTTATCCTCTTTAAAACTTTTATCTCTTTAACTTGTTTATCTTTAAATTTTTTGTTCTTTTCTCTAATTTGTTTGCTCTACAATTTTTTTATCTCTCTAACTTTTTTCTTTGTACCTATTCTGCTAACTTTTTTCTCTCAAATTTATTTTCCATCCCTCTTTTTTTCTCTTTAAATCTTTTCTCCCTAAAATTTTTGTATATCTCTTTAACTTAATTTTTTTATCTTTAAATTTTCACTACCTCTATTAATTTTTTCTATCTTTAATTTTTTTCCCACTAAAATTTTTGCCTCTCAAGTCTCTAACCTTTTTTCCTCTCTGAAACTTTCTTTAGCTCTCTATTTTTCTCACTTAAATTTTTATTTTCTCCTTAATTTTTTCCATCTATCTAAAACTTTTGTTACTTATCACCCTAATTTTTTTAGATGAATTTTCACTCCCTATTAATTTTTTCTATCTTTAATTCTTTTCCCACTCTAAAATTTTTGCCTCTCGGGTCTCTAACCTTTTTTCCTATCTGAAACTTTTCTTTAACTTTCTATTTTTTTTCACTTAAATTTTTATTTTTTCCCTAATTTTTTCCATCTATCTATAACTTTTGTTAATTATTACCCTAATTTTTTTTTCTCTCAAATGTAATGCTCCTTTTTAATAATTTGATGGTTCTAAAATTAGTTTAGAGAACAAACATTAAACATTAAAAAAACATAATTTTTAATTAAATGAAAAATCTCTTTTAGTTTACAAGTGTGAAATCAAATATTAAAATAATTTATAATCAAATACTTTTACAAAAATAATTATAATTAAATCACTAAGGCTTAAAACATTTATTTTAAAGTCACTCCTAAACATGCTCTCAATCATTCAAAATCACTTTTGATTGTATAAAAATCCTTTTTTAAAGTGTAGAACCAAACATTAAAATGATTATATGAAAATCAATTTTAATAAATCAATTGTAAACAAATCATTTTTGCTAAAATCACTATTTCTAAAATCATTTCCAAACATGCCCTAAGACCCTGTTTGATAACCATTTCATTTTTTGATTTTTTGTTTTTGAAAATTGTGCTTGTTTCTTCACACTTTTCACATTCCTTGAAAACACATTTGAATTCTCAGCCAAATTTCAAAAACAAAATCAAGTTTTTAAAAACTATTTTTTCTAGTTTTCAAAAATTGGCTTGATTTTATAAACATTTTTAAAAGTACGTGATAAAGCAAGAAAACTATATGTGAAAGTAGTATTTATAAGCTTAATTTTCAAAAACAGAAATCTAAAAACAAAATGGTTATCAAACGAACCTAAACTTTTCTGTAACTCATAATCAAACTATGTCCTCCAAAATGAAGCACACACAAGAAGTTTAGAACAAAAACTTTAGGGGAATTAACAACAATAAACAACAAACAACACATAATATGTCTTCCATTTCCAAGAAAACCCATTATAATAGTAGAAGCATAAGTAATAGTAGTTGTAAATGTAATACCTGATGAAACCCTGGTTCTCTAGTGAGTGGCACTCCAAGCTCAGCCATACAAGCTTGAATCCTATCATCGCTCCCATACAATCCAGGGTACCTGTCAATTCGAGTTTAGCTTAGTAGATTAAACATGTATTATTATACCAAAGGTCGATGTATTATTATATCAAAGGTCGATGGTTTGATCCTCATCCCATAATAGTTAAACTGACAAAAAAAAAAAAAAAACCAAAGATACCTTTGAATACACCTATCTTGCATCTTCTCCAACTCTTTGGCCAATGGATAACTTATAGCAAATCCTCCCCCACCATAAGCCATTGCATAAGAAAAGTAAATATTTTGAACATGGCTCTCAGAAGAGCTCCCAATGTAATAAAATTGCCTATGATCATACTTAGACAAAACCCTCACAACATTCTCCACAATAAAAACTGTGTCATCATCCCCCATCACAAACCATCTCACATCCTTCATCCCCAACCTCAAAGTCTCCGAAACAACCCTCGAAATCCGCAACGCAGATCTTTGTCCCTGCCGGTTCGTGTACTTGAACCGTGACGTGTCGCCCGAAATCCGAATATCGGGTAACCCTTCATTTTTTTTAGTATAAACTTTTTTATCCAACCAAACAACCCCTCTTGTTTCCTTAGGCCTCCACCATAATTTGATGTATTCTTTCCTCTTCGCCCATAAATTCGAGGACCCTGCGATCCCAAAAACGATGTGTTTCAACCCTGTGTCATAGGGCCGGGACTTTAGAGGAAGAAGTGGCTCGATTATCGTCGTTTGTTCTTCTTCTTCATCTTCAAAAGGGAAAAAATTGCTGTTGTTGTTGGTTGAAGAGATGTTGGTAAGTTTTTGTAAATGTTCTTCGGTTGAGGAGTCTAAGGTGGTCGAACATTCTTCGTGGCGGTCGACGGTGAGGATGTTGGTGGAGTACAAAACATAGAGAATGAAGACAATGAGGAAAATCCAAACAGCAGTGTTTTTGAGTCCTAAAAAGGCTGTCAAACGATGTTGTTGTTGTTGGGAAGTGGAACGGGACCAAGGTGAAGAAACAGACTTCTTTTCAGAATCTTCATGTTTGTTCTTGTTGTTGCTTTTGATGTTTCCCATAGTTGTGGAGGGCTAGCTAGCTAGCTAAGAGGATGTTGGATCTAGAATTTGTTTAATTGGGATCAAAAGGAGTGAGAGTTTTTTTTTTTTTTTCTTTGATCTCAAAACCATTATATTTGTTGGACTTGGTAATGTGAAAAAGAGCCGATTTTGGATGCTGATAATATGGGAGGAAATTGTTTTGAGTTTGTGGCAGGTGCCTAGCTTTTGGCTCATTACATTTCTATACCAACTAATAATAGCATATATATGGTTTACAAAATAGTTGGCTTTAATTCTTTTTTTATTACACAAAGTAATTCAAAAAAAAAAGGAAAAGAAAAGAAAAGAAAAATGATAGAAATTTTAATTTTGAAAGGAGTGTGCATACCAATTATTACTGAGTTATACTCACTTTGGCAGCAATTGATTTCTATATCTATTTATTTTATAATAACACATGTTTGTTTAACATATATACAACTCAAAGTAATTGGTAAAATAATGTATGTTGAGTCCATATATGTGGATGGTTGACGTATTATAAAATTGTATAAGCTAGTTTTGTTTTACTTATTTGTAGGTGAAGTTAGAAACTTAGAAATATGAATGATAAAATTTATGAATTGAAGTAAATATAAGATCATATAAGCAAAATGGAACACAATATAATTCATTTGGCCAATACATTGTAGGTTAAATTACAAATTCAGTCATGTGATTTGGAGAAAGTTAGAATTTAGTCCCTATGGTTTTAAAAGTTAGAATTTCGTCCTTATGGTTTGATAAAACCTCTCATAAATTGTTCCAATGATTTAATAAAACTCTCATAAATAGTCCATGTGGTTTGACAGTGTTAAGGACTATTTATGAGAGTTAATGACTATTTATGGGAGTTTTAACAAGCCATGAGGGTGAATTCTAACTTTTAAAACCAGGACTAAATTTTAACTTTTTTCAAGCTATAGGGACCAAATTTGTAATTTAACCTACATTTTATTTTTAAAAAATGGTTAACACATAAAGTGTTAATACATTAATAACATCAATGAAGAATTTAGAATTTTATATTGGGATACAATTTTGTAACTATTTATTATCAATAATGGGAAATAACATTTGTGGCCTTTAATTTATATTTATGTAACTATTTTGTAGTTCCTATATAATTGTAGATGTTATGGGTAAAGTAGAAATTCAATACGTAATTGATTTTTTAATTTTTCTCTAAAGAGTAGTTTTGAAAACTTTTAAAAGATTATAGTATGTGTTATTTATCTTAAAAAAATATGTGTTATTACATTGATTTTTCAATAGTGTTTTGAGAAAAAAAAAACTCTATTATTGCGCCATGAAAGTGTGAAAAATTAAAGTCAAACCACTAAATCCAATCGAACCAATTATGTTGGTTTATTCAAAACTAAATGGTTTAAAGACAATTATTATGTTAAACTACACCAAGTGACTAATATATATATATATATATATATATATATATATATATATATATATATATATATATGTATGTATCATTATGTATATGTATAATTATTTTACAAAATAAATAAAATAAAAAAAAGAAAGCCACGCAACTACATTATTCAAGGGTATTTTGTAAATTGTAGTGATCACTATGTTTTCCAAAACCATAGTCACCTCTACTTTCTTCTTAAATCTCATTTCACCTTTACATTCTCTCCCTACCGTTAACTATGACGAATGCCCACCTCTCCCCCGTCAGGGTCTCTCTCATTTTGTTAATTCACCTCCTTCAACTCGTCACTCGTCTAATGTTGTTTGTCTTCGTCATTCATCATATGTTGATGGTCAACTTCTTTCATCTTTTTTGTTTGTCATTTGCTGTACATTAAACTTATGTACATCATTCAATAGTGGGAAGAAAAAGTGCGAGTTGTGTTACTAAATCTAAAAAAAAAAAAAAAAAAAAAAAAGATTAAAAAAGAAAAAAATGTGTGAGCAATGTATTCGAAATCTATTAAAAGATTTTTTTTAAAAAAAGAAAAAATAAAAGGAAAAATAAAATTTGACTCTAAACTTGTGAGGTTGTATCAATTTAGATCCTAAACTTTCAATTTCATCAAGCTGGACCCTAAACTTAAATAAGTGTTGCAATTTTTAAACTCGGTTCAAATTTCGCTAATTTGCACACTAATTTTATAAAAAAAAAACAGTGTAAAAATCTTCATAAACTTATTAATTTCAATAAAATAAAATTTGTACAAAAATAAGTTTGACCAATGGACAAATTAACCATTAAATAACTTTACCAAAATTCATAAATTTCAATAAAAAATTTAGCTCTAATTTTGTTTTTCTCTAAAATTTTATCAATTTCATATTGTACATATGTTTTATAATTCATTTAATGCATAAGAGAAAACTCTTTTAACGATATTTGGAGCGATAACTTATTAGAGAGTTAAAATTGCAACACTTTTTAAAGTCTAAGGTTAAGGTTGCAACACTTATCTAAGTTTGAGGTGCAATTTGATGAAATTGAAAATTTTGGGTTAAAATTGATACAAGTTGACAAATTTAGGGTCAAAAGTAATTTTTTTTTTCCAAAAAAAAAAAAAAAAGGCTGAGGTTGTATACCTGACGTAGGTCTTCTTCTTCCTCATGCACTATCCCATAATTGGATTTGAGTTTGTTTCTAAGATGGTGTATTTATATATTTTATGTGGAATTTTAACAGTCATGCATTATTATTTTATAATAATGACAATTATGAGTAAATTTGTAACTGCCAATTATTCATCGTTTTATATATTTTATGTAGAATTTTAATAGTTATCTTACATCTTTTTATTTTAATAATAATGGTAATTAGAAGACATAAACGTGTAACCGTCCTTATTTAACTTAATGAATTTTAATGTTGTAGCCTAATGTTTTTTTTAATGTTGTAGTTAATTTTTCAGTTATAAACAATTGTTCATTAGTTCTTGGTGAAATTCAAGGCATTTGATAAATAAATTATTTATTATTAAAACTAAAAATTATTGGATAATTAAATAAAAATGATATATTTGTAATTATTACAAAACACACGGGATATGCTAGGCTAAAAGAAAATGACATATTTGTAATTCATTAAAAATAAGAGGGATCAAATAGTCTAAAAAAGTTTTTCAACATGCTTGCTTTTTAATATATATATATATATATATATATATATATATATATATATATATATATATATATATATATATATAAAGGCAATGTGTTTTAGTGGGCATATGTTGTACTTCATTTTTAAGAAGAGAATTCATCATCTTATTCAAGAACAAGATCACTTGTGTGCTTTTAGCAACACTTTCAGTATAAGTGGATAACTCTAACACAAATGCATAACATACATTGACAACCAATCCCCACAATGTATGAGAGGTTAAGATGAGCAATAGTAATATAGATGAAGCTCTCAACTCATCTTATGCCCTCTATAATGTACGAGGGGAAGATCATCAAAGATATCTCAAATTTCTTAAGATAACTTGTAATCTTGTCACATTTTCTATTTTAAGTTCTTGTCCACCTTAGTATTACAATGAAAAAGAACTTTCTCATCATTGCATCATTTTTCTATAGCTATTTTATCTTTCTTTAAGTGACAAATGATATTGTGAAACCTCCACCTTTGGGCTCCTCTAAAACTCTTTGATCACGACATTATCTTAATTAGTATACTCTCAATCAAGACACTTTGGGCACTAGATTTATGATCAGCCAAAGATCCATGGTACTTCTTACTTTTTCTTTCATCATTTATCCCCTTTTATATCAATGCATATTTGACTATGTAGACATGCTACTCAGTTGCTACTTAACACCAGAAATCCAATGCACCCATTCATCAAAATCCAACCCGCCCATTAACAAAAATCCATTTCTTCCAAGTTGACATGTCCAAGTGATACACATGTGTTTAAATATATTAATAAAATAACACTTTAATGACACACTAACATTCTACAAATAAATTTCAACATATATACTTTTTTAATAACTTAGTTGAGAATTGTTTATACATAAAGGATAATATTATTGAGATTTTGAAAAATTAAAGACCAAATTGAGAACTACTTCAAAGAATAGAGACCACTTAGCCTTTTTAAAATGTCAAAGAAACAAATGGAGAATTACCTAAAAAATCATGGACCATTTGGCGTATTTAACATTTTAAATACTATCTTATTAATATAAGGACCAACTTTAACCTTATTCTTTTAAAACTAATTCTTGGTCAATTACTTGACCAAAAACCACATCCTATTAGGATTCACTTTAAAGTGATTTTGAATTTTACAAAAAATCACTTCTACACTATTGACAAATGTCACTTTTTGAAAATAGAAGTTATTTAAGCAATAGCAAATGTGAGCATAGTTACTCCCAAACATGCCTTTGTAGGTTCAAATCTTTACCCCATATTTGTGATGTAATATTTTAAACAAAGTCAATTCGAACACAACTCATTGGATAAGACATCAATTATCATCTCAAATGTTGATGTTCAATCCCCCACCACACAATTGTTGAACTCAATCAAACAAAAAAATAAAATCTAAACACAATGGTTCAAAATTCGGTTGGAGGTTACAATAAAATCCTAACCCATATAAGTAACTTTGAAACATACTTTAAACATTTTTTTTAAAAAAAAACATTTTTAAAAGACAAATTCTCTCTATGTACACACACATAAATGTTTTCAAAAACCTACAATTTAGATGTTTTGTATATATTTATATATAAAAGGTATGATTTCATGTTTTTTCCCTTATCATGCAAAGTTATAGAGCACATTCATAGCTCTTTTTTTCTTCTTTTTCTTTTTTATTTCAACAATATGTGGGGTGAAGATTTGAACCTTTGACTTTTTGGTAGAGGTTATATTGTCTTAAAAAATTGAGCTACTCAAATACTTTGACTTATGTCTTAGATTGATTCGAACCAGTATGATGATCAATTGTGACTTTCTCTAATACAACCAATCCAACTTGTGAATGCCTAAAACGATCTATGACATGATTTATTAATAAATTCCACAGTTTTGATCCACATTATTAAGTTGCCACGATATCTATTTCGAAAAATTAGAAGTATTGAATAAAAGAAGAAACCAAATAATGATGTTCTAATAAATAAAAATAGCACAAGAAAAATATCCCAAATTTGGTCTCTCATTCTTAATCCATGTCTTATTTTTTAAATCACTATTCTAACAATTGTGTAAGGTTCCCCCTTCATGATTTACCTACAAAAACTTAGTAAATAATTGCACAACAATAGAAAGCACAAGAACAACGTTGTTGCATTGATTTCCCTCCAACAAAAGTTCCAAAACAACATCGAAAGCAACAAGATAGAATAAGGAAAGGAACGTAAGAAACTAGGGGTGAGCATTGGTTGGTCGGTGTCAGTTTTGGGCTCAAAACAGCGCCGACCATCGACATATCGATTTTTGGTCGATTTTGATCGATTTTAGAGAGAATTACACCGACCAACCACACTAGCAGTTAGTCAGTTTTGTTAGTTTTGTGCCTCCAACGAATTGAATGAAAAAAAAAAAAAAAAAAAGAGAAAGGGAGAAGAAAAGATGAAAAGGAGGAGAGAAAAGAAGAAATCCACAAGAGAAGAAAAGAAGAAAGAAAGAAGAAATGGAGATTGAAGAAAGGAAGGAAGAAAGAAGAAATGAAGAAATGAAGAAAGAAAGGCGACAAGAGGAAGAAACATTTGAAAAAAAAATTGAATTTTTGTTTAAATTAATAACAATCCTCGGGAAGACCATGATGGTCTTCCTAAGGACAAAGTTGCTGCACCGGCATTTGGAAAATCTGTATTATTTTATTTATTTTTTAATGGTCGGTCGGTCTGGTTGGTTTGAACCCTTCTTGGGCTTATCAACCGACCGACTGCGACCCGACCAAACCTATACAAAAACCAACCGATCGAAGTCGTTTCAATCGGCCAGCTCGGTTTATCGAATTGTGTTGCTCACCCCTATAAGTAACTAGTTATTTTGAGAGCGCTGGGAACCATTCCTACCAAGCAACTTAGCCCCACAAAATTCCACAATGGCCTCTAGTCTCACTCCTCTCCTCTACCGAACGAACATTCCCTTTTCTGTACCAAAAAACAAGTTCCACTAACTAATCGTCAGCACTAAAATTTCCTATTTTTTCCCTCTTAGTATATTTTTTTTTTCACAATTGGAGGTCTCACAATACTCTCGGGGATCAAAGACACCTTGCCCTTGAGCTGGAAATCTAAAAACTGTCATCATATAAGGTCGGATATCTACCAAATTGCCTCACATTTCGATTGATCTTTCCATTGCACCAGTCACTCGTCTTGAGAGGAATCGAGATTCCAACTCAAACTCAACACATTCGATGACTCCACCACCTGTTTGCAGTTGTCTGTCACTAATTAGGGGTGTTCATTGGTCGATTAGTATTGGTCCGACTATGAAAAATCAACATGTCAATTTTTGTTGATCAGAGATTGTCAATTTTGGAGGGTTCTATGACACCAAATAATCGAAAACACTTGCAGTTGATTTTGGCTTAAACCGATGTGAAGTGAAAACTCTGACGAACTATCGAGATAACAAAAAAAAAAACATGAAAGAAAAGAGAGAAGAAGAAGAGATAGAGAGAAAGGGAGAAGAAGAGGCGGCTACTACGCCAACTCAAGCACCTCCAACAGCTAAGTACCCACCTCCAACTACATCTCCCTTATCACCACCGACAAATTAAAACGTTGTGTATATACACTACATGGGAAGATCCAACCTATATTGGATGCTGCCAGTTCTCTCCAACACCTTATAAGGCCCAACATATTTGGGGGAGTTCCTCACAACAACGTTAATCAATATCACCCACAATAAATTCAACCTCCCTCCAACGAGGATTAGTAAACTCCTTCATCCTTTCTTGGGTAGCTTTGAGGTGGGACTTTAATGTCAACAAAGTAAGGCCACATTCAGTGAGTGTTGTTAGTTGTCTTTTGATTACCATAAAAGATGAGGGGAGGCAATGGGTAGCTGTAAACCACATGGAATGAGGTGGTGTTGATTGAAATGCAATAGGGAGTATTATACCTGTTAAGTCTGGAGACAAATATATATATTGAAGGCAAATGGGCCTTGGCCCATTTTGGAGTTTAGGTTTCCAATAGAAACTATATATATGTGTATGTGTTATTGCGGCCGCATGAGATTTTCTCGTGAGTGTGGCCTTTCGATTGAAGCTTTTGCCGCGAGGGTGAATATTTATTTCTCCGATTGTTGATTAAAATCACAATGGGTGATTTCTGGTGATGTAGCAATGAGCTTTTGTGAGAGAAAAGAGTGTTTTTCTCTTGTGGGTTTGAGAGTTTATTCTTCGTTGTTTATCCCAAGCTATCGAATTGTGATACTTGGAAGTCAATAGCCATTGTTGGGCTATTGAGGGTTGGTTTGTAGCGCGATTTTTTAGGCTTATTGTAATCTCCCATTTAGTAGAACTTACAATTGCAGAAACTGGACGTAGTCCCGAGTTTGAGGCAAACCAGTATAAACTTCGATTTCGTTCTGTTTTCTCTATCTCTCTTTAAATTATTATTTGTGACTTTTGTTTGGATGGTTTATCCTGTGGAATTGGAGATTTAATATTGTAGTAATTTTTTATTATTATATTATTATTTTTCTCCCAACAAGTGGTATCAGAGCTTTTTGGTTCAAGAGTCATGGGATACATGAAACCAACAAGTTTTGATGGAATCATGAAGTTTGATGGAAAAAATTTTGGGTATTGGAAGATGAGGGTCAAAGACTATTTGACTGTTAGAAAGTTGGGTAAGGCTTTGAAAAAGAGACCGGAAGTAATGAAAGATGAAGATTGGGAAACTTTGGATGAAGAAGCAGTTGTCGCGATCAGAATGTGTCTGTCACTAGACGTGGCTAGTCAGGTAGCCGGTGAGACAACTGCAATTAAATTAATGGAAGCGCTCACAAACAGGTATGAAAAATCCTGCACAAATAATCAGATCTATCTGCTTAGGAAGTTTTTCAATATGCATATGGCTAAGGATGCTTCTGTGAATTCCTATATAAATGAGATAACTACTTTGATAAATCAGTTAAAATAGAGTTTACCTGATAGTTAGGAAACGATGAAAACAGCAGTGTCTAATTTGGTAGGAGAAAATACTCTGAAATTTTCAGGTGTTTGTGATTTAGCCTTAACTGAGGAAATTCGTAGAAAGGATAGTAGTAAAGAGTACTATAGGATCAGTTTTGGTTATGGCTAAGGGTAAAGAGAAAATTAATGAGGAAAGTACGTCGAGTAGCATTAGGAAGAAGTGAGATTATAGGAATAAAGAGATAGAATACTTTTACTGTCACAAGAAATGTCACTTTAAGAGTCGGTGTAGAAAGTTGAAAGATGATCTAGAAAAGAAAGAAAAACGGGAGGCAAATGCAGTGCAAGATGCCTTAGTCTATGTTGGGAGTGGCACATAGAGCTGTAGTAATTCATCTGAGTGAATTTTAGACAATGCAGCTACTGTACACATAACTTCAGATAGGAGTTTGTTCACATCCTTTATGGGAGGATATCATGGCCTAGTGAGAATGGGGAATGGTAGAACATCCAAGACTCATGGGATTGGAGAGGTCTGAAGATAGAATGTGGGAATAAATTGGTACTGTTAGATGTCAGGTTTGTGCCAAATGTTAAGATGAATCTCATATCTACTGGCAAGTTGGCAAATGAGGGCTACAAGTGTGAGTTTGACAGAAGCCAATGTAAACTCCGGCTAGAATCTCAGGTAGTGGCAGTTGGCCACAGAAAATTTACACTATACAAATGTCAGTTGGATGTTGCCAAAGGTTTGAAGAGATAGTGGATGCAAGTTAAAGCTGCAGATAGTTGTAGTAGAGGTACAATTGAGCCAGCAACAATGATAGCCAAGTTTGATCAGTTAGATCAGGTTCATTCAGTTCAGAAACAATTGGGAAGTCCAGGAAAGAAAGTTGATGGCTACCGTAAACCCCCAATTGTCAGACGGACAATTGAATTGAAGAAGTCACTTAGGCAAGTGGAGGCATCAAAGTGGAAGGCCAGAGCAGTTGCTAAGGTCAAAGGTAAGGTCTCTAGTTTGGTAGTAAGTTTGAACAGAAGATTCAAACCCTTCTCAAAGTGTATCTTCTTCAGGAACAGTGGTTCATGGTTGTAGAAGATGCCAGTTGTTACCACTTAGCTGAAATGGGAGTACGTGTCTGTCTTTTTCGTCTGGGAGACAGATCCATGTAGTGAGCCCAGACCCCGGGGCGAGCACAGATACATTACAATTATTTTTATGGTTGCCTGTTTTTGTGAGTTTTGTTGTGTTTCAGGATTTTTTTTTGGGCCTTGGAGTTTGCCAAGAAGATCAAAAATAACAGTGTACTGAGAGTTGAGCCTTGGAGTTTGTCAAGGTGATCAAAGTTTTGTTGCAGTGGGAGGCAAAGATCATTATTCGTCTCCAAGTGGGAGAATGTTAAGTCTGGAGCCAAATATAAATATTGAAGGCAAATGGGGGCCCATTTTGGAGTTTAGGTTTCCAATAGAAACTATATATATGTGTGTGTGTGTGTTATTGCGGCCGCATGAGATTTACTCAAGAGTGTGGCCTTTCGATTGAAGCTTTTGTCGCGAGGGTGAGTATCTATTTCTCCGATCGTTGATTAAAATCACAGTGGGTGATTTCTAGTGATGTGGCAGTGAGCTTTTGTGAGAGAAAAAGAGTGTTTTTCTCTTGTGGGTTTGAAGGTTTATTCTTTGTTGTTTATCCCAAGCTATCAGATTGTGATACTTGGATGTCAATAGCCATTGTTGGGCTATTGAGAGTTGGTTTGTAGCGCGATTTTTGAGACTTATTGTAATCTCCCATTTAGTAGAACCTGCAATTGCATAAACTAGACGTAGTCCCGAGTTTGGGCCGAACCAGTATAAACTTCCGTCTCGTTCTCTTTTCCCTATCTCTCTTTAAATTATTATTTGTGACTTTTGTTTGGTTGACTTATCTTGTGGAAGAGGAGATTTAATATTGTAATAATTTTATTATTATTATATTATTATTTTTCTCCCAACAATACCAATATTCAGCCCACGCTATCCAAACATATGAAATAAGTCTTGAAGCACTTGTTTACAATTAACAATTGGCCATTGGTTTGAGGATGAAAGGTCGTTCTCCGTCGTAGTTGGATACCCTTTACTTTGAACAATTTTGTCTAAAAATGGCTAACAAATATTTATCCCTGTCAGAAACAATGAATCTTGGAAATCAATGTCTAACCACCTCTCTAATGAAGACGTTGGCAATCACCTTTGCTGAAAACAAGTGAGTCACCCATAAAATGGTCGAATTTGCTCAATTGGTCCACTACAACTAGTATGGCATCGAACCCAACAAATTTGGGCCCTTCAATGACATGTGTGGTAACATCTTCCCAAATTCAGTTCAGGGTCGATAATGGTTGTAGAAGGCCCATGGGAGATACTGGCTCTGTTTTATTCCTGTGACAAATCATACATTTCTCGACATAGTCCACATCCGTTTTCATCTCGAGCCAATATAGTTCATATGTAAGTCGCGTATAAGTTCGTAAAACCCTCGAATGCCGACCCAATTCTGACATGGAAGGTATGAAGAATGATAGGCAACAATTTAGAGGATTTGGGTAACACTAACCATCCTTTATAGAGCAAATTTCCTTCTTGTAACTTATATGTCAAAACACTATTGGGGTCTCTTTTCAACTCAGTCTAAGATTACGCACAAGTCGGGATCATTTTTACCTCTTGCCGAACCACCATCACATCAATAATGGCTAAAACTATAATTGATGCCAGCTACACCACGGTTGGAAGTCAAGGGCGTTCACTGCCTTATTCTCCTACAACCTCAACCAAACAATGGTTTGAAGGAATAGAGTAGCAATATAGTTCACAATTCAAGACAGAGAGGACAGACAACTATATTAGAAGTTGAGTTGAGTGAGAAAAGAGAGGAGGCATTGGTCTCCCTAAAGATAATTCACTTGATCAAATATTTTTTTATGTTTGAATATTCAAACTAACTTACACAACTATTTTCACAAGGCAATAACTTTACTCTACTAGCTGTTAAAAAAATTTAGGATATTAAATTCTAAGTAGATGGTCATCATGTCTTGAATTCATTCTTTCAAAGCCTTTTACTATTTACATTGGCCCCTATTGACCACTATGCCAACTATGGTGATTGATCAAGCATTTTATAAACAACATTTAGGGAAGGAATTCTAAGCATTTCTTAAAAAGTGTGTTTAAATCAATTTGATAATTTTTTTTTTTAAAAAAAAAAAAACTTTTTACAAGTTACCAAGCACGTACAGATTTTCAAAACAACACTTTTAGTCCTCCAAAAGTACTGTCGACACACTCAAAGACTACAATGCATCGAGACAAAGGCTTGCAATTGTGATTTGCATCCATTCTTTATCTGTAAACCTCTCCCAAATAAACACAATGCAACAAGAAGAATTGCAGGAACTTTACAACTTCAAATTACAAAGAAAAATATAATCAATAATGTCAAAATTTTGCCCTACCACAACTAGTTTGATAGGGTAGTGAACTACTTGCTTAGGTAGGCTCGACTTGTGATAAATAAACAGAATACAAACTAAATCTCCAACTATATATATACAAACCCCAACCACCAAAAAGCCGAAAGCCATCGATGCCTGATTGCAAAACAACAAAATAATAAGAGTTTGCCAAACCGATAGTTATCACAAAGTGACTCCTGGAAACTGAGCAGAAAATAAATAAACCACTTATATTATATATAAAATACCATACTTGTTGCACTGCACCCGCATGCCATGCAACTCGACCAAATCATACTCGACGATGTGCGATCGATGAACTCAGGATAGAATTGCATCTGGTCCATAAGGCAAATGTTGTGGCACAGAAGCTCTGTTACAAAGAATGCTCCATTAGCTTCAACATGTGTAAAGAAATTGATCATGTCAAAATTCTGAACTCTGTGATGACATTAAGAGTATCTACAGTATTGTTATGTTAATTCTGAACCATGTTGAACAATAATATTGGAATTTCAAACAGTGACATTAAGAAAAGCATACAAAAGACAATGCTAATGATATCAAATCTCACAAAAAAGAAACTTGAGCTTACTAAAATTGACTTTAGGTCGAAGTATAGTATGATTAATTAACAACATAGTTTTACCACATAAAATGAATTGGTCTCTATCCCATGAGGAGGAGATTCGTACCTTTGTCTAACTTTTAACATGCCAGTGCCTAGCGGCATTGGTATACCCATGATAACGCATTCACTAACTCCTTCAATTTTGTCATCCCTTCCATTCACAGAAGCATTAAAAAGATGATCCGCGGTTTTCTCAAATGAAGCAAGCATCAGTACACTTTTATCCATTTTTTGAATGCCAAATCTTGTGATTCCAAGAACTTCACCCTGTCACACAGCTAAGAAGTTTATTGCCTAAACCTATACACAACGCATGTAATTTTGTATTCCAACACAACTTACCCTGAATGTCATCAGATCTCCTAAAAGCATCATATGACGTATGTCTATGCTCATTCCATGACTTTCCATGGTATATTTTATCTCTTCAATAATACATTTCCTTGCAGCTTCAATGCCAAGTACTTGTTGCACTTCAATGATGTGATTACTCTTCGTGTTACATCCATCAACTCCCTCAGTGCCCATAACAGCTTGAAGTCCCGTTCTGAGAAAAAGATATAACATATATATAGATCATTATCCCTTTGCTCTATAGTTATTGGAAGTAAGAGGCTACAAAGAACCTTGCAGACGTTAGAAAACTATCAATGTTAAAAACAGTATCAAAACTTTTTTGAGAACATGTGGGTAGGGAAATTTGAACCTTTGACCTCTTGGTTGAAGGTATATGCCCTAATATTGGAAGGAAATCATCCACTGAAGGCCTTCTATGTAATTAATAATCTAAATGCACGTAAAATAGAAGTTGCCTTCTCAAATCAATAGTACAGGTGTTATCAAAAACCATTACAAGCATAAGAATAACTTCTGTGGATTCTAGATTTGAGAATACAAAGGTTAGATCAAGTAATGATTAGCAAAATAGGAATTGGGCTAAAAAGGGCAGTGGAGCCACTATGGTGAAAAGGGGGAGGTACATAAAAGGGAAAATACATTGCGAAGGTAAAAGTAGAACCTTCGTAAAGCTCCGTTAAAATTGCCACTACAAATGGCAGGGATTTTTTTAACAAGTCCGCCTAAAACTATTACTATTAGTTGAATTTAAGTACTTTTCATCAACGATGCAATGCTTAAAGATCAGATTTTTGCCCGAGTTCCACAATCACTAAACTTATACAAAACCCCTCAATTTCAATTTTATACAACCAAAACCTAGCCCCCTCCAGGCTCCATTGTAGTAAATAAGGTTTTTATTTCACAAACTCTCCATTCTCAAAACAAAAAAAAAAAATTCACTAACTCTCAATCTGGAATAGAAAGCCTAAGCAATAATGCTAAATCACAATTTTATTTTTCTGAGAAGAGAAACAATTTCATTGATGAACGGAGTAAAAACTCCCAAAGCCTAAAGGTGAATCACAAGGAAGTTCTCTAATTTGAGATCAATGAAAGTAAAGACTAATTAAAAAATGGGTGTTTACACTTACACCAATATATAGAGAATCAAATCCATAAAACTATCAAAGTAGAGAAAGAGTCCCTAAAAATTTTTCCATTTCTCTAGCCCCAAAGAAACCAAAGGAAAACCCTGTTTAGAGCTAGCCACAAAATCTTCTTCACACCTTTGAAGGGATGTCCCACAAAAATGGATGCAAGTACATCATAAATGTTATTAGGCAAAGTATCAAGGACCGTCCAAAAGCATCAAGGACCGTAACCCAATATCTATACGCAAAGGAGCCATGAACAAAAAGGTGTCCTAGGTGTTCTGAATTAGAAGAACACATAATACACCAAGATAGAGAAAGATGGAAATGAGGCATTCGCCTTTGAAGTCGATCTGCTGTATTAGTAGCTCCAAGACATGTTAAATTATATTTTTTGGTTTGGACGTTCAAAGGAAAGAAAATGAAAAATAAACATTTTAATAGTTTCAATTATAATTTATGAATGGAAAACTATAATCTAATGTTAAATTAGTAATTAACTTCAAAATACTTCAAAATCGCAAGATCCAACCATTTTAGTCTGAAATGTTTTAAAGTAAAAACAAAATTTGATTTCAAATAATTTGATTTTAAATGATTAAAACAAAGGAATAGAATTAAAATCACTCAAAATCCCGTGGAAACAATCAAAGGAATACTACAAAGGAATAGATTTTTTTTGGTAAGAAACCGAGCTTTCATTGAGAAATATGAAAGAAAACAAGCGCATACAAAAAACAAGTCCAACAACAAAAAGGGAGTCCTAAAATTAACTACTGAAACAAACTTCAGTCCAACAAAATCAAAACAATATCATAATTACAATAGTGACTGAAGCCCACAATGAAGCATTAAACCTTGCCACCTCCCAAACCTCACCACACGATCTCTCCACCTCCCTAAAAATCTTATTATTACGCTCAAGCCAAATACCCCATAGAATGGCAAAGAAGCTAGCATGCCACAAGACTTTGCCTTTCTCACGAAAGGGCGAGCTTAGAAGCACCTCCTCTATTACATATTACATGGGGTTCCATCTCAAAATCAATAGGCAATGAGAGGAGTAGCCCAAGTATCTTATAAATTGTGAGGTCTCTCTTCATCTACCGATGTGGGATCCTCAACCTGCCCCCTCAAGATAATGCCTCTTTAGGTTCACCATTCTTGGGTCGAATTTCAATTTTTGGACTGAATACCGTTTGAGCTTTATGGGCTCTGATACCATATTAAATCACCAATTCACCCAAAAGTTTAAGCTGATAGATTATGGTAAATTTAATTAGAGGGCGTTGAGTTGAGTTGAGTTGGGCAAAGTTGAGTTGAGTCGGGGAGAGTTAACGAGCAACACTTTGTAGAATGGAAACTACGTGAAATTACTCAAAATGGTGGATAGTTAATTACTCAAAACGATGGGGTTGAGTTGATTTGTTGATGGACCAAACGGGGAAGTTGGGTTTTAAACCCAATTCAAGTCAGTGGGCCAAACACCCCTTTATATATCAACACTTTAACACTCCCTCTCACTTGTGGGCTTGGAAATATGTAAAAGGCTCAACAAGTGAAAATCAATATTAATTGGAGAGGAAACAACTTTACATGGAGTCGAACTCAAAACCTCCTACTTTGATACCATATTAGAGATTACATAGGGTTCCATCTCAAAACCAATTAGTAATGAGAGGAGTAGCCCAAGTATCTTATAAATTGTGAGGTCTCTCTTCATCTTTCCGATGTGGGATCCTCAACATGTCCCCTCAAGATAGTGCCTCTTTGGGCTCACCATTCTTGGGTCGGATCCCAATTTTTGGACCAAATACCCGTTTGGGCTTTATGGGCTCTAATGCCATATTAAATCACCAATTCACCCAAAAGCTTTAAGTTGATAGGTTATGGTAAATTTAATTATATCAACATTCCAAGAAAACGACTTTACAGAAGCTTTTGGGTTATTGATGATTTAACATGGTATCAGAGCAGGAGGTCCTGTATTCGAACCCCTGTGAAGTTGGAGTGTTAGAGTGTTGATATAATTAAATTTACCATAACCTATTAGCTTAAGCTTTTGGTTTATTGGTGATTTAACATGGTATCAAAGCCATGCCCCTATGATGATTTAACATGGTATCAGAGCAGGAGGTCCTGTGTTCGAACCTCTGTGAAGTCGTTTCCTCCCAAATTAAGGGGGAGTGTTAGAGTGTTGATATAATTAAATTTACCATAACCTATTAGCTTAAGCTTTTAGGTTTATTGGTGATTTAACATGGTATCAGAGCCATACCCCTAAGCCGTGGTTGGTGGAATCCTCGAAAGCCGAACAAAGGAAGCGAGCCTTGAAGGCATTGTCATGGTGGAGATTTGTTGGTTGAGCTCTATCGGATTGACGGTGTGCTTTGGTAAAGGAGTTGGCTTGGACTGGCGATGTGCTCCGGTAAAGGAGTTGGCTATGATAAGAGCTAGATGGATAGATGACTATTTGAGGGGAGCCTCAGTTAGTACTTTATTCGAGGAGAGGATTGTTGAGAGTGTGACCAAAGTCCCACATTGGCTAGGAAATGAGAAGATCATGGATTTATAAGTGAAGAACAACAACTCCATTGGTATGAGGCCTTTTGGGTGAAACTACAAGCAAAGCCATGAGGGCTTATGCCTTAAGTGGAGGGTCGTTATCCCTAACAGCTTAAATCTTTTGGGTTGATTGGTGATTTAACATCTTCCACCATAGCATAACAATCTCTATTCCAAGTCAAACAATACCCAAACGACTGCAACCACCACGCCCACAGAGAAGCAAACTGACAACCCCATAATAAGTGATGGAGATCCTCTTCCTTACTCCTACAAAGAACACACCACTGCTGGAACAACACCAAAGAGGAATGTCGTTGAATACGGTCCTAAGTGTTGACTCTCCCATGTAAAATTTGCCACACAAAATTTTACTTTCCTAGAGATTTTAACCTTCCTAAGCGATGAGAAAGCATAGGCCGTAAGGGGTAGGGAAGGGACAACCAACAAATGAAAAAAAAAAAATGAAAAAAAAAAACTACACGAGAAGCCTCTCGAAGCATCAGGGGTCCAAAACCTACAATCCCTTCTCCCACGAATCACAAACTTATCCCAAAGAATAGAAAGGAGATCCACTACATCTATCACCCCTCAATCAGAAGGAGAGCTAAGGAATAGATTCACCACATCCACTGCAAAGGAATAGATTCCCAACATCCACTACAAAGGAATAGATTCAAAATCGTTCAATTGTATGACCTTCAGCTTACTACAATTCCTTGAGGAAGACTTGAACACCTAAGCAAAAAAGGGAAAAGGAAAAGGAAAAAAAAACAATTCTAACACCCTACAAACCTGCTTCTAACCCCTTATTTGATGTTTAAGAACCAGTATGTGTTCAACAAGAATACCATATCTATGAACACAATGGTTCCCCAAATAGAAAATATTTTATAATGAACATCCAGCTTCACGAAGGTAAGAATGCAAGACAATTACCTTAATGTAAAAATTAGCAGTCCCGATAGTTCCAACCACTTTTATTTATTTAAAACAGCTACGTCCGTGCTTTTTTAATTTAGAAAATACAACTAATCAAATTTGAAGAAGGAAAAAGTCATAAACTAACCCTTCAACCAACAAACTGAACTTTTTGACGTTCCTTACTTTGTCTTTTTCCTCTTTGATGACGGCTCGCCCAACAGTTTTTATACCCTGTTATCCAATAAAGTTTGTCACATATCTCCTAAAATTTAAAAAATAAAAAAGAACACAACATTGGTTTATCCTGATTAAAAAAATTTAGTATGCTCACCTTTACAACAACTGCTGGAAGCATGTTTTTAAGAAAGTGTAGATTAAAATGAAGTTTACTCCTATCTGTGTCTTGAGGAAGAACTCGTAACTTTCTATCATCCAAAACATTAATATGCTGCAAAATAATGTGGTATTTGAGATAAAATGAAATTGAAATTGGTCAAACAAGTAAAAGGATCAATAATTTAACTCACCTCATGCTTCAGTTTGAGTTTTGGAGTAAGGAGAATTGCTTGTTTGACAACATTGGCATCTACGTATAGTTCTGCATCTCTGATTTTCTCCATGTCAAGTTTGATTTCTATTAAAGCTGATCTTGAACTCATTACAATTTGTATGGATTTTGCAATCTGATCAATAGCGAGATAACAGGAAAGATCAGTAAAGTAAAACCGATAGGTCCAACCACAAAACTTGGGAAAGGAAAATTACTTGAATTGATTCCAAAATATAAAATAAGAAAATTTTCTGTCTCACTCCTTATAGTTAAAATATATATATATACACTAAAATGTTATAGGTATTTAAGTGGCCATGAACATCTATTCGCGATATAGCAGTAACCATTCAGTTGACAGTTAATTATTTAATTTAATTGATCTTCTGAAGCTCCCCATGGATCAGATATTCTTGTGATATATGGGATCAAACTGATTTGCTTGCAAAACGAGGAAAATACGTCATTTGTTTTTTTTATAAGAAACTGAACTTTCATTGAGAAGGAAATGAAAGAATACAAGGGCATCCAAAAAAAGTCAAGCCTATAAAAGGAACCCAAGTAAAGAAATGGACTCCACAATCAGGTAAAATAAGACCTAGCGAATAATTACAAAAATACTTCCTTTGTTTTCTTTCTTTACCCACAAAGATTGTATCGTAGTGAATGTATTTATATATATATATAGTTTTTTTTAGTTCAACAACACGTGAGAGTGGGAATTCAAACCTCCGACCTTTAAGTCAAGAATATAATTCCTAAACTAGTTGAGTTTTGCTCAGGTTGGCATATAGTGTCACCAATATATTCTCTTCAGCTAAGAAAAAGAACACTAAGAAGTACCCATAAATTCAAAACAACATTCTCAAGACTGAGTTAAGACTTAAACAATATGTCTTTTAATTAAAGATGAGTCGCTGATTAAACTTGTACTCATTTGTACAAAATGAAGATATTATACACATTTGATTAGTGGCAAGGTCTCTAAATAACGAATTAATAAGGAAAAAGCATAATATCAGAGTTCAAAGACATAGTCCAAGTTAAATTATATACCTGTCCTAGATTTGTTTTCTCAATTCGAGCTTTTACCATCCGGGCAATATTCACATTATCATCTTGCTTGAGTGCTGCAGTGACAATTGGAGTGCTGATCCTTTTGGCTCCATTTATAATTTCTTTGATCCGTGGAACACCAAGAGTAACGTCTATCAACAAGTTAAAAGATCACAAGAAGGACCAATACTATCCAAGCCCCAAGGACCCCAAATATGGTATAGAGTATATGCTATTATTGAAAAAAACAATGAAAAAGAAAAAAGCAAAGGATACTCATGCTAGCAACTCCTGCAAAATGAAATGTTTTTAATGTCATTTGTGTCCCAGGTTCTCCAATACTTTGAGCTCCAATGGCACCAATGGCAGTTCCAGCTTCAATTTTCTTTGTATGGTAGCGGGACAAGCAGGTGTCCAAAAAAACCTAAGATAAACGCAAGTTACTAATAAGAAATAATAGTCAAGATTTCTAGATTTGATCTATAGTTATCCCAAATCAAAAGTAGTTTCCAGTGAAAGAGAAGAAAGTGTAATATTTCCTATTCACAAGGATACCATTATATGATATAATATATAAAAGAATTTGATGAAATACACTGACTTTTACAGTCAATACAGTAACTACTTTATGAATTTATATTTAAAGACCCAAAGTACAGTCTAATGAACCATTCCTTGGTAGAACAAAATGAAGTGACAATAATGAAGAAAACTATGCGAAACTGTAAAACTACCTGCAGTTGTCTTTGTGTGACACCAGCTATATTCTGGACTACATTATTCCGAATCACAATATTGTCATTCTCAGAACTACCGATGGTCCTTTTGCCTACGTCTGATTCATTATCTGCCAACAACGTGCTCCATGATTTTTTTTGTGCTTCAACGTATTTGTTCAGGAAAATCTTAAGAGAACCAACGAATGCTGGAGAGCAACCACACTCAGGAGTAGCATCATTTTTTGAGAGCCTGTCTTCTACTGTCTCAGAAAATTCTGATGGAGACAGGATTTTGTTTCCATCAGTGGGACATGTAGCCTGTATAAACATAAGTGATACATTTAATATGTTGATATATTAAAACTGTAAACACTTTGCAGAAAAAGAAAATTGTAAGCATCTGAGATATGCATCCAAACCTTGGCTTTCAAAAACAACCGCTCAAAATTCAAAGGTGCTCCACTTTTCCCTTCCATTTGTGCTGGATCCATTCCATCATCTCCATAACAGAATTGAACTATACATCCTCCAGCATTTCGTACAGAGCTGTCATAATGAATAGATAAGTCTTCCAGTGCTTTGATCAATCTACGAGACATGTAACCAGTGTCGGCTGTTTTCACCTGAAAAGCAATATACTCAACAATATGTATCTCAAAACTTTCCACTTACTCATCTCAAATTCATTCTAATACTATACTTTTATAGTCATCCCATTAGGAATTCAAGACTAACCCTAATTTTCTATTGGGTGGGAAACGACCCACCCTACTGCCCTAGGACTTAAAAAAGGACCCAACACTTGATTAATTTTCAAAGATTCACGTTCACCCAGTTCTCAAAAGTTTAATTTGTTGACAAGTCATGACATAAAGACACTTTAGTTTTGGCTATGCGACCACGTGACCATATCCTATATATATGAGATACTATGGCATTTTGTTCGACATCAATACATTTGAATCAGTTGTATTTAACAAATTGTTGTCTTGAATAGTGTCTGTGTCTTCGTTTGTGCTTCTTAGTTTACTTGCGTTTAAGCTTTATCTTATTTGTAAGTAATACTTAATCTACTAGTTCTACTTATGTGACATTTTAATAATATTCTTTAGTTTCAGTCTTGACGATTGGCAAAGTAGTAAAGGCTGAGATACTCAACCAAATAGTCATTCATCAAAGTTGCACTGACCAACTTGATAAAAAAAATAATATCCTACGAGATTTGTAAAAAAATCAAGCGGGAGGTCTAAATTGTTAATTAAATAAAATTGATTAATTCAAGAATTTGGGAATATATGAAAGGAAAAAGGATACTCTTTCTGTTATAGTATATATATGTAAATAGAAGTTTCTTAGTCTTTTGTCCTTTATTAGCAGTTCCAATGTTTGCCCATATATGAGATGCACTATTCTCTCATACATTCTTTCACATTATCGTAACACTTCCTAATTCATTATGATATAATCAGGGTCAAGATCCCATTGAATAATTTATTCGCTTAGTTTGAAATTCTTATTTACTAGCAACAAATGGAAAAAAACAAAAAAGGGAAATAAAAATGTAAAGTTAAATTTCCCATAAATATTAAGTAATTATAACGCTAATGGATATTAGCCCTACCGCCGTGTCTACAAGGCCTTCTCGTCCTCCCATCGTATGAAAGAAAAACTCCGTAGCTGTCAAGCCACTGTAGAAGGAATTTGCAACAAAGCCTTTGGCCTGCATTATAGTTAAGAGATGTTATGTAAATTTTAAAAATAAATACTACTTCAAACATACAATTCAACTATCTTGCATCACATAGAAAACTTGACCATTTAGTTATATGTTACATAATTATCAATCTGACACAGGTGCGGAGAAAAAAATATAATATTTGTTTTTATTACAACCATGGGTGTGTGTCAATACCACCTTAGTGGCAGATGAGAGCAAAATGATCATGGTAACAAAAACGATAAACTCTCAAGTGTATAACACCCTACAATTGCGATCAGTTCCTATAATACTATATTGCTTTCTGTGCTCAAAGATTGTATAATATCCATACTAAGGCTCTTCTATGGCTTTACATGATAGTGTTTTGTCCAATTATAATAGTTGAAAATATCATAGAAACCCAATATAACAATAAATGGTTGGATCCTCAATAAGATTTACCTACTTGAAGAGCCTACAACACTAACAGAAACTGAACGCCTAAAGAAATTGCAAAAGCTGAACAACACCCAAATCTCCATTTCCAAAGAAAACATGGAACTTTAAGAACAGCAGCACCATCTTCAAGGTGACCAGTTGCAGTAGATAACATATTGATCCAAAATCTAAGCGTGGATGACTGTTTTCTTTTCCACAACATACCAACCGCAAGACATTAAAACCAGCATCATCGCACAACAAAAGATGCAGAAGGATAACCAGCATCGTCAACTACTGTCAACAGAGCTCTTCAAACCATTACAGCATAACCAGTCTCTTTCCACTCTAGTACAATGATCAGAAAACTCATGAAAAGCAAACTTTCTCCAAAAACCGTTAACACTTGAGAACTAAACACCAAAAGTATTTACTAAACAGATGCTTCATCGCAATGAAACACTTAGAAAGACCACAAAATTCTACTACATCCTCACTTTTTCCTTCTCACTTGTCCTCATCGTCTTCTCTTCTCTCTTTTCTTCTTTTTAACATTTTTCTTCTCCCATTTCCTCAGTAGGAGGGACAACTTTTTTGGCAGGTCACTTTATTTTTCTTTGCAGTTTTCTGTATTGAAAGAAATAGTGGGGTTATTTGAGTGTGTCGAGGGCTCAGAGGTAGTGTAGGAGATAGAAGCAATATTTTGATAGAGAGAAACTACTTCAGTATTCAGATGTGGAGAACACAATCAAGGAAAGGAAGTTGGATTATTGGGATTGTTTGGCAAGAGGTTGGGACCTTCCAAGTTATTATTCTAATATGATTGTCGAAGTTTTTGGTATATGGTTGACGATGCTAATTTTCATGAAGATAATCCAGCTTGATAGCTGTTAGATTGGCAGGATACAATGCAAATGATAAATTTGACAGGAATAAAAGTCGGAAGCTCCTTTTTGTATGCAACGGCAGGCTCTGACTTGGTTTTGGTGGGAAGAAGAAAAGCTTCCCTACCTGGAGCTTGATGCAAATCCAAAGGGTGCTACTGATGAGATTTCATTCACGACTCAAGAAGGGACATCACGACAAACATTCTTAGCATTGAAGCATGGATTATAGTGAGGCAATTTATTAATGGGCTAGAGGACAAAATCAAAGCAAGTATTGGCATGCTGCGACCCATGGGGTTGGCAAACAATGGAAATTGTTCAACGTATGAAAGAAAAAGTTTACCTTTTAGCCCCCAACTCATTACCCGTGGTACTTGGTATGAAATAGTGGACTTTTTGCTCAAAAGATAGCTTCAATCAATGAAATAGTGGACTTTGTGTTCAAAAGATTAGGCAGCAGCAAATATTGGGGATAATGATGATCCAAGGAGGTGGTCTTTAGAATCTTCGGGAGTCTTTTCAGTTAAATCATTAACTAGGCAGCGGGCTCTTCCTTCTCCTATATCAAAAGAGCTTTTTTCAGCATCATGAAAATCACAAACGTCCAAAAAGAATTAATATTCTGCCTTGGATTATGCTTAACAGTAGCCTTTAACTCCTTCTCCTATATCAAAAGAGCTTTTTTCAGCATCATGAAAATCACAAAAGTCCAAAAAGAATTAATATTCTGCCTTGGATTATGCTTAACAGTAGCCTTTAACTCAGCAGAGGTTCTTCAAAGAAAGCTTCCATCATCATATCTATTGCCCTCAATTTGTTCTCTTGGTTATGTGGATGGTGAGGTGCTTAATCATTTGTTTTTTGGATGGTGAGGTGCTTAATCGTTTGTTTCTTGGGTGTTCTTTCCCATCGGCATGCTGGAGCAGTCTCTTTAATATTTTTAATCTACAGTGGGTGTTTTCAAATAACACCCAATGTAATGTTCTTCAGCCCCTAATGGGATTTCCTTACCTCTGAGATCACAATTACTATGGGTCAATGCTGTCAAAGCTCTTCTTTCATAAATTTGGATGGAATGTAATCGGAGGATTTTCGAAAACAAACAATTGTATTGGTTTGATCGATTCAAGTCAATTAGGCTAAAGGCTTCTCAATGGTGGTTCTCTCTAACCTTTTTCTTGGCTTTTCATTACAAGATATTTATTTGAATTGGGAAGCTTTTATATTTCCTTTGTAATTTTGTTTTACTTTTCATTTCTTCAATGCAAAGTTTCATTTTTAGTTCAAAAACAAAAAAATAATAATAACTAATAAGTTTTCCAAATATCTAGAAGCCAAAAAAATAAAGAGATGCAAAACTCACTGCAGGAGTTTTTGCTTTTCTACGAAAATGAGGAAGGCTCCGATCAATGAATCCATCAGGCGCACGGCGGCCCCCAACTGACTGCTGACCAACACAAGCAATCATCTGGCTAATATTAATGGGAGATCCTTTGGAACCACATTGTGACATAATCAACGGACTATTTCTCCAATGTAGGTTTTGCATGCACACCTGCAGAAGAAAATTCCAAGATCAGTGCATAACAGACATGATTTAAAACAAACTTCAAAAGAAATAACAAGCAATGATATAAACTTTCAACAAATTATATAAAGTCAACATTCATCCCTCAGGAACAATCACCAGCTTATTTAGATGGTACACAAAGGTCCATGTATCTGTCATTACATGCATATGTTCATCTTTATACACTGTAAGATTCATTGTTGACATCAGAGGATAGGACTTGTAAATGTAATATAAGAATGGAAATCAGCCAATCAGAATCTTACATTTGCAGTTGCTTCCCGAATTCCATTTAAAATTTGAGTTATCTTAGCTTCCAAACTTTGAGCAGCATCACAACCAGCTTCAGGAGGTAAATTTCCTGTGTTGAATAAATTGATCTGCTTATCACAGTCACGATAACCCTCCAAAATAGTTGTTTGTTTTTGTTTAATCAATTGGTCCCCCGGTTGCACATCATCAATTCCAATAGAGAAACCATGGTTACCTATCCACCGAGCACTGCATTTATGCAAATAATTGTATAATTTTGAATAATATCATCAATGTCAAGAAAATTAAAGCAGCAAGGATGTCAAATGTTCAAACTCCCATAATGCAATATTTCAATAACAGTACAGTTGCTAATCATCCACTTTTACACGAAAACAAGTATAGTTGCTAATCAATAGGTACCTCTAAGTAGTCGAACTACAATTAGAGACTGCATTTAAGACCTATGAAGAACTAGTTAACATAATTTTTAAGCTAACTTAAGCAAAATGGATTAATAGATCTTGTAGGTGCAGCTGCTGAGCGATATCTACTATTCGGTACTTGGTCTATGTTAAATAGTAAGGCACCTGGCATACATAGTGACAATTAACAATGGAAAGTGAGAGGCAAAACAATTTCCTATCTAAGGGAGGTAGGCTTAGCCTTATAAATGCCACCTTAACCAATCTTCCCATTTACATTTTATCACTCTTTCCCGTCTTGTGCTTACAGGAAATTCTTGCAGTCTGGGAATAGGGGTAAAGAGCTCTCTCATCTCCTAAAGTGGAATAAGATCAAAAAGCCTTTATTGGAAGGTGGGTTTGGCATCATTGATTTTAAGCTACAGAACAAGGCTATGCTCTCTTAGCCAAATGGATTTGGAGATTTCAGATAGAAAATGATGCCTTATGGAGGAAAGTGATAGGAGCCAAATTCAGGAGGAAAGTGATAGGAGCCAAATTCAGCACTAACCATTTTGATCTCAAATCGAGATCCCTTTCAAAGGTTTCCTCCAAAAGTCCATGGAACTTCATTCTTAAGCACAATGACCTTGTAAACAGAAATATCTTCTGCAAAGTGGGCAAATGGTAGCTTTACTATGTTTTGGCATGATGAATGGACAGGGCAAAGACCCCTTTTCACACTGGTTTTCCTCTTTGGGATCCCTTTTCAGGAGCTAATGACTACATTTTTTCGATTTGGAGCTACTTCTTTCAGGATTTCAGTTTTCATCCAGCCCGACCTAGAGGGTGTAGAAGCTCTCTGATCGAGGAGCTCCTTCTTCGCCCACTCTTTAGTGACAAAAGGCTTTTTCTCTTTGCTTTCAAGATGCAGAATCTTTGAATCATGTTTTCTTTCAATGCTCTTATGCTCGACAAGCTTGGTACAGGCTGTTCTCTTACTTCAGCACTCAATGGGTTTTTTCTAATGATTTTCGCAGCAATGTTCTTCAGCTGCTTTATGGTCCAGCCCCTTTGAATTCTAAAGCAAGGTTATTATGGATCAATGCGATCAAGGCCATTCTTTCAGAATTATGGTTGGAGCGTAATCAAAGAATTTTTCAGAATAAGCATCTCTTATGGATTGATCGTTTTGAGTCGGCTCGTCTGAGAACTTCTACTTGGTGTTTCTTGTCTCAATTATTCTTCGGCTTCTCTCTTCAAGATATTTGTTTAAACTGGAATGCTTTTATTGTTTCCTTCTAAAGCTTTACAGTTATGTACTTTTATGTTTTAATGTTGACTTGTTTCTTTTTTCGATTTTTTCCTCACCTCTGTGGTGTTTGTATTTTGGAGCTTTAGCCTCTTTTCATTATTTCAGTGTTTGTTTCTTGTAAAAAAAAAAAAAAAAAAAAAGGCTTTTTCTACTGCTCGCTGGGGTTTGTGCGATTTAGTGAGGCCTTTGTATTGAGAAACAATAGAATTTTTAGGGAGTTGAGAGACCTACGGAGAAGGTGTGGTCCCTTGTCAGGTTCTACATCTCCCTTCGAGCTTCAGTAAGATTTTTTGTAATTACCCTATAGGTCTTATTTTACTTGATTGGAACCCCTTTTTGTTTTAGTTTTAGTTTGGCTCTTTTTGTATGCCCCTTGTATTCTTTCCTGTTTTCTCAAGGAAAGGTTTGGTTTACTCATCAAATATATAGATATATATATATCATTAGTTCGATCCTCACCATAATAAGAAAAGTGAAAAAAACAACACTCGCCAACATTGTACAAAATGGAGTGCAACATAGAGTGCATGGAACCTGCTCCGAGTTACCAATTACCTCAGCTTAGCAAGACGATTCATGCAAGCAGCAGCAGCATGTGCCTTGTAATCTCTAAGAAGAACAGAATAAAGTCCATCCTTGTTGCCATTGCCTGGGACAGGGACAGACACTTAAAACATGAAAAATGACTTCACCAAGAGAGAGAAGTTGAAGTTCTAAATATGTGAGATCAACTTAATAGTGTTCCTCAAACACAACCGAAGTCAACGATTCTTATTTGAGCATCCAATAAGGAGACAGATGAAAATAGCACAAGTAGAAATATCCGAGGGATGTTCATTTTGTGTTGCCATCTTAGAAACTAAGAATTACATAATAAAATTACCTAAAGTAGCCTTCCCAACTTGGCCTGATATTAGCTCACTATTACGGAAGTAGACAAATCCATCATTAGGACACATAGTTTCTCGCTCTTTCTCATTTCCTTTAATTTTACTGTAGCTTTTCTCCTTCACTGTAAGATTCAGATAGACCTTCATACTTGCATGTGGGCGAACCAGGACACTAAATAATTGTTTGCCAGTCCATAGCTCAATAGGCTGCAACAGATACCAACCTAATTTAGAAAAGCACCATGTTCAAGGGGAAAAAATCTTGATAAGATAACCACAGTTATATTTTGTGAGTGTATGACCAAAAAATAAGATAAATTCAATAGCACAAAAAAAATATAGGCAACCATTTAAGAGGGACAAACACTTAATATAATAATGAGTCATATTCTAAGTTTTGATCATATTGCTAAAATTAACTCTATTAGGCCCCGTTTACTCCAAGGGAATTGGAAACAAGGAATGGAAATTTTCATTCTCTTTGATGGTGTTTACTAAAATACATAAATGAAACCAATTGTTGGGATCCACCACCAATTTGAAAATCACTCTCTTGTAAAAGGAGTAATCTCATTCCTTTCCAAAAACCTCATTAATCTTATTGTCATTCCTTATTTTGTGGTCCTACAACCTTCTCATTAATTACTTTACAACTTTTACTCTTTCTTTCTCATCTATTAATGAGACCCACATCCTTTTTATTAATTATTTTACAACTTTTACTCTCTCTAATTTACACTATTAATAATTTTTCTTCTAATAAAAATATCATACTAATCTATTCTTTTATTACATAAATTTTTTTATATCAAATTAAAATTTTCAATTTAATTTGTTAAATATTTTATTTTAATTAGTAAATATTTATTATATAATTTGTTAAAATAAAATATTTTTATTAGATAACATGTACGATAAAACTAATCTATATTCTTCAAATAAAAAAAACTATTTTAATCATTTTTTTTAGTTGATGTAATTTAATTTTAGTAACTTATTATTTGTTAATATCAAATAAATTAATCAAGTAGAATTCATTACTATTAAATATCATAATAATAAAATTTAATAGTATTTTATATAAATGATTGTTACTTTAATTAGGGGGGGAGTCACTTTGAGTCCCTAAGTTTTCAAACTCAACAAATATACCCTGAGTTTTGCATTTAATTACACCATTGGTCCTTCTATCCAATTTTCCGTTAATTGCAAACAAAATATTGACATGGCACCTATTTTTATTAAAAAAATATTTTTTTTATTTCTTATTTTTAATTTTTAAAAAAAAAATTTATTATTTTTTCTTTTTCTCTCTCTCTTCCTTCTCCCTCCTTCTCCTCCTCCTCCTCCTTCTTCTTCTTCAACCACAACCGCCAACCGCCGCCACTGTATTTTTTTTCGTTTTCTTTTCTTCTTCCTCTTTCCCTTCTTCTTCTTCATCCTCCACTTCATCTTCTTCCATTTTTTCGTTTACGAAGTAGATCTGAAATGGGAGGAGAGCTCCATCACCATCATCGTCTCTTTCTTTTTTCTCCTCTTCTTTTTTTTTTCTCTGTCTTCCTCCTTCTTTCTCTCTTTCCCCCACTATTTTCTTTAAAACAAAAAGGAACCCAGATCAAAAACGCCCAGATCCGGCTTTTTTTCTAAAGAAAACAATGGGGAAAGAGGGGAAGGAGAGAAAGGAGGAGGAAGAAAAAGAAGAAAAAGAAAAGAAGAATGGGAGCAGCAGCGGGGTGGTCGGCGACAGCGGGGTTGGGTCGGCAATGATAACGGTGGTGGTGGTCGGCTACGAAGGTGGATGGCGGAGGGCAGCCATGGGGAGCGGTAGTAGAATGGGAAGAGGGAGAAAGAAGAGGGAGAAGGAACAGAGAGAGAGAAAAAGAAGAAAAAAAATTAAAAAATATATATATTTTTAAATTAAAAAATAGGAAATAACAAAAAAATATTTTTTTAAATAAAAAATAGGTGTCACGTCAGCATTCCGTTTGCAATTAATGAAAAAATAGATAGAAGGACCATAGGTGTAACTAACTGCAAAACTCAGGAGTATATTTGTTAAGTTTGAAAACTCAGGGACCCAAATGCAACCTAACCCAAACCTGAGGGACTAAAAGTGTATTTTTTCCTAAAAATTTTTTTATAGTAATTAAAATTTATTATTGTTCATTATTATTTTAAATAAAAATTATATTAGCATATTATTTAGGCCCCGTTTGATAACCATTTGGTATTTTGTTTTTTATTTTTGAAAATATGGCTTGTTTTCTCACTATTTCTATACAATGGTTTTCATCTTTCTCAAGGAAACATTTTGGAGCTGTTTAGGGCAAGGGTTATAATAACCTGTGGAGTACTCTGTACCCCAAACGTAGACTATTATAACCCCAAACTAAACAACTCTGCATTTTAAACAATATTATATTATTTCACATACTATTATAACCCACAAACTATTATAACCCATGTTATTATAACTCACTCAGTGCCCCAAACAGCCCCTTCAAGTCTTAGCCAAATTCCAAAAAAAAAAAAAAAAAGTTTTTAAAAACTATTTTTTTTAGTTTTCAAAACTTGGCTTGGATTTTGAAAACATTTGTAAAAGGTAGATACCAAAGCAAAGGAATCCTTGGGTGGAAGTAGTGTTAATAGGCATAATTTTCAAAAAACCAAATGGTTCCAAACGGGGCCTTAGATATGCATTTTAATTAGTCAAAAATATGAAATGGGTATTCTAGTAGTTATAATAAGTCGGATTCCTATTCCAATTCTCGATAGTTTCTAGTAAACAACATCAATGAGTTTCAAATTCTAATTCCAAACAACTAGTAAACAACATCAAACAAATAACATTTCATTCCAATTGATTTTCATCCGATTCCAGCTCACAATGAAGCCTTATTTTTATCCTTTGCTACAAATTTAAATTAGCCCCTCCACCAACTTGATGTAAAAAATGTTTTTCTCAATGGTAATCTTACTATAAGCTCACAAACAATATCCAAGAGCATGATTTAAATAATTTGGGAAAGTAGTCACAAGCTACAGATCTCTTCAAAGTCAAGTTGATCCTACCATCTTTGATAAACATTCTAAAAATAGCAAAATTGCAATTTTGATTGTCTATGTAGATGACATTATTCTTTCAAGCAATGGTGAAGTACAATTGGCCACATTAGAGAAGAAGCTTGCAAGTGATTTTTTTATAAGAAACAAGGGATGTATAAACACAAGGGAGAACCATCTACGGGCCGAGAAGAGAGATCCCCCACCGAAAAAGAAGTAATTTACACAATCAAAGTCTTCCAATCATTTGTAATCATGAGGAGGCTAGGAATGGAGTTTGCATGATCTTTTTTTAGAAGAGAAACAAAAGAATGGAGTTTGCATGATCAAGGATCTAGGCTAGGGAGTGAATTTCAAATCAAGGATCTAGGAACATTAAAGTACTACCAAGGAATAGAGTTTGTGAGATCTAGAAAAGGTATGTTTGTTAATCAAAAAAAATATATTATTGATTTACTTGGAGAAATAAGTTTACTTGGGCGCAAGGTAGCCACGACTCCTATTGAGCCTAATTTGATATTTTAAGCAACAAAAGAAGAAGTAAAGGATAAGGAATGATACCAAAGAATTGTGGGAAGACTTAATTATTTGTCTCATGCACGTCCAAGTATTGCATTCACAATAAGCATGGTAAGTCAATTCATGCACTCACCAAGACCAGTTCACTTTGAAGCTACCCATAGAATTTTGAGATATTTGAAGGGAATTCCAACAGAGGTATATTGTTTAAAAAGCACAACCATCTACAGTATGATAGATAAAAGATCTACTTTTGATTATTGTTCCTTTGTTGGAGGTAGGGGTGTTCAAAAATCGATCCGAACCAAAGAACCACACCAAACCAAATGAACCGACTGGTTCGGTTCGGCTTTTTAAAAAAATTTCGATTCCTCAGTTCGACGATAGTGAAAATCAATTGGTTCGGTTCGATTCTCGATTGAACCGTAATATATATATATAATTTATATTGTAGAATTTCAGCCCATGTCCATTAGATATGATTGTGGCCCAAGTCCACCATGCCAAAAACCATTTTAAGTTCAATTTAGCCTTTTTGATCAACTTCCCATTCCTCATTCACGTGATTCATTATTTATTTTTTTTTTGTAATGAAACCCTAATTTAGCCTTTTTGATCAACTTTCCATTCCTCATTCACGTAATTCATTATTCTTTTTTTGTTTTTTTTTAATGAAACCCTAATAACTAAATGATTCTTCTTCTTCCCTTCATTTCTCACTTCTCCCAAACAGCAAAGGCCTCCATCTCTTCTCTACCATTTCTTTCAAACCCTAACTCCTAACCCCACGCCGCCACCCTTCTATCTCCATTGTTGGTATCTCACAGCATCGTCGTTGTCGTCATCTCCATCTTGCACCGTCACCTCCATCTCGTGTTGTCACCGTTGTCTCCATCTCGTGTCATCACCATCGTCTTTCACCTCATCACCATCCTCATGTTGTGGTCTGGAATGTAAGAGATTTTAGTTTCATCCTCAAACCTAAACTTTTCACTCAACTTTTGGCCCCTCACTCCCCTCTCTGTCTCTCGATTCTCTAAGATTTCCATAATTTTTTTTGTTCCTTTCTGTCTTTCAACTCTCTGTCGGTAAGGAAGATTTCCAAAAGATTTTTTATTTTTCCTTGGTGTGAACAAAAATATAGTTTTAATTAAAATAGTTTTGCAAAAAGGAAAGAAAAAAAAGTAAAAACTCGGTTTAAAACCAAACCGAACCAATCAAACTAAGACTTATTGGTTTGATTTTAAATCGAAAAAACTCAGTTTCTTTAGTTTGGAACTCTTCATAACCGAGGGACTCGGTTCTATCATTGATTTTGGCCAAAACCGGAACAAACCGAACCGTAAACACCCCTAGTTGGAGGTAACTTAGATATTTAGCAAAGCAAAAACTAAAATGGGGTGGCAAAAAGTAGCATTGAAGCAGGATTTAAAGAATTGAGAGTTTTTACGAAGACACCTATAGCAAAAAGTAATTTGTCATAGCCCCCCTGTTTTCTCTCTTCTCTCTTCTCTCTCCTCTTAGCCAACCCAACTATCACGTCTGTTTAGGGTCTTCACCAACGATTCTGATAGCCATCTCAATCATCTCTTTCGATTAGGGTTTCCGGCAATGAATTTCGTTTGTCTCTTCCGATAGACATCCCATCCATTCTTCATATTAGGGTTTCCGACAGCAATTTTTTATTGTCTCGTCCGGTAATTTGTTCACCGATCATCTAGAATAGCTTTCTCCTTGAGCCACAGTCGATTTCACCAAGGGTATCTCACCTTTTCGATTTTCTGGACTTACATCAGTCACCTGCAGTTAGTGATCATCCATGGACCCTCATAGTTGTTGTATTAAACAGACTTGATTCTGGAATTTAACTTTTAGAAGGTTAATGAAAGAGGAGGAGATTGTTGAGTTTCCGAACTTGCTGAAGGTTTTGGATGATTCAAAGCCTTCCTTGGTGGATGATTCCAGAATTTGGACAATCGATTCTTCAAGTGCTTTTTCTGTTAAGTCCTTGACTAATCATCTTGCTGCTGGTTTGTCTATGGATAAATTATCTTTCAATGCGGTTTGGAAGTCAAAATGCCCAAAAAGGATTAGTATTTTCATATGGATTCTGTTGAATGGAAGATTGAATTCTTCTGAGGTCTTGCAAAGGAAAATGCTCTTTTCAGCTGCAGCCATCGATTTGTCTGTTATGTCATCAGATGTTAGAGTTTATGTTTCACATTTATTTTCAATGTGATTTTACCTTGAAGTGTTGGTTCAAATTATTTCAGATTTTTAATTTCAGTCGGGTGTTCTCCAACATTTTTAAGGAAAATGTTACTTAGTTAATCATTGGGCCGGTTTTGAATTCCAAAGCTTCTCTCCTTTAGATTAATGCAGTGAAAGCAATATTTTCAGAGATTTGGTTCGAAAGGAATCGGAGAACTTTTGAAGACAAGTTCGTGGATTGGGCGACTCGGTTTGACTCCATTCTTCTTAAGGCTTCATCCTGGTGTGCTCTCTCCAAGTCTTTCGAAGGATTTTCTATTTCGGATATTAGTTTAAATTGGCATGCTTTCATCTTTCAGTATTGATATGTTACTTTTGTTTTATTATTGTTATTTATTATTCCTTTCTTCAATGAAAAGTGTTGTTTCTTGTTTCAAAAAAAATAAGAAGACACCTATACAAGTCTATTGTGACAACAAGACTATCATCTCTATTGGCGATAATCCAATTCAACAAGATAGAACAAAGCATATCAAAGTCAAAAAACCACTTCATTTTTCTGACAAATAACATTTCATACAAAACGTACTAAAAAAAACATTCAATGAAAAGTTTCGTTTCTTTAAAAAAAAAACACTTCGTATAGAAGAAAATTGATACTAGTGTGAAAAGTATTCCATATATCCAAACAACAAAGCAAACGGCTGAAAGTGTTGACTAAAGGACTACCAAAAGTACAATTCAACGGAATGATTGACAAGCTAGCAATAGAAGATATCTTTAAACCAACTTGAAAGAGAGTGTTGGTTTATTCTTAATAAATATTGCTCTATATATTTAAATTAGTTGAATTATTAATTATTTATTTTATTCTTCTTTCCTTTCTCGTATTGGGTCTTTCTCCTATAAAAAAGGTCATATATTTCTTATTATTATTACTATACAAATATTTTATTCCATCCAAACTAAGATATAATAAGGCCTGTGGAATTTGTTTAAGGGGCAGGGTACATTAGTGGAATTTTCCCGATTACATTTTACGTTTAAAGGCTTTGGGGTAAGGTGGAGATCTTGAATTAGTGGCTATCTTTCCAACCCAAATTTCTCCACCATGATCAATGGTAGACCGAGAGGCAAAATTTGGGCTTCTAGAGGGATTAGACAAGGGGATCGTGATCATCTTTATGCTTTTAGCAGTTTTGTTAAGGTAGGAAAAGGCAAAGGTTTGAAAGAAGGCTTAAGGTGGGAAGAGAAGAAGTTCACATCTCACACATTCAATATTTTTTGATGAATAACCGAACTTTCACTAAGAAAAAATGAAAGAATACAAGCACATACAAAAAAAAGAGCCCACAAAAAAAATAGGCAAACTAAAGAAAGGGCCTCAAATCAAGTAAAACAAGACCTAACAAATAATTACAAAAAGGCTTTGTCACCAAAGCCTTCAAAGAGATGTTGAACCTAATAAGGGCGCAAACATCACTTAAAGAGATCACTCAAAGACAGTGATGTTGAGGCGACCCCAGGCGCTCACCTAAGGTGAGGGGCAAGGCGATCTAGGGGTTGCGCCTCGTATGCTGCCCGGGCAAGCGACTTCAATCAGGAGCTTGCCCGGATGCGCCTATCGGCGCTTGGCGGCACCTTCTCCATTGTTGAAGGTGCGCGTCTAATTTAATTACTGCAAGTATTTTTTAATATAAATGTGCTTAACTTAATACCCACGTAAACCTAAAAGTCAGCCCACAAAAAAAGCCCAAGAAAGCCATGCATGCATAGTCGCAGACGCTTCATTTATTGTTTAATGAATTCGACGGCTTGCAATTCTCATGCAAAAAGAGGACATACTCTTCAGTTGCTTCTTTCTTCTTCATCAGCTGAGTCTGAGACTGAGTGAGTCTTTTTCTTCTTCAATCGGCTGCTACTTCTTCTTCTTCAATCTTCGCCTTCTCCTTCTGTTGTTCTTCATCTTCTCCTTCTTCACCTGTTCTCCTTGCTGGTTATCCGTGAGGTGAAGTTTTAATTTAAATTTGTATTTTTTTTCTAAGTTTTTCATTTGAATATTCCATTAGAAATTTAGAATCATTAAAATATAAAATTCTATTATTATGATAGGATGGGAGAAGTTGAGCAAAAATAAAAACGTCACAGTTGGCAATATGTCATTTTGGAGAATAAGAAGACAAACACTTGCAAATGTACATTTTGTTGAAAAATCAACAAAGGTGGCATTGGTCAAGCAACACAATATTTAGTTGGTGGGAATCAAAACTTAAAAGCTATGTTTTAAGTCCCCAACCAACATAAGAGATGAATGGAAGGATTACCAAATAAGATCAAAAGCAAAGAAGGAAGAAAGTAATGCTCTCCCCAGCCATGATGATTATGATTTGAACACAATGGACAAAGAGGATGAGATGGAAGTTGTTGGATCAAGTTAAGTTGTGGAACATCTAGAAAGTGACCACTTAGCTGTGGAGGAGGAACTAATGGAAGTCAATCTCAATCACAACCAAAGACACCATAGCAAAAAGGAGCAATGGATAAATTTGTTTATCCAAATCCGGCCAAGATTGTTGATGATAGAAATAGATTGAAGAAGCTTAAGCAATCAAGCATCACTGAAAAATACAACAAAGAGGGGAGGGATGCTACAGTTCAATTCATCATGCGTTGGATTTATCAACCAGGTATTCCATCAAATATTATTTGCTCAAGAAGTTTTCATATAATGCTAGAAGTTGTGGGTCAATTTGGTCTTGGTTTGATACCTCCTTTTCTTGAGGCTAGAGTAATCTGTTTGAAGGAAGTACAATTCACTAAAAATCTAATGAGTGACTTGAGGTTGAATGGTAAAAAAATGGTTGTTCGTTGATGTCAGATGAGTGGAATGATAAAAGAGATAGAACTTTAATAAACTTTTTAGTTCATTCTGTTGCTTGAACATTGTTTTTGGAATCCATTGATGCATCTTCATGCATCAAGATTGGAGAAAAGGTATTTGAACTCTTGGATGGAATGGTAGAGAAGATTGGAGAAGAAAATGCTATCCAAGTTGTTACTGATAATGCCTCAAATTATGTCCTAACTGGAAAATATTTGGAAGCAAAACGCCCACATTTATATTGGACACCATGTGCTGCTCACTGTTTAGATTTGATTTTAGAGGACATTGGAAAGATGCATCAAATCAAAAGATGTATTAAAAGGGTCCTAGCACTTAGTGGTTTTATTTATAACCACTTGTATATGCTAAACATGATGAGAGAATTCACCAATCAACATGAATTGGTAAGACCGGTCGTTACTCGTTTTGTGACTTCATTTTTGACACTATCAAGTATTCATAGGAATAAATCTGGTCTGAGGAAGATGTTTATTTCTGAGAAATAGACAACTTCTAAATGGGCAAAGGATCCAAAGGGTAAGAGAGCAATTGACACCGTTTTGATGCCATCCTTTTGGAAATCAGTTGTCTATACATTAAAGGCATCGGGACCCTTAGTTCATGTTCTTAGACTCGTTGATGGTGACAAACCAGCTATGGGATATATATATATATATGAAGCTATGGATAGGGCCAAAGAGGCTATTAAGAACGGTTTTAATGGTAATGAAGTGAATTATAAACCTATAAGGGAGATCATTGATAAAAGATGGGATTACCAACTTCCTTGGCCTTTACATGCAGCTAGATATTATTTGAATCCATCTCTTTTCTATGACCACAAAGAAAGAATTGTTCACGATGTCGAAGTCATGAGTGGATTGCTTAAAGTTGTGCAACAATTAATACCATCTAATAGTGATCAAAATCGAGAGTTGTATTCTAAAGCTAAAGGCATGTTCGGTATTGATTTAGCAATCAACACAAGGAAGATTAAGATGCAACATTCTTTATTATTTTAATAGTGTTAAGTGTCTATTAAAGTTATTCCAAAATCTAAAGTTTAAAGTTCTAAACCATTTCAAAATATGTGATGAGCATCATGGTGGGCTCTTTATGGTGGTAGTACTCCAATTTTACAAAAGTTAGCCATGAGAGTACTTAATCTAAGATGCAACATGCAGTGCTTCTGGCTGTGACCGCAATTAGAGTGTTTTTGAACACGTAAGTGGTTAATTTGTTTTCAACATTATTAATTTAATATTTAAAAGTTTACTTTTAACTCTATATTGGTTAATAATTTTATAGATTCATTCAAAGAAGAGAAACATGTTAGAGCAAAAGCATTTAAATGATTTGGTTTATATAAAATATAACCAAGCACTTACAGGACGCTTTAACCTGAAGGATCAACTTGATCCAATTTCTCTAGATCATATTGATGAGAATAATGAATGGTTGGTTGGAACACTCGAAGAAGAAAATAATGAAGCTAAAGCTGATAATG
Organism: Trichosanthes truncata; assembly: GCA_033996785.1. Lineage (NCBI taxonomy): Eukaryota > Viridiplantae > Streptophyta > Magnoliopsida > Cucurbitales > Cucurbitaceae > Trichosanthes > Trichosanthes truncata. The sequence continues at coordinate 6,452,784 of JAWPNB010000004.1, forward strand.
AGTTGGTTTTTGATGATGATGACCTCACATGGGGAGATGTAGCACATGCTAGTAGTGTTAGAGAACCCATAAAGTACACTAGATCTAAAGGAAAGTCAATTGCAACTGCTTCAACTTCTAAAGTTCGAACACCAACTATACAAGTGGTTAGTGATGAAGACGACGACGATGAAGAGGAATTGGACTTTGAAGAGGAGAATTAAAAAAGGAGGAGCACTAGACGAGGCCTTAGATTTAGATGGGAAATGGATGATGATTTTGACATTTGATTGATGTTTTAGACTAGTTTTACTTTTATTTTATGTTCTTTCTTAATGATGACTTGATCGTGTTTGGAACTACTAGAACTTGATTATTATTGGATGCTTTTAACATTTTGTTGTTTTTACCATTTTTGAATTCAACAAAATTTGGGGGTGGGGGGATTCGAACCCATGACCTCTTGGTCATAAGCCCATATTTCATGTTATGCTCTTGTTGACTGTTGTTTTTACCATTTAGTATTAATCTTTTAAGGCTTTGACATTTTATGGGACTATATTTACTATATAAATTTATGCTCTATATATTATTTATTTATTTATTCATTGCGCCTTGCTTCACTCAGGCCTCGCCTTTTTGTCACCTCTTGTCTTGAGGCGATCAAGGGGCTTGTCGCCTCAAGGTGTGCCTTGCCTTGCGTTTTGAAACCACTGCTCAAATACCTATCACACATTCAATATGTGGACGACCACTTGTTCGACAAGGGGCAAAAGTCTTTTGTCAAGAATTTTGGCTGTTGTTTCTCAATTTATTTAAGAATGCTTCTAGGCTCACCATAAATAGCAGAAAACAGCTGTTATTTGGATAAATAAGGCTGATTCGAAAGTGGGAGTTGTGGCTGCTTTGCTCGAGTGTAAGTATAAGCGTCTTCTTTCAGCTACCTTGGGGTCACTCTTGGAGGTAAGCCCAATCTTACTACTTTTTGGGATTCCGTGTATGATAAAATCAGATGTAAGCTTTCAAATTGGAGTGGCTTTCCGATTTCTATGGGAGGTAGAACTACTATGATCAATGCGGTGCTGGTGGTTAGTACCCCCTCACTTATTTTATATCCATTTGGAGAAAGTTTTCAGGAACTTTTTGTGGAAGGAAGCTGATGAAAACTTAGGCTTCCATTTAGTTAGTTGTGCTAAAGTTATGACTCCTCATTCCTTGGGAGGTCTGAGAGTGGCAAATCTTTGTTCAAAGAATTTCTCTCTTCTAACTAAATGGCTGTGGAGGTTTGAGGAAAAATAAATGTGCTTTGGAGAATGGTGATGAATAGCAACTTCAGACTCTCAGAGTGGACTCATCTAAAGATTTCATCAACCATAAAAATTGGAGAGGAACTTTCCATCCTTGGAAGGAGATTGCTAAGACTAGCAGATTTTTTTGGAAAAATTTGAGTCATAAGGTGGGAACAGGAAGCGAAATTCTATGCTGGGAAGATAGATGGATCGCAAACCAGCCTCTCAAGGTGTTGTTCCCTTCCATTTTCAGTATTTCAAAATGCTAAAATCAGTAAAGTCCAGCAGCTGTGGAATTTTTCCGATTGTAATTGGGACTTAAATTTGAGGAGAGGTCTGTTTGATAGGGAGCTAGAGGAATGGGACAACCTTTCGTTCATGTTGGAGCACTGTAGACCGGTGCTCAACCAAGATTCTTTGGCATTGAGCTTGGAAAATGGTGGCTCTTTCTCAGTGAAATCAACCTATTTTTCCCTGCAGGAGAAAGAAGGCTTTTGGGGAAGGAGACTGGTTCAGCGATTTGGGATGGAATAGTTCCTAAAACAGTAAAGTTTTTCTTGTGGACAGTGCCTCATGGCAGTATCACCACTTTCAATAAAATGCAGAGGCAGCCTCCCTATCTCCAGATCTCCCCAAACATGTGTGTTTTGTGTCATAGAAATGAAGAGACTTTATCACATCTTCTCTTCCATTGCAGTTTTAGCAACAGAGTTTGGGATTTCTTTGGAAATTTGTTTGGATTTCAGGGTGGGTGACGAAATCTCTAAAATGGGTGGTGTTTAAAAGATAAGGCCAAGGTATTTCGAAGGCTATTTTGTTGGTCCAACATTTCAAAGGCTATTTTGTGCTTGATTTGGAAGAAAAGAAACGCTAAAGATTTTTTTATATAAGTTCAATTCTTTTTAGTACTTTTGTGATCTTGTACAGGTCACGACTTCAAATTGAAGTAGCCAACACAAGTTTTTTTTTTTTGTAATTATTCCACTTTCATCGTCAATTTAGATTGAAAGGCTTTTATGTAACCTTCTTCCTCTTGGGAAGGGAACATTTTGTCCCTTTGCCCGTTAGGTTGTTATCTTTTGTTCAATGTTTTTGAATGAAGTGGTATACGTTCCTTATCAGAAGAGAGAAAAAAAATTATAGTGAGGATTTCTTTTTTTTTAAGAACAACAAAGGTAGGGGTGGAGATTTGAACCTCCAACCCATGCGAAGGAGTAGATGCCTCAAACCCAAAGTTAAGCTCATGTTGGCTATAGTGATGATTTCTTTTCTTGCACTAGAATACAAGAATACTGACTTCTAATGAAATACGCACAATAAAGATTGATAACACAAACCAAAGTACACGAATAGTAAACTGGTAATGTAACATGAACACAAAACGTCTCTAGTCACTCCTATTCAGAAGGTAACAATAAATAATCAACTCACTTTGACTAAAGCAGGTGTAGGCAAGTCAACCAAGTCCATGCCATCTCCCATGTAAGAGCACATAAGAGAAAATGCTGCACGGTCATAAAATGTGTCTTTTCTTGTTATGAGAAAAGATGATGTCAAAAAATCTTGAGTTGAAGCAACTAAAATCTCCCCATTTTTGGGAGTGCATAGATTATTTTGCACCTGGACACAGAAAATACATTATTTTAAAAAATTATATGAGTAAAATACTAAACCAGAGGAAGGTAAACAACTTAAATAATAAATACCAAAAAGGGAAATTATTTGATTCAATAGAAACACTCAAGATGGATTGATCTTATCCGTTACAAATCCAAAACTTAACCGCAAAAATAAACTCAAAAGGTCCAAGTGGATAACAATGTTTATGCATGGCAGAAGGCCGATGGAAAGATGATCACATCACTGGAGCAATAAACCAACTAGATGTAATAAAAGCTTGGAAAGCAGAAATAGTATGATATGTCAAAGCTAGTGAACTCAATGACAACTAAAATTGGTGAAAGTTTCCTCTTATAATATCATACAGCAAAGAAGATTTCTGAGCTGTAGAAGAACGTTTTTCTAATCTAGAAATTACTTTTGAGCTATTTGAGATAGGAGTCCTTCATGATCATGGACAGAGAAATGCCTTTTGTACATACAATACTTCAGCACTTTGGAATGGGTACATCAGTCATGGCAACTAGATATGTACCAGACAAATGATAGGGAATGTACTAAGGATGCTGCATGATACAAGAAGATTGTCCCAAAAGAAATGCATATATAAGTTCCTAGTCTCAACAAGAAGAATGCAGAGAAAAACCCATGTATATGTCATTCATTCCATTTCATATTAATAGTCTAACTGTTAGGTCTCGTAAAGCACATATAGGAGTATTTAACGGAAAAATTGAAAAGTTCAAAATATACCCTAATCTAACAGCTTAAGATTTTAGATTTTAGGTTTAGCAGTGATTTTCTTATTTCCTTTTTTCTCTTTTTAATAAGAAATACAGCACTTAAAGAGACGTGAAAGAGTTACATGAAGAGTCTTCAATTGGTCATTAAGGCCTAAGATTATAACAACCAAGTTTTACAAAATTTAATGCATGATTATTAGAACCCTAGTGAATGATCAGTTTACAGTCATCAATCTCATAACTTAAAAACTTCGACATGTAATTCAATGTTTCACAACATAAGCAACAGTCAGCACACATTATTGTTCCTATTATAAATACCACAGCAGTGGGGAAGAGAATGTAAAGGGCATAACAAAACTGACTTGAATAACGCAATCAATGCCAACATTAAGTAAATAAAAGAAATAGTGATTTCCATTTGAATTTACCCCCATCAACAAAATTGCCTCTGTGCGAGCTTCCTCTGTTTGTGGAACATGCATATTCATCTCATCACCATCAAAATCAGCATTATATGGATTGCAAACAGATTCATTGAATCTCAACGTCCTCCAAGGCATAACTCTCACCTGCAACCATGACATGGTAAAATCTAATACCAAAAGAAGTAAATATCAAAGAGTGTTCATTCAGAAACTTCTCAAAGACATTTTAGTCACCCTATGACACATGATAGACATTCGATGTAGACTAGGCTGTCTGTTAAAAAGAACAATATCTCCATCTTCGAGATGGCGTTCAACTATTTCACCATATTTCAATTCATCAGCAAGGCGCTTTCTACCCGAAATCATCAACGACCTACAATGCAAATAAGAGGACATTGAACATCCAAGACAACAAATTAAAAACAAAGTTGGCACATAATAAAATTATGATAGTAAAATTTTTAACCTCATAGAACCATCAAGATGCCTAAGCATCCTCGCACCAGGATATTTATCGGGACCATTGCTGACACATTGTCTCAACTTCTCTATATTGTGACTGGTAACACGTTCAGGATAAGTTAAAATTCGAGCCATGTGTATGGGAACTGCAACCTAGATACAGTGAACAAAATAAGTTACAATAATATTACTAAATAATCCAAACGTAATCAAAACTAAGCATATTATCTTGACCTCTGTAATTTTCAGATTAGGGTCAGGTGATATGACAGTTCTGCCAGTATACTCAACACGCTTCCCACATAAATTCCCTCTAAACCGCCCTTGCTTTCCTTTGAGACGTTGAACAAAACCAGCCAACGGTTTGCTAACTTGCATTGAAAATGGTATACCACGGACGTCACTATTTATTAGTTGTGCAACTTCACTTTGAAGCATATCCCAAGATTCCTAGACAAGAAAAAGTACCACGTGAGATGAAGCATAATTATACCCTTCATAGAATATCTACAATGTTCCTCAGATTCCAACTTAAAATAAATAGCCAAAAATAGATTTAAGAGAAAAAAAAAAAAAAAAAACGTTCTTGCAAATTAAGGTTCAATTGATATTTGATCCTTTTTTCTGTTTCTTTTTTTTAAGAAATTAGAAACAAGAAATTTTCATTTATATTCGAAAAGTTAACTATCTATCAACTTTCTAAGGAATATACAAAAGAAGAAAAGAGAACCCCCCTAGATTGCACCAATGCTTCTTGCAATCTAATGAGTAATGACCCAACATACCTCCTCTGACATACTCTTTTGGGTCATTCTTTTGAAAAGGAAAAGAAGCTTCTTTGGGTGCACATTGTTCGGGCATTTTTCTGGCTCACATGGCAGGGAAGGAATCAAAGATTCTTTTTCTTAAACAAGAAACAAAACTTTTCATTGATAAATGAAAAGAGACTAATGCTCAAAAAATACCAACTCCACAAGGGAGTGAAACAAGAATAATAAAAATTACAAATGAAAATTAAAATCAAACCAATTAAACATTAAACTTGAAGAGAAAACCCAACAAAAGACTTTGAAAGAGAACACGAACACCAAAATGAAGCTTCGAAACGAGAAGACTCAGAATGATCAAACCATGAAGGATCCCGTGAAACCTTTCCAACCATAAAACCGATAAAAAGGCTAAAACTGCAATAAGAATCTCCTATTGCAATGAGGAAGAGACTGCCAAATGCCAAGAAGATTGATGAAGTAGGATTAGTGGTTAATTAGATATTTTAGTTAATTCCTTGGTTAATTAGGATTAGGATTAGTTTGTTTGGTTAATTCCTTAGTTAATTATGATTAGGATTAGTTTGTTTGATTAATTCCTTAGTTAATTATGATTAGGATTAATTTGTTTGATTCCTTGGTTAATTAGAATTAGGATTAGTTTGTTTGGTTAACTTCTTGGTTAATTAGGATTAGGATTAGTTTGTTTTCCAATTCTCTATAATAGAGAATTGCCCCTCTCGCATTCCTAACTTTTGATTCATAATAAAGATTTCTCCCTTTATCCTCTTAGGTTACACCAAAGATGATCACACTCACTACTGCACAAGACTCATGACCATCGAAGTTAAAACCTTTTGCTCACCAGCAAATTTTAACTGGAAATGTAAGCTCCCCCAGCACAACCACCGAAAATAATTCTTTTTGCTCACCAACCAAGGAAATAAAATAACCCCCATGCAAAGCAACTAAAGCAACACTACGCTGAAAAAAATGCCCATAACCTGATCACAGCCTAACTTGAACAAAACACTTGTCACCAACAAGAAAGGGCTCCTTTGTTTTTTTTTTTTTTTTGATAAGAAACAATTTCATTGATGTGTGAAATTTACAAAAAGGATCCAAGATGCATGATGGTTACAAAAGGCTTTCCCAACTGACTAATAGGGAAGCATATGAGTAAGTAGCAAAGATAGATGAGAGTTTACACCAAGATATAGCATAATAAATAACGAGATCAAAGAAAGCCTCGAAGGATAGCTCTCTTTCCTGGAAAACTCTGTGGTTTCTTTCTTTCCAAATCACCCAAAAGAAAGCTCTAATGATATTCTTCCATAAGAAGGCTTTGACCGTCTTGAAAGGATGTCCCAATAAAACAATCGGGAGAAGATCCTTCACATTACCAGGACAAATAAAATACCAACGGAAGGATTTAAAGATCTTGGTCCAGAATCTCCGAGCAAAAGAACAGTACATAAAGATATGATTTTGTGTTTCATCATCTGTTTTGCAAAGGGAGCACCACCCAGGGGATAGGGCCATGTATGGCATGCGTCTTTGTAAAACATCTTTGGTGTTGATGGCTCTGTGAGCGAGTTCCCATAGGAAAAATTTAATCTTCTTTGGGTAATTGTCCTTCTATATAGCTTTAGCCAAAGATGGTTCAATGAGACAAGTGCTATCTCCCATGTCAGATAAAAGAGATTTTGTTGTAAATACACCATTGGGACTGAGGGGCCAATGCCAAGTGTCCTCGCTCTGTGAAAGAGTAACAGGCTCAAGAATAATACTAAGGTCCGCCCATTCAACGGCCTCATTGTCTTTCAAATTCCTCCCCAGTCGAAGATCCCAGAAACGATGATCATCACTCCATGTTTCATTAATTGTGGCCTTTTTGCAATGTGAGAGACGATACAAAAGTGGGAAACGGGTGGCCAATGGGGTGTTATTGATCCATTTATCAATCCAGAAAATTGTATTACCTCCGTTCCCAATTTGGTGACAAATGCGGCTATGGATGAGATTTTGTTGCTTGACAATGTTTTTCCAAGGGCCTTTTGATTTAGCAAGAGCCGTACAATTCGAGTGAGTGGGGGGTCCATATTTAGCTTGTATCAGCTTTCTCCACAAGGCATTTTTTTCATGATTGTATCGCCATATCCATTTTGCCAAGAGAGCTTTGTTTTTATCAATCATAGAGCTTATGCCAAGACCTCCCTTCTCAATTGGATGGAGAATATTACTCCATCTGACAAGGTGTAGACCACTACTGTTCTTTCCCCCTTTCCATAGGAAATTTCTAAAGAGTCTCTCCATCTCTTGTCCAACCTTGTTTGGTAGTTGAAATAAAGATAAATAGTAGGTAGGTAGATTAGATAATGTAGCCTGGAGAAGGGTGAGTCTTCCCCCCTTGGATGAACAGGATGAGCCCCATAATGAGAGTCTTCTTTCTATCTTTTCAATAATGGGAGCCCAAAAACCACGAGTTTTGTGGGTACCGTTGAGTGGTAAACCCAAATATGAATTCGGCCATCCTCCCAATCTACAACCATATTTCTGAGCAAAATTCTCCATATCATGTTGGTCCACATTGATGCCAAGAATCTCATATTTGTGAAGATTGATGTTTTATCCTGAAGATTGTTCAAATGTTTCCACCGTATGAAACATATACTGTGCTGATGATTCGTCTTCAAACTCAGAGAAAAGTATGGTGTCATCTGCTAATTGTATATGATTGATGCTAATATTTCCATGGTCGAACCGAAAACCTTTGATGTGCCCATCTATTTCTGCTTTGGAAAGGAGGCGGCTAAAACTATCCATGATCAATATGAATAGGAAGGGCGATAATGGGTCGCCCTGTCTAAGGCCCCTGGAAGCTATTATCTTACCTCGAGGGCGGCCGTTGATGAGGATCGAGAAGTTAGCTGTGGAGATACAACCTCTGATCCATGCTCTCCATTTTGAACCAAAGCCCTTGACTAGAAGGATATGATCAAGGTAATTCCAATCCACTTTATCAAAGGCTTTTTCAATATCAAGCTTTATGACGACACCTTTTTTCTTCTTACGCATCCATTCATCAATGAGCTCGTTGGCCATTAGAGATGCATCGAGAATTTGTCGTCCCTCTACAAAAGCAGTTTGGTAATCTGTAATAGTATGAGGGAGAACCTTTTTAAACCTTTCAGATAAAACACGGGCAATGATTTTGTAGAGGCAAGTGGTGAGGCTGATAGGCCAATAGTCTGCCACCGTACGAGCATCCAGTTTCTTGGGAATCAAACAAATATACGTCTTGTTGAGACTAGCATTTATGATACCGTTCTGGAAAAAATCTTGGAACACCCTCATAATATCATCTTTGAGAATGTTCCAACATTTTTTGAAGAATTCTGAAGTGTAACCGTCAGGGCCCGGTGATTTTTCTGTTCCCAATAGCTGGATCGCATTCCATACTTCAGTCTCTGTAAAAGTCCCTTCTAAATCGGTGGCTAAGTGATTTTGGTCAGGACTCCAATCGATATCCTGTGGGAATGTTGCCTGTCCATCTTTTTCCGTGTACAAAGCTTTATAAAAATCGATGAATTCCGAGACAATCTCATCTTCGCTAAGTAGGCTACTACCATTTATCGATAGGATTTCCATGATAGTATTCTTCCTCTTCTTCGTGGCCATAATACGATGAAAGAAGCTAGAATTGGAATCTCCCTCTTTAATCCACTGTTTCTTGCATTTTTGGTTCCATCTTTGTTCCTCATAAGCTGCCAAGGATAAGATTTCAGCCTTCATTAATTTGCGATGCGTGTGCTGTACTGAGGTAATGAAGTCGGATTCTTCCATGGTATCAATGATAGCAATTTCAGTCAAAAGTTGGTTTCTCTTTGTCCCTATACAACCAAAAATTTCCTTGTTCCAGGTTCGAAGCCTCTCTTTCAATTCTTTCAGCTTCATGATAAATCCATGACCCGGCCATCCTCTCAAAGGAGTATTTTTCCACCAATATTCAATCATAGGTAAGAAAGTACGATGCTGTAACCACATATTTTCAAATCTAAAAGGATACGGACCCCATTTAAAATAGCCCATTGAGAGAATGAGGGGGAAGTGGTCGGATGTTGGCCGATCAAGTTTCCTGACCTCAGCATTAGCGAACTTAGCGATAACCCCTTCCGAAGCCAGAAATCTGTCGATGAGAGTCATCGTGGGGGGGAAACGGTTATCTGTCCATGTATACCTCCCATTGAGAAGAGGAAGGTCAGTTAATTTAGAATCACTGATAAAATGGTTGAAAATCCTCATGCTGCGAGTGACTATGCCATTGGTTTTCTCATAGAACCATTGGGTAACATTGAAATCCCCGGCAACCAGCCAATGGTTTGTGCACAAACAAGAGAGGTCGTAAAGCTCCTGCCAAAAAGGCGGTCTCTCTCTGTACCGGGTGGGGCCATAGACGCCCGTGAGCCAAAACTGATAACCATTAGCCAGAGTGAGAAGAAGGGAGAGCGTGTATAAACCTTTTGTGATGTCAGAGGTAACTATTGAAGGGTCGTTCCACATAATGATAATGCCTCCCGATGAGCCCGATGCTTCCAAAGCAGTCCAGCTAATATTTCTACCACTCCAAAGAGACTTTATAATATAACGATCGACAATGGCCAATTTTGTCTCTTGGAGGATTACCATCGTAGGATTGAATTTAAGGAGATAGGTTTTAATGAGCGCTCTCTTCTGCCAATCTCCTATGCCTCTCACATTCCAGGAGATGATAATCATAAGACATAATGCCCCTCCATAGTGGTTTTTGTTGAGTCCTTGTTGTAATTGATGCTGGAACAGAGACCTGCTAATTCTCGTACCAATTTATTCTGTTTTTGGGCCGTTTTGTTCTTCTTGTGTGCTGTCGGAATGGCCATAATACACATACGGTTTTCCGCCAGCCAAGGAACCAAACTACGAAGAGCAGCTTCTGGTGAGGGAGCAAAGCAAGCCTGAGAAACTGGCGTAATTTCGCAGTTGGAAAGTTCGGCAATATCCTCTGAAAGAATGGTGCCAATCTCTGTGCAAGAGAGGTCGATAGTTTTGGGAGAAAGAACCTGAGTGGCTAAAGGGGAGGGTGGGGCAGTGGACAATGGAAGGGGGCTGGAGGCGTACTCATCATCGGAGTCCAATATCGGGGGAGAGGTTGTGGATTTTTGGCCAAGGACAAAGAAGGTAGTTTGGTGGTTGACAGAAATGTTTAGCTTTTTAGATGATGCAGCCACGGTCGATGGGTCGGGTAGGATGGATAAATCCGAGGGTGTGGGTTTTGGCTGATGGAGAGATAAGGCGATGTTGGGCTTGAGTGTAATAGGTTTAGGTCTAATAGTGGGGGTTGGGTTTTTAACGATGGAGGGCTTGGGAGAAAATTTTGGGCTTAATGGGGGTGGTGGGTTTTTTGAGTGTGATGTGACGTTGGGCTTAATGGGTGAAGAAGGGCAAAACGGCCCAGTGGAGTGGGACTGTGGAGGGGCTTGAGATGAAATGATAGATGGACAGGTAATTAATGCCGTGTCAATCAAAGGATGAGGTGATAGGGGGCACCTGTCTCGAGGGGACGATCCCCAGTTGCTTTCCGATGGTCTTCCGGTAGTCATAGCCTTCGTCTGGTTTATCACGGTGGTAGCTTTGGTACCGTGTATGGCTTCATTGTAACCCAGTAATTGGTCGGCGGTGAAGAAGGGGTCAATCTGGACAATTATCGGCGCCGATGATGTCGAAGGAAGGGCCACTTCGGCGGGGATGAACCCGACGGCATTTTCCTTGATTCGTATGCTTGCTTCCATGAGGTCTATACGAGTAGATGTCTTCCGAGCTATTTCAATAAACCCTCCACAGGCATCCCCCACAAATTTCAGAGTATCCAAGTCCCAACGATCGAAAGGGAGGTTTAATATTTTAATCCACCCACCGTACGATGGGGTTGTCGGATTTCTCGTTTGTGCTTCTAAACTCCATCTTTCGATTTTAAGATGAAAGGATCCGTAAAGTTTCCAATCTGCAGAAATGACGAGGTCAAGTGTGGATGTGGATTGATCACAACGAAGAATGGCCTTGTCGGCACGAAAGGGATTTAAATGGCAGAAACCATTGATAATCGATTGAAGACAACGGGTAATTTTATACCAATCATCATGAAAATTCTTCCTAGTTATGATCACAATACTTTCCAAATCTTCGGGTATGAGATCGGTGTCGGATGTGTTCACAGTACGGTTGTCTTTAGCAATCAGGGCTGTTTTGTAGGAGGCAACAGGTTTGGTGAGGGCCGATGATGGGATAGAGTGTAATAAGGACTGCGAGGGAGGATTTTTGGGTAGGTAGGTGGATTTTGATTGATGGTTAATGGTGGTCGTTGTGATCAATGGGGTGTGGGGTTTTGATTGAATGCTTGTCTTTAATGGTGGGGTAGGGGGGTAGTTGGCTATGAGCTTATAAAAAGCATCCCATCCTTTTCTCTCAAAACCGACTGGAATGAAGATTTTATTCAACCCTCCATTGCTATGGAGAAGAGCTACCTCTATGACTGTCCCCTTCTTGTTTGTTGTTTTTTCGACCCAGATGGTCTGTTCAGGAAAACGCTGCTCTTTGAAGAACTTCTGGTTTAAGGGGGCAGAAAGTAGAGTATGGATGGTGACTACTAGCCATTTCAAAGGATCCCATTGGAGAGCTATGAAAAAAGCTCTATCTCTACTATACTCGAAGATCTTAACTCTGTTTCCCCGATACCTACTATCTAGTTCAATGGAATACCTTTTCTTTTCAATGGTTACGGATCTCTTCTTCAACGGGGGGTTGGTCGCCATGGTTGATCGGGAGTGTGGGTGTGTTCATGGTTTGCGATGAGGTTGGGTGGCCGGAGCTTGTCGAGAGAGAGAAGGGTGGGTCATGGTAGAGAGGTTTTTTTTTTTGCCTTTTCATTTAGAAAGGGCTCCTTTGTGATTCCAATCTTTCTCTGTAATCATTAGGACCAAAAAATTCGAAATCCAGCCAATTTTATCTTGTTGAAGCGACGCTTTTACCTAAAGAGAGTACCCACTCTTTAAAACCTCTATAACATTCACTTTAATCTCATCCCACATGATCAACAATCCTCCCAAGCGACCATACGATTCAACATGAACCCAATTTATACCTCACAAAGCTCCATAATGATTTCACAAATCTTGAGTAAACAATTTGGTTTCTTGGATCAATACCAAATCAGGACACTGTTTCTGCAAGAAATTTTTCAGACTAACTCTTTTAGAACCATCTCCCAGACCCCTTGTATTCCAAGAAAAGATCTTCATTGGAATACAAACACAATCGATCAATGCTTAAACTTTCTGACTATCTCCCTTGGAAGCTAAAGGGATAATCTCTTGGAATTGCAATCCACTAACCTTGATTAAAGAGGAGAACATACTCAAATTAGGAACCGACTTGCTCTTCAGAATTTGAAATTTGATTTTCAACTAAATCTTGAGGGATTAACCCATCTAACTTTCCTGGTGTCTGGAAAAGAGAATCTAAGTCTGCAATATTATTGCCCTCCACAAATTCATCTTCAAACTGATTGCAATGGATATTCGGCTCAATTTCCTCGATGCTTACACTGACCTCTGAATCAATATCTGAATCCTCAAGACAATGGGAAGAATTATCAATGGTTGGTGAGACTGTTTTAGAAGAAGAAATAGAAGCTTTGGCAAACTGAATACCTTCTGGCCCAATTTTGCAATTTTCCACAAACATTCTGTGAAGATACCTTGAAAAAATCCTCTATCTTTGAATTACCAGCAGGAATCATAAGCTTTGCACATGATTCTTCTAAAATATCAGCATTAAGAGACAAAGAATTTAGATGGTGAGAAGATGAGAGGTCATGGTCTTTTTTCCGGGTGTAATATTTCGAGAAAGCTTCACAAAAACGGTCTTTGATAATTGTTGATGTTCGAAGGATCCGAGAATTCTAAAGGATTAAAAACCTTCTCAACAGCCAACATTCGGAGAGATTCAACATTAATGAATTCTTTATCAATAGAAGGAAGATTGACAGCCTTCTGCCTACTTAAGATAGGATCATTAATTACCACTCGCAGACAATCCTTTTCCAGTGAAGAATCCTCATTAATCACCCCATTATTACAATTGTCGGTAACTAAGTCATTACATGCTTCCTTCTCTGTTGCCAAAGGCGATGTTGCCAAAATCCATAACTAAAGCTTCTTTTTCAACGGTCTTAATAACATTTAGTTCATTTTCTGGGGGAGATGAAAGTTCAGAAGTTGAAACAATCGGCTCATTTAAAATGAACGTTGGTGGAAACTCTTAGACCGTTACACACTGCTCCTTTGAAGATGTCATGAAATCTTCTGTTTGCAAACCAGAATTTACTGCCTTTTGCTGAATCTCTTTCTCATTCAACGGTTCTGCATTAGACAACTTAATAGACATCAGGCTTCAATTGCAGATTTAAAGAAGCAATCTTTCTTTCTCTGATCAAACGGTACAAAAACTCCCTCATCATCCATTATCATCCATAACCTGGTGCAATCTAAACAAGTCCAAAGGATTCGAAAAATCATTTACAGACAATTCACCATGAATGGTATTTGGAGGGTCCAATGAAAAAATATCACCAAAACCCAAAAAAATGTTTCCAAGTAATTTATCTTTGATTTCGATTGTGGCAGGAATGAAACCACACAGGTTTCTTTTGACTTGAATCCTGGCAGCAGTACAATCATTTAAATTCAGTGTGTCTGAACAAATACAAACCAAACCTCCAAAATACTTCCCTATTGCTTCAAAAGACTGCACTTTCCAGTACGGTAATGGTAAGTTCTTAACCTCTATCCATCCCCCATATCCTTTTAAATACCTTGGGTGACTGTTTTTTGCTGGACCATTGTTCAATGATCAGATGAAAGTCACCGAAAAGCTTCCACTTGCCACATAACTCAAGAACCCGAGGCAAGATCTCATTATCAAATTTGATCAAAGCTTTGTCAGCATGAAAAGTATTCAAAAGAACAGACGCATTAAAAAATTCCTCTAGCACTGCCTTAATTTCAACCCATTCGTTGTGTGCGAATAATCTGGAAACAACCAAAAGGTGATTGAAATTCAAAGGCCACATCTTCTGGTTTTCCAACTCAGAAATTGCCCACTAAAGAATTTGACCTTTTTGGGATAGAGGCCCTTACTAAGAAGCACGGATACGGACACAAGACATGGATACAATACGACACGAACACTGTGACACGTCATTTTTAGCAAGGACAGTTTATTACAATATACATTTTTTAAAATATATATCATTATAATACAAGAAGAAAATTCAAAATCCAAAAGTTTATGTATTTATATGCTTAAAAATATGAGTTTGATGTACTTCATTCACAAAATTTACTCTTATGTGTTTATTTAATATACTTAAGAAGTGTTCGATACATGTCTAACGAATGTTGGACCTATATTGACTTTGTACAACTAGTGTCTAACACAACTATTGAGCTACCAAGTGTCCGATACATGTCCAACAAGTGTCAGAGTGTCCACGTGTCTGACACAGACATGCTAGCCAAACTAAAGTGTCCTTGCTTCTTTGTTAATAAAATCTAGGATTGACAAGATCTCCAGAAGATGCAAGCCTTATAGATGAGGATCTCAATGTAAAGAGCCTATCACTGTCCAAATTCCAGCGCCATTTGCTGTTTCAGTGATAATGAGGGACAATAGATGATGGGAAAGGGAGCCCCATTCCTCAATTTCGATCTCATTTAGGTTCCTTCCCAAGAAGAGATTCAACGATCGCAATCAAGGATGGGAGCATCCTTTTTTGAGAGAGGTGATAAAGAAGAGGATGTTGAAGTTGAAGACTAATTCTCCCCAACCAAATATCCTTCCAAAACATCGTCTTGCTGCCCTTGGAAAAAATATGATTGTAAACAAGATGTTTCAGCTTATCAATAGATTTCCAAGGTCCTTGAGAAGATGATAAAGACAAGGAAACCGACCGGCTTTTGAAGATCCATATTTGGTAGCAATAACTCTCCTCTAGAGAGCATCCTTTTCTTCATGAAACCACCAAATCCATTTAGCCAATAGGGAGATATTCTTCTAATGAATGTCATAAATACCCAATCCACCTCCCTCAATGGGGGCTTGAACCAAGGCCCACTTGAGAAGATGGCATCCCTGCTTTTCTTTACTTCCTTCCCATGGGAAGTTTCTGAATAATTTTTCAATAGTTTTTGTCACCTTAGCAGGGGCTATGAAGATAGATAAATAGTATATGGGGAAATTGGCCAATGTTTGCTTGGATAAGATGAGCGTATGTGTACCCCTTTTGATATGAGATGATCCCATAATTATTCAACCCATCCATGAAGCCGAATGCAACTATTGCTGATTATTGGAAAGAATGTGAGAAAGATTGGAACCTGGGATTTAGGGGAGGGCTATTCGATTGGGAACCTCCCAGTTCGATCAGATTGGTGAAATTGATTGATGTACTTCAGTTGGGGGCAGGGGCTTGCTAGTTGCTCCTAATACTGTATCAGCTCGAAAACCCCACCCTCTGTCCATTTTTCTCCTACCCCCTGTGGGGTGAAAAGGACGAGTGTTTTGTGGAAGGAATGAACAACAAACAGAAGATTCCTCTTTCTCTCTCTCACGTTGGTTTGAATGTTTCTTAGTTCAACTCTTGCAATTTCCAGTACACTTGTTTTTTCCTAAGAAATTTAGGGAGGATTTTGGGACCATTCGTTTGCCTAAGTTTCGATCATCCCTTGGTTGGCACTTTAAATGTGCCATTTGGGAAGAAATAATGTTCCTGCTGGTTTTAATAAGACAGGATGGATTGTTTTTTGGGGATGGTAAGATAATCTCTCCAAACAGGGGGAGTTGAAGCATTTCGCGACTATTTCTTCTACTCATATTGAGGAAGTTGTTTCGTCAAAGGATGTTAAGGTGAAAAGCAAGCACGAATTCTTAAGTTATGCAGAAGTGATTAGGCAGGATTCAAGCTATCTTCAAAGTTGTGATCATTTGAAAGCAATGCCCATTGTGAAATCCCCTCAGGTTTCTTCTTTTTGGGTAAGGAAAGAGAGAGAAGTGGTGGATTTGAACTTTAAATCCATTTTGGTGGTTTCTAGGATGCTTGCTCACTACTCTTGGAAGGATGTTCATATCACTTTCGAAAATTATTTCCCGTCCAAAATTTCAATTAATCCACTTTTGGATGACAAGGCTTTGATAAAAATTGATGATGATTTCTCTCATTTGAATTTTGATGGAAAGAGGAGTCTTTTTGGTGATCCTCATTTGAAAACTAAGTGTAGGTCCGATAAGAAGCATTCCCATCCATAATTTATCAAGGGTTATGAAGGATGGATCTCTATAAAGAATTTACCTTTGATATATTGGAAACAACCATTCTTTGAAGCTACTAGGCAACATTTTGGTGATTTGATCAGTATTTCCTCTCAAACACTTAACTTTATTGATCGTTCAACTGCTGTAATTGAAGTTGAGGAAAATATATGTGGCTTCATCCCAGTAGAAATTGATGTCAAGGACGAAAATATCATAATTTTTTCCCTCCGTATTGGTGATATAGCTTCTTTAGACCCTCCAAGCAAGAGACGTTTGAATCATGGTAATTTATCCCTTAATGACTTTAGAAATTCAGTTGATTTAAAGAGGGTAAATCAGGTTATGGAAGATGAAGGTTTTATTTTACCAAATGAAGAGGATTTGTTGATAATTGTTGAGGGTTCAAAGGTCCCTACGATGCATGACAAGCAAGTTAATTAGGATGATCTTGATATTTTAAACGACATTAATTTCGTTGGGCATGAAGTCATTAATCCTCCGGGTCCCAATGGGGTTATTAATGCTACTGATTTCTTGGTGGCTTCTTCACAACTAAAGCCAAGATTTATAAAAGTATAGATTCTGTATTAGTTAGTTTGTTATATTGTGGTTGTTGTAGATTTACTGTAGCTTAGTTGTTAGGATGGTAGTTTGTTGAGTGTTAGTTATTATTTTCCTAGTTTCTAGCTAATCTATTTTTAGCATAATTTGTAACATTAAATAGCCTCTTGGGCTCATTAATCGGAATAAGAAAATCGTATGCTACCTAAAACTAGATGGTATCAGAGCCAAAGTAACCTTTTGGGAACGGGAAAAAAATCGACTATTCACGTTTTTTTCTCCCTCTCTATCAATTCGTTTTTTCCCCTTACCTGAACCAGCCGACTTCAGCCATGGAAACGAAAACCAAAACACTCAAGAATCAGTCGACCTCCACCACTATCGAACCCTTCAATCGAAAAAACCTAGACAATTAACCTCAATCCTTAACCTCAATCCCTCAAAGCAAATGGCAGGACCTCGCGATTCATTCTTCGATGCAAATCACTGGGCATCAGTTGAATGGGAAAAACTACTTAGAGTGGGCTCAGTCAGTCAAGCTCGCAATCGACGGCAGAGGGAAGTTAGGGTTTTTGACCAGCGAATCACGTGCCCCAAAAAATGGTGAAGTTGCGTATAAATCATGAAGATCTAAAAACTCACTTGTGTCGATAGCCAAGTCACCCATGTTCCTGAAGACCGCAAAAGAAGTATGGGATTTAGTTCGCGAGATGTATTCCGACCTTGAAAATGCAGTCCAAATTTTCGAATGGAAGATAAAGTTGTGGCAGTCGAGACAAGGACAACATGATGTAACTACGTATTACAATGAAATGGTGGCATTATGGCATGAGTTGGACCAATGCAACGAAGACGTGTGGGAAAACTCAACAGACCTCACTCGTTATCAAAAGCGCAAAGAAAATGTTCAGGTGTTCATGTTCCTTGCAGGTGTTAATCTGAGTCTCGATGAGGTGAAGGGTCGCATCCTTGGTCAACGACCACTGCCCTCCATACATGAGTTTTTTTCTGAAGTTCGTTTGAAGGAAAGTCAATGAAATTATGCAAAGTAGCACACCAATATCCGAAAACAACCATGAAATGGCAGTATTAATGGCTCGTTGTCGAGACCAAAGTGGGGACAAAAAGAAGAAACCATGGTGTGATCACTGCAAGAAATTTTGGCACACACATGAGACCTATTGGAAGATAGCCCTCAGGCTGGAAACCAAACTCTAAATGAGCTCTTCACACCATGATTGAAACTCCTCAAGAACATCAAGTCAAATCATCTACAGCTCAGTTCACTCCAGCTCAGTTCACTCCGGAATAGATGGAAAAAATCCTAAAGTTACTCAATTCCTCCAATCATGAAAATCCATTTATAACCAACAAAAAATTCCTTGGATAGTAGATTCAGGTGCTTTGGATCACATGACTAGCTGTTCTAGGTTGTTCTATTCTTATAAGCCTTGTGCAGGAAATAAAAAAGTAAGAATCGTAAATGGTTCTTTTTCCACCATAGCCGACATTGGTAACATTAGACTCTCATCGTTTTTATCCTATCTAATGTTTTACATGTTCCCAAGCTATCCTACAACCTCATATCCATAAGCAAAATTACAAAAGATCTTCCATGCCTGGCTAATATTTTGTCTTCACTCTGTGAATTTCAGGAACCGGTCTCAGGGAAGACGATTGGCAGTGCTAGAGAAAGCGGAGGTCTCTATTTCCTAGATGAGGAGTCAAGCTCTAATAAAGAAACCCAAAGAAGTTCGTGGCTTCAAACAACATCTATTTCCAATAATGATGAGATTTATTTATGGCATTTTAGGCTAGGACACCCAAATTTCTTTTACTTGAAGAAGTTGTTTCCAAAGTTAGCTAAAAAGGGGTTTGGTTACAAGTGGAGATCTTGGGTTTGGAGCTGTGTAAGATCGGTTAATTATGCCATTTTGGTTAATGGCAAACCTAGGGGAAGGATTCAAGCCTCCAGAGGTCTTAGACAGGGTGACCCCCTTTCTCCCTTCCTTTTTCTTTTGGTGGTGGACACTTTGAGTAGGATTATTGCCAAAGGGGTTGAGGGTAATATTCTTCATGGCTTCGAGGTGGGGAGAGATAGGGTTTCTCTCACACATCTCCAGTTTGCCGATGATACGATTTTCTTTTGCTCGGGAAAGGAGGAGTCTTTCTGTAATTTGATTCAAATCCTCAGGTTTTTTGAGGCCATCTCAGGCCTCAAGATTAACAGAGGCAAGTGTCAGCTTTTAGGCCTTTCCTGCGACCCGGGTAAGTTGGATAGGTGGGCGTCTCTAGTGGGGTGCGAGGTTGGCTCTTTCCCCTCTGCCTACCTAGGTCTTCCCCTTGGTCACAACCCTAGGAGTCTTTCTTTCTGGAACCCGGTTGTTGATAAGATTCGGAAGAGGTTGGCTTCTTGGAGGAAGTGTTTCTTCTCCAAAGGTGGTCATTTAACTCTTATCCAATCGGTGTTGAGTGGAATCCCAATTTTCTTTATGTCTCTGTTTAGAATTCCCACTAAAGTTACTAAGGTTATTGAAAAGCTGATGAGGGATTTTTTGTGGGAAGGGGTGGATGAAGGTAGAGGTTCTCATCTGGTGAGGTGGGAGATTGTTTCTAGGCCTATTGATATGGGGGGGTTAGGCATTGGTAATGTGAGGGTCAGGAACAAGGCCCTCTTGGCTAAATGGCTTTGGCGGTTCTACCATGAAACTGATACCCTCTGGCACAGGGTCATTACAAGCAAGTATGGTCCTCATCCCTTTGAATGGACTGTTGGTGGGGCGTTAGGCACTTCCAGAAACCCGTGGAAAGAAATTTCGTCTGAATTACCTGTCCTTTCTCAGTTTATTCATTGCGAGGTGGGTGATGGGAGGGCTACTTTTTTCTGGGAGGATAAGTGGTTGGGGGATCGACCCCTTTGCTCTTTGTTTCCCCGGTTATATCATTTGTCCTGCTTGAAAAATCAGTCGGTGGCTTCGATCCTTTCTCTTGGAACTCCCCCGACTCCTTCTTTTGGCTTTTTTCGTGCGTTAACTAACAGGGAGTCTTCGGATGTGATGGCTTTGTTATCACTCATTAGTGAGTTCAGGTTTTATCCCATGAGGGGGGATGTTCGTATTTGGAGTCCTTGTCAGTCCAGAGGCTTTTTCTGTCGTTCTTTTTTTCACTGTTTGGTTAACCCCACTTCTTCGGGGGAGCCCTTGCGTGAGTCTTTCTTCTCCTCTTTATGGAAGGTTAAGGTTCCGAAGAAGGTTAAGTTCTTTGTGTGGCAGGTCTGGCATGGACGGGTTAACACCTTGGATCGGATTTTGGCCAGAGGTTCTCCTTTGGTTGGGCCTTTTTGTTGTATTCTGTGCAGGAAGGCGGCTGAGGACCTGGATCATATTCTTTGGAACTGTGAATTTGCTCGTGCTGTTTGGTGCTGTCTCTTTGGGGAGTTTAACCTGTCTTTTGTCAGGCCTCAGGATGGTAGAGAGTTGGTTGTGGAGCTTCTTATGTTCCCGCCTTTTCGTGAGAAAGGGTTGTTTTTGTGGCAGGCCGGAGTTTGTGCTGTTTTGTGGATCTTGTGGGGGGAGAGAAATAATCGAATCTTTAGGGGGCGGGATAGATCAGTTCAGGAAGTGTGGTCCCTTATTAGATTTTATGTTTCTCTTTGGGCTTCGGTGTCGAAGTTTTTTTGTAATTATTCTCTAGGAATTATCTTGCTTGATTGGAGCCCCTTTTTCTAGGGTGGTTCCCTCTTTTTGTGGGCTTTCTTTTTGTATGCCCGTGTATTCTTTCATTCGTTCTCAATGAAAGGTCGGTTAATTATCAAAAAAAAAAAGTTATTTCAAAATAAAGATCCATCTTTCTTTCAATGTGAAATTTGTGCTCTTGCTAGACATCACAAAAGCACATATATTCCACGTCCATATCATATCAAGCATCACGGCCATTCACATTAATTCATTCAAATATTTGAGGTCCTTCAAGAGTTAAAACGTGTCATGATAAAAGATGGTTCATAACTATGATAGATGATCATACTAGAGTCAGATGGGTGTACTTGTTAAAAGAAAAATCGAAAGTTGAAAATATTTTTAGATGTTTTTACCACATGATTCACACCCAGTTTAACACCAAAATTCAAATTATTCGGAGTGATAATGGTAGAGAATATTTTGATCAAGTTCTAGGAAATTTCTTTGTGGAGAAAGGGATAGTTCAACAAAGTTCCTGCAATGATACACCTCAACAAAATGGTAGGGTAGAAAGGAAAAATGGACACTTATTAGAGGTGGCGCGAGCCCTCATGTTTTCTATGAATATACCTAATGCAGTGGATTTTTGGTTAGGCCAAGGAAGGAAAATCCATCCCAAATTGAGAGAAAACTCTCCAAAGAACATTGTTCTATTAAAATTGATATTCCAAAAGGTCCTTTACAAAACTAACACAAGGCTACTTACACTAAAATAACCTAAAGAACTAATTAAACATCTAAAATGCTAAATAAAAACTAATTAATCTAAAATTAACCTCTAAATTAATATTAACTAAAACTAGGCTAATTATCTAATCTTGTCCCACATCATTCACCCCGACTTTAAAAAAGAAGACTCGTCCTCGGGTCGAGGTGATAAAATTGAAAACTCCCTTCTCGGCTCTCTGGGTGTGGTAAACTCCAATTGAAAAATATCAGCGTAAAATTCCCCAAATCCAAATTGGAATTAAAATAATGCTCCATGAAAATAAATTGAAAATCAGTCTTTGAATGCTCCAAGCTCAATACCCATGAGTGTGTACATTGTTGTAGCCCATTGATGTAGGTTTAGGGTTGGTACAGAAAATTCCATATTCGCCCCCAACCCCATCTTTTTTTCTTCTTCATCCATCTTTTTTTCTTCTTCATCGTGAACCCACAATACCCACACGTTAGCACCATGAAAGACGCCCCCGTCTGTCAATTTGCCAGCGACTTCTTCTCCTCCGACAAGGCAACGGCGATCACCTTTTCCTCCATTCGATGTAGCAGCAGCGGTCAAGCCACCGTTCGACAAGTCCGGCAAAGTCGCGGCCAAACCTTCCCCAGTCGACAGAAATGCACTAGCCGACCCCTATCTGACAAGATCCGATAAATTGGTCACCTCCGACGATGTAGCAACAGTGAACAAAGACTCCTCCGGTGATGTTGCTACAACCGGCGTGGTGTTCGTTTGTCCAACGTCATCTTCTTCTTCAATTTCCTCTTCTTCTCCAACTTCCTCTTCTTCACCGATTTCTTCCTCTTCTATTCAAATTTCTGTCTTCTCCGGTTTCTTCTACTTCAATTTCAACATTTTCTTGTCCGTTTTCTTCATCCTCAATTTCTACATTTTCTTTTTCGGCTTCTTCTTCTGTTTGGATTTGATTTTCTTCTTTGGTTTCTACTTCTTCAATTCCTTCGAAGCGATCGTCAACTTCATTTTCACCTCCATAATATTTTGTTGGACATATTCGATTGGATACAAATTTGTCACGAAGAGCATCCAATTTGTCACACGAGTTTTGAAGTTCTTTGACTACAACATCAGGTAGGTGAGTGTAGTTTTCACTATATTTTGTTTTCTAAAATTTTGGTTTGGATGGTTTGGAATGTATGGATGGAGGATGAGGATGATGGGTAGATGAAGTATAAGGATGGATGGTTGATGAATAAGTGTTCTGTAATTTTTGTTTGGGTGGTTTGGAAGTATAAAGATGGTGGGATGATGATTGATGAAGATGGTGAGTTGAGGGATGAATGTGAAAATACCTGGACGAAGAATCGAACTCATGGTCAGCAGTCCACCGTTGATGTTGGCGTCTTCATCGCCATCAATTTTGGTTTCATATCTTCCTGGGAACATCCGAGAGCTCTGATACCAATTGATGCAACGGATTTTTTGTTAGACCAAGTCCATGGCCAAGGAAGGGAAATCCATCCCAAATTGAGAAAAAACCCTCCAAAGAACACTGTTCTATTTAAATTGATATTCCAAAAGGTCCTTTACAAAACTAACACAGGGCTATTTATAGCCTTACAGTAAAATAACCTAAAGAACTAATTAAACATCTAAAATGCTAAATAAAAACTAATTAATCTAAAATTGACCTCTAAATTAATATTAACCAAAACTAGGATAATTATCTAATCTTGTCCCACATCAATACCTAAGTATCTTTGGAGTGAAGCAGTTCTACATTCTACATCCATGATCAATAGAATGCCATCTAGGGTCATGAATTTTAAAACACCTATTCAAGTACTCCAAAAGGATTTTCCCATATCTAAGTTGATAAATTCCATGGCCCTAAAGGTATTTGGATGCACCGTGTTTATTAGAAATCCAAATAGAGGGGTTGGTAAGTTAGACCTGAGAGCAAGAAAATGTGTCTATGTAGGTGTAGCTCCAACTTAGAAAGGATACCAATACTATGATCCTATAACTAGGAAAGTTTTCATCTCTATGGATGTTCAATTTTTCGAAAAACAACTATTTTTTGGTAGAATTTGGTCATACCAAGCTCACCCCAAAATCTGGAATCCATAGATTTAGAATTAATTGCAAGAGGTCCTGAAAGTTCGGTGTGTCATTAGAGACTTCGACTCTAGAATTTCTTAGTGATGGGGCAAGGGACGAAATTCAGGGAGTTGAAGGGTCACAAGAAATGAACAATGAGTTAAGGAATGGAATTGAGAATCTAGGAAACATATCAGAGTTACAACGAATATTGAAAATGTGGGTCCTCAACTTGATTTGAATGTGCATACTCATGGTTTAGAAAATGTGCACAATCATAATCAGCATCATCATTCTGAGAATAGATCTCGCTTGGAATCAACAAAACTCTTTGGGCAGACATATGAGGGGAGGATAAATCCTCAAGAACCTAAAACCATTGCTCCTCTGATCAGCCAAGAGTCTGAAACAAGATAAAAAAACTCACCAAGTAAAGTATCTATCTCTGACCTTGAAATTCCTATAGCCTTACGAAAAGAAAAACGTGCATGTGTCAAATATCCCATGTCAAATCATGTGTCATATTCAAATCTTTCAAAGTCTTTTTCTGCCTTCACATCTTGTGTCACAAACATCCAGATTCCTAATAGTATTCAGGAAGCTCTAAATGTTCCAGAGTGGAGGAAGGTTGTATATGATGAGATGGATGCAGTTGAGAAGAATCAAACATGGGAGGTTGAGGAGTTGCAGGAAGGAAAACCGACTATTGGATGCAAATGGATATTCGCTCCCAAGTTCAAAGTTGATGGGACTCTTAAACAGTACAAGGCCCGTTTAGTGGCCAAAGGGTAACACTGACCTATGGGATTGACTACACAGAAACATTTGCACCTATTGCTAAACTTAACAATGTTCAGATCTTATTGTCTATTGCAACAAATCTAGATTGGCCACTGAATCAGTTCGACGTGAAGAATGCGTTCTTGAAGGGAAATTTGGATCGAGGGTGACTAGAAAAAGTTTTGTATGGCCTCAAGCAATCTTCAAGGGCCTGGTTTGAAAGTTTCACTCAAGTTGTGAAACAACACAAGGGTATTCTCAGGCTCATGCTAACCATACATTATTTACTAGAT
Organism: Trichosanthes truncata; assembly: GCA_033996785.1. Lineage (NCBI taxonomy): Eukaryota > Viridiplantae > Streptophyta > Magnoliopsida > Cucurbitales > Cucurbitaceae > Trichosanthes > Trichosanthes truncata. The sequence continues at coordinate 6,477,634 of JAWPNB010000004.1, forward strand.
TCTCGAAGAATGGGAAGATAGCAGTACTCATTGTCTATGTAGACGATATACTTATAACAGGTGATGATCAGGAGGAGATAGCCATGTTAAAAAACAAACTCTCGAAGGGATTTGAAATTAAAGACTTGGGAGAGATGAGATATTTTCTTGCCATGGAAGTAGCTAGATCAAAATAGGGAATAGTTGTGTCCCAACAGAAGTATGTCCAAGATCTTCTCAAAGATACGAGCATGAGTGGTTGTCAACCTGCTGAAACAGCAATTGATGTGAACAAAAAGCTAGGAGACGTCACGCAAGATTCCCGAGTTAATGTTCAGAGGTATAAAAGGTTAGTTGGTCGACTAATCTAGTTATCACATACTCGCCCAGACATAGCATTTGCAGTAAGTATGGTAAGTCAGTTTATGCATAAGCCGTATGAAGAACATCTTGAAGCGGCATATCAGATACTCATATATCTTAAAGGTTGTCCAGGTAGAGGTTTTCTCTTCAAAAAACGAAGCAATCAGTCGGTAAAAGCTTATACAGATGCTGATTGGGCAAGATCTATAACAGATCGAAAGTCAACCTTAGGATATTGCACATATGTATAAGGAAATTTGGTGACATGGTGCAGCAAGAAGCAAAACGTAGTAGCTCGAAGTAGTGTCGTGGCAGAATATAGGGCGATGGCCAATGGTGTCTGTAAGATCTTATGGATCCAACGTATACTAAGAGAATTAAAGATGGAAGTCAAGTCACCGATAAAACTTTTTTGTGATAGCAAAGCCACAATAAGTATTGCACAAAATCCAGTGCAACATGGGATTATTCAAACCAACCTTTGATGCTCTTATAAGCAAGTTGGGAATGCATGACATCTATGCACCAACTTAAGGGGGAGTATAGATTTTGTATTAGTTAGTTTGTTATATTTTGGTTGTTGTAGATTTATTGTACCTTAGTTGTTAGGCTGGTAGTTTGTTGAGTGTTAGTTATTATTTTCCTAGTTTCTAGCTAACCTATTTTTAGCATAGTTTGTAACATTAAATAGCCTCTTGGGCTCATTAATCTGAATAAGAAAATGTTATTCTACCTAAAACTAGAAAAAGCTCTCTCTTCATTATACTTCGAAAAAAAGCTTCCTTTTTTCATTAAACATTCAGAGTCAAATTCAGATACTTTAAAGGAATCTTGTGTTCGCATTTTCACTCATTTATCAAATCTGTTAGAGTCCCCCACTAAAGGTTCCAAGTTGCAACAGTCTTTATATCCTACTGAGACTTTTAGCCAATCACAAGTTACTCTTCCTGGTTCAAACATACTTTTAGACTTTTAGCCAAAGGTGTCTCAAGAAACTCAACACCTAAGAAGAATTTGTCTGGTTCTGATTCATATGGGGAATCGGATGTTAGTATGAGTAGCAAGGAATCAGTTTCTCTTATTCTGGAAATAGAGCAAGTTGATTAGTTTGAAGAGGATTCATTTGTAGAAGCTTTTGAAAATCGATTTTCAAATGAAGTTAATGAGCAAGGTGTCGTTGTGTTCAATGGAGTAGTTTCACCAGAGATTTCTCCCCAAATTCCAGCCAAATTTTCATCTCTTATCGAGGTATGTGATTGCAAATGCGGACAATTCCCATTCAGTCACCAACGATTAAAGCTCTTTAGTGTTCTCCTTGTTTGCACAGTATTGTAACTCTTCTCATGGATTAGTCACCAAAAGTACGACGCTTGAAAGATCTCCATGGTGCAAAGTTTCAAGAGTCTAGTTTTTCGTCTAGGGTCCATCTTCTTCTAGCTTCCTCTTCAATCGTCAGTTGATTTTGTCCGCCGGTGTGAGGAGTAGTTTTTGTTCATCCTCTTGTTCAAGTTCATTTTCTTCGTTGGGCAGGGTTTGTTTTTTAGTTCTAATCTCAGTGATCTGAAGGACGTCTTCAAGGCTTGGTTTTTTGCTTTTGAAGAAATGAGGAATCAAGAAGAATCAATCTCATCTCTAATTTATTTGCTTTGTTGTTAAATTTGTCAGTTAGAAAGATTTGAACCTGCCCGTCTCATGGCCTCATCTTGGAGCTCTCTATTAAAGTCTTTTGCTAGATTTTATCATTTGGATTGTTTTTATTTCCTTCTTTATCGTTTATTTCATGGTTGGGTTATGCCCTTTTGTTTCTTCTTTAGGCCATTGTTGTCGTTTTCTCAATTTGGTTTTGTTTTTGTTGTTGTCTTCTTCTTCCCTCCCTCGTGGAGGTTGTATTTTTCGAGCATTAGTCTTTTTTCATTTTTTTCAATGAATAGTTCCATTTCTTGTTCAAAAAAAAAATCTCTTTTCATCTTTTCAATGAAAATTTTCGTTTCTTGTTCAAAAATTTAGTTGGGGGCATCGGTGGATGAAGTGGTGTGGTTCATCGATAATTCAGGAGTTTTTTCATCAAAGGCAACAGTTTTCAAGATGATTGAGTCAGCCCCTTCTCTCAAGACTTGCTATCTGAAACGAGTGTTATCCTAAGAAAATTAAAGTTTTTCTTTGGTCTGTGGCACATAGACAGCTAAATAAACATGATTCCATTCAAAGAAAATGCTCCCATTTGTTCCCCTCCCCCTCAATTTGCCCTTTGTGTATTAGAGACGCTGAAACTCTTGACCATTTGTTCATTTGTTCATTTGTTCCCCGTTTGCTTAGAGGGCATGGAGTTGGGTGCTAAAGGAATTCACTATCTCCCTTTGTCTACCACAGAGAGTGGAAGGTCGGCTGATTGAAATGTTGTTGCAAGGTTGGAGATTTAAAAATAGGAGATGTTGTGGTCCATGGCAATGAGTGCTACAATGTGGGACTTTGGTTAGAAAGAAACCAAAGACTTTTTGAAGATAAAGATAAAACCGCCTCTTTTGAGTGTTTTTGTAGCCATGTACAGCTTCTTGATTCTTGGTGGTGTGTGAGATTCAAGAAATTCTTTTGTAACAATAGTTTGTCCATTATTCAAAATAATTGGACAGCTCTCATTTAGTTATTTGGGGAGGGGGTTCTCTCTTACCCCTACCCTTAGGCAGTCTTTTTTGGCTATTTTGCTGTCTATAATACATATCCAAGTTTCTTATCAAAAAAGAAAAAAAGAAAAGGAAAAGAGATAGATAGTAGATATGCATATTGACAAGAGTGGCATATAAGAGAGAGTCGGCCCCCTTTGGAAATTAAATTGTGACTCCAATTTTGCAGCTTTCTTGATTTGTTGGATCCCAACTCCTTTATAGCTGCCCAAATTTCTTCTTCCAAAAAAGGGGCCTCAAGCCTCTTAGTCGCATCACTGGAAATTGGATCCTAGTCAATTGGGGGATGGAAGGAATCTAACTCCATCTTTCTTTGTGAAAAGCTCCCTGTAGAAATCAATAAACTCATCCTCAGTATCCTTATCAATTAAAAAGCTATCCCCTTTTCTAGACTGCAGCTCAATGATCAGATTTTTCCTCTTTCTTGCACCAGCATATCGGTGGAAAAAGCCTGGTTTCATCACCCTCAACCAGCCATTTGGTTTTACATTTTTGACGCCATGAGACTTCTTCTCTTGCAGCTAAAGAAAGAAGATCCCTCCTTGATCCTGTTTTCACTCCCACATTTGTAATTTTATACCATCAATTAAATGGATTCTTATCATAATAAAGAATTTTAAAAAATAATGCAGATCATTTTCAACACAAGCATCCTGCTTCCTCTCCACACATGCTTTCTCTTCTTTCTTTTTTTTCCTTCAAATTTTCTTTGACAATCTTGAATCATTTCCCCAAAAATGGCCCATCATTGTTTGTTTTGGTTTTTTCACCAATAGAAGTAGAGATTTTAGCACACCAACCACAGTGATTTACTCCTCTTTCTAAACTCATTACACCATTTTTCAAACCAATACCTTTCAATGAACCTGCAATCCTATGGATATGGAAATTAAAGAAGCTCCATAAAAGATTATCCGAACCAATGCAATGCGTAATCACCGATGAACCCAAAAGCTTAAGTTGATGGGTTAAATTTAAATACTTTAACACTCCTCTCACTTGTGACTTGGAAATTTGCCCAAGGTTCAACAAGTCATTATCAATATTAATTAGAGAGTAAATGACATACCAACAATTTGAATATAAAACCTCCTACTCTGATACCATGTTAAATCATCAACCAACTCAATAGCTCAAGCTAATGGATTACAATAAATTTAAATATTTAAACAGTTAACACAATGTTTATTATTCAAAAGAAATGCAAAAATAGATAAAGAATATATATATATATATATGCGCGCATTTAAAAGAGAAACACCAAAGTCCAAAGTGTACCAGGCATTTAGGTAGTGAGTTTGATGTTGATAACTCTTGGCTAACACTAGCATTCTGTTGAATAATTCGTTTTAACCTCTCAGTTATATCATTTTCATTGCTGCAACAGGAAAAAATAAAATTAAATAGCATCATTTATAAACCCCACCTTCAGATGGCTTACAAAGTGATTGCAATATGTTGTCTTTAAATAAAAAAAATACAATTGAAAACATAGATTTCACTGTGGATCAATGGCGGGGAATAAAAAAAAAAGAACCTTTGTGAACCATCCATGATTACAGATGGACGGATGGCTATAGGAGGCACTGCAACATTAGTAACGATGAGTTTCTCGGGTCTATCAGATAGAAAGAGTAACTCACAGTCCTGCACAAAGAAGGATGTCATGAGAATAAAAATGGACAGAAACGAAAATAAAAAGAAAAGAATATGTATCACATAGAGAAGTAATGCAATACACAACTCATTGCAATGGCCACCACAACCCATGCAAGTGCCTTAATATAAACCAGATCCTAAAGATTATCAATATTTACCTCATCTGACATCCTTTTAAAAAGAGAAAGAACTCTAAAAGGGTTCAGAATATCGTTAGACACATTATAGGGTGCCCTAAGATCCTCCGATACCACACCAGCATCCTTGGATCTCGAACGATAATGCAGTATTCCCAATGTAGATACAGCCTTCTTCACCGAACCTACAATAAAATCATAAAATATATCGCTAATATCCATTGATATCAACACTAGCTCTCATAACAACAGTAAAATCAGACACATTCACCTCAATGATACATGCTCTAGTATGCGTTTCCACCAATGCATAATGATGGAAACACGTAATTATGAAACCTTCCTTTAATCAAAATATAACCAAAGACCTAGACTAATTTGAAAATTTCTAGAACACCTTAACATCCAATGCATGTTGACATTGCCAAAGAGCTTCCACATATATACGTAGAACTGAGATTAAGAGCACATAAAACTTTTTTAACCCAATTCTAATCTAGCAAACAATTGAGTTTCTAATAGAACTCACAGAAGAAACATAGGATACCATATAACTTGCAAGAAAGGAAATACAAAATACGGCAGACTTTCAACTAAGACTTCAATCGTACTCATTTCCATCCAAGAAGATATTGTACACCTCCTAAACTGGTTGAATCAGTAAGTATTTTTTAAAAACAAATCATACGAAATAGAAGGAAGATGAGTTTTTTTTTTTTTAACAAGAAACCAAACTTTTCATTGAATTAATGAAAAGAGACTAATGTTCAAAGAAACGAACTCCCGAAAGGGAGGGAGAGAGAATAAGAAAAAGAAAAAAGAGAAATAGGAGAAGATGAGGAGTTTTACACAGAAAAGAACCACATTCAGGTTTTTAAACCTTTGAACAAAGGGTTATATCAGTCCTCTTTGCTAGTAGTTAAAAAATATGAAAAACAAGATGCATCCCATCATGGACAGCAATTGTAGCTAGTAGGCAACCTCTACCACTCGTTCTAACACCTAAAAGGAGGCCCATAGCACTGAGTGGCCAGCTTTTCATTCCATTGGCCTATCAACGAAGACTTGTAGTAAGAGTGCAGCTTGAGGCAGACCATGTCCTCAACTTGATAGGTTGCATGCTAAGGAGCACGGATACGATACAAGACACGGATACAACACTACACGGACACGGTGACACGTCATTTTTTTAAAATCTAGGACACGGACACGGCAAGGACATGTTTATTAAAATATATATCATTTTTATACAAGAAGGAAATTCAAAGTCAATAAATTTATGCATTTATATGCTTAAAAAAAATGAGTTTGATGTATTTTGCTCTCAAAATTTATTATTTTTGTCCTATATTATCATGTGTCGATTTTTTTTTTAACAGGAAACGAAACTTTTCATTGAAAAAAATGAAAAGAGACTAATGCTCAAAAAATACAAACTCCACAAGGGAGTGAAAAGAAACAAAAAGCAAACAGGAGATATAAATGCATTTAAATCAGAAACAAACTATCAAGGTAAAACCAGCAAAGGGCTTAGAAAGGGAACACCAAGAAGAAATTCTTAAGCTATCAATCTTGCAGACTCAAGTCAATCGAGACAAGGAAGACTCAGAAAATCTTGACCATCCAAAAATGCCAAAGGAAGAGCTACAATCGTGATTAACCATATAGTGAGTCTTCGAAGCCAATGGAAGCCCAAGGATAACCTGATGAAGAAACTCCTTCAAACTGTAGAAGGAAACCCACGAATCTTTGAATAAGGAGAGAGCTTGTGCCAACACTTAGTGGATACGTGGAGATAATCTCCATTCACATAGCAAAGGGGACAAACCGAGCCCGAAGGATCCTAAGACAAAATTCTTGAAACAACAAGTGAGCCAACCTTCAAGAAGAATCACAACCAAAAAACATTTCAAAACGACCAAAGACACCAACATTCTCCCAACTAATGACTTTTGAAAACCATATGGATTTAATGAATCTCTTGACAAAAGAGCCAACCTTTGTTTCGAGAAAAACTCGAGGAATGCCCACTGCCAAGACACTTAACAATTCCTTTGAGGGTTGGGCAAAGGAATCTCACGCAATTGAAGACCACCAATTTCAATAAGGGCTGAAACTTGCTAGGTACTGTGACTACTTTTGATGCTGAATCTACCTTCTTCGAAGACTGAAACAGATTAATCAAATCATGAGCATAAGAATCTTCAATAATGGCATCATCCGATGGATGATGATGAGGATGAAAATCCAATTCTTCACTGCTCAATAACTTCTGATTCATCATCTGAATCATTGATTGGTTCTAACTGTGATGGAGGAGGATTAAGTGATGGTTGGATAAAACTTTGGGAAAAAAGAGCTTCCCCAATACCATTATGGCCTTTAAGTAGAATAGAATGTGAGTCATCTGTTGGAAGACTAACATGTGCAAGTTCCTGTTGTTCTAATGGTGTCAAAATTCGAGTGACAGCCTCTTCAATAACATTCTCATTAAAAGAAAATTCTGGAAACTTGGAAGATGAGGGTCTGATGAATTTTTTCTTGTTATACTTAACAAGTGTTTGATATGTGTCTAAAAAATGTTGGGACCTATATTGACTTTGTACAACTAGGGTCTAACACATATTTATTGTGCTAACAAGTGTCGGAGTATCTAAGTGTCCAACACGTGTCCAACACAGACACACTAGCCAAGCTAAAGTGTTTGTGCTTCTTAGGTTGCACACCTTCGATGCTTGTCTTCAAAAAATTTTGTGGTTTGTGGGCCACGGTCCAGCAGCTTAAGTTTAAGGTCATTGACAATAGCGTCTTGTTCTTGCAACAACTGAACTTTAAAGGAGAACTACGCATAAAAGATCAAAGGTAGGAGAAATTATTCGGTGAGGCCGCCACAATGTGGTTGACAATTTTTCACCGTTGGATTGAGAGAAAGAAGTACTTCAAATTTATATCCAATAGTTATTAGGAGACATGGAAGTTTTTAAATCCACATCCAACGATTATTATGAGACAGTCAAATTGTGGCGGCCTCATTGAATAATTTGTCCAAAGGTAGTGGCGGCATGTGGCCTGCCATACATCAATTGCAAGGGAGTGGTTTTAGTGGTGAGACATTATAAGGTGTTTTACCAATATTCTGTCCCGCAGTCATTCAATGTCTTTGGTTTCTTAGAAGCAAAGCATCCCATGTATGTCTATATCAACAACCTCATATTTGTTCATCCATATGGCAACCATTGTGCTCCACTTAAGATTAGTCCCTTGCAACTTGACTAGCTCTGGCTAGAATACACACATGAACCCAGTTGTGGTGGTCCCAATTAAATACTCCATTTATCCTTGTAACCTCTAATGAATAAGCAATGTAGCTTTGGCTCCTCCTATATAGAAATTAGCCCATCCCTTCCACCAATTGCTAGTAGCAATGTTCTCCATCATAAAAATTCCAATAACTCCTCAACCCACCAATTGCAAACGTAATTTGACAACTTCCATTATGTTCTCCATTTTCTAGAGCCTCCACATGCTCCAGGATAGAGCTTTGCTACCAATATTGATAGAACTCACAAAAGAAATTTAGGATTATGTAACTTGCAAGAAAAAAATACAAAATACACTAGAGTTTCAGAGGTATGTATGTAATCTCCTCACTTCCCCAGGCTTCCCATATCCTTTTTCCTAATCTCACATCACACAACTTGTATCCTACCTTCCAAAACATTTCCTTTCACTTCCTCGCATAAGTTAGGCAAATCGGAGATCTCTCAATCCCAATGGTGAGGTAAATGGCCCGAAAGTGGGCATCTGGTGTAGCCCAAATTACGAAGGAGAGAATTCTCAAAGAAATCTAATCCAAAGGATTTTATTACGTTTTTTTTGTAAGAAACATGAGGAAAAGTAATATACACAAAAAGAAGAAAGAGACAACCTAAAGGGCTGGAGGAAGGGAAACGCCCCTCCCAAAGGAGCTAATTACAAAAGAGCCCTTCAGTCTTGAAGAATTAGAGAAAGAGGATAATTACAGAAAAAAAAATTATTGTTTCTATAGCACCACCAAGAAGCAAAATACTGGATAGAATTACAAAAACTATTGAAATGCTCAAACTTATCTTCAAAAGTCCTACGATTCCTTTCTTTCCAACAGCACCACAAGAGAGATGTAACACCATGAGACTCTAGCTCTACCCTTAAGGCTGCAACCATCTAGAGCTTCCAAAAGCCAGTCGTCAATCCGGTGAGGTACACAAACCGACATCCCAAAAATGTTCAAAAGAAAGGTCCACCCCTTTCTAATAAAATCACAATGCAAGAAAATGTGATCTAAAGTTTCTTCATCTTGAGAGCAGAGGCAGCACCTTGAAGGAGACAAGGCCCATCTATGCCACTTTCTTTGTAATCTATCATGCATGTTAAGGCTTCTATGAGCAAGAGACCCAAGGAACACTTTTAACCCTCTCAGAATTTTAGCTTTCCAGATCAAGTTGATCAATGGGGACTTGATAATCAGTCTCAATTCAGTCAGTTTCAAAAAGGCAAACTTTGTAGTGAACTTCACTAAGTCCTCCAAAAGTCCAAGTCACTCTATCATTACCCGACCCAAGCTGCACCGTGTATAGGATATCAACAAGACCCATCCAACTATTCAACTCCCAATCAAACAGCCCTCTTTTAAAGCCCAGATCCCAATCAGAATGGTTATAATTCCAGCAGTCGGCAATGGTGGAATTTTTTCTATTTGAGATAGCAAACAAGTTAGGGAATAATCCCTCAAGAGTACTCTCACCCACCCACATGTCTTTCCAAAATCTGATTCTATCACCCTTATAGGATTTAAACTTCACAAAATTTTTGAAAAAGGCCCCGCTTTTAGCAATATCACACCAAGGTCTTCCCCCACTCTTCCCCTCCTAGTTTGGTCGTAGTCCAACCAAAGGGATCAGTCCTGTAAATGCTCACAATCACTTCCTTCTAGAGGGCTTCGGGCATGTTTGGGAGTGATTTTGAAATGGTTAAAATCACGTTTGTCGTATTTAAAATCACTTCGAAACATGTTTTTAATTATTCAAAATTAATTTTTATGGTATGAAAATCGTGTTTAAAAGTATGAAATAAAAAATTAAGTTGATTTTGAATGATTAAAAACATGTTTCGAAGTAATTTTGAATATGACAAAAGTGATTTTAACAATTTCAAAATCACTCCCAAACATGCCCTTCATCTTCTTGAGTAAATCTCCAAAGCCATTTGAGAAGGAGGTGGTTATTTCTTTGAACGTAAAGAGCCAATTTCCAAGTCCCCATAGCCCATAGAGGAGGGGAAGGGACGTCCACTCCCATTTCACTAAATGGTTACAAGCTTCGTAGTCTCCACCATCCCAGAAGAAATTTCGAACTAGCTTGTCCATTTCCTTTGTAATCTGCACTGGAGCTTTCAGGAGGGAAAAATAATACAAAGGCAAGTTGTTCAACACTAACTGAGCAAAAGTCAGACAAGCACCCTTTGAAAAATTCCGCCCTTTCCAACCATTAAGCTTCTTTCTAAATCTGTCCACCATTGGCTCCCAAAAGGAAGAAGCCCAAGTGCTTAATCGACTAACTCTCAACCTTATAGCGCAGCATATCAGCAATCTCCTCCACTTCCTCAAAGGATTTTATTATGATTCAAGTAAGTAATACAAGAGACTAAGCCTTTAAGAGAGGTAAAATAGCAAGTCCTTTAAGATGTGTAGTTGAAAAATCAATTATAAGCCCAGTTTTCTGTAGATGCAACCAATCACATGCTGGAAGATTCAAACAAGAAAATGAAAGACCACTGCATCATGCAAGAACACATGAAAACAAAGTGAATTGCATTTTTATTTTATAATCAGGTTCCCAATCATGTGTGTGCATTTGCAAATCTATTATAGTTGAGGATGAATTCCCTTGTCTCAGACATAATTTAGGCAACAAACAATAGCAAACATCCAAGGAGGAGAGAAGTCTTAGGAACAGAGGTGAATAAATTATAAATAACATATAAACGGGCTCAGCTTGAGTCCACATCAAAATAAAAGGTGAAATCCAAACCATTTAAATATCCACATCTGGAGCACTTCATGCTTTTATTGTTACTTGTCAAGGTAGAACACTTCTTTATGATTTTTTTCACAAGCTCACACTTCCGCAAGGCTTCCAATTTAGGATTTCTCAACTTCCTCAAGAAATCTTTATAAATCTTCTCTTCCAAAAGTATACGAGAACATGACTGTAAAGAAACTTTTAGACATGAGAAATAATATTCCAAGAAAATTCACACTAATTCAGGGAAAGCATTTCACTTATCTGTTCAATACCTTGCAAATGCACTTTAGTATTTCCAATATTGTAGTAAAATAACCAACATTAAAGACAGGGAGAGCAAGACTCAAGTATCCATAATGTCCTGGGCAGTCACCAAAATTCGCATGGCATGTAGAACATTTACAGCCCTTATTAGCAGGGCCCTGAAACACAATCCCAAGAGAAAAGGCAAACATTTTAGTACAATATTTTTCTGAAAAAATAATAGGGACAGAGAATGAAAATATGTAATAGAGAAATTTTTAAGATTTGCAATCTTGGCCCCAGCATCAACCAATAACCTTTTAGAACAGATGATGGTAAGTTCATAAGAGACAGACTTCCACTAATGAAAATAGGAAATAGTCAATAGGTACAAGGAAGAGAGATCCCTCAGTTAAGGTAGTCTAAATTAATCAAAAAGCTGCTGTAATTACAAAAATATCCATCGATTCCAAAGAAGAAAATTCATCTATCATTACAGAGGAAATCAGCATAAGATCCTCAATGAAAAAGGAAATCCTGTGTTTGCAGTTGTGGGAGGAAAGAAAATTGACTGAAAATGCAAGCTTCTTTGGCTCAAAGAAGGTGATGAATACACTAGCTTCTTTCATAGATTTTTAACTGCCCGAAAAAGAAAAGCCTCCATCTCATATTTGCAAAACAAAAAAGGAGAAGTTCTTATATATTCCTTGACATTGAAAAGAAAATTCTGGGTTTCTTTGAAAAGTTCTACTGCAAGGAGGAAGGTCATTGATACGTTCCTAATGGAATAAATTGGAGACCTATTAGTGCTTCAGATAAATCATGGCTAGAGAGAAAATTTGAAGAATCTGAAATTTGGGATAACTGCTTCTTGGGTTGCTAATTTTTTGGTGGGGCGTCCTTAATGGAGCCTTTTCCTTTTGTCTTCCGCCAAAGATGTTTCAAAGAAGGTTTAAAGTTGGCTGCTCCTCCTAGCAAACAGTGGTCAGCAGTTTAGGGAGCTGTAGCAGCCTCTTTTGTAGATTCCTCTTGGCTTTGAGGTTTTGTTTATGGGATAATTTTGTTCAGTGTCTTGTTCATCAAGAAGGCTAAAAGCTTTTGCTTTATTCAGGGGCTAGGGGTTGGAGTCCTTGAATTTTCAGTTTTAATTGCGTGGTGCAGTTTTTGCACTTCAAAGGTTTTTTGTTGCTTAGCCTCGTTGTCTTGTCGAGTTCTTTGGCGCTTTGTACTTCAATGTTTTATTTTTAGACTCTGGTAATATTTGGAGTTTTGTTCTTTATTTTAGTGTTTTATTTTCTTTTCACTCTCTTTGGGAGTTTGTATCTTTGAACATTTTTCTATCTTTTCATATATCAATGAAAAGTTTGTTTCTTGAGTGGGTGGATCGTTTTGAGATTATCAAGATTAAAGCTTCTTGTTGGTGTTTACTATCCAATATATTTGCCGGTTATTCTCTTAATAATATTTGTTTCAATTGCGGGGCTTTCTTGTAAGGGCTAAAGGGTTTTTTTATCAGGATTATCTTACTGTTGCTTCTTTATTGTTTATTGTTTATTGCTTTTTTTCCCCAAGTCTACTCTTTGTAGACTTGACTTTGTTTTCTTGTATTCTCTTATAGCTTTTCTATCATTTATGAAAAGTTTGTCTCTTATTCAAAAGAATAATAGGAGACCAAAATTCTGAAGATCTTGGATTAGCTCCCAACGCCAATCCCAAATATGAAATTGGTAATGACTCCACCTTACAATTAAGTCTTGTTGCCATATAATCTAGTCGAGAAAGAGCAATATTAATACCACAAACTGGTGTTTTGTCTCAATCAACTTTCAAACTCTGATCTCTAGTATCTATTGAGAGGATTCCCATGGTTGGAAAACTTTGCCCTGCAAAGGACGAGGTAAAGGCAGACCAAGCTTTGACATAGCTAGAAAACGTGGTTTTTTCTTTCGTTTTTTGGATTTTACAGCTAAGCAATGGAGGAGAATCAAGTTTTGGAAAGACAGATGGCTGGGGGACAACACGCTTAAGGTTACTTTCCCTGAAATTTACAACATTTCCATGAAGAAAGAGGCCACCATTGCTGACTGCAGGAAAGATGATTCAAGGTATTGGGACTTAGACCTTAGAAGAGACCTGTTTGATAGAAAATTGGACAGCTGGGTTGCTTTGGTTAATTGGCTGGATGTTGTTTGTTTGGGGGAAGGAAAAGACAATGTGGCTTGGTCTCTTTTAGAACAAGAAACAACACTTTTCATTGAAATGATGAAACAAACTCCACAAGGGAGTGAAGAAAAAGCAAACTAAACACTAAAACAAGAAGCAATACAAATTAAACATGAAAAATAAAAGCATTCCAATTAAGGTATATATCCTGTGTAGAAAAATCTTCAAAGACCTTTGAGAGAGAACACCAAGAAGAAGCCAAAAACCGAGCAGAGTCCGACCAAGCCACCCAAAAAAACCTGCTTATTCTGAAAAATCCTTTGGTTTCTTGGTATCTCTTGTTGCTTGCCTAAGAAAGTGGACAATTGGTTGGTTGAAGCTCTCGTTGGTTGGAATCTGCCTAAAAAGGCGAAAATTTTATGGAATTGTGCGGCAAGGGATTCTTTTTGGCATGTGTGGCTAAAGGAATCGACGTACTTTTGAAGATAAGTTCTTCTTCTTTTGATACTTTTTGCAGAGATGTACAGCTCACTTCTTCTTGATGGTGTCTTAGTCACACAAAATTCTTTTGTAACTATACCTTTCCATGATCATTAACAATTGGAAAGCCTTCTTCTAGTCTTTTTGGGTGGGGGTTCTCTCTTCTCCCAGCCCTTAGGTTGTTTTTCTCTCTTTTCTTAACACATCCAAGTTTCTTATCAAAATAAACTTCCAAACCCAAGAGCCATTCAAATGCTCCAGTTGTGTTGACCAAAGAATTAAACACAATGTCATCATCCTTGCAAACCAACAAAGTATCATTGGTGAATTGAAGGTGAGAAATAAGAACTGAATCGTTGCGCACAAAAAAAACCTTCATTGACCTTTAGATGAATATGTTCGAGCATGTTACTCATCACATCACCAACCAATAAGAAGAGAAAAGGTGAAAGCAAATCACCTTGATGTAAACCTCGTGTAGCTTGGATTTTTTCTCTGGTCTGCCATTAATGAAAATAGAGAATTAGGTATCCCGAATACAATTCATTATCCATTTAATCCATCTATGGCCAAAGCCTTTATGCTGAAGAACAATTTCTAGGAAATCCCAATCAATCAGATCGAAAGCTTTCTCAAAATCTAACTTTAGCAACCAGCCTCTTTTCTTCTTGAGTTTCTACTCCTCCACGAGTCCATTGGCTATAAGGATTGGATTGATAAATTGTCTACCTTCAATGAAAGCACTTTGACTGTTGTAGGCATAATTTTCTTGATACGTGACTGTTGTAGGCATAATTTTCTTGATACGCTCTGCAAGAACTTTAGCTAGGACTTTGTACATTGATGTAGTAATACTAATTGGCCTGTAGTCTTTTACCCTTGATGCTTTCTCCTTCCTAGGAATAAGGCAGATAAAATTCTCTTCAAGACAAGAATTTACATGGCCATTCCTATAGAATTCTTCAAACAAACGAACAAAATCTGACTTGATTGGTTGCCAAAATTTAGTAAAAAAATCATGGTCACCAGGGCCCGGAGCCTCGTTTTTCCCAAGCCCCTTCAAAGCAGCCCTAATCTCATGCTCTTCAAACTTTCACTCAAGCCAAATTCTATCCAAAGATGATACAGGCCTCCAATTCAAACCCATAGGAACAAACCGTTGCTTACCTTCCCTGCAAAAAGATTATCAAAGAAGCCTAAAATTTCTGACTAAATAGCTGCCAGCTGGTTGATTTATTAGAAATTCTCTCTAAGCACTCACTCGTCATTTCTGAAATAAGTGTTTTTCTCTTCTTTGCTGCAAAAAATCTATGAAAAAAGCTTGTGTTTTCATCTCCTTCCTTCCTTATGCCAATGAACCTTTTAGACTTTTTTTAATCCCTAAAAAAAGCCCTTTTCTCCTCTCATTTGCATAAAATATTTGACATTCAAGGGATACCTCTGAAGTCGAGCGAAAGCTTGCTCTACCCACATCATAAGATTCCTTTTGAAGCTTAATAAAGAATGAATGATCCTTTATTTTTTCTTCCAAAAGTTAATTGCCATGAACAAATCAAAGAAATAAAGATTTATACGCAATGCAACAACTATGGCCCATGATATCCATAGACTAACAAGAATCAATGACTAGAAAATGTTTGACAATGAACTAAAGATGAAATTTGCTAGAGAGAGGGAAAACCTAAAGAGCAGTTTTCCTTTTACAAACCTTTTCTTGGACATCTAAAGCATATAAAAATTGATTTTCATTCTACATAGGTCTATATTATACAATACCAAACGATTCTCACAAACTTTTGCCAATGCACTCTCAATCTTGGGCCAGACAAGTTCATTTTCTTTGTTAGGTAAGATGGATGTTTTTAATCTTCGTTCCCCGTCTTGAGAGGGAGCATTAGTATATATAATTAATTGTGGTAATCATGTATACCTGCTAGATTTAATTAGTAGTTGGTTAATATAGTTGATAATAGCCTGGAAGCTTATTTTCCAAGGTTGTATGAAGACGTAAATCGTGAAGTAATTGAATTTTCCTCTCCTGTGTTTCACAACCGTAATCGTAAATAGCAAAGTAAGAAAAACTACAGTTAATGAACATGAACCTCCAATCCCCCATGAGAATATAAGAATCGTACCATTCGAGGATCCAACAAGCCGCCATCGATGGGTTTTCGAGTGGTATCGTAATATAAGCCTTTGTACACCTGAACTTCAGCCATTTTGCTAATTTCAGATCCGGAGAAGGTAGTAAACTGCATGCTCTTGCTGCAGTAAGAGCCAAACAAAGGAAAATAGACATAAAATATCAGAGACTGGTAATAACAACTTCGTAATACAACGATTAAAAAGTTAGAAACCAAACGAAACTTACATTTTACGAGGTCCAACATCTTCAATGTATGGCTGTTTAGTGAACACCAGACCTTCCACTTGCGCTTTATTCATCTCCGATCAATGAAGAACACAACAGCAACTAAAAGATTCGAGGAGTCCGGTGGCGAAACGCGAACAGTTGAAGCTTCGTGACTGTGTCCTTCTCCAGTCTCGCCTCATGCAAACTACTTGAAGAAAAACCGTGAAATTTGAGTGCACGGAATGCTCGACGAGAGATTGGTAGAGCAGCAATGGAGAGTGGAAAAGAGTTTGAAGAACAGAGAAGAGGGAGAGAACCAGAACGACAGTGAACCGACTAGACCAAAAGAAGAGAGACGAGTAACGGTAATGCAGGGTGAGCCCTAAGGTTTAGGGGTTATCATCGGTTCGGTTCCTTCGTTTTGGCCAGGCCGGAATCGAACCGAACCGATGACTTCGTTGCCGGCGCTGAGGGCGGACGCTATGGAGATTTTTGTGTTTCTCTTTTTCGGGAAAGAGTTACAAAACTGAAATATTTACAAATGTATTATTGAGAATTAAATATTTACTGTTATATATATACTGTGATATATGGTAGATATCCATGGATTACTTGAAATCTACATTGAATTGCTTGGAGCTACTCACTTTGATTATTTGGAGCCTACTTAGATTACTTGGAGCCTACTTTGATTACTTTGAGCTTACTCACTTTGAACACTATAAATATGTGTATTATAAATGTTTCAAACAAGAGTGAGATATACCAAAAGGAAAATTCACTTGACAATAGAAATCTATATATTTTGCTCTCCTTTTCTACATTGTATTCTTAAGTTTCTTAAGTTGTTTTTGTTCATAACACGTTATCAGCACGAGCCTGATCTACCATTTTCTTTACTAAAGGTATGTTTGAATTCATGGTTTATGATTCATTTTATTTTACTTGTTAAGCTTGATGTGTAGTTCGATTCATATAATTCAAATGCTTAACATAAAAATTGACTATAAGAAACACTCTGTCTATGGATAGTTCTGTCTAGGCTGAGGTATTTAAGCTAACCGAAAGGGAATACCTTTACTTGGGAACTGACTTGGGAGTTGTAAATTAGTCAATTTTGTGTTCTAGGTAATGTAGTAGTTAATTGGATTTCTTTTAAGAAGTTTAATAATCTTTTCATAGAGAAAGCATGTTATATATATTGGATATATGTTTTATAAACATAATGCAATATAACAAAGCTACAATTTTTTTAGCATGCATGCATGATGTACTTATTAAAATTCTAATGTAAATATACTTCTTTCTAATAGTTTTACAATAACAAATCTGACAAAACTAGAGTTTGCAGCTCTTGATATTAATGGACATAACTACTTGTCATGGGTCATTGATGCCGAGATTCATTTAGATGTCATGAATTTTGGGAAAACAATTAAAGAAGGAAATAATGCATCTATTCAATAAAAGGCAAAAGCCATAATATTCCTTTGTCATCATCTTCATGAGGGATTAAAAATAGAATACCTTACGATAAAAGATCCCTACAACTTATGGCAAAGTTTGAAATAAAGGTATGATCATCAAAAAACTGTTATTCTTCCAAAAGCTCGTTATGACTGGATGCACATGAGGTTGCAGGATTTTAAATCAGTAAGCGAATATAATTCCGCATTATTCAAAATTAGTTCAAAATTGAAGTTATGTGGAGAGAGAATCACTAACGAAGATATGTTAGAGAAGACATTCTCTACTTTCCATGTCTCGAATATGCTCCTGCAGCAGCAATATCGAGAGAAATGATTTAAAAAATATTCCGAACTTATTTCATGTCTTCTTGTGGCTGAACAAAATAATGAGCTATTGATGAAAAATCATGAATCTCGACCAACTGGAGCAACACCATTCTCTGAAGTGAATGTTGTAGTGTCCAATAATCGTGGTCGTGGTCGAGGTCGTGAGCGCAGTAGAGGAAGAAATAATAATTCATTTGTGGTGGTCGTCATTCAAATTTTAAGAAGACCACAAATAATGATGATCATAAAGGAAAATTTCCTCAAGGAAAGAGTACTAAAAGTGTCGAAAATCAATGTTTTCGATGTGGCATGAAAGGGCATTGGTCTTGTACCTGTCGTACGCCTAAGCACTTAGTAGATCTCTATCAAGCATCATTGAAGGATAAAGGAAAAAATGTAGAAGCAAACTTCGAATTTCAAGAAGATGATGTATTTGACCCTTCAACACATGCATTTAGATGTTGCTGACTTATTTGAATCTCATGAAGAGAGAATTGATGCAATTGAAGAAGTAGGAAATACTTCATATGAAAATGTCCAATATTAGTACTGCTTTTAATTTCAGTATCTTTTCTTGTATGTATTTCTAGTGTAAGTTTTTTTTCTTCAAGTTTAGTTTTAAGACTTACTGTAATCGTTTTTTTTAATGAAAAATCATGACAACTTCTCATATTTTAGCTTATCCAAAGATGAACAATGAAGATTTATGCTTGGCAGATAGTGCAACTACGCACACCATACTTAAAAGCAGAAAATATTTTTCCAAATTGATAATGCTTAAAGCAAATGTCAATACTATATCAGATTTTGCAAACTTGATTGAAGGTTTTGGAAAAGCAAACCTTATTTTGCCTAGAGGAACAAAATTCACAATTAAAAATGTTTTGTTCTCTAGCAAATCAAAAAGAAACTTATTAAGTTTCAAAGATATACGTGACAATGGTTATCATGTTGAGACTAATAGTAAAGATAATATAGAGTGCCTTTATATCACATATATTATTTCACATGAAAAACGTATATTAGAAACACTGCCTGCTTTTTCTTCTGGATTATATTATACTCATATACGAGTAATTGAAACCTATGCAACAATGAACCTGAAGTTCATGAATCTAGATATATTCACTGTTTGGCATAATCGATTGGGTCATCCTGGGTCAATAGTGATGAGAAAAACTATTGAAAATTCACATGGACATCAATTAAAGAACCAGAAGATGCTTCAAACTATTGCACTCTTTTTCCTTGACTATGGTTTTTTCCCACTAGATTTTCCTAGCTAGGTTTTTTAATGAGGCAGTTGTTAAAGTATATAAATAATGTACTCTTTTTCCTTAATTAGGTTTTTTTTCCCATTGGATTTTTCCTAATAAGGTTTTAACGTGGCATATAATTTATATACAATAGATATCTAAGGGAGAGTGTTATAAATACACTATGGTATATGATATATATCCATTGGATTACTTGGAACCTACATTGGATTGCTTGGAGCCTACTCACTTGAATTACTTGGAGCCTACTTAGATTACTTGGAGCCTACTTTGATTACTTGGAGCTTACTCACTTGGAACACTATAAATATATGTAGTATGAAGGTTTCAAACAAGAGTGGGATATACCAAAAGGAAAATTCACTTGACAATAGAAATCAAAAACTTTGTTCTCCTTTAATACATTGTGTTCTTAAGTTTCTTAAGTTGTTCTTGTTCACAACGTTTACAAGTACATCTTTTTCTAATATATTATTCGTTATATATATTTTTGGTTAAAAACGCTATTTTTTTTTACCAAGTTAAAAACACTATTTGTAACATACATCTTTGATCAAATAGATTAGATATTTGAATTTTCACTTCCTTATCTTATTGAACTAAAATAAATAAATAAAATAACATTTTTTCTTTGCCAACAATTACAGGGTGGGTATTGAATCATCGACTTTTAGGACGATAATAGGTGTTTTATATCCATTGAATTAAGCATGAATTGTCATTAAAGTGATGATTTAGTCTTTGAACTTTCGTATGGTTAGAAATGAAGAGATGGAATAATTAATGTTTATTTGTTGTTGTGGTTTTCTAATTACATGGTTTGAGAATTATTTTTGATATGGTTATTGAAATTCAAATTGAACAACAATTGGAATGGCTTGGGATTCAAAGCGTTGTCGGCAATAGTTCAGTGGATAATTTATTTTATAAAATATTACTATTATTTAACTAGTATTGTGAAATTTCATGAATCTACAATTATATATGATTTTGAAGCAATTATTGTGAATTTCAAGGATTTGTTGTGAAATTTATGAAATGATGTTTGGAAATGACATGATTTAGTGCAGTTTGAGAAGTGAAAAGTATTATTCAAAAATTGTTTTCAAACTACTAAAGTTGTACCCATGGTGATTTTTCGATACACTCACGTGAATGTGTTTCTATGGGGTATATATAAGGTCTTTGGGACCACTATGGCACACACATAGGCTTTGGACCATGTGTTGGGGTGCTTTGTCTTATGGGGGTTGCTCTATGCGCATATGGCCACATTTTCTCTATTATACATCTTGATATTACTTTGTAGTATGACAATGTGTTTCTCTACTATGTGTCTTGAGATTACTTTGTAGTATGACCATGTGTTTTTTTGCCATGTGTCTTGAGATTACTCGATACATAGTATAACCAGTTTCTCTGCTACATAAGTTGAGTCTCTTTGTATATAATATGCCCAGTTTCTCGATTGTGCATATCGAAATTACTCTACACCAGTATGACCAGGTTTGGTGATGGATTTAACAAGTTTATGTTCAAAAGTTATTGTTACAATCTTCTCTATATTTAAACTATATTGAGTTATTAAATTATTCATAATTTGTGTTGGTTTCATAGAGCTTTGAACTTCTATTTAGCATGAAAATATTTTTCCCTAAAGTTATCTTATTATTAACTCACTGCTCACTAGGCTTTTAGCTCATCCTTGATCCTTAATTTTCTACAAAGTTGCCCTTAAATTTCATCTAGAGTTAGTGAATTGTGAATTTGCTACTAGCCTCATTAAGTCTTTGCATATCATCTATTGTATGCTAAGAATGTAATTCTTTGTTGCGCTATATATGTTGTGTCTATAAATAAAGTTAAGTCATGAGACAAGAGAAAGAAAGTTGATAATAGATTCTATTGCACAAATTGGGATATGTTGTCGTCACAGCTTGTCCTAGATTGGTAAGGTAATATGGGGCAAGGTGTGATATTTTCATTGCAAATTTGCAAGTAAACAAGAAAACGCCACAACTTTGCGATGCTTTTAAAATAAAGCATTGCCAATTATATTGATCGACAGTTCATCAGCGACATTCTTAAGACGTTTTAATTTTTGTCATGGAAAGTTTATAGTGACATTTTTGGCCAAAAGAGATTTTTTTTCATCGCGAAATGACTTATTCTCTGTAACATGAAGTCAAGTGAACCCTGGCAAATCGAGCATAGCTCAATTGGTATAAAGTGTTTGTCCTCAACCAAAAGGTCTGAGGTTCGAGTCCCCACCCCCAGTTATTACTGAACTTCAGGAGGGAATAAGTGAACCTCTCACTTTTTCATTTATAATATACTATAATGTTTAATAGCTATTAACCAATTAAAAGACAAATAATAAAATAAGCCAAAGTGAGCTTAGCTCAACGGTAATTGGCATGTACCCTCGACCAAAAGGTCAAAGGTTCGAATCCCCCACCCTCAAATGTTGTTGTACCCAAAAAAAGAAAGAAAAAACAAATAACAAAATAAATTTGTTTAAAAGATATAAATAATAAACACTATATCAATATGTATGTCAAACTAATGTTTATTGAAATAATTTGCTCTTAAGATAATAATTAGTCTAAGAAAGTTGTTTTCAAGAAGAGGGTAGTGTTTAGTTTTGATGATTTGAAGACAATTTGGAGGAATCTCCCACCCCACATATTCTTAAAAAAAAAAAAAATCATTGGCGCTAAATTAATTTAGTGTATAATTAAAGAAATTGTAACATCGATTACATGTCCGAATCTCCACTCTCATGTATTGTTGAACTAAAAAGAAAAATAGTTTAGACCTTACACTTTTTCAAACACATATTAGGTAAAAGTAAACTTTTAATTTAACTAAATATTTAAATGATAAGTTGCAATATTCAAAGTCACAAAGAGCATAATTTTAAACCATGAGAATCAAAAACCTCAAAATACCCATGAACTATGGCTTTTGTTTCAATAATACTCATAAACTTTAAAAGTTTCAAAAATACCTTTGATCTTTCAAAAATGTTAAGAAATACCCTTACCATTAAGTTTTAGATGGAAAACATCAAAGTTTTGTTTCAATAATACCCATAAACTTTCAAAAGTTTCAAAAATACCTCCAACCTTTCAAAAATGTTAAAAAATACCCTTAACGTTAAGTTTTGGATGGAAAACTTTAGGCCCCGTTTGATAACCATTTGTTTTTTGGTTTTTTATTTTTAAAAATTAAGCATATAAATACTACTCCCACCTATGGTTTTACTTGTTTTGTCATATACTTTTTGCCTATGTTTTCAAAAACCAAGCCATGTTTTGAAAACTAAAAAAAGTAGTTTTCAAAAACTTGTTTTTGTTTTTAGAATTTGGCTAAGAATTTAAATACTTCCTTAAGGGAAATGAAAACCATTGTAGAGAAATTTGGAGAAAACAAGCTTAATTTTCAAAAACAAAAAACTAAAAACCAAATGGTTATCAAACGGGACCTTAAAGTTTCGTTTCAATAATACCTTTGACCTTTCAAAAAAATTTAAAAATACTCTTACTCGAGATTCTTCCTCCATGAAAATTAATGAGAATGAATGGATTATTAGCACTTGAAAGGTTGTAGAAACAATTTGACCAAGTAAGGTCCAAAAAAAATCCATAACCATAACCTTATCTTGTAACTCTCCAAATATCCAAAAAAGATGGATTTGAAAACTCAAATGGGCAGATTCAGGTAGGGATTTGTTTAGCTCTTCGAAGTTGAAGGATAATTTGTCGTTGTCTTACTTTGTGGGATCGATTTATAGCCTAAATTCATTTAAAATTTAGCTACCCAAATGCTTGAATTTGACGTCAAATTGTGAGGATGAAAGATAAATTCTCGATGACCCACCTACCGATTCCATCTCTAGGTTTATTGTCTTTCATTGCATCAAGATTAACAATCGAATTTGAAGTTCATTTGTGACCTTGTGTTTGCTTTAAACTTATGGGTTTCCCTTTAGCAATCGTTAATGTAGCATTAAACTTGAAAATTCAAGGCGCGCTACAACTAACTGAAAAGCCAGCTAGAAAACCCTAGCAAGTTAGGCTAGCGCTCAATGGCTTTCTCTTCGTCGATGTTGCGTAAAATTATTCAATGCAATACCACAAGTGTACGGGGTCAAGTTTTAACATGGTATAAGAATGTCATAGTATCATCCACAGGATTGGTGTTCTAGTTCACGTAATTACCATGAATACAATCACCCAAATTTATTTAGAGAAAGAAAAAGAAAGATGGATAAGATCAAACAAAATAAAAACATACAATAAAGGATGGAGAACAATCAAGAGAGAGATATCTTATAGAGTTGATTTCACCAATCAAACCAACAATTCAATTAATTAAACAACCAAGATTGACATGCAAATAATCCATAAAGAGAGAATGATATCACGATCATATACCCCCCGGAAAAGAATTTGAAATCAACAAAAGAATCTTGTTGAATGTCCAATTTATTTGCCTAAATAGGCTCTGATACCACTTGCTCGATCGCGTTAATCGGCGAAAGAGAATTAGGATCGCTTGGTTACAAAAGGATTGGGGAATGGGAGTAGAAAGGCTGAGTAAATATTTAGCAATGAAGCTCGCAAATATTTCTCGATGACCTTTCCTTTACAACTCGGAAGCCTTTTATAGACTCCGGATTTGAAACGGCAATTAAACTAAGCTAACTAAGAGATAAGTTTGAACCGACAGGACATGCCCTGCGTGAACCAAACTTTCTCAATGGAGACAAACTGCTTTCTAAAAAGTAATAAAACAAAAACAGTAAACGGCGGAAAGTAAAAAGCAAATAGTAAATGACGGAAAGTAAATAAAATGATTACAAAAAGACAAAATAAAATAATACAACTCTGAAAAAGAAAAGATTGGGACGAATCTTTCATCACGTGCTTCCAACTGTGCTTGTCCTTTCATCTTTAATAAAGTAACTTTATCAAAGTGATGCGTCAGTCTTTCATTATTGCTTCTGTCTGATATTTCAGATTGTTGAAGAGGCAAGGATACACCGGAGAGCTTACCAACGGTTTCACTGCGCCCATCTGGTGGCTTACTACCGGGAACACAACTCCTAAAGATCCGCAGCAGGTCCTCATCTTCAACCTTTGATATCTTCAAGCAATAGTCTTTCACTGAAACAAATAGCAACTCTGAAGAGGCTGATTATGCTTGCTTGTTTCCAAGTAGCAACTCTGGAGAGACTTATTACGCCATCTGTTCTGTTGATGCGCTGGCACAAGACTGGAAGTGGATGATGATTTTACTATGAACAATACAGAATCCAGACCTATACAAGGGATTCTGTACATCTGATACTATACATACTATTAATTTACAATACAGATAATCAGGAACTAATTTCCCGATTATGA
Source organism: Trichosanthes truncata (assembly GCA_033996785.1). Taxonomy (NCBI): domain Eukaryota; kingdom Viridiplantae; phylum Streptophyta; class Magnoliopsida; order Cucurbitales; family Cucurbitaceae; genus Trichosanthes; species Trichosanthes truncata. The sequence goes on from JAWPNB010000004.1 coordinate 6,502,238, forward strand.
AAACTAAAGAGAATATACAGAAAGATACAAGAAATTGTACAAAAATGAAAATAAAATCAAGATCTAGAATCTTGACTAGAAAAGACTAAAAGGAATGTACAGGAAAGATGAAAAACATATAGAAAAATATATACATATATGACAGTAGTTTATCCTCGTTTCAGAGGTTTTTTTTTTTTTTTTTTTTTTTTTAAATAAGATTCACGGAGGTTGTGAATCTAGAAACGGATCATTTAGATCATATGGAGACATCTCTTCGTCATCATCAGCTTCACTGTGATGGGAAGGAGTTCTGCTTTTAGCTTCTTCCAGAATTCTCTGGTATTCTTCCTCTGAGGTTGCTTGGGCAAGCCTCGAGATTAAATGAGACCGGGTATTCAGAAATTCTGAATTACTCTTTGATTGATCGAGTAGTTCTTGGTTGTTCGAGAACCACTCTTTGATAGCTTCTTGAGACAGATGGGAAATATCATATTTATCCCACCATTTAATCTTCACCGTCTTGGCGAGTTCTTTGACGTTATCTTTTACTCTAGACTGGAAATTCCAGCTGAGTATCCATGAGACTTTAAAATATAAGCAGAATCGAAATAAGCTTGGAAATTCGTTCTTGCCTATATTTTGTTGGAATGAATGGTAAGCTTCTTGAACTTCTACAGGAAAGATATCTACTGTGAGTCCAAAAATCTTCCACCAGTTGATGAACCAATATGGATATTCCATACGGTGAGCTCTCTGGCAAAATTGAATAAACCAGGAGTGTTCGAACTTGATATACCACAGGACGTAGTACCAAGCTTGTACATAGTCTCTGTAAGTATATGTCTGAGGTTTGAAGTGTTGAGACAGAGTTCTGGGTGTGAAAATACTCTGATTCCAATGAGTTGGAGTCAGGACTTTGAAGATTTTAAATTTGGAGAAAGCGACTTTTTCTGGGTTGTCGCGATCTGGGATATGAGTTATCTCAACAGACTTTGTGTCTACCAAAATAAACTCATAGAATTTTCTTGTTTTGAAAATTTCCTCCGGCATGAAGTAGAAACCGGTAGGGTAATAGTTCTTGATGATGTCCGTAATGGATGCACCATCGGCTTCAGGCTCTATTACTGTTTCTTCAACAACAATAGGTTTTTGGAAGTAGGCCTTTACCTGTGGTTTAGGCAAAAACCTACTGTTTGGATCTACTGCCTGGGAAAAGGTAGTAGGTCGAGGTGACGACATAGGTCTTGGAGACGACGAACTGGATCCCTGTATAGAGGGAGCCGGAACAGATGTTCTTCTAGAACTTTGAGAGAGTGTCGGAGAGACTGGTCGTCTACTCTGACGGGTTAGGTTGGCTGATGGCCTTGGTGGTGGAGTAGAAGACTCCAAGGAATCGCGAATCACAATTCCTGTAGAACGTTGTCTAGGTCTGACCACCAGTGTGAAATCAGAATCTAGAGCATATCGTTCTGCAGTCATCGGACTTGCAGTTTGAGACGAGGTAGAGGCTTTTTCTTTGCCTTTTGAGACAGGGGTTGCAGGGCTCTTGCCCTTTCTACTGGACATTTTCTTTCCTATCACTTTTGAGGGAGGAAGAAGATGGCAGAGAGGGAGAGTTTTTAGAGAGGGTCTTGTTAAGAAACTCTCTTGATAGGTAATCAGCTAAGGGGTTTTGTACTCCTTTTATAGGCAAAACCTCGAAGTCGAAACATGATAGGATTGCTTGCCATCTGGCAAAAATCTGTTTTGAGACTAAATTCTCAACATCCTTTTCTAAAACAAATTTAGATGCTTGAGAATCCGTTTTAATGATAAATTTTTTGTTTATCAAATCTCCTTGAAATTTTTGAACACATAAAACTATGGCTAAAATTTCTTTTTTGATTGTTGAGTAATTTTTCTGGGTATCGTTCCATACTCCAGAATAAAATCTCACTATTTGTTCTTGTTTATCCAAACACTGTTTGAGGATTCCTCCATATCCGATGTCGGATGCGTCAGATTCCACTACCAACGATGCTTTTGGATTAACAAGACTTAAACAGGGAATTGTTTTGACTAAATTCTTTATTCGCCTCACAGCTTGCGTATGCTTAGCTGTCCAGGGTTTTGGATTTTTTCTAAGTCTTTGAAATAGTGGTTTGCAAATGGGCTTCAAGTTTTCAATAACATCTGAGACATAATTGAGACAGCCTAAAAACCTTTGTAATTGAGTTTTGTTTAAAATCTCGTCCGGAAAGTTATCCGCAAAGTCTATTGACCTTTGAATTGGGGTTATTATGACACACCCCACCCCAAATTATCCTAACTAACCTAGGATGAGGCATGCCGACATTAGATCCCTACTAAACCATGGAATCCAATGTCAAACTTTTCATGACAAAATCTTATTATTATTATTATTTTTTTACCACAAATGGCTAGCCAAAACTTTATTAACACCAAATTTTATAAAAATTTCGGCAGAGTTTCCCCTGAAAACTGAGTAAAACACACCTGAAAAGCAGTATATATGCTTCCATAATAATATATTCAAACTCCAACCATCATTTCAGAAATTCAATATAAACCCACAAAACTTAAAAGTAGATAAACAGGTGGGTTTCATATTACAAACCAAAGGGAAATCCCAAAATGGCACTAGCCACATCAGTTACACAAAAAAAAAGTATTTGTAAAAATGTACATACAAAATGATATGCAAACTATCAAGTCTGGTGGCAGATATCGACTTCTGTAGGCTCGTTAGAAACTCAGTCGCTACCTGGAGGAAAAATTTAGGAAGAAAGAATGAGCTAATAGAACCCAGTGAGTGGTAAGTTAATAAGAAAAATAATCTCTTGACAAAAACCTTTTATATTAAAAGGAATTCAAAGTTCCATAAAACTTTATCAATTAAGCACAATCTAAATACACAAGATAAATAAAACATTATAGAGATTTGCAACAATAACTTTTTAAAGAAAGTACAAAATAATAGGCCAACAAAACTCATCACCAACCTTGTACCCAATCCCTGCCATACTATGCATCGAGTAATCTCTAGATACATAACAGAGCAAGTTTATGTCATACGTGCACGTGAAACAAACTCTAACATCTGTAATGCCTCAGGTCCAGGATTTGGATCAGGATTCGGAATCCGGATTTGGCACCTAATGGCCCCGGCATTCCCCTGCATCCCCTGCGGCCTTGGCACACTAGCATACTATAGAAACACATTCTTATAGCATACGGGTAATAACCATGGGTACAAGTTCTAGTGGTTTGAAAACAATTTCTATATAATAATCATCGTAAGTTCTCAAACCCCACACATTCTCAAATTGTGGTTCCATAACTTTAAGCCATAAGTCAAAGATCAACTAAAATCATGATTCAAAAATCAAGTTATTTCTAAAACTCACAAATACTTGATTTCACCTCAAATAATTGAACTTTTTGCCAATTGGCTACAATCTAGAGATTTTCATAAACTCACCTTTCATAAGCTTAATAAATTCAAATAATTAAATCATTGTAGCTAAACTTCAATAAACACAAATCTCTTCAAATTCAAATATGCTAAATCATGAATTCAATTTAGTGATCATATGTCACTTTCTTATCAAATTAGTAAATCATCAATCTTAATAATAAACAATTTGTGAAATACACATAATTTCCTCCAAATTTTCAAATAACTAAATCCTTTGCATTTATATTAATTTCAATTGATTTCAAATCTCATAAAATCTCATCAATTACTAAAATGATTGAAATACTTTATAAAATAACCACTCACAACTACTACGAACGAGGTTTGTTCGGGTTGTAAATGGTTCCAATCTCCGCTTGCCCTGAAATCATAATTTGTCAACATATTACTAACCTCTTAATGCCAAAATTAAAGTGTAACAACACTAAATTATCCAAGCCTTTATATTTCTCACTAACCCAAGAATTTACCATTCTTTTCCTCATCTTACTCTTCTAATTACCAAGAAATTGAGACAATAACCCAAAATAAAGTTTCCAATAACTTCATTGTAATCCCTCTCCATAAGAAATCTCATTCTTCTCATTTCTTTTTCTCCATGAATAAATTCATTGGTTTTCTTTCCCTAAAAAGTTTGCAATTTCTACATACAACTAATCCCCTTCAATCCATACTTTGATAAAACTCATGACTTTCATCAAATTTCCTTCTTTTACTCAATCATCACCACCACCTAAATTTTCAAGCTAGTTTATGGAGTTTCCAACTAAAGGAAGAAAACCCATAAGGAAACCCACCAAAATAGGTTCTATAACTCATGAGAAACCTTAATCAAAAGTTAGAAAACTTACCAAAAGCTTCAATCCAAGGTTGTGAGAGGTTCTCTTTGTTTATTTTTTTCCTTTTCCACTTCAAAATAGCCCAAGAATCACACTTTTTTCTCTTCACTTTCTTCCTCTTCCTCTTCCTTACGTGAATACTTCTCCAACAATACCCATCCTCTTTTTTTTTTTAATTAAACAATAACTAATAAAGCCACATGTTTTTATTTAATAAACAATTATATTTATCCCACTTTCTCTTTCTTTAATTTCCATTATTTAATTAATAAAAAGAAACCAATCCTTATCTTCCAACCAAAACCATAAATATCCAAATATTCAATTTCTCAATTTTCATACTTTCCAATTATATACATATTTTCCAAAATGTAGAACTAGGTGTAACAAAATACAAAATGTAGAAATAGGTGTAACAAAATATTACCCTCTTTTGTGAAATTTCGTCCTCGAAATTTAGTCACGCTTGTCAAGAAAACAACTGAGGGTATTTGAAGTGCATCTGATCTTCACTTTCCCAAGTTGTCTCTTCCATTGTATGATTCTTCCATAATACTTTAACTAATGGAATGGTTTTACTTCGTAACACCTGTTCTTTTCTGTCTAAGATTTGTACTGGCTCTTCTTCATATGATAAGTTCTCCTTCAATTGTACTGGTTGAGTTTCAAGAACATGTGATGGATCTGATATATACTTGCGTAACATTGAAACATGAAATACGTCATGAATTTGAGAGAGCTCCATTGGCAAAGCCAAGCGAAATGCCACTGGTCCAATGCGCTCAAGAATCTCATATGGACCGATATATCTGGGACTCAACTTTCCCTTCTTACCAAACCTCATCACACCTTTCCAAGGCGATAGTTTGAGAAAAACTTTGTCTCCAACCTCAAATTCTAAATCTCTTCGACGTTTATCAACATAGCTTTTTTGTCGATCCTGAGCCACTTTCAACTTCTCCATGATTACTTTCACCTTTTCTGCAGTGATTTGCACAAGTTCATGACCCATCAATTTTCTTTCACCGACTTCATCCCAACAAACTGGAGTTCTACACTTTCTACCATATAATGCCTCAAAAGGGGCCATATCTATGCTGGAATGGTAGCTATTATTATAGGCAAACTCCATCAGTGACAAGTGAGCATCCCAGCTTCCTTTAAACTGCAAAACACAAGTTCTTAACATGTCCTCTAATGTTTGTATAGTTCTTTCTGACTGCCCATCTGTTTGAGGATGAAAAGCCGTGCTAAAGTGTATCTTAGTACCCAAGGCATGTTGTAGGCTAGGCCAGAATTTAGAAGTGAACCTTGAGTCTCTATCAGAAACTATCGATACTGGTGCTCCATACAAACTGACTATCTCATCCACATACAACTTTGCCAGTTTATCTAAGGAATAGGTAATTTTGATTGGCAAAAACCTTGCAGTTTTTGTTAACCTATCCACGATCACCCAAATACCATCATATCCACTTTGTGTGCGAGGAAGACCAAATAAAAAGTCCATAGTAATATGCTCCCATTTCCATTCAGGAATTGGCAAGGGATTCAAAAGTCCTGCTGTTCTTTGGCGTTCTAGCTTCACTTGTTGGCAGATTAAGCATCTAGAAACATATTCTGCTATTTCTCTTTTCATACCTTGCCACCAATAATGCTCCTTCAACGTTCGATACATTTTTGTACTTCCTGGGTGCATAGCATAAGCTGAACTATGAGCTTCTTCCAGTATTTCCTTCTTTAGATCTGGATCGTTTGGTACACATAATCTATTAAACTTGGTTAGAGCTCCATCATCTCTCAACACATAATCTATCCGCTGATTACTTTTCACTTCTTCTTTCAGCTTATGAAGAACTGAATCACCAGACTGAGCAATTATAATTTTATCAATCAAAACAGGTCTTACTCGAAAACTTGCAAATAAGGCTCCTGATTCATTCACTGATAATTCTGCATTCATGTTATTGAGTTCACCCAATAAAGAGAAACTCATAGCATTAGATGAAATTGTTGAGCCGTGTCATTTCCTGCTTAAAGCATCAGCAACAATATTAGCCTTCCCTGGATAGTAATTAATGGTACAGTCATAATCTTTTATTAATTCAAGCCATCTTCTCTGGCGTAGATTCAATTCCTTTTGATCGAAGATATACTTCAAACTTTTATGATCTGTATAAATATGACACTTCTCCCCATATAAATAATGTCGCCAAACCTTTAAGGCTAACACTATTGCAGCTAGTTCGAGATCATGAGTTGGGTAATTGTGCTCATGCTTCTTCAACTGCCTAGAAGCATAAGCTATTACCTTCCCATTTTGCATTAATACACACCCCAAGCCTTGATAAGAAGCATCACTGTAAATAACAAACTCCTCATCAGGTGTCGGAAGTGTAAGTATTGGGGCAGAAACCAACCTTTTCTTCAATTCTTGGAAACTTTGCTCACACTTGTCTGTCCAAACAAACGCTGAATTCTTTCTAGTCAAACTAGTCAATGGAAGTGCTAGCTTGGAGAATCCCTCAACAAAGCGACGATAATATCCAGCTAATCCCAGAAAGCTACGAACTTCTGTAACTGTCATAGGTCGCTCCCACTTAACTACCGCTTCAATCTTTTGAGGATCAACAAATATACCTTCTGCAGAGATCACATGGCCTAAGAACACAACTTGATTCAGCCAAAACTCACACTTGCTAAATTTAGCATACAACTCTCTATCTTGCAATGTTTGCAATACTATTTTGAGATGTTCCCGATGCTCCTCTCTACTTCTAGAATACACCAAAATGTCATCAATGAATACGATCACAAATTTGTCCAAGTAAGGGTGGAACACCCTATTCATAAGATCCATAAAGGCTGCGGGGGCATTAGTCAACCCAAATGGCATGACCAAAAATTCATAATGTCCGTAACGAGTTCGGAATGCAGTCTTTGGCACATCAGATTCTCTAATCTTAAGTTGATGGTACCCTGATCGTAAATCAATTTTCGAAAACACAGAAGCATCTTTAAGTTGATCAAACAAGTCATCTATTCGAGGCAAAGGATACTTATTACGAATCGTCACCTTATTCAATTGCCTATAATCGATGCACAACCTCATGGTGCCATCCTTTTTCTTCACAAATAATACTGGTGCACCCCATGGGGAAACACTAGGCCTCACAAAACCCTTATCGACTAGCTCTTGCAACTGCAACTTAAATTCCTTCAATTCTGTCGGAGCCATTCTATAGGGTGCTTGTGAAATAGGAGTTGTACCAGGTATCAAATCAATCACAAACTCTACTTCTCTATCCGGTGGCAACCCAGGCAATTCTTCTGGAAATACATCTGGAAATTCTCTTACTACAGATATATCGTTTAGTTTTGATTTACTCACCTCGATATCAACTATATGAGCTAAGTATGCAGAACAACCTTTCTTAAGTAGTTTACTAGCCTTCAATGTCGAAATGAAACAAGATGACATGATCTTCCTTTCTCCTTTAAAAATAATTTCAATCTCTCCTGGTCGTTTAAACACAACTTCCTTCTGAAAGCAGTCTACTGTTGCATGATGTGTGGATAAGAAATCCATCCCCAAGATAACATCAAACTCATAAATATCCAAGGGTATTAAGTCGACATTCAACTCTTTACCACCAACTAAAACATTACAATTTCGATAAACACTATCAGCTAATAAAGATTTTCCAACTGGAGTAGCTACTATTATGTCATTAGGCAAAGGTTCCAGCATCTTATTGATTTCAACAGAAAACATGGGAGAAATAAAAGAATGCGTAGCACCAGGATCAATTAAAGTACGAGCGTTTCTACCAACAATAGATAACGTACCCATAACGACATCTGGTGATCCCTGAGCTTCCTGTTGCGTCATAGCAAATATCTGTCCCTGAACACGAGGTCTGCCTACTTGCCCTTTTTGCTTTGACCCACTGGAACTTTCATTCTGGTTTCGACTTTCACCACTCATCATGATGGGTTTTGATTGCAAACCGGATTGCCCCTGACTAACTGGTCGAGATGAAACTCCCTGTGAGACACTGCCTTCTTGTAACATTTGAGGACACTCTCTCCTTAAATGACCGGTTTGACCACAGTTAAAACAAACATTAGTCCTCCACATACATTTGCCTTGATGAAACTTGCCACAATTCTGACATGCTGAGTTCCTAGTATGACTGAACACAGATTCCCCTTGCTGCCAGGAGCGTTGACCACCCCAGGGTCTAGAAGATTGGACTGAACTGTTTGACTTTTGTGACGATGCATTTGAAATAGATCTGAAACTTGATGGTCCATGATGTCTTGGTTTGAAATTTCCTCGATTTGACACACTAGGAACAAACCCTTTATTACCACTTCGCATCTGATTATAACCAGAAGGATTAGTACTGCCTGCTGAAAAGCCACGCACATTCTTTGACAACTGTTTTTGACTCTTCTTTTCTGATACACTTTTTTCTACCCTCAAAGCTGCTTCCACTAACTTTCCAAATTCCTTCCATTCAGTTGAAGGGGTTGCAGTTCGAATCTCCTCTCTAAGTCCGTCTTCAAACCTCCTACACTTATCGATCTCATCTTCAATAATCGTTGTGGCATACTTGGAAAGCTCAACATACTTCTTTTGATACTCTGCCACAGTCATTGATCCTTGAACTAATTTCAAAAATTCGTTTCGTTTCGCCTCTCTATAAGATCGAGGATAGTATTCATCATAAAAAGCCTTCTTGAACTCATTCCATCCAATTTCTTCTGATTCTGGTCGTCTATTTCTCAATGATTTCCACCAATCATCCGCTCCTTCTTGAAGTAGAAAAGTAGCAAGTCTCACTTTTCTATCTTCCGGACAACCCATCACATTGAAGCATTTCTCCAACATATTCATCCATACTTCAGCCTCAGCTGGATCTGCTGTCCCAACAAATGTAGTTGCGCCTAAAGCTTTTAGTCGCTCAATTCTGAAGTTTTTCTCTGGGTCATTTCTGAGCATTCGCATCCCCACTGCTACTCCTTGAGCAATTTTTGCCATTAGTTGCTCCTCTTCATTGTCTACATTCTTTTGCTGATTTTCATGATGGTGACTAGATTCACCAATCATCTCTTCTTCCATTACATTTTGTCCATCAGGAGCTTGTTGAGTTTCAAGTTCTTGAAGCCTACGCGTTCTGCCACTTCTTGACATGATTCCCTACAATGTAATGCATGTCACACCATCATTTCACAAAACTCATTTTTTATAAAAATATGCAGGATCTTAATGCTCTGATACCAAATTGACACACCCCACCCCAAATTATCCTAACTAACCTAGGATGAGGCATGCCTCATCCTAGGTTAGTTAGGATAATTTGGGGTGGGGTGTGTCATATTAGGCCCAAATATATTTCAAATCCAAGAAAACGAATTTTGGATTGAAATAGTTTTATTTTTGAGACTGATATTACTAAACCACTTTGTTTAATAATATCTAAAAACTTTCTCAAATGAGAAAAATGTTGATCTATACCTGATGAGAAAATTAGAAAATCATCGATATAGATAATTGAAAACTGAGATATAGGATCAAGAATATCATTCATGATTTTTTGGAATTCTGATGGAGCGTTCTTCAGGCCGAATGGCATGACGTTCCATTCATACTGTCCAAAAGGAACATTGAATGCAGTCTTGTAACGATCTTTTTCTGAAATTTGAATTTGCCAGAATCCTGACTTCATATCAAATTTCGAAAATACGTTTGATCCTGATATCCTTTTTAATAAATCATTTTTGTTGGGAATTGGATATCTAATCCATTCCAAAACTTTGTTTAAAGGTTTGTAGTTGATTACCAACCTGGGTACACCACGCTCCTTTTCTGCCTGATTGTTGACATAGAATGCTGCGTATGACCAAGGGCTCTTAGATGGTCTGATCAGCTTCTTTTCTATGAGTTCGTTAATTTCTGTTCGGCAATGTTGTAACAATTCAGAGTTCATCTGGATTGGTCTTGCCTTTGTCGGGATTTGAGACTCTGTAAATTCTTTGACATATGGTAAATTTACCATATGCTGCTTCCTGTCCTAAAATGCATTGGGATAATCTGAGCAGACTTCTCTTTCAAATCTTTGCTTTAAGATTTGAATTCTTCCTTGTATTTCTCTTTGCTGAATATTTTCTTCAATTCTTTTGTAACTGATTTCTTCCTTCAGAAAGGCTATCTGCTTTTCTTTGAGACCGATTGTATTCAGCTGGCTGTCTTTACTCATAGAATAGACTTTATGAGTAAGTATTGGCTTGATCCATTCGAACAGAATTTCCTGCCCCATGGATTGAGTATGTATACCCTTTTCTGATACGCTTAAAGGGTATAGTTGGGTAAGAAATGGAGTTCCTAAGATCATATCTTGACTTAGGTTTTTCACCAGAAGACATGAAGTTACGAAACATATCCCTTCTTTACATATATGTATTTCTGGTAACTTATGTTGTATCTTCAATGGTCATCCGTCAGCTCCTTTTAGGATCGCTTTCGTCTTTTTGAAGTATTTTGACGGGATAAGCCCTTCTCGGATGCAGTTCTGATCTGCTCCTGAATCTATCAAGGCAATGAGAGTTATCTTAAATTTCGCAACTTTCAAGGTTACCTCTGTATACCATTTTTGGTATGAGACCTTGGTTATGGTGTTTAAGAACACCCCTTCATTTATTTTCAGCTCCTTCGATGGTTCTTCGATCTTCTGCTTTCCTTTATGTAAGGAAGCTATCTCTGTTGAAAGCTTAAGGTAATCATCCTTGCAGCTCTGCCTTAATTATGATACTTCTCTTTTGAGAGTGTTGATTTCAAATTGTAGATCTTGAACAGTGACCTTCTTTTCTTCTTTCATTCTTCCCAAAACATCTTCTAGAGTGATGGGAGTAATGTCCAAGTCGATGTCTTTCTTTTCATCTTCTTTCTTAGATGAACCCTTTTTCAATGACTCTTTTAGTTGCTTAAGGACGGCAACCTTCGTCTCTTCTTCTGGAAGTTTCTCCACAAGGTCTAGGAGAAATTCCTGATCACTCGTTATAACATTTATACTGTTATAATAGCCGCATGCTCTGCCTCCTTTGCAATCTTTTTTATGATTTGCTTCGAATTCTCCTTCATCAGAATAGTAAGATGAATCCTCGGATTCTTCTCTTATTATCTGAACTTCTTTGTCTGACTCCGATTGTGAGTAGTCACTGGAGCTAGATCCAAAAGCGACTAGCAAGTCCTTTTTTAGATCTTCATCAATCTGGAGTTCGTTGATTTTTCCTCTTAAGGGACATCTATTAGAATAGTGTCCGTACTTCTTGCATTTATAGCACTGAATCTGTTTTCCAGACTTCTTGTGCTTCCTTTCCTCCGTATATGAGGGTCTTTTGTAGGTAGGTCTACGTTTGTAGCCTCTTTCTTCCCGATATACGTTTGGTTTCGTATATCCTCTTCTGGGTTGAGAATGCTTCTTAATTTTTCTCACCTTTCTTTTTTCTATTTGAGAAGGAGCGTTTCTTTGTGGCACGACATTGTACATGTCACAGAAGTATCCTAACTCCTTTTTTCTGTTGGCGGCCGTATTGGCTTTTGCCTGTGCTTTTACTTCTAAGCATTGCTTCATTCCAAAGTTGACGACATATTGGATTAGCTGTCCATATGAGGCTGCTTTCCAATCTAAAATATTTCCTGTCTTCAGTTCTTCAATATACTGAAGTAGTTGTGTTTGGAATAGCGGGGGAAGCCCAGTGATAAACCTTTGCTTCCAGATCTCGCTTTCGCAATCATCCCTTTTGTAAACTTCTGACAAAAAGGTATCTTTATACCATCTGAAATCTTGGAGCTTTGGACACCTAAGATTGTTCAGTGATATACCAGCCATATAACGGTAATTAGTAGTCGTACCCATGAATGCTTCTGCGATGGCATGGGTCAGGGTAATTACCGCATCTTCTACTTCTTCTTCGATTATCGTATCTCTAGGGACTATCGAAGATGAAGCTTCATTGGATCCCGTGGAACTTTGTGTTGTTCCCGTCGGTCTTCTCACCTTATGCCTGAGTATTTGTTTTCGTTCCAATTCGGTGAATCTATGATCCCACCATCCTTTTAGGACGCCAGAGAATCCTGCCGAAAGGAATTTAGCTGATGCATGGTCAGAGTGTCCCTTTGTGATGTAGGCGGTGTTTGCCATTAACATCTCTTGGATAACTCCCATGATCAGGTACTCAGAAAGGCCGTCGAGATTCCACTCATAAATCGAATCTCCATCGTATGACCTGTACGTCATGTAACTTCTTTCTTCGTACATTAAATCCGGCTTGGAAGGTCTCGGGTACCAATTTCTCTACTCACTTTGTCGAGCTTCTTTGTAATGGTTCCGAGCATAACTCCTTTGATTTTGGATTTTCAGTACGTTTTTTGGGCTTTGATCTTCTAGGGCCATTTGGCTCAGATCTTCTAATACGTCTTCAACTTCTGATTCGTTTAAGACATTGATCTCGTATGTGGAATCTTTCATTGTTAGTTTCTTCAGACGGTTATCCACTTCTAGGATGAACTTATCTAGACTTCTGTCTAGGTTGGACTTCATCCTTGGTATTGAACTCCCTACATCTGTTCTGAAGTATGGAGTTGTTGGTTCAGTACTCCCAAATTCTCCTTTGGGGATTTTCTTCTTTGTGGTCGTTGCTTCTTCTGCAATTTTTTCTTCTACCCTGTTTAGTTGTTCAGACATGGTAGAGAGGATTTTGTTGGTATAATTTCCTTGAAGTTGAAGCCCCCGAATTCCTTTTGAAGGATTCTGCTCTTCAACGTTCTGGTCGATTAGCTTGAAAGGTACAGCCATTACGGCTTGATTGGAGCTTTCAAACTGTATAGCTTCTAAGGGAGGATGTGTAGAGCTTACCACTTCTCCTTTTGCGGTTCTCCAGGATACCTCCTTTAATACATTGATTGACTTTGCTAGCCAATCTTCTTTATTCATATACCATTCAAAGAAAGGTATATTTTCTTCTAAGGTTGTCATAACCTCTTTCCATTCAGCTTTAAGTTGCTCCCTTTCTTCGGCATCAAACCGTTCGAATAGTATCCTTCTGGGCTCGGCCCATGCTGGATCTAGGAAGTCTTTATTCAGGGCCTCATTGTCTATCTGGAATTCGCTCTGAATTACATTAAGCTGATTTGCTTCCATATCTGTTTGAGTTGGCGAGGTATTCCTTTGGTAGTGAACTTCAGGAATATTTTGGTATAGATTGACCTTCTCTATTCTGAGAGAGGTCGATCTTGGCAACCCTGCAGACGAAGAAGATGCTGCTCTGCTTGTAGAAGAGCTATGTCTGGAAGGAGCGAAGTGAGTCACCTTCGATCGTGGAGGATCCTCATCTTCGAACTCGATATGAACACTTCCGTCTGGTTTTTCCTCTATGAGGGTCAGAGTCCTTGGCTTGGGTTTTGGTGGAGTGAAAGCTTTCTCCAAATCCCATTCGGACCTTCTTGTTATGTCTTCCCACGATAGCATCTTGGGAATCTCTATCAGATTATTTTCGAAGTCCGCTTCGAATAGGATCGTTTGTCCTTCTGGCGGTGCTTCTACAATACATCTCGGCTCCAACGTTGTCTTCATGATCTTGTAATTTATTCGCCAGATTACTGCGAATGATTCTGTCAATTTCTCAACATTCAAATTCTTAAACTTGATATCCAATACTAAAGTGTTTAGTATGTTTGGATCAGTTAAAGAAATCGGAAAGTTGGGATAGACATTGAAGTAGACTGGTCCTCTTCCTAGGTTTGCCTCAATGAGTCCTAGCATAGAGTTCTTGTAGTCACGGTGTCGCTTGTCTCTGAGCGCGACAAGGATTGGAATATCTAGACCTGGACGGTATAAAGGTCTTATACCAACTTGGACAAGGCCAATATGAAGGAATTGATATTCTTTCAGCTTATGTTCCCATAACATGTCTGCGGAGAACTGCCGTATTGTTTCTGGATTGTTGACGATCGGGATTGTCCTTTCAACAATCTTGATTCCCTTCATTTGATTGAATATTCCAGTATCGTATATTAACGATGGTTTTACTTTTGGGACATTCCATTGAAGAATCGATCTTTCAATGGATTGGATGGATGATAGTGTATTCTTTATGTTAAGATCTGCACTATCTCCTTCTCTGAATCGGTGCTTATTAGCCTCTAGCATCATTTGCTTTTCAGCTTTTTATACTCTGGTGGCTATTGCCTTCTTCTGGGTCTCTTCGGCTTGTCGCCTTCTTGCTTCAGCATTTGTCTTCCATTTGTTGAAGAAAGTCTTCACACGATCGGTCATCCGATTATGATAATTTCTTTTTCTAAAATCTGAGAGAATAGAGTGAATTCTCTTTAATAACTTCTTCTTGCTTCCTCACCTGGAATCCGTCTTCTCACTATTAGGGGGAACGGGCGGCTTACCAACGGTCTTACTCACTCTGCCGGGAACACCTTCAGCCCTTGCCAAACACCTAATAACCGTGAGACCAAACTGACAAAACAAGGGATTGGAAGAAAAAGTATGGTAAAAAGAATTAACAAAATTCTTTCCGATTATAGAGAGAGAATGATATCACGATCATATACCCCCCGGAAAAGAATTTGAAATCAACAAAAGAATCTTGCTGAATGTCCAATTTATTTGCCTAAATAAGCTCTGATACCACTTGCTCGATCGCGTTAATCGGCGAAAGAGAATTAGGATCGCTTGGTTACAAAAGGATTGGGGAATGGGAGTAGAAAGGCTGAGTAAATATTTAGCAAGTGAAGCTCGCAAATATTTCTCGATGACCTTTCCTTTACAACTCGGAAGCCTTTTTTTTTTACAACTATTCTTTTGAGTATTTAAGATTTATTTTGCCAATCTAAACACAATTCAATTGGTTAAGGCATGTGTGATATCTCTAATAAGTTCCTAAACTTTTAATTTTGCATATAATAGATTCGTGAACTTTAAAAAGTGCCAAATAAATCTCTAAACTTTCAATTTGATTAATAAGTCCTTAAGCGTTCAATTATGTGTCTAGTACGACATTCATCTATTTGAAATTTTTTATACTTAATGAACTTTTTTTTAAAACTTATAGTTCATGAACTTATTGGACACAAAATTCAAAGTTTAATGTTCTATTAAATACAAATTTTAATTTCATGTGTAATAGATTTGTTAATTTTTAAAAAATGTCGAATATGTCAAAGACCTATTAGAAGCAAAATTGAAAGTTTAGACTCGATTTGATAATCATTTGGGTTTTGAAAACTGTGTTTGTTTTTTCATAATTTCTTTACCAGGGTTTTCATCTTTCAGAAACATTTGGATTTTTAGGCAAATTCCAAAAAACAAAAATAAGTTTTTGAAAACTACGCTTTTTAGTTTTTAAAACAAGGCTTGGTTTTTGAAAACATAGGTAAAAAGTAGATGACAAAGCAAGTAAAACCATATGTGGGAATAGTATTTATAGGCTTAATTTTCAAAAACCAAAAACCAAAAACCAAATGGTTATCAAACGGGGCCTAAACCTACTTTTTTTAGTTTTCAAATTTTAGCTTGGATTTTAAAAACATATGTAAAAAGTAGATAACAAAGCAAAGAAACTTATGGCGAAAGTATCGTTTATAAGCTTAATTTCCAAAAACTAAAACAAAACATCAAATGGTTATCAAACATGGCCCTTGAGATCAATTTGATATCTTTAAAGTTCAATAACCTATTAGACATCCAAATGAAAGTTAAAAACCCATTAGATACTTTTTACAATTAAGAATCATGAAAGTTTATGCTAAACTTCTAATTTAACCTTAGTATTATACTCTGTCTTTTAAACATACAATATTATTATAGTTATTTAGGCTATGTTTGATGACTATTTGGTTTGTGAAAATTAAGCTTGTTTTCTCATAATTTATCTATCAAAGTTTTCGTCTTTATTAAGTATACATATGAATTCTTAGTTATATTCTAAAAACAAAAATAAGTTTTTGAAGGTATAGTTTGATAACCATTTGATTTTTTTGTTTTTTAGTTTTTGAAAATTAAGCCTATAAATACTAATTCCACCTATTAGTTTCCTTGTTTTGTTGTGTGCTTTCTACCTATGTTTTCAATAACCAAGCCAAGTTTTTTTTTTTTTTTTTTTTTTTTTTTTAAATTTATAAAAAAAAGAAAGTTTTTAAAAACTTGTCTTTGTTTTTGGAATTTGACTGGAAATCCAAGTATTTTGTTAAGAAATGTGAAAATCATTATAAAGAAATTGTAGAAAACCAACATAAATTTCAAAAACCAAAAACAAAAAGTCAAATGGCTATCAAACATGATCTAATTTTTTTAATTTTTAAAATTTAGCTTAATTTTTGAAAATATTGACAGAAAGTAGAGAACAAAATAAACAAACTTATTGGTAGAAGTAATGTTTATAGTTTAATTTTCAAAAACCAAAACACAAAAATCAATTGTTATAAAAAGAAGCCTTAATATTTTATTTTGAACAGTTCCCAAGTTTTATATTTATAAATAAATTAAAAGAGTTGTTATTGTTATTTATATTTTATATAAATATAAAAATCCAATTTCGTTTCCCTTGCCAAAAAATAAAAAATGAAATTCGTTTTATTTGTGACACGTGAGTCCTGTCTGTGACGATAATTAGCCAATCAGAAGCTTTTCCATTTCCAGCTCGACCGTTAAATTTCTAATCTGGCTAAACGACGTAGTTTTGACCCATTGACCTTTCCTCCCCACTCTATAAACCCTGCTAAACACATCAGATCTGATTCGGATCCAAAATTCGTCTCACAATGGCTACTCGAACTCTTCTTCTTCTTGCCATGGCTGCTCTTCTTCTCTTCTCCAATTCCGTTTTCTGTAAAGACGATTCCCCTGCCAAAGATCCGCCCTCCAAGAGCACCGACAACGACGACGACGAAGATATCAGCTTCCTGGAGGAGGCGGATGAGGCTCATGGTGCCTCCGGTCATCGGCATCTCCCTGATTTTGATAATTTCGAAGGAGGAGCTGGGGATGAAGATTTTGGGGACTTCTCCGATTTCGAAGACTCGGAGGGTGGTAGGGATGAGTACAAGGCTCCGGTGGTGGATGACAAGGACGTTGTCGTCTTGAAGGAGGGCAACTTCAGCGATTTCGTGGAGAAGAATCGATTTGTTATGGTCGAGTTTTATGCTCCGTGGTGTGGACATTGCCAGGCGTTGGCGCCGGAATATGCTGCTGCCGCCACTGAATTGAAGAGCGAGACCGTGGTTTTGGCGAAGGTTGATGCGACGGAGGAGAACGAATTGGCGCAGAAGTACGATGTTCAAGGATTTCCTACTGTTTATTTCTTCTCTGATGGAGTCCACAAGCCTTATCCTGGACAGAGGACCAAGTAAGTGTGCTGAATTGTAAGATTTTTCTGGCTTCGATTGACGCATTGGAAATGGAGCAAATGCTCGACTTTGGATTTGTTGTTTTTTTTTTTTTTACATCGAGATCTAGATAATGGAAGTGTTTGCTAGAATGTCTTCGTGAGTCAACGTTATATTAGATCCTTGATCTGTGTGTGTTCACTGTTCACTGTTCACGGTTTAATTTCCACGTCTTTTTACAGGGATGCTATAGTAACCTGGATCAAGAAGAAGATCGGACCTGGTATTTACAACATAACTTCGGTGGAAGATGCTGAACGCATTCTGGATTCTGAAACGAAAGTTGCTGTTGGTTACCTGAACTCCTTGGTGGTGAGTTTACTTGGTTCTGTTTGTTTTATGCGTTGTTCACTTTATGTGCTTGCATTTATGACCTTTGATTGGAAATGGAATGGCATTTTCTTCGATCAGCTTCATGAGCTGCACGTGTTGCTGCAGTGGCTCAATGGATAAATCTATATGGATACTTACTATTTTCTTCATGATCTCGTGTTGCTATTTCGCAGGGCTCTGAGAGCGATGAGCTTGCTGCTGCTTCAAGACTGGAAGATGATGTCAACTTTTACCAAACGGTGAACCCTGAAGTGGCAAAGATTTTCCACATGGAAGCTTCTGTGAAACGACCTGCCTTGGTATTGATTAAGAAGGAGGCTGAAAAACTGAGCCGCTTTGGTTAGATTACTACCTTTTGTTTTTATTAATCATTTTGAGATTTGATTTGCTAATATGACATACTTTGGCTAAATTGTATTTTACTGAGTTTCATTTCTGGTACAGATGGCGAGTTTTCCAAGTCTGCGATTGCTGAATTTGTGTTTGCCAATAAGCTTCCTTTAGTTACAAAGTTTACTAGAGAAAGCGCAACATTGATTTTCGAAAGTTCAATTAAGAAACAGGTATTGTAGTGTAAAACATGCTCCTTGAAATGGCTACCACCTTGAAACAACTTTTGTTCGGGAAGTTCAGCTCTAGAATTCCTTTATTCTTGACACATTTGTATTTTTTGTGCCCAGTTAATTCTATTTGCAATTTCAAATGATTCAGAGAAACTCATCCCCATATTTGAAGAATCAGCAAAGTCTTTTAAAGGAAAGGTACAGTTGTTGATAAGTAGATCTTTAACAATTAACTTTATCTTTCCCTGGTTCCCAGCCCAACAGTCTGGATTGCATTCGTTAAGACTTGATTTTTCTTTCATGGTGTTGCTTTTGGGGTGGGGGGGGGGGGGGGGGGGGGATTGGTGAGTTAGATTCTGGATATTATGTTTCTTTCTGCATTCCATTTATAGGGCTTTGCCTATGAACAGAATAAGGTATTATAACTATATATTTTTTTTTCCCTGAATTGAGAAACTAAATTCAACATCGAAAGGTCAGTCTCAATGGCTAGGATTATATGTTGCCCTTAGCTCGTAAATTCAGCAAATTGTCTTATTTGTTTCTTGTAGATATTAACTAGGAATTGTGAGATGCATTTTTCTGCTGGACTTCTGACTTGTAGTTGCAGCATTTTGCAATCCAAGGATTGCTCTCTGTATTTTCTTTCTAAATTTTTGTGTGTTTGATGCAGCTTATTTTCGTTTATGTGGAAATTGATAATGAAGAAGTTGGAAAGCCAGTATCAGAATATTTTGGCATTAGCGGCAATGATCCACAGGTGATCTTTTTCATTATCTCTCCTATAAGTATTTCCAGATACAACTTAGCGGCAATGTTTGCTTAACTTTATCAAGCTTGAAATTGGGAAGTCGAAGTTTGTGTAATATGTATTTGGATTATATGAAAAATGGAATAGGTTATATAAACACGAGTTCGTGAAATCTATGTTTGGTTTGTAGGCGCATGATTTATAAAATTTAGTAGGTACTAGGTAGTATAAAATGTGAGCTGTTATTTTCAAGTGTTTCCAAAGTTAATTGTTTACCGATAAACATCAATTGCCATTTAATGTGTTATATTTAATGTTCATATGTTAAAGAAAAGAATTGAAAATACAACAATAAAAAATAATTTTACAAATAGACTTTGAAATTGAAAACAAATTCTACTTCACTGGAAATGGGGACGGTGGGAAATTTGTACTTGATAAGGAAGTTTGGTTGAAATTGGTTGTTCTTATATTTAAATGTTGTGATGAAATTGAAAATTTTATTTTCATATAGGTTCTTGGATACACTGGAAATGAGGACAGCAAGAAATTTGTGCTTGATAAGGAAGTTACTTTGGAAAATGTTAAGGTCCGGCAATTCATCTTCCTTCCTATCCCCGTAAAGAGTACCTGGTTTATTTTGTCTTTTCATCTAATTTCTTTTTGCTCATCCTATTCACTCTATAGGTTTTTGGAGAAGATTTCTTGGAAGACAAGCTAAAACCCTTTTATAAGTCAGATCCCATTCCCGAAACTGTAGGTTGAATTGACTCATTCTCCCTGCCAGTATAACTTTACTTCCCATTCGATCTCTAAAATGTCTTTCTTCCTTATTCATGCAGAACGATGGCGACGTGAAAATAGTGGTTGGAAACAACTTCGATGAAATCGTTTTAGATGAATCAAAGGATGTTCTCCTCGAGGTATCGAGTAAAATCCAACAAGCATTTAGATGTTCACCCTCTCATGTAGTTCTTTATATACTGATTTAGGTTTCATTTCCAGATTTATGCTCCTTGGTGTGGGCATTGCCAAGCGCTGGAACCAACTTACAACAAGCTTGCGAAACATCTACGTGGCATCGATTCACTTGTCATTGCTAAGATGGATGGCACAGCAAACGAACATCCCCGGGCAAAGGTATCGTGATTTTGTTGTCACCTTTCTGTGTTTGCCATTGTTGCTCTTACTAATTGGAATGAAAATCCCTTGCTATACAGCTGCTTTCCAAGTGATTATCGATGGGGTGATTTGGTTTCACTCACCTTTTTTTTTGGCTATAAGTCTCTGTTTTTCTATATGCTGGAACCTTGTTGGAACATATAATCTTCTGAACTTGTGATGATGTTCAACCGAAACTTATTAGAGAACTGCTCTTCGTTTTTCTTTTAACAGTCCGATGGATTCCCAACAATTCTGTTCTTCCCTGCTGGAAACAAGAGCTTTGATCCTGTAAGTAAACATTATAACCCATTGGTTCTTATTCTCTCTTTATTCTTGCGTCTTGCCCCGGTTGCTCCCGAGAAGTGATCAAATCCATTTTTGGCTGCTTGCTTTGGTTTTTAGATCACTGTCGATACGGATCGGACGGTCGTGGCATTTTACAAATTCCTGAAGAAAAATGCATCAATCCCTTTTAAGCTACAGAAGCCAGTTTCTTCAAGTCCAAAAGCTGAAAGTTCAGAAGGCAAATCTGGTAATGATGCCAAAGAGAGCCCAAAGAGCAGCAGCAGCAGCAGCACTGACGTAAAGGATGAATTGTGAAGACTTATTTGTAGTTTTGTAAGTTATGCCTCTTTTATTCCCCTTTTTGTTGCTGGCAGATACGTAGACGATGATTTGAGAGACTAGAAATTAAAGGAAAACATTTTTCTTTTATGCTTTGTTTGACAGATGGATCTGGTAAGAAATGATTTCAAATTTTAGAATTTTAAAAGATGGAAATGATTTCAAATTCTTATTTGCATTTGGAATTAAATTGATTTGAAATCACCAAAATTAAAATTTCTTATTTGGATGCTCACGATAAATGAAAAGAAAATATAACATTTTACTGTTATGCTCTTATGAATTTTGCAAGAGATTATTTTAATTAATAACAAAATATTTTAATATCAAATAACATTATCAAATACATATCATCATGAAAACATACCAATAATCAAAACAAATCAATTTATGAAATTAAAATTTACAAATGTTATCATTATTGTTAAAAATGAAAAAAAAAATACAAATGCCTTAATTTAAATGAAAAAAAGAGAGATTGAACCTAGTTGAATTTAAACAAAATTCATTAAAAGAGATTTTATTTGTTTTGTCCAGTGATGGAGAAAAAAAAAAAGAATCATTTTTGTTTTGTTGATTTCTTCTTCAATCCAATGTATGAAAACATAAAACGAAAAATATATACAGAAAATCGATTGAATCAATATATATAAAAAGAGAAAAAAAAACATATTATTCTTATCAAATAAATAAATAAATATTTAAGAAGATGAACAAAGAAAAAAAAAACCCACTTCTAATTTGTTTGTCTATAAAAAAAAAAACTTGTTAAAAATGTAAAAATTGCATCGAAAAGATTGAAATTGTTATCATTTTTTTAAAAAAAATAGTAAAATACAATGGAGAAACAAAATAGAATTCATCTTGAAGAAACTATTGTATGGGTTGGGGTAAAATTGGAAACAAATTTTTTGAAACTTAAAATCCTACCAAATACGACCTATTTGGAACGAATTTTTTTTTCAAAAGAAAAAAAAAAGATTTGAAATCATAAACGATTTCAAATCCCTCACTTTTTTTTGGTAAGGGAAGTCTTGAAAAGAATCAAACCTTAATTTTCATTTCCCAATGAGAAAAAAGAAGAAAGAAAAAAAAGTTAAATTATAAATTTGGTCCTATGGTTAAAGAAAACTTTAAGATTTCGTCTTTATGGTTTGATAAAATTTTATAAATAGTCCGGTTTGATAAAACTCTCATGCTCTCTTAAATAGTCCTAGAACTATTTATGAGAGTTTTATCAAACCATGGAGATGAATTCTAACTTTTAGAATTATAGGGACTAAATTTTAACTTTCTTCAAACTATAGGGACCAAAAATGAGTTTTAACCTAAAAGTTTTAATTCCATATTGAAGAGTTTGTTAGGGGGATAAAAATATAATCAATCTAAATTCTCAACCAGATTCAAACAATCTATATTTTATCTCAATCTCAAATCAAATTCTGGTTCCAAATATTTTGTGCAATAAACAATTTGGAAACGACGAGTTTAAAAGAATAGATAAACCAACTTAAACTTCTAAGCAACAAGAACAATAATAAATCAAGTTTAAGGGAAGAGAAATTGATATTAGATTTATATTGGTTTATCCAGTGTGAACTACGTCCAATTCTTTGCTACCATTGATGCATGTTCTACTAAAACATTCTGAGAGAAAGTTACAAGAGTTTACAATGCTAAAAAATAATTTCTCTCGCTTTTCTCTCAAGGAAAAGGCTCATGAATCACTATATCGGGTTTTTCTTCTGTTTTCGTAAAACAACCTCTGCAGCCACTGCCTTTTTTTTTCTCTTTCTTCTTAATATCGTAAACCACACAGCCGCCACGAAACTTGTAGGGCAAGTATAAGTCAAAAGGTGGGCCAGCATCAAATGGGCTTTCTAGTTGTTGTTTGGGCTTTAAATTCAATTAAGTTCTTTTTTGTCATACAATGTGAAAATTAATTAACAAAATGAATGATGTAATAGCAAAATACACTATTAATTGGGTTAATAGTATTTTCTGTTTTAATTTGATAAAATGGGTATAGTGCTCACTTAATTTAAAACTTATTCATTTATATGATTTTCTACATAATAACTTGATCCAGATATTTTTTTAAATAGAAAATTGAATCATTAAGGTGGCTTTTGAAAATCATTTCATTTTTTTTTTGTTTTTCATTTCTTAAAAACAAGGCTGACTGATAATACCCTGTCTGATGGTTTTTAGAAATTGTGATTGTTTTCTCACATTTCTCTACAATGAGTTTTATCTTTATTAATAAAACATTTGAATTTTTAGCCAAATTCTAAAAACAAAAACAAATTTTTGAAATTTATTTTTTTTAGTTTTTCAAAGTTTGACTTAGTTTTTGAAAACATAGGTAAAAAGTATATAACAAAACAAGAAAACCCATACGTGCAATTTGATTTTACTAAAAAAGAGAAGCAATTCTGTTTTCTGTCTTTTAAGAACATTCTTCAAATTGTAAGTAGATTTCAAAAAAAAAAAAAAAGTTTCTAAAAACAGATTTCTATTTTTTCAAAATTTCAAACACTATTTTTTCTATTTGAATTATCTCTCCCTAAAATTCCTATCTAAAAAATTTCTCTCTGTAAACTTTGTAGGTCTCTCTATTACTTTAATTTCTTTTTTTTTTTCCCTAACATATCTCCCATATTTTTCTCTCTAAAATATAATATTTTTTTCCAAACTTTTCTTTCTCTAAAATTTATCCTTTATAACTTTCCTTTCTCTCTCATTTATTTTTCTCTCTAACATATTTATCTCTAATTTTTCAAAACTTTGATTTAGTTTTTGAAAACATAGGTAAAAAGTAGATAACAAAACAAGAAAATCCATAGGTACAATTTGGTTTTACTAAAAAAGAGAAGCAATTCTGTTTTCTGTCTTTTAAGAACATTCTTCAAATTGTAAGTAGATTTCCAAAAAAAAAAAAAAAAAAAAAAAAAAAAAGATCTCTATTTGAATTATCTCTCTCTAAAATTTCTATCTAAAAAATTTCTCTCTGTAAACCTTTTAGGTCTCTCTATTACTTTAATTTCTTTTTTTTCTCTAACATATCTCTCATTTTTTCTATCTCTAAATATAGTATTTTTCCCAAGCTTTTCTTTCTCTAAAATTTCTCCTTTATAACTTTTCTTTCTCTCTCATATATTTTTCTCTCTAACATATTTATCTCTAATTTATAATGTCGGTATACTAATAATTGACGTACTCATAAAAAAATACTATGTTTTGCAGTGGCGGATCCAGAAATTTTATACAGGGGGGGCACAATATACATACAAGTTCAATAAAAGGAATCTATAATGAAAATTTAAAAAATATGCACAGCTTCATAAATGAACTAATTTAATAGT
The DNA here is from genome assembly GCA_033996785.1 of Trichosanthes truncata. Lineage (NCBI taxonomy): Eukaryota > Viridiplantae > Streptophyta > Magnoliopsida > Cucurbitales > Cucurbitaceae > Trichosanthes > Trichosanthes truncata. Next base: position 6,526,799 of record JAWPNB010000004.1, read on the forward strand.
TCAACAAACTCAATATTAGAGCGCACATCAACAATGTAATTTTGAAGTTGATCCTCAAGCACAGAGAGTTCAATAGTTGAAAAGTCTCTTGGATAAAATTGAGCAAGCCGACTAAGTTTTTGTCTATCAAAAGTAGCAAATGAGTTACTTAAAAACTTCAACACGATAATGATGCAAACTTGTAATTGGTTGAGATTTTCGCTTTTGTCGTCCTCGAACCAAAAACATATCATCCATCTTAAGCACTTGAATATTATGGCTATTGCAGAAATTAGAAACTACATCCAACAATGAATCCCAACTAGATTCCCTTGTGGTTTGCAGTCTTTTTTTACAAATTTTGACTAAATTCATTGCATTCACAATGTCCTAATCTTTTTTTTGTAATGCTTGAGACAACTCATTTGTGATTCCCAAGACAATTTTCGTAAAATGTATATCAATGGTATATTATGTATATCCCGACGAGTGATGCAAAATTATACTTCCTAGTAATAGCTCTGAAAGTAATGAAAAATACAAAATCAATTATGTAAATCAAAAGAAAGAAATTACTCGCAAATAAAACAATAAACGATAACTTTTGAGTTTATTGATTACAATTTCCTAGATTAAAAATTATAAAAACTAAAAGTCTAAAAAGAATTCGAATCTTACTTGTCAAATGCCAATGGTATATTTATTATGTATATCCCGACGAGTGACGCAAAATTATACCTCCTAGTAAAAACTCTGAAAGTGATGAAAAATACAAAATCAATTATGTAATCAAAAGTAAAAAATTACTCACAAATAAAACAATAAATGATACGTTTTTAGCTTTTTGATTACAATTTCCTAGATTAAAAATTATAAAAACTAAAAGTCTAGAAAGAATTTGAATCTTACTTGTCAAATGCCAATGGTATATTATGTATATCCTGATTAGTGACGCAAAATTATACCTCCTAGTAATAACTCTAAAAATAATGAAAAATACAAAATCAATTATGTAAATTGAAAGTAAGAAGTTACTCGTAAATAAAAATAATAAACGATACCTTTTAGCTTTTTGATAGAACTGAATGCATTATTTAGAGGGTGAAAATATTTCTAAATTAAAAAAAAAAAAAGAAAAAAAAATACTATAACTAGTATTGTGTTGGTTTTAAATAAAAAACTTACTTACCTTATACAAAATATTATATGAGAGATTTGAAACTTGGAAGAGGGGGACATGCAAGGCCCATGTGGAGAGAAAGCCCATCATTTGCAAGAAGAGAATATAAGGTGGAAAATCAAAAATAAAATTGCATCCCGCGTGTTTTGATCCCAAGTTCTCATAGGATAGTTGGTGCCCCTCCTACCAACTCTTCCAATTTCAATTTTGATACTTAGTATGTATCTATATATTTATATTATTAAATAGCTCTTATAATTTATATTAAAAATATAAAGACGAGATAATTTGAGGGGGGGCACGTGCCCCTCCTGGCCCCTACGTGGATCCGCCCCTGATTTTTTGCAATTCATATATTATCATTATTTTAATATTTAGTGACTGTAAGAATTTAGGTAGAAAAATTCTATACATAAATGATGAAATTGATTTTTTAAAAAAGAAATTAAGGGATAAAACATATATTTGAAACAATTTTACTACAAAACTAGTTTTGCTTCTTGTGCCAATTTATTCTCCGACCTTAGTTTCAATTAATCTAGAGAATGGTAAGCCGCATAGGTCAAGAATCAAGGTCGGTGGGTGGCTTAAAAGAATTAGTGCGTTCCATTTTCTTTTATTTAGTCGTTTATTTTCTTTTGCCATATGTCATATCAATTAAAATTTACTATAATAGATATGTCATATCATCATTTAGTTAATGATAGATTAAGTTATACAAAGTATCTTTAAATTTTGGGTTAAGTTTCAATTAGGCTCCTATTCTTTGTAAAGTTTCATTTTTGCCCTTGAACTTAGAAATTTGTTCCAAAAATACTCTTGTACTTTGAAATTGGTCCAAAAGACATCTTCTCGATTAAAATAAAAAATGAAAATTGATGTGGCAGTTGATGTGTGGAAATTAGAAAGCGTATATAATATTATTTACAACTATATAGAAGATTAAAATCGTTGTTACCATTATTTCATCTCAAAAGATATCGTTAAAATCATTTACATAATTAATTTTACATATCTTGCCACACTAATTTACAGGAATTACGTGGAAAATAATGTCACGTATGCCTTCTAATTTTTACTCATTAGCGGTCGCACCAATTTCTATCTTATTTTAACCAAAAAAAAAACTCTCAACGAGTATTTTTTAATAAATTTTAAAGTTTAAGGATAAAAATGAAACTTTTCAAAATGTAGGGGCATAATTAAAACCTACTCTAAAGTTTATGGATATTTTATTTAATGTCTATTTGTTAATTTTCCTTTAATTATAGCATGTTTGAATTTGATTTGAATTTCATTTTGCCTTGTGTAAGTGTCTAACGGCTATATTCTTATTTTGACATTTCTTCTTAATTGATTGATGTATGATTTCATTTGAGGTGATTGTGGTTTAATTGATTTTAACATTCCTTATTCTATCAATTCCTTTTCTATAGGACATTGGAGCATTGCTAGACAAGAGGATTGGTAGAGCAAATTTGTTTATTCCCTCTCAATTGTTCTAAAGTTGTAATATCTAGTTGAGATAATGTTTTTATGTGAAATTGTAAAAGTGCGAATTTTTTTATATTTGTGAGAAATATTTTCAAGTCTTGGGAGAAGACGTATTTACCATTGAAGGGAGTTCAAACGGTGCTCAACAACACAAGGGGAGATTATGTTTGAAAAGATTCAATCCAAGGAGGAGTCGATCAACTATTGCGGCATGATTTAAGAAGGGAGTTCTTTTATGCATAAGTCAATATTGATTGTAAATTGTACTAACATTTGATTGATTAATCTTATTCTCTGGGCGTGGCATCGTGGAGTAGGTTGGAAAATCGAACCACGTTAAAAACGTCTTTTGTCGTCTCTCTTGAATTGTTTTACTTTTTTAATTTATCGTTACATTCGATAAATAATTTAAATATTCATTAATTAAGTTTACAAAATTTAATTTAACATTTTAGCAGATAATTAGATCTTTCATAATTATATATTTTTTTTCTCCAAATTTATGAGAACTAAATAGATCACACCATTAAATTTTATCAACTAAATTTATATTTTTTTAAACCCATTTTTCATGAATGGGGATGCATTGCTTCAAAAAAAGAAAAAAAAAACTTTTGATTCGTGTGTAGTAAACTGCATGTTCCAATAATATTTTCAAAATTAATATCCGCACATTGGGGGATGGAAGAGAAAAAAAAGTTAGAAATTATACTCCATTATTTTGCTTTGGTTCGACCATTCAAGTTTAGGCACAATTTTTACGAACTCAACAGAAAAAGCACAATTTTTACAGTACATTTTAGCACAATTAAATGCAGATTTGAAAAATCCTGAAAAATTCTATCTATAAAATTGGGCAGTGAAAAGTGAATCCCATATCATATGATGATTACTTTTGAAAATATTTTAGATGATTGCTTTTGTTTCTTATGAATTAGGAGAAATCTTATCAATGCCAGTGAATCCCATATCATATGATGATTACTTTTGGAAATATTTTAGATGATTGCTTTTGTTTCTTATGAATTAGGAGAAATCTTTTCATATGATGGATATTAAAGGTACAATTATACAATATCATGTCAAATTATAATTGAAAAAAGAGAATTTCTCCTCAAACCTCATGTACATGATGTTGTTAATTTTTGGTTAGAAATGTTAATTGAGTCGACCTAACCGTATTGTGCCAAGCACAATAGACTTTTCTTTATGGGTTGTTGAGGTTAGACACTTAGCTAATGGAAGTGCAACTAGCCTCTCCAAATGGCGAAGTCGAGTTGGTGAGATGGCAAATAGAGCTAAGGAGCGAGGGAGTAGAAACTGGTGTACTTGCAAGGTAGATACTAAGCACCGGTGTGGTGCCAACTAAACATTCTTCAATGATTAAGTTAGACTTTGTGTAGCAAAGTAACATTGTGTAGGAGAGTTGCTTGTGTATCTCAAATTCGAGTGAGAATGCACTATTTATAAGGGTATTGCAATTATTACTTCAAAATTTGCAGGCTAGGTCGTAAAATCTACAATCATTAATAGCAATCTATAATGACTTATCTTGAAACGTATGTCGCTTGCCAGCTAAACCACATAGGGACAGGCTCTCTCACCAACTAGTGTGCATGTTGTAAGCCCGAACTAGCTTTTACATATAAGCTTGACCTACTTAGGTGCATAGTTAGCAACCTTTTTACTTGGGTTCTAGCTTAGCTCTAAGCATGTCTAGTCTTGCCATTAGTTGCTATGTGGTATAATTGAATTTATACCTCACCCATAATGCATGAAATAGATTTTTTTTTAGTTCAATAACATTTGGGAGTGGGAGGATTCGAATCTCTGACATCTTGGCCGAAGGTACATGCCAATTATCGCTGAAATATGCTCACTTTGGCACATGAAATAGATTTAGTGAATGTTTTCACTTGAAGTATTTATCTTTTTTATTATTATTTTGTATTTAAGAATATTACATTATAAATGTGGGAGAGAGATTTGAATATACAAAACCCATAAAGAGAGACTTTAGTGTAGGGTCAATTGAATTGTATGGGAAGTTTGTAGCTCTTAAATGATTTATAACTAAACATTCATGAAAATATATTAGTTGTAGTATCTTTATTATTGAAAAATCACGAGCATTTATAAGGTTTGACACAAAACCTCATAATTATGACAATCAAGCTTAACATTTTGTGACAATAAAGACTTAATTTTAAAAAGAAAGTTCAAGGGATGAAATTAAAACTTTTAAACGATTAGAGATCAAATTAAAGAACACTAAGTTGATAGAGACTAAAACACATATTTGGTCTAAAAATGATTAGAAAAATTCATGAGAATGTTTTTCCTTTCTTCTTACCTTGTTGTCTTCAACAATGGTAGATCATTGCAAATTGGCGCAGATCTAGAGCTTACAATTAAAGAGCTTTTATAGTAGTTTTTTTTTTATATGTCAAAAATATGAATAATAGATAATGATTTATATAAATCACTTAATAATAAAAGCTTCAAATAAACCTCACATCTAATTTATTATCGGCACACAATTTGGCTCGAGAAGCTCTTTAAAGTGAAACTTCAAATGAATAGAGAGAGAATTTTCTTTCTTTCTTTGTTTTTTACATTTTTTTAAAAAAATCTTTCTTTCTTTGATTGTTCTAAGGGAGAGTTTATTTTTAATTTTGGATTATGTGTTTGATTTTTTTTTAAAAAATAAATTATATAGAAAAAGGAAAAAGCTATCATGCCCTTTTGTAACATTGAGAAAATAGTCTTATAGTTTTATTAGCCAATAAGATAATTAAATAAATTGTAATGACAATTGAATAGATTAAAAAAAGAAAAGAAAAAAAAAAGAAAGAAGAGCTAATGGGAGATTGAAGGATTGGATATCTAAGTCCACAGTATTAAACATTCAACACTTATTTTATTTGAACTCAAAAAAAAAAAAAAAAACTTATTTTATTTTATTTTTAGTACAACACTTAATTTTTTTTTTTTAAAGTTTTGTAAAAGTTTGTTTGAACAAAATTTCAAATAAGTTTTAGAAATATTTGTCGACATCGGTATTCTATCAATTTTTCATTCATAAAATTGTTGGACATCTCTATAGAATTCGATATTTAAAAATTTGGATAGAATGTCTCCAACTATAGAATTAAAAAAAAAAAAAATTATTGAAGGGGACTATCACAATATGATTCTTTACTTGCCTAATTATTGAAGGTAACTCATAATATGACTGTTTGCAAGTAATGGATGGATACAAGTTTGAAATTTGCATGCCCCTATGACTGTTGGATATACATTCAAAACAATAAAACTTACCTCCTCACCCATCATTAAAAATGTTGATCACCACTAAAAATTTAGCAACTATTAATTTTTTTAAGAAAAAAATCTCGTTCCTCTTTCCCTTTCTGCATTCCTCTCTCATACTTGTCAAAAACATAATGGTTTCTTGCTTATCACTACTGGAAGTAAGTTTTATCCAGTTCAAGATACATTTTATAACTTCTCTTCATATGTCCAATGATGTAAATCTACCATCCACATTGGCTCCCGCGTCCAATAATTTCTCCAAAATTAAGAGACTATTCCAAGATATTTGAATGGGTGGGGGGCATAATAGCAAATTACTTGGTTCCAAGGGTACTAGAGAAAAATGGGAGGCGTCTAGAGAAATTCAATGAGAAAAAAAAATGGCCCTTTTGCTTAGCATTGAAGAATTTGGAGTGTCCAAAATGACCTTTCCAACCACAATCAGTTGGTCTTCCCCCAATCGCCGGCTTGTTCGGTCATTACCACAACATTCTATTTCTATTGGCCCAAATCTCATATTCTTTTAAATTAAAAAAATTCGGTGGAAAAACAAACCAATACCCAAAAGTAAGTTGAAATTGAGCTTTCCACATCTTCAAATTTTTAGGCACTAGTTTGAAATGGTATGTTACATAAATTTTTGGTTAAATCATGTGTACAATATCAAGATATCAGGTTATGTCAATTTAAATTTATGTCGACATATCGATATTTCTACCGATATTTCTGTATGTTTATGAGTTCGATATCGACATAATCAATAAATTGACATTTCTATTATAACATAGTAAAATCGACGAAATATATAAAAAAATATGTAGACAATATATCACTAATGTGGACATAATATTAATAATAAAATGTTAGTCTGTTAATTTAAATATTTCTATGAATTTTTTATTTTCTGAAATTTTCAAGATATATCTATCACATTTTATCGATATTTTCATCTACATTTGAACCCAGGGTTATGACTAATCTAATAGGTCATTGAATTTTGTTGTTTTTTTAATAGATTTGACAAAATAATATTTTTTACCCTAAAAAAAAAGAGATTATTCTACGTGTTTCCCACTGTTCTATTGCAAAATGCACAACATGTCTACATCATTGCAATTTGTAATTATCTTTTGATTTTTATTTTAAAAAAAACCACTTTTGTTTTTACACATGTTATTATCCAGTTACCAAATATATTATAACAAGGATAAAAGTTAAATTATAAAAATACCCTTAAACTTTATCATTAAACTATCCTTGAAGTAAAAAATTCATTAGAATGTTGGATGGAAAGTCGATGTAGTGAAACTCTGTTCTTTCAAACTGAATCCAGACAAGTGTCTTAGTCATCGTCATGTCGTTCTAGATCACCGTTATGTCGATTTTTCGTCTAACATTCTAATAGATTTTTACTATAAGGATAGTTTTGAAATATTTATAAAAGGTCAAGGGAAATATTAGAACTTTGGAATTTATTTTCTATGTCAGTAATTTATACAAAACTAAAAAAAAAAAGACTTTAGTGCCCAATTTTAGGATTGTCCACTTCTTCCTGTAAAAATAATTGTCGCATAAACTTATTAGACTTTTAAAAGTGTTTAATAGATCTATATATTTTCCATGTTATGTCTAATTAGTGGTTGAATTTTAAAAAATATCTACTAGATTCTTAAATTTTGATTTTATATCTAAAAAGTCACTAATTTATGTAATATTATGTAGAGTTTAGATTTACTAGAAACAAAATTAATAGTTTAATGACCTATTAAATACTTTTTAAATACTAAAATCTATTAGACACAAATATTAAAAGTTTAGAAAACTATCAGATACAACCTCAAAAGTTCGTGAACTAAATTCATAATGTGACCAAATAGCAATTATGGAGTCAAAAGGAAGAAATAAGGTGTTTATGAAGTCAAGGAATCTAATGGATCGATTCTCTTAATTTAATTAAAAAAAAGAAAAAGAAAAAGCATATGTTATATCAAATTATCAAAATTAAAAAGTAGCCGTCTATATACGAAATTACTATATCTAGAGTACAAATCTATTAGAGCTTGTTTGAGGCGCTGAGTGGGTTATAATAGTATGTGGAATTAAATAACTCTGCACCCCGAACACAAATTATTATAACTCAAATTGAATAACTCTGTATCTTAAATACATATTATATAACTCCACAAACTATTATAACCCATTTAGTGCCCCAAACAGTCCCAAATTTTGTAGATATCAAATATTTATTGTCAACTTGCAAAATGGAAAAAACATCTAAGAAGTTCAAGTAACAACGTTAAGATATAGCCATGATGAGCATAACTCAATAGTAATTGACATTTACTCTTTTTCTTGAAGTCGAAGATTCAAATTTCTATATCTCACATTTGTTGTACTAAAAAAAATATTATGATATAGAACTAAAAAAAGTTATTATATTTGTCAAAGCAATTTTAACGTTCAAATCAAATGCTAAAGGCCAAAGAATAGGGAGAGAATTTATTGAAGCTCGAGTATTTCATAAAGAATATATATTCTAAATAATTGTGAAGGCTTTTATTTATCGACCGTGTGATTCAGCTATACTAAATTTTTGTACGAGTAAGGTTTCGTATTAGATCGGAAAATTGCCTAATGAAAGATTATGATGAAAATGAACTCTTATTAAGGAGTTTGAGATTAATGGGGACATATATGCAGATAGAGTTATGAGTTGAAAGAAGACGTTGATGGATTAGTGATTAGAAGTAGAGTGATAGGACAAGAAAAGATTATGATCAAGAACGCTACGGAATGTCGGCCTTAACGTTGGTAGCATCGAGATGCTGCTTCGATTTCTATATAAGCGAATTGTCCAACTTAGGTCATTTTGTCTCCGATTTTCAGCCGTCATGAGACAATTTTAAGCTTTTTCTTTATTGTTTTAGTAGTTTTAGGAGTTTTGATCGATCTTCAATGTCGAGCTACGTAGTTTCGATGGTTGGCTACACCCTCGACGCTGATTCATGTGTAAATAACGGTACAATGTATTTTTGTGAGATTTTTGTAATAAGTTTCCTTATATCTTCTCAGCATGATTATTATCTCTTGATTCTTGTTTCAATGCATGAATTTATTCGTAGATAGCCTGACAACCTGTTTGAGTCGAATACATTTATGTATGCTAGAGAGTAGCGCTAGGTCCGACTCATGTTTGCATAGTAGGGAGCTTCCTCTCCATGTAGTTTGCATGATAGGGCCTTAGAATTTAGAGAGCAAGTTAGTTAAGTTAGATAGGCCAATCTAGTTTAATCGATTCGTCTTAATCGATCCCTAGAGTGTAATGCGGCTAGCTCCGTTAGTATGAAAAGCTATCGTGCCTAGCTATAATGGGTTAGTTGGGTCGTTGATTTGATGCTAGGTTGGATTAATTATATTAAGGGGACCTAAGGTTGCTTAGGGGCTTTGGTCGACTTTTCCAGTAAAGTCAATTAGGTGATAAACTGCTGATTTGATTCTTGCGTTGGCTTTTAATGATCAATTATGTATTGTTACATGTTTTACCCCGAATTAGTGCTTGAGGTGAGATCTTTATCTTTCAGTTTCAATCATTTTGTCTCTTTTTATGTGAAACCCCCCTTAGTCCATGTCGATAAGAAATCCATTTAATAGGAATCAATTATTTAGTTCCCTATAGTTTGACCCTGTCCACTATTAGGTACTACAAGTATTTAATTTTAGATCGGTAATTATAAATTGTATTTGATGAGTCTTCGACAAGTTCTGTCATAGAATTTCATAATTTAAGTTGAAAAGACTACTTGCAACAAGGTGAAATTGCTGATGTTTATATATATGAAAGTTGAGATGCATTCCACTATATTCAAGCGTAGATATTCTAATTTGGTCACGATCAAGTAGGTCCTACTAAATTCATTTTTCATTGCATGAACACCCACTGAGTTTGAATTACTAAATGGAGTTCAATTGAATCCATGACAGTAAAGTGTATATATATATATATATATATATATATATATATATATATATATATATATTTCTTTAATGGTTTTGTTTGTGTCAATACTCATTCTTGAATAAGATTATAAGGAGGAGGAGAAGGTCGTCTTTATGAGCTAGAGTCCTTTTGCCCAAACAATTATCATAATATCCTTCACGGATCTCTGTAATGAGTAATATAGGCTTGGTTCTTTGTCTAGGCACTTATGGTAATACAAAATTAATGTCTTCGTAGATAAAATATCACGTACTTCGATCTTTTGAGTTGAGGTTTTATCTTCGATTAACTTCTACATTTTTTTATATAATCTTTAATGGGCTATTTTTTTTTTTTTTTAAAATCATGAATCTTCCAGATCCAATCATCCATATAATATACAAAAATAAAATAAAATAAAATAACCAAATTATATAATTTAATCCAAGTAAAATAAAGGAAAAAAAAAATCAAGTTTGACCCCAAAACTTGGTAGGTTGTATCAATTTTAACCATGAACTTTCAATTTCATCAATTTAAACCTCAAATTTTGCAGATTGTATCAATTTTAACCCTGAACTTTTAATTTCATCAATTTCAACTTCAAACTTAGTAGATTATATTAATTTTAACTCTAAACTTTTAATTTCATCAATCTAAACCTTAAACTTGAATAAGTGTATCAATTTACATCATCGGATAAGTTTTCGTTTCAATAACTGTTAGAAAGGTTTTCCACACATGCTCAAATACATGTGTTGCTCTATGATATTTACTTGTTTGTTATTATTTTTTTTTAAAATTATCAAAAAAATAATTAAACCATTCCAGATTGAGTCACCACCATCATGAAAACTACGAACTCAACTCTCGAAAGTAGGACTCACACGAAAACAAATGGACTCTTGTGTTCCTCTGGCCTTTGGTGTCGATACCAGCGACGAGTGTGAAAAAGATCCAGGCGATGACATCATTGAAGGCAACGACAATCATGGCTGTTTCGTTGACTTCAGTGGTGAGGGATTTGAAGGAGCTTGTCGAAGGCTCAATCAAATAAAATTTATAATACCGATCTAAAATTAACTACTTGTAGTAATTAATAGTGGACCGGGTCGAACCACAGGGAACCGAATAAATTGATTTCAATTAATTGATTTTCTTAATGACACGGACTGACACGAACTAGGGGGGAGTTAATCATAAAATAGAGATAGAAAGACTGAACAAAGAGCGGTAAAAATAAAGATCTTACCTTGGGCACCGAATCAGGGGTAAGCAGGTAGTTATGCAAATTATCGATCATTCAAACTAACCTAACATGCAATTTTCTATGTTTTAAGACTGACTGAACTCCTCGGGACACCGTAGGAGCCTCCCTTAATTAAACCAATCTACAACCAATTTACAAACGCCTAATTGGTTCTAATTTAATCAATTAATTTGGCACGATCAATACCAAAAGAATTAATTAAACGCATTAAACCCAAGGGATAAGCCAAAACGTGCTAATTAATTCAGACTGGTCGATCTAAATTAACTAAGTTTGCGCTAACAATTCTAAGACCTACCATGTACTCGTAATCAAGCAATTCTACTTAATTTAACCGACGTGGCTACCGGCCTATTTACTACTCAAATTAAGCTAGAGACTAAGGACACCTACGAATACATTTAGCATAGCTAAGAAATCTTTAAATTAATTGATTTGTCAGTTCAATCAAAGTAGAAATAACTAGGAATAAGCATAAGAATTTGCAAACCATAAAAAAAGTGATGGAAAATTAAATTAACAACCAAATCTCACAATAAAATGCACAATACCGTATTTACAACCCCAAAACGGAGTCGAAAGTCTAGCCGAATATCGAAACGATGTAGCCCGACACCAAAGTTTGATGAAAAACTCATAATCTATTCTAAAGTACTGAAAAACAGAGAGGAGAAAACTTAAAATGGTCTCATGACGGCTAAAAATCGAAGACAAATGACCTAGAGGATGAAAAAATCTATTTATAGGAATCGACGAAGTGTCTAGATGCTCTAGACAGCGTTTAGACGCTACTCAGCGCGCAACACTGGTCATTTTTGCTCTAACTCTTCGCTCGGGTGTCTGAATGACCTCCAGTTTGATGCATTGGAACCGTGATTCGACTTAAAATCTCTCGGAATGTGACTTATGCTCAAATACATACAAAATGGTCAATTAATTACATTAAAACCTCCAAACTAACATGATTTAGGCATAACAATATAGGACTATGTTGGCCTTATCAGGGTTTAAGCTCAACTATAAAATGAGAGAGAGAGAATAGGGAAGGCGGTGGTGGATAGAGTGACGACCATAAACACAATGAACTGGTTATAGCCGATCTTATTGGTCATGTCGACAGTCTTACAAAGGATTAAAGTGACATCGATGCTGGAGAGGAAGGGGACAAAGATTCTGATGAGGGCGATTCTAAAATCCCTACGTCCATTGCGGTGGATGGAGGACATATCAAGCTTGAGGCTGATGAGAAATTAAAAAAAAAATAATGTTGTCGATCAATTCAAGAATGACAGTACTCCATTGAGAAAAAATATGGTGCAAATAAGTTTTGTTTCTACTAAAAGCCAATGAATCGAGTAGAATCATGCCTTAAAATTGAAAAACTCTCCATTAATGAAATGAAAAAAACAACAGAATCAGAAAAGTTAAGAAGTGAAAAAAAGTCATGCTCTGAAATTGAAAAACATTATGACGAGTCTACTCCAATTTTATTCAGCAATTTTTTTAATAAAAAATACGTATTTGTTATAGAGCAACATGTCGTTTTGGACATGTGTGAGAAACATTTCTAACGGGAATTGAAACAGAAACTTAATCGAGAGTGTAAATTGATACACTTATTCAAGTCTGAGGTTTAAATGAATGAAATGAAATGAAATTTTAGGGTTAAAATTGATACAATCTACTAAGTTTGAAGTTTAAATTAATGAAATTAAAAGTTTAGGATTAAAATTATACAATCTGCTAAGTTTGAGGTTTAAATTGAGCTAAAAAAAAAAAGAGTAAACTATTTGTGTTGACTCGTAAAACACATTGTTTTATATAAACCCCAAAGGCAACCTTTCCTTCCGCACCTTCCTCTAAACTTTCAAATCACTCTTTTTGGAGATTTCAAAATCCCAACGCCGCCTCTCCCGGTATCTTCTCCGTATCACTCGCCGGTCCGCCGTCGCCTCCGCCGCTAGTTCTTTCACTCCACGTACGTGCCTCAATCTCAGCTGTCCGTCCATTTTCCGTGCTCGTGAATCTAGGCCCTTCGCCTTTTTCTCATCCCGAGACCAGTTTTTGAAAACCAGATCTGCTTCCAATCCACTCTCTGCTAAATTCTCGCTTTCTTTTCCTTTTGGTTTCAACTGCTGAGATCGTGTTCTTCATCCGCCTTCTTCTCGATTTCACTGCTGCTGTTTTTTCTCCGATCATTTTTGTGGCAGATTCGGTGAAAAAATGGCCAAGTTCTCATCGATTTTTTGTGCAGTTCTTTCGGCTCTGCTTTTGGTCCAATTCACTGTTTCTGTGGATTCTCCGGCGGAATCCCCCGCTCCGCCGCCGCAGATCGGCGCGGATTCACCTCCGCCGCGCTCTCCTTCCATTTCCAGTCCTCCGGACTCATCGCCTCGGAATGCACCGGTAAGTTCTCCTCCATCGCCTCCACCAACAGATCTTGCTCCCGGTTCACCTCCGTCTCGATCGCCTCCTCCTTCCTCTTCTCCGCCTCCTTCTCCACCGCCATCGGAACCTAGCGACTTTAGCCGGAGCAATGTGAGTAAAGAAGAATCGGATGGAGAGTCGAAGGACGGGATGAGTGGAGCTCAGAAATTCGGAATCGCAATAGGAGTGATTGCGGCGGTTGCTTTGGCTGGATTTGGAGGATTGGTTTACAAGAAGCGCCAAGACAATATTCGCCGATCTCGCTATGGATATACAGCGAGGAGAGAGATTCTCTGAAGACCGCCATGGCTCTGGTACCTCTTGGTTTCTTAATGTAATTGGTTTTGGTATACACTTTTTTAGGGATTCATCGACAGTTCCAATTCTCGATTAAATATTCTTTTTGCTCGATTACAATTCCATTATACGTTATTGATGTGTTAGATTTTACTGTTCTATTTCAATGTTTTCGAATTCAGATTTCATATTCTGCTTCCTTGTTTGATTTTCTGATCTTCTCCTGTCGTATTACTGAGGATTTGATTCCTGTTTGGTTGCTGAGACAGTTATGGAAGAGAAAATTGCTGAGAATTCATCATATTAACAGCGATAAATGGATTTCCCTCCGTATTTATTCAAATTCTGTGTGGAATTATTGTTTCTCTTCAGTTACTTTCGCAAATCACAATCATATTCATGCCATTGTCATCTTGAATTCCTTACCATTTATAATGTTGATTAAATTTGCATACTTACAGAAGAATTAAACTGACTTTGCTTCTATCTTCCTTTTCTTTTTCTTTTTTGATCATAACAAGAGTGGGAGAAACTTTGAAATTTTGAATATGGTACTGGTACTTTTTTGAAGTCAAAACTTTATTTTTTAGTTTTTTATATAAAAAAAAAAAATGAGGAATCTCTTTATTTATAGTTTCTCTATTTTTTTTTTAATTCTAAAAATACTTTTAAAGTTTAAGTCTAATAAAAAAGAAGAAATTTTGGTTTAATTATGATTTTGCCATTTTGGTCTATTTGAAATACCATTTTCATTCTTGTACTTTGGGTTTTATTTCATTTCGGTCTTTATACTTTCAAATATCTAATTTTAGATAAGTTTGAAGTTATTTTTTTTTATCAAAATTAGTTAAATAATAATAATTTTAATGCAAAAAAAGACACAACGTGAGCCTACTTTCAAAATTTATAAAGGTAAAGTTAATAGATACTATTTTTTTTAAAAAAAAATTAACAATAAACTAATAATTGAAATCAATTTTAAACTTTATTGAAAGTATATGTTGGACATTTAAAAGTATAGAGACTGAAATGGAATAAAATTCAAACTACAAGAACTAAAATCATATTTCAACCTATTTATTATTATTGTTAGTTAGTTTCAATGATAGAAATTAATTGTAGCCTGAATGAGAATTCGTGGAAAGCCATAACCTCTATGATAAATGTGTCTCTTCAAAAGGATGTGAATAAGACAACTCTATTAATTACAATGTTTGGAATTGTTTTAAAGAATGTTTTTATGAAAAAAAAAAATGGAAAACACCTGGAAAATAGCCATTGAAAATGTCTTCTAAAAAAATAAAGGTTAAAATACCATTTTGATTCATCTACTTTAAACTTTGTTCTATTTTGGTCTCTGGACTTTCAAATGTCCAATTTTAGTTCCTATGCTTTTAATAAAGTTTAAAATTGGTCCTTACTATTAGTTTATGGTTAATTTTGCTTAAAAAAAAGTTAGTCTCTATTAGTTTTTCCTTTATAAATTTTGGAAGTATGTTCACATGGTGTCTTTTCTTGTATTAAAATTATTATTATTATTTAACTAATTTTGATAAAAATTAACTTCAAACTTGTCATAGAGACCAATTTTAAGTTTTATTGAAAGTACATGTACTGACATTTGAAAGTATAATGACCAAAATAGAACAAAGCATAAAGTACAAGGACCAAAATGGTATTTTAACAAAAAATAAAGGACAAAGCCAAAATCACTTTATCATATCCAAAATCATTTCTACTTAAAACTAGTGATGTTTAGCAATTGTGAATAAATAATTTTGAAAAAAAAATATTTTCTATATCACTTAGAGATGATTTCAGAGGATTTTTTTTAATGACTTATTAATTTGTTTTTTCAAAAAATTCATTTTCTTATTAAGTTTTTGGAAAAAGAAAAATTCAATTTTTACCTTTAAACTTGCTAAGTTGTATCAATTTTTACCATAAACTTTTAATTTCATCCAATTGCATACCAAACTTAGATAAGTGTTGCAATCTTAACCTCAAACTTAAGAAAAAAGTTGCAATTTTTATCACTGTTAAGTTGTCGTTTGAAAATTCATTAAGAAAAAGTATTCTCATATGCTTTCAATGAATTATAAAACACATATATGATACAAAATCAATTAGATTTCAAAGAAAAATGACATAGAGCTATTTTTTTGTTAAATGTGTGAGTTTTGACAAAGTTTTCAGTTATTAATTTGTAGACTAATCAAATTTAAATTGGAAAATTGTAAGTAATGTCTACAAAAAAAAATACCTATAATAAAAAAGGATAAAAATGTTTCATAATTAGGATTTTGTCTACCTATTTTTTAGAGAGGAGTGTGAAGAAAACGTTATACCCATTCTACCCCTAATGTATATTTGTATCAAAAGTAAGTCCATCGCAAAATCTTTTACAACAGAATTCTCCTAACCAAATTTGAAACATTTTTACTATATATATATATATATATATATATATATATATTACCCAAACTAGATTTTTTACAATTCAAATATATAGAATCTTATTTCTAATTTTTACAAATTTATTAATCTTATCCTAATTCAAATTTATTTGTAATTATTCACAAATCTATTAATTTTACCTTAATTTAATATATCAACCACAATTTTTTTTTCTATCACTTATACTTGAATCCTCTATCAACAAATACCATTAATTAGACTTAAAATTTTTACTTTTTCGAACCATTCCAATTTCACAAATCAGTATATATTGTTCTATGTATGTCGCATTATATACCTATAACATAATCTAGAATTCCAAATATGTCACAATTATTATCAAAGCCTATAGTTTTATATATAATTAAACACATAAAATACTTGTGTATAAAAGTATATACATGCAAATAAATACAACATCAAGGTATTGTAGTTTATAATATTAATAGTATATACATGTAAATAAATATAGCTGCAAGGTATATTGTAATCTATAGTACTATAGTTCGGTAAACCACATATGATCACTATATAAAACTGTCCATATACTTATGTGTATAAAAGTATATACATGAAATAACTATAGCAAGCAAAAAATTAGTGTGTTTCCTTCCTCTTCCATAACAACCATAATACAAGGGTCCTACAAATTGAATTTTATTATGTTCAAAATTTTTACATACAACAAATTCCTAAAATAAAGTGTTTTTTTTTTTAATTTAAATTTTAACATTAAAAAAAATCCCTTAAAAAACTGGATGGACTTTTAGAATCTAGAATATTTATTTAGAAATGCAAATCGTAATCTAGAATGCAAAGAGGAAGAAGAAAAGTGTGTTCATCTTACCCAAATGGAAGAGAAAACTATCAAATTGTCGGATGAACTTTGGGTGAAGAAAAGTAAATAAAAATGTTCAACCCTAGTGCAAGTGCACATTGTCGATGCAAGTAATAAAACAAGAGTATTCCTGAGTATCGATCCCATAGAGAACGGTGTAACAAAAATATTGCAGAGCAAAATGTAAGGAGAATTGTAACTTGGAAACCAAAAATTGCAAAAACAAAATTGGGATGGTGTGTTTGGTAAAACAAAATAATTGCATAATCTAATTGCAAGTTAAAGTGACAAAAACGTTAAATAAGGAAAACAAAGATTGCAGAACTGAATTGCAAAATCGGAAATCGCAAGATTGAATAGCAAAACAAAACGAACTTGATAAAAGAAATGGTAATTTGAACAAAAAATTATCCCAGCAGAATGTTAAACCTACTGATGAAAATTGCAAGGAAAATTCCTTAGAGAAAGAAGGGGCTCAAGAATGTCATTGCCTTAAGTTGTAATTGCAAACCAAAATTGCAATTCCAACCTATTCTACATTCAATTGTAAACCAAAATTACTACTCCTATTCACCTTGAAATTAGGTTTTAAGAGACTAAGTGAGTGACCTATATGTCTATAGTCCCTCTATCTTAGGATATTTTGGCTCAATAATTTCTTAGGTTTGGAGTCTTTGATCCCTATGTGTAGGGTAAAGAATTGGCTTATGTCTAAGCTCTTGTCTCCATCACTTGTGAGAAATCCGCTTATTACTAACCTCGTCGGTATTAGATCTAAGCTTGAGTTGCTACCCTAGTTGATCAATCTAGGATCTCAACGGAATTTTGTTCAACACAAACAAACAATTGAGATGTAGGCTTGAGTTTTTATTGGAATTCTGGCTACAATTACTTCTTAGGGAATTCACATCCTTGAACCCCCTAAGAAGTTTAGCTCATATTAAAAGTAAAAATCCCACAACAAATTTTAGAATTAAAATCCATGCTTAAGAGAATTACTTAAAAAGCCTATTTGCAAAACTTGCTATCTTAATCAAAATTGAAACATGAAGCACTAAGAGCAATAGAACCGTAAAACACCACAAGCCTGGACAAACCCACGAAGAAAACTTCCAAAAAAAATACCCATCAATTATTTTATCAATCTAAACTCAATTCAAAAGCTTAATACAAAAGGTAAGGAACAAAAAACATGAAAACTTACCACCCAAAGAACTACAAAACAAAAATCGAATTCAAACCACACTAGAACGAACTGAAACAAAGAAAACTTAAACAAAACCCATTGTTTCCCTTAGATTTCAATCGATTCAATCCCAACTATTTTTAGGAAAGAATGAATAATTTCCAACCAAGTTTTCGTTTGGATTAGATTGGAAAAACAAAGGAAAAACAGAACAAAAAAATTGCAGCAACTCTTGGTAAAAACAGAGGAGAAACTGGAAGAAAAACAGAGGAAAATTGGGAAGAAAAGACACGGCTTCAACTCCAAGAAACGCCCTATGAAAAAATTCCCTTTATCTCTTCCTCTTCTTCTCCTTTTGTTGGCCTTCATTAGGGTTGAATATTGATCAGAAATCGTGCTCAAGAACCTCCAAATTGTGTAGCAAATAAAAATTTTCCTTATTGGTTATGTGAAGATTCTTTCATTTTTTGATTTTTTTTTCTGCTGCTTCAGAATTGCAACTTCATCTTGCAATTTCGATTATGCAATTTCCACAATTCCTGCACAAAAGAAACTCTTCTTAGTTTATCTTTCTTTTTTCCTCATTCTTTCTTTCACATGCACTTTTCACAAGTTATTGATGTTTTTCAAGCATTTTACCAAATTTATCTTATGATTTCTAAAACAAAGAAAGCATATTTTAAGCTTATGAGCATTAAATATGCCTTAATTCTAAGGCTTATCACAAATGAAAGAAAAAAAAGTACTAGACAACAAGCCACAGTAGGAAGAAAACAAATTCTTTACTTTTTCGGATGCACAAACACTGCGGCAAAGTAGACGGAGATGAAGAATGCAACCAATCGACGGAATTTCAGTGTTCAAAAGCACATAGTAGGTTGAGGAAGACGAAGATGAAGATAATTGGAAGGGTTTTGTGGGAGAGTTTCAAACCAGGCTAGTTTTATAGGTAGATGAAAGATTTTCAAATCGCTTCATTGCTGCAGATAATAATACACCTGATTGAACCCCTTTTCCGTTGGTAAGTTCAGCAAGCAGCCTAATTATTGTCATTCACTTTTTTTTTATGTTAATTGACGTTGCCCACAGTTTAAGGGTTTAGGATATATATGCGTATATATTGCATATGTTATACTCACCTACACGTAGTTATAGGTGTAACAACGAATGTATACGCTCAATAGAAGTTATCTAGGACATTATTTTCATCGGTTTGTTCATTTGAAACTAAGCATTCTGATCTTAAAGATTGTTTTCCACATACCTCTAGGCACATTTTTAGTCATTGATACATATCATTAGATTGAAATATTATTTCAAATTAATGTTATAGATAACGATAATTAATGTTACATATTAAAAATAGTTTGTTATATTTGTTTTTGGTAGATTCACATATCTCCTCCTTAATGCACTACACCTTTTTAGTATGCTTTTCGTTTAGTTAAAAGTGAAAAATTTATCTCAAGGGTATTTTCGTCTAAGCTCAATTTGAAGATTCTATTAAAAATACGTTTAGCCATTTTTCCAAAAACTAATTTGTTTAGACATTTTTCGAGTTGAACTATTTAAAATTAGCCATTTTTCTTGTTGCCCCATTTAAATTTGTGCAAAACTTAATATTGTTGAAATTAGTGAGTTTATAGAGATTTTCATGCTGCTTTTTGTTAAAATTAGTGTCTAATTAGCGGAAATTGAATTGAGGATAGAATTGCAAAATTTAACTAAGTCTAGGATCTAATTTGATAAAATTGAAAGTTTATGGTAAAAATTGATATACCATGACAAGTTAGAAGTAAAAGTTGAAATTTTTGTCTCTCTAAAGTCTATGGCCAATTTTATTTATTTTTAATATCTTTCCCCATTGCCTCTCTAAAGTTTTTATAAGCCCTCTCAAACTTTATTCTTCCTAAAATTTTTAGTTCTCCCAATTTTTTTTTTCTCTTTAAGATTTTTGCAACTCTCTCTAACATTTTTTTAAAAATTTCTAATGGGCTATTTGGAACACTGAGTGAGTTATAATAGTCTGTATAGTTATATAATCTGTGTTTAGGATGCAAAGTTATTTAGTCTAGATTATAATAATCTGTATTTGGGATGCAGAATACTCCACAGACTATTATAACCTAGAGTATTATAACCCACGTCCCAAACAGCTCCTAAAATTTTTGTTCCTCCCTCTTAAATTTTGGCCATCTCTAATTTTTTTTGTCTAAATTTTTTGTATCTCTTTCTAATTTTCTCTTTAAAATTTTTGTATTTTCTCTCTAACTTGATCTCTATCTTTATAATTTTTTTCATGTTCTCTCACTTTTTTTTTTGTCTTTATCTAAAATATTTGTTCAATTCTCTTTTTATCTTCTTGTCTCTATCTAAAATTTTTGTTCGTATCTCTTTCTATCTTTTTTCTTTGTCTAAAATTTTTTTACATCTCCATCTCGAGAAATTATTGGGGGCGGTCCCTACAAGGTGACTAGTAGTTTTACATTGATATTTTTATCTATCTTTAACCTTCTCTCTCTAACATTTTTTTTCTCACTTTTTAATTTTTTTCAAATATAATACTCTTTCTAAGAAGAGGAGTTTTCTTTTTTTCTTTTTTTTTTTTTCCTCAAAGGTGCTTGGGAAGAGTTTCACTTTCAAAATTTATGAAGATCACATATCTAGGAGAAATTATTCGAGGAGGTCGCCTCATTATAGTTGACAGTTTTGTACTGTTGGATGTAAGAGAGAGAAACTGCAAAAATACTTTGATTTTGTATCCGGTAATTATTAGAGGCATGAAGATTTTCGAATCTATATCATACGGTTATTAAGAGGCAGCCACATTCAACTGCCTAAAATATCTATGTCATTAATGTCCAAATGCAATCTACTTAATAGATAAAGGGAACATTAATCACCAAATTACCATGGCAAACACACCTAGACAAGGGAAAAATAACCCCAAAAAAAAAAAAGCAAAAAACAAAAATAAAAACAAAAAGTTAGATCAAAGTAGAGAGAGGGAGAATGGGGAGAGAAAAAGTAGAGAGATGGAGAAACGGAGAACGAGGAGAGAGAAAGTAGAGAGATGGGAGTATGTTGATTTGGAAAAAAATTAATAATTTAATATTATTAGGTGGACTTAGGGGTGTTCACGGTTCGGTTTGGTCCGATTTTGGGCGGAACCATGAACTGAACCGAACATGTAGGTTTTGAAGGATGTTAAACCGACTAAAATCGAAAGTCTTTGATTTTGGTTTTGGAACCTAACCACACTGGTTCGGTTCAAAACGGTTTGGTTCGGTTATAACCGATTTTTTTAAAAGATTAACCTAACATTCTTTTCCAAACAGAATACCTTCGAATAAAAGAAACCAGAGGGCCAAACTCACAATTCATCCTTTGAAAACAAATCAAGAAAAAAGCATAGCGAGAGGCATTGCGAAATCGAAAGGCGAGCAATGATTGAAAAGTGAGAAGACAAATCAGAAGTGTTGTTCACTGAATCGATCGATGCTTAGAGCTGAAGAGTTAAGTGGGGTTACCTCTAACGGAAGGAAAAGAAGGCAAAAGGGGTTTCAAATTTATCAGCCACCATAAAATATCTCTCGAAACTCTTCTGCTCCCTTTCTAGGCCATGATGAAAATTGAAGAAGAAGAAGAAGAACCGTCAATTAATTGGCTGGCGCAAACGAGAGGACGATCTGCTGGTGACTAGCGTGTGCAGTCGTTGGTGAGGATGAAAGAAACTGAGGCTAAGTGTGAGAGGGAAAAACCAAAGAAGAAGAAGAACGACTGTTTGCATGTTTGATTAGGGTTCTGTTTTGTAATATATATATATATATATATATGATGGGCAGGGCTGACTTTCCACTTTGAAAAAAAATGGACTGGACTGGCTTGGGTAAAGTGGGCATGTTATTAGATTTTGGGCTATACACATTTAACGATTTAGTTTAAAAACATATAAAATATATATATTATTATAATTCGGTTCGGTTCGGTTTTTCTTAGTTTTTTAAGGTCGTGAACCGATAACCAAACCGAAATATTCGGTTTTCAAAATGTATGAACCGAGAAATCAAATTTTTTAGAAAAAATCGAACCGAACCAGTCGGTTCGGCTCGGTTCGGTTCTGTTCGGTTTTTCGGTTCGGCTCGGATTTTGCACACCCCTAGGTGGACTTACTCTCTCCTCTCTCTTTCTCCTCTCCTCCCTTCACCCTCTCCCCTTCTCTGTCGTCAAATCTGCCACCATCGTTGCGCAGCCTCTCTCCACCCAACAATCGCGTCGCCGCTACTAGAACTTAGGAGCTCTGATATGGACCTTGCGCGCATATTTTTTTTAACATAAATCTACATAAAAAGTTATTCATGAATGGTCAACATGAACATAGTTTCACTGGTTAAACCATTATAACCTTGACCAAAAAATTAAATGTTGATATTGCCACTCTCATATATGGTTGATTTAAAAAGAAAGAGAGAAATAAAATAAACATGAATTTGAATTAGGTTTCAAAGTATTATTTTAATGAAACTTTTTTAGAGTGTTTGACTAAATTAAATTAAGATTATAATATAGGGACTAAAATATATATATATAGTACATTTCAACGTAGTTGAGTGGATAAGATATCAATTATCATTTTAAAAGTGGATGTTTCAATTTTTCCTCTTGCAATAGTTGAACAAAATATATATATATATATATATATATATATATATATATATATATATATATATATATATATATTTCAAGTAAATACTCTTCTGTCTAGTGTGGATTTGGTCAGATTGTCCACTACATCACAGTGTAAAGAAATCAGTATTAGGGAACCATATTTGCTGCTACCACTCAAAACCATTATTATGGGTAATGATCATATCATTTCAATTATCTTTCTTTATTTAAACATTTATTTATCCTTCTTTGTCATTTGTCTTCTGCCTCACTTTGCAGGTCTAGATGACTGAATGTCATTCTTTCTCTATTACATAATAATTTTTTTTTTCATATATAAATGAAAAAAATATCAAATATAATTATATATTGTTTCCTTTTCAACCCTATACAAATAAACAACTCAGGCGATAAGAGATTATCATGGAACTTTTATATCTCACTAGGGAGTAAAAGTGAAACAATACTTAAAAAAATGGCCTCGAATCAAAGTTTTCCACAAATTTGATATGAATCTTATCACCCTATTCAAAGACGAAGGTCAAGAAAATGAATAAAGCTTTTTGATGGAGTTACAAGAGTTTATTTCACTTACTTTATGTCAAGAAGAGCTTCAACATGAAGTTGCATTAAATACACTTAGATTTCATTTACGACGAATTCAAGTTACATTAAATGAAATCAAATTGCATTAAAGGAAGTCAAGTTGCTTAAAATGAACTCAAATGCATCTCCATTTAGTGCAAGTCAAGCATCAACTAGTGCAACTACACTTCAAACTACTTCAAGTGAAGCTTCATTTACACCTTGGGAGATTATTTATAAAGACTAAATTGGCTAATTGAGTCTTTGATCAATTCTCAAATTTATTGCTTTCCATTATTATGCAATTTTCAATTTTTTAGTCATTTCCATTACTTTTAGGTTGCTTTTAGAAGTGATTGAATTGTGACTTTGATGTTTTAAGTTATATTTTGAAGGCTATATTAAAGTCATCTAGGTTTTATTGCCCATTAGATAGATTTTGATCATGATGTTTAAATGAGAGTATTTTGAGCCTACGGACCATGAGCACTTTCTTTACATTCATTATGTTTATTTGTATGCTAGAATCATTTGGAGTAGTGTTGATAAAACAACTTGTAGAATGATTCGAGTATTCAGTTTGAAACAAGTTATCTATTTTTCTTTTTTGAAACAATTTTCTATTCTTGATCTTGATCAAGAAGGTAAATTAATTCTTACTTCATCCTTGAGTTGTTACAATTTGAATTTGTAGTTTTAGGCTCGATTTGATAACCACTCCTTTTTAGTTTTTTGTTTATGCTCAATTTGATAACCACTCCTTTTAGTTTTGTGTTTTTAAAGTTTATGCCCATTTTCCCTCAAAGTCTGTAGTATGCTTTCATATTTTTCTCAAACTCATTTGAATTTTTAACCAAATTTAAAAAACAAAACCAAGTTTTTTAAAACCTTTTTTTTTTTTTTTTTTTTTTTTTTTGAAATTTAGCTTGGAATTTTAAAACATTTTTGAAAAGTAGAAGAGAAAGCAAAGAAACAAAAAGGGAAAAATAGTGTTTTATATGTTAAAATCTCAAAAACAGAAATCAAAATGAAATGATAATCAAATCAACCTTAGTATTTTGTGTCAAAAGAGTTCTAGTTCCATAAAGGGGCTCTTATAGACACTTGCATAAGGATTCTTCATCAAAATATTTTTTAAAACAGTTTGAAGTTTACTAATTAAGATTATTTAATTTTCCCATTTATTCATGTTTAAATTTCAAATTTGATGAAATGAAAGGTTTAGACTAGGGGTGGTAGTTGGTTTGGTTCCTTCGATTTTGGGCCCAACCGAGAACCGAACCGAACTGAATCGGTCGGTTTGGTGAAATTGAGAACCGAACCAATGTCCAATAAAAGATAAAATAGATAGTTCGGTTTTTTGTTGATTCGGTTCTTAATTGGTTCGATTTTCAGTTTTGGGCCAATTGCCTTTTTTTTTTTTTTTTAAAAAAAAAAAATTACTGATCATAGAGGGTTGGAAACGGAAGGAGGAGAACACAAACAAAATTAGAGCTTTAGGCTTATAATCCAACAAGCTGCTACTAAAAACAAAAAATAGAAAGAAAATCACGCAGAATTGGAGTTCAAAGTGGATTGTGATTCTGCTTTGAATCTTTAAACCTATCACATAAAAAATTGGAGCTTCATGAAACCTGGGCAGTGGGCATCATGTTAAATGAACCAACATGTCAACCAATACAAGACTTTCTTACTTTTATGATGTTAATGAATCCATTTCAGATGCAATAATCAAGATCCAAATTGAATTCATGGAACCCAATCATAGATTCACATAGGGTTGGGAACGGGGGTATATGGAAGATGGAAGACGAAGAACACCAACAAATGGCTAGGAACGAGCGACGTTGAAGACAACAAACAAGAGTGCGACGGCGTGGTGAACTGCAATTGGCATGGCATGGCAATTGGTGAAGACGAAAGACGAAGAACACAAAGACATAAGACTAGAAACGAGCAATGGCAAAGACGGCAATGGGAGTGTGATAGTGGTAGCGATTGGCGAAGATGGAAGAACACACAAGTTGTAGAAATGGTCAAAATTATTAAGATGAAAACGAGGGTTGGTGACTATGGTTGGAAACGAAAATGGGCAGAAATGCGCTGAAATGAAAAGGGGTTAGGGTTTTCTTAAAGGGTATATATACCCTCGGTTCGGTTCGGTTTTGATTGATTTTTTCAGCCAAAAATCGAACCAAACCAAACCAATGGATCAGTTTGGTTCGATTCGATTCGGTTCTTCGATTTTCCAGCTTACTATTGCACCCCTAGTTTAAAGTTGAAATTAATAAACTTCCTAAACCTCTCATTGGCATCCACCTCGTACTCCAAAGAGACTAAAAGAAACAAAAATATTTTTGTCCATCAAAAATCAGAAAGAAAAAAAGTTTTCCATTTATAGTACAAATGAGAAAGAAGAAAGAGGAGCAATAATAAAGTGATCAAAAAAAGACATCCAAACACTTTTTTGTTTTTAAAAGACAAAAAAAATTGCAATTCTTTTTTTTTTTTTTTGGTTAAAAAATGTGGGATGAGGATTCGTGGGATGATAGGGTTCGAACCTCCAATCTCTTGATCAAGAATATGTGTCTTAAACAGTTGAGCTATGCTTGAGTTGACAAGAATTGCAATTCATATGTGCATGTTTCTAATTATTATGCATGAAGTACCTGATAACTCTTTTTATACTTGATAATTATTGGTGAGGGAAGTTAGACAGTCAGTTACATACCAAAGTGAAGCTGTTTTTTCATTTGGCAATGAGCAATGGCGGACGTGAATTGCCCAATTTCCATACCCCTTTTTTATATTGACATACAACACAAATCAAAGCTGTGGTCTCCCCTCATCCAGATCTCTCCTGTTTCTTTTATCTCCTACATACCAAACCAGAACTACCATGCCTATGGCTCTATCATTCTTCTGTAGGAGGTTCGACCCACCGGCCGTGATCTTTTATTAGCTGGATTAGAGCCTCGGTTGCATTCTCCATAGCGATTCCACGCTTCACCACGGTCTGTAGAAAATTCAAATACAATATCATTGAATGATGAGGATGAGGATTTATTATAAACACAATCCACATACACTTTTCTTTTGTATGATCTGAGAGTAAAGATATTTCTTTCTTTCTCCTTTTATTCGCTTTAATCGTTTTTAAGAATTACGGTGATTGGACTAGTTCGAAGTATAAGAAATAGATGAGGTGTTACCTTCCCGACGTAGAGATCGATCTTTCCAGGGGAACCCCCAACATACCCAAAGTCAGCATCAGCCATCTCCCCAGGACCGTTAACAATGCAACCCATAATTGCAATCTAATGACATTGAGGAAGAAAGAGCATTATAAATTAAATGAAGTAAATTGCATTGAAATATGTTGCTTTTTGACATCATTTAATGGAAGTTCCAAAGCTGTGTCAACTTACAGAAACTCCAGGAAGATGAGATGTCTTTTCCCGAATTTCGGCGCTTATTTCTTGAAGGTCAAACAATGTTCTGCCACAAGATGGGCATGAAACATACTCCTGCAGTGAAGTGTGTAAGGAAGTAATCCAGAAAAAGGTATCGTTTAGTAAGAAATTACACTAAATTTCATGGACAGAAAAATTCTTACGGTCTTTGTATTCCTCATCCTGCAACCCTGTAGCAAATTGAAGGATGTATTCCTTATGAAATCGAAATCCTTATCTCGGGCCTCTAGTAGGACACCATCTCCGAGGCCGTCCACCAAAAGGGCTCCCGCATTGGAACCAGCACCGATAACCAAGTCGTCTCTATAAGCAGCAAGGGAAAAATAAAACTCATTGCTTGAACACTTCAAATAATAATCAAGTTCATGAACAATATAACTACCTGTGAATTCCCTTTGGAAACTGAATGTGATGAATCACAGGGAAGCTAAGAGCATTCTCCGATAAATACTCGAATAACCTGAAATCAACATTTGACAAGATACTCAACAAGGGAAAGTACATTTTGCCTTAATGATGACATGTTGCACTAGATAATAATTAATAAATTGTCAATAAAGGAAAACATTGTTATACCTCCTTGCAGCATGCACTCTGCTGACCTTGTCTTCCGAATATGGTAAATCATGGAAAAGCATTGTAGCATCAATCTCTTTCAGGATTTCCAGATCATTGTATGATTCATCACCTCGTACAGATACGACCAACCGTGTGCCTGAGCGCATTCATTGACATGGAGTGTGGCAAGGAATTTAACCCCAAAAAAAAGGCCCAACTGAAATAGAAACAGAGGGAACTAACTGGAATTGGAAATAGCATATACCTTCTGGTAAAAGTTTGTGAGCACCAGAGGACAACTCCTTGAGATTGACCAGAACCATGGCATTGGGCAATGGCTTTGTAAGTTGCTCAGACAAAGGAGTTATAACACCCATACTTATGTCTATCAGCCTTTTGAGGGCTAGACGCTGATCATGAGACAGAAAAAGCCAAATTTTGATTGGGATTCATCAGATGCACTTAGAAACTCAAAAACAAAAAAAAAAAAAATCAACAATTTCTATATGCCCCCCTCCCCACTCAGAAAAAATAAAAATGCATCAGAAACTGAAAGGAAAGTCCTTACAGCATCAGCATCGTCTACTGCAGGAAGTTCTCTCAGTAAGATTGAATCCACGGTGGCTAGATCCTAACCATATTGACAAAAACTGTGAGGAAAAAGAAAAACCAGAAAGTAGAAAAGACATGGATTTATACAGAAACCAGAATAAATTATACCTTAAATGGCATGCCAACAACAAGCTTTGCTGCAAGAGATTTGTACAGAAGTTCTGGCATCTGGAGTTAGGAAAACAAGAAGTTAGATAGTTTCCACACCTTTCTCATATTGGGATACCCATGGGAGTTGAAATTAGGAAAGTCTTAGTGCACCTTCAATTGATCCAAGGAAACTGACATGAGAACAGAGCCATCACGGTGCAAGACACCTCTATAATCCACCTCCTCACCCTGTACCACAATCAAGCATTTCTCTTAATCTAAGAACATACAGCAGGAAGGAAAAGTAGTATGATCATAAAAAGCTAACCTCCTTTTGCATGGGCAACTGGCCAGATCGACGCTGAAAATCAAAATAGTGTCTGTGTTTTTCCTCGTATGGGACCTTACAGACAAGGAATGAATTGTGAGTAGTGAGCACAATATTCAGATTAAAGAGCTTGGTCATATAAGAATAACCACACAAAAGAACTACAACAAACGAAGGGTCCTACCACTCCTTGCTGAACTTCAGCTGCTCTCATACCAAGTGTTGCCAGCCTTCTGCAAGGATCTGTCTCCTCCTCAGGTGGTTCTGTAAGAGAAACTCTAATAGTGTCACCCAAACCATCCTGCACAACAGAAATAATTTTCTAAATGCCCCACATTGATATGGCTTCTAAATGTGCATATTCTTTTGGGTATGTGATCAACCCAACCACTATCCCTCGAAAGAAATTTGCAGAGAACTGAAAGCTTAATCAACTACAGAATCTACAGATTCTTAACAAAAAACTAGAACTCTAGTAAAAGTTAGTAAATGTGCATGCATCAAGGATCGTTCTAATGAAGTTATTCTATCTTGCAGTAGGATTTGAAAAAGAAAACCTAGTGACATCGGGACCCAGAGTTTACATACAATTTGTGCAGCAGATAAGAGACAGGGTGAAAGGCAATGATACGATATAGGACTATCATCACTCCATTTGGTGACAAGTATACCTGAAGAAGGGTCCCAATGCCAATGGCAGACTTCATTCTTCCGTCCTCACCTTCTCCAGCTTCAGTAACACCAAGGTGTAATGGATAATCCCAGCCTTGGACATACATTTCAGCTACAAGCAAACGATATGCCTGAACCATAACTACTGGATTGCTTGCTTTCATGGAAAAGACAAAATTATGGTAGTCCAACTTTCGGCAAATTCTTGCAAACTCAAACGCTGATTCGACCTGTTAGGACTTGGGAGAACTTTTATCAATGACATCCCTAGCTAAGTTCAAAAAAGAAATCAAGAAAAAAGGTTGTTTATAAGAATTTAGAGGAAAAATTGCTCACCATTCCCCTTGGAGAATCACCAAAGTAGCTCATTATACGATCTGAAAGGCTCCCATGATTTGTTCCAATGCGCATTGCTCTTCCATACTTCTTACATTTTTCAACCAACGGAGTAAAAACCTTTCACAATTAAAATAGGGAAAAAAATTATTATCCATGGAGAAATTCTCCAACCCCATTATTTGAGGAAAAATCAGGTTCATTATTGCAAAATTCACAAATTAATAAACAAGTAATCAAAATAATTTAGAATTTGATGGTGGCATAGACGATCGTGACCATATGGCTAACTAGTAATATGTGCCTTTTGTATATATTTTTTTCCATTTCCGAGGAGTACTAAAATTGTAATATGCTCTAGCAACAAATACTAGAAAAAAAAATTATTATAATAATAAAAAGTGAGAAGAAGTTTTACCTCCTCAATGTGCTCAAGTTCTTTTTGATAATCATCCTCTGTGTACTCTAGCATTTCAAATTGAGCCCGCCTATCAGCTGCATTAAACATGAGACACATGAACAATCTTTCTGAACAAATTTTGCAGAGTGTAAGTATAATAAATAGCCTACCAAAATTTCCAGGGTTTACACGAATTTTATCAAAGCACTCAGCAACTCTCAATGCAACAGAAGGAGCAAAGTGAATATCTGCGACCAGAGGTATATTATAACTGCAAAATAGAATTTTCAGAGACATCATAAATTGTAGAAACCAATCTCCAAAAGTGTTCAATATATAATATTAAACCTACTTTTTCTGCACAAGAGTGTTCTTAATCTCAAAACATGCATCTGCTTCTTTCTTCCCTTGAACTGTTATCCGAACAATATCTGCTCCCTTGTCAGCTATTCTCATGACCTACTAATACAAATTGGTCACCTTCAAAATTATAAAAAGTACATGACACCACAATATCAAAATATCAAAATATTTATATTATGTTGACGTCTTTCTTAGTTTCTGTAGATTCCATCCATATTGTCCATGAGAAGAAATCAAGAATAATTTGGACAAACTACAACAAAAACTTTTATTAGATAATTATAACCTCATTTGATTTTGAGCTTTCAACTTGTTCAGCATTAATCATTGTGATACTCGTGTTCCATGGACTACAAGATCTCACAATAATATAAGTATTAAAGAATGTTTTTATTGTTAGAGTACCAATGAAGAGATTGCAAAATGAAAACATAGCTGAAATAGAAGAAATATTAAAGAACCTGTTCAACTGTTCCAGCAATATCTTTTGTATCAGTGGTTGTCATTGTTTGAATCCTTATGGGATGCTCACTACCAAGGGCAACATTTCCAACCATCACTGTCCGTGTTTTCCTCCTGACTGTTTTGTTTATGGATTCGCAGTACTTCTGTCGAGGAACTGCAATGGATGATGATTGTCAAATAAAACAAAACCAACCTTTCAAAAGTACAATTTGGCAATACTTAGATAACATTTCATCTTTGGCTTTTCAGAAAGTGAAGAAACATGGCTAAAAACAGAACTAGTTTTTTAACATCATTCACTGGGTTGCACGTGTGTAATGCATTACTAATTTCCTACTGTCGAGATGAGGATTCGTTAAAGTCTTCATGATTCAGCGATCCGTTCTTACATGCAACAATAGGTTAACAAAAATAATTTTTTTATGACTGGTAGTTGCTTTTTGTCTTTGGACAGGATGGTGAATGTCTCTACCAATTCGATCGGCACTCAGACATTCATGTGAAAAATACATTTTTGCCATATTGTTAAGGATGTATATTGAAAAAATTACTTATCAGTATCAGAGCTCATGTGTTTGAACTAATATATCGTGATTTTCTACCTATTTATATGTTAAACATACTCTTATCTATTAACCCAAAATTCTCTCAGTTCCGTATGTTGTGTCGTGGACGTATTTAAGCTTAAGATCATTCTCTCTCAAATCCAGTCAAAGTGGACGATAAGTCAACAAAAGTAAAATCCATATTGATTTTCATTTCCTTTACTTGCCACCAAAAATCAAGTAAGAGATGGATAAAACGAGGGCTAAATTCTCCACATGCATTGTTAAAATTTTACCCAAGAGAGAACTCCCTTCCGAAGCAGGCTGAAGCTCCGCAATATCAGAGCCAGGATTTGAATTCCGTATAACCAAAACCTTTCTTCCACGAGATCTAATGCTCTTCAAATCAGAGACTTTTACCAATTCCAACCGCTTCGCGAATCCCAAGTTCACATTTCCCCCTTTCAACCCCGAAAGGTGCGACGGTAACGTTCCGGCAGAAGTCATTTCAGATCACGATCGTCACTACAACAACCGTAGATTGATCAAAATCCAACTCAGCCCAAAACAGAAGTTCGAAACTATAAAACTCAAACAACTCCTCCAGTTAGTAAAACAATCGTCTCAAAAATACATGTACCAAAAATCATCATTCTGAGACCATAGCTGTCCCATTGAAAACCATCATTACTTTTCCATAACAAGCAGCGAAATAGAAAGAAACAAAAACAAAATCTACTCGAAAACTTCAGAGTCCAATGGGCTAGAAAAGGTTATTAAAAAAATTACAGAATCCAGTCCAAGGCACACGCCTAAACAGGCAATTTCACACACAATTACTCTTCACTCGTCAAAGCAAACAAAATTTTCCATAATAAGAATCGGAAAACAAAGTAAAACCACCTCAAATTCAGCCTGGAAAGTTCAGGGAAAAAAGGCAAGAAGTGGAGAAAACAACTCTTACAAGCTTCAGATTGTGAATTTGAAAAAGAATTCAGTTTCCGATTCGAGAGGAGAGTTCAGAACGATGGACAATTACTCTTCACTCGTCAAAGTAAACAAAAATTCCATAATAAGAACCGGAAAAAACAGCAAAACCACCTCAAATTGAACCTGGAAAATTCAGCAAAACAAAGAAAGAAGTGAAGAAAACAACACTTACAAGCTTGAGATTACGAAATTGAAAGAGAAATCAGTCTACAATTTGAGAGGAAAGTTTCAGAATGATGGAGGACTTGGACTGAGAAAACGAAGAACTGGTGGTTGTAGGAGACCCGGAGCTTCTGCCCGTCGTGATCTCCGTGAAAAATTGTGGACAATTTTTTTGTATTTAAATTAAGATTAAAATATCATTTTATTCATTCTTTGTATTCTATTTTAGTCTTTATATTTTTAAATGTTGAATTTTAATCTATGTACTTTCAATAAATTTAAAATTGATTCCTATTATTAGTTTATAATCAAATTTAAAAAAAAAATTAATCTCTACTAACTTTCCCTTCATAAATTTTAAAAATATGTTCACATTGTGTCTTTTTTTGTATTAAAGTTATTATTATTTAACTAATTTTGATAAAAATGAACTTCAAACTTATGATAAAAACTAATTGTAAGCTTGATTAAAAGTATATGAACTAAAATTAGATAATTTAAAAGTACATAAATCAAAATGAAATAAAACTCAAAGTTTGAGACCCAAAATAGAATTTTAACATTAAATTAATAATATTTTGGAATATGGAAATTAATTTTTTAAATATGGAAAATAGAAATAAAATAATAATAATTCTAGTGGCTGAGTGGAACAACGACAAAAACGTTTTTCGCAGGCACTTGGAAGTATATACCGTTAAGTGTGTTTCAACTAGTTGTAATTACGATGGTACCCCTCGATAGTTGATGATAATTTCTAAAAATGCCATTTTGCTTCTTTTTTTTTTTTATGGTAATTGATATATTTTTTTGGCTAAATTATAGAAAATACCCTTGAACTTTATATTTTATTTCAAAAATATCCCTAAACTTTCAAAACTTTCATTAATATTCTTATACTTTCAAAAAAAAGTTAAAAAAATACCTTTATCGTTAGTTTTGGATGGAAACTATTAATACTTTGTTTCAAAAATACTCCAAAACTTTCAAAAGTTTCATTAATATTCTTAAACTTTCAAAAAAGTTAAAAAATACACTTACTATTAATATATGGACAGAAATCGTTATTACCTCATTTTAAAAATATTTTTAAACTTTCACATTAATACTTTAACCTTAAAAAAAAAAAGTTAAAAGATGTCATTACTATTAGTATATGGACAAAAATCGTTTATCTACATCTGAATATCTCACTCTTCTATTTCATCTGTCTTCTTATTTGCCTCAATCTATGGTTTAACACTTATCTATTTCTCTTCTTTTTTTTTTCCTTTATTTTTCAATACTCTCTTACTCTTTTTTTTTCTATTTTTCAATCTCTAAAACTTCTCTCATTTCTCCTATACTTTTAAATATTAGAACTTTAAATAAACAAGAAGAGTTCTCTCTCATTTCTAAGTATACTTAAACATCAATATAAGAATTTTCAACACCCAAATAGTGAATGTATTTGAATTTATTTTGAGTTGGCAAATAACCAATTTGAAAACAACTCATATAGATACTCTCATTTTTTTTTCATATAGATACCCTCATTTTTTCTCAATTTGTCCAATTCTCAATCATGAGAAACTTTCTTAACTGACTACAACAAATAGACTGATTTGAACTGCAAAAATGATTAATAAAATCTTCATCCGCTACAAATTTGGTAATGCATATGTTTTCTTTCTTTTCCCTCCCACTAGAAGTCCTCCAAATTATGACCCAAATTCTCAACATGTGTCTCTTTTTGTGTATTAAACTCAAACATAATAACTCAAATTACTAACGTACAACCTTGTTAAAGCATTTAAGTCTTATGGTCCCTTGGTGGTTCCATTTTCTAATTTATTATTGCTATAGTCTATATACCTTGATTGAAGGGGGGTAGTTTTAGAGATTGAAAAATGGAAGAATAGAGTAAAGAGGGTATCGAGAAAGAAAGGGGAAAAAAAGATGAAAAATAGAGAAGTGTTAGGTCATATATTGAAGTAATACAAGAGAGAGAAGAAATGAAAGAGGGAGGTAATGAGGTGTAGACAAACGTTTTTTGTCCATATACTAACGATAAGAGCATGTTTTTTAAGGTTAAAGGTATTAATACAACTTTTGAAAGTTTATGAGTATTTTAAAATGAGGTACTAACAATTTATGTTCATATACTAACAGTAAAGGCATTTTTGAACTTTTTTTTTTAAAGTTTAAGAGTATTTTTGAAATTTTTTTAAAAGTTTACGGGTATTAATGAAAATTTTAAAAGTTTAGAGGTATTCCATTCAAAACTAATGGTAAGAGTATTTTTGAACTTTTTTGAAAGTTTGAACGTATTAATGAAACTTTTGAAAGTTCTTGAGTATTTAAAACAAAGAAAAAATTAATGGGTTTTTTTTTTAATAATTTAGCCTTTTTTTTTTTTTTGAAAATCTTGACATTTGATATTGACGCGAGGGACACTGTCGAGGGGCTGAATGCCTAACTCATGAAAAACGAAGTTGAAATACTCTCTTTCTAGTTTTTTTTTTTTTTCTTTTTTTAGTTCAACACTAGTGTGCTTCTTTTATTATTATTATTATTATTTTTGTTAAATATATGATTAGTTTTGATGTTAGGATATATTTTCAATCTAACCTCTATTGTTTAAAAGATTTCGATTTAGTCTTGTATGTATTAATATTTTTTTAATTTAGTCTCTCACTATTAATGAATGTTGAAACTCGTTGTCGATAAATTTGCTTGGTATAACTATTTTTTTAAAAAAATAGAGCATTTGAAGAAAAAAAGAGATTTTGAAAATCTATTTTTTTTAAAAAAAAATTAACTTACAATTAAACAAATGTTTTTCAAGAACAGAAAACAAAAAGAATAAGTTTTTATCAAACACATAGGAGTGAAATTACAAATCCAAAAAACTTAACTTTACAAATCGAAACCGACCAAACCGATATCAGTCGAAATCTGTCTCTACTCTCTTACATCTTTGTTGCTAGTCTTCTCTCCCTAGCATGCAAACCCCACATCCTCTCTCTCTCACATGTAGACCCAAACCACCAT
Source organism: Trichosanthes truncata (assembly GCA_033996785.1). Taxonomy (NCBI): domain Eukaryota; kingdom Viridiplantae; phylum Streptophyta; class Magnoliopsida; order Cucurbitales; family Cucurbitaceae; genus Trichosanthes; species Trichosanthes truncata. Next base: position 6,562,498 of record JAWPNB010000004.1, read on the forward strand.
TAATTCTTAGTACTCTCCCCCTCTTCTCATCCCCCACACACTCTCTCAATCCATCCACCTATTGATTCTTCATTCCCTCTCTCTCTTTCCCATTCCCCTCTATCATGCTAAAGCCCAAACCGATCATCTTCGACTGATCAGTTACTTGTTAGTCAGTCGATTTTTTTACTTAAAAGAGAAAGTCAACTTTTATACTTCTCCAATTGATAAATGGTGTTGGAGTTAGGTTGACCTCTGATTTGATCGACTCTAATCGACTTTCACACCTAGTCAAATAACTTTTTTTTAATGAAAGACAAAAAACAAAATGATTATCAAATGACATTAATTACTTTTAGTTCAAATCTTTTTCCATTTCAAATAAGTTAAAAAGTTTAAAATCTTTTCCAGTACTTCAAATCACAAAATTTTATACCATTTCTTGAGTCCAAATGAAGCATGATTAATTGATTGATTATTCTCTCTCTCTCCCTCTCTAAAGTCTAAGCATGATTAATTGATTGATTATTCTCTCTCCTTCGCTTTCTTTCCCGCCTATCCAAATTCTCCACTTTTTTCCCTCCCTCCCTATGGCATCTCCAATAGTGCTCCCTCTCTTTCAAACGTCACAAAATTTCCACTCTTTGTTGAATTACTTATTTCTTTTTCATTTGAAATATTATTCTCTCTCGCCTCTCAAACCTCCCCCTCTTTGTCACCAATTCAGCCTATTTCAATTTTGTCACGTGTTCAAAAAATCGTGGTAAGATAAATTGTTTGTTGAAGAGATGATTTTGGCGAAATCGTATTTTCAAAAAATGATTTTGTGTCAAGTTATAAATTAAATTTTGCACATAAGTTTCAGAGACCATATCTATAATCTATATAGAAGTACGAATGAAAACTTTTTTTTACGATATTATCCTTGATTTTTTTTTTTTAATTCTTAAGTTGTCTTTTACTTTCTAGTTTGATATAATCATTTATCTCTCTTTTCATTTTACATTTCAGTACTCTCGACTCTCACTCTCCCACATGTTTTACTCTCTCACTCTCCCACATGTTTTACTCTCTCACTCTCCCACATACAAATGTCACACAATCGTCATAAATAGGTCTTAATTTTTTTTTTAAAAAAAAAAAAACTCTTTCATCCACATACAAAAAAAAAACTCAAAATTAAACCATTTCACATTCCCACACAAAGTTTCATAGATTAGATGGTATCTTTAAATAAAAAAATTCATCCACGCCCACACCCACCACTCACTCACGTAGAATAAAATACTTTCACATTTATTTTATTTTCTTTTTTCTTTTTAAAAATTAAAATTATTCACTTTCCCACACAAATGCCATAAATAGGTCTTTAAATAAAAATTAAATTAAACCTTCAAGCTCCTTTTTTTTTTTTTTTTTTTTTATACATTCGATCTCCTCTTTTAATTGTTTCAAAATCAAAGCTCTTTTACCAATTTTCTTCATTTTTTCCTACGTGCATTATATTATAAACATTTTTTTTTTCAAATTTCGAAATGGACGGCATAGATGGTAGCAATGACGGTAGCAGTGATAATAATGAGCGTCAAGTTGACAATTATTTAATATTTGAATGTTATAAGTTCAATTTCCAACTATATATAGATATTCTTCATGTATTCATGGTTGATGAATAAATTTACACTAGGAATCTCTTCTTTGATAGAATTTGGTGTCAGTAGTGATATTTTGACCAATTATGCCACCTAGATTACGGTTGTATCTTTTGTTCCATATATAATATGTCATTTTTTACAAGTGTTCAATTCAACATTGGGAAGACATTTGATGTCGGATAGACTTAATTAATGGACACTCATTTTTCATAAAATGTCTTTTTTTTTTCTTTAACAATTATGAGGTGAGAATTCGAACATCGACTTTTGAAATGATAATTGATGTCTTATCCATTAAACCATATTTGGGATTGACCATAAAAGATCTATTTTGTTGAAATTTCTCATTTATGGAATTTTGCATGACATTATAACCTTAATCAAATTTTTAATTAAAAAATCATTTCACGATTTTTTTTTTTTTTACGATTTCCATTTTTTTCGTTTTTTTTTTTTTTTTTTTATATCATTCGTCCTGTAAGCTTAATGCATTTTCAATTTAAGATTGTCATTTTCTTATTTTGTGATTTCCACTAAGTTTATTCACCTTTTTGTCCTTTTCTGCTTAATTGTCATATTTGTGTTTAGAAAATGGTTGTTGCCATTAACCCCTATGATCTCTCAATTTTACGTACAACAAACATGCGGTGTATGAAAATTTGAACTTCTGATTCCAAGAAAAATAGTACATGTTAATTACCACTAAGCTATGTTCATTTTGGCATTAATCCCTCTCTCTTGCACATATTATAAACAGTATGTATGTATGTATATATATATATATATATATATATATATATATATATATATATATATGTTTTTTTTTTTTTTTTGCATACTCGCATGCTTTTTTTTTTTTGTAAATTTACTTTTTTTTCTTGTGTTTTTATCATAAATTTTATTTATTTAAATTTTAAGATTTAGAAACAATAAATAATGACTCCTATCAAATATGCACCACACAGTCACATATATATTATCTATAATATACTGGCATGTATTACATGGGTAAAGTATACTCTTGATTCATGAGGTTTGAGTATAGTATTTGTTTGATCTCTAGAGTTTCAAAAGAGACATTTTAGGTCTTTGATGTTTGAAAAATTGTTCTAAATAGTCCATGAGTTAAGTTGACCCGAGTAAAGAGTATGATGTTTGTTTGATCTTCAAAGTTTCAAAAATAACACTTTAGTCTTTGATGTTTGAAAAATTGTTATAAATGATCCATGAGTTAAGTTAACCCCTAATTGACTAAGAGAAAGTGACATGACATTATTGAATTGACAATTTAATTTAAATGACATGACAATATTTATTAGTTCAATATTATTTTTACCTTTAAGTGGCATATTTATCTTTCATTTTGATAAAAATTAACTTTGAATTAAAAAAAAAGTTTTAAAAATAAGAAAACAAAAAGTAGAATTTGTTATCAACCATATAGGGGTGGAATTACAAATCCAAAAAACCTAATTTTACAAATCGAAACCGACCAAACCGATATCAGTCAAAATCTGTCTCTACTCTCTTACATGCAAGACTCCACCCATTCACATGGTGGTTTGTTGCTAGTCTTCTCTCCCTAGCATGCAAACCCCACATACTTTCTTCCTTACCTGTTGACCAAAACCACCATTAATTCTTATTACTTTCTCCCTTTTCTCACCCCACACACACTCTCTCTCAATTCATACATCTATTCCTTCTTCATACCCTCTCTTCCTTTCCTACTCTCCTCTATCACGCCAAAGGCCAAATCGATTATCTCCGACCGATTGATTACCGGACCGATCAATTATTCGTCGGTCAGTCAATTTCTTTACCTAAAAAAGAAAGCCAACTTTTATACTTCTCAAATTGATGGTCGGTGTCGGAGTTAGTTTGACCTTTGATCAGTTCAACTTTGACTAATTTTCACCCCTAATCAGATAAACTCTATGTTTTAAAATGAAACAAAAAAAAAATGATTATCAAACGGCATCTTAATTACTTTTAGTTCAAATCTTTTCCATTACAAATAAGTTGAAAATTTTAAAATCTTTTCTATTATTTCAAATCATGAAATTTTAAATCATTTTTTGAACTTTCTTAACTCCAAACGAAGGTTGATTGATTATTCTCTCTTTGTCTCTCCCCCTTTCTTTCTTCCCCGCCCCTCCAAATTCTCCCTCTTTCTCCCTCCCTCCCTCCCTCCCTATGGCATTCCCAATATTGCTCCCTCTCTTTCAAAGGCTACAAAATTTTCATTCTCTATTGCTTAAAAAATAATTTCCAGAAACATGGTTTAATTTTGTGGCAGATTATAAAAACTACCAAATTTTGCATATAAGTTTCAGAAACCGCGTATTTTAAAATTTAGTTAAAAAAATATTTTAAGATTACTAGCTGAAATATGTCAAATTCATATTATAAAACATTATACTACAATAGCTTAAAAGGTGTATTAAAAAAAAAAAACTTAAAAAGTTATTCTTTCACAAAATTTTGAAGATAAAATAATCTAAAAAGAGTCTTCGAATTAAATGAAATTAAAATAAATATCATAAATCATTTTATGGCCACTAAAAGAGAGAACTTTTTAATTAATAGTAAGTGCCAATTGGTTTGGTCAATGTGTAAACTAATTTTAAAAGAAGTTATAAACCAAAACAATCCACAAAATTGTGGTGTTCGAATCCAATATAATCCATACTGTTTGGGTTTGATTAATTAAAAATTTCAATCGAACACTCTTATTCATGGTTAATGAGTTTTAGTTTTTTTTTAGTATATAGCATATTTACAATTGTGGTGTTCGAAAATTTTCGACCTTTGAAATATAAATTTTTTTCGATATATTAATCATTGCCTACGTTCATTGACAAGCTAAGTAGTTAATGCCCCGTTTGATAACCATTTGATTTTTGATTTTTGGTTTTTAAAAATTAAGCCTATAAATACTACTCTCACTTATGGTTTTACTTGTTTTGTCATATACTTTTTGCCTATGTTTTTAAAAACCAAGCCATATTTTGAAAACTAAAAAAAGTAGTTTTCAAAAAGTAGTTTTTGTTTTTAGAATTTGGCTAAGAATTCAAATACTTCCTTAAGGGAGATGAAAACCATTGTAGAGAAATTGGGATAAAACAAGCTTAATTTTCAAAAACAAAAAACCAAATGGTTATCAAACGGGCCTAAGATTTTGATTTTCTATTTAAATTATGTAACAATATACTTATGTAATAAGGTAGAATTAGAGGTGTTTAAAAAACTTGATTACTTGAAAAATCTGATCAACCCAACTCAACTTGAACAATTCGAGTTGGTTTGTAGGTTCCTAAAATTAGTTTGAAATGAATTGAACCAACTTATACTTATAATTAATTAAAGATATATATTTATTTTATTTACAATAAAATTATATATAAATATATTTTTTAATTTTATTTTTATTTCACTAATAGTTCTTTTTAGAGTATTTATTCACCAACAACTGTAAAAAATAATTTTCTAAGTCTTCAAATGTAACTTTTTGCAATATAAATAGAAATTGAGCTATTAATCTTAATTAAAAAATAAATAAATATATTTTTTTTCTTTTTTTAGTTCAACAACATATAAGGTAGATGATTTGAACATCTAACCTTTTGGTCGATAATATATGCTTAAATTAGTTGAGTTATGTTTAAGTTGACAATATGATCAGAGCAACAAAATTTTGATTAAGTGACATGAAAAACTCGAATCAATTCAACCTAAACCCGACCTTTTTATTACTTAATAAAAATTGATTCAATTGAAAGAATTAATAACCCAAACAATTAAATTGGATTGAAAAGGTACCTCAATCCTAATCAAATCCATGAACACCACGAGTAAAATAATAAGTTGAATATTAATATATGTTGGATTGATGAAATATATGAGTAGTTATGGCATTTTTCGAAAATTTAAACATGCATAAGGGTACTTTTGATATCATGATTTGTTTATAAGGTAAGCTAGCAAAGTTTACAATTGAGAAATTAAATGACGTGCTTTACGAGTCACACACGTCAGAAAACACAAAACACATTGTAGACTTGGAGTTCGTTTTTTACACGCGCGCACAAGCACGTTTAAGGCGTTTAAATGCCAACTTGAAATATTTTAGTCAATGAAAATCTAAATAGATTCCCATTAATTTTTTTTTTTAAGAAAAAAAGTGGGTAGAAGAGTAGTTGCTTTCCCACCATTAAATATTAATAGTTGTTTTTTCTTGGAGAAAATAATTTTTTTAATAGGAAAAATATGAAAAATTATTTGAGGAGTGCATGGCTCGTAGTTTTGCATCGTTTGATGTGTGAGAGAGAAATTGTAAAAATATTTCACTTTTGTATCCAATGATTATTAGGGGGCAACATATTTTTGGATCTACGTACATCCGAGATGGTTATTAAGAGGCAACCACATTGTGACGGCCTTATCGAATAATTTGTCACCAAATACAGTTTTGGTCTTTTAGGTGTGAGTTGCTTGCCAAAACAATCCCCACATATTTATAATTGTATATTAGAGTAGGTTTTGATGGCTTCTTGAATTAAATTATGGAAATGAAGACAATGAGTCATTAAGGGCCTGTTTGGTATGCAATCCGGATTCTGTTTTATGTTTTCAGATTCACTGAGTTCAGTGAATATGCGTTTGGCAGACTTGTTTTCGAAAACTGTTTCCGAATTCTGTGATCCAAATAGTGAAAATTCTGAAAACAACTTTTTTATGTTTTCATTGTATCCAGATTTTGAATTTGAAAATTTAAAATGCAGAATTACATTAGAAAATACCAAAACTTTAATAAATATAGTTTTTGATGTTATAAACTCAATTTATTTTTGTTAAATTAAAATATGTATAATTTAATATATTATAAATTATATGATATTGTAAAATAATAATTGTACAAATTTTATAATAAAAATCATGTTCATAAATTAATTAATAATGGATTATATTCAATCTAATATTTAGTTTTGCAACTACAACTAGTTAATGGTCTATAAATATATTATAGAACACATTTTGAACAATTGTTTAAATTGGAATCCAATTTCTAAATCTGCTACCAAACACATATCTGAAAACATGAAATACAACTCTGTTTTCATTGAATCCCTTGTTTTCAAAATTCTGTTTTCAGATTGCATACCAAACAGGCCCTAAGTTCTTTCATCAGCCAACCAGTACTTGCTTGGAATAAGAACAATCCATAAATTTGATCATGGTTGATCATCTTATTACTATTTTATATTTGCAGGTATTTATATTTTATATTTGTAGAATTCAAGTATTTATTCTTCTCTGTTCTTATACTTTTAAGCCTACTAGTGTATTATCACCGGCATTGCACGTGTATTTTTTTAATTAAAAATAATTTAACTTTTAAATGATTTTTTTAGGTAAACTGTTGTTAAGTATAAATATTTTGAACTTTAAAAAAAGTACAACTATTTTAAAAATTAATTATAATTAATTTAATATGTTTTTTTTTTTAATTTTATTTTGATTGCGTTCAATGTTTTAGTGCTTTATTATTTAAATCAAAATTGATTTAATCACTTAATCGATTCGGTTTGCAAAATTAAAAGACTACTTTTTTAAAATTTTTGCTAGGATTTAAAAACTTTTTTTTTAATCTAAGTTATTTTTTAAAAAAATCCATGGATAAACACCATGTTTACAAACGCAGACCTAAAAATATTCTATTAATAAGTGTTAGTCAAATATATGTTTTAAATTTCTAAAATTTCTGCTTTTAATTTATATTTATATACATGTTTGGTTGTTCTTATACAATTATGAGTATAGTAAGCAAAGTAAATATTTTGGCACATATTTGATTAATGAGATTATTTATGAGCGGTTATGAAAATTTTAAACCGAAAGATTACTTGTTAATGGATTTTGTAAATAAAAATTCTAAAAGTCCTAACCTTGATATTGTTATTAAAAAACCAAATCAAATTGAAGAACTTAATTAGGTAGGTCTAATTGGACTAATCAAATTTAAGAATATTACAATCATGATGGTTTAACTCCACCACGCGTTAGTTTTGGTCGCCACTGTTTCTTTTTTATGTTTCACTTGCTAATGTTAGTCTCCTTCTATTTTTTGTTAATGGGCTCTATCACTTCTTAGGCTCATTTTTGGCATTTAGGTTGTTTACTAACTTCTTTCTTCTGTGCAAACTCAGCTAGTGGCATACTTCTATTTGCAATAGTGACCTGTGATGTTCTCCATCAATGTGATGAGCGACATCTTAGTAGCTAGATACGTGGGTTACTTTTTCTCGTTCATATGAGGTGTACACAATTCTTCTATTTACTTGCAATATTTGTGTAGGCTACAATATTCGTATTTCATATATTTCATCTATTAATGAATATTGTTTGAAATTTAAATAGTTGACGCCAAAGAGAGCATAACTCAACTGACATATTGAATGTGTTAACGACCACGAGGTTTGTGGTTCGAATCCGCTCAACCCCTATTGTACTCAAAAAAAAAAAAAGAAATTTAAATAGTTGACTGTTTTATTTTAGAATGATAATAAAAATTAAACCCTTTGATGTAAACGTCAGTTACGAAGTATTTATTTATTTATTGAGTTATCGAATTACTTAATTTATTTGTTTAATAATATACAAATTTTAAAATTTTAGTTAAATTTCAGAATCTTTTGTTTAATTTTTTTTTTAATAAAAAGAATCTTTTGTTTAAAATTCAATAAATACATTTAAAAAAAAATTATAGTAATAAATTAAATTGAATATTTTCAATTTCAAAATTTTGAAATGAATAAAAATGTTTGTGTTCTCAATATTTATGAAGATTATAAAGGATGTTATCTCACAAACTAATATAAAGGATATATTTATTAATGATTTTTTTAGTAATATTTGAATTTAACGTAAATAATTTGTAAAACTATTAATTATTAATTTATTAAGATTAAAAGAGGTAGGGTGGTTCAATGAAAATGATATTTTATAATTTATGAGGAATTCAAGGAGGAAGATGGTCTAAAAAGAAATGATATATTGTAATTTATTGGAACAAAAGGGGTAAGATGGTCTAAAAATATTTTTCAAACATCTTTGCATTTTGCACGTGCTTTTTTGTAATTTTAAAACCAGTTAACATAATTATTTTGTTTCACTTGTATTAAATAGGATTATTTTTCAATTTCATTAAAATTAATTTTACTATGTTATTATGTTTTTAAAATTATTTTGGTGGTTCAATTTTTTGGGAGTTTTTTTTTAATAATATTGTAGTTTTTTAAAGTTATTATAAAAATATTGTTGTTTTGAAAGTATTTATAAGAATATTGTAGTTTTAAATAGCTGTCGGATGGTCGTCTCTTCAAGAGACGACCATGCCTCGCGTTTTAAACAAAAAAAAAATAGCTAGATGGTCGTCTCTTAGAGACGACCATCTTTTGCATTTTTTCCACGTTGCGCGGACTCAGACGTGAAGTCGCGTTTGGTTTTTTTTTTTTTTTTTAAAAAAAAAGTGGATGGTCAGTTGATCACTCTAAAACATAAGGGGCCTAGGTTCGAGCATTGTGGAACGCAGTTTTTAATTTTTTATTTCTTTTTTTTCCTCCGCTTTCTCTCTTTCTTTTTTTCCTTCCGTTTTTTTTTCTTTCGTTCTCCTTTTTTTTCGTTCTTTTATTTGTCTTATTTAAATCAAATAAGATATCTTCCATTTTTTTAATATTTAAAGTAAATAGAATATTCTATTGTAATTTAGTTTTTTTAATATTTGAAATAAATTGAATATTCTATTGTAATTTATTCTTTTTTTCTAAGAAATTGAAATTTATTTAAGTATTAATTATTTAAATATTTTATTTTCTAATATGAGTGATTTTTCATTCTCTCGTCTTTATGTATTTTTTTTTATTTATTTAGAAAGAATTACATTATAATTTTGAATAACGTGATCATTTTATTTAAAATCAACTCAAAGTGACATAAACGAAGTTGTTCTTCTCCCAAAGCCGATTGCAATATAATATTTAAATAATTAATGCTTAAATAAATTTCAATTTTTAGAAAAATAGAATAAATTACAATAGAATATTCAATTTACTTCAAATATTAAAAAAACGGAAGATATCTTATTTGATTTAAATAAAAATCAACTCAAAATGACGTAAACGAAGTTGTTCTTCTCCCAAAGTCGATTGCAATATAATATTTAAATAATGAATACTTAAATAAATTTCAATTTCTTAAAAAAAAGAATAAATTACAATAGAATATTCAATTTACTTCAAATATTAAAAAAAAGGGAAGATATCTTATTTGATTTAAATAAAAAAAATAAAAGAAAGAAAAAAAAAAGGAGAACGAAAGAAATAAAAAAATGGAAGGAAAAAAAGAAAGAGAGAAAGAGGAGGAAAAAAAGAAATAAAAAGTTGAAAACTGCGTTTCAAAATGCTCGAACCTAGGCTCCTTACGTTTTAGAGTGATTAACTAACCAATATGCCAACTAGTATAATTATTAAAAGTTTGGTGATAGAGACGACCATCCACCTTTTTTTAAAAAAAAAAAAAAAACCTAAACGCGTCTTGTCTGAGTTCGCCCAACGTGGCAAAAATGCAAAAGATGATCGTCCCTTGAAGAGACGACCATCTAGCTGTTTTTTTTTTTTTTTTTGTTTAAAACGCGAGGCATGATCGTCTCTTCAAGAGACGACCATCTGCCGTGTACACTTGGTCGTCTCTTAAAGAGACGACCATCTCAAACGCGTGTACATGGTCGTCTCTTGAAGAGACCACCATCCACCAGCTATTTAAAACTACAATATTCTTATAAATACTTTCAAAACAACAATATTTTTATAATAACTTTAAAAAACTACAATATTAATAAAAAAAAACCTCCCAATTTTTTGATGTTTTATTAATTAAATTAATATTAACTTAATCACTCAATAAAATTTTTTGTTTTGATTTTTAAAATAAAAGAACTCCCTTTTATTTTATTTTTTTTTTAAATTTGGGAGGATTATTTTTTTTTCTTATTGAAATCAAAGTTTTAAAAAAATGTTTTACAATCAATCCGGGCATATAGTTTATTGGATAAGACACTAATTACCATAGTAAAGATCAATGATTCGATTTTCCACACTGCAATTATTAAATTAAAAAAATAATAAAATAATAAAAAAAATATTTACACATAAACACTATGATTTAAAGACATAAAACAAAAAAACAATGAAAAATCTCTATAATTATTTTGTAGATAGCTTTGTAATGAGGGATAGTTTTAAAATATTTTTAATGAGAGAGTATATATTGTTTAGTGAATTTCTCCAAATGAGGGTTTTCTTTTGAGATACAATAAAGATCGTAAGAGCCTCTCAACACTAATATTGCTAGGAACAATGAAAGAAACCAAATCAAAGCAGATGCCTCGAAAAAACAAAACCAAACCAAACTAATCAGATATTTAAATCAAATAGGTTGGATTTGGCGATCAGTTCAAATTATTTCACATAAATTAAAAATCTTGGAATTTTTTTTTTTTTTTTTTAATTCAACAACATTTTGGGGTGGGGGATTCGAACCTATGACCTCTTGGTCATGAGCCTATTCTTTATTCCAGTTGAACTATACTCTCGTTGGCAAAAAAAAAAAATCTTAGAAAGTGGATCAACATAATTAACGAAATCAAATCAATATAAATAATTATTGTTACTTTAATTTTATAGAATATGAATATATTAATATAATTCATTGTTTAGTGGCTGTGCAGTAATCGTGAAAGTCTTATGAAAAAGTAATTCTAAATCAGTAAACGGAAGTTATTACTTTCTTAAAAAAAAAAAAACTATATCTATTATCCTATTCGTAAATAATAGCAAATTTGAAACTTTAATCACTTAGGGGCTGTTTGGGGCAAGGAGTTGCAGGGAGTAAGAGTTAGTAAGTTTGAGGAGTTTGGAAGTCTGGGTAGTTGGAAAGTCTGTGTTTGGGGTGTATAGTTGTTTAGTCTGGAGTTAGAAAGTCTGTGTTTAGGGTAAGAAGTTGTTTAGTCTGGAGTTATGAAGTCTGTGTTTTGGTGCAAATTTGTTAAAGAGTTTTGACGTCTGAGTTGATTTTTATCCGTTAATCTCACCATGTTTTTTTTCTTTTTTTTTGATAATAGAGTTTCAATCTTCAAAGATAAAACAAATGAAAGCCTTAACAAATTGTGGGGCCCCCAAACAAGCTCATTGGCTCCATTATGTTTATCACATAAATAAATTAATTCCCGCAATTTATTTTTGTTCTCCTAGATCCATTAACTTGTAGAATACACAAGAGAGTAGGCGAAAATGGAGTGAAAACGTGAGTTGTCAACACAAAAGACACTTGTCGAAAACACAAGAGTCAAGAACTTTATTGAGTTTTCTAATTGAAATTGTCTGGCTTCTCTTCAGAAAAGAAACATGCAAATGAAACAGAGATCGAAATGAAAAGAAAAAACCAAGAATGAAGAAGATGATCTTCAACCAATTAAAACAACAGTTAGCCACTCCTTTTTAATTCTAATTTCTTCTAAAATAATCTTCCGAAATTTGTTCAACGTCAAATCTATGGGAAAATTTACTTGGTGCTTTAAGATAATCGTATGTGGTGGCGATTCAAGGGAGAAAGATGATAATCACATGTGGGTGATTCGATGGCGATTCCCCAAACAAATTGTTCCCACATAATTAATTTGTTGAAAAAAAATTGTTCTATGCGTATATGGATAAACAAAGTGGAGCCACATATCTCTCCCAAAGTCTGAGCTTGTTGCACAAAATGTTGAAGCTCCGTAAAGTTTTCATCCTTCCCATTAATTAGGTTGATGGAGATCAAAGAAACGAGTGGATGATTAGAGAAAGATGTCGGCCCTCAATTGATTTTAGACTAGGAAATCTTAGCTAAGAACGTGACTAAGAAGACGAACGAAAATCTTGACCAAGAATGTGAACGGAAAAAAAATATAGATGGTCATTTTTGATTGGAAATCCCTCTCATAAACACCCTATTCTACCTTATTCTTCTTCAAAATCGACCCCCACCCCACCGCCAACCCCAAACTCAAATCTAAAAACAAAGAACCCACCTCAATCCCTTCCCCCCTTTACCTCACCCGCCGACGAAACAATGAGGACTAACCGTTCTAGATCTGAAATACTAAGGACGTCCTCGCCGTTTCACGTTCGCCCCCCATTTCCCCTGCTGCTTCTTTGGTTTTTTTTTTAGTAATAGAGAATATGTGTTGAAATTGTTGTGGGAAGGGGTGGGAAGGGGTGGGTTTGTGGAAAAAGAAGATGGGAAATAGTGGGTTTTTTTCAGGGTTGAAAAAAAGATAATGGAAACATGGGAGGAAGGAGGGAGAGGAACACGAGAGAAGAGAGAAACGGGGGAGTTCAACAGTTATTTACTGTTGAACTCCGTGGAGTAAGGGTTTTTTTTTTTTTTTTTTTTTTTTTTTTTTTTTTTTTTGCACGGGTTTACCAACTTCGCAGGCCAAACGGGGAGTGGGCTTATGAACTCCACTCCCCCCAACTCCACCATGTGGGCCAAACGGCCCCTTAAGGGGCATTTGGGTTGGGAGTTGGGTTGAGTTGAGTTGGTAAAAAATACCAACTCAGCGTTTGGCCCACTGATAAAGAAAATCGTTGGTCTGGAGTTTGGAACTCGGTGAGTTCTTTTCCCAACTCCACGCATCTCTTCGTTCCTTATGCCTCTCTCTCTCCCTCATTCATTGCACGCTCTTCACGATGCTTCCCAACTCTTCCTCTCTTCAGTTCTCTCTCCCTCTCGTTCCTCAGACTCCTTCATTTCTTCGATGGAGATGGGGTTGGATCTGTGTTCAGATGGGCTATTTTGGAGTTTCAATTTTTCAAGGTATATTCACCAGCTCTTTTATTCATCTTCTCCCACCCATCTTCTGGTTTTCTTTTTTGTTCAAAATCGAAACTCTAACCCCTTTGTCTAGATCTGTAACTCTAGCTCTTTGTCCTTCATGTAATCATTCAATTCATTGTTTTTTGTTTGACATACTATAACCCTAAGGCAGTGCCTTGTCAATTTATACCCTCCATGCACCACTATCACATTTCTTGTTGCCAGATCTGTAACCCCTTCTTATTCTTCTCTGTCGAATGGACCTAGTTCTCAGAAAAGTTATGCAAAATACACGAGACCCAACTGCTGGAGCTCTTGGCCCCACGTGGGAGGGTCCATATCAGGTCATCAGAATAGTTCAACCAAGTACCTACACCTTAGTCGATGGTAATGGAAAAACTCTTTTGCATTCCTAGAATGATGAACACCCGAAGATATACTACCAATAATCAAACTCATTATAGGATACCTTAAGGATATACCATCAAGCTCATCCGGCCGAGATTAGGTGAGGTGACCAAGTTAAGCTAACCTAGTCGAAGTGAGCTAAGGTGATCGAGTTGACCAGGCCGAGTGACTAGCCAAAATTAGCTAATTTAGCAAAATGAGATGAGATGAGCTAGAAGAGATGATCTGATTAAGCTAAGGGGAGATGCCAATGTGAACTGAGTTGACCGAGCTAAGCACACAACACCTTGACGCATAAAAAGAAACAAGCGTAGAAGAGTAGCCCAGTCCAACAGGAATAGGCAAGGACATTATGAGCACTAGCCTAATGACTGAGTGATCATTCAATAGGCTCATTTTTCACGCCCAAGCAAACTTGTTACAAGTTCAGAGAGTGTGTGGTCATCCCAAGCATTCTTTCCTATAGGGAGTAAGTGACTATCCGAGTTTTTCGTGTATCGAAGCTCTCCTCAAGACGGGCTTAGTGTGTATCTAGGGGCCGGAGAGGCTCGAGAGTTTCACACAAAAACTTGCCCACAGGGAAAAAGGTTTCTAGAAGGTGAGCAATACCTCAAGGTTAGTTCGTGTATTTTGGAATCTTTAACCCACGCCACAGTGTGGAAGAACTCGAGGTGCTCGAAAGCATGAGCGGATACTCCTGAGAAGAAGTTTAAAAGCTTCAAACTCAAGAGTGGGGGCCATTGTTATGGGTAAAGTTATTTCCACACCCTAAACGGCCCAACTCCACGCCAAAGTAGCCCAAGTCAAGAACAACTAGTCAAACCCGACAAATGGGCTGAGCCAGCTAGTCGGGCTGACTAAGATGGGCTGGGCTTTACTTTGATTGATGTATGAGCTCGATGATTCTCCTTACCGACACGTCTGAAACCTTAATTTCGTTCTATAAATAGGGGAGAGGTGGGCACCTTTGAGGTAAGCAAGAAAAACCCTAGTCTTCTTCACTACATTCCTCCAACCAGAAAACCCTAGCTGACTTTAACATTGGAGCGTGTGTGGTCAAGTACCGCACGGTTCATTATTTCTTTCTCTATTTTGCAGTTAACAACCTCTCTTTTCTCAGTTGAAAGGGTGTGGATCCAACTTGCCCAAATCTATGCATCAACAAGAATAATGGTGAAATGGTTAAATAAGATCAGTGGTCCAAGAACTGCAAATTATTTGGCACTTCTTGTTAACAGTTCAAAATATTCACTCAAGAATAACTAGAAACGAGCTCATACTCTTTGATTCAAAATGCATTAGCTAGCTAGACTACTTTCATGATTATTGGTTATCCCTACAAGCCTTTTTCAGGCATCATATGTTATTCGCAGATCTTTACTCTAACATATAATACATCTCTATCTCTATCTCTACAATATATAAAAGTGGCTATAAAGGAGAAACTCCCATTTTGCCATTTTCAGACATCTTTACTCTAATCTATAATACATCTCTATCTTTATATCTCTACAATGAATTAGTTTTTATCATTTCATTTTAAATTGTGCATTCTAAAAGATCTCATTTTAACACACAAGATTGTTATCACTACAAAAACTTTATCATTTTTTTTCTTTTTAAGAAAATGTTGAATATGAAAAGTTTATAATTAGATAATATATTTAATAAAAAAATGTATAATATGTTGATTCAAACTAATAGATCCTATTTTATCAAATTAACTTTAAACAATCTTATTAATTTTATTTGTTAGAAGATTCTAAAATAAAATATAAAATTTCTTGTGCGTCGTATGTGTTGTTTCTAAAAACTTTTTTTTAAAGGCTAAGAATTCAAATTTTTCTTAAAATGTGAAAACCTTTTAAAGTATTTGTGAAGAAATAAACACATTTTTTTTTTGGAGCGAAATAAACACACTGTCTAAAAAATGGAATTGTTATCAAATTAGGCTTAAAGATTCAAATTCATTTCGGAACAAAACAAGACTTACGCATGTGAGAGACGATGAATTTAAAAATTGTTACAATTTGATATGATTTAAGAGATTATTTTACTCTTAAAAAAAGATTATTTAAAAAAATTATATATTCCAATTCCAAAAAAAAATCTTTATGAAAAAATAATAGAATAAAAAAATGCAGACGTAAGTTATGAACTTGGGCTTGGACTTGGAGGAGGTCCAAACATTCTGCCCGTTACGGTTATTTTATTTAAACATTTGGCCGTTTCGCAAATTTGAATTTTTGCCCGTTATAAGGACGCTCCTCATTTAACCGTTATAAACGTTCCCTATGGACGCTCCCCACATTCCGAACTTTTGAGGGCGACGAAAGCAATTCTTTCTCTCTAAAAAAACTTTTGAACTTCTTTCCTGAAGGCTGAAACCACAAACCAGAAATGCATTCCAATCAATTGCTTTGGAAGAATCCACTCCCATGGCTTCTTCGATTATGGAGCCTTCTAACGCAGTAAGTACTGTTTTCTTTCGCATCTCATTGTTTTGGGTACTGTTTTCTTTCGCATCTCATTGTTTTGGTTTAGTTCTGTCACTGCAAACATATTGAGCACTCACTAGTTTGATGGATTCGACTTCAATTTTTGGATAATTGTTGTTGGTTGATTACAAAAAAATTTGAGGAGTTTAGGGTTCGACAAGTTCTGATGATGATTTTGATTGCAAATGTATATTTCTTTTCAGGAGTTTAGGGTTCGATATGTTCTGAATTTAGAGTCTTAACGTATCGGGTTCCATGGATCCTACTTTTCTCTAGGGTTGGAATTTGGGAATTTTCCGGCAGAGTTTTAACTCTCCTGTCTTCCGATCCGATGTGTAGCTTCAGATCCGTGGATAACACTGCGATCACGGTGGTCAATATCGGAGGAGAGGACACTTAGTGGATTCCAACTACTTAATTTCAGTACCGCCGCCACCGATGGCGCATGGCTGCAAGGATTGGCCGTACTGCATGTTCTTCTGCCGCTGCCGCCTTACTCTTGCTCGATCGTTCATTCAACATCGCCCAACAGCTTCAAGTAGTGGCATATTCAGCAACAGTTCCACCCCTTCAAGTGATAAAGGAGCAGGTGAACATAAAGTTATCAGGGCATTTAGTAATGATCTGTGATTTTAATCACAAATCATTACTAAATGCCTTGATAACTTTCACGAAAAATGCAGCTTTAAGTCGGAAGACATTTACAAATCTATGGGAATAGTGATATTTCCATAAAATCAACACATTGACATCTTAATGCTTTCACCACCATAGTATTTTAGGTCCTTTTGAATTTTGCTTCGAATGGATTTATGATCGCTTTTCCTTGTAGTGTTCTGTTCTATGCATGTTTGTTGAATGGTTCATAATAAACAGTTTGTTGGGTTGTTTTGTTTTTTGTTTTTAATATAAGTTTTGAAGGGGAGGAGATAAGATATGTGTTTTGAAACTACTTTGCACTCATGTTTAAAAAGTTCAAAAATAATATAAAAAAATAACAGTTAAATTATTTAAACATGATTTTGAAATTGATATGATATTTTTCACTACAAAAAAATATAGATTTTTTATATAGTGCTGATTGTTTGAACATTATTTTATTTGTTTATCCTGCGAGTATTTTCAAATAGAAATGGGAGTTGACGTTATTTGATGATATGCTTTTTAATGGGATAGTAAGTTTTTTTTTTAGCTGGATGTTTGAAAGAAAACAAAGAGGAAATTAACTAAACCATGAATTTCACCTAGAAATCTAAAAGAATGGAGCTTCTTCTTGAACACTTGATTAATTTGAAATTTAATCCTGTAAAGTTTTTCTAATAGCATTAATTTTATTTTTATGAAGGGTTTAAATTTTAAAAAAAATTTAAGATTAATTAATAATTTAAAGATCAATTTGAATTTTTGTCCGCCAGGATAGACGCTCCTCCATATAAGCATCTTGTTTCCCCCACATTCCGAATTTGCGACGAGCAATTCATTCCCTCTAAAAGGGTGAAGCCACAAACCAAGAAATGCATTCCAATCAATTGCTTTGGAAGAATCCACTCCCATGGCTTCGATTATGCAGCATTCTAACGCAGTAAGTACTGTTTTCTTTCGCATCTCACTAGTTTGATCAATGCGACCTCAATTTTTGGATCATTGTTGTTGATTGATTACAAATTTACAAATGTATACTTCTTTTTTTTGGCAGTTTCTCCTCCGTGTTTCGCCTGGTAATGAATGAAATTTTGTAAAATCTGATGAGTTTAGGGTTCCACAAATTATACTTCTTTTCTGTAGTTTCTCCTTTGTTACGCATGATAATAAATGATTTTGAGAAATTTTGAGGAGTTTAGGGTTCGACAAGTTCTGATGATGATTTTGATTGCAAATGTATATTTCTTTCGGTAGTTTCTCCTTCAATTGTTCTTGACCTAGAGGTTAGAGTTCGATAAGTTCTGGATCCTAAACTCTCTGGCTATCTTCTGATGTGTTCGCGTCCAGATTCATGGTGGTCAATGGCGAAGGAGAGGTCACGTAGTGGATTTCAATTACTTAATTTCATTACCGCCGCCCTGATGCCATCGCTGCAAGTGGTGGTACGCAATTTCATTTTTCCTTTCCTCCTCCCCCTTTCTCTGACGAACTTTTACATTCTTTTTGCGTGTCCACAATGCTAAAATTGTAGATAAAATTTTATCCGGATGCTAACTTTTCCATTCTATTTGCGTGTGTGCAACAGCTTCCATTGGATAACGATTCGGTTTTCAATCTTGACGAGTTAAATTTGATGCAAAAGAGTTGTGGGAGTGGACCTAGGTAATGTTTTCTTTTGTTTCCTTCGTAAATTTATGGCCGGCTTTGCTGTGATTAGTTCTTCATATCTTCATATGCCTAAATTAATTCTTTTAGGTCCTTTTGAGTTTTGCTTCGAATGGATATGTGATTGCTTTTCATAACCTTGTAGTGTTCTGTTCTATCGATGTTTGTTTAATTGTTCATAATTAACATTTTTTGGTTTGTTTTGTTTTTTTTTTTTTTTTTAATGCCTTCTTCTTTGAGTTATAGTTTCGTTTCTTGCTACTAATTTTCACTAACGTTTAAAACTTCAAAAAAAAAAATAAAAAATCAATAATAATAGTTAAAAGTTATTTAAACATAATTTTTGAAATTGATATGATACTTTTCTCTACAAAAAAATATAGATATTTTATATAGTGTCGATTGCTTGAACATTATTTTATTTCTTTATCCTGTCAGTATTTTCAAATAGAAATGGGAGTTGATGGTGAAATTGTTAGTTAAATCTTAAAATTTTTAAAAAATTTAAACTCTCTATTAGAGAAACTTTATATGATTAGATCGTTTTCTAGATGCTTCATTCTTTTATATTTCTAGGTGAAATTCATGATTTTGGTAAACACTAGCACATTTCTAGATGCTTCATGGCCGGTATGGAATTCTTCCTTCTACTGAAATTTTGGTAAATACTAGGCACATTTCATTTTTCCTTTCATTCCCTATCTCTGATGAAATTTTCTGTTTGTGTGTCTGCAATTAAGCTGCTAAAATTGTAGATAGCATTTTCGCCACCGTGCATGCTAACTTAGGCCTCGTTTGATAACGATTTCTTCACTCTGGTTTTCACATGTCTTGAAAGAAATAATTCCAAAAAAATAAGAGGGCTTGAATTTTGAAAACAGTTTTAGAGGGTAGATGCCAAAATAAAGAAACTTAGGGTGGAAGTGGTTTTGCTTAATTTAACCATTTGGTTTTTTTTTTTTTTTTTTGTGGTTTTTGAAAATTAAGCTTACGATTACTACTTTTTTGTTTTGTATACTTTTTACAAATATTTTAAAATCCATGCCAAGGTGATGAGAACACACTAACTTCCACCCAAGTTTTTGGAATTTGGCTAAAAAAAATAACAAAACAAAGAAACTCAGGGTGGAAGTAGTCATAAGCTTAAAACCGACCGGTCCTGTTTTTTATTTTTAGTTTTTTAAAATTAAGCTTACGAACACTACTTCCTTCCACCTATGAGTTTCGTATACTTTTTATTGACTTCCACCTTATTTTTGTTTTTGAAATTTGGCGAAGAATTCAAATATTTCCTCAAGAAAGATGGAAATATTGTAAAGAAATTGTCATAGATACAATTTTCAAAATCTAAAAACAAAAACCAATGGTTATCAAATAGAGCATTGGTTTTTGAAAAGTAAGTTGCTACTTCCACCATGAGTTTTGAAAAGTAAGCTTATAAGTACAACTTTCATAAGCGAAAAACAAAGACCAAATGGGGTTTATCCAACAACGAGGCCTTGGTTTTTGAAAAATAAGTATAATACTGCTACCACTATGAGTTTTGAAAAGTACGCTAAGTACAAGTTTCAAAAGCCAAAAACCAAAACTTAGTTATCAAATGGTGTCTTGGTTTTTGAAAAGTAAGCTTCTAAATACTACTTCGACTATGAGTTTTGAAAAGTAAGCTTAATAAGTACAATTTTCAAAAGGCAAAACAAAAAAACTTGGTTATCAGACGTGGTCTTGGTTTTCTATTTTTTGTTTTTGAGAAGTAAGCTTATAAATACTACTTCCACTATGAGTTTTGAAAAGTAAGCATATAAGTACAATTTTCAAAAGGCAAAACAAAAATCAAATGGTTGTTTTGGTTTATGAAAAGTAAGCTTATAACTACATCTACTATGAGTATTGAAAAGTAAGCTTAGAAGTACAGTTTTCAAAAGGCAAAAACAAAAACCAAATTGTTATCAAACGGGCCTTGGTTTTCTGTTTTTGGTTTTTGAAAAGTAAGCTTATAAATAACTGCTTCCAGTGTGATTTTTTTTTTTTTTTTGTAATCTACTTTGTTTTTATGTTTTCAAGCACAATTTCCAACAATAGAAAACTGAAAAATGAAATAGTAATTTAAACAAGACTTGGCCATTTGTGTTCCCTCTCTCAAAGTATTAATTGTAGTTGAGTGAGATCAGACTTTGTGTTATCCGGAGGTTGGTTGACAATCTTGGAACGGGTTTTAATCTTGATGAGTTAAATTTTTTATGCGAAAGCGTTGTGGGGAGTGGACAGAGGAGGTATGTTTTCTAATTTCCTTCTTAAATTTGTGGATGACTTTATAGTGATTTGTTCTTCATATATTCATATGCCTAAATTAATTCTTTTAGGTCCTTTTTTGTGATAGCTTTCAATAACCTTTTAGTGTTCTGTGCATGTGTGTTTGTTCAAAATGAACAGTTTGTTGGTTTGTTTTTTTTTTTTCCCTAATAATATAAGTTTTGAAGGGGGAGGAGATAGGTGTTTAGAAACTGTCTTAATCTTTGAGTTCTTTGCTCAGGTGTTGTTTTACATAGTTTCTTTTCTTTGTTACTAACACTTACGTTTAAAACTTCACAAAAAATATATATATATCAATAATAATAGCTATAAGTTATTTAAACATAATTATCTAAATTGATATGATACTTTTTTCACCACAACAAAATATAGATTTTATTTCTTTATCCTGTCAGTATTTTCAAATAGAAATGGGAGTTGATGTTGAAATTGATGTTTAAAAATTTTAACCCTCTATTAGATCCTTTTCCAGATGCTCCATTCTTTTAGATTTCTAGGTGGAATTCACGATTTAGTTAATTTCCTCTTTGTTAAAAATAGAAATGGTGCTGCTTGTTCTTCTGCCGCAGCCTTATCCTTACGGGCTTGATCATTCTTATTCAACGTCGCTCGACAGCTTCATGGCGGCGGGTATGCAATTCTTTCTTCTACCGAAATTTTGGTAAACACTAGGCACATTTCATCCTTCCTTTCCTCCCCTTTTTCTGATGAAATTTTCTGTTTGTGTTAAGCTGCTAAAATTGTAATGCTAAAATAGGCCTCATTTGATAAAAATTTCACCTATGTTGAAATTTATGCTTGTTTCCTCCCAATTTCTTCACTCTAGTTTTCACATATCTCGAAAGAAATAATTCTAAGAAAACAAAGAAACAAAGAAACTCAAGGCTTGAATTTTGAAAACGGTTTTAAGAGGGTAGATGCCAAAACCAAGCAACTTGCTTAATTTTCAAAAACCAAAAACTTAGGCTGCGTTTGACATTTAGTTTTTGAAAATTTGGCTAAGAATGGTTTTTGGTTTTTGGTTTTTGAAAACATATGTAAGTAGATAATTTTTAAAAACCAAGCCAAGTTTTGAAAACTAAAATAATTAGGCCCCGTTTGACATTTAGTTTTTGAAAATTAAGCCTATAATTACTTGTTTTGTTATCTACTTTTTACCTATATTTTAAAAAATCAAGCCATGAGACTTTAGCGCTAAGAATTCAAATGCTTAAGGAAGATGAAAACTGGTAGAAAAATTAGGAGAAAATAAGCTTAATTTTCAAAAATAAAAAACGGTTATGAAATGGGGCATTAGTTTTTAAAAACTTGTTTTTATTTTTGGGATTTGGCTAAAATTTCAAATGTTTCCTTAAGAAAGATGGAAACTTCGAGAAGATGAAAATGTATAGAAATTGTGAAAAAACAAGCACAATTTTCAAAAGCTAAAAATCAAAAACCAAATGATCAAATGGGTAAACCAAGGCCTAATTTTTTATTTGTGATTTTTGAAAGTTAAGCTTCCGATGACTACTACTACACACACCCCTATGGTTGATGAGAACACTACTTCCACCTTGTTTTGTTTTTAGAATTTGGCTAAGAATTCTAAAAAAAAAACAAAACAAAGAAATTCTTAGGAAAAATATTGGGTAGATAACTCTGTCGTCATATCTTCTGTCGACAACTTGTAAATTTTTCTTCTCACCTGTGTCGGGAGAAAGTTGAATAAGCTAACTTTGGTCAACTTGAGCTAGCTTATAATACTTGAAAGTTCACAATTGAATAACCAAAATATTATCATTGGTATGAATGTGTAATCATAATATCATCAAAGTCTATAAATATTTGAGAAGTACGATAATTTTGTCACAAAAAAAAACTTTCGACATAGTACTAGTACATATGTTGTCCAAAGTAAATGCATGCAAAGAAAGATATTTCTAATGTAAAAGACATTCATTCTTCTATGCAGTCGCATTGAAAATTGTTTGTCACAATCTACAAACCTGAAGATGTGTTTCATAATCGCACTTCTTCATAATCGTCACGACACTTGTTTGGACCCTTACTTAGCTAGAGGGCCAATATCACTTTCACCCCATTTGGTTGCTTTAACTTGGTACGGACTATGGTAGGATTGGTTCCTATGATTAAACACTCCGCTAGTGGTATCGAAATGACCTTGTTTTTTGTTTTTTTTTTTTTTTTTTTTTTTATTGAAACTAAAATGACCTTGTTTTCAAGGAGAAATTCCATCCCCAATACAACATCAAAGTTGTCCATCTTGACAACCACAAAATCGGCTTGTCCACTCCAATCTCCACAAAATCGAAAATATCAAAAGGAGTCGCAGTGAGATTAGGGGATTAGAGTTGACGGCTTTCATCCTTCATGTGTCTCTATGCCAAGGTAAAGTTAGTCATCTCGCTTTGGTCTCTGACATGATGTTGTGGGTGGCTCCAGAGTCGACCATAGTGCTCTTGGTCAATCTGTGGTTGACCTTCATGTGTCTCTATGCCAAGGTAAACACAGGCATTTACCTGACAACTCTTTCAACTCCCTCACTTTCTTCTAGAGGGAAAATAAGACCTTCGAGTTCAGTTCTTGTGTTTTGTCTCAAATGTGGCTTTGAAAAGCTTGGAGGACCGCTCAATTCGGAGACCTAGATACTCGGTGGGCCCCTTTTACATCTTGAGGGTTGTAATTATTGTGATGATATACCCTTGCCATGAATTCCCACTCCTCTGTTGGGAGTGTCTATAGTCTCCACCCTCTTCTTGTCTAGGTTGGTCTAGTTAGATAGATAGTCTCTACTAATCTCTACGAAAGGTGGTTTTGTGGTTTTATTTCGCCTCACATCTTGAGATTGATCATCCCCAGGGTCGTTTGTTTTGTTACCCTCTGTTCATAAAGCTTAGACTTGGCTCACAGTTTCAACCTTTCTATGAAATAGAAAATCTTGTCTTTCTCTGACACGTCTCGGATATATCCAACATTAGCCCAACAAACTGTTTGACATATTCTCGAATTGTCCCAGTGTGGTTCAACCCTCATATGCTTCTTGCTAAAACTCAACATTATCTAGGAAGAATTGAGATCGTAGTTCTTGTTTCAACCTTTCCCATGTCTATGGTACATCGCCCTTCATTGCGTCGTTTGTCAAGTGTGGTCTCTAAGGTAACTTTTGATTCTTCGAACACTGTACTTGTGGTCTCTAAGGTCACTCGGGTGCTCAAATCTGCCACCTCTGCCCTAACATCTTTAGAAAGGTCAGAGACGAACATCTCGTCTAGAACATCTCGTCTAGACGACCATCTTGTCTAGACGAGGTCGTCGTCTAGCTACCACGTCAATCATGTTAGCTTTGGCGGCATTCTCATCTATGCAAGATTCCAAAAACCAAACACTATCAGGGAAAATCAATCGATCAACATGAGACTTGTCTAATTGCTTAGTTGCGAAAATGATTACTTCAAGGAGTCGACTCGACTCTGATACCAACTGTCACTTCTTTGGCCTCGCAAGGCAATTGTGCGACACTTATTGAACCCTCGAGTAAGTTAGCCAACTCAAATTCAGATTGTTGGTGGCACAAAGGGCTTATCTTGCAATGTCCACCCTTGCTAAAACGGGTTTAGAAAACGTGGTGTTTTGTTATTTGAGAAAGAGAATGTTATACACTCTAGCAAGCAACAAGGGACAACAACAACAACATTGATAACATATAACCTAGGTAGGAAGATTTGACAACTAGTCGCATCTCCAGTACATTATGAGGCAAATTGCCTCTGACATGCATAAACATGAAAATGATGAGGAGTCCCCTATATGGAAAGTAAACAACAATGCTAAATGAAAGACATACAATAAAATATGATAAAAAGTGGTTGAAATGGCATGCGGTGAGGCCATGGACAAGCACAACTGTGACATTATGTGCGTGTGGGCATGCATGATACCAAGCGCACGCTCCACGAAAGGTGTGCAGCAACACTACACGTGTTGCCTGTGGCCGCATGGTTCAACCCCTTTTTTATCATTGTTGTTTTCCTTGCTATTTTGTTGGTGTATGACTCATCGCATGACTCATCGCCATTTTGTTGGCCTATCCTAGAATGTTAAAGGGATGCGACTAGTTGTCAATTCTTCATATCTAAAGTTATATGCTATTTAAGTCGTTGTTTCCTCTTACAAATGCTTTCCAAAACTTTCTCTAACCTCATTTTCTAAAATCATTTTCCAAAAGGAGGTTGCGAGATGACGATCTGAATTCTAATCGGCTAACTTACTCGTGGTAAGTCCCGCACAATCGCTTTACGAGTCCCAAAGAAGCGCGTTTCAGTAGTCATGTCTGCTCCTATAGAGATCGAGATCGAGGAGCAGGTGCTTTTCTTGAAAGAAGTCCCTGACAGTGTTTGGTTTTTAGAATCTCGCTTGGATGAGATTGCCTCCAAAGTCGACAAGATGGACGCAGTAGGGTGCATAGACGGAAATGCCCTTCACAGATGGTGAGGGTTAAGACCCCTTGAGGAAAGAGCTACACGATCTGGTAGCTTCGAGGGTGGTGACAGCTCGTTGAGCTCTGTTGCCCATATGGCAACTCCCAAAAAGCTGCTCTTGATGTTGTTAGGGCTGAAGTGGCGGATCTAAACGCCAATAATAATCACCATGAGAGCGGTGCAGTTGAATAAAAGTCTCTGACTGAGCCACTAATACAGTGACAGAAGAGTCAAAGGTCACGTTGGTAGAACAATACTATCGAGCCACTAATCTTTGACCTAGAACAATACTTTCGAGCCACTAATACAGTGACAAAAGAGTGGGTCACGTTGGCATCCATGCATCTAGCTGAAGATGCAAAACTGTGGTGGACATCCAAGATGGACAAGAAGGAAATTGCTGGACTAATGTTGGATATACGTGATATGTGAGAGAAAGACTATGTTTTCTATTTTGTCGAAAGGCTTCATGGGCCAAGTCAGCTCTATGAACAGAGTTTGTCAGAAGGCTAGCATTTCAGGATTAAATTGTTATATTTTATCTCATTATGTAGAAAGAGCTTTGATTTATTACATATCATAATTTAGGATTTGATTTAAGGAGGATTCCTGAAGCTAAGGGCAACAATTATACAACATTTTGCTGGAGCAAATATGGTATTAAGCCAACATGAATTTCGCACGTGAGAAATGCTGCTCATTATGTTAGAACAATCAACGTGTTTCGGCCAACAGAAGTTTGCCACATCATGGGACCTGTCTAATCAACCCTGATTTACATAAAAAAAAAAGGAGATATATTTGTTGGGCAACCATTTTTTGGGAGGAGACGAAAGAGAGAGGATCGAAAAAGGGATAGAGTTAAAGGAGAATAACCTCCAGTTTTAGGGGCTATGGGTGATAGTTTTCCAAAAAGAGCCTCCTCCCGTGGATTTGTCGTTGATGCTGAACCAATTGAAATACAGACATTCTGTTTTCTTCTTCTACTTCTTTTTCCTAGTTTTTCTGCGCCATTTCATGTCTGTATTTCGATTTCTCTGCTGTAGTGAGAATGTACACCTTAAGGTGAGGATTAGAGAATGATTGCTTTTGATAATCACTAATCACCTTAAAGCGAGGATTATAGTTTTTCTGCACCATTTCATTTCCCTCAATTGGGTAGCTCATTTCTGTTTGGCCAACCAATTTGCAGGAGCGTTCCAATGATTTCTAGGAAGAATAGGAGGCAAAAGCTCATTGTTAGGGTTAGTATCTAGCTAAGTGAGGAGGTTAGGGGCACACAATACAATGGGTTAAACTGTGTTGAAGTAATGAGAATGAAACAATATATTTTAGATGATTTGGGAGAATGTCGTGTAATATGTAGTGAGTGGAATGAATATGTACTCAAGTAGTAACTTAATTAAAACATGATTTACCTCTAATCTAGTTGTTATATGTTTTAATTACGATTCCTTTGTTTTGCTCTGTTTTAGCAAGTATTTTATTCCAGCATTGTTATTTCATTTTATTTCAGTTCCTTGATAAATTTTATTAGTTACGTTTGAGTTTACTGAGAGTTAATTTATGGTAAAATAGAAAGCACGTGTCAAGTTTTTGGCGTCGTTGCCGGGTGACACGGTCGCGCACGTGTCAAGTTTTTGGCGTCGTTGCCGGGTGACACGGTCGCATTTTTCTAAGGTCATCGTGCGACACTTGTTCTCGCCCTTGAACAAGTAAGCCAATTTGAACAAGTAAGCCTAACGATCGTATTACCGAACCTCCACCCCCGTTTGTAGAGAAAATATTTTAGAAAATAGAGTTAGAGAAAGCTTTTGGAAAATGTTTTAGAAAGCGTTTGTATGCAAATGTTATAGGCTAGCAAGCAAGAGAAAGGTCAACAATGACTTAGATAACATATAACTCTGGGTAGGAATCATCGACAGTCATACCACTCTATACATTCTAGGATTTTACATTATGACATGCTTAAACATGAAAATAGCAAGGAGTCATACGCCTCAAAAATTTCAAGGAAAGCTAGCTACAACATGAAATATATACAATGAAAGCTTGATAAAAAGGGGTATGGGCATGCGGCCACAGATAACACGCCTTGGACAAGCATGACCGTGACATCGGGGACTAGTATCATATTATTGCTTAAATTAATTTTTAGTAACTGGAGCTTATTAAATTATGAGATTACTGTTTGTTTGGTCTTAATTCAGGTAGTTTGAGTTAGTGCAAGAGAAAATACCCCATCGCTACTACGATCCAGAGATTGAAAGAACATTTCACGTGCGTAGAAGGAAGCTGAAAGGAAGAAAACATATAATGGAACGTGTTGATATCGCTCAGGGCAAGCTACCTTCAGATACAACGCTTCTAAAGAGAATGTAAGAAGCAAGTTCAAGCTATTGAACTGAGAAGTGGTCACCTCTTGTTCCAGTAGAAAAATTGAGTAAGCAAAAACAGAAGTTTACAGAGTTTACGATGCAAACATAGGAAGGAATAGTAGTTGAACCAGAGGCTTCAATTTCACAAGAAGGAGAGAATGTTGAAAATACAGGGGATGCTGAGAATGCTGAAGTAGAAGAGAAAGTGCTAGAGCAATTCAAAAGACAGTTACTGTGAGTCCAAGATTTGTGTCGCCACCACCACCATTTCCCCAGCGATTAAAGAAGAAAAATCAAGATCCTGTTCAAGAAGTTCTTCGATATCTTCAAGCAGTTACACATAAACATTCCATTAGTTGAAGATTTGAAGTTCCTTAAAGATATCCTAACCAAGAAGAAGAGACCAATAATGGAATTTGAGGTACCAATCATTTTAGGGAGACCCATCTTGGCAAGTTGATGTAGCTTTACATTGACTGTAGATGACCAAGAGGTGAAATTTAATGTGTTGAATGCTATGAAATGTCCTGCGAAGAGAAAATAATGTTCAGCTATTCACATCCTTGATGATTTGATAGAAGAGAATTTTGAGCTAGAATTGTTAGAGCAGCATGATCGAATTTTGGAGAGAAAACAAGAAGACTTAAAAGGCTGCAACGAAAGATCTGAGGTGAACAATGTGAAGGGATTTTCGGGATATAAGAGACTTTTTGAATTATTGGAGCTGACTGATAGAGAATCTCCACCAATTCAACCATCAATCAAGGTGCATCCTAAGTTAGAATTTAAACCCCTACACATATTTGGGAGAAGAAGGAACACTGCCAATCATCATATCAACAAATCTCTTACTTGAGGATGAGCTACTGCGTTTAGAATTGCTGAAGCAATACAAGAAATCAATTGGATGGACATT
Source organism: Trichosanthes truncata (assembly GCA_033996785.1). NCBI lineage: Eukaryota > Viridiplantae > Streptophyta > Magnoliopsida > Cucurbitales > Cucurbitaceae > Trichosanthes > Trichosanthes truncata. The sequence goes on from JAWPNB010000004.1 coordinate 6,591,349, forward strand.
GGCAGATATATACAGGGTAAAATCAACTTGGAGGATGGAAATTTCAAGACCATTGAAAATTAGAGAATGCTTAATCCTGTAATGAAAGAAGTGGTTAAAAAGGAAGTGATCAAATGGTTGGATGCATGAATCATGTATCCAAGCTACCAATTAATTACCAATTGCCTTGTGCAATGTGTTCCTAAAAAGGGAGGTATGACTGTAACTATTAACGAAGCAAATGAGTTGATCCCAACTAGAACAGTAATAGGGTGGCGAGTTTGCATGGATTATCGAAGATTGAACAAAGCCACCAAGAAGGATCATTTTCCACTATCATTTATCGGCTAGATGTTGGATAGATTGGCAGGGCAAGCCTATTATTGTTTTCTTGACGGATATTCAGGATATAATCAGATTACCATTGCTCCCCAAGTACATTTGCTTTTAGAAGAATACTCTACGGGTTGTGCAATGCCCCTATGGAACATTGCTTTTAGAAGAATGCCCTACGAGTCGTGCAATGCCCCAACAACATTTCAGCGCTGTATGATGACAATATTTTTAGATATGGTAGAATCTATATAATGTAGGTATTTATGGACGATTTTTTGGTATTTGGAGAATCTTTCCAATCCTGTTTAGAGAATTTAGGTAAGGTATTGCAGACATGTGACTTAGTGTTAAACTGGGAGAAGTGTCACTTCATAGTCAAAGAATGAATTGTCTTGGGAACAAAATTTCTAAGGCAGGAATTGAAGTTGATAGAGCAAGAAATTATTGAAAAATTGGAGCCACCATCATCAGTCAAGGGAGTACGAAGTTTCCTTGTGCACGCGAGATTTTATCGAAGATTCATAAAAGATTTTTCAAAAATATCCAAGCCACTTTGTACCTTGTTTCGTTAACTGAACATTCCAATTTTCTGAAGAATGTGTAAAGGCATTTAACACCTTGAAGACAACATTAGTTCCTCGCCAATCATTGCTGCACCAAATTGGAGCATGCCATTTGAAGTGATGTATGATGTATGATGCAAGCGACTACACGGTAGGAATTAAGCATCAATCGATGAACGATGAAGTGGCAAAATCATTCATCCAATTTATTACGCCAGCAAAACCTTGAACGAAGCTCAATTGAATTATACCACTACAGAGAAAGAGCTTCTAGTTGTGGTATTCGCTTTGAAAAAATTCATATCATATCTCATTGGGACCCTGGTGGTTTATACTGATCATGCGACATTAAAATACTTATTGGCGAAAAAAGATGCAAAACCAATATTAATAAGATGGGTGTTGCTTTTGCTCTCAACCTAACAATAAATGACAAGAATGGATCAGAGAACCAAGTAACCGATCATCTCTCTAGAGTGGAGCAACATAAAGATTTGATTCAGCAACCTGAGATAACAAATGCATTTCCAGATAAACAAGTATTGATAGTCTCAGAGGTGGTGGATAATGAAACTCCTTGGTATGCTGATTTTGCTAATTATTTAACTGCTAACATTTTACCCTATGAACTGTCTAAACAACAATTGAAAAAGTTTCTCTATGAGGTAAAATTTTACTTTTGGGATGATCCATATTTGTTTAGACATTGTGCTGACAATATTTATAGAAGATGAGTTTTTGGAAGAGAAATTCAATCAATTCTTGAGCATTGCCATGCTTCTCCATATGGCGGATATTTTGGAGGGCAACGCACGGCCACCAAACTTCAATAAGGTTCTATTGGCCTACTGTTTTTAAAAATGCACATTTTTTTTTGTAGGACTTGTGATACTTGTCAAAGGAAAGGAATGATAGGAAAAAGAGATGAAATGCTCTTAGAATTGTTTGATGTTTAGGGTATGGATTTCATGGGGCCATTTCCTCATTCTTTTGGCAATCTCTATATTTTAATGGTTGTTGAGTATGTATTGAAGTGGGTTGAGATTGTGGCTTGAGGTAAATGATGCTAAAATTGTCTTGAAATTCATGCATAAGTACATTTTTACAAGGTTGACACACCTAGAGTTTTAATTAGCGATGAAGGGTCTCACTTTGTTAACAAAATGCTTGGCAATTTATTGGCAAAATATCATGTGAAACATATGATATCGACACTCTACCACCCACAGGCTAACGACTAAATAGGGTTAGCAAATAAGGTTAGCAAATAGGGTAAAAAGGAACACTTGAAAAAGTTGTGTTTTCGATTCAGAAAGGACTGGTCCAACATGTTACAATACACCTCCAACCTTACAGGTTAGTTTTTGGGCCCTGAAAAAGTTAAATTTTAATTATACTCATGATGCACTGAGATTGCTGCAACTAAATGAGTTAGATGAGATGAGGCATGCTGCTTACGAGATTTCAAAGCTATACAAAGAGAAAACTAAAATGTGGCATGATAAAAAAGCTTTTGTCGAAGCAATTTGCGAAAGGACAGAGTTTTACTGTTTAATTCTAGACTAAAATTATTTTCGAGAAAACTTAAGTCTAAATGGTCTAGTCCTTTCACAATTGTGGAAGTATTTTCCCATGGTGCATTAACTTTGCAGGATGAGAAAGATGGAAGAGAATTCAAGGTGAATGACCATTGAATCAAACATTATTGGGGAGAAGAAATTCTGCGGAAGCTCACTTCCCTGAGTTTGAAGGAAGAGTGACAAAGCAATGGAATTGCAGGAGCATTGTGTTGTGTTAGAATATCTTTATATGCTCCAGAATTTAATGTGTTAGTTGAAATTTTTATTTGTTGATTTTATGAGTTTAATAGTATTCTTTGTCTTGCGGATCTTTTATTTTGTCATTTGTGAGTTGTCAAATTAAGGGGAAATAAATTCTATATATAAAAAAAGGGAAAGAAAAGAATACTTCATTTTTCGGATAAGGAATTTGAAAGGGGTTGGGATAAAAAAAAGGTGTGATAGCTTTGAAGACAGAGCATTTTTCGGAAATTTTAAATTGAGTGGTTGGGATTAAATTGGAAGAGGCATGCTGGGGTGTGGTAGCAATTTATCTAGGGAAACGTTATGGGCTTATGACTAATTTGAAGACGTCAACGATTTTTAAGGATATAACATCATAAAAGGCAATTTTGGAGGGATTTCAAATTTGAAAATCTTGCGAAAAGACCAATTTACCGTTATCTTTATTGTCTTTAAATTAAATCATAGCCAAGATTAAACCCATCTTTTTGCTACCACAACCTACATTCCAGCTCCGATAATTATTTTCTCTCATTAAAAAAATGCCAGCTAAAACTTACCGGTCAAAGCTTTAAGAGGGTGAACCCTCTGAAATGGTGGAATCGAAGGTTGTTCCGCAGAAAGAAAAGAAGAAATCACCAAAGAAGAAAAAGAAGGTCGTGAGGAGATGACCCCAAAACCACGAGTCGAAGGTGATGATGAAGCTGCAGGAAAAGAACCCACTGTTCAAGAGCAAGTAGAAAAGGGAGAAACTATTGAAACCGTGGTGGAGACTGTAGAAAGAGAAGACATTCCATAAGTAAAAGAAGTACTAGAGTCACAAGAAATCCGAGAAATTGAAGAAGTACAACGAGTTAAAAAACAGAGATTTTCTGGCGGAGAGAGGATTTGATTCTGACTTAATGAAGCTGCCTCAGTTTATAAGATCAAGGATTGAGAGTCGATGGCAGGAGTTAGCAAAGCAGCCAAGTGAAGCTCAAATGTAGGTTGTCCGTGAATTCTATGTGAATCTGGACCCGAAGGAAGGATATTTTTCCAACGTACGCGGAGTTCCAGTAGACTGGTCATCTGAGGCCATTAATGATATGTACTGGAGGATTTCTCCCATGCATTGTTCAACGAAATGGTTACTGCCCCTTCTATGGAGTAGTTAAATGCAGTCGTTAAGAAGTGGAGGTAGAGGATGCTCAATGGAGGGTTTCGAATGTTGGAGCCAAAACCTTTCAGGTAGCATATCTCACAAATGAAGCAAACGCCTAGCTTGCCAATTTTTCTGTCAATTAGATGAAACTTTAGCTCCAAAGTTCTGAATTTCTTTTGATCAATTTCATCACTGCCTATAAGATTTTATTTGAAATTATTTAAAGGTTAATGATGGTGTTGTCTTGAATCCTACTTTTGATAATAAATTGTTTTCCTGAACATTTTGGACTATTGAATTAGATTCATAAATTATTACTAACTTTCATTTGTGTGATTTCATCATTGCAGCAGTTAATTTCTAAAAATTAGGTCATTTAATATGAGATTTTTAGCAATCAACTCTTCAAGTTTCAATTCTTCCATAATGAGCTAATTCTTCTTTAGGGATTCAAGTTAGTGAATGCTCTAGAGGAAGGATGTAAAGCTCAAAGCATATTCAATCTAGTTAATATTTGAGACTTTGTTTGTTTTTGTTGAATTAATGTGGGTAAACCTAGTCGGCCAACTAGTGTTGCTTGTTGAGCTTGAACTTAGTACCGAAAGGGTTAAGGGAAAGTGGAGGTCACAAAAACAATGGAGGAAAAGGCTTAGAAATAAGTCCTGAATATCGACCCTAGACATAGGACGAGACTCCAGAACTGCTAGAATTGTGCGCGAATTTATCTAAGTTAGATTAGCTATAGAAATATAGTCTTAATCACTTAGTCTCCTAAAGATTTTGAAGTAAAATCGAATAGAAGTTGAATTTGGTTTACTTAGTTCTTGTGTATTAACTAAGACTGTAATTGCATTTTAAGTAGCATTTCTTTCCAAAAGGGCATAAGCAACTTGGATCCCATTTTTTTTACTATTTGACTTTTCATTATTTTCTTTAGCCAAAAACAACCACTCAAACACTTTTACACCCTCGGTTATCATAATTGCAATTTGCAAACAAATTTTGTGTCGTCTTAGTAGATTTTGTTAAAACTCATTCCCTTGGGTACGATACTCGGGAATACTCCAGTTTTTATTACTTCGATCACGTGCACTTGCGTTTAGCAAAGCATTCCGATCAAGTTTTCATGCTGTAAATACTGGTGTATATCTACAAAAAAAGATTAAATACAATGAATAATCTAACTCAATGAAAGAAAAAATAAGACCAATTTCATGACTCACACCACCCCTTGATTTATGGATTTTCAAATTCGCTTTATTTTCTAATATATCGATTTTCAAACGACCCTGTTGACAGAGAAATTTCGGCCAATCTCCAATTTCCATGTTAATTAATGACGAAACTACAAATAATTAAATTTGGGACCAATTATAAATTGACATGTGTCCCAAATTTAATTTGAGGATAAAAGTTGGCAAATTCTAAAAAAATTAAAAGGTCACATGTCTTCATTATGACAATTTGACTAAACAATTAAATTTAATTTGGTCAAATTGGATTATATGGAATTTTGGTCAAATTAAATAAGACTCAAATCCAAATGGTTAAGCCCAAAGTCAACCAAAGCCCAAGTCCATGGTTGAGCCCAAAGGTCACTAAAGCCCAAGCCCACATGCCATGGAAAGCTCTATAAATAGATGAGCTCTTCTTCATTTGAGGGGTTCATAAATTTTATTATCTAGATAACTCAAAGAAAATTGAGAGCAAAGAAGGTCAAAGTCCTTAGGTGCTGAATGCTTCCTAGAGTCCTTAGGTGCTGAACGCTTCAAGACAAGTCCTTAGGTGTTGAACCCTCTTTGAAGACCAAAAACTCTTCAAGACTAGTTCTTAGGTGTTGAACACTCCTTGAAGTGCTGAACACTCTTGGAAGACCAAATACCTTCTAAGACAAGTCCCTAGGTGTTGAACACTCTTGTAAGACCAAAGTCGAGACAAGTCCTTAGGTGCTAAATGTTCCTTGAATACAGAAGACTCTTTGAAGACCAAAGATGCTTTGAAGACCAGAAGACTTGAAGACTTTAAAGACCAAAATATCTTTGAAGACAAGTCAAAGACATTTGAAGCGTACCAGATTCCAAGACTTCGATCGTATCTTCAAAAGGATCAACAAGCCAAGGGCCGATCTAACAATCAACAAGCCAATGGTCGATCCAACGATCAACAAGTCAAAGGTCGATCCAAAGATCAACAAGCCAAAGGTTGATCCAACAAGGTCAACAAGCCAAAGGCCGATCGAAAAGACCAACGTGAGCGCTCGAGAACAACTTTTTAGCCCTCCATTACTTGTGAGAGAGAAAGAATTAGAGGAACAAATTAGAAATTGTAGCACACCCACAAATTAATACAAATTCAAATTCATTACTTGTGTCTCATTTCTCTTTCTTTGTTGAAATCACGTGTGAGCAAATTGGCACGCCCAGTGGGACCATCTCTACCTCTCATCTCTTTCCTTCAACTCAAAGCACAAGTGAAGTGATGACGTTCAAAAAGACTTCTTCGATGACTGCTGTTATGAGCAACTTGTACACAGGTTCTATTACCCAAAGTTGCTCCAATGAACTGAGGCTACAAGACGATAAAGTTTCTATTGCATGCGAAGTAATGACACTATCGGGGGCATCGACTAACAACAAGTTCTCTGTTAAGTGTAACCCCTTGTTCGATCCTGATTCTGATATAGTGTCTGTCATGACAACTGAAACAAGTACTATGGAAGAAAGGTTGCAAAAGATGCAGAAAAAGATGAACACCTTGATGAAAGCAATTGAAGAAAGAGATTATCAAATTGCATACCTAAAAAGCCAGTTTGAGTACCAAAACGTCGTTGAATCAAGTTAAACTCCTGCTATCAAAGATCGCAACAAAGGGAAGGTCGTTGTGCAAGAAGATCAACCACAACCCTCCACTTCGATCTCTTCACTATCTGTCCAACAACTTCAAGACATGATCACGAACTCCATTAGAGCTTAATATGGTGGGGCTTCTCAAAGTTCTATTTTGTATTATAAACCATATACTAAGAGAATCGATAATTTGAGAATGCTAATTGGATATCAACCACCAAAGCTCCAGCAATTTGATGGAAAAGGCAACCCGAAGCAACACGTTGCTCATTTCATCGAGACATGCGAAAATGTTGGTACGCGAGGAGATCTTCTTGTTAAACAGTTCGTTCGAACGTTGAAGGAAAATGTTTTCGACTGATACACCAATCTGGAGTTCGAGTCAATAGACAGTTTGGAATAGTTTGAAAAAGAGTTTCTCAACTACTTCTACAGCACAAGATGCATCGTTAGTATGTTCTAGCTTACCAACACTAGACAACGAAAAGGTGAACTCTTTGTTGACTACATAAATCGTTGGAGAGCCATGAGTTTCGATTGCAAAAAATCGTCTCACTTAACTGTCAGCTGTGAATATGTGCATTCAAGGCATGCACTGGGGACTTCTTTACATCCTCCAAGGTATAAAGCCTCGTACCTTTGAAGAACTAGCAAGCCCACGACATGTAGCTAAGTATTGCTAGTCGAGGAGATAAAGACCTTCTAGTCCTTGACAAAAGGAAAGAGGGAAATGACATCCATGAGACTTCAGAAGAAGCTATGGTTATCAATATTGTCCCTCTCAAGTTGTCTTCAAAAGGAAAAGACAAGAAGAATGGAGAGCGACAAGAAAATGGAAGACGTCGCTTAACTTTGAAGGAAAGACAAAAAAAAAGTTTATCATTTTCCTGATTCTAACATTCATGACATGTTGGAACAACTACTAGAAACACGACTGATCGAACTTCTAGAATGTAAACGGCCGGAAGAGATGGAAAAAGTCGATGATCCCAAGTATTGCATGTATCATCGAGTTATCAATCATCCAATGGAGAAGTGTTTCGTCCTAAAAGAGTTAATTCTAAGATTAGCTAAAGGGGGAAAATTGAGCTGGACCTCGATGAAATAGCTCAATCAAATCATGTTACAGTAACAACAGACACATGCAATCAAATACACTCTAGCTTGCTTCACGATCAAAGAATGTGTCTAGTCAAATTTGAAACCTTGGAACCTGAATCTATTTGGTTTCAACATGAGGTACCAAAAAACAAACTTCAAGATGTGGTCAAACCTATTAATGATGAAGATAAATGGTTGGCCATTATGACTTGTCAAAAGAAATAAGGACAATATCTTGTTCAGACGGAACATCGCCCTTTCAGAATAAAGAACATATGTCAAATGAAGAAGAATCCAAGGAAACCTAAACCTGAGAGGAAAGAAATAAAAATTGTTCCCAAGGCCAATTGCTGACCTTAAAGGAATTCTTCCCAAGAGATTTCTTTTTCGTCCAAAAAAAAAAGGAAGTCGAGCAAAGGACTTCCGTCTTCGATCGCATCAAGCCTTTAACTATTCGACCTTCAGTCTTTCAAAGGATGAGTATGGCCGCAACAAAAGAAGAAAACCAATGTCCAGCTTTTGTCTCAACTCGAACTTCAGTCTTCCAAAGGCTAAGTGTCTCTAATCGAGGAAAAATTAACTTTCAACATCTGTCTTTGATCGTCTCAATGTAACAAGCGATCAACATGAAAGGAAGATGAAATCTTTGAAGGCAGAACTGTTCAATGAAGTGAACAATGACAAAAAGATTCACAGTCTTGTTCCTTCTCGTATAAAAAGGAAGTTCTCCGTTCTTTCAAACACGGAGGGTTCCTTGAAGGTGAAGAAAAATGTCATCATCTTAACAAATCCTACAAATGAAGGATCTGATCAAGACCATGATGAGGACAAGAGCATCTAAGATGAAAAGAAAGCTCCTTGTCGCAGGAGCCTAAACTGCATGATACTCCTGGCCCACATGAGCTTAAAAGGTGAATGACCCTAAAATAAAAACTTTGAACTATGTTTTGACTTGATCCTTTCCACTTAAAGGGTACGTAGGCAACTTGAAGGAAAAGAAAACTTTAAGCTCAGTCTTAAAAAAAAAGTTTCCATCCCCATGAAAACAAGACGTTACAAGTTGGATGCATACGAGAGAGCTTTGTCCACCTTAAGTATGGTTCGCTTCTCACTCACCTTAAAGTTCGAGCTTCGTTTCTCTCAAGTTTGGTTTGTCGCTCAGTCCCCTAAAGTTCGAGGTTCGTTCCCTTCAAGTTCGGCCCATCGCCCACTCTCCTAAACTTGGAGCTTCGTTCCCTTCAAGCTCAGTTCGTCGTTTACTCCCTTAAAGTTCGAGTTTCGTTCCCCTCAAGTTCGGCTCGTCGCTCACTCTCCTAAAGTTCGAGCTTCGTTCCCCTCAAGTTCGGTTTGTTGCTCACTCCCCTAAGGTTTGAGCTTCACTCCCCTCAAGTTCGGTTCGTTGCTCACTCTCTTAAAGTTCGAGCTTTGTTCACCTCAAATTTGATTCGTTGCTCACTCCTCTAAAGTTCGAGCTTTCCCTTCAAGTTCGGTTCGTTGCTCACTCCCCTAAAGTTTGAGCTTCATTCCCCTTAAGTTCGGTTCGTCGTTCACTCCCCTAAAGTTTGAGCTTCATTCCCCTCAAGTTTGGTTTGTCGCTTACTCTCTTAATGTTCGAGCTTTGTTCCATTCAAGTTTGGTTTGTCGCTCATTCGCTCTAAAGTTTGGGTTTAACTCTCCTCAAAGTCTAGGGTTCGCGTTTCGTCCTTTCAAGTCATCGAGTTTGAGTTTTGCTCACTTCAAGCTTAAGTTCAAACATCGCTCGTTTGAAGTTCAAGTATGCACTTCGCTATCTTCAAGTTTAAGTTCGAGTGTTGATCGTCTACAGGTTTGGTGCTTCGCCTCCAAGTTCGGTGTTCCGCCCCAAAATACAGCACTCGCCTATTAGTACGGCGCTTCACCTCCAAGTTCGACATTCTGTCTCCAAGTCAAGGGGTTCCGTCCGTCTACACTTGCTCATTCGCCAAGTCAGGAGGTTTCGTTCGTCGACGCTCGCTCCTCTGCCAAGTCATGAGGCTTTGTTCGTCGACGCTCGCTCCTCCCCTAAGTCAGGAGGTTTTGTCCATCGATGTTTGCTCCTTCGCCAAGTCAGGAGGTTCCATTCGTTGACGCTCCTCCGCAAAATCAAGAGGCTCCGTTTGTTGATGCTCGCTCGTTCCGCCAAGTTAGGAGGTTCTGTCCGTCGACGCTTGTTCCTCTGCCAAGTCAGGAGGTTCTGTTCGTCGACACTTGCTCCTTCCCCAATCAGGAGGCTCCGTCCGTTGACGCTTGCTCTGCCAAGTCGAGAGGTTTCGTTTGTTGACGCTTGCTCCTCCTTCAAGTCATGAGGTTTTGTTTGTCGACAATCGCTCCTCCGCCAAGTCAGGAGGCTTTGTCCGTCGATGCTCGCTCCTCCACTAAGTCAGGAGGTTTTGTCCATTGATGTTTGCTCCTTCTTAAAGTTAGGAGGTTCCATTTGTCGACGCTCGCTCCTCCACCAAACCAGGAGGCTCGATCTGTCAACGGTCGTCCTTCCACCATGTCAGGAGGGTTTAGGCCAACAGTGGTGTCATGAGCAAATATCGAAGAACATAGTAGCAAAAAAAAAAAACAACAAAAAAAAAAAGAAATTAGAAGGAAGATGTGGTTTACCTTGGAAAGTTGTCTTTAAGGTAACATCGGAGGCTTGCTCGGTCAAATAAACAAAAAAAATATTCAATAGCAATGAAGAAAAAAACGAGCAAGCAAGCAAACAAAAAATAAAAAACAAAAAAAATAATAATTGCACCTTCTTCGGCTACCTTCAACCAAATCCATCGGCTGCCATCTAACGACGATTCCGACGGATCAGTCAATGACTCACGGCAACACTCCGGCGATGCTTGGTATTGGCCGGCGGACCTTTGAAGACGAGCTCTAGTGAAGCACAGTGACGACGGCTCGTGGTTAAAGCAAATCCACACCGACCAATGAAGATTTAATCGCGAAACTCACAGCAAAAATATTAGACAGCGGCGGGATCTTCTTTCTCGATATGACAAGGCCCACGGCTGCCGACTGTAGATCTCAGAGCCAATCAACCACAAGACCAATGATCGACGACGCAGATCTACACAGACCTGCAACGCAGCAACTGATGGACGGTGCGAACGAAAACCCACGGCCCTCGATGCCGGATCTATGAGCAGTGACGTCGGGCGGTTCATTGAAGCGAATCAAGACTACAAAAGTTGTTGTTTGTAGAGCATGAAGCTGTCTTCCTGACAATTAGTTCAACCAGCAAAACCCCCTGATGATCGAAGAGTTTGTTTTCTTTAGTATCGACGAACCAACATTCCACAGACAATTTTCATCAATAAGGGCATAAATCTAATCAACATTGGCAGCATGAAAACCAATGTATTTTGCATAAAAAAAAAAAAAAAAAAATCTCTCATACGTATAATTTAAATTTGGTGAGATTTCATCTGATTTAAATTTGGTGAGATTTCATTTTGAAAATCGATTTTTTTTAATTGGGTTTTGTTGATCCAACTCAAATCAGGATAAAATCTACAAGTTATGTCCAGTTGAACCAAAATTTGAGTTAAATTCAAGATTTACTTTAACTCAAAATTCAATTTGCTACTCCAAATCAAAACTGGATTAGAATCCTAAATTTTACTCAAAGTCAAAGTGTGGGTAAATTTCAAATTTTCTATATTGGAATTATTACACTTCTTAGGTCCAATACCAAGTTCAAAAGCGTAGGTAGACCTAAATTCTATTCCATGGTAAAATTGGATAGAATTTTATCCCAAATCAAAATTTAATAAAGTTAATTCTATCCAAATCAAAATCGTGATAGCATTTCAATTTTATTTCACAACGCCAAAATTTGGGCATAAACCAAATTTTGTCCCAACTCAAAATTTTGACTAAAATTCAAATTCAAATTTCATCAATATTCAAGAGCCTAAATTCTATCCAAAGTAAAAAATATGGTAGAATTTCAATTTTGCTTCAAATCAAAATTTGGGCACATTCCAAATTTTGTCCCAAATATATTTCAAATTCAAGTGGTTGATCTCAAATCAAGAAAGTTTGGGTACAATCATAGGTCAATCCCAAATCAAATTTGAGTGAAATTCGAAATTAAAAAAAAAAAAGGATTATGCTTCAAGTTCATGTCAAAATTGGATAGAGTTTGGGCATTACTTGAAAATCAATTTGGAATTGAATTCAATTGAAATACAAATCAAAGCTAGTCGCCAAACAAGAAAAATCAAAATTTTGTCCAAAGTTCAAATTTTGATTAATTGCCGTAAAAAAATGTGTCAACAAAAAAAAATCAAATCAAAATTTTGAGCGAATTTATATTTTGATTAAATTGACTCATCAAGTGAGTCAAAAAATTAGGAACAAGAAAACTTACATTTTGACTTCAAACTATCTTTTTCGAGATTCATCCACACGTACTTATGCATAAATCTCGAAATGAGGTATTTGTTAACAGAGAAATTTCAGTCAATCTCTAATTGCCACGTCATTATTCCAAATTAACGACAAAACTACAAAAAAAATAAATTTGGGACCAATTATAAATTGACATGTGTCCCACATTTAATTCGAGGATAAAAATTGGCAAATTCTAAAAAATTTAAAAGGTCGTGTCTTCATTATGACAATTTAACTAAACAATTAGATTTAATTTGGTCAAGTTGGATTATATGGAATTTTGGTCAAATTAAATAGGGAAAACAACATAAATAGGCCAAACTAAATAGTCATTTAGTAAAATTGGACAACCTTTTCTATATTTTACAAATATGTCCATCGGTCAAAACTAACATTAAGCCCAATTACAATTATACCCCTTTATTGCATGCCAACTATATTGTTATATTAGATTTAAAAAATAACAAATATGGAAAAAAACAGTTTCCCCTAAAAAGGTGCAAATCACGCCCAAATAAATCGCCAAAAGATCCCATCATCTCCCAAATCCTTCATTCACTTCCAAATCTCTGTCTGAATATTCAAGATTCATCACTCGACGAAAGAATAGAGTTTTTTTTTCTCTCCATCGTTCAACAACGACTCTCCATGGTTCAACGGTAACCCCTTAATGGCAAACGTTCATCATTTGCTCTACTTCTCCAAATTGAAAAATATACACCGAATATAGCCAACTGTAAGTACGCCCAAACGATGAGTGGCTTATTTTCTCACTGATTTACACCGATAGATATTGAATGCATGTTGATTTTTTGGGCACTACAGTAGTCGAAAGGGTATTTTCAAGCACACCGTTCCATTTTTTATGTTTCTGTTTGGATGGTTTTGAGTTTTACAATATTATATTTTTGTATGGATTGAATGTACCAAAGTATACACTATTTGTCGATTATTATATCATATACGAATGAATAAATAAAATATACATAGATTGTATTTTATATTGTTGATTTGATAAATCTATTTGGATGGTTTAGAAGCAAATTTTTTTATGGCTCTATTTTCGAATATATTAATTTTAAATGAGTGTAAATTTATATAAACAGTCTAAATCTTTATGTATACTGTTTGGATAGTTGAGCTTATATATAGACTGTTTAGATGGTATATTTTGCTTATGTTTATATATACACCGTAGAATGTTGTTAATATAGACTATTTCTATGATTGGGCGTGGATGGTTCTGACATGAAATCAACATATACAAGAAGTATATAATCTATATACTAACAGGGGATCCAGTCAATACACAAATAGTGTACAAGAAGTGGAAATGATTGAGCAACAAGTTAATCATGGGCAGGTATGTATTATATTATTATACCTAGTATGAAAGTGCTTTTTTACTGTTTATTTGTATTGATATTCACATTAAATAAATGTTTCTAGGTATTCACCTATTTATATATTGCTAGATATATTAACCTTTTTATGGTATATGAATTATGAAAAAAAAGTATTTCAATAATGTTTTTTAATTTGCATTACAAGAAAAAAATATTGCAGAAAAAGAGTTTGTGGTTGATGCAAATCATCTCAGTTGTTGTTGAGTTGGAAAATATGGAAATTGAGGTTTAATTAATTTTCATACAATGTATTAGTATTATATATAACCATATATATATATAACACCTGTGGAACATAAGGTTACATACTCAGTTGGTGGGATAAATGTTGGTCTAAATAGTCTATTTTCTATTAATACTCAGTTGGTGAAATAGATGTGGAACATAAGGTTAAATGGATTTTCATATAACATGCATTGATAGTATATATTCATGTATATATCAAATATAAAATGTTAATTACTAATATTCTAAGTTGACCTTATAGGAAGATAAACAAGTAGAAAAAGAAATTGGAGTTGATAACACAAATGTTTGACCTTTTGTTCATAACACAACCATGAAGGAATTTGAGAAATTGAAGTGGACGGCAATTATTTTAGTAGGGTTCTTCAAGATGGTGTTGTTTGAGAGAAGGCTGACATTAATGTCTCAGTTATTTATGGAGTTATGCCCTCTAATGTTTACAAAGCCACTAAGACTACCGTGGGCAATCATAAGCTCGATCCCATTCCATTCTTTGTAGCTAATGACATTAGCTCAAATCTGTAAACATGGTACCTGGTGGGGTTGTATATAGTTTTTATATAGTTTCATACTATATTTTATATTTCCTATATGTAAAGGTATATTTAGTAAGTTACTCAGTTGTTAAATTTATCATTAAAAGCTGATGAAATGCTACTCTTTGTATTAATAAAATGCATATCGGCTTTCATTAAAGCTCTTATATTTTGTAAGGGAACAAAATGATAGTGGTGATGAACAAATATATCGAGTAGATATTTCCAAATCAATAAATATACTAAGTGTATATGAAGAAATTCATACAAGGTAGAATACATATTTTTTAAAGAAAATTTGATATTGTTATTTACCTTAAATCAACGTAATTGTCCTTATCATTCCAAACACCATTGTATAGAACGCGTACCGAAAATAATCTTGAACCTGCATATGAATGAAATGTATGAGGTATATATAAAACAGGATAGAAAAAGAATTTTAGAATCACAAACAAAATGCATGTATAAAAATTATATATTGTTGTTAAAACAGTATCAACAAAAAATGTTGGAAAAAGTTGAAACGATATATGCATACTTATAAATTTAATAATATCGAATATATACTGTTATAAAGAACAAACATACTTGTAATTGAAAAATATTGATACATGCGTGTATAAAAATTACATACGGTTGTTTAAACAATATGAATAGAAATCGTTTGTAAAACTATAAACGACGTTATAGAATGTGACTAGGTGATAAACAACATATGCATACGTTGGTAAACATAGCAAAACATTAAAATAAAGAGAAAAACATATAACAACGTACTTAACATTAATATTGAAGGGTTTGTAGAAACATACTTCATGTATAAATAAATAGTCATTACGTTTGGTAACATAATATGAAAAAAATATTACTACAAGTAGAAAATGGAACTCAAAAAAATTTGATTGAAAACAATGAAAATAACATATTTGGAATATTTTCATATTCATAGTAAAACAGAAATATATACAGTAGAAGATGAAAAATGTATGACAAAAAATATAGCTTACTCATTGTTTATAAAATGGTGGACGGATTGGTTGAAGGAAATGGTGGTTGTAAAGGACACTGCCGGCGAAAATGAATTAAAAAAAAAAAATAGTTGACGGAAAGCACACTGTCACGCGACTTAGGAAGAAAACGACATAAATGGAAATGTGGAAATGAAAAAATATATATATTTTTTAATAAATCTATACATTAATGATGATTTGTTAATACTGGAATGCAATTAATTGGAGAGATAAACTAATATTTTTATACCATTTAATGAAATTTTCAATTAATAGCTTGTAATTTCTAAATAAGGGAATTTTCTTTATTTAATATATTAAAAAAAAAAAAGAAGGGCAACGGTTTTTTTTTAATTTCTAAATATTGCTAAAATCTATATATGCAAATTTTATACATTGTGGACATAATTCTAAACGGACTTTCAAAATAATCCATTTTTCACAATTACTCAATTAAATAAGACTCAAATCAAAATGGTTAAGCCCAAAGCCAACCAAAGCCTAAGTCCATGGTTGAGCCAAAATGCCACTAAAGCCCAAGCCCACATGCCATGAAAAGCTCTATAAATAGATGAGCTCTCATTCATTTGAGGGGTTCAGAAATTTTATTATCTAAAGAACTCAGAAAGAATTGAGAGCAAAGAAGGTCAAAATCCTTAAGTGCTGAATGCTCCCTGAAGTCCTTAACTGCTGAATGCTCCATGAAGTCCTTAGGTATTGAACGCTTCAAGACAAGTCCTTAGGTGTTGAACCCTCTTTGAAGACCAAAGACTTTTCAAGACTAGTTCTTAGGTGTTAACACTCCTTGAAGTGTTGAACACTCTTGAAAGACCAAAGACCCTCTAAGACAAGTCCTTAGGTGCTAAATGTTCCTTGAAGACTGAAGACTCTTCGAAGACCAAGGATGCTTTGAAGACTTAAGACTTGAAGACTTTAAAGATCAAAATATCTTTAAAGACAAGTCAAAGGCATTTGAAGCGTACCAGACTCTAAAACTTCGATCGTATCTTCAAAATGATCAACAAGCCAAAAGCCGATCCAACAAAATCAACAAGCCAAAGGCCGATTGAAAAGACCAACAAGCGTGCTCGAGAACAAGCTTTCAGCCCTCGCGACATTTGTATATAAGAGAGAAAGAATCAGAGGAAATTTTGCGACATTTGTGCTATATTTGCTATTATTTTGTGTTAGATTGCCATATATGCAATTGTCCCTATAATTAAATTTACCGTCACCCATTAACTTAAACTTTTGGGTTGATTGGTGATTTAACAGTACTCGATTTTAATTGAGGGGGATATTGGGTAGATATGAATAGAATAAATTACAAATTTGGTCATTGTGGTTTAGAGAAAGTTAGAATTTAGTCCCTATAATTTTAAAAGTTAGAATTCATCCTCATGATTGGATAAAATCTTTATAAATAGTCCTAAACCATAAAGATCAAATTTTTAATTTAACCATATGAATATTAAGTGGTATAATAATAGTAAATATTTAAAATGATCATTTTTTTTTTAGAAATTTAAGAACTAAAATAAACATTTAAAAAATTGAGAGACCAAAATAGTTATTTATGTTTGAAAGTTTAGGTATTAAATTAGATGTTTTGAAAGTTTAGACTAGAGATCAAAAATAGAATATGAACAAGGAAGAAAACTTCGAGCGATTCAACATGTCACTATGTCAACCTAGTGAATATATCGAGGTGGGGTTAAAATCATTTTTCACTCAGTTTCGATGATATTTTCAAAATATCGCGAAATATCCAAAATATTGCGACATTTTTACGAATGTCGTTGACGTTATTAAAATTATTTTACTTCAACAAATTAATTGAGCAAAGGCCGATTCATCATGCCCACTGTCGTTTATCAAGGAGGCCCATTTTGAGTTGTAAGCTAGTAAATTGCAAGGCAAAGGATGCTTATACTAAGTTTTCTCTCCTATTCATCCGGACCGATGTGGGACAAATACAAGTGGAAAATTTTTTACCTTCAAATTTTCAATTCTCACCACACCAACGTGTGGTGCTCTCTTGCAAATTAAATCTCCTCCCTCTCCTCTCTCTCTCTCAAGTATTTTATTTATTTATTTTTAATTATTTGCTTATCTTATTTATGAAATTGAATTAAATAGGATGTTTTTTTATTTATGATTTTATGAAAATTGTAGTAACAATATTGATATTGTTAAATTTCTTATTACTAGTATGTGCATTCACAATAATATCTTTGGTATGCTATCAAATATTGCTATGAAATAGAGGAATTTTTAATTAACTCGTTATATGCCACCCAACTACTCTCTATTTTTATTTTATATATATATATATATATATATAAAATTAAAAATAGTCAATTATGACTTAATTACCAACTTTTTCTAAAAGATGATGAAACTCTTATTTATTCATTCAAATAAATTTTATGTACTCTATATATTTTTTTAGAAAATTTCGTTGATATTGACATTTTCATATAAATAATATTTATATTTTTAAATATAATGATTAAAAATGGTCAATTATAGCCAGTATTAGCATAACTCAACTGACATAAAGTGTATACTCTCAATCAAGAAGTCAGAGGTTTGAATCCCCACCCCACATGTTGTAAAAAAAGGTCAATTATAGCCTAATTAATCCACAATTAAAGTCTCTTCAAATAATTCACAAAAAATCTGTCAATTTCAATATAAATATTATACATTTTTTAGATATGATGGTGTTCGCACGAGATTTTTGGAGAAATTTGATGTCCTGGAAATGAACTTGATTTTATTGAATTTGGAGTAGTGTTACAGACTCTAATATATAATCCTCTGATGTTTTTTCTTAGAATGTAGACTTTGATATGAGGGCTGACGAGCTTGTTCTCAGACGGAGGGAGGTTGAATCTTCAACTTGTAGTTGATGAAGAAGTGGTCAATTTGTTGAAACCTTCCCAGTTGTTGAATCTTCTGAATTCTAAATCTTGGATCTTCTGAATTCTCTGGATTTTCTGACTGGGCTTGAAGCTTTTGAATTTTGACTCTTGGAGACTCTGAACTTTCTGGCTGAATGCTCTAGATTCTGACTCCTTTGAATGTCTTCAAATGAAGGGTGGCTTCCTCTAAGTTTGGTGGATCTTGTATGGGCTTGGGCTTGGTTGACTATAGACCCAACTTTTGGACTTGGGCTTATTTGGGTTTAACTCAATCATTTTCAATAAATTTAAATTATTTAAATTTGGTCCAATTCATTTTTAATGATATCGAACTAAATTAACATTGGGTCCAACTGCCATGTGTCATAATTTGATTGGACTGACTTAAGTTGTCCAAGGGATCAATACTAGACATGTGGCATTATTTGATTTGCCAATTTTTTTTTATATCTTTTAATTTAATTTGAGGATACGTGTAAATTTGTAATTGGTCTCAAATTTATTTTATCACTAATTTAAATTAATGACGTGGCAATTTGTGATTGACCAAAATTTAATATTCAATAGATGGTTAAAAATGAAAAATTATATCATAAATAAGCCACAATTAAAGTTTCATAAAATAATTCAAATAATTTTAATCAATTTTCATATTTTTTCCAAAATTTCTGTTCGCATCAACATTTTCATCGACATTAACATCTAAGTATTGTCTTAATTTTTAGATATGATGATTAAAAAAGGTTAATTATAGTCTAATTAAGCCACAATTAAAGTTTCATCAATTAATTTAAATAATTTCTATCAATTTTCACGATTTCCATAATTTTTCTCGAAATTTTCATTGACATTTCCATTTCCATCGACATTTTCGTAAAATCTATACCTTGGCATTTCCATCGACGTCGATATTTCTAACATTGAACAAGAATAAGTTAAAAAATTTTAAGAATAAAAGATGGGATTTAAACTAGTTTTTAATAATGGAAACGATGATAAGAGTTATTTTATTTTTTAAAATTTAAACATAGCATAGAACAAAAAATGTCATCATACTTTTTTTTTTTTTTTTAACGAAATGTAATCATAATTATAAATTTCCTTCTGATATCTATTACAACCCTCGAAACTCCTCAATCCGCGAGACACATCCATCCAACCACTAACGCACAATCCATGTGAAATCGGACGGCCACAAAAACAAAATCCTTTCGACACACGGATCGTCATCCAACGGCCATCTTTCCATCTCATCACACTATATATGTACAACTAACTCTGTAATCTTCTCTCAGAATTCTCCCCAAATTCTCAAATCCTTAAATCGGCGGCGAATAAGCAACAATGTCCGGCAGAGGCAAAGGGGGGAAAGGCCTCGGAAAAGGAGGAGCGAAGAGGCACCGTAAGGTTCTGAGAGACAACATTCAAGGAATCACGAAGCCGGCGATCCGGCGACTGGCCAGGCGAGGCGGCGTAAAGCGAATCAGCGGCCTGATCTACGAAGAAACTCGAGGCGTCCTCAAGATCTTCCTCGAGAATGTCATCCGCGACGCCGTGACCTACACTGAGCACGCTCGCCGGAAGACCGTCACCGCCATGGATGTTGTGTACGCGCTCAAGAGGCAAGGTCGCACTCTCTACGGCTTTGGAGGTTAGGGATTTTAGAATCTAGGGCTTGGAATTGGGGGATTTTGCGGTTCTGGTGGTCTGGATGTGGGAATTTGGTTCTGATTCTGGAGAGAAACTGTATATTATTGTTGATTTTGTTAGCTTTGGGTGTTGATTTCAATCAGTGGGTAGCTAATTGTTTCTCTCGTTTGACGAAGGATTCAGTAATTGAATATCTTCTTTTGCAAAATTAGAATCTGGTTTTCGACTTCAAGTTCACGATGCTTCTGATTGTTGGGTCTGATTTTTATTTGATAGTTTCAAGTGGTGTGTTGAATTCTTTTCTGATGTGATTCTTCGCACTAATCTGTACGCGTTGGTTATCAAGATGAAATTGAAAAATGCCTTGTTCTTCTGAAAAGTGAACTGATATTTGAAATTTTTAGAAGTTTTCGTTCTTCCGCTTTCGCTTTTGATTGCCAAGGGATTTGAGGATGAAAGCAAAACCGCCTTGAATCTTAATTGGTAATTGATTAAAGGAATAGTATTTAAAAAAAAAGGGAATAAATTATTTGGGCTTTAAACTCGTCTTTAATTTCATCATAGAATTTTTACCTCCAGACTGTTTAGGATATAACTTTTAATTTCATCATATTAGATTCTAAACTTAGAAATGTTGCCATTTTTATCTTTTATTTAATTTTTACTCAATTTTTTTTTATAAAAAAAGGTAAGTGAAATTTTCCATAAATTTACTAATTTTAATAAAACCCAAGTTTGGCACAAAATAAGTTTAATTAAAGTACAAATTAACCCTTGAGTAGTCTTGTTGAAATTTACAAATTTCAATAGAAATTTTGTTTTGATATTGTTTTTTTTTTAAAATCTTATTCAATTTTGTGACATGTATAGTTGAATTAATTTAATGCATATATATAAGAATACTTATGGAAACTTAATAGAGAGTTTAGGATTAAGATTGCAACACTTAAGTTTGGAATGCATTTGAAGTTTTGGAATGCATCAAATGAAATTGAAAGTCAAGTAAAAATTGATAAAAAAAATCAAAGATTTGAGATTAAAATAAGTATAAGAACTCAAAATAAATAAATAAGTAATAGTGTTATAATAATTACTTTTTATTTAATTTTTCTAGGTTAAATATAAGTTTAATTTTTTAGTTTTTAAGTTTAATTTTTGATTTTTTAAGGTTGTGTTTATTTAGTTCAAAGTTTTGTCTAATATGTTTTTGAATTTTTGATTTTGTGTCTTTTAATTTAAAAAATGTTTAATAGATTTTAAAATTTTTACTTCTGTGTCCAATAATCTTTAAATTTTAAATTTTGTGTTTAGTAAATCTTTGATTTATTTGACATTTTTTAAAATTTATGGGTCTATTGAACATAAAATTGAAAATTTATAGTCCCACCATTAAACATAAAATCCTACTTTATAACTAGTAAATCAATTAATTTTTTAAAAATTTGAATATATCAAAGATTTATTAGACACAAAATTGAAAGTTTATAGGCTTATTAAATATTTTTAAAGCAAGACCTATTAAACATAAAATAGAAAGTAGACGATTTTCAAAGCTTAGGAAGCAAATAGATACAAAGATGAAAGTTTAGGGACTAAATTTGTAATTTAATCATTTTTCTAATTTATTCACTAATTTTAGCAAGGAAAAAGTCTCCAAATAGATATAAATATGAAAGTCACTTGAACAACCTGCGCTCTAAAAATCAAATTACCTTGTGATCTCCAATTAGATTTTGATAAATGAGCATGCATATGTTAAATACTTCATAACCCTTGAGATCCAGTCAAAAGTTTATATCAAAACGATAGGCTAAATTATATAAAATGCTCATAGGTTATAGAATTATTTTCAATTATCTTTCTATCCTATCAAAAGTTTCATTCATAACAGAGATTTAGCTTAAATGTTTATTGGGATTTAGCTTAAATGTTTAATGGTTTAAGAGAAAAACTAAAAAAACGTAAAAAAAAGTAAAAAAGTATAAGTGCCTATTATTTTTCTTTAATTTTCCTTCTTCTCATGAACAATAGATAAAAGTTAAGGCTAGAACTTGAAAATTTTCAAGGAATAGCAACGACTCACTTTACATAACACTATGGAGAAGATGATTGTGCGTGAATGAATGTCAATATTGGTAATCTCATAGATAAACGAAAGGTTTTTTTAGATAACTTAAAAGCTTAAGTAGTAAAATGATACTTTTAGTGACTAAAATGTAAGCATTATTAAAGAACACACGAGGTTCCATCTCAAAACTAATTGACAATGAGAGGGTAACTCATGGATCTTATTAAGAATGTGAAGTCTCTTCATATTTCTAATGTGGAATCCTCAATAAGCATCACATTCTTAATATGAATGTGGAGTTGGGCATGAATGTGTAATTTTACGTTTATGTACAACCCAAAACTTTGAGCATGAAAATTTTCCCTTTTTTTTTTTTTTTTTTTTTTTTAATTTAAATTTATTTATTTATAATTTTTAAATTCAAGGGACTTTCCTTAAGACTAAACTTTATCTTCTTTAGAGTGACCTTGTATCTCCTTAATACATATATTCGTATGCTAAAATCTAGCAAAACCTTTTGATATAGCTTTTTGTGAAATCACTAGAATAGTTAAGAATGAACTTGCAATATTGTTTTTCAAAACCAAAAAGAAATTTGAAGATCTTTGGTTAGAGATCTCTTAATTTTCTACAACATAACTATTGTATGTCATAAATATATCATACTAGAAAAATACATTTACTCTTATTGAACTTGTAATTTATAGTCATCACACCCATTTTTACCTCAAAACTAAATAAGATAATTACGGTTGGGAATGTGATCAAAGTTTCATGTTGGCTAGAAAAAGGAAAGAACGTGAACATATAAATAAAGGACGACAACCATCTCCATTGATTTGAGAATTTTTGGTTGAAACGAAAAGCAAAATGAGTATGAAAATAGACAATATCATGTAACTACGAAAATATGGAGTATGTTGTCCTATTAGCTTTATGAAACTTACAAAATTGTAGATAAAAAGTCCTTACTGAGATCATGTGTGAATTTATATGTTTAAAATTTTGAGTTATTTGGTACGAAGATGAGCCTTGTATATCTCCATCTCATATGCAAAATAACATCAAATATTGTCCGCACATATGGTCTTGCCTTGTTCTTTATGACATTAATTTTGACATGCTCAGAGATATAACTTTGTTGTGTTTTGTTTTATTTTTGTTTATAGAGTACATCTGGACAAATGTAGAGGTAAGAAGTTTAACTTTTGGACCTATAAAGGTATTAATGCTTTAACCATCAAATTATGCTAGAGTGGCAATAGGACTTTGGGACAAAAAAAAAAGTGGCGATAGGACTTTGTTCAACATTACTTAAGATAATAAAATCATCTTTCTTTCACTTTATCTCAAAACTCATTCTTTGGAGTGATACGAGTAGTAACACCTATGTTAAACATTTTTCTTATTAGTCTTTAAGATCGATAATTAGTTGAACATCCTATTGGAAAAAAA
Organism: Trichosanthes truncata; assembly: GCA_033996785.1. Lineage (NCBI taxonomy): Eukaryota > Viridiplantae > Streptophyta > Magnoliopsida > Cucurbitales > Cucurbitaceae > Trichosanthes > Trichosanthes truncata. The sequence continues at coordinate 6,614,831 of JAWPNB010000004.1, forward strand.
TCTCTCACTTCTACCGCAGGAATAAGTAGAAAAATAATTGAGAAATTAAAAAAAAAAAAGAAAAAAAAAGAAACACAAGAATTAACATGGAAAACTCCAAAATCGGAGAAAAAACTATGGATAGAAAGAAATACTCCATTATGTGAAAAATTATTGCAATCATACAGAATTCTCTCCCTGACCCCAATTACAAAGAAACATTATCTCAAAGCTTTATACCACTCACTTAACTAGAGTTAGTATACAATGCTTAAAGTATTTCGAATTGGGATGATTTAAAACCAAATCCACTATAGACTCCTTTTATAGTACTTAGAGCCCATGACTTTCTTATACATTTCTGATGTGGGACAATTACTCTTCTAATATATTGCCAAAAACCCTACAAATTCCACTTTGGCAAGATATTTGAAGAATTAACAACTCTTACTGCACCAATTGCTTTCACTGAAAATCATAATTCTCAATTCATAGAACTATAATCTACTCTACCATAAAAGTAGACCACTTGGAATGTCACATTCCAAGACTTTTCTTCTCATCACATGTCGATAAACCATGTTGAAATTTATGATGCAACTTCCACCTACTTGGCTCACCTGGAAGTTCTTCAACCATCGACATAACTTCAACCACATACACCTTGCATAATCGCCAAACCAATGTCCGTGTGCCAAATTGTGGAACTGCTAACATCACATCCTCTATCATGGTAAAACAGACATACCATGAAGATGAATTTTGTCTTGCTTTAGTGGAAGTCACCATCTCTCCCGACGAGAGAAAATATGTCAACATCCGACCTAGAGTCCTTTGATGAACTTGCTCTGTTAGGACAATTATTTTTCATGTGTCCAAACTGTCTGCATTCCCAACAACTTTTCTTTTGCACGAAGGCTTTCTTCTTCTTTCAATTGCTAGCTACTAGTGCTGAATCTTCTTGTGAAGTACACCCGTCACTCTTCAGCCTTCTTTCCTCTGATAGAAGTTTACTAGTAGCCTTAGCAAAATTTAAAGTCTCATTCCAGTACATCAAGATTGACTTTGTGTTCATAAGAAGGCAGAAGTGACAGGATAAGCCTAAAAGCCTTATCCTCATTCTCTATCTTCACTTGGATCACCTCCAACTCAGAGACGATGCCATTGAGAACAGTCAGATGTTTTGAGATTTTTGTACCTTCCTCCATTCGCAGTGTGTGGAACTGCTCCTTCAGGTACAACTGATTTAAACTTCTCTTTGCATGATATATCACTTCAAGCTTCTCCCATAGCTATTTGATTGTCGAAATTCCATGCACATTTGCAAGAATATTCTTAGCCAAATTTAGTCTGATTGCACTTGCAGCTCTCAAATCCAATTGATCTCATTCTTCATCACTCATGTTGGATTTCTTAGAACCTCTACTGAAACCACCATTGGACTCCACTGGACCACCATCACTGCTTAACTTTTCAGAAACACCACCACTCGATCTTCTCTTCAAAGCCTTGTGTAATGCAGATTGTATCAGCACATCTTTGACTTGCACTTGCCACAAGCCAAAGTTCATCCTTCCATCAAATTTCTCCACATCAATCTTCACTAGACTTATAAAGCTTGACATATTTGCTTCACTCCTAGCAAATGCAAATAGTAAACAACTCACACTATTCACAATACCATCTGTAGCTCGTTTCAAGAAATCCTTTCTGATGTGGAAGTTTAGACAATGCTGCAACCACTAAGCATACTTAGAAACTCAAGAAACTACGAATCTAAAGCTTTGATAACACTTGTTGGAAAAAAACCTCCCACTTCTACTGTAAGAATAAGTAGAAAAATAACTAAGAAATTAAAAAGAAAACAACAAAATAAGAAACACAAGAATTAATATGAAAAACTCTAGAACTGGAGAAAAAACCACGGACAGAAAGAAATACTCCACTATGTGAAAAATTATTACAATCGCACAAAATTCTCTCCTCAACCTCAATTACAAAGAAATACTCTCTCAAAGCTTTATACCACTCATTTAACTAGAGTCAGTATACTAGACTTAAAGTATTTCAAATTAGAATGATTTGAAACTAAAATTATAGACTCATTTTATAGTACTTGGAGCCCATGATTTTCTTGTACATTTCTAATGTGGGACAACTACTCTTCTAATATATTGCCAAAAACCCTACACATCATTCAAATGAACTTTCAAGTGACAATTACATCTAGACGTTATGAGAATAACTAGCGAATCCAAAGAAACAACTAGTATCTTTGGCCAACAAGAGTTTAGCTCAACTGACATAAAGTATGTGCTTATGACCAAGAGGTCATAGGTTCAAATCCCACTACAAGAATTTTTGGATATAGTGACGATACTTTTTCTGACACAGTAAAATTCGTCAAGATAGGTTATTTTTCCCAATGCAAGATGCATTGGGATAGTTTTAATATATTCCCGATGCATAATGCATAGCGATATGTCTGAGACTCAAAACGCAAGTTTTGCGTCTGTTTTTGAGTCGGGTGTAAAATAGAACCCTAGCTCTTCTTTTTATTTTCCATTATCGTGTGCGCCGCCTACCCTTTCCTTCATTATTTCATCTTCTTTGCTTTTGCAAGGAAAAAAAATCGTCGACTCTCTATCTCTTCGTTTTTAAAGCGATAAGCGTATAATTTTTCTGACGTTTTTAGTACTTTTTCTGACGCGCTTTTGCGTTGGGAAAAAGCAAAAAACTTGTAGTGTCCCCCACTCTGTTATTGTTGAACTAAAAAAAAAACCTAGTAATCTTTGGGTCCAAGCTTTTTTTTTTTTCCCTTAAAGCTAGATAGGTTTAAGTCTTATTTTAGTTCTTCAACTTTCAAAATTATTCTATTTTAATTCCTTAAACTTTTTTATGTCTATTTTAGTGCTTGAACTTTTAAAGAAATAATTATTTGTCATAACTATTATTATTTCACCTACTATTTGTTCACATATAGTTGCACATAATTATTTTAAAGTTTAGGGAACTAAAATATACAATTTGAAGATTAGAATGAAAGAACCGGAAAGTTTTAAGTACTAAAAGAAACATTTTAAATGTTCAAAAATCAAGATGGAAAAACCCTAAAAGTTTACGGACTAACATAAACATTTTGAAAGTTTAAGGACCAAAATCAAATTATCTTGAATTTTCAGGGGCTAAACTTTCAAAATGTTTACCTATTTTTTAGGGGCTAAAAAATCAATAATTATGAGTGTATTTAAATCTTTACTAATCCAATCTAATTTTTTTATAAATTATAATTTGTTTATTGTAAGGTTTAATAGATTAACAAGTTGATTTTTATTATCTACAACATCTCAATTTTTTTTAACAAATAGATATTAACTTATATTGATTTTTAAGAAGTTATTTAACCAATCTAAATACTGTATAATAGTTATGTTTATTTAAATATCATATTTGTATAGAATATAATTAATGGATAATAATAACTTATCAAAAGCTAGATTTACCAAATAAAATATTATATTGTATAAAATAATAACTTCATATCATACTAATTTTATTATCTTTAAATCAATCTAAACATAGTTCAACTAGCAAAGACATATATTTTCAACCAAAAGGTTCGAGATTCGAACTTCCACCCCTCATGTTGAACTCCATATATATATATATATATATATATATAAGTTTTATTTTTAGTTTAATCTAATAAAAGAAAAATATAACTAATGAATAATAAATTACTTGAAACTAAAATTTGTAAATAGAATATTATATTATTACAAAATAAAAGCATCATATTATATGCTAATTTTTATTATTTTCATTATTAGTTCAATTGTTATATTTAGTACTTAAAAAAGTTATATAACGACCCACACACATATATATTTTGACGACGCCCATATTGGTTTCTTTAGATTGATTGATTTATAATTAATATTAAATAATTAATTTTTCAACTTGAACATAACTCAACTAGTTAAAGCATATATCATTGACCAAGAGGTCAAATGTTCAATTCTCCACCTTCTCATGTTGAACTAATGACATAATTTGTAAATTTATAAATTAAATAAAGGGTAAAATAGTCCAATTTTTTTTTCCCAATATCATAGATATAGATAAGATTATCACTTCCTACAATTGAATAGTACCAGTTCCATTGGTTGAGAGTAAATACACATGGCAACATTCACAAATCCATATGAAAAATATAATACATTTTCCCATAAAGTAAAAAGAAAATGTATTTTACAAGAGGAATTGTTTATTCTATAATGCACTCACATCAGAAAGTGAGCAATACAAATCTACATAACATTAACTTTCACAAATGCATTCAATGCACTCTCAAACCATCACTGAACAAAACATTGCAAACTTGGTTCTGCAAAATACAATGAAAAAGAAAAAAAAAAAATGAAGCCTATGAAGCTAATTCCTCATTTACTTGAAAAACATAAGTAAACAACACCACAAATTTCTCATTTACACGCGTTCGGCATATCCGATTGAGCTAGCTAAGCCACCTATAGTATAAGCAACAAATTGAACTTCAGCTGTTGTTTCTGTAGTATTATCTATCTGGTTCGGGTTGTGTCAATGTCAGCTTGGACGGTTTGTTTATCATGCACTCGACGTTCTAGGAAATTGGCCCGGTCGTGTGATCATCTGCGTTTGCTGTTGCTCCAATGAAGCTTGCCATCTTCTTCTCCATCTGATAAACTCAACTAGAATTGAAGTGCCGCTCATCACGACACCGAATCCGGTAAACGTTGCAAGAAGAATAGACAGAACTGCTTGGATGCCAACCTATGGGAAGAGAAACCAGATTGAAGATGACATCTTAAATGGCATAAAAAAGATTCATGTGCACAGAGTTCTCACCACGGAGTAAAAGATATGTGCGAAGAGAACGACGAGAGCGAACTGAAATGAGGCGTACACCCAGACGAATCTTCTCTTCACTATATATAATTCATGAGGTTAGGATATGGAAAATTTGAAATCACATTCCATAATAACAGAGCATCATAATCTAAGTAGTGTAAACAAGTTCCAAAATGAAAACTGATGAACACTAATGGCTGCAAATTGACCACTTTTCGATACGTTTATTCGAAAGGGGCAGGTGATGATGGTCGGCAAGGCCCCAAAACTAACAAAATTGATAAGATCAGATAAAGGTTATACAACGTTATCAGCTTGCCTACCCATAGTTGATGAGGTCATGGATGAGAGCAGTCCAAGTACACAAGAAAAAGGCAAGGATATCGCGATTGCGCCGCTACCCAATTTACTGACCTGAAAGATGGCGATGTTTTTTCAAGGGAATGTGCTAAGAACTCAATGGACAAAATGTAGCAATGAAGATCCTACCAGAAGTTGCTCGAGAAAACAGAAATAGGCAAGCATGCTCACGATGACGAGCACGGGAACTTCCTGCCAGACCCTGAAAAGATTTGCACATGGAAAATTTTAATGAACTCCCCTTTTTGCTAATGGAGTTCGTATCAAACAGTATGGTTATATATGAACAAGCTATTATACAAAGATGAAAATCAATGTTATGTTTCGGTCGATATCTGAAGACGGCCTTCCTCATTGATGTTCACATTTTCTTAAGCACAGAAATCAGAAGAGAAGAGAGGTCATGAAGGTCAAAAAGAATCATACTACTAAGTTTTCATGTCAATTTTAGATAACATGATTTATTGAAAGAATTTTCATTTTCATGCTTCTGCTTACAAACAGTGTAATATGTTATGGGCCTAAGAAATTATTTTTTTAAAAAAGAGGATAATAAAAGTCTAGACTTACAATATAAGCATGTAGCAAAGCAAATGGATCCACCTAATTATCCAGTAAGCTAGTTTTATATAAATGAAAATAAGTTTAAATTTTATTTTAGTCCTCGACTTGTTGTGCATTGTTTTAGTCCTCGACTTTTTGTTCCCTAAACTTTTAAACGTTTTGATTTAGTCCTTGAACTTAGCATACAAAACCATTTTAGCACTTATTACTTTTTGAAACAACCTTTATTACTAATTTTTCGTAAATCATTCAACAGAAATTTGATTCTTACACATCTTTTGTTCATTTACCTTATAAGTAGATGTCTAAATGAATATGTGTTTGAAGTCAAACGTAATGGGCTGTGTGGTGGTTTTGAAACAAATCAAAATTCTATTTCTAGTAAAGTAAATTTAAAAAAATTAATGACGAGAACTAAAATAGTTTAGGAACTAAAACAAAATATTTGAAAGTTTTATGACTAAAATTGAACATCTAAAAGTTTGAGAATCAAAATAAAGTTCAAAAACCAAAATCAGATACAAAGCAAATGCTGAATGTAGATACACACAGAGGACAAAGTGTCAAACTAGTTGTAAAGCTTCAAGTGGACCAAGCAAGAAAAATTCAAAATGTTTCAAAAAATCCTCAAATACCTGTATCCATTGACATCTTCCTGCAGAGCTCTGATTGCTCCGGTGCTTCGAGCTCGAATACTTTGGATCCGTAACAGAGTAACGGGTAAGTTTTGGACCTCTTCCTTGCAAATATCACATGTCTTGTTGCCCTTGATGCTAAACCATTTAATGGCACAGTCCTTATGTGCCAAAGCAAGTTCACCTTTGCAGCTACATTCCATCTTTAGTGTCTCGCCACCTTCGCACAATTCGACCATACAGATTCTACAAACAGCCTCTTCTTCAGGTATATCTTCACCATCATTATCTTCTTCTGAACCATCAAACAGACACCATTAAATTAGTTTTCAAAATGAACTTTTCCCCTAAATGTGAGTAAAAAATCTTGCTAGTAAGGCCTCAACCATTAGATCAACCTCAAAATGTCAGTTTCATAAAAAGAAAAACCAAAAGATGTAAAATTACAATATTTGATGTTCTTTCATCAAATCATACCAGCTTCCTCTATGGCTGTATTTAGTTTTCCACTTCCTCCCTTCACAAGTGGTGTTGAAGGAATTACTCGGAAAAATGAATCCATCCTCCTCAAGGTTCTCTCTTTATCATTCACGGGGACCGAAAGAGAGCGAGATATTTGTCGTTGCGCTCCTTTTCCCTGCACAAAACACAAATATCAGATAAAATTGCACGATATGGAAATGCATTGAAATGTAACGTCTATGTTTAAGTCTTGATAGAGTCAGAAAACTTAATCCAGAGTAATACAAAATATAAAATGTTGACAATATGGACACCTATATAACAATACATATGAAAAGAACAACGAATTTAAAACGCATCCAGGATGCTTGAGCATTGAGACATTTAGAAGTTAACGTATTCCATAACGGCCTTCGACTCGGTTCAAAGGAAAACAATGAGTGGTGTGGATACATACAATCGGGTTGGTAGCACCTCCTCTACTTCCTCCGTGTGCTGACTCGGGATTCGAGTGAATGATGGGAGTAACAGGTAGTGATGAAGTCCTCTTTATCCTGGGAGTAAATATCTTTGTAAGAGACAAGGACCTAGATATTGAAGGCTTCTCTTGTGCCCCATTTGATGAACCTTCAAGGGCAAGATTGGCAACCTTCTCAATGTCTGAAGAACTTCTATGGATGAAGCTTAACTTAGGAAATAGACTTCTTATAGATGATTTGCCTCTTGATGAAGGTGGACCAGGTGATCCAGATCCATTAATTCTCACCTCAGAGGGGCTTGGTGTCAAGAGGAAATTTACTTTCCTAGGAGTTTGAGGCATCTTTATAGCATGATAATCTTGAGGGGACGATTCAGGTGTTCGAGACGGTATCTCGAGGACGAGATTCTGTTTCTTCCATTGATGAACATGTTCTTTTTCCTCAGTTATCCCAGCTGTGCCTTCATCCTGGAAGAAGAAATAGGATACAGAATGAAAATAAGAACATAAACAAACAGATGAAAGAACAGAATGAAAACAGAAACAGGGTATTTCACAGAACCTTCAGAAAATAAACTCAAAACTCACCATGAAGATGATGTTCAGAAATAAAACTAGAAAAGTGCTTCAAATAGACTGATGCCCAGTTACAAATTCACAAAAGAGAGTAGAAATCATCTTGTTCCATACTCTCTCTATCATAAATTATGATGATTCATCAAGTCAATTTAAGAATTCAGTGCTTAGAAGAAGAAAATATAGCTGAATCAATATTCTTACAGAGTTATAAAACAAAATCAGAGGATAAAACCAAAAACTCCATTACAAAGTTTGTGAGAAAACACGAGGAAATTTCCAGAATATTACCCATGAAAGAAAATAGAGGGAAAAGAGAAACAGAGAACATCATCAAACCTTGTCGACAGGAATAGAAATGGTTCCTTCACGTGAACCCACCTCACTCCCTTCAACAACAACCTTATCCCGGTTTTCCATTAGCTTACAATCCACAAAAGGCACAAACCCAGAAGCCAAAACTCGACAAAAACCACAAAGAACATTCAAATTGGATGAGCTTTCCACAGAAAAGAGAAAAAGAGAGAGCCAGAGAGTTAAAACTCAGAGAGGGGGAAATTGAATTGAAATGAACTGTCATAAAATAGAAAGAAATGGGGAATGGGATGTTAGAGAAAAAGAGAGAAAAGGATGAAAGATGAACTCCCAACACTACATTTATTACAAAAAGGTTAAGGGGGAAAACATGGCCTACTGACGCCGCTGCAACTCTAAGAGCTCGCACTGGCTCTCCCAGAGGCCACAATCGACGGCCTTGTTGGGCGAATCACATTTAAACACACACACCCTTTTAAAAGTTTTAAGCCATTAGCCTTCAAATTCACGAGATTTTAAGTGGCCTTAAAAGAGACTGTTACTCTTTGTTGCTTTGAATTTTATTTTCTTGAAGCTAATTTGTTGTCTTGTTCAATTAAAGTTTTGTTCTTTTTTGGATTGTGTGTAGTATGGTTTTAGGTGTCTGGGTTTTTTAATGTTGCATTTATGTAATCTTTGTATTTATAAAATGTATTTGAATTTTTAATTTTGTATTTGGAAGGTTTCTATATTAGCTTGGTTGTTTTAATTTTTGTATGTTGATGGTGTTTTTTAAAGATTATGTTGCAAATTGATTTCAAACAAGTTTAGACATTTAGTGGTGTAAGCTAATTGATGGGGATGTTCACACGTGGAGCAGGGATGTAGATGACTTCTTTGTCCTCACCCCTTTCCCCGCCTCTATTTAAATTGTCTTCTCTAAATTTTCAGTTAAAGTTCACAAGGATTGAGGTTGGACCCTCGTTGAAAATTCTTAGGGATTGGTTTTTGAATTATTTTCCATTTAGTTTTTTTAATCTCAATTAAATTAAATGAGTTTTTTTGAGAAAATTTAAATTAGATAGTTAATTTTTGTCAAGAAATCTCCATTTAAATAATTTTACCTTTTAATAGAAATAAAATAATATTTCATATCAAATTATCTAGTAATCCATATATGTAGTTCAAATATTTAACCATATAATTCAAATTCAAAGTTCATTTACTTATTAAGAAATTTTTAAAGTATATAGACTAGATAGATACCATCTTGAAAGTTCATAATTTTTAATTTTTATTTTTTATAATGAAGTATATGAATTTAGTAGTCATAGACTCATAATTTTAAAAGTTTAGAAACTAGACTTATCTAGATTTTTTTTTAAAAAAAAAATAATTAATAGTTGATTGACTTATCAGATACTTTTTAAAATTGAAATCTATTAGATAATTAACATTAAAATTTCATAGAACTATTAATCACTTTTTAAAGTTTAAAAACTTATGAGACAAATTAGACCTATTAAACATTAAACATCTTTTAAAGCTTAGAGATTTATTGATAATATGTGAGGCATGAGATGTGAACTTCTAACCTCTTAATCGATGATACATATTTTATGTTAGTTGAGTTATGTTGACATTGGCAAACATAGAAATTTATTAACTTAGGCATATAGAGTTTTCTATATTGTTTATTTGAATATGTGCCAAACGGGATTTATTTATTTTTTTTGAGAATGAGCCAAATGGGTTTAATGATAGTAGAGAACAGTAAGTTTTGGTGTATTTGAGAGGTTCTGATCATATTAATTAAATTTTATGGCGTGACTCGTATGTTCGATCTCTCCATATTTATTTAGTGGGTTTTTTTGTTTTTTCTAATTTTGGAGAGAAAGAATTTTTTATCAAAAAAAAAAAAAAAAAAAAAAAGAAGAGAGAGAGAAAGAGGGAGAATTTAATTGCTTGTTAGATTCTCCACTTGTCAATAATGGAAAATAGGAGAGAAGGCATGTATTCCCTTTTTCAATTTTTGATGGCGTGAAATCTACGGATTTCGACAATTAGTTTATTAGTTTTAAATTAATTACACCAGTTGGAGTTTGTGAATTACTTGTAATTTTGTCATGGTTTATTTTTCTTTCATTTAAATTTTGGAATTTTTGGTTAGCTCAATTAATACTTTTTTTTTTTACTTAAAATTAAACCTTGACTTTAAATAAAAATTAAGACCAATTGAGAAATTTAGACCATGTTTGATAACCATTTGATTTTTAGTTTTTAGTTTTAGAAAATTAAGTTTATAAACACTACTTCTATGAGTTTCCTTATTTTGTTATATAATTTTTACAAATGTTTTCAAAATCAAAACCAAAATTTAAAAACTATTTTTTTTAAAACTTGTTTTTATTTTTAGAATTTGACTAAGAACTCAAATGTTTTTTTTTGAAGAAAAATGAAAACGAAATCAAAAAATCAAAAATCAAATGACTATGAAACGGGGCCTTAGTCTTTGAATTTTTAAGATTATAGTTAATAGGTCTTTGAACTTTAAAAAGTATATAATATGTTTTTAAACTTTTAATTTTGTATCTAATAAATTCTAAATTTAAAAGTGTCTAGTAGGACCTTGAACTTTCAATTTTGTGTCTAATATGTTTTTAATCTTTTGAACATTTTTTTTTAAAATTCATGAATCTATAGACACAAAATTAAATGTGTCTATTAGGACCTTGAACTTTCAATTATGTGTCCAATAGACATATTTAATTTTATGTCTATTAGACACAAAATTATCATTTTTTGTTATCAAAATTGAAAGTTCAAGGTCTTAATAGACACATATTTAATTTTGTGTCTAATAGGTCTGTATATTGTTGATGATCCCATATCGGAAAGATGAAGAGACATTACAATCTTTATAAAGTATATGAGTTACTTCTCTCATTGCCAATTAGTTTTGAGATGATCAAACCTCATGTTTATCTAAATATGGTATCAGAGCCCATGAGACCAAACAAGTATTTTGTCTAAAAATTAGAATCCGACTCAAAAATGATGAACCTAAAAAAGCACTATTTTGAGGGGCACCAAAATGGAACCCCATGTTTATCTAATATATATTTATTTTTTTTTTGAAAAGGCTGAAGATATATTATATATAAAATTAAAAATTTGGAATTTATTAGACACAAGATTAAAAGTTAAAGAACTTATTAAACATTTGGGACTTATTAGAAACAAAATTAAAAATTTAAAGACGTTTTAGACATTTTTTAGAATTGAGGGACCTACTAGATGTAATTTTGAAAATTCAAGTACTAAACTTGCAATTTACTTTAAAATTAATAACCTCCCTTAGTTGAAATTTGATGATCTTTTTTAAATATTTGTAGCCAGCGGAGAGCATTATTTGGGTTGGATTGTTTTTTTTCCTTCTACTAGTTCTGACATGGATGGCCTTTCGTTTTTTAAAGAACAGTTAAAAAGACGATAATGAGTGAATGATAAAGTTGTAAAAAATATATATAATAATAGTTAAGTCATGGTCAAAGATTAAAATATCAATGTTGATGTCGATATTGATATCAAAATCTCAATTTTACGAGTATATTGATAAAGTATTGATATCGACGGATATTTTGTAAACCAGAATGATTTATAAAAGCTATTTCAATTAACAATTAATTTTTTTTTCTCCTCAATAAGTTATAGATCTTATAATTACTATTTATATTTATATTAGTGACTAATTGATTATATATATATTTTTATATTTAATTAATATTTATATAGAGATGTCGATTAATCCTTAATATTGATATTGAACCTCCGATTTACAAATACAACTATATCTTTATGGATATCTTAGTCTTTGGTCATGTCATGGTATCAAGAATATTTATACTTTATATAAGATTCCTATGATGTTGACTATGTATTTTGAATTGAGATCTCATGATTTATATATTTGAAAAAAGGGATAAAGTTAATAGACTACACTTAAATCTCTCTTACTTTCAATTGGTATAAATTATTCTAAAGTTTCGCAATACACATTTGACCTTATGAAATTTAAATTTGGGAACTTGATAAGAGAGATATGAGTTTATTAATTAATCAGTTTTGGAAGTTCTATTTCTATTTGTGGCTGAGTAAGTTTGGAAACAAAAAGTGGATAAATACAATTAGGTTTTTTTTTTCTTTGTTTTCTTAATTTTTTTTGGAGATAAAATACAATTAGGTTGTTGGTGGCTGAGTTGATGAGAACCACTTGCATTTATACTCTCTTGAAGAAGAAATAATGGATTCAAGTCACTATTTGTCTGGTAATGATTTACACTTCCTTACCTTCTCATGTATAGTTAGTGCTTAGTAGTTAATATAAAAAATAAAAAAAGATTTCTTTATTAGAAAAAGAAAAGGTTTACCACGACCACGCCATGTGCTCTTGACTCTCGTATATTGTTATAGTCTTTATTTTAAAATTTTATCTATTGAGTTATGTTCGGATTGACTTCTGTATTGTTATGTGATTGGACATTCTTCTTAAGATTAATTTGTTTATGATATATTCAAATTTCTTTTGTACTGTTGTAAATTTGACTTTTGTTGATAGTTGAGTTTTTATTTTTGGTGTTTGGGAGAAGAACTTGAATATAAATTTAATTTTTATTTTAGAATAAATAATATTTCAAATAAAATTTTTATTGTTGGTTATAATATGTTAACTCCTATCTATACTAAATCTAAAAGGGTTATGAGAGAAGAATCTTAACATACTCATTTTGTTGCCTTCCACGTTTTAAGACTTACTTATTTGGCTCTCACCTTTTTAAAAATATCTTTTAATTTAATTATTAATAGTAAACTTTAATAATTATAATTAAAGAAAAATTTATAATGAGTAATGAAGTGCAAATTTCAAAACGGTCTTAAAAACGAGTTATATGGATATTTAAAATGTAACAAATATGAAAAGGGTAGACAAAACACTATATAAAGAAAGTAAAATTATACAAAATACTTACGAACTTTAAAGTAGATTTCATTTATGCCTCTAGATTTTGAAAAGTTCCATTCTTATCCTTTAACTTTTAAATTTGTTTCAGAAAATATTTTTTCCGTTAAAATGAAGGATGACAATCGACGTGTCAACTGATGCGTAAAAATTAGAAGGCATACGTGATATTATTTACAACTATGTAGAAGATTAAGATCGTTGTCACTATTTATTTCATCTCAAAAGACATCGTAAAAATTATTTACATAATCAATTTTTACATGTTAGTTGTCAGTGTCACGTCAATTTACATGAATGTGTCACCTATGCCTTCCAATTTTTACACATTAATTGTTGCATCAATTTCCATCTTATTTTAATGAAAAAACTTTGCAAGGGTATTTTTTGAAACAAATTTCAAAGTTCAAGGGTATAAAAATGAAACTTTTCAAAGTATAAGGATATAATTGAATTCTAAAGTTCAGAAGTATTTTGTATATTTTAACGGTAAAGAATATGATATATGCAAAACTACGCCTTCGTTTAGGTTTGGTGTCATAAAAAATCCAAGGCATCACATAGAGTGGTATGCGTGAATAATTAGCACTTCCATGGTGAGCAAGAAGCCCTATATGAAAGTGAATGGAAGTTTGGTGAGATACTCTTCAAAAGGCATAGAGTTCTCAAGTTATGGCCTTCCCATGACAAGAGAGAAAATTTTCATAAGTTGTGAGTGAGGCGGTTAGGGATTCACACGGTGAGATACAACTATTAATTTAAGATTTTAATTGATACAACTTGCAAAGTTTAAGGGTATAAATTAGTTTTTTTTCCTAAATTTTTGCAGTCCCATATCAACATTTAAAAAAAAAAATTGTTCGTGAATATTAGAAGTTGATCGATATTTCATTTTATACAGAAAATGTAAAGAATATTGGGAAATATTAGAAACATTGACAAAACATCACCATAAGTCATAACATGATAATAAAAAAATATATACAATTTAAATATGCTTTAATTTTTGTATACAAAAGTTTATTAGTATAATCCCATAAAATTAATTTTTTATTGTAAGGTTGGAGTAGCTCAGTTGGTTAGAGCGTGTGGTTGTTACCACGAGGACAAAGGTTCAATCCTTTCCTCTAGCAATTTTTTTCTCTATTATAATCTTTTATATTTTAAAAATAGAATTGAGGATACTTGACAATATACTTTTTTTTTTTTTTTTTTTTTTTGGGAGAAAAGTTATTAGATTCTCAAGGGAAGAAGTACATGCCAATTACGCTGGACTCACTTTGGCATTTATCTCCTTAAAGGTTAGAGGTCCATATCTATCTTCTTTTGTTGAATTAAAAAAAAAAGAACTTAATATCTAAATATACAAAAATCTGAACTAAAATTTTATGTTAGATTAAATATTAAACCTCTTTTATGTTATAGCCATTCAAGAATAATATGCTTTTAATATTAAAATAGTATTAGATCGCCGATCACTCCAAATGTTACTAGCCTTCCTCTTACGACACCTATTTTTCCTCCTACATCACCCTCTGTCTTCACCATCCCTTGACCAAAGTTTGGTATGTATCAACCATCTCTTTTTTCCCCTATTCACCAACAAGTTCCATGCATGCCTCAAATTGTTCCAAACATGGTTTCAAAGTTGATTCCAAACTTCTCCCAAGTGGTATCAGTGAAGCTCAATGATTCTAATCATTTGTTGTGGAAGAATCAAATGTTGAACGTGGTTTATGCTTACAACGTAGAAGGGTTCATCAATAGATCCATCCCTTGCCCGCCTGAATTTCTTGACAACATCACTCGCCAAATCAACCTAGATTTTACTTTTTGGCAGAAATATAATCGTTCAGTAATGTCTCTTCTTTATTTTTCTCTCACTGAAGAGAAAATGGGCGAAATAATTTCTCTCTTTACCGTTTTTGATATTTGAGAATCCCTGCGTCGATCTTATGAATTTACATCTTCCCCAAGAATTCTTAGCTTGAAATCCCAGTTGCAAAAACTATGAAAGGACGGTCTTAGTGTCACACAATATCTGGCTAAATTAAAGGAAATTGCAAATAAATTGTCTTCTATTGGTGAACCTATCTCCCACAAGGACCATATATCGTATATTTTGGAAGGATTGAGTGTTAAATATAATCCCTTTGTTACATCAATATAGAGTTGCCTTGATTTACCGGCTCTTGAAGATGTTCAAACTCTTTTATTACATTATGAACTGTTGGGATTTATGCCCTAAAGTCTTGTAATTAATAATTTATTTAATAATTAATAATAATTTTGATTATTTTATTTGCAATATAATATTATCCATTATATGAAAAATTCAAGGTTATTAGTGTAATCTTGAACAAAATATGGTTGACATACGAGAGGATCATGTTCAAGAAATAACCTAAAGGGTCATAATATATGGATAAAGTTGGGTGTCTTATCCTGGTAACACTATTGATACGACCTACTTTGTAATAGTTACAAATGATTTGATCCAAATCATTTATGTGGAGACATGTGAGTGGGGGTATCTTATAAAATGAGTTTGTATAAGACTGGATCACGAAATATTTAATCTCTCTTTATAAATCCGTTAATTGAGAAGATTAATATTTCATCAGGATGATCATATGCGACTCGATCTTAATCTTGAGTGAGTTATGAACTCCTGCCTGTGAGGGCTTATCCTTTGATTTGCATGGGTGAGAGTGGCTTTTGTAGCCAATTCAATATGCCTACCATTTTGGAGACTTGACCAAATAAGGAGTCGGGAAAATAATCTCACAAGATGAAATCCACTCCTTCCCATATAGGGTAAGTAGATGAGTAGTTCCCGTAAGTGCTGATTTTGGGACTTGAACAATAGGGCCCCACCCTCTCACTGGCACGAGAGGGACTTAGTTTATAATTAGATTATAAATAGATTGTTTATTAGAGGGTGAGTGGTACTTAAGGTGCAAGATGTAATTATAGGAGTAAAACGGACTTTTGACCCAACTGTAATTACGAACAACTCGTGAAGGATCGACTTGCATGTAATGATTATATCTATGGACACAACTTGTCTTGCAGTGCATAAGAGTGCAACTCTAGGTTTATAGTGGAGTGACCTATAGTTAATGAATGAAAATTAATTAATTAAAGAGTTTAATTAATTAATTCTATATCATTGAAGCTTATAATCGGTAGGTTCATAAGGTCCTCTTGCTAGATCATAGTAACACTAAAAGATCAATTTAGTTGAAAGAAAATTTTGAAATGTTCAAATTTAATATTTAATTTGAAGTGTTTAAATTAATTTTTAATATATTAGATATATTAAATATAAAAGAGGAAAATATATTTATTGTATTTGATACATTAAATATTAAAATAATTAATGTATATTAGATACATTAAATAAAAGATATTTATTAAATTTGAATTGGATTCAAATTAAGAAATAGATGTCGTAGGAGAATTTTAAATGGTTTGAATAAGATTCAAATTGGTTAGATAAATATATTTTAATATATTAGATATTAAAATATATTATTTAATTATTTTCCCTAGACCACTATAAATAGGACCATAGGGATGAGCCATTGCGCATTCTTCACAACACACATCTCCTCAATAGAGAGAATTAGAGAATTTTCTCTAGATCTCTTCCTCTCCAATCCCTTGTGGATTTTCTTTCAAGAGGCTCCCACAAGCATTGGTCCTGTGTTCGAGTCATAGCCAGGAAGACTTTGTAAAAGAGATAAAGATCCGCCAGAAAAATCTCCATATTTTCAAGGTATGTTTTGCTTAACCTTAATTTTATTGTTTAATTTTAAATAAAATCAAAGACGATCCAATGCTTCCGCTGTGGAGTGAAACGATTGTCTTGAGAAGCAAAATTATGTGGATCATTTGAATGGTATTCAGGAAAATTTAGCGAATATTAAGCTTCATTCTAGTTCAACCAGTAAGAGAGCTTCACGTTTTCATGCAGTGAACAATCCACACCCATTTTCTTAAATGGTGAGCTGAATGAAGAGTTATTTATGGATCAACTCCTGGCTATGTTAATTCTAGTAATCCTAATTACGTATGTTGCTTGAACAAAGCAATCTATGATTTAAAACAAAGTTCGAGGGCTTGGTTTCTTCAACTCAGTTCATGGCTTACTAATTAGGGGTTCATTGCTTTAAAGTTTTTTCAATGTTTTTTCATTGCTCATCTACTGCTATTTTGATAATCCTTGTTTACATGGATGACATTATTGTAATGGGTAGTGATTATGCTTTGCTTAGTAATCTAATTTTCAATATTCGCAGTAGGTTTTCCTTGAAAGATCTCGGGCCTCTATCTTTTTTTCTTGGCATTCATGTATCTAAACTCAACAATGGGTTACATATGTCTCAACATAAGTGTATCATGGGCTTATTAAAAAGAGCAGACATGGTGGACAACAAACCTATTGCCACCCCGATGAGCTTTGGAACACATCTATCTGTTCATGATGGTGAGCTCTTGTCTGATCCAAGTGAATATCGAAGCATCGTAGGGGCTCTACTAAAGGAATGAACGTTTCACTTTGCAACGGAAGCATTGACTCGTCTTTGATTTTATTTAAAATTAAACTAAGAAATAAGATTAAGCAAACTTACTTAGAGTAAATATAGAGATATTTCTTGTGGGTCTTTATCTCCTCCACAAAGTCTTTCTGGCTATGACTCGAACACAGGACCAAGGCTTGTGGGAGCCTTTTTAAAGAAAATCCACAAGGGATTGAAGAGGAAGAGATTTATAGAGAATTCTCTAATTCTCTATTGAGGAGATGTGTGTTGTGTCTAATGGCTCAACCTGGGTCCTATTTATAGAGACAAATGGCAAATCTTTGTCATAATTAAAATATTATATTTTAATATCTAATATATTAAAATATATCTTATAATTATTTGAATCTCATACGATATTTATTTATTTGAATCTTATTCAAATTTTATAAATCTATTTTCTTTAATGTATCTAATATACATTAACTATTTTAATATTTAATGTATCAAATACAATAAATATATTTTCTTCTTTTATATTTAATATATCTAAATATATCTAATACATCTAATATATTAAATATTAATTTGAACACTTCAAATTAAATATTAATTTGAACATTTCAAAATTTTCTTTCAACTAAATTTATCTTTTAGTGTTACTATGAGCTAGCAATGAGACTTTATGGACCTACAGATTAGAAGCTCCAATGATACAAAATTAATTAATTAATTTTCATTCATTAACTATAGGTCACTCCACTATAGACCTGAAGTTGCACTCTTATGCACTGTAGGTCAAGTTGTGTCCATGGATATAACCATTACATGCAAGTCGATCATTCACGAGTTGTTCATAATTATAGATGGGTCAAAAGTTCGTTTTACCCTTGTAATTACATATTGCACCTTAAGTACCACTGATCCTCTAATGAACAATTTGTTTATGATCCAACCATAAATTAAGTCACTCTCGGGTTAGTGAGAGGGTGGGGTCTCATTGTTCAAGTCCCGAAATAGGCACTTAAGGGAACTACTCATCTACTTACCTTATATGGGAATGAGTGAATTCCATCTTGTGAGATTATGTTCTCAGCTCCCTATTTGGTCAAGTCCCCAAAATGGTGGGCATATTGAATTGGCTACAAAAGCCACTCTCGCCCATGCAAATCAAAGGACAAACCCTCACAGGTAGAAGTTCATAACTCACTCAAGATTAAGATCGAGTCGCATATGATCATCATTATGAAATATTAATCTTTTCAATTAACGGATTTATAAAGAAAGATTAAATATTTCGTGGTTCAGGCTTATACAAACTCATTGTATAAGTTACCCTCACTCACATGTTTTCACATGAACGATTTGGATCAAATCATTTGTAACTATCACAAGTGGGTCGTATCAATAGTGTTGCCAGGATAAGGCACCTAACCTTATCCATATACTATGACCCTTTAGGTTATTTCTCGAACATGGTTCTCCCTTATGTCAACCACATACTATTCAAGATTACACTAATAACCTTGAATTTTTCATATAATGGATAATATTATATTGTACATAAAATAATCGAAATTATTTTTAATTATTAAATAAATTATTAATCACAAGGCTTTAGGGCATAAATCTCAACATCTACAATACTATACCATAACTCGACTTGACCTTTCCTTTGCTGTCAATAAGGTTTTCCAATTTCTCCACACTGCTAGCTACCACAACTCATTTGAGTGTTGTGAAAAGGATTTTGCATTACTTAAAGGGCACCCCTTGTGTCTTGGCTTGTATGTGACTCCTTCGCCTCTTACTTGTTATACCGATGCAGATTGGGCTAGTTGTTCAGATGACAGACCAAGAACAAGTGGTTATTGTACCTTTTTGGGAGATAATTTGATTTCTTAGTCCTCGTCAAAGTTGAAAACTGTGTCTCGATCTAGTGATGAATCTGAATACTAAGGGTTGGCCAACACCACAACTGAGGTTGTATGGGTTTCTTCGATTCTCCCTGAAACTGGTTTTGCACTTCGCTCTCCTGCAATTATTCTTTGTGACAACATTAGTTCCACTTACATAGTTGCAAATCTGGTCATGCATCAACGTAAAAAACATATCGAGATAGATCAATATTTTGTTCATGAACAAATCCTTTCAAACCAACTTGTTGTTCGTCATGTTCCAACTGAGGATCAACTTGCTGATATCATGACAAAGGGCTTAACAACATCAAGGTTTCAAAGCTTACGGGTCAAGCTCATTGTGCTTCATCACCCAATCAGCTTGCGGGGGGATGTTAAACAATTAGATTAATTATCTTTCTTAATCTATTTTGTATTGCTTTATCTCTCTTTATTAGTCCTTTATATGCTTTTCTTATCTTCCATTGTTTGACTGCCATGTGTAGGGATTCGACCCTTGCACCCTTTATATTGTTTACTGCCGTTTTTCTTGGGTTGTTGAGAAGAATAGAATGTTCAACAAATCTCGTTGATTTTCTCTCCTTTCTTGGCTCAAGCGTATACTCATTAACATCAAGTTGGAGTAGCTCAATTTGTTAAAGCGTGTGGCGTTTAGTACAAGGTTGAAGGTTCAACCCCTTCCTCTAGCGATTTTCACTCTATCTAGTTGATGAGAAATCGGAAGATTAATAGAATTTAGAGTCGCGAACAATAGTAGCCAAAAAAAATCCAAGTAATGACAAATTTGTCACATACTAAAAATATCTTCAAAAATGAAACAAACTCGAACTCAAGCTCAAAAAATAAAAAATAGCACTAAAATGATAATATAAGTTGTCATTGATGTACCTTGTCAATGGTATATCACCACATTTTATATTACTAGATATATCAAGGTACAAAATAAGTATATCATTGATTCACTCACTTATTAACATATCATTCATTCGAGTTTGCTAACTTATTAGTTTATTTAGTAATCACTAACTTAATAATATCAAGTTGGAGTGGCTTGATTGGTTAGAGCATGTATGGCTATTAATACTCTCTCTCTATATATATTTGCTTTTTGAGAATAAGGATATTATATATTAGACAATTATACTATGACGTTCAACTTCGATATCTACTAATATGATCATAACTCGATTAGTCATAATAATATTTACCTTCCTAAATTTTAGAGGTTCACATCTATCATCGTTTTGTTGAATTAAAAAAAAAAAACCTTAATATCTAAATATATAAAAATCCGAACTAATTAATTTCTATGTTAGATTAAATATTAAACATCCATCGTTTATGTTATATTCATTAAAAAATAATATGCTTTTAATATTAAAATAATATGTTAGAATGAGTGTAAGAGAGAAACTTAAGATTGAGCGGAGGAAATATAAATATACTTAGCTCCATAGAAAAAATTTATAGACCTTGCAAGGCTAACCTAATCATGACTTCTCCTACAAACTATATATTTAAATTCACTCCCCTTCATTTGTAATGTAACAAAATATATAAATTAATCCTGCAATATAAGATAAACGCGACTTTGATCTTTCTCAATTATGCACATAATACTTGGAATATTTTACACTATCCTAGTTGATGGGAAATAGGAGGATTGATAAAATTTAGGGCCACCAACAATAGTATCCAAAAAAGGTCCTGAATTAAAAAAGGACCTTAATATCTAAATATATAGAAAAATCCGAACTAAATTTCTATAATAGAATAAATATTAAAACTCTTTTATGTTATACTTATTTAAGAATGATATGCTTTTAATATTAAAATAATAGGTCTTTTAAATAAAAATGCTAAATTCATTTGTTTAAAAAATACTCTTATTCTTTCAATAGTTTTAATAGTACCCTTGACTTTTCATATAGGTTTCTAAACTACATTGAAGTAGAAATCTATTAGATTGTTGGATGAAAAATTGACGTGGTGATGAACTGGAACGAAGTGACAGTGACTAAGACACTTGCTTGGATTAAGTCTAAAAGAACGACATTCAGACACGTCGACTTTTTGTCCAATATTTTAACGGTTTTTTTATTCCAAAAGTATTTTTGAAACGTTTATGAAAGATTAAGAGCAATATTGCAACTTTTGAAAGAATAGAGATATTTTTTAAAACCTAATATTGAGCAGAGGAAATATAAATATTCTTGAAAATATATAAATCGATCATGCAATATGAGAAATCCGACCTTAATTTTTCCTAACCATACAACTCAAACCTAAAATATTTAGTTCTATCTGGTTGATGAGAAACAGGAGGGTTAATAGAATTTAGGGCAGCTAGCAATAGTAGCCAAAAAAAAAAAAAAGTCCAAGTAATGACAGATTTGTCACATACCAAAAATATTTACAAAAATGGAACAAATTATCAGTGCAATTCAAACTCAAACTCAAAAAAAAAAAAAAAAAAAAGCCTCCAAATAGTATATCAGTGATAATATAAGTTGTCACTAAGATGCAGTGCCAATAGTATACCGCACATTTTATTCTACGAGTTATATGTCACTAGTATACATCATCAAACGTATACGATTAGTATATTATTGATATTATATTATGTTGGATGTTGTTATAAATGTGTGAAAGAAAGTAAAATTTAGATGCTTATTTTATGAATTTAATATATGTAAATTAAATTCGTCATTAGAAATTTAATTTGTTGATTTTATGCCTTTTGAGTCAATTTTAAAAGATTCAAAATTGATTGATGTTTAATTGAGAAATTTAATATATGAAAATTACATTTGTTGTTACTTCTAATATGATGAATTATGTATTTTTTAGTTTTGCAAGTAATTACTTAATTACGTTGCATTTGACATATGGTTCAACGTTTAATTTAATTTAATTTATGGGGAGTTACTAAGTTGTTTGCCTATAAATAACAACTTGTTTCTTCATTTGGATCATCTCATTTTGAAGTGTTCTCCTCTCTTTCTTTCTTTTGATCTTGAGTTGAGTTGTGAGTAAGTATCCAAGAGTTCTGCTAGATCCATGTAGTTTGAGGTTACCATTCTACTGAAATTAGTCGTTCTATCCTTGCTGAGATAATCGTTGTAGTCTGCTTGCAACTTATACAGAGTAAATAATTGTCTTCAGGACAACGCTTTGTAAGTGTCCCTCGACTACTTATCGTCTCTATCATGAGTTCTTGAGGTTTTGTTTGTTTGTGGTTATTGGGTCAATCTGAATTTTTACAATCTCTATAACTTCTGTGCTTATCATCTAGTTTACTTCTAGTTTGGAAATTATTGCTATATACAATGTTTGTATTGTTATTTACACTGTAATTTTTTATAGTAAGTTAAGATGTAATCAGTTTATTAGTGTTACTCATTTATTATATACAACATATTTCCAACAGATTCACTCACTCATTAACATATCACTGATTCAATAACTCATTGACACAAGTTTACTAACCTATTTAGTGTCTTAGTGTTAAATCACCAATCAACCTAAAAGCTTAAGCTGGTGGGTTATAGTAAATTTAATTATAGGGTTGGTACTACGCAAATGGCCATTTTTTTTTATTTTCTGTTTGAAAAATGGCCAAGCGATCCAAGGTTTTTAAAAATGGCCAAATCAGTATTCATAATTTTAAATATTAATTATTAAATAACCAGACTACCCCTAACAACTTCCATATCTAAGATTCCCTAATTATCGTGTAATTATAATAAATTTAAAACCCAAATCTAAAATAGAACAGATAAAGCAAATTATCTAAACAAAAAAAGATGTTAGGATTCATTATCTAAAATCTAAACAAAAAAATCTTAATGATAAATTAAAAAAATGGTTCTAATATGGTAGTTTAAACTAAAAATAAAAGTAAATAATCATTTACACGCTGCCTCGTACAATACTAATTAAAATTGAAAACAATATTTGGAGAGAGATTTACCTTTCACCGCAAATCGAATGAGTGATTCTAAGGTTTTTTCTTTTTTCGTTTCTTCACACAATTTCAATCGAGTTTCAAAGCTCCAAAGCTCACCAAATAGTTGAACCCATCTCCGTCTTTGGAAAAAACTTGAAATCTCGTTCAGCAAGGTGATTCCTAGGCTTGTCCGGCAAAAAAAAAAAGAAATACTCACTCTTTCTTCCTTTAAAACTCAGAATCTTGCCTCCATTGGGAAATCGTGAAACTTATGTATAAGAAAAGTAAAAACTAATTAAAGCTTGGCTCCAATGGCAGAATACTCTCATTGAGCAAAAACACGAGATAAGAGAAAGAAGAAGCGACAATAAAGACCTTTGAGACCGTAGATTAAGGTATTTACAAAAAATAATTTTAATATTCTCCGATCTTTAGGGAAGATACATGGTAGAAATATATTAAAATATAAATAGATTATGTTTTTTTATTCTATACTTTAAATTAGCTAGTTTGTTATATTTAATGTACTGAGATTAAAAGATTTTGAACAATTAATTGAAGGTATGGTAAAAGGAATGATGCAAACTAAATATTATGTTCATTACTTGTGTTATATTATGTAGTGTTATCTTATATTATTTAAAGTGTAATTCCATTGCTCAGTTTTTACACAATAACCAAATTTTATGTTAATTAATTTTGTTTTAAATGTTTAGATCAACTAGAGCATACAAAACGATACATCCAGTGGTCTAAAACCAACCGGGATATACATTGATGCTCTATGCAGAATGCATATACCAATCGATGACGCACATGACACATCCTTGACATATGGCCCTACATTCGACCTCCACTTCAGCCAGACAAAAAATTAATTAAGAAATCCAAGAAACTCAAGACTTTTTAAGAACTTCACTTTCGATCATAAAATTAGATTTTTGTTGAATTTCTAGACTGAACTGCTTTTAGTATACTTTTGTTAAATTTATAGACTAAATCTTATAGTATTTTGGGATTATTGACAAGTTAGTTTATAGTATGAATTGTTGTTGATAAATTTTGCATCTTTAACTTATTTTGCTAGTTAATTTATTGAAATGATATAAATTTCTGAAAATTTCCAACTTGTGAAACATACAATCTAAATAAGTGGTATATGTCAGCCTAAAGTATTCAGAAAATACAAAGAATTTAAATTATAGAGTATTTATTTCTATGAATTATATAAAAAATACAAAGTACTTCCTGAATTTCAAATTTTCAACATATAATAATAGTACACAAAAAATATATAAATTATACAGTAGCTAGATCATGCATACATAGAAAGATAGAAGCTGAATTGAGTTAAGAAAAGAACATGGAAATACAATGTATTTGAATTATATATAAATTACAATGTACTTCCTACGAATTTGAAATTTCAACATAGTACACAACAGAATATATAAATTATACAGTAACTAGATCATGCATACATAGAAAAATAGAAGTTGAATTGAGTTAATAAAAGAACATGGAAATATAGTGTATTTGAATTATATAAAAATTACAAAGTACTTCTTATGAATTTGAAATTTCAACATATAATATTAGTTCACAACAAGATATATAAATTACATAGTAACTAAATCATGCATACATAGAAAACCAAATGCTTAATTGAGTTACGAAGCAAAGGATGGGGAAATACCATGTATTTGTAAGAAATAAATATAAAATTTTATAAAGATTAAGTATACTGTAATTGAACATTAATGACTGAAAATAATACGAAACATATATAGTGTAATTCTATATTAAGAATTGAAAACGTAGTTAATCATTAAACTTCTATTTCCAACAATAAAAAAAGAACACGAATTTTATAGACAAAAAACAAAACCAATGAAAATACACAAATAATCAAACTTGTAAAAAAATAATGTTAAATAAAAAAAATTGAATGTGTTTAAAACATAAATAAAAACACATTTAATTTTTTAAAATAGAAACAAAAACACATTCAATTGAAATACATCTTAGCCTAAAAAAAGTATGAAGCTACAACTTGGAAAATAAAGTAAAAAAAAAAAAAAAAGAGGAAAATCGAAAACAGTGAAAGACATAAACAAACCTGAAAATGGGAAGGAAGAAAATGAAATATGAGTCAACGAATGGAAGCGAAAAAACAGAGAGTAAAGATACGAAAAATAGTAAAAGAAAATAAATTAAACAATTAATATGTCGATAAAGATACGAAAAATTGAATGTGTTTAAAACATAAATAAAAACACATTCAATTTTTTAAAACAGAAACAAAAACACATTTAATTGAAATCATCTTAACCTAAAAAAAATGTATCAGCCTACAACTTGGAAAATAACGTACAGAAGAAGAGGAAAATCGAAAATAGTGAAAAAAACATAAACAAACCTGAACATGGAAAGGAAGAAAACGGAATATGAGTAACGAATGGAAGCGAAAAAACAGAGAGTAAAGCTATGAAGAATAATAAAAGAAAATAAATTAAACAATTAATATGTCGATAAGGATTTGAAAAATAAGAAAGTCAGATTAAAAAAACGAATCTTAGAAAATAAAATCTTTATAAATCCCGAATTTTAAAAGATTTTAAATAGGTATAAATATTTTAACTGCAATGTAAATCTTTGAAATTTCAGTTTTGATACACTTTAAATAAAATAAGAGAGAGAAACAATTATTTTTTTTAAAAAAAGGGGAATTTTTAGATACACATGGACAAATTGGAAAATTTTAAAATAGTATGCCACACGTGCACCTCACATGTGGCCATAATTTAAAAAAAAAAAAAAAACAAATGGCCATTAACCAAAACCACCAATTCTTTTTTGCCATATTTAGAATTATCCCTTAATTATATCAACACTTATTCCCTTCACTTGTGGGCTTGAAAATTTGTAGAAGTCCAACAAGTGTAAATTAATATTAATATTAACTGGAGAATGAATTTACAGGGGTTCGAACTCAATACTTCATGCTCTGATACCATGTTAAATTACCAATCAACCCAAAAGTATAAGCTGATAGGTTATGGTAATTTTAATTATATACCTACACTTTAATACTTAGTAATCACTTACTTGTCTACATTGTGCTAGATAGATCATTCTTTTGATGTACATGATAATTCTCATTTATGAGAATTATTTAACTCTAAAACCAAGTTGTTCTTGCCAGTTTTGTGAATTTTGTTGAATAACAAGCAAGATAAAAATAACATTTTTATTAAATTCATGCAAGCTTGTTGAAATCTGATAAAAGAAGGAATTAAGAGGAGAGATGCAAGAAAGTTGGCTTAAGTTGATGTTTCTTTGTGCAGATTTGAAGACTTTGCAAAAGGGAATGCAATTGCATTCCCATTTGCAATGCAAGGTGAAGAACAAGGAAGCAGAATGCAATTGCAATGCAAATTGCATTCTCTGGACTTACAAATCAAGAACGGAATTCGCGGAGATCACCAAGATTCGCGTAATTTGCACAATTTATGGAGAATTTCCCGCTTGAATATCATGTCCAAAATCAACCCAATAATTAAGGAGCCAAAGATGGAATGAGGAGGCTCGGATCATCTTTAAAAAGGGAGGAAGCCGAAGAAGACGAGGAGAGTTTTTTTTGGAAGAGAATTTGATTTTCTTAGCGTTTTACTTTCTATTTCTTCGACAACAGCAACAATTAAGTTCATTATTTTTATTAGTCCTGTTTTGTTTCAATTCTCTTTTGTTTTAGCATTTCTTTTTATAGTGTAGCTCAACGAATTTCTAAATTTACTCATCTTCAATAATGAATTCGATTTTCTGCACTTATTTTTGATGGTTTTTCTGTTTAGTTTTCAACACAGCAGTAGTTCAACTTTCAGCATCTGTTTTTCCTTTTTATTAGTTTATGATTCGGTTTGCTCCTAAAATCCTAAATTAGATATCTCCTCAACGAAGATTTGAAGAGGTTAAGATTCAAGTCTTATGGAGAAAGAATTCCGAATCGATCACTGTAAAAAGGGCTTCGGTAGATTTGTGCTGTTTTGGGTTTAATCCCATTATGTTTATTGCTTCAAGCTTGTGCAAATTGTATTT
Organism: Trichosanthes truncata; assembly: GCA_033996785.1. Classification (NCBI taxonomy): domain Eukaryota; kingdom Viridiplantae; phylum Streptophyta; class Magnoliopsida; order Cucurbitales; family Cucurbitaceae; genus Trichosanthes; species Trichosanthes truncata. Next base: position 6,642,581 of record JAWPNB010000004.1, read on the forward strand.
TAAGTAGGTTTTAAAAGCTCGTTTATTCCTAGGTTTTATTTTACAAGGGTTGAATTTTCCAGTAGCTGGTTTATGCGAATTGGATTTTAATTTTAAGGGCAAATTTTCTTTAACCACTTAAATCGACAGCCATAAGTTAAATCCTTTATTTAGTTTATTATTTTTGAATCTTATGGCAAGTAAAGTTTTGTTTTACATTTCTTCCATAATGAGCTAAATTTTCTCTAGGGGTTCAAGTTGGTGAAAGCCCTAAGGAAAAATGTAAAAGCTCTAAAGCATAAACAATCTAGTTAGCATGTGAACTTTGTTTGCTTTTGTTGAATTTAGATATGGGTAAACCTAGCCGGCCAACTAGTGATTGCTCATCAAGCTTGAACTTAATATCAAAAGAGTTAAGGGAAAGCCGATGTCACAAAAGCAATGGAGGAAAAGGCTTAGAAATAAGTCCTGAACATCAACCCTAGACATAGGGCGAGACTCCAAAACCACTAGAGTTGTGTGCGAAGTATCTAAGTTAGATTAGCCATAGACATATAGGTTTAATCACTTAGTCTCCTAAAGATTTTGAATCAAAATTGAATAGGAGTTGAACTCGGTTTACTTAGTTCTCACATGTTAACTATGATTGCATTTGAATAGCATTTTTTCAAAAGGTGCTTGAATAACTTGAATCCCTATTTTTAACTCATTGAATTTCCATTCACTCTTGTTAAACAAACCAAACTCTTATATTTTTGCGTTTCAGTTACCCCAATTGTGTTTTGCAAGCAATTTTGTGTCATTCTAAGTAAATTTTGTTAAACCCCGTTCCCTTAGGTACGATACTCTGGAATACTTCCAGTTTCTTTATTACTTCGATCACTTGCACTTGCGTGTTGTAGCAAAGCATAGCGATCAGTACAATATATGTTTATGTTGGCAAATAGGTTGATTATTTCTATAAATAAGTTAATTAGTAATTTATGGTAAATTACTAATATATATTTGAAAAAAAAAATCAATTTTTACCTTGAACTCGACAAGGTATATAAATTTACACCTTAAACCTTTAATTTTATCAAATTGAACTTTAGGCCTAGATAAGTGTTGCAATTTTTACCTTCTATTCAATTTCCTCTAATTCATGCAATAATTTTAACAAACAACAATGTAAGATTTTCAAGAAATCACTAATTTCAATGGAAATCAAGCTTTGCACAAAATGAAATTTGATCATTAATGCACAAAATCAACTATTGAATAACTCTACCAAAACTTTCAAATTTCATAAAAAAAGGAAATCAACTTTTGATGTCGTTTTACTTTGAAGTCCTATTAATGCCATACCAAACATATATTTTATACTTCATTGAAGGCACATGATAATACTTTTATAAACCATTCTTTAAATGGAAAACCTATCAAAAAAGAGAGAAAAAACTTAGCAAGATATACATGATAATGAGGATCCTCCATATTGTATAAAGCAAAACAACCAACACCTTTACTTGTAGCGAGAACAATGAAAGTCCACTTATCACATTAACCACCAAAATCTAAAATGCTAGCATGAATAGATACTCCCAAATTGTACAACATGCTTCACCTCGGGCAAACTTCCCCAACACATACACTATTGGCAAAAAACAACTTCACCACCATCCAAACTATCATATACATTCTATATGCCTTACTTTCCTAAAAGATCTTTATTGTCATGCCAATGAAATGCCAACCGCACTAGAACCAAGAGATACATCAATGTGAGTGTTGAAAAAATGATGTGAAAAAGAGGAACAAGCTCAATGGTCGATAACACTACCATGAAGGAAACAAGTTAAAGTTCAATTACACTTCGAGATCCTAAGATTCTTAATTTTGCAAGCAAAAGGATTTCTATGATGATGATGGCTTTGTCCTTGTAAGTGAGGCTTCGTTCGACTTTATTTATGAACTCATCACAAGAGTTAGACCCGATATAGTTTTTTCACTTAAGATATTTGATTTCTCAAATTGTTTCAACACTTTTCTAAATCTTTCTTTTGACAATTTTCTAAATTAATTTATGGAGATAAACAACTCAAAGCAACATAACTATTAGAGTTTTAATTAATAATTATTAGTTTATAACTTTAATTGATTAAATGCGCACAGTTTAAGGTTTTAATTGATAAAATTATTAGTTTAAGTTTTAATTAACTAAACCTATTAGTTCACGAGTATAGATTTGATTTTTTCCCCAAAAATTTAATACCAATTTTAAAATATTTTGTTTAGTTTAATAATAATGTAGGGTGGAGATTTGAACATTTAACTTTTGGTCATGATGTACAAAGTCTTAATTAACCACAATTGAGCAATACTTAAGTTGGCTATTAGATATCAAATTAAAATATTCAAATATTGTAAAAAATCCAAATATTAGAGATCAAATTAAAACCACTATGCTACCCCGCTGAACATTAACTTAATAATCAGGCCATAAGCAATAATACTATTTTCATAAAGTTAAATAATGGTGCCAAACTGAGCATAGATCAACGTAATTAGTATGTACTCCTTCATTTGAGATTGAGAGTTCAAATCATCATATCTCATATTTGTTGTACTAAAAAAATGTTGAATAATGATTGAATTCTCTATTTAATGAATATTTAGGTGATATTTCAATAACTAATAAAATTTTAAATGAAAATAAATAAAATATGATACCAAGTATCCTTGTTTTTTTTTTTTAGTTCAACAACATTTAAAGTAAAGAGATTCAAACCTTTAACCTCTTGATCGAGCTGTCCAACGCCCATGTATCATATCTCATGACTCATAATGAAATGAAATAATTTTACTAAAAAAAGACAGAATGAAATGAAATAATTATATATTGAATAAACACTATTTACGTTAAGAATGATACAAATAATCAAGTGAACGCAATCTGTTAGAAAAACAAACAGATTAACAATTTCACCAAAAAAAAAAAAAAAAAAAAAAACAGATTAACTGTTTTTGATATATCTGATTAGTAATAATTTAACGCATAAACTGTTTTCACAGTAAAAACTTGTTAACGGGCAGATTTTTAATTATTTCTTTTGCTTTTAACTAAATTGTGTATGTTTTTTAGTACAACAAATGTGGAGTATAAAGATTTGAACCTTCGATATCAGGAGAAGAAGTACATGACACTTACTTTGAGCAAAGCTCGTGTTGGCAACTAATTTATGTCTAACTGCTATGGGCTTTATATAAATAAAAGGATAATTTAAGGCGTAGACCAAATTTAAATGTCCGTTTTGAAAATGTCAAACTGACTTTTTTATTAAATAAATAGCCAAATAATATATTCGAATATTAATTAAGATTTATCGACTAAAATGCCCCCTAAAAAAGGAGGGATCTAAATCCTCAAATCATAGAGTAATTAAAACAAATCTTAAATTCAAATCAAAACAACTCAAATCCCATAAATTAAGAGATCATTTAGACAACAAAAAAATTAAAACTTTTGGTAATTAAAAACAGATAAAAAAAAATCAAATCTAAAACAACTAAATCTCATACACACAAATAAATAAGAAGATTTCCTAAAATTACCAAATAATTGAAACTTATTCAAAATTGAGGTATATTTAAAACTTGAAAATGAAAAAAAAACTTAGATTTAATTTTTTACAAAATCAAACTTTCAAATAATAGAAATATTTAATCAAATTTAAAAACATTTAGAATTTCATACACGCAAATACTTTGATATTTTGAGAACATTTAAAATATCATTAAACCAAATACTAAAATTATAGGTAATCAAATCTCATATGCACAAATAAACAAGATTTCGTAAATTTATGAGATAATTAAAATTCTTTCAAAATTGAGGCAAATCTAAAACTTGAAAATGAAAAAAAAAAAAAAAAACTTGAATTTAAATTTTTTGTAAAATCAAACATTCAAATAATAAGAAGATTTAATCGAATTTAGAAAATTTTAGAATTCATAGAAGTAAATACCTAGTATTTTGGGAGCAAAGCAAATTTAAAACAACAAAATTTCATATAAACAAATAAATAAGAAGATTTCCTAAAGCCTAAAAATGAAAAAAAAAAACATGAATTTAATTTATTTTCAAAGTTAACTTTCAAGTAATAGGAATAATTAATCGAGTTTAGAAAATTTTAGGATTTCATACATGCAAATACCTGGTATTTTGGGAGCGTTTAAAATGTTTTTCATTCAATTGTCTTTATGTCTTAACCCTAGCGTAAAACCCTCATTCCCAAATCGCCTCCTCCTCTGCCTTCGGTTTCCATAACTTTCCTTCACCGAATTTCATCCACACTAGCTTCAATTTCTTCGATCCCTGATCAAAATCGACCATTTTTTCAGTGAAGGCTGCCATTGATGCCAAGCTCTCCTCCTCGAAAATTACCTCTTTGTCCTCGTACACAATCTCATATTTGGGAATCGTGGTTTGAAGAGTAGGAGAAAAATACAGAGATGACCTCTATGAATGCGATCAACATTTAGGAGAATGCGTATCTGGGTAGATAGAAACTCCAATAACAGAAGTCCTAGGATACCTATAATCTAGATATCTAAAACTCAACAACCAAAGACATATCGTGAAGGTTGCCATGATGGAAAATAATGTATTTAGATTTTAAAATTGAAAAGAAATAAACCATAACAATTTTGAATCAAATTTATGATATACATTATTAGATATAGAAAGATAATGTGAAATTCGAAAATAAAAAACACTATCCCAAGGGTTGCAAAATTGAAATTTGAAAAACATGTATATTTGGTTACACTCTCCGTAAGTCAAGGAGGTCAGCCACCAACTTATTTACAAGGGTAAAAACGGAAGGAAAATAGCCCCTAAAAATGCGGTGGCTATTTTTCATGAATTTTTTTTTGGCCATTTTTCAGAATGATGTTGTATTTGTAGCCATTTCTTCAAATTTCTCTAATTGTAATGGATGGAAAAATTGATTGCCATATTTGCAGGAGGCAATTGCATATATGACAATCTAACACAATATAATAACAAATCTAACACAAATTAAAAGTATTTGCAAATATGGCACAATTTTAAGCCATATCAATTAGTGATTGACTTATCACTAACTGAGGTCTATTAGTAATAGACCTATCAATGACTGAAGTATATTGTTGATAGACCTATCTAATAAATCTATCAATCATTGAGTTCTATTAGTGATAGACCTAATAAAGTCTGTCAGTGATAAGTGTCTATCATTAATTGTTTACATGTTCGTTTGCTATTATGTTTATTATTGATATACCATATCAATAGAATATAAAATGATATATAAGTGATATTTTACTTCATTTATTATTTAATGATTGCTTCATGTTCATTTTTTATTAGGTCTATTATGGATATACATTATCAATAAAATAAAAATATTATATCAATGATATTTAACTTTTGTTTTCTATCTATGATTATTTGTATGCTCATTTGTTAGTACGTCTATAACTGATATACCATATCAATAAAATTAAAAATAGTATATCAGCGATATTTGAAATTATTTTTTATCCATGATTGTTGCATGCTCATTTATTATGGGGTCTATCATTGATTTATCATATCAATAGATTAAAAAAAGATAAATTTGTTGTATTTAACTTTTGTTTTCTATAAGTGATTGTGTGCATATTCATTTGTTATTAGGTCTATTGTTGATATATTGTATCAATAAATACAAAAAAAGTATGTCAATAATATTTGAATTTGTTATCTATCAATAATTATTTGCATGCTCTTTTATTATTAGATATATCATTAATAACTATATCAATAGAATAAAAAAAATGTATGTAAGTAAGATTTTACTTAGTTTTCTATCCATTCTTTTTTGCATGCTTATTTGCTAATAGGTCTATTACTAATATACCTTATCAAAAGAAAAAATGGTATATAAGTGGTATTTAATTTTCATTTTTAATTTACAATAATTAGCATGCTTATTTGCTATTAATTCTATCACTGATATACAATATCAATATGATTAAAAATAGTATATCAATGATATTTGTAAATATGTCATCTATGAAAGTTCAAGAGTTTAATCGATACAAATATAAGTCTTCACACGTGTGAACTAACGTTTTTTAAACGGAATATAACAATTAGTGTAAATTGATACACTTATAAAAATTTAAAGAATAAATTGAGATAATTATTAGTTTAGAATTTTAATTGATAAGACTTCAAAGTTTACGAGTATAAATCGATTTTTGTCATTATATATATATATATATAAAAGCGGGTTAATGCACCGAATTTCTGTGCATCCGCTGGCAGTGGAGCTGCCAGCTCAGCTAGGGCGTGGGTGTGATGATTGAAGTCACCTTCACATCGCGCTTCTCCAATTCAATCCTTTTTTTTTTGTTAACTACTTTTTCTGTCCTTTCCTTTTTTCCTTTTTTTTTCTTTCTTGGTTTGTTCCTTTTAATTTAAAATTTTCTTGGCAGACGTGTGGATTCTGATTAGAAGATTACGTTTCAGATAATTAAAAATTAAATAAAAACTATATTGTAAATTGTAATTCCAAAGTTTTCAAAAAAAAAAAAAAAAGAGAAAAGAAAAAGAAATTGTAATTCCAAAATTTCACCGTTTTTGCCTTGTACTTCATTTCTATTGTATTTTAGAAAAAGCAAACCCTTGAAACTTATGGTAGCAAAAATTCTGAAATGGAATTCAAAAGTTAAAGAAGAGGATCAACTTATTTTAAAAATATTTTTAATAAACTATGGACTAGTAAAAATTAAAGTTTTTGGCTACTAGACAACTATTTATTAGCAAATTCTTTGCATGAAAGGAACAATAAAGTTTGAACTTTATTTTAATTCTTGCCCTTTTAAATTTATGTCTTTGTGATGCATGAATATTTAAATTGTTTATTTTAGTCTATTTAAAAATAATTATTTTGGTTGTTTAAAAATAATCATTTTGGTCCTTACTTTTAATATGATGTCTAACCTAATATCTACTCTACTCATTACTTACTTCATCATACTCTACTCATTTTGGACCAAAATAATTATTTTTAAGTATGCATTAATGTATGCCCATATCACTACGTTAATATACATATTTGAAGCTATGTTATCTAGAAAAAAATTATAATATAGGCAATATCATATTTTTTTTATTCACACTATGGTTTTGCCTTCATAAATATTTTTTTAATGTTAGTGGACTCCACATCATTTTTAAAAGGATGCTGATGTGGCAAGTAACAAATAGAAAGAATATGCATACTCCCATAGTAGTAGAAACTTTTCCATGTTATCTATATGTTAAACAATTACTGACAAAATAATTGCAAGAACAAAAATGATAATTGTTATTATTTTTAAGTTTAGGGACAAGTAGATATTTTTGAAAGATTAGAAACTAAAATAGAACAGAATAGTTTCTGTTATTTAAAAAAAACACAAAAAAAAAACTTTTTAAAAATAGTCATTTGAATATATTTTCTCTAAATTTGTGTTTAATTTTTTTTTTTAAAACATCTCTCAAACAATTTAAGAAGACCTTGCTATATACTTTTAGAAAAAAATAAATTTCGAAGTTATCTTTTTTATTTTTTAAATTTTTTTTTTTTTAAGAATAAATTTCGAAGTTATCTATTAATCATGTTAGATTTTGTCTCTATGGCCCAAATTGCGTGACATAATTTATAACCATCAAGATAAACATCAATTAAATCGTATATTACGTGTTTTGTGACCTTTTTATTTCATTGGCATATGGTTTTTTGCCTCCGTCAATAAGTCAAAAAAAGGGAATCAATTCACTTCATTGGATGGATTAAAATGGTACTATAAAAAAAACAAAAAGAAAAAATTGTAAACTCGATGAAGGAAATACCAAACATAGGTGTGTAAAAGTTTATATTTTAACCTAATTAATAATAAACACTACATTCAAATTGTATAGCTTTTCGACTATTTATAAACTGAAAAACTCTTACCGTTCATAAAAAGCTTTCAAAAAAAAAAAAAAAAAACGAGATAATACAATTGTAACATAACCGAATAGGCAAGTCTTATCCATTCTTTCGACATGTTAGCTCATTGTTGGACTAATACCCTTTGTGTTGTGCCTATCAAGAAAGACACATTTATCTAACATGGAGAACGAATCAAACGACCATTCAGATGTACATTTTTACTCAGTCAAGCTTAGACTATTCAGTTCAATTAAATTTTATCCACTTGGTTACGATGGCACATGACCTCTCCTTTTTTCATAGTTTGTCTCAATTCAACTCATCTACGATTGAATTCATACCATATACAATTGTTGCATTTGGCATGAGATGCTTTATATGACCTTAGTCACTAAGAAACAAATTCCTTTCAGCCAACTATTCTATCTTTTAAGAAATCTTAATTTATAAATGTATTCATAAAGATTCATCCTACCATCCTTTTATTACATAAGGTTTTTTTTTTTTTTTTTTTTTTTTTTTTTTTTTTAAATATTTTACATAAGTTCTTAAGACGATTAAAGATTATATGCTCACATAGTTTCGTGGAGTAATAACACTAATATTTTTTCTCTATAAATAAAAATTTCACAATAATCTAAAGTACATATTCTTGAACGTGATACACAAACTCTACATCATCTAACTTTAATATCAAAGCTACTGCAGCAAACACCATATCAATGTTAGTTGAATTCTCAATTTTCTTTTTGCAAGTCATTGGATAATCAGCAATAAATTTCAACATCTATGATAATTTTTATTTATAAAAAGCTTATTCTAGTACTATTTTTAAAAATTTTAAAAATGCTTTAAAAATTTTATCCAAATTTTAAAAACAAAATATGAACTTTTGGAATCATATTTTCTTTTAAAAACTCTAACCAGAGAGAAAAAAAAAGCAATTGAACAAGCCAACATTTCAAAATTCAAAATCTTATACTTTTCTACTTACATTAGAGAATATTTAGTTGGTGAGAGGTAACATTTAATAAAGGAAATTACTTTTAGAATCAATTTAAAAATTTAGTGTTTTTAATCTAATTAAGGAGGAAAAGGTGACATTGTAAAGTAGCAAGCTTGAGCTCTTTTTATAAGGCTTTCTTTTAGTAGGGAAAAGAAAGACATGTATTGAAGCCTTTTCTTAAGATTGGAACACATCTTCCTTCCCCTTAAAAGAAAAGGGGAGAGGTGGCTTTTGATTTTGGAGGACCACAATTCAAATTCAATAAAAAGTTATAATTAAAGTATTTTACTTATATAGGAGATTTTTCTTTTTCTGGTGACGTTCCAAAAAAGAATTTAATACATTGTTAGAAGGAAGAATGAGTTTCAAATTTTATGAGGTGAGTTTTTTAAGAACTCAAATGTTGTAGAGCCAAGTAATTATCTTTTAAGATATATTACTCAAAATGGGTGGGAGTGACATCTAAGAAAACATTTAATTAGTAATTTTTAACAACTTTTCCATATTTATTTAAATATAATGTTGTATACTAAGGATCATTTTTTCTTTAATTTGTAACAACACAAAAATAATAAACCAACAAATCATATGATAATGAAAACATGTCACTCAAAAAATTCTTATTTTTGCTAACTACTAATATAGTAGGTGCAATGTTACGGAAACAATTAATAATAGATTTTTTTTAAGGAATATAAAAAAGGGAAAGCATCTCAAATAGAGACAAGTATGATTTATTTCCATTGATTAATGTCAAAATTAAATATTATTATAGAAGCTAAAAAGGAACTATTACTATTATCAAGTGGTTTCCTTTCACAATGATATATTTTCATTTTTTTAAAATTATATTAAGAAATAAAGCCAACCAATAATTTTTTTTTAATCTCAAGTAATTGACGTTTCAAACATCATTTATTTAATGAAAATATCTTTAAACATTATATGCTTTTTTAAAAGTAGAATCTTCGTTTGATAGAGTTAAGTTTGAATAATTATAATCATTCAAACTATTATTTTAAAATAAAACTTTACATAATTGGTTTTTAATATCAATTATATACTTTGTTAGTTAAACCATTCTCACATCAAATATAAAACAATAAAAATTGATTTGGTATGCCAAACAAAGAGAAAAATAAAAAATAATTTAAATCTCAATTATGAAAGCCACTTTGGTGCTTGGAAAGTATATAAATTTATTTATTTGCATTAAAGGTCAGGAGAATAACTTTGTTCCAAAGGCAATGGAATGGTTGTGGCACCACACTAAAAGAAAAGTTGTTAGATTGGATTGAATAGCATTCAATTGGCACCAAAATTTGTTCTTTGAAGAAGATGTTTCACTTTCATTTGAATGTGGTATGTGGGTGTGGGACCCACATGCTCAATTACCAACAAAACCCTATCAAACACAAAGAATTATACATAATATATTGATTCAATTACAAGTTTAGTCCCTAAATTTTGAGGTTTGTATCTATTTGGTCCCTAAACTTTTAAAAGTGTCTAATAAGTTCCTAAACTTTCAATTTTGTGTCTAATAGGTCCATGAACTTTCAATTTTGTGTCTAATAGGTCCCTGTCAAGTTTGAAATTTTAAAAAATTAATTGATCTAATAGATATAAATTTGAATTTTATGTTTAATGGAACTCTAAAATTTCAATTTTGTGTCTATTAGACCTGTGAATTTTAAAAGATTTGAAAGTCCAAAGACTAAATTTGTAATTTTAAAAGTTCAGGGACTAAATAGATACAAACCTCAAGTTCAGGGACTAAATGTGTAATTTAACCTATATTGATTTTTAGGTATTGTCTTGTGAAGTTGCTATCTCATTTCTACTTTTAATGCTATAGAGGAAGTGGCACAAAGATATAGCTTTTCTATCTCAATATTGTACAAAGAAAAGGAAAATAAAAAAATAAAGTTGTTCTATCTTTATTTATTCAAAAATATTCTAGCATTTGAATCCTTCACACACGTGTTCGGCATGTGCATGGATTACTAAACATCCATCAATATGTCGATATTTTTATAGGTATAAATCAAATGGTTTGATATTGATACGAAGACAATTAATAATTCTAAAATATTGTAAAAGTATTGATAAAATGGGAAAAACATGTTAAGATCTATTGAAAATTTCTTAAATTATCATTGGTATAATGTAAGATTTAATTTTGGTTTCTAAATTTTGGTTCCTCAATTTTTTTTTTCAAAATATTTATTCTAGTCTTTTAACAAGAAATTTCACTCCATAGATAAAATTAATATGTATTTTAAAAAATGTCACAATTTTTCATTTTTTTAAAATATAGTATAAGTTAAGTTTGACTTTTGTTTAGTGGGTTATATATTAAATTTGAGTTTGAGTTTGATTTAGATTAGTCTATTTTTATAGAGTTTTAAACTTGGTTGCCATATTTTTCAATATGAACATAGCTCTACTAGTTAATATAACTTCAACGAAAAGGACGAAGATTCAAATTTTCAACCCACACCGAATTAAAAAAGGATTGATACTATATTTAAAAATAAATATTTATTTTATGTTATCTACATAAAAACATCTTTATTTATTTTGTTTCATATAATTTTGATATTTATGTTATAGTCCCTAAATTAAAAAAAAAAAACCATTTTGGATTTTAGCATTATTTTATCATTAATTGTTTGATAGAAAGATAACGAGACTTCGAATATGTATATTAACATGTTGATGAAGATATAGATTTGAAGTCACATAGGTTGACGAAGGTAGATATTGAGTGAGCATATCTTAAGTGACAAAATTAATAGCAAATACCAAAATAATTATGAGATTGAAATTGACATTTTATAAGTTGAAGAATCAACCATTGTATCGAAAGTTTATTAATATTTTGATTACCAAAATGGACAAAAAAGTATATAATAATAATAATAATAATTACAACCCAACTTATATTAAAGTTAACATTTATAGTAGTGAACTTATATTAAAAACTTTAGAATGAAACATGAGACGTGCAATACACGCTATTATAAAAGTGTAGGTTCATTCAAAAAAATAAAAATAAAAATAAATAAAGAGTAGGAAAAATGAAAACACAGCAACCACAAATTCAAATTCTGCCAATGCACAATCCACTACACTCTTCCAAATGCAATCTGATTAGGACCCAACCAAACCTTAGATTACTTCATTTCCATATGTATCACTTTCAATTATTGCTCTCACTCTCATGGTTAAAGGACATATATATTTGATTTAATAGTAATGATTTTGTCCGGAAACTTTAATATACAACAATTTAGTCTTTATAATTTAACACATTTTGTAACGACTTAATCTTTGAATTTCAGTATGTGATAGTTTAATCTCGGTAATTAAAAATTTATAATGACGTAATCCCTGTAATTCAAATTTTGTAACGAATACTGCAAAAAATTTAGTTAAGTTGGAATGAAGTTTCTCTTTTTATGTGTAGATCAGTAAATGGTTGGGAACCAAATATGTTTTTAAACTCAAGAGATTGAATCATTACAAACTAAATATTAATATTATATTTGAAGGTATTTTTCATAGTAGACAAGGTATTAAATTTCTGTCAACATGTCGAGATTGCCATATATTTATAAGTTTAACAAAGACACAAATGGTGAATTGACATTTCCATTAAACCATAAAAAATCAACAAAGAATAACAAAAATATAACTAATGTAGGCATGATATGAATGATAAGGAAATTTTTTTAACTTACTTAAAATGAGTGAACCGCTTATTTGTTAATTTAAATAATTTTTATGAATTTTTTTTATCATAATAATTTTTCTAGAAATATCCATCAACATCGATATTTCTATCGACATTTCCATAAAATTGAGACATTGACATTTCTATTGATATTGTGGAGATCTCTATAATTTAAGAATTGTAACAATTTAGTCTCTACCAAAGTTTTAAATATCGATATTGATAGAAATGTTTAAATTTTAGTATACTAAATTATATATTAAAGTTTAGAGATTAAATCTTTTCAAATTTTCAACTACACATGGACTAAATTATCAAAAGTTAAAGTATATGGATCAAATCCTATTTCAAGATGGAGTGCGTTTTTTAACCTAAAATAGTAGAATAATCCAAATATTGTTTATATTAGAATAGGACAAATAGTCCCATACTCCTAATAAATAAGTTGTTCTTAGTCCATAGATTTGACCAAGTCTTCTCTTCGTCGGTGAATCATTGATGACTACATCAATTAATTAAGTTCCTAATTGCTATAACAAGAAAGAAGACTAAACTTTTTGTGGAGTCCTAAAGCCTTTTCAGTGAAAAATAAAATGAAAATTGATTGATGTAACTCTTGAATGCCCTATAGGAAATATGTTAAATGTGATTGTGACAATTATGTTGTTATATCATGGAATATCCAAAAAAAAGAAAAAAAAAGAAAAAAAAGAAATCCATTTTAAGGAAAATCTGATCCAATGTTATTTTCTTTTGAATTTGCCCTTAATATATGAATTAGTTTGAAGGAAAATTTCTATTATAAATATATATGGAACATAAATAGTCATGTGCACTTACCAATAATTTGGCTCAAAAATAGAAGTTTGTAATTAATTAAGTACCTATTTTTTAGATTGAATATAAACTATTAGGGAAGAATTGAATGACTCTCTCTTTTTGAGAGAAAATATACTTGCGGAGGAGTTAAAAAGCTCTTTTCATAATATTATTAAAATGAATATGTCATGGGTTTTTATTTCTAGATGATAGCCAAAGTGGAGCTATTTAGTATATATAAAATGCTTGAAATTTTGTAATTTTTCTTTAACTCGCTGCTAGAATTGAATGATTATATGTATATAGAGATGTTTTAAATTTTTGCTCCTCCCTATAAAAATTTCTAACTTCGTTTCTAGTGAGATTGAATGAGTTCTTTGCTTAGTAAAGGTCAAATTTGCCTCCAATAGATCCTTGCACTAACAATGTGACACAACCTCAATTAGGGGTAGATGACCGATCTTTGTAAACTATGATGCTCAAGTTAGGTTTCTTAGCTCCAAGTAATATTGTAGGCGTGAGATTACTTATTTCTTTGTTGGTTCCCCTTTTTATAAGCGACTTGAGGACATGGGTAACCCTAAGCAGATTAGAGAGGGTATCCCATCTACCTCCTTAGTAGGGGTGTCCCTAGGTTGTCTAGCACCAAGGCAGTGACCCCGTCCCATCTAGTGTCTCCAGTGTCCAATTAGACTATTGGCAATTAATGCTGAAAGATTGGTCTGTTGCCAAGCTTGATTAGTCGGACCCTCCTTCCTTTTGAGGTGTGAGCTTGAGTATGCAAGGGATTTTGGGGAATTGCTCGAGGCCGGATCCCAAAAGTGTCATTGTAAGCAACTTGCCACATGGTGAAACCCTTCTATCTTTCCCAAAGAACTATTAAAACATCTAAAGTATTTTTAGTTAAACAAATTAATTAGAAATTTTTACCCAAAATAATAGTGTCAAGTCATTAACAAAGGGTCAAATTGAACTTAGCTCAACGGTAATTAGTATGTACTCATTCTCTTGAAGTCGAAGGTTCAAATCCTCATACCCCATTTGTTGTACTAAAAAAAAAAGTCATTAACAAAGGACTAACCTATTTGTAATCATTGAGATGTTTTAGGGAACACATAAATGCTATAAATTACATAGCTATATCCATTTAGATATATGGCATGTGGATAGAGAAAAATCAACCTCAATCTCATTTCAACATATGAATTTCATCTCAATAATCTTCAGATAAAGCTCTTCAAGCAATGACTTAGAGGCACTTCAAATGCCTCTCTAAGTCCTTAATTCAGTCAAATGTCAACAACTTATGGGCATGTTCTTTTTGCTATTTTTCTTATCAAAACTTGAGCAATTGGTGAATAGATTTAAAAACTACACCTCATATATGTCATTTTCAGTCATCTTTTATATCTTTCAAGTATGTTTCAGATATTTATGATTTAATTTTACCAAATCATTCTCATAAATTTTTGTTTGTTATTCAATTAGATGGCTCCATAGTTCTCTTTTATGTTTTCCTAATTTCAAGTTCAACCTCCTTATTAGTGAGCTTTAACAAGACATTTACTCGTTTATAATTCTTAATGTCATTGTAATACATATATAATTCAAGAAAAATTTAGGTTAAATTATACAAAATACTCATGAACTTCGGAATAGGTTTCAATTATGCCTTTAGATTTTGAAAAGTTTCATTTTAACCAATTATTCCAAAAAATATCTTTGGATATTTTTCCATTAAAATTATGAATGAAAATTGACATGACAATTGATGTATAAGATATACATGATATTATTTATAATATCATTCATGTAAATTGACGTGGCAACTTATGTGTAAAAATTGATTTTGTGAATGAATGGTAATAGCGATCTTAATCTTCTATATAGTTGAAATTGAGTTGTAAATGATGTTTATCTCCACCTTCAATTTTCACAATTAGCTTTCGTGTCAATTTTTGTCTTTTATTTTGGACAGAAAAACTTTCCAAACGTAATTTTTTAAACTATTTCAAAGCTCATGAGTATTTTATATAATTTATTGAGAATGATTTACAAAGGTAGGCTTTATCATGGCCTTTATTTTATTGGAGATGTGTATTCTCAAAAGCTAATAATAATGTGGAATTGCTTACTATTTATGCTTTTTCTTCCAATATAATAAAGTGCCTATTCATATGTGGCACATCAGACCTAATCATCTTTTTCACTTAAAAGATTATAAAGCATTCTAAAAAATATTTTATATCGCGATAGCATTGTTAATAAGGATTGACATGATGGTGATCCACGTCCTAACCCTTTTTTTTCAACCTATTTTTCTTCAAATGCTTTTATTTTAATACATTGTGACATATGTATGTTTAGAGCTTATTATTAGCTTTACGAGATTCAAACATTTCATGTATTTTGATGATAATAAACACATATTATACACACATATTTAGTATGTGTTTCAAGCTATCTATAATATAGAGTTCGAAAAGATGATTTCAACACATTTTGATACACTTAAAAAAGTAAAAAAAATGAAAGTTAAAAGGGAAAAAAAGAAGTTTGATTGCAAAAAAATCCTAAGTGACAAATGAAGTGGACGTACATAATCAAATCAAATAGCCACACGTAGTGTTGATGTTGACATGACAGTGATGTGACATCTCAACAATCACGTTTTGGGATGACAAGCAAGGCAAACACAAGAACAAATGAAACGATTTTGCAAAAAAAAGAACAAATGAAACGTGGCATATTTGACAAATAAACTTCTGACATGTGGAGATAATGGCCCAAGTGTGCATGTTGGTTGGGCTTTCAAGGGCAAATGTGATGTGTATGTCTAGTTATTGCATGTGGTAATGGTTCTCCATGTCAGGGACAACGACATCTTTTATATTTCTACAATGATATGATATTGTCAATTTTGAGCATAAACACTCTTTGTTTTGTTTTTAGTTTCATTTAAAAGGAATCATACTAATAGAGTTGTTATCCCTTACTTAAATACACATGATCTTAATTTTCTAGCCAATGTAGAACTTTAGATACACTCCTAACAATCTACCTGTCTACTTCTAGTATATCGCTTTAATCCATGTGAGCTCTTCTTCAGAGTTACGGCCTATCTAGTAGAGCTCAACCACGGATCACACATGACTATTTTTTTAGATTTACCACATTTGTTCGCCATTCGGAGGATTGCACATAGACACAACTAAATATAGCACTTGACTCTAATACCCATTGTTAGAGACAACAATCCCCTCCATATTTTTACATTGGTATGATATTATCTTCTTTGGACATAAGTCTTCATGACTTTGTTTTTTGTCTCATCCAAAAGGTCTCATACCAATAAAGTTGTTGTCCTTTACTTATATACCCCCATGATCTTTTCCTTTCCTAGCTAGTGACGGACTTTAATTGCACTGCCAATAATCGAGTGTTCTAGATCTACATTGTAATAATTTTTGTTAGATTTTTATCTTCTTCTTTTCCTATTTTTCTCCACCTTTGGATCAAATGAATTAAATCTGATGGCCCGAAATTAACCGTCTTAAACCATTTCCAAACCTATTTTCAACCCATTCCTTTAGCCACCTTTCTTTCTAATAATTTTCACATTTTTGTTGCTATATAAAATTTCCCTAATTAAGTATTTGCTGTGAATTCTTTCATAAGCCCAATCACATTTGTTTTTTGTTTTTTTTAAAACTTATAAATCTACTCTTTACGAGAATTACATCGTGTAATTAGACTAATGTATTTTTAATTTTTTTTTATTAAATTAGAATTGTACATAGTGAGATGTGAATAAACCCAAATATAGAGGGTAGGGAAAGACTTGATTCAGGGAGGCTTTAATGCTAAATAAAAAAGTAGCCTAAGGCCTATTCGATCCAAATTAAATAGCCCAATGTACTAATATGGAATATTCAAGATATTAGTAAACCACAAGTTAGGGATAGTATAGAGAGAAAAACAACCATCGTAAAGGCTAACTGTGACCACAAACTTTGAGAATGCAAGGTTTGTATAAATATACAGAAACCTCACTCAATTAATATAAGAATAATATTCTAGATATTGCATCTACAGAAACTTGTTATAGACTTTTTATTTTCAAGAATGATGATTAATAGCCACGGTAACTAAATAATAGTTTTGATGTTTTTAAGGAATTAATTTTTGTAAGAGAATAATATAAGCAAGTGAATGAATGGTTGATTGCAAGAGAAGTTGTTATTGCTGGAGATATATTCACCATATGTTGGTTAAAACCTAGACATTTTCTCATCACTTAATGGACTTTTTCAAGGTTAATTAGATTTGGTCTTTAGTAAACCCTAAATATTCCTAAACCTAATTTAATATTACTATAAAGTCCTTTTAGTTTTGTAAACGCACATTATATTCCTATGATCTTCAAATCAAACTCAAAACATTCATAAACTTGCCTTCTCTATCTATTTTTCGTTAACTTTAACCCTTCTAGTATTAAAATTAACTAGAATCTTCAACAAAATTGACCAGACATCGTCAAGAGTATTTCGACATGCATAAATAAAGAAATAAATTATCAATATTCCTAAGAAACAATGCTAACACAATGACTAATGAAAAGCCATGAGAAAGTGCTTAGCCTGTAACTATCTTGAAAACAATAAAAATAGTGTAAGTAACACTTCATACTAAAAAACAAATATAAGTTCAACAAAAAGGATTCGATGGTGAGTTCGCTAATAGTTCGATGCAATATACAATAGGAAGTTCTCTAGCCCTCCTCTCTAAATCTTCTCGATATTCTTCTAAAAATATCTTTCTTCCTCTTTGAACATAAGTTGTTTCCTCTTATTTAAGTGAGTTATTTGTCAACAAACTTCGATAATCATTGTTATATCAATCTTTGAAGTTATTGACTGCAATAAGATGCATTCAAATGTATAAGCCTCTTAATGTCGGTCAATTCTCTAGCTTTTTAAAACTTTGATCCCCTCTAATCAAACAAGTTTCATTCCTAATTTTCATATCTAGGTTGAATTAATCTTCTTTCAAAATTATAATAATAAGGAGATACGATAAAAGAATGCTTTGAAAGATAAGATAGAGGAAGTTAAATGAAATTTGAATCTTTTCCACGTGTCATGTTATCATGCATTTCAGTGTAATTCCTGCCTTTTACTCTAGTAAGTTGTGCTCACAAAGTTTGAACTTCACAATTTTCATTACTACTTAGCGTTCACAGAATTTTTGCATTGTTTGTTCCCTGATCTGTTCCTGCGTATACATCAACCCAAAACTTAGTAGAAATCATGCAGTGATGAAAATTATGCGTTTCATGTAGTATCTCTATATTATTTTGCCTAATTTCACAAGTTTGAGCTCTTAAATATTAGGGTCAATTTGGTTTAAATTTTCAAGTGTTTAATTTTGAAAAAAAAAGTCATTTTAATAAAAATTGTAGTATTTGATAACCACTCAAAATGACTTTTTAAAAAATGAGTTTGAGAAATAAGGTATTTTAAGTGAAACACTTGAAAGCAACTTTTAGAAAAAGAGTTTTTAAGGGGTTGTTTGGGGCATGAGTTATAATAACTTGTGGAGTACTCTGCACCATAAACATAGACTATTATAACCCCAGACTAAATAATTCTACATTTTAAACAATATTATATAATTTCATAGACTATTACAACCCATAGACTATTATAACTCATGTTATTATAACCCACTCAGTGCCCAAAACAGCCCATAAGTGTTTAATTTAGAATCCCACAAAAATTTTCATGATATATGAAAATGATCAAAAGAGTACTCTCACACTATGGAAGCCTATCGCCGGCAACCATCTCAGGTGACTGCGCGACCACCACCGACGACTAGCACCACCTTCGAAGATCGGCAGCCTCCACTAGTGACCATTTTCGACGACTCCTCTGGCTGTGGTCGGCCCGTCATAGTATTTTAAATACATTTTGAGTGTAGAAAAACCAAAAATACTTTTTAGAAAATGTAACCAAATATATGACTGTTTTAATTCTAAATTGTTTTTATAAAAAATGTTTTAAAAAAAAATTCATTTTTAAAAAACATTTTTTTTTAATGCAATCCAAACGGACCCTTAGATAAAGAGTTAAATAACTCTTTATTCAAGAGGCATCAGAAATGGCCACTACAATTGTTTTCCATAGTAGATATATCTACTCTTTTAGTCTAATTCAAATGTGAACAGTGTTCAGGTAAGAATGACTCTAAATCACGGATCTATGCATCCATTTCAGATTTTAAAATCTAACACTATTTATTACTTAGAATACAAGGATCAAATGAGATAGATGAAGTTGTTCAAGTTATGGTGAACTTTAATGAAAATGAACACCATGGAGGATTCTTTTAAAAACAAGGTAAAACCACAGAGGATCCAATGGATTGTGCTTCATATCATATTTAATATTTTTTTGGAAAAAAAATCAAATTTTGCTCCTAAATTTGTCAATTTCTACAATTCTTACCCTAAACTTTTAATTTCATCAAATTACACCTTAAACTTAGATAAATGTTGCAATCTTAACCTTAAACTTAAAAAAGTGTTGCAATTTCAATCTTTTAATAAGTTTTCATTCAAAATATTATTACACAAAGTATTCTCATATGCGTTTAATGGAGGTACAAACTTGATAAGATTTTATAGAAAGGCAACATTAGAGCTAAATGTTTGTTAGAAATTATGAATTTTTGCAAGGTCATTCAATGGTCAATTTGGGCACTAATCAAACTTAATTTTGTGCAAAACTTGATTTTATTGAAATTAGTGAGTTTATGGAAGTTTTTACATTATTCTTTGTTATAATTAGTGTGTGAATTAGCAGAAATTGACTAGAGGGTAAAATTACAACAATTGTTTAAGCTTATGGTCCAACTTGATGAAACTGAAAGTTTAGGGTTAAAATTGATCCAACTTAACAAGTTTATGGATAAAAATTGATTTTTTCTCAAATTTTTTCCATTGGATTCCCTTCCATCCTCTAAAAATGTTTCAATCTTGGAGAGCTCTAATTTAATTTTGACAAATGAAAAATGACATCAAAAGCAAAATATTCGACTAGGTAAGCAACATGTTAATGTTCTCTTGATGCCAACTCACATCGAGAAAACCACCGTGTGCGTCGAAACAATGTTCTCCTGACGCAACGACGCACCGGCAAGTAGCGTCGTCATAGCCACATCGGGAATGCTTTTGCCGACGCAAAACTGTTAGAGTCGTTAGCGTCGAGAGTAATAGAAGCTATACCGACGCAAATTGCTTCGGTATACATATTAGTTTTCTCGACGAAGCTTCATGCATCGGGATAGCTTAGTTATTCCAAACGCATATTGCGTCGAGAATAGAGAGGTTTTCCCGATGCTTGGTATCTATATCGATGCATTTTTGCGTTGGGATAGATCGACATTATAGTTTTTTTTAGTTTTTGTATTTTTTCCCAATGCCTTTTAGCTATCACGACAAAAATTTGCATAGGTATAGCCTCAAATTATTATATTTTTTTATTCTAGTTTTTGTAATTACCTAAAAGTTCATTTCAATCAAAAACAATGACACGATTTTATTTTTAAAATGAATCCAACATAATAAAAGATAATATATTGAAGCATAAAATTGTTCATACAAAAGTGTCATATCCAAAGTACTCTCTAATTATAGAAAAAGTACAAAAATAAATATCAATGTTTAATATATTCCAAAATAAAAGTGTAATATCTACCAAAAGAAAAGGACAATCTAATATCTCCCAAAAGAAAAGAAAAGTCTTATGCACTTGTTGTCTTCATCCATGGTTCAAATAGACTTCAACAAAGCTATGGACTTGAAAGGAAAAATAAATAAATAATATGAAAAATTTTAAACATAAACCAAAAAATGAAATAAGGGAAAGAAAAATTCACAAAAGTTTTCTAAAAGAAATCCTAAGTATCATTTAACCTTAAGGCATTAAAGAAGCCAAAACCTAACTCTAGAAAAGCTTAAATCATCTACCCCTCCCCCTCGAAACTTCTAAAGTTACCTAAAAGTGTCAAAAAAGTGCCTAAGTGTCCAATGGAGGTGAAAATGAATTTAAACATTTCCTTGAGAATCCTAATGTGCTTCTCCGTTCCTCCCAAACCTACCCAAGTGTCCTAAAGGTGCAAAAGTACCCTAGAAAGCAAAAACCGAAGTCATTAATTTATTTAAGGGGTGTACCCCGCCTCCCAAACCTATACAAAGTATACCAAAAGTGGCCAAAAAAGTGCACAAGTTTATTTTGAAGGCCAAAATAGACTTCAATGCACCCTAAGCGAGCCTAATACGCTTTCCTGCCCCTCCCAAACCTACGCAAGTGTGCTAAAAGTGCAAAAATGTCCTAGGAAGCAAAAACCTAACTCGAAACGAGCTTTAAGAGTCTACCCCGCCCCCAAACCTACAAACTTGCCTAAAATTGTCTAAACGTTCTAAAAGTACCCAAAACATTCTTAAGTATCCAATGGAGGCTAAAATAAACATAAACATTTCCTTGAGAATCCTATGCGCTTCCCCACTCCTCTCGAACCTACACAAGTGTCTTAAGGGTGCAAAAGTGCCCTAAGAAGCAAAAACCTAAATCAGAAACTTGCTTAAGGAGTGTACCCGACCCCCAAACCTACAAAGTATCCCAAAAGTGGCCAACACGTGCTCAAGTTTACTTTGAAGGCCAATATGGACTTCAATACACCCTGAGCGAGCCTAATGAGCTTTCCTGCCCCTCCTGAACCTACGTAAGTGTGCTAAAAGTGCAAAAGTGTCATAGGAAGCAAAAACCTAACTCGAAAAGAGCTTTAAGAGTCTACTTTGCCCCCCAAACTGGCCGATAAAGTTGCCTAAAAGTGTCTAAAAAGTGTCTAAATGGCCTAAAAGTACCCAAAAAGTGCTTAAGGTATCCAATGGAGGCGAAAATAAACTTAAACGTTTCCTTGAGAAACCTAAGTCAGAAACTTGCTTAAATAGCCCTAAGCATCCCTAATACACACTTAGCCCCCCGTCCCTAAGATACAATCATAAAGTGACTACCATAGCTGTAGGATAGTCACATATGACAACAATATTACTTTTATTAAATTAACTGCATGCATGAATTGGCTACCATAGCTACAAGATAGCCAAAATGAACTTGCAAAGGACCCTAAGCGACCCTAATACACATTTAACTCCCCGTTCCGAAGATACATTCATGAAGTGACTACCATAACTATAGGATAATCACATATAACAACAAAATTACTTTTATAACTTCACTACATGTTGAATTGGCAAGCATAACTATAAGGTAGCCAAAGTGAACTTGTAAATAACCCTAAGCGAGCTAAATACTAAAACATACCTAGGTGTTTGAAGGTCCATCCTCTCGTTGCCCTCGACCCAACATTTTGTGGATTCTAGCCCATTTTTCTTCCCATGTGATACTTGAGTACTTAATGCCAGATTCGCTTCCTTCATTTCCTCATAATTTGCCTTCATCTATATCATGTCACCTTTCATCTACTCGACTTGATTTTCCAAATCTTTTTCGTACTATGAGGAGGATGTGACACTCGATGATGAGCTAGGTTTTGGGTCCCAACCAAGGCCTTCAATGTGGCTTGATCGATGACCCAAAACTTGTTTACATACCTCTGCACTAGTCATCAGTGGAGACCCTTGTCGAGATGATTCTTCTATAAGCTTTTGCATTTCTAGCTACATTCATGTTGGAATAAAGTGGTTAAACACGTAGAGAAAGACATAAATTTAAGCAGGTATGATAAGAAAGAGCCTACATATGCATTTCTTGCATTCTCGTTCACCCAGTCATCTTTTAAACTGAAATGACTTTGATGGAACAACTCCACTTGATCAATGTCATGACCCTCTTGCTCTTTTTGTAAATGACATACACAAACAATGAGTCATAACAATGAGATCATGTAAATAATAATGAGTTTGCACCTTACTAATTCATTTTGCACTTGGGCAAACGACTTTGACCCGGTTTGATGAAAGTAAGGGAGACTGTCTCGACTCTTATTGTTCTTCTTTGTTGTTTTCTACAACAATTTTTGATTAGTATAACTGAGCTATGTATATATGTACAACGACCAAGAAAAAACGTACATGCCATTCAGGAGTCGCCCATTTGTTACATAAAATATTCTAATATTTTGGATTTGTTAACCTCACAGGTGGACATGCAAGGGCTTCTTCTGGGCTTTAAAACTCACAATAGTACCTGTATAATTCTGCTCTATATTCTTTTAACGTATTTTGAAATTGTCGTAGTACGTACTTTTTCACATGCTTTTTGTCACATCGAAATCAAAAAATGTCTGCATTGTTAATAATAAATGTGTAAGCATACATATATGACTTAAATATTACCCAAATGCATAAAAAAAGCATGACTTACCAACAATCGATCTACTACATGGTCCTGTACTTCTTTCGATACCACCTTCCAGTCTTTACAACGCTATGGAATTATGCTTCGAGTGATGGTACCGATGGCCTTACTAAATTTCGTGCCATTAGCACATACATGTTTCTCAACATTCTCATCAATCTCAATCTTAATCCTCCCATAAATATGTACATGTCGGTCCAATATAATGTTCCGACTATGTCCTTTAGTCCGCCTTCCTGGTAATCTTGAGTCTCGCCTTTGCCCTCGACCATGCCCTTGCCGTGAGCATGATCTAGATCCTGAAACAAGGACAAATTTACTTAATTAGATGAGAAAATAACACTTTTAAGTACAAGCTTTCATATGATATAAATATTACTCGATGCCTTTGTCATGTTCTGCTGAGTAGAGGAACCAATAACTGGAGGGTCATTCACATGAAGTAGCAAATGTGTCTTCTTCTCTTGCTTAGGGCGTGCCATAACTCTAGAATATTACAAAAGATGGAAAAAATAAATCTCAATGTATATGAAGCATTCAATTATAGAATATGAAATTGAAATAGACAAGTTATACCCTTATTCGTTATTCTGATCATTGGAATCTAAATGTTGTAATGAACCCGAACTCTCTTCAGAAGATGTTTCTACATCCTCGGGTTTGTCATTGATAAGCCTTAGAATTAAGTCTTATTTAATGCTCATAAGCTTAAAATATGCTTGCTTTCCTTTAGAAATCATAGGAGAAATTTGGTAAAATGCTTGAAAAACATAAATAACTTGTGAGAAGTGCATGTGAAAGAAAGAATGAGGAAAAGAGAAAGATAAACTAAGAAGAGTTTCTTTTGTGCAGGAATTGTAAAAATTACAGAGTCGAAATTGCATGATGAAGTTGTAATTCTGGAGCAGTAGAAAAAAAATCAAAAAAAGAAAATCTTCACAGAATCAATAAGGAAAATCTTTATTTGCTGCACGATTTGGAGGTTCTTGAGCACGATTTTTGGGCAATATTCAATCCTAATGAAGGCCTACAAAAGGAGAAGAAGAGGAGGAGAGAAATGGAGTTTTTTGGATGACGTTTTTTGGGGTTGAAGCCGTCGGTTTTCTTCCCTATTTTCCTATGTTTTTCTTCCAGTTTTCTCATCTGTTTTTACTGAAATTCTGCTGCAAGTTTGGTTATATTTTTCTTAGATTTTTCTAATCCAATTCAAGCGAAAACTTGGGTTGTTAAGACTCAATCTCTTCCTAGAAATAGTTGAGGGATAGAGTCAATTGAAGATTAAGGGAAGATTTATAAATAATGGCTTGAATGGTTGTTGAAATTGCCCTATTTTTAATCCAGTTTCTGTTTAGTTCATTTGGTTGTAATTCTCTCTCTATCTCTCTTTTTTTTTTCCTCACCTACCGTATTAAGCTTTTGAATTGAGTTTAGATTGATGAAACAATTGATGGATATTTTTCTAGAATTTTTTTTCATCATGAGTTTTGTCTCAGATTTTAGCTTGAAAATTTATTTCCTTGAAGTTGTTTATTTCGTGGGTTTGTTCAGGAAAAGTAATGCATTGTCTAATGCTTTGATTGTTTCCATTTTTCAATTCTAAATTGGATAGCAAGTTTTAATTTATTTCTTTAGATTGTGGTTGCAAATAGGCTTTTTAAGTAATTCTCTTAAGCATGGATTTTAATTAAAAAATTAGTTGTGAGATTTTTAGTTTTAATATGAGCTAAACTTCTTAGGGGGTTCAAGGATGTGAATTCCATAAGAAGTAATTGTAGCTAAAATTCTAACAAAATCCCAAGCCTACATCTCAATTGTTTGCTTGTGTTGAACAAAATTCCGTTGAGATCCTAGATTGATCAACTAGGGTAGCACCTTAAGCTTAGAACTAATACTGACAGGGTTAGTGATAAGCGGATTTCGCACAAGTGATGGAGACAAGAGCTTAGACATAAGCCAATTCTTTGCCCTAGACTTAGGGATCAAAGACTCCAAAACCTAAGAAATTATTGAGCCAAAATTTCCTAAGATAGAGGAACTATAGACATATAGGTCACTCACTTAGTCTCCTAAAACTTAATTTCAAGGTGAATAGGAGTAGTAGTTTCGATTTACAATTGAATGTAGAAGAGTACGTCTAATCCCTTTGTTTTGTACTTATGGTTTAACAATGGTATTATTCTTCTAGTCATATAGTTAATGATATTGTCATCACTAGAAAATGATACATTAGATATTTTTATCTCTCATAACACTTTCCCTATGATAAGTTAGTTTTATACTAAGAACTCAAGAATGTTGAATAGCTTCCTAGGTATTAGGGTGATGAAAAGCAAGAAACGAATCTTTTAGTTGCAAATGAAATATATGCTTGACTTGCTATATTTGAGTAT
The DNA here is from genome assembly GCA_033996785.1 of Trichosanthes truncata. Classification (NCBI taxonomy): domain Eukaryota; kingdom Viridiplantae; phylum Streptophyta; class Magnoliopsida; order Cucurbitales; family Cucurbitaceae; genus Trichosanthes; species Trichosanthes truncata. The sequence continues at coordinate 6,668,947 of JAWPNB010000004.1, forward strand.
TTAAAATTTTGGAGCTAAGTCGTGTAGCACTTTAATGATGCCTCATTTACAACTCATGAGTGATGGATAATTACATATAAGGCTCTTGAGAGATATAGAATTTTGGTTAACCTTGATAGCAAAGAGGATTATATTTTCGATAGGAACGAAGATTTAGAAGAAGAGGGCTAGCGAATATCTATATAGATTAATACGGTTATCACCTAACTTGCCTTTGTTTTCTTTTTACTGAATTTGCACTTAAATTTTACTAGCATTTTATTTTGAACTATTTTTTTGTTGTTTTCGAGATAGTCATGGGGCTAAGCTTTCTCATGGGTTGATTAGTGACAATAAACCCTATGCCTTTACATTAAACTTGGTGTTAGCTTTTGTTTCTTAACAATATCAATATATAGTTAGTTTTCTTGATCTATGCATGTTGAAATACGTACTTTTCACAATGTATGACCAACCTTGTTAAAGTTGAAGGAGAATAATCTAATTAAACCCTAATGGAAACGTCGGAATCGCTTTGAGTTTATTTAGAATTAAAATATAAACTAAAGGTTAAACAAATAATCAATACCTTGAAAATAATATAGAGAATATTCTGGCGGGTCTTTTTCTTCTTGTGCTCCAACTACAATGAGGTTGAACTCTAAGACTTTCACAAAGTCTTCCTTGCTATGACTCGAACAAAAAACCAAAAAGATTTGTGGAAACCTTCTTAGAAAAAGAGAGAGGAAGTGAGAGGAGAATTTCAAGAGTTATTTTTTCTTGTGAATAATGCACACAATGGCTCACCCCTAGAGTCTTATTTATAGTGGTCTAAGGTAAATAATTAAATAATATATTTTCATATCTAATATATTAAAATATATTTATCTAACCAGTTTGAATCTTATTCAAACATTTCCAAATTCTATTACGACATCTATTTCCTTATTTGAATCTAATTCAAATTCAATAAATATCTTTTCTTTAATGCATCTTAATACATTAATAATTTCTTTGATAGTTAATGTAGCATATACAACAAATATGTTTTGCCTCATTTAATATATCAAATATATTAAATTTTAATTTGAACATTTCAAAATTTTCTCTCAATGAAATCAACCCCTGTAGATATTGTATTTGGTCCAGTACATTTTTATTATTCAATTTGATTTCAAGTGGTTTGTGCTCCTCAATTTTTTATTTTTTATTTTATTTATTTTTATTTTTATTTGACTTGATTTTGTTTTGTTTGATTTGATTTGCTTTTTTTTTATTCATTTATTTTGATTTTTTATTTATTTTGATTTGTTTTTTACTTATTTATTTATTTTGATTTACCTCTTCCTCTCCCTATACGCTTCTCAAGGCCACCACGTCAAACTGCCAAATGGACTTTCCTCTACCTGAAGAATCGTTGATAATGGTTTAGGAAGACTCTTTTTTTAGCAAAACTTATAGTATGAATAGAAGGGTGGAGGGCAACATTGAAGGAAAAAAGAATGAGATAGAGTTGGAAAATTTAAAGATTTAGAGAGATTGTTAGAGAATTTGAGAATTAGTGAGAATCATAGAAAGTTAGAAGACGAAGTTTGAGAAAAAGGTTGAAGAAGGGTGACAACTCTTTAAAGACCATCCACATCTCATCGACGAGAGATTCAACTCCCATCGGCGACCTTCCAGCGACGTGTAGCGTTGTTGAACTAATGACCCACCGACGTGAATACCACGAATCCACTTGTGAAGGACTCCAAACAGCAGCTATCACATAACATCTGCGAACTCGAAGTGCTGCTCGAACTAGCGCACAACAACTGGACCTGACTCTAGAGAGAGACCCAAACTTCAGCGACCTGCTTGCGACATGCAGCTCTCCGGTGCGTTTTGATTCGACAGTAATTGACAACGCGAGTTCCTCATTCCAACGACCTCTGACGACTGGCAGAGGTTTTAAAGAGAAGAAGAAGTCAGGGAGAAAGAAGAAAGGGCTAGAGAGAGAAAAGATCAACCAAAACAATTGATAAGGGTATGGGGCCCACTCACTTGCTTGTTATTATTATTTCTCAAAAAAGAAATCAAGTGGCTATTTATTTTTTCCATTTTCTTTCACATTTTTCTTTTAATCTCATATTACAATAGAATTTTAGAATTCATTGATATTTGGTTTGAACATTTTCTTTGTTTATGAAATTGGATTCTTCAAATCAAGGTCAATCTAGCCATATATTTGCTATTTATTATTATTTTTTTTTTGAGTTTCGACTTGAGTTCAATTGGGAGTCTTAATTTAAATTTTAATTTAGTTCAAAATTGGAGTTTCAAACTAAATTTTAGTTGGGATTTCAAATTAATTCTAATTTGGTCTTAATTGATTTTAGGAGCAATTCAATTTGAAATTTTCTAATGAATTTAAAATCTAGATTTTTAAATTGAAGTTCAATCTTTCATCAATTATTTGGATTGCCCCACTCAAGTTCAAAATGCTTCTTAAATTTGGAATTTCCAAGTAAATTTCAATTTTCTTTTAATTTAATTCTTCCAAAATAAATTTCAATTTTCTTTAATGGTTTTATTTTGAAATTTCCAAATGGGTTTCAATTGGTTTTTCATTTGAAATTTTTAAATGGTTCTTTTTAAGCTTTCTTTGAATGGTTTACACCACTCATAATTGCTAATTATACTTGCTAATTCATGTTTTATTTCTTAAATGGAATTAATAAATACGAGACACTTTTCATTAAACAAAATCATTTTTTATGTAAATGATTTTTAAATTTGTTTTAAATTTAGCTTTCCATAACTGAAGCTCTTGTTTTAAAATAAGCATTTAGCAAATTTATTTCATTAAAAAACTGTTTGTTTTGAGGGCTGAGTAATGTGCTTTCGTAGAGTTTGACTCCCGTGCAGGTGTACAAAAATCCTCATTTTTTTTCCAAAAACATAAAGTCATGGAAATCCTAGGACAAAATTGAGATAATAAAATTTCTCAAATTCTTGAGGTAAGAAATTTTTCTTTAAATAAAAGAAAAATTCCAATATGATAAAAAATCGATTGGTATGATCCCACTCAGCATATTGACCGTTACTTTATTTCTATAAAGTCGAGGTAAGAGCGAGATACATTTTTTATAAACTTTTTTTTCTTTAGATTAAAGGACCTTTTACGATAAAGTAGGATAACATAAAATAAAATGTGGTAACCATTTTTAACGAGTGTTGTAGGGTGCTAATACCTTCCCTACACACAATTGACTCCCGAACCTAATTTGGTTTATGCAGATCATTTTTAATTAGGTGTTCAATCAAGCCTTCAAAATGGTTGGTGGAAACTCCAAATTTCTTTTAATTAAATAAGACCCTTGAAATAGGATGTTGGCTGCTCCGCGTCGCGATTATGTTGCGACAATCCCTATTTGTTCATATGAGCTAGCCAGTGGACCTTATGGACCTACAGATTATAAGCCCCAATGATACAAAATCAATTAATTAATTTTCATTCATTAATTGTAGGTCACTCCACTATAGACCTAAAGTTGCACTCTTATGCACTGTAGGACAAGTTGTGTCCATGGATATAATCACTACATGCAAGTCAATCATTCACGAGTTGTTCATAATTATAGTTGTGTCAAAAGTTCGTTTAACCTCTGTAATTACATCTTGCACCTTAAGTGCCACTGATCCTTTAATGAATAATTTGTTTATGAACCAACCATAAACTATGTCCCTCTCGGGCAAGTGAGAGGGTGGGGCCCCATTGTTCAAGTCCTAGAATCAGCTCTTAAGGGAACTTCTCATCTACTTACCCTATATAGGAAGGAGTGAATTCCATCTTGTAAGATTATGTTTCCAACTCCCTATTTGGTCAAGTCCCCAAAATGGTAGGCCTATTGAATCAGGTACAAAAGCCACTTTCACCCATGCAAATCAAAGGACAAGCCCTCACAGATAGAAGTTCATAACTCACTCAAGATTAAGATTGAGTTGCATATGATCATCATGATAAAATATTAATCTTCTCAATTAACAAATTTATAAAGAGATTAAACATTTCAAAGTCCAGTCTTATACAACTCATTGTATAAGATACCCCCACTCACATGTCTCCACATGAATGATTTGGATTAAATCATTTGTAACTATTACAAAGTGGGTCGTATCAATAGTGTCGCCAGGATAAGGCACCCAACCTTATCCATATACTATGACCCTTTAGGTTATTTATTGAACATGTTCCTCCCGTATGTCAAAACCACATACTGTTGAAGATTATACTAATAACCTTGGATTTTTCATATAATGGATAATATTATATTACAAATAAAATAATCCAAATTATTATTAATTATTAAATGAATAATTAATTACGAGGCTTTAGGGCACAAATCCCAACAAAAGTGTCATGTTAATTTTAATATTGGAAGGGTTAAAGTTAATAGAGACTAGATAAAGAATGTATTTCATGAATTTTATAAGTTCATGTGTTTGAATGATCGTAGGAATATGAGTGTCACTTGCAAAACTAAAACATTACAAATCTAGCTTAAGCTTGTTTATACTTGATAACTCTCATTTATGAATGTTATTGTGCCCTAAAAACGAAGATATTTCTTAGAAAGCAAGCGTTTAAAGTTATATTTCATGTCATTTAGGGCAAATTTAAGTAAAAACAAGCTTTTTCATATGTTTGAAGTCTTGATTTTGTAAAAATAAGTTTTTAGGTGTAATTAGAGTCATTTTTGTAAAAAAAAAAAGTGTTAATTTCTGTTGTTTTTATGTAGAGGCTGAAAAAGGATCCAAATGCGAGTACATTCCTGTCGCAATTGAAACAAATAAGAAAACATCCATCAGATATGCGACTACAATGCAGTAGCATTTGAAAGCATAAGCCAAATTGCAAATGTTGCAGAAAATAGCCCAAATGCGCCCATAAATGCGCCTGCATTTATGCCATTTCGACAACAATGCAAATGCGCCTGCATTTGGACCTTTTTGACAAATTCTCCAAGATTCGTGGGATTGCAAATCTTATCAAATATTCTCAATCAAATCTTCTCAAATCAAGGGATATGATCGACCAAGATTCTCCACACTGATCTTGGCAGCAAACCCTAGTCGTGAAATCTATAAAAGGCGGCTCAATCCTCCATTTGAAAGAGAGCTCGGTGTTGGAAATTCTCTTCATCCCAAAATTTTGTTGTTTTTATTTCTAAGTTTTAGCTGCCACTCCGAGTATCCTCTAAGCTTTGTTCATATTCTATTCGAACTTCAACTTCAAAAGAAGAAGGATTATGTACTTGATTCTCCTTGAAAAAAGTTGAACAAGTTAGAAAGGAAGAATATCTTAGGGTTCTTTTTGTTCTTAGGTTTTTCCATTCAAGTTATGTAAGTTTTTAGGAGTTGTACTTTCTGTTTTATCTTTATTTCCAGTTTTTGTTTCAATTTCATTTAGTTCTTTCTTGGATTCATACTTCAAAGTGTATTCAAGCTTATTTATTTCAATGAATTGTGTTCTTTCTTCCATTTGTTATCTTTTTACTTTCTGCACTTTATTTATTTCTCCGATGAGTAGCTAAACTCCTCGAAGGGGATTCAATCATATGTATACCCTAAAAAGGAGATATGCAACCACCATGTGATTCTTGCAAATTTGCTTAACATTTAGCTAAGTTTACTTTTAGCTTAAACTGGTCATTTGAGTTAGCATAGTTTGTGAAGATTTCGATACTAAAAAGGTTGGAGTCAACACGTGTTTTCCTAAAAGTAATCTAGGAAAAGAATCTAGACATAGTACTTTACTTTTTGTACCTAGACATAGGACAAAAATCTTTAAAATCTTGAAGTTGTGTTTTTCATTATCTAAGCGAATTTAACCATAGACATATGAGTTTTAAATTTCTTAGTCTCCTAAAGGTTCTTGAAAAAGGAGTCGAATAGGTGTTGAAATATATTTACTTAGCTAAGTGTCGAAAATGGTAAGTTGCGGACGCATTTTAGCAGCATTCTATTTGAACTGTATAGAACTCGAAAGAGTCAGTATTCGGGCACAAGAGGCAGGATCCCTGAAATAGCCTGACTTAGTTGAGCAATTTACGAGCGCATGGTGGGTGCATTTCACAAGGTTGAACCAGAATTGAATTTCTTGCTTCTCATCCTTGTTTTTCTCAGTACCTTTTCAGTTATCTTTGTTTTTTTATGCAAAAAAACCCTAAAATCAACTTTATTTTTCTCTCGGTTACCTTTGGTTGCAACTTGTGAGCAATTGTGTAGTAAACTAAAGAATTTGTGTGCTAAATCTGTTACTTGGAATACTCCATATATTACTTGTTTGTGATAGCGTGCACTTGCGCTTTCTTTTGGCATTCGTGTATAGCAGCCCCATCAATACTAAAACATTATAAACAAGCTTGTTTATACAAAATTAGGTTTAGGAATATTCATAGTTAAATGAGATTTAAACTTATGAGTTTTGGAGAAGTCCAAAGAGTAAAGTTAGAGTGTCTAGTTTAACCAAGTATAATATTGCATATATATTGTGGGCAATGGTCAAATGCCTTGAAGAAGAAGTCTAGTTCAAATCCAAGACTAAATTTTACTTCATAAATTTGGTAACCAACAAAACTTAAATGATCTTTAGAGGGTTTGCAACCTATGGCAAGGACACCAAGCACTTATCCATAGAGGCTTCAAAGGAGAGGAACTCTCAAATTTTCATTCAACAGTCATAAAAAAATATTCATAGTTTAGGTTACAAATGAGTATACGTTTGCTTATAAGTAGCCAACCAAGAAACACTAAAATGCTTTAATTCAATCTAAACAAGATTAACCCTAACTAAGTACATTAGTGATAGCACACAAAATGTGCTATTCTTACGCTTTAGTTATTACTAGTTTTGTGACTTAAATGTATGCTTTTACGATCATATTTGGTTATTTTGTAGTTTTCGAGCATTTGGAGCAAAACTGAGTATTTAGGAGAGTTACAATGAAAAAGGAGCTAAAAGATGACAATTTGAGAATCCAAGTTAAGCAAAGAGGGAGTTCAAGCCAAATTTCCCAGGATGAGAGTGTTGAGACGCTCTTAGAGCGTTGAAACCCACATATCTACCAAAAAAAAAAAAAGAGAAAGAAAAACTGCACAGGGAAGAGGTGAGATGTTGTCCAATGACGTCTCAATGCTACACTCAATGCAAAGCAATGTTTCTCGATGCTATAAAAACATGCACGCTCCATTTTCCCTCTGCAGTGTCTTGACCCTACTTGAATTTCTTTTTTTATAATGTGCATCTAGGGTGCACTGTCGAGACGTTGTCCCTAGCATCTCAACACTACACTTCCTTAAACACGCAAATTCCCTTATTCATAGTAGCATCTTGACGCTTTTTTAAGTGTCTCGACCTTGTGGTATTAAGGTTCATAAATTCATCTTTTTCTACATATTAAGGGAGCCAATTTAGAGAGATACAACCTAATTTTGATTTCTACATCTTTTGGAGAGCTAGAAGAGCTTTGTGGAGCACGAGAAGATTATTTTCAAGCTTGAGTTTGTAGAGACCGTAATGGGAAAGGGAGATCGACACACGACTTTAGTTCTATCTTTCTTTCCCTTATTTTTGTATTTTTGTTATTGAGTTTAGAGTTTGTAATAGTGATCATGAGTAGCTAAACTTTTTATCATAGAATTTGATGTAGCCGTTAGACTTTTTGATTTGATTAATTGAGTGCCTTGATTGAATGCTCTTTAATTCTATTCAAGCTTTTATTTGCTTATTGCCTAAACTCTTTTTGGTCATCGATTATTTGCTTTGTTGATCTGAATTTCCACTTGAGAAATGGTAGTTTAGATTAGACATTAATTGCATGACTAAGGTAGTTCTGACATAACTATGATTAGGATTCCTTTAGAGGTTAATTTAAAGAAGGAACTTAATGTCATGCATATTATTAAAAGCCATCTTTGATGTTGGTTTTATAATATTGCATGAGAATTGTTTGTCTTCAAAAGGGTCATTCATGATATAAGACTTCTGGACTTATAAAATATTTGCATGATCAATCTTGGTTGTTTGATAAATTGAATTATTGGACTAATTTGTGAAATCAATTCCCTAAAATATTTCTCTCCTGATTTTTCTCCATCTTTATTGCTTTATTTTAGTTTTTATTCCTCTTACGATTTCTTTCTATAAATAAAATTGAGCGATAGTATTCATGGTACTTAAGTGAATTAGAAAAATCAATCCTATGGACGATACTCTGTACTCAAATCACGATATTAAAAATTGACCCGTACACTTGCAGTATTTCATAATTTATGCAACAATTAGTAAATAAGTAAAGTTAATTAAAAATAGAGTTTGGACTAAAGCTTAAAAAGATTAGGTCTCATGCCTTTACAAGAATAATAAAAGCTCAAATACAAAAGTCAAAGTTTATTAAATAAAATTCCTAAAAAAGCAAGTAAAAATGGGTTCCAAGGGTCCATGAAGCTTGGTCCAACTGGCTTTAGGACATGTTTGAGAGTGATTTTTGTTGAGTAATTTTTGCGCAACTGCAAGTGTATGGGTCAAGTTCTAATATAGTGAAAGAGTGTTTGAGTATCGTCCTCAGGATTGGTTTTCTAATTCACTTAGGTACTATGAATATTATCACCCAAATTATTTAGAGAATCTAATTGAATGATGGTTGCAAGATTTAAATAAAAAAATTATAATAAAAACTGAAACAATCAAATAAGAGAATATCCTAGGAAGTTGATTTAACCTATTAGACTAAAATAATTAAATTACTTAAACATCCAAGATTGATCAAACAAATATTTCATAATTTTAGAAGTCTTTTATCATGAATGACTCTCTCAAGGACAAACATTTCTTATGCAATAAGGCAAAACCTACATCTCTGATGATTTTTAACATTATGCATTGCATTAAGTTTCTTTATTAACAACTTCGAAAGGAATCATAATCATGATCAAGTTAAAACTACCTTTAGTCATATAATTAGAATATAATGTAAATTACCTTTCTCAAGCGTGAATTTAGACCAACATAACATTTAATCCGTAATCAAAAGATTAAAAGCATTAAGAATATAAAAGCATGAATGAAATAAAAGACAATCAATCATGGAATTTAAATAATTAAGACATAAGGTCTAATGGCTACATCAATTCCTAGAATAAGAAAAGAGTTTAGCCAACTTATGTTCACTATCAAAAAATCTAAACTCGAAAATAACATCTAAATACTAAATAAAAAGAACGAAGAAAAACTATGTTGGTGTGTCAATCTTCCGTCTCCATATGATCTCCACAAACTTCGCCTTGAATATTTATCTCAAGTCTCTTCTTACTCTTGTATGTATAATTTTAGAGTAGTGCTCTCCAAAGTTGAATGCCTTTGAGAGAAGAGAATGGGGGTATCTATAGTGGAACAATCTAAATCCTAAATTAATTGGGAAAAGAGCTATTTGAATTAGGAATCTAAAACCATTTAGAAAATCTTCCAAATTTCGTACAAAATTGAAAATTTTCATCATAGCATCTCGACACTGTCAAATGTTCAGCAATGTCTCAACCCTACACTGCGCAAACAAAGCATCTTTCTTCAATCCATAACGCGAGATGCTATAATTCAAGATTTTTGGCTTAGATTCCTTCTTCTCTTCATCTAGTTCCTCAAATTCATGTCTAATTCACTGAAATTTCATCACAATTCTTCTAAAAACTCCAGTTTTGCTCCAGATTCTCGAAATCTACAAAACAACCAAATATAAACATGAAAGCATACATTTAAGCGTTAGAACTAGCAATAAACAAAGCCTAAAGATAGCGCACATTGTGTGCTATTAGTTTTGGAATGTTCAAAATCACTTTTGTCATGCCATCTTTTATTAAGAACATGTTTGAGATTGATTTTTGAATGACCAAAATCACGTCATACCTTTTTTAAGTGCTTCATGAGCGTAGATTTGGTCAAGTGAGCTTGTAGGTTGAAGGCGGCATGCATGTGGGGGATACCCAGCTGGGAGGTTATTTGAGCCTTTGAGTAAGCATGGGGAGCATGGCGCATAGGCTTGCTCCTTGCTTGTCCATGGAGGCTTGACACTTGGGTGGTTTATATCCGTTTCTTATCTTTTTCTTTAGCATTTTTCGAAAATAGTTTAGAAATTTGACATTTCTATCTGAAACCATGATTTTTGGAATATCATGGTTTTATTACCTCCTTTAAAAGATAACTAGCTATATACATATCTATGACGTAGCAAAATTACACTAATGTAATTTTTCCTAAGTGAATGAGAATTGTACATACTATGATGGATATGCCTAAAAATATATTGGCTAAAGACTTGATATAAGAGGCTTCAAAAGAAACTAATTCAAAAATAAGTATCCAAGTTCATACAACCCAAATGAAATAACCCCACAAATTTGGAATACACCATATTACACCATTTCCATTTGGTAGATTTATATCAAGGTGTGAGAGTACCTTTGGAGATAACACTGCAAGAATAGGTGGAATCAACGATGAATTTTTTGCGACGAATAGTAAAATGTTGCAAAATTGCGACGAAATCGACATTTTATCACCTTAATGGAAATGGAAGAAAAAAGGCTATTCGCAAACTTAACAACGTACGAAATATTCATTTCATATTGACTCATGCATGCAGACAATCATTTAATATGGGCGACTAAATAAATTTCGTTGCCTAAGGTTTTAAAAAAACTCTCCTCGGTGCCATTTGCAATGGTTGAGGAAAGGGTTGTCTTGGAGCACAAAATCCTCGGAGATTGCCCAATTTTTTTTGTCATTTTTCACTGTTTTTCTCCTTTTCAAGCTCGTAGGTTTCATTAGAGTTATTTCTTTAATTTAAGTTACATTTATCTCTTTATTTTTGAATTTTATCTCTTTTTCAATATTTTTTGTTTCTTTTGGTAATATGTTTCATTGGGCAGTCGGTAGCTTGGATTCTTTCTTCTTCATTAGAGTTTAGTTAGGCATTTGGAGGTAAATAGAATTCTTGCATAGTATTTTTTGGCCATGTTATTTAGCCTTTAAAGTTAAATTTTTTATTTTGATTGTAGTGTGTGTTCAAAGCGTGATTTTGGGGCTTATTTGTGTGATTAAACTATGATTTTGAGGCTATTTATGTGATTAAATTTTGATTTAGAGCTTATTGTGATTAAAGTGTGATTTTGAGCCTATTTATGTGATTAAATTTGATTTTTAGTCTAATGTGTGTTCAAAGTTTGATTTGGAACCTATGTGTGTGATTATAGCATGATTTGGAGTCTATTTATTCTTTTTTATATTAATAGAAACTTGCTTGTTTCTAGGTTTGCAACCAATTCCATGAATTGCAAAGGGGTGAGACTCGTGTTTTGTTGGAGCTCAAAAAAAGGAAGAATCCCTGAAGTTCTTCTCGTTCATAAATTCATCATAAAACAACTTATCTTCAAAGGCTAAAAAAGTTGGCTCATATATGCCTGTTCACACGAGATTTCAAAAAAAAAAAAGAAAGAAGATTCATGGAGGTAAACTTGATTTTGTATTGATATGTATGTAAGTGTTGTAGAATCTATAATGTATGTTCCTCTAATTCTTTCTCTTGGACATGTACTTGATTCGAGGGCTAGAGTGCTTGTTCTCAATCGTGTTAATCTTCTTGGAGTAGTCTTAGGCTTGTTCATCTTCTTTGATCGCCCTTGACCTTTTGATCTTCTAGGATCGGCCTTTGGCTTGTTAATCTACTTGGATGATTGACCCTTTGCTTTTTGATCTACTTGGACGATTGACCCTTGGCTTGTTAATCGTCTTGGATGATCGATCTTTGGCTTGTTGATTTTCTTGGATCTAACCTTGGTTTGTTGATCCTCTTGGATGATCAACCCTTGGTTTGTTGATCTTCTTGAAGAATTGATTAAAGTCTTGAAGTTTTGTGCACTTCAGATGTCTTTAATTTGTCTTTAAAGTCTTTAAATCTTCAAAGAGATTTTGGTTTCAAAATCTTCAAGTCTTTAGTTTCTTGAGCATCTTTGGTCTCTAAAGAGTCCTTTAGGAGTTTTTCAGAATTCTTTGAGTTTTGAATTTTCTAAACTTTTTAAAAGAAGAATAACTCTTCTATTTATAGAGATTTCCAGGGGCATTATGGGGTCGAGCTTTCATGGCTTTTGGACCCAACCATTTGAATTTAGGTTTTTGTTGGCTTTAGGTCTAATATTTTGGACTAGAAAAGTGTTGGCATTGGGCTTTAGGCCAAATTGTTCTCGGGCTTATTTGATCTTTGCCCAATTTCAATATGACCCAATTTGATCATGCTAGGCTTACTGGATCATATAGTCTTAACGAAGACATATGACATTATTTGAAAATTTTCATTTTTTCTCTTCCAATTTAATTTGGGACACATGATTGATTTATAATTGATCCCAAATTTAATAATATGTGATTTTTCATTAGTTTAAAAATAATGATGTGGCAATTATGATTGATCGAAATTTCTCATTCAACAATACTAACAAAGAAACTCTAATACACTTAAGTACCTAAAGCAAGGTTATGTCTAATGTAAGCAACTTAAGGCTAATAAAAGGTAACTTAAATTATCATTGGGGTCAAAGTATGGTGGGCTAAGCTCGTACAGTAAGAGGCCCAAACTAAATTCTAAATCCAAATTACAAGATTTAAGGTACAAAATGTGTTCAACTAAATTTCTCAATGTAAAACCATATATAAGTACACCCAAAATTATAAAGTGGCCATAAGCCTCCTATCTTGTTGTCTCTTGAATTTGCTTTCAATGGAGTTGCTCATACCTTCTTGTTTTCCACTTTAATCCTCTTTGGTCGAACATACTATTGTTTTTATGGTGGCATGGATCATATCATGCATGCTCTCAAAACTAGATTCACTCATTAATTCTTTCTCCAATACAAAACAATTCTCTCTCTCTCTCTCTCTCTCTTTCTTTTTCTTTTGGTAAATTGCAAGTTTGATTCCATGATTGTGTATATTTTTAAAAAAAAATTAATAGGTTTTAAAACTTTTTAGATTGTGTTTATCTTTGTCGTTGTACTTTAAAGAGTTTCTAATAGGTTAATGAACTATTAGGTCCATCAACTTGATGATTATATTATTCAATGACTAAACTTGCTTGAAATTAGCTCACCATGTAATTCTTAAATAATAGAATTGACATATTACAAAAGCATTAAAATGATAACTTATGAATTATTAGATACAGATTTACGAGTTAAGAGTCCATTAAAACTTTTTAAAGTATGTGAACTAAATAGATACAACATTGGAAAAAAAATCAATTTTGACCCTAAACTTGACAGGTTGTATCAAAATGATGGAGTTAACTTATGCCTTTGGTATCGCATACCTGCGACGAATCCATGTAGTGATGTCATTGAAGGTGGGGACAACCAATGGCAGTTTCGTCGACTTCGGTGGTGAGGAGTTTGAGCTTGACTAAAATGCGAGAGAGAACAGAGAAAGCAATGGTGGACAAAGTGACATCCATAAACACAATGAACTGGTCGTAGTCAACCTTGTCGGCCCCATCGATAGTCTTACGGAGGATTAAGGTGACATCGATGTAGGAGATGAAGGGGACAAATTTTCTGACGAGGGTGATTCTGTAACGCCCCACGCTATAAATTAGGTTGTTTCAGAGTAATTGAATCTGTTCGTTAGAGTTTTAATTCAGAAAGAAAATTAGAATTCTAAGATAGTTTCTTAAGTTCGACAAATTAAATTTCTATGAAATTTTGGGAAAAGAGATTTTCATTTAAATCTTTATTTTTTTAAAGTTTAGGAAGTTAATTTTAGATTTATTTCCAAGTCCAAAAAGAAACTCAAATTTCCTTAGTAATTAGTTTTTCTCCAAATCCCTTAGGTTCCTTATTTGGAGTGTTATCTTTGGTAAAAAGAAAGAATTTGAAAGTTTATTTTTTTTTCTTGCTTAAGATTTTCCCTAAAGGTGGCCAGGTTGTCGAAGCCCTCCGAAATATTTACTGATTCTCTAGATCTAACTTGTAGAAATAGTGGACCAGGTCGAATCCCAAGGGAACCAATCGAATTAATTTCTCAAAGTTAAAAAAAAAATATTAATAAAAGATAAAATAAAAGGGGGGGTTTGAATTGTCTTGAACAAAAAATTAAAAGGAATAAAAAAACGAATAAAAAAAATCAATTTTATGGAACTTCCAATTCAATGGTATAAATTTCATCCAATTGTAATCTTGATCATAGGCTTTAAAAAACATCAATTTCAATTTTTCAAATTCAAGAACTTAGTCTACTTATTTAGAACAGCCATAACAAGTATAAATTTTCCTATTTTGACTCTGACCAAACATCAAAAATCAAAAATTACCAATTAATCAATTGGGCACGATAGTGTTCCATATCGATTAAATAATAGCATTAAAAATAATGAGAAGGACTAAACCAAAACTAACTAATCGAGATAGCTACAAATTAATTAATTTTGTTTTTTTTTTTTTTTGTTTCCCTAGAGTTTATTATGCAAGCTATGTAAAATGGAAAAGCCATAATTACACACACATAAGCTAACCCTTAAGCTAACCCTTTGTTACATATTTTAATCAATTGTGTGACAATTATGGATCACAAAATCATAGATAACAATAAATCAATCGAAACTAAATTAAGGTGCCAATTTAATTTAATAACAATCAAAATCATGAGAATAACAAGAAACAAAGAATTCTTGAATTAAAGACAACATTTCAATTTCGGCCAAAGCCTCACAAAATTACAACTGGAAATTAAATCACCCTTGAACCAAAAATTAAAACTTAGCCACACATGATGGAAAAACAATAAAAACTATAGAGGGGCGAAAGCATTAAAAAAAAAACTCAAAGAACTAAATAAAATAAAATAAAAAACCCAAAGAAATTGAAAGCACAAAACTTTACACTCTAGAAACTTTTGTTTCACAAAGAACACTCAAACTTTTTTTTTGTCCTTCACTTCTCCTTCATTGCTTCTTTTATACTTGAAGGAGAGAGATTTTTTTACTAAAAATAACCTTGAAATTTCCAAGTTTCATTGGCTAATTCAAACAATTTCCATCAATTTCCACGATTTCCGTAAATTCCCCCGAAATTTCCATCGACATTTCCATTTCCATCGACATTTCCATAAATTTTGGACTTCGACATTTCCATCGACATCGACATTTCGAACCTTGGAATGATGCTAGAAAGGCTGAGAATAACTTTTCTTCTAAGCTGACTCCCTTCTTTTTTGCTGCAAGGAAGACAATTGAGCCTTGAAGAATTCCCCTTCTGTTTCTATTGAAGACTAAGCCCCTCCAATAGTTCTGCATGAAGCAATTCTTTTGGCTTTGGTTAATTGGGCTCAAATTGAGCCCAATTTCAATTCCAGCCACTTGCAAATATATATATCTATAAGATATATTTTTTTTATTCATTTATTAATTTTGTATAAACTTTTTTTTTCCATTTTCTAATTCTTTTCTTATTTATTTATATTTTTCTTTTTTTTTTCTTTCAATTTCCAATTTTCCAATTTCATTTCAATTTATAAATTTAATCTAAAATATGTTTTTTAGACTAATTTCACAAAATATTTGGCAATTTACCATCTAAACTAAATTAAACACAATTTTAACAATTAAGCACAATATTGAATCAAAGTAAAGGGAAATTAGACACAATAAATGCAATTAATTAATACTTATCAAAAGGTTGTCGAGAAATTAAGGCCCTTAATTGGGTTATTTGCTATTTGGAAAATTAAAGAAAAAGAAAAGAAAAATATGAGCCCATGCACTGCATAGAACCCCTTCCATAGCTTCATCATCCCCATTCTCCTTCTTCCTTGTGTACGCTAGCAGCCATCTTCCACCACCTCTACTTTCGTTTCATCTTTCTCCAACAACAACCATGAGGTCCCTTCTACAACAGCACTTCATCTCACTCGCAACGACTCGATTTGCAGAAGACCCATGCTAAACTCTTTATGCGAAATTCTTCTTCATGGGTGAATGGATGAGCAACAGCGTGAGCAGCTTGGCAGTGAAGTGCAATTGGTTGGCTACTTCAGCCCTTTTGGCGAGTGGCATTTGGATGCTCCAGAGACCCTTGCATGGTGGGGCTCCACGAACGACTTGTTCAACAACGACCCATGACATAAGGGGCTCTCGGTGGGACTACCCATGCAGGGGTGATTTCTTGCAGCACCAACGAGCATAATAGCTCCCAATAGCTACGACTTCTCGAAAATAGACTTCGAATCACATCAACTTTGTTGCCCACACTCCGTCAGACCTTATATTTCGATGCCCATAGGCTATAGAGTGCAAATTGGCAAAGTTTGGGCCTTTTCAATCTATTTTTCAGCACTCGTTTGATCCTTTTGGTAAGTTTCTGGTGGTAAAGATTCTTTTAATCAATTCAGAACTTAATTAAGGTTTTGTAAATTAAGTTCTAACGTATAGGAACCTTCTATTTGCAGTTTAGGATCAATTCGAACACCTTCGAATAGAAAACATTAAGTGTGTGGGCTCTTTCGGTAAGTTTTAATACGTTTTAGACCTTTTGCAAATCACTTTAGGTGTTATAGCTTAGGTTCTAATGCCCGAGAGCCTTCTATTTGCAGTTTCAAACCAATTCGGTCCAATTCGAACACTCTTGAACTAAAACCAATAGGGTGTTGGGCATGTTTGGGTAAGCTTAGTGCATTTTAAACTCACTCGAACTTGATTAAAGCACTTTGGATGAATCTCTAACCCTTGGATAGTTTCTACTTGTAGTTTCGAACCACTTTGGAGTCCCTTCGAACACCTTGCAACAAGTATTTGAGTACATTTTGGCGAGTTTAAGTGGTAAGTCCTAGTT
Organism: Trichosanthes truncata; assembly: GCA_033996785.1. Classification (NCBI taxonomy): domain Eukaryota; kingdom Viridiplantae; phylum Streptophyta; class Magnoliopsida; order Cucurbitales; family Cucurbitaceae; genus Trichosanthes; species Trichosanthes truncata. Next base: position 6,685,837 of record JAWPNB010000004.1, read on the forward strand.
TAGACCTTTTTAAATCAAGTGTTAGAGGTTGTCCAAATAGTTGCTAACCATTTGATACTTCTGTTTGTAGTTTGGGTGAATTCTGGGGTGCTTGTTTTAGCTCTTAAGGTTGTATATAAGTAAGTTAACTTTTCCTTGAGTCCATTGTAGTTGTTTAAGGGCACTACAAGAATTTGGACTTTTTCCGACGCATAAAAGCGTCGGCAAAAGTCAAAAATGCGTCGGCAAAGGCTTTTCCGACGTGACAATAGGCGTCGGCAGGGGCGTTGGGATAGACTCGTCGAGAGAGGGTTTAGCTGACGCCAATAGGTGACGTCGGCAGAAGACTTCTGCCGACGCTAACCTATTGGCGTCGGCATAAGTCACTTCTGCCGACGCTGACATAATGGCGTCGGCAGAAGTCACTTCTACCGACGCTAACAAATCGGCGTCGGCAAAAGTCATCTATGTCGATGCCAAAAATTTCGCGTCGGCAAAACGGGCTTCTGCCGACGCCACCTATTTCAGCGTCGGCAAAAGTCTGGTATTGATTTTTAATATTATTTTTTTTAATCTCATTTTTTTGTTTCTTTCAAATATTATTGTAATGCAATTTTTTTTACCTTATAATAAATGTATATAAAACGAAATATTCTAAATTTCATTCGAATATAATAACCAAATTTTATATCAACCAAACAACAAAATTTGTTCATACAATTTCTGTTTATATAAAATTGGAAATAAAACTAAAATAACATAAAACACCGAGGAAAAATAAAATTTTTCGTAAATGCATCCTAAATCTCGTCCATAATCTTACTCGCACGTACATCAACCCCAAAGCACCTACAAAAAAAAATATAATTTAATTAATCCTCAACTCTTAGTGTGTGAGGGATTACATAAAACAGGACCAATTGATTCAAAGAAAAATTATGTGAGACAAAGTAATTGACAAAGCCAAGTATATAATCAAGGCAAAAGATGCTAATATATATGCATATGTGTTTGCCCCAAAAAGTGAAAAGTTCATGAGAAAAAAGGAGACAAACCTCAAGGCATCTTATTGAACCAATGTCCCTAGCCTTTGAGAATAACATCGACCTCGAAGTATCTATGAAAAACAAAACCTAATATTAATTATATGATTATATGATCACTACAAGATCAATATACTAACTTATCAATTAACATAATAACTAAACTAGTCAAATTAAAACAAACAACTAACGTGTCAAACTTATGAACATAACATCAAAAGTTAACTAACTTATCATGAAAATGAATAAACCTTAACAAACTTAACTCATCACATTAAAACAAACAATAAACCTTAACAAACTTAGCATGAAAATGAATACTAAACTTATTTAATTAAAAAAAACAACTAAACTTAGCAAAACAATCTCTTAGCACACATCATCCATTTATATGGATCAAAACAATCAAAACCACTAGACTTAACTAACTTATCTAAACTTAGGAACATAATATCAAAACTAAACTTAAACTTAGGAGCATAACAACCAAAACAATCTCTTAGCACTTCACAACCCATTACACACTTCACACCCCACAAACTCACTCAAACTAACCTTTAAAAAATGTGACTAACTCATCAAATCTCAATTTGAATCCCAATAACTCATCAATTTAATTTCTTTATTTGGCACCAAAGCTTCTAGGCTAAAAAAAAAATTCCTAAAAAAAAATTCAAGAAAGAATCAAACCTCCCATTACAATAACCAAAGCATAATCAATACCAATTCAAACAACAATAAACAACATGCCCCCAAAATGCTCAATCAAACCACAATCAAATCATTTGCCAAACAATATTCCACCATGAAATCTATTATCCAATTTAAAACTAACAAACACACAAACAAAAAAAAATCATAAACCATTACAAACTTACCATCAATAAATACAAGCAAATAAATAACAACTCAAAGCACCCAAACTTCTATCAAGATTTTAGATAGCCAAAACCAAAAAATCAATAAACATAAAAGAAAAAACCATTACAAAATTGCCATCAATAAATACGAAAGAAAATAAACAAACAACTCAAAGCATTCAAATTTCTATCAAGATTTTAGATAGCCAAAACAAAAAAAAGTTTGTTATAATTTAAACATTGAGGGAGAAAAGAGAGAAAAAGAAAAAGAAGCCTAACGAAAAAAATTGGACGGCGGCGACGGCGAGACGATGGCGGAGGGTGGCAGAAACATTGGTGGAGGGAGAAGACTAAGTTGGCGGAGGGTGGCGGTGGAAGAAATGAAAGTATGGTGACTGCAGTAGAGGAGAAGAAAAAAATCGAAGAGGGAGAAGAAAGAAAGAGAAAGAAAGAGGGAAGAAAAAGAAAGAGGATTAGGGTTTTCTAGGTGAAACTTTTCCCGACGCCATATTAATGGCGTCGGAAAAAGTCACACTTTTGCCGACGCCATATTAAAGGAGTCGGCAAAGGGTCACCCTTTGCCGACGCCGTTTAAAACGGCGTCGGCAAAAGTGTGAATTTTTTTTCAATTTGCCCCCAATGCAATTTCGATTTGCCGCCAATGCGCGGAAAATGTCACACTTTTGTCGACGCCATATTAAAGGCGTCGGCAAAGGGTCACCCTTTCCCGACGCCATATTAAGGGCGTCGGCAAAGGGTCACCCTTTTCCGACTCCATTTTAAACGGCGTCGGCAAAAGTGTGACTTTTTTTTTCAATTTGCCGCCAATGCAATTTCGATTTGCCGCCAATGGCGGAAAAGGTCACACTTTTGCCGACGCCGTTTAAAATAGCGTCGGCAAAGGGTGACCCTTTGCCGACGCTCTTAATATGGCGTTGGGAAAGGCACTTTTCCCGACGCCGTGAATATGGCGTCGACAAAAGTTCACCCTTTCCAGAAGCGTTAAATATGGCGTCGGGAAAAGCTATTTCGCCCGACGACATTTGTTGCGTCGGAAAGAAAAACGTCGGGAGAAACCAAAATTCTTGTAGTGGGGATTTTTGAGCTAAGTATAACCTCTAAAGATTATTCTCTTGGTTTAGGAACTCTTGGAATAATTTTAGGAGCGCTCTAAGTAAGTAGTTTCTACTTTGTGGGTCTGTTTGATTGTGTGCAGCATGATATATGTTTTCTTATGTGTTGTTAGCATGTTGATTAATTGAGCTTAAAAGTATGTATGAGCATGTATTGTTTGGCAAGAGACATGGTTTAGTAGCATGCTTAGGTAACATGTATGTGGTGAGGTTGTGAGGAGGTCAACGGACCTTGTGAGTTTACTAAGGATTATAGGGTGAGTACCAGTACACCTCGAGTACAAATGGTCGATGGGTGGTATTGTCAACATTGGAATAAGAGGAACATCGGGGCCTTGGGTACAAATGGTCAAGGGTCGGAGTCTAAAAAGCATGTGTTAGGCACTTGGGATAGGGCCAATGCATTGCTAAGTCATCGGTGCACCTTGGGTACAAATGGTCAAGGGGCGATGCACAGTTCGAGGCCTTAGTAACTTTGGTTAAGGGTCGAACACCAATCTCCATAGAGAGGTATTGAGGCCCTGGTAACGGTGGTCTAGGATCGGTGCTTCTCCAAAGGTTAGTCTTAGAGAGCCTTGGTGAGGGCTAAACATGAGTGTTGAGTAGAACCGAGAAAGCATGGCATGATGCGAGAATTCATGTATTAGTTGCATGGCATGATGCAAGAATTCATGTGTTAGTTGCATAGCATGGTGCTAGAATTCATGTGTTAAGCGAGTCTTATGCATAGTTTACTTATTTATGCATGCAAAGTATGATGCTGGTAATATTACTTTGAATAAACATGTTTGGGTGCGTGTGAATAACATGATGTTTGTTGTTTGATATTTGATGGTTCACCATGTGTGAGCTACTTACTGAGTACTTTGTACTGACTCCCCCCCAACTATAAGATTTTGTAGGAGATGAGGAGTTCTACGAACACCATAAGAAAGTTTGGATTTTTCGACACTATTTTTTCTGATGCAAGTATTTGAGTCGATATAGCTTGTTTTTCCCGACACTATGGAAGCATCGGGTTAATTCCAACCTTTGCAGACACATTTTGCGTTAGGATAAATTCATATAGTGACGACCCATCAAATCAAATGAACAGAATGTACGTTGTGGGTTATGCCAACGCGTAATCCTAGATTTCCTAACTCAAGTTTGTGTCGAGAGTGTAATGATTTTTTTAAAAAAATATTTACAATAAAAGACCCTTTCGACAACCTCTTTCCAATCCCCCTTTCAGGATAAAGTTGAGCACCATTAAACCCTAGCCCCCCCTCCATCACAGCCTCTTCCCAATCCTCTCTTCTCCAAAACCCTAAACTTTGTTCCATTCCCTTATTCTTGTTCATGTTCCTTTTTCACCATCATAAACCCCATCTCTAGCATGTGTATGACGAGATCTAATTCCTCCAACGCGCCTTCTCTGGTGGATTTGTAAATGCAACGCCCATATTTATTTGATTGAAGAAGAGGAATTGGCGGTTCGTATAGTTCAGATTGGAAAAATATAGGTATTGAATTACTAATACTTTGCATCTTAAATGTGGCTGGGCTATTTTTGCTTTTTGTACATTACTCTTCTCAACTTCCCCTGTTATGCCTAGCATGTGCTTTTCACATATCTGTCAATATTGGACTTGGATGTGAGTTGGCTTAATTGAAAATTTAAAGACAACCGAATCTTTATTTGTATGATTTGTTTCTTTAATTATTTTTCAATTCTTTCACTTGCATTTACAACAACTTCAAATCATCCCATATTCAATATTTAAGGCGTGACTAGCCTTTTAATTTGCTCTTCAATTTTCTACACTCTGTTAGATCATTGAAAATCAAATAAACTGTTTGAAAAGACAAGTTTTTATTTTTAGGTATATGAATGAGTGATATGAGTTTTGCATTTGGATTATGTTATTGAGTAATTTGCATATAACCAATTTGAGCATAGTTTTACAAAATAAAGAACTCTCTACTCCATGTTTTAAGTAATGTTTAGAGTTTAATTTTCAAAATTCAAAAAAAAAAAAGTTATGAACGAGGTCTGCGAAGTTTTTGGATTTGGTGTGCTTCTTTATTTTGTTGTGGTTTTTTTTGACTTCATGATAATTGAGATCAGATTCGTGAAAGGTGGGATTTTGATTGGTTTGTTCTATTTTGATGTTTCTAGAAGCTCTATATGCATGATAAAATTTCTGTTGAAAGACGAGAAGGGACTTTTGATTGCAAATACCCCAGCTGCTAACAAAGATAAGGATAAGGATAAGAAGAAACCGATCTATCGGTCCTCCCTTGCTAGTATACATGTGCTTTTTTTTTTTTCTCTTACCCTGAATTTTTTTCCTACAAATTTTGGAAGTGACAAATGGAGCTAATTAAAACTAGTATAATTATGTTTTTGTGTCTGCAGATTGTGATCTTTGTTCCGTGAATTTTTATTATGATAGCATTTTCTGACAACTTTGAATTTCAACATGGGCTCTAAAACCTTTTATAATTCTTTGTTTAGGGGAAGTGTATGTTGGTTTTTTTTGTTTTTTTGTGGGATGGGCTGAAAATTCAGAATTCAAATGTCCATGTACTTTTTAAGCTATATGTAGTAAAGATTAGTTCTATTAATTCAAATATCTAAGCAGTCTGAAATTTGCATGTATATATTCCTAATATATACTATTTAGCTTTCGTTTTAATTAACCACGAATAATGCATAAGAGAATTAAGAGAAATTGAAATCTTCATCACTAGAAAATCCAACAGGTTACTGTTGTGCACAAACTTATTTGCCATCGCCTAACACCACCAACTAAATTAGTTGGTAGTTGAAATTATGTTTAAGCGCCGGTAGAAGTAATGTTTAGTTGCCAACTTTGCATCAAAAGCATGAGTTTGATTAGTTATTTGCAAAAGAACTATGTGCGAAAATAATAGCATCAGTGACTTGGACCGGTTGGAAGCAGATATTATGCTCATACTTTGTAAGTTTGAAAAGATTTTTCCACCGGCATTTTTTGATGTAATGGTCCATCTTGCAATTCACTTACGTACGAAACAAAGATTGTTGGTCCAGTTAGCTATAGTTGGATGTACCTTGTAGAGAGAAGCTTACAGACCTTGAAACGATATGTACGAAACAAAGCTCGTCCCAAGGGTTCCATAGCAGAAGCATTCGTCATGGATGAATGTTTGACTTTCTGCTCCATGTATCTAAATGGAATAGAAACAATGTTCAATAGGGATCCACGTAATGATGACTCAATACTCGAACGCGAGATCTTTGGGGATTTTGAATGCTTCAGGAAGAGTGTACACGCAAGCGCACGCGATCGAAGTAATATAAAATGGTATGTGAGTACCAAGTATCGAATCCCAAGGGAACAGAGTAACAAAAATATTGTAAAGCAAAATGTAAGGAAATTTTCAAACTTGAAAACTAAATTGCAAAAATAATGTTGGGATGGTGTGTTGGTAAAACAAATAATTGCAAAATCTAATTGCTGAATCAAGAAATTGCAATATTGAGATGACAAGGATTGCAGAATCTAACTGCAGAATCAAGAAATGGAAATATTGGATAACAAACTAAATTTTCAAAAGGAATTTAGTTATAGAATGGGCTCAAGAATGTCATTGCCCTAAATTGTAATTGCAAACCAAAATTGCAAACCAAAATTGCAATTCCAGCCTACTCTACACTTAATTGTAAACCAAAATTACTTCTCCTATTCACCTTGAATTTAGATTTTTAGGAGGCTAAGTGAGAGACCTATATGTCTATAGTCCCTCTATCTTAGATAATTCGGCTCCACAATGTTATAGGTTTTGGAGTCCTTAAACCCTATGTCTAAGGCAAGGATTGGCTTATGTCTAAGCGCTTTTCTCCATTACTTGTGCGAAATCTACTTATCACTAACTCCGTCGGTATTAGATATAATCTTGAGTTGCTACCCTAGTTGATCAATCTAGGATCTCAATGAAAAATTGTTCAACACAAGCAAACAATTGAAATGTAGGCTACAATTACTTCTTAGGGAATTCACATCCTTGAACCCCCTAAGAAGTTTTAGCTCATATTAAAGATAAAAATCTTACAACTAATTTTTGAAGAATAATTCATATTAGAAAACTGTGTAAATTGCTAATTAATACAAAATTCCATCCTAAGTGGTATTGGAACAACTAAGTCAATAACTTATGCAATTCTGGGCAATTAACCTCAAAGGCTTCTAAAATTCTCAAATTAAATTTAAAAACAGAGAATTAGAGGCATCAATGGGAAATTCATTCTTCTTCCTTCTACCTCTGAATTTGATGGCTTTATAAGTATTCCAACAAATATTGAAACTTGAATACAAATTAAAAAAAAAAACAAACAAAATCAACTAAAAAAGAAAATCATCAATAATTGTTCAATGAATCTTTACTCCATGCCAATCGACTCAATCTCTTCGCTATTTCTAGGAGACGATTAGTTTTGACAATCCAAGTGCCACTTGAATCGGATTGGGTAAACTGAAGTAAAAACAGAAATGAAATAATCTTGCAGCATAAGTGTAAGAATTGAATCAAAGAGGAAACATATGAAAACTCACAACAGAGGTTGGAATTAAAACCAAAAACTTAATGCGAAACAGAATTCGAATGAAGAACAAGTGTGTACTGTCAACGACTCTTGGTAATACAAGAAGAAAATTAAAAAAAGTAGAGATAGAAACTAGAGTTCTCGGCAAAAACAGAGTAAAATTCTGCAGAAAAACAGAGCTTCGAGTTCCAAAAACCCACGAGCCAAAATTCCCTTCCAAAAAAAAAACGAACACCTTCGCCTCTTCTTCATCCGCCCTTTGTAGATTTTCTCTAGGGTTGAATTGACCAGAGATTGTGCTCCAATTCCCCAAATTGTGTTGTAATTTGGGCTTTCCATATATGGGTTTGCATGGAATTTCTTTTTTCTTTGAATTCTTCTGTTGTTCAACAATTGCAGAATCTCGAATTTGCAATTTGATTTTGCAATTTCCATATTTCCTGCAAACAAGATTAATTTATTTAGAACTCTATCCCAAATGCCGTCATACTTATTTCTTTCTTAAATTGAAGCAATCTTTCAATATTTTCAATTGGTCTTAAGACAAAACAAAAATATTTTAAGCAATTGGGATTTAAATAAGCCTTAATACTAAGGCTTATCAGGGGGGTTCAGTTGTGAGAACGCTATTCGAAAACAAGAAGCAAATGGCACATTGGTATATATTGAACAATTGTTCTAAGATAAAGTCTTATCGCAGGTACCTTTTGAAATATTATAACTTTAGTTCATATATTTTGTTTTCAAGTTGAAAGTATATAAATGCTTAAGACCAAATTTTATTTCCTTTTTTTTATTCTTACAAATTAAATAGGCAACATTTGAGATTACTTCATACTAGAATAGATACCACATCAAACTTATATAGAAGGCACCAAGATCGATTTCCTGATTGGCTTAGAGCACATGTAAGTGTAGCTATTTCAAGTTTGAATATTGTACTTCAGTAACGTATTGAATCTAAGTTATGTTAACTTATATAAATAGATGTACTCATTACATTAAAGAGAAAAAGCATATGATGATCCTTACTCGATAGCATTGGGGCCTATCAAAATAGTGGAATCATGGTGGTCGAAGAAACTGAACAAGATGACATGAATTACTACGGTGTATTGCATGAATTTTTTGACTTAGAATATACCAAGAGAAGACGCATGATCCTTTTCCAATGTAAATGGTTTGACACAGATGCTAAAAAGAATAATTACACATGGATTTAGGGTTTAAGTCAATCAATACATCTCATTTTTGGTATATGGATGACCTTTACATCTTTGCTGCTCAAGCCAAAAAAAATTCCACATTAACGAAACTTGGTAATAATTGGAAAGTTGCGCAAACTATCTAAAATAAACACATATGGGACGTTCTAGAAGCTAAAAACATAGAAAATGATGAAATGGATTTGGTAGAAGTACCCAATGTGATTGAAGTCGATGAATCCATCCAGGATGTCACATTATGTAGAGATGATGTTGACCTTAGTGTTGTTGAGCATCAAGTGATTCAAAAACAGTTGAATAAGAGTGTACCATCCCTACACGATGACGATTTTATAAACGACAAACCTGAGGATGTAGAAACATCTACTGAAGAGAGTTCAAGTTCACTTCAATATTTAGATTCCGATGATTAGAATAACAAATAAGTGTATAACTTATGTATTTCAATTTCACATTCTATAATTGAATGCTTCATATACGTTGAGATTCATTTTTTTCTTTTTATATTTTGTAAGATTCTATAGTTATGACATGCTCTGAGCAAGAGCAGAAGACACTTGCTACTTTAGGAGGATGATCCTCTGATTATTGGCTCCACTCAACAGAACGCGACAAAGGCATCAGGTAATATTTATATCATATGAAAGTTTGTACTTAAAAAATATTAATTTTTTTATCTAATTAAGTAAATGAAGGAATGAATTCTTCATCCCGCAACGGAAACATTGGATCGTCTTTGATTTTATTTAAAATTAAACTAAAAAATAAGATTAATTAAGAAAACTTACTTCTGAGATAAATATAGAGATATTTCTGGCGGATCTTTATCTCTTCCACAAAGTCTTCCTAGCTATGACTCGAACACAGGACCAAGGCTTGTGGGAGCCTCTTGAAAGAAAATCCACAAGGGATTGGAGAGGAAGAGGTCTAAAGAGAATTATCTAATTCTCTCTATTGAAGAGATGTGTTGTATGAAGAATGCATAATGGCTCACCCCTAGGGTCTTATTTATAGTGGTCTAGGGAAAATAATTAAATAATATATTTTAATATCTAATATATTAAAATACATTTATCTAATCAATTTGAATCTTATTCAAACCGTTTAAAATTCTCCTACGACATTTATTTCCTAATTTGAATCCAATTCAAATTTAATAAATATCTTTTATTTAATGTATCCAATATACATTAATTATTTTAATATTTAATGTATCAAATACAATAAATATATTTTTCTCTTTTATATTTAATATATCTTATATATTAAATATTAATTTGAACACTTCAAATTAAATATTAATTTGAACATTTCAAATTTTAATATTTAATGTATCAAATACAATAAATATATTCCTCTTTTATATTTAATATATCTAATATATTAAATATTAATTTGAACATTTCAAAATTTTCTTTCAACTAAATTGATCTTTTTAGTGTTTCTATGAGCTAGCAAGGGGATCTTATGGACCTACAGATTATAAGCTCCAATGATACAAAATTAATTAATTAAACTCTTTAATTAATCAATTTTCATTCATTAACTCTAGGGCCACTCCACTATAGACCTAAAGTTGCACTCTTATGTACTGTAGGACAAGTTGTGTCCATTGATATAATCACTACATGCAAGCCGATCCTTCACGAGTTGTTCGTAATTACAGCTGGGTCAAAAGTCCGTTTTATCCCTGTAATTACATCTTGCACTTTAAGTACCACTGATTCTCTAATGAACAATTGGTTTATAATATAATTATAAACTAAGTCCCTCTCGGGCCAGTGAGAGGGTGGGGCCCCATTGTTCAAGTCCCGAAATCAGCACTTAAGGGAACTACTCTATACTTACCCTATATGGAAAGGAGTGAATTCCATCTTGTGAGATTGTGTTCCCAGCTTCCTATTTGGTCAAGTCCCCAAAATGGTAGGCATATTGAATCGGCTACAAAAGCCACTCTCACCCATGCAAATCAAAGGACAAGCCCTCATAGGCAGGAGTTCATAACTCACTCAGGATTAAGATCGAGTCACATATGATCATCCTGATGAAATATTAATCTTTTCAATTAACGAATTTATAAAGAGAGATTAAATATTTCGTGGTCCAGTCTTATACAAACTCATTGTATAAGATACCCCCACTCACATGTCTCCACATGAATTATTTGGATCAAATCATTTGTAACTATTACAAAGTGGGCCGTATCAATAATGCTACCAGGATAAGGCACCCAACCTTATCCATATACTATGACCCTTTAGGTTATTTCTTGAACATGATCCTCTCGTATGTCAACCACATACTGTTCAAGATTACACTAATAACCTTGAATTTTTCATATAATGGATAATATTATATTGCAAATAAAATAATCAAAATTATTATTAATTATTAAATAAATTATTAATTATGAGGCTTTAGGGCATAAATCCCAACAGTAAATTTGTCCTTATTTCAGGATCTAGATCAAGCTCAAGGCAAGGGCGAGGGAGAGACTCAAGAGCACCAGGAAGGCGGACTAGAGGACATAGTCGGAACATTGAATTGAACTGTAATGTCAATATTTATGGGAGGATTAATATTGAGATTGATGAGAATATTGAAAAACATGTATGTGCTAACGCCACGAAATTTAGTAAGGCCATCGGTACCATCGCTCGAAGCATAATTCCACTGCATTGTAAAGACTGAAAGAAGGTATTGAAAGAAGTACGGGACCATGTCGTAAATCGATTGTTGGTATGTTCATGCTTTTTTATGCATTTGGGTAATATTTAAGTCAGATACGTATGCTTACACATTTATTATTAACAATGTAAATGCTTTTTGATTTCGATGTGACAAAAAAGAATTTGAAAAAGTACGTACTATGACAATTTCAAAATACGTTCAAAGAATATAGAGCAGAATTATACATGTACTACTGTGAATTTGAGCGCCCAGAAGAAGCAGTCGCATGTCCACCTAAAAGGGTAACAAATCCAGAATATTATAATATTTTATGCAACATATGGGCAACTCCTGAATGGCAGGTACGTTTTTTTGTTGTTGTTGTCAAAAACTATTGTAGAAAACAACGGAGACAAAGAAGAAGAGTCAAGCAAGTGTCCTTTACCTCCATCAAATTGGGTCAAAGTCATTTGCCCAAGTGCAAAGTGAAATGGTAAGGTGCAAACTCATTATTATTTACATGATCTCATTGTTATGAATCATAGTTTGTATATATGTGATTTACAGAAAGAGAAAGAGGGTTATGACGTTGACCAAGTGGAGTTGTTCCATCAAAGTCACTTCAGTATAAAAGGTGGTTGGGTGAACGACAAAGCAAGAGATGCATATGTAAGTTCTTCCAACATGAATGTAGCTAAAAATGCAAAAGCTTATAGAAGCATCATCTCAAGAAGGGTCGACACCGATGGCCAGTGCAGAGGTTTGTAAACAAGTTTTGGGTCATCGGTTAGGCCACATTAAAGACCTTGGTTGGGACCCAAAACCTAGCTCATCATCCAGTGTCATGTCCTCTTCACAATACGAAAAATAATTGGAAAAGCAAGTGGAGTAGATGAAAGGTGACATGGTACAAATGAAGGCAAATTACGAGGACATGAAGGAAGAAAAGTAGCGTTAAGTACTCAAGTATCAGCGTGGGAAGGTAAATGGGTTGAAATCCACAGAATGTTGAGCTGAGGGCAGCGAGAGGATAGACCTTCAAACACCTAAGTATGTTTTAGCATTTAGCTTACTTAGGGTTCTTTACAAGTTCATTTTGGCTATCCTGTAGTTATGATAGGCAATTCATGCACGTAGTGAATCTATAAAAGTAATTTTGTTGTTATATATGTGACTATTATGCAGTTATGGTAGTCATTCCATGAATGTAGCTTTGGGACGGAGGGTTAAGTGTGTATTAGGGCCGCTTAGGGTTCTATGGAAGTTCATTTTGGCTATCATGCATCTATGGTAGTCAATTCATGCATATAGTGAATTTATAAAAGTAATATTAGTGTCATATGTGACTATCCTACAGTTATGATAGTCACTTCATGAATGTATCTTTGGGACAAGGGGATAAGTGTGTATTAAGGTTGCTTAGGTCTTTGTAAGTTCATTTTGGCTATCTTACAACATTTTGGCTGTCTCTTTTGGTCTTCAAAATAAACTTGTACACTTTTTAGCCACTTTTGGGATACTTTGTAGGTTAGAAGTGGGGTAGATTGTTTAAGTAAGTTTCAAGTTAGGTTTTTTCTTCCTAGGGCACTTTTGCTCCTTTAAGACACTTGGGTAGGTTTGGAGGGGGTGGAAAAACACATTAGGCTTGCTCGGGGTGCGTTGAAGTCTATTTTGGCCTTCAAAATACACTTTTGCACTTTAAGGCCACTTTTGGGATACTTTGTACAATTTGGGGGGGGGGGGGGGGGGGGGGGGGCAAACTATTTAAGCAAGTTTCAAGTTAGGTTTTTTCTTCCTATGGCACTTTTGCTCATTTAAGACACTTGAGAAGGTTTGGGAGGGGCAGAAAAGCGCATTAGACTTGCTTGGGGTGCGTTAAAGTCCATTTTGGCCTTCAAAACATACGTGTGTACTTTTTGGCCATTTTTGGGATACTTTATAGGATTGGGGCAAGATAAACTGTTTAAGCAAATTTCAAGATAGGGTTTTCCTTCTTAGGGAACTTTTGCTCCTTTTGGACACTTGGGTAGGTTCTAGAGGGGTGGAAAAGTTCATTAGGCTAACTTGTGATGTGTTGAAGGCCATTTCGGCCTACAAAATAAATTTGTGCATTATTTAGCCACTTTTGGAATACTTTGTAGGTTTTGGGGGTAGGGTAGACTGTTCAAGCAAGTTTCGAGTAAGATTTTTTCTTCATAAGGCAGTTTTGCTCCTTTAGGACACTTGGGTAGGTTAGAGAGGGGCGGAAAAACGCATTAGGCTCGCTTGGGGTGCATTGAAGTCCATTTTGGCCTTCAAAATACACTTGTATACTTTTTGGCCACTTTTGGGATACTTTGTAGGTTTGAGGAGCAAGGTAGAGTGTTTGAGAAAATTTTGAGTTAGATTTTTTCTTCCTAGGGCACTTTTGCTCTTTTAGGATACTTGGGTAGATTCAGGAGGAGCAGAAAAGTGAATTAGGCTAACTCGGGGATGCGTTAAAGTCCATTTTGGCCTTCAAAATAAACTAATGCACTTTTTTTTCCACTTTTAGGATACTTTGTAGGTTCATTGGGCGGGGTAGACTCTTTAAGCAAGTTTCTGAGTTAGGTTTTTTCTTCCTAGGCCACTTTTGCACCATTAGGATACTTGTGTATGTTCGGAGGGGTGAAAAAGTGCATTAGGCTCATTCGGAGTGCTTTGAGATCTATTTTGGCCTTTAAAATAAACTTCTGCACTTTTTTGCCACTTTTGGGTTACTTTGTAGGTTTGAGGGGTGAGGTAGACTCTTAAAGCTCGTTTTGAGTTATATTTTTGCTTCTTAGGACATTGTTTCATCTTTAGGACACTTGCATAGGTTCGGGAGGGGCGGAGAAGCGCATGAGGATTCTCAAGGAAACGTTTGAGTTCATTTTCACCTCCTTTGGACACTTTTAGGCAACTTTAGAAGTTTTGGAGGGTGGGGTAGACGTTTTAAGTTGTTCTAGATTTGGGTTTTTGCTTCTTTAATGCTTTAAGGTCAAATAAAACTTAGAATTTCTTTTGGAAAACTTTAGTGCATTTTTCTCCTTATTTCATTTTCTGGCTTATGTGTTAAAAATTTTCATATTATTTATTTTTTTCCTTTCAGGTCTATAGCTATGTTGAAGGTTACTATTGGAATCATAGATGAAGACAACAAGTGCAGAAGACTTTAACTAGACTTTTTCTTTTTGATGATATTAACATGGATATTTATTTTTTACTTTTTTTGTAATTAGACCAAACTTTGGATGATACTTTTGTATGAACAATATTATGTTTTAATATATTAACTTTAATTATGTTACATTCATGTTAAAAATAAAATGGTATCATTGCTTTCTATTGAAATGAACATGTAATTACAAAAACTAAAAATTTTAAATTTTAAAAATTAAAGACGCAAATTTGTGTTGGGATAGCTAAAAAGCACGGGAAAAAGGCTACAAAAACTAAAAAATAATAAATAAATAAATAACTATATCTGAAGCTATCCCGACGCAAAACGCATCGGTATAGAGTGTGAATCTCCCGAAGCTTATATTCGCGTTGGGATATTTAGTGTTTTTTCGATGCTACATGCGTTGGGATAGCTCATCAAACGGCCGATGCAACAAGTTTGCATCGGGAAAGCTTGTCCCAACTTGGATATACCGACAGTTTCGTGTGATGCATCTTTGAGTCAGAAAAGGGTATTCCCAATGCATATAAGGGTTTTCCCGATGCAAGTTTGCGTTGAGAAAAACTGAAACATTTGTAGTGGAAATTGGTGATGTCGACGAGGAGACACGTTGAGAGGACACCATTAGTTTACATGTCTTTTATTAGGAGTTTTGTTTAGATTGCATGGATAGGGCTCTAGTTGTTTTTGAATAGATGTTAGATATAAGGCGTCACATTCTATTATTTATAGTTTATTTTCTTATTTTATGAAGTTGTGAATCTGT
Organism: Trichosanthes truncata; assembly: GCA_033996785.1. Lineage (NCBI taxonomy): Eukaryota > Viridiplantae > Streptophyta > Magnoliopsida > Cucurbitales > Cucurbitaceae > Trichosanthes > Trichosanthes truncata. Next base: position 6,701,265 of record JAWPNB010000004.1, read on the forward strand.
TCTTTTGGTAGGACTTAGGATATGGAATAGAAGTTTTGATGCTAGAAGTCTACTCTTGTTCTTACTAGTTTAATTAAATTAAAAAAAATATATCAATATTGGCAACCAATTCAGGAATGGAAGTACTCCATTGAAGAAAAAATGATGCAAATAAGCTTTCTTTCTACTATAAGTCGATGGATCGAGTAGAATCCTGCCTTAAAATTAAAAAACCGTTAATTAATGAAATGAAAAAAGCAGCACAATCAGAGAAAATAAGAAGTGAAAAAAAAATCATGTTTTGAAATTGAAAAACATTATGGCGAGTCTACTCCAATTTTCTTCAGCAAATTTATTTTTTTAAAAAAATAACAAATACATATATGTTGTAGAGTAACACGTGGCTTTCGACATGTGTGGAAAACCTTTCTAACGGAGATTGAAACGAAAACTTAATTGATGGTGTAAATTGATACACTTATTTAAGTTTGAAGTTTAAATTGATGAAATTGAAAGTTTATGATTAAAATTGATACAACCTGCTATGTTGGAGGTTTAAATTGATGAAATTAAAAGTTCATGGTTAAAATTGATACAACCTGCCAAGTTTAGGGTCAAAAATGATTTTTTTTCGAAAGTTTATGGGCTTACTAGAAACCTTTTAAAATACAAAGATAAACACAAATCTAAAAGTTTAGACCGTGTTTGGTAATCATTTGGCTTTTAGTTTTTAGTTTTTGAAAATTGTACTTGTTTTCTCATCATTTATCTACAATAGGTTTTATATTTCTTAAGAAAACATTTGAATTCTTAGCCAAATTTCAAAAACAAAAACAAGTTTTTGAAAACTAATTTTTTTAGTTTTCAAAACTTGGCTTGGTTTTTGAAAACATATGTAAAAAGTAGATAACAAAACAAGAAAACTCATGTTCCGTTTGATAACTATTTAGTTTTTTATTTTTTATTTTTTGAAAATCGTGCTTGTTTTCTCATCATTTCTCTACAACAGGTTTCATCTCCCTTAAGAAAATATTTGATCAATTCTTAGCCAAATTCTAAAAATAAAAACAAGTCTTTTAAAACTATTTTTTTTAGTTTTCAAAACTTGGCTTGGTTTTTAAAAACATATGGAAAAAGTAGATAACAAAACAAGTAAAGCCATAGGTGGAAGTAGTTTATAGGTTTAATTTTTAAAAATCGAATGATTATCAAATGGAGCCTCATATATGGAAGTTGCATTTATAGACTTATTTTTTAAAAATAAAAATCGGTTATCAACCGGAAGTTTAGATACCAAACTAATTTTAATTTTAATTGTGTTCAACTTGAACTTGAATAGAGTTGTCTCCCACATTTTCAACTCTTACCCTTTCTTTTATATTTAAAAAGGATTTCCCCACTAAGTTGTTGGAAAAAACTCGGTTGGGATTATCAATCTCCTTTATCATATAGACTCATTATACTCTCCACTTTTGACAAAGTAGTTCCTACCCTAGACTACATAGCTAAAATTTGGATAAAGATCCTGCTGCTGCTATTATTATTACTACTACTTTTTTTTAGTTCAATAATTGTAAGGTTGGGAATCGAACCATCAACTTTTACGGTGATAATTAGTGTCTCATCCACTAAGTTATATTTGACTTAGCTGATCTTTTTTTTTTTTTTTTTTTTTGAGTACAATAGGAGTTGAAGAGATTCAAACTACAGACCTCGTGATCATTAACATATTCAATATGCCAGTTGAGCTATGCTTTCTTTAGCTTGAATTAGCTAGATCTAATAATTGCTTTTATGTAACTATAAATACCCACTTAAAATTCTAGTACATATAATATATATCTTTTTTTGTTAAATGCATTCCAAAAGTCTCGTAGCAAGAATACAAAATAAAATTTTCAGCAAAGCTTTGAGACCAAATGGAAATCAAAATGAAATAAACATATAAACTTTAGATTATATAATATTTGTAGTAGAAAACGTTGGGATTTATGAAAATAAAATAAGAGGAAGTTGATTGCCCATTTATATATTTTTGTGAGAAAAAAAAAAATCAGAAAGGTGATGGTCGGTTTAGTGCGATTTAGGAGGCCAAATTAGGGTTTGCCGACTTCCCTTTTGTCTTTTTCAAAAGAAACAAAAAAACAAAAAAAAATTATTTATATCTTTCTAAATTTTAATTGAAAATTAAATTATTTTCTCATTTCATTTATTTTATAAATATTTCTTATCATTACAAGATAATAATTCATTTATGTAATATAACTTAATTAGTCAAAGTGTCAATGTAAGGATAATTCAATTGGTTAAGATATTATATCTTTAACTAAAAGATACTAAAATGTTAAAAGTTTGAATTCTCACTTCCACCATGTGGTTGAACTAAAAAAAAATTAGTCAAAGTTTGAATCTCCACTTTTTTGTATGTTGTAAGTTTGAATCTACCCTTTATTTAAATTATAATATTTAAAAGAAATATCTATTCACAAGTAAGATACAAAGAGTGCGATAAAAGTCTAGCTTACTTATGTAATCATCTATCGTTTTCCTCACATCCATTTATCTTTATATTTATATACATACATAGACATAGTTAATTCTCATTTCTGTCTTTTTTTCTGTTTAACAACAAATGAGCATGGGAGAATTCGAATCTCTGACCTCTTGATCGAAGATGTATGTCTTAACCAATTGAGTTATACTCATGTTGTCTCCTATTTCTATGCTTATTTCCATAGACAAATAAAGTATTTAGCAATAAATGCCTTTTCATTTTTAGATTTCACAAATTATCTTTGGCCCATTCAGTTCAAAACGTTAAAATTTAACTTTCAAAGTTTTTGAAATGCCTTAGAGCGTTTGTTGTTAATTTTCTATTGAGCATGGTAATGAAAAAGTTAATATTATTATTATTATTATTTGAAAAAATACACTTTTGATCCTTAAGGTTTGAGTTTGATATTTCATTAGTTTGCAAACTCGACATTTTAATATTTGAGGTTTGGATTGTAAGCATTTTAGTTTCTATCATCATTTTTTCATTAATAATAGCTAACAGAAAGTTGATGTGACATTTTTTATTAAAAAGAATTTTTTTTAAATTAAATAAAAAAATTAATTCTTTTTCTCTCTTCTTTCTTCCTTGTCCCATCAATGGTCGTCGTTGTCACCGTTGTTGCTTCTTTTTTTTTTTCTTTTTCTCTTCTTCTTCTTTCCTATCCTTCCCTTGTTTTTCTTCTCTTTCCCATTCCTCCTCCTTTCTCCCCTTCTTCTCCACGCTTAGAAAAAAAAGCTAGAAGTGGTGAAAAGAAGGAAATTTTCCTTTCGTTTCAGATCTAAAACGAACCCAAATTTGAATCGAAGGGTAAATCCCCTTTGCTTCACTTTTTTTTTTTATTTATGAAAACGTGGGGAAGAAGGGGAGAAAAGGGAAAAGAGAAGAAGAATGGAAGAATAGAAAAAAAGAAGAAAAAAAAAAGGACGGTGGCGGTCGCTAGCCATGGATGGGTAGGGGGGAGGACTAAAAAAACACCATGATCATAAGATGTTCTCTAATTAATACAAGAAAAGTTTAATGATGAAATATTTATTATATAATTAATAGTTTCAATTTTCAAATAATTAGTTGTTTTTTAAATATATAGTGCCGTTGATAACTTAGTTAATGCACCTATTCCTTTCCTAAAGATGGTAGCTTTGATTCGACTCCTATCTTTGGTTAAACTCAAAAAAAAAAATCAAATAAAAGAGTTTAAATATAAATATTAACTAAGACCTCATTTGATAATCATTTAGTTTTTTATTTTTGAAAATTATGCTTGTTTTTTCATTCTTTCTGTATATTGAGTTTCATCTTTCTTATAAAAATATTTGAATTCTTAACTAAATTCTAAAAATAAAATAAGTTTTAGAAAAATACTTTTTTAGTTTTCAAAACTTAGTTTGGTTTTTGAAAACATATGTAAAAAGTAGATAACAAAATGAAAGTAGTATTTATAGACTTAATTTTCAAAAACCAACTGTTATGAAAGAGGCCTTAATTAATTGTTCATCCAATAAAAAGAAAAAGTGATAAATGAGGTTTGCACTCTCAAACTGTAAGACAGTTGAATATTGGACCTGACTGTCAAAAACCATTGTTAATTTAGGCTAAATATATAATTTCATCTTTTATCTGCATCATTTTTCAATTTCTTGACTAATCCTTAAAAGTTTTCAAGCTTTTGAATCAGGTTTTAGAATCTCTTTCATGTCCATGTGGAATCGGTTTATCTATGTCTTTCAATGTAGAAATTTGTTAAGGGCTGCTCTGTTACCATCCACTTTTGCATCAATGATTATATTGAAGTTGATTTTGATGGTGCAAATGAATCTTTTAATATATCAGTTCATACGAGAGTTTAACAAAGAAATAAGATAGGTGTAAATAAATCTAATTTGTATTGATTTGAATGTGATAGAGTACAATTTCTAATATTTGTCTTCTGATTCTTTCTCTCTCTCAAATGTACATTTGTCTTGAAAGCTTTGCAGCTTGTTCTCGAGGTTGAAGATTTGTTCTAAGAGCTTTGTAGTTTGTTCTTGATTGTACATTTATCTTGAGGGCTTTATAGTTTGTTCTCAAAGTTGTAGCTTCAATTAATATTTAGGAACTTGAAGTCTTCAAGTCTCTTGAAGAGCCTTTGATCTTTAAGGAGTATTCAGTACTTAAGGACTTCAAAGAGTGTTCAACACCTAAGAACCTTAGGGAGTCTTTCTGACATTCTTTGCTCTAAAATCTTTCTGAGTTATCTGAAGAGTTTAATTTCTAAACCCTTCAAATGGAAGATAGTTCATCTATTTAGAGAGTTTTCCATGGCATGTGGGCTTGGACCTTTTAGGCTTTTGGGCCTAACCATTGGACATGGGCTCTATTAAATTTGGGTTTAGCCCTTTTGGATTTGAGTTTTATTTAACTCTAACCCAAATTCTATATAACCCAATTTGATTAAATTAAGTTTAATTATTTGGTTAAATTGTTATAATGAAGATAGATGATCTTTTAATTTTAGAATTTGTCAATTTTTATCTTCAAATTAAATTTGGGATACATGTCAATTTATAATTGATCCCAAATTTAATAATTTATGATTTTGTCATTCATTAATTTGGAATAACAAGTGGCACTTTGTGATTGACCAAAATTTCTCATTCAACAATATCATCTTTATTTCTATATTCCTTGTTCTTAGATACACCATTCAAAGCAAAACAAACGGCCGTTGTATTCTATATAAAAAGTATATATACAACACAAAAGAACATTCAACCACTCGTAGTTGGGTAGAAATAAAGAATGATGCGACAAAGATGGAAAAGTTCAAGTAAAAGATGACTAGAAAAATGATTTTAAAACATTAATGATAACATATAATAATATCCTTAATTTTTTTTTTTTTTAAAAAAAAACAAACTTGCTTTACGTACATTAGAATACATAAAAAGAACAAATCTAAAAATTGAATTTATGATTCCCCTATCTATAATACCATATTTGAAACAATCAATATGCTTCCTTAAAAAAGAAACAATCAATATTTAATTTCTTTAATTTATATAGAGAATGGCAAAATAGACAAAATAAAAAAATATATATAAAAAGTAATAAAATATATCTAATTGCTATTCATATAATTTTTCTCAAAGTGGGACTATTTTTCTTGAATGACTTCTAGCCATTTGAGACTATTTCTCAAAATTTTTACCATTCCTAACAACACTTTTCTTCGTTTCAGCCAAGTTTCTATCTTTTTCCTATTATTATTATTATTAGTTTTTTTTAATCTTCCCTCTATCTCATGGTTTTGTAAATAAACTCATAGTCAAAGTACGAATTTTAGTGAATTTTAAGTTTTTAACACCATTTTTAGTCTACCCAATAATCTATAGAATTCAAACTAAAATTAATGGCTTCTCAATCATTTCATGTGCCCATAATATTAAGCCAAGTGTTGTCAAGATATATTTTTCTAAAAAATAAGGTATGTTACTAAGGCTCCATTTAATAATGGTTTCATTTTTAGTTTTTTTTTTTAATTGTGTTTGTCTCCTCACAATTTCTTTACTATTATTTTCACCTCTATTAAAGAAACATTTAAATTCTTAGCCAAATTCTAAAAATAAAAACTACTTTTTTAGGCTCCATTTGATAGATTTCGTTTTTTGTTTTTGAAAATTATGCTTGTTTCCCACCATTTCTTTACTATAATTTTTACCTCTTAAAGAAATATTTGAGTTCTTAGCCAATTCCAAAATCAAAAACAACTTTTTGAAAGCAGCTTTTTTTAGTTTTCAACACTTAGCTTAGATTTTGAAAACATTTTTAGAAAGTAGATAACAAAACAAATAAACTCATAGGAGAAAGTAGTATTTATAAGTTTAATTTTAAAAAATAGAAACCTAAATAGTTATCAAACATGGCCTAAAATATTTGGCTTTGTCCATAGTTATAAATTAAAAGGTTATTACTAATACAAATGTAGTTTTTTTTTTTTTAGTTCAACAATAAGTAGAGGTAGGAGAATTTGAACTTCTAACCTCTTAGTCGATGGCACACACTTTTATGCCAGTTGAGCTATGCTCGAATTAGCATACAAATGTAGTTCTTAAATATTGTTATAAATTTTATATGCATGGCTAAATTTAGGATTTTAATTGAAGTATTAATTTATCATTTGAATCTACAATAAACATTTTAAAAATATATACAATGTGTTGGATTATATAATTGCATATACATAACTAATTATATCAAGAGTTACCAATGCAACATTGGCTAAAAATACTTTATTCTCAAGTTAAAAGTAAAGAATCGATTTAGCAAGAGTATGCATGATTTCCTTTTAGAATTTTGAGACATTTTTTTTAATGAGATTTTATTAATTTTGTTATTTTAGAAAAATATTTGATAATAATGTTGGGCATGTTAGGCTAGTGAGTAGGCTTTATTGTAAAGTGGATTTTAGTCAAATGTTTAGAGCCTATAAAAGTAGCTGCCATCGAGGTATCATTTCAGATTTTTGACTATTAACAAAAAGGTTAAAAGTATATACGACAAACTTAGAGATTGTACCAAATTCATTTTAATTTTGTCAATTCTATACTTAAATCTTTTAATTCGCTTAAAAGATTCCCTCAATTAGCAATTTTCCCTAAAATATCTAGCAAGAATTAAAAGATTGAAGGTAGAAAATGAATTTTTTAAATGTTCATGAAAAAAAAATTGAAACCATCTTCAAATATTGAAAGACTTTAATGTAAATGTGTTAGTATGTTACTCACACTTTAGTATTAAAATTAAGATTAAATTACAAGTTTAGTTTTTAAGCTTCTATGATTTTTCTATTTAGTCTATGAACTTCTGAATGATTAAAATGAATTAATGTCGTTAATATTCTTACTTAAATACCTAGCAATGTGATTGAACTAACGAGTTATTTTGATACCACAGCTAAGGGGCAAGCCAACTAAATCATATAATGGTTAGGCCAACAAATGCAACTTTTTGACTCTCTTATTGTTATTTTATCGAATCCAACTAGTCATACTCTCATGCAATAATTGTCAAACCATATTATACCAATGTATCATTCTTCGTGCAATAATTGCTACTTTATACCAATTTATCACTTTTGGTTCTATTAGTGTGACACATCAATATTTAAATAACAGTTTTGACACACATAGACTCGCTAGTCATTAGAATTCAAATCGAAAGTTGGAAGATATAATGATTTTTTTTTAGAATTTAAGAAATAAACATACAAACAATCAAAATTGGAATAAAGTTATAATTTAAAATATTTGAAGGCCACTCATTAACCAAGAATATACCTGCTTCCTTGGGACAGCCAGGTAACTTGCAATGTACCATAAACGGTTCTCTACACAAAAGATTTGCAAAGTGACAATTATTTCTATTTAAAATAATAATAATAATAATAATAATGTACACATCTTGTGCAATGTTTAAAATGTCGACATCGACAGAAATGTCGAAGTCTCAATTTTATAGAAATGTCGATGGAAATATCGATAAAATATCGATGTCGATGGATATTTCTGAAAAAATTTTAAAAACAAATAATTCAAAAAAAATATTTAAATTAAATAATAAACATTTTACACTTTTTAAATGAGTTAAAATAATTGTTACAATATTATATTCACATTAAGTTACATTTTCTTCTTATTTTTGTTAATATTTCATTAATTTTGTACATTATAGTGGAAATGTCGATTCCCTCCTTATGTCAATGTTGAATCCATGGATATGTAGAAATGTCAATGGAAATGTCGACATGTCGATAGAAATTTAATACCATGATCTTGTAATGGTACGCTTTTTCTGTTATTATTAGTCATTTTGAAGAAACATTCCTAAAATTACATACAAGTTTTGTAAGAAAAAAAATGATTTCTTAATTCTTCTTTCCAAAATTTCAAAAATATAAATCAAACGCTTATTTTATTATTTTTAACCAATAAAATGTATTATCAATAGTCAATAATCACCGCACATGTCAAAAATAATAATTAAAAGATTAAAAATGATGATAATATTTTGAATAATTTATTTTTAGGAATTATTTTTCAAATTAAAGTTTCATTTTTTAAAAGCATAAAATTCTAGAGAACATGAAACTAAAAATAATTATCCAACAGCATTTCTATTTTTCCAATCCGAACATAGCTTAACGGATAAGGCACTAATTATCATCTCAAAAGTCGATGATTCGACTCCTCACCCTTGCAATTGTTGAATTCAAGGAAAAAAAAAGCCATTTCAATTTTCTTTTTTTAGTAAAAAAGAAAAAAAATACGATAAATGAGAAAAAAAAAAACGTAGTTACCAAACACATTTTTATTTTTCTTAAAAAAGCAGAAAACTAAAAATGAGGAACATAATACAAAAAATGAAAACATTATCAAACAACTACCAGAAATGTGAGAACATAAATCTTTCCACACAATTTGCACTTATGAGCCTTGAGAAAAGACATTCTAACCAAAACAAAATAGAACATTTCTTTACTACTAAATGGACAATTCAAATAATAGCAACTTCCTCAGGGGCTGCCTTTGTAGGAGCTCAAATTCAAACCTGTCCACATTTTCAGTTCAAAAAAACCAAAGAATCAAGTTGGTTTTATAATAGAATGTCTATATCTACCTTCCTGTGATCCCAACAGTCATTAATAGAGACAAAATGTATTCCAGAGTTATTCCTCTTACCTCTGCCAACAGCTCAAAGAAGAAGAAGATTTGGATCAACAGAAAAAATAAACTTACCCGACCGATTACTAGTTAAAAACGATGCATAAGAAAGGTTGTTCGTGCCGTTTTGAGCACCAAACAGCAAGATACGATGATAGGAGCATGGGCAGTGAAACCGGGGCTGACTTACCATTGAATCAAAGCATAGAAATGTTAGAATTGAACAATAATCCAGTGACCGGAGAGGCTATAATTATTTATTAGTAAAGACACAATGAAAGAAACAGGATGAATGTAACAGACAAGAGAGAACTTGATCAAACTAACCAACAGGAGACCATTGAAACAAAAGAGACGCATGATAAACACATCCAAATACAGGCACATTAAGAAACAGAAAACCATACACGGCAACAAACAGTTGTAGCCGACCGAGATAAATGTAGTGAGGAGGAGCTCCAAAAGTGCCAGATCTGGTTTCAGAGTCGGGCTCTTCTGTCAAATTATTCTATAAGCAACCCATAACAGCACAGTTATAGACAAACACTCCGACGTGCTCCTTCACACCAAGAAACTTCCAATCCAAGGCGCCATTCCTCATGCCAAACTTTGGAGAACAAGCGTTCAGTACGATGGCTTCACCGTTCGGGCCTTTTTGCCCACCTACAACCAGAAGTTCCTCCCCACAGGTCTTGAAAGCCAGGCCCCATCCATTAGAAGAATCTGCCCTCAGAGGAAGCCTTCCCAATACGTTCCAGGTGTTTTTTACTTTGTCATACCTCTTAACCAGGTTGGTTAAATACTCCACTGCATATAATTGGTTATCCACCACAGCAACAAGGGGAGGAGCCTGAGCAGCCCTATTAACATAGGGATACATTCCCTCGATTTTCCTCCATTTTCTTGTTTGAAAATTGTACTCCTCCCCACAAGTTAATGAAACAGTGGAGCTCGACATTCCACCGATCACATAAAACTTCCCATCCATAAAAAATCCAGAACATAATCTACGTGGGGTCGTCATCTTGGGTAACATTTCCCATGTACCCAATGAAGAGTCATACAACTCTGCAGAGTCTAAAACATTCCCATGTATATCACTCCCACCGGCTACAATAGCAATCGAACCAAGGCTACCAGAGCCAAAAAGACAGCGAGGTTGGTTCATTCCTTGACACTTTGCCCAACTGTTACAAGGTGAATTATACTTCCATATAGCAAAATCAAACATCTCACGGCCAAAAACTAACAGCTCATTTCCTACAGCCAACGATTCCTTGTCTGCGTGATGGAAGCACTCATCACAAGGCATCTTAGGTAAAGTCATCCATACTTTCCTCAAAGGATCAAATGCTTCCCAACCCTTTAAATCACAAACCAGATACACCCAATGCTCCTTAATCCCCAAACGTTTTCTCCACCCATATAGATCACCATTTCTAACCAACTTGTTAAACCTTGAGTTAACACACGACAATGAAGTGTAATCTGATTGGCAAGCCAACGCAAGGCAATTCAGGGCGACATCATCAATAAGACCAGGGAACAGTGAATCACTTGATCCCAGTTGATGACCATCATTCACTCTTCCTCTTGTGTTCAAGTCCAAGAGATGACGAACTTCTTCTTCTTCATTGTCCACCTCCATAGAAGTATCAACACAAATTCTGTTTTTCATGTTAATAACTATTCGGTATACCCAAAAAAACCCCACCAAATCCACCAAACAAAAACCATCAAAAACAAAAGTTAAACAAAAAGCTATCTATGCCACATCTCTGGAGAATCCTCCCCACATCCAGAAAAAAATTCTGATCCTTATGCGCAATCAGATTCCGTCTATTCATTCCTTCCATCAATCCAACAATTTCAACAACCTAGCCCGTGATAAACTCTCAAATTTCTCCATATACGTATATCTATACAATTACCAAAAAAGCAAAACACCGTTCAGCTCCAAACCATTCAAATCCAAAGTAGAACTAGAAGCAAACAAACAAGAGGAAGATTTAGAATCCCGATAATACCCTGAATTGGAACACCTTTCCGGAAGCCTTCCAGCCGCTACCAGGAAATTCAAACTGAATCGTCATCTGAAAAATCAAACACCCAAAAGAACAAAAGGAATTAACCACCAATTCATGCTCCATTGCAACAGTCACACAATTCATCGCAAAAATTCAGGGCACCAATACGATCCCAACCATAGAAAATCACATCGGTCGAGATCGAAATCAAATTACAACGCGGATCCAGCAGAAGAAACAGGAAATCAATACTCCGAAAGGGGAAAAAGCAAAAAAGAACATACCCGAGAGACCGGAAAGTGAATCGGATCCTGGAGTTACCGGTTGCCGGAGGAAGAGGACATGGAAAGAAACATGTCGCCCGTGGGCGGCGGAGGGCGGAGGGAGGCGGCGGCGTGAGAAATGGAGAGTACTGAGAGAGATCGAAGGGGGTGGGGCAATGGAAACCAGAAAAATGGGCAGTTTTGCAGCGATGGCCGTACATTTGGATATTTGTACTACCTCCTTCTCTTTACCATCATCACTTCCTCTAAAGCTTTCTTTTTTCTTTTTTCTTTTTTTTTTTTCAATCTTCCTTTTTCAACTTTTCTTTTTTAATTTCTCTGACACGAAAAATCATATTCTTCATATTTACTTTTTTTTTTAAGAAAAAAAAAGAAATTTGAAGATTCATTTACAGTGTTTTTTTTTTAAAAAAAAAAAGAAGAAGAAGAAGAATGAGATTCATTGTTACAGTTGAGAAAAGGTAATAATGGAGGAAGAAAAATTAATCTAAATAATAATAATAATAATGGAGGAAGAAAAATGAGATTTGTGAACCGATTGAGAAAAAAAGAGAGGGTAAATTATATATTTATTAGTATGTAATTAGAAAAGGTGGGTAGAGGGGGACAAATTATTTAATGAGGCCGCCACAATGTGGCTGCCTCATAATGACCGTTGATGTAGATTCAATAATTTTCATATTCTTTAATAACCATTGAACATAAATTCAAGATACTTCTCTCTCATATCCAATGGTAGAAAACTGCCAGCCACATTGTAGCGGCCTCACTGAATAATTTCTCGTAGAGGGGGTGCGGAAGAATGATATTTTTTTTTTTGGAGTTCAACAATATATAGGTTGAGATTTTAATAATTTCACCAGTTGAGAGGGTCGAGAAAAAAAATATCTAGGAGAAATGGATATATATGCTATTAAATTTACATCGATATTTTCCTTATATCGCAAAAAAAATGGATGAAACATAAAAAGTTAAATTACAAATTTGGTCTCTATGATTAAGAGAAAGCTAGAATTTAGTCCCTACAGTTTTAAAAGTTAGAATTGTGTCTTATGATTTGATAAAACTTTATAAATAGTCTCTATAGTTTGATAAAATTCTCATAAATAGTCTATATGGTAGGGACTATTGATGAGAGTTTTATCAAATCAAAGAAACTAATTCCAACATTTAAAAATATGGGGACTAAATTCTAACCTTTTCAAAATTCTTTCCAAAAAAAAAATCTTTTTCAAAATTATAGGGACCAAAATTGTAATTTAACTAACCTAAAAAAAATAGCAATAAAATGTCACCAATGTAAATATATATAATAAGCATTTTAACTTATTTAATGGTGTAAAATGTTTATTTATTAATTTAAATATTTTTTTCAATTTTTTTTATAAGTTTTTTAGAAATATCCATCAACATCAACATTTTATCAATATTTCTATAAACATTTCCATAAATTTGAGACTTCGATATTATTACTGTCTGATAGGACGTATAAAGTTTTATTTAATCACACTTAACTCTTGTTAGTTGGATAGTTTTTATGTGTTTTCATGTTTATTTTGTAGGGATTCGAGCAAAAGACGTTATTGGAGACTCTATGTCGAATAACGATTCAAATAAGCCAAACCGGAGGTCATTCAGACACCTGAGCGAAAAGTTCGAGCAAAATTACCAAATCTGTCCAGGGAGCAGCGTCTCAATGCCGCTCAACGCTATGCTCAACTCCATACTTGACGCTGCTCAACGCTAAGCTAATGTTTTTGCTCAACGCTGCTCGACGTTGCGGTTTGGCTTGCTCAACGCTAGTAGCGTCTCACGCCATGCTCGACGCCGTTCAACGCCACACGAAACAAGCTATTATTCTTTCCTTAATCGTGAGGGCGGCGTCTCAACGCCACCCTTGGCGTCTCAACGCTGCCTAAGTCCTATTTATAGCACTTTTGTCACTCTAGGGTTGGAACTTTTGCCTCATTTGCTTAGACTTTTGAGAGAGAGCTTTTGATAGCTTTTCTCCTTCTACTTTTATACTTTTATTGTAGCAAATCAAACCATGTTTAACGGGAGATATAGTATCACGATGATTGGCCAAACTCCGCGTTTTCGATTCAAAGGTCAGTCGTAATCAATTGCAATGTTGTGAGGTTTGGACCTTAATGTAGTTTTCTTTCAATTGCAAGTATTCTTTGATTCCTGTGTTATTTTATAAGCATGTATTTTTTGATTGAATTGACGCATCGATCACTTTACATGTTTGATTGCTAATCATGATGCATGATCCGTAATTGTCATGTTGATTGAACTGGTAGCGTTAGGATTCATTATCTAAAATCTAAACAAAAATTCAAAAATTCTTAATGATAAATTAAAAAAAATGGATCTAATATGGAAAAAAAATAGCAATTAACAATTGATTACATAACAAAAAAATTTTAAAAAAAAACTAGTTAAAATTATATATTAAACAACCAATAAAATCACATGCAACCTAAAACATAGTTTAAATCAAAAATCAAAGTAAATCATCATTTACACGTTGCCCTGTACAATACTAATTAAAATTGAAAAAAAAATATTTGGAGAGAGATTTACCTTTATCCGCAAATCGGTTTTTTCTTTTTTCGTTTCTTCACACAATTTCAATCAAGTTTCAAAACTCCAAAGCTCCCCAAATCGTTGAACCGATCTCCTTCTTTGGCAAAGCTTGAAATCTCGTTCAACAAGGTGATTCACAGGCTTGGTTGGCAAAAAATGTAAGAAATACTCACTCTTTCTTCCTTTAAAACTCAAAATGTTGCCTCCATTGGAAATCGTGAAACTCGGGAAACTCGGGTATAAGAAAAGTAAGAATCTAATAAAAGCTTGGCTCCAATGGTAGAATACTCTCATCGAGCAAAAACATGGGACAAGAGAAGGAAGAAGCGACAACAAAGACCTTTGAGACCGAAGATTAAGGTATTACAAAAAATAATTTTAATATTCTCCAATCTTTAGGGAAGATACAAGGTAGAAATATATTAAAATACAAATCGATTCTATTTTTTTATTCTATACTTTAAATTAGCTAGTTTGTTATACCTAATGTACTGAGATTAAAAGATTTTGAACAAACATTTGAAGGTATGGTAAAAGGAATGATGCAAACCAAATATTATGTTCATTACTTTGTGTTATATTATGTAATGTTATCTTATATTATTTAAAGTGTAATTTCATTGCTCAGTTTTTTACACAGTAACCAAATTTTATGTTAATTAATTTTGTTTTAAATGTTTAAATCAACCAGAACATACAAAAGGATGCATCTAGTGGTCTCAAGCCAACCGAGATATACATTGATACTCTACGCATAACGTATAAACCAATCGATGACGCACAGGACACATCCTTGACATATGACCCTACATTCGACCTCCACCTTAGCCAAACAAAAAATTAATTAAAAAATCCAAGAAACTCAAGACTCTTTAAGAACTTCACTTTCGATCACAAAATTAGACTTTTGTTGAATTTCTAGACCTGAACTGCTTTTAGTATACTTTTGTTAAATTTATAGAATGTATCTCATAGTATTTTGGGATTATTGACAAGTTAGTTTATAGTATGAATTGTTGTTGATAAATTTTGCATCTTCAACTTATTTTGCTAGTTAATGTATTGAAATGATATACGCTTCTGAAAATTTTCAACTTGCGAAACATACAATTTAAATAAGTGGTATATGTCAACCTAAAGTATTCAAAAAATACAAAGAATCTAAATTATAGAATATCTATTACTATGAATTATATAAAAAATACAAAGTACTTCCTACAATTTTAAAATTTCAACATATAATAATAGTACACAACAAAAAATATAAATTATACAATACCTAGATCATGTATACATAGAAAGACAAAAGCTGAATTGAGTTAAGAAAATGACATGGAAATACAGTGTATTTGAATTATATAAAAATTACAAAGTACTTCCTACAAATTAGAAATTTCAACATATATTAGTAGTACACAATAAAATATATAAATTATACATTAACTAGATTATGCATACATAGAAACACATAAGCTGAATTGAGTTAAGAAAAAAACATAAAAATACAATGATTTGAATTATATAAAAATTACAAAGTACTTCTTATGAACTTGAAATTTCAACATATAATATTATTACACAACAAGAAATATAAATTACATAGTAACTAATTCATGCAACATAGAAAATAAAAAACTGAATTGAGTTATAAAGCAAAGGATGGGGAAATACCATGTATTTATGAGAAATAAATAGACATTTTTAGAAAGATTAAGTATACTATAATTGAACATTAATGACTGAAAATAATACGAAACATATACAGTGTAATTCTATATCAAGAATTGGAAACGTAGTTAATTATTAAACATCTATTTCAAACAATAAAAAAAAACATAAAATTTATAGACAAAAAACAAAACCGATGAAAATACACAAAGAATCAAACTTGTAAAAAAATAATGTTAAATAAAAAAAGTGAATGTGTTTAAAACAGAAATAAAAACACATTCAATTTTTTAAAACAAAAACAAAAACACATTCAATTGAAATACATTTTAAAGTTAAAAAAAATGCATCAAGCTACAACTTGGAAAGTAATGTAAAGAAGAAAAGGAAAATCAAAAACAGTGAAAAAAACCTAAACAAACCTGAAAATGGGAAGGAAGAAAACAAGATATGAGTCAACGAATGGAAGCGAAAAAATAGAGAGTAAAGATACGAAAAATAATAAAAGAAAATAAATTAAACAATTAATATGATTTGAAAAATAAGAAAGTTAGATTAAAAAAACGAATCTTAGAAAATAAAATCTTTATAAATCCTAAAGTTTAAAAGATTTTAAATAGGTATAAAGATTTTAACTACCACGTAAATCTTTGAAATTTAAGTGTAAATACACTTTAAATAAAATAGGAGAGAGAAACCAGTTTTTAAACAAACGAGAATTTTTAGATACACATGGACAAATTGAGAATTTTTAAAATAGTATGTCATACGAGCACCTCATGTGTGGCTATAATTGAAAAAAAAAAAAAACAAATGGCCATCAACCAAAACTACCAATTCTTCTTTGCCATATCTAGAATTATTCCAATCCAAAATCATCCAAACTTAAAATCATGGGCCAAACGCCCCTTTAAATTCAATCACAAAATGAAAGCTCAAACTTAGCATCAAAACACCAAGATCCAATAATAATATTTAAAAAAAAGAACCAAAATACAAAACTCTTCCAGAAGTGAACTACAAATCTTTTTAAAAAAATATATATATATATGCATCACTTATTCAATTTAGGATTTTTTGAGATTGAATCATCATCCTTTGAGATGGTAATTGATACCTTACCCATAGAGCTATGGTTAGATAATTAACATTCAATTTAGGCTTGAATTCCATAGGATATAAATTTTAAAATTAAATTTGACCCTGTCATGGATTAAAAAAAAAAAAAAAAAAGAACTTTTCCACTAATCTTACTCTCATTTTTGTTGTTTTGCTGTTTTTCTTGCTTTCATTTATTGAAAAACGTGTTTATAGTATCATTCTCTATACTTTACGTTTCTTATTTTCTAACAACATTGTCAAAGTTGTAACAAATATTTTTGGTTCCTATATATAATTCATTTATCATTTTTTGTTCCTCTTTCTTATTTTTAAAAAAAGTTTTAAAGAATAAGAAATAACAATAATTGCAATGATTCGTTCTTAAATAAAAAAGGAGAGAGAATAAAAAAAATAAAGGAAGTTGTTATCCAATTTGGTTTTTATATCTATCTTAAAGAATAAAGAACCTGAAATAAGAATCGAAAAACAAAATTTTATCAAAAAAGCTTTAAAGGAATTTTTGGTTCAAAGTATCAATCAAGCTTGAGTTTTCATAATTTGTAATTAAGAAGTTTGATACATATAAATAATTTAGATTCGAATTGTGTTATAAGAACTTGGGTTTCTGTAAAATCATCGATATTTATTGTGAATTTATAATTTATAAGAAGGTGAGTTTTTATTACTTTGTGTTTATATAACATGAATTTATGTAGCTTTGTAAAATTAACAGACTCATAGTCTATAAGCTCGGTTTTTTAATTTTGAATTACACATGTTTAAGCTATGAGCTGAGTACTCTAATTATGGCATGTGAAATGTGAAGTTAGAATATGAAACATTATTGATTTTTTTTTTCTTTCAAATAATGAAACATGATATTGTTAATAAAATGTTGTTGCCCCCAATATAACTATAGTGCCTCATTTTTTTAACAATCCAATCAATTACTAACTTTATTTGATTTTGAAAAAGTGAAACATGTCGACACAAAGTTGGAAGGGGGACAAGGTTTTATTTTTTATTTTTTATTTCTTTGAGAAATGGGACAAGGCTTCATTAAATTATAATTGTTGTTGTTGTTATTTGCAAAGAATGAATTAAATTATTCAGTGTTCAACATATAGTTTGTGGATTTCATTATTCCCGAATTCATATTTAGGTTTAAACGAAGAGTTCACTATTTTGTTTGGAGTTTATGAAAAATAGACATGTCTAGGGTAATAGAATAATTAAAGTCTTGTTTGATAATTATTTAGTTTTTAGTTTTTAAAAATTATATATATTTGTTTTCTCATAATTTTTTTTACAATGGATTTCATCTCAAGGAAGTATTTGAATTTTTAGCCAAATTTTAAAAATAAAAACTACTTTTTTTTTTTAGTTTTCAAAAGGACTTCGATTTTAAAAATATTTGCAAAAAAAATTAACAAAACAAAGAAGTTCATAGGTAGAAGTAGTGTTTATATAATTAATTTTCAAAAATTAAAAACTAAAAACTATCAAACGGGACATAAGGTTTCATTTGATAACTATTTTGTTTTTTTATTTTTGGTTTTTTAAAATTAAGCTTTAAACAATACTATTTTCACTGATAATTTTCTTTGTTTTGTTATCTATTTTCTAAAAATGTTTTCAAAATCTAAGTCAATTTTTGAAAATTAAAAAAAGTTTAAGGCCCGTTTCATTTATTTTTAGTTTTTGGTTTTTGAAAATTAATCTTATAAATAGTACTACTTCCATTTATGAGTTTCTTTGTTTTGTTATCTATTTTTTATAAATGTTTTTAAAATCCAAGTCAAATTTTGACAATAGTTTTTAAACATTTGTTTTTGTTTTTGGAATTAGACCAAGTGAGACTTTCAAAATATTGGAAAAAAATTAATGAAATATAAATATGTCTAGAGATATTGGAGATGTCAATACCAAAATAAATATAAATACCAATGATAATGATTTAGAATTTATTTCAAAATGAGGAAATTTTTGTCAAATAATTTTTAATGAATTTCTTATTTTCAATGAGTTCTTAAAAAAAAGGAAAAAAAAATTATTCCCCTAAACTTTGGGGTTATATCAATTAAAATCTCAAACTAATAATTGTATGATCAATGTAAACCCTAAACTTTCATAAGTGAATTAATTTAGATCATCCATTAGTTATTTGTAACTATTTTTTACTTTATTCAATTTAAATCAACTCAAAATCACATAAATAAAAGTATTCTTAGCCCAAAATCCTACCAAAGTAGGAAAAAAAATTATCACATAATTCTTCATAAATAAGTAGAGAAAAATAGAGGAAGACATGCAGATGAAAAACCAAACATATTAATGAAAAATCACTACTATCTATTTGATTCTTGTATTTCTCTCTAATATCACATTAATCTTTGTATTTAAAGAAGTCTCATACGCATGTGAAAATTGTGCTAACAATTTAAAAATGGAATCCTAAAGGAGGGCCTAAATTGATTCACTTATGAAAATTTAGAATTTTAATCGATACAATTATTAGTTTGGTATCTTAAGTTAATACAACCTCCAAAGTTTAGAGGTATAAATTGATTTTTTTTCCAAAAAAAATATATGTTGAATGTCAATAATATCAATCAAACATCTCTATAATATAGAGATATTGATATATAATCTAGTACTTTTTCTTAAAATATTATTGTCGAGTTGATAAAATGTTGAAACATCAACTCGATAAAATATTAAGAGTATGACTTGTACAATATTTGTTAAAGCTAATTGTTGATGCAAGATTCCGACAAGATAAGTCATGCTTTGCTAGATCAGACGAATTGTCTATTGCAAAATAACTTGCACACAGTAAAAGCTACACACTAGTGTGGTGTTTGTCCTAACACACCTCCAACGATTGAGTCAATACAGAGTAACGATAGAGAGGAGGTGGTCCATTCTATTTATAAGAAGAAAGGTGAGAATTATCTTTATATCGTGGTAGGCCTATCCTATCACATCTGCCACCCTACTAACAAGATCTTCAAACTTCTCAAAGGGGCAACATGATCTATGATGCAGCATGTTGTCATAGCAGACTCATACCCTAGTTGCACCAAATCAACAACATTTCAACTGGACCTAGTTTAGCGTCACTATGTTAGATTAAATTAGATATTATTAGAATTGTTTTAGATTAGGATATTTGAATTGGTTTAGATTATTTCTTTTTCAATTATCCATCAGTATAAATAGGTTTTAGGTTTCTATTTTAGTTTTATGTATTCTCTCTTTTTTCTCATTTTTCTCTAAAACTAACAAGCTTCAACACAATCTTCAATTAAGGTGGCTTTCAATGGGGGTGGCAATAATTGAACTTTCCCAATTCTCTTGTTACCTTACCACATGGAGGTACATTCGCTGTTGAAATGATTTAATTTATACATTTTTTTAAAAAAATAATGATTAAGTTTAGATGTGAAAAGCTGCATTAAAAAATTAATCGAGAAGTAACGGTATGAAATTATTAAGTACTGAATGGAGCAAATGGATCTCCAACCACCCAACTTAACTGCTATCAAATTGTATACCTATTCCAATGCCTTGATTATCATGAAAATTTTAATGTCAAAATAACCTCTGACCTCTTGATTGAGGATACATGTCAATTTTAGAGGTTCAAAAATTCATTATTATTTGTATTTCCGCGGTTTAAAACTCCTACGATAGGCTTAGAAAAAATATGTTATTATAGCTTGAAATAGTTTTGGAATGGTTGAAATAAGGAACTCTTAACCATTGTAATTAAAGGAGATATGAGTAGTAGGTTGATTTTTCGTTTTCCATGGTTTTAAAAACTACCACATTTTGTAGCAATGGAGTGTTTTTCTTGTAGTGTATATGAGAGGGTTTTATTTATTTATTTATTTTTATAGAATAAGTTTGGATTAATGAAGGAGAATTAATTAAATTAGTTAATAATTGGATTGTTGGTGAACTCAATAATCTAAAAGTCCATAAGATTATCTTGCTAGGTTGTAAAATCATTTGTGAATCAATTAAATTAAAAGAAAAATGTGAAATGTTCAATTAGATATTATTTAATGTATCATATCTCTATTGGTTAGGCATAAAAAGAAAATGGTCCCTAATTCAATAAGTTGTATAGAGCATGTGACCCATGAACTATAGATAGTCAATAATGGATCTAGGTTTGGGCATGTATGAATAGTTCAAATTAAGGTATTTAAAGTAAAAACTCAACTACAAACTTTGAGGTCCATATAAATAAGATTTTTTGAGTTCAACGACATATGTAGATGAGAATTCAAACCTTTGACCTTTTTGTCGAGGATCCTTAAGTTCGTCCTTAATTTCTTCCATATAAGATAAAGAAAATTTTCACAACCTCCTATGGACAATGAGGTTAAGAAAAAGAAAGAACTTATTTAAAATAGGTGTATGTAAGAACAAACTTATTAGCCATGGTGCTTATTTGAAATAAACACACTTTGCATTCTCTTGCTAATAGGGTATATAAAGCTAAATTATTTGAACATTAGAAGACAATGAAGACTGGTAATATGAATTTACTAATTATTTGAGATTCTCCAATTCATCACATAGGCATTAAAGCATAGAAGTAATAATTTCTTTTGAAGTATACATTACATGTACATAGAGGTCATTAATAATTACATGGTAAGAAAGTTAACATATTATGTAGTTTTGGAACAACATTAATTTAGTATGTCAATGAGACTATTAAAAAATAATTTTAATTTTTTAGTACAACGAATATGAGATATGAGGATTTGAACATCCGACCTCAAGGGAAGGAATAGATGTCAATTACTGTTGAGATATGCTCATGTGTTGGCAACAATTTTAGATGATGGCTTCTCTTGTTGGAAAAATTATTTAATGAGACTGCCACAATGTGGCTGCCTCTTAATCACCGTAGGATATGGATTCAAAAATCTTCATGCCTCCTAATAACCACTGGATACAAAATCGAAATATTTTTGCAGTTTCTCTCTTCTACATCCAACGATGTAAAACTGTCAGCCAAAATGAGGTAGCCTCCTTGAATAATTTCTCCTCTTGTTGAGGGTTGTTAATCTCACTGAAGATTTTGAGATTGAGAGGAGAATCGATAATAGAGGGTGAGAAAGGCTGAATGAGATATTGGGGATTGTGGCTACAGTTATTTAGAGGATTTTTGTGAATTTAAAGAAGTGGATCAAAGTGGATATAATTAAACCACATACTATAAATTTTCATTTTCTCTATCATCTATTAGTTTTATGAGTTTCAATCATATCATATGTTTTGATAATAATAAACCTTTAAACTACTAATGATTTTAGTGCTTTAAGGTATCCACAACATAGAGTTCGGAAGGACAATTCCAATGCATTTTTAATCCCTCAAATAAGACACCGAAGGAAGAAGTTATGGCCAAAAAAAGATTGAGAAGAAAAATACTACATGAACATCTTGATGATGTGGGCGAGTGGAATTGTGATATGTGGCTTTTTTATTTTATTTTATTTTTTTACGGTTGAAGCTTGTTTTTATCATTTATTTTATATACACACATTGTTTTTATTTTATATACACACATTAATCATTTAATATTTAATGTATCAAAAACAATAAATATATTTTTCTCTTTTATATTTAATATATCTAATATATGAAATATTAATTTGAACGTTTCGAAATTTTCTTTCAACTAAATTGTTCCTTCAGTGTTACTGCGAGCTAGCAAGGGGGCCTTATAGGCCTATAGATTAAAAGCTCCAATGATACAAAATTAATTAATTAATTAAACTCTTTAATTAATCAATTTTTATTCATTAACTCTAAAGTCACTCCACTATAGACCTAGTGTTGCACTTTTATGCACTATAGGACAAGTTGTGTACATGGATATAATCACTACATGCAAATCGATCCTTCATGAGTTGTTCGTCATTACAACTTGGTGAAAAGTCTGATTTACCCTTATAATTACATATTGCACCTTAAGTACCACTAATCTTCTAATGAACAATTTGTTTATGATCCAACCATAAACTAAGTCCCTCTTGGGCCAATGAGAGGGTAGGGCTCCATTGTTCAAGTCTCAAAATCAGCACTAGGGGCCGTTTGGTTTAAGATTTCACTGGATGCCCATGGATAATATATGCCTGGGAATCAAAGATGACTGTATTTGGTTCTACATGGGAATGCTATCAGATTTTTATAATAATAAGTGATATCAACATTTGTTTTGTGAGATTAATTTAAGAAATTTTATATAATTATGGTGCACTAATTAATAAAAAAATCAAAATTAATTCAAATAATAAATATAATTTTTTCAAAAATTTATAATTTATAATTAATGATTATATTTATTCAAGTGTAATTAATTATAATTATTAAAAATAATATCATACTAAATTAATCATAATTATAATTAATTAATTAAGTATATTATTAATTAATAATTTGATAGTTTTAATCATAATTATAATTAATTAATTAATTATATCATTAATTAATGTATATATTTAAATAAATTAATTTATTAAAATGGGATGTTAAAAAAATAAGTATGTATTTAAATCAATTAATTTATTTAAATGAGATGTTAAAAAAATAAGTATGTATTTAAATCAATTAATCTATTAAACTGAAATTGTTAAATTCATATTATATAATTAAAATTTTAATGTAATTTTATTGATTATAGATTTAATTTACATATATTAATTAATTTAAATTAATTAACTTTAATAATATAAAATAAAATAATACATAAAGAATAAAGAAATGTATTAAAGAGGAGAGAGAGAGAGGGAATGAAGAAAACCCACCCTTTTGGAAGGGTATTCTTCATGGGTATAGGGGATGCAGGAGAATAGATTATTCCCATGCCCAAGTTACAAACCTTGTTCCAAACATCACCTTTATTCCTATCCTCATTCCCTCAATCCAAACGACCCCTAAGGGAACTACTTATTTACTTACCTTATATGTGAAGGAGTGAATTCCATATTGTGAGATTATATTCTCAATTCACTATTTGGTCAAGTCCTCAAAATAGTAGGCTTATTGAATCGGCTACAAAAGCCACTCTCACCCATAAAAATCAAAGGACAAGTCCTCACAGGTAGAAGTTCATAACTCATTCAGGATTAAGATCAAGTCGCATATAATCATCCTGATGAAATATTAATCTTCTAAATTAACGAATTTATAAAGAGAGATCAAACATTTCGTGGTCCAATCTTATACAAACTCATTGTATAAGATAATCTCATTCACATGTCTCCACATGAACGATTTAGATCAAATCATTTGTAACTATTACAAAGTGGGTCATATCAATAGTGTCACCAAGATAACGCACCCAACCTTATCCATATACTATGACCCTTTAGGTTATTTCTTGAACACAATCCTCTCGTATGTCAACCACATACTGTTCAAGATTACATTAATAATCTTGGATTTTTCATATAATGGATAATATTATATTACAAATAAAATAATCAAAATTATTATTATTTATTAAATAATTAATTAATTACGAGACTTTATGGCATAAATCCCAATATTCCTTTTTAGTGTTGTCATTCGATCCTACATCATCTTTTACATTATCTTTTTCAATCTATTCATATATTGCTTAATGTATATATATTCTAAAAAATATCTTGAATTGCTCTATGAATGGAATGTTCCTTTGAATAAGAAAGTTAACTACATTCTTGTATAATAGATTGCTATAAGAGCTTGTGATCTTCAGTTGTTTCAATTGAGGATTGCTTAATAAAGTACTTGAATGACAACAAAATTTGAGATAGATCGTGTTGATGGCAAATGAGACTATTCCATGTGGAAGAAGAAGATGAAACCTTTTCTTGTTCAACAAAAGGTCTCTCAAGTTACCTACAATAATGACCCAGGAATAGATAGAGGAAATGTAGGATATTGTCTTTAGACTAGAAAAGAAACAATAAAAGGAAGGGAATAATAGAGGAAGATCAAAATCATAGGGCAGTAAATCCAAAAGATGCTATTATTGTCATAAAAAAAAGTTGTATACAAAGAAATTGTTTTGAGCTAAAAAATAAGGAAAAATGATACTAAAAGGGAAGATGAGACTAAAAAATGCAAATGTTACAAAGTGTTATGATTAAGCTAATTGATAATAATGAGCTTAGAGGGAGTTGTTAAATCAGATTGGATATTTGGCTCAAGGTGCTCTTTTCATATGAGACCACATAAACATTGGTTCCAAACTCAAAAGAAATTGAAGAAGTTTGTTGAAAACAGTTACAGCTAAAACCAATTGAAGCTTCAGACAATTTTTTATTTTTCTGCTAGAAATACACTCTTATTGTTGCTGAGAGAGTAAGAGAGAGTTGTGAGATTTTATTCGTGAATGTTGTGTAAAATTCTCCAAGATTCTTCTTCTTAGTAAAGTTGCTCCTTACAGTGGATATAGACCCATTATTGGCTGAACCACTTAAACTTTGTATCCTTTGATTTCCTATCCTTCTTCCTTTATTCTTTGTTTGGAATTACACCTTCGTTGTTTTTCTCTCTATATCTATTTTCTTTCTTCAACTGATTACTTCAACTTCGATTCTTTATGCTGTGTGTGGGTAAGGGTACTTCGTGATTAGTAACATGTCCAAAACCACAACAAATTGGTATCAAAGACATAATCAATCAAAGAAGATGAAATATCAAGATTCTTGAAAAATTCAAGAACTCAAGAGAAATCAAGAAACTGAAGAAATGGCAGTGGTAAGGTATGATATTGAGAAATTCGATGGGAAGTGTGATTTCAAGCCAAGATTAAGACTATTCTTGGACAGCAAAAGGCTATCAAAGCCATTCGAGTCAAAGCTAACTACGATCATGACTGATGAAGAAAAGGAAACTATGGAACTTGTCGCTCATGGAACCTTGGTTTGAATCTAAGTGACTGCGTTCTAAGGCAAGTAGTAGATGAAGAAACTACTTTTAAAATGTGGACAAAGTTGAATGAGTTGTATATTACTAAAGATCTCCCAAATAAGATGTATCTAAGGGAGAAATTCTCACATTCAAGATGGATGCTTCAAGAACCTTAACAGATAATCTCAATGACTTCAAGAAGTTGATATCTGAATTTAAAAATCTTGAAGAAACTATTGGGAGTGAAAATGATGCCTATGTCTTACTAAATTCACTTCCATAAGCTTATAGACAAGTAAAAACAACTTTGAAATATGGAAGAGAATCCATTACTACAGAGGCTATAATTTCAGCACTTAGAATTAAAGAAATAGAGCTTCAATCATAGAAGAAAGAGCATCAAGGTGCTAAAGGTCTCTTTTCAAAAGGTAAAAGTAAAACGGGAAAGACAACAAAACCAAGATGATGACAAAGGGAAGTCCAAATTAAAGTGCAAGTAATGCCATAAATATGGACATCTTATGAAAAATTACTTCTTTCTTAAAAGAAAGCAGAATCAAAAGAGTAAAAAGGCAAAACCAGCTGAAGCTTCCGTGGGAGAGAATTCTCACTTATTTTGATGCACTAACAACTTCTGATTAGTCATCTAATCAAAACAAAATCTTGGAGAAACAAGATTGGATCTTATATTCCGGATGTTCTTTCCACATGACTCCATCTAAAGGTTGGTTTAGTACCTATAGTGAATGGGATGGAGGTGTCGTTTACATGGGAGACAACCATGTTTGTAAAGTCATTGGCATTTGCTTTATATCTCTTAAACTCAAAGATGGTTCTGTAAGGCTTCTCAGAAATAGGAGGCATGTTCCTAGACTAAAAAAGAACTTGATATCTTTGAGAATGCTAGATTCTATTGGCTGTGAATACAGAGGATTTGGAGAAACTTTTAAGGTAAAAAAAGATTCCAAAGCAATGCTGGTTGGCATGAAAATGAATGGTCTTTATGTAATTAAAGACGTGGAGATGGTTTAAGTAACCTTGATTGTCACAAATAGCAGCTTTGATTGAAGGAGATCTATGGCACAAACGTCTCTCTCATTAAAAAATAAAGGACTACAAATTCTGTCCCAATAAGGGATTTTACCTTAAGGGGTGTGCAATGCATTGAAGTTCTGTGAACATTGCATGCTTGGTAAAGCCACAAGACAGAATTTCACTAAGGCCCAACATACAACAAAGGGATCCTTGATTACATCCATTCAGATCTTTGGGGGCCAACAAATACACCTTCTTTAAGTGGATCCAAGTATTTCTTATCTCTTATTGATGATTATTCTAGAAAGAGCTGGATTTATTTCTTACAAAAAAAAGATCAGGCCCTAGAAAAATTTAAAGAATGAAAGACACTTGTTGAGAAACAGACCTCAAGACAAGTAAAATGTTTGAGAACAGATAATGGCCTAGAGTTTTGTAATGAAGAATTCAATCAATTTTGTAAAGAACATGGAATATTACGCCCTAGAACTGTGAGATATACTCCCCAATAAAATGAGGTGGCAGAAAGACTCAATAGAACTATCATGGAAAGGGTAAGATGTTTACTTTCTGATGCAATGCTTCCTAAGAAATTATAGGCAAAGGTATATTCTTATACAATCTATGAAGATGTCCTCACACCTCTATTAATTTGTTAACTCTAGAAGAAAGGTGGACTAAACATCCTCCTAAGCTTGATAACTTGAAGGTATTTGGATGTGTGGGCTTTGTACATCAAAGTCAAGGCAAATTGAAACCAAGGGCAATAAAGTGCATGTTTGTTGGTTTTACAGAAGGTGTAAAAGGGTTTCGATGGTGGCATCCAATAGAAAAGAAATGTGTTAATAATAGAGATGTAATTTTTAGAATGGAAGAAATGTTCATGTTAAAGGAGATGCAAACAAAAAGATGACACTCAAACCTTGAAAATAAGGATTGAGGTAGAGTAGTTTCCATCCTTAGGAATATTTCTCACTAAATAGATTTTGAAAATGTTGAAGAAGAGTCACATGGAGTTCTAGAAGGTGAAGAAGTTTCAGAAGAACATGTAAGTCTTCAAGGTTATTCTCTAGCAAGAGATAGACAAAGAAGAAACATTATAGCTCCTGTTAGATATGGATAGGTTGATTGTATAAACATGACTTTAAATACAAATGGTTTTCTTAATGAGTAAGGGCCTACTACATTTCATGAGGCTATCAATGGGCCAAATGCTAAAAAATGGATTGAAGCTATGAATGATGAAATGGATTCTTTTAATCTAAATGAAACTTAGACACTCATGCCTTTATCTAAAGGTTTTAAACCTATAACTTGCAAATGGATCTATAAGTACAAAGATGGAATTCCAAAGATCCAACAACCTCGGTTTAAAGCAAGACTATTTGTCAAGGGTTATACACAAAAGGAGGGAATTGATTACACTAAAATTTTCCCACCAATTGTAAAACAAACTTCAATCCGAATGCTGCTTTCTCTTGTGGTTTAGTTTGGTCTAGAATTGTATAAATTGGACGTTAAAACAGCATTCTTACATGTGCATTTATTTGAAACTATTTACATGAAACAACCTCAGGGTTATGAGAAATAGGGGCTTGAAGATCGTATTTGTCTTCTAAACAAATTCATTTACAGATTAAAACAATCCCCAAGATGTTAGTACCAAAGGTTTGATGACTACATATCTAAGATTGATTTTCAAAGAAGCTCCTATGACAGTTGCGTTTATGTAAACAAGAAGTTCTATTCTGATGATGTATTTCTTTTACTCCATGTGGATGACATGCTTTTGACAGGCAAGTCAAAAGAGGCATTGAAACAAGTGAAATTGTCTCTTAAGAGGGAATTTGATATCTTGGGTGAATCTAAACGAATATTGGGTGTTGATATCATGAGAAGAAGAAATAAGAATTCTACAAATTAGTCAACATATTTAATGTGAAAAAGGTTCTAAAGAAATTCAGAATGGAAAATGTTAAGGTTGTTACAACTCCATTAGCTCAACACTTCAAGTTATATACTGCTAATTCACCTAATGCATAAGAAGAAGAACACTTGAAGTTCATGTCTAATGTGCCTTATTCTTAAGTCATGGGAAACCTTATGTATTTAATAGTTTCTACAAAGCTAGACTTATCATATGCCACGAGTTTAATTAGCATATACATGGTAAATCCTAGCAAGAGGCATTGGGAACTTACTAAATGGGTACTGAGATACCTTAAGGGCCCGTTTGGTTTAAGGTTTTATGGGATGCCCATGGGTAATAGATGCCTAGGAATAAGATGTCTGGGAATAATAAATGCTTGGGAATAAGATGACTGTGTTTGGTTCTTGATCCCTATGCTTTGCTACAACACGCAAGTGCACGTGATCGAAGTAATAAAGAAACTGGAAGTATTCCAGAGTATCGTACCCAAGGGAACAGATTTTAACAAAATCTTATTAAGACGGCACAAATTTGCTAACAAAATGCAATTGTGGGAACCGAAGATGTAAAAATTTAAGGAAGGTTGTTTTTGGCTAAAGAAAATAATGGAAAATCAATGAGTTAAAATAGGGATTCAAGTGATTCAAGCACCTTTGGAAAAAATGCTATTCAAATGCAATTGCAATCATAGCTAACATGTGAAAACTAAGTAAACCGAGTTCAACTCCTATTCAATTTTGATTCAAAATCTTTAGGAGACTAAGTGATTAAACATATATGTCTATGGCTAATCTAACTTAGATACTTCGCACACAACTCTAGTGGTTTTGGAGTCTCGCCCTATGTCTAGGGTCGATGTTCAGGACTTATTTCTAAGTCTTTTCCTCCATTGCTTTTGTGACATCGGCTTTCCCTTAACTCTTTCGATATTAAGTTCAAGCTTGACGAGCAATCACTAGTTGGCCGGCTAGGTTTAAGCAAATCTAAATTCAACAAAAGCAAACAAAGTTCACATGCTAACTAGATTGTTTATGCTTTAGAGCTTTTACATTTTTCCTTAGGGCTTTCACCAACTCGAACCCCCAAAGAAAATTTAGCTCATTATGGAGAAAATGAAAACCCAAAAATTAATTGCTATAAATCTCATAATTAATAACCACAATACCGAAATTAAAATTCTAAAATTAGAGTAAAACAAACTGCAAATTACTAAGAATTTGTGAATCTAAATCAATAACCCAAAATACTCACAAAGGAAATTTAAATTGAAATTCAAAAAAAACACCCATTCATTACCCTTTAACTAAATCTACGGGAAAATGGAAACTAAAGAACAGAAAATGGAAAATGGAAGTGAAGAACAGAACAATACATTACCCATTCATTACCCATTCTTTAACTAATTCATTACCCTTTAAATTGAAATTGAAGCTACGGGAAATTGGAAGTGAAGAACAGAAGAAAGACATAAAATGAAGTGAAGAAAAAAAGAACAGAAAAAGAAACAAAAGCTACTGTCTAAAACAAAAAAGAAACAAAAAACATAGTACAGAAAAATTCGAAAAAAAAAAAAACAAAGTCTGAAATCCTCGTTGAAGAAATGTTCAAACTCAGAATTTAATCGAGCTAAACTGCAAGAATGAAATGCTAAAACAAAAGAGAATCAAATTGTTGCTGTAACGACCCTATAGGCTCAACACGCTACCTAAGAGTCATTACTAAGTCACGTCGCTATATTACCAAAAATTTCGGCAGCATAACGACGTAACTACGCGAAAACCAAAAATTGGACCCTTACCTGATAAGACATAGAAAAACACACTTCTAAGATTTTCAAACAACCTCCTAGCATCCAACAAACTTCTCAATATGATGCTAGGGTTCAAACAGCATAGACCAAGTGAATTCAAACTTTGAAAGCCAAATACACGTGCACGATTTACAAAGAAAGGTTAAAAGACTTTGAAACATCCTCCTAAACATTTAAAAACTCGACATGAGTTCTATGTACATCCAGAAACATAAAAGAAGCGGAATAGCGATCGCTCGGCTCCCATGACTCGAGTAGCTGATCTCCGGTCACGCGCTAAGGCCGATCTTAGCCTTTCCTGAAAACATTTTTTTAAAAGGAAAAGGGTGAGTATTAACGAATAATACTCAGTAAGTAACTCATAGTTTCAAAATAAGAGTTTCACTCGCATGCAACATGTCATTTTAAATCATAAAACCATCGTAAACCATCGCTTTAGTAGGGGACCTAAAATTCGTTTTATAAACCATGTACTTTTCCTCGTGGCTCTCGTGAACGATTAAATTCTCCCGAGGGCCTCGTAAATAGTCCGAAGACATAATTTTCCATCGAATAGAGTCCTCCCCTAACTCTGAGAGTTGAGCTCGAAAGCTAACATACATCGTGGAGTCCGAAGACTCAGCCCGAAGGCTACCATCGTGGAGTCCGAAGACTCAGCCCGAAGGCTACCATCGTGGAGTCCGAAGACTCAAACCCGTTGGCTACCATCGTGGGGCACTCTCGAACCCCGGGAGCATAGAGAATCCGAAGACTCGGGTTCCCTCATAACCCACATAAAACTTTTGGGAGAATTATCGTCACGGCCTTACATAAATCTTTTCATGAGCACACAACACATGCATGAGGTCCCGCTCGTTTTAGATCATACTCATGAATGCATAAGTCAAGGCAATCGCATTTCAAAGACATACATATCATTTCCATTCTTCTTAACATGAAAACTCAAATAGAACTCATGGAACTAGCGTATAAAGGAATATACATATAAAACACTTTCTTTCTTAAATACTTAACACGAAAAACATAAACTTTCAAAGTAAATATAGGGCTAGCTCTAGGTTTCGAAAACTTCTTTCGTTGTGAGATCCCTTACCTTAAATCTTTACTTACTAAAATACCCTTTCTCCACTAGTAATGAGCTTCTCGAGTCCCCACTCCAAGTACAATCCAAGGTCCTCGACAATCACCTAAAAAGTGTCCTAAACAGGTCTTAAACCAACCGAATTACGCTAAAACGCATTCTAACATTAATAACTCGACGAAACGGACCAAATGGCAAAATTTACCACAACACCAAGTCCAAAGTCTACCGGACAGCAGCTTAAGCGCTCTAATTTCGCCTAATTCGACCTTCAATTAACTTGGGCACTCTAAAATACAATCCAAAGTATTGTGGGTAAGTTTCAAATCACCAATTTAGCTCTTTAATTTAACCTTACTACACATAAATCACTTTAAATCGTTGTGAGAACACTTACCCATTATGAATCGGGACCAAACGAAGCTATAAATCACCGGGTTTGCTGGGAAATTACTCCAAGACAGCCCACCCTTGCTGTCTATACAATTCACGCACAAGAGGGAGAGGGAAAAGAAGCTAGGCAAGTCGGCGACTGCACGTGAAGAGGCCGGCGGTCGGTGCTGTCGGAGAAGAATAACAAGAAGCTCGACGAGCTGAGGTTGGTTGGCGACTGGGCGGCGAAAACAGAAGGCTTCTCCGGCGATGGTAGCTGCTGCACGGTGAAGAAGAAAAACAGAAGAATTTGGGGATGGGTCTTCGAATAGACAAGAGAAAGAGAGAGAGAGAGAGAGAGAGAGAGAGAGAGAGAGCTAAGGATGGGTGTTTTCGGGTGAGAGGGTGGGAGAGAGAAGAAGAAGAAGAGAAATGGAAGGATAAGGATGGTTCTTCTTTTCTAAAAAAAATTTCCAATTTTGTCCCTTGACCAAAACTTAAAGTCCAAAATTGCCCTTAACAACTTATTCAATACCAAAATTCAAAATTTAAACTCCTAAATAAGTCGGTCGTTACATTCTACCCACCTTAAAAGAAACTTTCGTCCTCGAAAGTTCCTAATCTTGGAATAGTTCAGGATACTTGTCTTGCATTTCGTCTTCACGCTCCCAAGTAGCCTCTTCCATCCGATGGTTCTGCCAGAGCACTTTAACCAAATTAATCTCTCGGTTACGAAGGGTCTTATGATCTCTTGCTAGAATTCGAGTCGGCCGTTCTTCATAACTCATATTTTCATTCAACTGTAATGGCTCGTAGTCAATCACATGCGAAGGGTCCGGCACGTACTTTCTTAACATCGAGACATGGAATACATCATGGACCGCAGAGAGAGATGGCGGTAATGCCAATCTATAAGCCACAGGGCCTATTCGCTCAAGAATCTCGAACGGCCCTATAAACCGCGGACTTAACTTTCCTTTCCGGCCGAACCTCAACACTCCTTTCATCGGAGCCACTTTAAGAAACACATGGTCGCCTACTTCGAATTCTAGATCCCTTCGTCTTGTGTCAGCGTAGCTCTTCTGTCTACTCTGTGCAGTCTGCATTCTTACCCTGATTTTCTGAATAGCATTGTTCGTGACTTGAACTAACTCTGGCCCCAAAAGCTGTCGTTCACCGACCTCATCCCAATATATTGGGGTCCTACATCTCTTACCATACAAAGCTTCAAACGGTGCCATTCCTATAGTAGCCTGATAACTATTGTTATAGGCAAACTCCATCAGGTGCAAGTAAGTATCCCAGCTACCTGGGAAATCCAACGCACATGCACGTAACATATCCTCCAAAACTTGATTCAATCGCTCGGTCTGTCCGTCCGTTTGGGGATGAAAAGAAGTGCTAAAATCCAGCTGAGTACCCAGAGCTTTCTGTAAGCCTCTCCAAAAGTTAGAAGTAAAACGGGCATCCCTGTCCGAGACAATTCTAGCAGGAACTCCGTGCAGTCGCACTATTTCCTGCATATAGATTTGCGCCCATTTCTCTGTAGAATAGGTAGACTTACCCGAAAGAAAATGCGCCGATTTGGTAAGCCTATCCACGATGACCCAAATCACCGTGTAACCTTTCATCGTTCTGGGTAACCCAACAATGAAATCCATAGAGATTTCATCCCATTTCCACAAAGGCACATTCAATGGTTGCAACAATCCTGCCGGCCTCTATCTCGGCGCTTTAACCTGTTGACATACTAAGCACTTACTGACAAACTTCGCTACATCCTTTCTCATACTGTGCCACCAGAAAATCTGTTTTAGGTCTTGATACATCTTGGTACTACCAGGATGCATCGAAAATGGCGAACTATGCGCTTCAGTCAAAATCTCATTCTTCAATTCATCAATATTAGGTACACATAATCGCCCTTGATATAGAAGTCCACCATCTGAAGACACAGAAAACTCTTGAGCTTGCTCAGTGCCGATTTGTCCTAGCTTTTCCATTAAACTAAGATCCAATCACTGAGAGACTATAATACGTTGCCTCAAAGTTGGTTGCACAGTCAATTGAGCTAAGCGTGTAGTCGCTTCACCTATCAAAACTGCAATTTCAGCATTCTCCATCTCTGCCTGTAGCTCATCCTGACTAGTGATCTGAGCTGAAGTATGTACAGTCTTTCTACTGAGAGCATCTGCGACAACGTTTGCCTTACCAGGATGATAAAGAATTTCTAGTTCGTAGTCTTTTACCAGCTCTAACCATCTACGTTGTCGCATGTTCAACTCTTTTTGTGTAAACAAGTACTTCAAACTCTTATGGTCCGTGAAGATCTGAATCTTCTCACCATACAAATAATGCCTCCAGATCTTCAAGGCGAAGACAACTGCAGCCAACTCCAAATCATGGGTTGGATAGTTTTGCTCGTGACTTTTTAACTGGCGAGACGCATAGGCTATAACCTTTCCACGTTGCATCAACACTACTCCTAGCCCTTTCCTCGATGCATCAGTGAAAACTACAAATCCACCTGTTCCCTCAGGCACAGAAAGAACAGGGGCTAATACCAATCTCTGTTTAAGTGTCTGGAAACTTGCTTCACACTCGTCAGTCCAGACGAATGACTTGCTCTTGCGAGTTAGTTGAGTCAAAGGCGTAGCTATCTTAGAGAAATCCTGGATGAACCGTCTATAGTAACCTGCTAAACCCAGGAAACTCCGTACTTCAGTAACTGTAGTCGGACGAGGCCATAGCGTTACAGCCTCTACTTTCGCTGGATCTACGGAAATCCCTGCCCTTGACACTACGTGTCCTAAGAAAGACACCTTTTTAAGCCAAAACTCGCACTTGGAGAATTTCGCGTACAACTGGTTCTCCTTCAAAGCCGTCAACACTCTTCTCAAATGCTCTTCATGTTCTTTCTCAGTTTTAGAGTATACAAGGACGTCATCAATGAATACAATCACGAAAGCATCTAGGAACTCCTTGAATACTCTATTCATCAAGTCCATAAAAACTGCAGGGGCGTTAGTCAAACCAAAAGACATCACCGTGAATTCAAAATGTCCATATCGTGATCTAAATGCCGTCTTAGGGATGTCTCTTTCTCTGACCCTCAACTGATGGTACCCTGACCTCAGATCAATCTTTGAAAACACCGACGCTCCCTGTAACTGATCAAAGAGGTCGTCGATACGAGGAAGAGGGTACTTATTCTTAATCGTAACTTTGTTCAACTCCCTGTAATCGATGCACAGTCGCATGGTTCCATCTTTCTTCTTTACAAACAAGACCGGTGCTCCCCAAGGAGACACGCTAGGTAGAATAAAACCTTTATCCAATAGGTCTTGCAGTTGCAACTTCAGCTCCTTCAATGCCGCTGGTGCCATTCTATAAGGGGCTTTAGAGATAGGAGCGGTTCCTGGTTCAAGTTCTATGGTGAAGTCTATTTCTCTCACGGGAGGCAACCCTGAAAGATCTTCAGGAAACACATCTAGAAATTCATTCACCACAGGCACAGACGATGCGTGAACCTCGGTGTGTCTCACTTCCACAACGCTAGCTAAGATACCCCATGATCCCTTAAAAACTAACTTTCTCGCTTTAAGAGCAGATATCACTCTTGGATTAACTCCAGTTCTAGTCCCCTTAAACTTATAACTGGCCTGTTTTGGTGGCGTGAACACCACTTCTTTACGAAAACAATCAATATTAGCATGGTTCAAAGCCAGCCAATCCATGCCTAGAATAACATCGAACCCTTCCATCTCGAGGACTATCAAATTCACATCCAGCTCGTGGTCGGAAACTATCATCTTACCATTCTTAATTCCCTCAGTAGCTAATAGACTCAACCCCATCGGAGTAGCAACAGACAAAGCATAGGGTAATGGCTCAAGTTCTAACTCAGCTTGTCTCACAAAAGACGCAGAAATAAAGGAATGTGTAGAACCTGAATCAAATAACACAAACGCAAGATATCCCAAAACGGGAAGTGTACCTGTAACTACAGCATCTGAGTTACCAGCCTCCCTGCTGGTACTAGCAAAAACTCTCCCTTGCTGAAGTGTGGGCCTATTAAGTCCTACTCCACCTGAACCCGAAGACTGGCCTCTCCTGTCTGGGAAGGTAGGACAATTTTCAGCTCTGTGTCCCTCCTTTTTACATCGAAAGCACAACTCATACCGCATCAGGCACTGACCCCAATGAAACCTTCCACATTCATTACAACGAGGTTTCTCCCCAGTGTTAGGTCCCGGCCTATTCACTTGCTGCCTCTGGCTAGAAGCGGCCTGCGACCTCATGGACGACTATGAAGACTGTTGAGAACGCTGGGGATTCGAGTTCGCCTGACTCCATCTCCTCTTGTGAAAAGAGGATGACTGACTCGGGTTTTGGACCATAGGATTCTCACTCTGTTGGCCTGCAACAATAAACTCTGTTGTCCTTACCGCAGCAGCATAGTCGTGAAGTGCTACAGCCTGCACCACACCTTTAACCTGAGGATCCAAACCCATTACAAAACGCTCCGCTTTCTTGGCCTCAGTATCTACCAGCTCGGGAGCAAAACGAGATAACCTTGTGAATTCCCTCTCGTAGACGTCCACTGGACGTCGATTCTGTTTAAGTTGTAGAAATTCTTCTTGTTTCTTGTATCGTGCAGTCGCAGGATAATATTTGTTCCAGAAAGCCTCTTTGAACATCGGCCACGTCACTACTCCCCCTCCTGTACCTATGGTCCTCTGAGCAGATTCCCACCATAGGTACGCATCATCCCTCAGCATAAATGTGGCGCAAGAAACTTTATATTCATTCGGGCAGCTCATCAACTGAAAAATGTTCTCCATAGAGGACAACCATAACTCCGCCACTGTAGGATCCCCAGAGGATCCGTCAAACGCCCTTGGATCATACTTAACAAACAAACACAAACAAGTTTAACCTCCACATCAAAAGGGATCACACTTTTCAACTTTTCTTAAACTTTCCTTAACTTAAAAATACATTTCACATATGAATCATTTCATAAAAATTTACATGCTTTTCAACAAACGAATTAAAAGTTTACTTCAGAGGCGTACCTGCGCGATGACTGGAAATCACTACTTAGTCATGGGATACCTGATGCTTACGAAGTAAGCTAGTCTACAGAACCTATAACCTATTGCTCTGATACCAACTGTAACGACCCTATAGGCTCAACACGCTACCTAAGAGTCATTACTAAGTCACGTCGCTATATTACCGAAAATTTCGGCAGCATAACGACGTAACTACGCGAAAACCAAAAATTGGACCCTTACCTGATAAGACATAGAAAAACACACTTCTAAGATTTTCAAACAACCTCCTAGCATCCAACAAACTTCTCAATATGATGCTAGGGTTCAAACAGCATAGACCAAGTGAATTCAAACTTTGAAAGCCAAATACACGTGCACGATTTACAAAGAAATGTTAAAAGACTTTGAAACATCCTCCTAAACATTTAAAAACTCGACATGAGTTCTATGTACATCCAGAAACATAAAAGAAGCGGAATAGCGATCGCTCGGCTCCCATGACTCGAGTAGCTGATCTCCGGTCACGCGCTAGGGCCGATCTTAGCCTTTCCTGAAAACATTTTTTTAAAAGGAAAAGGGTGAGTATTAACGAATAATACTCAGTAAGTAACTCATAGTTTCAAAATAAGAGTTTCACTCGCATGCAACATGTCATTTTAAATCATAAAACCATCGTAAACCATCGCTTTAGTAGGGGACCTAAAATTCGTTTTATAAACCATGTACTTTTCCTCGTGGCTCTCGTGAACGATTAAATTCTCCCGAGGGCCTCGTAAATAGTCCGAAGACATAATTTTCCATCGAATAGAGTCCTCCCCTAACTCTGAGAGTTGAGCTCGAAAGCTAACATACATCGTGGAGTCCGAAGACTCAGCCCGAAGGCTACCATCGTGGAGTCCGAAGACTCAGCCCGAAGGCTACCATCGTGGAGTCCGAAGACTCAAACCCGTCGGCTACCATCGTGGGGCACTCTCGAACCCCGGGAGCATAGAGAATCCGAAGACTCTGGTTCCCTCATAACCCACATAAAACTTTTGGGAGAATTATCGTCACGGCCTTACATAAATCTTTTCATGAGCACACAACACATGCATGAGGTCCCGCTCGTTTTAGATCATACTCATGAATGCATAAGTCAAGGCAATCGCATTTCAAAGACATACATATCATTTCCATTCTTTTTAACATGAAAACTCAAATAGAACTCATGGAACTAGCGTATAAAGGAATATACATATAAAACACTTTCTTTCTTAAATACTTAACACGAAAAACATAAACTTTCAAAGTAAATATAGGGCTAGCTCTAGGTTTCGAAAACTTCTTTCGTTGTGAGATCCCTTACCTTAAATCTTTACTTACTAAAATACCCTTTCTCCACTAGTAATGAGCTTCTCGAGTCCCCACTCCAAGTACAATCCAAGGTCCTCGACAATCACCTAAAAAGTGTCCTAAACAGGTCTTAAACCAACCGAATTACGCTAAAACGCATTCTAACATTAATAACTCGACGAAACGGACCAAATGGCAAAATTTACCACAACACCAAGTCCAAAGTCTACCGGACAGCAGCTTAAGCGCTCCAATTTTGCCTAATTCGACCTTCAATTAACTTGGGCACTCTAAAATACAATCCAAAGTATTGTGGGTAAGTTTCAAATCACCAATTTAGCTCTTTAATTTAACCTTACTACACATAAATCACTTTAAATCGTTGTGAGAACACTTACCCATTATGAATCGGGACCAAACGAAGCTATAAATCACCGGGTTTGCTGGGAAATTACTCCAAGACAGCCCACCCTTGCTGTCTATACAATTCACGCACACGAGGGAGAGGGAAAAGAAGCTAGGCAAGTCGGCGACTGCACGTGAAGAGGCCGGCGGTCGGTGCTGTCGGAGAAGAATAACAAGAAGCTCGACGAGCTGAGGTTGGTCGGCGACTGGGCGGCGAAAACGGAAGGCTTCTCCGGCGATGGTAGCTGCTGCACGGTGAAGAAGAAAAACAGAAGAATTTGGGGATGGGTCTTCGAATAGACAAGAGAAAGAGAGAGAGAGAGAGAGAGAGAGAGAGAGAGCTAAGGATGGGTGTTTTCGGGTGAGAGGGTGGGAGAGAGAAGAAGAAGAAGAGAAATGGAAGGATAAGGATGGTTCTTCTTTTCTAAAAAAAAATTCCAATTTTGTCCCTTGACCAAAACTTAAAGTCCAAAATTGCCCTTAACAACTTATTCAATACCAAAATTCAAAATTTAAACTCCTAAATAAGCCGGTCGTTACAGTTGCTGTTGTCGAAAGTAAAAACAGAAACATAAACCCAGAAAATCGAATTCTCCAAGGAAAAACGCTGCTACGGAATGTGGGCGAGCAAAAGAAAACCCATCCACGTTTTGGATCGTTTTCCCCATTTTTATAGACATTGAGGGCTAGGGTTTCCATCTATATGCTCCTTCAATCATGGGTCAAGGGTTGGACATGAGTTCGGGCTTGAAATTCTCCATAAATCGAGCAACTGCGTGAATTTTGGTGAATTTCCTTAATTTTCGTAATGACTTGATAGGTGCAGAGAATGCAATTGCATTCTTCTTCTTTGTTCTTCACCTTGCCTTCCCAAGGGAATACAATTGCATTTCCATTTGCAATGTCTTCACTTCTTCAAATCTGCACAAAAACTCAACCTAAGCCAACTTTCTTGCATCTTCTCACTTAATTCCTTCTTTTATCATATTCCAACAAGCTTGCATGAATTTATCTTATAAACACTATCTTTAGCTTGCTCGGTAATCAATAAAGCATGCAAAAATGGCAAGAACAACTTAGTTTTAGGGTTTAATAATCCTCATAAATGAGAATTATCAGTTCTACATGGGAATATGATCGGGTGAACTTTGGGTGAAGAAAAGTAAGCAAACGCGTTCAACCCCAGTGCAAGTGCACACTGCCGATGCAAGTGGATAATTGAAGAAGTTTGTTGAAAATAGTGGATAATTGACCAAGATATGTCTTGGATTTAAATTATTATAATTTAAATTGTTTTCAATTTCTTAGGATATGCCAAATATGCCGGTCAATTTTGCTATTTTTAATTTAATTATGCATGAGATGTATGTTTTAAATTGTTTAATTGTTGCATAAAGTATGCCATTTAAATTTAAAATCCCACCATAGGTTAAGCATGATCATGCATCTTATCTATTTTTTGAATATAATTGTTAAATTTGAAAATTTTGATTAGGTTGTTTCCTAATAGAATTAAGATTAATTTTTTTAATATAATTGTTATATTGGAAAATTTGATTAGGATGTTTCCTAATAGAATTAAGATATTTTCTTAATATGCTTATATTTTCCATATCTTTGAATATAATTGTTATATTTGGAAAATTAAATTAGGATATTTTATTTCATAAATGAAATTCATAATTTCCTAATAGAATTAGGATATATCCTAATGATATTAGGATTTTCTTAAAATAAAGATATATCGAATTCATGCTTTAAATAGTTTAAAATTTGAATTTAACATATATTTATTTGTTAGAATTTAGGATAATCTTTTAATTTAGTTTTAAATGGTTTTAAATGGTAGAATTTCAAGATTATCCATAGTTTAGATTTTGAATTTAGTTCATCTTTATTTGTTTCCTAATAAGATTAAATTCTTTTAAAATAAGATTAGATCTTTTAATTTCAAAATAAGATGAGATCTTTTAATTTCCTAATAAGATTAGGTCTTCCATAAATAAAGATAATTTAATTCAAAGATAAAATAGTTTAATTTTTTAATTTAATTTATCTTTTTTTTTTCTAATAGGATTAGAATAAAATATCTAAGATGATCTTTTAATTTGTTTTAAAGAGTTAAAATGGTAGAATTTAAAGACTATCCATAAAGTGAATTAGTTTTTAATAGGATTAAAAACATTACTTAAATTAATTTATGTTCATTAATCTAGTAATTAATAGTTAATTAAATATTATTGAATTTGAAATAAAAATTGACTATAAGGGAACTCTGTCTATGGAAGGTTCTGTCTAGACTGGGGTATTTAAGTTGACCGAAAGGGAACACCTCTAACTGGGAATCGACCTGGGAGTTGAATTAGTCAAATTTTATTTAATTTCACTAAGTATGCTCATAATGTGATTTTTTTTTTTAAAAAAAAACTTAGTAATTCATATTAAAATAAATCTAACAACATAAGGGTTATGAACGGTAGATTGAGGAACTTAGATAAATGAGATTAGCCTAATTTGTCTAAGTAAGAGAAAATCCTATTTCAAAATAGTAAATGGGAGAAGGAAATGTGTCAACATATCCTACGGTATCCATCATTGGTTCACATCGTGAGATTCATGTGGGGCCTCGTGGCAGCTTTTGGACCTTCCCCCTACGGAAGGTGTTTGCATGGGTCAATATCAGGGTGAACACGTAAGAATGATAGGATTGTAGTTTTGTTTCCAATACTTGACCTACCCTATGGCGGTACTTGTTGGGATAAAACTACGGGATCTAAAATTATGGGTCACACTTACAAATGGCTCATTAAAGTTGTTAATGATGTCTTTGACCAAACTAATGGTAACTAAATATTATAGGAATAAGAGTTATTTTGGTATAATTTTATTACTAGGAAAAAGTAACATTAACACTATAATGGCGGTGTAAAATATTTATTGTATTTATTGAGAAATGTTCTCAAAACCTGTTGCTAATGCTATTCGAATTGTTCGTGAAACACATGATTAATGAATCAAAAGTAAACGATATAGCTTGTACGTATTCTCCTAGTTGACATGTTAGATGTCAAGTTTAGAAGATAAAGAAAATGACAACAACATATGAACATATGAGATGTTGAAGTCAACATAAGCTAAATTTAGAAATTTGTCTAAATGATCTCAAAATTAAGTATTACAAAAATCCAAGTTAAGAAACCAAATGATTGAAGTTATATAAAAGGAAATAGTTCCTAAATTAGTTAGGACAGTCATAATGAGATGAATTTTTGAAATGTCTCTAAGAAGAAAAATATAAATGAAAGTAAATTTGGTTTACTAGATTTTTGGTGGAATATAAATAATGTCACATAGATAGTCGATATAAGACCTACTATCAAGATTTATTCTTCATTACATTTAATATGCAATTTTTGGAAAATATTTAACATGTAGAATAGTTTCTACAAGTTAGCACCAGGAAGCCTATCTCAGTTAGTGTAGTGGGAGACATTAAGATGTCATTAAGTAAAAATTGTTACATAATGCTGAATATGGTGTTTTTACTAACCATAAGAGAAATTCAATTTCTCGAACTTTATTACAAAAATGTTCATATAGTATGAATTACTTTGAAGTATGAAAGTTTATATTTTCAAAATTATTTGAAAATACATTCAGCTGAAAACAAGAACAATTTGTATATGTTAAAAATATTGACATATACTATACTACAAAATACTGACATATTTAGGATTATAGAATCCAAAATAGAAAGACATTGTTTTCTCCTAAAAGATGATATTTGACTTTGGTTGTTAATGTTGATTAACATCAACTTGAATAGAATGAAAAGACTAGTAAGAGGTAATTCTCTAAAAAGTTAGTTAATTACTTTATCTGTCTGTAGATCTTGCCTTTCATGCAAGATAATCATTGGGCCTTTATTAGATAGGGCTAAAATGCCAAAGAAAATTTTGGGCTTATACATTCTGACCCAAGTGTTCTGGTGAATGTAAAGGTCAAATAAAGTCATGAATATTTCGTCACTCTAGTTGATGATCATTCAAGGTACAAGTATCTTTACCTAATACAACATAAGTCTAAATTTTTGAAAAGTTCAAGAAAATTAAGACTAAAGTTAAACATCGATTAGGTAATTAAATTTATCAAGATATTATGATCAGATCATAATAGAAAGTACAGGAACCTTACGTACTAAAACTAATTGATGGAAAATGGATTTTTATCCCAATTATCTTAATATCAAGTGCAATTTTGTGAAATTGTGCTGCAAGAGGAGAAACAAGACCTTGTTAGACATGGTCACATCAGTAATGAGTTA
Source organism: Trichosanthes truncata (assembly GCA_033996785.1). NCBI lineage: Eukaryota > Viridiplantae > Streptophyta > Magnoliopsida > Cucurbitales > Cucurbitaceae > Trichosanthes > Trichosanthes truncata. Next base: position 6,744,445 of record JAWPNB010000004.1, read on the forward strand.
CACACCATTACCATACTCTGGTTAGGAAATACAATAGAGATTGCATGGTGAACATAATTCCCTCCAAAAGTGTCTACGAGACAATTTTAAGACTATAGAAGAGTAGTAAAGCTGGTTTACAATACTTTACCATTTGAGAATGTTAAGCTCACGTGCTGAAACAAGCCTAAAAAGCTTGTATATGTTCAAAGATAAGCCTAAGTGTAGGCCACCCCTAATGAGTATAAAATAGTCTTTTATGTAGTCCTAAAACGAATAAGGTATTTGTATGACAAATATCATTTTTATAAGAAATGTCAAATAAAAGACTACAAACCTTTAATAAGGTGAGATAATGTTAATAAATTGGTTCCAAGTGAAGCCATTAAATAGTTAACAAAAGTTATTAACAATTTAATTACATTTGAAAGTCAAATGAATCTTAGTCATGAATTGGATAAGCCTCGTCGTAGTGGGAGAGTTATGAGATGACTCAACCTTTACAAGGACTTAATTGAAGCCCAAATTGTCATGTTAGATGACAAAGTTAAAGGCTTATTACTTGCAAAATGAGACTCATGGCAAAGGCTTATACCTAATAGGAGAAAGTAGACTGCGAGTAAATTTTCTCACTTGTTGCCATACTGAAGTCTGTAAGCATTATTTAATTCATTGTTGCATATGTGATAAAAAAAAATGTTTAAAATTTTTTTATGAAAAGAAATCTTAGATAATGCATCTACACAAATCAATCACATATGTTTATTTTCAAAGATCAAAAGCAAAAAGTTTGCGAAATAGTAAATGTTCATTTATGAAATGAATTTTACCATTAGATCTGTGAATATAAGGTTTGATAAAAGCATCAAAACCTATGACTTTGGATAAATATTAATGAAACTTACATAGACAAGAAAATCATTAATTGCCTAATGGATTTTTCTCATGTTTTATGTTGATGATATTTTACTCATTATGAATTATGTAAAATGTCTATCTAACATAAAAAGTTGACTAAGTAACCAATTCCAAATGAGTGATTTGGAATGACTTGGTATATTTTACATGTCCAAAATGGAGATTTTAAGGACAAAATGCTAATTTTGTCTCAAACATCTTATATTGACAAAATTGTTGTCAAATATTTGATATTTATGCCCAAGAAAGTGTATCCTAAAATACCTCAAATGTTGAGAGTATATGATATGCATAAATGAGACTGAACATTTAATATACAATTGGTTAGCATACATTAGTTAAACGAATGGTATGACCATTGAGTAGAAAATTAAAAAAAAATTATGGATGATGAGAAATTTTTGTGTATGAAGTTAAAGATCTTTACAAGATACACTGGTTCTTACAAAGATTTAGGAAATCTATGTAAAGATAAATTTTACCCTAGGTGGTGGAGTATGATATACAAGTTAAATTGTTTTGCTTGTGAAGTAACAAAATGACTTGTATGACTCAAATAGTTCCTTGAAAATCTGAAAGGTGTTTCAGATATGATTTAGTCTATCATCTTTATTATGATAATAGTGGTGAGAAGACTAATATTAAGGAAATTAGAAAACACCAATGTACAGGGAATCATATCGAGAGAGAGAAAGCATAATGGTAGTGACAAAGATGGCTTTTAATGACAGTCGTTTAGATCTATATAAAAAGATTCTCCAGGCTAAAGTGTTCAGGCTAAAGTGTTTAAGGGTCACCTAGAATGTCTAGGATTACGAGACATGCCTCGTCTTCGCTAGGGCAAGTGGGAGAACATGTTGGGTATAAAGTATGCCCTAGGATACATGTCTCACCAGCTTTAGTGCAAGTGAGAGATTGTTGGGATTTATGCCCTAAAGCCTCGTAATTAATTAATTATTTAATAATTAATAATAATTTTGATTATTTTATTTGCAATATAATATTATCCATTATATGAAAAATTCAAAGTTATTAGTGTAATCTTGAACAGTATGTGGTTGACATACAGAATGATCGTGTTCAAGAAATAACATAAAGAGTCATAGTATATGGATAAGATTGGGTGCCTTATCTTGGTAATACTATTGATACGGTCCACTTTGTAATAGTTACAAATGATTTGATCCAAATCATTCATGTGAAGACATGTGAGTGAAGGTATCTTATACAATGAGTTTGTATAAGACTGGACCACGAAATATTTAATCTCTCTTTATAAATCCGTTAATTGAGAAGATTAATATTTCATCAAGATGATCATATGCGACTCGATCTTAATCTTGAGTGAGTTATGAACTCCTGCCTGTGAGGGCTTGTCCTTTGATTTGCATGGGTGAGAGTGGCTTTTATAGCCGATTCAATATGCCTACCATTTTGGGGACTTGACCAAATAGGGAGCTGAGAACATAATCTCACAAGATGAAATTTACTTCTTCCCATATAGGGTAAGTACATGAGTAATTCCCTTAAGTGCTGATTTCAGGACTTGAACAATGAGGCCCCACCCTCCCATTGGCCCTAGAGGGACTTAGTTTATAATTAGATTATAAACATGATTGTTCATTAGAGAATCAGTGGTACTTAAGGTGCAAGATGTAATTACAGGGGTAAAACGGACTTTTGACCCAGCTGTAATTATGAACAACTCGTGAATGATCGACTTGCATGTAATGATTATATCTATGGACACAACTTGTCCTACAGTGCATAAAAGTGCAACTCTAGGTCTATAGTGGAGTGACCTATAGTTAATGAATGAAAATTAATTGATTAAAGAGTTTAATTAATTAATTTTGCATCATTGGAGCTTATAATCTGTAGGTCCATAAGGTCCCCTTGCTAGCTCATAGTAACACTAAAAAAATCAATTTAGTTGAAAGAAAATTTGAAATGTTCAAATTAATATTTAATATATTAGATATATTAAATATATTTATTGTATTTGATACATTAAATATTAAAACTTGAAATGTTCAAATTAATATTTAATATATTAGATATATTAAATATATTTATTGTATTTGATACATTAAATATTAAAATTTGAAATGTTCAAATTAATATTTAATTTGAAGTGTTCAAATTAATATTTAATATATCATATATATTAAATATAAAAGAGGAAAATATATGTACTGTATTTGATACATTAAATATTAAAACAATTAATGTATATTAGATACATTAAAGAAAAGATATTTATTAAATTTGAATTGGATTCAAATTAGGAAATAGATGTCGTAGGAGAATTTTAAAAGATTTGAATAAGATTCAAATTGGTTAGATAAATATATTTTAATATATTAGATATTAAAAAATATTATTTAATTATCTTCCCTAGACCACTATAAATAGGACCCTAGGGGTAAGCCATTGGGCATTCTTCACAACACACATCTCCTCAATAGAGAGAATTAGAGAATTCTCTCTAGACCTCTACCTCTCCAATCCCTGGTGGATTTTCTTTCAAGAGGCTTCCACAATCCCTTGGTCCTGTGTTCGAGTCATAGCTAGGAAGACTTTGTGGAGAGATAAAGATCCGCCAGAAGAATCTCCATATTTTCAAGGTATGTTATGCTTAACCATAATATTATTATTTAATGCTAAATAAACTCAAACCGATTCCTACGTTTCCGCTTGGGTTTAATTAGATTATTCCCATCAGAGGCAACTCCTTTTGAGGTTCTCTGTGTGCACTAAAAACCCACTTGAGAGATTAGCAATGGTCGTTGTTGCGTGCGGTGTTGCCTTGTTGAACGATGGCATGAGTGTGGCAGTAGGCTTGGCCACAGTTTGGCGCCCTCTTATGAGGTTATCTTGGCTTTTTCCTCATGCTCAACTAGCTTAATTGGCTTCGTGCTTAGTATGATCATATTAAGAGCATGTTTGGGAGTGATTTTGAAATGACTAAAATCATTTTTGTCACATTCAAAATTCCTCTTAAACAGGTCTTTAATCATTCAAAATCAACTTAATGTTTGATTTTACACTTTTAAAAACAATTTTCATACCATAAAAATTGATTTTGAATAATTAAAGCATGTTTCAGAGTGATTTCAATACGATAAAAGTAATTTTAACCATTTCAAAATCACTCCCAAACATGCTTTAAATAACGAATCGACTCCAAAAATTCAAGCAAGATGTGAATAGAAGAGTGCATACCTGGAAGAAGTAACACAACAAACTACGATTGAAGAAGATCACTTACCAATCTTGCATTTACCTCAAGAATTAACATTGTCAACTATCGAGTCCAAGTATATGGCTACTACAAAAGCCACATGACTTCAAGAATTAACCTCTACATTAGATATAAATTCGAAATACTTCTCTCTCCACATCCAACGGTGAAAAACTACCAACCACATTATGGCGACCTCACCAAATAATTTCTCCTATATTAGAAGGTGAAGCAACTAAGTCAATGGTAATATTATGTGATCGTTATTAGTTCAATTTAATCTATTAATATTTAGGATTAAATTAGTTCTAAAAGAGGGAAGTTTGAAACATTTTGGATTAGAGCAAAGAGTATCATAGTAATTTTAAAAATTGTATATTCTTCTATCGTTATTAATTAAATTCTGCATGGTTCAATATGTTACCGGTGCATAAATGAGCCTTCATTGGAAAAAAAAATTAACAACCTAAACTATAATTCAACTAATTAAGACATTAAATCATTAATCAAAAGTTTAAAGTTTAAATTCTCATTCTCACATGTTATTCAACTCAATTAGAAGAAAAAAAAAGTTAAATTTAGATTAAGAATGCGTCAACTAACTAGGGAACTAAAATTAAGTTTTGTCCGCAAAGTAAATAATAGTAATTTAATTATTAATATGTCAAAAAAAAATAGTAATTTAATCTTTCTCACTTTAATTAATTTTGAAAATAATTTTTACCCCTTATTTGGACTAAAAAAACCTATGAAAATAAATTCTACTTTTGACAATAAGTAAATAATAGTAATTCAACCTATCTCTCTTATGAGTTGAGGGTTCAAATCTACCCATAAAAATAAAAATTCTAGAACTTCTTATAATCCATGTGTTAACAATTACAATTTAAAATAATCTTTTATTTAAAAATGTTTAATTATTAATTTATAAAATAATATTTAAATTATTCAAGATTCTTGAGAAAACCTAGCTCTCACATTAAGATTTTAAAAAAAAAATCAAGACTCTTATGCATCCATCATTGGAATTAACTGATTAACTTTCTGATCAAATCAAAAGTGTTTTTTTTTTTTTTTTTTCATCACAAAGGATAAGAAAGCACACACAAAAACGAAAAATTGAAAATCAAAGTTACACCAAACAAAAGAATTGAACTACCTTTTTAGGTTCCTCTCAAAAAAAAAAAAAAAAACTATCTTTTTAGACAACATATCATCACAAAAGTTTGCTGGAATGAATTTTTAAGCTTCTAATGCATAAGAGAGGTTATTAATATCTCAACTATTTCAATTATTCCAGTTAAACACCTAAAAATTGAACTTGAATGGTATCCGAATAAATTTTAGGTTAAAAAATACTTTTGGTCTCTAAATTTTCATGAAAATAACAATTTAGTCCTTGAACTTTATTTTGTAACAATTTAGTCCCTATACTTTCAGATTTGTAGCAATTTAGTCCTTGTACTTTCATATTTGTAATAATTTAATCCATTCCGTAAAAAATTTCATCAAAATTAAATATCGATTTTTATTATTTAACGATTTAGACTTTGTAGTTTATAAACATATTGGGTCCTTAATTAGTTTATTGATCTGCCTATGTAAGAAATCTCATTAAATCTTAACAATAGTTTTCACGATACGGACTAAATCATTACAAATTTTAAAGTATAGAGACTAAATAGTTACAAATCAAAGTTCAAGCACTAAATTGTTACTTCTATGAAAGTTTAGAGACCAAAAGTGATTTTTAACCTAAATTTTACAACATTTTACTATTAAGACTCATTCCATTATTTTAGTATCTTTTGAAAGTATATATAATTAGTGAGCAATTAAGAAAGATGTTGAGGACCTATTGGTGGGGCCATGAACAAGAGAGGTCTTTTTCTTTTATTCTTTTTTTTTTTTTTTTGGGCTTTCTTTTAGGTGGATATGAAATGGGGTGTTTTCTTAATGAAGTGGTTTTTCTTGTGTTTAGGTGAGAAAAAAGGAGGAAAAAGAGAAAGGGAATATAATCTTTTGGCTGTCAACTTGGAGTTTTCTGTGAAGGCATAAAAGACAATGCAAGAGAGTGTGAGAGAAGATGTTTTTTTTTCTTCTTTCTTTTGGAGGATTCCTAGTTCCCTCTATCCAATCAAGTAGAAAAGTTTTTAATAGAAAAAAGAGGTTTGTAGATCTAAGAAGATGTGTGCAATCTTGATTTCTCTTTTAAAAAATGAAGTTGGTTTTTAAATTTTAATCAATTTTAATATTGGGAGCCTAAAATGGATCAATTAGATTTGTTTTATGTAGGCTTATTCTCTAAATCTTTAATGTTACCTATAATATTCTTTATTTCTTGGGAAATAGAGTTATTTCTATTAGGTTAAAATCAAGGTAAATAATCTTGCTAGAGTAAGTATCTATTCTTTTTGTTTGATGTGGTGTGCTATTCGGTTATATGTAATAAGTTACGTGTGGTGTTGTATATGTTAGATTAGTATAAGCATTCATGAATATGATAGATACCAGCTTTTAGATTTAGTATTCCTAAAAATATGCCACATCTTTTCTAACCGTTTATAAATCTCAAATTTATCCTTCCATCTTTATATATTTTTTCACATTTATTCTCTCTTATATCAATGAAATTTTGATTGATTTATTTTTTATAACAATTATTTTTCTTAAAATTTTATCAAATAATTTAATTAGATGCAATTTAAATCATATAAATTTTTAAATAATTATCTTGTAATAAATTATAAATTAAATATCAATATGGAAATAATTGAAATAATAAGCCTACTCTGGTCATTATAACTAAATCACAACAATTTAATATTAATTTAACAAACATTGTTACTAGTTTTTTTTAAATTTAAAATTGAAATTTACCAAACACTATTTTACTTTATTTCATAGTTGATTTTTGTAAAAGTACACAATTGCCAACAACTATTTCAACAGCTATAGCAATCTCAAACTAAGCCTAAAGCTCGCTTGATTGACTTGTTATGGATCATGACATCTGTTAGACTTTGGTTCCAAGGATAAAAAAATGTTGATTTGAAAACTTAGGGACAAAAATGCAATTGAAATTAATTCTCAATAACCAAAGTGTTTTTTTTTTCTTTTTGTCTTTTTCATATCTATAAATATTTTAAAACATTCAGCATCCATTAAAATTTTCCAAATAATGCTTCATTAATGAAACAAAAAAAAAGGTTCTTTTTATAGAAAATAAATGAAGAAATTTTGAACCCAAAACCCAAGTCCCATTGGAACACCTCAAGTTTGTGTGTGGGTATGTTTTTACCATGTGCAGGCAATTGTAATAAAGCAGAAAGGAGTTGGGGGGTTTTTGACCTTTAAAGAAAGTACAGACAAACACAAGACTGACTGAAAATGGTCAGGGCATTTGATCAGATTCTTAAAAAGTAAAAACAACCCACTGTAACTTCACTTGTCTTTTACCTTTTGCCTTTGTCTTTTGCCTTTTTGCCTTTTGCCCCCCTCCCTTTTTTTTTTTCTTTTTTTTCTTTTTTTTTTTCTTCTTCTTCTTCTTCAAATCTAACAAAGCCAGTTAGTTTCTATTTTAAAAGGATTCTTTGTGACGCCCGAGTTCAGGAGGGGTACATAAATGAATCGATACTACATCCGAATGAATGAGAGAGATCATGAGGCTATGCAATACATGGTTAAGAAAGACTTAAAAGAATTGATAATTACTACCTATATTGTTGAGGATCCCACATCGGAAAAGTAAATAGACCTCACAATCTTTATCAATCTTTATAAGATATATGAGTTACTCCTATCATTGCCAATTGATTTTAAGATAGAACCTCATGTTTTCCTATTATGATATCATAGCCTATGAAGCCCAAACAGATATTCGGTCTAAAAATTGAAATCCGACCCAAGAATTGTGAACTCAAAAAAGACACTATCTTTAGGGGATATATTGAGGATCCCACATTGGAAAGATGAAGAGACTTCACAATGTTTATCAATCTTTATAAGATACATGGGTTACTCATTCCATTATCAATTGGTTTTAAGATGGAACGCCATGTTTTTCTAATATATACCAACAAGGTGCACCATCCTTTTCGGTGGCTCAAACGTAAGAACTCCAAAGTTAGGTGTGAGTGAGGACAAAGCATACTGAAAGAACCCGTGTTGGTTTGCGGAGACAGTCTTCACTCTCAGAAGCAGTTCAAGACAAGACATGTGACGTGGTCAGATAACAGGGGATGCAGGAGAATGTCGGAGGCTATCAAGTGTAGAATCCGAATTTCAAATCCTAGTTCGAATTCTAAGCGAGGGGGGTTACAATTTTAGTTAAAGAAAATTTTCTCACTTGAGGAAAAGAAAGTCATTGTTCAATCCTTGGAGCAAAAATTACCAATGGTTCATTTTTTTACCGAAAAACTACAATTAAGCAAAAATGATCTAATAAAACTACCAAATTATTGCCACGTTTTAAGTCATACAAGAAGAAGTTTCATGAACTCAACAAATTCCTAGCTCAAAATATGTTATTCTACGTCAATTTGCTAGATTCTTTTTCCAGGCCAAATCCAATATAGAATAAATTGTAAAAATATGTGGAATTGTATTTAAGTCCATTAATTATTGAAAAGCTAAATTACAAGCATACTTTGATCTTTTCCACTTAAATAAATTCATGCCTTTTGTGAACTCAAATTTTCTTTTCTCTTATAGGAACGAGAAAAAAATGTGAAATTGGTTCATTAGAAGTGGAGACCATAACCCTAACAACTTAATTCATGGTAACACTCTGGTTTATTAATTTTTATATTTTTTATTAAAAAAAATTAATATGTCTAATATGAGCACTGATCAAATTAGAGGTATCTAATGGTAACCCTAGATATTTTTTATAGCAATATATGATAATTACTCCCTTAAATAAATATTTCTATTTTATTAGATCACTTCATTTGGTGTAAATATACATACCATATTTTGTAATTAAATGTGTGGCCCCACATATTGAATTTCTTACCATCTCTCACCAAGGCACAAATATAACTTTACAAATGTGTTTAACCTTATAAGCTTCCAAAAAAATGTTATTGTAGTATGAATATCTATAGACATACTAGTTTATCAGTTATATATTGATATTGGATCAAAAGTACTGATCTTCATCACATATTATGTAACTTAAATTATCAATAGTCTATATATCAACTCAACTAAATAGCATATATCAACTAAATGTTATTGTCATCCTATCTTACTTTAGTGATATCAAAGTATACATAATAGAGCAACATGAAATGAATTGAAATTTCTTCACTTCTAATAAGAAAATTTAACCAATGTATTTGATCTTTCCTTCTAATCAAAATAATTATTCAAGTTCTTCTATCTTCACTTCTACAAATAAAAGATAAAAATAAATTAAAAACAAATTGATCCAGTGAATTCTATGTATATATTGTTTAGAATATGGAAACAAACCAAGAAGTAGTTGCTGCAAAAACTTGAAATCTTAAACAAAGAGAACCTTGGCATTGTTATGGAGAGTCACAATGTTGGTTTGAAGTGTCATAGTAGGTTCGAAGTGTGTCTATGCTTCCTCTAAGCCATGGCTTTGTCACCTTCCTATCTATCTTGATCGAGAAGAGGGGGGAGGCCTTTGCAGAAAGCCCTGCCTACCCTTCTCTATTTTAGGGGATCCCTCATATTTAGGATTCTTGGCTTCCTCGGACTCATAATAGATGACTACGAACAAGAATCAGGTCAGTAGTCTTTGTCATTGCAGGTTCTTCTCCTTAATTCGCTAAGACAACCTGTTTTTAATTTTACCACAGTACGAAATCATGAAGAAGCTAGGATAACTACAAATGAAAAGATCAAGGAGAAAATGTGGGAGTTGATATCAACTTGTTCAGAGAGCCTCGAGGCGTTGCCTCAATTCTTTTCCTTAAGTTGGGCTTGTTTGCAAAGTTGGATTGTGAGTGTGTACTAAACAATAAAAGGGTTTCAAAACTCCATTGCTGAGGAGCAAATAGGTTGAGATGAATTTGAATAGTGAGTTGTAAGTCTTTTTTCTTTGAGAGAAAAGTGAGAGAAATCATTTTAGAATGCTTGTAATCTCTTATATAATTCTTTTGGCATTTCAGTGGAACTTGTATCAATAGTAGAAAATAAGACGTAAAACTTTTCCAATATTTTTGGTGTTCACTACAACAAATATCACATACGATAGCGTTGAAAAAACGCTATCGTAGACCTTCAATAGCGTATTTCGAAACGCGGTCATAGCCGATGTTATTGAAAGTCTTTGACTTTTCATAGCGTTTTTTCAACGCTATAACAAATGCTATAAAAAGTCCATTTTCGATTGCGTAATTTTAATGCTATGGACACTTTTATAGCGTTAGCAAAAATGCTATGATTGCTCTTTCATAGCTTTTGTTATAGCAGTGAAAAAACGCTATGAAAGACATATCATAGCATTTTTCAACATGCTGTTGTAGCCGATGTTATTGAAAGTCCCTGACTTTTCATAACATTTTTTCAATGCTATAGAAAAAGCTACAAAAAAATCTATTTTTGATTGCATAATATTAATGTTATGAAAATTTTTCATAGCGTTAACAAATATGCTATAATTGATAAGATAACATTTTTTATAGCTGTAAAAAATGCTATAAAAAACATATCATAACATTTTTAACCTCGTTGTAGCCAATGTTATGGATAGTGACTTTTAATTTTTTTTTTTTTTGGTACATTTGTACCATTTTCGTTTAGAATAACAAATTGTTTCAAATGTTATTGTAAAATTAACTGAATTATATAGACCTCTAATGTATAGACACATATCTATCCATATATTATGTATAGACAAAAAATGTAATTCTCATTTCATCTACATTTTCAATAATAAAGGTACACATAAAATCTTCAAATTTCTAGCAAAAAAAATTAAAGTTAATATAATCAAAAGTGTTTTCCAACTAAGTACATATATATGAAGCAAGTTGCAAATTCATAACCTAAATAAAATGAATACCTATACAATCCCAAAAAGTTCATACAATAAAAAAATGAGTGTGAGAGAGATTCAAATGCTTGTGATACAACCATTCTCCCATATATTTGCAGTTGGGCGTAGTCCTTCATTCACCTAATAAAAAACAAAAACAAAGATCTTCAATTTCTCATTCCATCTTCCTTCAAATATGTCGTATTTTCTCATGGGGAATCATATGAAGATAAATGCAAGTTGTTCCAAACTTTTTACTGTGGAAGCGGTTTATAAAAATAAAGAAGAAAGATGTAACAAAAACTGAGAAAAAGAAATGAATAAAAAGAGCAAAATTACTAAGGCTAAAATGACTAATCTAAGCAATCACTATAGTAAACCTACCATGCAAATCAAGTACTTGTTAACTTAAGATCATGAACTAATATAATAGTTTGTGAACATCCACGTTGATAATGTATAATAAAAATTCAAACACATTTGCTTAAAATTATATCAGCTAACAAGAAGATGGAAATGCTACAACAACAAAGCTACAATTTCTAATAAAAAAAATATCCAAGTAGTTGATATGTAATTCCATATACATAAAACAATGCCAAGAAAAATAAAACTGGGAAGTTGTAAACACAAATTTAATTAATTAGAGATGGTTAACAATGACCTTTAACACTTCAACTTTGTCTAATATTGTACATTACACTTTAACTTGGAACTCTCATATCCAGAAGACTCAAAGCTAGAAAAAAGTTAGCAATGACATTCTTCCCAAATCAAGAGACTGCAAGTCCAAAAGAACTCACAACCAATTTCAAAGAAAACAATTACTTGCATGCATTAAACTAGTCCCCAAGATTCCAACAGAAAGGAAAAAAATTGTATAGTATCTTTCTTGCCTCGTAACATTAAGAAAATAAGAAAATGAAAATGAAACCCTACATGTTGCCTAAGAATTAATATAAAAAAATTATTAAAAAACAGTCCAACAAACTTAAGAAAAAATGTTCCATTTCGCAAAAGAAAACAAATTAATCAAAGGTTCTGAAAACATCAACTTTTAACTCTATTCTGTCAGTAGCCAAATCTGAATATTGTGAAAACAAATCATCATCATATTACTCAAAGATCCGCTAGCCTGAAAAAGAAAAAGTTCACACCACAAAGCAAGAAATCAAAAAAAGAAAAACAAGTGAGGAAGCTAAAGTCAAAGGCCACTAATCTCCAAAGAAACCCGAAAAAAACTTAGAATGAAAACTTCAAAAATCTACTTCCCTAGAGATTTTTCATAACAAAGTAGACTCCATCCAAAACATCAGCTAAAAGAAAAGGAAAAAAGATGTAAGTAAAAGGTTGTTAATAAAGAGAAAATGATGCTACTGTTAGAGACAACCAAACAAGAATACATATCTAACAATATGCTCCAACCAAATCATGGGATCTTAGATACCTAATATCCATTTTACTTCAACATTGCACATAAGCTATGAGAAAACATGATTCTAAAACTAATTAATGAACTCCTACACTTAAAAGAATTCAAAGAAATTGCTCTTTTGGGTACTTTTTCATTTTTTTTTCCTCTTTCTAGATTGAACTTTCACCAACCATAAAACGAAACCCAGATCCCATCCTTCCTTTTTGTCTAAAGGGATATTCCACTGTTTTGAAAAAGAAGAAGGAAAAAAAAAGATTTTATGTGGTTGAGGAGAATGAATCTTACTTGGTATTTTGTTATTTTGGCAACCAATCTTTCGCACAAAGCCTTGAGTATCTCTTTAATCAAAAACTCCATGGCTACAAAAACCGAGCTCTGCATTATTTTTTATTTCTCAAACGAAAATTAAGATAAACCAAACACTTGAAATAAGGAATCAAAGAGAAGAAAACAAAGTTGAATAACAATCACTGTGTACACACTAGTTCACATTAAGGACTTGTCTTAAATCTCATAGCAATTATATAAAATAAAATAGTTGTTATAGTTCATATTGGAATTTTTTATTTATTTAAAGGATAAATTCAAAGAGACTAAATCTAAGAACTCACTACAATCTTCTCACATAATATTTGAACCCCCTCTTTATCACACCTATTCAAACCTCTACCATCAACATGGAGTTTGGAAATTATAATTTTAGGAGATGGATCAATTGGGTAATGGCTAAGTTAATGAGCATGATATTCACTTTAAACATAGACCATAAATTGTATTAAAGTACCAAAACTATGACTATTCATAACATTTACGTCCTAATTGTTTTTAAAGACTTATAGTTATGATTATTACCTGTACAATAGCTTTGGGGAGAGTTTTCATTTTCCAAATTCTAGACAAGATTTAATAATACCTGAATCAAAGAGGTAATGTTTAACAAAGAAGCATTCTGGAATGTTTTACCTAAAGCAAATTTGGTGGCATTTATAATGAACAAAGTTATGGTGTCGCTTTATTTTCTTCCTATTTGGGAGTTTGTACAAAAAACAAAATGGTTATCAAACGGGCCTAAAAGTCATATTTGTTGTAGTGTTGAATTCCCAACAATAAAGAGACCTAAACAACCGTAAAAGAAGTTTGGTTCCTCATTAAAGGAACCTCACCAACCTACATCACCTCCTTCAAATAGGTTCTACGAGAAATGTTACTTGCTTTAGAAAGGCAAAATTACTCGAACAAAAGAGAGTTCCAAAGATGGGCAAACATTTGAGTAAGTAGTGATATAACCCAATTACAAAGACAGTTGCTCACAGTTTTACTCATTTAAAGGAGTGGGTGGCTACATATTTAAGTTTAGATGTCACGTAATCAGCGTAAAACAATTACATTGATTCTTTCAAACTTGTGCACATTCTTAAAGGCACAATATCTCAAACCTCATGTAGGTACAATGATAGTGAAAATACTAGACTTCCAATACCAGGTTACAACTCTTGCACTCACTCTTATATCGAGACCAACACTTAATTCATACCAAATAATTTAGATCATACACACACTCTTTATCCACAACATTGCTTTCAAAGATGCATCATATCAGTAGACTAAACAATAATCCATAGACCAACACTATGTTGAGTAGGCTTAGTTTTCTATAGTTCAAAATTAATAAAATAATGAGGAAAATCAGCAATTATTAAAAAATGACTCAATAAGATGCATAAGCTTGTGCCTCATTTTTCTCTCTTTTCTTTGACAGCTAGTACAGTGGGTACAAATATGAGTATAGAAGGTACATTTTCCATGCTTACATGTTCGCCAACTACATTGAGGACCGGAACAAGGCTAACATGAACCAGACAGAAATTTTCAAGACCAAAAACAAGACATGTTAGACAAAGAAGCAGGTTCCTCAAACAAAATTTAAAGAAGATTAACTTAGTTCATCAAATAAACTGATATATAAACAACTCTAACCTACGTAGTACGAAAATTTCCCAAGTGCTTCAATAAATGGCATCGATATGTCTTCCACTAAACTTACTCAGCCCAAGGCCACTAAAATGTCTTTCTAACTCAATTAACTGGTTAGTCATATTGTGGAAAAGAGAGAAACACATAGATACATTATAGTCGAACATTATTTAGAAAAGCGAAGCCAATAAGAGCAATTTGGTATTCTGTAAGAGTACATCAAGACTAGAATGAACCTTTCCAATCAAAAAGTGATTGGACTTGATAGCAAAGATGGTATTAATTTAAAATATTTACAAGAATCGAAAAGGAAATTAAAAGGATGCTTCTTTTCAAACCTCTACGTAAGCAAATCGAATAAAAAATTTATATCCTTTGAGTTTCAACGGAAGTTGGTAGGGGACGGATACAATCTTGATATTCTTCTTAAATATAGCCAAGAAATAGAAATACAAGCTACTTAAATCTTGCAATTGTAAATCATACTATGATAAGATTTAATTCTAGGATTTAGACAAAATAGTTTTCCAAGTATGCTTTCCAATAGTTTGACATGTTCACCAAAATCTAGATATAATAATATGAATATCAAAAATATATATATATATATCTTTCATACATTTGTGTAATTGTTTAAATTCTAACCCCGAATCTAGTTAGAGGAAATAAATGTCTTTAGAAAATAATCAACCCAATGTAAATAAATTTATATAAAAAACAAAAAGATGGATTCAATTACTTTGCCATAAGCCACTTACACAACTACTCTACTTTAACATAGAATATGAGGATTAACTTTCCAAAAATTCACACCAATTAATGTTTACCAAAAGTTAAGCATACACAATACAATGAAGTAATTAAATATCTCTCATCAATTTTCCTCATTGACCAAACTTGATTAATCTTATAACCATTAAAAAGTTATGTAATTTTTATGAAATGTGTATTTTGTTTCGAAAAAATATTCCTAAGTTGTATGTGAAAATAAGAATTTGATAGGAAGAAAATAAAAATATAGAACGACTTAACAATATGTGACTAATCCAACATCACAATTCATAAAATAGAGAAAAAAAGAGATGATCCATGGCAAGAATAAAAAAGAAGAGTACATGTTTATCACAGCAAAATCACCAATAAAAGCAAGTTTATTTCCCTAAAGAAGTTAAAGAAATACCTAGGGGTTGAAGCAATGCAATTTGCGTTTGTCTGTCTCCCATCTCCAATTAAGAAAATTCAAGTCCCTCTTGCCCTAGCCAAAACAATTTCTCGAACTCTGCAAACAACGAACAACTTGATTTGGCATGGATGGCTACGAAACAAATTACACTTCTTTTTTTCCTACAAAACCAACCAGCCAATTAACAATTGAGAACATAAGAAATTTTACATAAGGGGTAAAGAAAAGAGAAGATGTTGTACCTATTATAGCATGAAGTAGAATGGCTCAATTCTTGGCTCAACAAAATTATTCTTAGCTCAATTCAATGTAAACTTCAACAAAATCACCACCACACAAGAAGAAACCTTCACCAATCCCTCTATTGGGTGCACAAACATTCTATTATATAGGGACTTTGGAGTGCAAAATATATTTCATTTCCTTTTAGTAAAAGTAAAAGTAAAAGTACAAGACATAACATGTTATTTGTTTGTGACATATTATTGCTAAAAAAATCATTTTGAAATGTTTCTAAAGCAGAAGAAGAAAAAAGAAACAAAAAATGCATAAGATTAAGAAGAGATTGTCATTGTGCAGAACACATTTTTTTGTTTTAAAATAAATGCAAAAACAACAGGCCAACGAAATATCAATCTTGTTTTAAAGAGAGAACAAGCAGAAAAAATTTACTAACATACCTCCAAATGCAACACCGGCACCAAAACACAATAATAGGACATGCACCTGTCAACAAAGAGATAAAGAAGGAAGTCACATAAATAGTAGAACAAAACTCACAAGAATCAAGTAATCCAAGCAACTCCAATGATTATTGGCAACAAAAACAAAATGGACTCATAGTTTAATATTAGAACAAAACAAAGGAATATTAGACTTCAAGAAGGCAAACCCCAATTACAAAAGAAAGCCACTTTGGTCCCTTCACATGACTTTGAAGGTGTGGAATCCCTGTAATGAAAGAAAACAATAAGCAACTGTGTAAATCAAATGAAATATTATTGAAAGTCCAATATAATTACTCGTATTAAAGGCATGAACTGCACTAAGCAACCCCACCAAGACCCGATCTTGCATGTTTAACAAGGCAATACAAGAATAATCAAAAGATATGGATGGAAACCACAATATTTATGAAAAAAACATTCATAAACTTCTTTCCTACAATCTTAACCATGAAAGTCCACACAAGCACATAAATTAAGTTAAATAAGATTATCCAATTGCTAATAGGAAGAACTGAATTGAATTAAACACTGAAATTATTAATCCAGAAAAATCCATTAACTACTCCATAGTAGACTAATTTACATAACACAACATAGGGTTCAAATTTATCACGATACAATCACAAATCTCGAAGCACTCATTAAATTCCATGGAGAAAACAAAGAAAGGAAAATTAGAAAGAGCGAAACTCACCATTGCGGTGGTACCGTGGAGAACAGGATTGATGGCCCATTCACTTTTATCCTGAATCAACAAAAAGAAAACACAAAAAACTCAAACATGAACTCCAAAACAGTAATAAGAGAAACTATTAAAAGTTGATTAAATAGAAGAAGAAGAAGAGAAAAATATAGGATCATGTTTAAGAAGAGAGAAACAGTACGGGCAACGAGGTGATCCGAGCCTTGGATTCATGGTGGGTTCATGGTAAAGATTGCCAACAAGCTTTTGTTCGTAAACCTATCTAGTACCCATAGTAGACTGAAATTCGTTCTGAACGACTTTGAAAATTTTCGTTCTGCAACAAATTCCCTAATTTCGTCTTCGGTTTTCAGTTCTGACGGGAATAGGGGAAATTGTGCTAAATTCAATGGCGAGAGAAGGAGACGAGGGTATAATTGACAATGGAAAAAGGAAAAATAGAAACAAATTGTAATCAGATCATTCAGGCTATGTTTGATCAAACATATTACAAAAAAAAAAAATTGAGTTTGGAATCCATTAACAAAGTTTAGAGGAAAACCCAACCAAAGCCCCAAAAGAAAAACTCACCTGGTAGTCACAAAGTGCATGGCACTAAGAAAGTATAACTTTCTGGGTCTCTTGAGCTGGGTAGAGATTCAAGTAACTCTATAGTTTGAGAATGAAATTTTTATTTCATTTTTAAGATTCACCAATAAAGCTAGAAAACTTAGAAACCCTACCTTAAGAACTTGCAGTCACAGTGACAAGGGCTTTGGTTCGAGAACGTGCATCCTTTAATTTACATTTTCAAATTTCAACTAAAGTAAACCACTAATGTGAATCAATTTGCACATCATTTTCTCGGATGTATTATTGTTCACATTTGCAAATACACAATCGTCATCGCGTCGTCTTGAAATTCTTCAAAATCACAAGCAATTGATTAATAGTGTACCTGCGATTTTGAAGATTTTTTCCTCTCTTGTTGAAATTTCGACGAAGCTCAGAAACAAGTTGCAGAACACATTGATCGATCGATGTAAGGCTGCGAAATAGTTTTAGAAACAAAAGTGAAATCTGGTTGGTAATCTAAGACGAGAAATCTTGAGCGTTGTATGCGAATTTGTGGTTTCTTCATTCGATGGAGTACAACCAGCTTCTGAGCATTTTAAGGCCTTAGACAATGAAAGGAGGAAAAGCAAGGTTGAAAGAGGATAAGAGGAGGGAAGGAAAAGTGCAGATGATAAGCTGTTCTGTAAAATTTCGAGAGGATTTTAGGGCATAGAGAATGAAAGGGGGAGAAAGGGGGAGAAAGGGGGAACTAAGGGAATTTGAGCGCGCGGAAATTTTTGTTTCCATAAAAGTTGAGCGCGAAGAATGTGTATTACACTTTTTTTTGTTTCAGTAAAAGTTGAGCGCGCAAAAAAAAAATTTCGCATCAATTTTCCGCCTTTTTTATTCCACGTCTTTCATAGCCTATTTTATAAAATGCTATAGTGGAAAGCAATAAAAGAGGATATTTCTTGTAGTGGTTGTTCATTGTTTTGAAGTTTGGGCTCAATTATATCCACAAATTTTTGGTTGGATTTTTCTATTGTGTTTAGAATTGGATTGAGTATATATATTACTTGTGTGCATTTGCATATGTTTTACCCCCTAACATATAAGTCTAGTTTGCACCCTTTCTCTCATAGGAATTTAACACCTATATGTTTAGATCATAAGGTATTAAATTTTCATCGATATGATGTTATTTCTATTAAAATTTTCATATGTTCATTACCCATGAATTCAACACCCACATAAGGAACATATAAATATTTTTATTATACTATAAAAGTATCAATTAAATATATATTAAGAATTTTTAACTTAGCAATATGTTTTAATCAGTAGAGCTATGCTTAGGTTGGCATCAATATCTGTTGGGAGGGGGACCAAAATCCCACATCGGCTAGATAAAAGAAAGATAATGGGTATATAAGTAAGGGACACTACCTATATTGGTATGAGGTCTTTTGGGTAAAATCAAAAATGCCCAAAGTGGACAATATCATAGCTATGTGGAGCGTCGTCATCCCTAACAAGTGGTATTCGAGCCATACCCCTGACTTAGCAATGTCGGTAGAATCCTCGAGTGCCAAACAAAGAAATTATGAGCCTCGAATAGTCATAGTGGAGATCCGTGGTTGAGCTCTATCGAACTAACAGTGTGCTCTAAAGAAGAGGAGTTGGCATGGACTGGCGGTGTTGCTACTCCGTAGAGGAGTTGGTTGGAATAAGAGCTAAACGGATAAATGACTATTTGAAGGGAGGCTCGGTGGTACTTTGTTTGAAGGAGGATTGTTGGGAGTGCGACCAAAATCCTACATCGGCTAGATAAATGAAAGATTATGGGTATATAAGTAAGAGACACTATCGCTATTGATATGAGGTATTTTGGGTAAAACTAAAAACAAAGTCATAAGAACTTATACCCAAAGTGAATAATATCCTATCAATGTGAAGAATTTTCCCAACAATATCAATATTCAAGAATATGTTTGGGAGTGCTTCAATTATTATTGGAATACAGTGCTGTAGACTTCTGTAATAAAAGGTTTTTAGAGGTCTTTAAAACCGTCTAAATAGTTGCCTCATGACCATTTTTATTTATTTATTTAGGATTTGGAGGCCAATTTGCACTTAGTAATAGAGTAAACAATTTTGATTTGATGATTAACAATAAATGAAAATAATTGGTTCATTAGCTAGAGGAGGCACGTAAGAGTGTCTGCGCCTAGTAGTCCCAAGGTTTGAGACCTCGGTAACACGGCTGTGCTTTACTCATAAAATAATAAGGTTAAAATATCATTTTGGTTCTTGTACTTTTTATTTCATTCAATTTAGTCCTTGTACTTTTAAATATCCAATTTTAGTTTATGTATTTTCAATAAAACTTAAAATTGGTCTCTATTGTTAACTTTCTTATAAAAAAAATAGTCTCTACGTTCTATAAATTTTTAGAAATATGTTCACATTATGTATTTTCTTGCATGAAACATATTATTAATATTGAACCAATTTTAACAAATTTCGAAAAAAATTAACTTCAAACTAATGGTAGGGACCAATTTTAAGCTTTATTGAAAGTATGGAGACTAAAATTAGACATTTGAAAGTATATTAACTAAAATGGTATGAAACTTAAAGTACAAGGACCAAAATAGTATTTTAACCAAAAAAACAATAAACAAAAACACTAATTTAAATACAATAAACAAAAACAATAATAAAAATTAGTGGATATTTGTTTTAGTTTCTATTGTTTAAGTTTTTTTTTTTTAATTTTAATCTCTATTATTTAAAAAGTTTCAATTTAAAGAAATTAAATATTTTTTAATTATATGTTTTCATCAGTGGAGGTGAAATATACCTTGTATGTTTATATAATATGATACTCAGTAAGTTATCATAAATTTAGAAGAGAAACCAAATCACCAAATAAAAGAAAATTTCTAATTCCTCTTTTTTTTTTTTTTTTCTTTTCAGTTCCATAAATGTGTGGGAAGTGAGATTGAACTTTCGATCATAAAGAAAGTAATAAGTGTCTTATACACTTATGCTCGAGCTAGCTCTAATTCCTCTTCTAAATTTTTTAAGAAGTTGGTGAAAAAATTCTGACTATTTCTCCCATAGAGTGATCTAACTTTTCCTCTCCAAAAATGTAACTTCCTTTCAACTACGTTTAATATTCACTAACAAAAAGGAAATAATCAAAAACTATTAAAATACAAGAAACTAAATTACAAACTTTTAAGGGAAATTATGCCAAAGAGCACGTTTTCAACACCATATCTCACAAATGTCAACTTTTATAAAAAAAAATTCAGCGTTATCTTGGCTTGAGTTTTTGCTCTTTTTTCCTTACAATTTTACCCTCATTTAATATCATCTCTCTATATTTAATTCTCAATTTTGAATTTATACTTTCCTAATATACATATTTTCATTTAAGGCAATCATTTCATATATTTATGATAAATCTGATTTTCGAAAATATATATTTCAATTATTACACATAATATTTTATAATTACTACACAATTACGATTGTCATCAACATTAAAAAAATTTCACCTGCAAAATTCATCCACATTTTAATTTAAGGCAACCACTCCAAACATTTATTACATGTCTAATTCTTTTTTTAAAAAATAGTTTTTGTTTTAATATATTTACTTCATTTTGACATTTGTATATAACTCTATATATACCTCATATATAACATGTATGTAAGGTTCTTTCCGTTTTACTTATTGCACAAATATTGAGTTTTTTTTTTGTATAATATTAAATTAATATAATTCAACATATATAATACATTTATATATATTTACTCCATCTTTATTGAAATATTTATTCCTCTTATTACGGATTTCATCACACTTGGTATATTTAGTTATTTGCGAATATATACTCGGTATCTTTGTTTGTCATCACCATCATGTCATTTGCAAATATATACTCGGCATATATATATTTTCTAAAGAAAATTGTATATAAAATATATAGCTCATATTATTAAATATATACTCATACATTTAGGAAATATATACATGGTATGAAACAACTATACAACCATGAAGGACCCTACTGATGTTGCCACTAACATACTATTTTCAAAAAACTACTGATGACGCTGGAGTAGCTCGCGAGTGACTAGACGCCTTCAAATGTTTCTTCTTTTGAAGGTCGACACAACCTGATGTTGTTCGCCAAAAATAGAAACAAAAAATCGACATCGTTCGAAGCTCTACCTTTTTAGAGGTCGACGCCATGCAGGAGTCTATCATTTTTTCTTGGCATCCCGAACAATCTTTGACGTCAGATTTGTAATATCTTTTACTTTCTCCATTGCCTAGTATAATAACTATATACACAAAAATTTGATTTAGTACACAATGTAGAGGAAAGCTTAAATTAAATTTCTGTCAGGCATCAATCATATATACCCAGTCCAAACTTATATAATCTATACACAAAAACACATTAGGTTCATATCAAATATACACAACCTAATAATAAATTTTGTTATAAGATTATATTATATAAACCCAAATTATACCCATTCAAAGAATGTATTTGTTTTTCAAACATATTTAATACATGATAATTCGTAATCTTAGATTATACCCAATCAAGACTTATATAACATATACGCAAAATTCGTTTTAATCTCACCATTGTCTAGTAGGATAACTATATACAAATACAAATTCGTTTTAGTGCAGAATGTAGATGATATAAACGTGAATAATATAATATATTCCAATGTATGACCAAATATATTAAAAATAATAAATTATATACTCAGTCAGAAACATCCATATAACCAGTCAGATCTCATGTATACCCAGTCAGAATTAGAGGATATTTTAATCTTAAAGGAAATATTAAAAACAATCATATATACCCTTTTCATACTTATATAATCCATACACATAAACAAATTAGGTTCATATCATATATACCTAGCCTATTTATAACTTTTGTTATAAGATTATATTATATAAATCCAAATATACCAATGAAAGGTTATATTATATCATATAACTTTTGTTCAAAGATTATATTATATATTCCCAGGCTATTCAATCTATACACCTCTGTGTTTTATGTATTATATAATATACACCATAAACCTACCACATTTAGAACATATCTGCGTTTAATGTATTATAACATATACACCCAAAACATACTATGATAATATGTTAAACCAAAATCTATACTGTGGATAACCCTACCGTCAAAACACCGTCGATAACCCCACCGTCGAGAATCCCTGTCGCCATTGACTTCAGTTCCAAAAGATAGAATAGAAACCTCGGCCGTCGAAACGCCTTGCTGTCGCCGTCGACTACAAAATAGAACCTCCTCTTGCAGTTGACTACAAAATCTCCAAGGTGCACGGTGTTGGGCTAAATAAAACCTCCTCTCGCCGCCGTCACACTCGCCCCCCATCGCACTCGCCGTCGATAACAAAGACAGACCTCTGTCGCCATCGGTTGAAATTCCTCACAGATTTTGGGTGTTTTCGAATAATGAAACCGTGAAGAGAAAGGAAACCGTGAAGAGAAAGGGTTTAGTTTTCATAATCCCTAGATTTTGGGATGAAATCGTGGGTATTATTGCTTGGAGAGAGGAATGCCAACAATTATGGTAAGAATCTAAATTTTTTTATTTATTATAATTAGAAATAAATAGCAGGGGTAAATGAGTAATATGAACCCTATATTTGGTTTCTATTTTGCTTAAAAAGTGACAAAGCTGATATTAATAAGAAATTGTGCTATTTATGTAAAATGGTGTTCCAAATAAGCTATCTATGTAGTTAACCCAACTTTTAATCAATAAAGAGTAAGGGCCCATTTGGTTGAGGGGTTTTAAAAGGGGGAATGGGTTTGGGCTTTTAAAGCTCTTGTTTGTTTGAAGGTATTAATTTAAGTGTCTGAGAAAAGTTTTTTCCCAGGCATCTTTAATATATGTATGTCAAGGGTTTTGTAACAACGTGGGTTTTTTGCACGCTCACTCAAGTATTTTCTTTCCCTTTTTCTTCTTCTATTTTTCTTTTCTATATTTTTCATTTTCCTCCCCTCCTTTTTCTCAACTCTTCTTTCATTTCTTCTTCTTTTATTTTTCTTTTCATTTCCTTCTATGTATGTTTTTCTCTGTTTTTGTGTTTCAGACCTTTTTTTTTTTTAATTTCTTTTGATTTTCTTGATCTGCTTTGTTTGCCGTTGTTTTCTTGATTTTCATTTTGATTTTGTATATATTCGTTTCTTGATTTTTGTTTCAGATTTGAATCTATGATTTGTGTTTTCCCTTTTTGCATCTTCCAATCGTTTTCCCCACTGATGAATTCCACTTCCCTTTTGTTATCTTCACATCTCAAGTCGTTGTCTAAACATAAATTCCTCATGCAATTGATCTTCAATTTTATTTCCTCGTGCTGCTAATTCAATTTCTGGATTGGATTTGATTGTTTTTTCGATCAGGGGAATCGATTTTGGCTCTGTTTGTTTGTTGCTCTTATCACGATGTTGAATTTAATCAAAGTTTATGGGAAATTCTCTATTGAGAAATGGATGAGAAATATTTTGGGGGTAAAATAATTGCGTTTCAATTAAGTTGCTAATTTTACCTTTTGGGTTGTTGGTGAGGCAGTGTGCCCCCTTGATTTCTGAATCTGGAAATGTTATTATATCTTTCTAGCAAGTAAATTTGGAAATATGTGTATGCTCTTCACTAGAAATATGTGTATACTCTTCACTCTTAACTAATAATAATTAATTATTTAAAATTAACTAACGTAATAAAATTATTGAAAGTAATTGCAAGATCAAACAGAAATCTTATTTATTTATATGCAATTCAAATAGCATTTCAATAGTAAACACAGACATTATTTATTCTCATGAAAAAACTGATAACATTATCGTGAATAACCAAACATAGTTATCTTTGATTCCCAGATATCTAATTCCCATGTATCTTATTCTCAGGCATCTTAAACTAAACCTCAATCCAAACGGCTCCTAAGAGTTATAGAAATAATAAAGGGTTTAGAAGGAATGAGTTCAATCTATATAGTTGTCACCTACCTAAAATTTAACATCCTATGTGTTTTCTGGCAACTAAATATAGTAAGGTCAGACAGTTGTCTTGTAAGATTAGTCGAAATGTGCTTAAACTTGGTCAAACACTTAGGGGGCGTTTGGTTCGCAGGTTTTGGTGGTTTGTTAAGTCTGGGTTTATTAAGCATGGGGTTGTTAAGTCTGAGTTTGTTAAGTCTGTGTTTGGATGATACAGAAAATAGGTTTGTTAAGTCTAGGTTTGTTAAACTAGTGTTTGGATGGTGTCAAGTCTGGGTTTGTTAAGTCTGTTTGAATTCTAATTTGTTAAACCTGAGTTTATTAAAAGTGTATTTGGTTGGTACATTTAAAATTTGTATAAATAATAGAAATTATTTAATTAAAGTAATAAAAACTATATATTAAATTATATATAAAATGTAACTTTTATGATGAAATTAGAGAGCATTATTTTAATAACAAATGCAATTTTTTAATACATTTGTCCACTCAATTTTCTTCCAATAATTATTTTATAGAATAAATATTTAACTGTTCATGAAATATTTTCAGATTATTTACCAAAGTGTGAACAAATATAAAAAAAAAAATTTATGCAAATATATCCAACATAAAATTAACTATAAAGAAAATGTTATCAATTGTTTATTTAATAATTTATAACTTGCTGTGCTAAGAAAAATTATTTACTACTTATCATCAAAATTACTATTGAACTTAACTTTCTATATTTAACTAATACATAAAGTTATAAAGTTAAAGTGTTTTAAATAATATTATTTTAAAAGCTATTAACTTCAAGATACACTAACCAAAATAGTTTAATTAATTAATTTTACAAATATTATGTCTTTAATTGATTATGATAACATGATTTTTACATTTTCACAAGAAAAAAGAGTTTGGGAAAGTTGTGGATTTAGAGAAATGGACTTTTTTTTTAATCAAATGAAAATTGACATATTAAATTTAGGTTTATATAACGTGTGTATAAATAATTTTTATTATAATTTATATGTAAATAAAAATTTTAAAATATAATAATAAGTTTCTTATAAATGATGAACTATTACTTTGTAAATGAATAATTTATTTTTTAATATTATTGTTAATCTGAACACTTTTTGAATAATTATTTTGTAAAACAAATATTTAGTTAGTTTTGTAATTATTTTTTTCTAATATTTGTCAATGTATGAACAAAATACAAAGAAACTCATTCTTATAAATTTATCATTATAATTGCTCTAAAACATGTAGCATAACAAAACCAACATATCGGTTTATGAATTAATTATTACTATTTGAAATTTGAACTAAATTTATTTATTATAAAGTTATCGTTAATTAATTATTTTTATTTAACTAATATATTTTTATTAAAAATTTAATGCATTTTAAAAGCATAATTAAAGACAAAATATGTACTGTAGCAAACTTGGAGAGTATGAACAAAGTACTGTAGCAAACTTGGTGAGTAAGGTAAAGTACTGTAGCAAACATGGGGGTAGAATAGTATGTACTGTAGTAAACCTAGGTTAATAAAACTGTCAACCAAACATTGGTTTGTTTAAACAAACTCATACTCTCCACTTCCAGAACAGAGAACCAAACACTCCCTTAGAGATATTAAAAAAAAAACACTCAATTATGTAAAAGATATATTTACTCACAAGGAAATTACTAAAAAAAAGTACCTGAGTTTTATTTTGGAATATTAGGTATGGGGCTCTGACACTGATTTATGAAACAGTGGGAAGTAAAAAAGGAAAAAGGCAATGGAAAAAGAAAAATCCAAGTTTAGAAGTCAGAAGTAGCCAAATAATTAAATACAATGTCAACCACAGTACAAAGAATCCTTCCTTTAACTTCAACTAAACTACTTCATGTATTTATTCTTATTTACCACTCTCGCTGCACCACCCCTATCCCTCTCTCTCTCTCTCTTTCTCTCTCATAGTTATTATTTCAAAGTGCTCATATAATTACAAATTTTAAAAAGTACATATGTTCCATATACTTTCTTTTTTTTTGTAGGTAAAAATTTAGTTTCCAATTTTAGGTTAAATTATTAAAAAAAACTATTCCTTTAACTTTGTCATTCGTTTCAAAAATACATCTATTCTTTCAAAAGTTGAAACAATACCCTTAACCTTTCATAATCGTTTCAAAACTACCCTAACAGTAAAAATTTGTTATAATATTGGACAAAAAATTAACATGACAATGACCTAGAACGAAGTGGCAATGACTTATACACTTGCTTGGATTAAGTCCAAAAAAAATGGCCTTCCATCATATTGATTTTTTGTCCAACATTCTAACAAATTTTCTACTCCAATGGTAGTTTTGAAACATTTATAAAAATGTTAAGGGTAATATTGCAACTTTTTAAAGAATAGTGGTATTTTTTAAACAAATGACAAAGTTCAGGAGGATTTTTTATAATTTAACCTAAATTTTATTACAACTTAGTCTAGAAATACTAGTATGTAATATGATTTAGTTCTTGTGGTTTAATTTTATAATGATTTATTCTCAATTGCGACAAATCTTGTCAACATGAATCATTTAGTATGTAACGGTTTAGTATCCATAATTTATAAGTAAATTTGGTTCATGGGCAATTTATGAATTTACATATGTAAAAAACCTTTGTTACATATTAAATGAAATTTTCTTGGCATGAACTAAATTATGACGAAATTTAAGTTATAGGAACTCAATTGTTACATACTAAGAAATTTAAGTTATAAAAACTCAATTAAACCTTCCTCCCTCTTGCCAAAAATCTCGTATAGCTGCCAGAATTTTTCAAACCCACCATTCTTTTTATTTATCGTCCCACCACCGATGTTCTAATAAAATGCATAGCAAGGGATTTGATGGGTCCTTAAAGTTGGAGGGGAGAGAGAAAGCTTGAGGAGGGAGAGGAGAATGGGAGAAACTAGAGAAAAACATGGAGGAGAGAGAAAGTTAAAAGAAAGAGAGAAGGGGTGAGAAAATGGCTGAGGAGAGAGAAAAAATTAATTATTTATTCCACTTCATCAAATTTTAACGGTAAGTTAACACCATACTAATAGCAAGGACTATTTTTGAGGTTAATTGAGAGTTCAAGGACTAAAATTGGGCATTTGAAAGCACAGTGACTAAAATTGAACAAGTCTCAAAATACAGGAACCAAAATGGTATTTTAACCAAAAGTTTTAGATATGATACTATTATTTAACTTGAAATTTTGATGTAAATTAGAGTACTACGTAACAATCTTTTTAATCAATAAAAATCTCTCTAAACTAAAATTACTTATAACAATCTTATCTTTTTTATACTATTAACAATTTTTTTATTAATAGTTCAAATATATATATAATTTTTTGATTTGAAGATATGAAAACTATATTTTAAACTAACTCGCATTATAATTTAAGAAATTAATATTTAAAAAGGTTAAGGTATTAAAGTAAAAATATTTGATTTTCAAATGAATCATATTCAAAGTAAAAAGATAAGTGATTCCTCTTTCCAAACTTAATAAAATAAAATTATTATAATAAATAACATAAATATTTAATATTTAGAACAAAAATATATGTATGATATTCATTTTGAATGGTATTAAAAAAATATATATTCATTTTCAAAATTAATTATTTTAAAATAGCATAAATATTTGATATTTTATTTTTAACTTAGTTATTTTAAAACTTCAAAGAATTATTTTATTTTCAAGTTAATCAAACTTTAGATAATTCATTACATTGATTAGTTAGAAAAATAAAATCTTAAATTATGCAAAAAAAAAATATTATAACTTTTATTAAGCTTGGATTTTAAAATTGAAATCGACGAAAACAAATCTTAAATTAAAAGTTTAAAATTGACGAAAACAAATCTTTAACAAAATTGTAAAATATTCATAAAATAATATAATTTAAAATCTTAATTTTAGGATTAATAATAACAAATTTATATTATTTCTAGAATTGAGAGAATAAAAACATAAAAATTTTGAAGCTTATTTGGATCCCTTTAAATTCATGAATTGAAATCTTTCTAAAGCAGATATAATATTTAAAAAATTATTGTAAGGTTTTCTTTTATTTGAAAACTATCCAAGGAAAATGAATAATTAATGTGAGAGATAATGAAAAAAAAAAAAGTATTTTGGTCAAAATTCTTTTTTTTTTTCTTTAAAGAAGTTTGTAGAATATACATAAATCAATAAAAACAAAAAATCTCAATCTTAGAATTCATCCTTAATAATGAAAATTTGAAAAATTGTAGCAAAAAAATACCAAAGAAAAAAAAATAGCCAACATAAACTCATACTTTAAAATTCCAAGTTTAACAACTCTACATCATCCCGAACACAGACTTAATAACTACAGACAAAACAACTTTCTACTCATATTTCATAACTCTCCAAACTAAACAACTTCATGTTTAATAACTCCTACTCCCTGCCCCAAACAGCTTCTAATAGTTTATTGTTAACATTTTAAAAAAAATAGTCTTTATTAATCTTCCCTCTATAAATTTGAAGACATATTCATGTTGTGCCTTTCCTTAAATGAAAATTATTATTTTTATTTTACCAAGTTCAATAATTTTTTTTTTTTAAAAAAAACTAACTTTAAACTAACAATAAAGACTCATTTTAAGATTTGTTAAAAGTATAGGGACTAAATTTAAATATTTGAAAATATAAAGACAAAAATAGAATAAGACCTAAAGTAAGAGGACAAAACTAGTACTTTAACCTGAAAATTTTGATTCTCATCCCTTCCTTCGAATTCGAAACATGGGAAGGGTTTTCTCAAAGATAATTCAGTCACCAACTCTTATAATGTATGGTCCATTTTTCCTAGAGGATCACCGAACCCAATTACAAAATAATGAAAGATACACCCATTAGTTCGAAAAAGATTAACTTATAAAAATTATTTTTAAATTAAATCACAAGTTCAATCCCATTGTCAAGTCCCAAAAGACTAATCTAATAATGTACCCTTATATCTATTTAGTCCCTAAACTTTAAAAAGTGAGTTCTTAAATTTTCAATTTTGTGTCCACTAAAGTCTAAATTTTCAATTTGTGTCTAATAGATCCTTGACCTATTCGACAATTTTTTAAAATTCACATGCACTAGAAAGAAATTTGAAACAAATTTGAAAGTTTAGGGTCTTATTAGACATAAAATTCAATTTTATATCTAATACATCAATTAATTCTTAAAATTTTCAAATATGTCAAGAACCTATTAGACACAAAATTGAAAGTTTGAAGACCTATTAGATACTTTTTAAAGTTCATGGATCAATTAGACATAAACCTGAAAGTACAGAGACTAAACTTGTAATCCACCCTTATTTTTATCTATATATCGGGTTTCAATTTTAATTTTGTTTGTAATAAATGTTTAATTGTACCTTTATCTTTTATCTTTTATTTAAAAAAAAAAAAAAAACAAAATCCTTTTGATAGCAATTTCAACTAAAAATGGCAATGAAATTAATAAGTTGGGAGTGGAATCAGAATAAACTGTAGGAGCAAAATTGAAATAACATAGATTAGGAGTAGAACTGAAATTAACTACGGAATAAAATTGAAACCAATTGAATTTACCACTATTATGATTGATTTCAATTTTGCTTATACCATTCTAAAAAGGTTAATTCTGCCTTTAATTTTTTAATTTTTATTGGACATTTTAACCTCTATTTATGCCACCGCTCATGCCAGAACTTTGCTTAAGAGTTCAAAGCCATTTAAGTGCAAAATAATACTAATAATAATAATAAACGATAAATAATAAAACAGTGCAGATGAAAAACAGAGCGCCAAAACTTCAGAAGCTTAGAAATGTGCATAAGCAAAATTGTTATACAGATTGATCAACTTTTATGGTTTTTATTTGCACTTTTGCAAGAAATAATGCACCAAATTCTGATCATTTTTCTTTTCTCCTTTTCTTTCTTCCTTCTTTTACTATTTTTCGTATTAGTTCTCTCTTCCTTAAGTTTTTCACTTTTGCAAGGAATTAGAGACAATGTTTCAAATTTACCCAATGAAGAGCAGTAGTGACTAAGTCAGTACCTTGTTATTCACAAGAGGCTTCCACAGCCAAGCTCTTTGTTTTTCCTCTACATGGATCGCCGAACGCTTTAATCGACACCTGAACGCTACAACTTTTCGATCCAATGCAAGCCTGTAGATAAGAGTAAGCATCAATCAGTAAAATCCAATTCTACATCTGCACAGACAAATCATAAGATTCCATTGTCTCAGAAAATATAAAACCTTTTGTACAATGGAGAGTGCATTTTGGCTGCTGCATTGGCCATGGCTAAAGCTCCCACAAGTTCCAAGAGGAGTGCCAAAACTTGCAAACTTTATGGAAGAAATGACCTGATTGGGAGATGGGCACTCTAGAGAGAGTACAGGTCCTGATTTTTGAAGTTTTGAGTCAGAGCTCCACATATCTACAGGTGGTGGATGGGACTCAGATACATGAGAACACAAAGATTTGATCAGTTTCGATGCGAACGACAATCGAGTTGGATCGCTGCCGATTTCCTCGAAAAGTACTAGGGTGTTGCCAGTTGGTTTCAACCAGGATTGGGGTACATGGTATCTGAGAAGCAGGAAGATGAGAGTTAAGGACATTTGAAGTGACTTGGAAGCCTTAATCCTCAAGTTGTGACGACTTACAAAGTTTGGGATGGTTTGCCGCAGTTCTTAAGGCATTTGTTTGCGCTATAAGCTCCTTTGTAATTGCAATATGCAGTACAGTGACCAGAGGCAATATATGATGGCCAATAACGGCCAATACTTTGTCCGTTTATCCATGCCTCACCCTTTCCAAACCCTGTGAAGTCTAGTGCAACTGGGTCACTACCAGCAGGGGCATCGAATGTGGTCTGAATCAACAGATATTGTACTTGTCAGTGTCAAGAAAGCCAATAGCTCAATCTAACAGCACTGTGGTTTTTTTTTTTTTTTTCTCTATGAAGTAAATGTAGGATCGATGCCCTTTAAGTTATTCAAAGATTAGAAATAATGGGCACAAGCAAGAAATCAACATGCTCTTCCAAGCAAAAGCAAATTCTGGTGCATACTTGAATAAGACGATGAAATGCTAAAATGCATGCAAATTTCTTATCGGAACGACATCAAGACCATAATGAACTTGAATAAGAAGTATCTTCGAGCCTATACACAAAATTAAAGAGGTCTAAGTATTCGCAAGTCATAAGCAAGCATCACACGTAAATTTTGTTTGAAGGACTAGAATGATCTTCTCCTCATTTCCCAAAAAATTCTCTGCTACCTTTCCTCTTTCACATTACATAGCTACAAGTTGGAATGTGTTGCACAAGCCCTTTTTTCTTTGGAATTATTCGACTTCTACTGAAAACTTAAATTGAAGCTTTTTATTATGATTATTTGTTTTAGAAAAAACCTTGAGAAAAAAGTTCAACGTAATCTAGACCACATCTTGTGAAACAAGGAGTCCCCTCCTCACTCTCTAATAGGAACCAACTCTCTCATAATTTTCTTATTCTTATTGATTTATACATGAAATAATGTACCTTGTACCACGTCAAAGGTTTATTCTTAGGCAAGCTAGGTTGTGAAAGCCATTGTGAAGAACTTTCGCTCGACAGACCTAAATCTTCACCTTTAAGTCCAATCTGCCATCACACAAACAAAACAAAACAAAGGTGAAAATTATAGCATCGATACGTACGAAAGAGACTTAAGAAAAACTAAAGGCATATTATAATGACTTTAATCAATCATGAAATCACGACTATGATAGTAGCAGTATAAACGATCTTTTTTTTCTTTTGGATGTCTATATAAAGACAATTCAACTCCAGGATGGCTGAAGAAACCAACCTGATACGTCCATTGTCCAGAAGAGATGTCAACAGTGATGCCATTTTTTTGGTTTTCCAGTTTTACCGGACCTGTGACCCCTGCCCCTTTCGTCTCAAAAAATGCTCCATAATTCTGATACATTGCATTACAGAGTTTGTCAGTTAAAAAATATTTTAACCACACTAAAAATATTAAAATTTTTCATCTAACAAAAGAAGTTCGCATTGCTAAGCCTATTTGATAACCATTTGGTTTTTGATTTTTTGTTTTTGAAATTTAAGCTTATAAACACTAACTTCTAACTATGGGTTTCTTTATTTTGTGATCTACTTTATACAAATGATTTCAAAATCCAAACCAAGTTTTGAAAACTAAAAAAAGTAGTTCTTAAAACTTTGTTTTCACTTTTAAAATTTAGCTAAGAATTCAAATGTTTCCTTAAGAAAGATGAAATCAAGGTAAAGAAATTCTAAGAAATCAAGCACAATTTTCAAAAACCAAAGCAAAAACCAAATGGTTATCAAGGAGGGCCTAAATATTTTTGAGATGCAAGTAATAAATTCTCGCGAGATAAATGCTAGCACAAATTTTATCAAGTGGAGCAGAACCTGAAGCCCCACTGTCAAACTCAGGAGGTCAATCGTATTTCTCCCATGTACCAGTGTGATGGGGATCTCCAAAGAAACCTTAGAATTGTCACTACTGCCTCTTCCACTTCCTACAAAGCAATTCAAACAGCACCCATAAAGTAGCACCATTGCAACAATGCAGGAATAATTTTAAAGCCACTCAAATGCACAGATATAACTAATTAATTCCAATCACCTGCAAGTTTTCTATTAATGAAAACATGAAGAGCATGGCCAAGGGAATCCACATGGAGGACCGTTTCAGATCCATTTTCAAGGAAAGGTTCGTCGCCTTTTATATCGATGCTGTCAAATGGTAGTAGCAAAAGTTGACAAAATTTTTTTAAAAAATTGGTCAGCAGTCCATTAGAATAAAGAAACTAAAGATTTAATAATCAATATAATACTTAATACATACCTTAAGGAATACCACAAGTAGTCACTTTTATCTGCTGTAGTATTTATTTGCTCTGAAAGTCCAAGTTTTGCAAAAGAATTATCCTTTGAGATACCGACTGGTTCGTCTATCCAACTCCAACCTGAGTCAAATGCTTCTGAAGCACTAACATCAACTTTCAAAGGTTGATTTGAAAAGGATGGCCTCAATGTTACCGAATTAATCTGTCACAAAATGAGGTATATTTCATTCATACAACTATTAGGCCAACTAAGAGAAAATAAAAGAGAGAATTGAAAAGAAATATTATTACTTGAAAATAGTACCAAATCATAGGTCATAAACGATAGATAAGAATCTTAGTTAACCGGACTATAAATACATTTGCTGAGAAGAAAACAGTAACCTTTGCAGTATTGAGCACCACACTCTTGCAGTCTGGCAATATGCTAACGGACCATGCTGGCAAATGATATGAATTACCATTGAAAGTCACCGTCGCATCAGATTGGGTATCCACGTTGGCAAGAAAAGCAGAACATTGAGAACCAGACTTATAAACTGTAGCCTGAAATTAAAAAGTACTAACAATAACATCTTATAAACCATCTCCAGCATCTAATTTTTTGAATGCATAGAACACGAAGAAATTTGATCATTCAAGGTTAGAGCACCATTTTACAATTGTGATTGGCACAACTTTCCATGGATACTATCTTGACAATTTCTCGAGTAGTTTTTCTGATTTTTTTTTATCATACATTCTGGTGCATATTTTCGCCAGGTTTCATGTTAAACTAAAGCCAGAAATAATAGTTCTTTGGTATATGACGTCCAATTCTAATTGTTTCCCCTACTAAAAGGAACCCAAACTAGAGGTGCATTTCATCACCTATTATTGTACTGGGTAAGCTCTTGATAATTTTAAGACGAAAAGATAAGACATGGTTACTGCACAGTCCCACCTCATGTGTGAGATGACTAGCCAAAGAACTTCTGAAGATTTTTATTTATTATGATAATTTTGCCCTTCCTCAGAACTTCAAAGTTTTGTTATGACCTGTTGCTGCAATTACAATTATATCCCAGAAAAGGGATTAAAAAACTTTAAAGTGGTTTTATAGATGATTTTGGAGCAAATTAGCTAGAATATCCACCCAATGAGTTCAACTCCAAGCCATTAATAGACAGATCGAACGAAATAGATCGAACATAACATTAGAAAATACTGCCACTACTTTGAATCGAATCTCCTTTAGATGGTTAAATGCCAACCGATTACAGGTTTTTTGAGGGAGTGTACCAGAGAGTCCATAATGCTTGCCGTAAGAGTAGGGGACGATCAAGAACAAATAGGCACTGGTTTACGTCCATTCGATCAAAGGTTTATAGTTATGCCAAGTTAAGCTGTGGTCTCAGACAAATTGTAAACATCTTCACATTACTATGCTTAGAATCAATGATATAGTTCTCTTTCTAAGACGAATCATGAATTCTACATGGAATTTATCCGCTCTAACAGGAATAAACAGTTATCGAATAACCTACCTCCAAGTTTTGACCAAGAGAACTAACTGCGGGTTCTGTGCTCACTAATGCTTCTTCGCACATCTTTATAGCTTTATGGACTTCCCTCAAGTGACCCCACTTAGGTTGCCTGACCAGTCCTGCAGAAGAGAAGAGTAATCGTATGGAAGAGACGTAAATTGTAATGAATTTGGATGATCGTGTATCCATATCATTTCTTTTTTCCATTTTTATGATTAAGTTCACAACTTTACTACAAGTTCAACCAGCATCTTCATTCTTTACACAAAATTTGAAGATATAATTGCAAGACCTGAGAAGATTTTCACATCATTTTAACCAATCAATTAAGGAAAAAGGAGCCAGGAAAAGATGTGAATATTTAATAGACGAAAACCATACCATACTCATCGATGGGAGCATCATAATCATAACTAGTAGAAATAAACGGTCCACCAGTAGTCCTACCAAAGTTTGTCCCACCATGGTACTGTAATAAGGGAAAATAAAGCAAAATCGACGCCATTTATCACGAGTTCATACTTTTCAAGGAAGCGTAAAGAAGAAATCAATTGTTCTGTCAACCACAATGAGCACATCACAAGTGTAGTACCATGTAGTAATTCTGGAAAGTTCCACCATTCTGGTAAAAGCGTGCGACAGCAAATGCAATATCTTCCACGGGTCTGTATGGCGAGGCTCCACCAAAGGAAAGAAACCTAGGATAAAATAATCTAAATTGTCAAGCGTAAATGACTCGTGAGTAACTAAGAAATCACGTTGACACAATGAAAAATTGCAGGAATCAGTAAATGCGACAGTCTACCATCCAGTCCAGTTCTCAGTCCACATTTTGGGCTTATTCTTTGAATTTGGAGTGAATTGATCACAGTAGAATCCATTGCAAGTGTTAATCTGCGGGCCACATGACAAGCACGGGAAAATTATATAAAATAAGGTAAGTTTATCTTCAATTAAAATTTGGCCTAGTTGTAATTTGTAACTAGACCGTGTTAGATTTGTCGTCTACAATTTATAGTCAAGATAAGGAAAGATTCCTCACAATGGGATCGGGGGCATCAGGTTGGTTGCACATAACCCAAGGAACTCCCGTGTTCAAAGACGTAGCCATGGTTGCAGCCCATTGGACATAGGATTTAGCAGCAGACCCAAAAGAAGACTGAACGTTTCCATATTCATTTTCAATCTGTTTTTAAAAGAAAAAAAGCCATTATTATATTAACCTTCAACGTACACTTACTCCAAATGGGTAGTAGTTCAAGTAATAATAATTTATGATTATTAATCAAATATCCTGAGACACCATCACAAAACATATGCGAGCAAAATACTTGAACAGAATGCTTCCATTTCTGTTAAAAGGGGAAGGGGAAAAGGAAGAAACTGAACAAAATACTTGAAAATTGAAATCCACCTGCGATAAAATAACTGGTCCGCCCTGGGAGGCATATAATTTCTCCTGCTTCAATACATCAACAATCTTGGCCGTAAACCGCTTCATTTCAGCCTATACAAAACCATTATTTATTTTTTCTTAATATGTGGATAAACAAAAACACTGGAGCAGCAAAAAAGCAGAGTACCGAAATGGTAAAGTAATAATTAACCTTGAATGGTTCATTGTCTGTGCGGAACTTAATGCCAGGTATGAAATGCAACCAAACTGGAAAACCTCTGTTTTTACATCAAACAGTTGCCGGGGGGGACAAAATAGAAAAATGTTATTGGCATTGCACAAAAGGGAATGGGTAAAAACCCAGAGAGAACGGAAATGGAAAGAAATTGACGAATTGAGAATTGAATAAAGAAATGTACCCGTAATTCCATTCCGCACACACGTAAGGACCGATTCGTACATGTACATAAAGACCAGCAGCTCCTACCAGCTTTATGAATTTAACTAAATCCTTCCTTCCCTTGAAGTCATACTGTTGATTAAGAAATCGCAACATTTTATATACCAATCATATAAAAATGAATAATAATTGCCACTGTTTGGTAGACGAGAAAGCGTAAGAAGATGGAAAAAATGATAAACAGAAGACAGGTTCCATCCATCATTGAGCTTTTTCAAGAGATGAAAAACACAACTCAACGGTAAACAGATTTCTCAAATATCTCCCAATCCAACCATTTCCTTGGAACCAAGACGCCGCTCTTGGATCAACGAATTCGCAAAAATGTACCTGGTTCCGAACCGGTTCGTGTAGATTCCAGAACACATAAGTCTCAATCACATCCAAACCTCCATCCTTAGATTTCTGAATAAGGTCCGGCCACATCTGCAAATTTCAAACACCACAAACCGATTCAGATAGGGAAAAAAAAATCCTCATAGCAAAAACGTCGAAGTTTCCAAGAACGAATGAGACAAACCTCAGGAGTGCTGCGAGGATAGTGTATGGATCCAGAAACCAACACTCTCCGCTTGCCGTCGATCACCAAAGCCCGATGATCGTACGTCACATTGGCAGCAAGCGAAAACGAGTCTAAAACGCCAAGAACTAACAAAACAACCACCACCGGTAATCGAACTCCCCTCATTGCTCAAATCTAATCCAAAACAACAAGAATTTCACAAAAAGAACAAAATCCACAGGTATATATATCGCCATCAAGCGTAATTTTCATTTTCCTCAACACAAACGGTTATCAAAATCGCTTAAACTCCAGCTCCATCAACACACACACATTAAAAAGTCCCTCACAGAGAGAATGTTGCTTCGCCGCTTAGTACAACGAACAAGAAGAATCAGAGAAAAATACAGATTAGTGTTAGCGTCAAGCAAGCTAACCTACAGAGGAAGGAAACACGCCACCTCTTGATGCTTCAAGTTCAGAGTAGAATCAAACACGTCTTTCTTTCTTCTTCTTCTTCTTCTTCTTCTTCTTCTTCTTCTTGTTCTTTCTCTCTCTAGATTTGAATTTCTCTCTCTACTGTAAGTGAATTTTTAGTCTCTCACTCCATTGTTTTCACTGCCATATTCTGTAAACTGTACTTCTTGTTGCCGTTTGGATTATTATTATGGGGGGGACGCGGGAGAAAGAAAGGTTCTGCACAGTGTGATTGAGTTGGAATCTGCTGCGGACGGGTCTATGAGTTTGGTGGTGTGGTCACCGATCGATCTCTGCCACGTGGCTTTTGATGGGCTTGTTGTGTAAGACTGAATGACGCTATAATTTTGACTGCTGATCTATATGGATGGAATTTGTAACCTATCAAATTATATATATATATAGTTTCTAATTTTTTTTAAATAAAGATATGGTTTTGTGACTTTGTCTACTAAATTTCTCCCCATTTTTTAAAAAATATTTTTCTTGATTTTTGTTAATTTTTATTGTATCTTGTTTTAGTTTTTGATGTTTGAACTTTCAAGTAGTTTCATTCTTTTTATAAATATTGTGTGTTTAGTCTCTATCATAAAAGTGATGGTTTGAATGTGATGTAACGGAATTTTATTTATTAATACTATATATTCTAATAATATTTTTAAATAAGTTGTTTTGAAAATATTTACAAAAATATTGTAGTTTTGGATAAAGGGGTATATACTTTTTTTTTTTTAGGAAAAGGAAAATTGTGTGTTGAAAATATAATTTTAATGTGCTTTTTATGATTTCTTGATTTTAGAATGACCACAATAAAATAAATAAAAACAAATCTAAATTGTTGTCTTGAAGAACCATCATAATTTTTAAAACTATGACATTTTCATAATTTTTTATTTAAATTACATTGTTTCATTCCCGCACAATATTCAATATTACGATGATAAATGATGTCACATTACGTTTTTATTAATCTAAAAATATTTTTTTTATGGTAGTAACCAAATTTAGAGTTTGAAAGTTGGAAATTTTTTTAAATTGTTGTTTAGAATTTACATGTGACTATATAATTTTTCTATAAAAAAAAAGGAAAAAAGAAATTTATAGAAGACTCAAATAGAAAAGAGAAGTAAAAGTACCATTAATCTGTCAAGGTTTAACTTTAACAAAAGGGGACTAAAATCCTAGATTCTAAATAAAGTAATATTTAATAATGAAGCTATTATGAAGAAACGAAATAAAGAAATTTCACCAACCAATCATATTAATTAGAAGAGATATTTTCAAAGTATATTTAATTTAATCTTTTCTAAAATTCGTCTTTTTGTCCACCCAAAAAAGAACATACATAATGGAGTATGAACAGAACCCGATAATTGAAAATTTTTCTACAATACGGAACATTATTTTTTTTCAAAAAAATAAAAACGTTTCTTGTATTTGAACAATGTCCAAAAAAAAACATTTAAAATTAAATTGAGCTCTAAATATTAGATGCGAAAAATATTAAATCAGAAGACGTAGACTTTATTGAAACTTACATCTATCACTATCTATCACTATTAGTCCATTGACGAGTAGAGTTGTTAAGTAAAAAAAATGGAGAAAAAAAATGTTCAACATAGTTCAATTCGTGGATGTATTAATAACTTTTTTTTAGTTGCAATTTCTATTCCATATTTAAATTATAATACTTTATATATATATTAAATATTATCACATATAAAGTTGTATATTGTTTTTTTTTTTTATGATTAAATTACAAGTTTAGTCTTTAAACTTTGAAGTTTGTGTCTATGTCATTCAATTTTCAAGTGTCGAATAGATCTCTAAATTTTTAATTTTGTGTTTAATAGGTCATTGACAATTTCGAAATTTTTAAAAATTAATTGATCTATTAGATATAAATTTAAATTTTATGTCTCATGGAATCCTAAAATTTCAATTTTGTGTCTAGTAGATTTGTGAATTTTAAAATATCGAAAGTTTAGAGACTAAATTTATAATTTTGAAAGTTCAAAGACCAAATATAGACACAAACGTCAAAGTTTATAGACTAAATTTATAATTTAACCTTTTTTTTTTAGCTCAACAACATGTGAAAGTGAAGATTCGAACTTTTGAGCTTTTGATCGGAGAATATATTCCTTAATCAATTAAATTATGTTCATGTTAGCAAGTTGCATATTAATTTTTAGTGTAAGGAAGATACGTCTACCATCTTAAGGCCCCTTGTTTGTTCGTCTTGAAGTATTTAATCATCCCAGTACGATAACATTAAACCCTAATGTTAATTATCACGTCCCTTGTAAATAACAAGAGAATTGTTGTAGGGAGTACTTTCTATAGATTACATTAAAAATGATTATCAAACATGTTTATGTTTTTTTTTCAATAAACATAGAAAGAACAAGAAACAAGAAATAGTTACCAAACATAGTTTGTTTTTTGAAAAAAAAAATCAATTTTGACCTCTAAACTTGTCAAGTTGCATCAATTCTAACCATAAACTTTTGATTTCATCAAATTGCACCTCAAGCTTAGATAAATGTTGCAATCTTAACATCAAACTTTAAAAAGTGTTGCAATTTTAACTCTCTAATAGGTGTTTGCTCCAAATATCATTAAAAGAAGTTTTCTCTTATGCATTCAATGAATTATAAAACATATGTATGACATGAAATTGATAAAATTTTAGCAAGAAACTATATTAAAGAAAAAAAAATTGTTGAAATTTATAAATTTTGGCAAAGTTATTTAATGGTTAATTTCTACATTAGTCAAACTTAAGACTTTATTTTATTGAAATGAATGAGTTTATGAAGATTTATACACTGTTTTGTTAATTAAAATTAGTATGTGAATTAGAGAAATTGAACTAAGGGTAAAAATTGCAACACTTATTTAAGTTTACGGTCTAATTTGATGAAATTGAAAGTTTGTGGTTCAAATTGATACAATTTGATAAGTTTATGGTTAAATTTATTTTCTTTTTAATTTTTTTTGTATTAAAAAAGATTTTTTAAACAAAAAACAAGAAAACGAAACGTTATCAAACCTGACAAATATTTGAATTTTCGCACCCACGTTGTTGACAAATATATGAAAGATTATTCCACACCCACTTCCCTAGTGGCGAATAAAATGCCCATCCTAATGGGAAATAGATTTCCAACATTCAACCAAGAATCTTCGCCCCCTCTCGTTTTTTCTTTTGAACCCTTGATCGATTATTCTTTCTTTGTTTTCTTTTTCTTTTTTGTCGGTGAAGACTGAGGTGGGCCCACAGACGACGGTCCAATCAGTTCCACGGGTATTCTGTAAGTACCATGCACTCGATTCCATACGATCCTCCCACCTTTATTTATTTAATTTTTTAATAAAATTACATAAATCAACTCATGAAATTATGTTCTCCAACTTTTAGTTGGGTTAAATCATGGATAAGATCTCGTGTTTTGAACATAGTTTTGATTTGCCTTCTATAATTTTTAAACGTTTTATTTAAATTTAGTTTTAATATGGTATAGGTGGTTTGATTATACTTCACAGATTATTCATGTTGTTATTGTTATATTGAATATGTGATTATTTTTATTTACGTGGTAATGATTTTTTTTGTTGACTTTACTATAAAAGTAGGTAAAGAGTAGTTTAAAAATAATGATCGATGAGGTTTA
This sequence comes from Trichosanthes truncata, assembly GCA_033996785.1. Taxonomy (NCBI): domain Eukaryota; kingdom Viridiplantae; phylum Streptophyta; class Magnoliopsida; order Cucurbitales; family Cucurbitaceae; genus Trichosanthes; species Trichosanthes truncata. The sequence continues at coordinate 6,786,212 of JAWPNB010000004.1, forward strand.
AATAACACATTAGAACTAAATTAAAACTTTTTAAATTGTAGGAAATAAATTGAAACTAAGTTTGAAGTATATACACGAAATTGAAAATTTTAAAGTCATATGGACTAAATTGAAATAGAGTCTAAATTTATAATTCAGCCTTTTAATTTGAATAATTATCCCCTCTAATTCATTAAAGTGTTAAAATTAAACCTAATCAATATTAGTATTATTGTTGATGCAAGAATATGGTCAATCACAATTTCTCGTAGGCAAATGGTCGAGGTGACAAACAAGGAGCCAAACTAACATGCAACAAGAAAACTCACATTGGTGTGGTGTTATGTCCAACATGCTCCGATGCTTAAGTCAGTGCTTAGATCAATGCGGTGTAGAGTCGAACTAGGGTAGAATTACGTATCTTGATAGGGAATGAGTTCCCCTATTTATAAAGTTTCTCATCATCTCTTAGCATATTCATACCTTGTTGGGATTTATGCCATAAAATATAGTAATTAATAATTTATTTAATAATTAATAATAATTTTGATTCTTTTATTTGCAATATAATATTATCCATTATATGAAAAATTCAAGATTATTAGTGTAATCTTGAACAGTATGTGGTTGACATACGGGAGGATCATGTTTAAGAAATAACCTAAAGGATCATAGTATATGGATAAGGTTGGGTACCTTATTCTGGTAACATTATTGATACAACCTACTTTGTAATAGTTACAAATGATTTGATCCAAATCGTTCATCAAATCGTTCATGTGGAGACATGTGAATAGAAGTATCTTATACAATGAGTTTGTATAAGACTGGACCATGAAATATTTAATATCTCTTTATAAATTCGTTAATTGAGAAGATTAATATTTCATCATGATGATCATATACGACTGGATCTTAATCCTAAGTGAGTTATGAACTCCTGCCTATGAGGACTTTTCCTTTTATTTGCATGGGTGAGAATGGCTTTTGTAGCCGATTTAATAAGTCTACAATTTTGGAGACTTGACCAAATAGGGAGTTGGGAACAAAATATCATGAGATATAATTCATTTCTTCCCATACAGAGTAAGTGGATGAGTAGTTTCCTTAAGTGTTGATTTCAGGACTTGAACAATGGGGCCCCACCCTCTCACTGTCCCGAAAGAGACTTAGTTTATGGTTGGATCATAAAAAAAATTGTTTATTAGATAATCAGTGGTACTTAAGGTGCAAGATGTAATTACAGGGGTAAAACGGACTTTTGACCCAGCTGTAATTTGAACAACTCGTGAATGATTGACTTGCATGTAATTGTTATATCTATGGACACAACTTGTTCTACAGTGCATAAGAGTGCAACTTTAGGTCTATAGTAGAGTGACCTAAAGTTAATGAATGAAAATTGATTAATTAAAATCTAATTAATTAATTTTATATCATTGGAACTTATAATCTGTAGGTTCATAAGGTCCTCTTGCTAGCTCATAGTAACACTAAAAGATCAATTTAGTTGAAAGAAAAATTTGAAATGTTCAAATTAATATTTAATTTGAAGTATTCAAATTAATATTTAATATATTCGATATATTAAATATAAAAGAGGAAAATATATTTATTGTATTTGATACATTACATATTAAAATAATTAATGTATATTAGATATATTAAAGAAAAGATATTTATAAAATTTGAATAAGATTCAAATAAATAAATATCGTAGGAGATTTGAATGAGATTCAATAATTATAAGATATATTTTAATATATTAGATATTAAAATATAATATTTTAATTATGACAAATATTTGTCTTTGGTCTTTATAAATAGGACCCTTGGATTGAGCCATTAGACACAACACACATCTCCTCAATAGAGAATTAGAGAATTTTCTCTAGACATCTTCCTTTTCAATCCTTTGTGGATTTTCTTTCAAGAGGCTCCCACAAGCCTTGGTCTTGTGTTCAAATCATAACAAGTAGGCTTTATGGAATTCGAATTTCAACCTTGTTGGAGTTGGAGCAAGAAGATTAAAGACCCACCAAAAATATCTCTATATTTATTCCAATGTAAGTTTTTTGCTTAACTTTGTATATTTTGTGTTTAATTTTAAATAAATCAAAGTTGATTCCAACGCTTTCGCTGTGAGTTTAATTCAATTATTCTCTTCATACCTAACATGGTAGCGAGGGATTCCACCAGTAGTAGGCAAACACCTCAGCTCGGTTAGGATTGAGCTCAGTTTGGTTTTCAAGCTCATGGGCTGGCTTATGTAGCTTCTTTGCCACGTGTCAGACACGCATCGCTAATGTGAGCTTTGAGGAGTCCATGTAGACATGCTACTCGTAAGCATAACAACTAGGGAAAATTCTAAGAATGGCTAAAAAAAATGGGTTGTTTTGGTTAATGGCCATCCGATTTTTCTTTTTAATTATGGACACACGTGAGGTGCACGTGTGGCGTTTCTTTTTTGAAATCCCCATTTTGTCCTCGTACACTAAATCTCACTCTCTCTTATTTTATTTAAACTGTATCTAATATGTATTTTGAAATATTTACATTGCAGTTATTATCTTTATATTTATTTTTCCGATTCTCTCTCTCCAAGAAAATCTTATTCTCTCCGAAATTCTCTCTCCCCAAGACAATCATTCTCTCTTCAAATCTAAATATCTCTCTCCTATTTTATTTAAACTATATATCTCTCTCCTATTTTATTTAAACTATATCTAATTTGTATTTTGAAAGATTTACATTGCAGTTAGTATCTTTATACTTATTTTTTCGATTCTCTCTCCCGAAGACAATCATCCTCTCTTCGAATCTTAAGCCATTGGTATTTTTTCGGTAACCATCGCTGTTGCAGAAGTTAATTTCATGTGCGTAATTGTTCAGTTGCTTCCTTCTCCACTCTCCAAAATTCTCTCTCCCTAAGACAATCCTCCTCACTCCTCTCTCTAAATCTTAAGCCATCGGTATTTTTCCGATTTTCTCTCCCCAAGACAATCCTCCTCTCTCCGAATCTCAAATCTCAAGCCATCGGCACCGTCGTTACTGGACAAGCCAATTTTAGTAATTGTTCAGTCGCTTACTTCTCAACTTTCTGACAGTTCGAACAACGATTCAGAGCTTTTTGGAAGCTTAGAAGGTGATTCGTAGGAATCTTCGAGGCTTGGAGTTGAGTTGCTATGCGTGGTGAAGGCAGTGCTGAAGAAGATGAAGAGCAAAGTGTTAGTAGGGGACAAGGTAGTTGTTGGTTCCATTGATGGGGAAGGCATAGAGGGGTCGCGAACTTGCCTTGGATTCTATTCATGGTCCACCTGCAGCTTTCTATTCGCTTATTATTCATGTCTGTTATGTTGCTCTTATTGATAAAAATCCAGGTTCGTGGTAATGTTCGTACTTTTTATTATTATTTTTATTTATAGTGTATTTCTCTGTAGGTATTTTGTTCTGTTGATTTTTACTCTATATTTATTTCAAACACATACACAGCTCAAGAGGTAGATGAGTTCGTGGTAGTGTTCGAACTTTTTTTTTTTTTTTTTTTTTTTATGTACGGTGTATTTCTCTGTAGGTATTTTGTTCCGTTGATTTTTACTCTATATTTATTTAAGACACATACATAGCTCAAGAGGTAGATGAGTTCGTGGTAGTGTTCGAACTTTTTATTTTTTTTATGTACAGTGTATTTCTTTGTAGGTATTTTGTTCCGTTGATTTTTACTCTATATTTATTTCAGACACATACACAACTCAAGAGATAGATAACAATGGTAGGTTTAGGTATAACAAATTACCTAATTTAAACTCTAGAATAAAGAAACTGAATCTATTTATATTTTATTATATTTGTACCTTGTATCTTCTCAAAATATCGGATTATATTTTTAAAAAATGTGTAAATACGTTAATCTTCATTATTTTTGGGTCACTTTTATATTTTAGTTTAGTATTTCATATTGCATGTCATTTTATTGGTTTGTTAATCTATTGTTTTAACTAATTTTTTAATCTTTTTGTTATGCAATCAATTTTTAATTGCTATGTATTTTTGTTTGAATTGTAGATAATCTGTTTGAATTAGGTATTTTGTTCAGTTGATTTTTACTCTATATTTTTTCAGGCACATACACAACTCAAGAGATAGATGACAATGATAGGTTTAGGTATAACAAACTATCTAATTTAAACTCTAGAATAAAGAAACCGAATCTATTTATATTTTATTATATTTGTACCTTGTATCTTCTCAAAATATCGGATTATATTTTAAAAAATGTGTAAATACGTTAATCTTCGTTGTTTTTGGGTTACTTTTATTTTTTAGTTTAGTATTTCATATTGCATGTCATTTTATTGGTTTGTTAATCTATTATTTTAATCTTTTTGTTATGCAATCAATTTTTAATTGCTGTGTATTTTTGTTTGAATTTTGAATTTTTGTTTGGTTTATGAATCCTAACAACTTTTGTTGTTTAGATTACCGAATTTATCTATTCAAATTTAGATTTTAATTTTAAATTAAATTTAATTACCCGATAATTAGGGAATCTTAATCATGGAAGTGGTTAGGGGTAGTCTGGTCATTTAATAATTACTAATTAAAATTATGAATAATGATTTGGCCATTTTTAAAAAATTAAGATGGCTCAGCCATTTTTCAAAACGTGAAATAAAAAATGGTCATTTGCGTAGTCAGTCCTAACAACTATTATATATTTTCTACGTTTGTCTCAAACTAAGTCACCCCAAATCTCCACTTTAATCTCATCCTATACTTTTTTCAAGGTTAAAATATCATTTTGGTCTCTATACTTTGGGTTTCATTTCATTTTAATTCATGTACTTTCAAATATCTAATTTTAATCCATATTCTTTCAATAAATCTTTAAAATAGTCTCTACCGTTAGCTTGAATTAATTTTTTTTTCAAAATTGGTTAAATAATAATAATAATAATTTTCATGCAAGAAAATACACAATGTGAACATATTTCCAAAATTTATAAAAAGATGGCTAATAGAGACTATTTTTTTTTTAGAAAAGTTAACAATAAATTAATAATAGAGACCAATTTATTGAAAGTACAAAGATAAAAATTAGACATTTGATAGTAAAAAGACTACAATGCCAAAATATAGAAATCAAAATAGTATTTTATTTTATTTTATTTTTAATTATTATACATTCCATCTCTCCGTCTCATTTTGAGCGCCAACTCCAACCTTGATCTCATTTCAAAATATTTTTTTATTGTTATGAATTATATATATATATATATATATATATATATATTCCAAGTCTTAATCTCTGACTTTGATTTATTTACAGAAATCAAGATTGAGGTCAAGATTATAATAAAAAAAGGTACGTAGAAAGGTTCTTCAAAATAAAATCTAGAAAACGAAGATTCCTGCACCTCAGACGGTGAGGCTTCAATGGGGACCTCCAATGGATATAATTAGTAAATCCCATGCAAATACACAATGGCATTTTACTAAACTAGTTGTATACTAGATGCATTGCATGGGTTTATCAGGTTAAACTATTAAAACATATATTTTTTTCTCGTTTTTCTTTTTAACTTTTATTCATTTGTAATTCTGCAAACTTTTATAAAGATTTTGTACTATTAAAAGGAAAGAGATGATAGATAATTTGGAATGAAAATATAATATATATGACTATAATAAATGAAAAAGTATTGAACTCTAACAATAAAAAGGTTAAAAGAAATGAACAGATGGAACAGGGAGCGGCTGAAAGGATCTTTAAAAGGAGCAATTGAGAAAAAAGAGAAGGAGATAGAGATGCTTAATAGGTTGCAATACCGAGAGGCCCATGCGGAAATCCAGAAAGCTGAAATGGAATTAAAGACTTTGCTCGAAGAGGAGGAGATCTATTGGCGAACTCGCTCTAGAGAGGACTGGCTTAAATGGGGAGACAAAAACTCTCGGTGGTTTCATGCTAAAGCTTCTATGAGAAGAAAATCGAATAGAATCGAAGGAATTACAAACAACGAGGGTTATTGGGTTGATAAAGAGGAGGAAATTGCGAGTACAGCAACAGATTACTTTCGTAAACTCTTTCAAAAATCTACACACTACCCGGAGGCTAGCGAAGAAATTTTGGAAGGAATAAATCGATCCATTTCTGACTTGCAAAACAACTCTTTAGATAGGCCTTTCACGAAAGAAGACATTATGGTCGCTCTAAAAAGTATGGGGCCTTCGAAAGCTCCTGGGCCTGACGGGGCTCATGCGAGCTTTTATCAGAATTATTGGGAGGTGGTGGGTGAAGACACTGTGAAGATTTGCCTCAAAGTTCTTAATGAAGAGGTGGGGGTGCGACCTTTAAACAAAACGTTTATCACGCTGATCCCAAAAGTGAGGAATCCGAGAATGATGGAGGATTTTCGGCCTATAAGCCTTTGCAATGTGGTATACAAGATCATTGCCAAAGCCTTTGCCAATAGAATGAAGGGTGTTCTAAATACGAGCATTTCTGAGACACAGGCGGCTTTCGTTCCAGGTCGCCTTATCACAGACAATGTCATCATAGGCTTTGAGTGTATTCATGCGATCAATTCTCGTAGGACAGGAAAAGAGGGTGTTGTAGCTATGAAAATGGATATGAGTAAAGCCTACGACCGAGTGGAGTGGCTATTCCTCAGAAGGGTGATGGAAAAAATGGGTTTCTCGCAAAAGTGGATTAACAAAGTTATGCAGTGTGTGGAAACAGTCAATTACTCTATTCTTCTCAACGGAATCTCTCAAGCTGAATTCGATCCACAGAGAGGTCTCAAGCAAGGGGATCCATTGTCCCCCTATCTATTTCTTATCTGCGCAGAGGGCCTCTCAGCTATCTTGAATAGGGAAGACTCTATCTCTAACATTAAAGGCTTTCGTATTAATAAGTTTTGTCCCTCCATCACCCATCTTTTCTTTGCTGATGATAGTCTTCTTTTTTTCAGGGCCAATGAGAAGGAATGTAGTAGGATCAAAGAAGTGCTTGGCATTTATGAAAAGGCCTCGGGCCAAACTATCAATTTTAACAAATCTTCCTTTATGACGAGCAAGAATGTGGATAGAGATAAAGCTGCAACTCTAAGTAGGATCCTTGGGGTGGCCAAATCTGAAAATCTTGGTTACTACCTAGGATTACCATCTCAAAGTGGCCGGAACAAGCGCAAAATATTCGATAAGATTAAGGAGAGAGTCTGGAAGGTTTTACAAGGATGGAAAGAACGTCTCTTCTCTCAAGGAGGAAAGGAGGTGCTCATTAAGGCAATAGCTCAAGCCATTCCCATATATACTATGAGTTGCTTCCGAATACCTCAAAAGCTTTGTGGGGAGATAAATAGTTTATGCGCGAACTTCTGGTGGGGATCGACGGCCGATAAGCAGAAAGCTCACTAGATGAGCTGGAAAAATCTTTGCACGAGCAAGGAAGCAGGGGGCCTTGGTTTCCGCGATCTTGCTTTGTTCAACCAAGCTATGCTGGCTAAAATTAGTTGGAGAGTGGTCAGGAACCCTCAAAGCCTTCTTACCAAAGTTCTGAGAGGGAGATATTTCAAAGACTGTGATTTTCTAAAGGCCCCGCTAGGTAACAACTCTTCTATGACATGGAGGAGCATTGTGTGGGGAAGGAATTTATTCCTAAAGGGCTATAGATGGAAAGTAGGAAATGGAAATCATATCTACATTGAGAATGATCCTTGGATGGATAGAATGGGTAGCAAATCACCGGTATGGGTCAAAGAAGAGATGAGGAACAAACGAGTCAAAGATCTAATGGATGAAAACTCCAGATGGAGAGAGGAAGTTATTCGAGAAAGCTTCATCCCTAGCGATGCTACCGATATTCTAAACTCTCCCCCAGGCTGGAAAAATGCTCGAGATGAAATTATTTGGAGTTTAGACCCGAAGGGTATATTCTCAGTTAAAAGTGCTTATCATCTTGCCACCAATCTTGGGCTCTCACAAAAAGCTACTTCTTCGAAGGATATCTCTAAAAAGGGGAGTTGGAAGAAACTATGGAACCTCGACATCCCTCCCAGTATAAAAATTGGAGTCTGGAAAGTCTTCAATAATGCTATACCCACTAACTGCAACATTCAAAGGCGTGGAATTGACATTTCTAATCGGTGCTTTTTATGCAGGGCAAAAGAGGAGACGACAGAACACTTATTTTGGGAGTGTAAGTGGACTAAAAAACTTTGGGATCTCTTTATCCCTTGCTTACTTGAAATTTTTTATGATTGCAGGAAATTATGGAGCTCTAAGGAGTATTGGAATCACATCGCTCATGAACTCTCAAAAGAAGATCTCACAACAGCAGCATTATTAATCTGGAATGTATGGATTTTCAGGAACAAGAGACTACATGGTTATCAGAATTCACAACCACCAGATTTAAAGCCTCTAATTTGCTCAATTGAAAAAAGTTTGGCTGAAAGCAAACTTACCCAGAAGCCGTACAGTAGTTCGGTAAAACAGGAGAAACGCGTGAATCACGAAAAATGGAAGCCCCCTCCTAACGATCATTGGAAGCTGAATTCAGACGCTGCATGGAATGATCTCCAGAAAGCGGGGGGATTGGGGTGGATGATTCGTGATTCTCAGGGATCTCCTATTTGTGCCGGATCCATCCCCTTCAATCGTCAATGGCCAATTAAAGCTCTGGAAGGAAAAGCAATCTTGGAGGGCCTGAATTCTCTTCATCAGCTGGATGATTACCAGATTCCGCCCATTATTGTCGAAACAGACTGCTTGGAGGTGATAACGGGTATTAACGACCAAGGTTCGGAGCTATCTGAAACCAAAAATCTCATTGAGGAGATTAAAGCTGCTGCAGAAAGATGGGGGGCCATCGCCTTTGTGAAATGCCACCGTTCAAGCAATCGGGTAGCCCACCATCTTGCAAGGGCGTCTTTTTCGCACGAGGTCTCTTCTCTGCGATGCGAATACTCATATCCCATCTCTAATCGGGAAACGACGGGTCTGTTTTGGAAGGGTTTGTTCCCTTTTTGGTTATCCTCTCTGCTTAATGAGGATTTGTGTACCTAAACTCTGTTTTTAATAAATACCTTGTTCAAAAAAAAAAAAAAAAAAAAAAAGGTTAAAATATCATTTTGGTCTTTATACTTTTAAATCTTCAATTTTATTCTCTGTATTTTCAATAAAACTTAAAATTTGTTCCTATGATAAGTTTGAAGTTAATTTTTATCAAAATTTGTTAATTAATAATAACAATTTTAACACAAAAAAAGATACAATGTAAACTTATTTCTAAAATTTATAGAGGGAAAGCTAGTAGAGACTAATTTTTTTAAAGAAAAATTCACAATAAACTAAGAGTATGGACCAATTTTAAGCTTTATTGAAAGTATAGGAACTAAAATTGGACATTTGAAGGTGGGACCAAAATGGTATTTTAACCTAATAAAAAGTTAATTATCTCATAATCCAAATATCATTAATTATCAAACTTTTATAATACTTCTATTTCAACCTACTGCTTATTCTTTCTTCAAAATTTCAAGATTGTTTAAAGGCAACAATGAGATAACGAAATATGAAAAATTATCATAAACCAAATTTAGAAGTCTCCCTAATTAGGAGGCAATCCAACCTAATTTTTCACTAGCCAATCTATGTCCCTTGGAGTCCACTTCTGGTCGAGCCCAACAACAACCATACCATGGACAACTGTTGTTAAAATCTCTCTCTCAATTTTTTCTCTATCTTTAACGATTTACTCTCTTTCCATTCCATTTATACTTTATCCTGCAATAACAAAACTCAATTCAATGTGTCTTCATATTTCTAACATTTTAAAATACTGAGCTTTACATTTATCAAAATTTAGAATTAATTATTATGTTAAATTAATTTTAATAATTAAATTTTAATATTTAAAAAATACATATTTTTAAATAATATATATTAAAAATTTGCAAAAAATGAAGAAGAAGAATTAGAGTGAGAGAAAAGCATGATTTTGCAATAAATGAGAATAAACTCTTCAAATCTCCATATGTAACAAAGAAATAACAAAAAAAAAAATATTTACAATAAATGAAAAATAATATTGATAAGATATTTCAATTTTCGATATCTACATAGAAGATGGAGAAGATTCCACTTCATCCACCATCCTTCACCATCACCCAACTGATGCTTGGCTACAATTTTTTCAATTCGGCCTTCACCAGATAAAGCTTTTACTCCCGATCTTCCCTTCACCCAATAGCTTGGCTAAAATTTTTCAATTCGATCTTCATCGAATGAAGCTTTACTCCCGGCCATTAGAACCTCTTTCGAAATCTCTCTTTGTGCACGTACTTTTCATTGATAAGTGTGGGTATTTATAGGTTACAAATGCAATCTATGAAGATACAATAAGTTACAAAAATTATTTAAAATTAATTTAATTTATAGGAGAAATATCCTAACTGATCTACAATTTAGAAGAATTCTAACTTATCTACAAACAAATTACCTACTTAAATTAAATGGGTAATATATTTATTCAACTATGCATTGGTTTATTATTCTACTCAAACAAACTACATATTTAAATTGAAAAGGGGCAATATGATATTGTTTAATATGATATTTATTATTCAAATATGCATTAGTTAGTTGAAAAATTAGAGATCACATGCATAGAGATTTTAGAACCTTTATTCAAATATTGTTTAATATGATATTTATATTATTCAAATATGCATTAGTTAGTTGAAAAATTAGAAATTAGATGCGTAGAGATTTTAAGGACAAAAAATTTAACTAAGAAGGAAAAAATGGAAAGCCTATAAATTAAAAAGGGGTAAAAAGAAAAACCATAAGTTTCTTCTCTTATGCGTCATTTAAATAGTATAGATTTTGAGAGATTAATTGATGAAATTAAAAATGGAAGGTATGAATAGTACAATTTTTGTAGTTTAGGATTCTTTATGCTATGTTTTCTTAGTTTTCTTGTAGAATTTTTAGAATAATTTTCATTTTAATTTCTTTTGCTAATCAACTATTGATTTTTCATTTGGATAGAAAGTTTAGGCCCGTTTATAACAATATTGTTTTTAATTTTCTGTTTTTCTCGAAAATCAACACAGTTGCTCGGTCTATGGTCCCTCCAAACTCTCTCAATAATGGACTTACATTCATGAAAGCTGCTCCACTGCTCTTCGAACTTACGGGGCCTCATCGTTTGCTTCCTCTTTTGGGGATCTTGGACGGCTTTAAAGTCCCAGGTAGCTAAGATGGGTCGATGATCAGATCTTCTAAAATTTAGGTTCTCAAACTTGATAGACAGATTTGATTGAATGAATTCATTGTTAACCAAAAATCTATCCAACCTTTCCCAAATTTGCATGCCTTTGCTATTACGATTGGTCCATGTGAGAGCATCCCCATCACAACCAATGTCTAAAAGATTGCACTAATCAATTGTCTCCCTAAAAAACCTCATCTAGTTTTCTCTCCTGGTCTGTCCTCCTCCTTTTTCGAATGACACAAAATTTCATTAAAATCTCCCCCTACAAGCCACGACATATTCCCCATCCTACTCAGCCGACTTAGGAGCTCCCACGATACCAATCTATTTTCAGTTCTAGGATTTCTGTAGAATCCTGTAAACCGCCAGCAACTCTCATCATCTATAATAAAAGCATCTATATGCCCGATTGTATACGATCTTACATCAACCTTTACCGAGTGGTGCCAAGAAGCATAAGCCCGCCACTCCTGCCTTTACTTCCAACCAAAAAATAGTCGTCCATGCTTAATTCTACCTTCAGATTTCCTTCCTGACCATCTTTTATCCTAGTTTCAGACAGAAAAATAACCTGGGGATCTTCTTTTTTGACCAATTGTCGAAGATGGCAGAGCGCCCGGGCATTCCCCAAACCTCGGACGTTCCAGCATAGGGTTTTTATGGCGACTAGCGGGGTTCCTCAACAACCTCCGTCGATATATGCACATTCTCTTAGTCTCAAGCTAACCTCAAACAGATTTATATCATGTTTTTTCCGGACTGAACCTTCGAGTTGGCTTCCCTCCTCTATATTGTTTTGGGCTATAGCAACTCTCTTCCCTTTTTTTAACGATCTCGTCTCTGCCTAAGTTATTTGCATAATTGGCCGTTCCGATATCTTACCTGGATTTGGGATTCCCACTGTCTCGGGTTGAACATTCTTTGCTGCCTGGTCCAAACTGATAGCTGCACTTCTATTTAACTCCTTAATATCACCCAATTCCTTTTCCACTTTCTTTTCCAACCTGCTTATTAAAGGTCCATGTTGGTCCACTTTAAGTCTTGTCTTGCTCAGCCCATTTTCAACATACTTAGGCCCATAACCCATTCCATGTTGCCCACCTCTTTCCCCATTTTGTCCCACGTGAGTTTCCCTTTCTCCCTCTGTCTTTTCTCTGATTAGAACTGTAGCTCTAGTCTGTATAGGTGTCATCATTTCAGTCACTCTCACCGTGTTAGTGGCTCGAAAACAACTCCCACCCCCTTCTCCGATCTGTTTTCTGTCCCCTTCATCGATCTGTTTTCCTGCCACCCGTCCAGCATTGAAACCCCCTCCCAAAACCCCAACACGATTGCTTCTATGATCTGGCCAGTTCGCCAAGGATCCGTACACCGTGCCTCTGAACTCTATGTTCCGTAGTCCGTGGCTTCCTCCTTTCCTCATCTCGTGCTCTTCAAACATCATAACGGCCTTCCCTTTAATATTTGTGTTTATCGCCGCACTTTCGATTTCTGCTTGTGGCTTTCTTGATGGTTCAGTTGATACAATAGCAGACTCTGCATTTTTCTCCTTCTTCTTTTCCGTTCCATCGGTCCCCACCTTGCCCTTAAGTCCTTGTCTCATCTAAGCTCTGAAAAGCAACTCTTTCGTCTGGGTCTCACCATGGGTTTCACAATCCTTCAAAGAGTGTCCGATTAATCCACACCCATAACAAAAATCTCCCAGTTTTTCATAAGTCACCATAACCCATTTTTCTTCAGCCATAGACCCATTCTTAACTTTTATTCCTCTTTTCAATGGTTTATGTAGGTCAATCTGAACTCTCACCCTTAGTGTCTGATTCCAGCGTCTTCCACCCTCTTCCAAGTCTGCTCTTTCAAATGAACCCACCGAATTTTCCAGTAATTTCGCCATCTTCAGTGTATGCCCTGCAATAGGAAGATTATTTAAATGAAGCCAAAAAGATTCGTACCTGAAATCTAACGAAGATAAGCAGCTATTTCCTCGTGGTTCCTCAAACACGATCAGGCCCTTGTCAAAGAACCATGGACCATTTTCCCTCGTTCTTCTCTTCTCCTTTTCACTGCTAAAATAACACATAAAAAGATTGTGCCCAATGTTCTCCACTTCCACCTAATCCCGAAGGTTCCAGATCTTAGGTATTAGTTGTGTAAAAGCCTCTGCCTTCATTGACTATGTAGTGATAATTGTGCACGCTGCTGCATTTCGAAGTTTTTTTGTCAGCTTCATTAATGTCATCATCTGAAATGTCAGCAACAACCGCGTCCTTTTCAGCCAACTTCAGCTTGGACATGAATATGTTAAATCTTTCCTCATCCATGGTACCCCACTAAAGTAGAAACACCTTCCGCAAGAAGACCTAAGACCATCACAAGGATCCCAACAACTAGCACAAAGCTGCCCCTTTCATCTACTTCATTCTCTTCAAGCTAGAGAGAGAAATGGAGAGACCCCAAAATTTTTATCAAGTTTTTGTTTAATTTTCTGTTTTTGACTTTTATGTTTGTTTCTTCACAATTTCTTTATTATGATTTTCACATTTCTTAAAGAAACATTTTAATTCTTAGTAAATTTCAAAAGTAAAAATTACTTTTTTAATTTTCAAAAAGTAGAAAAATATTTTTAAAAAGTAATAACAAAATAAAGAAACTCATAGGTGGATCAAGTAAGATTTATAAGCTTAATTTTTAAAAATCAAATGGTATTAAACAAGGTCATAGTTAATTCAATTGGCTAATAATTTTATTTCAGTGTATATTATATTATTATGTCAAAGTAGCTTTATAAAAGAGAGAAAAGAAGAAGGTGATTGATTTTGTTAATAATCATAAAAATCTCTCTAATTTTAATATTTAGGGACATTATAACAGGGGTAAAATTAGTCATCATATTTATAAATTTGATACAAAAAAAATAATTTGAAAATATAGCAAATACATACATACATGTGTGTGTATATCATTTTTTTGCTTGTATAACATTAATACATCATTTTTATATCATTGATAGAGTCTATTAGTGATATCACAATACACTATTTATGTAATGAAGTATATAATTGATATACCCAATATAATGTATATAAGTGATATACCATTTTTACATATATCATTAATAAATTATTTACTAATATATCACTTATACTATTTTTGTGTCACTGATAAAGTTTGTCATTGATAATTCTAATATGAACTATATCATTGATATACTTTTTTTTATCATTGATAATATGTGTCACTGATATAATTCATGTAAAGTATATCAGTATATTACTAATATATGAGTTGTTATATTTCTATCATTTTTGTAAAATATTTATGACAAATCCATTATTATTTTTGAGTTAGATTTGCTATATCACAAGAGCTCTTAATATTAAATCTTTAGTTAAATTATTAAATAATTATTGATTATGATCTAAATTTCAATGAAAAACTAACTCATTCCTATACTCAATTTATTTTAACTTTTCTTTTAGATTTTTTTTTAAAAAAATAAGATTATTTAATAACTCTTTCTTTTTTATATTTCTATCATTTAAAATGCTTATAAAATTTGTTGTTCATATTTTATATGCATATATTGCAAAAAAGATTATGTCCATAGTTTTCTTTTATACTCTTAATTTATAAACACTAAGAAGCTATTTGAGGCAAGGGTTATAATAACATGTGTTATAATAACCCGTGGAATACTCTGCACCTCAAACACAGACTATTATAACCTCAGACTAAACAACTCTACATTTTAAACAATATTATATTATTTCATAGACTATTATACTCCACATACTATTATAACCCATGTTATTATAACTCACTCAGTGTCCCAAACAGCCCCTAAATCTTAATATGTAATAGGCAACATGAGCATTTCGACTAAGAAGTCAGAGTTTGAATCTCCCATCAAAAATTATTGGAGGAGGCATGCAGTTTTCAAAAAAAAAAAAAAAAATTGAAAACAAAGGATGAAAATATATGTTGATGTAGAACGATGCACATTTGGTCGGTGTTACACGCAAGCGCACGCGATCGAAGTAATATAAAATGGTATGTGAGTACCAAGTATCGAATCCCACAGGGAACGGAGTAACAAAAATATTGCTGAGCAAAATGTAAGGAAAATTGCAACTTTGAAAACTAAATTGCAAAAATAATGTTGGGTTGGTGTGTTGGTAAAAAGAAAATTGCAGAATCTAAAAATGACAATAATTGAAATAACAAAATTGCAGAATTGAATTGCAGAATCTAATTACAGAATTGAGAAATGACAATATTAGATAGTAAACTAAAATTTCAAAAGGAATTTAGATAAAGATGGGGCTCAAGAATGTCATTGCCCTAAGTCATAATTGCAAGCCAAAATTGCAATTTCAACCTACTCCACATTCAACTGTAAACCAAAATTGCATCTCCTATTCACCTTGAATTTAGGTTTTTAGGAGGCTAAGTGAGAGACTTATATGTCTATAGTCCCTCTATCTTAGATCATTTGGCTCAACAATTTTATGGTTTTAGAGTCCTTAATCCCTATGTCTAGGGTAAGGATTGGCTTATGTCTAAGCTATTTTCTCCATTACTTGTGCGAAATCCGCTTATCACTACCCTCGTCGGTATTAGATCTAAGCTTGAGTTGCTACCCTAGTTGATCAAACTAGGATCTCAACGGAAATTTATTCAACACAAGCAAACAATTTAGATGTAGGCTTGATTTTTAGTGAAATTTAGGCTACATTTACTTCTTAGGGAATTCACATCCTTGAACCCCCTAAGAAAATTTAGCTCAAATTAAATATAAAAATCTTACAACTAATTTTAGAAGGAAACATCCTATTAAAGAAAATTTGAGTAAAATTGCTACTAATAATTAAAACTAAATAAATTGATAAAATACTTGGGCAAAAACAGTAGCTAAATAAGCCTCCAAAATCTCTCACTATGAATAGAAAGTAAAAGGCAAATTGACATCAATTTCCAATCAAGACTTTAACTTTATGAAGAAATCAAATTGTGAATGACAATACCCAAATGACAGAACAACAAAATCAATCTAAATACAACAACTTACTGTGTAAAACAGAAAAAGAAAATTAAAAAAAAAACAGAGGAAGAAAAACGTGACAGAAACCCACGATGAAAAACATCCAAAAATGTCTCCCAATCGAATTCGAATGATGAACAAAATGATACTACCAACACTCTTGGTAATACAAGAAGAAAGTTCAAAAAAAAAAAATAAAGACAGAAGCTGAAATTCGTGCAAAACAGAGAGCAAAAACTTAAAAAAAAAAAACAGAGAAAAAAGTTGCAGAAAAACAGAGGAAAAACCCACGAAATAAGCTCCCAAAACGCCTCCCAATCGAATTGTGTTGCTCCTCCTCTTCCTCCCCTTTTATAGGCCTTCATTAGGGTTGAAGAATGCCCAAATTTTGTGCTTAAATTCCTCCAAATCGGGCTGTAATTAAATATTTTCGGAATGGGTTTAATGCAGATTTTTTTTTTCCTTTTTTGAACTTTTCTACTGCTCCAGATTGCATAATCCGATTTTGCAATTTGATTTTGCAATTTTTACATTCCCTGCTCTAGAAACAATTGCAGAATCACGAATTTGCAATTTGATTTTGCAATTTCCACAATTTCTGCAAACAAGATCAATTTACTTAGAATTCTATTCCAAATGCCATCACATTCATTTCTTCCTTAAATTCAAGCAATCTTCCACTATTTTCAAATGATCTTAAGTCAAAACAAGAATATTTTAAGCAATTGAGAGTTAAATAAGCCTTAATTCTAAGGCTTATCAACATCCTCCATCATCTACTTTTGTATGTCATTACAATTACTCAAAAAAAGATAAGAAAGTGGCGGTTATTATTATTTATTTATTTATATGTCAAGATTATGTATATTGCAAAAATAACGGATCTTACAACCTAAGAAGTGAAGTTAATCTAATTAAACCTAGCGAAAGCTTCGGAATCGGTTTGAATTCATTTAAAACAAAATAATAATATTAGGGTTAAGCATAAGCATACATTGAAAAAATAGAACTTCTTCTCGTAGACTTGGTCTCTTCCACAAAAGCCTTCCTTGCTATGTCTCGATCAAAAGGGTTTGTGGGAACCTTTTTGAAAATAGAGTGAGAGGAGAATTCTCTAGAGTTTTTTTCTTTTATTTGGAATGCTCACAATGACTCACCCCTGGGGTCCTATTTAATTATAGTGACCTAGGGAAAATAATTAAATAATATATTTTAATATCTAATATATTAACATATATTTATCTAACTAATTTGAATCATATTCAAATCTTTCCAAATTCTCCTACACATTTATTTCCTAATTTGATCTAATTCAAATTTAATAAATATATTTTCTTTAATGTATCTAAATACATTAATAATTTCTTTAATATTTAATGCATCATATATAATATGTTTTCCCTCATTTAATATATTAAATTTTAATTTGAACATTTCAAAATTTCTCTCAACGAATTTGATCACAATTTGTTCATATGAGTTAGTAAGAGAACCTTATGGACCTACAGATTATAAGCTCCAATGATACAAAATCAATTAATTAAACTCTTTAATTAATTAATTTTTATTCATTAACTATAGGTCATTCTACTATAGACCTAGAGTTGAACTCTTATACACTGTAAGACAAGTTGTGTCCATGGATGTAATCACTATATGCAAGTCGATTCTTCACAAATTGTTCGTAATTACAACTGGGTCAAAGTCCGTTTTACCCTTATTACATCTTATACCTTAAGTACCACTAATCCTTTAATGAACAATTTGTTTATGATCTAACCATAAACTAAGCCCCTTTCGAGCCAGTGAGAGGGTGAAGCCCATTGGTTAAGTCCCAAAATCAACACTTAAGGGAACTATTTATCTATTTTTCCTATATGAGAAGGAGCGAATTCCATCTCGTGAAATTATATTCCCAACTCCTTATTTGGTCAAGTCTTCAAAATGATAGGCATATTGAATTAGCAATAAAAACCACTCTCACCCATGCAAATCAAAGGACAAACCCTCACAAGCAGGAGTTCATAACTCACTCAGGATTAAGATCGAGTTGCATATGATCAACTTGATGAAATATTAATCTTCTTAATTAACGGATTTATAAAGAGAGATTAAATATTTCGTGGTCCAGTCTTATACAAACTCATTGTATAAGATACCCCCACTCACATGTCTCCGTGAACGATTTGGATGAAATCATTTGTAACTATTACAAAGTAGGTCGTTGATAATCCTATGAAATAGGATTATTTTAGTGCTTTTCATAGCTTCTTATGGGACAAAGTATGAGTGATTTGCATTAGTTTTTCGTGTTTTGTGTGGTTTGTTCAGTGGTATCTTAGAAGTTAAGTCGATGTTGTTTTTAGTTTTGTTTGCTCTTATTTTACTAGTTTTTGCCCTTATTCTAGTGTTTTCAAGAAGGTTTCTCTTATCCTTAATATTGCTTTTGAAGGTGGAATACAAAATGTTGAGGATATCATTTTGCTATGGGATTGCTGTAGCAAAGCTATAGCATTGTGGAAAACAGAATGTCGAGAATAACATTTTGGTATGGGATTGCTGTAGCAAAGCTGTAGCATTGCGTGCTGGAAAAAGTTGCGTAAACTTGGCTTATGACTCAACGCCACCTATTCTTTTTTTAAATGGACAAAACAACCCTTAAATGGGTGACCTAACCCTCGATATAAAGAGAAAAAAGAAAGAGAAGTGGAGAGGGAGAAGAAGGGGGAAGCAGCAATCGATTTTCTGGGAAAAGAGAAGAGAGTTGCAGAGAAGTTCGTGAGAAGAAGAAGACACTCTCTGCTGCAGCATTTCTTGCCTCCAAACTGTTCTTCCTTCTATTTTTAGTTTTATCTCTTCTTAGATTTCACTCTAGATTGTAGTTTTTGATAGATTGGTTTGTTCTAATCGTTCTATGGATTATTGTAGCTTTGATTTTCTGTATCTAAGGTTTAATTTTAGCATGAACTAATTTCTTTAGAGTTGGGATTTATGGAGCCCTAACATTTTGTGGAAGCCCTTTTGTTATAGCTATTGCAAATGTTGAGCATTTCATTTGTGGGTGTTTATTTATCTCTCTTTCTTGCTTAAGATTGATCACTTTAGGTAGGATTCTAGTTAGTTTTTGATACTGGAAGGGTTGAAAACTAGTGGAAAGGCACAAATGATGCAAGTTCATTCATTATTATTTTGTTAATGAATTTAAGAGTATAGACATATATTCTTAGCTTGTAAAACAAATGAAATGGGGGCTTAATTGTGTTTATATGGCTGGGTTTTCATAGGAATATGTTGAACTTAGTTTATAAACCACAGTTCGTGATTTTGGAAGAAGTTTCGGGCACAAATGAGCCATTTATGTTTACTGCTTGAACTTTGCTATGACTTTGCTATAGCAAACTGGGTTAAAATAGAATTCAAGTTAGGAGTGCATAAATCCCAACTCGCTTCTCTTTATCATTTTTATTTTCGTTTAATTTTTCGTTTGGAACCCTTAATTCTAGTGTTAAGTTGTTATTATTGCTTACTTTATTTTTAGTCGTTTGTTGCCTAATATTTCCTTGAGTTTCTTTACTTCTTTTTCTTTAGCATTAGTTTTTAGTGAGTCTCAATTTTACAAAATTTGCTTACTTTAGTCCTCGTGGGATCGACCTTGTCCACCAATTACTACCTACGATTGCGTATGCTTGCATAGTGAGTTTTTTCAACAACAGTCGTATCAATAGTATTACCAGGATAAGTCACCCAACCTTATCCATATACTATGACCATTTAGGTTATTTTTTGAACATGGTCCTCTCATATATCAACCACATACTGCTCAAAATTACATTAATAACCTTGAATTTTTCACAATAATAGATAATGTTATACACAATATAAAATAATAAATTGTTTTATTTAATAAATAAAAAAATATTTAATTACAAAACTACGAATTTTACGGCACAAATCCTAACAAGAAGAAGGTACACTAGACAACTCTAAATTAACTAGAAAACAATCCAACAATGAAAAAAAAAATAAAAACAACAAACAAAATAGAGAAAAGAACAAGAAAACCACATGACCTTGAACATAACAAAACAAAAACCAAAGCAAGAAGAATGGGCCAAGTGCTGAATAGGTTTATTGGCATAAAGGTCAAACGATGGTAAAAGGATCCTTAGGGATCACAACTCCCTAGGAATATCTTGCAATTTAATCTTAGCTAGGGACTATTAAATTCAAAATGTCATTGAACAACGCCTAAGCTCATTTGTGGGAGGATGATCAACCTTCTCATTATATGTCAAACCCCATTCTCTAGCATCCAATCTCGAAATGTTCCATTCTAAAGATTAAAGCCCTGTTTGATAACCATTTTGTTTTGGAAAATTGTACTTATTTCTTCATCATTTTTTTACAATGAGTTTCATCTTTCTTAAAAAAAATATTTGAGTTCTTAGCCAAATTCAAAAAACAAAAACAAGTTTTTGAAAATTAATTTTTTTAATTTTCAAAACTTGGCCTGATTTTTTAAAACATATGTAAAAAGTAGATAATAAAACAAAGAAACCATAGGTAGAAGTAATATTTATAAGCTTAATTTTCAAAAACCGAAAATAAAAAATCAAATGGTTATCAAATGGAGCCTAGAATAATAGATTCATTCTTCATCATGATAATATTTGGAATCTCAATATGACTCGAAAACATGAAAATTACATTAAAAAAAAGGCTAAAGTCAATGGATTGTCTAACTGGCAAACAATCGCAAGCCACCACTCCTTCCTCTATAACTTCATCTAAAGAAATCACCATACAAACCCTACCCACAAACCATCAACGGGGAGTGGTATAATAGAGCAAGGGCATCAACATGCTATATGAATGATATGTTGGGAGAAAAATAATAATATAATAATATACGTGTAGAAGCGATAAAACTAGAATATTAATTCTCTCACTTCATAGGATAAAAAATCAACTAAGTTAGAGTCACAAAAATAACAAATAAAGAGATAGAGAAAAGAGAGACAACATCGAAAGCTATATTGGTTCGCCCCAGACTCGAGACTATGTCTAGTCTTCTATAACTGCACTGCAGGTTCTACTAAAATGGAGATTATAAGAAACCTTCAAATATATGGGCTACAAACTAACATTCAATAGCCCAACAAAAGCTATTGACTTCCAATACCACAACCTAGTAACTTGGGATAAACAACAAAGCAAACACCCTCAAACACACAAGAGAAAAACACTTTTTTCTCTCTCAAAACTCAGTGCCACACACACATTTTTCTCATAAAACACACACTGTATTTTTTCTCTAAAAACACAAGGCACTATCTCGGTCTACATCTTCTAGCAGTAAACATAAAACATAAATATGTGTTAACTGCAACTTTAACCTAACCTCGAAATGGGCAGAGCCTATTTGCCTTCAAACTTCCGTGTGAGCGCATCAAGCTGAGGATATCCGTCAAAACATCATAGCATCAAAACGTCGTTTGTAGTGTCTCCTTCTCCGTGTTTTTGGGCATCTCAATGTCGTGTTCTCGGGCCTCCAAGCTTCTTCAATGGTTTTGGCTCCACAAAACCTAACATGATAAGCACGAGCAGTCGAGCACGACCATAGAAGAATATTAACATTATTCGTTTTTGAGAAAAATATGTTTGTGATCATACATTATGGCATGAGATCTCAAAAAGTAAAATGTGGTATTGACATATTATGCGCTACATTAAATCAAAAAAAACATAAAAAAAAAATACTCAAACATCGTGTTGGGATTTATGCCCTAAAGCCTCGTAATTAATGATTTATTTAATAATTAATAATTATTTTAATTATTTTATTTGTAATATAATTGTAACGCCCCAAATTTTAGACCAAGTTAGGGGACATTACCAAACTCACGACCATTATGCCCTGAAAATTTCGGCAGCATAACAACGTAACTATAACAATACCAAAATTTTACCTAGCACCTGTTGGTCAAAAAGATAACACTTCTATAACTAGAGTAACCAAAACACAACTTCCAACTCCAACTCAAGAAGTTATTGCAGATTCACAAACAAACTAACATGCTAAATATGTAAAGTACCAGACCAGTTCATTAATTTCAAGCAAACACAATCCACAGAGGTAAAGAATCCTAAATGTTTGTTATTAAACTTTCAACATAAATAATATACCTAAGGTAAACCAAACTCAAACTTCAAATTTTTAAAAAGGAAACGACACTCCAATAACCAGCTTGCAATTCAACATAACCAACTACAAAGGTAGTTTAACTAAACAAAGTTCAACAAGAACAACTACTAAAGTAAATAAAGAGCTAGATATAGTCTCTCCCTTCTCGTGTCTCTCTTCAGCATCACCAAGGTTGTAGTTCTCATCATCACCTGCAAAACCTAGTGGTGGGTCAATACATAACGCGTACTTGTAAGTAGCTCACACCTGAAGAGCCATCAAACAACATACGAGGAAAACAACATGTTATTCACAACAATATGCATACTTACGTACTAAGACTAATGGATAGAAAATGAGTTTTTATCCCAATTATTTTAAATACTAGTACATTTATATGAAATTGTAATGCAAGAGGAGAAACAAAACCTTGTTGGACATGGTCACATCAATAGTGAGTTACACGCCATTGCAAAACTTTGGTTAGGATATGCTATAAAGATTGCATAGTGAACATTATTACCTCCAAAAGTGTTTACGAGACAATTTTGAGATTATAGAATAGTAGTAAAGCTAGTTTACAACACTTCACTATTTGAGAATGTTAAGCTTACATGCTGAAACAAGCCTAAAAAGACTGTATATGTTCAAATATATGCCTAAGTGTTGGCCACTCCTAAGGAGTACAAAATGGTATTTTATCTAGTCTTAAAAAAAATAATGTATGACAAATATCATTTTTCTATAAGGAATGTCAAATAAAATACTACAAACCTTTAATAAGGTGAGATAGTATTAATATGTTGGTCTCAATTGAAGACATTAAATAGTTAACAAAAGTTGTTAACAATTTAATTACAGTTGAAAGGCAAATAGATCTTAGTCATGAATTGGATAAACCTCATCATAGTGGGAGAGTTATGAGATGACTCAACCTTTACAATGACTTAATTGAAGCCCAAGTTATCATGTGAAATGACAAAGTAGAAAGGTTTATTGCCCTCAAAGTGAGACTAATGGAAAAGGGTTAAACCTAATAAGAGAAAGTAAACTGCGAGTAAACTTTCTCACTTGTTGCCATACTGGAGTCTGTAAGCATTAATTATTTAATTCATTGTTGCTATGAGATATAAAAAATGAATGTTTGGAATTCTTTTATGAAAAGAAATCTTAGATAATGCATCTACATAAATCAATCAGAGAGGTTTATATCCAAAGATTAAAAACAAAAAGGTTTGCAAAATAATAAAGGTTCATTTATGAAATCAATTTTACCATTAGATCTTTGAATATAAGGTTTGAAAAAAGTATCAAAATCTATAACTTTGGATAAATATTAATGAAGCTTGTATAGACAAGAAAATCATTAATTGCTTAGTTGATTTCTCTCATGTTTTATGTTAATGATATTTTACTCATATGAAAGATGTAAGATGTCTATCTAACATAAAAAAAATTGACTAAGTAACTAATTCCAAATGAGTGATTTGTAATGACCCGATATATTTTACTTGTCCAAAATAGAGATTTTAAGGACAAAATGTTAACTTTGTCTCAAACATCTTATATTGACAAAATTGTTGTCAAATATTTGATATTTATGTCTAAGGAAGAGTATCCTAAGACACCTCAAATGTTGAGAGCATATGATTAATTATCTACTCTAAGTGGAAGATAATTAATGTATAAATGAGACTTAATAATTAATATATAGTTGGTTAGCATATATCAGTTAGATGAATGGTATGACCATTGAGTAGAAAATTAAAAAATTTCTCAAATTATCTATGAATAATGATAATTTTTTGTGTATGACCTTTACAAGATACATTGGTTCTTACAAAGATTTAGGAAATCTATGTTAAAATAAATTTTACAGTAGGCGGTGGAGTATGGTATACAAAGTTAAATTGTTTTGCTTGTGAAGCAACAAAATGACTTGTATGACTCAAATAGTTTCTTGAAGATCTGTAAGGTGTTTCAGATATGATTTAGTCTATCCTCTTTATTATGATAATAGTGGTGCAAAGACTAATATTAAGGAAATTATAAAACACTAATGTATAGGGAATCATATTGAGATAGAGAAAATATCATGGTAATGACCAAGATGGCTTTTAATGGCAGTCGTTTGGATCTATATAAAAAGACTCTTCAAGCTAAAATGTTTGAGGATTACTTAGAATGTCTAGGATTATGAGAAATGTCTCATCTTCGCTAGGGCAAGTAGGAGAGCATGTTGGTTATAGAGTATGCCCTAAGATACATGTCTCATCGGCTTTAATGCAAGTGAGAGATTGTTGAGATTTATATCCTAAAGCCTCGTAATTAATAATTTATTTAATAATTAATAATTATTTTATTTGAAATATAATATTATCCATTATATGAAAAATCCAAGGTTATTAGTATAATTTTGAACAGTATGTGGTTGACATACGGGAGGATCATGTTCAAAAAATAACCTAAAGGGTCATAGTATATGGATAAGGTTGGGTGTCTTATCCTGGTAACATTATTGATACGACCCACTTTGTAATAGTTACAAATGATTTGATCCAAATTATTCATGTAGAGACATGTGAGTGGGGGTATATTATACAATAAGTTTGCATAAGACTGGACCACCAAATATTTAATCTCTCTTTATAAATCCGTTCATTGAGAAGATTAATATTTCATCAAGATGATCATATGCGACTTGATCTTAATTCTGAGTGAGTTATGAACTCTTGCCTGTGAGAGCTTGTCCTTTGATTTTCATGGGTGAGAGTGGTTTTTGTAGTCGATTCAATAAGCCTACTATTTTGAGGACTTGACCAAATAGAGAGCTGGAAACATAATCTTATAAGATGGAATTCACTTATTCCTAATATAGGGTAAGTAAATGAGTAGTTCCTTTAATTGCTCTAATTTCGGGACTTGAACAATAGGGCCTCACCCTCTCATTGACTTGAGAGGGACTTAGTTTATGGTTGAATCATAAACAAATTGTTCATTAGAGGATCAATGGTACTTAAGGTGCAAGATGTAATTACAGGGGTAAAACGGACTTTTGACCCAACTATAATTACAAACAACTCATGAGGGATCGACTTGCATGTAGTAATTATATACATGGACACAAATTGTCCTACAGTGCATAAGAGTGCAACTCCAAGTCTATAGTGGAGTGATCCTAGAGTTAATGAATGAAAATGATTAATTAAAGAGTTTAATTAATTAATTTTGTATCATTAGAACTTATAATCTGTAGGTCTAGAAGGTATCCTTGCTAGCTCATAGTAACACTAAAGGATCAGTTTAATTGAAAGAAAAATTTGAAATGTTTAAATTAATATTTAATTTGAAGTGTTCAAATTAATATTTAATATATTAGATATATTAAATATAAAAGAAGAAAATATATTTATTGCATTTGATACATTAAATATTAAAATAATTAATGTATATTAAATACATTAAAGAAAATATATTTATAGAATTTGAATAAAATTCAAACAAAGAAATAAATATCATAAGAGAATTTAAAAGATTTGAATAAGATTCAATTAGATTAAATATATATATTTTAATATATTAGATATTAAAATTATGAAAATTTTTGCCTCATGTCTCTATAAATAGGACATTTGAGTGGAGCCATATATACTACACATCTCATCAATAGAGAATTAGAAAATTCTCTCTAGATTTTTTCCTCTCCAATTCCTTGTGAATTTTCTTTCAAAAGGCTTCCACAAGCTTTGGTCCTGTGTTCGAGTCATAGCAAGAAATACTTTGTGGAAGTCTTGGAACAAGAAGTAAAGAACCCCCTGAACAATATCTCCATATAATCCTAAGGTATGTTTGCTTAACATTAATTTTGTGTTTAATTCTAAATAAATCAAAGACAATTCAATGCTTCTGCTGCGGATGAAGAGTTCATTCTCATCAGATCGTATAATCCAAACATATCCTATAACAAAATTCAAAATAAATCAAACATCATGGAAACACCTTTTAGAGGGTGTTTGGTTCCCTATTTTCAAAGTGGGGAGTATGGGTTAGGTTAACCAAACCCACGTTTGGTTGGTAGTTTTATAAACCCAAGTTTGCTACAGTACATATTATTCTACTCCTCAGGTTTGCCACAATACTTTACCTTACTCATCAAATTTGCTACAGTACTTTATTCATACTCTCCAAGTTTGCTACAGTACATATTTTTTCTTTAATCACTCTTCTAAAATGCATTAAATTTTTAATAAAATATATTAGTTAAATAAAAATTATTAATTAACGATAATTTTATAATAAATAAGTAAATAAATCTAGTTAAAATTTTAAATAGTAATAATTAATTCATAAACCGATATGTCAGCTTTGTTATACATTTCACGTTTTAGAGAAATTATAACGATAAATTTATAAGTAGTGATTTCTTTGTATTTTGTTCCCACATTGACAAATATTAGAAAAAAATAATTACAAAACTAACTAAATATTTGTTTTACAAAATAATTATTCAAAGATTGTTTAGAATAAAATAGTATTAAAAATGAATTATTCATTTATAAAGTAATAGTTACTCATTTATAAGAAAAATTTTATTAACATGTAAATTATAATAAAAATTATATGCACGTTATGTAAACCTAGATTTAATACGTCCATTTCCATTTCAAAGAAAAAAATATGTCCATTTCTCTAAATCCACAAATTTTCCAAACTCCTTTTCTGGTGAAAATGTAAAATTGATGTTATCATAGTCAATTAAAGACATAATATTTGTAAAATTAATTAATTAAACTATTTTGGTTAGTTTATCTTAAATTTAATAGCTTTTAAAATAATATTTGTTAAAATATTTTAACTTTATAACCATATGTATTAGTTAAATATAGAAAGTTAAGTTCAATAGTAATTTCAACGATAAGTAGTAAATAAATTTAGTTAGCATAGCAAGTTATAAATAATTAAATAAACAATTGATAACATTTTCTTTATGGTTAATTTTATGTTTGATATATTAACATAAAAGAATTTGTTCTCACTTTGGTAAATAGTCCAAAAAGATTTTCATGAACAATCAAATATTTATTCTATAAAATAATTATTGGAAGAAAATTGAGCGGACAAATATATTAAAATAATACCTTCTAATTTCGTAATAAAAGTTACATTTTAAATATAATTTAATTTATAGCTTTCATTACTTTAATTAAATAATTAGTATATAAATTATCTATTTCAAATTTATCAACTAAATACACTTTCTATACCATCCAAACACACACTTAACAAATTCAAGCTTAATAAACCTTCGAAACCTGCGAACCAAACGACCCTTTATGCCTCGTTTGGTTCATGGTAATAATGGGTGGGAATGGGGATGGCTTGTGATTTACTTGTTTAGTACAAGTTTTTCAACTTTGGGAATGAGAATAACTCATTTCCATGTATTTCATATATCCATCAACGAGGGTTTTCTATACTCTCCTAAATTGGTGGGTTTTCTCCATTTCCCAAGAACTTCTCTCTTTTAACTTTTTCTTCTTATTGTATTTTATTTTCTTATTTCTCTATATTATTTAATTAATTTGATTTTTACAAATATGTTTAAATGAAATTTATAATTGGTAAAAGTATATTAAAATTAATTTTAAAATAATATATTAAATATTATTAATCATTATGATAATAATTCTAATATCACACTTTTTTTTTTGTTAAAAATCAACATGAATACACATTGTTATATTAATTCATTTTTATTGGTGACAAATATTAAATTCATAAATTATTAATTAATTTTTTTTAAGATATTAATTAATAAACTAGTAAAATAAGTTAAATTTATTCAATTAAATAATCTAGTAGAAGTGTTTAGTTTTCAATCATTATAGTTATTTTTTAAAAAAATTAGAATCATTATTTGACTATTTAGAATCAATTAGTTTATGTCGGCGGCTTATAATTTTTTTTTTGAGAATGCTTATAATTGTTATTAATTAATTCATTAATTAGCTCTTTAGTTAATAGTTCACAAATATATAGAGAAAAAGATAGATAATTAATTATATAAAATAAATATAAATATTACTTATTTTTATAAAAAAAAATTGATAACATTTCTATGTACTACCAAACACAGACATATTTAATTCCTAGGCATCTTATTCTCATACATCTTATTCCCAGGCATATGTTACCCATGAGCATCTTATTCCTAGGCATCTTATTTCAAAAGTCAAGCTACTTTGAACTTAATATAATATATTTTTTTAAATCAATCTAAAAATGGATTATCAAAAGATTAAAAAACAAATATGTCATTGGTGGCTGAAAATTATTAAGAAATTAAATACGGAATTTTAGTGTTTATGAATTCAGGTGTAAAAAATTTACATAAAAAAAACCCTGCAATTCAAATCGTGGATTAGAAATTCTTAACAAGACATTTAAATTTATTTAAAAAGAGTCAAATACTTATTTGTTATTTTAAATTTTGTTTGACATTTTATTGATATTTTCATCGACATCTTTATAAAATTGAACTACTTTTCATATGAATATGTTTTAAAAAATTAATCAAGTAATTTTTTCTAATTAAATATAAAAGTAAATTTAAGGATAAATTATAGAAAATACTCATGAACTTTGAACTTTGTTTCAAAAATATCCCTAAACTTTTAAAAGTTTCATTAATACTTTTAACCTTTCAAAAAAAGTTCAAAAATACCCTTACCGTTAGTTTTAGATGGAAACCGTTAGTATTTTGTTTCAAAAATGCCCTTAAACTTTTAAAAGTTTCATTAATAACCTTAAACTTTCAAACAAAAAAAAAGTTCAAATACTCTTACCATTAATATATGGACAGAAATCATTAGTAACTCATTTTAAAAATACCGCTGAACTTTCAAAAGTTGCATTAATACCCTTAAACTTTTTTAAAATGTTAAAAAATTCTCTTACAATTAGTATATGGACTAAAACCGTTTATCTATACCCCGTTACCTCCCTCTTCTATGTTCTATCTCTCTCTCCTAATTTGCTTCAATCTATGGCCTAACACTTCTCTATTTTTCCTCTTTTTTTTTCTTTTTTTTTTCTATACTCTCTTACTCTCTTCTTCCATTTTTCAATCTCTAAAACTTCCCACATTTCTTCTATCTTTTTAAATATTAGAACTTTAAATAAACAGGAGGAACTCTCTCTCATCTCTAAGCATGCCCAAACATAAATATAAGAAATTTCAACATCCAAATAGTCAATGTCTTTGAAGTTATCATGAGTTGGAAAAGAACCAATTTAAAACAACTCTAGATACCCTCATTTTGTTTTCATATAGATACTCTCATTTTTCCTCCATTTGTTCAATTCTCAATCATGGAAACCTTTTTAACTGACCACAATAAATAGACTAATTTGAATTGCAAAAATGATTAATAAAATCTTCATCCGCTACAAATTTGGTAATACATATGTTTTCTTTCTTTTTCCTCCCACTAGATGTTCTCAAAATTATGACCCAAATTCTCAACATGTCTCTCTTTTTGTGTATTAAACCCAAACGTACTAACTCAAATTACTAACGTACAACCTTGTTAAAGCATTTAAGTCCTAAGGTTTCTTGGTGGTTCTATTATTCTCATTCTTCTTGCTATAGTCTATATACCTTGATTGAAGGAGATAGTTTTAAAGATAGGAAAATGGAAGAAGAGAGTAAAGAGGGTATTGACAAATAAAGAAAAAAAAAAGAGTAAAAATAGAGAAGTGTTAGGTCATAGATTGAAGCAAATCAAGAGAGAGAAGAAATAGAAGATGGAGGTAATAGGGTATAGATAAATGTTTTTCGTCCATATACTACCGGTAAAGATATTTTTTAACTTTTTTTTTAAAAGTTAAGGATATTAATACAACCTTTGAAAGTTTAGGAATATTTTAAAACAAGGTACTAATGATTTCTGCTTATATACTAACAGTAAGGGTATTTTTGAATTTTTTTTTGAAAGTTTAAGAGTATTAATGAAACTTTTGAAAGATCAAGGGTACTTTTGAAACAAAGTTCTAATGGTTTCCATCTAAAACTAACGATAAGAGTATTTTTTTAACTTTTTTTTGAAAGTTCGAGGGTATTAATGAAACATTTGAGAGTTCATGAGTATTTTTAAAACAAAATACAAAGTTCAGGGATGTTTTTTATAATTTAGCCTAAATTTAATTATGTAATTACAAAAAATTTGAAAAGTATTATTAAAAATAGAGACATAGTGATAGCTTTCCTCCGTCAAAATGGTTGGATCCATGATGAAAGAGGGGGAAAATAAAGGATACGACTAATTTGATACTATTATTCAAAAAAAGTTATTATATTACAAATACATATATACGAATTTCAAAGGTTAAATTGTAATTTCTATCCCTAAGGCCCTGTTTGATAGCTATCTAGTTTTTAATTTTTAGATTTTTAAAATTGTGCTTATTTTCTTATCATTTCTCTACAATGGATTTCGTTTTTCTTAAGAAAACATTTGAATTCTTAGCCAAATTCCAAAATAAAAATAAGTTTTTGATTTTTTTTTTTTAGTTTTCAAAATTTGACTTGGTTTTTGAAAACATATGTAAAAGGTAAATAACAGAACAAGTAAATCCATGATGGAAGTAATATTTATAGGCTTAATTTTCAAAAATCAAAAACTAAAAACCAAATGGTTATCAAACAAGGCCTAAACTTTTGAGATTGTTAGTGTGTTTGGAATAATTTTTGAAAAAAATGATTTTCAAACAAATCATTTTTTCTATAAGTACTTTTGGAAAAATTAATGATTTAAAGTGTGTTTAGTATTGTTTCTTGAATGATTTTAGATGATTAAAAGTGGTTTTTAAAAAAATCTTAACAAATAAAATTTTTGAAGAAACTCTTGGGAGATAGATTATACAAAAATGACTTTTAAGTGTTTAATAGAAATCTTCAAAATATGTAGTAAGAAAAAAAACATATTTGTAATTAATATAATCACTTTTGAGTATAGTTCAACTAAAAAAAAATTGTTATTTAAAGTATTTTTAAAAAAAAACGTAAGATATAAAATTATTTGTATGTAAAATATTTTTTTAAAAATGTTTAAACTAGAAAGTATTCCAAATAGACCCAATATGTACTTAATCTTTGTTCTTTAATATATCCTTAAACTTTCAAATATATGTGCATTTAGTCTCTATACTTTAGAAAATTTCTAATAGATCATTGAATTTTCAATTGTGTGTCTATTAAATATTTGTCATAGCTCCATAATTAAATTAGCTTAAGCTTTTATGCCTCCAAATGTCTAAACCTAACAAAAATCAGCCTGTCATGAAATTCTGGAGTACAATCAACATGTCGAACAAGCGCTAAAGAGACAAAGTTAATTAACAATAGAAACTCATTAGACACAAAATAAAAATTCAATGCTCTTATTAAAAATTTTTTAAAGTATAAAACTAGATAGTCACAACCTTGTAAAATTCTTGAATCTAATAAAAAAAGATTTACAATATAAAGACTAAATAGAAACAATTCTAAAAAATTTAAGAACTAAACTCATAATTTAACCAAATTCAAATTTGAAAGAAAGATATTGTATTGTTAGCTTCTTTTTTTTTTTTTTCAGTTCAATTATTATTGTTAGTTTTTTTTTTTTTTTAAAAAAAAAGGCCTTTGGGAGGACAAATTGTTATAACTATGTTTGCCACTAATCACTGCTGGATACAAAATTCATATACTTTTAGTGGTGTTTGGCCCATCGTTTTGAGTTTGACTGGATTTTGAATCCAAATCTAAACGGTGTTTGAGCCACCATATTCAAAACTCATAATTTTTTAGACACAACCCGTGGTTTTAAACATGCACCTCAAAACTATTTTTTGATTTTCAAGTTTCAGAACACTGTACTCAAAATACTATTTTTTGATTCTCAAGCTTTTAAATCCTCCAGAATAAACTTTCTAAAATTTTGAATCCCAAAACGGTGAGCCAAACACATCCCGGTGTCAACTTTATTGTGACCTTCAATAATTTATCGTTTGGCAAAAGCCTTGAGAATATCAACGGGGGGATTTGTTGTGATGGCCAATGGTCCACAAGATAGCCCACAAGGTTGCCTTATTTTCTGGTTCTCCGGTGCGCAATTTAATGTGTGGCAGCTGTTATGTCACGTATGATATGACTTTTTAATAAGTTTCTAGGTCAATTACTTTTATAAATCATTTTTCTAACAATTTACTATAATTATTTCCTTCTTTATAAGTTACAATTTTAGTTTTTAAACTTTAAAAAATAACTCATATATAATTTTTTTTTCTTCTGTTTGAGTTCAATATGAAATGAGGATTCGAACATTTGATCTCTTGATTGATAATATATGTTTTAACAAATTAAGATATACTTCGGTTGACATCTAATATTTAACTAAACTTTATTAGATATTTTTTAAAATTTGAGAATAAAACAAACATGTTAAAATTTAGATATTAAAATAGATATTTTAAAATTTTAAAGACTAAAATAGGATGAGACAAGCTTAAATTTTTGAAAATAAAAAAAATTATAAACAAAAATATTAACAAATAAGATGTAATTTTCATTTTTTATGCATAAAACTAAAGGCAAGATAGTTTAATTGAATAATAATAATAATAATAATAATAGCTCATTAAACACCCTTCTTTCCTTCTTTTGAGATTGGAAGTTTTCTAACACAAATAATTTAATGATTAGACATCGTTTACAATAAAAAAAAAACAAAAAAAGAAACTTAATTATTTCAATAAAGAAGTCAATTAACAAAATAAATTAAAGAAAAAAAACTTTTGAAACATAGCCCAAGAAAAGAAAGAGAAAAATGAAGTGAGGTGCCAAATTATAGATCACATGAACTATCTGACTTCATTTATTTGTTTTTTATTTTTTTATTTTTTTTTTATTTTTTTATTTTTTTGTGAAACCATAAGTTTTGCATTCTAAATTTGCACACACAAAGTGCCCATTATCTGCTCTGAACTCAAAAAAAAAAAAAAAAAAAAAAAAAAAAAAAAAAAAAAAAAAAAACTACTCATCATCTCATTAAATCCACAAGCAATACCCATGCTTCATAATATATGATCCTAATATAGAATAAGCATAGTTTTTGTTTTGTTTAACCAAAAAAAGGATTCACTAATTTGAGTGTTGAGAAACAAAGATCTTCCCCCCCCCCCCCCCCCCCCCCCTTTCAATAGTTTATTATTAATGTAAATATATATGGTAGAAAATAAAATAAAAAGGGAAATTTGTAAGAGGGAACCTAGCACAATATCTTTTAGGACCTGCTTGGGGCAATGAGTAGACTATAATAATTTGAGTTATAATAGTCTATGAAGTTAAAATAATTATACACCTCAAACACAGACTATTATGCTCCAGACTAAACACCTTTGCATCCTAAATAAATATTATATAACTTCACTAACTATTATAACCCACTAAACACCTCAAATAGCTCCTTAAGATTTATCATATGATCGTGCACTCGATGCAAGAAGAAGAGAAGGAAAATTAGATACCATTGATCGAAAGAATGAAAAGCTCCACAAATAGATGGAGGAGATGGATATTACAATTTATGTTAATGTTTGAGTAGGAGTATGAGTAGAAATTTTTAAAAGGGGGCAAATTAATATTGTATCAATTATCCAAGAAGAATTCTAAAACTTTATAGGCGCTAGATAAACACACACATTTTGCATAAAAATATCAAACATAATTCTTACGATATTGAAAAATAATTCAAACATAATCCTTGACGAGATTTCATGTTTTGAAAGTTATGCATTATGTTTGCATCAATCTCAATGCTGTGATCAAATGTCTTTTTCGATAAGTGGACAAAGTTGTCAGCCAACCATTACCATAAGTCTTTCATTTAGTTACGTAATCAATATTTTCTTTGTTATTTTCATGGTTGAAAAAGGATTTTTTTTTTTCTAAATGAATAATTGTAATTGACAAAAATTAGACATAAAGTTACAAGTTTGTAAACTAAATGATGCAAACTATCTCTTTTTTTTTTTTTTTTTTTTGTCTAGTTAATCATTTTACTAAGATTAGTTATCTAATCTAGTCTATTAAACTTGTAACAAAATCTGTCAACCATTATGTTAGAAGTTCGAATTCCAAACTTCACATTTTATTGAATTAAAAAAAAAAAATCTTGTCATCAAATCTAATATCAAGAATAAATCTCAAGGAGCTCAAGTGCTCAAAGTATTTGTTTTAGTTCAATAATTGCATATGGAAAATTGAACCATTAACTTTTGAGATGATAATTGATATCTTTTCCACTGAATAAGACAAATCAATTTGTTACCATAATTTGAAATTAACAACTTGAATCCAAATAGCTTTCCCCTCAACTTATCACATAAGAGCAATTTAGGTAATTTCTCATTGAGAATTGAGATTCATTATAATATTCATCGGTAATAGCTCTCATATCAACTTTAACACCCCTCTTAAAAGGTTGAGTGTGCGTTTGTCATGTCTTTTAAAGTATTTGTAGATAATTAAAAGTAAGTTAAAATACCATTTTGGTCCTTGTATTTTGGATTTTATTCTATTTTAGCTTCTGTACTTTTAAATGTCTGATTTTAGTCAATGCACTTTTAATAAAGTTTAAAATTAGTCCATATTGTTAGTTTATTGTTAGCTTTTCTAAAAAAAAAAAGTTTATATTAGCCTTCCTTCTATAAATTTTGAAAATATGTTTACATTGTGTCTTTTTCTGTATGAAAATTATTATTATTATTTAACCAATTTCGATAAAAATTAACTTCAAATTAACGGTAAGGACTAATTTTAAGATTTATTAAAAGTATAGAGACTAAAATTGGATATTTGAAAGTACATAGTCTAAAATGAAATGAAACCCATAGTACAATGACCAAAATGGTGTTTTAACCTTAAAAGTATTGTTTTCTACAAATTAGTAATTTTTGGTTAAAAATTTAAAGAGTGATGAAAATTACTTTTGACTAATTAAAGTCACTTTTTAATTTTTTTTTTGTAGTTTTAAAATATCTAAAAAAATAAAAAGTATTTAAAAGTACTTTTAGTGAAAGTATTTAACTAATTTTCTTTTAAAAGTACTTATATAATTGATTTCCAAATTACATAACTTTCCATTTTTATGTACATCAACCCCTCAAACACAAGCTATTGAAAGAACCTGAAATTGAATGTAGAGTTTTATAGTTTGCTCCATTCACAAACTGAGTGACAAAAGAGGAGGAAAAAAGGGTATTCCGTTGCCATCCCTTCCTTTAATAAACTACTCATTTTAGGGATTAATTAGAACTAAACTCTCAAATTATAGGTATGGAAATTTTGAAAACTATAATTTTAACCATGAAAAATAGGTTAAATTCAATAAATAAATCTTAACCATATATGAAAACTATCATTGATGATTAGCAAATATAAAATTAAATTTCGTATGTATTCACTATCATTGAAAATAAAATTGTTAACCTTTTTTTTATTCAACAATTGTAGGAGTTGGAGATAGAATCATTGATGTTTGATATGGTAATTAGTGTCTTATCCACTAAACTATATTTAGATTGACAAAATAAAATTCTTAATTAATCTATTAGTTAGAATCATATTCGACATTTAGTTCTAAGTTGACAATGTCGATGAAAGCAATTTGTCCACCATTGTCATGTTGGAACATTTTTCTAAATCACTCAAATGAAGATTTGAAGACTATTACTTGTGTTGCTTTCAAGGCAAGTTCCTACATGCCCAAAGTAATGTTCATGTTGAATAATCCAAGTAGAAAAAAGTTGTAATCCAAGTAAAAAAAAGTTGTAATAAGGTAGGGGCGTGTTATCATGTTCGAGTGACAAAAAGTAGAGACATACGTGTCCGCATGATATCTATTTTTTTTATACAAAATAATTGATAAAAATAATTTATGTTCATATATTTGGCTAACTATAATCGTTTCACCTCATAAATCTAATTGTAATATGTATGGTACAAAATAATTGATAAAAATAATTTTTCATATTTCTTTAGTTAAAAATCATGTGGGTGGTGGGAATTAAACCCCTAACTTCTTGATCCCGGCTCAAATTCACTCCATCCTCACATTTGTTGAAGTAAAAAAATTAATGTCTAACATAATTATGAATAAACTAAGAGTCGAGCTCATATCAACCCATGGTTATTAATATATTATATTAAATGAATATTTAAGTAAAACTAGTGATATAAAAAGTACGATTGATATGATTATGGTCTTTGGCCAATCACTACCTAGGTAAAACAATGATTATCACATAAAATAAAAATGTACTAGTTACCATATTATAAAATCAATCAATAGTTAATGAGTTTTTTTCGTTGGTTACAGAAAAAATTATATTTGCAACTATCTTTTTAAGGTGCTTTATTTGGTTCTAAATACAAGAATACTATATTTTAAAATCTTTTAAACAAAAATATACTTATAAATATTTAGAAAATATAGTGACCACTAATTTGATAAAATTATCATAGTACAAATTTTTAAAAAGTGAAATTTTTTTTATTAAATAATAATAATAATAATAATAATGGTGTACCCACATTAGAATATTAGATCGATGCACATGCATGTATCTCAAAAAAAAAATGCACGGATTATTTATTTAATTATTTATTTACCGAAAGTTGAAAGAAAAAAGATCAAGCCACACATTATGGCATCAATTATCCAAGAAAAAATAAAAAAATAAAAAAGGAAAAAAGATATTGGTGTCCAACAAAGCAAAATGAGTGTGTGATTTTAATGCAAAATTTTTCAAACCCAAACTCTTCAAAGGGTTAGGCATTCTCCACTGCTCCTTCACATTTTTGCTCATTTTTGCAACAATCTAGTGCTTCTCCCACCTCAACCTATCAATTTTATTGCATTCATGTTTTCAAATCATGTATTGTAATGTATGATTAATAAGATTAGTTTATTTTACATGGTTTTGGTTACATAGTTGATTGGATTGATTAGATGCACGTTAGTGTGGTTGGAAGTAGAGGTGTTCAAAAACCCGATGACCCGAAAAACTCGATCAACCCAACCCAATTCAACGGTTTGGGTTGGGTTATCAACTTGTTTGGGTTGGGTTGGGTTCAAACAAAGGGAAACTGTATGAGTTGGGTTGGTTTGTGGGTTCACCAAAAAGGAGTTTGGGTTGAACCGAACCAACCCGACTTCTTATTAATTTAAAAAAATAATTTTTTTACTTATATTACAACTATATGTACATATATTTATTTTAATTTTATAATTATTTTTAGATTATTTATTATTCAACAACTTTTTAAAATAAGTTTTTGAGTCTTTGGAAGGTAAAAATTCATGATATAAATTGAAATTGAATTGCTAATCTTAATTCAATATTTAAAAATAAATAAATATATATTTTATATATCAATACTTAACTTTTTCTTAAAATAAAATTTTGAGTTTATAACCCGACCAACCCGAACCAACCCAACCCAAATATTTCATGGTTGGGTTGGGTTGGGTTCATTATTTAATAAGGGTTGTTTGGGTTGAAGAAATTTACAACCCGAATAATTGGGTTGGGTCTAAAACGTACCTCAACCCGACACAACCCAACCCACGAACACCCCTAGTTGGAAGTGGCAATGTCGAAGGAGTGTGGAGTTAGAGCTTACTTACAAAGATTAAAAAAAATTGTGTTTGACATTAGTCATTAGTGTAGGTGTGTGTCAAATACCGTTTGATGCTTAATTTACCTTTTTTTTAATGAACAAATGCTTGATTTACTTTTGAGAGATCGATAGAGTTTAGATGTTGTAAAGAATGTATCCTTTATGTTTTCCTATTCATCCAAGGAAAAAAAATAATGTGATGATTACCTAAGCAATTTAGAACTATGACTTGTTAGGACATTGCATGTAGCTTGATAAGGTTGTAGATGACTTAAAGTGTGGTGTGATGTGATGTGTCCATATTGTGGATATAGCTATGAAGGGATGTGACATTGGTCGGCATAGAGTGCAGTGTGCGCACCCAATTCACTTTGTAGTGGAAGTATATGATAGCTAAACAATTTAAAAATCAAGGTGGGACCAATTTCAAATTATTTAGAACCGAACAAAATTAAAGTAATTACCTTTGTAAAACTTCCAAGACCTATAAAAAATCTTCGTGGGAACCTCTTGAAAGAAACCAGACAAAAATTTGAGAGCAAAAATTTAAAAGGATTTGAGAGATGCCATCTTTGACTGAATATTTGCTAAAATCAAATAATATACTTTAATATATTATATATTAAAACAATATATATAGCAAGTGTTATTCTACAATATATATTTAACCTATTTGAATCTCATTCAAATTTCATACATATTTTTCATTTAATGTATCTAATACATTAATATATTATTCTCTTTAATATTTAATATATCAAATACAATAAATATATACGTATATTTTTCTAATTTAATATAACAAATATATTAAATATTAATTTGAATATTTCAATTCTTATTTCATTTTTCTTTCAATAGATAGATTATAAGTTTCAATGATACAAAATTAATTAATTAAACTCAATAATCAATTTTTCATTCATTAATTCAAAGTGACTTCACAATAAAGACTTAAAGTTGTACTTTTATGCACATAGAACAAGTTGTGTCTATAGATATAATTATTACATGTAAGTCGATTTTTCACGAGTTATTTGTAATTATAACTAGGTTTAAAGTCTATTTTATCCATGTAATTATATTTTATACGTTAAATACCATTGATCCTTAGTTTTTTTTTTTTTTTTTATAAAAAAAAAGTTACAACTATCATTAAGCTAGGTGACTTATGGTCCACTGAGCGAGTTATTAGGTACTTTAGACTCTTGTTTGTGTTAGTAACACTCATCTATCCTATAACAAAATTGATTCGAAATAATTGCACAAGAGTTTTTTTTTTTTTTTTTTTTTTTTTTTGAAAAATTGCAAAAACCAAGTTGAACTTTGTGAATGGTAGGAATTAATAACATTTTCAAAATGAAATTTTAATATGTTCAACTATGACCTTGTTTGATAACCATTTGCTTTTTGAAAATTAAGCTTATAAATACTCCTTCCACCTATAAATTTCTTTTAGTTTTTAAAAGCTTGTTTTAGTTTAATTTGTTTAATATTGTGAAGAAATTGCTTATCTTCACTTTTTGGATCTTCAATTAGGCATAAAAAGCCTCCAAATTTCATCAAAATACCCTCAAACACTCGATTTTGCTTCTTAAGCTCGGTTTCTATAAAATAAGCATAAATAGGAATAAAAGCTCATAAATTTATAACAAAACTAACATAAATATAAGGAATAAGATAGTACTAAATGAGTACTATCAGTAAACTCAGTATTTGCCAACATGAGCATGGCTCAACTGGCATGAAGTGTATACTCTCGACTAAGAGGTCAGAGGTTCGAATCCCCCACTTCACATGTTAAAAAAAAAAAAAAAAAAACTCAGTATTTCAAATTGCTTCCCTTCTATGAATGGTTGGAGATGAATGGTTGTTTATTCTCCAACCATGAGATGAATGCATCCTCAACGTCACTTATTTCTTCCATAGCATGTTCAAAAGAGATTACATTCGCTAGGCCTTCATTGCAACTTTTGTTCATTTTTACATTTCCAATTTTCAGTACACCAAGAGCAGAGCATTCTTCCACATCATGTGAATAATGCATAGTATTGAACACATTAAAGGTTACATGTCGATCATTCATTCTCATGGTAAGATCGCTTTTTTTCTATATTGATCAATGTTCTCCTAGTAGCTAGAAATGACCTACCCAAGATTGTAGGAAGTTCTACATTAGCTTCATTGTTCAATACAATGAAATCTACAGGAAAGATGAATTTATCCACTTGAACAAGAACATCTTTAATTTCTCCTTCATGATGAGTATAAGATTGATCTGCTGGTTAAAGAGTGACTTTAATGGGTCTTGCTTCTCTAATTCTAATCTTCTTAAACACGGACATAAACATCAAGTTGATGCTTTCTCCTAAACTACATAAAACCCTTCCATTATAGGTTTTACTAATAGAAAAGGAGATAGTGAAAGTACCAAGATCTTTCAATTTAGGAGGAGGCTTGCTCCGAAGGATTGGACTATAATCTTTTGTAAGAGCCACTATTTCAAATTTCATAAGTCTTCGCATTTTAGTCAAAATGTCTTTCATGAACTTGGCGTAGTTGGGCATTTGCTCCAAGGCTTCAACATGCGGAATATTAATGTGCAAACCCTTCAAAATGTCTAAAAATTTATCAAATTTGCTTGTATTGCTCTTTCTTTTGGAACCATTGGAAAAATGGTAGAGTTGGTCTCCTATTTGTTGTATTGATATACTTTGTTGTGGCGATGCAACAACAATGCTCTATTTTTACACTCTCATCATCTCCACTACCACCCTTGGCGTTATTTTCACTTTTCTCATCTTTCTCTTGGATTGAAGTAAGCTTTTTCAACTTAATGTTGTTCTTAAGTGGCTTCTAACTCTTTTCCACTTCTAAGTTGGATTGTTTTGCAAGCTTCTTTGCCTTTATTAATTGAATGTTCGGTATCACTTAACAAGGTACCTTGAGCTCTATTATTTAAGGCTGAAGTTAGTTGACCCACTTGGATTTTCAAGTTTTTGATGGCAACGACTTGGCTTTGCACTATGACATTAGTCTTGACCATATGCTATTTCAATAAATTTCAATAGAAGACATAGAATCCATGGTAGTATTAATAGATGCCCTAATTTCATCATTTAAGAACAAACGTTAGGTGTTTAGATCAGAATAGCAAGACATCCCCACAAACTTGAAGCATACATTGTCCTCAATGGTTTAGGCCAATGCCGTGCAAAATGAATCCAAAGAACAAACTCAACAATAGCCCTGCAAGAAGATAACATTCATATAATTTTGTTTTTTAATAATATCCACAATTTCAATGTTCAAATATCAACTAGAACATGAACCATAGATACATTTGCATGCTGGAAAAAAACAAAAAATTACAAAGACTCACATATAAAACTGACAGATTCCAGAATCCAATTCAACCATGGAGCTATCAATGTTTTTTAATCGCTATATCAAAAACTGAAATCAGAAAAAAATGATATAGACAAGATCAGCACAACTACAATGGCAACCAAAATACATTAGTAGGAGACAATTCCAAGGCATAAAATGATTATTGCAAGGCACTGATATACCTTTAGTTTTTCCTCAATAAACTTATTTTCGTCGTCCCAGACCCCCGCCTATTATACGATATACTGAAGTTACGTTACGTACCCGCTAAGTGTAACAATAGCCTGTGCATTTTCTATGGCATATTATATGTCAAACAAGAGTTTATAAGCAGAGCCATTGGTTAATCCCGCTGCAAATTCGCAGCGAGTTAATATGCTGAGCAAGCGTAATACTCTTTCCTAATCTCTAGAATAAGAAAGGAAGACCTCAAAAAACTGTCCCGTCACCATTCGCCAAATAGCAGGACCCAAGTGGGTGGAATGGCAGAATCATGTACAAGCGAGATCCCGGTATGGCGAAACTGCATTTTTGCAACACTACTTCAAAGTAGAGGAGCCAACTTTGGTACCTGTCAACATGCTAGAACCGACGAGGGATTCCGAGTTGCTTGACTGGGTTTCAGAGGACGGTCTCATCCAAATCTTCACATGTCCTTCTCGGCATGCTGTGAGAATAGACTCGTGGGTAAATATTAAGCCAGACAAAGGTTCAGTATGGACACGGTGAGCTACTACTGGAGAAAGTTTTGGAACGTCCCTCATGCAAGGAGCAGGTTGAAGAGTTCCTAATGGGGTAATGCTATCCCAATGAGCTGACTGGCTTCCGGTGCTAAACGTCGGAGATCCACCGGGAGGGCACCGCCGAAGGGGAACAACAATCTCATCCATTGACAAGTCCCACAAGAGCAATTGTGTGTCCTGTGAAAAGGCACATAGCTTCCATAATATATTTGAGAAAGAGAGACTATGTCAAGCAAATGCAGTACAAGAAAGAATGAGCCCAAGAGCAGAGTTTTTGTTCTTTTTTTTCCTCCAGAAACCAAGATTTCATTGAGAAAAATGAAAGAATGTACAACGAGATACAAAAAGCAAGCCCAATAAAAAAAAAAAAGACCAAATACTAACTAAAGAAACAAACTCCAATCCAAGAGGATCGAACCAAATTACAAAAATGTCGGATAATAGACGACCATAAAAACGCATTAAACCTAGCAAACTCCTAAACCTCCTCCCCCAGAGCAGAAAATGACTTCAAAAAATCAGCGCTTGGTTCTGCCAAGCAATGGAGAGAGGAAATATGGATGTATTAACATGATCTCTAGAAGTAAAGTAAAAAGAAAGCAAAATTGTGGATGGCAATGAAATATAGAAAGTATTTTCAGATCATTAGTTTGCTTTTTCACTAGAACGCAACCCCAATATTTCACTTCAGTTAGCTGATTGGTAAGCTCCATGTTAATCATTCAATTAGTTTCTTGTTCTGCAAAAATGGACTTTTATACTGAAGAATTGCATCAAGAAAAAGAGAAATCACATAAAGGACCTCCCGAACAAAATAATCCATACAATACCCCCATATTACTTTCCAAATAAAGCGTCAATATCCACTTGATTAAATTAATACGGCCAAAATCTCCAGATTGCATCATATAAATGCCACAATCGATATAAAGTTCAGTATTACTTCACATTTTGTTTTTACCAAATATGACGAGAAGCAAGGGGCAGACTGAAGAAATAGCAATTACCTGACCAACTGAGCCAAACCGGTAAACGACATTTTCCTCCGTGTCATCTGAAGCTGGTGACGACCAGTATGAATCAAAAGCCACACCACTGACCTGAAGTAAAAAGTCCACAGTAGGCCAAGGCTTGAGACTAAAACCCAATAACCATCTTAAGAAGAATGAGGTTCTAGAGTGACAATGTAATGATACATTATAAGGTGACAAGCTTTCTTGTTTGATTGCTAGTGGTGACAAAAAGTTCTGCCAATTTTTTAAAACAGGAAAGTACAATTACTCATGTAAATTGAGACAAACATTAGAACATAACGTAAAATACATAACTAAACATAAAGATGTTATTTAAGAAACAATATATCAAAAGAAAATATAATGTTTTAGT
The DNA here is from genome assembly GCA_033996785.1 of Trichosanthes truncata. Classification (NCBI taxonomy): domain Eukaryota; kingdom Viridiplantae; phylum Streptophyta; class Magnoliopsida; order Cucurbitales; family Cucurbitaceae; genus Trichosanthes; species Trichosanthes truncata. Next base: position 6,829,937 of record JAWPNB010000004.1, read on the forward strand.
CAAACCTCAATGATTAGGCATAAATTTATTTTTATTAGATACATTACTGTCTCGCTCTACCTTTTTTTTTTTTCAGGAGATCATGACCAAGAAGAGATTATTATCATCAAATGCATAAAAAAGATCTAAACTAGAGTTTGTTCACCACAGTAATAGAAAGTGATCTTTGCGAGCATCTTTCCATGGCCCTCCACTTGTCATAGGAGGCTCGCTTGTAGCTATAGGGAAATACTAAACTTGCTTTATAAAATATGTGTGGATATTCAATTTCTTGGGGAACTTTTTACCCATGAATTATGTCCCTCGCCCCATGCCACCACCTTCCTATCTTCCATGCTCCATACTGTGACAAGATCGTCTTCACCACCAGTTAAAATATATTTTCCATCCCCGCTGAGAAATAAAATTAAAGGGTTATTTACAACCTTTTTGATCCTTTAGCAGACATATATATCTTGAAGAAAAATGAGCAAAGATATATCAAGTGCAACAAGAATATTCTCAAAATTACCAGTATGCACATACCTCCATGTACAACATAGAAGAGCACCATAATAACTTTTACCACCACATATCAATTGCTCTTTCAAATAGTCAAATACCCGTAAATATCCTACAATCAGGATAAAAAATTAGGATTCAAAAATTGAAAATTCTTGATCACATCATGAGGATCAGTACTTAAGAGGATACCATCTCTACCAACAGTTGCCAAATATACCCCATCAGTTGAGAAAGCAACGTTGTTGACTGAACCTTGGCAAATATGCCATCTAGCAATTGGATTACTCTGCCAAAAAGTAAATAAATAAACACTTAAAGGGACCACTGGATGCATCTAATCACAGGAACTGTTGATGGAGTTGTATTATTAAATATTAATACCCCAAGGAAGAAAAAAGCAAGCAAGAGACATAAAATGTCAATAAACCAAGATTGATGACAGGGTGGGTTAATTCATCTTTAAAAATGGGAATAAGTTGGACAAAAAGTAGGTGAAGGAATTGGGATGAAATTTATTGGAATTGGTACCTACCATACAAAATTTAAGATGTTAAACACTTTACTTATACATAGAACCGTTGGAAAAATCGGCTGACGTGACTTTTTTAACATTACATTATTTCTTTTATCATTCAAGAGCCTTGTGTTATATAGTAAGAAAATTCTACTTGAGACCATAGAATAGAAACATCTACATATAAAAGCTTACAGTCAAATGAGAGGCAAGTTGCAAAACTGTTCACAAAAACAAACTCTTAAATGAAATGGCATTCTTTGAAAATATCGCTGTCTGGTCTAGATATCAAGAAATTCCAATAAATAAACAAAATGAAACAAAGTGTAAAGCAGCTAACGGATTCCTATTTACAATTAAACAAGTGATATTTCTTAAAAACCATTCTCAGTACGTTCCTTAAAAAATGAAACCCCATCTGACTTAATTAAAATTTTAACAATTTTTGGACACCATTCATAAAGTTTTTTCTGGCCAGAAAATTAATAAAACCAGTACAACTTATCTGGCTATTTTTTCAATACAGTTTTTAAACTTGAAGTAAACCCTGCACATTCTTTTTCAGCCACACTTGAGCCATACTCAGACTTCTATGAAATGGTTCTGGAATTACATGAAAGAAAATTCAGTTCATCTCAATTTTGTATTAGACGTCACTGGTGAGCACATGGTTCAAATTAGTCAGAAGAAGAAAAGTGAAACTTCAGTGTCGTCCACAGAAAAACATGATTCAAGCTACATATTTCTTCTGTTAAATTTTATTGTGCGAGTGTAGGAGAGAATGTTAGTCATTCCATTCAAGTTGTTAAGCATGTTACCCTATAATATAAAAACCAACCATCCAAACAACAAAGTAATATACAGAAATGACACTGTTTAATCAAACAACAGTGACTTTCGATGCAAATGGAGTGGGATAAACATGATTTTTCTGATCTAAATGCTAAAGCCAAATGGAAAACAAATACATTTTTCAGGTTTCTGCAAGTTAATATTGATGTCCTGATACAAATTCGATTCCAGTAATTCCCAAGCAAGCCAGGAGAATTTTTTTTGAAAAACAAGTTCATGGCAGCTTAATACATTATCAAAATGCATGTATATTAATGCTGAAATAATTTTGTTCAACTACCTTGCTGGACCGTGCATGTGCCACTGAAAATTGAGTTTGATCCTTTATGACAGGGAAAGTAGAGTCAACACTGCCATCCTTACTCTGAAAAATAAGTAATTTAACATTTCAATTGATCCTGTGGAACAAATAAGTCAACAAGAGCAGGAAGACATAGCCACATTTATCAAAAAAAGCTTGCCTTTTCGTAGACATACAAATTTCCATCAGCATGAGCAACAACAAAAGCACCATCACTTTTTGGAATCCATGCAATGCTGGTACATCGACTGCCAAAAGATCAAACCAAAATCAATAATCACATACATAACCCAGAATCATCAAAGACAAACAGAGAGAAGAGGTAGAATAACGCACGGATTGCATCAAAAAATTAAGCGGATCAATATCTAACCAACCTTTTTCTAACTTATGATACACTTAACTAGGTAGATTCTAGATCAAATAACATGATTGTGAACTATAGTTTGACAAACTCAGGTTTGCATCATCAGAAACAGATTCAGGCAGAGAAACTGCAAGCCCTAATCATTATAAATACACCACATCCCCATACTAGTAATGCTTACAGGGTGAGCTTGTGGAGGAGGATGGGTAATATTCTACAATATTTTGACAACAGTGTCTATCAAATTCCTAAAGCAGTTATTATCGTCAGAGTGAGATACAAGCATGAAAGTTTTCTAATTGAGCCATCACAAATTTACCATTAACAAAATCCCAGTTTTGTTTCAAAAAAGAAAAATATAAAGAGTCACCAGCTCTTTCATTGAAGAATAGAAAGAATCTGGCTAACGCACAAGACAATCAATATGAGAAATTTCACACAAATAATTTAATCTTTAGAAACTGGAGGAGAAGTAACTGTAGCTCACACAAAAGAGGTGTAAATCATTTGGTAGAATGGACAAGGATGTTCAGAAAACGCTCATTTCACACTAAGGAATAAGATTAAATAATCGAAGAAGATGGACAATTTAAGAAAATATATGGCTAATGCTCTTGCCTGTTATTGACAGTGCCCTCTTTGTTATAATGTTGGGCTCCAACAAGCTTCTTCCCAACATCTTGTAATTGCTGTCTTAAAGAAACCGAGTAGACTACAGTTTGCATAGAGAATGAGCAATTCAAACACAGATTCTTCCAAAAACAACAAACACAAATCATTCATAGAAAAAAAGTATATTTACCATCTCCAGAATTCAATCCAATAAGTAGGTCATGACCATCCTTAGCTTCAGGATCAAACGCATGGCAGATAGGATTTGAATTGCTAAAATGCAAGGACTTTATAGGATCCTACAAAACCACCAAGACAACTTACAAACCCAACACACACACTGATCAATTCAGAATAGCACAAATTCCATACTGTAATACGTTGGTTACCTTATCTGGTGAATTAAGGTCGCCAATGAAAATGGTATCTCCGACATTAAAAATCAAATAAGTTCCTTTACCATCATAGTTGGGGTTTAGAATAGAGTGGCTGCCATTTGAGCCTGCAAGTGAGCCACTCCTACTAGTTCCATTAATAGCTTTACCAGTGCCATTACCACCTGCAAACCCAATAGCTCGAACCCCATTTCCACCCCCAACCCCAAGGAACTTTGCAGCCGCATATCTCACTCCACTACTCGCACTCGTACTAGAACTCGAGCTCGAAGTTGGACCAGCCTGCGCCGGCTTGTCCTTGAGCTGAGCCAGAGTCACCTAAAATTCGAACCAGACACAATAAAAGAACAATCCACAACGCAGAAATTCAAGGAACGCTACGATTGATTGAACAATTTCAACATCGAATTGCGAAGTGAATCGAAAAATTGAAGTGAAAAAGGAGAAGCACCTGAGAGACTGATTTGCCATGGGAAAAGGGGAGAAAGCCAGGAGGATGAGTCTTCTCATAATGAAGCTTGTACCGTCCTTCAGGGGTTTTAAAATAGGTTTTGAGACCTTGCGATTGTGAATTGGTATTCGTCGTCGAAGCCGACGACGACGAAGAAGCCGTCGTCGCCGCCGCGTTCGACATCAATCCAACACTATTGCTGTTGAAGCTACTGTTATAGCCGTTGTTCATCATCTTCATCGCCGAAATTTCATCCAACAAAACTCAATCATCAAAAAAGGACGGAGCACAAAATTAGAGACGAACAAAACACAGAATCCCACAACCGTCGATTGTCAGTTGTGAGGCGAAAATTGAGGGGGGTCTACGGCGGCGTTGGCGGCGGCGATATGGGTCCGGCGGCGGCGGCGGAATAGAGAGGTGGGGTTTGGGCGGTTTCGCGATCTACGGAGGAGGAGGAAGAAGAGAGTGGAACGTAATGGCAATGGTTTTAGTTATTTTGGGTAATGGGGAGAAGGTGGACTTTTGGGGTATAAGAAAAAGAGTCAGCAGAATGGACGGCTGTGATGGGCCTGATTCTTTGTCAGAACTGTCATCTGAGATGGAGGAGATTTACGGCCGTTGATTTCGAGGGGAGTTTTCTGATCCGTTGGATGGGTGGACTTCTTCTACTTGTTGACTCATTTGCGGGATTTTGCGAGGATCCAGCGAAATTTTGATTTTCAAAAACCAAAAAGTACAAAAAAAAAAAAAGAAAAATCAAAAGACAAAAAAAAATCAAAATCTACATGAAATTATATCAATTTTCATTTTAAATTTTAAATTTCATTAGATTGCATCTTAAACTTAAATAAATGTTGCAATCTTTAACTTTAAATTTTAAAAATTGTTGTAATTTAAACCCTTTTATAAGTTTTTGCTCTAAATATCATTAAAAAAAAATTCTTTTATGCATTCAATAAATTATAAAATATATGAATGATACGAAATTGATAAAATTTTACCAGAAAAATGATATTAGAGTTAAATCTTTTGTTGAATTTTTAAATTTTGACAAAGCTCACGAAAAATGATATTATAATTTGATATTATTGCTAATTTGTGAGCTTTATTATTGTTTATTTTTAGAAAATGGAATAATTTTTAAAAATAAAAGAATCTTGGATGGATAATTATCTAATTTTGATAAGACGTTTTGAATTTGGGTTTAAAATATTTTTTTTCGAGGTTCATATTATAGTTTCCACTTTTTAAAAAGAGTTTAGGTTTAATTGCAACAACCTATAATCTAAAGATTTGATCGTAACCATTTTTATTGTTCATAGATAGTTCATGCATTTTGTACAGCAATTACATGAATTTGAACATGTGTTTGCATTTTCTTTTATATATATATATATATTTCGATTTTTACCGTACTACTAATTTGCCGTCTTTATTCTAGCTTTTTTTTTAGTAATGTTTTTATTGTAGCTTTATTTTCTATTTAAATTTTTTTGAATATTCAGATAATTCAGAAAGAAATAATTGGAACAATGCTTATCTAATCTTGATAACCATATCAATGTTTTATTTTTAAAAAATAAATCTATTCAGTATCAAATTCTTTTGAATCTACTGTCATGTAACTCATGAAAATGCTTTTGTAATCTTAGCAAAATTTCAAAAAATAAACCAACTATTTGGCAAGTATATTTTTCAAAAAAATTTGATTTCATTTTAATATAACTAAAATAAAGTACGTGCTTATGACCATGAGGTTATGAGTTCGAATCTCTTCACTCCAAATGTTGTGTTGAACTAAAAGAAAAAAAAACCTAAAGTCAATTTTTTTTTAATCTTTCAAAGTAGGAAATAAAAAAACAAAAAGATATTAGAACCGAAAAGAACCTATAATTTTTCTTCACAAAACTATTAACAAAATATTACCAAACAAGTTCTCTTAAAATAATTTTAGAAAAAATGGTTAAAGCTAATATGTCCATTTTATAGAAAGTTTTATATTGCCTATATACTTGTTCATAATGCTAGTGTAAAAGTCCAAATGAGCTTAGCTCAACAGTAATTGTCATGTACTACCTCTCTTGAGATTGGAGGTTCGAATCTCCATTCTTCCACATCTATACTAAAAATAAAAAAATAAAAATACTAGCATAAAAAATGGCGGTAAAGTAACCTTCTCATTTTGTACCAAAGTTTGTGAAAAAGAGTAGCCATTACCTTGCTTGGGCTATTTTCTTCCTAGAGAGTTTGGGCCCAAGTACAAACTCTTATCGAAAAGCTAGTAAATAGCCTTTTTGTTTCTATAGCTTCAACGTATAGAGAGTGAAACGAGGAGAGGGCCTGACAATCATACCACTACTGTTGAAAAATCATGTTCCCTTCATTTAACAAATATGAGGTGAGAATTAAGTTTTTAATCTTAAGAAAGGTAATAGGTGTCTTATCCATGCTCAAATTGGCCTCTTCTCATTTAATTTTTCACTTACTTTTACCAAATTGAAGCTACCCTTGAGTGATGTAGGGAGGGCTCTCGAACCCTTTGAAGAAGTGGAGTTTGATTCTCCACTTCAAGGGACTGTTTGGTTTAAGGCTTCATAGATTCTTGGGAATAATATGTTTGGGAATAAGCTTGTTGGAAATAAAAAGATTATTGTATTTGGTTGTGCATGAGAATGTTATCATAATTTTATGGGAACAAATTATGTTTGTATTTATTTTATGAAAATAATCATGCTAACCTTATATAATTTTAATAGATTAATTAATAAAATAATCAAAATTAACTTAAATTATTAAAATAAATAAATAAATAATAATAAAATAATTATTTTAATTGGATAATTAATTATAAGTACTATTATAAAATGAATACTTATATTAGGTTAATTTGAATACTTATATTAGGTTAATTTAACTAATACTTTTCAACAAAAAAAGTTAATTTAACTAATACTCAAATTAATTAATTAATATTTTTAATAAATATATTTAATTACATTAATTTAATATATTTTTATCAATAAAAATAATTAAATAAATATATAATTAATTATTTATTACAATAGAATATGTAATTAATTTTAATTAATTATAGCTTTGTATTATTAATTATAAATTTAATTTTGATCAATTAATTTTAATCAAATAATATATAGAAATATATTTTAATAATTAATATACATAAAAGAAGGTAAGAAAAAGAGAACAAAATATGATATGTTTTAATAATGAATGTTAATAAGAAATATTAAAAAAAATGTTTCAAATCATGATATGTTAATAATGAATGACTAATCAAAATTAATCCCAAGAAATAATTAATTGATTATAAATAATCAAAAAGTAATTTGTTATAATTATTGAAAAATAAATTTTTTATTGACTTAATTTATCTAATCTTAATTAACTAATTAAATATATTTAAGATATTATTAACTAATTAATTAATAATTTCAGTAAATAAGTAATTGCATTCATTTAATAAATTTTTATTTGTAAAAATGAATTAAGTAAATATTTTAATAAATTATTATTCATTTATTAAATTAAATAATTAAGTATATTAATTTTGGTAAATAAATATTAATTAGTTAATTAATTAATTAATTATATATAAAATGAAAAGCAAAGGGAGAAGGAATAAAAAGAAAACCTACGCTTTTGTAAGGGTAAAAAAACCTTGGCAAGAGGAAAAAAGATGATGCATGGAAATAAGTTATTCCCAAGTAAAGTGTTGAAAACTGTGTAAAAAACATGAGTTTAGCTTGTTTATGTCTATTCCTACCCAACAAAACCTCCAACTAAAGAGCCTCCAAGTGACTAGTTTGATTTTACTTGTAGTGAACGTAGTTTATAAAGTTTTAAATATAATTTAGTTTTTGTTTTTAAAGTATATATATATATATAATTCAATTTTGTATTTCCCTTAGAGATTCAGATATATATATATAAGCTCAATTTTTTTTTGCAAGTTGTCTTGTACCTTTTGCTATCATTTTCTCAGTAGTCAAATAGAAGATAAAGATGTAGATTGAAAAAATAGGTGTTCTTCAATAGTGTAATATAATGTATTAGTTATTTCTCTCCATTTTTGGATCCAAGAAAGATATAATCCCAACAATTCCCATTTGGACAAACTCACTACCAATTATTGATCTATATATATATATATATATATGACTTTGGAAACTCTAACTCGGTTGGAATAAATTTCAAAGAAAGTCATAAATTAAAGCCTTATAATGAATGATCTTTGATCCCTTTTAACTTTTTGAGGACATGTTCAACAATTCTTGGTCATCGATCAACCAAGTCCTTTAACATGATTGATTGCCAATGCTTCCTCGAAAATTTTCTCATTGAATGGAGACCACTTGATTGAAATTTGAGTAATGTTTATCCAATGACTATTGTAAAAACATAATAAGCAACACAAATAAAGAGATTAAGGAGTTTGTTTCACGTAGCTCTCATGAATTTTTCTTACCAAAATGAATTACTTTCTTGGAGATTTCAAATATGGTTTTGTATACATAGTATTTCACACCCATAATATTATATATAGTATTTTCACTTCTTTTTGTTTTGAGAATTCTAATGGGCTTTTAGAGAGAATAAACTGTCAATTGCAATGACCTAAACTTGTCATATTTGGTGTATTTTTTTTTAATTTTTATTACAATTTTTACTTTTAATTGCCAACATGAGCATAGCTTAACTAGTTAAAACATACTTTCGACTAAGAGATCATAGGTCCGAATCCTCCATTCCACTCGTGGTTGAACTCTAAAGAAAATAAAATTACTTCTGATTTATAATTAATTAATGGTTAAAATATTATTTTAGTCAATATACTTTGGACTTTGTTTCATTTTGGTCCCTAGACTTTCAAATGTCTAATTTTAGTTCTTGTACTTTTAGTAAAGCTTAAAATTGGTCCATATGATAAGTTTGAAGTTAATTTTTATTGAAATTGGTTAAATAATAATAATAATCTTAATACAAAAAATAACACAATGTGAACATATTTCTAAAATTTATAGAGGGAGGTTAATAGAGACTAATTTTTTAAAAGAAAAATTAACAATAAACTAATAGGGACCAATTTTAAGCTTTATTGAAGTGCATGAACTAAAATTGGACATTCCACAAGGACCAAATGAAACAAAACTCAAAATACAGAGACCAAAATGATATTTTAACCTTAATTAATATAACAAATATTTTCATGTCTAGCTCTTGACCTGCACACGTAGAGTCCTTTTGTTTTCAATTAACTATTATTTTATTTAGTCTTCTTATTTTCTTGCTAACTCTCTTATATAACTAATTAATTCATTTATCCATAATTAATTTTGAACATATATTATTTATTAGAATAAAAGTGACGGCTTGAATTTTATGCTTCACAATTTAACCTTTCTTATTATTTTCTGATCATGTATGAGTTATACCAACAATTGTGGGATTGGTCTAGTTATTGGGCTTTAGTTTTCAAGCCCATTTGTTAGTTTACTTGTTTAGGCCCAGCTAGTCTTCAAGCCCATTTGAAGTTTTTTTTAGTTCAACAACAATCAAGGTCAGGAGATTCGAACCTTTAACCTCTTGGTCAAGGGTATATACAAATTACTACTATGCTATGCTTATTTTAGCACTCATTTGAAGTTAATATAGAATACTTGGAGACGTCGTTTCATCGTTTCAAGATCTTGGCAGTGGGTATGATGTTATTGGAAAACACAATATACTTGGCTAGTTACTCTTTCCATTCATACTTATCACATAATCAAATAGTATATATTAGGGAAAAAAAATCAAATTATACCACTAAAATTTGTGTTGTATTAGTTAAAACCTCAAACTCATAATTGTGTCAATTAAAACTCTAAAATTTCATAAGTGAATCAATTTAAACCTTTTGTTAGGAGTCCGTTTTAAAACTGTTAATACATAATTTTTACACATATATAAGACTTCTTTAAATGCAAAGATTAATATAATTTTAGAGAGATTAACATAATATTAGAGATAAATACTAGAATCAAATGGATAATAGTGACTTTTCATTAATATGAATGGTTTTTTATCTTCTTACCTTCGTCTATTTTTCTCTACAAGGATATACAAGTAACTTTTTGTTAATATGAATGATTTTTCATCTTCTTATCTTCGTCTATTTTTCTCTACTAATATATTCTGCGTTGCACATGGTTTTAAAGTTGAACTATAATTGAATGTATATTATATTCTTCCTTTCCTTGATTTTACCTGTTTGTAATTTTACAATCAGTTTACTAAAGATCTTGAACTATTGCAAGAAAGGAAAAAATAAATAATTTAGGAAGAGGAGATAGAGTATATAGTCTATAATAATAAATTTAAAATAATTAAAATAAATAATAAAATAAATATAGTTTAATTTATAAACTATAATAATAACTTATGCAGTTAAACCAAATTATTTAATTATATTCTTTCATATATCAGTTTATTGAAAATAAAAAGTGAATAAAGAATGTACTATTTACTTACCATTTCGAAAAAATAAAATTAACAAATTTATCATTCTTCGAGATTTAATTTTTATGCCAACATGAGCATAACTCAATTAAGGCATCTACTTCTTTTCTTAAATTTTAAAGTTTAAATCCTCATTCTCATTTTTGTTATACTAACAAAAATTTAATTCATATGAATTTAAATGAACACCTATAATCTTTCACAAATATTAAATATATGATCGTCGGTAGGAGAAAGTCTCAATTGAAATTGCAACGTCACATCAACAAAGGAAAAATAAATCAATCGGGATGAAACCATTCGTTAAAAAAATAAAAATTAAATATTTGTAAAGATAACAATAACAACAACAATAATAAATTTCGTAAATGGAAGAATATGAAAGTGGAATCTCCTTAAAAAGTTTCAAGGTGAGAGAAATTACTTTAAAAAAAGGAGAGAGAGAAGATTTACAATATGATAATCTCTTATGTTTATTTGAATATGGAGAAGGTATGTAAATAGACAATCACAACATATTAAAACAAACTGCCCAAATATTGTTTACAAATATAGTAACTAAAGAAATTACAACTGAAGATATATTCTAATGTTTCAAAAAAAGAAAAAGAAAAAAAGGAAGCCTCCTCCTCTTCTTCAAATCTCTCTCATCATTTTATCAAAACCAATTAAACTCGACTATGCTCCTCCTTAATAAGTTTAAAGGAGAGAGATTAGTCAAAAGGCAAAAAAAAAAAAGAGAGATGAGAAAGAGAGAAGATTTACAATAAGATAATTTCTTCCTTGCTAAGAAAAGAAACTCTGGCTATTAAATAACTTTTACCTAACAAACTCCACAAAATTAAATAGGAAGACTCATGTTTAACAACTCATATAAAGGAAAGACTAAATCAAGGCCTGTAATCGTGAAATTTTTATTTGACCAACAAAATATCTTAAAATATATAATACTAATTAAAAGTAATTAAAATAATACTAATTAAAAAGGGGCAAAAGGAGAAATCAGGGTTACGGTTGCACAAGGAGGGAAAGAGACGATATAGTGATGGAAATTAGGGCTACATTCGACAAAGAAGGGAAGAGATGAGGGAGAGAGAAGATTTAGGACAGAGGATGACAAATGGAAAAACGAAACCCATGTGTGAATGACAGAAATCCCATGAGTTTGCCACTATTGTAACCCATGAAGTTGTTTTTGCAACTCCAGAGTTGTGAAACCAATGGGCCAAACGTGGTTTTAAATGGGCCAAATAGACCACAAAAGTTTTTGGTTAAAGTATAAATTTGGTCTTATGGTTTTGAAAAAGTTAGAATTTAGTCTATGTAGTTTTAAAGTTTAGTTCCTAAGCTTTCGGAGTTGTGTCTGATTAGTCTTTTAACTTTTAAAAGATTTTAATATGGTCTCTACACTTTTAATTTTTTTGTCTAATAAGTTGTTGATCTTTTTAAAAATTCACAAACCTATTACACAAAGGTCCTGTTTAGTTACCATGAATCAGAATCAAGAAATGAGAATGTAAATTTTCATTCCCTTTAATGGTGTTTACCAAGATCAAGGAATGAAAATAAAATGTGGGATCCACTCTAAATTTGAAAATCACTCTCCAAAAAAGTGACAATCTCTCTTTTTTTTTTGGGATAAAAAACAATCAACCGATCGTCGTTTCACTAAATAAAAATTACAAAATTAGAGGGTATTTAGTCTTGGATTTATAACATGTGTGTTATGTAAGAGTGTCCATTGAATGATTATCACCACCACTGCTACTAGAATCACTACTAATTACCTCTTCATGGAGCACACGACGCACATTAATGCCCTCTTCTTCAGCAACACTAGGAACTTTTGGATCTCATTCCCAATATCATTTCTTATTGATTTTTATTCTGTGGGACTCCCAACATTTTTTTATTACTTTATACCATGATATGAACCAAAATTAGGACTTCAAATTATGGTCCACATTTTTATTTAAGAGTTTTAGTTGTTTTCCATTTAGCATGTTTAAGTAAGAATATTTTAGTCTTTTTGTTTAGAATGATGAATTGGGCATCAAATTAGAGTTTTTATTTTTAGCCACTAGTATTGCAGTCAGTTGAGCCATAAAATTGGCTATTTAAAGCCTAAGTTATTTCAATGTAAATAGGTTGAGTTTGAATGAAACTATAGTGTTTTTACATTTGAGAGCCATGAGCCTCGTCACTTTGCAATTCTTGTTTTAGGTTGTATGCTCGAACATTCAAGTAAGTCTGATCAATTTGCTTATGGAATGTTCAAACCTTGAGTAGGAAATTGTTTTACTTAGCTCTTGGTCTTCGATCATCAAGGTAATCCTTATCTAATCCTTCCATTGGGATTGAAATCGGTTGATTTGGAGGTTTTAGTATTTGTTAATTAGGGGTTCACATAACCAAAGGGTTCTTAATTATAAATTACTAGAGTTTTCTTATCATTTGGTATTAGAGCTTTAGATCTAGATCGGACCTATCGTTCTTTTATTTCTATTTTATTCTTATCTACTATTCTGAATTTATTTGCTTCCTAAATTCTTGTCTTTTATTAAAAAAAAAACATGCTTTCCATTAACTTGATTCGTGCGCTTAAATTCATATATTTGCAAAATTTTCTTATGTTGTTTCATGCTTACATTCTTATTGCAATTTTACTGATAATGGTTACATTGATAATAGCTTTCTAACAAGCATGAGTTCATTTAATTTGGAGTTTTTTAGCCTAAGATACATTGTTTTGTTTGAATTTTCAATATCTAAAAATCTCTACTACATAACTTAGAATTGTAGTTTCTTTGGCAATTTTTTTCTCTGTGATATGAATACCAAATTGCACCAAATCTGAGCCTAAACTATAGCAAATCAAATGATTGTTTTGGGCATAATTTTTCATCCTAAAATATCGTATATTCTAGGAGATATTGTTATTTGAATACAAAGTGCTCGATTTGAAAATTTTCTAAAATTCGGCTAATACTTTAAATGATTGTGCATAAACCATTCGATAGAGTTTTAAGCACAAATTTTGACCATAGGTCCTAATACTCTCGAAAATTAAATTTCACTCACAGAACCGGTCAAAAAGGCCTTAAACTACCCTTTTACATCCAACTGCCAAAGAGGCAATTTTCTGCAGTAGTTTTCTATTTTTATAAATTTTTCTTACTTAACTTTTTTCGATTTAAAGTTTAAGTTCATATTAGTGTTCTACACTCTTTAAGCTTTGATTTGACACTAATTTCACACAATTTTGAGACCATTGCAAATTTGTTAAAAATTATCAAATTGCCCTTGCAGCAAAAACCTAGGTACTAAATTCCTAGTTCTTAGATTGGTGATCAATGTAGGTAATTTGCTATAAATTGTTTGTGTGAAATTATGCATGATCTTTTTTTTGCTTATTGACTCTAAACAGTTGCAAATAGTTAGTTTATTTGTTTCCATGGGCTTATCTTTTTTTTTTTTTTTTAATCATATTTCTTTGTTTCCTTGCTTTGCTTTGAATCTTGTCTAGTAGTTTTTTCATTTTCTTTGTTCATCTTGCATAATTCCTTGAATCTTGAATCTTAAATTCTTGATTCTCTAGATATCTTATTTTTGTTGTTTCTTGAACATTAGGTTCTTGATTTATAGTTTTTTTGTTGTTGATATTCTAGTTTTCTTTGCTTGAGTTTGACACTTTGCAATCATTCTTGCTTGAATTGTTCCTAGTTTGCTTTTTCTAATCTTGATTGTGAAGTCTTGGCTCATCACCCTATCTTTGAGAGAGATTGCATTTTTTTGAGGGAGAGCATACATTAAAGAGTGCAAATACAAATGAACCACACCTATTGAGTGAAACAATGTGAGGCATTGAATCGTGTGAGGTCCACTTTTCTTTTACTTGCTTTTATTTTGCAGTCATGTACCAACAAAGGAAACGTGTTGAAAATCAAAGTATGGATGCAAGAGTTAGAGAGGATATATAGTAAGAATAATTGGTAGAACTACGCCATTCGATAAAAAATTATGTTAGAGAATCTATCCAAGAATGGAGTTTGTTGTGCCAAGCCTTGAGAGGACAAACATGCCAAGAAGAACATGATCGGCAAACCCAAGAAGAAGAACAAGTAAATCATCTAAAAACACAATTAAGAAGATTTAAATAGAAAGAATTTTGAAGATGAAGAAAGAAGAGCCACCTAGAGTAAAGAGATACACATTGCTCAATCAAAATTAGAGAAAGAGAATGTGGAGGTAGAGCCACTAGAAGAAGAGAATGTGAAAGAAGAATTTGAGAGCAGTGTACAAAGTAGTGAAAATGAAGAAAAGGTCAAGGGAGTGAATCCAATTTTGAGAGTTTGTAAGGATAAAATTATCTCCTCAAAACAACTCATATTTGAGCCTGTACACAAGAGAACTTTTTATCTTCTAGGTGCAGTTAACCTTGGTGTATCTAGTACTGCTTATTTTAAATTTTTGCAGGAAATTAAAGCACTAGTGAAGGAGCCATGTTGCCCACATGTGAAGTACAAAACAAAGACGTTACTTAAGAAATATTGCTCAAAGCTTGTTGATGAACTCATCCTTGGTCAAAAGTTCAAGAGGAATCCAAAGAGAGCAAGATCGTTGACATCTCATGACTACAAATTTGCTCTCCAAGGTGACAATTTAGATTTGAGTACGAATCCTTCAAAAGGGAGAGAGGATGATATGAACCAATATAGGACTTCAAATTATGGGGCATATTTTTATTTAAGAGTTTTGGTTGTTTTCCATTTTCACCCTTCCTAAACATGTTTAAGTAAGGGTATTTAAGTCTTTTTGTTTGGAATGATGAATTGGGCATCAAATTAGAGTTTTCATTTTTAGCCACTAGTATTATGGTTAGTTGAGCCATAAAAATGGCTTTCTCTTATCTGGTTGTGATTTACCTGATTTTCCTTTAGTTTCTATTTTTTTAAAAAAAAATTTTGTCTTTTATTTTATATTTGATTTGATTTTTTCAATGAACTATATTTTGAGTTTGTTTCCCTCTTTTTAAAGCTTGGTTGTAAAGATACATCTGCAATTGAAATTGAAAATATTATATTTCATTAATATTTTGTTAGAAAATTAACAAAAATATTTGTTTAATTCAATTTTGAGTAATTGATGACATAATTTATATATTTAGAACCATTTATGTGAACATAATATAGTATAGTAATCTAGCCTTAATATGATATCTTGAGGGGGCATGTTGAAGATCCCACATCGAAAATATGAAGAGATACCTCACAATTTATAAGATACATGAGCTACTCCTTTCATAGCCAATTGGTTTTGAGATGGAACCCCATGTAATATGGTATCAGAGCCCATGAACCCAAACGGGTATTCGGTCCAAGAATTGGAATCCAACCCAAGAATAGTGAACCCAAAGAGGCACCATCTTGAGGGGGCATGTTGAGGATCCCACAGCAAAAAAATGAAGAGAGACCTCACAATTTATAACATACATGGGCTACTCCATTCATTGTCAATTGGTTTTGAGATGGAACCTGATGTAATTTAATATGGTATCAGAGCCCATAAAACCCAAACGGGTATTCAGTCCAAAAATTAAAATTGGGATCCGATCCAAGAATGGTGAATCCAAAGAGACACCATATCTTGGGGGTATATTGAGAATCCCACATTGGAAAGATGAGGAGACCTCACATTCTTAATAAGATGCTTTGGCTACTCCTTCCATTGTCAATTGGTTTTGAGATGGAACCCCATGATTATCACTATTAATTACCACCATTTTTAAGTTTGTAATTATTTAATTTTGAGTTTGTTAAAAAAAAATTTTTTGAATTAAATTTGATAAGATCAAATTCATTATTAATAAATAACATATCAATAAAATTGAACAATGTTATCAATTTATAATGGTTCTTCTAATAAAAAAAAGTATACCAATATTTTTATAGTTGAAGTAATTTCATTTTTATTTGTTATTATTTATTAATATCAAATAAAATGTAAAATAAATAATAAATTTTAAAATTTAGGTTAAAATATTATTTTAGTCCCTGTACTTTGGATTTCATTCTATTTTAGTCATTGTACTTTCAAATATCCAATTTTATTCAATGTACTTTCAATAAATCTTAAAATTAGTCCCTATCATTAGTTTGAAGTTAATTTTTTTCGAAATTGGTAAAATAAATAATAATAATTTTCATGTAAAAAAAGACACAATGTGAACATATTTTCAAAATTTATATAAGGAAGTCTAATAGACACTAATTTTTTTTTTTAGAAAAGTTAACAATAAACTAACCATAGAGACTAAATTTTAAGCTTTATTGAAAGTACAAATACTAAAATTGGACATTTGAAAGTACAGAGACTAAAATATAATGAAATCCAAAGTACATGGATTAAAATGATATTTTAATCTAAAATTTATTATTGTTGAATAAAATAATATAAAAAGTAAAACTGAAACATTTCATAGTAATGGTTTTTTTTTTTAAAAAAAAATTAAAAGTTATTGTAACATATTCTTTAGTCCATGTATTTTAATTTATTAGAAACATAAAAGGACATTCTGATGATCATTATACATCATATTTCTGATTCCATATGGAAATAAACAATATCAATAAATTTTTTATTCCAATTCCAGACAACTCCTAGTAAATAACATCAAAAGAATAACCATTCTCATTTTGATTGATTTCATTCCGACTTTTGGTACATAAATGAGGGAAAAATTGAATTTTGTGTCTAACACAGGTCAATCTATCAAACACAATTAAAAATCTAGGGACGTATACATTCTTTTCTTTTAAAGTTCAATTGTCTATTAGACACAACATTGAAAATTTACAGATTTATTAGACATTTTTTAAAGATTTTCAAGGACGACCTATTAAATACAATCCTAAAGCGTAGAGAGTAAATGAGTAATTTAACCTAACTTTAAAAGTCTCACTCATCATAACAACTACTATTCATCTAAGCAAATGAATCAACCTTCAAGCAACCATCCCCCACTTGCATCCATGAAGGTTGCATGGTTATAGGCTGCATGGCCCAACAAGCTCCATTTTACAAGCTAAACATGCTGGCTCCACAGCCTTTGAATAATCGAAAGATAAAAAAAAAAAAAAAACCTCCAACAAGAAACATAAGCATGGTAACTTACAAAAAAGGAAAATTTGGTCGCTGGTCTCTGGTTTTATTACTTGAAACAAAATAGCTTCAAATGAGGTTATCCAACCAAACTGTTCATATCATATCCTAAATAATTATTTATTACAAGTCTCTTCCCCCAAACTCCATGCAATATTATTATTATTATATATATATATATAACTATTTCAAACGTACTCCAAACCCTAAAACGACTCATCAACTGATATGAAACCCATTTTTTCTCACCAAAAACCGAACAAACTCATGTGACAAACTAGCCCAACAACTCTTTCTTTGCATGAAAGGTCAAATTTTGACAAGTTTCTTTCACTTCGTCCGTTTGTGTCCTTTTTGAACTTTCCGTTTGAATCTTTTGAAAAGTTTTAATTTCATCTTTTATGTGTTAATTTTATTGATTAAATTACAAATTTAGTTCTTTAACTTTAACTTCGTGTCTAAACAATCTTTGAATTTTAAACAATGTCTAATAAATCTTTGAACTTTTGGTTTTCTGTTCTATAGGTTCCTGAATTTTAAAAAGTATTTAACAGGTCATTGAATTTTCAATTTTGTGTATAGTTGGTATGTGAATTTTAAAAAACATTAAATAGGTCAATGGCGTATTAGACATAAAATTAAAAGTTCAGAGACCTATTAGATACTTTTTAAAGTTTAGGGACCAAACGCGCACACAAATTTGAAAGTTTAAGAGCTAAACTTATAATTTATCCTTTTTATTTTTATGTTTTGCAATTATGTAATTATATTGTTACGTTAAACATTGCCATTCATAAATAAGTTGAAGGTAAAGACATTAAAATACATTTTATTAACTGTACCGGAAATGCTACATGTTTAATTTAATGAATTTAACTTGCTTATTAAAATGCTATTGTACTGAAAATTTTACCACTTCATCAAAATAAAATAATTCTTAATCATTATTATTTTTATGTTTTTATTAATAGTAAAAATTGGTTGAAAAAATTTAAAATTATATTTTTTGCTGGTTATTTTTTTTATTATTATTTTTATCTTCTTTTTCTTATTCTCTTTCACAATATAAGAATCAGTTGCAATATTCGTTGAAAGAAAGATCATGTATATATAATATTATGGTCGGTGGTGATTCTAGTTTAAAACAGTAGTTTATTCGAGAGAATATCTTAATGAAAATTTGCAATAATTGATTTTGACTTCTAACAATGATTTATTTGATTCCAACCACTATTTGAACTACAAATTCCACCCATACATGAAAACGAAATATAAAATTAACAATAACAAAGAATAGGAACTAAGGAAGATAGATGTTAATTACTATTTTATGTAATGAATAATAAAAAAAAAACACACCCTATAATTTGAATATTTTGCAAATAATATTTTTTTACTTTAAATGGTTTCAATAATGTTTCATACAGTTCGTGAAATCTACAATTAAATTTTACCCTGATCTTCAATAGAATTTATACATGTGACTGTTTTTTTTAAGTATAACATGACTTATTTCTATGTGTGTGTTACATAGTTTATATTTCATTATTGAGAGAAAGCTATATATATGACTTGAAATTAATTGTTCCTTTACGTAAATTAGAAGCCCGAGGCTTAGTCAACTTGACTACAGCTCAAATGGTTAAGACATATATATCATCGATCAAGAGGTTAGAGGTTAGAGGTTCGAATCCTCTCAATACTCCAGAGGTTGTTGAACTGAAAGAAAAAAAAAGAAAAAGCATGAGGCTTATTTTAATACACATCAATACATATTTGCTCACAAAATGTGATTGATAACATGTAAAAAAAAAAGAATTTTATCTCTGCATGCATGTTAAAGTAGGACCTTATTGAAAAAGTTTAATTCAAGAGCAAGGACATCAAATTGTAATATTGATTATCTTGGACACCACTCTAAAGTTGTTCTAACAACCCTGGCTGACCCTGCTTCTTAGAGTGCATATGTCTATATCAAAATTAAGTGTTTCTCTCTTATCTCTACCCTATTGGCCAACCAAAACACTTCACTTTTTCCACTATAAATATATTTTCCATAATCCATTCACAAAGCACCTCAAATTCACCCACCAATTCTAAGATTTACTTATTCTCTTTGAAGAGCCAAAGGGAAGAGAGGAAAAGAAGAAGAAGAAAGAAATATGGGTGTTTCTAACCACAAACTCTTCTTCTTTTGTTTCATTTTGTCATGTGTGATTCCTAAGTTAGTATTTGCAGGCAGAACTAGGCATTACAAGTTTGAAGTATGTATCTCTTCGAGTGTTCTTCTTTTTCATTTTCATTTCGATTCTTTGAATAGTTTAATGATATGAAAATGTGTGATCTTTAAATATTGTCAGATTAAATTGCAAAATGTGACACGTTTGTGCCACACAAAGAGCATGGTGACAGTTAATGACAAATTTCCTGGACCTCGCATTGTTGCCAGAGAGGGTGATGGTCTTCTTATCGAAGTGGTTAACCGTGTTTCTAACAACATGTCTATTCATTGGTATAATTTTATATGTGATATTGATGCTTATTTGACATTCTTGATAAAGAAAAACAATAACATTATAAGCTATATTTATGTGAGAGTTTAGGCATGGGATAAGACAACTCAGATCAGGCTGGGCTGATGGACCAGCATATATAACTCAGTGTCCAATTCAAACCGGTCAAAGTTATGTGTATAATTACACCATTATTGGCCAAAGAGGAACTCTCTTTTGGCATGCCCACATTTCTTGGCTAAGATCATCAGTGTATGGACCTATAATCATCCTTCCCAAACATGGAGTTCCTTATCCATTTGCCAAACCCTACAAGGAGATGCCAATCATCTTTGGTAACGTCTTAAATCTCAATGCCATAAATTGTGTATTAATCAAAACACTTCTAAAGATCTATTTGGAATACCTTTTAGTTTAAACACTTTTGAAAAAACTATTTTCAATAAAAATGTTATTATATCTTACATTTTTACAAATTTATTTTGATTGTACTATATTTAAAGGTGGTCCAATTTTATATATATAGTGTTTTTCTTACTACACATTTTGAAGATTTTTGGTTAATCTTAAAGTCAATTTTGGATAATCCATCTCACAAGTGATTTTTTTTTTAAAGTAATCTAAATTTTCTGAACAATGTTTTATTTATTAAGATTTAAAAAAAAATTACTTTTGATCATCCAAAATCACTCAATAAGATATACTAAACACACTTTAAATTATAATTTTTTTCAAAAGTGCTTATAAAAAAAATCAATTTTATAAAGCATTTTTTTTCAAACCTCCTATCTATTAAGTCATTAACCCCAACTTTTTTCAATATTTTTCAAAGGGGAGTGGTGGAATGCAGACACTGAAGCCGTCATTAGCCAAGCTCTGCAAACAGGTGGAGGTCCCAACGTATCTGATGCATATACAATGAATGGTCTTCCAGGACCTTTGTATAATTGCTCCACCAAAGGTATTATAAAAAAATTGTTCCCATTTTAATTTGAGTCACTCGGGTGTTTGGTAACGTTTTCGTTTTTTATTTTTTTGTTTTTCTTTTTAATAAAGAAGAATAGAACAATTCGGTAACTGTTTCTTGTTTCTTGTTTTTTTTTTTAAAATAGAAACATGGTTGGTAATCATTTATTATTGTTTTTTGTTTTCTGAAATTTTAAATAAAAAATGTAAAGGTTTTAAACGAAAATTAGTTTTTAAAATTAAATATCCAAAATTTTTATGTTATATTTATTTTTAAATATTTAAATATGCATTTTATAAGTCAAGAATGATAAAACAATACTTTTAGGCTATGTTTGATAACCATTTGATTTTTTGTTTTTGAAAATTGTGCTTGTTTTTTCATCATTTCTCTACAATGATTTTCGTATTTCTTAAGAAAATATTTGAATTCTTAGCCAAATTCCAAAAAAAAAAAAAAATACATTTTAAAAAATTACATTTTTTTTTTTATTTTTCAAAACTTGACTTGAATTTTGAAACTATATGTAAAAAGTAAATAACAAAAAAAAGAAACCCATAGGTGGAAGTATGTTTATAAGCTTAATTTTCAAAAACAAAAAATCAAATGGTTGTCAAATGAGACATTAAGTTGTATCTATGTTTTAAAAAAACCTAGAAATAGACACAAGAAATGAGAAACTCAAAATTTCTAACACAATTTTGAAACGTTTCTGAAAAATTAAACATGAATATTTACCAAACATGTTTTTGTTTCTCAAAAGTTGGAGATAAAAAACAGAAATGTTACCAAGCGAACCTTATAAATTTCTAAACGAGTAACATTTTGATTTAATTGGTTATGCAGATACATTAAAGTTGAAAGTGAAGGCAGGAAAAACATATCTCCTTCGTCTAATCAATGCAGCATTAAACGATGAACTTTTCTTCAGCATTGCAAATCACACTCTCACAATAGTTGATGTAGATGCCATTTATGTTAAACCCTTTCAAACCAACACTCTTTTGATTGCACCAGGACAAACCTCAAATGTTCTTCTTCACACCAAATCCCATTTCCCAAATGCCTCTTTTTTTATGCTTGCACGACCATATGTGACAGGCCAAGGAACATTTGACAATTCCACAGTTGCTGGAATCCTAGAATATGAAACGTTCGACAAAAAATCACATTCAAAAAATCAGCTCCAAATTTTCAAACCAATTCTTCCAGCACTTAATGACACTTCATTTGCCACAAATTTCACCAACAGACTTAGAAGCTTAGCCAACTCCCAATTTCCAGCCAATGTTCCTCAAAAAATCGACAAGCAATTCTTCTTCACGGTCGGGCTTGGGACAAACCCTTGTAACCAAAAAAACCAAACATGTCAAGGACCAAATGGAACTATGTTTGCAGCTTCAATAAACAATGTATCTTTTGTAATGCCAAATACAGCCCTTCTTCAAGCTCATTATTCAGGGCAATCTAAAGGGGTTTATAGCCCCTTTTTTCCAAATGAACCTTTAATTCCATTTAATTACACTGGCAACCCTCCAAATAACACTATGGTTGGTAATGGGACAAAGTTGGTGGTTTTGCCTTTTAATACAAGTGTGGAGTTGATAATGCAAGATACAAGTATACTTGGAGCTGAGAGCCATCCTCTTCATTTGCATGGATTTAATTTCTTTGTGGTTGGACAAGGATTTGGAAACTTTGATCCTAATAAAGACCCTGCAAATTTCAACCTTGTTGACCCTGTTGAAAGGAACACTGTTGGTGTGCCTTCTGGAGGGTGGGTGGCCATTCGCTTTCTCGCTGACAATCCAGGTTGGTAAAATTAACCAATTCTAAAAGTTTAAGTTGATAGATTACGATATATTTAAGGTTAAATTATACCAGTTGCTCTTGATTTATGTCGTTGGTTTCCATTTTTCCCTTGATGTTTTAAACTTCCCACCATGTTTTTAATTTGTTGAGGCAAAATCGAAATCGAGTACTTACCTGCAAAGTTGAAACCAAATAAATTATACAAACTGTCCCTAATTTCTATAATTGGTTTCAATTTTATTCTATGACATTTGAAAATTTTCAATTCTACCCCATCATTTAGGCCCCATTTGATAATCATTTAGGCTCCGTTTAATAACCATTTGATTTTTGATTTTTGATTTTTGAAAATTAAGCCTATAAATACTACTCACATCTATGGATCTACTTGTTTTGTTATCTATCGTTTACCGATGTTTTCAAAAACCAAGCTATGTTTTGAAAACTAAAAAAAGTAATTTTCAAAAACTTGTTTTTGTTTTTAGAATTTGGCTAAGAATTCAAATGCTTCCTTAAGGGAGATGAAATCATTGTACAGAAATTAGGAGAAAACAAGCTTAATTTTCAAAAACCAAAAACTAAAAACCAAATGGTTATCAAACGGGGCCTTAGTTTTTGGTTTTTAGTTTTTGGTTTTTGAAAATTAAGCTTGTTTTCTCCAAATTTCTCTACAATGATTTTCATCTCTCCTAAGGAAACATTTGAATTCTTAGTCAAATTCCAAAAATAAAAACAATTTTTTGAAAACAATTTTTTTTTAGTTTTCAAAAATTGGATTGGTTTTTGAAAATATGTGAAAAAAATAGATAACAAAACAAGGAAAACCATAGGTGGAAGTAGAATTTATAGGCTTAATTTTTAAAAACCAAAAACCAAAAACCAAATGGTTATCAAACGGGACCTTAGTTTTTGGTTTTTGGTTTTTGGTTTTTGGTTTTTAAAAATTATATTCATTTTCTCACAATTTATTTACAATGATTTTCATCTTCTTTAAGGAAACATTTAAATTCCTAGTCAAATTTCAAAAACAAAAATAAGTTTTCAAAACCTACTTTTTTAGATTTTCAACACTTAGCTTGGATTTTGAAAATATTTGTAAAAGGGAGAGAACAAAATAAGGAAATCCATAGGTGGTGGTAGTGTTTATAAGTTTAATTTTCAAAAACCAAAAACAAAAAACCAACTGGAAATAGGCCTTAATTTTCAAAGTTACCCATGAAGGGTTTTTTTTTTTTTTTTTTGGTAAACAAATTAAAAGATTGGGGGCAAAATTGAAAGCTTAAAACATTTGGGAAAAATTGAATCAAAGTATATACATAAATGATGATAATTTTGTATAATTTAGTCTAAACTTAACACACAACATATTTTAAATATTTACTTGATAGATTTAATTTTAATATCATATCTAATTGTTTTGTTTGTTTGTGGATACATAGGAGTATGGTTCATGCATTGTCACTTAGAGGTGCACACAAGTTGGGGTTTGAAGATGGCTTGGTTGGTATTGGATGGAAAGCTCCCTAGTCAGAAGCTCTTGCCTCCACCAGCAGATCTTCCTAAATGTTGAAACCATATATCAAAGATTTCTTTGCTTTTGTTTTTGTTACGTACTTTTTGGTTTTGTTTTGTCTCAGTTGGGTTTTCATATGTTTTTTTTTTGTTTGGAAAATCATGTTTTTAAATTATTGTTTTGCCCTTATCAATCAGGCTGAGATGTGTGGAAGAAGAGTGGAATAGGAATTGTTTTTTTGCTGTGATGTACTAAAATGGCAATTATATTGCTTCTTGTTCATTAACAAAGCCAAGTTTGAGTTGGTTAACGAGTTTGGATTCTCAATTTCAACATGAAATTTAGATTGAAATTTAAAAGTTTTAGTATATATGTAGAAATATTATCAGTAACGACTGATACCATTGTTTTTTTTTTGAGTTTAACAATATATGGGATGTGAGATTTGAACCTTTGACCTCTTGGTTGAGGGTATATACCTAAACTAGTTGAGTTATGCTCAAGTGGGTAGTAATGATTGATACTTAGTGTTGTTGCCAAAATCTGGCCAAGAGAAATCTCTCCTGCCCTTCACATGACAACAACTATAAATTTGTAATTTGGGGGAAATATGTGACCTGCAAAAGAGAAAAAGCTAAGCACTGATATGACATTTGCCACACCAGCTCCTGATGCTTAAGTCAGAGAGGAAGAAAAGTGTAGCAAACTAGAATTTAGAGAATGAGGGTTAAGTTGAACTCCCTTTCTTTGAGTCATAATGGCGTATTTATAGGATCTTTGACTTTCATATTCCTTTTCAAATAAGGATATAAAAGGTTTCCCTTTCTATTTAGGAATTGGATTTGAAAAGGTTAATCTTATCTTGCAAGATTCCCTTATAATTTGAGTTTACCTCTTTAGTCCAATTTCACTCATAACATTATCTCCCACTCCCTAATTAGGATTCATGGTTTAGCTTTGCTGTCATGGGCTATTAGCATGAAGACTGATTTGAGAGTATAACTCTTTTTAGTTATGAGTATAACGCCTTTCATAGTCCTAAGGATTTGCAGGTCGAACCCCGTGAGGATGGACTCAGTCTTCCATAGGTCTAAGATCCTCCTCTGGAAAGATGAATATTGATTCCACTAGAGAAAATTTTAGGGCTCCAAAGTCTTGCTTCATATTATCCTTAGGATTTGCAGGTCGAACCCCGTGAGGTTGGACTCAGTCTTCCATAGGTCCAAGATTCTCCTCTGGAAAGATGAATATCGATTCCACTGGATTTTAGGGTTCTAAAGTCTTACTTCGGATTATCCTTAGGATTTGCAGGTCAAACCCTGTGGCAATGATTCAATCTTCCATAGGTCTAGATTCTCTTTTGGAAAGATGAAGATCAATTTCCTAGAGAAAATTTTAGAGTCCTCCACTTAGAAAGATGAAAATCAATTTCTTGGGAGCCATCGTTCGCTATTCTCCTATTTTCTTTTTCTTTTTCATTCGATTCAACCCCCCATGTCTTCATTCTTGTTCAAGACCTTTTACTCTTTAATTGGATCTTGATTTTCTTGATCTTTGCGTTGGTAAAGTACTCTCGATCCCCACAGAGGGTCCCAATTGTTGTTTCCAAAATCTGGCCAGGAGAAATCTCACCTGACCTTCCCATGAGAACAATTTTAAATTTGTAATTTGGAGGAAAGATATGACCTGCAAAAGAGAAAAAACTAGGTACTGATGTGACATTTGTCACACCAACTCTGATGCTTAAGTCAGAGAGGAATAAAACTGTAGCAAACTAGAATTTAGAGAATGAAGGTTAAGTTGAACTCCTTTTCTTTGAGTCATAATGGCGTATTTATAGGATCTTTTTCTTTTATATTCCTGAGATATAAAAGGTTTCCCATTTTATTTAGGAATTGGATTTGAAAAGGTTAATCTTATCTTGTAAGATTCCCTTGTAATTCAAGTTTACCTCTTTAGTCCAATTTCACCCATAACACTTAATAAAAATAATACTAGAGAAAAATTCCATAAATTGTTGTTGAACAATTGTGATACATTATGTGAAGTTTTAATTATAAAAATTAATCTCTAAAACTTATACAATTGGAAAATTGGACTATGTTGTTAACTCAATTAAAAGATTAATAGATTAATATGTTATAATTGGATTATCCATCTTCTCATTATAACTACAAGCATTTTTTATAAGAGATGGGGAACATCATATTGTGGACGAATAGATAAATGCTTGAAGGAAAATTCGGTGGTCTTTTGTTCAAGGAGAAGATTGTTGGGACACAAACAATAGCTCAAACTGAGAACGAAAGAAAAATCTGTGATGTATAAATAATGACAAATGAGGTCTATTTTACATGAAACTAAAAGCAAAGCTAGCCCAAAAGTGGACTAAATTGACTTTTCACAATATTTGGTGTTCGACCTCCATGACACTTAGCCTAAAAGAAAAAAAAGTCTTCATGCGTCACACCTCCTCCCAGATTACCCTACCAACTTAGGACGAGCTGTGACGACAGTTTGGTATCAGAGCAGTAAGGTTTTGTATGACACAAGTAGTGATATACATTGCATTGTGAGTAAATCATGAGTTGTGGTGGCAAATTTCGTAAGTTACAAAAAATTGAAACTCAACGAGCTACGGGTAGGCAAAGTATAGTAGATAAAGAAATGGTTGGAGGGACGGTGTGTGACATCATGACACTAAAAGTTATTCAATGTGGCTGCTACTTTATGGCTACTTTCCTCTAATCATTTAAATGCATGGTGAAACCATAATTTTTAATTTTTCTCTTCTACATCTAACAATATAAAATTTCCAGTTACATTTTACCAGCATGTTCAAATAATTTTTCGATGAGGTACTGCAAATGAGGTTCGATATTTTCTCAAGTTGGGATTCATCTTTGTGTTTTCTAGCTTGTTGGGTAACTGCAATTTTCTTTGTCAATTTTCCCTTGCTTGATCTCTACCTAAGAAGTACGAATACAGACATGGGACACGGACACAGACACCACACGACACGGCGATACGTCAATTTCTAAAAAAACTAGGACGCGAACATGTTGGGGATACGATTTTTTTTTTATTATTTTTTTAATAGATAGGTGTATATGATATGGATCTATTTCAATTTCAGCTTCAAAGATTTACTTTAATATTTTTCAAAAATAAATAAACTAGTTTAGAAAAGATAGAGATATAGAGAGACTTTATGTTATAGGGTAAAAAAGTGGTCAGATTAAGTATTAGACTCTTAGTTTCAAAAAAGGAAAAAAAGTATTAGACCCTTAGTTTCAAAAATGACAAAAAAGGAAAAAAAGTATTAGACCCTTATATTATGGAAGGAAATTGCCAGATGGCAGTTTCATGCAACCATTCCTTTTTTATTTTTTTGAAACTTGCAACCATTCGATCAATTCCTATTTAATTCCTCTAGAAACTGTCTCCTAAGCAAGAATATTGCCACACGAAAGTTCATGCAATCTTGGAATTAATGAGAGTCAAGACCCTTCTTCTACTACGTCCTTCCTTCTTCTTCCTTTTTATTTTTTTTCTTTTTTCTGTACTTCTCACCTTCTGTCTTCTCTTCTCCTTCTTCTTTCTTTTCATTCTTCTCTTTTTTCTATATTTCTCTATTCCATCTTTTCTTATTCTTCAGCCAACTTCGTTTGTTTCTCATATGTTTGAAAATCTTTAAAACAAAAAGAAAAAAGAAAGGGACAAAAGCAAAGGCACATCAAGTGGTCGTCGGCCTCAACGAAGTAGGCGTGGAAGGCTTTTTCGTGTTCGTGAATGGTAGGTTAGAGGGGAGGAGATGAGAATTGAAGTTAGGGTTTTTACAATTTAGTGATATTCCATCTTTTTGTGTTCTTATTTTTTGTTTAAAAATTTTCTCCAACGTGTCCAAGGTGTGTCCTAAGCATGTCCAAGGCGTGTTCGAAATTTAAAAAAACAAAAATAAAAAAGGACACATAAATTGACATGTTAGACACGTGTCCAAAGCGTGTCTGAACGTATTCGTGTCCGACACGTGTCTAACATGGACACTCAGCCTAAAATGAAGTGTTCGTACTTCATAAATCTCTACAGATTCCCTCAAACAGTATACCTACCAATTGAATCTTTTTTCTCAAACCAATTGAATCTCTTTTTCCCCCAACTAATTGAAACCTCAACAATCCAATCTCAATTCCCCAACTTCCAAGACATTGATGAAAGTGTATTGTTGGGAATGTGATTACAAAAAGTTCATATAATAGTGTAGCATTTCATAAAAACATCTATCAAATTATTCCGAAATCGAAGATAATTTCTAGTTTCAAGATTATGATGCGTGGATCTTTTTTGATTTTCTCTGTTCAAAATTATATGTGTTTGCAAAGCTTATTTTAAGTTAGAACTTTGCTTTAAAATGAAGTTCCATTTGTATTATAGTGATTTTCTTAGATTGTTATCATAAAGTGATAGCTTAATTTGCTAGTTGCTTTCCTTTCTCTCTTAAGACAATGAACTTGCATGTGCTCATTAAGTCTATATAATTCAAATTCATCACAAAAATTGCTATAATTTCTTATTTTACTAATTTTATACTCATCAATGGCCTATTGAGAATTGGAATATCTTACTTTCTCTTGCTTAAGATATCATTAATTTTACATAATTAGAGGTAGAACATGGAGAATTGGTGACTCATTATTAAACCAATTCACCACTAGAGGTATCAAACATTGAAACTCACTTTAAATTTGGTGATTTCAAATGGCTGAAATGCATCTTCTAATGTGGGTATATGAAGAACTACAAGTGATATGAGTCCACGTGGACTAAAACACATGTCCTAATGACTGATGAAAGTGTTAGATCACCAATCAACCAAAAAGCTTAAGCTAATGGGTTATGATAATTTTAATTATATCAACACCTTAACACTCCCCTCACTTATGGGCTTGGAAATTTGTAGAAAACTCAACAAGTGGAAATCAGTATTAATTGAGGAGAAAATGACTTTACAGGGGTTCGAACACAAGACCTTCTGCCATGATACCATGTTAAATCACTAATGAACCCAAAAGCTTAAACAAATGGGTTATGGTAAATCTAATTATATCAATACTTTAACAGAAAGATCTCCCAAAGTGGATGCAATTTTGATTTTTGGTGAGGTTTTAAAGTTCATAAAATACAAATTTTGTTGCTTCCTACTTCACTTTGTGTTCATGCATTGCATATGGTGGTTTAGCATCAATATTAACATTGAGAATGTTATGCATTACGAGATGGAAATAATGGTTTCTATAAGAAGTAGAAAAAGAAAATGCTTTATTTTGTGACTGATTGTTAGAATGCAATTTCTTTTCTTTATTCTCTTCATGTTGTGTTGGAGGAAACATTGTACTGGTTGACATTAACTAACAAATTACAACGTAATTGGCTATAAACAAATACAGAGTTAAATGAGTCCTGACTTGAGATAAAATATAGTTGAGGCACGCTTCCTATTTACTCTACGTAGATCGCTAGTACACTATAATGATCCTTTCAGCAAGATATAATGACTAACTCTAGTAGAAAAACAACTTCAAACATTTCGGACTTTGTTAGAGCTCATGTTACAAAAGATACTGATGCTTCATCCATCCACAAATCGAGTATATCTCCCTTAATGTCGTCTTTGTCGAATCTATCCTCCCTTATGCCAATAAATCTTCCTCCACACATCCATCAACACCAAACTTTGCCTTATATCCTCTCACATATGAATGGATATGTCATCTAAATCACCACAAGCCTCCACCTCTATCCCCTTCACTCATTCCTTACCACCTCCCTCAGCTTGCTCCCTTCCATCATGCCAATCTCAATTAGATATAACACCCACTGACAATATTAGTTCACCATTCTCTAGTGCACACTCGTCCCTACCCCAAACTCCAACTAGCTCCGCAAACACTTATTCGAATGCAACACCTGATTATTCCTCTGCTTCCCCCACAATCATAGCCTCCCACTCCACCACTACCTCCTTCTGCCCTTCCTGATATTTCTTCATATCTGTTTGTTGACTTATACATTGAACCATATGCTCATGTCCCTTCTAATACACACTCTATGGTCACCAGGTCTGAGCTCAAAGCTACACCAAATTTAGCCTTATCCACTACCTCTCCAACTGAGCCAAAGACTCAAAATAGTCTTTAAAAATCCACTTTGGCTTGCTGCTATGAACGAAGAACTACAAGCCCTCAAAGCTAACCACACTTGGACACTAGTTCCCCCACCTACCTCAACCAACATTATCGGCTCCAAATGGGTATATAGGATTAAGTATAAGGATGATGGTAGCCTTGATCGCTACAAGGCTTGGCTCACTGCCAAAGGATACTCTCAACTCCCTGATTTAAATTTTCAAGAAATCTTCAGCCCAGTTATCAAGCCTACCATCATTTGATTTGTCATCTCTTTTGCTGTCACCTTCCATTAGCCTCTTAAGCAACTAGACGTTAAGAATGCCTTCCTTTATGGTGACCTCAAAGAAACAATCTATCTCCAATAACCCCCTGGCTTTATTGATCCAACCAAACCAACTCATGTGTGCAAATTACACAAATCATTGTATGGTCTTCACCAAGCTTCTCGTGCGTGGTTTGATTGCCTCTCCACGACTCTCCTTCAACTTGGCTTCTATTGTAGTCATGACAATTCCTCTTTGTTTATTTACTCTTTCAATGCTATTCACATTTTTTTGTTGGTTTATGTAGATGATATAATTGTTACAGGAAATTATAGCACTATGGTTCAAGAAATCATAACCACTATTGGCTCTTGATTTTCTCTTAAAGATCTTGGTAACCTACATTACTTTCTTGGCATTGAAGCATGTTCCTTCACGGGTGACCTATTCCTCTCTCAGTCCAAGTATCTTAATGATCTTCTCATTAAGACCAACATGATCAATTGCACACCAGTTGCTACACCCATCGCTATGAAAGATCCCACCACACTGACAGATGACAATGCTGTTGATGCAACCTATTATCGCACCATTGTAGGCAGCCTTCAATACCTCACTTTCATGCGACCAAACATCCAACATGCTGTCAACAAGGTTTGTCAACACTTTCATGCTCCTACTGTTGCTAACCTTCGTAGTGTTAAACGCATTCTCAGGTACCTCAAAGGCACTTCACACTTTGGTCTTCGGTACCTCGCTCAAAGCTCACTCAACCTTTATGCCTACTGTGATTCTAACTGGGCAGGTTGTCATGAGACTCAACAAAGTACCTCCGGCCACTACATCTTTCTTGGCGCCAACTGCATTTCTTGGAGCTCCAAAAAGCAGCCCACAGTTGCACGCTTAAGTGCTAAAGTTGAATACCGATCCATGGTATCTGCTACGACTGAGCTTACTTGGCTTACCTTCATTGCTGATAGGACTGTAATAGTGCTATTTTATTAACTTATTTCATGCTAGTTTAGTTGCCCTCACACGTTTATTTTTCTATTTTGTGGGGATTGAGCAATTCAGAGCCATTTGAAAGACTTTGGAAGAATCAGGCCTAAAAGGAAACTAATCGAGTTTATTTTGAGTGTTATAATCGAGAAAATATTACATCCAAGCCAAGGGAACCGAGTGTAGAGTGTCTAGACGCTGTTTTGGGCTTTAAAACACTACTACATAGCCAGATCAAGCTTGAAGATCTGCAGAAATAACGATTAGACACTGGAAATTTGAAGGAGCAAGGCTTGCTCGACGCTGCAAAGAGGCTACCCTCGAGTTTGGCAGCGT
This sequence comes from Trichosanthes truncata, assembly GCA_033996785.1. NCBI lineage: Eukaryota > Viridiplantae > Streptophyta > Magnoliopsida > Cucurbitales > Cucurbitaceae > Trichosanthes > Trichosanthes truncata. The sequence goes on from JAWPNB010000004.1 coordinate 6,862,207, forward strand.
CGAGAAGCTACTTTGATTTCGCCAGATTTGTTCCTTACTTGTGAAGACAGTGTCTAAATGCTAAGGGTCTCGACGCTGTCCTTAGTGTCTAGATGCTACCCTGCCTTATTAAAACAACTTTTCACTTTAGGGTTAAGAACTTTTGGCCTATTTGCCTACACGTTTTTATAGAGCTGTTTAGACCTTTTTCCCTTTTCTCCTTAGACGATTATTGTATCCAATTGAACTATGTTGAGCTTGAAGAATACAGAGATGCTCGGCTAAACCTCGTGTTTTCAATTCATAGGTTGGTTGCAACCAATTGCAATGTTGTGAGGCTCGAACTTTAATGTAGTTTTCTTATAATTGCAAGTGTTCTTTGATTCATGTATTTATTTTACGAGCATGTATTTTTGATTGAATTGACCCCTTGATCACTGTATATGCTTGATTTCTATTCATGATGCATGATCTGTAATTGTCGTGTTTGATTGAGTTATGTAGCATTAGGATTATTACATGTGTGTTTTATGGTTTTCCATAACTGCATAGCTTGCATGTTTAATTCTAGGAATTAAAAGAGCAATTGGTTAGGTTGAAGTTATTTTATTTAACCAGTTTGTCTTGGTCTTTCTAAAGTGCTTAATTCTTTTATCAAAATAATACGTAATGGTTTCATGCCCAATTGTTTAGGTAATTAGTACTGACTTGACGTTTGTTAGAGTCAATGACTTTTGGAGATTTGTTGCTTTTTGGGGTTTTCTAATAAGTTGACCAAGTACTTGCAATATTAAGTTTAAATGTTTTGAATGCCTATGATTGATTTTGCAATTGGATAAAACCGACATTTGAATTGGATTTTGGTAAGATTTGATCTATCTTTATTTTTATTTGCTTATGTTTTATTTTATTTATAAAAACACAAAAACTCCATTTTTAATTATTTTCTCCTTTGCAAATTTAATTTGAGAAATTGATATTTGGTTTCCTGAGATCGACCCGGTCCACTCAATGCTACAAGTAGCTTAGGATCTGTTTATAAATTGTAATTTGACGAGCCCTCGACAAGCACGCGTCAATTGCTCGCAAGCTTCGTCTTCCTTTATCCTCCACACCTAAACTACTGTGTGACAATCTCAATGCCCTTCAGATGGCCAAAAATTCTGTCTTTCATGCTTGCACTAAACACATTGAGCTCGACTATCACTTCGTGCGTTAAAAGGTCGTTGCCAAACAACGCGTTCCCTATCACGTCTCATCCTATAATCATATTGTCGATCTTCTAACCAAAGCACTACCTCGAACCACATTTCTCACCTTACGAAACAATCTTGGTGTCCATCAAGTCTCCCACCTCAATTTGCAGGGGACTGATAAAGCGCCAAACTTCTACAGGTTATCCCTTTCACCCTTGCTCATTTCGCCAGCTCCAACTCATCACAACACATCTCCATCGACAACTCAACAACAACCAATCACTGCTATCAATCATTTGACCATAAAATCATCTCCAATGATTTTTCCCCAAATCTCTCAACAATCAATAATTGATTATGTTGCAAATCACAGTTAATTTAGTGCTTATGTTAATTCCACTAATTTTAACCTTTTTAGTATTAAAACAAAGCTAATATCCATTTTTATGTTGATTAGTCTTAAGAAGGAAAACAACATGAAGCACACATAAGCAAACTACACCACTTAGGATTCACATGATAAAAGGGGTCTAAAAATTTATTGAAAAGAAAAAAAGGCTCTAAAAATAGAGTTATGGCTCTCCATTAATTCCAGCATAAGGAATTAGTTCAGGTTAAAAATTGAGAACAAATGCATTGAAATCAAACTACAATAATCCATACTTTACAAAGAAAATACTCAATTAAAGAAATTTCAAACTAAAAAGAGTGTATTACTAAAAATAAGTACAAGGAAATGCTAAGAAGAAAGCATATATAAGAAAAATTGTGCAAGAACAAAAGATGGCTCCCTTTTGCTTCACCCAATGTTTGCCTCTATGTTTCTTTTCCACTAATCTCTTGCTTTTTTTTTCCCCATTTTCTTCCTCCTTCTCTTCTACCATGTGCCACCTCCCTTGGGTCCTCTTTTTCCTTTTTCTTTTTTAGCATCACCCCTGAATTTTTTTGTTAGAAATGAACTTTTCATCCGTAGCGGAAGCATTGGATCGTATTTGATTTATTTAGAATTAAACTCAAAATTAAGGTTAAGAATAGAAGACTAAGGTTTATGGGAGCCTCTTAAAAGAAAATCTACAAGTGATTGAAGAGGAAAAAGTCTAGAGAGAACGATCTAATTCTCTAGAGATGTGTTCTCTAATGGCTCAACTCAAAGGTCCTATTTATAGAGGCCTAGGGAAAATCTTTGCCATAATTATAATATTATATTTTAATATCTAATATATTAAAATATATATTATACTTATTTGAATCTCATTAAAATCTCCTACAATATTTATTTAACCTATTTGAATCTCATTCAAATTTTAAATATATATATTTTTCTTTAATGTATCTAATCTACATTAATTATTTTAATATTTAATGTATCAAATACAATAAATATATTTTCCTTTTTTTTATATTTAATATATCAAATATATTAAATAGTAATTTGAATACTTTAAATTAAATATTAATTTGAACATTTCAAAATTTTCTTTCAACTATATTGATCTTTTAGTGTTACTATGAGATAGCAAGGAGTCTTATGGACCTATAGATTATAAGTTCCAATAATACAAAATTAATTAATTAAACTCTTTAATTAATCAATTTTTATTCATTAACTCTAGGGTCACTGTATTATAGACCTAGAGTTGTCCTGTTATGCACTTAGGACAAGTTGTGTCCATGGATATAATCACTACATGCAAGTGAATCATTCACGAGTTGTTCGTAATTATAGCTGGGTCTAAAGTCCGTTTTACTCCTATAATTACATCATGTACCTTAAGTACCACTGATCCTCTAATGAACAATCTGTTTATAATCTAATTATAAACTAAGTCCCTCTCGGGCCAGTGAGAAAGTGGGGCCCCATTGTTCAAGTCCCGAAATTAGCACTTAAGGAAACTACTCATCTACTTACCCTATGTGGGAATGAGTGAATTTCATCTTGTGAAATTATGTTCCCAGCTCCCTATTTGGTCAAGTTCCCAAAATGGTGGGCTTATTGAATCGGCTACAAAAGCCACTCTCACCCATGCAAATCAAAGGACAAGACCTCACAGGCAAAAATTCATAACTCACTTAGGATTAAGATCGAGTCGCATATGATCATCCTGATGGAATATTAATCTCCTCAATTAATAGATTTATAAAGAGAGATTAAATATTTCGTGGTTTAGTCTTATACAAACTCATTGTATAAGATACCCCTATTGATAGAGAAATTTCGGCCAATCCCCAATTTCCACGTTGTTATTCCAAATTAATGACGAAGCTGCAAATAATTAAATTTGACCAATTATAAGTTGACTTGTGTCCTAAATTTAATTTGAAGACAAAAATTGAAAATTCTAAAATTTAAAAGGCCACATGTCTTCATTATGACAATTTGACCAAACAATTAAATTTAATTTGGTCAAATTGAGTTATATGGAATTTGAGTCAAAGTTAAATAAAACCCAAATCCAAATGGTTAAGCTCAAAGCCAACCAAAGCCCAAATCCATGGTTAGGCCTAAAGACCACTAAAGCCCAAGCCCACATGCCATGGAAAGCTCTATAAATAGATGAGTTCTCATTCATTTGAAGGGTTCAAGAGTTTTATTCTCCAGAGAATTGAGAGCAAAGAAGGCCGAAGTCCTTAGGTGCTAAACCTTCTTTGAAGACCAAAGACTCTACAAGACCAGTCTTTAGGTACTAAACACTCGTAGAAGTGCTGAACACTCTTAAAAGACCAAAGACCCTCCAAGACAAGTCCTTAGGTGCTGAACACTCTTTGAAGACCAAAGATCCTCCAAGACAAGTCCTTAGGTGCTAAACGTTCTTTGAAGACTAAAGATTCTTCGTAGACCAAAGACGCTTTGAAGGCCAGAAGACTTGAAGACTTTAAAGACCAAAATATCTTTGAAGACAAGTTGAAAGCATTTGAAGCGTACAAGACTCCAAGACTTCGATCGTATCTTCAAGAGGATCAACAAGCCAAGGGCTGATCCAACGATCAACAAGCCAAAGACCAGCCCAACAAGGTCAGCAAGCCAAAGGCCGATCAAAAAAGACCAACAAGCACGCTCGAGAACAAAGTTTTAGCCCTTGAGACATTTGTATATGAGAGAGAAAGAATCAGAGGAACAGATTAGAGATTGTACCACACCTACAAAATTAATACAAATATAAATTTATTTATACGTGTCTCATTTCTTTATATTTTAAAGTCACGTGTGAACAAATTAAGACACGTGTAAAATCATTGTGAACAACCCCCACTCACATGTCTCTACATGAACGATTTGGATCAAATCATTTGTAACTATTACAAAGTGGGTCGTATGAAATAGTGTTATCAGGATAAGGCACCTAACCGTATCTATAAACTATGGCCCTTTATGTTATTTCTTAAACATGATCATCCTATATGTCAATCACATACTGTTCAAGATTACACTAATAACCTTGGAATTTTCATATAATGGATAATATCATATTGCAAATAAAATAAATAAAATAATTATTAATTATTAAATAAATCATTAATTACGAAGCTTTAGGGCATAAATCCCAACATCTATTTTTGAAAAAAAAAACTTTTGGTCCCTAAGTTTGGGTTTGATTGTATTTTAGGTCCCTAAGTTTTCAAAATCAACAATTTTACCATTGAAGTTTGCATTTGGTTCCATTTTGGTCCTTCCGCTTTTTCGTTAATTACTAACGAAAAGTTGACGTGACATTTATTTTTTATTAAAAAATATTTTTTAATTTTTAAAATAAAAAGTATAGAAAAAGTTGCACAAAACCACTCATGAGCTATGAAGTGTGTTACAATCACACTCCCGAACTTTTAATTTGATCAATCAGCCACTTGTACTTTGTTAAGTGTTGCAACCAACCCATTCTGTTAGTTGTTGTTAACTATTGTTTAATTGGGCTTCATGTGTGTGACGCACATGTTAGTAGGGAAGAGCAAACCTTGTTATTGACAGATCTAAAAAAGAAAAAGAAAAAGTAAAAAAAAAAAAAATAAAGAAGTACAGGGGGCTGATTTCAACACTTAACAAAGTATAAGGAGTTGATTGATCAAATTAAAAGTTCAGGAGTGTAATTGCAACACTTGACAAAGTACATGGGGATGATTGATCAAATTAAAAATTCAAGGATGTGATTGTAACAAATTTCATAGTTCAAGGGTGGTTTTTGCAATTTTTTCAATAATATATTTTTAAAATTTTTTTAAATAAAAATGTTTTAAATTTGTTTCTTTTTATTTTTCTCTCTATTCTTTCTCCTCTTCCCTTTTCTCTCTCCCTCATCCTCCTATCCATGGTCATTGCCCCGTTGCTGCTGTTCGGAATTAGGGTTTTTGACCCTTCAATCTTCTTTTTCTCTTATCTCTCTTTCTTGGGGGCTACTTTTTGTTTCACAAATTTTCTTCTGGGTGTCAATTTTTTTTTTTCATGGGAGTTTAGATTTGATGTGGGTTTTCAATTTCACTCCGGAACGAAGCTTGTTTTAATGGCAAAATAAACCTCTATTTTTGTGTTTCAACTTGAGCTTTAAGCCTCTCTTTAATTTTTGGTGGGTTTTTTCTTTACAAATTGAGTTTGATGCATCATCACTATGGAAGCCTCTATCTCATTGTGCTTATTTGATTGTGGATAAGAAGAGTAGAAGAAAAGATAGGTCTGATTCAACGATGGATTTGAGGAAACACAAACTGATTTTTCGAAAACCTGAAGAACACAGGCTTAAAGAAGCTCTTGAAGAAACTTCTGAAGGTGAGTCTCTCTTCAAATCACAAGATGTTGGCTCTAAGTGAAGGGAATCATCGAATTAAACCCACAGCGGAAGCATAGAAATCGTCTTTGTTTTATTTAGAATTAAACTAAAATACAAGAGTTAAGCAATAAATACCTTCCAAATATGGAGAATCTTCTGGTGGATCTTTATCTCTTCCACAAAGTCTTCCTGGCTATGACTCGAACACAGGACCAAGGCTTGTGGGAGCCTCTTGAAAAAAAATCCCCAAAGGATTGGAGAGGAAGAGGTCTAGAGAGAATTCTCTAATTCTCTCTATTGAGGAGATGTGTGTTGTGAAGAATGGCTCAACCCAAGGGTCCTATTTATAGAGACCAAGGGAAAATCTTTGCCATAATTAAAATATTATATTTAATATCTAATATATTAAAATATATCTTATATTTATTTGAATCTCATTCAAATCTCATACGATATTTATTTATTTGAATCTTATTCAAATTCTATAAATATCATTTATTTAATATATCAAATATATATTAATTATTTTAATATTTAATGTATTAAATACAATAAATATATTTTCCTTTTTTATATTGAATATATATAATATATTAAATATTAATTTGAACACTTCAAATTAATATTAATTTGAACATTTCAAAATTCTTTCAATTAAATTGATCTTTTAGTGTTACTATGAGCTAGCAAGGGGACGTTATGGACCTACAGATTATAAGCTCCAATGATATAAAATTAATTAATTAAACTCTTTAATTAATTATTTTTCATTCATTAATTATAGGTCACTCCACTATAGACCTAGAGTTGCACTCTTATGCACTGTAGGACAAGTTGTGTCCATAGATATAATCATTACATGCAAGTCGATCCTTCACAAGTTGTTCGTAATTACAGTTGGGTCAAAAATCCGTTTTACCCCTATAATTACATCTTGCACCTTAAGTACCTTTGATCCTCTAATGAACAATCTGTTTATAATCTAATTGTCCCTCTCAGGCTAGTGAGAAGGTGGGGCCCCATTGTTCAAGTCCCGAAATCAGCACTGAAGGGAACTACTCATCTACTTACCCTATATGGGAAGGATTGAATTCCATCTTGTGAGATTATGTTCTCAGCTCCCTATTTGGTCAAGTCTCCAAAATGGTAGGCATATTGAATTGACTACAAAAGTCACTCTCACCCATGCAAATCAAAGGACAAGCCCTCACAGGCAGAAGTTCATAACTCACTTAGGATTAAGATCGAGTTGCATATGATCATCCTGATGAAATATTAATCTTCTCAATTAACGGATTTATAAGGAGAGATTAAATATTTTGTGGTCCAGTCTTAAACAAACTCATTGTATAAGATACCCCCACTCACATATCTCTACATGAATGATTTGGATCAAATCATTTGTAAATATTACAAAGTGGGCCATATCAATAGCGTTACTAGGATAAGACACCCAACCTTATCCATATACTATGACCCTTTAGGTTTTTTGTTGAACATGATCCTCTCGTATGTCAACCACATACTATTCAAGATTACAATAATAACCTTAGATTTTTCATATAATGGATAATATTATACTGCAAATAAAATAATCAAAATTATTATTAATTATTAAATAAACTATTAATCACGAGGATTTAGGGCATAAATCACAACACTAAGCCACTTCACAATGAATACAACAATGACTTGGGTTAATTTCGATCGCTTGCTAGACTTCAAGCTCAGTGAGAGTTTCTCAAGGCCACAACCATGGTGGCCGACCATACATATGAATTGGAGATCGGCGGTGGTGCCATGGATGGGAGGAAGGAGAAGGATGGGAGGGAAGAGGGAGAAAAAAGACGAAAGAAAAGAAAGAAGAGAGAGAAAAAAACTACAAAATTAAAAAATATTTTTTTAATTTAAAAAATTTAAAATATAGTTTTTATTTTTAAAAATTAAAAAAGATATACTATTTTAAAAAATTAAAAAAATATATTTTTTTAATAAAAAACAAATGCCACATCTTCTTTCTGCTAGTAATTAACGAAAAAATTGACAAAATAGAACCAAATGCAAACTTTAGGGGTAAAATTTTGAAGTTTGAAAATCCAGAGACCCAAATACAACCAAACCCAAACCCAAATTTGGGGGCCAAAAGCCTACTTTTCTTTTCTTTTTTTCTTTCCATTTGCTACATAACTGAATTGGGTTAATGACCAAATTTTGCTGGTATCATCTCTTCATATGTCGCCAATGGTGGGCCCAAATTTTCATTTTTTGATGCAAATATTTGATTTTTCATTTTTTTTTTGGTAAAGTATGTTGGTCAATAAAACTTTCCATTGAAGTTTTTTTTTTAAAAAGCTCCAACTTTGATATTACCATTGAAATGTTAGAAAGTAAACCAAATAGGTGAACCAATTCATGTAGGATTTCAACTTAAAATTTGAACATACTACAAGAGAGATAATTCCAACTTAAAAGGAGAGAGAAAATTTGAAAATGTTATATATAAATAAATTTAGATGTACATTAATTTACACTAAAAAAGGAAATTAAGTAGATTTTTACTATATTTTTCTTGAAATTGAGGTGCAGTATAAAAAATAATAAAAAAAATGGATGCAAAAAGGGGATAGTGAGTCTCAAACCTAAGTGTTAAGGGGGGCTGGAAGCGCCTAAAACCACCAAGACAATGCATAATTTTATTAATATCACTGTTTACCATATTAATATTATGTAAAGACAAAATATTCAGGGGGCACGAGCTCCTCCTAGACCTTAGCTGAATCCGTCACCTGTATACATTTGCTCTCAATAATTTAAACATGCAACTTTCACAGTTGAGTTTTCTAAAATTTCAAGAACATAGTTACAATCTCACCTTTTCCTCACTTCTCAAAGAGGTCAGAAATTCGAATCTCTCCGCTCCATTGAACTATATTTTACTTTTTTCCTTGACTACCGTTTTTAGTTTCGGTTATCTCTCTTTTCTTGTAATTTTTTTGGATAATATAATATATTTCTACCATCTACAATAAATTTCTTGTTATCTTTCCCTTTTCGCGTAATAAAATTTATTTTTTTAAATAAAAAAGAAGTTAGAACCCAAATGTATTGGCATTCCTAGAAGAATAAAAAACTAAATTGCATAGAAATTTCGATGAGGATCCACTTCTCCTCTGTGTGCAATATTATGTGCACCATTGGATTTACCAAAATATCCTTATATGATTGTTCGTATTATCCCAAACTTAATATGAGATCAATGGCTAACATCTCACTAAATTTTGTCAAAGTGAGCATAGCTCACTGGCAATTAGCATGTATCCTCAACTATCAGCATGTTTGGAAGTGATTTTGAAATGGTTAAAATCACTTTTGTTCGTATCAAAATCACTCAAAAACATACTTCCAATTATCCAAAATCAATTTTTTTGGAAAAAAAATCGCGTTTCAAAGTGTAAAATCAAACACTAAATTGATTTTGAATGATTAAAGACATGTTTTGAAGTAATTTTGAACATGACTGTTCACACATAAGTCAGCAAAGAGAAATAAATGAGACATGTGTAAATAAATTTATATTTGCATTAATTTTGTGGGTGTGGTATGATCTCTAATTTGTTCCTTTGATTCTTTCTCTCTCATATACAAATGTCTCGAGGGCTGAAAGCTTGTTCTCGAGTGCACTTGTTGGTCTTTTTTGATCGGCCTTTGAAGACCAATCAAGATTCTCATATTTAATTCAAAATAAAGAAATGGAATCTTACCAAATTTAGATTAGAAATTTGATTGATATTAGAAAATCTCGTTAGATTCCCAACTCTCAGTATATTTGGCCAAAATATAGTATAGATATTCATCAACTCTTGTTCAAGGTGTTGGGGATTGCTTTGCTGCCGTTGGGTCGCTTAGAGAGGAAAGTTCTAGATTATCATTGTTCTCTTTGTGCACCTTTTATGATCTGATAGTTGGGTTTGTGCAGGAGACGGTCGTGGTTTGCAACTGAAGCATTCTTGGTCTCAGATTTAGAGTTGTCGATCATGATATATTAAGGAAGAAGGTTGCATCGCTAATGTTTTTGCCAGTGCCATCTAATCCGTGTGGGTCTGTTGGAGATTGTTAGGCCGCTACTTGGAGTTGAAAAGTGCTATAGTGAAGTCCGCCACTGCGTTCGTTGGAGCTTGTTGCCATCGAGGGTACGAGCTGTAGATCCCCTTGGAGCGCTGCACGACCATACTGTTAGATACACTTGTAGTTTGATAATTGTTATAACTAGATTAGTTGTTTTTTGTAATTGTTATACAAGCTGGTATTTTCTACTATAACTTCATTAGTTAGAAAGTTAGTTCAATCTGTTGGTAAAGCTCTCTATATAAAGAGGTCGAGATGACTATTGTAAAGTGTGGTTGAATTTTGAATAATACAAGAATAGAGGTTTATCATGGTATCAGATAGACTAAAGACACACGCCACTTTCTTGTAAAGTGTAATTCTCTCACTATGGCTTCTTCCTCTTCTTCCACCACCACAACATTTGAAACCTCTTCTTCGATTCTCAATGCTTCTTCTCTGTCGGTTTTTCTCCTATCGAATGTCTGCAACTTAGTCTCTATCAAGCTCGATTCTTCAAACTACTATCTTTGGCGACATCATATCTGGCCGATTTTCGAAGCACACAAACTCTCTGGTTTGTCAATGGAACCCTCCTTCTTCCAGCAAAATTTCTGAGAGACAGCGATGGAAACCCCACCATGATGATCAACCCAGACACGGTGATTGGATTGCCCAAGATTGTGCGATCAAAGCCCTAATTAATTCCATTCTTTCTCCTTCAGTCTTATCATTTGTCGTTGGCTGCACCACTGCTCGCGAAACCTAGATCAGACTTGAGACACGCTTCTCATCCATTTCTTGATTTCACATCATCTAGTTGATATCCTCCTTGCAAAATCTCACCAAGAAAGAAGATGAATCAATCGATTCATACATTCAACGTGAAAAAGATCTTAAGGATCGATTATCGAACATTAGTATTCACATTAATGACGAATAACTACTCATCTACATTCTAAATGGGTTACCTACTGATTTTGGCCCATTTCAAACCTTGATTCAAACAAGATCAAATTCGATTACCTTCGAGCACTTGTATGCCTTACTAAAAACAAAGGAGCAATCGATCGAAATGCAACAAAAGTCCATTGAGGTTTTGATTTCAACTACTACCTTGCTTTCTGGAAATCAGAACCAAGAAAGCCACAACTCCAATCGTGGAAGAGGGCGTGGGTATACTAATAACAATCGAGGAGGAGGCAATAACAATCATGACTGTGGGTATACTAATCAGGGTACAATAATTCCACCATTTATGAGGTTGATCGATCAAATGGTCAGAAGATTATATGTTAAATTTGGAAGAAAGTTGGGCATAATGCCCTTGACTGTTATCATCGAATGGGTTATGCCTATCAAGGGCATCACCCTCCTACCCAATTGGTAGCCATGACTGTTTCTTATGTAACCAATCCTAGTCAATCAAGTTCACCTGTATGGTTGGCTGACTCCAGATGCAATGCGCACGTAGCTCAAGATGCTTCACTGCTCTCTTTAGCCATACCTTATCAAAGTGATGATCAAATTGTTGTAGGAAATGACCAAAGTCTTCCGATTCAGCACACTAGTAAAGGAATCCTTCCAGCCCCTTCCTTTAATTTCAACCTATCTACTATTCTTCATGTTCCATCTACGTCAGCTAATCTTCTTTTTGTACACAAACTATGCAAAGATAATAATTGTACTATTTTTTTGACTCTGATTCTTTTATTATTCGAGATAAAAGAACTCACAATGTACTGTTTCAGGAGCGTTCTAAAAATGGCCTATCCGCTACTCTCATTCTCTTCCACTGTTGGGTCTCATTCTTTTATCTCCACCAAGCTTTCTTATTCCCCTTGGCATGCTCATTTAGGACACCGTTCTGATAATGTTTTGTAGCTTGTAATTAAAAATGCAAATACTCCTTATGTTTCAAAATCTTGTACTTGTGTTAGTTGCCTAAAAGGAAAAATGCATAAACTTTCATTCTCTTTGTCAAATACTCTCTCCATTGATCCTCTTTATCTTATACATAATGATGCCTGGGATCTTAGTCCTTAAATTTCTTATGCTGGTTATCGATATTATGTTTCTTTCATTGATGACATGTCTCAATTTACTTGGATTTTACCAATGTCAAATAAGTCTCAAGTTTCAACAAATTTTCAAACCTTTAAACCCTTTCTTGAAAAACATTTTTCCAAATCCATCAAACTTTTGCGCACTAATGGTGGTAGAGAATATATTAGTTCTTCTTTACAAACTTATCCTTCAAATAATGACATTTCTCATCAAACTTTTTGCCCTTATACTCCTGAACAAAATGGAGTTGCTGAGCGAAAACATCGCCACTTAACCGAAATGGCCATAACCTTACTTTCCCATGCCTCCCTACCTCTCAAAGTTTGGTTTCATGCTTTTGCCACTGCTTGTTGTCTCATCAATCGCCTACCTTCCCCTGTACTTAATAATATTTCTCCCTATGAAAAGCTTTACAATTAAACTCCTGATATCTCCCACCTTAAAACATTTGGTTGTGCGTGTTATCCTCTTCTTCGCCCATACACCAATAATAAACTCCAACCTCATACCTCTCAATGTGTGTTTCTTGGCCATACCCAAAATGTTAGGTTACATTTGTTATAACATTGAGACTGACAATTTTTTTATGTCGAGACATGTTTTATTTGATGAAACAACTTTTCCTTTCTCTCAAATCCTGCCTTCACCATCATCACAGAATGAGCCTCAATCCTCCAAATTTTCCATTCTCTCGTTACTCTCAGCCCTACCAAATAATACCCCTTCATTCCAAACCTTAAATAATCCTCCTACTCCCTATCCTTCCTTTGACCTTGTTCCTTTACCAAGTGTTAATGCTGAGAATGCTCTAGTTACCAACATTAGATGTTCACTAGATCAAAAAATGACATATATAAAAAGAAGCTTGGATATTTGGCTTCCACTGAGGTCAAACCATCAGAAGAAGAACCCACTTCTTTCACTACAACAAACAAACATAAAGAATGGCGAACTGCCATGGCAGATGAATTTGTTGCCTTACAAAGACAAGGCACTTGGGAACCTGTCCCTTTACTGATTGGTAAAAACTTAATTGGAAATAAGTGGGTGTTTAGAATCAAAAGAAACCCTAATGGATCCATTTCTCGTTATAAGGCTTGTCTTGTAGCCAAAGGGCTTCACCAGGAAAAAGGTGTTATTATGAAGAAACCTTCAGCCCTGTTGTTAAACATACTGTTGAGATTTATGCCCTAAAGCCTCGTAATTAATGATTTATTTAATAATTAATAATAATTTTAATTATTTTATTTGCAATATAATATTATCCATTATATGAAAAATCCAAGGTTATTAGTGTAATCTTGAACAGTATGTGGTTAACATACGAGAGGATCATGTTCAAGAAATAACCTAAAGGGTCATAGTATATGAATAAGGTTGGGTGCTTTATCCCAGTAACACTATTGAGACGGCCCACTTTGTAATAGTTACAAATGATTTGATCCAAATCATTCATGTGGAGACATGTGAGTGGCGGTATCTTATACAATGAGTTTGTATAAGACTGGACCACGAAATATTTAATCTCTCTTTATAAATCCGTTAATTAAGAAGATTAATATTTCATTAGGATGATCATATGCGACTCGATCTTAATCCTAAGTGAGTTATGAACTCTTGCCTGTGAGGGCTTGTCCTTTGATTTGCATGGGTGAGAGTGGCTTTTGTAGCCGATTCAATATGCCTACCATTTTGGGGACTTGACCAAATAGGGAGCTAGGAACATAATCTCACAAGATGGAATTCACTCATTCCCACATAGGGTAAGTAGATGAGTAGTTCCCTTAAGTGTTGATTTCGGGACTTGAACAATGGGGCCCCACCTTCTCACTGGCCCTAGAGGGATTTAGTTTATAATTAGATTATAAACAGATTGTTCATTAGAGGATCAGTGGTACTTAAGGTACAAGATGTAATTATAGGGGTAAAACAGACTTTTGACCTAGCTATAATTACGAACAACTCGTGAAAGATCGACTTGCATGTAGTGATTATATCTATGGATACAACTTGTCCTATAGTGCATAAGAGTGCAACTATAGGTCCATAAGGTGACCTATAGTTAATGAATGAAAATTAATAAATTAAAGAGTTTAATTAATTGATTTTGTATCATTGGAGCTTATAATCTGTAGGTCCATAAGGTCCCCTTGCTAGCTCATAGTAACACTAAAAGATCAATTTAGTTGAAAGAAAATTTTGAATCGTTCAAATTAATATTATTTTGGACATTTCAAATTAATATTTAATATATTAGATATATTAAATATAAAAGATGAAAATATATTTATTGTATTTGATACATTAAATATTAAAATTTGAAGTGTTCAAATTAATATTTAATATGTTAGATATATTAAATATAAAAGAGAAAAATATATTTATTGTATTTGATACATTAAATGTTAAAATAATTAGTGTATATTTGATATATTAAATAAAAGATATTTATAGAATTTCAATAAGATTCAAATAAATAAATATTGTAAGAGATTTGAATGAGATTCAAATAAATACAAGATATATTTTAATATATTAGATATTAAAATATAATATTTTAATTATGGCAAAGATTTTCCTTTGGTCACTATAAATACGACCCTTGGGTTGAGCAATTCTTAACAACAGACATCTCCTTAATAGAGAAAATTAGAGAATTCTCTTTAGACCTCTACTCTCAAATCCCTTGGGGATTTGATTTCAAGAGGCTCCCACAAGCCTTAGTCCTGTGTTCGAGTCATAGCCAGGAAGACTTTATGGAAGAGATAAATATCCACAAGAAGAATCTTCATATTTGGAAGGTATTTATTGTTTAACCCTTGTATTTTGGTTTAATTCTAAATAAATCAAAGACGATTCCTATGCTTCCGCTGTGGGTTTAATTCGATTATTCCCTTCAATTGGTATCAGAGCCTCTTTGAGTTTTATTTAGAATTAAAGTTTTGTGATGGTGGGTATTTTAATTTATCATATATTTGATTAATTTGTGGTTTGCAAATTGATTGTTTAGGCTATTTGGCATTAGATTTATTGTTTTAATTAGATCATTGTAAAACCCATAAGGGTTAGGATTTCATGTATTTTACTTGAATGACTAAGATAGCTGAAAATTTCGATTTTATGGGCTGAAGAAGTTAACAGCGAAAAACGTTCGCGAAAAAAAAAGTGATAAAATTTAGGATTCCTAAATCCTAAATTTGGAATGGTCCAAACAAGAAAGATATTGAAGACCAAGATATGTCTTGGATTTAAATTATTGTAATTTAAATTATTTTCAATCTTTTAGGATATGCCAAATATGCAGGTCAATTTTGCTATTTTTAATTTAATTATGCATGAGATGTATGTTTTAAAATGTTTGATTGTTGCATAAAGTATGCCATTTAAATTTAAAATCCCACCATAGGTTAAGCATGATCATGCATCTTATCTATTTTTGAATATAATTGTTATATTTGAAAATTTTGATTAGGTTGTTTCCTAATAAAATTAAGATTAATTTTTAATATAATTGTTATATTGGAAATTTTGATTAGGATGATTCCTAATAGAATTGAGATATTTTCTTAATATGCTTATATTTTCCATATCTTTGAATATAATTGTTATATTTGAAAATTAAATTATGATATTTTCTTTCATAAATAAAATCCATGTTTCCCTAATAGGATTAGGATATATCCTAATGAGATTAGGATTTTCTTAAAATAAAGATATTTCAAATTCATGCTTTAAATAGTTTAAAATTTGAATTTAATATATCTTTATTTGTTAGAATTTAGGATAATCTTTTAATTTAGTTTTAAATGGTTTAAAATGGTATAATTTCAAGATTATCCATAGTTTAAGTTTTGAATTTAATTTATCTTCTATTTTTCTAATAGAATTAGAATAAAATATCCAGGATTATCTTTTAATTTAAAGGGTTTAAAATGATGGATTTTTAAGACTATCCAAGTGAATTATTTTTTAATAAGATTAAAAATATTTATGTTCATTAATCTAATAATTAATAGTTAATTAAAGATTAATGAATTTGAAAATAAAAATTGACTATAAGGGAACTCTGTCTATGGAAGGTTTTGTCTAGACTGGGGTATTTAAGCTGATCGAAAGGGAACACCTCTAACTGGGAACCGACCTGGGAGTTGAATTAGTCAAATTTTATTTATTTTCACTAAGCATGCTCATAATGTTATTATTATTTTTTAAATAGTTTAAAAACTTAGTAATTCACATTAAAATCAATCTAACAACATATGGGTTATGAAAGGTAGATTGAAGAACTTAGATAAATGAGATTAGTCTAATTTTTCTAAGTAATAGAAAACCCTATTTCAAAATACTTAGTGGGAGAAGGACACATGTCAAAATTCCAACGGTCTCTATTATTGATTCACAACGTGAGATTCATGCGGGGCCTTGTGGCGACTTTTGGACCGTCCTCCCTACGGAAGGTGTTTACATGGATCAATATCAGGGTGAATCTTTTGAGAAAATATTATAGTAAGTGGGAGAAGGAAATGTGTCAACATATCCTACGGTCTCCATCATTAGTTTACATTGTGAGATTCATGCGAGACCTCGTAGCGGCTTTTAAACCGTCCCCCTACGGAAGGTGTTTGCATGGGTCAATATCAGGGTGAACTCCTGAGAAGGATATGATTGTAGTTTTGTTTCCAATACTTGACCTACCCTACGACGGCACTTGTTGGGATAAAACTACGGGATCTAAAATTATGGGTCACACTTACAAATGGCTCATTAAAGTTGTTAATGATGTCATTGACCAAACTAATGCTAACTAAATATTATAGAAATAAGAGTTATTTTGGTGTAATACTTGTTTGAGATTGTCTCAGCTTAGTGAAGGAATACTTGACCTACCATACGGCGGCACTTGTTCTAACTCACTAAAGTACCATAGCATTAGAAATGATTTATAGGGTTCATTTTTCAAATTATTTGATTTCTATGCTAAAATTGAATGGATAATTGTTTGCATGATGTTAAATTATATATATATATATATATATATATATATATATATATATATATATATATATATTTCAATATTATGTCAGTTTCTCTCATAATTTTTAATTTTATTACTGATAAGTCAAAATTGAGAAATTTTATTACTTAGAAAAATAACGTTAACACTATAATGGTAGTGTAAAATTTTGAATTTGTCTTTATTGAGAAATGTTCTCAAAATCTGTTGCTAATGCTATTCGAATTGTTCGTTAAGCTCATGATTAATGAATCAAAAGTAAACGAGATAGCTTGTACGTATTCTCCTAGTTGACATTTTAGATGTCAAGTTTAGAAGATAAAGAAAATGACAACAACATATGAGATGTTGAATAACATAAGCTAAATTAGAAAATTGTCTAAATGATTTCGAATTTAAGTATTACAAAATTCCAAGAAAAGAAACCAAATGATTGAAGCTATATAAAAGGAAATAGTTCCTAAATTAGCTGGGACGATCATAATAAGAGGAATTTTTGAAATACCTCTAAGAAGAAAAATATAAATGAAAGTAAATTTGATTTACTAGATTTTTGGTGGAATATAAATAATGCCACCTAGATAGTTGATATAAGATCTACTATCAAGATTTATTCTTCATTACATTTAATATGTAATTCTTGGAAAATACTTAACATGTAGAATAGTTTTTACAAGTTAGCGCCAAGAAGCCTATCTCAATTAGTGTAGTGGGAGACATTAAGATGTCATTAAGTAAAAATTGTTATATAATGCTGAATATGGTGTTTTTAATAACCATAAGAGAAATTCAATTTCTCAAACTTTATTACAAAAATGTTCATATAGTATGAATTACTTTGAAGTATTAAAGTTTATATTTTCAAAATTGTTTGAAGATACATTCAGCTGAAAATAAGAACAATTTGTATATGTTAAAAATGTTGGCATATACTATACTACAAAATACTGAGATATTCAGGATTATAGAATCCAAAATAGAAAGACATTGTTTTATCCTAAAAGATGATACTTGACTTTGGCTGTTAAGGTTAATTAACATAAACTTGAATAGAATGAAAAGACTAGTAAGAGGTAATTCTCTAAAAAGTTAGTTAATTACTTTACCTGTCTGTAGATCTTGCCTTTCATGCAAGATAATCATTGGGCCTTTATTAGATAGGGCTAGAATGCCAAAGAATACTTTGGGCTTACACATTCTGACCCAAGTGGTCTGGTGAATGTAAAGGTCAAATAAAGTCATGAATATTTCGTCACTCTAGTTGATGATCATTCAAGGTACAAGTATCTTTACCTAATACAACATAAGTCTAAATTTTTGAAATGTTCAAGAAAATTAAGACTAAAGTTAAAAAAAATCGATTAGGTAATTAAATCTATCAAGATATTATGATCAGATCACAATAGAAAGTACATGAACCTTACGTACTAAAACTAATTGATAGAAAATGGGTTTTTATCCCAATTATCTTAATACCAAGTGCAATTTTGTGAAATTGTGCTGCAAGAGGAGAAACAAGACCTTGTTAGACATTGTCACATCAGTAATGAGTTACACACGATTACCGTACTCTGGTTAGGAAATGCAATAGAGATTGCATGGTGAACATGATTCACTCTAAAAGTGTCTACGAGACAATTTTAAAGATTATAGAAAAGTAGTAAAGCTAGTTTACAACACTTCACCATTTGGGAATGTTAAGCTCACATGCTGAACACAAACCTAAAGAGCTTGTATATGTTCAAAGATAAGCCTAAGTGTAGGCCACCCCTAAGGAGTATAAAGTGGTCTTTTATGTAGTACTAAAACGAATAAGGTATTTGTATGACAAATATTAATTTTATAAGAAATGTCAAATAAAATACTACAAACCTTTAATAAGGTGAGATAGTGTTAATAAATTGGTTCGAAGTGAAGTCACTAAATAGTTAACAAAAGTTATTAATAATTTAATTATATTTGAAAGTCAAATGGATCCTAGTCATGAATTGGATAAGCCTCATCGTAGTGGGAGAGTTATGAGATGACTCAACCTTTACAAGGACTTAATTGAAGCCCAAATTTTCATGTTAGATGACAAAGTTGAAGGCTTATTACCTACAAAGTGAGACTAATGACAAATGGTTAAACCTAATAGGAGAAAGTAGACTGTGAGGAAATTTTCTCACTTGTTGCCATATTGAAGTCTGTAATCATTATTTAATTCATTGTTGCATATGTGATATAAAAAAATGAATATTTAGAATTCTTTTATGAAAAGAAATCTTAGATAATGCATATACACAAATCAATCAGATATGTTTATTTTCAAAGATCAAAAGCAAAAAGTTTGCGAAATAGTAAAAGTTCATTTATGAAATGAATTTTACCATTAGATCTATGAATATAAGGTTTGATAAAAGTATCAAAATCTATGACTTTGGATAAATATAAATGAAGCTTGTATAGACAAGAAAATCATTAATTGCCTAGTGGATTTTTCTCATGTTTTATGTTGGTAATATTTTTACCCATTATGTCTAACTTAAAACGTCGATTAAGTAACCAATTCCAAATAAGTGATTTGGAATGACTCAGTATATTTTAAATGTCCAAAATGAAGATTTTAAAGACAAAATGTTAAGTTTGTCTCAAACATCTTATATTGACAAAATTGTTGTCAAATATTTGATTTTTATGTCTAAGAAAGTGTATCTTAAGACACCTCAAATGTTGAGAGTATATGATATGCATAAATAAGACTGAACATTTAATATACAATTGGTTAACATATATCAGTTAAACGAATGGTATGACCATTGAGTAGAAAATTAAAAACTTTCTCAAATAATCTATGGATAATGAGAAATTTTTGTGTATGGAGTTAAAGATTTGATCTTTACAAGATACACTGGTTCTTACAAAGATTTAGGAATCTATGTAAAGATAAATGTTACCTTAGGTGGTGGAGTATAGTATACAAGTTAAATTGTTTTGCTTATGAAGTAACAAAAGGACTTGTATGACTCAAATAGTTCATTGAAGATTTGAAAGGTGTTTTAGATATGATTTAGTCTATCCTCTTTATTATGATAATAGTGGTGTAAAGACTAATATTAAGGAAAATAGAAAACACCAACGTATAGGGAATCATATCGAGAGAGAGAAAGCATCATGGTAGTGACCAAGATGGCTTTTAATGACAGTCGTTTAGATCTATATAAAAAGACTCTCCAGGCAAAAGTGTTTAAGGGTCACCTAAAATGTCTAGGATTACGAGACATGCCTCGTCTTCGCTAGGACAAGTGGGAGAACATGTTGGGTATAGAGTATGCCCTAGGATACATGTCTCGCTGGCTTTAGTGCAAGTGGGAGATTGTTGGAATTTATGCCCTAAAGCCTCGTAATTAATGATTTATTTAATAATTAATAATAATTTTGATTATTTTATTTGTAATATAATATTATCCATTATATGAAAAATCCAAGGTTATTGATAGCACTCAAAAGTGTGCTATTTCTAGGCTTAGATTTGTGTTGGTTTTATATGTTTACAGTGAGCTTTCATGCATTTTTTATCTATTTTGTAGATTTTGAGCAATTGGAGCTAACCGGGCTTTTTGGAGCATAATTAAAGCTTAAAGACACACTTTGGAGCAAAGAAGATTAGTAGAAGAAGTGTTACCCGAAAGGACAGCGTTGAGACGCTGTCCATAGCGTCTCAAAGCTATAAGTGAAGCCTTCCAATCTCAAATTTCCGCAGAAGCAGCGTCGAGATGCTGCTTTATAGCGTCTCGACGCCAGAAACCCGAGCGTAAGAGAATTTCCGTCCCTAGCGTCGAGACGCTGTCTATAGCGTCTCAACGCTACCCCGACTCTCCGTGTTTTTCATACGAATTAGGGTACAGCGTCTCGACGCTGCCCCGAGAATTATAAAAAGAACATTTTGGCTTCGTTTTGGGAGAGCCGTTTTTGAGAGCCTAGAACCCTAATTTCGACAAGGAGCACTGTTTTGGGACCTAGAGAGCACTTTGGAGAGCTAAGGAGGAGACTCAAAGCTTGAGATCGCGGGACATCACGACGGGAACGAGTGTTGGCACGCGACGTCCAGTTTTTTTTCTCTTTTCCCTTTACTTTGGTTCTTGAACTTTAGGATTTATTGGACTGAATACTGAATGTAATTTTGAGTATTTTAGACTCTTGGATGATTGTAATTTTAAACTTTGTTTGGTTCTTTGAATTGTATTATATCGTAATGCCTTTTATGCATCTCGAATCAATTTTCTAAGCTTTTGGCCATAGCTTTGCATGTTAGGTTAAATTTAGCTTGAGAAAGTAAATTTAACTAAAGAACTTAGATGCATGACTAGAATTAATCTATTGCATGAGAATGAATAGGTTAATATTAGAAGCCATTAAAAGAATTTCATAATGCCATGTTTAGGTGTAGAAATAGACCGAGAGGTTGATCTACTACTTATTATGAGTTCAATTGGGCTTGAGAGAGTCAATTGCATATTTTAGTAATTCTTGGCTTAAGGTTGTTGTATATTCTACAATTCTTTAACCAAATTCATAGTTGCACTTCATGTAATGCAATATTCACTAGTCTTTCTAAACGGTCTCCAACCTTGTAAATAGTTAATTTAGTTTAATCTTGTTCCAATCTAAAGTTAGGTTCTCTAAATAAAAGTAGGCATGAGTAACTATGGTACTTAATTAATCTAAGAAATCCAATCCCTGAGATCGACCTTGGCCATTACTACTACAAATTGTAAAGGTCTGGTTAATAATTTTATTTGATAGAGCATTCGACAAGCTCTTTATCAGTTATTAGTGTAATCTTGAACAGTATGTAGTTGACATACGAGAGGATCATGTTCAAGAAATAACCTAAAGGGTCATAGTATATGAATAAGGTTGGGTTCCTTATCCTAGTAACACTATTGAGACGGCCCACTTTGTAATAGTTACAAATGATTTGATCCAAATCATTCATGTGGAGACATGTGAGTGGGGGTATCTTATACAATGAGTTTGTATAAGACTGAACCATGAAATATTTAATCTCTCTTTATAATTCCGTTAATTGAGAAGATTAATATTTCATTAGGATGATCATATGCGACTCGATCTTAATCCTGAGTGACTTATGAACTCTTGCCTGTGAGGGCTTGTTATTTGATTTGCATGGGTGAGAGTGGCTTTTGTAGCTGATTCAATATTCCTACCATTTTGGGAACTTAACCAAATAGGGAGCTGGGAACATAATCTCACAAGATGGAATTCACTCATTCCCACATAGGGTAAGTAGATGAGTAGTTCCCTTAAGTGTTGATTTCGGGACTTGAACAATGGGGCCCCACCTTCTCATTGGCCCGAGAGGGACTTAGTTTATAATTAGATTATAAATAGATTGTTCATTAGAGGATCAGTGGTACTTAAGGTGCAAGATGTAATTATAGGGATAAAACGGACTTTTGACCCAACTATAATTACGAACAACTCATGAAGGATCGACTTGCATATAGTGATTATATCTATGGACACAACTTGTCCTACAGTGCATAAAAGTGCAACTATAGGTCCATAAGGTGACCTATAGTTAATGAATGAAAATTAATTAATCAAAGAGTTTAATTAATTGATTTTGTATCAATGGAGCTTATAATCTGTAGGTCCATAAGGTCCCCTTGATAGCTCATAGTAACACTAAAAGATCAATTTAGTTGAAAGAAAATTTTGAAATGTTCAAATTAATATTAATTTGAAGTGTTCAAATTAATATTTAATATATTAGATATATTAAATATAAAAGAGGAAAATATATTTATTGTATTTGATACATTAAATATTAAAATTTGAAATGTTCAAATTTAATATTTAATTTGAAGTGTTCAAATTAATATTTAATATATTAGATATATTAAATATAAAGAGGAAAATATATTTATTGTATTTGATACATTAAATATTAAAATAATTAATGTATATTTGATATATTAAATAAAAGATATTTATAGAATTTGAATAAGATTCAAATAAATAAATATCGTAGAAGATTTGAATGTGATTCAAATAAATACAAGATATATTTTAATATATTAGGTATTAAAATATAATATTTTAATTCTGACAAAGATTTTCCCTTAGTCACTATAAATAAGACCCTTGGGTTGAGCCATTCTTGACAACACACATCTCCTCAATAGAGAGAATTAGAGAATTCTCTCTAGACCTCTTACTCTCTAATCCCTTGGGGATTTGCTTTCAAGAGGCTCCCACAAGCCTTAGTCCTGTGTTCGAGTCATAGCCATGAAAACTTTGTGGAAGAGATAAAGACCCACCTGAAGAATCTCCATATTTGGAAGGTATTTATTGCTTAACCATTGTATTTTAGTTTAATTCTAAATAAATCAAAGACGATTCCTATGCTTCCGCTGTGGGTTTAAATCGATTATTCCCTTCACATACCACCGTTTGAATTTTGTTCTCCTTAGCTTCATAATTCAATTGGCCCCTTTGCCAAATGGATGTGAAGAATGCCTTTCTCCATGGGACTCTTAAAGAAGAAGTTTATATGGCACAACCACAAGTATTCATTGATGCAGTTAATCCTAGTCATATTTGTAAACTCAAAAAGTTCCTCTATGGCCTTAAACAAGCTCCCCAAGCTTGGTTTGAAAGATTCACATCATATCTCCTGACGCTTGACTTTGTTGCCTCAAAAGCTGATTCATCGCTATTCTACAAACATACTTCTACATCTACCATTTTTCTCCTATATATGTGGATGATATTATCATCTTAGGAAGTGATTCATCCTACATTGAGACATTAATCAACTGCTTGAAAAGTGAGTTTGAAATGACTGACTTAGGAGAACTTAAATATTTTTTGGGCCTCGAAGTCTCTTGCCAAAACGCAGCCATTACTGTTTGTCAGACAAAATATACTACGGATATGCTCAAATGTGCTGGAATGCTCGACTCTAAGCCATGTCTCACACCATGTGCAACAACAGAGTCCTCTATTGCCTATACTGCTACCCTTAGTGACCTTACGCAGTATCGCAACATTGTGGGTGCTCTGCAATATCTAACCTTCACAAGGCCTGACATTGGCTTTGCGTTAAATAAAGCTTGCAAACAAATGCATTCACCTACTGAAGAAGACTTCACTGTGATGAAACGCATATTGAGGTATCTTCAAGGATCACCACACATTGGCTTAAAGTTCACATCGAGCAGTCTTAAGTTGCAAGCTTGTTGTGATGTTGACTAGGCAGGGGACCTTAGTGACAAACGCTCAATCTCTGGCTATGTAATCTTTTTGGACGATAATCCCATCTCATGGAGTGCTAAAAAGCGATTGACTGTTGTATATCTTCCACTGAAGCCAAATATAGATCTCTTGCAACTACAATGGTCGAACTATGCTGGATATGAAAAATTCTCTGTGACTTCAAAATACCTATTCTACAAGTACCAACTCTTTGGTGTGACAACATTTCAACAGTCTACCTCGCCAACAATCCTGTTTTCCATGCTCGAACAAAACACATAGAAATAGACTATCATTTTATCCGAGAGAAGGCTATACGCAAAGACATCAAATCAATTATGTTGAGAGTATTGATCGAGTTGGTGACTTCTTCACCAAAGCGTTTCCTCACTCTAGATTTTTACATCTATGTTCCCAACTTTGCCTCTTTGAGCCTTCAGTTTGAGGGAGGATGTTAGATACACTTGTAGTTTGGTAATTGTTATAACTAGATCAATTATTTTTTGTAATTGTTATACGAGCTGGTATTTTCTACTGTAACTTCATTAGTTAGAAAGTTGGTTCAATCTGTTGGTAATGCTCTCTATATAAAGAGGCTGACATGACTCTTGTAGAGTGTGGTTAAATTTTGAATAATACATGAATAGAGGTTTATCACATACGCCCAAACTGGAGCTACTGTCGTCGTATCCACCTAAGCCATTGAGCCGCTACACGTTGCTGTCGTCGCTAGATATGCAAGGTTGGTCATTGTGATTTGCATTAACCACGAGTCATTGTCACTGTGCTTGGTTGGAGCTCTCCGTTTTTCGCTGGATCTATGTGGGAGAGCCGTGTTACGCCTGTTGTCGCAGAAGGCAGGGCTCGCCGCTGGATCATTCTTGCTAGAGGGGAGATAGTTTAGGAAGAGAGAGAGAGAGAGAGAGAACTTGAAGATGGGGGTGACGAGAAAGAGAAGGAAGGAAGAAAGAAGAGGAATGCTTAGGGTTTTTTTTTCCTTTTGTTTTGTTTTTAATTTTTTTTACAAAAATAAAACTACCAGCCCACTTACACTAATAGTCCACCAACTTAGGCCCTAATTTGAACTCAATTTTTTAGGACAGAATAACAAACGATTTTCTTTTGCTTTACCCTTTTTTTTCTATGTTTTCCTTTCCTTTTTTTCTCAAATTTTGTTCAGTTTTTATTTATTTATTTATTCTGCCCTTTTTTTCCTTTTTTACTTTTTTTTTTCATATTCTCCAACGTTTTTCTTTTGTTGGCTTTGCTAAACACACACACACACACACACACACACACACACACACACACACATATTTCTTTTCTAGGAATCACCAACTTTATTTTGGAACTTTGCTTCAACATTGACCTTCACTTGTGAGGTCGGTAGGCTTTTGAGGTAACTTTAATTTTTTTCTTGTAAATTTTATTCTTTCTTTTGTCTTTTTTGCACCTACAATGTCAATCTTAGCACGGGTACACTTGTGGAACCCTTGCAGTTCTAGGTGTACTTGCCGTTATCCTTATTCGCGGTTAATTAGCTTTTGTAGGTATGACACTCACCAACCTTAGCGCGAGTACACTTGTGGGACCCTGACAGTTCTGGGTGTACTTGTAGCTACCATCACCCTTCGATGTTAGCTTAAGAACACTTAACCTTAACAAGGCCTATGGAGTTTCTGTAGCTCCGCTGGTCTTCGGTGTTAGCTTAGGAACACTCGATCCTAACGAGGCCTATGGTGTTCCTACAGTTCCACTACTATTCGACATCAGCTTAGGAACACTTGACCTTAACGAGGCCTATGGTGTTCCTGCAGCTCAGTTGCTTTTCGATGTTAGCTCAGGGACACTAAATCCTAACGAATCCTATGGTGTTCCTGTAGTTTTGCTGCTCTTCGACGTCAGCTCAAGAACACTCGACCATAACGAGGCCTATGGTGTTCCTACAGCTCCACTACTCCTTGTTGTTACCTCAAAGTCAACTTTCAAGATAAATCATATCGCCCTTCTAATTTATCTTTTTTTTTTTTTTTGTCTTTTTACAGGGTTCTTCGATATTTGCTCAGTGACAGCACTATTGGCTTGAAGCAAAGCAAAGCTTGAAGCCACTTGATTGAGAGAATAAACGAGCGACGATGAATAAAGCCTCCTAACTTGGCTAAGGAGCGAGGGACGAAAAATGAAGGCTTCTTGACTTGGCAGAGGAGCAAGTGACGATGGACGAAGCCTCCTGAGTTTGCAGAAGAGTAAGCGTCGATGGATGGAACCTCCAAACTTGGCGGAGGAACGAGCGATGACGGACAGAGCCTTCTAACTTGGTGGACGAGCGAACGTTGATGGACGAAGCCTCCTGACTTGGTGGAGGAGTAAACGTCAACAAACGAAGCCTTCTGACTTGACGGAGGGACGAACGTCAATGGACAAAGCCTCCTAACTTGGTGGAGGTGAATTTAAAAAGTATCCAAACTTAGAGACAAAGCGACGACAAAATCTCGAAACTTGGAGAGGGAATGAAACATTGAACTTGGGGGCATAATGCATACTTAGAGGCGAAATGCAAAACTTGGGGATGGAAGATAATTCTTAGAGGCAAAACGTTGTACTAGTAGGCGAAGTGCTGTATTTTGAGGCAGAACGCCGAACTTGGAGGCGAAGCACCAAACTTGAAAGCGATCAAAGCTCGAACTTGAACTTGAAGCAAGCAAAGTGCAGACTTGAACTTCAAGCGAGCGATGTTGGAACTTAAGCTTGAAGTGAGCAATACTCAAACTTGTACTTCTAGTGAGCAATGCTCAAACTTGAAGACTTGAAACCTGTTGAGATTTATGTCCTAAAGCCTCGTAATTAATGATTTATTTAATAATTAATAATAATTTTGATTATTTTATTTGCAATATAATATCATCCATTATATGAAAAATCCAAGGTTATTAGTGTAATCTTGAACAGTATGTGGTTGACATACGGGAGGATCCTGTTCAAGAAATAACATAAAGGTTCGTATTATATGGGTAAGGTTGGGTGCATACTTTGTAATAGTTACAAATGATTTGATCCAAATCGTTCATGTGGAGACATGTGAGTTGGGGTTTCCATAAGACTGGACCACGAAATATTTAATCTCTCTTTATAATCCGTTAATTGAGAAGATTAATATTTCATCATAATGATCATATGTGACTTGATCTTAAGCCTGAGTGAGTTATGAACTCCTGCCTGTGAGAGCTTGTCTTTTGATTTGCATGGGTGAGAGTGACTTTTGTAGCCGATTCCATATGCCTACCATTTTGAGGACTTGACCAAATAGGAAACTGGGAACATAATCTCAGAAGATGGAATTCACTCATTCTCATATAAGGTAAGTAGATGAGTAACCCTTAAGTGCTAATTTCGGGACTTGAACAATGGGACCTCACTCTCTCACTGGCCCGAGAGTGGCTTAGTTTATGGTTGGATTATAAACAAATTGTTCATTAGAGGATCAGTGGTACTTAAGGTGCAAGATGTAATAATAGGAGTAAAACGGACTTTTGACCCAGTTGTAATTACGAACAACTCGTGAAGGATCGACTTTCATGTAGTGATTATATCTATGAACACAACTTGTCCTACAGTGCATAAGAGTGCAACTCTAGATCTATAGTGGAGTGACCTATAGTTAATGAATGAAAATTAATTAATTAAAGAGTTTAATTAATTAATTTTGTATCATTAGAGCTTATAATCTGTAGGTCTATAAGGTCCCCTTGCTAGCTTATAGTAACACTAAAAGCTCAATTTAGTTGAAAGAAAAATTTGAAATGTTCAAATTAATATTTAATTTGAAGTGTTCAAATTAATACTTAATATATTAGATATTTTAAATATAAAATAGGAAAATTTATTTATATATTTGATACATTAAATATTAAAATAATTAATGTATATTAGATACATTAAAGAAAATATATTTATAAAATTTGAATAAGATTCAAATAAATAAATATCGTAGAAGATTTGAATGAGATTCAAATAAGTATAAGATATATTTTAATATATTAGATATTAAAATATAATATTTTAATTATGGCATATGTTTTCCCCTGGTCTCTATAAACAGGACCCTTGGGTTGAGCCATTCAATACAACACACATCTCCTCAATAGAGAATTAGAGAATTCTCGCTGGACCTCTTCCTCTCTAATCATTTATGGATTTTCTTTCAAGAGGCTCCCACAAGCCTTGGTCCTGTGTTCGAGTCATAGTAAGGAAGACTTTTGTGGAAGTCTTGGAACACGAGAAGTAAAGAACTGCCATAAAATATCTCCATATTATTTTCAAGGTATGTTTTCCTTAAACTTAAGTTTTATTGTTTTATTCTAAATAAAATCAAAGTCAATTCCAATGCTTTCGCTATGAGTTTAATTCGATTATTCCTTTCAAAGCATGCAAAACTCGGACTCGAAGACTTGAAGGGGTGAAGCGCGAACCCAAACTTGGAGGAGAGTGAAGCCTGAACTTTAGAGTGAGTGAGCAACAAACCAAACTTGAAGGGGTTGAAGCTTGAACTTTAGGGGAGTGAGTGACGAATCGAACTTGAGGGGGTTGAAGCTCGAATTTTAGGGGAGTGAGCGACGAACTGAGCTTGAAGGGAACAAAACTCGAACTTTATGAGAGTGAACAATAGACCAAACTTGAGGCGAACGAAGCTCGAATTTACAGTGAGTGAAGAGGGAACCATACTTAAGTTCAACAACGCTCTCTCGTATGTATCCAACATGTAACATCTTGTTTTCATGGGGATGGAAACTTTTTTTTAGAAACTGAGCTTAAAGTTTTCTTTTCCTTTAAGTTGCCTATGTACCCGTTGAGTGGCAGGGATCAAGTCAAAACGTAGTTCAAAGATTTTTTAGGTCCTATCACCTTTTAAGTTCATGTGGGGCAAGAGCATCATGCATTTTAGGCTCTTGCGACAATGAGCTTTCTTTACATCTTAGATGCTTTTGTCCTCACCATGGTCTTGATTAGATCCTTCATTTGTAGGATTTGTTAAGATGATGACATTTTTCTTCACTTTCAAGGAACCCTCCTTGTTTGTGAGAACGGAGAACTTCATTTTCATGCGAGAAAGAACAAAACGGAGAGCTTCCTTTCATGTTGATCGCTTGTTACTTTGAGAAGATTAAAGACAGATGTTGAAAGTTGATTTTTTCTCGATGTGGAGACGCTTAGCCTTTGGAAGACTGAAGTTCAAGTTGAGACAGAAGTTGGACATTGGTTTTCTTCTTTTGTCACAGTCATACTCATCCTTTAGAAGAGTAAAGGTCGAGTAGTTGAAGGTTTGATGCGATCAAAGATAGAAGTCATTTGCTTAATTTCTTTTTCATCGTCAGCTTCATTCACCTCAATGTAATATGAACTTATAGAGTTTCCTTCCTCTTTTTTCATGGGAAAGAAATTTCTTGGGATGAATTTTTTTAAGGTCATCGATTGTCGAGGTTAAGAAATTTGTTTATCTCCTTTCCTCTTAGGTTTAGGTTTCCTTGGATCATTCTTTTTTTGATGCTTAGTCTTTCTTCTGAATGAGCAATGTTCCGTCTGAACAATATGTTGTCCTAGTTTCTTCTAACGAGACATAACAGTCCAACCTTTATCTTGATATTTGATAAGTTTGACCATATCTTGAAGTTTGTTTCTTGATACCTCAGGTTGAAACCAAATAGATATAGGCTCCACGGTTCCAAATTGGACTAGGCACACTCTGTGATCATGAAGCGAACTAAAATATATTTGATTGCATGTGTTTTTTGTCATTGCAGCATGATTTGTTTGACCTAACTCATCGAGGTCTAGCTTAATTTTTCCTTCTTTAGCTAAACTTAGAATTAGCTCTTTAGGATGAAACATTTCTCCACTGGGTAACTGATGACTCAATGATACTTATAATAGCTAGGATCATCGACTTTTTTTCATCTCTTTCAACTGCATACACTCTGGAAGTTCGATTAGTCGTGTGTCTAGTAGTTGTTCCAACATGTCAGAAATTTTAGAATCAGTAAAAGGATAGATTTTCTTTTGTCTTTCCTTCAAAGTTAAGCGACGCCTTCCATTTTCTTGTCAATTTTCAATCTTCTTGTCTGTCGAAGACAACTTGAGAGGCGTTGTGTTGACAATCATAGATTCTTTGGAAGTTTCCTCGATGTTATTTCCCTCTTTTCTTACGTTAGAGAATAGAAAATCGTAATCTCCTCGACTAGCAATACTCAGCTCCATGTCGTGGGCACGAGTTGCTAGTACTTTAAAGGTGCGAGGCTTTATACCTTGAAGGATGTACACGAAGGAATGAACGTTTCATTTCGCAGCGGAAGCATTGGATCGTCTTTGATTTTATTTAAAATTATACTAAAAATTAAGATCAAGCAAACTTACACAGAGTAATATGGACATATTTCTGGAAGGTCTTTATCTCCTCCACAAAGTCTTCCTGGTTATGACTCGAACACAGAACCAAGGCTTGTAAGAGTCTCTTGAAAAAATCCATAAGGATTGGAGAGAAAGAGAATTATCTAAGTCTCTATTGAGGAGATGTGTGTTATGCCTAATGGCTCAACCCAAGGGTCCTATTTATAGAGACCAAAGACAAATCTTTGCCATAATTAAACTATTATATTTTAATATCTAATATATTAAAATATATCTTATACTTATTTGAATCTCATTCAAATCTCCTACGATATTTATTTATTTGAATCTTATTCAAATTTTATAAATATATTTTATTTAATGTATATAATATACATTAATTATTTTAATATTTAATGTATCAAATACAATAAATATATTTTCCTGTTTTATATTAAATATATCTAATATATTAAATATTAATTTGAACACTTCAAATTAAATATTAATTTGAACATTTCAAATTTTAATATTTAATGTATCAAATACAATAAATATATTTTTCTCTTTTATATTTAATATATCTAATACATTAAATATTAATTTGAACATTTCAAATATTTTTTTCAATTAAATTGATCTTTTAGTGTTACTTTGAGCTAGCAAGAGAACCTTATGGACCTACAGATTATAAGCTCTAATGATACAAAATCAATTAATTAAACTCTTTAATTAATTAATTTTCATTCATTAACTATATGTCACTCCACTATAGACCTATAGGTGCACTCTTATGCACTATAGGACAAGTTGTATTCATAGATATAATCACTACATGCAAGTCGATACTTCATGAGTTGTTCGTAATTACAGTTGGGTCAAAAGTCCGTTTTACCCCTATAATTACATATTGCACCTTACGTATCACTGATCCTCTAATGAACAATTTGTTTATGATCCAACAATAAACTAAGTCTCTCTCGGGCCAATGAGAGGGTGGGGCCCCATTGTTCAAGTCCTGAAATAAGCACTTAAGGGAACTACTCATCTACTTACCCTATATGGGAATGAATGAATTCCATCTTGTGAGATTATGTTCCTAGCTCCCTATTTGGTCAAGTCCCCAAAATGGTCGGCATATTGAATTGGCTACAAAAGCTACTTTGATCCATGCAAATCAAAGGATAAGCCCTCACAGGCAGGAGTTCATAACTCACTCAGGATTAAGATCGAGTCGCATATGATCATCCTAATGAAATATTAATCTTCTCAATTAACGAATTTATAAAGAGAGATTAAATATTTTGTGGTTCAGTCTTATACAAACTCATTGTATAAGATACCCCACTCACATGTTTCTACATGAACGATTTTGGATCAAATCATTTATAACTATTACAAAGTGGATCATATCAATAGTGTTACCAGGATAAGACATCCAACCTTATCCATATACTATAAACCTTTAGGTTATTTCTTGAACATGATCATCTCATATGTCAACCACATACTGTTCAAGATTACACTAATAACCTTGGATTTTTCATCTAATGGATAATATTATATTGCAAATAAAATAATCAAAATTATTATTACTTATTAAATAAATCATTAATTATGAGGCTTTAGGGCATAAATCTCATAATT
Organism: Trichosanthes truncata; assembly: GCA_033996785.1. Lineage (NCBI taxonomy): Eukaryota > Viridiplantae > Streptophyta > Magnoliopsida > Cucurbitales > Cucurbitaceae > Trichosanthes > Trichosanthes truncata. The sequence continues at coordinate 6,894,615 of JAWPNB010000004.1, forward strand.
AATGATTTATTTAATAAGTAATAATAATTTTGATCCCCAATGCATGCCTTGAATGCATATTTCGACAATAGATAGTTCAGTGAGAAGATCTTTGCAATCGAGACTCATGGCTCTCCAACGATTTATGTAGTCAATAACGAGTTCACCTTTTCGTTATCTAGTGTTGGTGAGCTCGAACATGCTAACAGTTCATCTTGTGTTGTAGAAGTGATTTAGAAACTCATTTTTAAATTGTTCCTAACTATCTATTGACTCGGGCTCTAGGTCAGTGTACCAGTCAAAAGCATTTTCCTTTAGTGTTCGGACGAACTATTTGACCAAAAGATCTTCTCGTGTATCAGCATTTTCACATGTTTCGATGAAATTAGCAATATGTTGCTTTGGATTGCCCCTCCCATCAAATTGTTGGAACTTTGGTGGTTGATTCTAGTTGGCATTCTTAAATTATCGATTCTCTTAGTATATGCTTTAGAATACACGAGGGAACTTTGAGAAGTCCCACCATATTCAGCTCTAATGGAGTTCGTGATCATGTCTTGAAGTTGTTAGACATATAGTGAATCGATTGAAGTGGAGGGTTGTGGTTGATCTTCTTGCACAACGTCCTTTCCTTTGTTGCAATCTTTGATGGCAGAAGTTTGACTTGATTCAGTGACATTTTGTTCTCAATCTAGTCTTTAAGTATGCGATTTGAAAATCTCTTTCTTCAATTGCCTTTATCAAGGTGTTGATCTTTTCCTTCATCTCTGTCATTCTTTTTTCCATAGTGCTTGTTTTAGTCATCATGACGGATACTATGTTAGAATCAAGATTGAACAAAGGGTTGCACTTAACCAATAACCTGTCATTAGTAGATGCCCCTGGTAGTGTCATTACTTCATCTTCTTGTAGCCTCAGCTCATTGGAGCAATTATGGGTAATAGAACCTATGTAAGAGTTGCTCATGAGAGAGATCATCGAAGAAGTTTGCCTGAACATCATCACTTCACTTTTGTTTTGAGTTGAGGGAAAGAGATGAGAGGTAGAGATTGTTCCACTGGGCATGCCAATTTGTTCACATGTAATTTTAGCAAAGAGAAATAAATGAAACACGTGTAAATAAATTTATATTTTTATTAATTTGGTGTGTGTGGTACAATCTCTAATTTGTTCCTCTGATTCTTTCTCTCTCATATACAATATCTCGAGGGTTGAAAGCTTGTTCTCGAGTGCGCTTGTTGGTCTTTTCTGATCGATCTTTGGCTTGTTGATCTTTGGATCGACCCTTGGCTTGTTGATCCTCTTGAAGATACGATCGAAGTCTTGGAGTCTTGTATGCTTCAAATGCCTTCAACTTGTCTTCAAAGGTATTTTTGTCTTCAAAGCATCTTTCGTCTTCGAAAAGTCTTTAGTCTTCAAGGAATGTTTAGCACCTGGACTTGTTTTGGAAGGTCTTTGGTCTTCCAAGAGTGTTCATCACTTCAAGGAGTATTTAACACCTAAAGACTGGTCTTGAAGAGTCTTTAATCTTCAAAGAGGGTTTAACACCTAAGGATTTGTTTTGAAGCGTTCGATACTTAAGGACTTTAGGGAACATTCAACACTTAAGGACTTTGACATTTTTTGCTCTCAATTCTCTCTGAGTTCGCTGGAGAGTTTTATTTTTGAACCTTTGAAATGGAAGAGAGCTCTTTTATTTATAGAGCTTCCATGGACATGTGGGCTTGGGCCTCTTAGGCTTTTGGACTCAACCATTGGACTTGAGCTTTGCTAAACTTGGGCCTAGTCCTTTGGGCTTGGATTTTTTTCGACTAGAGTCTTTCATTTGGGTTATGTCTAAAATTTGAATTATACATATTTGGATTTGACATAATTTAATTTAGGGATTCTTGTAAATTTAATTAATCCCTAATTAAATAAATAATTTGTTACTAACTTTAAGTAATGACATGACAATTCATGATTGGCCAAAATTTATATTCCAACAATGACAAAAGTAATTTTGATCATTTCAAAATAACTCCCAAACATGCCATAAAAGGTCAGAGATTTGAATCCCCCACCTCTAAATGTTGTTGAACTCAAAAAAATAAAAAATCTCACTAAATTTCTAATTATTAACTCCAAATTATTCATAAGCATTTAATTTATGGATTGAATTTGTATAGCCTATAATGGAAGGATGATTCTATATTTAATAGGAAGGATTGGTAATATTATGATCAATATAAACCCAAGTACCTCGTACTTGAGACTTCTAAAATCTAAAATCTACTTTCTTGACTATATACTAACTTTATAAATCATAAAAATATAAATTAGAAACATAAACTCACTATTGAAAAAATGGAAGGTTTTTGAAGATGTTTCCTCTCAAAAGGTTGGAGGTTCAAATATCGTCTTCCACATTTGTTATACTATAATAATAATAATAATAATAATAATAATAATAAATAAATAATGTGAAAGAATGAAAATAAAATAAAATTAGTATTTATATATATATGTTCATGATCAACTAAGCTATGTCTTGTCTTTTGTAGACTGTATAGAACTCCACTAAAAGTTGATGAAGATTTACATAGAACAACAATAAATCTAACTATTTTCTCTCAAACACTTTAAGTTACTCACAATTATCCTAGTACGAACTTCCCTTGGATTCTTTCACGAGAATGCCTTAGACCACCTATTTAAGGCCCTTGCTCTACATATTGACGACATATCATTCAAATGATTTGCACAATGCTACGACGTTATATAGGCAACAACACGAGCAATTCCTATTCCTACTTAGAATAGGAATCCGACTTGATTTAGGAACATCTTCAATATTCTTACTCGAAGAAGAAAGCTTTGGACTTTTCTTAAAAGGCTTGCTTCCAAATTTTTCTTGGACTTAAACCGAGTCTAGCTATTTGATGATTAAGCTCCACAATCCAATACTCGACATTTTAAATTTATTCCTCGGCAAGATTTATATAGACTACATAAAATCTAAAATTTCCAACCACACAAAGCATAAGTTTCCAATGATAAAATTGGAAATCTACTATTTTAAGCTTAGTTACATAGTCACCTCAAGATCCAAATGAAAAAGCATTGTGAGCAAACATTCCTAAGAGGGTTGGTCCCAATTCACAATCATTACAATTCATCAAACACTTAATGACATTACCTCTGAATTCTGCAGAAAACTTGTTGCTTAAGTTTGTGGCAAACAACACAAATTTCTTAAAAAATATATAGACATATTATTATTATATTTATTAAAATTAAAAAAAAACACATATAACTATATAAGTGAAAGTGAAGCAATGATAGCCATCTTTCAAATTTCTGCTTTCACAAGCAATCTATCTGCTCTTACATCTCATCTCATTTCTCTTTCTCTCTCTCTCTAATAATTTCTCTATTGTTTTCAAGAAAGGTAAAAGAGGGTAATCTTCAGATGTTTAATTTGTAACTAAGAATATATATCTGTTCAATAATTGAGTTTAAAAAGCTCTTTTTTTTTAATATATTAATTTGAAACTTATTTGGAAAAAATGTGTACCAAATAATAATTATTTATTTTTTTTAAAAAATTTGTTTTAAAAATGTAATTGGTGAAAAATCGCCATGATTATCCACAAGAGCACACTAAAAACGAGTTATCAACTTATCCAAACATTCTTTTCAGTAATTATTTTGAAAACGATTTAAAAACAAACCTTTTTTTTAATTAAATGAAAATAAGTTTGAACCTCTTTTTTTTTTTTTTTTTTTTTAACCTCTTTTAAAGCTTGTTTTCTCATGTTTATGTTTTGTTGTAATGTATAAAATATACTAGAGTAATAAAAAAAATTGAGTTAAAAAACATTTGGAGGTGTAAAGATTCGAACCTATAATCTCTTGATCGATGACACACATCAATTACTGCTGAACTATGCTCATTAGAACTTTTTCTTCCTTTGAAAAGATCCAAAAATAATGATTTCAAATGCAAAATAAAGTCATAATTTTTTTTTCATAAAAAATAATTAAAGTCTACTAAATGCATTTAATCTTATATGGTGGGTTTTAGTTTGACCTTGACTAAAAGTTCCAATTTTACTATAACTTTAATTTTCATTTGTTTAAAGAAAACATTGATCATGATCAAATTTCACTAAAATGTCTAAGCAATTAACAAAATACTCCCAATGTAAGTAACTAATTTCGAATATAATCTTTGTAAAAAGTTCCAGTATTCCCGTAATACTTACTTCCTCTATTTAGACTATTTTTTTTTATTTATAAATAATTCTTAAATGCTGTTAGACTCCACGTCATTCTTAAATGTTGTTAATTTTGACTGTACCACCCAATCTCAATAATCTTTTAATTTCTATTTGGCATTTTAATTGGAATCCCATATGAAAGGTCATTTTGAAAGCGGGATAAAATAAATTTTTTTAAATAAGATCAAAGACAAAATTAAAAACTAACGACATACATTAGGCATATTTCGTATAATTTACCGATAGAAAAAGAAAACCATCAAATTTATTTAAAAAAAATAGAACTCTCATATATAATCGATACAACATGGACTATTTTTTAAGGCTTTATCAAATCATAGGGGCGAATTCTAACTTTAAAACCATAGAAACTAAATTTTAACTTCTCCAAGCCATAAAGATCAAATTTGTAATTTAACCTAAAAATAAATTTCATAAAACATAATATTCCACAACTAGATTCATCCATATCCAACACACCCTCTTAGAAATATGATGTAGACACCAAACTTTTCCATCCTCTCTCTCAGTCTCAGCTTTGCATAAAAAGCCCCTTTCGCTCCTTCCTCCCTTCACCACCACAATTCCAAAATAATCAAATTTTCTTTAGCTCAATTTTGGACTTTGGAAATTTGGCATTACTTTTTTTTTTCTTGGGTGAGATCTTGAGAGAAGGATCATGAATAGCCTCTTCTCTCTCATAATATTCTTCCTCTTCCTCTTCGTTGGTTGCAGTTTTGGGCAGTCGCCAGCGGAAGCTCCGGGGCCGCCGCCGCCGACGAATATCACAAAAATACTGGAAAAGGCCGGCCAGTTCACTGTTCTGATAAGGCTTTTGAAGAGCACTCAAGTGGCTAACCAAATCAACACTCAGCTTAATGACTCCAATTCTGAACTCACCCTTTTCGCCCCCACTGATAATGCTTTCTCCAGCCTCCAATCTGGTACAATCTAATTACCTCCATTATTAACCTCACATCTCATTGTTTCAGATAGTTTGTTTTAGTCTTAATTTTTTCGTTAAGAGAATATCGTATTTGTAATACGAATATGAACTCTAAAGTTTTTAGAGAAAGTAGAGATATCTTAACTAGCTATGGTCACTAACTTATATGTTCGTTTAAAAATTTTTTTTTTTCTTTTACAATAATTTGTTTGTTAAGAGAATATCGTATTTGTAATACGAACATGAACTTGAAAGTTTTTAGAGAAGATAGAGATATCTTAACTAGCTATGGTCACTAACTTATATGTGCGTTTAAATTTTTTTTTTCTTTTACAATATTTTGTTTGTTAAGAGAATATCGTATTTGTAATACGAACTTGAACTTGAAAGTTTTTAGAGAAGGTAAAGATATCTTAACTAGTTATGGTCACTAGCTTATATGTGCGTTTAAAATTGTTTTTTTTTTCTTTTACAATAATTTGTTTGTTAAGAGAATATCGGATTTGTAATACGAATATGAACTTGAAAGTTTTTAGAGAAGGTAGAGATATCTTAACTAGCTAGGGTCACTAGCTTATATGTGCGTTTAAAATTACTTTTAACAAAAAATGATCGATAAGAAATTATTTTAATGTTTGGATCTATGCGTTTGAAAGTGTTTTTTGAAGTAGTTCGGTTTGTTTGAACACTTAAGCCACAAGCACTCTAAAAGTGGTTCTTTTACAAAGCACACTTCGAATTCTTTTTAACATTTTTCAAAAAGTACTTTTATGTTAGTCAAAGATGATTTTGAGAGGAAAGTTCTTCTCATGGCCGTGACAAAAGTATTTCTAAATATAGCCAAAAAAATATTTGATATACTTAACTTACAACATGTAGTTTTAATTTAAGTACTTGTCTACACAGACATCTATTAATTAGGGTAGACGAACTACAACTGTATCAATGCCACGTTTTTGTTGAATATTTATTAAACAAACAATAAGAAAAAATTATAAAAAACACCCTTGAACTATATAGAGTTGTTACAATCACACACTTTCAAACTTTCAATTTGGTTTATTACCCTCCTAAATTTACAATATTATTTCAATTAAATCCTTAAATATGGTAAAATACACAAATCACTGTACTGTTATCCAAAAAAATGTAACAAAGTTATGTATCGAAAAAATCTCCATCCCAAAACCACCCATCCCATCAAAACAATTTCAAATCACACCTCAAGAGTACTCACTCAGATTAATTTCAATGTTTAGTATTAAAAGTTAAAATAATAATCATTAATTTTTTTTGTCAACCTAAACCTAAACATAACAGAGTGGTTAAATCATCTCTACATGAAAGAGTTTGTAAATTTAAATCCTCATCCCGTAGTTTAATTTATACATATTTGAACAATTTATTATATACAATTAGATCATGTAATGTAATGACTAATGAGAGTTCTAAACCTCAAAATATTTGAATGATTCATTACACAAAAAACAGGCACACTCAACTCCCTCAACGACCAAGAAAAAGCAGAGCTTCTCCAATTCCACATGATCCCAACTTTCCTGTCTCTCTCAAACTTCCAAACAGTCAGCAATCCGCTGAGAACTCAGGCCGGCGACGCCTATGAGTTTCCTCTCAACGTCACCACCTCCGGCAACTCCGTCAACGTCTCCTCCGGCCTCGTCAACACCTCCATCTCCGGCACCGTCTACACCGACAATCAGCTCGCCATCTATCAGGTCGACTCCGTCCTCAAGCCGATTGGCGTCTTCCAGCCCCGTCCCCCGCCGCCCGCTCCAGCGCCGGAGAAGTCCAAGAAGGCCAAGTCCATTTCTGGGAGCCCCAATGATTCTGCCGATGACAACGCTGCCGCCATCGCTCTCAACGGAATGTCAATCGTCTCCGCTGTTGCTGCCTCCGTCGCCGGAATGTTGGTGTGGATAAATTCCTGATTTAATTTGCTGCGTTTTCTTGTGGGATCAGAAGTTTAATTTCTGTCGTTTGTCATTGATTTTATTTTTGTATTATAAATTGATGTTGGTTTGTGCGGTTGTTTTGTTTTAGGGTATTATTGTTTATTTTGTTTCTGTTTTTGTTTTTCTAAAGTTTGTGTTAAATTTATTTGAAGAGAATCTTTTCTCATGCTCTGAGAAAAAGTGTATAATACTTTTTATATTAAAAGATTTTGTTAGAATTTTTACCTTGCATGTTTTTTTAAGTTTGAATTTCTAATTTTTTTGGAGTATATGCGATTTAACTAGTTAAATTAGACTCTGGTTCTAATATTCTTTACCTTTAAAGTAATTTAAATATGCTAGATTATGAAAGTTTTGTTTCTGTTTTCTAATCTGGGGTTAAACAAAACTCAGAGTGGAAGATTGAACCTTTAACTTTAGAGAAGGCAATGCCTCATCTGTCTAACTATGTTTGAATTGACTAAAATTTAAAAGTTAAGATATCACTGGCTAATGAATAATATATTGAAAACTTAACAATAGAATACATGTATTTGTGTTTTTCAAATTAGTTGGAAGATCCAATCCATTCTTATTAAGTTATCTACCAAACTATATTTGAATTGACTAGATTTTGAAAGCTAAACTACCACTAATGAATAATCTATTGAAAACTTTACATCAAAATGCACATGTTCATGTTTCTCAAATTCGTTGGAAGATTCAATCCATTCTTGTGAAGAAAAAAAAAATTACAAAAACCACATTAAAAGAATTGATACATTGTACCTTCAAATTTTCAATCTGATCAATCCCCACTGACCTACAAAATTGTTGTAATTAAACTATGCCATTATAATTCCATGACATATTGCATGAAGGGTAATTTTTTTGAGAGAAAAATATATTTTTAACAAAATTTAAAAGTAGATATAGTTTAATGACACAAGTATATGATTTAGCTGAGATCTCAAAACTATTATAAAAAAATCAAAGATATATAAAACCATGATGAAGTGGGATAGACTTTTTCTGCTTTTTTTGAATATATAAAGTGAAAAGGTCATTTTTAGTGTTAAGATTAAATATTTGAGTACATAAAGAGAGAAAGAAAGGTGATGAGTTAGCTATAGGGTGAGTTATATTTTTCCTCTGCATTGGAAGAGAGGATTTTTTTTTTTTTTTGGGTGTTTGTTAAATCAGAAGTTATAAAATTGATTATAAATATTGGCCAAAAGATATAATGATACTTTTAAGAGGAAAACCTAAAACGAGGTGAGTCTCGTGTGATGGAAGTAAAATGATTTGAATGCTTACCATGCTAAAAGCTACCTACCAACCAAAAAGGAAATGAACACTTTTAACTAAAAATGGTCTACATGGCACGTTGAAAGTGGGAGTATTTAGATAAAATTTCTAGTTCTGAGGTAGTATATACTCCTTTCATTTAGCTCGGGTCAGATCTAGACCTCAAGTTTTGGAGGGGCCAAACATAAATTTATAGTTTAAATCACATTTGGATCATTGTTTCATTTGGTTTTTAAACTTTCAATATGTCTATTTTAATTTATAAACTTTAAAAAAGTTAATCAATTTGATGAACTCTAAAAATGTCTATTTTAGTTTTTAAATTTTAAAAAAATAATCATTTTGGTTAGTCTTATTATTTTGTAACCATCGGCTCACTTGATATGCATTTCTGTCAATCTATGTAGCTCTAATTCGTGCACAAAGCACGTTAATGCACATATTTGAAACCACTTTATCTATCTATTAACTAATTAACAACCAAATAATTATGAGACCAAACATAGTTTTTTTTTTTTTTTTTTTTTATATATAAAGTTTAGGGATTAAAATAGAAAATTTAAAAGTTCATCAACTAAAATGGAATAAAGCAAAATAGTTTTTTTGAATGCCTAAACGATTAAAATAGATTAATTTTAAAAGTTTGAAGACTAAAAATATGATTTAAAACTCAATTAATTAATTAGTACTAAAGAAAACTAAATTAATTAGTTATCATAAAATAAAATTAAAATATTGAATAAAAAACCATAGGATAAAAACTAAAAGAAGAGTTTGTTTTTTTAGAATGAAGTAAAAAATATATTTTTTTATATTTGTTTTTGGTAAGAAATCTAGATTTTATAATTTAATAATGAAGCAAGTTGCTAAATTAATTAAAATAAACCATAATTTTGGGGGCCAGGACCTCCTTAATCTCAAAGAAGGTCTGCCCTGCATTTAGGATTTGATATGTCATTTGATGATATATTATTTTATTTTATGGGTTCACATTATTCTTAAATATTCCTTATTTTATAGCAAACAATGAATGGAGGTAGTTTGAAAAATTTTCCATACTATTATAGTATTAGAAATTTTTCTGTGTTCTTATACCACTTTATCAAGGGTTGTACATTTGGGAGTTTTAACAACTAAAGTATCTACCCCTTCGTTTGAGGTTGAGGTTGAAAGTTCAAATCATCATCCTCACATTAATTTCTTGTACTAAAAAATAATAAATAAATAATTTTTTTTCAATATAAAGATATATACTAATTAAAAGTAACATTATTCTAAATGGTTAGATTTAATTACTAAAGAATAATTAAATAACTATAAATTAATTATATTACTAATAATAAATATATTAATTAATTCTTTCCATTTATAATTTTCTCTCATCATCTAATAAGTTGATTTAAATTATTTATTCCCTATTAAATATAAATAAATTATGATAAGTAATTTTCCAATTAAATATAGAATCAATATTTTAAGATATTTTTTTCCTTTTCATTTTTGTTCAATGAGGTATTAAGTTCAAATAATATGATTATATTGTTATGCAACCATTTTTTCATTCTCCAGATTGATTGGTAATTTGTCCTGTAGTTTTCCAGCCATTTATTCTGACTTTATTTTCTAAAAATTTTCTGGTAATTTACGATGCTTGATTTCGACTATTTTTGACATTAAGCCCTAGCCCTTTTCGACACCAGATGTCAATTTTATTATGCAATTAATGTAATGCTCGGTATTTTATTTTAGTCGTTATTGGAATTAAATGTTGTATAAGATGCATACTTTATGTTAAATTAAAATTTTAAGGCCCCGTTTGATAATCATTTGGTTTTTAGTTTTTGGTTTTTGAAATTTAGCTTGTTTTCTCTCAATTTCTCTACAATGGTTTTCATCTCCCTTAAGGAAACATTTGAATTCTTAGTTAAATTCTAAAAACAAAAACAAGTTTTTGAAAACTACTTTTTTTAGTTTTCAAAACATGGCTTGGTTTTTGAAAACATAGGTAAAAGATAGATAACAAAATAAGTAAATCCAAGGGTGTGAGTAGTATTTATAGGCTTAATTTTCAAAAACCAAAAACCAAAAACCAAATGGTTATCAAACGGTGCCTAAGTGTTTGGTTTTTGAAAAGAGTTAAGTATTTTAGGAAATAAAAGAGGGAAAAATCAAGTCATTTCCCTCAATTCTCTCCCCTTCCCATCCACCTACCCCCAATTTTTGGGATTTTTTTAAAATTTTATTTATTTATTTTTATTCTTTCACTCTCCCTCTCATCCGAACCCCCATCTTCTCTCTCTCTCCCTCCCTCCCTTCCCCGATTCATGAAGCAGCCCCCCCATGGGCTTTCTTCCTCGTCGAAAAGAAGTAGCACACCGCCTCCCTCCCTCTTGCATAGCACAGATATGTTGCCGTGCCCTCATCAACAATCGTCACCACACCGCCCCCGATCTCACGCCTCCGCACGTTCAGATTTGCGCCATCGCCAGAGCACCGCTTGGGAATGCCTCTACAGCTAGACCGCATGCTCGCCGTTGCTGTCCTCGTCGAAGTGCTCAGGTTTGTAAATCGTTGCCATCTTTGATCAACAAACATCAGATCTGGTGAAGTGCCGCACGTTTAGATCCAATTCTCGACGAGCTCGACTCTGTACGCTACGAACAGCTCAGTTCTGTGCTTGAGTAAGTTTTTTGATGTGGACTCTAAGACGCTTTAGATTTATAAATTTGATTTTAAGATGCTGTGTTGGTTTTGGAGATTAACCCATAAAGTTTTGGGGTGATTTTTTTAGATCATCTATCTCTCATGGAGGCCAGATCATTGTTTTGGAATCAAACCAACACCAAACCAAGTAAGGTTTCGGTACTGTACAACCATGCTTGGACCTCGTTTGGGTAAGGTTCGACATTGTTTAGGATGGATTTATAAATTTTCATAGACCGATTTAATTGTTAGTGGTCATCTAAATTAACCCAAATTATTTGGATTCAAGTCTAGAAAATTCATTGCGATTGGAGGCCATTTGGGACTACCTAGAGGCTTTTTAAGCTCCTGTACAGCACTAGAGGGGTAAGACTAAGTTAGTTTTTTTATAAGTTAGTAATATAGTAAGTCCATGCATTAATTGGTTTTAAATTGGATGCATGATTGGACCTTTTCTGTAGAATTTTGGGGACTATTTTTCATAAGTTAATTGACCCCTAATTTTTTTTGGATTAAATTGAAGGTTAATTTGTAAGTGGAAGCCATACTGGTGAAATTGGGTGAGTTGGCACAATTTTTCCAGCAAGTTGGTCTCTAGTGCAGTAAGTTGGAAAGGTGAGGTTGTCACCACCTTTTAAGTCAAACCCCAAACCCTTATTATGGGAATTTTTAGCTAAATTATTGGGGTTATGATTAATTGTGTGCTATTTTATTTATCGCTTGGTGATGCAAAATAATATTCAGGAAGCAATATTTCTGGTGCTCAAATTAAAATTATTATTTTATTTTTTACATAATGTAAGTAGCTTTTGGATTAAGCCCCTTTTTGAGTTATTCTTTAATTTTGGACCATGTTGGAAAAAAATGCAAATTTCTATAGCATGCTTGAAATATGATTATGGAGCATGTAATATGGGGTGGTTAGTTTTGAAATTCATATTGAGTTGGAATTTGCTTGAGCATGTGGTATGTGGGTTTAGGGGCTTAAAGTTGTGAGCTAAATGATTTTGGCATGTGTAAATCCTTGACTAGCATTATGTCTAAAACTCCAGTGTTGTGCTTGTATTTTTGTTAGCTCTGATTTGTGTGGTTGGAAAGTTAATCTTAAGGCCCTAATTATCATGATCTTCATGTTGATGTGGTTATGATTAGAGATGTCCACGGGGCGGGGTGTGGCCAAGGAATGACTTTCCCATCCCTGTTCCCGTCCCAGCCCCCCATTTCATTCTCCATCCCCGCGAAATTCCTCATTTAATTTTGTGGGGAACGAGGCGGGGAATCGTCGCGGGGAATTCACGGGGATCAGGTTCCCCGTGTGGAAAAATTCCCCATTTATAATTTTCATTTTTTAAAATTTGGTCAAATAAAATCTATTTTTTTTAAATTTCTATTTAAATTGTTAATTCTTAATAAGAGATTTGTATTTAAGAGTTTTTTTTTATTTCCTTAGAAAAACAAAATAAAATTGAATAAAAGTTTGGATTTATGGTTTATTATATATATACAAATATATATATTAAAAAAACAAGAAATCGGGGTGGGGACGGGGACAGGGACGGATAATGTATTCCCTATCCCCGTCCCCTTTAGCTAATGGGGAAAAAATCTTCCCCACTCCCTCACCCATTCCCTGCCTAAACAGGGATTCCCCACCTCGTTAGAGGTGGGTCTCCGCAGGGCCCTGTCCCGGCGGAGAAAATGGACATCTCTAGTTATGATGTTGTAAAGTCTTGAAAACCTTGGTAGGGTTAGAGAATGACTTAGGACCTTTAAGCTAGTGACACTTACCACCTCACCTAGAGCATGTTTGCCTTAATGATTATGTGATATGATAGATGGTGGGTTGTGTACCCTGTTTTGTGATGGCATGAAGGGTGTGTGATAATTCTCAATTATGAGAATTATTCAACTCTAAAACCAAGTTGTTCTTGCTCATTTTGAGGATTTTGTTGATTACCGAGCAAGCTAAAAGTAATATTTTGTATAAATTCATGAAAGCTTGTTAAAACTTGATGAATAAAAGAATTTTAAAGAAAGTAGCTCAAGTTGTTGTCTTTTGTGCAGAATTGGTGACTTTGCGATTGGAATGCGATTGCAATTTATTTGCAATGTAACCAGAAGAACAGAGGAAGGGAGATTGCGATTGCAAAGTAATTGCATTCTCAGGAACGACGAGGAAAGTTCGAAAATCACGGAGATCTCCACGATTCACGCGATTCACATCAATTTTGGAGAAATTACAGCAAGATTATCTTCACCCACAAATCAAGGATCCAATTTTGGAAGGAGATGAACCCGAATTCGACTTTAAAAGGGAGAAGAAGCCGTGGAGGAAGACAAGTCTTTTTTTAGGGTTTTTAGTTTCTGTTTGTTTTTCTTTTCTTTTCTCCCGAGAGCACGAGCTTCTGGGTTATTTATTTTTCTTCAAAGACAGTAGCTACCGAATTCATGTTGTTATGCGCTCAATCCATTTTCTTTCGTTGTTCTTTTCGAAATTCTTCTCTACATTGTAGCTCAATCACTTTTCGATTTAATTTCAATTAGCAATAAACCAGATTCGTTTACTGTTTTCCACTATTTTCCAGTTTCAGTTTTCGATTTCTGCAGTTTTGTAGTTCTGTTCTTGGTATCTTCTTTTCTTTTGGGGTTTGTCTTGCTATATTTCCGTGGGTTTCCTCTCCTTTTCTTTAGAAGTTATTTTTAGTATTTTTTCATTCCCGTGGGTTTTCTTTCATTGTTTTTACAGAAATTAATTCCAGAATTCTTTCCTTTAATTCTTATGGTTTTTCATTTAAAACAGAAACTTATTTCCAACATTTCTCTTTTCTTTACATATAGGATTTCCTTATTCCTTTTGGAAAACACAAGTTTGAACTCAAGTATTTAATTTTAGAAGAATTTGATATTTTTTGTTCGTAAGCTTAATTAGGTTTTCTTTTTAATTATTTTTCTCCACTTTAAACTATGAGTTTTTCAATAAATTATTTTGGGAATTTTACTTTTTCTACAATGAGCTAAATTTCCTCTAGGGGTTCAAGTTGGTGAATGCCCTAAGGAAAAATGTAGAGCTCTAAAGCAAAAACAATCTAGTTAGCATGTGTACTTTGTTTGTTTTTGTTGAATTTAATTTTGGGTAAACCTAGCCGGCCAACTAGTGCTTGCTCATCTAGCTCGAACTTAATATCGAAAGAGTTAAGGGAAAGCCGATGTCACAAAAGCAATGGAGGAAAAGGCTTAGAAATAAGTCCTGAACATCGACCCTAGACATAGGGCGAGACTCCAAGACCACTAGGGTTGTGTGCGAATTATCTAAGTTAGATTAGCCATAGACGTATAGGTTTAATCACTTAGTCTCCTAAAGGTTTTGAATCAAAATCGAATAGGAGTTGAACCCGGTTTACTTAGTCTCACATGTTAACTATGATTGCAATTGCAAAGTGAGTTGCATTCTTCCAAAGGTGCTTGCATCACTTGAATCCCTATTTTATTCTTTGAATTTTTACTCATTTGTTAAAACCAAACTCTCGCATTTTGAACTCTCGGTTACCCCCGTTGTGATTTGCAAACATACATTGTGGTTTTCAAAATAGATTTTGTTAAACCCCGTTCCCTTGGGTTCGATACTCTGGAATACTTCCAGTTCTTTATTACTTCGATCACGTGCACTTGCGTGTCGTCCGATCAGTGTGTCCTTCATTGCAAGTGCTAGCTAGTGTGGCTTGAGGGTTGCAAACCTTCTTGCTGTATGCTAGTTATGGGGATGAAGCCCCACTGATTGGCAGGTGCTAGCCAGTGTGGCTTGGGGGTTGTGGACTTTCTTGCTATATGCTATCTGTGGGGATTAAGCCCCATGGATCGGGAACATGACTCTAGGGTTTAGTAATGAGACTATACCATAGGTGGGAGTCGGTTAGGTGGTCACTTAGCTACGAGAGTGTAGAATTGGAGTAAGATCAGAAGCTTGAGTGGTTATGAGGTGGATTGAGAGCCTTGAATTTTAAGCGAACTACTTACTGAGTATTTTTATACTCATTCGATGTTACTTTATTTTCTCTTTCACGTGGCCAATAGAATCTGGAGGCACGTGGCACGAGACATTGGCTTGGCTAGGCTATGGAGGCTGTGTCCCTATTTCCTAGGATCGAAGAGCTGTTCTGCTTTTAAATTCCTTGTTTTTGTTTTAAAGTTTATTATGCTTCTGGTTTATTACAGCTTGTAGTACTCTGATCCTGTATCGAAACGTTTGGAAATGTTTGTTTTAAGGTTTTTTTTTTTGTTGAAATGGGATTCCAAAGTAAATCATGTTTTCTGTTCTTGTTGAAAGTTGTTTTAAAGTTTTTCTTTTCTTAGATAAAAGCTTGTTGAGTGAACTTCGAGTAGAAATCTAAGGTGGGTTGTTATAGTTGGTATCAGAGCCTTAGGTCATAGGTTATGTAGACTCGCTTACATCGTAAGCACTTGTTTCTCCATAGCCAAGCGCAAGAAGAATGCCTTGCCACCGTCAGGTTTGTCAATTGTCAAAGGTGGCAAGTAGCATAGGGATAAAAGTTAGTAGCTTGTACTAAAATGTTGTTTGTTGTTTTGTTGATGCCTTGGGTTGCACTGGTGGTAATATTTGTGGTTGGCTATTTGATGGTAGCTTAACTCTGTGTTGATTTGTTGTTAGATATGGCGTGAGGAAGGGCTACTACCGTTAGAGGAAGATATGGTCGTAGGGGCCGAGGTCGAAGGGCCCAAAGGCAGGAAGCCCCCATCTTGGACCCTTCGATTGATGAGCAACTGGCGAAGTAAAACAACCATCTGTAGGAGCCCTAGGATGTGGAATCACCAGTGGGGAAGGTACCAGAGCAGGGACCACCCCCAGCATAGGCTGCCACCATAATGCTGACCATAGAATCACTGCAGGCCATTATTCAGTCGGCACTAGCCAACCAGGTAGCACTTATTATGCAGAACTGAGATTTTGCGACAGAGGAGGCAAGGTATTTGAAGGATTTTAAAAAATGACCGATGCCAGTTCGATGGGCAGGGCGTGGATCCAACGGCTGCAGAAGCATGGTTGGCTTCTATG
Source organism: Trichosanthes truncata (assembly GCA_033996785.1). Taxonomy (NCBI): domain Eukaryota; kingdom Viridiplantae; phylum Streptophyta; class Magnoliopsida; order Cucurbitales; family Cucurbitaceae; genus Trichosanthes; species Trichosanthes truncata. The sequence continues at coordinate 6,910,836 of JAWPNB010000004.1, forward strand.
GAATATTTTCAGACGCATGAAATGTCTCGAGGAGTATAAAGTGCAGTGTACTGTGTTCGTGCTCAGAGGACAAGCTCTCCTCTGGTGGGAGTCAGCCGAGAGATCATTCGATACTACTGATGGGCCAATTACATGGGTATAGTTTAAGCAAGGTTTCTTTGATAAGTACTACCCAACCATCCTCAGGTATAGAAAGTAGTCAGAGTTTCAGAAGGGGGACCATCAGTCGATGGATGAGTACGAGCGAGAGTTTACTATGCTCTCCCGTTTCTCCCCAAATTTAGTAGAATGGAGGCGAAGAAGACGGAGAGGTTCATCGTGGGCCTGAATGATGACTTATATGGTTCAGTGGTAACGCACAATCCACCCATTTGTGCATCGGCTCTATGGACTACCACTTTGATTGACTTGCTTCCCCGCAGGTCGGGGGTAGCCAGTGGGCAGGACTTTAGTTCAGGATAGAAGCAAAGGTTCGACCAAGCTTTCAGTAAGCTGAATCAGAGTTCGGGTTAGAACTAGCGTGCAGGACCCCAACAAGTGGTTGTTCAGGGCATCCCTTATGCGAGTTGTGGTAGGAGCCACAATGGAACCTGTTTTGCGGCCACCAAGACATGTTTCAGATGTAGAAAAGTAGGGCATCTCTCATCAGTCTGTCGAGAGAAAAAAAGATCTGAGCTGAAGTCCTGCTATAAGTGTGGCAAAACAGGCCATGTAGCAGCCAATTGCATCGAAAACAGAAACTCTGGTACACAGCAGGGTCAACAGAAGGGTAAGGCATATGCCTCCACTAGCAAGTCAGTAGAGGACTTAGGCGCAGTGGTGACAGGTACATTGCCCATGCCTTTGTATTATTTGATTCTTGTTGTACCCATTCGTTTATATCTACTGCTTTTGTAAGCCAAGCTCGGCTAGAATTAGAGCCTTTAGGGTATAGCCTATTAGTTTCGACCCCAGTTGGGGTAGAGTTGTTGACTCAAGAAAAAGTAAAGGCCTGCCATGTTCTAGTGTCAAATCGCTTGTTGGATATGACACCGATAGTCCTAGAGATGAGCAATTATGATGTGATTCTGGGCATGGATTGGTTAGCTGATAATCATGCTATCATTGACTGCCACTTCAAAGAGATTGTTTTCAGACCTCCGACGAAAGCAGGTTTCATGTTCAAGGGATTCAGGTCCGAGGTGGTCCCTAGGGTGGTCTCGGCGCTGAGGGCGAAAAGATTGGTTAACCAAGGAGCATGGGCTCTTCTAGCTAGTGTGACAGACACAAGAAGTGAGGAAGTGGAGGTGACTTCTGTACCAGTGGTCAGAAATTTTGTAGATGTATTTCCTAAGGATTTGCATGGAGTGCCTTCGGTTCAAGAAGTAGACTTCAAGATTGAACTCAAACCAAGGACAACTCCTTTATCAAAGGCTCCTTATAGAATGGCTCCAGTAGAGTTGAGGGAGCTTAAATTGCAAATACAAGAGCTACTGGACAAGGGCTTTGTTCGTCCTAATGTTTCGCCCTGGGGCGTGCCAGTCTTTTTTGTGAAGAAGAAGGATGATTTAGTGCGCCTGTCCATAGACTATCGGGAACTTAACAAGGTAACTATGAAGAACAAATACCCACTCCCTCAAATTGATTACCTGTTCGATCAGTTACAAAGAGCTTCTGTGTTCTCAAAAGTCAATTTAAGTTATGGGTACCATCAGTTGAGGATCAAGGAGGAGGATATTCCCAAGACAACTTTTAGGTCCAGGTATGGGCACTTTGAGTTTACGGTTATGTCATTTGGTTTGACTAATGCACCTGCCGTTTTTATGAGCCTGATGAACAGAGTATTTAAGGAGTTCCTCGACACCTTTGTGATAGTCTTTATTGATGATGTACTAGTCTGCTCCAAGTCAGATGTGGAACATGAGGCCCACCTGAGGAAAGTATTGTCGACTCTGAGGGCAAACAATTTGTATGCCAAGTTCTCCAAGTGTGAGTTTTGATTTGAAAGGGTGTCCTTCCTAGTGCACATGGTGTCGAAGGACGGAATTTCTGTGGACCCAGCAAAGGTCGAGGGGATTACTACTTGGTCTTGTCCAACTTTGATCACTGAGGTGTGGAGTTTCTTAGGCGCAGTGGGATACTATAGCGCTTTGTTCAGGATTTCTCCAAGATAGCTTCACTATTAACTCAGTTGACCCGAAAGGGGAGTGCTTTTTTTGGAACGGTGCTTGTGAGACGAGCTTCGAAGAACTCAAGCGAAGGTTGGTATCCTCCTTACCGAGTATTTAGAAAATGAACCTCATTCTCTTAAAATAGCTTAACAATGTCCTCATTGGTTACAAGCCATGAAGGATGAGTACAATGCTCCTCAAAATAATGATACATGGGATCTTGTTCTTCTTCCCTTTAATATAAAGGTCATTGGCTGTAAATAGGTGTTTAAAATAAAATGACATTTTGATGGTTATATTGCTCGTTACAAAGCTAGGCTTGTTGCTAAGGGTTTTCATTAGGGTGCCAATATAGATTATTCTAAAACTTTTAGTCCAGTTATAAAGCCTACAACTATTCGAATTTTACTTACTTTGGCCTTAGCTTATAAATGGAACATTAGACAATGAGGCATCAATAATGCTTTTCTTCATGGTCTTCTTAGTGAGGAGGTTCATATGATTCAGCCACCTGGTTTTACTGTATCTCATCCTAACACATCTAAACCATTAGTTTGTAAATTAAAAAAGGCTCTTTACGGCCTTAAGCAAGCTCCATGGGCATGGTACGGTCGTTTAAAAGTTTTTCTTGTTAGTCATGGCTTTACTAATTCTAAGGTTGAAAATTCTCTTTTTATGTATTCTCACTCAAAAGTTCTTATCTATGTTTTAATTTATGTTGATGACATGATAGTTTTAGGCAATTGTAACTCTACTATTACTTCTTTTATTAATATTCTTCATAATACCTTTGCTCTCAAGGATTTAGGTCATTTGAATCATTTTCTTGGTGTAGATATCAATTATACTGATAAGGGTGACTTATTTCTTTCACAATCTCAATATATAAGGGAATTACTTGATTGTGCTAAATTTTTTGATGCTAATGCTATATCTACACCCATGTTATCTTCCTCTATTCTCTCAGTCAGGGGAGGTGTTGTTTTTTATAACCTTATAGAAGTATTGTTGGTAGCTTGCAATATGTTACAATAACTTGTCCTGAACTCTCATATTCTATGAACAAAGTATGTCAATTCATGCACACCCTTGCGACAAATCATTGGCAGGCGGTCCAGCGGATTCTTCGTTACTTAAAAGGTATGTTTCATTATGGTTTACATTTATCCTCTCTTGACAATCATTGGTAGGGATTTGTTGATATAGACTGGGGTTCTGATCCGGATGATCAAAAATCTACATCCAGACACTGCATTTTCTTTGGTGGGAACCTTGTCACTTGGGGATCCAAAAAGCAAAACATTATCTCTAGATCAAGTTGTGAAGTTGCATTTTGTTGCATTGCCAATGTGGCTACTGAAGTGCTTTGGATCCAATCATCGGTTGGCTGAACTCAAGGTTCCTTTGCTGCAATTGCTTATTCTCTGGTGTGACAACATAAGTGCAGTGCATTTGAGTGCCAACCCCTTTCTTCATTCATGTACGAAGCACATTGAGTTGGATATTTACTTTGTCTAGGATCTTGTTCTCCAACACAAGCTCGTGGTTCAACATCTCCCTGCCTCTGCACAACTCGCTGATATTTTTACTAAAACACTCTATTTTACATACTTTTCAAAACTTCGTTCCAAGCTTCATGTCTGTGAAGATCCTGACACTCGCTTAAGGGGAGGTATTAGGAAAATCACATCTCCCAGCACGTGACAACTTCATATTCTGTATTTTATCTTTTATTTTATTTTTTTTTAATTGTTGTTTGTATATGTTTTCTTTAGGTTTAGCCACCTCTCTGTATATTTAAGCCATATGTGACTTTCGTTTGTATTCACTTTTTTTAGTAAGAAATAAAATTCATTCTTTAAATTCCTTTAGCTTTAGAGATTTCAATTTATTTTCTTTCATTTGTGGTTTTTTTTATAAGATGTGGGTGCACCTTGGATTGAGAGAGCGGTTTAATCCTAAACCCATAAAAATATTTTTAGTGGTTTGATCTTGAACCTGTTTAAAAAGCTTGTCATTGTGGTTTGATCTTAAACTCATTTAAAAGATCGATACAGGTTGGGTCTTGAACCTGTAAAAGAATCGGTAGAGGGTTTACTCTTGAACTTAGAAATAAAGTAGTCAATCGGTTTAGTTCTCACCCGCAAGAGGACCATTGCAGTAAAATACCTAATATGGAGTCTCGAAAAGTGGAGTAGGGATTTTTGAATCACTATAAAAATTTTCGGTATTATCTCTTTTTCTCTACTCTTTTAATTTCTACTATTTAATTATTTGTTTGAGTAGAATGCATGTTTAGGAAATTTGTTATATATATTTCCAGAAATTTTTTAGGGTTCTTATTTGGGTAGTTTGGATTGAATTAATTTTATTTAACTTATCCAAAAAAATTTAAATTTTATTAAGCAACCTTATTCACTCCCTCTAGTATTGCTAAACGATCCTACAACGCCAGCAAAATCTTAGGAAAAAGGTCTTTTTTTTTTTTACGCTTTTAGAAACCATTTGGTCTAAACTGTTAAGAAAGTAAGTCTAGAAAATTTATAAAATTCAATGGAAAGCATAAAAGACTTTAAAGACATTAAAAAAAAAAAAAGCTTTGTGAAACTTTGAAAACATTATGATGATGTGAACACTTTGAAGACAAGTTGAAGACATTTAAAGCTTACAAGCCTTCAAGAGATCAAGTAACTCTTAGAAGATAAAAGTCAAAGGGCTAAAATCTCTTTAATTCAGTAACAAACTCATCATCCTTTGAATCAAAGTTTGTAACTAGTCAAATAACAATAATAATTGTTATAAATTTGATTTCAATTTATCATAAGTTTAATTTAGTTAAATTTGTTTTTTAACTAAGTTCAAATTGGGCTTAATTAAAATATATTAAACTAAATTAAAATTAAGTTGGACCTTTAAACTTGTTCTCAAAGATAAAAGACTCAAAAATTCGTTTGGGCGCAATAATGGGGGAGCCCAATGTCCTTGTTTGTTTTAAAACCATTCTTGATTGAGTATAACCCATTTTATTGTTATATTGTGAAACCCATTTTCTATTTAAAAAGGCATGGATGTATGGGGCATATGAATGAATGAAATGGATGTATGAGTACCATACATTAAAGAGGGATTAGGGTTTGAGATAAAAGAAAGCAAAAAGAAAGAGAGAGAGAGAGAGAGTCTTTTTCGTTTTGGGTTCCCCTTTGCCGAAAGAGAGACAATCAAACCATAAGGAGAGAAGAAGACTCGAGATTGCTATCTTCCCTCTACCTCCTTTTGTGAACCATTCCACCGTCCTTACAGTCGCCGTTAGCAAAGAGTTGTAGTTGCCGTTAGCGAGGAGTTGTAGTCACCATTCAGTTGATGCTACCGATGGAAGAAGAACCGTGAAGAGAAGAAGGAAATCGGTTGGGCTAAGATGATTTCTTCTTCTTGGAGCAAATTCTTTGTGGTCAACAAGGTTGTATTGCTCTTTCTTGATATCTCTCTGTTTTTTCTTTAACTTGTCGCTTTCTTTGATAAATCTCCTTAGATCTATTTTCTTGCTTAAATGTTCTGTATAATCTTGCTTGAATCTCTAATAATATTAACTCGCAAAGGCCTCTAAGACCATTTGCAAAGTGGAGTAGGTCTATTGACCGAAACATTATAAATTCTTGTGTTTTCTTTTCACTTTATTGTTTTTTCTGTTACTTTAAGTTCCTGTCCAGCACTTTAATTCCAGAAAAAACTGCTCAAAATGACTAAAACTCAGGTTGTGATCTTGGTTAATTAATAACAATTGGTATCAGAGCTTAAATCCATGTTTTAGAGCACTTTTTTCTTGAATAAAATAGATTATTATACATACTTTCTTGAAATAAAGAATCTGAAATTTTTTTATGTTCTTTTATTCTTGAAATTTTTTTTTATTCAAGAAAAGCTTGCTATCCATTTTTCTTTAATTCTTGTAGAATGCGTACCAAGTTCGAGGTGGAGCGTTTTGATGGCAAAGGACATTGTGGTCTATGGAAGATCAAAATGTTGGCCATCATCCGTCAACAAAAGGTTGATTACGCTCTTATGGAGGCTAAGTGAATAAGGTAGCACATAGCCTTATCATCCTTCATTTGTCCGACACCATTCTACGACAAATGAGAAGTGAGGATACCGCGATAAAATTTTGGGGTAAGTTAGAGTCTACCTATCAAGTAGCATCAATTTCTAGTACAATATTTTTAAAGTCTTGATTCTTTAGCTTTAAAATGGAACCAAATAAAAGCATGAAAGATAACTTAGATGAATTTCATAGGGTTATCTCTGAAATGAAAAATATAGGTGAAACATTTTATGATGAAAATCATGTTGTTGTGTTGGTTAATTCTTTACCTGATGCATATAATGATGTGAAATCTGCTATGAAATTTGGTAGGGATACTATGTCTTCTGAAATTGTTTTAAGTGCTATAAGAGTTAAAGAACAATAACTTACAGAAAATAAAAAGACTAATAATGAGTCTTTGTATGTTAGAGGGAGATTTGAGAATCGAAACAAACATAGTAGCAAGAGTAGGGGTAGATCAAAGTCTAGGGGAGCTAGTAATAGAAAATGCTATCATTGTCAAAAAGAAGGCTATATTGTGAGATTTTGTCATGACCTTAGAAACAAAAAGTCGTCGGGTAAGGGGAAAGAATAAACTAGTGTAGTAAACCTAAGTGAGGAGTATAATCAATCCCTTATGGTTAGTACCACTAGTGAAGATGACACTTGGATATTAGATTCAGGTTGTTCTTTCCATATGACCCCTAATAGAGAATGGCTAGAAGACTTCTATATCGGTGTAGGAGGTAAAGTCATGTTAGGGAACCGACACTTTTGTTATGTAGAAGGTGAAAGGACAATTAGGCTTAGACTTCATGACAGAAATATTAGGCTTCTTACTGGAGTTACGTACATACCTGAGGTTAAAAGAAACCTAATATCCCTTAGTATGTTTGATAAGTTAGGATACACCATAAAATTAGAGGGTAGTGTGCTTAAAGTCATGAAGGGCATCTTAGTAGCAATGAAAGGGTACCTTAGGGAAACCTTATACTCCTTAGAGGGTTCAACGGTCATAGGATCAAGTGATCTAGTTAAGGAGAGTGATAATTCCAAAACTACTCTTTGGCATAAATGCTTAGGTCACATGAGTGAACAAGGGATTAAAGAGTTAATAAAACAACAAATTATTCTCAATATAAAAAATGTAGACCTAGATATGTGCGAACATTGCATTTATGGTAAAAGTAAAAGAGTTAAATTTGGGAAGCGTGGTCACTCTGCTAAAAGAAAACTAGAATATGTGCATGCCGACTTATGAGGCCAATCGAATATTGTTACTAATGGAGGGGCTAGGTATTTTTTATCCATTATGGATGATTGTACTAGAATGGTGTGGGTGTATCTTCTTAAAAATAAACCTGACACCTTTAATAAATTTGTTGAATGGGTAACTTATGTTTAAAACCAAACTGGCCTTAGAGTTAAGAAACTTAAAACTAACAAAGGGCTTGAGTTTTGTAACCATGAGTTTAAAAACTACTGTAAGTCTAAGGGGATAGCTAAACATTTGACCGTTGTAGGAACGCCTCAACGAAATGGGGCAGCTGAGAGAATGAACCGAACCTTAATAGAGAGAGTAAGGTGCATGCTGTCTAATTCACAACTCCCTCAGAGTTTTTGTGGGGAAGCTGTTGCAACGACATGCTACATAATTAATAAGAGCCTGTCCACAGCCATAGATCTAAAAACACCACAAGAACGTTGGCAAGGTAGTCCCTCGACCTATCACACATGAAAGTCTTTGGATGTTTAGCTTATGTTTATTCAAAAAAGGGAAAGCTAGACCCAAGAGTTAAGAAATGTGTCTTTCTAGGATATCCCGAGGGTGTTAAGGGGTACAAATTATGGTGCCTAGAACCAAATTTGTCCAAAATCCTAAAATGGGGTATGTAGAAGAAAAAACTGAGTCTATCCTTGAAAATTCAACTAGCACCACTGAAATTGTTTTAGCACCTCCCTTAACTACTTCCCAAATAGATCAAGTAGATGAACCAATAATAGAACATGATACTACACCATCTACCTTAGAACAAACACCTACACAAGAAGTAGTTAATAAGGAGGAGGTAGAGGATGACCAAAACTTGGTTGATTACCAGTTAACTAGGGATAGGGTTAAGAGAACCATGTAGCTCCCACTAGATTTGGGTACGCTGACCTTATATCCTATGCCCTAATAATAGCTAATAAATTTATTAACCAAGAACCACAAACTTTCAATAAGGCCATAAATTATAAAAATAAAGACAAGTAGTGGGCCGCAATGAAAGAAGAGTATGATTCATTGATAAAGAATCAAACTTGGTTTCTTGTTAATAAACCATTAGATGCTAAAACAGTAAGTTGCAAGTAGATTTACAAAGTTAAGGAGAACCCTTTAGAAAACAACAAGTCTAGGTTCAAGGCTAGGTTGGTAGCAAAAGGGTTTACTCAAAGGGAGGGTATAGACTATGATGAAGTTTTTTTCCCTGTTGTATGACATACCTCTATTAGAATTTTGCTTGCCTTTGTTGCTCACTTTGATCTTGAGCTAGAGCAGATGGATGTCAAAACTACTTTCTTGCATGGTGAGCTTGAAGAGACCATTTACATGGATCAACTTCCTGTATTTGAAGCTCACAAACAAGAAAAGAAACTTTGCCTACTTAAAAGATCATTGTATGGTTTAAAGCAATCACCACGCCAATGGTATAAAAGGTTTGATTCTTATATGCTATCCATTGACTTTTGTAGGAGTAAGTATGTTAGTTGTGTTTATTTTAAACAAATCTCTAATGTGAAAATTATCTACTTACTGCTTTATGTTGATGATATGTTAATTGCTTGTAAATCCATGCATGAGATAAATAAGTTAAAAGATCTTTTAAAGAAGGAATTTGAAATGAAAGACTTAGACAATGCAAAAAGAATATTAAGAATGGATATTATTAGAGATCGAAAAGAAAAGAAATTATATTTGTCTCAAAATAATTATGTAACAAGACTAGTTAAAAGATTGAACATGCATGATAGTAGGAAGGTTAGTATACCTTTTGGCAAGCATTTTAAGCTTTCCATTGATGATTCTCCTAAGACTCCAAATGATATTGATGAAATGCATGATATTCCATATGCAAGTACTGTTGGAGTCTTATGTATGCCATGGTTTGTACTAGACTTGACCTTGCTCATCCACTTAGTGTTATTAGTAGATTTATTGCTAATCCTGGTAAACAACATTGGAATGTTGTTAAGTAGATTGTTAGATATCTTGCATGTCATACCGATTTATGTCTTGTTTATGGTGGAGCAAATATAATTGATGATAAGAACATTGAAATAGTTGGATATGTTGATGTCGATTATGCTGCTGACATTGATAAGCGTAAATCTTTGACTGGCTTTGTGTTTAAATTGTTTGATTGCACAATTAGTTGGAAATCTAGTTTATAGTCCATAGTTGCATTATCTACAATTGAATATGAGTATATTGCATTAACTGAAGCTATTAAAGAATCTTTATGGCTTAAGAGAATTGTATATGAATTATGTTGTAGTGATAATGTCTCTGTAACTATATTATGTGATAGTCAAAGTGCTCTACACTTATCTAAAAATCATTCTCACCATGAAAGAACTAAACATATTGATGTTAGATATCATTTTGTTAGAGATGTCATCAACGATGGTTTAGTTTCTGTTAAAAAGGTTGCTACTATTTGAATGTCGCGGTATGTTTACTAAAGCATTACCATGTGATAAGTTTAACCTTTGTGTGAGAATGTTGCAGCTTAATAATGGGTGATAAATTTTTTTTTTTTTGAGTCCTTTGAGAACAAGCTCCATTGTTCATTGGTCCTTATTTTTTGATAAATTGAAATCAAGATGGAGATTGTTATAAATTTGGTTTCAATTTATCATAAGTTTAATATAGTTAAATTTGTTTTTTTTTAATTAAGTTCAAATTGGGCTTAATTAAAATAGATTAAACTAAATTAAAATTAAGTTGGACCTTTAAACTTGTTCTCAAAGATAAGACTCAAAAATTCGTTTGGGCCCAATAATGGAGGAGCCCAATGTCCTTGTTTGTTTTAAAACCATTCTTGTTTGAGTATAGTCCATTTTATTGTTATATTGTGAAACCCATTTTCTATTTAAAAAGGCATGGATGTATGGGGCATATGAATGATTGAAACGGATGTATGAGTACCATACATTAAAGAGGGATTAGGATTTGAGATGAGAGAAAGCAAAAAGAAAGAGAGAGAGAGAGTCTTTTTCGTTTTGGGTTCCCCTTTGCCGAAAGAGAGAAAGTCAAACCAGGGGAGAGAAGAAGACTCGAGATTTCTATCTTCCCTCTGCTGTCATTCGTGAGCCATTACGTCGTCCTTGCAGTCGTCGTTAGTGAAGAGTTGCAGTTACCGTTAGTGAGGAGTTGCAATCGCCGTTCGGTTGATGCTATAGGTGGAAGAAGATCCGTGAAGAGAAGAAGGAAATCGGTTGGGCTAAGACGATTTCTTCTTCTTGGAGCAAAATCTTTGGGGTCAACAAGGTTGTATTGCTCTTTCTTGATCTCTCTTTGTTTTTTCTTTAACTTGTTGCATTCTTTGATAAATCTCCTTAGATCTACTTTCTTGCTTAAATGTTATGTATAATCTTGCTTGAATCTCTAATAATATTGACTAGCAAAGGCCTCTAAGACCCTTTGCAAAGTGGAGTAGGTATATTGATCGAACTACATTAAATTCTTGTGTTTTCTTTTCTCTTTACTGTTTTTTCTACTACTTTAAGTTTCTGCCCAACACTTTAATTCCAGAAAAACTGCTCAAAATCACCTCTATTTTGCTTAAAAATGACTAAAACTTGGGTTGTGATCTCGGTTAATTAATAACACTAATCATATTTACTCTACTGCTCTCATTTCTTTGAAATCTCATGTGAAGACCCACATTTCTCCTAATTTAGTTTCCATTCTAAGTGTTAGTAAACAAAATCAATCCTAATGTTAGAATTTTTCTTCTAGAAAGACATTTGATATCAAGTTCAAATTTAATTGACATAATATTAAAATTTCCAATTTGAATAATGTTCATTTTCATTCTATTTTATTCACAATTCCATATGTCAATAGGCCTAATAGTTTTCTCATGTGATTTTTAAAAGGAAATCTTAAGGTATACTTGGAAGTGATTTTATGTTTGGCTTGCATTTACACTATTATTTTACTCTTTAATTTTATTAATGCTTCAACCACTTTTGATTATTTTGAAGTATTTTTTTTTATCTCTCCAAGTATTTAAAAGATCTAGGATGAATAGAGGAATAAATAAATAAATAAATCTTAACCTTTTTTTGTTATCTAAAGGCGAAGGCTCTGAAGTGGAGGAAAAGTATAGCACTGCTAGTACACACTAAAGACGAGGTGTGAGCACAAATATTATTGACGAAAGAAGTCCTTTTTAACCATCGTTATAGGATTAGGTCACTTTTATTAGTAATATAGTGAAGACTCATTGGATCAATAAGCTTTAAAATTCATTTTATTTAGACAGAAACATCCTACAAAAGACAGAGATAGAGAAAAAAAGTATCACACTATAAAGTCTGAGGTAGAATTGACAATTGAAGAAGACAAATTTTCATATTAAAGTAGTAGAGTATTGATAGAATACATTTATGTATTATTTACATTATGTTATATTATTTTTTTTTTAGGCCTTTTATGCTTGGTATAGCTTTATTCTCCTAGTATATTTTCCATTCAATGGCTAGCTTAATCTTACAAACACAAATTACCTCTGGAAAACCCAGCTGCTAAATGTTATTATTGCATATGTGTTGAAGGTTTTATAAACGGATCTATCCAAACTCCTCCTCAATTTCTTGATGCTAACCAAACTCAGGTTAACCCTCACTACACTGTTTGATAGAAGTTCAATTGCACTATTATGAGCTAGATGTACTTTTCTCTTATAAAGGATGAATTGGGCGAAATTGTGTGTTGCAACAGTGCATATGAAATTTGGGATACTCTATGGAAGGTGTATGAGTCATCATCAACCACCCGAATAATGGGTTTACATTCTCAACTTCAGAGAGTCAAGAAGGATGATCTCACCCGTCTTTCAATATTTCGAATAGATCAAAGACATTGCTGATAAGTTCTCTGCTATAGGTGAGCCTTTATCCTATCTTGATCATCTTTCTTATATTCTTTATGCTCCCAATTTGCCTCAAAATTTAGTTAGTATTGCTCGACTATGCTATATGATAATCGTGCTTTCGTTGAGTTTCACCCCACTCACTTTCTTATGAAGGACTTACTCTCCAAGAACATTCTTCTTCAAGGACAACTTGAAAGAGGCCTATACAAACTGTCCACAAGTGGCGTTCCTACCAATTTTGCTCCATCTATCAACCACCCAACTGGCTTTTGTCTTAATGTTAGAAGACTTGTTAGTTTGGCATCATAGGCTAAGACACCCTTCCCCTTCTATTTTTAGGCTAGTTTTGACTCAAATGTAATATGAAATTTCGTAATATTAGCTCCATGCCTTCACCTCTAATCCATCTCTTTCCCTTTTATTCCCTCCCCTATATTGTCTAGGTCCATCACTCCTACTCACTCACCCTTCAACTCCTAGCTCACATCTAATGCCCAGATTCCATTAACTCCACACAAGCATCCACTCATACTTCCCCTACGACACCCTCTCAACCCTCCCTTGTTCCTTCCCCTGTCTCCACCCCTCCAATCTCCCTTAGCCAATCACCTTTACCCATTTCCCCACCAGTCATGTTACAAATACCTTTACCATTAACTACCAATATCCATTACACGATCACATGGTCCAAGGTCGGCATTTTTAAACCATGAACTTTGCTTATGATGTGTCACAACCTCAATTGTCCATATTACAAGGCTGCCTTTACTAATCCAAAGTGGAAACAGGCTATGGTTGATCAATTTAAGGCCCTCATTTGAGATAATACATAGTCCTTGGTTCCAATGTCACCTAATAGCACTACTACAAATTGTATGTTACTTGAATCTTGAAATTTTTAATTAGTTGACAATTTTCTTAAAAAAATGTCAAGTAATATGCTTTTTTTTTAAAAAAAATGTTAAGAAAAATGAGAAAAATGCAGAGGTTGACCGAATTTTTTGTATTTTTTCATGCTAGTGTATCTTAATTTACTTGACACCTTTTAAATATCAAGTATAGTATTTTTAAATTTAATAAAATATTGCAATGTTTTGTGCCCTCCTTTCCCCCTCTTTTTTTTAAAAAAATTTAAAATGTCACCATATGCCTGCGACATGCAGTGATCGACGTCCTCAAAAAGGAATATTTTAAAAAGGAGTCATCACTAATTTTTTTTATGGTATGATTGGGAACCAAATTAAAATAAATGAAATTTTTTTAAAAAAAAACAAGAATAAAAATGGCATGCGAAAGCCAAATTTCGACTCGTAAGTCATTTGTGTTGGGGAAGGTATTAGCATTCCATAACACCCGTTAAAAAAACTGTGGCCAAATTTTATCTTGAATTGAAAAGATTTTAAAGGAAAATTTTATTTTTTTAAAAAATTTCAAACAATGTCTTATTTTACTTTCATTCCTCCAATATTTGAAGTCATATGATTCCATAAAATAAGTTAAAACTATCTATCAATTTGGCTAAATTAGAGTTATTCCAAATGCTTTAGGGAATATTCATTGCCTCAAGAATCTAGCAATCAAATTTATAAAATGAGTTGGAAACAAATATATGGCTAAAAAAAAAAAAAAAAATTGAAACCCTAACATTTTCACAAGTGTTTTTCACCATCCTTTACCTTGAATGTCGTATGCTTCCGTTTCATGAGTGTTTTGTACTGTTCAATCCTCGTCAGTGGTTTCTGGTGGTCACCTGGTGATTCGTGGTGGTCAATTGGCAGTCTTCGTGGATGGTCGTGGTTGATCTACTTCGTTTTGTGCATGAGGGTGGTCGTCATTGGTGGTTCGTGGTCGACCGTCGCCAATCTCTTTTGATTTTTGCTGACCTATTTTGATTTTCTCCCAAAAGACTCCACTGCTAGTCTCTATTTTGATTTTACTCTCAAAATCATGAAACTATCTTTATGGTTTCTTAATCTAGCTCTCGAGTAACTAATTTGAAGGTTATAATTTGGTATATTTTATTGAATAATGTTCTTCTTTACAATGAATAATGCAAGGGGAATAAATACAGAAAATGGTGAATACAAGAAAGGAAAGTCCTAAATTACATCATAATTTATATCATAATTTACAGCATAATTAGCATGATTCATGTTAACACCCTCCCTCATTCAAGGTGGCAGATTAGCGGCCAACTTGAGTTTGTGAAGTAACTGAGTGAAGCAACCTAGTGACAATGCTTTTGTGAAGATGTTAGCTGGTTGCTCTATAGTGGAGATGGAGCGTAAGAGGACAGTGTTGCTCTGAAGATGATGATTAATGAAGTGACAGACATTCTCAATGTGCTTGGTGCATTCATGGAATACATCATTGTGAGCAATTTGGATAGCACTGCAATTGTCACAATAAAGTATAGTGGCAGATTGTTAAGGGGCACTGATAATTCTCATTTATGAGAATTATTTGGTCTTTATACTTAGTTATTCTTGTTATTTTATGTGTGTTATTAGATAAAAAGGCGAGCAAATAGTTGGTTTAAATTGAATTATTGTTGGAAGCCTTTTAAATTCAGTAAATGGAGAAAAGAAAGCAAAAGAAAATGAAAACCACACTTGATGTTTTTGTGCAGGAATTTGAAGAATGCAATAGAAATGCAATTGCATTGCAATTGGAATTTCGACATATCTGAAAATTAAAGGAAAATTTGCAAATCTACTAAAATCTAGGAATTTTGTGCGATATTGTCTCCACAATTTCAATTGGGATTTTAGCCATATTTGTGCATCATTCAAGAGGGAAACCCTAGCCCAATTCCTCTATAAATATTGGAGAAGAAGCCTCAAGAACCAGATCAGGTTTCTGCCGTTTCAGCCACAGTTGCTGCTATTCCACGATTTTCGGCTGTCAAATTTAGTGCTGTTAATTTAGTGCTGTTTTTATTTTTGTTTGCTACTGTTTTCCAGCCCCTTTCAACTTCAAAATTCAATCATTCCTCAACGTAAATTGAAGGAAGTGAAGGCTCAATTCCTTTTGAAAAAAGTGGAGTTGAGTCGATTAAATAAGAAGTGAAAAAGAGGCTGTGTTCTTCCATTTCTTAGAATTTATTTTTTGTTTTATTTAAGTTATTTTCTTCTGTTGAACTTAATTGCTGCTGTAATTTTGAGTTTTTAGCTACTATTTTATTCTTCCCTTTTGTTCTTGAAATTAATTTGTTGCTGAATTTATTTTGATTAATAGATTTTGGTTGTTCTTTCATTATTATTGAGTTGTTATTCAAGTATTTATTAATTCTATTTTAGTTATGCACTTTGATTCTTTTAAATCATTATTTTTCTTTTCTTTAATTATGAGCTAAGTCTTTCTTTGGGATTCAAGCATGTGAATGCCCTAGAGAAAGGAATAAAAGCCTAATATGTAAGAGCAACCTTGCTTAATCTTATAACATTGTTTGCTTTTATTGATTGAAATTTTTATTACTAGTTTAGATTGATCACCTAGATTAGTATGCAACAATTTGAGTCTAATTCTGAAAAGGTTAGATAAAAATTGGGTTTTCATAAAAGCAATAAAGGAAAATAGCCTAGACATAGGAATTTGTTTTTGACCCTAGACATAGGGCAAAACCTTTAAAACCAAAAGAATTGTGTTTCAAAATAACAAAGTCCATATTAGCCATAGAAATATCGGTTTAATCGCTTAGCCTCTTAAAGATACTTCATAGAAAGTCGAATATGTGTTGAATTCGATTTACAAAGCTTAAGTGTTGAGTCAAAGGATTGCAATTGCAAGTAGGCCGCAATTTCTTTTAATAGAGCAAAAGCATATTTGAATCCATCTTTTATCATTTTCTTTTCAAAAACAACAAAAACCATCTCACTTATTGTTTTACATTGGTTACCCACAATTGCAATTTGAAAACGTCTTTGCTTATTCTAGTGAATTTTGTTGTATTTGTTCCCTGTGGAATCGATACTCTGGAATACTTCTAGATTTATATTACTTGCATCGACTGTGTGCACTTGCACTGAACTAAAGCTTTGTTTTAATTTACAAATATTTTCTTTAAGCCCCATGTTTCAGTTCGATCAAACACCCATATCAGCAAGAAGCTATAGTAACTCAACTGTAGCATCAGCCAGTGCACAATATTATGATTCTATGCTAGAACGTGAAACCATCGTTTGTTTCTTACTTTGCTAGGAAATAAGAGAATCATCTAAGTAGAAACAGTAACCTGTGGTGGAACATCTATCAGTCGGATCACCAACTGAATTAGCATTAGAATAACCAAATAACACCAAGGATGACTGGGAAGAAAACTGAAGTCCATGACCAAGAGTGCCTTTGACATATTGTAGAATGCGGAGTACAACAGTAAAATGTATGGTCCGGGGAGTAGCCATAAACTGATTAACAATGTGCACAACATATGCAATATATGGACGGGTCATAATTAGATAAATAAGACTGCCAACAAGTTTCCGATATAAAGTAGCATCATTAAGAGAAACTCCATCGAAAGGAGTCAGACGAACATTCAAATCTAGTGGTGTTGATGACGTGGTGGAGTCAGTAATACCCGATCGAGCAAGAAGATCTTAAGCATACTTTGCATGAGATAGATAGTACTCATCGGAACTAGATGGCACTTCAACGCCAAGGAAGTAACTGAGTGATCCCAAGTCTTTCATCTCAAAGTGTTTTCCAAGGTAGCATTTCAAATCAGAGGTAACCTGAAGATCATCACTTGTAATAGTCATGTCATCAACATAAAGAAGGAGAAGAACACACCCTGAGGAGTTTGACTGGTAAACAGTGCAGTATCGTGGGGACTGGAAGTAAAACCAAGTTGGGTTATGGTGGAACTGAATATGGCAATCCAAGTTTGTGGAGCTTGCTTAAGACCATACAAAGCTCGGCGAAGAAGACAAACTTTCTAAAGTGGACAAGAAGTACTAGTGGGGGTTTCATATACACCTCCTCAGAGAGGGTACCATTGGGGAATGCACTTTTAACATCCATCTAAAGAAGGGGCCACTATTTGGCAGCTGCAATAGCTAACCTGCTACAAATAGAAGACATTCGAGCAACGGGGGCAAATGTTTCTTGATAGTCAATACCATACTCTTGAGAATAACCTTTTGCAACAATACCCATTTTATACCTTTCAATAGATCCTTCAGAGTGAATTTTGATTTTGTAAATCCACTTACAGCCAATAGTTTGTTTGCCATGGGGTAGATCCACATAATCTCAAGTATGAGTCTTTTTTAAAGCCTGTAATTCCTCATTCATTTCTTGTTGCCACAGAAAGTTAGTACTAGCTTCATGATAAGATGGAGGTTCAATGGGAGACATGATGGTGGAAAAACAATGATAATCCTAGAGGTTGTAAGATTTGAGAGGAACTTGGCGGATCCTCTCACGAAGTAACTCTAGAGTCTTCGACAAGTATGAGACTCAAACCCTTATAGTGGATCCATAGCCCTTTATTTGGGTGGTCTAAACATAGACTTGATGGACAACTTTGAAGTCTTCATAGCTCAGTTTTTGAGTGGTTTATCTTTGACAGACTTAATGAAGCAATTAACATGAGTGTGAAGGTATGGCTGCCTTCTATGAAAGAGTTTATAGGGTTTCTTTCTAGAGCTCTCACAATGACCCAAGGTTGTATGTGCATGGCTATTAATAGCACTTGGTTTATATTCATATCGCAGAATCAAAAATAAACACAAGGACAGAAATGTGTTGTGGGGGTCTCAACCATAACTGATGAAAGTTCAAAAGGTAACTCACTTTCTTTAATTAGGTTGTTGCCCTACTTCACTATGCATTAATTCAAATCATAAGATATTGATGCTTAAGTTTATACTCCTTTCCTTGCTCATTTTTTTTTCTTTTCCTTCATCTTGTCAGTCATTTGTAGGGGAATGTTGGGAATGACTTTGGGCCTTTGGTCCATTGCAAGCTTTTACATAGAGAATCTAGTTGTCCCACATGGAAAAATTAGAAGTTGGGAAGTGGGTATTGATCGATTATGCTACACGCAAGTGTACGTGATAGAAGTAATAAGAAACTGGAGTACTCTAGAGTATCGTACCCAAGGGAACGGGTTTTAACAAAATCTACTAAGTTGACACAAAATTTGTTGACAAAATGCAATTGCAGTAACCAAATGTGTAAAAGTGCTTGAGAGGTTGTTTTCACTAAAGAAAATAAATGAAAAGTCAATAATTAAGAAAAATGGGATCCAAGTTGCTTATGCCCCTTTTGAAAGAAATGCCACAAAAAATGCAATTGCAATCATAGTTAACACAAGAGTACTAAGTAAACCGAATTCGACTCCTATTCGACCTTCTATGAAGTATATTTAAGAGGTTAAGCGATTAAACCTATATTTCTATGGCTAATCTAACTTAGATAAATATGCGCACAATTCTAGTGGTTTTGGAGTCTCGCCCTATGTCTAGGGCCGATGTTCAGGACTTATTTCTAGCCTTTTCCTCCATTGCTTTTGTGACATCCGCTTTCTCTTAACCCTTTCGGTATTAAGTTCAAGCTTGAAAAGCAATCACTAGTTGGTCGGCTAGGTTTACCCACATTATTTCAACAAAAACAAACAAACCCTCGAATGTTAGCTAAATTGAATATGCTTTTAAGCTTTACATCTCTCCTCTAGGGCATTCACTAACTTGAAACCCTAAGGAGAAATTAGCTCATTATGGAAGAAATGAAAACCCAAAATTTGATTGCTAAAAATCTCATATTAAATGACCAAAAATTCAGAAATTAACTTTCGCAATGATGGAGCAAAACAAACTGAAATTTAATAAGAATTCGTGAATCTAATTCAATAACCCAAAATACTCACAAAGGCAATTTATATTCAATATTGGAATTCAAGACAACACCTTCATTATCCTTTAACTAATTCCAATTAAATCTTCAAGGCAATGATAAAACTAAATGAAAATTTCAAAACTTGGAGTTATAATTTTCTCAAATTGACAGCCAAACGAGAGAGAACAAAATCCAGAATTCATTAATTCATTCAAGTTCTACAACTTGCAAAAATTGGAGTAAAACATAGACCAGCTATATGAGTAAAATCGAGCAGCAAAACAGATGGATTAAACAACGTACATAAAACTATCCAGAAATAAAGTAACAACGCTCATGAAAATTCCTTGCTTGATCAATCCAAAATTCCTTCAAGGGCAATTAGATCTTTACCTCCTCGAACCTTCGTTGAGGAGGGATCAAACTCAGGAATTAAAGAGAAAAAATACAAGAATGAAATGCTGGAAAAGATAGAAATCATAAACTACAACTTGCTGTCTGAAAATGAAAAACCAGAAAAACCCACTCCTTTTGTGCTTCGATCTCCTCGTTTTTATAAGCATTGAGGGCTAGGGTTTCCATCTTTGTGCTCCTTCAATCATGGGTCAAGGTTTGGGCATGAGTTCGGGTTGAAAAATCTCCTAAAAATCGTAAAAATCTCCTTCAATCTTGTGGTTTCCATGATTTTCGCAACTTCCAGATTTTCCAGAAAATGCAATTGCATTTTCATCAGCATTTCTGGGCTTGCACACTATCATGTTCTTGTGAAGGAATGCGATTCAGAATGCAATTGCATTTTTCCTTTTTACTCCAAATCTACACAAAAACAAAAATTAGTTTAAATTCCATTCTTTTTTCAACTCCTTTCCTTTTTTTCATTACTCCAACAAGCTTTTATGAATTAATCTCATAAACACCATTTTCGGCTTGCTCACATACCACAAAACACACAAAAATGACAAGAACAACCTAGTTTAAGGCTAAATAATCCTCATAAATGAGAATTATCAAGTATATATACTAGAGCTTTATGAGGTGTTTGCAAAAAGTGGATAGAATGGCAATAAAGTCTTTTCCCACACTCATGCGCTGCCGCCACCGTCCGTCCGATCGGACGGGCAGACGGGCGGGTTTAGGTAACTGCGCTCGAGGGTAAAAAGAAGTAATTTTTTATTACTTTTCCCTCCAATTTTATTTTAGACAAGCCCTTAAATTTATTACCCTTTTTTTGAATCTCCCCATTATTGTGTTGCTTGATTTGTGGATGTGAAATGAATTCCAAACTTGAACATCTCTTTCTTCTTCATATGCTCGGAGACCGATTACCGAAATCAATAATATATTTTTCCTTCATCTTCTATTCTACAATTCTGCAAAGTTTAGTTTTGATTCCAATCCTCCTCTAAAGAATGCACGTTCGAGGTGGATGTTGTGTTAACCTTAGGGAGCAACCGGCAGAACACAATTTGCATCACGGTCTTGTCGAATTTGCTTTCATGGTAATGGTAATCCACGATGCAACAATTGATTATGGTTTTCTTCGACATTACAAGGAATAAGAAAGCAATATTTTATCATAATTTTGTTTATTTCTCTACTATCCACGCACATGCCAAGAACCATTATTCTTTGGTGTTAGAAGGGCAAGAATCGTGAGGGGAATTAATACTCAATTGAATGTAGCATTTATCCAGTAATTCTTGGACTTGTTCTTGAAGTATGGTGTATCCTTTAGGGCTCATTATATAATGTGGAAGATTTGGTAAGTGGAGCTAGAAACAAGGTCAATTTGGTATTGTATGTCACATAAAGGTGGTAAACCATGGGGCTCTTTTGTGATTTTTGGGAATTCTTGAAGATTTTGAAGGGATTTTGGGTGTTGGTCATTTTCAAGTGGGTGTTTGTTAGGTTAGGAAACAAATCCCCATAATTCAATGTTGGTCGAGGATCGAAATTATTTCTGATTAAAGATAGTGAAAAGTGGGCAAGTCTTTTTAGTAAGATTCCCTTTCTAGGCATTTTCTTAAGAAGTTCCCAAGGGTAATTATTAGATAACATGGGGTTCCATCTTAAAACCAATTTGATTTAAAAAGGAGTAACCCATGTATCTTATAAATTGTGAGGTCTCTCTACATTTTTCCAATGTGGGATCCTAAACATGCCCCCTCAAGATGATGTCTTTTTGGGTGATCCCAATTTTTGGACCGAATACCCGTTTGGGCTTATTAAGAATGTGAGGTCTCCCTATCTTTTCAATGTGGGATCCTCAATATGCCTCCTCAAGATGGTGCCTCTTCGGGTTCACCATTCTTGGATGGATCTCAATTTTAATTTTTTTGGACCGAATACCTGTTTGGGTTTAATGGGCTCTGATACCATATTAGATTACATGGGGTTCCATCTCAAAACCAATTGACAATGAGAGGAGTAGCCCATGTATCTTATAAATTATGAAATCTCTCTACATTTTTTCAATGTGGGATTCTCAACATGCCCCCTCAAAATGATGCCTCTCTTTGGGTTCACTATTCTTGGGTCGGATCTCAATTTTTGGATCGAATACCCGTTTGGGCTTCATGGGCTCTGATACCATAATAGATTACATGAGATTTCATCTCAAAACTAATTGGCAATGAGAGAAGTAGCCCATGTATCTTATAAATTGTGCGGTCTCTCTACATTTTTCAATGTGGGATCCTCAACATGTCCCTTCAAGATGGTGCATCTTTGGGTTCACCATTCTTGGGTCGAATCTCAATTTTTGGACCGAATACTCATTTGGGCTTCATGGGCTCTATGAGGTCTCTCTACATTGCCAATTGTGAGGTCTCTCTACATAACTCTGATTTTCCATCTCATCCAATAGAACTCATAAGTATTATCACGTTCTTTTATGTAAAGCTTGGACATCGTATTGCCAAAGCCTACCCAATAGTATGTGGCAAGCATCCATGTCAAGGATGTTGCATACTATTTGATCTTTATAATTATTGCCAATTGATAATGGTACAGTACAAATATCATGAACTTGAGTTTTTCCACCTTTCTTAATACCTTTCTTAATCCAACTAACCTTATATGAATTTGGATGGGGTCAACCTTGACTTTTAAAACCTGAACCAACTTTCTAGACTATCAATTATCAATTATCATAATGACAATGCTTTCGAAATAAAGAATGTCGTTGTGAATATAAGTCATTCGTGGGAGTTAAATGAAGTTTTTGTAATACACAAGATAGTTGTTCACCGTCGTCTGGTTCTAAATAATATACTTCCTCTTCAACTCCTTCATCTCCAGCTTGTTCTTCATCATTATTAGTATCCACGACTGTTATTAATATTCGTTGAGGACACTTATTAGACAAGTGTTCCTTCACTGGATTGGGTCTTTCTTGATCCTTGTGAATGGACTTCCATTGGATTTTGGTTGTGGGAATCATTCTTGCAACTTTCTTAATTTGATTAAGGCTATGAGAGAGTTGAAACTTGCGACTGTATGGTTAGTTGTTCTAATTGTCGAGCCATGATGTTCATATAGAGGGATTTTTATTTCTCACCGTCTCAGGCTCCTTTCATCCAAGGCTACTCTGATACCAAAAGTGAGGTAATTAATCAATTCTTGCATAAATTTTTACTCAAAGAAGATAATAATCAATACAAAGAAGGGAGCTCAATTTATAAAGAGCTTTCCCAACCAAACAACCAACTAACTAACTCAAAGATTGTTTTTAAAATAAAAGACAGTAACTGAAGAATAACCACACAGTAAAAGGGTTAACTGAATACACCATATTTATTAGAAAGTGTTTATATTTTAATTTTTTTTACACCATATTTATTAGCAAGTGTTTAGATTTTAAATTTTTTTCTTTCGTAGAAAGTGATGGTGTTCATATTGCCCATAAAACAGAGTCAGGTGAATCAAAACATCAAGTGCAAGAAAGTAAAAAAAAAAAAAGCAAAGAAACTCTCAGAGGTATCAAAGGAGTGTTAGTAACATGAAAAAATAATAATACCTAGTCATTATTTTTGTTGCCTTTTTCTTGCTAAAACTTCATAAGAAAGTGAAATAATTTTCTAACCATAGCAACTAATTATTATTGTTACTTCAATCTTCAAGATGTTGAAAGTGTACAAACCAGTAGTACATTTCAAAACTAAAGCAAGAAAGTCAAATCACTCTTCATCCATATTTATGAATAATCCAACCAAAGAAAAGGTAAAGTACAAAGGAAAGCTAATTCATTGGAAATATTAGGAGTTGTCAATGAATGGTAGTTCATGTGTCCATATATGCAATAGGCAAAAGAAAATGCTTCCTAATTGCTATTGATCAACGTGTAATTTCCAAGGGAATTTAATTATGTTTATTAAGAAAAAATAATTTAGAAAATTTTATGGTTTATCAATTCAAAAGTTTGTTCGAAATAATAAAATAATATGATTTCAAAAATAATTATTTGTCTAATTACTAATATTTATTTTAAAAAATATTATAGTTCTCTTTTTCTTTATTTTCTTGTTTTTAGTTTTTAGAATACATAATAAACACACTATTTTATCATTTTTACTTAGTACTAAACCAAAAGTTAAATTATAAGTTTAGTCCCTAAGCTTTTAGGGTTGTGTCCAATAAGTCACCAAACTTTAAAAAGTATTTAATAGATCCCTAAACTTTTTCAATTTTGTGCTAATAGGTCATTGAATTTTGAAAGTTCCTAATAAGTCTCTAAACTTTCAATTTTGTGTTAATTAAGTAGGTCAATTAACTTTCAATTTTGTATTTTGTGTTTAATAGGTAAATGAACTTTCAATTTTATGTCTAATAGATCATCCCTGACCTATTTGACATTTTTCAAAATTCACACACCTGAATTTTGTGTCTAATAAAATCTAGACATTTCAATTTTATGTCTAATAATTCCACGAATTTTATAAATGTCTAATATGTCGAATACCTATTACGCACAAATTTGAAAGTTCAGAGACCTACTAGACACTTTAAAATTAAAGTTTAGAGATCCATCAAACATAAAATTGAAACTTTAAAGTCTTATTAGACACGTTTTAAAGTTCAATGATCCATTAACTAAATATAAAATATGACATAATAATTTCAAGGAAAAAATACACTTTTAGTTCATGAGGTTTAGATTTGGTTGCATTTGGGTCGTTGAGTTTTCAAACTCAACAAATATTCCCCTGAGTTTTAGATTTGGTTTCATTTTGGTCCCTCCGTCCATTTTTCCATTAATAACTAACGGTTTTTATTAAAAAAATATATATTTTTTATTATTTTCTATTTTTTAACTTCTTCTTTTTCTTCTTTTTCTTCCACCACAACCATCGGAGACGACCACCACCATCCACCACTCGCCTCCTGAATTTTTTTTCTGTTTTTTTTTCCTGTTTCTCCTCCCTTTTTTTCTTCCCTTTTTCTTTATCCTTTCTTTATCTTTTCTTCTTCTCTTCTTTTTCCATTTCCTTTCCTTCTTCTTATCTTTCCCTTTCTCCCCTTCTTCGTCATGCTTTCAAATATAAATAAATAAATAAAATGAAGGAAATTTCCTCTTCATTCCAGATTCCCCTTCGATTCATAGTTTTTTTTTCTTTCAAAGTATGGGGAAGAAGGGAAGAAATGAGGAGAAAGGGAAAGAGAAGAAAAATAAAAGGAGAGGGAAGAAGAAGAGTAAAAGAAAAGAGAAAGATAAGGGAAGAAAAAAGGGAGAAAAAGAAAAGAAACAAAAACGAAAAAATTCAGGCGGACGGCGATGGTCGACAGTGAGCGGTGGATAGTGGTGATCTGCCTAGCAGTTGTGGTGGAAGAAGAAGAAGAAAATGAAGAAGAAAATGAAATTAAAAAAATGTTGTTTTAATTAAAAATTAAATAAAAACGGTTAGTAATTAACAAAAAAATGAGCAGAGGGACCAAAATGAAACTAATAGCACTCAAACAGTGTTATCTTAGTCCTTATGATTTGGCTAGTTTTGTGGTCAATTTGTGTGCTTTAGCATATATTTGTATTGAATTTATAGATTTCGAGCAATCAGAGAAAAATCAGAGTGTTCAGGAATTTATGAGTGTATTTTGTGCTTAAAGGAACATTATTTGAAGGCTTGGATGATTGAGAGACAAAGAATTGGTGTTGGACCCAAGGGAAGGACATTGAAATACTCTCAGGGCATCTCAAGGCCATTGCTGCAGCCAAATTTGTAAGCTAAACCCGTGGAGGAAGCATTGAGACACTATCCTAGCATCTCAAAGCTACGAAGTTTAGGTTCCATCAAATTGAAAATGTGCATGCGCACAAAGGGGTGATGTTCCATCCGTAACATCTCGACGCTTCTCAGGGCTTCTCAACTCTTGAAGACTACTTAAGTGAAATGCAACATTTTGATGGCAGCATCGAGATGCTATCCATAGCATTTCACGCTGTATTAGGAGACCTTTAAATTCATCTTTATTTGTCCGAGAATGGAGAGCCACTATAGAGGGTTTCAGCCCTAATTTCGATAACTACTCAATTTGGGAGATTTTTTTAGAGCTTTGGAGGACTTTTATTGAAGATTCAAAGCTCATAGATGGTGGAGATCGAGATGGGAGTTGAAGATCGATACACATTAGTATTTTTTTCTCCATTTCCTTTTAAATTTTGTATTTGAGATTATGGTTTTAATACAAAAGTTTGATGGATATTTTGATGATTATGAGTGGCTAGATTTTAGTTTCTAGGGATTAATGTAGTCATTGGACCTATTAATTCTACTTAATTAGACATTGTGATTGTCTTTCATTGATGTTTGTTTGTGTAATTTACAGTTAATGCTTTTAATCTCTTGGCCACAGGTTAATTGGTTTATTGTCTAAGTTGAAACTTGATAGAGGAAATTTAGATTAGAACCTAATTGTGTGAATACTGATTGTTCTCGCATGACACAGGAGTGATAAAACTATCATTAGAAGTTAATAATGAAGAGTCATAATGTCGTGCAAAGTTGTTTAAGATTACAGGGATGTAGGTTAATTAAATAACTTTGTATGAGATTAGGATGAGCTCGAAAGAGGATTCCTTAAAAATTAGACTTCTAAACCTATGAATTAAATTACATGACAATCCTAAGTGTTTAATTAATTAGATTAATGGTCCAATTAGTAAAGTTAATTCCCTATAACCTTTTCCTCTAATTTGTCTTGGCGTTAATTAGTAAAGTTAATCACTATACTACCCGTGTGCTTGCAGAGTGCAAAATTACACACATCAAAACCCAAATCCAAAACTCAGGGGTATATTTATTGATTTTGAAAACTCAATGACCCAAATGCAACCAAACCTAAATCTCATAGACTAAAAGTGCATTTTTTCCTAATTTTAAATATTTGGTTTAATTTTTTTTATATAAAACTTTAATTTTTAATTTAATATTTGAGAGACCAAAAAGCAAGAAATGATGTAAACGCATTTAGTAAAAATAAATAAAAAACAACGAAAATGTTTTTGTTTTTCTTTCTGAAAAAAAAAAGGGAAACAAAAATGAGAAACAAAATGTTACTGAAAGGCTTAAAAAGTCATGGCCAACAAACTCTTCAAACATGGTCATAAAAAATAAAGAAATAAATAACTCTTCAAACATACGCATAAGCATAACTTAGAAAAAAAAAAAAGAAATTTAGTCAAGAATTTAATATGTTATTTTTACCAAAAGCCACTAAATATTGATATGGTTACTAGAAGAAAGGGATTTCATTTTGATTTTTTTTTTTTTTTTTTTTTTTTTTTTTTTTTTTTTGCATGGGAAGATTTTGAATCTTATCTAAGAGTAATCATTTGTGTCAAGAGTATACCTAACAAATTGTTAAGGCCTCGTTTGATATTCATTTAATTTTTAAAAATTAAGCCTATAGATAATACTACCACTTATAGATTTTCTTGTTTTGTTATCTACATTTTATATATATTTTTTAAAATCAAGCCAAGTTTTGAAAACTAAAAAAAGTAGTTTTCAAAAATTTATTTTTGTTTTTAGAATTTGGCTAAAAATTCATATATTTTCTTAAGAATGAGAAAATTCATAGTAAAAAAATGATCAAAAAGCAAACACAATTTTTAAAAATCAAATGGTTATCAAAGAGGCCTAAGTAATCGTAAATATCACTAATTAAAAATGAAATTGTTTTGATTTTCACAGGCCTCCCAATCACATGCATACTAAAGTTGTAATCTTATTGGGATGTGGGATTCTAAAATAATAATTAGTTGTTAGAAAAATAATAACAAACACTTAATCATGGTATTATTATTGTAAAGAGATGCTTTAATTAATTACTTTTATAATGTCCAATGGGGAATAGATAATAAAAATCTGACTTCACAAAGGTGAATGTTATGATTATATTTCTCTAATCATTATAAGATTGTTAATTGCATGAAAGTGTCAAGAATTCAATTGTTCTTTTAGAAACTATAATAAGTAATTTGTAAATTATCTAAAGAAAATACAACAATAAGTGAAAATGACAAATAAATCCTTAATGCATTTAAGAAGGAAAGACCATGTCAATCATTGATAATTGATACTAAATAAGAATTTCTAAAATCTAATTAAACCGTTCCTATACCCACAAAAATAATAGAATTTGATTACAATACCTTATACTAGTGAAAAACGACTAAACATTAGAAGATCGATAAATTAAGTAATAGGCAAATGTGAAAAAAAAAAGTAATGACTATTTTAGTTGAAAATTCTAAAAGGGTTGTTTACTCCATTTTCTTTTGCATTTGTTTGAACCTTGTAGTCATTATCTTCCCAAGTTTCTTCCTTTGAAGAAAATTGACAAATACACAAACACAAAATACAAAACAAAAAGAAAAAGAAAAAATCATGGCTCAAGGAAGAGGGTTACAAATGGTACTCCTATCTAAGAAGCATAGTGTGCCTCAAGAAGAATTGGTCCATTTTGAAGTCTCAAATAGAAATTCATTGTGTAATGTTGAAAGGATGGCTTTGTCCCCAAGGTGTAGTGTGTGCATGTGTGCTTGAGTTTTATGCTAATCTACCTAAAAGGAAGATGATTTGGAGAATCCCTTTTTCTTTTCAAGTTTATTTGAGAGAATTTTTACATATGAGTTCTCTCTTGAAATCATAGCAAGTTAATTTGGTTTTCCTTTGGTCACAATCTAGACATTATAGAACTTGAGGTGCTTGGATTTGTAATGTTATTCTAAATGGGACTTCTAATTTATTTAAAAGTATTTTGAAGTTCCACAAAATCATTTTTAGTAGTTAGCGATCTACTTCTCAATTGTTTTTTCTTATTTGATTTGAAATTAGTTTCCAACCAATTCTAACTCAAATTATAATTTTCAGGATTATCCTTATATTCAAGGAAAGACCAAAAAAAAAAAATCTCAATATTGAGATCAGGTGGAGCCCAAACAAAACTCAGAAGAAGTCCAAGGCAAAAAAATTATTTAGATCGTGTGGGTGTTCTAGCTAACACAAATGCATTATACAAAGAGATTATGTATAATTGAAAGGGAGGCTTTTAAGGGCATTTTGTAAGAGTTTTCTAATTACTTTTGAGTCTAAATAATGAAGATTTTTTTTTTTTTTTTTGGAGTGATTTTTGAAGGTGTGGCACAAATGTGAGCTATATTTGTGTGTAAATCTATTGTATTCTTTCTTCACTGCATAGCAATCTACAAAACTGTTTTTTTTTTTTAAAAGTTAAACATTTTTTGTCCTGAACTTTGATGAAGCAATTTAGTCCCTAAACTTTAATTTGTAACAACTTAGTCCTTATACTTTCAAATTTGTAACAATTTAGTTCATGAACTTTAGTATGTAACAATTTTAGTCTTTGTACTTTATAATTTATATCAATTTAATCCATATTTTGTGAAAAATCTCATCAAAATTAAGTATCAATTTTTATTATGTAACAACTTAATCTTGTAGTTTATAAATATATTTGGTTCCTAATCAATTTATCGATATGCATATGTAAAAATTCATATTAAATCATAACAATATTTTTCACAATACGGACTAAATTGTTACTAATTTTAAAGTATAGAGACTAAATTGTTACATATTAAATTTCAAGGACTAAATTATTACAAAATTGAAAGTACAATGACCAATTCATTACAAACTAAAGTTTGTTACTTCTATGAAAGTTTAAAGGCCAAAAGTATTTTTAAACTAAAAATAATAATAAGACATAGCTCATTTTAAGGGGTGAAATTATAGTATAAATTTTTAGTGTCTTCTTTTGTAATGTCCTGCGTTCAGGTTCTAAATTAAATTGACAAAAGATTGCAAAGAGTTGTTGGATCTCAATTTCGTTTGAATTTCAAGGTGTAAGTGTGCTTGTTGGTCAAGTTTGGGCTTTGGAAAAATAAGAGAAATAGGTGAGGGAGTGTTGGTCTTTTTGCTTGAGGAATAGTGGAAAGATTTTTAAAAAAAATAATAGTTTTAAAAAAAATAAGAAAATCCATCTTTGTTTCCTCCTTCTTCGTGGGCAACAAAAAGAGCAAGGGAGGGGTTTTCTTCTTCTTCTCTTCTCTCTGTCGCCAAATGGCGAAAATGAAAGGAATAATCTAATTAAACCCAAGCGGAAGCGTAGGAATCGGTTTGAGTTTATTTAGAATTAAATAATAATATTAAGGTTAAGCATAACATACCTTGAAAATATGAAGAATCTTCTGGCGGATCTTTATCTCTTCCACAAAGTCTTCCTAGCTATGACTCGAATACAGGACCAAGGCTCGTGGGAGCCTCTTGAAAGAAAACCCACAAGGGATTAAAGAGGAAGAAGTCTAGAGAGAATTCTCTAATTCTCTCTATTGAAGATATGTGTGTTGTGAATAATACACAATGGCTCACCCCTAGGGTCCTATTTATAGTGGTCTAAGGAAAATAATTAAATAATATATTTTAATATCTAATATATTAAAATATATTTATCTAACCAATTTGAATCTTATTCAAACCGTTTAAAATTCTCCTACGACATCTATTTCTTAATTTGAATCAACTTCAAATTTAATAAATATCTTTTATTTAATGTATCTAATATACATTAATTATTGTAATATTTAATGTATCAAATACAATAAATATATTGTCCTCTTTTATATTTAATATATTAAATATATTAAATATTAATTTGAACACTTCAAATTAAATATTAAATTTGAACATTTCAAATTTTAATATTTAATGTATCAAATACAATAAATATATTTTCCTCTTTTATGTTTAATATATCTAATATATTAAATATTAATTTGAACACTTCAAATTAAATATTAAATTTGAACATTTCAAAATTTTCTTTCAACTAAATTGATCTTTTAGTGTTACTATGAGCTAGCAAGGGAACCTTATGGACCTACAGATTATAAGCTCCAATGATACATAATTAATTAATTAAACTCTTTAATTAATTAATTTTCATTCATTAACTAGAGTTACACTCTTATGTACTGCAGGACAAGTTGTGTCCATAGATATAATCATTACATGCAAGTCGATCCTTCACGAGTTGTTCGTAATTACAGCTGGGTCAAAAGTCCGTTTTATCCCTATAATTACATCTTGCACCTTAAGTACCACTGATTCTCTAATGAACAATATGTTTATTAATCTAATTATAAACTAAGTCCCTCTCGGGCCAATGAGAGGGTGGGGCCCCATTGTTCAAGTCCCGAAATCAGCACTTAAGGGAACTACTCATCTACTTACCCTATATGAGAATGAGTGAATTCCATCTTGTGAGATTATGTTCCTAGCTCCCTATTTGGTCAAGTCCCCAAAATGATAGGCATATTAAATCGACTATAAAAGTCACTCTCACCTATGCAAATCAAAGGACAAGCCCTCACAGGTAGGAGTTCATAACTCACTCAGGATTAAGATCGAGTCGCATATGATCATCCTGATAAAATATTAATCTTCTCAATTAATGAATTTATAAAGAGAGATTAAATATTTCGTGGTCCAGTCTTATACAAACTCATTGTATAAGATACCCCAACTCACATGTCTCCACATGAATGATTTGGAACAAATCATTTGTAGCTATTACAAAGTGGGTTGTATCAATAGTGTTACTAGGATAAGGCACCCAATTTTATCCATATACTATGACTCTTTAAGTTATTTCTTAAACACGATCCTCCTGTATGTCAACCACATACTGTTCAATATTACACTAATAACCTTGAATTTTTTATATAATGGATAATATTATATTGCAAATAAAATAATCAAAATTATTATTAATTATTAAATAATTAATTAATTACGAGACTTTAGGGCATAAATCCCAATAGTCTCCCACTTGCACTAAAGCTTGCGAGACATGTATTTTAGGGCATACTCTATACCCACCATGTTCTCCCACTTGTCCTAGCAAAGATGAGACATGTCTCGTAATCTTAGATATTCTAGGTGACCCTCAAACATTTTAGCCTAGAGATTCTCTTTATATAGATTCAAATGACTGCCATTTAAAAACCATCTTGGTCACTACCATGATGCTTTCTCTCTCTCGATATGATTCCCTATACATTTGTGTTTTCTAATTTCCTTAATATTAGTCTTTGCACCACTATTATTATAATAAAGAAGATAGACTAAATCTTATCTGAAACACCTTTCAGATATTCAAGGAACTTTTGAGTCATACAAGTCCTTTTGTTACTTCACAAGTAAAACAAATTAACTAGTTTACCATATTTCACCACCTAGGGTAAAATTTATCTTAACATAGATTTCCTAAATCTTTGTAAGAACCAGTGTATCTTGTAAAGATTAGATCTTTTACTCCATACACAAAAAATTCTCATTATCCATAGATAATTTGAAAAAGTTTTTAATTTTCTACTCAATGGTCATACCATTCGTTTAACTGATATATGCTAACCAATTGTATATTAATTGTTAAGTCTCATTTATGCATTAATTGTCTCTCACTTAAAGTAGATAATTAATCATATGTTCTCAACATTTGAACTGTCTTAGGATACTATTCCTTAGACATAAATATCAAATATTTGATAACAATTATCAATATAAAATGTTTGAGACAAAGTTAACAGTTTGTCCGTAAAATCTCCATTTTAGACATGTAAATATATCGAATCATTCCAAATTACTCATTTGGAATTAGTTACTTAGTCAGCTTTTTATGTTAGATAGATGTCTTTCATCATTCATAATGAGTAAAATATCATTAACATAAAACATGAGAAAAATCCACTAAGTAATTAATGATTTTCTTGTCTATACAAGCTTCATTAATATTTATTCAAAGTCATAGGTTTTGATACTTTTATCAAGCCTTATATTCAAAGATCTAATTGTAAAATTCATTTAATAAATGAACCTATACTATTTTGCAAACCTTTATTCTTTTGATCTTTGAAAATAAATCTCTCTGATTGATTTGTGTAGATGCATTATCTAAGATTTCTTTTCATAAAATAATTCTAAACATTCATTTTCATATCCCATATGCAACAATGAATTAAATAATACTTACAGACTTTAGTATGACAACAAGTGAGAAAGTTTACTCTTAGTCTACTTTCTCTTATTAGGTCTAACTCTTTGCCATTAGTATCACTTTGAGAGCAATAAACCTTCATCTTTGTCATCTAACATGACAGTTTGGGCTTCAATTAAGTCCTTGTAAAAGTTGAGTCATCTCATAACTCTCCCACTACGATGAGGCTTATCCAATTCATGAATAAGATCCATTTGACTTTCAAATATAATTAAATTGTTAACAACTTTTGTTAACTATTTAGTGACTTCACTTGGAACCAATTTATTAACACTATCTTGCCTTATTAAAGGTTTGTAGTCTTTTATTTGACATTTCTTATAAAAATGATATTTGTCATACAAATACCTTATTCGTTTTAGGACTACATAAAAGACCATTTTATACTCCTTAGGGGTGGCCTACACTTAGGCTTATCTTTGAACATATATAAGTTTTTTAAGCTCGTTTCAGCATGTGAGCTTAACATTCCCAAATGGTGAAGTGTTGTAAACCAATTTACTACTTTTCTATAGTCTTAAAATTGTCTCGATTAAGTGAGTCGTATGCGCTCCGAGTGTCAAACCAGCAGCTTAGATTGTTGTTTGGGTAAGTTTGTTAAGATTATTCAGGACCCTTGTGAATTATCTTTGAGGCCAATCGAGCTAGAGAAAGTTAGTTATTGTCTTATTGAGCCTATTTTTAGCGTAGTTTGAGACTTTTATGCGAAGCTAAAAGGCGGCATGGGTTGTTGTTTATGCTTGGTTCGTTTTCTTTCGTTCCCTAAGGTAAATCTTTAACTCTAAAGGAACCCAAGTGTAGTGATATGTTCATTTCGTTGGGTGAAGAAAGTTGGAGTTAAATTAGATATTAACGCCCAACGTTGTTTGTTTTTATGTTATTTTATGAGGAGCTAGTGACTTCCAAAAAGGAGGAAAAGTTGATTGCTTTCGTGCTAGTCTAGAAGGTAAGCAGCCTAATTGGATAACTCTTTAATGCCTTGGACACGGAGCTCATAGATTTTGTAATGCATGTATGATTAAGTGGTCGTGGGTATGTTTCTTTTGAGTATGCACGTAACCATGTTGGTCATTGGGTGATATGCTTAGTAAATCTCTCAAGTATGAAGTTTACTGTATCGTACCTTAGCATGAGATTTAAGAGGCCGTTTGGTTTAAGGTTTCATTGGATGCCCATGGGTAATATATGCCTGGGAATAAGATGTCTGGGAATCAAAGATGACTGTGTTTGGTTCTACATGAGAATGCTATCAGATTTTTATAATAATAAGTGATGTCAGCATTTGTTTTATGAGATTAATTTAAGAAATTTTATATAATTATGGTGCACTAATTCATAAAAAAATCAAAATTAATTCAAAAAATGTATTGCATCAATTCATTGCATTTTATTAAAAAAATTTAAGTATATATTTAAATAAATAAATTTATTAAATTGGGATGTTAAAAAAATAAGTATGTATTTAAATCAATTAATCTATTAAACTGAAATTGTTAAATTCATACCATATAATTAAAATTTTAATATAATTTTATTGATTATAGATTTAATTTACATATATTAATTAACTTTAATAATATAAAATAAAATAATACAAAAAGAATAAAGAAATGTATTAAAGAAGAGAGAGAGGAAGAGAGAGAGAGAGAATGAAGAAAGCCCACCCTTTTGGAAGGGTATTCTTCATGGGTATAAAGGATGCATGAGAATAACTTATTCTCATGCCCAAGATTACAAACCTTGTTCCAAACAAGGGGATGTATATCCCTTACCCATTCCCACCTTTATTCCCATCCTCATTCCCTCAATCCAAACGACCCCTAAAGGAGTTTGATGACTGATTTGAGTGGTTTGCAATAGTCAGATTGCTTGTATGGTATTCAAATGGTCTTGGCCTTGTGTTATGTTTCTATATGTAGCTAATTTGGAATAACTTGTTAGGGTTTGATTATGGAAAAATGCTTTGAAATGTATGTATAGCTGTGATTGTGGCTTGTCTATAAAGTATGAACATGTGGATAGTTTGATTTAAATTGAATGAACATAAATGTATGGACTATCTGAGATGTTTGGATGTTGGTCTGAGTATAGTGTATCTTAAATGCTTGAATCATTGGCTAAGGATTAGTTTCTTGCGATGTTGGATCTATTGACTGGGTGCATGATGTTTGACTCGTTGGGTTAACTTGTTGGCAAGTTAGAACCCCCTAAAAGTTTATAATGTTCCAGGTCATTATCCATGTGTTCTTTTGTTAGAATGGTTCAGGACAACTTGTTAGATTTAAAATGTTGTAGTTGGGCCTGAACGTGAATGGGAGAATAATAATCGTTAGGGTTCCTAACGTGTCTAGGGGGTTAGCTTCGAAGGGAACTACTTAGGGCTATATGTCGCTAGCGTGCGTAAAGGCCACGGTTAAATGAAGGTCTTGTTTAAGAATGTTGTTGAGCTTATACATGAGTCTATGCTCGAGATTCGTGACTTGTGGTTAGTGGAAAATGGTCACAATTTGCAATTATTATTGTTTGTTGATGAGGGGCACTAGGAATCTTTTGGTGGCTGATGAACTTAATCATAAGGTCTTGGTTGTTCTAATCTTATACTCGAACCATGTTTACCTAAGTACGTTTATTGTGGAGTTCGTGTTTACGGTTATGCTTAGGATCCATTGATCATATTTGTGGGTGAGGTTTATGACTCGTTGAGTGGCTAGGTGTGATGATATACCCATTGGCGTTCTAAGTATATTGCGAGAGAGAAAAAGGCTGTTAGGCTAGCATCACTTACCATTTCCTCATATGAGCATGCTTCCTAGGATGTTGTGAGATGTATTTTGGCACAAGGGTTGCTTTCCCTTTTGCATTCTGCTAGCTTAGGAGGCGATTCCCCCAGTGTGTTTTGTATGAGAGTTGTTTTCCCTTTTGCATTATGCTAGCTTAAAAGGCGATTCCCCTAGTGTATTTAGTATGAGGGTTGCTTTCCTTCATGTTGTGTACTAGCTTAGGGGCGAATGTCCACTGTATCGAGTGTGAGGGTTGCGTTCCTTCATTGTGTTATGCTAGCTTAAGGGGAGATGGTACCATGTGGATAGGTTGCATGACTCATAGGTAAGTAGACGCTTAGCCGAGTGTTGAGAGCGTTTGAGAATGAGGAGGAGTTAGTGAGCTGGGGCAGGGTCGTTTGTTGTATAATTCTGAACATTGGGTTTTTTTAAGTGGGCTGCTTAATGAGTATATTTACACTCACACTTTCTACTTTGTTTTGTGTCTTTGCAGATGGTGCACAACCACGAAGTGGGTGACGGAGGCGATGACCTGACAAGGCTATGGAGACACCACCAGAGTTTCTTTCCTTGTGTTTAGTGCTTAGTTTTGTGTCTTTGTGTTTGTGTCTTGTGGTTGACTTGTGAAAACTAAGCTTCTCTTGTTTTCTTGTTTCAGTAGGATGCCTCTATACGTGTGTTTATTGTTCGTTGAACTCAGCTTGTTTTTCATAGTTTGGCGGATGCTGAGTAGTTCCTTTAAAGCATAGAAGTGTTTTTTTGTCTCTTTCAGGTCCTTGAAATTTTTTTGGTTTCCTTATAGTTACACCGTTATGCTGCCGAAATTTTAGGCATAGGTGGCGTTGCTCGTTTTCATTTCGTGCGTAGCCTATCTAGTT
This sequence comes from Trichosanthes truncata, assembly GCA_033996785.1. NCBI lineage: Eukaryota > Viridiplantae > Streptophyta > Magnoliopsida > Cucurbitales > Cucurbitaceae > Trichosanthes > Trichosanthes truncata. The sequence continues at coordinate 6,947,286 of JAWPNB010000004.1, forward strand.
TTAGGGTTGTTACATCTTCTCTCTTACCATCTATTTTTATCATTGCATTTAGTATCCTTTTTGTATTCGAAATTCAGGACGAATGGTTCAACAGTTTTCTAAACTCTTTTAGGCTATCTTTTCCCTCTATAATTTCTGGCATCCTTCACAAAAATACCCCTTTGACAACTTTGAAGAGGAATATCTCCATCTTTGTTCTCTCAACCCTTATAAAAGCCCTCTTATCATCTCATAACACTACAAGAATTTTTAGATTTGCCGACAAAGTTTTTCCCGATGCAAGCATTTTCTTTAGGAAAAACATACTTATCCCGACGAAAATGGCAAGCTTCAGAAAATCTACGCATTTTTTTTTTACAATTTCCATTTTCGTCAAGACTTTTTTCGACGCTTGTAAATTTCGTCAGAAAATTTGGCTATGCACAAGAAAATGCTTGCGTCGGAAAAAATGAATTAAGTGAAACGCGAGTTTCACTTCTCCTGATGCTTTTTAGACCTATGCCGACGTTTTTTTTTTTTTGCATCGGAAAAGGTCACAAAAAATAAAACCCTAGCCCTCTTCTCCTCTCCTTCTTCTCTTCTTTTTCTCTCTTCTTCTTCTTCCTTTTCTCTCCGTCGTCTAAATCCAAAACCTCATACCGTCACCTCATCTTTTCTTCTTCTTCTCCATTTTCTTCCTTATTCCTTCACTCATGCCCTCTCTCTTCCATTTTTTGCAATTTTCTTTTAGGTTGCAGTTCGATTTTGGGCATTTTGAGGGAAATTTTTTTTGGAGTTCGCTACTTTTTACGTTTATCATCGTTTAGTTCCATTTTAAGCTTGTGGGTTTTATTTCCAAAGGTATTTATTTAATTTTAACTTATATTTGTCTAGTTATTTTTAGGTTTTATCTCTTTCTCAATACTTTTTGTTTTCTGGTTATTGAGCCTTTTGAAGTTAAAAAAAAAAAAAAATTATTTTGAGTGTACTATGTGTTCAAAGTGTAATTTGGAGAATATTTGTGTGATTTTGAGGCTATTTATGTGATTGATGTTTGATTTGGAGCTTATTGTTTGATTAAAGTATGATTAAATCGTGATTTTGAATTTATTTTGTGTTCAAAATTTGATTTGTTAATTATTTGATTAAATTGTGATTTGTAGGTTCTTTATGTGATTAAAGTTTGATTTGGAGCTTATCGTGTGATTAGAAGTGTGATTTTGAGCCTATATTTGTGTGAATAAATTGTGACATCGAGTCCAAGTGTGTGATTAGTTTGATTTTGAGCCTCTTGTGTGTGATTAAAGTTTGATTCTAAGCTTATTGTGTAATTTGATTTATAGCCTATTTTTTATTTTTATCCTATAGAGCCTATTGAACATTAAAATGTAAGATTATATATTGAGTTAGAGTGCTATATTTTAAACTTAGTGAATACTATTTTATGATTTTGTACATACTTGGAACTAGGTTGGTGCATAAAATGCTAGACTTAACACATTTCTTTAATATATCCTTGGAGGGTTAGAACAATATTTATTTAAAATTAAGTACTTTTGGATATTTGGGGGTTAGTTTAAGACATTTGGAGAGAAGTTAGACACTTTCGGAAGAGTTTGAAGTGAGCTTGAGATGAGTTAATCATCTAAAATGTGTACCTTAGACACTTTGTAGTGAATTAGGCACTAAACTTTCATTAAACTCTATCTATAATTAGTAATAGTTTCGACTTTTGATTTTTAACTTCAATAATAGAATTTTGCGTTATAATTTTCTATCTATAATTAGTAATAATTTGTCCATCTTTTAAAGCAAACTTATTTTGATCGTACAATGACAAGCACACAAGAGGGTCTCTTCTAACTAGGTATGGATGATTTCTTTGATGTTATAAAATCATTATCAAACTTATTGTCTTTTATATGTTTGGTTGTATGTTATATTGTATTTTACGTTTAATTATTAGCTTATATGGCTATTTAGAAGTTATTGTACCCATAATTGGGTTTAGAAATCGGTTTGAGTGAATTAAAGCTCTTAATTTAGTGTGAAAGTTTTTGGTTGGTTGTATAGCTATCCTGCAGTTATGGTAGCCATTCAAATATAGAGTTAGTTTTAGTGAGTTAGACACATTTTTTTAAGGGTTAGATATTGGATAAGTCAGTGGGATTTTAAGTAAGAATAGATAAGTTAGGCACTTTTTTTTAGGGTGAGTCGTTAGTGGGATGTGTGTGAAGTATGTTTAAGTGAGTTTGTTATATTTGAAGTAAGAGTTTCGATGAGTTGGGAATGTTGTTGGCTTTTAAAGTACGCTTAGGCACATTTAAGACACTTTTGTAGCATTAGGGGGTGGGTTGTGTGCTTTAAGTTCACTGTAGGCATTTTCTAGCTTTCTTTGAGAGTCAAAATGACACTTAGACTCTTTTCAGACATTTTTTTGACAACTTTATAGGTTTTGAGGAGCATAGTAGACTCTTTTAGGTCGTTTTGAGTTAGTTTTTTGCCTCACAATACGCTAAGGTACCTTTAAGACACTTTTGTAGCATTAGGAGTTGGGTTGTGTGCTTTAGGTTCACTTTAGGCACTTTAATTTCTAGGTTTCTTTGAGAGTCAAAATGACACTTAGACTATTTTTAAGCACTTTTTGGCTACTTTGTAGGTTTCGAGAAGTAGTGTAGACACTTTCAGGTCATTTTGAGTTAGTTTTTGGCCTGAAAGTATACTTAAGGCACCTTTAAGACACTTTTGTAGCATCGAGGGGTTGATTATGTGCTTTAGTTTCACTTTAGGCACTTCTAAGCTTCTTTGAGAATCAAACTGACACTTAAACTCTTTTTAAGCACTTTTTAGCCACTTTGTAGGTTCCAAAGGGCAAAGTAAACACTTTTATGTTTTGAGTTAGTTTTTGGCCCCAAAGTATGCTTAAACGCCTTTAAGACACTTTTGTAGCATCGGGGGGTTGGTTGTGTGCTCACTTTAGGCACTTTCTAAGTTTCTTTGAAGGTCAAAATGACACTTAAACTCTTTGTAGCTACTTTTTGGCCACTTTGTAGGTTCCAAAGAGCGAAGTAGACAGTTTTACATTTTGAGTTAGTTTTTGGCCTTAAAGTATGCTTAAGCACCTTTAAGACACTTTTGTAGCATCAAGGGGTTGGTTGTGTGCTTACGTTTCACTTTAGACACTTTCTAAGTTTCTTTGAGAATTAAAATGACACTTATACTTTTTTGTGCTTTAGTTTCACTTTAGAAACCTTCTTTTATTTTTTTGTTTTGTATTAAATTTTTTTTTTACAGATTTGCAATTGTGTAATCTTGAAGGCCTATTTTCCAAAAATACGGACAAATACGAAGATTGAAGCCTTTAAGATTAATTATTTTCTTTTTGATGTATTTGTTTTCTTCTTTTGAACTCTAGTACATGTAGATATTGAACATTTTGTAATCAAATTATTGCATTTCAATACTATTGCTTTTTTATGATATTATTTTTTGTTTTAAAATGCTACTATAATGAACTATCAAGTAGTATAGAAATAAATAAATAAAGAGAAAAAATATATTTTTTAAGGTTTTGCCGACGCATATTGCGTCAGAAAAAGTAGACTTCTCTCGACGCATACATTAGTTGTCAAAAGAAACTTTATCCTGATGCAACACATTGCATCGGAAGAAGTCCGTGTTTCCTGACACAATGCCATTTTCATCGGGAAGTAGATTTTCCGACGACTTTGTGCCGAAGAAATATTTTTGGTGGTCCAAGACTTTTTCCGACGCAATATGGACTTTTTCCAACGCTTTGTTGTGTCAGAAAAAGTAAAAAATCTTATAGTAATTCTTCTTAGGGCAATTAGCCTTTTGTCCCTAACCCACTGCTTTTTGAATTTCTTTGGTTGTTGCCATGTAACGACCCGACTTATCCTATTAGACTTTCTAGGGACGTTACTACATGCATGCTAGTAGAATTTAGAAATCTTTGGTACAAGACAAAAAGAATTATACTTTTGTGCTAAACAATTAAAATCTTTTAGTTCGGGATCCCTTTAAAAACCATTGCAAAACATAATGTGAATCAAAACGTTAAATCAAATGAAATAGTTTACTTCAATTAAGTTTACTTAACAAAATAATTTGAGTTAAAACATAAACTAGATGCGGAAGCTATACTCCTCATGACACCCATGACCCTTTCAGCAAACCACCTTACCACTCGCCTAAAATATGTTCTTGCCTTTACCTGAAAAGAAAAAAAACATTTTGAAAAATGATGAGTATTTAAAATACTCAGTAAGTGACCTCACTACCGGGTCAGGATATGCATACACATACATAATGAGTTTTCGAAAACATTTTCTTTCTTTCCTTTGGTGGGACCTAAATTCCTTTCATAGAGGAAACGTTTCTCTTTCAACTTTTCTCTTCGGCTTAATGTGGACAATTAACCCAACCTAACCTTTCCTTTTCATTTAACCTTTTCAGGTTCCTTTTCATCTAACCTTTTCAGGTTCCTTTTCATATAGCCTCGTAAGGCTCCTTTTCATATAGCCTCGTAAGGCTCCTTTTCATATAGATGTACATTAATAATTTTAGGGGGTAATTGCCACAGCCTTCGAAAACATTTTTATCATGAAAACATAATGTATGCATGAGGTCCCAAAGCATTTTAAAATTTTCATTTCATGATGCAACATAAACAACATTCTCATATCACTCATCATAAATCATAATCATAAATCATGCATAACTTTCATAAAATATTTGGCAATCACTCATGTCAAAATCCATTTTCATATGAAATAAAGCATTTTAAAGTTCATCAAAAATCATAAATAAAACATTTATAAAACTTTTTTTTTTTTTCAATTCAGTTCCCAACTTGCATTTAAGCATATCGGCGTAAAATCTCTTACCTTGGCTAAGCTCAAGAATCCAATCACCCAATTGCCCACCAAAAATTCCTTCGCCTTGAACCTCAACCAAGCAATTTGGAGCCTAATTCAAACCATCCTAAGGTTAGAAAAAAATTCCTAAAATTCCTAATTCATTCCAAAGTTCCTTCCACCAACTAAATTCCAAAATTAGAAATAATTCCTTAGCATTTAACTTATTCCCAATTGGTGGTTAAAACTAAATTCAAATTACAAGGTCCATGATTTAATCGTACCCTCAAGTTTAATCTACTAAAAATCCAAAAACTCCAAGGATTTGCTTGATTTTAGAATGAGAATTTTACCTCAATTCCGACCCTAAAACAGAACCGAATCTTGCCGAATAGATGACGATTTGATTTGATTTCGCTGAGCCGACATCTACGTACAATGGGTATTCCACGCAAAAACAAAGCTGAAACGAGGCTGTACAGTACCGAAAATCACCCAAAAATCAAACTGCAGCAGATCGGGAGGCGGTTCGTGGAGTCCGGCGTCGTGAACAGTACCCGCTGTATGAACAGTATTCGCGGGATGAACAGTACTTGTGGTATGAACAGTACCGCGCCGTGAACAGTACGCGATGAACAGTAATCGCCGTGAACAGTTATCACACATGAGGGACAAATCCGGCGATGTATGTTTGTTGAAGAAGAAGAAGCTTTCGAATTAATGGGTCTTTTGGTGGTGAAAGATAGAGAGAGATTGATGGTGGAGACTGTTTTTCATGGAGGAAGAGGAGAAGGTTGAAGAAGATAACGGCTTGGCTTGACCTAGGGTTGCGTGCTCTATATAAAAATAATAGAGAGTGATATTTGGGCTTGACTTCTCCTTGGGCTTGGGCTTGGCTCAAAGTCATCTAATTAACAAAAGTTGCCCCAAACCAATTAACTCCCTTTTTCCCTTCTTTCTTCCCTATTCACCCTCAAATTTCTCAAATTTCAATTATGCAAATTTCTAAAATTAACTTTCAACACAACTTTAAACATGAAATTAGCCTTACAATTAATTCAAATCTCAAAATTAAAACTTTAATTAATACTTGAAAATGTCGATCATTACATGCCATGTCTTTCAATTTTTTTGTCCTAGGGTGATATTTTTGTTGGAGGGTGGCTGTTGCAAAAACTTTATGAATCCGTGGCTCTTTGTGCATTGTCTTCTTCTTTTATTTTGCTTACAACCATGAATGATTACATCCTTGTCTCTTTGGACTTGTATTCTTCCCTACTTGCTTGCAAAACCATGAGCAACTATCTTGTCTCTTCCAAACTTGTCTGCTTCTTTGTTTTTTTTTAATCTATTATTACTTGCATGGCCTACTATATTTTGTTCAAAAACAAAAATTAAACAATATGTTATTTGTGAGTGTGTGATTTTATATGGTTGGCAACTATTTGTAAATGATATCCATGTATGCTTTCCAATTCTTATAACACCAGCTTCCGCATCAATTTCTATCCATCATTTTAATGGAAAAAACTCTCAAAAGATTGTTTTTTTGGAACAATTTCAAAATTTAATGGTCAAAATAAAACTTTTCAAAGTTTAGATGCATAATTGAATAAAGGGTATTTAGTATAACTTTAACTATATATATATATATATAAGTTGCTCTTACTTTAGTAAGAGGATAATTCTTAATTTCAAAATCATTTTAATGAAATTTCTATACTCACGAGGATTTTTTTATTTTTATTTTTAACAATATGTGGGGTGGGAGATTCAAACCTCTAAACTCTTGATCGAGCATACATATTTTATGTCAGTTGAGTTATGCTCATGTTAGCTATTCTTATGTGAAAATTGGTCTATGAATAATATTTCCCTTTTTATGTAACGAGTTGATGTTAATACCTTCCATTCAATTAATGCATTCTAAAATGTGTTGAATAATTTAGAATTCTGAATAGAATTCAATTAGATTTTTCCACCAGCCATGGCCAATGGTTTTCCAGCTTGTTGTTAAGTAAACAAATCTATGTTAGATAAAATTTGGGGCAGAATACAGTTCAATTTCCTACTCATTCACTCTACAATTGCCTTTTTGCAAAGTTATCTGTTGACTAGCTATAACAATATAGTGCAGAAATTCAAAGCATCAATCAAGGGAACTTTCCATTTGTGGGGCGTTTTTTTAGGTCCACCCTCTTGATCTAGGGCTCCTTTACAACTTGAAAAGCATATTCACTAAACAAAAATGCCAAGTAGTCTTTTATATATGCTCTCTCTCTTTACTTCTCTCTTATTTTGTATATAATATGTAGCAAAATGTTTCTAAGGAGTTCTTCTATTTGTGAGGTTGAGTTTTAATTTTGAGAAAAGGGTTGTAATCTTTGAGTGGTTTGATTATTATTTCATGGGAAGAAAGAAATTAAACATCAAAGACTAGTCAAATTAGTGCAATCAAATAGAAAAAGATTAATATTTGCTCAACCAAATAAAAGAAAGCAATCAAGAAATTGCACACATTCAAAAGGAGAGCTCTTTTACTATTTTTGCATAAGTTAGTTTCTTTTGTGTGTATATATATATTAACCTTGTGTTTGAGTGAGCTTTTTTTTCTAAACGATGTGCAGTGTGTTTGGAATAACTTGTCAAAAAATGCTTTTTGAACAAAATCTATTTTTCGATAATAATCACCTTTGGAAAAATTAATAATTTAAAGTGTGTTTGCTATAGCTTGTTGAGTGATTTTATGTGATCAAAAGTAGTTTTAAAAAAATCTGTTTAAAAATTTTGGATTAATTTAAAAACTTTTTTTTCAATAAACACTTGATATATGGATTATCCAAAAATGACTTTAAAGTGATTAATTGAAAATCTTTAAAATATGTAATAAAAAATGAAAACAAATTTATGATTAATAGAATCCCTTCGGAATATAATTCAACAAAAAAATGTTATTTAAAATACTTTTGAAAAAAATATAAGATATAATAACATTTTTATTGAAAATATATTTTTAAAACTGTTTAAATTAGAAGGTATTTCAAACAGACTCGTGGTCTCATTAGGTTTGAGAAAATTAAACTAAGTTAGAAAATGTTATTGTGTGCCACTCTTTCTCTCTTACATTCACTATTTTTTTTAGTTCAATATGTGGGATGGGGAATTCAAACCTTTGACATTTTCGAAAACCTTTGACTTTTTAGTCGAGAATATATGTCTTAACTATTTGAGTTATGCTCAAGCTAGCCTTACATTCACTATTATAATTAACTCCTCAATTGTAATTGTCGCTATACTTTAAAAGAACTATCATATTTCCATATTTGTTAAATTGAGTGATTATTAGACCTTTTTTGTTATTTTGTGGGATTACATCAATATTTCACTAATCTATGCTACTCTAATTTTTTTTTTCAAGGAAATAAAAGAAAGACTAAGGTCCATTTGAATCGCAGATTTTGTTTTATGGATATGAATATTAAATATGTAAGAGTTGAATTTTTGAGATATTAAATATATGTGTTTGGATATATAGGACAATTAATGTCTAGAAATTAAATATTATGTTTGTTTTACAAATTTTGTTCATGAATCTGCAAAAGAGTAAATTGACGTAATCATAAAATAATTAAATTAGTATTATTTAATACTAATATATTTAATTAATCAATCAATCAAAATAAAAATAAAAAGATACTTTTACATTTAAACAATAATTAAAAGTGATACTGAAAACTAAATAATTAAATAAATATAAACTAATTAAAATATTAATATTAATCAATTAACTTAATAATAAAAAAATTTATTAAATATTTAAAATTGTATAAAATATCAATTATAAATGTAATTAGTTTTAATTTATTAAGTTTAAATAATATATTGATATTAATATTTAATTAAACATAATTAGTAATTATTAACTAATATTAAATAATTATTTTTTTTACTATTCATCTCTTATGTTGAGGGCATTAAAAAAATGATGTTGGATGAGTTTTTAAGTTTCAAGAATAATAATATTCTGAGTTTTAAAAAGTAAAAATCTATAAAACAAACATGATATTTAATATATATTTGTTCCAAACTTCATGACAAAACTCATGAAACAAACTGACCCTGAATGACAAGAAAACATTAAACCAACTCGTCAAGTAGTATTCTTTAAATCAAAGCGTCTACCCATGGAGGCCATACTCAACATAAAGGAAAAGCAATAATCTCTTGAATCAAAGTTTGATTTGTAAAGCTTTATTTAATTATCGCATGGATCAGTAGAAAACCACTAACCCCTGGCTTCTTTTTCTATTTTCCATATTAGCTCAAATTGGGTCTAATCCCAAAATCAATTAATTAACTTCATTGTTATTTTAACAATCATAAGCCCTAAAGATGAGTAGCTTGGTTATGTGAGTTACCAAATTGTGTACGCATATATGTGTAAATCATGTACAAAATACGTGGTTTCTAGAGGAACTAAATTATTACTTTCTAATAATTTTGTATTCAAGATTAATTTTATTATTAGAAAATTAAAATTGACTTTCATCATTAGTTTATAAGTTATCAGTAAAAATTATGATTATACAAAGAGAGAAATGAAAGAAGAGAGTTAAGGATAAAGGAGGGAGGAGCGACAACAGCAATGAAAAGATTAGTGACAAGTGGAGAATATATAGTGACGTTGTGGATGAGTTTGGAAGCTAAGGGAGAAGAGAGAGCCGCTTGAGGCGAACTTGGAAGTAAGGTTGACCTAAGACAAAATTTTGACTTTGTTTTAACATCTTAATCAAAATTTATATTTACCTACTTTAATCTTATATCTCTTATTTCCACCATTTTTTATATTCATCCATATTTATTTTTTATCTATTATAAAATATTTATCAATTTTATATTATACAAGACTGGCCTGAGGCAATTTGAGCATTAGTAGAAAATGAGGCTCTCTAGAATTATGAGTCCTAAGGTGATCATCTCATATATATAAGCAAATTAAGCATAATTGATAATAAAATCGTTACCTTTGTGCTCGATTCTATCAAATTGGTATCATATTCTTTTGCCCTAATTTTGTAATTAGTTTAAAACTACCTTAATTTTTTTTAATAGGTCAACAATATATTCTTTATTAAAAAAGCAACTTCAATATATATAAGCAAAAAAATTAGGTCCCAACAGTTTTCCATGAATGGAATGTTGTGGCAAGAAAGTCTCTACTTACCACATAAGCATAATTGGTAGTAGACTTTGGTTGAGCCTGTCACATGTTTGACAAACCAAGTGATCTCTAACATACGTCTCACTTGAGCCCACTCTTTCTTTAATGGAGTCTACATGCAATAAGTCAAGATCTACATGTTTTGAGTTGATCCCACACCTTGTCTATCATGTTCAAAGCCCATGCTCACCAAATTAAAAAAGAGAAAAACAAAATTAGAATCATGCTCCTATATTAGAGTCAAACAATATGATAGAAGATTCATTTTCAAATAAATGAGTTAGAACATAACATTACAATAAACAGAACAGCGCGGGAAAAACTCTAGTACTACCGTAGTATGGAAAATTTTTCATACTACCTTCATTGATTGTTTGTCACGTCAACATCTATTTGAAAATTATATGGGGACCACCAACATTTAAAAACCATTTACGGCCTGTTTGGATTGCAAATATAGAATATCTAGGAGTTAAAAACCTAGGATTTAAATACATGGGTAATAAATATGTGTTTGGATATATATGGAAATTAATATTTGGGAGTGTAATTATTATTTTTCTCTCTCTTCTCTTTTCTCCATTTCCTTAGGGAAAAAGTCCCAAGTAAAAAAAACTCATCTCCTACATGGGTAATAAAATCTCATGGTTCATGGGTTATTTTTATTTATGGGTAATAATTATTTGGGTTTTAAAAAGTAAATAACAATAAAACAAACATTGATTTTCTATACCATTGCCAGAACTCATCTCAAAACCAATAAAACAAACAAGGTCTTATGAATTCAATAACACAGTGTGAACAAAGAGAGTATGGTACTCCTGCAATACTAATTTTTTTTTCATATATATATATTTTTAATTTGAAGAGAAAAAGAAAGAAAGAAAGGAAAAAAATGTGGGACCAGTATCAATTAATGATTGAAGTGAAAGGAGAGGAGTGAGAGGATTTTAATATGATAGGATGAATAAAATCCTTAATATTTATTATTAATGGAAAAAAATAATAATAAAAATAAAAATGTTTCACATGCATTGGGTTTGGAGGGCCCAGATTCCCCTTCCCTTTCTGATAGCCATGTCTCCATTCCCTTCACTCTCTTCCAACATGCATTGGCCCCTTCTTTTGACCATTCATTCTCTCTCATTTAAATAATTATTTTAATTAAATCAATAAAATATATATTTTTACCAACTTTTTTTTAAATGATATTTTACACCAACTTGAATATATAACTTAAATATGTACCAACTCAAATATAATTTTATCAAATATATTAGTATTTTTCTTTACAAGTTACAAGACATCGGTGGTCTCTCATAATTCCACATTTTCACGATAATACGATTTTATTCCATTTAGATTTAAACCGGTATGATTTACTTTTGATTTTATCCAAAAAAAAAAACAAAAGTTTACATTAATGAAGATGTCCTTCTCTGTATACTCTGGATTTAATTTTATCTCTTCTAACTGATGTGGGGCTATGTTAGCATCTGCAACAATTCTTTCCTTGAGCAAAGGATGATCTAGAGTTTTTGTTTAAAAAGTCATTCATCCGTCCACTCTTCTTTAAAACACACTATCTATCTGACAACATTCAACCAAAGTTCACATTATGGGATATTCAACATTGAATACTCTAGTCCTACTCTTAACACTGACTTCTAAGTGATCAAATTTGAATTTTACTCATATTTAAAAAAAGAAAAAAAAAAAAACAAGTCTCTTCTTTATCTGTCATATTTATTCTCATTAGGTGGTTATTTCAAAAGTCATGAAAAAAATGTGTTTCGTTTTTAAAATGATGCTTGATTTCTCTACTTTAATAGTGTTATGAAAATTGTGCCCAAAACCTTTTAATTATTAATTTTTTAAAAATAGAATTTAAGAATTTATTTTTAGTTTTTCATTTTTCAAATTTGACCATGATTGTAAACTTCTTTAGGTGAATAACAAAATTGTTAATCTACTACTTCAATTTTTAAAGACAAAAAATAAACTCAAAATAGGGTTACTATGATAACTTTTCCTAGACTAGCTAGTATTTAAGTGAAAATGAAGAGTGAAATTTAAATATTGAAGGTGAGATGAGAATTTTATTTTTAATATTATAAAAGTTTATTACAAGCATAATTTCAAAATTCATATTATAAAGTTCCTACTAGGTTTTTATACATTTGATAACATGCAAATCATACATTTATGTCAACATTTCCTAGCGTACTCAAATATTAATTATTTTCTAATTCTTTGGAGTAAATAATCATTTATTCTAAAACACATTAACTCATAGCAAAACAAAAATTATCAACCTACATATATCTCAATAGTTAAGATACTTATACGTCATACCTATTACATTATACAGGTAAATTTCCTACTGTCTTTATCGGAAAGATAATATTCTGAAAAAGAAATATTACAATTTAATTTATTTCTCTGTCTGAACTATATTTAAAAAAAATAAACAAAGGGGAAAAAAAACTAAACATCATCATATATAAAAAGAAAAATTTTCCAATCCTAATTCGTCAGGATACTTTTCTCGTTCCATTCTATGACACGTTTAAAGTTTAATTAAGAAAAATAAAAACCAAAAAAGAAAATCTAAAATTACATGAATTTAATTTATGTCTATCCATTACAATGGTTTTTTCTCAAGGTTTTTGTAGTAGTGTGTGGTTGAGCTGAAAAGCTTTCGTCTCTAATGATGGTGGCCTTGGTCACTGTATTGATTGGAGCCCACCGGCGTGAGATGCACCAGCTGATTTCCGACGCCAAGAAAGTCTCTGGTCAAATTCTGCCCTCCAATTTCTTCCTTTGCTGAGCCCATTAATGGCCTCATCGTCGGACGGCCATCCGATAACACCGCGGTGGCGGAGTTGTTCATCCCATACGCCGCTGCTGCAGCAGAGGCGGCGGTGGTGTTGAATAGAATTGGCGGCGTGGCGGGGGTTCTGGTGGCCCCCATTTGGGCGGCTTTCTGGAGGAGCGCAGTGGCGGACATGTGGGGCACCGTCGCATACGAGGAGGCCGTCGTTAACGGCTCTGACATGAAAGGGTGGTGATTTTCCTGGAAGAATGGAGGGTGGTCAGAGAAGCCGTGGGTGGCGGAGAAAAAAGGGTTGGGGTTTGGTGGAGGGTCGAACCAGAGCGGGAGCTGCGGCGACAACAGTAGTGGTGGGCGGGGCTTGTGGTCGCCACCGTGGTCGGAGATAAAGTTGGGGAAATTGTTGGTGGTGGATGTCTGATCGGCGACGGCAGCGGGCTCGAAGTTTGGTTGGAAAAGTAGTGAAGAAGAAGGAGGAGAAAAATGATGGGTGATTGTGGTAGGATTATTTTGAATAGTGTTGTTGTTTATGAAGGTTTGATGATGATTTACAGTTGAAACTGAGGTGATTATTCTTCCATTTTCATCTGCTAATGCATCACAAAATGCTCTGTGTGTAATGAAGCTATCCTTCCTGTGTTCAAAACCCCATGTAAACAAAAGAGTTAATCAACAAATTGGTGGTTGATTAAGTATGAATGGGATGATTATTTCATGCATTTATTTAAGCTAAAGAATTTAAACTTCTTTTTGGGGTTAAATTATCATTTCAGTGTCCTTCTAAGTTGTTCTTGGTTTCAATTTCATTCATAGTCCTTCGTCTTTATCTAGTTTGGCTAAAATTTTCAAAATCATCAGGGCACGTTTGGATTGCAAATATAGAATATCTGAGAGTTACAAACCTAGGATTTAAATATCTAAATAATAAATGTATGTGTTTGGATATGGATATGGATGATAATTAATATTTGAGAGTTTAATTATTACTTTTCTCTCTCTTCTCTCTTCTCCATTTTCAAGGAAAAAAGTCTCAAGTAAAAAAAAAACTCATCTCCTATATGAATAATAAAATCTCATGGTTCATGGGTTATTTTTATCCATGGATAATAATTACTTGGGTCTTAAAAAGTAAAGATCAATGAAACAAATATTGGTTTTTTATACCATTGTCAAAACTCATCTCAAAATCAGTGAAACAAACATGGCCAATTACTGTTATTGGATGCTAATAGTTTATTTACGTAACATGGCACATTATCTTAAGCTATGGTAGAGAAAAATGATAAGCTGATGTTTAGTACGAGGTATAAGTGAAATTCACTAACTACATTAGAGTGGGTAAAAAAAAAATAGTGGGATGACTTGATATTAAGGTAAAGAGAAACACGAGTCCCTGCCCCAAGTTGTTTTTGAATTTTTGGTAATAAAGATGCCATGTATTTTCCCTTTAATGAACCGAAAACCCAACTCATCCCCTCCATTATTTACCTAACTCAAACTCTAATTCAATAAGTTAATTTAACTTTCGTATATATCTTATACTGAATGTCATCTTATTGCCTCTATATTTTGTTCAAACAAAGTGTGCCACCTAAAAAAAATACTAATTAATAATCTAGCGAAAATAAAGACATTTTTGGAGACTTAAAGGAATCTTAAAAACGAAAATGAATTAAAAGTATGAAAACTAAACTAAAATAGAACACAAGACTCATAGTGATTAAAATAGTAATTGAAGGTACATTTTCTTTTAAAGTACATTTTTTAACTTTTGATATGAGGTAGGGTTAAAAAAGGTCTTGTCAAAAAAATAAATAAAGTCCACAATTTTTTTAAAAAAAGGCATGGAATAATTAGAAAAATCAACAAACAAACATTTATAATTGTCTATACATATATAGCTAAAAAGAAAAGATTGGAACCTGGAGAAGAGAGTCCCACAGTCACATTTGTATTCCTTTGTCCCACATATCTTAGAATGAGCCTTCCAATCCGACTGAACTGCATACTTCTTGGAGCACTTCTCGCACTTCCACTTCTTCTCTCCGTGCTTCCGGCTGTAGTGCTTCTTGATTCCGGTGAGGTCGCCGAGCGCCCTCGCCGGGTCGTGGTGGACGCAGCTCTTCTCCGGGCACACGTACACCTTCTTCCTGATCACATCCTTGCTCGTCCTCTGTCGGAGCTTCCACGGCAAGTTGTGCCCGCGCCGATGGAGCTGCAAGTTCTGATCTCTCTGAAACCCCTTGTTGCATATCTCGCAAATGAATCTATTCTTCGTCATTAGAGACTTTGGAGACATTGCTATTACTTCGGCATCTGGATCTATTTGTTAGCTTCATTGGTTAGAGTTTAAAATGACACCATTTCAATCTAAGTATAGCGCTCAATGGTTAACGTATATCATCGCTAGTACTCATTTTTACATGTAGTAACTACATAAACATTACTAATGTTTTCTAAAAAGGACCAAAGAGTATTGAGGGTTGTTAGAAAGAGAAGTTTAAATGTTTTAAAACCAACGATTAGAAACAAAATCATTATCAAATTACTAGACTTAAGCTATTCATTTAACGATCGATAATCGAGAAAGTTAAATAGGACTCCCTCCAAACCCTCAAACCCCAAACCTATTAATCCAATTAACAAAAACCCATTTACAATAATCCAACATCAAATTCATCCAAAAAAAAACAAAAACAAACAAAATTCTAAAGAGAGAGAAGAGGCTTTGCCTGGTGTTCCTGGTAAATTCCTCTTCTTCTTGAGAGGAACAAGTGAGTTAAGGTTGGAATTAGGCTGCTGTTGACCAATCAGATTGCTGATTGTGGACAGACCAGAAAGCCCATCAAATTCAGACATCATATCCTCTCTTTCTCCGACCTGAAAAACATAAACAAAAAGACAATCAATTTAACCTTAAATTTTACTGTCTTTAATTTTCCAAGCATTAAATTAGAGCTAGCACATAAAAAAAGAAACCAGAACAAAAGATAGTAAATTCATAAGAAGCCAGAGAAATTAAATTAAAACCACATGCACACAATAAATAGATAGATCATAAGAAGAATTAAAGAGTCAGCCAGTATATATATATATATATTCCCAAAATTCAACTATGAAACAACAAGTATGAATCATAAGATTCCTCGAAAGATCATCACAACCAAAAATCTTAAATTTTCCTCTACCTTTAATGAATCGAACAACCTCCCTTAAGGATATGGAAACCCTCTTAAGTTTTTTCACAATCTTTCAACTTTATAAGAAGAGAGAGAAAAAGATGAGAGAGAGATTTCAGAGAAATGAAATCTTAAGAGAATATTTCCTAATTTCTCTCTCTTTTTATCTCTCTCTCTCAATATTTGTTGTCTCCTTATCTAACACGGCTGCTATCAAAGTCGGTCAGCTTTGGACTCAACTGGACCACTTTTTTTTTTCCTATGTGGAATATTATTTATGTAGAAAATAAAATACATATAGTTGCAAATGGAAGAGGATGTAGAAAAGCTTTTTTGAATCTGACTAAGCCAGGGCTCTGAGTGACTTTTCTTTTCTGCTTGTTAATAATTATTTTGTACATTTAAGAGCTCAAAGTTTGTATTTATATGTAGGAAACCCAGAGGGGAAAAAGAAAGTGAAAAGAAAATTTGTTGGAAGATAAAATGTGAAAAATTACATCTCCATAACCCCTCTTGAGAAAATATTTGGTTTGTTCACTACGTCAAAGAGGAGAAATTATTTAGTGAGGCTGCTACAATGTGGCTGACAATTTTTTACCGTTCGATATAGCATAAATACCTTAAATGTATATCCAGTAGTTATTAGGAGCATGCAAATGATTGAATCCACATCTAAGGGTTATTATGAGACAACCACGTTGAATAATTTTCGTCAAGGACAATGCAAATTTTCATATTCTATCGAGAGAACATACTAGAATGGAAAAAAAAATGTATAAATGGTTTGTGAATGATAAAAACCATATTTTTTCATTCTAGTAAATAATATTAACGAAAATGGAATATTCTATTTTCATTCTTTAATTTGTAAATCATTTTGGTAAGTAGAGTGGACTTAGTACTATTTTTAACCTTGTTATTAATCTTGTAAAGAAGTGAAGAAATTATTGTTTTATGAATGTCACAAACAATAATTGGAATAATGCTTCAATAAATCCTATTTCAAAAGATTAATATTGGATTTTTTTTTGTCTACCTTGTTTCATAAATAAAGAAGTGAAAGGTGTTATTTGATCATACTTTTCCCTTTTAAAAACATTGCATGGTTTTCTATTGTTTTTTTCTTGTAAACAATTTGAAAATATAGTTTCTTTCTTCTATTATCCTTTACTTTATATATATATATATATATATTTATTTATTTATTTAAGTTTAGAATGAACACACATAAATCAAAGCTATTGTTTATGAAACAACCAATAAAGTATATTAAAAAAGGTTTTCTAAAAGAATACTTTTTTTTGGAAAATTATTTCTACATATAATAAGTTGTTTCTTATTTTAAAAAATATTTGTGAGCACCAGTCTAACGAAAATTGAAAATTAAAGTTTGATGAGCCTTGTTCTATGTTATAATAATTACCATAACAACCAAATTGATACAATATAAATATATTATCCAGTAGTTATTTAAAACTAATTTAATAATATAATTACTAATGCATGCAAAATAATAAATGCTTTTTGCTGACAAAAAACGTTTTTTTTTTTGCAAATATAACCAAAAAAAAAAAAAAAGACGGTTGATAAATAAAGCTTTTTTCTTTTTCTTTTTATTTTTTTTTATAAATAAAAGTTAAATTATGTCTTTCATCCACATCGACTTAAATTTTATAATTATGTCAAATTTCAATCTTATATTTATAAAATGTTTAATTTCATCCCTACGTTTTTTGTTTTTTATTTTTAAATTTATAAATAGAATTTACTTTGTTAATGGATAATGTTTAATGTAATTTGAAATTAACTAATCATTTAATCTATGTCTAGATTGGTAAATTGAAGTGACATAGCTTTGAAAATGGAGTGAAGTAATGTTAATATATATGGTAAAAAAAAATTAATATCCAACAATAGCAAGAATTGTTAAGATTGATAAATTATGTATGTAATATATATAAAAATAGGAATTATAGAAAAGAAATGGATAACTTTAACCTAAAAATAATGAGTTTGAATAAATATAATTTAAGTCTTGTTTAGTATTTTTCATTGCTAATTTTTTATTTTTATTTTAGTCTCTATAAACTATTAATTTTTTTTTTCTAGTCCTTGAAGGACTCTACATGATCTTATAATGTTATCATCACAAATAGTTGTTGAGATATGCCTTTCAAATAGATTTGAATTTCAACCATATCAACAAAATAATAATAATAATAATAAATTTTTTTAAAGTAAATTTAAAGACAGATAGAATTTTTAGTTTTAAAAATTCAAAGTAGAAACATTTAAAAATGAAGGGACTAAAAGTATAAAAAGGTAGAAACTAAAACAAAATTTAGGATGAGATACAAATTTAGTTCATAAACTTTAATTAATCATATTTATTCTGTCCCTAAAATTTAAAAGTATTAATTAATTACTTTTTTAACTTTAGATTTTGATTATAATTAATAAATCTTATCAGTTAACACTATTGCTTTAAATGCTACAGCGCCATACTAATTAGGTTAATAAATAATGATTTAGCATAATATGATAATTGGAGTAGGCAAGTAGGATAATACGTATAAGGAATTGTGGGTCAAAAAATTATATGGAGCGGGTGGGCAAAAAATACGTTTTAAATAAAAAATTTTGGCCTGCTCGATCTTATTATATTTAATATTGGTCAAATCAATTGTGCCACATGCATGTTACCAACGATACACATCATACTAAATCATCAATCGTCAGTCTAAACAACATGTCATGTCAACATTTAAATAATAGTGTTAATAGGAAAATAAAGACTTCTATTTGAATTAAAATTGTAAGTTGATGGATGTAACTAAAACTTTTTAACATTAAAAAACTAAATAAACACAATTATCAAACTTCAAACAATAAATTTGTAATTTAACATAGGTTAAATTATAAGTTTAGTTCTAAACTTTCATGAATGGTATCTATTTAACTCTATGTACTTATAAAAATTTCTAACAAGTCCAAAAAACTTTCAATTTTGTGTCTAAATAACCCACAATTGTTATCCCATTAGTTTAACAATTACTTAGCACACTAACCGTATTATTTAAAGATTATTACACTCGAAATCAACTCAATTACCACACAACTCTTAAACAATACACTGTTGACATTTCATAAGTAAATGTAAAATAAATTAACAGTAAATGGTCAAAGACGTGTATATTAGACACAAAATTAAAAGTTCATAGATATTTTGAGAACTCATTAAACTATATTTAGAAATCCATTAGAAATTTTTTCAAGCACGTGAACTAAATAGACATCATCCTAACCATTGATGGACTAAACTTGTAATGTGACCGGGGTAACTTCAAATTGAAACCTAGAGAGGTAATTTTTTGAGAGAGAGTGGTAAAAAGTAAGTTAAATTACTAGGGAGAGAGGAAGAGAGGCATATTTTGACATGAGGTAAAAATGATTACACCATAATTGCAGTAGGGTCAAAGAGAGAGAGATGAAATGATCCGTGAGGGGTGAGAAAAGTAGGGCCCTAACAAGAAAGACTTGTCAGTCTGTGTGGCATTGGCATATCATAGACATAATAGAGAGAGAAGAAGAAGAAAAAAAAGTTTGAAAAAACAAAGACATAGACAAGGGAGGGAGGGACCTTTTGTACAGCTCCATATGTCCACTAAACTTCACGAGACTCCCTCAAATTCTCAAATTTTTTCCCTTTCAACTTCTCATTTTTCTCTCTTCACTACTACTTCTCTAACTTTACTTTTACATTGCCTCCCATTTTTGTAACTTGGATGTGTGTTCTCTCTTGTGTTATTTGGTTTAGGTTTAGGTCTTGTTTTGCTCGTCCCATATGTTCGGGATTGTTTGTCGTTTATTTTTGTTTAGTTGAAAGATAACATGACTTTGAATGTATTATAGTATGTTGATTTGGGCATTTGTTAGAATATATAGGTCCATGTCTGTTTGAAATGACTTTTCAAGTGCTTAAAAAATAGTTTTTAAGTGTTAAAAAAGTATTTTTAAGCACTTAAAAAATTATTTCAAATAAGTCTTTTATTTAGGCAAGTGTTGGATAACTTGAATATATAAAGTGATAAAATGCTATCAAAGACAGAAGTGGTTTTTAAAAATAAAAAAATCAAATATACTAAAAATAGGTATTTCAAAAGTTAGGAGGTTGAAATGGCTTTTTTTTTGTTTTAATTTAGGATTTAAAATAGATATTCTGAAAGTTTAGGCCCCGTTTGATAAACATTTGATTTTTTATTTTTTATTTTTGAAAATTAAACCCATATCACCTATGAATTTCCTTGCTTTGTTATCTACATATTACACATTTTTGAAAATCAAGTCAAGTTTTGAAAACTAAAAAAAGTAGTTTTCAAGAATTTGTTTTTGTTTTTAGAATTTGGCTAAAAATTCAAATGTTTTCTTAAGAAATATGAAATTCATGGTGGAGAGAAAACAAACACAATTTTCAAAAATCAAAAACCAAAAATTAAATTATTATCAAACTAAGACGTTAAGGAACCAACTAGAAGATATATGAAAGTTTAAAGACTAAGATTGAAATATTTATTTTATTCCCAAATCCCTATCCTTTCTTTTTCATCCTAACAAATAAGTTTAAATAGTATTATTGTCTTTGGACTTTTATATTTAATTCCCGTCTGTTCTTATCTTTTGAAATGTTTTATGGAAATATTTGAATTTTCATGAATATCTATTTTATTTTTTTGAATTTTGATCTCATAGGAAAAAATAACCAGAATAAATATCTTAATCCCTAACCTTAGGTTCATGTTGGATATAAATATTTTAGTTTAGTCATTGCTATTAAATTTTGATATAATATTTAATATGAATGTTCGAGTGCTCTATTTCTAAACTCTCAATACAAACATGGTTTAAAACTCTAGTAATTAATGTCAAAAACTAAAATAAAATACTCAATTGTAGTATACAGAGTAAAATAATAATAATAATAAGTGTGCAACTTTATGTATCAAATTAATATTTGAGAAAAATATATATATAGTTTTCTACCATATAATTTGAGGAGAATACCATTTTTCTTTCCTTTTTTTTAAACTATATTGTAATTATTTCCCGCTGCCATTTTCATAATATTTAATCTCAATTATGCTATATTTACAATCATGGCTAAAAAATTCCTCCCAAAACATTATAGGAGTGACATTCAAACATTGGACACATGTAGATAAACTAACATCACATTGAAATGAGAAGATTTACAAGACTATGCCAGTGTAAGATAGTGTAGTGAAACAAAATTGAAAAAAATTAATAGCTAGACATTATATCCCTACTAACAAGGTGTTTTGATTTGAACAATTCTATATGTTGAAGATCCCACATTAGAAAAATGTAGAGAGACCTCACAATTTATAAGATACATGAGCTACTCCTTTCATTATTAATTGGTTTTGAGATGGAACCCCATGTAATTTAATATGGTATCAGAGCCCATAAAGCCCAAACGGATATTCGGTCCAAAAATTGAGACCTCACAATTTATAAGATACATTGACTACTCATTTCATTGCCAATATAGAACCCCATGTAATCTTGATATGGTACCAGAGACCATAAAGTTCAAACGGGTATTGTCCAAGAATTAAGATTCGACCAATTGATTTTGAGATGGAACCCCATGTAATTTAATACTATAATGGATGACCTCGTAAAAAAATTTAATTCTCAAAAACATGTAAGCAAAAACATAGCAGCTGGTTAAAAGAACATATCTGCGTTGGTTTGTAAGAACAATTTTTCTTATCCAAAGGAGCTCAAGAAAACAATATGTAACATATTCAGCACCATAGGAATTATGAGATGGATGTAAATGTTGGGCCACTATGATTTGGATTGGAATTTCAAATCTTGGGTATAGAGCTTATATATATATATATATATATATATTTATTTATTTATTTATTTATTTATTTATTTATTTATTTATTTAAAACTTTCAAAAACGTTTTTCAAGCACAGCCAAATGTCATGAAACTTTTGGAACAGTGTTTAATGACAATAAAAAAACAAACTCAGGAATATATCAAAAACTTTATTTTTCCTTTTTAATTTTTGTCTTGTTTGTTTTAATTACGTGTCTTGATTTTTCATAGCTTCCTCTCAAAGACTTAGATGTGGGTTTCTTTCCCTTTCTTCCTTTGCCCAATGTTTACTTTCTCTCCCAAAAACGAAAAAGAAATAGAAAAAGAAAATATCTCTCAAAAGAGACTTTTCAAAATTAAATAATGTTTTTTTACAACACAATTTTTTGTAGAAACATATTAAAATAACAGCTTAAACTGTATTTTTGCTTCCTATACTTTGCTCTTAAGTTCAATATATGTAGTTCTTCATTTTTTAAAAAATTTATTATCTCTCTATCTTTTAATTTATAAAGTTTATCCCAAATATCTATCATTAATAAGTAATAATAAAAGCTCAAGCATACCAGGTTATTTGTGGTTGTACTAGAATAGTCACAAAATTCAATAACGTTATTTGTTGTACTTAGTCTTTTTTTTTAAACTAAAGTAAATAAATAACCTTAAAACTCAATCTATATTCATATTTGTTAAATAATGTGACTACCGCCATATTACTAAATCAAAATGACATGCTATAGAACTCATTTTAAATATCTAAAAATAACTTTACACATTAAACTTTATTACTCTTCACTAATGACAAACTCATTAGGTAAATTTTTTTAATAAAATAAAAAGGACGACAATAAAATATTTTAAAAATATATGATTCAAATCTAGACTAAAGTTAAAGCGTAGGAACTAACAATTTATATATAATATAGCATGGTTGTCTTTGAATGATTTTCTATTGTTTTTATTTAATCTATTCTCACATATGACTCTAAAGTTGTTCTACTTTTTAACATCATCAACGTATGGAATAGCCTTAACTTTTATAAGTTAATCAAGATTCTTGAATATACCAAGAAATTGAAAACCATATATTTTTATATTTTGAACATAAAATTCAGATTCATCACACCCTTCCCTCTCTTTCCAATCTACAAAAAGTTATTTTTTTTTTAAAAAACGCTCCCACAAGTCCCTGTTTGGCTATTGTGATTTATTATTATTATTATTATTATTACTATTATTATTTTTTAAGTTAGAATTTGGAATATGCCAAATCACGTGAATTGTCTATTCACCATTTTCGTACGATTCTAAAAAATGATGGGAAAAGAGTTGGGTGTGATGTGTGCTTTTTGAATAAGAGAGAGAGTTTTGGTGTCCTTTTATCGCTCGTGATCATTTTTTCCCCTATAAATGTATAAATATTGTAAATATGACACATGTAAATGTCCATTCCACATGCCCACTTAATATTAATGCCAAGTGGCATTTTCTCCATAGCCAAAGTGTCTTCTATGTGTCCAACAAAGGCCATAGATTGATGTCCAAATGTACCACATCATGCTCTCCAAATTGCCTATAAATAGTAGTTTTTGGTGGATAAATAAATATATAGATATTTGGAAAAGAAACCTCTCTAATTTCATTTGCTTTTAATTTGCCATAAATCTCTATTTTTGTTTATATTATATATATATACTCCACTTGTATTATTTGTTTATATTATATATATATACTCCACTTGTATTATTATTATTATTATTATTATTATTATTATTATTATTATTGTTGTTGTTGTTGTTGTTGTTGTTGTTGTTGTTGTTATTATATTATTTGGTAAAGTTTTGGTGCCCGATTTCGCCTCTCAATTTTACAACACGTTATCAGCACGAGACTCTGTCATTTTTCCTGCTAAAGGTAAGTCTTATAGGTAAGCCATTTTTACGCATTTGGTTTATGTTAAATTTCTAATATTAATATATTATTATTTTTGATAGTGTTATTATGGCAAACCTTACAAAGCTAGAATTTGCGGCCCTGGATATTAATGGAAATAACTACTTGTCATGGGTCCTTGACGCTGAGATCCATTTAGATTCTATGAATCTTGGAGAAACAATTAAAGAAGGAAATGATGCATCAAATCAAGAAAAAGCAAAAGCCCTGATCTTCCTTCGCCATCATCTTCACGAGGGATTGAAAATGGAGTATCTTACAATAAAAAGTCCCTACGTTCTATGGCAAGGTTTGAAAGAAAGGTACGATCATCAAAAAACAGTTATTCTTCCAAAAGCTCGTTATGATTGGATGCACCTGAGGTTGCAGGACTTTAAATCAGTAAGTGAATATAATTCCGCACTCTTCAGAATTAGTTCAAAATTAAAATTATGCGGAGAAAAGATTACTGATGTTGATATGTTAGAGAAGACATTTTCCACTTTTCATGTCTCGAATATGCTCCTGCAGCAGCAATATCGAGAGAAGGGTTTTGCAAAATATTCTGAACTTATCTCATGTCTTCTCGTTGCTGAACAAAATAACGAGTTATTGATGAAAAATCACGAATCCCGACCAACTGGAGCAACACCATTCCCTGAAGTGAATGCTGTGAATTTTAATAACCGTGGTCGAGGTCGTGGTCGTGGTCGAGGTCGGGACCGCGGTAGAGGAAGAAATACCTATTTTCGTGGTGGGCATTATAATTTTAAGAAACCCACACGAAGTGATGATCATAAAGGAAAGGCTCCACAAGATAGAAGTTCGAAAGGTGATGAACATAAATGTTTTCGGTGCGGAATGACTGGGCACTAGTCACGTACCTGTCGTACGTCAAAACACCTTGTTGATCTTTATCAAGCTTCCCTGAAGGAAAAAAGGAAAAGGAAAGAATGTGGAGGTAAATCTTGCAATTCAAGAAGATGATGTGTTTGACCCCTCCAATATGATGCATCTTGATGTAGCTGATTATTTTGAATCTCTTGGAGAGAGAATTGATGCAATCAAACAAGTAGAGGATGATTTGTATGAAAATATATAATTAAATACTGTTTAGTATGTTTTTGTTGTTGTTTTGTTTGTATATATATTTAAGACTCTTTGTAATCGTTTTTCTTTTCTTTTCAATGAAGAAATATGAACAATTTCAATATGTTGAGTAACTCGAAAATGAGCAATGAGGATTTATGTCTGGCAGACTGCGCAACTACGCACACGATACTCATAAATAGAAAATATTTTACTAGATTGACAATGCTGGAAGCAAAAGTCAATACTATATCAGGTTCTGCAAATCTGATTGAAGGTTTTGGAAAAGCAAACTTTATTTTGCCTAGAGGAACAAGATTTACAATTAATAATGCTTTGTTCTCTAGCAAATCAAAAAGAAACTTATTAAGTTTTAAAGATATACGTGAAAATGATTATCATGTTGAAACTGATTGTAAAAATAATATAGAGTGTCTCTATATAACATATATTGTTTCACATGAAAAACGTATATTAGAAACACTGCCTGCTTTTTCTTTTGGATTATACTATACTCATATATGAGTAATCGAAAGTTATGCAATAATGAACCCGAAGTTCATGAATCCAGAAATATTCAGTGTTTGGCATGATCGATTGGGTCATCCAGGGTCGATAATGATGAGAAAAATTATTGAGAATTCACATGGACATCCTTTAAAAAGCCAGAAGATTCTTCAATCCAATGAGTTGTCATGTGATGCTTGTTCTCAAGGGAAATTAATTATTAGACCATCACCAGCTAAAGTGGGGATTGAATCATCTGCATTTTTAGAGCGAATTCAAGGTGATATTTGTGGACCTATTAACCCACCAAGTGGTCCATTTAGATATTTTATGGTATTAATTGACGCATCCAGCAGATGGTCACATGAATGCTTATTATCAAGTCGAAATCTTGCATTTGCAAGATTACTTGCTCAAATAATTAAGTTAAAAGCACAATTTCCTGATAATACAATTAAAACCATTCGACTTGATAATGCTGGTGAATTTACATCCCAAACTTTTAAAAATTATTGTATGTCAATTGGGATAAGTGTTGAACATCCTGTAGCTCACGTTCATACACAAAATGGTCTAGCATAATCATTTATAAAACGTCTGCAACTAATTGCAAGACCATTGCTTATGAGAGCTAAACTTCCTACTTCGGTATGGGGTCATGCTATTTTGCATGCTGCATCACTGGCACGTATTAGGCCAGTAGCTTATAATAAATACTCCCCAATGCAATTAGCTTATGGCCAGCAGCCAAATATTTCCCATCTAAGAATTTTTGGATGTGCAGTATATGTATCGATTGCTCCACCACAACGTACTAAGATGGGTCCTCAAAGGAGGTTAGGAATATATGTTGGTTTTGATTCCCCATCAATTATTAAATATCTTGAACCCCTGACGGGTGATGTATTTACTGCACGATTTGCTGATTGTCATTTTAATGAGACAAATTTTCCAACATTAGGGGGAGGAATTAAGAAGTTGGAAAAAGAAATTACATGGAATGCATCGTTATTATCTCATTTAGATTCTCGTAGAGATCAATGTGAACTTGAAGTTCAAAAGATAATTCATTTGCAAAATATAGCAAATCAACTACCAGATGCATTCACAGATACTAAAAGTGTGACTAAATCATATATACCAGCTGCAAATGCTCCATCAAAAATTGATATCCTAAAGGAACAAGTTGTCAATAATGAGTCTAAAGCACGCCAGAAGCGTGGTAGACCAATAGGTTCTAAAGATAAAAATCCTCGAAAAAGAAAAGTAGTTGAGAATCAAAATGATTCAATAAAAGGTATGGATGTTCCAGAAGAAATCCAGAATACAACTACTCAAAAGAGTATTGGTGAAAATCAAACGCTTGAGGATAATAATGAAATTTCTATAAACTATGTTACAACAGGAAAGAGATGGAACCGAAATGATATCATTATTGACAACATTTTTTCTTATAATGTTGCTCACGATATTATTCATGAAAGTGACGATTTTGACCCAAAATCTATCAAAGAATGTCAACGTAGAAAGGATTGGCCGAAGTGGAAAGAAGCAATCCAAGCAGAGTTGAACTCACTTTCAAAACGTGAGGTTTTTGGACCAGTAGTCCCAACACCGGAAAACGTCAAACCTGTGGGATATAAATGGGTATTTGTAAGGAAAAGAAATGAAAAGAATGAAGTCACAAGATATAAAGCGAGACTTGTTGCACAAGGATTCTCGCAAAGGCCTGGTATTGATTATGAGGAGACATATTCTCCTGTGGTGGATGCAATAACGCTAAGATATTTGATTGGTCTGACTGTATATGAAAAGCTTGATATGCATCTAATGGATGTAGTCACGGCGTATTTATATGGATCTCTGGATAATGACATTTATATGAAAATCCCGGAAGGATTTAAAATACCAGAAACATATGAATCAAGTTCTCGGGAATTGTATTCAATAAAGTTACAGAGATCATTATATGGATTAAAAAAATCAGAACGAATGTGGTATAATCGCTTGAGTGAATATCTGTTGAAAGAAGGATACCAAAATAATCCAATATGTCCGTGCGTTTTTATAAAGAAATCTCAGTCAAGATTTGCTATTATAACTGTATATGTTGATGACTTAAATATAATTGGAACTCCTGAAGAGTTATCCAAGGCAATAGAATATCTTAAGAAAGAATTCGAGATGAAAGATCTTGGAAAAACAAAATTTTGCCTTGGTTTGCAAATTGAACATTTAGCAGATGGGATATTTGTTCATCAACCAACTTATACAGAGAAAATCTTAAAAAGATTCTATATGGATAAAGCACATCCATTGAACATTCCAATGGAAGTTCGTTCACTGGATATAAAGAAAGATATATTTCGACCTCGAGATGACAATGAAGAACTACTTGGTCCTGAAGTACCATATCTTAGTGCAATTGGTGCACTTATGTATTTGGCTAATAACACAAGACCAGATATTGCATTTTCAGTAAATTTATTAGCTAGATATAGTTCATGTCCTACAAAAAGACATTGGAACGGAGTTAAGCATGTACTCTGATATCTTCGAGGGACAATTGATATGGGTTTATTTTATTCTAACAAATCAAAGTATGATCTAGTTGGTTATGCAGATTCTGGTTATCTATCTGATCCACACAAAGCTAGATCTCAGACAGGTTATCTATTCACATGTGGAGGAACTGCTATATCGTGGCGATCAGTGAAACAGACTATAACGGCCACTTCTTCAAATCATGCTGAAATCCTCGCTATTCATGAAGCAAGTCGAGAATGTGTATGGCTAAGATCGATGACACAACACATTCATGAGACATGTGGCTTGTCTTCAAGTAAACCTCTTCCAACGATGTTATACGAAGACAACACAGCATGTATAGCTCAAATCAAGGGAGGATATATCAAAGGAGATAGAACAAAGCATATCTCACCAAAGCTCTTCTATACTCATGATCTTGAAGAAAATGGCGATATCACTGTACAACAAATTTGTTCAAAAGATAACCTGGCTGACTTATTTACAAAGGCATTACCAACTGCAACCTTCGATAAATTAGTATATAGCATTGGAATGCGGCGACTCAAAGACTTTAAGTGATGTCTCCATGAGGGGGAGTGAATATATTATAGTAAACTATATAAAATATGTACTCTTTTTCCTTCACTAGGGTTTTTTTTTCTCCCATTGGGTTTTTCCCTAGTAAGGTTTTAACGAGGCATATTTTATATAAATGGGCATTTAAGGTGGAGTATTGTAAATATGGCACATGTAAATGCCCATTCCACATGCCCACTTAATATCCATGCCAAGTGGCATTTTCTCCATAGCCAAAGTGTCTTCTATGTGTCCAACAAAGGCCATAGATTGGTGTCCAAATGTACCACATCATGCTCTCCAAATTGCTATAAATAGTGATTTTTGGTGGATAAATAAATATATAGATATTTGGAAAAGAAACCTCTCTAATTTCATTTGCTTTTAATTTGCCATAAATCCCTATTTTTGTTTATATTATATATATATACTCCACTTGTATTATTTGTTTATATTATATATATATACTCCACTTGTATTATTATTATTATTATTATTATTATTACTATTATTATTATTGTTATTATTATATTATTTGGTAAAGTTTTGGTGCCCGGTTTCGCCTCTCAGTTTTACAACAATAAAAACCTTTTATATATAATTTCTCAAAAAAAAAAACTTATATAATATAAGTTGTATTCTTCTTTTTTTTTTTTGCTAAATTATAAAAAAAAAATACTCCAAAACTTTGTCACTTGTTTAAAAAATACACACAATCTTTCAAAAATTATAATATTACCCTTAACCTTTCATAATTGTTTCAAAACTACGCACCTTTGGAATAGAAAAGCCGTTAAAATGTTGAACGAAAAGTGATGTGTCTGAATGTTTTTTTTTTCTTCAGACTTAATCCAAACAAGCATTGTAGTCACCACTATGTCATTTTTCACAATGGTTTTCTACTCCAAGTGCAGTTTTGAAACGTTTATAAAAGATCAAGGATAATATTGCAACTTTTGAAAGAGTAGATGTATGTTTGAAACAAAGGGAAAAGTTCAAGAGTATTTTTTTTATATAATTTAACCTTTTTTTTTTAAATTTATTGAAAGTTTAACTAAAATTAGATCGATTTAGGTTGTCGATGAAAGAAGGTGTAATTGAACTTTAATATCATCTAGAGTTCGAGCAACTGTTACATGGCATGATTTTGTTTCAGCCGTCTCCATGTGGAGGACAAATTATTCAATGAGGTGGTCACAATGTGGATGCCTCTTAGTAATCGTCGAATGTAGATCAAAAAATATTTCTGCTCACTACTACAAATTTGGCTTTCATTGACGCGTGATTTTCTTGTATAGTTGACACTTGTGACAAAAGACAGTCAATAAAAGGTTCATTTTCACTTTAAAATAAATTATTGATTTAAAAATACATATATTGACGGCTATTGAACATTAAAAAATGTCTATATTTAAGTTGATGCAATAAATCGTCAACGTTGATAGGTTTATTGACGGCAATTTAGTAAAATTCTGTCAAAATTGGACTAGCTTCGCATTTTTGTATTCATTGACGGTTATTAGCCATCAACTATTCAGTGTTTTGTTGACAGTTGAACACCGTCAATACAAAAGTTATTGTTGATAGTTATTCACCGTCAAGTTAGAATACTTTTATTGACAAATAATAACCGTCAAGAAAATCTCTTATAAAAGGTGCGCGTTCAGTGCTTATTTTAAAATAATAATAATAATAATAATAATAAAATAAAGTAATAGCGACAATATTTTTTTAAAAGGTATTTTTGTTTTAACCTCCTTCACAGTTTAACCTAATTACATTATTCTCTCTCACACGCTAACTCCCCAAATGCTCGACTCTCCCTGCGTCGTCTCCGACTGCTTCCCTCTACGTGTTCGTCGTCTTCAGGCAAGGATTCATAGCGAGAGGTCTATGGGGGAAGGATCTTGAGTGTTGTCGAATTTTATTGAAGGACATTCCAAAAAGGTAAATCATATTAGATATATGCGAGGAGGGAAGAATTAGAAATGTTTATGGGTCGGTGTTGGTTTTCATAATTTGAGAAAACCAACAAATCCAATCAGCATTGCGTTGTTAAGATGCATGGTATTCTTCTTCCCTCTTACTTAACTCTTCAATATAATCCTAGCTCTTACAAGTCATTTCCCCCTTCAATTTCATGAATATTTTGTAGTATTTTAGTATTAGTCGCATAATGCATGTCGTGTTGATTCCTTTTAGTTAGAAAGTTGATTTGACAAAGCACCAAGAAAAGGCCAACAATCTCAAACGTCCTATTAACCAAGAGAATCCAAAGGGTATGTGTGATTTATGTGTTTGATCAATAAGGTATTGTTTATGTTTATTTCATATTTATAGCTTGATTCAAAGTTCATGTTTTGGGTGTTTATAATTACGAAAATTAAGAACTGTAAATCGAGCATATGGTGGTGTGTTGTGTTCTTTTTTATAATTATGTTTGTTCCTTAGGAGATGAAATCATAATTTTAACTTATTCTGAATTTAAAGGTTTAGCAACATGGCTTTTAATTTAAAAAAGAAAAGTTCAAGTTTGGTCACTAAAATCAATTTTTCAGTTTTGATAATTAGGACTTGGTCAAACTGAAACGTAGGAGCTTTAAGAAAATATTTTTAATTCAAAACAAAGCTTCAGTTTAGTGCAAGTACACACTATCGATGCTAGTAATATAAAACTAGAAGTATTCCAGAGTATCGATCTCACAGGGAACGGATACAACAAAATTCAAGAGGATAAGCAAAGACGTTTTCAAATTGCAATTGTGGGTAACCAATATGAAACAATAAGTGGGATGTTTTTTTTTTTTTTTTTGAAAAGAAGAAATAAAAAATGATAAAAGAGGGATTCAAACGTGTTTTTGCCCCATTGAAAGAATTTGTGGCCTAATTGCAATTGCAATCTTTTGACTCAACACTTAAGCTATGTAAATTGAATTCAACACCTATTCGACCTTCTATGAAGTATCTTTAGGAGGTTAAGCGATTAGACCGATATTTCTATGGCTAATACGAACTTAGTTAATTTTAAACACAATTCTTTTGGTTTTAAAGGTTTTGCCCTATGTCTAGGGTCAACTAGGCTATTTTTCCTTTATTACTTTTATGAAAACCAAATTTTTATCTAACCTTTTCAGAATTAGACTCAATTTTTGTATACTAATCTAAGTGATCGATCTAGACTAATAATAAGCATTAAAATCAATAAAAGCAAACAAGCTATAGAGGAAGCAATGTTGCTCTCACAATTAGGCCTTTCCTATCTTTAGGACATTCACATGCTTGAATCCCAAAGAAGGATTTAGCTCATTATGTTGGGGATGAAAAACAGTGAATGAATGGATACAAAACTCATAATTAAATAGCCAAAATAAAGAAAATAAAAATCCAAAATAAACAGCAATCCAAGCTGAAAATTTATTGAGAATACATTAATAAAATCAATCCAACAAGTTCAAAAACACTAACAAAAATAGTGGGCAATACTTTTTGAAATTCAACCCTTGTGGAAATATAATTCTAAAGAACAAACTGAATATTTATTAAAGAAGAAAACAACACTCAAAAGAACATAGCACTGAACTAAAACCCAGTGAACTTGCAAGAAAGAATTAAGAAAAACAGTAACTAAAAATAAGAAAGAACAAAACGTAAAAACAACTACGGGCTCACGTATTCCTTGCTTTGATCGATTCAAATATCCATTCAAAGGCAAATGGATCTTCACCTCCTCTAACTTTCGTTGAGAAGAGATCAACCTCGAAAATTACAGAGCTGGGATGAAGAGCAAACTGCTGTAAAAATGACAGAAAAAACGATGAACTACGAACTATGGGCGAGCAGAAAAACCCAGCCACGTTTTGCTTTATTTTTCACATTTTTATAGGCATTGAGGTCTAGGGTTTCCATCTTTGTGCTCCTTCAATCAATGGTCAAGGTTTGGGCATGAGTTCGGGCTGAAAAATCTCCCAAAACTCGCAAAAATCTCCATGAATTTCGAAATTTTCGTGAATCGCACACTTCCTAGATTTTCCAGAAATGCAATTGCATTTCATTTACATTTCTATTGCCTTATTTTTCAGATCTACCAAAATTTTCAAGAAATGCAATTGCATTTCCATTCTGGAATGCAATTGCATTTTTTTGCTTATTTTCCAGACTTATTTTCCAAAGGAATGCAATTGCATTTCTAAAATGGAATGCAATTGCATTTTGTGCTTGTTCACAAACTTGTTTTGTAGCGCCCCAGGCCCAGGATTCAAACCAGGATTTGGAATCCGGATTCGGCACCTAACAGCCCCGGCATTCCCCTGCATCCCCTACGATCTGGCCACGTCACCTTACTTGTCTTGAACTGCTTCTAAGAGTGAAGACTATCCCCACAAACCAACACGGGTCCTTTCAGCATGCTTTGTCCTCACTCACATGCTTCCTAGAAAAATTCCCAAGAGGTCACCCAACATAGGATTGCTCCAAGCCAAGCACGCTTAACTTTGGAGTTCTTATGATTAAGCCACCGAAAAGGAATGTGCACCTTGTTGGTATAGGTAGTAGCCATAAATTCTTTTTAAGCCATTTCTTAACCATACCTTGCATAGCCTCATGATCCCTCTCCTTCGGATGTGGTCTCAGTTCATTCATGTACCCCTCCTAACCTCGGGCGTTACATGTTTGCCCGAAGAAATGCAATTGCATTTTTTGTACTTGCTTCAAACCTACACAAAAACAACAAATTAATATAATTTACAATCTCTTCTCAACTTCTTTCCTCTTTTTCATTACTCCAACAAGCTTTTATGAATTTATCTAATAAACACTATTTTTAGCTTGCTCGTCATACAATAAACACACAAAAAAGGACCAGAACAACCTAGTTTAGGGTCAAATAATCCTCATAAATGAGAATTATCAGGACTCCTAGTATATATTTGTAATTCTTCTTGTCCAAGCCTGAAACATCCTTAAAAAAAGACTTTATTGAGTAAAGGTAGTTGTTAGTTTTTTAATTAGTATATCGAACTTGTTAATGAGACTTAAGATAATAAAGTACTTTTACTTTTCCTCATTCGAGTTATCAGTAGTTTTTTGGCATTATAAGCATCTAGAATAATAATTTATGTTTTCTACTATATGCATGTATATACAAATACTGTCCAAAAAGATTAAAAAAAAAAACATTATTCTTGTGTAGGAAGTTTACTGTTGTTATTATTTTAAAATTTTATATTCTTTCTATGATTCTTGATTTGTACTTAAAGGTTTCTTTGCTTGTTTAATTTGAAATTAGTTATAGTTTATCTTTGTAATTTACTGAATTTTATAATGACACTTGGTTTATCTATGTTATTTCTTTGTACCATCTTCAATATGTTGCTTTGTGGGCTTAGTTAGTAGAAGTATTGTTTCTAAATAACTTAAGCATTGATATATTGACAGGTGATTTTGGAAAAAGTATATATATCACAACCAAAAACTTTGGTTATGTTTCATCCCAGCAAAAAAACTCATATTTTTGTTTGATAGGGATGGTGAGCCAGTCTTATCTTGAAGTCATTGTCCTATTAAATTTAATTTTCATATAATCAATATTGTATGTTGTGCTATCTAGGAATATCTAGCTCTTTTATCTAGAATGGGATGTTCAATTCCTTCTTTGTAGAAAATTTTAAGATGGAAAATAGTTGATGGTTTGGTTAATTCAGAATTCAAGCAACATGAGGTTTGTTTGTTATTATATAATCGTTGTTATGAGTTGATAAATTTTTCGTACTAAACTTCATCTGTATAGTGCATAATGTTTTTCTTCCATTTGATGTGATGCTCATATTTTTCTATCTCAACATTAATGGTCTTTTTACATCTAGAGCTAGTTTGCGAAAACACAAACACCCACAAACTACAACATGATTTGGACAATATTCATGCATCATATATCCTATCAATATCATCAACTTTCTTTCTATTTATCCTAGCGAGCACCTACGAGTACTGATAGAGAGTTTCGATTCTAGAAGTTTGTGATGCTAATCCTCAGCTCATTGTGATGCTAATCCACAGCTAATCCACTGCTCATGCTAATCCACAAATCTATTATTAATTATAGACATCTCATTATTTATTTTCCATTATAGTCTTTATATAGAAGACCAATCTCGCAACAATTGTACAGGAAATCCAAGAGTGGCCGACAGGACATACCCCTGCTTTGCCTTATCTCTTTGGAATCTCAAAATTCTCAATAAAACAAAAAAACTTTACAAAAGTAAAAGCAAACTTTAATAAAAAGCAAACTTTAATAAATTACAAAAAGCTGAAAGTGAAAGCTGATAACATATGTCTGCAATTCATCTTCGTCCGTCTTCATCTTCTTTTATCGAGGTGATGATGTCACCCAGTGTTTCTCCTGAATGGCCTGGACTGATTGCTTTATGATTTCAGTATTTTTCTTCTAAATATCTTGAGAATTTGGCGTTAAACCACTGAGGGTGTGATCCCAGGACTTACTTCGGCTTCCCCGCCATTGCTGCCTTACACACCTTACCATCTTCTCTTGATATTTAGTCGAATAAATTGATCATAGCAATCCTTTTTCCCGAACAAGGACGTCCTTCGCTACCCGCGCTGCCTGTGGATTGGTTAATTCCACTTGTTCTGGAGTGTCACTATCTCCATCATCCTCCCCTTTCAATCGGAGACTAGCATAGTCGACGATGAATTTGTTTTTGCAGACTGGTTTCTTAAATTACATAATTTACAAATTTTTATTATTAATTTACAAATTTTTTCATACCCTTCAACTCGGTTGAGAATCCAGGTATGGGTCTAGAATATTGAAATTTAAATACGGATCGTATTCAAAATCAATATTATTGACAGAAGACTGTGATATTAAATCATCAATATCAGGGTTTTCTTTTTGAAGTGGATTGTCCTCAGTAGGTGTCTGAGAAACATCCTGGACTGCAGCTTGTAGCTCAGAAGCAGAAGATGCTCCGGCTAAAGATGCAATAATTGAGCTTCTCTGTAGAAGGAACTATTCTTCTTCTACACGAGAGTGATGAGGATTAGCCTTTAAGAATTGGCTTATCTTTTCTTCTAAAAGATGAGAAATGTCAAATTTTTCCCACCATTTGATTTTTAAAACCTTATTTAGGGTTTTAAATTTTTCTCTTGGAGCTAGCTGGTAATTCCAGCAAAAGATCCAAGGTAATTGAAAATTCAAAGAGAATCTAAACGTCATCGCGAGCGGTGACGAATGGACACTAGTTGAAAATAGATGAAACGACTTTTGTATCTCAACAGGAAAAATTTCTTGCGAAATACCAAAGTAACTCCACCATTTTTTAAACCAATTTGGGAAGTTAAATTTGTAAGATTTTTTACAAAAAGTAACAAACCAAGAATGGTTATAAGGTTCATACCAAAAAATATTCTACCAAGCCATGATATAGTCATGGTAACAATAAGTTTGTGGTCTGAAACTTCTTGAGAATTTCTTTGGAACCGACATCCCCCGAGACCAGTGAGATGGCGTAAGAACCCTTAGAATTCTCAATTTTGAGAAAATTACTCTTGACAGATAATTTCTGTCCGGCACATGAGTTATTTCAATTGATTTAGTGTCAACTAAAATAAACTCGTAGAATAATCTTGTTTTTGAAGTATCCTCAGGCATAAAGAGAAAGCCAGTAGGATATATTTGAGCACATACTTCTTTAGGAGAAAGACCATCGAATTCGGGTTCGATGATAATTTATTCTAAGGAAGTTTTAGTATGATAACCTGTTATCTGAGGTCTTGCCTGAAAGACAGCAGGTCGTAAAGTCCTAGCATAGGATTGATTTCGAGAAATCGGTCCTGATGCTGGCCTGATTGTATTTAGAGAAGAGGGAGCCTGAATAGGTCTTTCTCCTTCTCTAATTGATAAATTCCTCTGAGAGGAACCTTGACGTCGCCTGGATATCGTAGTGTATTCGAGATCCATCGCGTAGTGATCTGCATTCATTGGAGCTGGTGCAGATGTTTGAGAAATGGGGCGTTTACCCCTTTGAGAACTAGTTCAAGAGGAACTAGTAATTGATTGAGTTATCCCTTGATCAGGGTTATTTGAGAGGGTCGGCCCTGGGGGCCTTCCTGTGGAGGGCGATCTTGGACGACCGTGTTGCATTGAGAAGAAAGCTTAGAGATTGTTTGAGAGAGATGTTCTCTCGAGAGGTAATCAGCTAAGCTGTTTTCGCTGCCTTTTATAGGCACAATTGAGAAATCAAAGCAAGATAGGATTGCTTGCCATCTTGCGAAGATTTGCTTTGAGACAAGATTTTTTATATCTTTTTCGAAGATATATTTACTTGCTTTTGAATCGGTTATGACAAGAAAATCCTTGTTGATAAGATCTCCTTGGAACTTTTGAACACAAAGTACTATTGCTAGCAATTCTTTTTTGATAGTGGAATAGTTCTTCTTAGCACTATTCCATACTCCAGAATGGTAACGGATAAGTGATTCTTTTCCGTTCACTTCCTGTTTGAGGATACCGCCGTAACCGAGATCTGAGGCATCGGTTTCAACGATAATTTTTGCTGACTCATCCACTAGCGATAAGCATGGGATGGCTTTTGATAAAGCCTTGATGGATTTGACAGCACTAGTGTGCTCGTCTTTCCATGGCTTTGCATTTTTCTTTAGTCTGTCGTATAGTGGCAGACAAATGATGCAGAGATCTTTAATAAAGTCTCTGATATAATTGACACAGCCAAGAAATCTCTGTAGCTGAGTCTTATCTTGAATAACATCGAAAAACTTATCCACAAAGTCTAATGACCGTTGGATAGGTTTGATGATTCCTTGATCGATATCGTATCCTAAGAAACGAATGTTTGTTTGAAATAATGTTATCTTGGGTAGAGATACCACAAGACCATTTTTCTTTATAACATAGATAAAACATTTTAGATGTTTAAAATGTTCTTCTATTGTTTGAGAATATACAAGAACGTCATCAATATAAACTATTGTGAAGTCTTGATATTGGTTGAAAATGTCATTCATGATCTTCTGAAACTCCAAGAAAGCATTCTTTAGACCAAATGGCATTACATTCCATTCGTATTGACCGAATGGTACATTGAAAGCGGTTTTATACCGATCTTTGACATTGATTTGAATTTGCCAGAAGCCAGATTTCATATCAAATTTTGAAAAGATCTTTGCAGAAGCTATTCGCTTAAGCAAATATTGGCGATTAGGTATTAGGTACCTAATCCATTTGAGAACCTTGTTTAAAGGTTTATATTTAATAACCAATCTAGGAATGCCACTTTCCTTTTCAGCTTGATTATTAACGTAAAAAGCCGCACAAGACCATGGGCTTTTTGATGGGCTTATTAAACCCTTTTTTAGAAGATCTTCAATCTCGTTTTTACAAGTTTTGACGAGCTCTTTTGACATTTGAATGGGCCTTGCCTTAGTTGGAATTTGGGCCTCATCAAAATTATTCACATAGGGAAGATCTACTATGTGATATTTTCTGTCCCAAAAGGCATTTGGGATATTTGAACATATTTCAGACTGAATTCTTTTCAGAATTATCTGAATATTATTTTGAATAGAAGGTTTAGTGATTTCTTCAGAAATCCTTCTACATTTGATATCATCTTGAAGGAATTCAATTTGTTTTTCCTTCCTAGAGATCTTATTGAGGCATTCCTCAATATTTGAAATATATTTTGGAGTTATATCATCACAAAACTCAAAATTAATTTCTTTTCCTAGTTTATGAGAGGTAATTCCCTCTTCAGAAACTTCGAATGAATATAATTGAGTGAGGAATGGAGTTCCAAGAATCACTTCCTCATTCAAATCTTTCATACAAAGAAATGTATTTAAAAAACACACATCTTTGTTGCATATATGGACTCCTGATAATTTATAGTTAATTATCAGTTCCTGATTGTTCGCTCCTCTTAGAGTTTGGTGAGTGATCTCAAAATACCTTGAAGGAATAATTCCTTCATTAAGGACATTTTGATCTGCTCCCGAGTCTATGAGGGCTATAACCGTAATTTTATAATCACGGATTTTTAAAGTGATTTTTGAATACCACTTTTGATTGAATACCTTGTTAATGTAATTAATATTATCATTAACAATTATTTGAGAGGATGATCCTGTTGCAACAGGTATCATCTGATTTGATCTTTCTTGAACAACAAGCATTTTGTTTTCAAGATCAGTAAGTCGTTGCTTAGAATCAGCAACTTCTCTTTTTAGGGTTTTGATTTCCAATTGCAAGTCTTGGATTTTGACAGGCATTGGATTTGTTTCTGATTTTAGCCTATCTATTACTCCTTGGAAATTGAAGTAAATAGGCTTTCTTTCTTCTTTAGCCGATGTTTCCTTAAGCTCTTCTTTGAGCTTAATGATCATTTGCCTCTGAAGATTTTGATCAGGTATTGCTTCGATAGAATCGAAGAGTGCTTCCTGAACTTTTGTAAGTACGTTGATGCATCCCCCACATGGAATGACATCATCGTCTGATTCATTAGAGGAAGAAGGATCGAAGTAATCAGTCCCTTCTTCTATTTGATTGATCATATCTTTATCATCAGAGGATTCTGCAGAAGAATCTTCTTTGATAGATAGATCTTCAGAGATACTAAGCAGAGATTGTTTGACATCGTCATCGATCTCTAACTTATTTATCTTTTTCTTGAGTTCAGGACATCTATTAGCATAATGTCCAGTTTTTTGGCAACTATAGCACTTAACAGTGCTCCTGTCTATGGCGGCTTGTTTTTTCTTTGCCTTCCGTTTATTGTAGTATTTCCTTTTTCAAGGAATATACTCATTTGAAGATCGCTTTCTTTTAGAAAAAAGCTTTTTATTCGATCGTTTTTTTGAAGGAGGTTTATTATCTACCCCATATTGTTTGCAAAAAGACCCCAGTTCCTTTCGGTAATCTGCGTCTGTTGCAACTTTTTTGTTATGCTGTTGTTCCTGGCAGAGTTCAAGACACACTGCCTGGATAGAGCTATTGATATCCCCATAGGTCAGGGATGCCCAATTGATTTCTACTCCCCCATGTTTTAGTAACATAGTAGAATAGAACTTTTGACTTACATATTTGGGTAACCCGGAGACGAATTTTCGTTTCCAAACGTTATCCCCGCAAGTAGTTAGGTTATAAAGACGGGTCATAAAGGTGTCTTTATACCATTTGAAGTCACTCATTTTGTGGCATTTCATCCCCAAAAGAGCTTCCATTGATTGATCACTGTATAGGCTAGTTCGCCCTATAAAGTGTTTCATACAGGTGTAAACAAAAGTGTCTACACAATTTGGTTCCATGGCCACATACCTTTCTTCTAGGCCATCGGCATTGGTCCTAGTCTTAGTGGTTTCTAAGACTGATTCTTTAACTGAGTTTCGATCTTCCTGAGTCAATTGATTGTACCACCAACTTCTCAGATTACCTGTTAATCCAAAAAGTAAGCAGTTTAAAATTTCGGGCTGGGTAAAGCTCTTGGAATAAGCTGTACTTGCCACAAACATTTCTTGGAATATTGTAAGCATCTGCCCTTCAGAGCAGCCGTCAATGTTCCAAGTAACTAAAGAATTCCCGTCATAATTACGAGATTCTGGTTTGATATCATCTCATCCGAGATCGGGTGGTGATGGTCTTTTGTAATGATTCTTCAGATCAGTAGCACTTCTAATGGGAAGAATCTTTGTAGTTGAATCAGAGGGATCAACTCTTTTGATCATATTCAAGTTTTCGTCTTTCTTAGAAAGTCCGAAAGCCTGACTTTTCTTTTTAGAACTTTCTGCTTTATCACTTGCAGTAGGTTCTATATTTGATAACTTCTTGTCGAGTTTTTCAAGAAGTTCTTCAACGCCCGTTTCTCCAAACTTTAGACTAGGATGTCTAGGGTTTGGTTGGACCGTTGGTCGGAGTGGGTCGATTTTTGGAAAACCGACTTGTTCCTTAATTGAAACCGTTTTGACATAATTGTCAGCGGTCTTTATTTCTTCAACTGATTTTGATAAACTCGTAAGGACTTTATTAGAATAGTTGAGTTGTTGTTGGATGTTTTTGATTTCTCTAACACCAACAGCTTTTGTTTTCTCTTCATCAATAATCTTATAAGGAGAAGAGGTAATTTTTGTGGATGAAACTAAAGGATGAGGGAAACTAGCTTCTTCTTCCGGTGGATATTCAGAAACTATTTCCTTTCCAGTAGTTGTTAGCCAGATGGTTGGCCTTTTGATAACATTAACTTGGCGAGTACACAAGTCAATGAATTTTTCTTTAGTAAGCAGATCTGAAAAGTCAGTTCGCTTACCAGCCTTGAAATTATTGAAAGCTATGGTGAGATATTCATCATACCTTTCATCAATTGATCTTTTCTCATTGACTGATATATAGATTTTATCAGTAGTGAGAGTATTAATATGATCATAAACATAACTAGATTTTCTTTCCATATCAGTCTGAGTAGGAGATAAAGATCCTTCAGACTTTTCTTGTTGAATATCTGGTACTGGGAAATCATAATCCACTCTAAGGGATTTAGATCTACCAACATATTTTTGATTAGTAGCGGAGCGCACAGTTGAACTGGTGCTTGGACGACTACTTAAATATTCTTGAATTAGAGGTGGTCTTGGGTTGTCCGGGAAATGGAATTGGACTTCCACATGACCATCTGCGAATTCAGAAATTTGAGAGTCAGAACTTTGTCTATTACTTGGGATAGTAGCATTTTCTATCCTCCAAATAGGATTAGACGTAAGTTCTCGCCAATTGAGTTGCTTAGGAACAGTCATAGAGGTTTTCTCAATATTGACTTCCATAAGCATAGTATAGTTTCTAGGAGAGACTCCTAGAGCTTTGGGTGATAGATTAGTTTCCATCAATTTGTAATATAGCCTGAAGATGATAGCATATGGATATGAACCATCTTTCATGCGTAATCCTTGACCTCTAACATCTAGAGTGAGTACATCTAGAATGTTACGATCTTGAAGAGAAACGTTGAATCCTGGTTTACAAGAGAAGTAAACTGGACCGTTCTCTAAATTAGACTGAACAATTCCCAGAATAGAATCTGAGAAATTCAGATGTCTTTTGTCTCTTAAGGCGACATAGACTGGAGAGTCTAAGCCAGTCCTATAGAGAGGTTTGATTGCAACTTGAACACATCCTATATGCAGATATTTGAAATGCTGCCGATAGGTGTCTAATTGTTCGTTTTCAAACAGACGATATTCAGTAATATCATTATCTGTTGAAATATTTGATTCGGAAATGTGTATAACATCCCATTCTTTTTGCTTGAATATTGGAACCCTGTAAATGGTTCCAACTTCAAGTTTTGGAACAGACCAGTTGAGAAGTCTTTCTTCAACCTGGGCTATTTGATTCTCTGTACGATTTATTTTCGCCAAAGCTTTCTCAATATCCTTTGCAGGATCATTTGAAGACGTAGTAGTGTCTACTACGACAGGAGTGTAGAAGATTTTTTTCTTAATTTTAGAAAGCATGGGGAAGAGAAATGGAGGAAACGAACTTAAGATGCATAATAACAATAATCTATAAACTTTAATTGATTCTTAGCTTTGGCTTAATTACTCATAATATTTATTAGTTTATATCAATCGATCTAAGTTAGAAAGTTTACAAGGTTAAAATAATTCTTGTTCAAACTTGAAGGTTAACCACGCCTTTATCAAGTTATTTTGAAAAGAATGATTTCTTCCTTTAAAACTTCTAAATTAAAGAGACAACTGACTAATAAATTAGAAGAAGTAATTAAGATCATTGATAAGAACCAAAGAAAGAGTTATAGAGAGAAGTTATTACTTATCTTAAGCTCTTGAAGAGTTTACTCCATGGAGAGAGAGAGTAGAGAGAAGTAAGAGAGAATGTTTGAGCTCATGGCTCTGATACCATTTAAGAGTTGGAGATATAGTCTTTATATAGAAGACCAATCTCGCAACAATTGTACAGGAAATCCAAGAGTGGCCGACAGGACATACCCCTGTTTTGCCTTATCTCTTTGGAATCTCAAAATTCTCAATAAAACAAAAAAACTTTACAAAAGTAAAAGCAAACTTTAATAAAAAGGAAACTTTAATAAATTACAAAAAGCTGAAAGTGAAAGCTGATAACATATGTCTGCAATTCATCTTCGTCCGTCTTCATCTTCTTTTGTCGAGGTGATGATGTCACCCAGTGTTTCTCTTGAATGGCCTGGACTGATTGCTTTATGATTTCAATATTTTTCTTCTAAATATCTTGAGAATTTGGCGTTAAACCACTGAGGGTGTGATCCCAGGACTTACTTCGGCTTCCCCGCCATTGCTGCCTTACACACCTTACCATCTTCTCTTGATATTTAGTCGAATAAATTGATCATAGCAATCTTTTTTCCCGAACAAGGACGTCCTTCGCTACCTATAATCGACAACTAAAAAATGTCAATAAAAATGTCATAGTTAACTGCTAGAAAATATCAATAAAGGATTATGCTGACGGTTTAGGTGTTATACTTGATGGTTTAAAAGCGTCAACATTACCCTACGTTGACGGCTAAAAAATGTCAACAAAGAATGTAAAGTTGACGTTTTTTGGTAAAGTTGACGGCTAAAAAATGTCAATATTAACATTATTGACGGTCAAAAAAGGTCAACAAATGCATATAAGTTGACATTGATTAGTTGTCAACTAAAACGAAAAAATTGACGTTTGTTAATTGTTGACATCGGCATTATTGACGGCCAAAAAACGTCAACTATAATGATAGTTGACATTTTTTAACCGTCAATAAAGGCCAAATTTGTAATAGTGGCCCATAATAACCATGAGATATAAAAGTGAAACATTTTTATAATTTTTCTCTTCAACATCCATTGGTACAAAACTGACAGCCACGTTATAGCAATCTCATCAAGTAATTTCTCCATGAAGAGACACCATAACACGTTCTTTACTTCATAACAAGTAACTTTTTCTACTTGGATAAGAGTTTACGGTCGTACTCATCAATCCATTCAGTACTTCTTGATATTATGACTCCATCTCCATGAGTTTTGATTAATTACTATCTATTCCATAAGGGTAATATACCCATAATTCTTCTATCCGAGAACCTTTGATCTAAGAAATCCTATTTATAAGTAAAGATATTTCATAGAAATGAAACATCTCGGACGATAAATAGCCTTTCAAAATTATCTAAAGTGTACAATTTTTATGTAATTACAAAAGTTCTACTATTTCTTGTTAAAGTGTTGATATAATTAAATTTACCATAATCCATCAATTTAAGCTTTTAAGTTAATTGGTGATTTAACATTTCTCCCATCATTGTTTTCCTTAGTCACCCAACTTAGAGGATTAAAGTTACTCTATACTTGAATGTGTTTAATTTCTTAACCATTTTAATTTTGTTGATTATTAGACATATAATCAATATTAGATTTCAGTATCCATATATAAGAAGTGTGGGTGTGCATATTTCTGATGATTTAGTTCAACTTGCTAGCCTAACCACATCTCGAGTTTTGGATGTGGGTACATTAGAGATTCGAAGGTCTTCATTTTCTATTTTATAGCGTTATATTGTAGGTCAACTCGAGATATATAGAAAGAATATATAGGAGTCATTAATATAGACGACTTTTCTCCCTAACACAGGAAGCCACCATGAGAAAAAAAATAACTTTTGGGTTATCAAATTTATTAAATTTATCAAGCATAAATCTACTTGATTAATAGATTAAAAAGGTGACTGATTAAAGGAAGCAAAAGCAACCAAGTTGCATGTGACAAAAAAGTTTAATTCTTCAATTCCACCTAGTAAATCTGCTATCCCAAGTTTACATATTTTAATAACTTACTCAAATAATTTCTTTAATTCTCTAGGTTATTCACTAAATTTTCACAAGCAAGGGAGAATCTTATAAAGGGAGATGGAAGAGCTTTCCTAGAAAGGGAGAATCTTATAAGGAAGAAAAGTCTTTGACTACTAGTTTGAGATGGACATCAGTTGAGAACGACCCTAATAATTAATTGGTTAAAACACCATTTGGTCTCTTTACTTTGAATTTTGTTTCATTTTGGTTCCTGTATTTTCGAATATCCAATTTTAGTCCATGTACTTTCAATAAAACTTAAAATTGGTCCCTACTTTGTTTATTGTTAACTTTTCTAAAAAAATATTAGTCTCTACTAGCTTTCCATCTATAAATTTTAGAAATATGTTCAC
Source organism: Trichosanthes truncata (assembly GCA_033996785.1). Classification (NCBI taxonomy): domain Eukaryota; kingdom Viridiplantae; phylum Streptophyta; class Magnoliopsida; order Cucurbitales; family Cucurbitaceae; genus Trichosanthes; species Trichosanthes truncata. Next base: position 6,992,185 of record JAWPNB010000004.1, read on the forward strand.
ATTGTGTCTTTTTTTGTATTATAATTATCTTTATTATTAACTAATTTTGATAAAAATTAACTTCAAACTTATTATATAGACCAATTTTAAGCTTTATTGAAAGTACATGGATTAAAATTGAACATTTGAAAGTACAGAGACTAAATGGAACAAAATCTAAATTACAGAAACTAAAATGGTATTTTAACCTAATTAATTAGTGCATGCTAAGATGTTGCCATGAATATGGATCGTTAATAGACTACCAAGCATACTAGTCAAAAGAGCTAAATGGAATATTTCTATGAAAATGTAATAGTCATCTAGAAACCTATTTTGAGTCATACATTAATACTATATATAAACGAAGACATAGGAGAGAAACTTTGTGACCCATTTTGCCATAATATTTTTTATTTCATTTATTGTAGTTTTTTTAGTTTTCATTTCATTTCCTTTACTATTTTTGTTTGTTTTTTTTTTCATTGTGTACTTTATTTTTTGTACTGCTTTTATTTTTCTAAAACCAAAACATCAATTTTAAACTAAAAAAATGTTTTTTTTCTTCTTCTTCTTTTTTTATAGATGTAAATATACAATTCTACAAAAAAAAAAAAAAAAAAAAAAAAAAAAAAACCAATACCTTTATATGTCGAAAATTCAATTAGCATTTTAGTTTTCTAAGATTGTTGTCAAACAGTGGGTGTATAAATTGTATTTTCTAAATGTTTTTATTTTTTAAAATGTGATCATATGTATATTTATCATTAATTTCTTTTTGTCTTGAATCTGTTAGAGTGTTGATATAATTAAATTTACCATAACCCATCAGCTTAGTGTGAGGTCACTCTTCATCTTTTAGATGTGGGATCCTCAATATGCCCCTTAAGATGGTGCCTCTTTGGGTTCACCATTCTTGGGTCGAATCCCAATTTTTGGACCGAATACCCGTTTGGGCTTCATGGGCTCTGATACCATGTTAAATCACCAACCAACCCAAAAGCTTAAGCTAATGGGTTATGGTAAATTTAACTATATCAACACTCTAATACTCCCTCTCACTTGTGGGCTTGGAAATTTCCAAGCCCATAAGTGAGAGAGTGTTAGAGTGTTGATATAATTAAATTTACGATAACCCATCAGCTTAAGTTTTTGGGTTGATTGGTGATTTAACACAATCGTACTCTTAAAAATGGGCTTAAAAGAGAATAAACTTGTAATTCTTTCTATTGCATCTCATTTAATATTTAATTCTAATTTTAGCTACCTAATAAATGTTTTGAGTATTTGAATTTGAATTACATAATTTAATTTAAATGTAGTTTATTGCATGTTGATTCACATATTAAACTTCCATTGTTTAGTTTTTTTTTAATCAAAAAATTTGTTTACTTTTAAATTTATGAAATTAAATTAAAAATTAATTATAACATAATTATTTAAAAGTTTCAATATATTCATATCCTTTAATATTGCTCACTTTATTATTTTATTTTTCACTATAATGTTGACCTAAACATGACTACTCAAAGCAATATTTAAAACCTAGTATGGCGTACTTTTGTCTAATTAAAAATACAAATTTAAAGAACCATATTATACTTTATTTTGAAAACTTAATTATTAGAATAATTTGAAACTAATGGCTACCTCTTATTATTTATATATTGTTGTTGCCAAATTTTGGACAGGAGAAATCTCACCTGACCTTCACGTGACAACGACGGTAAATTTGTATTTTTGGAAAAAGAACGCGGCATGCAAGATGAGAAAAACTTGGACACTGGTGGGCACACAGGCTCTGATCCTTAAGTCAGAGAGGGTTCTTTAGAGAGAATTAGCAGTTCTAGGAGAGTGTTGTAGACTGAAATGAACTTACCATGCTCTCCCTTAAAGATAGAGCTTAAATACCTTATAATTAGGGTTTTCGTGGGTTTCCGTTTTCAATTGGGAACAAAATGACGGAGCTGGACTAGGAGTCTACGGGCCATGAGGGACCAAGGCAAGGCCCAGAAGTGGGCCTTGCCATGTGGTCGGCCTCGGCCGAGGCCAACCACGAGCTTTGTCCGAAGCCCAAGCCCGTTTCTTCGTCCCTTTGCTTCCTAGGCTGGTCTTCTTTTAGTTTGGTTCCATTTTGACTTCATATTGGGCTTCTTTTCTTCGTTTGGCCATTTATCGTAGCATTTAGTCCGTCCGTTCTTGTTGGTCCAATTTACCCATAACATATATTATATTAAATAATTTTTAAACTTTGTTTGTAAAAGATTATTTTCAAACATTAAAAAATACTGCAACAAACATGAAGGCTAACTAGTTATCTAAAAGCCAAAGTGAGCATAACTCAGCGGTAATTGACATGCACTCTCGACCAAGAGATTGGAGGTTCGAATCCCCCCACCCCAAATGTTGTTGAACTCAAAAAAAAAAAAAAAAACTAGTTCTCTAAAAATATTAAGATTTTTCTTTATTTTTGTGGAGAGCTTAACGAGTTCTTGGCTTGGATTTTAAATCTTAAAAAAGGTAAACTAGAGTTGGTCATTAATATTGTTATGGATAATTTTGGCCCAAAAGGATAAACTCAAGATAGAAGGGAAAAATCAAGAACTAGATTAATAGAAATAGGTCCAACTCAAAACAAATAGGAGAAAACACAAAAAGGGTATGCTCAACTTCAATCTGGTTTGGTTCACTTTTAACCTAATTTGCAAATGATACTGATATAAATACCTCTCTTCGATAATTATCTCATATATTATTTCAAATCAAGCTAGAGCCAACTCTTTTTGCTTGCTCTTTCTCATTTGAGCTAATTAATTAGATATTTGTGTTAGATATTTGTGAGTTGGATTGACTTTGAAGAAAGTTGGAACTTTCTGTCTAAAGAAAGCTAGAAAAAAGAGGAGTATACAAGTTTACCTCGTCAACTTTTTATCTAGAAAAGAGAATTAATAAGGTGAGCATGAACCTCGATCAATATAATCTCTCCAAGACTTCAAAACTGAGTGGAGATCTTGATGATAAAAAAATGGATGCCCTTGTGTGATTTCTGTTTTGAAAAAAATGGGTTTTGTGTTTTGTGTGGAGAGAAATATCGAGGCCCATAAGCTTACTCAACTTGGGCCCTTTCTAATCGCCTTTTTATTTTGGGAAATTTTCATATATACCCTATTTGATAGTAGTGTTATTAAAATGCCCTTCCCATTCAACTTACTTCCCATGATTCTTTGGGTATTTTAATGAAAAAGTTCTCCTGTGGGTAAGAACCAAATGGATGACATTCTTTTTTTTACCTAAGTTAAAGTGAAACCCCACGATATTTTTCACTAGTTTATGATCAAACCAATTTCTTTTTTACACAACTCAAAGCGTACCCCATAGCTTTGCACCCCGTACATTCATACAAAACTCAATGAAATAAAACACTCACAAATAATACCCCTAAATGGGTAGCATACGCAAAATCATGCACTAAGACAAACGCACACTAATGTAAATTTCACAAAAGGTAATTGACAATTTCAAGAGAGTGAGATAAATTAGAATTTTTGAGTAGTATTTTAGAGGGAGAAGCAAAAAATTCAACAAGTTTTGCACTAGAGAGGGAGAGGAAGAAGATGAGAATGCTAAAAATATAATTTTAAGAAGTTTAAAATTCAGCTATTGGATCTAAGTTAAGATTAATGGACGGTGGAGATTCAAAGAAAAAAAAATGGAAAATATTTTTAAATTATAAGAGAAGAAAAAGGGAAGGAAAAATAGCTCTGGTCTATTATTGGAAAAATGTCGATCGGACATACACCCAAGAATGGTACCAGATTTATGGAAAATTAGAATTTGAGAGAGGAGATGGGGGGGTTTGTTTGTGTATTCAAATTATTATATGATGTTAGTTAGCTTGATTTCAAAAAAGGAGGAGGAAGAAAAAGTAGAGGAGAAGGAGAGGAGGAGGAAGAGGAAGAAGAAGAGGGGCATGGGTTGAGTGAGAAGAGAGAGAGAGGAGAGAGAATGGGAAGATAGAGATTTTTTTTTTAATTTTTTTTATTTCAAATCTCATGTCATCATTAAAAATAATAAAAAACAATTATCCAATTATTGTAATAAATGAAAAAAAAAATAACGTTAGATATCTTTTAAACCTATTTCTCAAAACTCCATCTTTTAGAAATGTGAAAACTCAAGGACCAAAAAGGTAAGGTGCCACATGTCACTATCTTGTTGATTCGTATAGTGCCACGTCATCGACCACATCACTATCACATAATAAAAAATCTGACCATTGCACGCCACGTCAGCAAAAATATTATTGTTGAAGCACCACATTAGCTGATACATCATTAAAGGTGCCACATGTCATTGCCACGTAGGATTTTTCTTCCAATTTTTTTTTGCTCATAACCTTTTCGATTCGAGTGATTCAAGATGCATTGAAATTGTCTTTCTGAGCTCTACAATATAAGCACTTTGAAACACTAAAAATTTTAGTAAAAAAAAATTAAAATTGTTATAATCACCATATTAATTTGGTTTGATTGAGGCCAAAAGCTAACAATCTCTTCCTTTTTTATGATGACAAACCACTAAAAAATACATATAATTTCAAAGTAAGTGGGATAATTATTCTCCACCTTGTGTTATCACCAAAAAGATGTAAAAAGATAATTATCGAGTAAAATAAATATAATGCTCCCCCTCAATGAAACATACAAACAGAATGTGGTCCCCTTGTCAAATATAATCATGTCATTAAGTGCGAATGATGCCAAGTGCAAGTCTATTCTTCCAAACATTCTTCATTTAATGGCTTAGTAAGAATATCATCTACTTGTTTTTCTATATGAATATAGTTAATCGCAATATTTCCATTTTGCACATGCTCTCTGAGAAAAATGATGTCTATATGCTTTGTCCTAGAATGTTGAATAGGATTTTTGTATAAATTAATTGAACTAATGTTATCACAAAAGATAGGAACTTGTTCAAAATTTAAACTAAAAGCACGCAATGTTTGTTTCATACATAAAATTTGAGAATTATAGCTAACAACAACAATATATTCAGTCTCAATAGTAGCTTGATAATGCAACAAAAATTTTCTTTTTATTATACTATGAGAGTAAGAGAGCTTTCCAAAAATTGGCAAGTTCAATTAGGACTCTTCCTATTAGTTAATCTACCAGCAAAATAAGCATCAATGAGTTTGAAACCATTATCAACCAAAAACTTACTCAAACGATCATACCAAGCTTTAAGAGCTTGTATAAGACCATAAATAGCTTTATTTAATTTAAAAACGTGATTTGGTTCTCTTGATTTTTGTTTGGATGCTCTGTTGTTTTCTTTGGGGTACATTTCTTTGATTTTTTCTACCTGGGTTATGAACCTTTGTTATTTAATTTTGTGACCTAATTTCTTTGTGTCTTGGCCTCGGACTAGGAGGTACTCTTTTTGCAGTAAATATATCAACCTTTGCAAAAGAAAAAAAAAAAGAAAATTAGGAGGTTGTTCGACATAAACTTCCTCCATTATAAAATCATTTAAAATGCATTTTCCACATCTATTTTGATAAAATGTAAAATTTTATGAGATGCAAATGCAAGCAACATTCTAATCAATTCAAGTCTAGCATTAGGGGCAAATTTTTCCTCATTATATATTCCTTCTTCCTAACTATATCTTTAAGCAACCAATCTAGCTTTATTTCTAACAATATTACTATTCATCAATTTTATTTCTAAAAATCCATTTTTACCAAGAACAAGATGATCACTAAAGCAAGGAACTAATTCCCAAACACTATTTCTCTCAAATTGATTTAACTCATCTTACATAGCAATTAACCAAAACTCATAATTTTCAGCATTTTAAAGGAATTTGGTTCAGTTTGAGATACAAAAACAACATTAACCAATATTATAGTATTATTGTTTATCATAATTTTCAGTCACTCTATCAATGAAATCCTAGGTTATTAATGTAATCTTGAACAGTATCTCATTGACAAACGGATGGATCATATTGAAGAAGTAATCTAAAGAGTCTACAATATATGGATAGTAGTTGGTGTCCTATCATGATAAATATTGTTGACACGACCCACTTTATAAATATTATAAATGATTTGATCATAATCATTCATGTGGAGACATACAAATGTAAGTATCACATATAATGAGTTTATATAAGACTAAGCCATGAAATATTTTATTTTTTTTTTAATTTGTTAAAAAAAAATTAATATTTTATAAGATGATCCTATGTGACTCAATCTCAATTTTGAGTGAGTTATAAACTCTTTCCTATGAAGGCATGTCCTTTGATTTGCATGGTGGGAATGATTTTTATAGCCGGTGCAATTAGCCTACCATTTTGGAAACTTGATGAAATAAAGGGAGCTAGGAACATAATTTCACAAGATGAAATTCACTTTTTCCCATATAGAGAAAATAGATTAGTAATTCTCTTAAGCGCTTATTTCAGTATTTGAACCATGGGACCCCACCCTCTCATTGACACAAGAGAGACTTAGTCTAGTTGGATCATAAACAAATTGTTCATTAGAGGATTAGTGGTCTTTAAGTGCTGATTTCAGGACTTAAACAATGAGATTCTACCCTCTCACTGGCATGAGAGGAACTTAGTTTATGGTTTGGATCACGAGCAGATTGTTCATTAGATGATTAGTAGTACTTGAGGTATAAGATGTAATTATAGAGGTAAAATGGAACTATTAACCCAGCTGTAATTACGAATAACTCGTGAAGGATCGACTTGCATATTGTGATTATATCCATGGGTAGAACTGCAACTATAGGTTTATACTAGAGTGACCTTAAGTTTAGTGAATAAATATTAATTGATTAATGGGTTTATATTATTGAACCTTATAATTTGTAGGTCCATAAGGTCGTCCATTTACTAGCTCATAAGAACATGAATGGATATCAATCATGTTGAAAGAAAAATAAAATAAAATTTAAAATGTTGAAATTCATATTTAATGTATTGGATACATCAAATATTAAAGGGAATAATTTATTATTGTGTTACGAACTCAAAAAAAAAGTGTTAGATACATTAAAAGGAATATCTATCTACTATCTATCTATATATAAGAAAATATTTAATGTATTGAGTACATCAAATATTAAAAGGAATAAGATATTAAGGAACAAAATATATGAAATTTAAGTGGGTTTCAAATAAGTTAAATATATTTTAATATATGAGATATTGAAATATAAGATTTTATTTTGGCTAAGATTTTTCCCTAAGTCTCTATAAATAGGACTTTTAGGTTAAGCGTAACTAAGAATATCTTTTGAGAAATTTTAAAATTCTCTCTGCAATTTTTCCTAAAGATTGCAATTCCTAGTTCGATTTCTTTCAAAGAGGTTCCCACCAAACTGAGTCCATTGTTCAAGTCATTGCAAAGAAAATCTTGTGGATATTTGATTTGCTATGAATACAGGAGGATTGAAATTCTTCATTGATTGTACATTATTATGTTGCTTTTTTATTGTTTAATTCTAAATAAAATCAATGTCGTCGATCCAATTATTGATTTCTAAATTGTTTAAGGGTCATTTTTGATAACCAATTGGTTTTTTATTTTTTATTGTTATTTTTTGTTTTTAAAAAACAAACACAAATTCATTTTCTTGATTTTAAAATTTAAAAAATGTTTTTAAAATCTAGGGCAAAAAACTAAATTTGACCATGAACTTGTGAGATTGTATCAATTTAGACCCTAAACTTTCAATTTCATCAAATTGGACTCTAAATTTAAATAAGTGTTGCAGTTTTTACCCTTGGTTCAAATTCCGCTAATTTGCATACTAATTTTAACAAAAAGCAATGCAAAAATCTTCATAAACTCATTAATTTCAATAAAATAAAGTTTTACACGAAAATAAGTTGGATCAATGTACAAATTAACCATTAAATAACTTTGCCAAAATTCATAAATTTCAACAAAAATTTTTAGCTCTAATGTCGTTTTTCTTTAGAATTTTATCAATTTCATATCGTACGTATGTTTTATAATTCATTGAACGCATAAAGACAAAACTTCTTTTAACGGTAATTAGAACGAAAACTTATTAGAAGGTTAAAATTGGAACACTTTTTAAAGTTTGAGGTTAAGATTGCAACACTTATCTAAGTTTGATGTGTAATTTGATGAAATTAAAAGTTTAGAGTTAAAATTGGATACAAATCTACAAGTTTAGGGGTCAAAAGTTATTTTGTTTCCCTACAATCTATTAAGAAAAGTTGGAAACGGAAATTTTTTTAAACAAGTTTCCGTTTTTGAAATACGGAGCCCCCGTTTTATAACCATTTGATTTTTAGTTTATGATTTTTTAAAATTAAGCCTATAAATACTACTTCTACCTATGGGTTTCTTTGTTTTGTTATCCACTTTTTACATATGTTTTCAAAAACCAACCCAAGTTTTGAAAACTAAAAAAAAGTAGTTCTTAAAAACTTGTTTTTGTTTTTAGAAATTTGGCTAAGAATTCAAATGTTTTCTTAAGAAAGATGATAGTCATTATAGAGAATTATAGAGAAATTGTGAAAAAAACAAGTATAATTTTTAAAACCCAAAATCTAAAAACCAAATAGTTATCAAACGGGGCTGGAATGAACGCGTGAGTGTCACTTGGAGAAGCATCCTTCAAAGTTCAACGTTTAAGAAGAGTTGTGTGATTTTTTTTAAAATTTATTTTCCTTTTTTTAGTTCTTTTAATTTATTTTCTTATTACAATTTAACCTTTGTTTGGTATTTTTAATATATTATATTAATTTCACTCAAATAAACTAAATGTAATTAATACCTTGTATGTCATACTTGATTTTTTTTTCTTGAAGAGTATATCATATTCAATTAAATAGTTGTGTAGAAAAAATTGATTAAATAATAAATATAAGTAGTTAAATACTCAAATATTACATAGTAAAAAGAATTGTCAAGCAGTCGAAAAATTCAAATATTCTGGCCAAACAACCTTAAATTTATTTTTCTCTTTCTAAAATTTTCATCTTTATAACTTTGGTTAAATCACAAGTTTAGTCTAATTTGAACTTTCAAGTTTGTGTGTTCCTAAAAACAACCTTCAATTTTGAGTCAAATAGATCCATGAACGTTAAAAAAGGTCTAATAGGTCCATAAACTTTCAATTTTGTGTCTAATTGGTTCTTGAACTTTAAAAAACTCTAATAAACCCGTAAACTTTTGCTTTGTTTCTAATAAGCCCTAAGTTTTCATTTTTGTGCTAGTAGGTCCTTGACCTAGTCGACAATTTTTAAGAATCTATTGGACACAAAATTGAAATTCTAATATTTTATTAGACACAAGTTCAATTTTATTATTATTTTTTTAGTACAATAGAGGTTGAGGGGATTTGAACCATAGACCTCGTGGTCGTTAACACATTTGATATGTCAGTTGAGTTATACTCTCTTTGGCACAAAGTTCAATTTTATGTATCATAGATTCATTAGTTTTAAAAAATGTTGAATATGTCAAGGTCAATTGAACACAAATTTGAAAGTTTAAAGACTTATTTGACTTTCTTAAAGTTCAGGGACCTATTAGATATAAAGTTGAAAATTCAAGAACCTATTAAATACTTTTTAAAATTCAGGGACCTAGTAAATACAACCATGAAAGTTCATAGACTAAACTTGTAATTTAACCTCCTAACTAATATTTTTATGAACTAACTAATATTCTCTCTCTAAATATTTTTCTATCATCTCTCTAGAACATTTTTCTCTATGTCTCTACTTTTTTATTTCCATATTTCCACATATTTTTCTCTCTCTAAAATATCTCTTCATCTCTCCTAATTTTTAAAAAACCAAAAACCAAAAACTTTTATCAAACAAGTTTGGTTTTATGTTTTTTAAAAATAGAAAACAAAAAATAATTATCAAACATACATATTTTTTGTTTTTAAAAAATAGAAAACCAAAAACAGAAAATAAAAAATAGAAAACCCATAACCAAAAACTAAAATGGTTATCAAACATAGCCTTAAAAATCAAAGACGTTTGTTGTAGGGTAAATTGTTCATTATTCCTACTAGCTTCCTCTTAGCTTCGTAGAATGAAACAAATATGGATGCAACGATTGAAAATGCTTCCTTTAACAATTGTATTAACATATCAAATGATGTATTACTCAAACTATTAGCACTTTGACAATATGTATTAAGTTTACCAAAAGCTCAACAACGAAAATTGTGTACAACTAAGGCATAATTGATTACGTTCTTTACTCATCAACTGCTCAAACATGTTGTAAGTATCTCTTTCATGTGCGTTTGGGAGCATCTCATTCCAAAGTCTTCTTCATCTACATCCGATCTTCTACCATTTTTCCTCACAAATCATTTAAAAGATCAAACATCTCATCTTCTTCATTGTTAACATAATACTCTATACTCTCTCATCTATAGACGATGGTATATAATATTGTATATTTTAAAATATACAATATTATCTTTAAATCCCTTTATTTACTGAAACACATCGTTTTTCTTATTTATTGGTTTTTTCATCTCCATTTAAATTTAACTTGCATCACGGGCTTTCTTGCCTGCATGCATCGTTGCTGTCTGACCATTGTCATCTCTGTCTTCTCTTCAAAAACCCTTTTTAGTATTCATCTTTCTCTCTCAGTGTCAATAATAAAACCTTATTCCCATTTTTTCGTACAAAATTCCATAAGTAAAAATAATATATAAATCTCTTCCGTTTGTATCACCTTCCTTCAAATCTCACAAAACTTACTCATGCCCAGTCCTCCCGGCGGTGGCGCGATCACCCCTCTGTATTCTACCCCTCTCCCTCTACCGCCTTGTGTCCTCGTTCACTCACGCCTTCACTGCAGCCAGCAGGTGTCAGCAGTTTTCTACCATTTACTTGCTTCTCGAGTTGCCGCCTAATTGTTACGTTTGTTATTGCTGTTTCAAAAAACTCATTTTCATGAGCGATAGTGGTTTGCTCTGTTAGTGCTAATAATAAATCATAGTATGTAGAAGGAATCTGTTTAAGGAACTTAAGTAAAAAAATTTAAGCTCTTTGTTGTATATTCTCTGGTTTATAGTAGCTCGACTATGAAGAAAAATCTGGTCGCACGGCCTAACTTGTCCAATTCGCCCCCTTGGGCCTGGTGATATATTTGGGATGTGATTCGACAACGAATTTTGGATCCAATGCCGACATTGGAATTGTTGAAAAGAATCCAAGTATGTTCCCTTGCATCCGGTAAGAGTAATACGAATGCTTCGTTGAAGAAGTAAGAGTCAAAAGATCAAGCAAAGACTCATTTAGGGATTTCCAGAATGAATGTAAGTTGTTTGCAGGGAGGGAAGTTGCAAAAATTTCTAAGTATTTAGTTAGAACCATTGGGAGAGCAATGTTACGAAAATTTCTGCAAACGGAGTATTTAGCTGGAACCAATAGGAGAGCAATGCTATGAAAATATTTACAAACAGAGTATTTAGCTAAAGCCAACGAGAGAGTAATGTTATGAAAATTTTTGGGAGATAGAGCAATGTAATTTCTACAAACGAAGTATTTATATTGTTGCAATTGAAATTTGACACTATTCGTAAATAACCAGGTATTTGCATGCACTGAATTAAAGTTTTTCTAAATTTATTAGAAGGTTCTTGTTTGGTAGGAAACTTATTTTTTAATATTTTGACATTTTCAAAACTATTTTAAAGAAGATAAATCAAGAATCGATTACTCAACATCTTCTTAGATTTCTAATATTATGTAATTTTCATTTTTTTGTTGGCCAACATTCCTTGATTTAGCCATTAGTTTGTTTTGATTTGAATTTTATATTTGATATGATTATGTATATTTCAGTTAGATATTTTGTTAGGAGGAATTTTTGTTATTTGATAAATAATCCTATTTAAAATTTTGAAAAGAATCATTTAGATTTGATATGATTATTCTATAATCTCAATATTTCGGTTAGATAATTTGCTAGGGGGCATTTTTGTCATTTGATAAATCCTATTTAAAATTTTGAAGAATCATATGGCCATTTATTCAATAAAAAGGTCTTGTGGCCATATTTCAAAACGCACTTTTAAATTGAGCCATTTATGTCGTTAGCCTTTTTTTTTTGTGAGTGGGCTGAATTTAATAAGGTGGGCTAAACTAATGGGCTAAACTAAAGTAATTTAATATTGGGCTGACTATGCAAATGACTATTTTTTATTTCCTATTTTGAAAAATGGCCAAGTGATCCAAGGTTTTTAAAAATGGTCAAATCATTATTCATAATTTTAAATATTAATTATTAAATGACCAGACTACCCCTAACAACTTCTATATCTAAGATTTCCTAATTATCGTGTAATTATAATAAATTTAAAATCCAAATCTAAAATAAAACAGATTATCTAAACAACAAAAGATGTTAGGATTCATTATCTAAAATCTAAACAAAAATTCAAAAATTCTTAACTATAAATTAAAAAAATGGATCTAATATGAAAAAAAAATACACATCAATTAACAATTGATTACATAACAAAAAGATTAAAAAAACTAGTTAAACGAATAGATTAAACAACCAATAAAATCACATGCAACTTGAAATATAGTTTAAACTCAAAATCAAAGTAAATCATCATTTACACGTTGCCCCGTACAATACTAATTAAATTTGAAAACAACATTTGGAGAGAGATTTATCTTTCACCACAAATCGAATGAGTGATTTTAGGGTTTTTTCTTTTTTTGTTTCTTTACACAATTTCAATCGAGTTTCAAAGCTTCAAAGCTTCAAAGGTCCCCAGATCGTTGAACCCATCTCCTTCTTTGGCAAAGTTTGAAATCTAGTTCAGTAAGGTGATTCCTAGGCTTGTCCGGCAAAAAAGCGAAGAAATACTCACTCTTTCTTCCTTTAAAATTCAAAATATTGCCTACACTGGGAAATCGTGAAACTCGATCAGGTATAAGAAAAGTAAGAAACTAATTAAAGCTTGGCTCCAATGGCAGAATACTCTCACCGAGCAAAAACACAGGTTAAGAGAAGGCAGAAGCAACAACAAAGACCTTTGAGACCGAAGGTTAAGGTATTTACAAAAAATAATTATAAAATATTCTCCAATCTTTAGAGAAGATACAAGGTAGAAATATATTAAAATATAAATAGATTATGTTTTTTTATTCTATACTTTAAATTAGCTAGTTTGTTATACCTAATGTACTAAGATTAAAAGATTTTGAACAAACATTTGAAGGTATGGTAAAAGGAACGATGCAAACTAAATATTATGTTCATTACTTGTGTTATATTATGTAATGTTATCTTATATTATTTAAAGTGTAATTCCATTGCTTAGTTTTTTACATAATAACCAAATTTTATGTTAATTAATTTTGTTTTAAATGTTTAGATCAACCAGAACATACAAAAGGATGCATCCAGTGGTCTAAAGCCAACCAGGATATACATTGATGATTTACGTGGAATGTATAAATCAACCGATGAAGCACATGGCACATCATTGACATATGGCCCTACATTCGACCTCCACCTCAGCCAGACAAAAAATTAATGAAAAAATTCAGGAAACTCAAGACTCTTTAAGAACTTCACTTTTGATCACATAATTAGACTTTTGTTAAATTTTTAGATTGGACTGTTTTTAGTATACTTTTGTTGAATTTATAGACTAAATCTTATAGTATTTTGGGATTATTGACAAGCTAGTTTATAATATGAATTGTTGTTGATAAATTTTGTGTCTTTAACTTATTTTGCTAGTTAATATTTTGAAGTGATATAAACTTCTGAAAGTTTCCAAGTTGTGAACACATACAATTTAAATAAGTAGTATATGTCAACCTAAAGTATTCAGAAAATACAAAAAAATCTAAATTATAGAGTAGCTATTACTATGAATTATATAAAAAATACAAAGTACTTCCTACAGAAATTAAAAAATTAAAAATACTTTAGATTCATAGTAATAAATGGTATGAATCTAACTGGTAATAAATGGTATGAATGGTAAGAAATTATAGAGTAGCTATTAGTATCTTTATACCTATTTAAAATACAAACGATTTTAAATAGGTATAAAGATACTAACTGCAATGTAAATATTTGAAATTTCAGTTTATATACACCTTAAATAAAATAGGAGAGAGAATGATTTTTTTTTTAAAAAAAATGGGAATGTGTATACACAAGGGAAAATCAGGCATTTTTAAAAGAGTACACCACATGTGCACCTCACGTGTGGCCATAATTAAAAAAAAAAATGCAGATGGCTATTAACCAAAATTGCCAAATTTTTTTGGCCATATCTAGAATTATCCCTTTAATATTTTAGTCCTATTTGGCTTTTTCAGTTTTTTAAATAGTAAAGTGCTGACCATGTAAATGACCATTTTTTATTTCCAGTTTTCAAAAATGGTCAAGCGATTTAAAATTTTTAAAAATGGTCAAATCATTTTCCACAATTTAAAATGTTAATTATCAAATGACCTAGCTACCCCTAACAAATTCCACATCTAAGATTCTCTAATGATCATGTAATTGTAATAAATTTAAAACTAAAATCTAAAAGAAAATCATATATAAAATATTATCTACATAGAAAAAGATATTGGTATACTTCATCTAAAATTAAAACAAAATTCAAAAATTATGAACGATAAATAAAAAAATATCAACAAGATGAATCTAATGAAGAACAAATATACACAACAATTAAAAATGGATTACAAAACAAAAAAATAAACAAAAATAGTTAAACAATAGATTAAAGAGCCAATGAAATCACATGCAAGATAGATTATAATTTAAAAAATAAAATAAAATCAATAATCATTTACACACTGCCCCGTACAAAAGTAATTATAAATTGAAAAAAATAAAATGTTTTGGAGGGAGATTTACCTTAAACGTAGAATCAAGAGAAGGGTTATCTAGGGCTCTTTCTTTGTTCGTTCCTTTCTTTCAACAAGCAATCGAGATTAAGGTATTTCTAGGGTTCCTTGAACTCATCTCCTCCTTTGGGAAAGCTTCAAAGCTCGTTCGGCAAAGTGGTTCTCAAAACTCGTTCAACATAAAAGGTAAGAAATACTCCTTCATTCTTCCTTTAAAACTTAAAGCTTGGCTTCCATGGCGAATGGTGACACTCCGGTACTCTAAACAGTAAAGTAATCTCATGAAGCAATGACACGGGCTAAGAAAAAGAAGAAATGACAACAAAGAATTTTGGGACCGAACATTAAGGTATTTAAAGATAACTATTTAAATATTAGTCGCAATTTTTAGGGAAGATATGGGGTAGAAATACATTTAATATAAATAGATTCTATTCTATTATATTATACTTTAAGTTACCTACGTTGTTATACTTAAAGTACTGCGATTTAAAAGATTTTGCACAAAACTTTGAAAGTATGGTAAAAGGAACCAGATCAAGTGATCGTTTACGTGCCGTAGGAATAAAGGATGGAAAAAAAAAAGGAATCGGGGCCAATCACTGTAAACAGTGAAGACGTGGTATGTTTCAAAGTAGCTCTAATTATACAATTGAAAATAAAAAAAAAAAAACCAATTATGTTTTATTGTTGTTATAGAACACAATAGACACAATGACAAAAGGAGATGTAAAAGAGTACAAAAAGAAAAAAGAATGAGAAGAAAAGATTAAGGGAGGGGGCCACAACTAAAACAAAGAGGAAGAAACAAACGAGTAAAGGGATTGAGAAGGTACGTAATTGGATTTCAATTACATAATTAAAAAAATAGATATGAATCATGCATTTACAATGATTAACAATTATATAGTAATCAAAAAAATCAAAGGAGGCAAAGAAAAAGGACAAGCTAGTTGAAGAAAATGAAGAAGAAAATACAGAAGAACAAGAGGTATGTCAATGCATAGAGTTAACTTTTAAAAGCAAATGCTATATCTGAAAACCAAACATTGAATCCAAAAAAATAGGTTGACGACAACTTCGAGGAAGAGACAGTTGATAAGCTTTAGTATTAAGGCTTATTTAACTCCAAATTACATAAAATATTCTTGCTTTGTCTTAAAATCATTGGGAAATAGGTGAAAGAATCTTAAAAAATAGGAAGAAAGAAGAACGAAGGCAATTAGGGTGAGAATCTTAAAAACTAAACTTGTGTGTAGGAATTGTGGAAATTGCAAAACCAAAATTGTAAGATGAAGTTGCAATTCTCGAGCAGCAGAAAAAAAAATTCAAAAAAGGAAAAAATTTGCATTCGACCCATATACAGAAATCTTCATTTGCTGCACAATTTGGGAGATTTTGAGTATGAATTCTGGGAATTATTCAACCCTAATGAAGGCCTACAAAAGGAGAGAAGAGGAGTGGAGAACGACGGTGGTTTTTAGGGTAAATTTCAGTAGAATTCTTTGTGGGTTTTCTCTACTTTTTCGATTCCTCTGTTTTACTTCCATACGAAGGTTTTCATTTTGTTTAGCTTCCACGAAAATTTCAGTCTGATTCAAGCAATACTTGGGTTGTTAAGATTCAATCTTTTCCTAAGAACAAGTGAGAGAATTGAATCGATGGGAGAGTGAGGAAGAGCTTATGAACATTGAATCCAAATTTTTGTAATTTCTCTATTTTTAATTTCGTTTTCTATTTAAGATAAGCTGGTTGTAAATTTCTATTGTTGTTTTCCATGTAGTTTGTAATTTGGTCGGATTCAATTTGAGAAGGAAGAATATTGAAATTTCATTTCAATTGAAGGTTTCATGTTCATGGATTTTTGTCCAGAAGTTAATTTGAGCTTTATTTCTCTGAAACTTTTGCTCATGGGTGTGTTGGGATGAAAATTTTCATTCTCTATTACTGTACTTGCTTTTAAACTAAATTCCAATTGGACAGCAAGTCCTTTCAATTTCCTTTGGTCTTAGTTGCAATGAGACTAGCCTTAAGTAATTTCTTTTCCAATATGGATTTTGTTCCTAGAATTTGTTTTGAATTTTGTGAGTAAAATATGAGCTAAACATCTTAGGGGGTTCGAGGATGTGCATTCCCTAAGAAGTAATTGTAGCCAAAATTCCAACAAAGACCAAGCCTACTTCTCAATTGTCTGCTTGTGTTGAATAAAATTTCGTTGAGATCCTAGATTGATCAATTAGGGTAGCAACTCAAGCTTAGATCTAATATCGATGGGGTTAATGATAAGCGGATTTCGCACAAGTGATAGAGACAAGAGCTTAGACTTAAGTCAATTCTTTACCCTAGACATAGGGATCAAAGACTCCAAAACCTAAGAAATTATTAAACCAAAATTACCTATGATAGAGGGACTATAGACATATAGGTCACTCACTTAGTCTTCTAAACCCTAATTTCAAGGTGAATAGGGGTAGTAATTTCAATTTACAATTGAATGTAGAATATGTTGGAATTGCAATTTTGGTTTGCAATTACAACTTAGGACAATGACATTTTTGAGCCCCTCCTTTCTCTAAAGAATTTCTTTTGCAATTTTCATTTCTTTTATCAAGTCCATTTAGTTTCCTATTCAATCTTGCAATTTTCGATCATGCAATTCAGTTTTGCAATCTTTGTTTTTCTTACTTACGTTTTTGTCACTTCAACTTGCAATTAGATTATGCAACTATTTTGTTTTTACCAAACACAACCTCTCAACCTTGTTTTTGCAATTTTTAGTTTTCAAGTTGCAATTCTCCTTACATTTTTCTCTACAATATTTTTGTTACATCGTTCCCTGTGGGATCGATACTCAAGAATACTCTTATTTTATTACTTGCATCGACAGTGTGCACTTGTACTGGGATTGAACGTATTTATTTACTTTTCTTCACCCAAAGTTCACCCGATCAACAGGTAATGTCGAAAAGGAAGAATTCGAGAATAATATATCATTCGAGAATGAATCTGAATCCAGGACAGAGTCAACACCACCCATCAAGGAGAATAAAGCTGTAGAAAGAAAGCAAACAAAGAAAAAGACTACACCCAAAAAGGTAAAATCTCAATACATAGTTGACAAATATTTAATGAACAAGAAATGGATACCTGTTTTTTATTAATTACTCTATCGTAGGTTATGGTTAAGTCTGAAGTTGAGAAAGGAAAAAGAATAGGGAACAAATCCAGTCCTAAAAAATCCAAAACATCCATTGGAGAATCTGATGAGGTATGAAGTTACTTACAGTCTATTTATTCTTTCCATGGATATGTTAGATTATAGAAATACTTAGTAACTACTGTTGTAACTTATAGGATTTATAGTATCTCATGCCTAAGTCAAAGAGAATGCAGCCACTAAAAATCAACTTGCAAATAAAGATAGATGTCATTGACAGGATACGAGGGAATTTGTCAGAAAGACTATAAGAAATATTTAGGAAAAGTTGTTTTGGACATTTTTTGGACTTTGCTATCACAAATCAATCGTCCCAACTCCTGCTAATCTAATACAGTGGCAGTGCAAACAAAAAAAAATTTCACAGATGAATTTCTTAATAAGAGGAAAGGTTCTTAAATTCGGACTTAGAGAATTCACGCTAATAACAGATCTGAACTGTGAACCCTTGCCAACGTTAGTCATGGATGCAATAAAGGAAGAAGAACACATCCAAAGGATTTTCTTTTAGGGAGAAAAATAAGTGAGCAAAAAACTACTAAACATGGGATTCAACATAAGTAGGTCGGGAACTGAAGACAATCAATTCAAAATGACGCTTCTAACTTCCTGGAAAGTTTTTTACTACCGAGACAAAACACAATACATGTTGACATGGAGCACATCATAATGGTGGATGATGAATAACTCTTTAATAATTACCCATGGGGAAGATTTGCATTCAATCTACTTCTAGAAGCCATGCAAAAAGCACTGAAAAGTAAAGGAGCAACGGGGAAATCAATGGGAGGGTTTATATTCCCTATATTGGCTTGGGCATATAAAGTAATCCCAACATTAAGTTCTCCAAGGAACTTTTTCACAAGGAAAATGATTGAAAGGGCGCAAAAGAATCATAAACTGGTTGCTGACACCCAACTAAAATGGAAGGACCTGTAGAAAAAGGTTTTTGATTCACCACAGGTAAAGGCTAGATCAATATTTTTTTAATGAATTCTTTAAATACAATGTATTACAACTTCATTTCTCTCTAACAATCTAATTTGATTAAAATTACAGCTTGAAATATGTCCAATGATAGCTACAGAAGAAGAGATGAAAATAAAATATTTTGAGCTATTCATTGAGGAAGAAAATAAACTGAGGAATGAGCTAGAAAGAGAAATGAAAAAGAAAAACAAAGCACCATCAACAGGGTAGCACCCACCATCCTAGACCAGAGATACATAAGAGAGAAGATGGAAATGATAGAAAAGAAACAAGAAGAGATGTTCAACCCGTTTAGTGAAGTGATAGAGAGAAACCAAGAAATATTAAGAAGAAGAATGGACAAGCTCGTAGGAACAATAGGCCTAATGGTGGACTACATAAAGACCACAAACCTCACAGATGATACATACAGGGTATGAAACATAAATACATTAAAACTATTTGAATGAAACTAAATACATTAAAACTATTTGAATGAAACTAACTCTACTTATTGTTGTTTGAAATCAAACAGGGAACATCTGCATTCTCAAAGGAATTAGATAAATTGGATGAACAAGCAGAAGACAATGATGACAAAGATGATATACTTGAGCATGATGAACATCCAACAATACAACCAAGGAAAGATGATGAGGATAATCAAATCCTGGACAAGGAACAAAAGATCAATCAACCAACATCCTTGGGACTTCTAACAAAGAAACCGAAGTACCACAAGGAAGATCAAATGTTGAGGCTATAAACGTCCATGATACCACACAGACCAAAGAAATGATGAGACCTAATTCGAACATGTCCATTCATGTCTAAATTATACTTTTTCCTATCCTTTTCATGGAATTAATTGAATATTTTGTAAGAAATTGGGAGTAAGATTTATTTTTTGGAAAGTACGTGGAATCAGGGTGAAAATGAGCCAAACTGGAAGTCAATTGGACACTCGAGTAAAAAGATATGAAGGATTGACGATTATACCCCTGAGGAACGTCGAGACGCCAAACAAAGGCCTCACTCGACATTGCAAGACAATGGCATCGGATGCAAGCAGCGTCGAGACACTGTAATAGTAAGCGTCCCAAGACGTTGCGGCGAGCCCCTCTCGACGTTGGTTTAATTAAAGGTAGCATCGAGACGCTACTTCAATTTCTATAAAAGCTTTTTTTCAATTTCAAGTTAAAAAATTATGAATTCCAGCCCCTAATCTCGATTTCTCCTTCCTCTTTATTAGTTTTGAGACACTTTGCTGCATATTTTGGATATTTTGGGCTCGTATTTCGGCCCCAGGGTTGATGGAAGCGTGTTTTGGCTAGGAGTTTTCGGATAGTTTGAGGTAATTATAAGAAGTTTTGCAACATTTATGAAGATTTTATAATCATTTTCAGCATTAATGTATGGCTTTTATAGTTTATGAACTCTTGGGTATAAGTCTTAGCATGCTCTTTGTTAATGGAATTGATGACTCGTATTAATTTAAAGTTTTTTTTTGCAATGCTAGTATTTTGTGTGAAACTTCAATCTCTAGCTTCATTTTAGTAATAAAGGGGTCAGTAGCTGTCGTTAGTCAAGTTAAGTAGGACTACTTACTTGCGAGAATGAGGTAGGGTCTAGAGTTAGTATGCATGTGATAGTTTAATTCGAATGGCCCATCACGTTAACCTGTTG
The DNA here is from genome assembly GCA_033996785.1 of Trichosanthes truncata. Taxonomy (NCBI): domain Eukaryota; kingdom Viridiplantae; phylum Streptophyta; class Magnoliopsida; order Cucurbitales; family Cucurbitaceae; genus Trichosanthes; species Trichosanthes truncata. The sequence continues at coordinate 7,012,967 of JAWPNB010000004.1, forward strand.
CATTCTGACCTTTCCTGTATCTTAGAATCCTGGTTCTTTGGAGAGCTCCTTCGAGGCTTCGGGGAGCCGTTCGCTCTTAAAATTATGCATTAATTTACATTTTGAGTAATCATGTGATTAATGTTGCAAAACGGATCCCAATTTGCCATGATCTAGCATTTCCTTTAATTTGTGAGTTTCCTTTGTCCCTAATTTTGATTACATGTTTAGTTTTAACCAGTTTAATCTTCGCTCCTGTTTTATTTAATTCCTCGCCATTTATTTTTCCCTGCAAGAAAATTATCCCCTCTCGATTCCCAAAATAAAAGAAAGAAAACAAAAATAATCAAAGTTTTGCCTCCAAATTAGTTGTTGGTTTATCAATTTATTTTGATCGTACCTTCAAGAAGCACTGTGTCAAAATTGGTGCCATTGTCGAGAGGCAACTTTTTGTTTTTTTTTTTTTCCTTTCTTTGGTTTGTGTGTTGGTTTAACTACTCTTTTTTGCTTCGTATTTTTATTTAATTTTGAGGATCAGGAGTAAGCAAAAGGATAGTGAATGTGAGTTGAGAAGAAAAATCCTTCCAAGGCCTTAACGGAGCTTAAACAAAGAAAGCCATGGCCGAACATGTGTTAAAAGATCTATTCACCCCTAACTAGAACAATAAGCCCTTATGCATAATCTATCCCGAGACCTCAGGTGACTTTGAACTTAGATCTGGTTTGATTCACTTATTGTTAGTTTTCTGTGGCAATGCAAGTGACGATCCTTACATGCACCTGAAGGAGGTCCATGTGGTTTGCTCGACACTGAAGCCTACAAGTGTAACAGAGGAACAAATTTGTTTAATTGCTTTCCCTTTCACACTAAAAGATCATGCAAGAAAGTGGTTGCACTACTTACCGTCAGGTTCCATTATGACTTGGAACGAGATGAATAAGGTATTTTTTGAGAAGTATTTCTCAGCCCAAAATGTAACGAGGATCAGAAATGAGATTTATGGGATAATACAAGGAGACGAGGAGAATCTACATGCTTATTGGGAGCGATACAAGCGCCTATGTGCAAGTTTCCCTCACCACCAGTTCTGAAATCACTAGCTTATCCAGTACTTCTACAAAGGACGTCTCACAGCTAATAGGAGCTTGATTGATGCAACCAATGGAGGGTCGTTACTTGATAAAACCGCTGCAGAAGTAAGGAGGATAATCTCCAAGATGGCTAAGAACATGCATCAGTTTGGGCGCACCTAGCATGTGGGGAATGAGATAAGTGAGTTAAAGTCTCAATAACTAATATTACCTTTTTCTTGTAGAAATTCATCGAGGGGCTGACTCGCATAGGAAGCAAGATGGATTCCATATAGAGAAGAGAGGTAGAAACTTGAGCTGAAATGAGGAAGCTTGCGGATAAGTTCAACCAGTTTACTAATAGAGAGAAGGACCACAAACAAGAGATCGTCAGTGTCATTGAGTTGAAGGTCCTACCTGAAGAAAGCACCCTCATGAAGGGAATAATCGAATTAAACTCACAGCAGAACCATAGGAATCGTCTTTGACTTATTTAGAATTCAACTAAAATACAAGGGTTAAGCAATAAATATACCTTGAAAATAATATTATTGAGAAAACTTACTTTTGAGATAAATATGGAGAATATTCTGGCGGATCTTTATCTCTTCCACAAAGTCTTCCTAGCTATGACTCGAACACATGACCAAGGCTTGTGGGAGCCTCTTGAAAGAAAACCCACAAGAGATTTGAGAGGAAGATGTCTAGAGAGAATTCTCTAATTCTCTCTATTGAGGAGATGTTGAAGGGGTGAATATTAAGAATGCGGAAGCAATTTTGGATCTTGAGCACTCTAATTTGATCAATTTTATCATACAAAAAACATGCTCAAAACTGTAAAAAACTGGAAAGTATGAACACATACCTTTGTAGCTCCAAATCTCCAAATTCTTTGCAAATCTTGGATCACCAACACTACTTGGACCACCGCTAGAGTCTTCCCTACTATTCTCAGCCCTTGGAATAGATTGTGGGATCTTTGATTGAGAGAAATTGGGAGAAGAATGAGTAAAGATCTAAATAAAAAAGCTAGAGAGTTTTCTACAAAAATCTCTTGTTTTTCTAATCTCTTCACCTATTGTGTTTCTTCTCTATTTATAGAAAGCCACAAGCTTAGTGAAGAAGCCAATTGAATGAAGATAAACTTCAAACAAGAAGCTTTGTGAAGAAGCCAATTGAAAGAAGATAAGCTTGAAACAATAAGCTTGGTGAAGAAGTTATGAACTTGGTCCATATTTCATTTCCAAATGAATTTGAATTATCTTTTAATTTTAATTCAAAATTAATATAAAATTAATTTTAAATTAAAATCAATTTTTAATTAATTAAACAATTTAATTAATTTTAAATAAATATTTAATTTAATATCAAATATCAAATTAAATAATTGGACCAATCCTAATTTCTCAAAACGAACGTTCGAACATGAATCCCTATTCATGTTTTAAACCGAACGAATATTTAAATCATATTTAAATATTTCCACCTCTTCTTTATCATAGTTTAATTCATAATTAAGCTATGATACGTTAAGTATATCGCATATAATTAACTTTTTCTCCCAAATTCGAATTTGAACAATTCAAATTCTTTTCTCTCAAATTATTCCAAGGCTTAGTCTGAGCTAGTAAGGGGACCTAATGGACCTACAGATCATGAGCTCCAACGATACGAGATTAACCGGCCAAACTCTTTAGCCTAGCTAATCAACATTCGTTAACCATCGGGACACTCCACTAAAGCCCAGTGGCTGCACTCTCCTCATTGTAGATATATTTCTGTCCACTCGATATAACCATGATTAGTAAGTCGATCCTTCACAGGTTGTTCGTAATTACAGCTGGGTCAAATAAACCGTTTTACCCCTGTAATTACTTCTTGTTCCTTAAGTCCCACTGATCCTCTAATGAACAATTTGGTTTGTGGTCCAACCAACAAACCGTATCCCTCTCGGGCCAACGAGAGGGTGGGCCCATTGTTCAAGACCTGAAGTCAGTACTTAAGGGAACAACCTCTCTACTAAACCCTAAAGCGGGTAGGAGTGAATTCCATCTCGCATGACTATGTTCCCAACTATCTATCCGGTCTTATCCCCAAAATGGGAGGTTTATTGAGTCGGCGATCTCGGGCCACTCTCACCCATGCAAATCTAAGGATAATCTCGAATAAACAGGAGTTCATAGCACGCTCAGGATTAAGATCGAGTTACCTAGGTCATCGTATGAATATAGTCAGTTAAAACAGTAAACGGAGTTAAAAAGTCTAAGTGACTATTTCGCGGTCCAGTCTTATGCAAACTCATTGCATAGGACGCCCCCACTCGCATGTCTCCACATGAACGATTCAGGATCACATCGTTAGTACTATACAAAGTGGGCCGCGTCCATAGTGTCCCCAGAATAAGGTACCCAGCCTTATCCCTATACTATAGACCGTTTTGGCTATTACTCGAACTTGATCCACTTTTATGTCACACATAAAGTTCAAGTATACATCTTATAGTCAAGGGTTCTTAATTCATTGGATTTGGGTTATAGAATACACAATTCACTTTATTCAATAACACATTTACTGAATAAACCTCAATAACATCTTTATAGTAAAATAGAATATACATTCAGTTTACAAAACCACGAGTTTTAGGACATAAAACCCAATAGATGTGTGCTATGAAGAATGTACAATAGCTCACCCCTAGGGTCCTATTTATAGTGGTCTAGGGAAAACAATTAAATAATATATTTTAATATCTAATATATTAAAATACATTTATCTAATCAATTTAAATCTTATTCAAACGGTTTAAAATTCTCCTATGACATCTATTTCCTAATTTGAATCCAATTCAAATTTAATAAATATATTTTATTTAATATATCTAATATACATTAACTATTTTAATATTTAATGTATCAAATACAATAAATATATTTTCCTCTTTTATATTTAATATATCTGATATATTAAATATTAATTTGAATACTTCAAATTAAATATTAATTTGAACGTTTCAAATTTTAATATTTAATGTATCAAATACAATAAATATATTTTCTTCTTTTATATTTAATATATATAATATATTAAATATTAATTTGAATACTTCAAATTAAATATTAATTTAAACATTTCAAATTTTTCTTTCAACTAAATTAATCTTTTTAATGTTACTATGAGCTAGGAAGGAGACCTTATGAACCTACAGATTATAAGTTCCAATGATACAAAATTAATTAATTAAACTCTTTAATTAATTAATTTTTATTCATTAATTCTAGGTCACTCCACTATAGATTTAGAGTTGCACTCTTATGCACTGTAGGACAAGTTGTGTCCACATATATAATCATACATGCAAGTCGATCCTTCACGAGTTGTTCGCAATTATAGTTGGGTCATAAGTCCGTTTTACCCCTATAATTACATCTTGCACCTTAAGTACCATTGATCCTCTAATGAACAATCTGTTTATAATCTAATTATAAACTAAGTCCCTCTCGGGCCAGTGAGAGGTTGGGGCCACATTGTTCAAGTCCCGAAATCATCACTTGAGGGAACTACTCATCTACTTATCCTATATGGAAAGGAGTGAATTTCATCTTGTGAGATTATGTTCCTAGCTCCCTATTTGGTCAAGTCTCCAAAATGATAGGTATATTGAATCGGCTACAAAAGTCACTCTCACCCATGCAAATCAAAGGACAAGCCCTCACAGGCTGGAGTTCATAACTCACTCAGGATTAAGATCGAGTCGCATATGATCATCCTGATGAAATATTAATCTTCTCAATTAACGGATTTATAAGGAGAGATTAAATATTTCGTGGTCCAGTCTTATACAAACTTATTGTATAAGATACCTCCACTCACATGTCTCCACATGAATGATTTAGATCAAATCATTTGTAACTATTACAAAGTGAGCTGTATCAATAGTGTTACCAGGATAAGGCACCCAAATTTATCCATATACTATGATCCTTTAGGTTATTTCTTGAACATGATCCTCTCGTATGTCAACCACATACTGTTCAAGATTACAATAATAGCCTTGAATTTTTCATATAATGGATAATATTATATTGCAAATAAAATAATCAAAATTATTATTAATTATTAAATAAATTATTAATTACGAGGCTTTATGGCATAAATCCCAACAATCTCCCACTTGCACCAAAGCCGGCGAGACATGTATCCTAGGGCATTCTCTATAGCTAACATGTTCTCCCACTTGCCCTAGCAAAGATGAGACATGTCTCGTAATTTTAGACATTCTAGGTGACCCTTAAACACTTTAGCCTGGAAAGTTTCTTTATATAGATCCAAAGAACTGTCGTTAAAAGCCATCTTGGTTACTACCATGATGCTTTTTCTCTCTCGATATGATTCCATATATATTGGTGTTTTCTAATTTCCTTAATATTAGTCTTTGCACCATTATTATCATAATAAAGATGATAGACTAAATTATATCTGAAACACCTTTCATATCTTCAAGGAACTATTTGAGTCATACAAGTCCTTTTGTTGCTTCGCAATCAAAACAATTTAACTTATATACTATACTCCACCACCTAGGGTAAAAATTTTTTTTATATAGATTTCCTAAAACTTTGCAAGAACCAGTGTATCTAATAAAGATCAAATATTTAACTCCATACACAACAATTTCTCATCATTCATAGATAATTTGAGAAAGTTTTTAATTTTCTACTCTATAGTCATATCATTCGTTTAACTGATATATGCTAACCAATTGTCTATTAAATGTTCAGTCTCATTTATGCATATCATATACTCTCAACATTTGAGGTGTCTTAGGATACACTTCCTTAGACATAAATATCAAATATTTGACAACAATTTTGTCAATATAAAATGTTTGAGACAAAGTTAACATTTTGTCCTTAAAATCTTCATTTTGGACATGTAAAATATACTAAGTCATTCCAAATCACTTATTTGGAATTGGTTACTTAATCAACGTTTTATGTTAGATATCTTACATCATTCATAATGGGTAAAAATATCACCAACATAAAACATTAGAAAAATCCACTAAGCAATTAATGATTTTCTTGTCTATACAAGCTTCATTAATATTTATCCAAAGTCATAGATTTTGATACTTTTATCAAACCTTATATTCACAGATCTAATGGTAAAATTCTTTTCATAAATGAACATTTACTATTTTGCAAACTTTTTGCTTTTAATTTTTGAAAATAAACATATCTAATTGATTTGTGTAGATGCATTATCTAAGATTTCTTTGCATAAAAGAATTTTAAACATTCATTTTTTTATATCACATATACAACAATGAATTAAATAATGCTTACAAATTCAGTATGGCAACAAGTGAGAAAATTTACTCGCAGTCTTCTTTCTCCTATTAGGTTTAACCCTTTGCCATTAGTCTCACTTTGCAGGTAATTAAGCCTTCAACTTTGTCATCAAACATGACAATTTGGGCTTCAATTAAGTCCTTGTAAAGGTTGAGTCATCTCATAACTCTCCCACTACGATGAGGCTTATCCAATTCATGACTAGGATCCATTTGACTTTCAAATGTAATTAAATTGTTAACAACTTTTGTTAACTATTTAGTGGCTTTACTTGGATCCAATTTATTAACACTAGCTCACCTTATTAAAGGTTTGTAGTCTTTTATTTGACATTTCTTATAAAAATGATATTTGTCATACAAATACCTTATTCGTTTTAAGACTACATAAAAGACCATTTTATACTCCTTAGGGGTGGCCTACACTTAGGCTTATCTTTGAACATATACAAGCTTTTTAGACTTGTTTCAGCACGTGAGCTTAACATTCCCAAATAGTGAAGTGCTGTAAACCAGCTTTACTACTCTTCTATAATCTTTAAAATTGTCTCGTAGACACTTTTGGAGGGAATCATGTTCACCATGCAATATCTATTGCATTTCCTAATCGGAGTTTGGTAATGGTGTATAACTCATTATTGATGTGACCATGTCTAACAAGGTCTTGTTTCTCCTCTTGAAGCACAATTTCACAAAATTGTACTTGGTATTAAGATAATTGGGATAAAAACTCATTTTCTACCAATTAGTTTTCGTACGTCAGGTTCTTGTATTTTCTATTATGATATGATCATAATGTCTTGATAGATTTAATTACCTAATCGATTTTTAACTTTAGTCTTAATTTTCTTGAACTTTTCAAAAATTTAGACTTATGTTGTATTAGGTAAAGATACTTATACCTTGAATGATCATCAACTAGAGTGATGAAATATTCATGACTTTATTTGACTTTTACATTCACCGACCACTTAGGTCAGAATATGTAAACCCAAAATTTTTTTTGGCGTTCTAGTCTTATCTAATACAGGCCCAATGATTATCTTGCATGAAAGGCAAGATCTACAGACATGTAAAGTAATTAACTAACTTTTTAGAGAATTACGTCTTACTAGTCTTTTCATTATATTTGTTGATGTTAATCAACTTTAACAGCCAAAGTCAAGTATCATTTTTTAGGAGAAAATAATGTCTTTCTATTTTGGATTCTATAATGCTGAATATCCCAGTATTTTGTAGTATAGTATATGTCAACATTTTTAACATATTCACATTGTTCTTATTTTCAGCTGAATGTATTTTCAAACAATTTTGAAAATATAAACTTTCATACTTCAAAGTAATTCATACTATATGAACATTTTTGTAATAAAGTTCAAGAAATTGAATTTCTCTTATGGTTACTAAAAACACCATATTCAGCATTATGTAACAATTTTTACTTAGTGACATCTTAATGTCTCCCACTATACTAACTGAGATAGGTTTCTTAGTGCTAACTTGTAAAAACTATTCTACATATTAAGTATTTTTCAAGAATTACATATTAAATTTAATGAAAAATAAATATTGATAGTAGATCTTATATCGACTATCTAGGTGACATTATTTATATTTCACCAAAAATCTAGTAAATCAAATTTACTTTCATTTATATTTTTCTTCTTAGAGGTATTTCAAAAATTCCTCTTATTATGATTGTTCTAGCTAATTTAGGAACTATTTCCTTTTATATAGCTTCAATCATTTGGTTTCTTTTCTTGGAATTTTTTAATACTTAAATTCGAGATCATTTAGACAATTTTCTAAATTTAGCTTATGTTAACTTCAACATCTCATATGTTGTTGTCATTTTCTTTATCTTCTAAACTTGCATCTAACATGTCAACTAGGAGAATACGTACATGCTATCTCGTTTACTTTTGATTCATTAATCATGTGCTTCACGAACAATTCGAATAGCATTAGCAACAGGTTTTGAGAACATTTCTCAATAAAGACAAATTCAAAATTTTACACTACCATTATAGTGTTAATGTTATTTTTCCAAACAATAAAATTTCTCAATTTTGAATTATCAGTAATAAAATTAAAAATTATGAGAGAAACTGACATAATATTGAAATATATATATAATTTAACATCAAGCAAACAATTATCCATTCAATTTTAGCATAGAAATCAAACAATTTGAAAAAATGAACCCTATAAATCATTTATAATGCTATGATACTTTAGTGAGTTAGAACAAGTGCCGCCATAGGGTAGGTCAAGTATTCCTTCACTAAACTGAGAAAATCTCAACCAAATATTATACCATAATAACTCTTATTTCTATAATATTTTGTTACCATTAGTTTGGTCAAAGACATCATTAACAACTTTAATGAGCCCTTTGTAAGTGTGACCCATAATTTTAGATCCCGTAGTTTTATCCCAACAAGTGCCGCCGTAGGGTAGGTCAAATATTGGAAACAAAATTAAAATCTTATCATTCTCAAGAGTTCACCATGATATTGACCCATGCAAACACCTTCCGTAGGGGGACGGTCCATAAGCTGCCACGTGGCCCCGCATGAATCTCACAATGTGAACCAATGATGGAGACCGTAGGATATGTTGACACATTTCCTTCTCCCACTTACTATTTTGAAATAGAGTTTTCTCTTACTTAGACAAATTAGGCTAATCTCATTTATCTAAGTTCCTCAATCTACCTTTCATAACCCTTATGTTGTTAGATTGATTTTAATATGAATTACTAAGTTTTTTTTAAAAAAAAATAATCACATTACGAGCACGCTTAATGAAATTAAATAAAATTTGACTAATTCAACTCCCAGGTCGGTTCCCAATTAGAAGTGTTCCCTTTCGGTCAACTTAAATACCCCAATCTAGACAGAATCTTCCATAGAAAAAGCTCCCTTATAGTCAATTTTTATTTCAAATTTATTAATCTTTAATTAACTATTAATTACTAGATTAATGAACATAAATTAATTTAAGTAATGTTTTTAATCCTATTAAAAACTAATTCACTTTATAGATAATCTTGAAATTCTATCATTTTAACTCTTTAAAACAAATTAAAAGATCATCTTAGATCTTTTATTCTAATCCCTAATCCTATTAGAAAAAAATAAAAGATAAATTAAATTCAAAAATTAAACTATTTTATCTCTGAATTAAATTATCTTTATTTATGGAAGACCTAATCTTATTAGGAAATTAAAATATCTCATCTTATTTTGAAATTAAAAGGTCTAATTTTATTTTAAAAGAATTTAATCTTATTAGGAAACAAATAAAGATGAACTAAATTCAATTTAAACTATGGATAATCTTGAAATTATATCATTTTAAACCATTTAAAACTAAATTAAAAGATTATCCTAAATTCTAACAAATAAAGATATATTAAATTCAAAATTTAAACTATTTAAAGCATGAATTCGAAATATCTTTATTTTAAGAAAAACTTAATCTCATTAGGATATATCCTAATGCTATTAGGAAAACATGGATTTCATTTATGATAGAAAATATCCTAATTTAATTTTCCAAATATAACAATTATATTCAAAAATATCGAAAATATAAGCATATTAAGAAAATATCTCAATTCTATTAGGAAACATCCTAATCAAATTTTTCAATATAACAATTATATTCAAAAATAGATAAGATGCATGATCATGTTTAACCTATGGTGGGATTTTGAATTTAAATGGCATATTTTATGCAACAATCAAACAATTTAAAACATACATCTCATGCATAATTAAATTAAAAATAGCAAAATTGACCAAAATATGTGGCATATCCTAAGAAATTGAAAATAATTTAAATTACCATAATTTAAATCCAAGACATATCTTAGTCTTCAATATCTTCCTTGTTTGGACCATTCCAAATTTAGGATTTAGAAATCCTAAATTTCAATTGCAAAAGCTAACTTCAATTCACGTTTTTTTTTTTTTTGCGAACCTTTTTTGTCATTGACTTCTCCAGCCCATATAATCGAAATTTGTAGCAATCGTAGTCATTCAAGTAAAATACATGAAATCCTAACCTTTATGGGTTTTCCAATTATCTATTCAAAGCAATAAATCTAATGTCAAATAGCTTAAACAATCAATTTGCAAACCACAATATATGACATATATAATAAATTAAAATACCTACCATCACAAAACTTTAATTCTAAATAAAATTCAAAGACCGCTCTGATACCAATTGAAGGGAATAATCAAATTAAACCCACAGCGGAAACATAGGAATCGTCTTTGACTTATTTAGAATTCAACTAAAATACAACGGTTAAGCAATAAATATGCCTTGAAAACAATATTATTCAGAAAACTTACTTTTGAGGTAAATATGGAGAATATTCTGGCGGATCTTTATCTCTTCCACAAAGTCTTCCTAGCTATGACTCGAACACAGGCCCAAGGCTTGTGGGAGCCTCTTGAAAGAAAATCTACAACAAATTGGAGAGGAAGAGGTCTAGAGAGAATTCTCTAATTCTCTCTATTAAGGAGATGTATGCTATGAAGAATGCACAATGGCTCACCCTTAGGGTCCTATTTATAGTGGTCTAGGGAAAATAATTAAATAATATATTTTAATATCTAATATATTAAAATACATTTATCTAATCAATTTGAATCTTATTCAAACCGTTTAAAATTCTCCTACGACATCTATTTCCTAATTTGAATCCAATTCAAATTTAATAAATATATTTTATTTAATATATGTAATATACATTAATTATTTTAATATTTAATGTATTAAATACAATAAATATATTTTCCTCTTTTATATTTAATATATCTGATATATTAAATATTAATTTGAACACTTCAAATTAAATATTCATTTGAACTCTTCAAATTAAATATTAATTTGAACATTTCAAAATTTAATATTTAATGTATCAAACACAATAAATATATTTTCCTCTTTTATATTTAATATATCTAATATATTAAATATTAATTTGAACACTTCAAATTAAATATTAATTTAAACATTTCAAAATTTTCTTTCAACTAAATTGATTTATGGACCTACATATTATAAGCTCTAATGATACAAAATTAATTAATTAAACTCTTTAATTAATTAATTTTCATTCATTAACTCTAGGTCACTCGCCTATAGACTTAGAGTTGCACTCTTATGCACCGTAGGACAAGTTGTGTCTATAGATATAATCATTACATGCAAGTCGATCCATCACGAGTTGTTTGTAATTACAGCTGGGTCAAAAGTCCGTTTCACCCCTATAATTACATCTTGCACCTTAAGTACCACTAATCCTCTAATGAACAATCTGTTTATAATCTAATTATAAACTAAGTCCCTCTCGAGCTAGTGAGAGGTTGGGGCCCCATTGTTCAAGTCCCGAAATCAGCACTTAAGGAAACTACTCATCTACTAACCCTATTTGGCAATGAGTGAATTCCATCTTGTGAGATTACGTTTCCAGCTCCTTATTTGGTCAAGTCCCCAAAATGGTAGACATATTGAATCGGCTACAAAAATCACTCTCACCCATGCAAATTAAAGGACAAGCCCTCACAGGCAGAAGTTCATAACTCACTCAGGATTAAGATCGAGTCACATATGATCATCATGATGAAATATTAATCTTCTCAATTAATGGATTTATAAGAAGAGATTTAATATTTCGTGGTCCAGTCTTATACAAACTTATTGTATAAGATACTCACACTCACATGTCTCCACATGAATGATTTAGATCAAATCATTTGTAACTATTACAAAGTGGGTTGTATCAATAATGTTACCAGGATAAGGCACTCAACCTTATCCATATACTATGACCTTTTAGGTTATTTCTTGAACATGATCCTCTCGTATGTCAACCACATACTGTTCAAGATTACAATAATAACCTTGATTTTTTCATATAATGGATAATATTATATTGCAAATAAAATAATCAAAATTATTTTTAATTATTAATTACGAGGCTTTAGGGCATAAATCGCAACATCTCACACTACCCAGAGCGTCTAAATATTCTTTGGAACCTCAAGGGAGCGTTTCTTTGGAGTCATGAGCTCCATCACTAGGTACAGAGGTAATTTTCAATGCTCTATTGAATTTGAATTGTTATGTGCCTAAGGCTCATTTTCCAAGCAGGTTAGAGAGACCAAGAGAGAACGTTCAAGACAAGGAGAATGATGCTTTGAAAGCCTTTAGGAGGGTTGAGACTAACTTACCGTTGCCTAAGGCTATTAAGTATCCTGGTGAAATGCATTATATGTGTCAGGTTGATATTGTTGATGTATTAGTGTAGGAGACACCATTGAATGATGATGATTATGATCTTGAGCAGAACTCAGTTGAGATGGATAAGGAGACTGAGTTAAGGGAGTTTCCTATATCCCCTATATTAGGATCCATTTGCTTTAATGTTGAGACTAATCCTGATAAAAAGGAGAAAACTAATAAAATGCTTCCATCTATTGTGCAAGCACCCAAGTCGAAACTGAAGACCATACCTCATCACCTTAAGTACGTGTACTTAGGTGATGTGGAGATTTTGTCTGACATTTCCTCTAAGGAGCCCATAAAAGTTCATTCTGTTTTTGCTTTGGGCGCTGACATGATGCTAATGGTCTTGCTTGTTTTAGTGGGGTTTATAGATTCAAGGAAGAAGGGCCCGAAGAAATGCAACAATTTTTATGTGCCCTAACGATTGCCACAAGGCCCGTCGAGTAATCGACGTTAAAAAATTGTTATTCTTAGAGGCAGTCAGACGTTCAAATTTTTAATTGTTTTCTCTTGTTTTGTGTTAGTTTTCTTGTTTAGTTAGTCTGCTTCTTTAAGTTTTTGTCTAAATTTTACATATGAGGATGCTTGGACCCTAAAAACATGGAAAATATTTTTTCTTAATAGGAGTTGCGTACCACCGCCCCGCCTACATGCTAGGAATGTCAGGGGAGTACATTTATTCCCTTAATTGTCTTTACTGTTCAATTTTTCATACATTGAGGACAATGTATGAATTAGGTTGAGGTAAAGGTTAGTTGATTGAGCTCTAAATGAAGAATTGTCTAGCATAGTTGATTGAGTCCTTGAGCATCTGAGCTCGGACTTATCTTTAGGGTTGATAGTTGTGCATTATTGTGTTGTCCTTAAGCACCTGAGCTCGGACTCTTGATTGATTGTGCTAAGCATGATCTTGTTGATTTTATGGATGAGATGTATGTTTTCTGCGCTTGTTGAAAATATGTTGAAAATTTTTGGAAAAGTTTGTGCTTCAGTGTGGGATGATGTGGGGGCTTTATGCTTGACCATGATGTCTTAGAATGTGCTTGTTTTGCTTGCTAGTTGCATATTTCGAGGAGTTGAGCTTGTTTTCCTAACTTGAGCTTCTTTGAAAAATTTTCTTGCATTTTATGAACATCTTTAAGCACATATTAGCCCTTCTTGCATGTTTTCGAAGGCCTAGGATAACTTTATAGGGGCTAGATGTTCGTTGTCACCCTAATAGGTGTAGGACTAGTTTTTGAGTGAAAGTTATGGGTAGCTTGTAATGAATTGCTTAGAAAAAAAAAGTGAACGTTTGCCTAAAAAAAGAAAAAGAAGAAAAAAAACTGTGAGCTTTAAAAGAAGATTTTTCTTGAACAAGAAAAAGAGAGAAAAGGAAGAAAAGGAATAGAAGAAAAGAAATGTAAACTTGTAACGTGTTGAAAAGAGTCGAGGGTAAAAAGTGCTACCACTGTCGTGATTAGTTAGGCCACCTATTGAGCAAGTGCTCTAGGTAAGGGTCCTTACAATAGTTGTGTGAAAGATAGTGCCTTTGACATTAAAGTGATACAAGTTTAGGCGATTGCCAGAGTTAAGATTAGGCACCTAGTAACCTATTACTTGTTTGACATTTTGGAAGCTTGGTAGCTGATAATTCTCATTCATGAGGATTATTTGGCCTTTAAACTTAGTTATACTTGTGATTTTTATTCATATTATTTAATGAAAAATAGAAAAGTGGTTTAATTTAATCACATTATTGTTGGAAGACCTTTAAATTAAGTAAGTTGAGAAAAGAAAATAAAAGAAGAAAAAAATTCACACTTAATTTTTTGATGGAAGATTTTTACGGAATGCAACAACATTGCAATTGCTATGCAATTGCAATTTTGACAGATCTGAAAATTAAGGAAAAACCCAAATTTCGAGATTTTGAGTGAGAATATACCCACGATTTCAGCTAGATTATGAGTTGTAACTGTCCATCAACCAAGAAGGAAACCCTAGCATGAAGTCCTTATATATTTTGGAGAAGACGACCGTAAGGGGGAGCTCGATTTTGGAGGAGAATTTTCGTTTTTGTTTTTGGGTTTTTTGAAGAAGTCTGCAGTTTTATTTTCATTTTTTTACCTGCTGATTTGGTTGTAATTTCTTCTACATTTCAGCCCCTAACTCTTCCTCAATCCCATCTCAACGTGAGTTGGAGGTGATGAAGAACGATCTTTTGTTCGATTGAGTTAGGAGCAACGGGTTTAGTGTAGTTTTTACATTCTTAAATTCTTGTAATTTTTCATTTTGTTAGTTAAATCTGAAAACTTTTACTGTTTTGTTCTTCTTTTTCCCTTGAAATTTCTTCTTGAAGTTATTTAATTGTTTGAACTCTTTTGGGTATTGAATACATAATTATCCTTTTGGAAAAATTGGTTGTTTCCCTTTTTCTTTCTCTTTTGTTCCAATGAATTCTTATAATTTCAAAGCACTGTTTTTTTATTTCATTATGAAGAGCTAAATTTCCATAGGGATTCAAGTTTGTGAATGCCCTATAGGAAAGATGTAAGGCTCGATAGCAAAAATAATCTAGCTAATTCTTAAACTATTGTTTGCTTTTGGTGAGTTTAATATTTGGTAAACCCTAGTTGGCCGTCTAGTGTTGCTTGCTAAGCTATAACTTAATACCAAAAGGGTTAAGAGAAGCAGATATCGCAAAATTACTGGAGGAAAAGGCTTAGACATAAGTTTTGAAATACCCTAGACATAGGGCGATACTCCAAAACCACTAGAATTGTGCGCAGATATATCTAAGTTAGATTAGCCATAGAAATATAGGTTTAATCACTTGGCCTCCTAAAGATACTTCATAGAAGGTCGAATAGGAGTTGAATTCGGTTTACTTAGTTCTTGAGTTAGCTATGATTGCAATTGCCTTCTTGTTGCATTTTCTTTCCAAAGGGGCATTAGCATCTTGAACCCCATCCTTATTTCCATTGTTTATCAAACAATTTTTTCTTTTAGCCAAAACACTTCACAAACCTTTTTATACCCATGGTTACTTTAGTTGCAACTTTTCAACAAGTTAGTACCATCTTAATAAATTTTATTAAAATTCGTTCCCTTGGGTACAATACTCTAGAGTACTTCCAGTTTCTTATTACTTCAATTGCATGCACTTGCATGTTGCATCGATTCAATAGCTAGTTCCTAATGCTCGTGTAAGGGGAAGACAGGTTTCAGGTCTTTATAAGCTTGTCCTGCGCTTGTAAGGAGCATGTTAGATTGCTAATTGCACACATACACTCAAAAAATGTCAAGAATGTTTTTAAGTTTGCTCATGGGTGGATAGTGCGATGTTCAGTGCTCCTCGTGTATACATTTTCAGTTAGCTTAATGATCATTGAGGATTGAGTCGTGCATATTGTTTCCATTGATTCTTATTTTCCTTTGTTTATGACTTGCTCGAGGACTAGCAAGGTTTAGGTTGGGGATATTTTGATGAGACCTAATTCGAACAAGCCCATTCATGTCGAAAATATACCTTTTCCTCTCATTTTCATGGAATTAATTGAATATTTTGTAAAAAGATTGGGAGCAAAGTTTATTTTTGGAAAGTACGCGGAATCAGGGTGAAAACGAGCCAAACCGAAGGTCAATCGGACACTTGAGTGAAAAGATATGAAGGATTGACGATTATACCCTTAAGGAGCGTTGAGACGCTAAACGGACGCCTCACTCAACCCTGCAAGACAATGGCCTCAAATGCAGGACAGCGTCTAGACGCTACCCAGTGGCGTCGAGACGCTGTGCAAGTCCCTCACGCGCAAATACTGGACAACATCAAGACATTATTTACAGCGTCTCGATGTTGTAATAGTAAGCGTCCTAAGACGCTACGGTAAGCCCCCATCGACGTTGGTCTAATTAAGGGTAGCGTTTCGACGCTACTTCGATTTCTATAAAAGCTTCTTTTCGATTTTAGGTTAAAAAATTCTGAATTCCAGCCTCCAATCTCGATTCCTTTCCTTTTATCAGTTTTGAAGCGTGTTCTGGCTAGTAGTTTTTGGCTAGTTCGAGGTAATTAGGAGAAATTTTGCGACATTTATGAGGATTTTGTTATCGTTTTCAGCATTAATGTATGGCTTTTATGGTTTATTAATTCTTGGGTATAAGTCTTAGCATGCTCTTTATTAATGGAGTTGACGACTCGTATTAATTTAGAGTTTTGCTTTGCTATATGCTAGTATTTTGTGGGAAACTTCAATCTCTAGCTTCATTTTAGTAGTAAAGGGACCGGTAGCTGTCGTTAGTCAAGTTAAGTAAGACTACTTAATTGCGAGAACGAGGTAGGCTCTAGAGTTAGTATGCATGTGATAGTTTAATTCGAAGGGTTCGTCGAAATTAACTTGTTGCATTCTTACCTTTTCTGTATCTTAGAACCTCGGTTCTTTGGGGAGCTCCTTCGAGGCTTCAGGAAGCCAGTCGGTCTTAAAACCATGCATTAATTTACATTTTGAGTAATCCTGTGATTAATGTTGCAAAACGGATCCCAATTTGCCTGGATCTAGCATTCCCTTTAATTTGTGAGTTTCATTTGTTCCTAATTTTAATTGCATGTTTAGTTTTAACCAGTTTAATGTTTGCTCTTATTTTATTTAATTTCCTCGTCATTTATTTTTCTTTGCAAGAAAATTTTTCCCTCTCGGTTCTCAAAATCAAATAAAGAAAACAAAAATAACCAAATTTTCTCCTCCCTATGTTTGACCCGATCACTATTGCTACAAATTAGTGGTTGGTTTATAAATCTATTTTGACTGTGCCTTCAACAAACACTATGTCAAGAACCCCAGGTAATACTTAAACGATTTGTTCTATTTTATGAATCATAAACATATTCATGTGTAATGATGAAATGCAGAATACTGATGAGTTAAACAATGAAGTTATCATATCAATAGATGAAACAAAGATATACGAGATCTTGAAGAGGGAAGCAAAAGAGAAGACTATTATAAATGTAAAAACAACAACCAGAAAACAACTAATGATGGATGAATATGTTGACTTTCATCTTTTTAATTTGCTAAGCAACACCTTGAGGTACAAGAATATTAATTAACCTCTTGCATGAAAATATGTACATATACATGCCTAACCAAAACTTTAAATACAACGAAAATACTAGGTAAAGAGAAAATTGAACATGATGGAGGAAGATAAGGAAATAACCAAGTCATTGGGTGGTTTCATTCCAGGGTCATGTCATGTATAATTCTTTAATGAAAAACTTTCTGAATTCTTCATATATTCAATTACACTACTATTTAACAAACCTTTCTAAACTCTTCTTAGACTGCAACTTTGAAAATAAAGTGGAATGCCCTTGAACAGAAAAATAATGTAGCAACAAGGAGAAGAAGGATACTTACCAAGGTATGTAAACTCTAGTTATACAAGCATATTACAAAAGGATGCAAACTAAATGTTATGTTAATTACTTGTGTTATACTATGTAATGTAATGTTATGTTATTTAAAGTGTGATTTCATTCCTTAGTTTGTTTTCCAAAATAACCGAATGTTATGTTAATTAGTTTTGTTTTCAATGTTTAGATCAACCAAAATATACAAAAGGATGCATCTAATGGTCTAAAGGCAACATACATATTCATTGATACTCTACGAGGAACATATAAATCAATAGATGATGCACATAACACATCTTGACATACGACCCCACATTCGATCTCCACCTCAGCTAGGCAAAAGATTATTTAAAAATCAGCAAAATCAAGATTATTATAGAGCTTCTCTTTTAATTTCATAATTATACTTTTTTGAATCTATAGAGTGCACTTCTTTTGTTCTACTTTTGTTTTATGAATCTTATGGTATTTTGGGATCGTTGACAATCTAATTTATAATTTGAATTGATGTTAAAACATTATGATAAATTAGTTCTGTAGAGTTCATTATGTATTCTGAAATTTTCCAGCATGATAAATTTTGTATCTTTATCTTATTTTGCTAGTTAATACTTTGAACTGATTTAAACTTCTAAAAATTTATAGCTTGTGAAACTTACACTTTAAATAAGTAATATATGTCAACCTAAAGTATTAAGCAACTACAAAGAATATAAATTATAGAGCAACTCTTAATATGAATTATATAAAAATTACAAAGAACTTCCTACAAATTAGATTTCAACATATAATATTAGTATACAAAGAAAAATATAAATTACATAATAACTAGATCATGCTGACAGAATAAAACAAAACCTAAATTGGGTTAAGAAAAGAACGTAGAAATACCATATATTTGTGAAAAATAAATAGAAAATTTTAAAAAGATTTAAGTATACTATAATTAAACATTCATGATTTAAGATTAAAAAAAATACTAACGAATCATTGAAAATAATGCTAAACATAGACAGTGTAATTTCATATAAAGAATTGGAAACGTAGTTAATCATAAAACTTATGTTTGCAACAATAAAAAAAAGAACACGATATTTATAGCGAAAAAACCAAAACAATTAAAATACCCAAATAATCAAACTTGTTTTAAAAAAACAAATGCTAACGAAAAAAATGTATTAAAAAAACAAAAACAAAAACTAGAAATCAATTCAATGTCGGGTTCTTGCATGATCTGTGATTATGTCTCCACTACTAGGGATGTCCATTTAACCCGCGGGGCAGGGGCCCCTCGGGGACCCGCCCCGAATGGGGCGGGCAATCCCCGATTACACGGGGAATGGGGGAGGGAGCGAGGAGGTTTTTTTCCCCGTTGGCTAAACGGGGACGGGGACGGGGAATATATTCCCCGCCCCACCCCGCCCAGATTAATAATATATATATATATATATATATATATATATATATATATATATATATATATATATATATATATATATATATATATATTATTACCTATAAATAGAATTTTTTAAAAAAAAAAAACTATAGTAGAAATTAGTTTAAGACTATTTCATTATAAAAAAAAATTAAAGTCTATGTTGTAATATTGAAATTTGAATTTTTAGAAATTAAGTTGTTTCGACATTATAGTATTTTTACTTATGGTATATTATTGTTTTTATTAGGAAATTTTATAACATTTACTTTAAATAGAATTATATTGAAAATTATTCATTTAGAAATAATTTTTATTGTGGTTGAGAATAAATTAAAAAAAATATATTTTAAAAAAAAAACGGGGAAAAATTCTCCGCGGGGAACCCGATCCCCGCGAATTCCCTGCAGGGAATCCCCGCCCTGATCCCAACAAAATTAAACGGGGAATTTCGCGGGGACGGGGAATGAAATGGGGGGCGGGGACGGGGACAGGGAATCCATTCCCCGGCCCCGCCCCGCCCCGTGGACATCTCTATCCACTGCCCACACTGACCACACTTCATAATCCCCCTCTTCTCAAACTAAGATACTATTCTGTTTTTCGAGGTCGACTAGCTGGTCGTTTAACGTTCAGAGGAAGAATTGGATCATCATCTATAGAAAATAAATTCGAGAATTGATCCACGTTGCCGAGCAGACATATATCTTTGCTATACAACTCAATTAGGCTTGAGATCCGATAAAACTCATGAGAATATGAGTGAAATTCAAGGTTCCTCCAGCATAAAGGAAGAAATGCATGCACACACGGAATCAAATCAAGGTTCCAACGCCTACAAGTGCAACTCTTAGTAAGAATGTTAACCTCCATACTGGTTGTTATGGTCGTGTACCTCAAACAAAAATTGATTTATATGGTACAACTAAAACAAATATCATTAAAACACAGTTACAAGACATATAATAGAGTAAATACAAAGAAACAATTACATAGTATATAAGAAAGGAAGAACACAAACATCCATTGTATAACCATCCATCAAGGCTGAACGAAGAGCGTCCTCAACCCATGGAGAAAGTTCAGTCCTCTAAAAGCTAGAAGAAGTTTGACATTCATAAAACCACTTTTAAATGTGACTCCTAATGCCTTCAATAAGAGGGGTAACAGGTAGCTCACGCAAATGCTTGAACAATTAATTCATACTCTCAGAGATATTCGTTACCATCATTGAATATCTTCTCCTGGGACAAAATGCTCTTGACCACCTAGCACGACCAACTTCTTACAACTCCGCTCTAATTGATGGAACTATGTTTTCCAACTTCCTCATATAATATTAAAAAACGATAACAGTGTATGCCCTTGCATAGTTGTGGAAAGCATCATCAATTGTTCTGGACTTGTTTTTTTTTTTTTTAAAGATTATTCAATAAGTGGTATGAGCACAACCCATGCTCTACAATATTATAAATCGTGCACCCTTTTATCTATACTATTATGCCTAACAGAAACTACAACTAAATCCTTTGGCTCATCTAAGACAGTGATAATTCTCATTTATGAGAATTATTTGACCTTTATACTTAGTTATTCTTATTATTTTATGTGTTATTAAATAAAAAGGCTAGCAAAAAATTGGTTAAATTGAATTATTGTTGGAAACCTTTTAAATTAAGTGAAGAAAAGAAAGCAAAAAAAAAAAAATGAAAATCACACTTACTTGATGACTTGTGCAAGAATTTGAAGAATGCAACAGACATGCAATTGCATTGCAATTGCAATTCTAGAAGATCTGGAAAAAAAATGCAACAGAAATGCAATTGCATTTCTACAAAAATCTGGAAAACACACTAAATACGGGATTAGCGAAACTTTAGGGATTTTATGTCATTTTTCTCCATGAATTCAGCAAGGCAAGTTGACCCAAGCTGCACATGAACAAATATGGAAACCCTAGCCCATAAAGCTTATAAAAGAAGGAAGAAACGAAGGTAAAGGATAGGGGGTTTTCTCACACAAGCATACCTTCGGGCTGCTGTTTTTTCTTCAATTTTTGTTGCTGTTTTTTCTCTGTTTTCCAGCCCATTTCAACTTCAAAACTCAATCCTTCCTCAACGAAAGTTGTTGTTGTTCTTCCATTTCTTAGAATTTATTTTCTATTTTATTTAAGTTATTTTCTTCTATTTTAGGAACTTAGTTGTTGTATTTTCATTCATTTAGTGGTATTTCAAGATTCAAGTTATTTGTTTAAGTTTCATTATATTTTCGGCGTTGAGTTCTTCGTTCTTAATAAAATTTATAGCTTGTTCGAATTAATTTTCTTCTACCAGAGTTTTATTCTAGTTTATGTTCTTTAAGTTTTGGTTAAGTTATTTTTATTTCTACATTCTAGAATTTTATCTATTCTTTCTTTCATTCTCAGTTATGCATTGTTATTACTTTAAAGCTTTGTTTTTTAATTTTGCAATGATGAGCTAATTTTCCTTAGGGGTTCAAGTTGGTGAATGCTTTAGAGGACATATATAAAGCTTAAAAGTACAAACAATCTAGTTAACACTTAAACTTTGTTTGTTTTTGTTGAATTAACGTTGGGTAAACCTAGTTGGCCAACTAGTGTTGCTTATCAAGCTTGAACTTAATGCCGAAAGGGTAATGGGAAGGCAGATGTCTCAAAAGCAATGGAGGAAAAGGCTTAGACATAAGTCCTGAACATCGACCTAGACATAGGGCGAGACTCCAAAACCACTAGAGTTATGCGTAGAAATATCTAAGTTAGATTAGCCATAAAAATATAGGTTTAATCACTTAGCCTCCTAAAGATACTTCATAGAAGGTCGAATAGGAGTTGAATTCGTTTTACTTAGTTTCTTGTGTTAGCTATAATTGCAATTGCATTTTAGTTGCATTTCTTTCCAAATGGGCATGAACAACTTGAATTTACTTTTTTCATATTTATTATTTTTTTATTTATTCTTTTTTGTCAAAAATACCTCCCAACTTTTTATAACCTTGGTTACCGAACTTGCAATTTGAAAACAATTTTTGCTATCTTTTGAATTTTGTTGTATTCGTTCCCTGTGGGATCGATACCTGAAATATTTCTAGTTTTATATTACTAGCATCAACAGTGTGCACTTGCACTAGACTGAAGCTTTGTTTTTAAACTAAAAATCTTTTCTTAAAGCCCCCACATTTCAATTCGATCAGACAGCTTTCAAATTACGAAAAAAATCAAGTCCATGATCGATCATGTTCTAAATCTACTATTGCAAATGCTAGTGTCACAATCTAAGAATTCTCATCAAGAATGACAGCATATAATATTGTGCCAAAAATTTTGTTCTTCAAAGTCCCATCAACTGATATAATATGAAAACATTATTTCCAAGCATGAATAAAAGCTGAGAGACGTATAAAAAAATACTTAAACCTACCATCATCATCTACCTCTTGAGTTGTGTATGTGCTTGAAATAAATACAGAGTACAAATCAGAGAAAAATCAACGGAACAAAATAACTACAAATAAATACACCGTACATAAAAAAAAAAGGTATGTATACTACCACGAACCTGGGTTTTTATCAATAAGTGCAGTAGAAAAGGTAGGAATAAGTGAGTAAGAGGCTGCATGGGACCATGAATATAATCCAAGGCAAGTTCACAGCCCTTCATGCCTTCTGATAGGACCAACACAGTTCTATATTTTCATGCTTAAATCATATTAGTTTGGAGATTTTAATGTAATTAATTGATCATTTTGTAGGGATTTGAGCATAAGGCACATTCCAAGAGATTCTATGTTGAATCACGATCCCAACACATCAAATCGGAGGTCATTCAGATACCTGAGCGAAAAGTTAGAGCAAAAATAACCAGTGATGCACACTGAGTAGCGTCTATAAGCTATCGGCAGTCCCCTGAAGCCTCCCTCGATGCTGCGAAGAGCCCCTGTGACGCTGGGAGTGTCTAGACGCTCTGTTGATTTCTATAAATAGATTTTTTTTCGTCCTCTAGGTCTATTGTCTCCGTTTTTGGCTGCCAAGAGACCATGTAAAGGCTATTTTCTATCTGTTTTTCATTAGAATAAGTTAGATTAGGAGTTTTTTTTTTATCTATACCTGGTATTTGAAAGGCTCGATTCAATGTCAAGCTAAGCATCCGTCACCGTTTCGAGGTTGGTTTGGGATTTTTATGTAATTTTGTGAGATTCCAACACTTTGAATGTAAATTTCCAGCATCTTTATGGCTTTCAATCTTTGTGTTTATACTTAGTAGCATGATTGTATGGTTGATCTGACAAATTAACTGTGCAAAAGTGTTCATAGTTATGTTAGAAGTACTCGTAGGTGTCCTCGGTCTCTAGCTTAATTTGAGTAGTAAGTAGGTCGGTTGCCACATCGGTTAATTAGGTAGAATTGCTTAATTATGTGTACATGATAGGCTTTAGGATTAAAATGCACGTGTCAATTAATTTCGATTGGCCAGTCTTAATTAGTTAGCACGTTCTAACCTATCCCAAGAGCTTAATGTTTCTAATTAGATAGTCTACTAGATAATTAGTTGAATAACCGATTTAGACGTTAGAATTTCTGTTCCTTAGGGAAGGCTCCTACTGGTCCCGAGGAGTTCGGTCAGTTTTAAATATCTGGAAACTGCATGATTGGTTGAATATCTATGATCAAAGTTACGTTTAATCCCTAATTGCCTCGAATCGGTGTGTGGTTAGTTCATTAACGTTTATGTTTACCACTCTATGTTTAGTCCTTCTGTCTCTATTTTATTCTTAACTTCCCCCCAGTCCATGTCAGTCTGTGTCATTAAGAAAACCAATTAATTGAAATCAATTTATTCGTTTCCTTGTGGTTCGACCCGGTCCACTATTAATTACTACAAGTAGTTAATTTTAGATTGGTATTATAAATTGTATTTGATTGAGCCTTCAACAAGCTCCTTCACCTTCCCATAGCTGATGTTCACGCCAAGTTTCCTCCTCATATATTTAATAACGTCATGAGGACAATACTGAATATCATCATTAACCTCCATAATAGACTTAACACACTCCCTTATGATTAATGTTGTAGCTTGACTATGATCATTCTTCACAACATCAATAGAACAATCATGAATATCGATATATTTGTGAACAACCCACAAACTACCATCCCGAAAATGAGAATATCTTAAATACCAACCACAATTATCTTCTTTGCATCGAAGGATAAGGAATTTTCCATTTGATTTAACCATCCTAAATTCAAAACTATTTTTCAAAGCAAGAAAGTAAATAGCTTTCATCAAATCAACTTTACTTTTAAAGACAGAATTCTCCTTAATGGACAAATCAAATGAAGAGGGATCAAAGTCAATAAATTCAATAAATCTAAAGTCCTCGTCATTGTTCTTAGCATGATCCAAATTTTTACCAACATTGTAATTAGAGACAACCGTATTCGGACAATCTAATTCAGCAATTTCAGAATAATCAACAACAACATGAAGACTATTAGCAATACCCTCTGAAATGATAAAAATGCACCACATAACATCCTTGTCCTCAGTAATTCTAATTATACTAGACTTATTTGAGCCTATAGACAGTTAAATGAGTAATAACACGTTGACTAAAAAGATGAAGCTTGTTACGAATATAATCAGTAAGTGCTGAAAACTACAATCCAACCGAACCAAGATATTAGCAACCTTAAATTCTAGTATCGATCAGCTTCATCTCGGATACCCTCATACAATATACTTATTGATTGAAAGGACATCTGAAGCTAAAAAAAAATGTATCAAGCAACAAGAAACTTGGAAAATAAAGAAAAGAAGAAGATGAAACCAAAAACAGAAAGAGAAAAAAAACATAAACATACCTAAAAATGAAAAGAAACAAATTGAAATATGAGTCAAGAAATGAGACCAAACGAAAAGAAAGTAAAAGTACGAAGAATAATAAAAAAAAATAACAATTAATATATCAATAAGAAATTTAAAAATAAAAAAGGTGGTTTAAAAAAATGTTCTTACAAAACAAAATCTTTATAAATACCAAATTTTTAAAGATTTTAAATAGATATGAAGATTCTAATTTCAATTTAAATCTTTTTTGTTTCAGTTTAGATACGCTTTAAATAAATCATAAGAAAAAAGCAACATAAGGACAAAATTGAAATTTTAAAAAAAGGACGCTACACGTGTGGCCATAATTGAAAAAAAAAAAAACATATGGCCATGGATCAAAATCGCCCATTTATTTTGGTCATATCTAGAATTTTTCCAATAGTAAAACTGTAAACTGAACAAAAAATCTTGGGCTTTTAAATGGTTATACTGAGAAAACCAAAATTTTTATTAAACCATATCAAATCAGTTGGTTTGGCTCGATTTTTTAACCCCCAAATATTGATTACCTATATAATCTTTTTTGTTGTTATTTTTTAATATTTTCTCTAAATTTATGTTAGATTTCCTGCTTTTATTTTTATTTTTATTTTTGTTATGTCTAATTTTTTAAACACCCTTACAAAATGAAGAAAATAAATTTGTTAAATTACCAATTTAGTCTATTTTGAGCTTAGTTTCAATCCCCCTCCAAAAAACAAAAAAAAAGCTTGTTTCAATTTGAACTCTATAGTTTTAAAATTTTATTTGGTCTTAAGGTTAGATTGAACATTACTGATAATCCCATGAAATGGGATTAGTTTAGCATCCTCTCTTGCTTATTCTTGGTCAAAATTGAGTGAAAAGCACACTTTTATCTTGTTTTTAGTAACTTTCTTGTTAATTTTAATTAAGAGTCGGGTTTTTGTTTAGTTTTTCTTTTTCTTATTTGTTTAGTTGGCTTAGTGTGCTTTGTTTTCTTTTTGTTTTGCAGTTTAAGAAGTGAAAAAATGCTCGTTGAGGTGCTGATGCTACAGCATTGTGCAGCATTGCTCAGCATCCTACAACATTGACAGTCTGGCAGAAAACGGAAATGTGGGCCTATTTTTGATGACGTAATAGTAGCTTTTGGTCTTTAAACCCATTCTGATGGGCTGAAAAGGGAAAGAAAAAAAAAGCCCAAAGCAATTATTGGAAGAATGAAAACCTTAATTTAGGGTGTATGGAAAAAACATGAGAGAGAAGGGGGAGAGATCAATCGCAAAAAAAAAAGACCAGAGAAGAGGAGAAGAAGGAAAAAAAAAAGCAGCAGTAGGAAAGAGAAGGAGCTTCTTCGGAATTTCGTTCTTCAGCTAACCATTCTATTTCTCTTCTTCTTTTTCTTAAGTTTATGTATCTTGCTCTTAGTTTTCTTGAAACTTTAGTAGACTAAGTTGTTCCTAGTGTTGCTATTTTGTGAATCTTCACTTGAACCTAAGATGTTTATGAATTGTAGCTCGTTTCTGGTTATTTTCTGTGTAAAAGCCATGGGCTAATTTTCTTTGGGCTGGAATTTATGGAGTCATAGCTCTAGTTTTGGAGCCCTTTTGCTATGGAATGCTATAGAAGTGTAGTTTGCTTATGGGTCTTTTATTTCTTACTGTTCTTCTTGAGAACGATCAACTTAGGAAAGAATAAAAGTTTGTTTTAATTCTGAAAAGGTTAAAATAAATGGAACTAGCATAGGCAATGCAAGTAGGTTCATGTCTTGAATTAGGGATGAATTCAAGGGTATAGACATATACTTTTAGCTTGTAAACTTAGGGAAGTTGGTCTATCCATGTGTTTGAAAGCTGGGTTTTCATAGACATATGTTAAACTTTGCTTTAGAACTGCAATTCGAGGATTAGAATTAATTTTAGGAATTAATTTTCAGATTTCCCGTTACTACACAGTGCAGTAATGCTGCACAGTGCTATAGCATCACACAACATCATGGAGCGAAAATTAGCAGTGATTTCATAAATTCCAGCGCCTTACTCATTTGATTCTTGAATTGTTTGTTATCAATTTTAGTTGCGTATTTCCTTTAAATTGCTAGAGTTTAAGTTCTTGTGTCGTGCTTGCTTTTTGTTAATTTTATGTCTCTTAAGTGCTTTAGAATTAGCATTAGTGATATTCAAGTTTACAAACTTTGCTTACTTTAGTCCTCGTGGGATTGACCTTGTCCACCAATAACTACCTACGATTGCGAATATGAGGAATCACTCCATTTTTCCTTTTGTCTATATGAGGAATCACTCCATTTTTCTTTTTTTTTTTTCCTTAGTTCTAAATTCTATATAGTTGGCCAAATTAAAAAACACTAACTCATTGACATATAAATCGAAAACATGTCACGTATTCCATATATAGAGTAGTAACTTGTAATGGCATGAACAATTTGGGAGGTTGGACCAAACTATAGGGATAAAATTAAAACCTTTAAAACCATTATTGGGACTAAATTAAAACTAAAAGCTCAAACTGTAGAGATCTGACCTAAAATTTTAAAACTATAGGATTTTATTAAAACTAAGTCCAATCATAGAAACCAAATTAATAATATAGCCAATATTTCCTTGTCTTTTTTTTTTTAATAGTTCAACAACATTTAGAGGTAGGGATTTGAAGAACCTCTAACGTTTTGGTCAATGATAAGTCTTAACTAATTAAGCTATGCTCAAGTTGACAATATTTATTCTATATCTATATATATAGTGGCGGATCTAGAAATTTACGTCAGAAGGGAGCTTGAATTCGTATAAAGATTATTTTGAACACATTGATATTAGTTTGGTAATTAAAATACCATTTTGGTCCCTATAGTTTGAGTCACATTCTATTTTAGTCTATGTACTTTAAAAAAATATTAAAATTAGTCATTATTGTTAGTTTTGGAGTTAATGTTTATCAAACTTGGTAAAATAATAATAATAATTTCATTTAAGAAAAAAATACAATGCGAATACGTTTCTAAAATTTATAGATGAAAGGCTAATAGAGATTACATCTTTTGTTTAACCATAGACTCCAAATTTAAAAGTATAAGAACTAAAATATAACAAATCCTAAAGTATATAGACAAAATGATATTTTAACCTATTAGTTTGTATATTAGATATTAGAAATATGACTAAATTTTTATATAAGTATACTTGAAATAATAAGTAAGATTTAAAAAACAAAAATCCATGTATAAGAATTATTGTAGTTTCTTTTTATGTTCATATTTTATAAATAGATTTTTTTTAATTCATATTTTATAAATAGATTTAAATTAGTTACATAAGAAACTAGGGGTGTGCACGGTTCGGTTTTGTCCGGTTTTGGACGAAACCGAGGACCGAACCGCACCATTCGATTTCTGAAATATCTAAACCGAGTAAACCGAAGCACTTGTCGGTTTCGGTACAAAACCAAACCAGTTCACCTTCGGTTTACTCGGTTCGGTTTCGGTTTTAACCAATTTGTTGAATGAGTATCTGTGTGGGGCGTGTGACAGTAGCGCGAGAGATCAAACACAACACTGGCTTAAGAGAAAGGCTGCGTCGTGATGGTGGGATGACTATCAAGGGTTGTGCGACCAACAACAAAAGAAAATGGAAGAGAGCAAGAGGAGAAGGAGGAGAGACTATCGTGGGTTTTACCACCACTATGGACTGTGCCACCGAACTGTTGTTGTGGGTTGTGTCGTCACTGCTACTGCTGCCGTTGGTTGTGTCGTCGCCGCTATTGTGGGTTGTGTGAGAGAAGATAACAAAAGGGAGAAGATGAGAAGGAGAGATGGTAGATGAAAAGAGAGGAGAGAAGAAGATAAGAAAAAATAAAAATAAAATTAGGTTATTACCCTCCTTGCACAAGAAAAGAGGCACGAGAAAAGAGGAAAGAGAGAGAAAAAACTATTGAAATGATAGAAAAGACGACTTGGGAAGAGAAATTTTCAAAGATAAAATATAAAATGAGAATTTTCTTTTTGGGTTGGGCTTAATGTTTTTTTAATTTATTTTAATTATCTTCGGTTCGGTTCGGTTTTTTGAGTTTTGAAAAAATTTAAACCGAAGACCGAACCAAATACTGCGGTTTTTTAAAGTTTTAAACCGATAAAACCATTTTTTTCAAAATAACCGAACCGAACCAGTCGGTTTGGATCGGTTCGGTCCGATTCCTCGGTTCTCTCGGTTTGTTGCACACCCCTATAAGAAACTAAGTTTTTATTTTTATTGTTTGATATATATAATAATAATAATAAGGAAAAGAAACAAATATGCTTTAAAATTTGAGTGGTGCACTTGATTCGAACCTAGGCCTGCGCCTGACGAAGGCTTTATATATAAAATAAGGGGGGCTTGCACTGGGCCATGAGAAATGTTTTAAAAATTTCTTAATATTTTACAAATAAAACATAAATATTTCAGAAGTGAGTGCATAAATCCGCCGCGGTATATATATAGTATTTGATTTAAAAGAATGAAATTATAACTAACATTTCCATTCAAAAAAAATTATAACTAACATTGAAAATATTCTCTATTTCTCATCATTATTACATATACATATACTAGCTACACTCATTCCTTCTAAATTTGTAGAGAAAAAGAAAATTAAAAAATCATAAGCAGAATGGCGTACAAGTTTAAAAGGTTTGAGATGATCGAACGGTCAAGATTAATCTTCACCCTTCAACATCCATGAACGTTTAAACAGCATCGTTTCATTCAACTCTATCAAAGGAAAAGTCTTTGTGGCCAATATCAATCGCATGCTGAGTGCGGGATCGTGGCTGCTGAACTGGGTCAACTTGAACTAAACCCGATTCAACCGGATCTTTGTCATAGCCTACCATCTCGACGTGGGGTTGTGACGAAGACGAACCATCAGCATGACAGGATGGGGAGGGAGAATCATTGTCCCAACGGTCGGCGTCGAATGGCGACCTTCTCGGCGAGGTCTGGAAGCTGTCGACTTCGCTCTTGTAGTAGCGGAGAAGGTGGACCGGTGACATGTGGTGATTCGGAGTGGTGGGTCGGCTTGAAATCGGAGTGATCGAACCGTGGTTGTGTTTGATGTGCTTTCTAGCCGAGTGGTACCAATTGCGAAGGGCTGCTGCCACCCTTTCATTGAATATGGTAGGCTTCATTGTTGAACCCATCTGTATACACAAAATTAAATCAATATTTAGTTAGTTGATTTTTTTTAATACTAGTTAAGTTGATTGTTTTTGTTTTTTTTTTTAGTTCTACAATATTTGAGGGTTGGGCATTCTAACATCTTACCTCTTTGTCATATCTTTATTTTTTGTATCTTTTATCCAACACAATATGTTAGAATTTCCAGTAAAAATTCTACCCTAAAAAAACTTTACTTTCAACCATTTAAATTTCTATTTTAATTCTAAAGCTTTCGATATGCTCGTATATTTAATTAAATTTTAAAGGCTAAAATAGAATTTACATTAATTCAAAGGGTGATTAAGGAAGGGAAAAAAAAAATAAAAAAAGCTTTACCTGGGTGACCAATGCATAAAGAGGTAGAGTTACATAACTGCAAAGGATTTGTACAATCACCCTGACATTCATAATAATATGAGACCAAACATGGTTAAGATTTATTCAAAAAGAAAAAATACAAAAAAAATACAGAAGCAAAAGTTGATTTTTCTTAAAAGAGATATTTTTACTTTTTAATCGAGAGAGATGTTTCTTTAAAATCAAAGATTGTTAAACAACTTTTTATTCCAAACACAAACACTGATTAAATAATTCTTCAAACTAAACAATTCCAAGTTAAATAACTTTAGACTAAACAATTCTGCACCCCACAAGTCTCCTACGATTATCTCTTAATTATTGTAATTAATTAAATATAAGCTTATATGTTATATATCCAATAACTTTTAATGATATGATTGAACATTATTTAGAATTCTTTACGTAATTACTTTGTATTTTTTTTTTATGTGAGACCCATTAAAAAAGATTTAGAATTTTTTTTTTTGATTATATATATATAAAAGAAAGCCAATAAATTTATTTTTTAAATGAAGGAAAAATTCATTTCACTTTAAAAAAAATTAATGAAGGAATTGTTTATCATATAAAACTAAAGGTGTGACATTATATATGATTTATTTAAGATTAGTATGTAAACTTACCCCATTGAAATTCTGATCACCACATCTTCTATATGCTCATGGAAACAAGAATTCAACCCGAACTCATACTGAAATTAAAAAGCATAATCCAAGATTTAATTAGCTATCTGGTATATACTACAACCAAAAAGAAATTAATTATTCCATTAAAGTTTATTAACTTATGAAAAAAAAATGTGCTAAAATTTTTTTATGAAAAAAAAATATTAAAATGATTTCTAATTATTTAGAATGATATATAAAAATGAGGAAAGCAAATATTAAGGATATAAGAGTTTCTAATTCCTCCTCAAATAATTTTGGTTAAATTATAAACAATATCTCTAAAACTTGTCATTTGTTTCAAAAATACCCTTATTCTTTTAAAAGTTACAATTTGATCCCTTGACCTTTCATAAACGTTTCAAAACTACTATTCGAGTAGAAAAATCGTAGAATATAGAACGAAAAGCGACGTGTCTGAATGTCGTTCTTTCAAATTTAATCCAAACAAACGTTCGAGTCACTGCCATGTCATTCCACGTACCGCCACATTGATTTTTCGTTCGACTTCTAAAGAATTTCTACTCCAAGAGTAGTTTTGAAACATTTATGAAAGGGTAAGGGTAATATTGCAACTTTTGAAAGAATATGAGTATTTTGAAACAAGTGACAAAATTCAAGTATATGTTTTATAATTTAGCCAATCAATTTTAAGAAAATGGTAGAAATTTCAAGTTTTCTTCTTTATATAAGTTTAATATTAGCCAATTTTAACAGTCACCAATTATAAGAGACTAGGTTAAAAAATATTAAAATATAAAGGACTAAATTGAAAACTTTTAGACAATAAAGATTAAATTGAAAAAATAAAAACACTCAACATTAGAAACTAAATCATATATTTAATGGATTAAAAGTGTTACGTACCCAAGTCCAAGCAAAGAAGGCGACTTGAAAGGCATTTTGGAAGAGAACAAAGTTGATGAGATAAAGAACAAGGCGAGGGCGATTGAACCAGAAAAGGTCATCGCCAGGCTCCACCACTGGCACTCCCTTCACCACTTCCCCTCTCTCCTGTATTCTCAGCGCCATCTTCGTTATTATCACCTGCAACTTCGTCCCTATCAGCAGCAAAATCTGCAAACAACCACAAACTTTTTGTTTAAATTCCTCTTTTTCATCATTTTCCCACTTTGAAAATACTGATTCAGTGCAGAGTTTCTTACGATTAGTGGGATGAATGGCAGCCATAGATATGCCCTCCAACCTGTTCGACGAAAGTCCCCAATGAACACTTGGTCAAATATTGTGCCCAATTTTCAAAACCCATGTGTATTTTTTAACTCTTTTTTTATTCACTTATGTTCCATGAGTTTGTTATTGTAAAAGTTTTTTTTTTAATTGGCGATTGATGTTTTGTTGTTGACTCTTACCGTGAGTGTTTGAGAGGAGAAATAGCACAGCGAAGAACCAGATTGGTGGGCTGCAAAATTAATCCACAAAAACAAAAAGAGTTATTGACTTAGAATACATGGTAAGGAAAAGATTGGACAACTGAGATAAAAAATTTATGTCAATTCGAATATAGTTTAATGGATAAGAAAGAAATTATTAACGTTCTGAAGGTTGATAGGCACTTCTATTTCGTTAATCGTTGAACTAAAAAAAAAGAATTTAATGTGTTTTAAAGTATTTCTTTTACATTATTAAAATAGCCTCTTAATAAGTCTACTTTCTATAACAACAAAGTCAGTTTCAATTGGGTAAGCATCTATAGAGAAGTAGGTAGTGGTTTGGTTTTTATGAAGATATGATTTAAAAATATATAAAGATATGAAGTTAACATTTTTAAAGATTAGATATGAAATTGAGAATGGTCCAAACAATTGAAAAATTAATGCAAGTTATGATAGGGATGAGAAAGAAATTTTTTTAAAAACCAACTAATTGATATGATCCAAAGTACGAGTGGACTAAAATGAATTGAACCATACAAAAGATAGATCATACTCATAATATAACACATAACCAAATTCTAATTAATGAATAAATTATGCAACTAACCTAATTCCGACAACAACTTTGAAGTCCTCTTCAAGGGAGCGATTAATGTATTTTTGAAAGTCAAACTGCGTATGGCTTTGAGGTGCCAAATGTGCCTGTAATTAAAGCAAAAAAAAATAACCCAATATTTTTCAATGGCTGTATAAATTAAAGTCAAAATGGCATGGTAAGACATTGTTTGGATATTTGAAAATCAAAGTTTAAAAAAAGAAACTAACCATTATAAACCCATGTCGTAAAGTCAAATAATCAACTTTTGGAACCGATCTTACAAACTGCCTGAAGAAACAAACCTGCCAAGCCAAAACAAACCCCAATTAATTTTTCCAACAAAAACCAATCATTTTTTTTTTCAAAAAAAAAAAACATATTTTACTATTTTTAAGAATTATTTTGGGGTATGGATCAAGATCAAGAAGTCTCCGTAGGAGAACAGCTGTCGTGGAAATTAAATAAATATTTTCTAAATTAAAAAATATGAATTATTTTGTATGCATCTAATAGGGATGATTGGGCGGCTAAAGTCATTATCCCAAAGTGGCATATTATGACCGTTATCATTTCTATAATTTTGCAACCACATGATTTTTACAATAATTGTGCACTTTCATTTTTTTCCCTTTAATTTCAAATATTTTATTTTAAAATTTAGTACTTGCGATTTCAAATATTTTTCTCTCGTAAATATTTGAAAAAATTTCTAGTACATACTCAATCTATATAGTATTTGACACGATATTTGATGATATATTATTTTATTTTATGAGTCTCACGCTATTTTTAAATGTTTCTTTCATGGCAAAACATGAATGGAAGCAGTATGAAATTTTTTCTATATTATCGTAATACTAAAAATTTTCACTAAATATTTACCCATCAGATAATTTTTTTTTTTTGAAAGATTAGATAAATGAATTGTTTATTAAATTGTTTAGGAAAAAAATGAATGGAGGTAATTAAAATAGATTTTTTATGCAATATTTCAGGCACGACCGAAATGAAATTTAAATCAATATTAAAATAGAAACAAACTAGTTCCATAATTACACATAAATGTGAATTCCATTAATTAGCACAACATTGTGATAAATTATAATAAATATCTATTATCTCTAAGTTAGATAAATAAATCAATCAAGGACCATATGATTATTAAAAAAAATAGGACCACGTTTGGTGCAAGTGATATAAAATTAGAAAAATGTAAGGAATCTTACTATCCACATAAGGGCGGGATTCTTTGTCCAGAAGCTCAAATGTCTTCTTCCAAATGAGGTGTCTCTTGCAAACCTAAATCTCTCCGG
The DNA here is from genome assembly GCA_033996785.1 of Trichosanthes truncata. NCBI lineage: Eukaryota > Viridiplantae > Streptophyta > Magnoliopsida > Cucurbitales > Cucurbitaceae > Trichosanthes > Trichosanthes truncata. The sequence goes on from JAWPNB010000004.1 coordinate 7,047,919, forward strand.
ATCTGTTGTGAAAACCACAAATTTATTTTTTTAATATCATTATAATTTAATCAAATTATTACACATAGTTTTCACAAATATATTTTGGTTAAATTATACATACATACATACACATATATATATGTGAATAGCAATTTTTGTTAGAATAAAAACTTCTGAAATGTTTGGGAAAAACTAAAATCAAGTACCATAACAAAATTAAAACTAAGTAAATTACATAAAATGTCCCCTCAAATATTTTTATTTTTCAACTTTACTTTGTTTTTTTTTTTTTTTTGGCAAAGGTAAAAAAAAGAAAAATAATACTTTGAATGTAGCAATAAAAATTTGGCCAATCTTTTATTTATTTTTCTTTTAGAAGAGTTAGCTATCTTTTTAATTAAATATTTCAGAAGAAATTTCCTAATACAAACAAAAGAATATGATTATGGGGATGTCCTTAATGAATTGTATTATTTTAACTCTCAAAAAATATATATATTATTTTTAGAAAAAAAAATAAACGACAAATATGACTAAAATGTTCGAAATGGAATATAAAAATGGCAAAATTTTGTTTTATGGGGCTTGTTTGGACACGAACCGTGTGAGAACTGGTATTCTGCAGTTTTGGTCTCTTTTTCCCATGTTTTCCACCTCCTCATCTGCATGTGTCCAAACAAGGAATAAGAAAGAAAAACATAGAGAAAGCGAGGGGTAATAAAGTAATTACACACACACAAAATTTACCTTTGCTCTAGCCAAAGCATAAGTTAGAACACAGTACAAAACATGGCAAACAGCCAACGCAAAGATGAAGATATGAAGTTGATGAATTCCTTCTGCAGAAACAAATGGCACTTGACCCTACAAAACATATACCATCATCATCATCATTATCTCTCTAAACCCAAAATTTACTTAAAATTAGCAAAGACCCGAATTATAAAGGAAATGATATTACAATCATTAGGACTAGAGACCTTCTATTTTGATACTATTTTAAACTACTGTTAAACTCGATTCCAAAATATTGAGGACCTCACATCGAAAAGATGAAGATACCTCACAATCTTTATAAGATACATAAATTACACATTTTATTGTCAATTAGTTTTGAAATGAACCTCATATTTCTATAATATAGTATCAGAGCACATGAAGTCTAATTAGGATCCGATTCAAGAATAATGAATAAAAAAATGCATCATCTTAAGGGGCATGTTGAAGATCTCACATCAAAAAGATGAAGATATCTCACAATCTTTATAAAATAGATTTAATTTTTGTTAGAATACAAATATGATCTCTCAATTGTGAGGAAGGCTTTCTTATTTACAATGGTAGAAATTTTATGTTACCCACCATTGCATGTTTGACATATGTATTTTTAAAGAAAAGTGTCTCATTTCTTTATCCTTATTTATCAAACATTTAATGGGAGACATTATGAATTTTAAGCAGGCGGATCCTATTTAGGTACCAAATTTATAATTTAACTTTTAATTTTTTTATACATATTCTTAACACAACGAATCTGGTGTGTAGGGTGGTTTTGTTTATATGTACCTTGGCGGCACACTTGTCGTCTCCTCCGGCCGCGGCCAAGTTTCGCCGGAAACGTCCACCAATTCCGGCGAGGTCAAGGAGTCTCCGGCCATGAGTATCCCAATGTTCAACTGATTTTTCAGTCTCTTCGTTCATCTGCATTTCTTTCTCCTTTGTACATGGATGCCACGTGGCTGCTACATGTTCAGGGATGCATATGCCTGAGATTGGACCTTGCCCCACTGTTAGCAACAGTGATATGAATCCCAATAACATAAGCTCTACATAACAATTAACCAAAAAAAAAAAACTGTTAGATTTAATCAGTTCATAAAATTTTAATTTGTATATAATAAGCAATTTTTGCATAGGTTTTGAACCTGATTTGATCTTCTCTAGTGCTTCGAATAAAGCCCGTTTGTGTCTCTTCTTCAGCCACTTCGAAATTTTAAAAAAAAAATGCAAATCTATCAGAACCTTCGTCGATTTTGAAAATTTAACCGAACTAAATTAAAGAATTTTTTTTTTTTTTAATGTTTAGATGAGTCGAGACAATTGTCCTTCTCCTTTCTTACCTGCCCGATGAGGTGGATGATGTATTCAATGATGATGGAGATGAGAAGCAAAACGAAGCAAACGACGGCGACGGCCCATGTCGGCGTTTGCTCTAGCGATTTGCCACCGCCTGCGGCCGCCATGGATGGGCTACCAAGCTACCTCCGATCACCAAATCTTTTTTCCGGCTGTTGGATTTCTACTGTTGGTATATTTTCCCGGGAAAAGTTTGAAGTATTTTCCAGGAAAGTTGATCGATTTTTCAAGTGGGAAAGTGGAACCAAATATGAACGCTAAAAACTTTAAAGATGTTATGTCAACTAATAGAGACAGAAAGAGAAAGAAAACTAAAAATAATGCGAATGATATTGATAATGGCAATTAAGCAAGGAAGAAATGTCAAGCTTTTATATGATTTTCTTGAGAGAGAAAGAGAAAGAGAGAGAGAAAGGAAGACTTTGACTTTTTAGTAATGTTCTATAGTGGGGCGAATTTAAGTAAAACATAATGACTCGATATACTTTCTAACAATATTTTAAAATTTTGTTTTTATTTTATTGTATCCCATTGTAAAATATTTCAATCTTTACTTATAAAAATATTCCATTTCATTTAGACTTCTATTCTTTTTTTTTTTTAAAATTACATATATTTTTTTCCTACATCTCCGTTACTTAGTCCACATGCCTTATCAAAAAAGGAACTATAAGATTATAAGATATTATTTTATTGAGAAATTAACCCCATCCATTAAAAAGTATATTGGAATTTAATTTGAGTTAAATAAGTTTGGTTTTTTGAATTTTTATGATTAGTGTCTAATAGATCCTTAATTTTTAAAAAGTATCTAATATATCCATAAACTTTCAATGGTGTGTTTCTGTCCTTAAACTTTAAAAATTGTCTAACATACCTATAAACTTTTAATTTTATATGTAATAGGTCTCTTAATCTTTAGTTTTGTGTCTAATAAATCCCTCACCTTTGAGGCTCTTTCAAAAGTTTAGACTTTTTTTTTAATTTAACAACACGTAAAGGTGGGAGATTCAAACTTCTAATCTTTTGATCGAGGAATATGTCTTAACTTAACCAGTTGAGCTATATTCATGTTGGCAAAACTTTAGACACCTATAACATACCAAAATTAAAATTTAAAAAACTATTTAGATACTTTTTTAAAGTAGAGTGCTTATTAGACACAATATTAAAAATTTAGAAATCTATTAAACATTTCTCAAAGTTCAATAACTAAATTCATAATTTAATCTAAATTTTATATAAACATATAAACTTATTTTAACGAAGCTTAGAGTAATTAGAAATAACATCCAAATGGGGTCAAGGTCAGAGTTGCATTCCACATCTCTAACCTTTGCAAATATTTTTTATCTCCATCTTCTACTTCATTTCTAATTTTGAATCTTATGGATTCCATGGTCCATTCTTTATCTTTATATTTAATTATCTTTAAATTGAAAATTAATTAAATAATGATTATATATTTGTATGCCTGGAACAAATAAAATTAATTTATAACTATTCATTGGCTACAATAATTAATTTCATAAAATTATTTAATTTTTTGCTTTAATAAGCTGATAAAAAATAAATATATCATAATAATAATTAAAAAATTTGAAGTCATATTTGCAATTGTAATAATTATCACGATCAAAGGTAGAAATTTATTCTATGTTGTCTCTTAAAAAGGTCTAAAGAATTTATTTTTTTTCTTTTTCCATCTTCAACCCCAATTCTCCTTGTCCTATTTAGGCTAACAATTTAAGCATAATGAAAAAAAAAAAAGAAAAAAAAAAAAGACCAATGATTTAAAAGAAAACAAGAAGTTGCAAATGGAGGAAATTAAATTCTCCTAAATAAAAAGAAAAAAGAAATAATAATTATCAAATTGATGATAGTTCAACTGTGTGAGTCATCGACCAAGATATCAGAGGTTTGAGTCTCCTCTCACTTATTGTTGAACTCAAATAAATAAATAAATAATTTATATTTTCTTCCATTAGGAGAGAAACGTTGACTTGATCAAATAAATTTTCAAGTAATATAATAATTACGGTTTTATTTGACCAACTCAAATCACGCATCTCAAATAATTAGAGTTGGTGATTAAATCAGGACCGTCCACACAGTCTAAGTCAAACCTCTAATTAAATTCACAATACAATTACTTAAAGTCTCCTTCCTCTAATTAAATTGCATCCTAAGATCTAAAACCCATAATAATTTATGTCAAAAAAAAAACCCATAATAATTATAAATTGTTTTTTCTTTTGTACATATTAGTAGCAAATATTCTGTTTCTGACCAAAGACCAAGCTTATCCTTTCCCTTGGCTGAAAAACCATAATTAAACAAATTTTGAATTTTTTTTTTTTTTTATTACTAACATGTTCTAAAAAACCATTTTCTTGACTTAGTCTTCCTATTGTTTTGCTAATATTGTATCATTTTTGTGACTTATTTAGAGGGATGGAAAAAGATATAAAACTGTATGGAAAAAGACAGAATTTAAAAATTAATATTTGAAGATGGATGTAGTTAGTCAAACAATGTAAAATTGCAGGTGCATTTAGTTTTCTGAAATCTACGTCTTCATTTTTATAATATAATAATTATTACAATGAATGACAATTTTCAAGACTTTTTTTATTAATATGGTAAGTTCACAAATTTATTATAAAAATATTGCAGGTTCAAACTATTTAGAAAAATGTTGTACTTTTTGTTAGTTGGATCAAGGTCGTCTTTAGAGACGACCTTGAACACGTGGTTGAAGGTCGTCTCTTCTACGTTTTATATAAAAAAAAAATACACATGTACATTGGAAAAGTGGTTGGGTATTTGGCTTAACATTTAAGGATGTTGGGGTTTTTGTACGGATGACCCATTTTTCAATGGGTTAATGCGATCTGACCTGTCATCCCAATTCAATGAAAAATGACCCATTCTGACGTGACAACGTGCGCAAAATTACCCAGAAGGGCAGTATGAGACCGGCTCGCTTGTTCACGCTCTCGGATAAGGTAACGCTCTCACTGGCTATTTTCGCTCTCGTTCTTGTTTTACACGTCATCATATTTTCTCGCACACGTTGACTCGTTCTCGCACTACTCGTTCTCACTCTAGTTCTCGTTCGGATCGCTCTCGCACTCGAACATTATTTGCCAAGTATCGAACGTTCTACTCGTTCTCGCTTTCGTTGTCGTTCTTTTACGTCACTCGTTCCCGCGTTACCCTATCCGAGAGCGTGAACACGTTGACTCGTTCTCGCAGGACTCCTTCTCACTCGTCACTCTACCTCACTCGAACGCTATACTCATTCTCGCTCTCGTTGTCGTTCTTTTACATCACTCGTTCTCGTTCTCGCGTTTAACAACATTTTTCGTTAATTATTTTGCCCAGTTTTGCTTGTTAGTTTAATGTGAATCCATGCACGACGTCAAGAACGTTGCAAAATAGAAATTGCTAACCTAGTCCTTTTTGCCTATTAATAAACCAACCCTAACATGATTTACACACTCACTAAAATGGACTACTCATCCGATGATAGTTTTCTCGAATACCCGTCTGCTCTGTTGTCGTATGAGTCAGACCCCGCAACCCCGCCCACGCCAGCCACGACAACCATGTCCTCCAGCGAAGCGGCGGAAGAGAGCGATTTGGAGGACTTCCTGGCTAATGGGCTGAATGAAGAACGGTCTTGCCCAACACCACCACCACCACCACCACCTACTTCCCATCTGCCCGCACCCCATCCGGCCCCTTCAGTATGTTCTGTGAACATGCCTAGGGATGGTGGCGACCGAAGAAACAAGAAAAACAAATCCCCTTCTGCGGACGAAGGGTCCAGCCGCATGCCCGCTAGGCAAAAAAAAGAGGAGGGGTGAGAACAAGTGGCTGCCACTGGTGATAATATCATCATGATCTAACTCCGAGTAGCAGGGTGGGGTGCGGCGGCCGACTTGTTTTTCTTTTTTCTTGTTTTGTTGTTTTTTTTTTTAAATTCCTTTGTATGAACACAAAACTCAACAATGAAATTTTATATTTTGCAACGTTCTTGACGTCGTGCATGGATTCACATTAAACTAACAAGCAAAACTGGGCAAAATAATTAATGAAAAATGTTGTTAAACGCGAGAACGAAAACGAGTGACGTAAAAGAACGACAACGAGAGCGAGAACGAGTACAACGTTCAAGTGAGGTAGAGTGACGAGTGAGAAGGAGTCCTGCGAGAACAAGTCAACGTGTTCACGCTCTCGGATAGAGTAACGCGGGAACGAGTGACGTAAAAGAACAACAACGAGAGCGAAAACAAGTACAACGTTCGATACTTGGCAAATAATGTTCGAGTGCGAGAGCGATCCGAATGAGAAAGAGAGTGAGAACGAGTCAACGTGTGTGAGAAAATATGCTGACGTGGAAAACGAGAACGAGAGCGAGAATAGCCAGCGATAGCGTTACCCTATCCGAGAGCGTGAACAAGCGATTCGGTATCATACTGCCCTTCTGGGTAATTTTGCACGCGTTGCCACGTCAGAATGGGTCATTTTTCATTGAATTGGGATAACAGGTCAGATCGCATTAACCCATTGAAAAATTGGTCATCCGTACAAAAACCCCAAGGATGTTTGGGTTTGAGTTGAGGCTTATGCAAGTTTTTTATTTTATTTCATTTAGCTTTTTGTCCTAAAAAATAGAAAAAAAAAACACTCAAAGAAAAAGCTAAATGAAATTAAAAAAACGCTTCTAAAAAAATCATAATCAATCATAAATAAATATTATTAAATTTAGTATATATTATAAAATGAATTGGTACATTAATTATGACTATTTATATTAGTAATTATTTTATTTTATAAGAGAAGAAAAAATATTTCTATTTTAATTTTTAAAAGAAAAAAGAAGAAAAAAAGCGTCCTAAAAAAAAGATTCAAGGAAAAAGCTAAATGAAATAAAATAAAATAAAAAATTTGCATAGGCTGCAACTTGAAGCCAAGCATCCTTGGATGCTAAAACAAATACCCAACCACTTTTACAATTCATGTTTTTGTGTATATGTTGGCACAGATCGTGTTTTGAAGAGACAACCTATACATGTGTATTTTTTTTTTATAAAATGCAGAAAATGTCGTCTCTTGTCGTCTCTTCAAAAGACGACCTTGATCCAACTAATAAAAAGTACAATATTTTTCTAAATAGTTTGAAACCAGCAATATTTTTATAATAAGTTTGTAAACTTACAATATTAATTAGAAAAAAAGTCCCAATTTTCATGCATAATCTTGTTCAAGGATTGTAAAATTACATTATTAGCTCCCATAAAATTTTAACCATGAGAATTTTATTTTTTGGTTGAGCTTATACCATTGACATTTTAACTTATATAATCATTTTGATTTTTGATGATGTCTTGATGAATTCTAGTCTTTCCCTTGTACATTAAACCAAGGGGGAAATTGAAAATAATAACATTGTTACCTGCCGAAATCTTAGCTAAAATTTTCTTTGATATAATTCGTAGAAGATAAGAATACTATAGTTGATTTTGATATTTTCATGACAAATAGAAGACAAAAAATGGTGGGAGATCATTAGGAACATTGGTAAATATGAGTGTTAGCTTACAGAGTTTTGATGGTTAAGTTAAAGTTAGAGATATGATGATAAGAAATTAAGAAAAGTTCAAAACAAGAACAATAGATTGAAACTTGTGCGGTATGCAATAGAAAATAGAAACAATCCAAAAATTGAGGCAAGCTCCAACATAGTGGAGGGTATTCCAACGTATGTTAAACAGAGTAAAGGTGTACACATGTAGCCACATGATATATAGGTTAAGACCATAACAGAAAGCACAAGAAATTACAAAGGATGAATATAGTAAAATGACATTGTATAATAGTTTAACAAGACTTGTGTTGCTCGATCTTGCAAGTATATGAATCGTTACAAGTAATATAGTAGTGTGAGTATCAGTGTCATTCTCCACAAGGAATGAATGCTTACTAATTACCAAATTTGTTAGCCTCAATTTTATCTGAATACCGATTAATCAAGAAAGATAAATTTTAAACTTGCTTTGAATTAAACTATTTAAAAATCTAAAACTAACAAAAATAAAGAGATAAATTCAATTACTAAAAAGTAATCTAGAGCAATATATGATTTCACCATTATCTCCTTCTACTCTTTGTTCATTAATAGTTGAAACAATTTCTATTTCAGGGTTGTTGGCAAGTTCTACCCTATAAACTCGATATTCTCTCTCAAGCAATAACGATATTCTTTGAAAAATAAATTGTCTATATCTCTACGATAATTTCAACTATCCAAATATTAAGAACATAGAAACTAAGGCGAGACAAATGGTCCTATTTATAGAGACCAAGGGCAAATCTTTGCCATAATTAAAATATTATATTTTAATATATAATATATTAAAATATATCTATACTGATTTGAATCTCATTCAAATCTCCTATGATATTTATTTATCTAATATACATTAATTATTTTAATATTTAATGTATCAAATACAATCAATATATTTTCCTCTTTTATATTTAATATATCTAATATACTAAATATTAATTTGAACACTTCAAATTAAATATTAATTTAAACATTTCAAATTTTTCTTTCAACTAAATTGATCTTTTAGTGTTACTACGAGCTAGCAATGAGACTTTATGGACCTACAGAATATAAGCTCCAATGATTCAAAATTAATTAAGTAAACTATTTAATTAATTAATTTCCATTCATTAACTATAGGTCACTCCACTATAGACCTAGAGTTGCACTTTTATTCACTGTAAGACAAATTGTGTTCATGGATATAGCCATTACATGTATGTTGATCTTTCACCAGTTGTTCATATTTGCAGCTGGGTCAAAAGTCCATTTTACCCTTGTAATTACATCTTGCACCTTAAGTATCACTGATCCTCTAATGAACAATTTGTTTATGATCCAATTCAACCATAAACTAAGTCCCTCTTGGGCCAGTGAAAGGGTGGGGTCCCATTGTTCAAGTCCCAAAATCAGAACTTAAGGGAACTACTCATCTACTTACCCCTATATGGGAATGAGTGAATTCCATTTTGTGAGATTATGTTCCTAGCTTCCTATTTGATCAAGTCTCCAAAATGGTAGGCATATTGAATCAGCTACAAAAGCCACTCTCACCCATGTAAATCAAATGACAAACTCTCACAAGCAAGAGTTCATAACTCACTTAGGATTAAGATCGAGTCGCATATGATCATCCTGATGAAATATTAATCTTCTCAATTAACGGATTTATAAAGAGAGATTAAATATTCCGTGGTCCAGTCCTATACAAACTCATTACATAAGATACCCCTACTCACATGTCTCCACATGAACGACTTTGATCAAATCATTTCTAACTATTACAATGTGGGCCGTATCAATAGTGTAACCAGGATAAGGCACCCAACCTTATCCATATACTATGACCCTTTAGGTTATTTCTTGAACATGATTCTCCAGTATGTTAACCACATATTGTTCAAGATTATACTAGTAACCTTGGATTTTTCATATAATGGATCATATTATATTGCAAATAAACTAATCAAAATTATTATTAATTATTAAATAAAGCATTAATCGAGGCTTTAGGGCATAAATCCCAACAGCTTCGTCGCATGAGTTAACATCCTCCCCATTCTGCATCATAAAAGCCATATAAGTTAGGAGAGCTATTTTTATAAAGTGTTATATCGATGAACATAGCAGAGTATTCTTTTTACAGCCCTAAAATCTTTGGTAGTGGGATTTTGGAGTTTCTGGCACACTTTATTCATAGCTTGAATTATGTCAGGACGAGTTAGTGTGAGGTATTGTAGGGAGCCCACTATGCTTTTGTAATGTTTGGCATTGGTAGGTAGTACATCAATTGGTAGCTCTTTAGTGGAAGTAGCCATGGGAGTGTGTATGGTTGAAGCTCCTGTCATGTTAGATTGGGCAATGTGGTCCCTTGCATACTTCCTTTGATATCAGGTGATGCCTTTAGGTGTTGATTTTACTTCTATGCCTAGGAAGTAGTGTAAAGAGCCTAAGTCTTTTAAAGTGAACTCCTTGCTCAAGGTTTGTATGAGCTTTTGGATGTGAGATAGCTTGTTTCCTATGAGAATAATATCACCAACGTAAATTAGCATAATAATTAAGGTAGAGTGTTCTTTCCATATGAACAAGGAAGGATCATAAGTACTGCATATGAAACCAATATGTAAGAGGTGATTAGCTAATCTATTAAACCAAACTTGTGGAGCCTGTTTCAAACCATATATAGATTTTTGAAGTTTACACACATAATTAGGAAGAGATGAGTGGATAAAATCTGGTGGTTGTTCCATATAAACTTGTTCCTTCAAATGCCCATGTAAGAAAGCATTTTTGACATCTAGTTGTCTCAAGGGCTAGTTTGCACTAGTAGCGAGGGAAAGAATTAACCTGATTGTAGTTGGCTTAACTACTGGGCTAAAAGTTTCTTCATAGTCCAAACTTTCTACTTGGGTGTAGCCTTGAGCCACTAGACGAGCCTTATAACGGTCCACGATGCCATCTTCCTTGTATTTTGTTTTGAATATCCATTTAGACCAAACAATGTTGCAGTCACATGGTCTTGGTACTAATTTCCACGTCTAATTTTCTATAACATCATTCATTTCTTCATCCATTGCCCTTTTCCAATGTGGTTGGTTTAAGGTAATCTTGAAGTTTTTAGGTTTGGTGTGGAGATTTTCAACAACATAGGAGTAATGTAGTTTCATAGTCCTCATGTTGTTGATGACTTGAGAGAGTGGTGGATCAAGGGATGGATTCTGCTCCAATTTTCATCATGTGACCATGTGGTGTTTACTTTCTATTCCAAATTTTAGTTATTGCTCTAAGTCTTTATTGGTAGATATTCTTGCAAGGGGCACAAACAATTCAACATGTAAGTATGGGCTAATATCAGGAAGTGATGAAGGATTCAAATCATAAATTTTTAAATTAGAAGGCAGTGAGGTAGGAAGGTGCAAATCTGAGTTATTGTTGTCTTGAGTGATGACAGTGTTTGATTTTCTTGCACAAGTCTCTTCTGGAATCTCAATGTAGTCTCTCTCAGGTGATTTGAGCGTTGTATCCTCTTCGGTTGTCACTTTTTTATTTGGAAGAGTGGATATTTTAGTGCTTAATGAGTGGGAGATCATTTCTGTGTGGTTGCATTTTGTAGTTCTGTCCATGGCAGCTTCATCACACTTCCTTTGTTGGTTCGTTGGTTGGAGCTGGTTCTTGGGGATGTTGATTTGACACTGATTCTCAAGGTTAGACAGGTTCTGCAGTCGATTTTGTGTAACCGCTCAAGTAGGTTGACTTCCTTCAACGTCAGCATCAACATTTGTGTGTGGTGGCTGCACTGTGTTTGCATGACTCGAGCCTGTTGGGATTTATGTCTTAAAGTCTCGTAATTAATACTTAATAATAATTTTGATTATTTTATTTGCAATATAATATTATCCATTATATGAAAAATCCAAGGTTATTAGTGTAATCTTGAACAATATGTGATTGACATATAGGAGGATCGTGTTCAAGAAATAACCTAAAGAGTCATAGTATATGGATAAGATTGGGTGCCTTATCCTGGTAACACTATTGATACGACCCACTTTGTAATAGTTACAAATGATTTGATCTAAATCATTCATGTGGAGACATGTGAGTGAGGGTATCTTATACAATGAGTTTGTATAAGACTGGACCACGAAATATTTAATCTCTCTTTATAAATCCGTTAATTGAGAAGATTAATATTTCATCAAAATGATTATATGCGACTCGATCTTAATCCTTAGTGAGTCATGAACTTCTGCCTGTGAGAGATTGTTCTTTGATTTGCATGGGTGAGAGTGGCTTTTATAGCCGATTCAATATGTCTACCATTTTGGAGACTTGACCAAATAGGGAGCTGGGAACATAATCTCACAAGATGGAATTCACTCATTCCCATATAGGATAAGTAGATGAGTAGTTTCCTTAAGTGCTGATTTCAGGACTTGAACAATGGGGCCCCACCCTCTCATTGGCCCGAGAAGGACTTAGTTTATAATTAGATTATAAACAGATTGTTCATTAGAGAATCAGTGGTAATTAAGGTGCAAGATGTAATTATAGAGGTAAAACGGACTTTTGACCCAGCTGTAATTACGAATAACTCGTGAAGGATCGACTTGCATGTAATGATTATATCTATGGACACAACTTGTCCTACAGTGCATGAGAGTACAACTCTAAGTCTATAGTAGAGTGACCTATAGTTAATGAATGAAAATTAATTAATTAAAGAGTTTAATTAATTAATTTTGTATCATTGGAGCTTATAATCTGTAGGTCTATAAGGTTCCCTTACTAGCTCATAGTAATATTAAAAGATCAATTTAGTTGAAAGAAAATTTTGAAAATTTGAAATTAATATTAATTTGAAGTGTTCAAATTAACATTTAATATATTACATATATTATATATAAAAGAGGAAAATATATTTATTGTATTTGATACATTAAATATTAAAATTTGAAATGTTCAAATTAATATTTAATATATTATATATATTAAATATAAAAGAGGAAAATATATTTATTGTATTTGATACATTAAATATTAAAATAATTAATGTATATTTGATATATTAAATAAAATATATTTATAGAATTTGAATAAGATTCAAATAAATAAATATCGTAGGAGATTTGAATGAGATTCAAATAAATATAAGATATATTTTAATATATTAGATATTAAAATATAATATTTTAATTATGACAAAGATTTTCCCTTGGTCTCTATAAATAGGACTCATTGGGTTGAGCCATTAGACACAACACACATCTTCTCAATAAAGAATTAAAGAATTCTCTCTAGAACTCTTTCTCTTTAATCCCTTGTGGATTTTCTTTCAAGAGACTCCCATAAGCCTTGGTCCTGTGTTCGAGTCATAGCTAGGAAGACTTTGTGGAAGAGATAAAGATCCGCCAGAAGATTCTCCATATTTTCAAGGTATGTTATGCTTAACTATAATATTATTATTTAATTCTAAATAAACTTAAACCGATCTCTACGCTTCCACTTGGGTTTAATTAGATTATTCCCTTCAGAGCTATCAATTGCATCATATTCTCCAACATGGTGTCTTCTTTGGTGTTGTTGCCAACATCAAAGATACCTACAAAATCAGTAACTTTAAGGCAGGTGGCACACTAGTTGGTGTTGTTAGCAAGGTCATGTTTTTCAAAAGGAAAACAATTTTCATAAAAAACAACATGTCTAGAGATGTAGATGCGATTATTTAGAGGAAAAAGACATCGGTACCCTTTGTGTTCTAAGTTGTAACCTACAAATATGCAAGGGTAAGTTCTTTTGGAGAATTTATTGTTATTGGGAAGATTTCTAAGATAGGGAAAGCATCTACACCCAAAGACTCTAATATTACTATAGTTAGGTTGTTTACCATACAGCTTTTGAAAAGGAGAATCTAAGCTTAATGCTTTTGTGGGCATTCAATTTATTAAATGAACAGAAGTGAGGAAAGCATCTACCCAATATTTTAAGGGCATGTGAGATTAGAATAAAAGAGATAAGCCTGTTTCTACTATATGCCTATGTTTTCTTTCCACCACTCCACTTTGTTGTAGTGTATGAGGGCAAGAGAATTGGTGATGTATCCCTTTGCTTTCTAGGATACTTATGAAGGATTTAGAAGTAAACTCACCGCCTCCATAGCTTTGAAACCCTTGATTCTCCTTTCAAATTGGTTTTCGACTAGGAGTTGAAATTTGATAAATGTGGATGGAAAATAAAATTTTCTCCTTCAAGGATAAAGCCACACATATCTAGAATAATCATCGATGAAGCTTGCATAATACTTAAAGTGTTGACATGAATTAATAGGAGCATGCCCCCAAAGATCACAATGTATTTTATCTAGAGAATGTAAAGCACGATTATCATTAGAATTAAATGATGACTTACAATTCTTTCCAAGTTGACAGCTAGTGCAAATTTGGTGTTCTTTCTTCCAACTTGACACAACTATAAGACGTCTATTAGCAAGAATTTTTAGAAATGGTCATTTAGGTGACCCATCCTTTTACGCCACAAAGAACTAGAGGCTATATTAGTTGCAGAAATATTATAAGGGCAAGAAAAAACAGCAGGATGGTTCGGCAATGTCACTGGCAGTAGTAGTGACCAAGGCAGTTGGGCTGTTTTGAAGGCTCCGTAGGTGATACAACCTTTTGTTTTCACATCCTTCAGCTAGCATTCACCCCTGTTGATCCTTAATAACAAACTTGTCAGCAAAAAATGAGACACAACATTGATTATCTTTTGTAAGTTTGCTAATGGACAACAAGTTCTTTGTCATATCTGGCACTATCAGTACATTTTTAAGTAAGAGTGGGCCTTTTTTGGTGTTTAAACAAGTATTCCCAACATGCGAAATATTTAGACCTTGACCATTTCTAACAAAGAGTTTTCATTTTCCATTATAAGTGTGTTTAGAAGATAGTTTCCGGGCATGTTTGGGAATGATTTTAGAAATAGTGATTTTAGTACAATTGATTTGTTTATAATTGATTTATGAAAAGTGATTTTTATATAATCATTTTAATGTTTGGTTATACACTTTTAATAGTGATTTTCATACAATTAAAAGTGACTTTCAATGATTATGGGCATTTTTTAGAGTGACTTTAAGATAAGTGTTTTAAGCTAAGTGATTTAATTATAATTAATTTAGTTATAAATCATTTTAATATTTGGTTCCACTCTTGTAAAAGTGATTTAAATTTAATTAAAAGTATTTTTTTAAACGATTAATGTTTATTTTCAAAGATGATTTTAGAATCATCAAATTACTAAAAAGAGTATTACATTTGAAATTAAAAAAAAAAATAGAAGGTGGTAGACAAAAGTTATACCGAGAGAACTAAAAAATTAAGAGAGGAAATAATAAAGCTAGAGAAAATTAAAGTTTCAAAGAAAAAAAAATGTTAAAGACATGGAGGGATAAAAATTTTAGAGAGATGGACAAAAAATTTAGAGAGAGAAAAATTTAATAAAGAGCGAAAAAATCGAAAGATAGAGAAATAAATTTAGAGAAATATACAAAAGAATTTGAAGAGAATGATAAAAATTTTAGGGAGAAAAACTTTATGAGAAAAAAAAAGTTCAAAGTCAGGGACAAAAAATCTCAAGAGCAAAAAGTTATAGCAAGAGGTAAAAGATTAGAAATAAAAAAAAAAGTTATAGAGATTCAAAAATTATAGAGAGATGAACGAAAAAATTTAGAGATAAAAAAAGTTATTTAGAGAAAGTTAAAACCATTGGAGAGAAAAAAAGTGAGAAAATGAATAAAAATGTTAAAAGAGAATAAAGTAAGACATAGACATTATAAAAACTTTAGAGAGAGAAAAATTGACGTTTTTTAAATAATGATGGATGACTTCAATGGTGACGGTTTTGAAATACATGCTTTTTTATGGAAATTAATGAATTTTTATAAAAGATGACGGTTTTTACCCATCACAAAAGTATGATTTTTTTAAAAAAAATATGAAACTATAGTTATTTTGAAGACAAAATCACTTGGGAATCACCTCCCAAGTGATTGACCGGGAATCACTTAAAGTGATTTTGGATGTTTCCAAAATCACTTTCTTATGATTGCCAAACATCACAATTCTTATGATTGTCAAAAGTGATTTTGGGCATTCCAAAATCACTCCCAAACATGTCCTACCTGGATCGTTCACAATATGTGATGTTGCACCTGAGTCGCCATAGAGATTGTCAACATTGACTTCATTTAAAGGAAGAGCAACCAAGGCTAAGAAAAAAGCCAAAATAGGATCAAACAAAGTGGTTTTAGTTTACTCTCTTATTCTACAGTCGCAAAAAACACGAAGAATAATACAAACCCGTATGTCTACTAAATAGGGTCATTCAACTAAGAACCCTAATTACAAAAGGAAAGTGTCGAAATAAAGGAGATCTAAAATATCAGATGTGGAAAGTCAATGAAAGAAAGTTGTCATTGTGCAATAATCAAGAGCCATCAGACCACTTGTGGCATTGAGCTGTTAATGGCTTAAGTAATGGGTCATCAGCCATTACTGCATCCGTTGATCAGCCTTGAGTGATTGAGATTTGTCATGATGGATTGATCAACACATCTGTTCGGTTGTGAAAGTGTTTTGGTGGTAGCAATGACAATAATAGTTTCATTTGATGCGTGTTCTTCTTTTCTTACAATAACTACTACTTCCATCTATGAATTTTCTTGTTTTGTTATTTAATTTTTACATATATTTTTAAAAACTATGCCAAATTTTAAAAACTAAAAGAAGTACGTTTCAAAAACTTGTTTTTGTTTTTGAAATTTAGCAAAGAATTCATATGTTTTTTAGGAAAGATGAAATCCATTGTAGAGAAATGATAAGAAAACAAGAACAATTTTCAAAAACTAAAAATCAAGAACCAGATGGTTATCAAACGGGACTTAATGTTTTGATTGGAATATTAAATTGTAAAAATTTACCTAGATATATACAATATGATCTTCAATTATTCATATTTTCTTAGCTAGACCAATCCATGCATAGGTACTTCAGTCTTCAACTAATTAATCCTTTAAATCATTTTAACCATCAATATTTATGCAGGTAATATTTTTATATTGTTGAATTGATTTATACTTTTTACTACTATAAAAAATCAATCCCACATAACCTCATCTTTATGTTAGGAGAGCTTTATTCTTTCTGTTAAATTGTTTTCACCAAGTTGATTTACTGTTTATCTTCTTGATTGGTTAGGAAGTTTTACAAATTGTTATTTAGTTAGAGTCTTGTTGTAGCTCTTTGCCCATTTAAAGGCAGAGTAGCCCCTCTATAACACTTATATGAGTTTTCATCAACAAAGAAACTCTTCAAGAATTTTGTTTCTAATGTTTGTACATTTATAAGTTTCATTGATTGAAGTAAAAAAAAAAAAAAAAAAATCAATTGAGGTCTTCAAGAAAGGAACAAATATATATATATATATATATATATTTCATGCATGCATCATATATGACCCATATTCAAGCAAGGGACTCAAAAGTGAATGGGAAAAAGATTTATGCTTTTAATATTATGATCCCAATGCTACAAACGTACAGCCTTCATTTTTTATGTGTCCACACTTGATTTTAACATATCTTTCTTAATGTTGATGTTAGGGAGATGCATACTTTGCATATATGACATCTTACCCTTCAAAGAAAAAAAAAAGTTTAATTACAAGTTTTAGTCCCTAAACTTTGATGTTTGTGTTTATTTGATCTTTAAACTTTCAAAAGTGTCTAATATGCCCCTAAACTTTCAATTTTGTGTCTAATAGATCCCTGACAAATTCGAAATTTTTAAAAAATCATTTTTCTATTATATATAAATTTAAATTATATGTCTAATGAAACTCTAAAATTTCAATTTTGTATCTAGTAGATCT
The DNA here is from genome assembly GCA_033996785.1 of Trichosanthes truncata. NCBI lineage: Eukaryota > Viridiplantae > Streptophyta > Magnoliopsida > Cucurbitales > Cucurbitaceae > Trichosanthes > Trichosanthes truncata. The sequence continues at coordinate 7,065,584 of JAWPNB010000004.1, forward strand.
ATAGATTTTAAAAATTTTAAAAATTTAGGGATTAAATTTGTAATTTTAAAAGTTTAAGGACCAAATAGATATAGACCTCAAAGTTTAAGGACTAAATTTGTAATTTAACCAAAAACAAAAGACTAAATCATTAATATTTTACTTTCCCTTTTTGGTGTGAACAATCAACCACCTCTTTGATTCTCGATAAAATCCAAAACTATTATTCAATGAATAAAAATTATTATTTTTTAGTTCAACACAATATGTGAGACAGGTATTCGAAGTTCTAACGTTTTGGTCAATAATATATGTCTTAACCAATTGAACTATGTTCAGCTTGACAAAAAAAATGATTTAACTACTTATCATTAATATTATTATTCAAATTAAATATTGACATGACTTTTTTTTTTTTGAGTTCAACAACAGTTGGGGTTAAGAGGATTCGAACCTATGACTTTTTGGTCATAAGCACATACTTTATACCAGTTGAGTTATGCTCTTTATTGACTATTGACGTGACATATTGATTGGCCTAGCAAGTGGTCATTCTATATAATAAGACTCGAAGAAATAGGTTAGCTAAATAAAAGATAAGAATTGGAAAAAAAAATGTCCACCAAATAATTTTATACTCTTGTGTGTCATATTGTGCTCATTATTACTTTTTAGTCAAATCAACCTATTACATGTCAACATTTAAATAATGATATTAATATTAGTTCAAAATTTAAGTACATTGAAATTTTTTAAAGTTAATTATAGAACAAAAAATAGACCAAAAAGCTAATTTTCTCCCCCACCAAGCATACAAATATTTCGTTTATAGAAAATTTAACTACAATGTGGCACATCTGTTAACCGATAGCCTTAGGGATAATTTTACTACTCAAATAAATCCAAAAACAAAGTTATAAAAAAATGCAAACAGAATAAATGAATCTTGGAAGAAGAAAAGCCCAGTAATTATTAATACATTTCTAGGTACATCACGCAAATGCTTTTAAATTTATTTTAGTTTAGCGTTTAAAACTTTCAAATTTTTTTTGTAGGTACTATAACTCCATTTGATAATCTTTTGATTTTTGGTTTTTGATTTCATAAATTATGTTTATTTTCTCATCATTTCTCTATAATGAGTTTCATCTTTCTTATGAAAATATTAGAATTCTTAGTCAATTCCAAAAAGTTTTTTAAAACTATTTTTTTTAGTTTTTAAAACTTGGCTTAGTTTTTAAAAACATGCGTAAAAAGTAGATAACAAAAAAGGGAATCTATAGGTGTAAATAGTATTTATAGGCTAGATTTTCAAAAATAAAAAATAAAAAATAAAATGATTATCAAATGGGGCCTAAATTATCTAAAACAATAAGCCTAAATTATCTAAAACAATAATTTAATCTTTGATGTTAATTAAATTATTTAAATGAAACCCTATCAATAGTGCATTTATTTTACATGATTACTTGAACAAATATTAATAAAGATATCTATGTGAACTAGTATTTAAAAATTAATGTCAATTTTAGTATAGTTCAATTGATTAAGATATTATATCATTGACCAAAAAGTTAGAGATTAAAACTTCCTAAAAAAAGTATTTTTAAAGTTATTTATAATATTTAAATGAATTTTTATGCAAGATTCAGCAACTAAATTTTCATTTAAAAGTTTAAAACTAAAATTTCAATTTATGGATCAAAACAAAATAAGTATGAAAGTTAATGGACTAAAATATAGTAGTTTTGGTGTAACTAATTTATGTTGATATATACATAAGTAATACAAATATTAAATTAACTATGATGATAACTAAGCACATGATATGATAAATTATTCAATGAGGTTTGAATACTAAGTTTAATGAGACACAAATGAATGATCATTAAACTATATATTATATTATTGTATCGTCATTTTTTTCTTGTTATAAAATACTTGGAATTCAATATTATTTAACAATTTGTGCGGAAAATGTTGGGAAGAAGTAAACAACCTCAAAAAGAAAAAAAGTTAAAAAAAACCGTGTTGGAAAGGTGTTTTAAAAAATGACTGTTTAGGGAAAAAAATTACTGAAAATATATTTGGGATAATCGTTTTTTTAAAAGTTGTGGAATTATTTTTAAATCCTTTTATAGATAGTGTGATCTTGTCGGTGCATCTAAAATTGTGGAATAATTTTAATTTTAATAAACTGCTTAATGATATATAATTATTAAAATATTTTTTAGTTCAACAATTGTAAGGTGTGAGATTAAACCATCGATCTTTAGGATGATAATTAGTGTCTTATTCACTGAATTATGCTTAAATTAACTTTAAAATATTGTTTTACAAACTATTTTTCAAACTCGTCCACGTGAAAATAATTTTTAATAAACTGCCTAATACCTTTCTCTTTAGTCCACATGTAAGTGAACTCAAAAAAAAAAAAAAAAGTCCACGTACGTATAAGTACATACCATTGGAAAATTTTCCTATAATATGATAGTATGAGTGCTACTGATATTAATTGAGCAACTCGAATCTCTAACCTCTTGGTCGAGGGCTACGTTTTATTTGAGTTGAATCATGCTCAGTTTGGCTCTCAAAATCCATCAATCAATTTTTTTAGAAATCATAAATTCTTCCATTTTATATATTTGCATGCTTTAGATTTACTATAAAGAGTAATTTTTTTCCTTGTTAGTACTAACAAAAGAAAAAATAGCAAGGCTTATAGAGATGTCCATTTTCCCTCTTCCCCACGAGGACCCGCCTCTAACGGAGTGGAGAATTCCCATTTAGGCAGGAAATGGGGGAGGGAGTGGGGAAGATTTTTTCCTGCGAGGACGGGGACGGGGAAACATCCCCAATCCTGTCCCTGCCCCATTCCCCGACCCCACCCTGATTTCTTCTTTTTTATTTTAATATATATATATATATATATATATATATATATATATATATATATCCAAACTTTTATTCAATATTATTTTGTTTTTCTAAGGAAATTAAAAAAAATTCTCTTAAATAGAAATCTCTTATTAAGAATTAACAATTTAAATAGAAATTAAAAAAAAATTATTTGATCAAATTTAAAAAAATGAAAATTATAAACGGGGAATTATTCCTCGCTGAAAACCTGATCCTTGCGAATTTTTCTAGGGAATTTCCCTCCCCGTTCCCCACAAAATTAGATGGAGAATTTTGCGGGAACATGGAATGAAGGGCAGGGACGAGGATGGGGAAGCCATTCTCCAACCCTACCCCGCCCCATGGACATCTCTAGTGGCTCAGGTAATAGATATATAATTTGAGAGAGATTTGTTTTTACAATTTATCTTTGATAATGATTAAATTACATTTCAAATTTTTATAATTTAACTTCAGTTCCTCACTATTGTGATTAAAATTTGTCCTAACAACTACTACCCATGAGAAATAACAATAAAATAGATATGACAAATTATTCAAAAATTTCTAAAATGTGTTATATGATATGCCATTTATTATTATTATTATTATTATTTTGAATTCAAACTTTTGCCTTATTGGTTGAGGGTACATGTCAATTATCGTTGAACTATGCTCACTTGGGCATATGCCATTTTATTTTATAAACTTAAAAATGTGACAAGTCACACTATTTTGAATTTGAATTAAATTTTAAGAGCTAATTTTAGTTGAAAAGCACTAAAATGGCCATGACTAAGACTAAAACTATTAGAGTGGAAAGATTTATTTCACTCATTTTATAGTGCAACCACAAATAATTTATTTGATAGATTTTTACCATTCCTTTATCAGACATTTGATAAGCTAAGTAAATATAATAAACCATGGTTGGCCAAATTACAATACAATCAAAGACAAAACAAAACCATGGTCTTACATTATGCAAAATGCCAATGTTTTTAGAAGTTTTTAAAATTGTCAGTAGAAGACAAAGAAAACACCAAGATTTGTCTAATGTATCTGATACCTTATTAAACTTCAAGACATAATTGTAAGAATCATAGTAAGAGAGAAAAAAAAAATGTGAGTCTTAATAAAATAGAACAAAGTTTTGTTCCATTGGTTTGGGGGGTTGACTATGTAAAGCGACGCCGTATTTGAAAGTTGAATTTGAATTGGGTTGTGTTTTCTAGTGCAATGACTCCCAGTCTTCTTCTTCCATCTCTCTCTTTGTTCCTTTCTCACTACTTTCCGTTTTTCGAGACTGAATTTGAAGGTTCAATCAATTCATGCAATCCAATTTATCAAACTTTAGATTAGAGTTGAGATTAATTAGTGATGATTGTGACTTATTTATCATCATAAATTATTGATTATATTAGATAATGATTATCACATGATGTAAAAATATAATCATTACACCATTATTCAAAGTATGGTACTATGTTATATTTGTAATATTGTTTTAAAAAAATAGAATATTTGTTGATTTTTTGAAAATGGTAAGTGGTAATTGTTTATTGTTAAAAAAAAAAACGTTTTTTAGTTGTTTCTCGTTTCTGGGTTTTTTTTTTATTATTATTATTGATAAATAGGTTTGTATTTTGATATTATTCCTTCTTCTTCTTCTTTTTCTTTTTTTTTTTCTTTTCTAGTTTTAAATTTTAAAATTAAAATTAAATTTATGCATGAAAATTAATTTTTCTGAAAACAAAATATTCGAACGAATCATGTGTTATAATTAGTTTATTCTATAAAATATTTGCTATGCTTTTTTTTTTACAAATGATTTAAACCAATCTACTCTAAGCGAAATATATATTTTTCTTTTTTCTTTAACAATCTCTCTCTTTTAACTAATTGTAGTAGAGAGCTCAAAAAATTAAATAAATAGATAAATAAAGATAAAATAAAATAATTGTAGTAGACTTGGTCGAGCCACTTTTTTCATTGTGTTTTATTTCAAAAGGTGAAGAATTTCTACATCATTGTTGCAAATAAAAGGTTTCTAAGTTCAATTAATTGGGATTTTCTCATTTGCAATATTGGTCAAATTTTGACTTCTTTCTTTATTGGTTATTGAAAAAAATATTTTAAAAAAAACATTTTTGGTTGTAAACTTTTATGAAGATAATAATTTAGTCATTGGACTTTAATTTGTAATAATTTAGTCTCCATACTTTCAAATTTATAACAAATTAGTCTCTAAACTCTAGTATTTTGTACTTTAAAATTTGTAACAATTTAATCCATATTGCGAAAAATCTCATCAAAATTAAGTATCAATTTTTATTATGTGTAGGCTTAGGTCTTTGTAGTTTATAATTCAGTCCATAAATTAATTTATCTATCTACATATGTAAGAAATCTCATTAAATCTAAACAATTATTATTTTTATGATAAAGACTAAATAGTTACAAATTTAAGTACATGACTAAATTGTTACATACTGAAGTTTAGAGACTAAATAGTTACAAAAATGAAAGTACAAGGACTAAATCATTACATAAAATAAAATTTATGAATTAAATTTATTCATTCTACGGAAGTTCAAGGACCAAGTTTTAGTCCATAAACTTTAGGGTGTATTTAGATTAACTTTGTAAATGATTATGAAAAATCAAAAACTTATTAAAAAGAATCGAGAGTGTTTGGAAAAAAAATCACTTTTAAAATATTATATTGGTTAATAATTATAATCTCAATAATTAGTTTTAAAGTGATTATAAAAAAAAAGTGATATATTCTAAAGTGGTTCCCGCACAATCACTTTAAAAAAATTTATATAACAAAATTCCAAAATCCACATGAAAAACCCTAAAGAATGTTGAAATTACAAAAGTGCACTCAAATTTAAAGCTCATCTTCTTCTCTTCTTCTTCTTTATGGTAATCTCACATATGTAGAATCACTGTGTGCCATCAAATAAAATTGTGATTAAAATCAATTTCATGAAGATGTAACTAAACACACAAATGATCTTTAAATTAAAATAACTTTAATGGAAAGAGTTTTAAGAAAAAAAAACGTTTTTTTAAGTGATTAAACTGGTAGGTATGTCAAATTCACTCTTATTATCATGACATATAATAAATATTTTTTCTTTTTTAATTTTTTTTTATATCGATCATAAAAGCTTGTTTAAAGGAGCTTTGAAGTGCAAAACTGTTCTTGTGGAATTAAAACGGTATAAATTCTCAAGCATTCATTGGATCTTTTACATAGAATATATAACTTTTAACACATAAAACTTCATTCAACGCATACAAGAAAGCGATATCCACCCTTACAACATGGCGCAAGTATACACCCATATGCAGGCAAGTAAAATAAGGAAGTATTTCTAGGATCGAACCTCAGGAAATAAAAATAACTACTCAAGACCTCAAATGACTTTTTTGCAGCAGATTTTCAGAACAAAAGAGTTAATATGAATTACCACTATGAGAAGAGTACTAAATTTAAAAACAAAGAACAAAACTTCAGTGCAAGGAAACAAATGAATGCAAATGAGAACAAACGCAAGGAATGAAAACAAATTTGGCTCTAGATTCCCATATAATACTTCTCTCTTGATTTAGCTACACATGTATAGTTTCTCCCTCAACTGAACATAGGTGACCTATTTACCCTAACTCTTTCAAGAAGGGTGTTAAGCACAATGAACCTCCATATTTCTACACAAGATCCATTAGCATGAAAACTGATCTATAATTATTCACGAGCGGTTGTTTTATGTCTAAACTATCCTAGTAATTAATATAACTCGTTCCTCTTAGGATTTTCACACACCCTAACCCTTTCGATGCTAGATTATGCTTATACTTTACTTTAGTTGGCCAAACGGAAAGAATCAATAAAAGAATGATTAAACCAAGAGAAGATTGAGAAATCTTCTAAACATATATTGCTAATCAAAATGTTGAGCCAAACCTTAAAGATCTAGCTACTAATGGTGGAAAATACAAACAAAATAATAAGAATAGAAGATGAGATGAAGAACATTTTGATAAACTGAAGTAATATAGAATTCGGTACAGGAAGTAAACTTCTTTAGAAATTACAACCAACTAACTAAGAATTAACTACACTCCACGGCAGTGCAAAGAAGAGCAGAGGATCGATGATCACCTTCTTCTTCTCCTTCGTATCTCCGACAGAAGCAACATTGATCGAAAAGGAAAACTTGCAGAGAAATAAAACTGATTGGAGAAAAAATTAGAGAGAAAATGAGAGCTCGAAGATGAAAAATAGGATAAGAGTCCTGATCCCTTCAATGACGTTAGGTACTAATAAACTTCACGTTCTATTCTCTAGCTAAGATATTATTTGCATGATACGATCTAGCGGCCAGTGATACCCACTTCTAATCTATTCTGCACTAGACCTAGCAAATTTAATCAACGCAAAGTTATCATAGCATGTTCTGTCCTAACTGCTCTGAGCTCACTTATGCGCTGGCATTTGGTTTTTAAATTCTTGCATGCACACTAATTCCTAAAACAAGAAATGCACAATTATTTATGTTCTAAACACAGAAGAATGTTAAAATGCATAGCTTCTCAAATACTCAAAGCAAACATGTTACTTATAAACTTGGCATAATTTTGTGATAAATAATTAATAACGCATAGTTCTTATACTCTCAAAACAAATATAATCTAATTTTAAGTGTAAAATAACTTGTAAATCTACAAGCTATCAACTACCCAAACATAATTTTACTCAATTAATAGTTTTAAGTCTTCATAGTAACTTAACACAATTAGTCTTGATGACGATGGAGTTATAAAAAGTGTTTTTGGTAAAAAGATAAATGTCATGTTTGGATTACTTTTTCAAGTGTTTATTTTTGAAAAAAAAAATCATTTTAATAAGATTTATAGTGTTTGACAACCTCCCAAAATAAATTTTTAAAAAATGAATTTGAGAAATAAGTTATTTTGAATGAAACACTTAAAACAAATTTTTTTAAAAAAAATAGCTTTTTAAATGTTTAACCGGGAATCTCCCAAAATTTCATGATATATGAAAATTATCAAAAGACCCTATATAGTGGGCTTGGAATAGCTTTTTGAAGAAAATATGTTTTTTAAAACATATAATGCCTTTTCTATAAGAACCTCTGAAAAAACTTACTAATGTACTAATTTAAAGTGTGTGATCAAAAGTTTTTTTTTTTTAAAAAATCTTAATAAATAAAAATACTTTTTTAAACATTGGATTAATTTAAAACTCTTTTTGAAAAAACACTTTGAGATATGAATTATTCAAAAGGTGACTTTGAAGTGATTGACCAAAAATCTTCCAAATGTATTGTAGTAAGAAAACAAAACATATTATTAATTAATAGAGTCGCTTTTGAATGTAGTGCAACCCAACAAATTTGTTATCTAAAGTATTTTAAAAAAATACTAAATTATAGAAAACACCCTAAACTTCAAACTTTGTTTCAATAATACTCCTAAACTTAAAAAAATTGTATTAATATCCTTGACCTTTAAAAAAAATTTAAAAATATCCTTGTCATTAGCAATTGAGACAGTTATTACCCGGAAAAACAAGCAAACGTGGCAAATCTGCGCAAAATAGGTGTAAACATTTCTGGAAAATAAAGTTTCATCGTTTTAAAAGAGGGATGAGAAAAAAAAAACTTGGGCATACTAAGAAAGACAACAAAATAGTATATTTAATCAACATAATGGAGAAACAGATTCGGTCAACAATAGAGGATGAAGAGTATTAGGGTAAAATTGGGACCTACATTTACAATAGAACAACAAAATTTGAGGATATTGAACATTCAATTGGAAGAGAAAGGATACTTGTACGTGTTATTTTTCGGATGTGCAAATTATTGAGTAAGTTGTATAGATGATTTTTTTCGGAGTTTATTTTAATGAAATTTTGTACTTTTGGTTTATAGATTTATGGGTTCCATTATTGTAATGAAACTCTGGCAGATTTTTTGAATGGTACAATGAATGCATATGCTATTGTGGAAAAGTTGTGATGTCACACAACGAAGGAAGAAGATTTTGGAGTTGAAAGAGAAGATTTGTATTTGAAGATTAAAGAAAAAGAATATAAATGGTGGTTAACTAACTTGTGAATGTTGACAAGTTGTTTAATATTAGTTTTATTGAGTTCTTGGTCCAATTAGATGAAATGTAGTTGGAATTAAGTTTTTGTAGAAGGTGAACCAAATTTTTTATTCAATGAATAGTTTGTTTTAAGACCCCTTCAAATATCTCAAAGTAGGGAGTAGAGATTTTCTTTTGAGTTTGTAAATGATTGAGTTGTGAATGAATAGTTTATGAATCACATTATAAATGAAATCAATTACAAATTTTGAGTTTAAATGATCCATTCATATTTGGTCTAATTTTTTATGATTTGAATGGAAGTATAATGTAAATAATAATTGAAAGTCTAGCTAACACAATAATTACTTAATTGTGAATTGTCATCTATATTCACAAGTTGTAGCATTTATCCTTCAAGATTGTCAAACTTAAAATAGTCATCAAACTTAATAATCATCAAACATCAAGTTGTCATCAAAATTAAATAGTTAAATTGTCATCAGTTCACAAGTTGTGGCCTTTCCTAAGAGATTAGATACAAAAAATTGTTATTGCCTACAATGTACATGTATACAAAAAAAAAAAAGAACTCCATTGTTCATTTTCACTTTCTAATCTAATCTTATACACAAAATTTCAAAAGGCATACTATAGAAAAGTGAGCAATTACATCGATCTTATAATTTCATATCTTGACAGCTTCTTCAAGGTTTCGACCGAGCCACATGGGTGTTCTCTATCTCAGCTGCTAATGACAAAGGTATTTTTTAAAGATCAAAGGTATTAATGCAACTTTTAAAGTTCATGGGTATTAATTGAAACAAGGTCTAAAAAAATCCATGAATATTTTCCATAATTTAGCCTTTAAAAAATATAAGATAAAAAAATAATGTTGTTATAAATATTTTAAGAAAAATTGTTTAAATAAATAATTTTTTTAAAATTATTTTTTTAAAAAGTGCTTAAGCTTGATATATGATAAACACACTTAAATAATCAGTGAAAACATTTTTGTTATACGTTGTTCAAAAGTTGGCAACATGAGCATAACTTAATTGGCATAAAGTATGCACTCTTAATCAATAGGTCAAAGGTTCAATCCTCTATCCCTTCAAAAATTGACAACATGAGCATAACTTAATTGACATAAAGTATGCACAAATCAAGAGGTCAGAAGTTCAATCCACTACCCCACATACTATTGAACTTAAAAAAAAAGAAGAAGAAGAAGAAGAGTCTTCAAAAGTTTCCTTATAGTAGACGACTTGTCACATTAAAGTCCTTTGAAATTTCTTATTGTGCCAAAGTAATTAAGGCTTCCATTCATCAACTTGAACAAAGCCTCATTAAGATGTATTCATTTTCTCTTGTCATGGTTACAAGTTGATTTTCGAGTCATTTCCACATTGGTTGAGCAAAATTTGACACTTGCAATATATATAGTGATAATCAATTTACACAAGTGTAGGAATCATTACAAAGTACAATTAAAAGCTAAATTATAAAAAAATATTCTTGAACTTTGCTCCTAAAATACTTCATTCTTTTAAAAATTGCAATATTACTCTTGACCTTTCTAAATGTTCCAAAACTATCATTGGAGTAAAAAAATCGTTAGAATGTTAAATGAAAATTCGACGTGTCTGAATGTCGTTCTTTCAAATTTAATTCAAACAAGCATACTAGCTAGTCACCACTATGTTGCTTTAGGTCATCGTTACATCGATTTTTTGTCCAAAATTTTAACGCTTTTCTACTCCAATGGTAGTTTTGAAACGTTTATGAAAGGGTAAGAGTAATATTGCAACTTTTGAAAGAATATGAGTATTTTTTAAATAAGGGGCAAAGTTTAAGGATATTTTTTTATAATTTAGCCTAAGATTAATGAGTGAAAAGTATCACTACCACGAGGATTGGTATTAATCACTAATAAATACAAATAAATTTTCTTTTGGTTTTTGGTCTATGACATGGGCCGTCCTAAACTTAATAATATATTATATTATTACATGTTAATTCACTTAAACTAGCAAAACATTGCTTTGAATTCGTGGCATGAGCCCCCTTTAGCCCCTGCCTCTTGGGTTCAATTCTTAAGCAATGTAAATTCTAATTTCATTTTCAATTTTTATATATTATTGTGCTCTCCCTTTTCTTTTATTATTATTTTCTTGTATATATCTTATGTTAAATGGTAAATTCCACTTGTATTTGTAGATTTGGGCACTTTGATTTCATAAAAAACAAAAGAAAAAGATTTCGGCACTTCTTTTTCTTTTATTTCTTTATATATATATATATATATATATATATATATTATATTTAGATTAAAATACCATTTTGATCCATGTGCTTTGAGTTTCATTCTATTTTAGTTCATGTACTTTCAAATGTCCAATTTTAGCTCTTGTACTTTTAATAAAACTTAAAATTGATCCCTATTGGTAGTTTATTGTTAACTTTTCTAAAAATCTTTAGTCTCTATTAACTTTGATTTTATAAAATTTTGAAATATGTTCGCATTGTGTCTTTTATTTCATGAAAACTATTATTATTATTTAACCAATTTTGATAAAAATTAACTTGAAACTAACAATATGGACCAATTTTAAGCTTTATTGAAAGTACAATGACTAAAATTCGACATTTGAACGTACATGATTAAAATTGAATGAAAACTAAAGTATAGGAACTAAAATGGTATTTTAACCTTATCTTTATAAAGGAGTATTATTTTCCTTGATTTTAAAAATATATAGAAAATTGTTCTTAAAATAAATAATTTAAACCTTTATTTCTTATATATTTGAATGGTAAGTCACATCTCCTTTTAAAAAAAATCTACCTATAAAGTATTTACAATTTACAAAATATAAAATAATAAAAAAAATTTAATGTTAATAAATTATTTTTTAATAAATAATTCTATAAGAAACTATAATTATTATAAAAAAAATTATACTTATTATTTCAACTTTCAAATATATAAAAAAAATATATATCAATCATATTTTCTATTGGATAAACTAATATCAAAATATATCAAGGCCCAACATCATTTTTTTTTAAGTCATGTCCAAATTTTGAATTAATACTAATATCAAAATATATCAAGTCCCTCCTAACATAAATTTCTAGATCTGCCACTGGTTTATGAATATATTTTTGTTAGTTCATCATTTGAAAATGTTTGTTTAAGAAAATTAAATTGATCTCTTGAAAATATGAATGTATTTTGATGGTTCCATCATCTAAAATCATTGTAAACAATTACATATTCGTGGTAAATGAAGTTATTTTTTCAAATATTTATTATTTGCCTTTTAGTATTCTCGAAGTTTTTTTTTTTTTTTTTTGATACATAGTATTCTCGAAGTTAATTCTTGTAGAGGAGTTGATATATTGGGCAACTAAAAATAATTACTCTTTTCTTCATTTAAAGGATCCCAACTTTGAGTTTCTCCTCCACTCTCAAATTTCTTATTTTCTTTCCCTAGGTCGATCTTTGATTTCGTTGAGAGCAAGGGTATAGTTTAAAGGTAATGTTGTAATATTTTAATATTTAATTGATTTTAAATATGGATTTCTTTTTAGATTTTAATTTGGGAGATTTTTCATCTTTTTAAAGGAAAAAACATATTAGTAAGAGAGGTTAAAAAATTTATAGTTTAACTACTTATTTTTTTTAATTAAATTTATAGATCTAAAATTCTAGTATAAATACCTCTCTTACCACACTCTCAAACACACAACATTTCAATCTTCTCTTTTCTTTAATTTCTCATATTTCTCTACGTACTTTGCTCTTTTAAGAGCAATTGGTCAAAAAATGAGTGTTATTTATTGTGGAGCATTGAGCTCAATCTCTATGTGCAAAGTAGTTTGTGCTGGAATTAATTTAATTAATTCATATGTGGGTAACAAATTAAATGACAATTATATTTGAGCTATTTAAGAGGTATATTGTGTGGTCTTGATTATGGGCCCAAGACTTCTCATATAGTGGTGTGGTTTGCTGAGCAGAAACCAGCTCCATGATCCTAGGAGATTATGGGAACCCTAGATCAATTTATAAATAACAAGGTTATGGTTCTCAATACACTATGCTTTTTTAACCTCCTATTCCCTATCTGATAGAGAGGATTGTCCATCCCGGTTTAAGTTGCATAGTCGAGGAAGGCCACAAACCACAAATCTTACAGATTCAACATGTCTAAAGGTTGCAGATAATTCTAATCTCCTTTAGTTTTAGTTTTCTTCCATGCTTAGATCCTTTTATAAATCTTTTCGTGATTGTTCTTGAATTGTATGCCTTTTGTTGATACCGAAATTTGGATCGTCGGATCAACCGTAAATTTGTATCTCCGGGAGTTGAGAATACCTGCAAAAATAGAGAACTAACACCAGTGTGGTGCTAAGCCACTTAAACTCCGACGCTCAAGTTAGAAATCAGAGTTTTTAGAAAGCTCAGATCGTAAAAGTTAGGTGATGATTGCATACCCTCCAATGTCCTTGTACTTCGCTTTTTATATTTTTGCGTAATTGTAACGGTCAATCCTGCATTATTAAGTCCTCCGAGAACTTAGCTCGATCATGGATTGTTTTTATCATCCTGACCGTTACAAACCTCATCTCGTTTAATTCGAACTTCAACGGATCATTCGATGCACTCCCGAATGACTTTCCCGCTTCTTGCCAGTCCATTCGGGATAAAACGATGTTAGACCAAGCCATTCCCCTGACAGATTTCATCCCTGTTGCCTTTTGGTCTAACCTAAGAGTCGGTTCAATAGGCTCACCGGACTGGGTCGACCCTCTGAGGGGTTGGCCAAAAAGCCTCTTGATCGACCCCTCGAGGGGCCAGCCAAGGCCGGTCTAGGCCGACCCCTAGAGGGGTCGGCCAAAGAGACCTCTTGGCCGACCCCTCTGGGGGTCGGCCGAGGCCGGTTCAGCCTCTTGGCCGACCCCTCGAGGGATCGGCCAAGGCCATCTAGGCCGACCCTTCGAGGGGTCGGCCAAATAGGCCTCTTGGCCGACCCCTCGGAGGGTCGGCCAAATAGGCCTCTTGGCCGACCCCTCGGAGGGTCGACCAAGGCCGTCTAGGCCGACCCCTTGAAGGGTCTGCCAAGGCCGTCTAGGCCGACCCCTCCGGGGGTCGGCCGAGGCAGTTCGGCCTCTTGGCGGACCCCTCGAGGGGTCGGCCAAGGCCAGTCTAGGCCGACCCCTCGAGGGGTCTGCCAAACATGCCTCTTGGCCGACCCCTGGGTCGGCCAAGACCAGTTCGGCCTCTTGGCTGACCCCTTGAGGGGTCGGCCAATGCCGATCTGAGGCTAGCTTTTACCCGTAACAGTTGCCCCACTTCCAATGCGAACCCTCTAAGCGTATTTGCTTGGGTTTCACTTGGAAGTCTACGGGTATCGCCCACCGGTATTCCACTGATGGCAGCATTCTATGTCTCGAAAATTGTGCCAATTCAGGTTATATAAGTGCTCTTTCTGAACTCAAAACTCTCCCAACTTCTCGAACTCTCCCTTTTCCCACTTTCTTGTTTTGAAGTTCTAGTCATTCCTTCACTTTTCAGGTAATTTCTCTTCCTTTGACTTATTTTCTACATGGCGGGTTGTTCTAGAGCCATCCACTTTGAAACGGGTGACTCTTCTGATCCTAATGACGAAGATTTCATCCCTAATCCCCCTCAACCGGCCCGTGGTAGGAGTAAATCCAAGGCCCGAACACGGAAGGAGCCACCTAAAATCCGTTTGAGAAGGCCTCTAGTTCAAGCGACCCTAGATGACCTTAGGGTTCAGTTTAACGTTCCCAACTCCATCAACATGAGAGTCCCAAATCGTGGAGAAAATCCAGCCTCTCCCCCTCCTGGAGAAGTGGCATTTTATCCCGACATGTTCACCAGTGGTGTTCGGCTCCCCTTACTACCTGTGATCCAAAATTTCTTAACCCTTATCAATCTTGCCCCTTGTCAGGTTCTTCCCAACGCTTGGTGTACTTTTATAGGGTGTTATATTCTTTGGCTTCAGGTCGGGAACCGTACACCTATGACAGCCTTTGACTTTCTATCTTTGCACACCTTTAAACGAAAATATAAATCTCAACTGTTTTACTATACCAGTCCACATTCCGTCCATGAACCTATAGTGAGAGAACCTTCGTCAGTGAAAGACTGGAAGAAATATTGGTTCTTCATTAGCGGTTCATGGCTTGCCTCGGATAATTCTGGCTCTACTCTCCCAGTCCCAACTGATTTCAGGGTGATAGGCGAGTCTGCTTTTCCCTTCCGACTTTTTATGTATATATCATGCTATTCTTATTTTGCTATTGTTTTTGTAGCTAACATCAATCCAGAGCCATCGCCTGTGGCTATTGCCTTTCGTGACCTTGCTTGGAGGATTAGTGGACTTCTGCGTTGGGGTCCTGATTTGGTTCATCCCGATCTCCTTGCTGAATATCACCTCATCCCCCCACCGAACTTTTCAGATACTACCCTCAGAATTGGGTGTTAAATTATATGTACCTTGTCAACCTAGTCTTGAATGTAGATAACGAACTTCAACTTTGCTCGATTTGTTAGATATGGCTCAACGTCCCCGAGTCAGAGCTATGGACCGTGAGTTGGAAATGACATCTGACAATTCAGATTCCGAACCTGTAGAGATTGTCCCCATGGTTACCTCTCCCATTAACAATGAAGGGCATGAAAGACGACCTTCTCGTAGACAGTGCACTCGAGCCTCTCCCAGGCGTACAACTTTCCGACCTCCTTCTCAAGGATCTGGCAGACCAGGCATTTCTCCAACCCCGGTGCCCCCTACCACTCATCTCGTAGGAGGAGCCAGCCATAACTCTCCCTCATCATTTGGCGGGTCCAGTCACGGAACTATTCTTCCCTTTGACTATCCTGGCCCTTATGACTCTCCTGTTGACGAGACCGCTGAACTTGAGCGTTCATTTTCCATGTGGGCCGGCTTATCTAAAGCTAGCTCTTCTCAAGAACGGGTTGACTGTCGTTGTGGTTTACGAGACCCCCAACTTGCTTTCCAGGCTATGATGCACCATCTTCGTGAGGTGAAATATTTATCTTATCTCCAAAATTGATTGTTGTAAACCTTAATTTTCTCATTTGTGCGTTTCGCGTGTAGGCTTTTGGTCATGCAACTTTAGCTTCTCTTCGAGTGTCAGGAGAACTCACTTATCTTCGTAGAGAACTCACTCAACTTCGCCGAGATCACGTGTCTAGAGAAGAACTGGACCAAGCATTTGCTCTACACGCCCAAGCGAATCAATCTTTGCAGAATCTACAGGCTCAGTTTAATGACTACCGTGTTCGCTCCGAGAGTGATATATCTGCTCTTCAACTTCAATTGACAGAGACTCGGGCTAAACTAGAGGAAGTTGAAGCTAAACTAAAGGAAGCCGAAGCTAAGCTTGCTGACTCCAAATTTTTGACTGAGGCATTCAAACTTTCTGATGAATACATTGATTTTCAAAATCAAGCTATGCGTTGTGGAGTGACCTGGTTAATTCGGACTGCTAAGGAGCGTCATCCTGACCTGGATCTCAAATGGCTCAAAACATCTTTCAAAGAATATTGCGATCCTCCAGAGTTTGATCTTGGCCAAACTTCTGGACCTGAAGCTTTAGGAGAAGGCTTCGATTTTGGTCAAACTTCCAGACTGGAAAACGAAGTTTTAGGGGAAGGTTTTCTTCATGGTATCCTCTCAGATGACGAACAAGCTTCTTGACTTTGACAAATCTACGTGCTTATATATCGCTTCCCTTTTCAATGGTGAACTCTTATGTATTAATGATCATTTATGCCATTTTGCTTTGCCGATCTACTCATGAATCTTCAAAGGCTAATCTAGTTGCTTGTTTGTATCTTGATGGATCATACCCCCACTCACGCAGAGTTGGTTTTATTTTTGAAATAACTTGCTTGAGTAAAAAAGAATATGCCTTCATTAAAAATTGAAAAGAAATGACATTCAACTGAAAAATTACAATGAAAAATTAAAACATCAGCTTTATTGAAAATAAATTTTCAGATGTTCAGCGTTCCATGGATGAGGCATACGTCTACCCCCAAGATCAGCGATCTCATAAGTTCCTGGCCGAACAACTTTCGTGACTCGATACGGACCTTCCCACGTCGGGCCTAATGTCCCACTACTCGAGTCTTTAGTGTTTGGCATAACCCTCCGAAGAACTAAATCTCCCTCTTTGAAACTTCGTCGCTTCACACGAGAATTGTAGTATCGAGCTACTCTGTTCTTATACTCAGCTATTCTCAATCTTGCTGTCTCGCGTCGCTCCTCTAATAGGTCGAGGTGTAAATTAAGCGAATCAGTATTGTCCTCAGGATTGAACTGTTCAACTCTTGGTGACGGGAGGCCGACCTCTACTGGAATCACTGCTGCGGATCCAAATGAAAGTGATAAAGGAGTCTCTCCAGTCGAGGTCCGAGGAGTTGTTCTGTAGGCCCATAAAACATTTGGTAATTCTTCAGCCCAAAGCCCTTTCAGCCCCTCCAACTTGGTCTTCAGATTTCGCTTAATAATTTTATTCACTGCTTCCACTTGACCATTTGCTTGCGGATGGGCTGGAGAAGAAAAGAAATGTTTGATGCTCAAATCAGCACAAAATTTTTGAAAAGCTGCATTATCAAATTGTCGACCATTGTCAGTGACCAGAGCATATAGTATACCAAAACGGCATATTATACCTCTCCAAATGAAGTCAGTAACTTTCTTCTCCGTTATGGTTGCTAGGGCTTCCGCCTCTGCCCATTTTGTAAAATAATCGACCGCCACTATAGCAAATTTTGTTTGCCCTCGACCTTGAGGAAGGGGTCCTATGAGGTCTACCCCCCATTGCGCGAAAGGCCATGGGCTCATAATGCTTGTAAGTGGTTCAGGAGGTTGCCTCTGTATTGTAGCAAAGCGTTGACACCGGTCACATGACCTAACGAAAATACGTGCATCTGCAAATATAGTAGGCCAATAATACCCTTGCCTTACCACCTTCTGTGCAAGAGACCGTGCACCCGAGTGGTTTCCGCATACACCTTCGTGTATTTCTCGCATGACATACTTAGCTTCAGCAGGCGTAAGACATTTGAGAAGGGGTAAGGAGTAGCTTCTCTTATACAACTGACTTCCTCGCAAGACATATTTAGCCGCTCTGTACTTTAGTCGTCGCGCTTCATTTTTATCAGAAGGGAGTTCACCAGTTGTGAGGAAATCAACTAGTGGATCAAGCCAAGTGCGCTCATTACCTAGCAGAGGATCATCGAGTTCCATCACTTCGCTTCCTCGAACACTTGGCTCCTCTAGGATCTCGACTGGGACAGTTCGTCCCAATTCTGTCTCGTAAGCGGCTGCCAACTTAGCTAATGAGTCTGCATTAGCATTTTGAGATCGGGGGATCCGCTTAATTTCAAACTTGACAAAGGACCTCAAATGTTGCCTCACTTCCGCCAAATACACAGCCATCCGCTATTCTTTGGCCTGATACGTTTCTGCCACCTGGTTCACAATGAGTTGAGAGTCACTAAGAATAAGCAAATTGCTAATCTCAAACATTTTAGCAACCCTCAAACCAGCCAACAACGCCTCATACTCGGCTTCATTATTGGAAGCTCGAAACTTGAACCTTAGCGCATACTCGAATCTCTCTCCATCTGGTGACACTAGTAGCAACCCAGCTCCGCACCCTCGGTGAGTAGATGACCCATCCACATAAAGTGTCCAAGGATGGTCATCCTCAGTCAAACCTTGGGACTGGAATTGCGCTACGCATACTTCTGCTTGAGGAGTCATCTCAGCCACGAAATCAGCTACCGCCTGCCCCTTCATTGCTGTTCGGGGTCGGAATTGAATATCATACTCTCCTAGCTCTATCGCCCACTTCACTAACCGACCTGAAGTCTCAGGCTTTTGCAACACCTGTCTCAATGGAAAATTGGTTAAAACAGTTACCTTATGCGCCTGGAAATACGGGCGTAATCTGCTGGCTGAAACCACAAGAGCCAAAGCCAACTTTTCTACCTGTGGGTATCTCGACTCTGCTCCCAGCATAGCTTTGCTCGTGTAGTAGATAGGCGATTGCCGTCCATCGACTTCCTTAATAAGCACCGAGCTGACTGCAGAGTCAGAAGTCGCCAAGTACAGAAAAAGCTCTTCTCCTGTAACAGGCTTGGAGATGAGTGGGGCAGAACTAAGGTATTTTTTCAACAATTCAAAAGCCTGTTCACACTCCGCCGTCCACTCGAAGTTAGCCTTTTTCCTTAACAATTTGAAAAATGGAAGACACTTATCAGTTGCTCTACTTACAAATCGGTTTAAAGCAGCAATTTTCTCATTCAAGCTCTGCAATTGCTTCATTGTCTTCGGGGATTCCATCTCGAGTACAGCTCGGATCTTGTCTGGATTCGCTTCAATACCACGCTGGTTAACCATAAAACCTAAGAATTTACCTGAAGTGACTCCGAAAGCACACTTGCTTGGATTCAGCTTCATCTGGTATTTTCGTAAAGTTTCAAACGCGTCGGCTAAGTCATCATGATGTTGATTAGATTTTTTGCTCTTCACCAACATGTCGTCGACGTATACCTCCATATTCCTGCCGATAAGATGAGCAAACATTTTATTAACTAAACGTTGGTATGTAGCACCAGTGTTTTTCAAACCAAAAGGCATAACATTGTAGCAATATAATCCTCTACTGGTGACAAATGAAGTTTTTTCTTGATCCGGAACATGCATTCGGATTTGATTATACCCTGAATAAGCGTCCATGAAGCTGAGCAGTTCATGACCAGCTGTGGCATCTACCAGTTGGTCTATTCGTGGTAATGGAAAACTATCCTTTGGGCATGCTTTATTCAAATCTGTGAAGTCGATACACATCCTCCACTTGCCATTAGCCTTCTTGACAAGTACGACATTGGAAAGCCATTGAGGATAGTTGACTTCGCGTATGAATTTCGTCTTCAGTAACTCCTCAACCTGTTCGGCAATCACCTCATTTCGGGCATGGTTAAAAGCTCGTCTTTTCTGGCGAACCGGCTTAAAATCTGGATTGATATTAAGTCGGTGCACCATTACTCGAGGGTCTACTCCAGGCATATCATTTGCTGACCAGGCGAACACATCCGCATTTTTCCTCAGGAAAGATATAAGATTCTCCTTTTCAGTAGCTTATAACTTGGCACTAATACCTACTCGTTGAGAGTCCGACAGTAGAGGGACAGACTCCAATGAATCTGTCGGTTCACCTCGTTGCTCGGTCTTATCTCTGAGCTCAACCATTTCTTCCGCTTCCATATCGACTATCTGTTCTTCCACTATCTTGGGTGCCGAGGTCGAAAAATCGACCTTGGCCTCTCCCTCAACTTGTGGATTTTCCTGAATGACCTGCACATCTCCAACATTGCTGGTCGAATCTTTTAAGGCCGTCCGATAACATTCTCGTGAAGCCAACTGTTCTCCTCGTATTACTCCAATCCCATATGGAGTAGGAAATTTCATTACCTGGTGATAGGTAGATGGAACAGCCTTCAATTGATGTAGAGCCGGTCGCCCTAGGATGACATTGTAGATTGACTTATCATCCACCACTAGGAAATTTACCATTGCCGTTACGTTGGTCATGCCATCGCCAAAGGTCACTGGTAACTCTATACTTCCTTCTGAGTATACGACTTGGCCTCCAAATCCAATTAGTGGGTCGGGTCGGCTCTTCAACCTTTCACGCCCTAACTTCATGGCGTTAAACGCGTAAAGGGAAAGTATATCGGCTGAACTTCCACCGTCCACCAAGATGCGATGCACCTTGACAATTGCTATTACTAAAGACACAACTAAAGCATCATTATGAGGTTGATGCAGGTTCACTGCATCTTCCTCTGAAAAACTCATAACTTGAGTAGCCGACAAAGTAGTACATACCTCATAATTCTCTGGAGTAACCCGAGCCTCTCTTACCTTTGCCTTTCGCTTTCGTCCAGATTCTCCACCTGCTGGACCCCCAAAAATTGTCCTTATTTCCCTGGGTGGCGTAGGGGTTCGGTCCTTTTTACTCCGTGATGGTCGATCTGCATCTGTTGCATTCTTTCCTCCTACATATTCCTTTAGATGTCCTCTCTGGATTAGAGACTCGATTGCCTCCTTTAAATCGAAGCACTCAGCAGTGGTGTGACCGTGGTCTCTGTGAAAGAGACAATACTTATCCTTATTTCTTCGATGCGAGCCTGCTTTCAATTTAGCCGGCCACTTTAATATTTCTTTGTCCTGGATCTCCATCAGGATCTGCTCCGCAGGGACTATTGTTGGCGTATACCGCTCAAACTTGCTTGGAGGTAGACCTTTGACCCATCCGATCTTGCGAGGTATTGTGTTCCTCTAGTCTTCTTTTCTTCGAATCAGAACGCTCCTCTTCATTTCGTCCCCTGGCCCGTTGATGATCAGGGCGAGTAATCTTTTCTTCTGGAGCTCCTTTAGAACGAAGTAACTCCCCTGCACTCATGTACTTCTGCGCCCTGGAAAGGAGATCCACGTAAGTAGTTGCAGCTTTCTTACCTAAGGACCAAAGGAACTTCTCATCTCTGAGACCCGCTACTATAGCAGTGAGAGCCGCTCCATCAGTGTAACCCTCAATTTGGAGAGCTTCACTATTGAACCTCGAGACATATTCTCTCAATGTTTCATTTCTTCCTTGCTTGATAGTAAGCAGGTGCGTCGGGGGCTTTCGCTGATCTCGCCCCCCCAGAAACTGAGTAATAAACGCTCGTGCTAGTTCACGAAAAGAACCTATTGATCTCCGCTTCAACTGTCTGAACCACTTTCGGGCTGGTCCTGCCAGAGTGAATGAGAATGCTCGGCATTTAATAGCATCCCGGACTCCGTGGAGTTCCATCCACGACCGAAAAGTATCTAAATGCTCTACATGATCTTTGGACCCATCATATGCCTTCATGGTAGGCAGCTTAAACTTCGGAGGTACTTTTTCTTGCATAATTTCATCAGTGAAAGGTGGGTCAACCTGGTCTAGCAAGTTCTCTAGATCCAACCCCTCATGATCTTGAGCTTTCTTCATATCTCCAAGCTCATTCTGGATTCTTCGTAACTCAATTGCCCATGGCTGACTCTCTACCCCTTTGTCGTTAGCCTGCTCCTTTCTCTTATGATTGATCAAGTCTCGCAGGTCCGTGCCAAGGTCTGATTTTTCTTGCTGACCGGCCTTTCGAACCATAGACTGATCATGATGTCCACGCGACTCTCTAACCGAGCTCCTTATCTCACTATGGAGTCGGACCGTACGCGCCTGGGACTGATGGGTCGTTACTTCTGGTTTCTTCAAATCAAGGCGTGCTAGCCTTTTGTCATTTCCTCCTATCTTCAGCCTTTCCCTCGTGTACGGACCTCTAACCTGGGATTCCTCTACCTCTTCTTCTGCAGGTCCCTTCCCTTTGGCTTGATCCCGCACGATCGGGGCAGAGTTGTTGACTAGCAAAGGTGGATTCAAGCACACACCTTCCTTTCCTTTGCTAGGTCCAGGAATTTCTCTAGCAATCTTTGCCAGCGCCTCCATGATGGCATTGAGCTTGCTCAAGAAATCCATGATACGTGCCAAATCCTTATCTATCTTTCGGACCTTCTCTGCTAATTCCACATGCTCCGACATTACCCGAGCTTCCTCTTGCCTAACCGTTTGCAGGTGGGTTTCCCCCACCGGTGTGGCTTGCTCACTTGATCGCCTTGGGTGGCGTTCCCGGTCCGAATCGTCTCCATCTTCCATTCGGTTTTCACGGTTCATGTCGGAATTCATTATCTTCCCGATGTTTTGAATCTCAAACAAGTAGCAAATATTCGTCTCCCCACAGACGACGCCAACTATTGATACCGAAATTTGGATCGCCGGATCAACCGTAAATTTGTATCTCCGGGAGCTGAGAATACCTGCAAAAATAGAGAACTAACACCGGTGTGGTGCTAAGCCACTTAAACTCCTACGCTCAAGTTAGAAATCAGAGTTTTTAGAAAGCTCAGATCGTAAAAGTTAGGTGATGATTGCATACCCTCCAATGTCTTTGTACTTCGCTTTTTATATTTTTGCGTAATTGTAACGGTCAATCCTGCATTATTAAGTCCTCCGAGAACTTAGCTCGATCATGGATTGTTTTTATCATCCTGACCGTTACAAACCTCATCTCGTTTAATTCGAACTTCAACGGATCATTCGATGCACTCCCGAATGACTTTCCCGCTTCTTGCCCGTCCATTCGAGATAAAACGATGTTAGACCAAGCCATTCCCCTGACAGATTTCGTCTCTGTTGCCTTTTGGTCTAACCTAAGAGTCGGTTCAATAGGCTCACCGGATTGGGTCGACCCTCTGAGGGGTTGGCCAAAAAGCCTCTTGACCGACCCCTCGAGGGGCCAGCCAAGGCCGGTCTAGGCCGACCCCTAGAGGGGTCGGCCAAAGAGACCTCTTGGCCGACCCCTCTGGGGGTCGGCCGAGGCCGGTTCAGCCTCTTAGCCGACCCCTCGAGGGATCGGCCAAGGCCATCTAGGCCGACCCCTCGAGGGGTCAGCCAAGGCCGGTCTAGGCCGACCCTTCGAGGGGTCGGCCAAATAGGCCTCTTGGCCGACCCCTCGGAGGGTCGGCCAAGGCCGTCTAGGTCGACCCTTCGAGGGGTCGGCCAAATAGGCCTCTTGGCCGACCCCTCGAAGGGTCGACCAAGGCCATCTAGGCCGACCCCTTGAAGGGTCGGCCAAGGCCGTCTAGGCCGACCCCTGGGTCTGCCAAGACCGGTTCGGCCTCTTGGCTGACCCCTTGAGGGGTCGGCCAATGCCGGTCTGGGCCGACCCCTTGCCAACAAGTCCTCTTGGCCGACCCCTTCCCTCGAGGGGTCAACCAAGGCCGGTCTAAGGCTAGCTTTTACTCGTAACACCTTTATTCTTGAATAATTATGAATTAAGTTTGGTTAATAAATTTCAACAAATGGTATTAGAGAGGTTTATGCGGTGGATTACTAAATTTAGTCAATTTTGTCAAATATGTTTTTTTTCCTTTTGATTCATGAGATTTCGATTCAATAGGATTTCAAAATCAATTTACATGTTTTATAATTACTTGAACTTTTGAATAGGCAAATTTAATTTGAATGCTTTTGCATATTTGGATTATATCATTAACGAATAAGGATGCATGTATATGTTCTATATGCATATTTTTACATAAGAAATCAAAGTTTTAAATTATCCAAAACTCTAATATGAGATTTAGAGATTGAATCTTCGGTTATAGGAAGAAACGGTTGCCGGCCATGAATAAAGCATTAAAAAAAAAAGTTGGCGACACAGCTCAACGCCGCATGTGACACTCCATTCATTTGGTGTTGGTGCCCTTGCACAGTGGCCCAATTTTATTAGAAGTATATATATATATTAGACTTATTATTATTTTTAAATCATTATTTATTTATTTATAATTATTTAAATAAAAGATTTTATATATTGTGTTATATGTTTTTCTAGGCATAAAGTATGCATGACTATTTAATTTTTCTTTTATGATTGTGTTTATTAAAGATTGATTATTGAAGGTAAATTAACAATTTATAAGTGCTTAGCACAATTTATCTAATTTCTTTTGAGTGTTTTTTTTAGCATTTAAAGTCATTAGATGTGGTGTATTTGTTGTTTATGCGGATTGTAATCGGCTCAAAGGAAGGTTACAATCGACCAAACTACAAACACACATGCAATAATAAATATGGATAACATAATGATATACCTTTAATAAGGATGTTAGTCGGCCCAAAGGAAGACTATCATCTAAAATGGATAAGTTATTAATATTTGATTATTAAATTCTAAATTTATTACCCCTGTGCCTATTGCAGGTTGTCAGTGGTTTGAAAATTCAACAAAGTTTCTTTTGGGGTACTCCAATTTTTATTTTTGAGGACTTTTTTCCATTATTAAATTATCTAGGTAAAGATATTATTCTTAATTTTGAAAATAATTTTGGTAATTTTCTTTTCGTGAACGTAAAATTAAAAGTAATTAAAAGTAATTAAAGACAAATGTTTTGCATAATAATAAGATTTTCTTTGTTGGTGTTGGTTTGATGGATCTTGCTGCCAAAGTAGCCTCTGATTTCTGATATTGACATCTTCATAATTAATTAGATGTTTGTGGGTCTGTTGTTTATGCGTTCTGATTGTCGGCCCAAAGAAAGGCGTCAATCTGGCCAAATAACAGGTACACTTGTGGCTAGCAGGTGATGAACATGGATAATATAAAGTTATGCTATATGAGTGCTTGTCAGCCTAAAGGAAGGCTTTCACTTGACAGGATTGGTTATCAATGTTTTATTATCACCTTGAGCGTACAGTTTACAAGTTGATAGTCGGCCCAAAGGAAGGCTATCAATGTTGTGTTTGGTATCTTGTTATTCTCATAAAGTTAAATCTACTATATTTTTATAATATTAATGTTATTTCTGAGCATTTTTGGTTATTGATTGAGTTATTGCTAAATATTATTTCATTGCCTTATTCTTAAATTTATGAATATTTTTGTTTAAGTTGCATTTAAAAAAAAAAAAAAAACTTATGATGAAGAAAGAAACACTTCTATTTTTCACTTAGCAACATCCCTTTAAGATTACATGGGACTTTGAAAAATGGAATCATCTGATTGCATAAGTTTTATGATTATGAAGTGCAATATTCAAGGGAATCATGTGTAATAAAGGAAATAATTAGAAAGTTCCTTTAAAAGATAAAGATTGTTCTAAAAGAACATAAAGGACGAGACATGTAAACTTTTGGTTGAATGTATCTAAATGAAGAACAAAGGAACACAAGAGAGTACATCCAAAGGATCAAATGCACTAAATTTATAATACTCGATGATTGGCTTGTGCATTTGATGGTTTTTTTTTACATTGTACAGTCAATCTACAATAAGTTATGACACTCATAAGGATAGATGAACTTTTAATGAGTTAATCTTTGACGGTATGTTCGAAAAAAAAGGGTTAAGTATGAAAAGACAAAATGTACTCAATTAACTACTTCCTTAAAGGAAGAAATTAAAGTTGACACAAAGGTGCATTTGGAGCATATTAGTCCAAAATTACTAAGAATTAGGATCCAGTCCTTCTCTAATACTTTAAAGAAAATTTGGGTATAAAGAAAAATATGTTCATAGTACGTCATTATATGATGTAAAAAGAAAAATATGACTTCTCACTTTGGTTTTAAAAAAAGTTAGTTTGGCATGTATGTTAAGACGTATATGTGTTGAATGGACTCTAGTACTTCTATTCATCAATGATTGGTTCTTTTGATTTAACAGAACTTCGAATTTGTATTAGGTATAATTAGGGGACAATAATAAAATAGTCAAATTAAGTGTCATTGAGAGCTTCTGCATCTTGGAACTGTCTTCCATAGTCTATTCCCTATGGCTTCCTGAAATGCTTAACAACATTGTATAATGTTCTAAAAAATAAACTCTCATTGAAGGTACCCATATTTGATATAGGAGAGTCTTTAGTTCTAGATTTCTTAAAAGTCATAGATCAGTTTATAATGGTGAGACACTGTGAAAAAAATATGATGGATTAGGAAGAAAAGATCCAGGCCACTTTGCTAACTCCTTTGAGAATTGTATAAAATCATCAAGTAATACGTATTTTCAAGAAAACATGAGAAGTGTATTGCTTATAGAATGATTCAAAGCTCATAAAGATGTGATAAGAAGTATGACAAATATCACTCCTCTTTGTACTCAATTTCTTTGAGAAAAGTAGTCAAGATTGCAGCATAAGGCTTAAGTAGTGTACCAATAAAACAACAACTAAATCTCTCACAATTCAAGGCTAAGCAAAGGCTTAACATTAGGTTTGAATTAGGGATGTCCAGCTAATATTTGGTCTTGAAGGCCAATAAGGAAAACTTGGACTTAAAAATTATTAGTTGTCACTCTGGGCACACACATTTTCATGATTTCTAAAATTAGTTCTCACTTAAAAGTTCATTTGCATGAGATCTTAAAGTTTCTTAAAGATGTTGAGTTTGAGGAGGAAGATAAAATGAGGAATGTTGTCTTTAAGAAAAGAGAAATTAAGCTGTTTTTATCTTTGTGATAACATTAATAAAGGTTCTCCTCATTTAAGTAAAACAAACTCAACATTATTAAAAGTGTTATTAAAGCAATCACAAGAGATAGGAAAAATACATTTATAGGGTTGTAAGTTTAACTTAAAAGTAAAATGAAGAGGATTCAATTAACTTCCCCTAAAATCAAACAAAGACTTATCTCTTAAAAGCAGAATTGATGTCATAAAGAATTAGGTGAAATAGTGACAACAATGATATTTGGTAACTTGTCATATTGCCTTTAAAAGAAAATGTTTAGAGATATAAAGTTTATCTAGTTATTATGGTCTCAATTATTATTGGTGTCATTAATTATTGAGAGATTTTCTTGTAAGTTTATGACAACACTTAGTAACTTATTTTTCTTAGAGTTATATTAGATCAACATAAGAATTGATTTCTCAATTGTATGCTCTATGAAGTCAAAACTTGTAAAGTTTGAAACTTTTGATTCAGTAATACAAAATGTCAAATGTTAAAATTCATCTGTGATCTCAATAAGGAATTTTTATTTATAATTTCATGAGTTCCATCAAGTAATTATCACATTTAAGATCTTAAGGTAGATAAGAGTGATAATTATGAATTACAGATTTAGTGAGAATAAGTTTATTTTCCTAGTATAATATGTCTATGACATAGTAAGGTTATAATACAAGATGAAAATTTATATAGACATCTCTTTTACATTATGAAATCATATCATTGAGACTTCACAAAAGGGTTATGTTAGAAAAATTTTCAAGTTTTCTAGCATAAAGTTTTATGCACTAAGAAAATCATTATAGAAGACAAGCTTTGTCTCAATAAAAGTCCTCTGAATATAGATATGAATAATTTCATGATAAAGTTTAATCACTTCCGCTTCACTATTAATATCAAGACTAAAAGGCGATTATTTTGATAACTCTTAATGGGATCTACAGATTTTTAAGATACTTAACAAAAGGATACATGATCACTTATCAAAATCAGATAAAGTAGAGATCATAAGGCAACTTCATTTTGATAATATGAGTTGCCAACAAGATCCTTTTTCGAGGCTATATTTACTAATTAGTTAAAAGGTACTATTGTCATAATCGTGACAAATAGTCACTTGTAGTAGTTTTCACAATTGAAGTTTGTGTTCATAGCATTTTGTGTGGCAATAAACTCAAAAAAAAAATTAACCTTGTCATTAGGTTGTCTTGACAAGAATTTGTTTTTTCCATATTACAACAACAAAAGCTTTTATATGAGAATTATAAGCTTTAGTTGATAAAGAGAATTCAGAGTTTTGATTGTGTCTAAAGAAATACAACTCCATCATTGCGCATCCGCTCATTATGAACTTTCACACAAATTTTTAGGAGCATAACGCTCATACATGTGTGAAAACTATGGTATGACAATTGAATGAGAGTTTATGCCTTCTTAAAGTAGACATAGAGTTTTGTTTTCTACAGAATAAAGAAGATGAATCATCTTTTGTTACTCTGAATGATTTTCTTTCTAACTGTAGTTTCACATAAGGCTAGAAAGAATACAGTTTGATCTCTCTAAAGAATAAAGTTGGACCAGTTGGAAATAGGCATGTTTAGATCACATTACATGTAATTTCCATGTTGCTTTTCCTCACTTGATCTATGTCATTGAGTATATTTGGTGTGGTGACATTGAAGGCTAGGTTGCGACTATACATGTGACAAAGTCGCCTTGGTTCCTCATTGGTATACAAAATTGACCGGATTGTGATTAAAGGGAAGTTTCTTTTAAAATAGTATTAAGTTATACACTAAAGAATAAATTAATAATTGTCAATAAGGAAATTGTTATCCAAGTGGGAAATTGTTGGAATTAATTTAATAATTAATTCATATTTGGGTAACAAATTAAATGACAATTATATTTGGGTTATTTAATGGGCATATTGTGTGGTCTTGATTATGGGCCCAAGACTTCTCATATAGTGGTGTGGCCTGCTGAGCAGAAACCAACTTGTTGATCTTAGGAGATTATGGGAACCCTAGGATCAACTTATAAATAATAAGGTTATGGTCTCCAATACACTATGTCTCTTTAGCCTCATGTTCCCCATCTGATAGAGAGGATTGCCCATCCTAGTCTAGGTTGCATAGTTGAGGAAGACCAAAACCCACAAGTTTTACAGATTCAACATGTCTAAAGGTTGCATGTAATTCTAATCTCCTTTAGTTTTAGTTTTCTTCCATGCTTAGATCATTTTATAAATCTTGTCGTGATTGTTCTTAAATTGTATGCCTTTATTCTTGAATAATTATGAATTAAGTTTGGTTAATAAATTCCAACAGTTTGAACTATACAACGTTTCAATCGGGTTGTTGTATTTTGGAGGGGACAGGCTAGAAAAGATCTAATGCACTAGTGGTCAATAAATATATATACACCACAGACTTCCCATATTAGTGCAGGTCGATAGCTGAATTCATTAGAAATAAAAGTATTACTGGAGTATTGACAATGTCGAGTTCTACCTAAGAGAGCAGAGATATTTATGGAGCATTATTTCGACAGAGATTTCGTAAACTGACACATGAGAAGCAGATTTTACTTGAGCTAGACATTTTTGACACCTCAGCTAGTTCCAGCCAATAGAAAAGCGGCCACATGTGCCCTACATAACCCAATCAGCTCTGAAAATCATTTGAAGAATTATAAGGATGGTATAACCGTATTTTGAATGGGAGATTAAAGAAGAAGATTGGGAGAGACTGATTTTGGAGAAAAAAAAGGAGGAGAAATAGCAGAAAAGCAGTCCAAATGAGGAAAAAGCAACTAGGAGAAAAAAAAGGCAACCTTGCAACCTTCCATTTTCAGCAACTTTTATTCTTCCTTCATTCTTCCTTCTTCTAAACTCTAGTTTATTGTTCTATGTTTTCTTTTATGTTATCTTATTGTTGTTTTCTTTCATTTCCAGCTTGTAACATGAACTAAATCATCTTTGGGTGAGGATTATGAGTGTTTTTTATTAATCTAATAAGGGCTAAGGCTCCTTAGCTTTTCTCAATCTGGTATTTGCGTATTTTTAATGCTATATTTGGGTTTGTTTTGCCAACACACACCATGCACCATTCCCTTAAGTTTTGGGAGAAATGAAAGGGATTAGATTACTCAAAAACCACATTAGCTCATCGATTGGGTTAGTGTCTAACTAAGTGGGTATGCTAAGGATAGTGACATGTCTAATGCATAAAATCAATATGGTTAATTAAGGTGGGTTAATAGGAGTTAAACCACTAAAATCTAGAAATCTTGGAGGATTTCGTGTTTAATGCTGCATGGATTGAGGGAGCAACGCTCTGGCCGAAGCATTCTTTATTAGAAAGATAAAAAAATTATTCCTAATTCGAGCCCATTTTCACTTACTCTGTTACAAGTCGTTGTCATTCTATTATTTGAGCATCTTTTATGTTTATTATTTTGTTAGTATCTTTAATTTTGATTCAACATGTTTAGTTTAGTTAAAACCCCAAATTATTCCCCATTACCGTTTGAATTTACTAAAATTTATCTTAAGTTGAGTGAAATTATATCTTTAATCCCTGTGGAGATTATAAATACTTATCACTTGTTGCTGCCTGTGTGCAATTGCATAGCCTAATTGAAATTAAATTGGTTATTTTCCAATACACTATTTGAGGCAACAAGTTTTTGGCACCGTTGTTGGGGATTAGGTTGAATTTCATTTTTCTTGAGTTAATTTTTAGTAAATTAGAGCTTTATTGTGCTGAACCAGTGTGTTATTATCTTAGGTGATTGATAGTTGTGCATGAACGAATTGCCTAAGTGGGAATTTAAATTTGATCCAGAGCCTAAAAGAACATTTCATATGAGAAGAAGAGAGCAAAGAGAAGCTAGAGCTAACAATATGAATCAGCTTCCTCCTATTGATCCATTGGACCCAATAAATCAGCAACAATAATCTGGCATGAATCAGCAAGCTGGAGTAGAAAATCAAGTTGATAACCTTGTTCTTCTGGCTAACGACAGAGAAAAAGCTATTCAAGACTATGCAATACCAATGTTTGATGAGCTTAATCCAGGAATAGTAAGTCCAGCTATGGATTGATCGATACGGTGAGTCACGCAAGTGCACGTGATCGAAATAATAATAAAACGGCATAAGAGTTCCGAGTATCGTATCCTAAGGGAAGTAAGAATGAAATTCTTTTTAGCTAATTAATTACTAAGAATAAATGTAATTGGAATTATTTAGGACAAAAGCTAAGATAAAGCGACGCTTGAAATGAAAATCTAAACTAGAGTGCAAATAAAGGTTGGAGATACCAAAGAAAGGGGTATATTAGGGATCGAGCACAAATTAGGCTGTAATTACAGAAACTGAATATGACATTTAATTAATCTTGTTAATTCCTTAAACCTAGAGCTAAACCGATCAAAATTTCTTGTTGGTCTCATTCAAACATGCTAATTAATTGCTTACCTAAGTGTTTGTAGTGCTAATTGATTAATTAATTAAGATTAAGTCTACTCATATTAAGTCTCACCCATCAATTGTTAATCCTATGTCACTT
Organism: Trichosanthes truncata; assembly: GCA_033996785.1. NCBI lineage: Eukaryota > Viridiplantae > Streptophyta > Magnoliopsida > Cucurbitales > Cucurbitaceae > Trichosanthes > Trichosanthes truncata. Next base: position 7,097,335 of record JAWPNB010000004.1, read on the forward strand.
AGGCAATTTTAGAGTGTTAATTGGATTAATTCAGTCCTAAATTTCCTCCGTCGAGCTCAATTTAAGACTAGAATCAACTAATTACTGGCCAAATAATTAGAAGCAATAAGAATGATCCTATTAAAAGTAATTAATAAGTAACTAAATGCCAATAAACACAATTAATCCATATTTACAAACCTAAAGTGCTCTTAACCCTAAATTCAGCCCATAAATGTCATTAAACAGTACAACAAACCCATTTCTAAAGCCCTAAGACACATAGAACAGAGGAAGGAAAGCTATAAAGAAGATCTTCATCACCAAATTCTTCGCTTTTGCTTCGAATTCCACAATCTCGAGCCTTGAACACCATTCCTGAACACTCCATCTCGTGCTCCACAGGCCCCAAGAAGGTAAATTATCGAACTTTGGGCCAAAAATCCTAAAATGGTCTCTCCAAAAATACTCTCAAAACGATGAGTTTATAACAGTCTGCGATACGATGTCAAGATGCCAGGCACAACGTCGAGACGTTATGCCAAACGCACCATTTCAATAACGTGCGGCAGCGTCAAGAAGCTCCAAATGGAAATCTTTTGTTGCACGCGTTTCTAGCATCGAGATTCCACAGGACAGCGTCGAGACACTTGCTCTTGGGTGTGCAACCAAAAATGTAGTGCTCAATGCCCATTTCAGCATCAAGACGCCTTTCTCACGGTCCCAAATGCTGGATTAGCAACTTTTCTCCATACTTAGCTCCATTTTTTGTCCAATTAAGCTCCAAATCTCACCCAAAGCTCCAATTTCATCAATTTCTCCTTGAATTGCTCGGTTTTCTGAAATATGCAAAATATCCACGTAAAAGCTCACAATTTAATACAAAACTAGCAAGTAAATAGGCATAAATATAGCACTAAATTAGTGCAACAATTGACTCAAGCAAGGAGGCAAGTTGAAGAGTTTTCAGAGGATGAAGAAGGTCCAGACCAAGATGAAAATGAAATTGACCCTGTTATAGATGAACCTAGAAGAGGAGAGCACCAAGGTGTGAGGGGAAGAAGATGTGGTCGCAATAGAATGCCACCGAGTAGAAAAGAAAACTATCATAGGGACGGAGGCTTTGGCAACATTAAGGTTAAATTACCAAAGTTTCATGGTACCTCTGACCTTGAAGCCTACTTCCAATGGGATCATGAAGCTAGGCATATTTTTCATATCAACAATCTCATTGAAGAGAATAAAGTAATCATCTCTATGACACATTTTAAGGGTTATGCACAAACTTGGTGGGATAAGGTGTATACTAAGCAAAGGAGACGCCAATTGGGACTAGTGGAAACATGGGTAGAATTGAAAGAACTCATGAGGAGGCAATTCATATCGAAGCATTACCTAAGAGATCGTGCAAAAAAGCTTCAAGCTCTTCGCCAATGGAGCAAGGGTGTCGATGATTACTACAAAGAGATGGAGAGGTTGATGGAAAGATTGGAGAAAGATGAGGATGAAGAGAACACCATGGAAGGGTTTCTCCATGGATTAAACATTGACGTGGCTGAACGTGTTGAGTTGCAAACTTATGATGATATGGAAGAGTTGGTGCACCTTGCAGTGAAAATTGAAAAACAAATTCAAAGGTGCAAAGCAAGGTACACTTCTAATAAAACTTTTTCCAACTTATCCTCTTCTTGGAAATGGGATGATAAATCCACAGATCTTAAACTTAAGGCCAAGACAGTCAATGATAAAACTAGAGATAAGGGATAGACCTCATCAACAACAAAACTAAAGACTGAAGCACCCACTGGTAGAAATAGAGACCTTAAGTGTTGGAAATGCCAAGGGGTGGGACATTTAAGTAGAGAGTGCACTAATAGGGGAACAACGATCGTTAGAGAAGGAGAAATAATCACAGACGTTAGTGAGGGAGATGAAGAAACTAGTGACCATGAGGGGGAGGAAGAAGTGGAGGATACCACCCATTTATCTTTAGTCACTAGGAGGGCCTTATGTACATACATGAAGGAGGATGACTTGGAGAATCAAAGAGAGAATCTTTTTCATATACGTTGCCTTGTACAAACCTTACCCTATAGTGTAATGATTGATAGTGGAAGTTGTACAAATGTCGTGAGCTCTAGTTTGGTCTCACTATTGAGTTTAGATACTACACCCAATCCACAACCCTACAAACTACATTGGTTAATTATTATGGAGAAGTCAAGGTGACTAAGCAGGTGAAGGTTCCTTTGCCATAGGGAGATACAAGGATGGGGTACTTTGTGATGCAGTACCAATGCATGCAGGTATAGTGTAGTGATTAATAGTATAAGTTGTACAAATGTCTTGAGCTCTAGTTTGGCCTCACAATTGAGTCTAGAAACTAAACCCAATCCACGACCCTACAAACTAAAGTGGCTTAATGATTGTAGAGAACTCAATGTGACTCAGGTGAAGGTTCCTTTTTCCATGGAGATATACAAGGATGAGGTACTTTGTGATGTAGTACCAATACTGAAGGAATGAATTTTTTACTCCGCAGCAAAAGCATTGAATCGTCTTTGATTTTATTTAAAATTAAAATAAAAAAAATAAGATTAAACAAACTTACTTGGAGTAAGTATGGAGATATTTATGGCGGGTCTTTATCTCCTCCACAAAGTCTTCCTGGCTATGACTCGAACACATGACCAAGACTTGTGGCAGCCTCTTGAAAGAAACTTAACAAGGGATTGGAGAGAAAAATGTCTAGAGAGAATTCTCTTATTCTCTATTGAAGAGATGTGTGTTATTTCTAATAGCTCAACCCAAGGACCCTATTTATAAAGACCAATGGCAAATTTTTGCCATAATTAAAATATTATATTTTAATATCTAATATATTAAAATATATCTTATACTTATTTGAATCTCATTCAAATCTCCTACGATATTTACTTATTTGAATCTTATTCAAATTTTTATAAATATCTTTTCTTTAATGTGTCTAATATATATTGATTATTTAATGTATCGAATACAATAAATATATTTTCATCTTTTATATTTAATATATATAATATATTAAATATTAATTTGAACATTTCAAATTTTTCTTTCAATTAAATTGATCTTTTAGTGTTACTATGAGCTAGCAACGGGACCTTATGGACCTTAGATTATAAGCTCCAATGATACAAAATTAATTAATTAAACTCTTTAATTAATTAATTTTTATTCATTAACTATAGGTCACTCCAGTATAGACCTGGAGTTGCACTCTTATGTACTATAGGACAAGTTGTGTCCATGAATATAACCAATACATGTAAGTCAATCATTCACGAGTTGTTCGTAATTACAGTTGGGGTCAAAAGTCCGTTTTACCCCTGTAATTACATCTTGCACCTTAAGAACCACTGATCCTCTAATGAACAATTTGTTTATGATCCAACTATAAACTAAGTCCCTCTCAGGTCAGTGTGTAACACCTATTTCTACATTTTGGTAATATATATATAATTGGTAATTATGAAATTTGAGAATTAGGTATTTGGATTATTATGGTTTTAGTTAGGAAGATAAGGATTGGTTGAAAAAAAAATAATTAAATAATAGAAATTAAAGAAAGAGAAAGTGGGTTAAATAAATAAATAAATATATATATATAATGAAAACATGTGGCTTTAGTGAAGCCACACAAAAAGGAAAGGGTTCTTTGATAGAAAATAAATAAATATTGTTTAATAAAAAAAATTTGGAGCTTATTGGAGAAGACATCACGTAAAGAAGAGGAAGTGGAAGAAAGTGAAGAGAAGGGGTGTTGATTTTTGGGCTATTTTGAAGTAGAAAAGAAAATTAAACAAAGAGAATCTCTCACAACTTTGGATTGAAGCTTTTGGCAAGTTCTTTAACTCTTGATTGAAATTTCTCATGAGCTTTAGAACCAAATAATGAGTTTTCTTTGTGGGTTTTCTTCCTTTAGTTGGAAACTCCATAGAATAGCTTGAAAGCTAAGGTGAGAGTGATGTTTGAGTAAAGGAGGGAAAATTTGATGAAAGTCATGAGTTTAAATAAAATATAGATTGAAGGGGGCTATTTGTATGTAGAAATTGCAAGCTTTTAAGGAAAAGAAAAATAATGAATTTGTTCATGGAGAAGAAGAAATGAGAAGAATGAGATTTATTATGGAGAGGGAATACAATGAAGTTTATTGGAAACTTTATTTTGGGTTGTGGTCTCAATTTCTTGGTAATTTTAGAGTAGGATCATGGAAATTTTGGTTACTCTGAGTTAAAAAGAAACTAAAGTTTTGGGGTTATTTATCGTTGTTGCACTTTAATTTTGGCATTAAGAGGTTAATAATATGTTGACAAATTATGATTTCAGGACAAGCGGAGATTGGAACAATTTACGACCCGAACAAACCTCGTTCATAGTAGTTGTGAGTGGTTATTTTAATAAACATTTCAATTATTTTAGTAATTGATGAGATTTTTGTGAGATTTGAAATCAATTGCAATTTATATTAATGTAAATGATTTAGTTATTGAAGGTTTTCATAATTTGGGGAAATTTTCGTGTATTGTGAAAATTGTTTATTATTGAAATTGATGATTTACAAAATTGATAAGAAAGTGACATTTGTTCACTAAATTGAGTACATGATTTAGCATATTTAAATTCGAAGAGATTTATGTTTATGTGAAATTTTAGCTACAATGGCTTGATTTTCGAATCATGATTTTAGTCGATATATGAGTTTTTGGATTTATGTAAACCCAAATGTGAATATGAGGATTTTAATTTCAACATTGATCCTTTGAGTCATGGCTTAAAGTTATGAAACCTCAATTTGGGAATGTGTGGGGTTTGAGAACTTACGATGATTATTATATAGAAATTGTTTTCAAACCACTAGAGCTTGTACCCATGGTGATTACCCGTATGCTATGAGAATGTGTTTCTATAGTATGCTAGTGTGTTTATGCTGTGAGGGATGCAGGGGAATGATGGGGGCATTAGGTGCCGAATCCTAGACCTGAGGCATTACAGATGTTAGAGTTTGCTCTACGTGCACGTATGATATAAATTTTTTATGCTATGTATCTGGAGATTACTCGATGCATAGTACGGCAGGGATTTAGGTACAAGTTTGGTGATGAGTTTTGTTGGCCTACTATTTTGTGCTTTCTTTTAAGGGTTATTGCTGCAAATCTCTGTGATGTTTTACTTACCTTGTGTATTTAGATTGTGCTTAGTATATAAAGTTTTATTGAACTTTGAATTCCTTTTTAATATAAAAGGTTTTTGTCGATAGGTTATTTTTCCTATTAACTTACTACTCACTGGGCTCTATTAGCTCATTCTTTCTTCCTTAATTTTTTTTCCACCAGGTAGCGACTGAGTTTCTAACGAGCCTACAGAAGTCGATATCTGCCACCAGACCTGATAGTTTGCATACCATTTTATATGTACATAATTACAAATGCTTCTTTTGTAACTAATGTGGCTAGTACTTTTTGAATGACTTAGTACCATTTTGGGATTTCCATTGGTTTGTAATTTGAAACCCACATGTCTATCTACTTTTAAGTTTGTGGGATTGTGTTGAATTTCCGAAATGGTGGTTGAAGTTTGAATATGTTAATTTTGGAGTGTATATATTTCTTTCAGGTTTGTTTTACTCAATTTTTAAGGGAATCTCTGTCGATTTTTTTTATGAATTTTGTATCAACAAAGTTTTGGCTAACCACTTGTGGTTTTCAAAAATAACTTTTGTCTTGCAAAGTTTGACATTGGATTCCGTAGTCTAGTAAGGATCTAATGTCGACAAGCCACGTCCTAAGTTAGTTAGGGTAATTTGGGATGGGGTGTGTCACAGTGAAAGGGTGTGGCCCCATTGTTCAAGTCCCAAAATCAGCACTTAAGGAAACTACTCATCTACTTACCCTATATGGGAATGAGTGAATTCCATCTTGTGAGATTATGTTCTCATCTCCCTATTTAGTTAAATCCTTAAAATGGTAGACATATTGAATTGGCTACAAAAGTCACTCTCACCCATGCAAATCAAAGGACAAACCCTCACAGGCAAGAGTTCATAACTCACTCAGAATTAAGATTGAGGCACATATGATCATCTTGATGAAATATTAATCTTCTCAATTAACGGATTTATAAAGAGAGATTAAATATTTCGTGGTCCAGTCTTATACAAACTCATTGTATAAGATATCCCCACTCACATGTCTCCACATGAACGATTTGGATCAAATCATTTGTAACTATTACAAAGTGGGTCGTATCAATAGTGTTGCCAGGATAAGGCACACAACCTTATCCATATACTTGATTCTTTAGTTTATTTCTTGAACATGATCATCTCGTATGTTAACCACATATTGTTCAAGATAATTCTAATACCTTGGATTTTTCATATAATGGATAATATTATATTGCAAATAAAATAATCAAAATTATTATCAATTATTAAATAAATTATTAATTACGAGACTTTAGGGCATAAATCTCAACAAATACATGCAAGTGATATACTTCTTGGTAGACCTTCGCAGTTTAATCGAAAGGATCTTTATGATGGTTTTCTTAATCGTTACACTTTCACACATGATGGTAAGAAAACTATACTTGTACCTCTATCCCCTAAAGAAGTAATTATTGATCAAGAAAAATTAGAAAAAAAAAAAGAATAGGTTGCAGCAAAAGCAAAATGAGAAAGCAAAAAAGAAAAAGGAAAAGAAAATGAGAGTTTGAGAGAAAATGAGGGATTGAGAGAAAAGCAAGAGAGTAGCTTGCAACCTAGAGAGGGAAAAGAGCGAAATTAGCAAGCTGGAGTGCTACATCTTGTGAGGTTAGGAAAGCTATGTTTTAAAAAAGAACCATACTCATGGTTAAATTTAAATAAGCTTACCTACTAATCAAGGACCTTGAATCCTCTTTGCCTAGTGTTTTTATGTCTCTTTTGCAAGAATTCAAAGAAGTCTTTCCTATGGAGTTGCCTAAGGAGTTTCCACCTTTGAGGGGTATAGAGCACAAGATTAATTTCTTTCCAGGTGCTCAAATCGCAAATCAACAAGCTTATAGGACCAATCCACAAGAGGCCAAAGAGATTCAAAGCCAAGTTGATGAGTTGCTTGCCCAAGGGTATGTATGTGAGAGTTTAAGTCCTTGTAGTGTCCCCGTTTTACTAGTACCTAAGAAAGATGGGCCTTGGAGAATGTGTGTAGATTGTAGGGCTATAAATAAAATTACAATTAAAGATATATGGTTCCTAGGTTGGATGACATGCTTGATGAATTATATGGATGTAGCCTATCTACAAAAATAGACTTAAAATCTAGATACCATCAAATTAGGATGCATGTTGGAGATGAATGGAAGATTGCTTTCAAAATTAAGCATGGTTTGTATGAATGGCTAGCTATGCCCTTTGACTTGACTAATGCACCTAGTACTTTTATGAGACTTATGAACCATGTATTGTGTGACTTTTTGGGAGAGTTTGTAGTGGTTTATTTTGATGACATCCTAATATATTCTAGGACACTAGAGGATCATGTTATGCATGTTAGGTGTGTTTTGATTGCACTTAGAAAGGAAAAGCTTTATGCCAATCTAAAAAAAATGTTGTTTTTGCATGGAAAAGATAAACTTCCTAGGTTTTGTAGTGTCTAAACAAGGAGTGGAAGTTGATACTTAGAAGGTTAAGGCCATTAGAGAGTGACCCACACCTAAGAATGCTAGTGTGTTGCATGATTTTATTTACTTGCAAATCACCGCAATTGTACGGTGTCAAGTTTTAATGTAGTATTGAGTTGAGTATCATCTTCATAGGTATTAGAATTCATTAGCCCTTAATTAAATACTACGGTTACTTTTATTTAATTTTATTTAAAGAAACAAAACTCCAAGGGGTCGTTTGGTACAAGGGTTTTGGGGATGGGAATGGACAAGGGTTTTGGATACCCTTGTTTGGTACAAGATTTGGAGGCTTGGCCATGGAAATGGGTTATTCCCATGGGTTTTGTATATCCATGAGTAAGGGTATTTGATACCCTTGAAAAAGCATGGATTTTCTTCCTTACCCTCCTCTTTCTCTCTCATTTTTGTTAATATCCATCTTTATTTTGAATATATTTATTTATTCTATTAAAATTAATTAATTTAGATTAATTTTTATAATCAACCCAATTATATTAAAATTATTTTATAATAATGTATTGAATTAACCTAATTAATTATTTAATTGTAATAAATAAATTATAAATTTTTTTAATAAATTAATTATAACTAATTGCTTGATTAGAAATACACACAACGAATTCTCATTTATAAAAAAAAATAATAATAATTTTTACACCTAAGTTTGTCGAGTTGTATCAATTTCTACCATAAACCTTTAATTTCATCAAATTGTACCCAAACTTAGATAAGTATTGCAATCTTAACCTTAAACTTAAAAAAGTTTTGCAATTTCTATCATCCAATAAGTTTTCTTATGAAAATTCATTAAAAAAGTGTTTTCATATGCTTTCAATGAATTATATAAGACATATGTATGGTACAAAATTGATAAGATTTCAAAGAAAAACAATGTTAGAGCTACATTTTGTTAAAATTTGTGAGTTTTGGTAAAGTTATTCATTAGTTTACGGGTAAAAATTCAAAGTTTAGAGTGAAAATTGATACACGGTGACATGTTTACGAGTAAAATTGAATTTTTTTTTCCTTTATAAAAATAAACTAAATTAATGTAATTGTGTATTTATTGAACCTTTAATAAATTAGTAATCTATTTAATATATTTAATTAATTGAAATAATTTAGTATAAAAATTATAACTTTTTACAATTATTTATTCAATTAAAATTATACATTTATTATGATCAATTAATTTACATTTATTTGTTGAAGAGTTCATTAATTAATGCAACATAATTATATAAAATTTATAAAATTAATCTCATAAAAAAGATAAAAATATCATTTATTATTATAAAAATTAGCATTCCCAGGTGTACAACAAAACACAACAATCAATGATTCCCAGTAATCTTATTCCCAGGTATCTTATTCCCAGGCATCCATCATTCCCAGGCATATAAGAAACCTTGAACCAAATGACCCCCAAGAGATGTCAAAAAGAAAATAAAATCTAAATTACTATTTACAACGTTAGAGTCCAATTTTTGAGAAACATAATGGTTGATTTAACATAAACACAACTTTGTATATAAAGAATTGATTTCATCCAATTAATCTTAAGCCAAGAATTACTAAGTGATCAATATCCTCTCTCAAGCTTAAATAAACTCATGTCTAGCAATAAATCAATCTTTTGGTCTATTTTCATTACTAAACTTTGCATTAGGCTATTCTCTTAAGGCTTCTAGAATTAATCTACTAACTCTCATGCAATAAATTAAATCTGGTCATACATCTATTTTTCTAAGGATAAATTTACTCTATCGAGCTAAATCTACCCTAACATGCAAAACCACAACCAAAGGTTTAGACAATAATAATGAGATGCACCAAAGATGTAAGAACGTGCTTACAATTACAAAATCAACAAATATTCAAACATACAACCATTACTTATCTAAATACAAAGATAAACAACAATTGAGCCCATAACAAAACTCCTAAAACCAAGAGAAAAGCAAAGAGAAAGAGATTAGACTAAGGTCGCGTGCCAACACTTGTTCCCGACATGAAATCCACGATCTTGAGCTTTGAGTTTCCTCCTTGGCTCTCCAAAACTCTCCTCTAAGCTTTAGACAGTGTAGAAATTGATTTAGGATTTTGGTTTCTCAAAAACAACTCTCCTTGGACGAATGACAAACTTCCTTTAAATAGAGTCGATACAACATTGCAACACTAGGGGCAGCGTTGCAACACTATGCCTCGAATTTTATAAAAGAGGAAAAAAATTATTTGGCCAGCAATGCAACGCTATAGACAGCATTGAAAGTTGTGCCCTTGGGTTTTCAATGTGAAAGGCTACTTCATGGGCGTTGCAACGCCATTCTCTCTGGTCTAATTGCCTTATCTTCATCTTCAACACTTGGATCCTTAATTTTTGCCACAAATTACTTCAAATTCGTCCAAATATCTTTCAATTCATCAGTTTTGCCTCAAATGCTCGATTTCTACAAAATATACATAAAAACACATAAAAGTACATGAAACCACAACAAAACTAGCATAAAACTAAGCCATGAAATATCACTATTTTTCATGCTATCACAGTGAAATTAGGAGCTTTCATGGACTATCTAGTTTCTATAGGTGATAGCACACAAAATGGTGCTATTTCTAGGCTTAGTTTATTGCTAGTTTTGTTATGATTATGTGAGCTTTGATGTGTTTTTATGTATATTTTTTAGAAATCGAGCAATTGGAGCAAAATCAGAGGTTTGAAAAGTATTTGGACAAATTTGGAGCATAATGGAGCTATAATTGAGGATTCAAGTGTTGAAGAGAAGGAATCAAGCATTTGAGCTCGAGAGTATAGCGTTGCAACGCCATTTTACAGCCCTTCAGCCTTTGAATGCAGCAAACATAGCGTTGCAACATTGTTCAAAGCGTTGCAACGCCAGCCCCAAATGTTCTTTCCTTTTTTTATTTTATTCAAAGGGACAACGTTGCAATGCTGCCCAGCGTTGCAACGCTGATAAAAGAGCTTGTCGAAGGCTCTATCAAATAAATTTATAAACCAGACCTCTGAAATTTGCAATAATAGTGGCTAGGGTTGATCACAGAGATTGGAGTTCTTAGATTAATTAAGTACTATAGTTAATTATGCCCAATTTTATTTAGAGAAACAAAGCCTCAAAGTGATCAAAAAGACAACTAAAATCTAAACTAATATTTACATGCTTGGAGTCCAATTTTGAGAAACATAAATGGTTGATTGAATTAAGTCCTACTTGATATGAATTAATTTTATATTAACTATCTTAAGCCAAGAATTTCTAAGGTAATCAATTAACTCTCTCAAGCCCAATTGAACTCACGCAAAAGAATAAATCAACTTCTCGGTCTATTTCTATTTCTAAACATGGCATTAGGTCATTCTTTTAAGGCTTCTAGGACTAACCTACTAACTCTCATGTAATAGATTAACCTAGTCATACATCTAATGTTCTTTAACTACATTTACTCTCTCGAGCTAAATCTAGTTTGACATGCAAAACCATGACCAAAGGTTAAGACAGTAAAAATGAGATGCATAAAAGACGTCAATATATCAAATAATGTAAAAATCAACCAAGTGTTCAAAAATACAACCAAACTAATGTCTAAAACACATATAAACAGTACATAAACAGTCCACAAAAATCCCAAATTCAAAAGATAAAGCAAAGGAAAAAGGAGAGAAAACTGAGTGACGAGTGCTAACACTCGTTCCCGTCGTGATGTCACGCAATCTTGAGCTTCGAGTCTCCTCCTTAGTCTCCAAAGGTCTCCTCTAGGTCCCAAGACAAATTTTGAATTGAGTTTAGGATTTTTGGTCTCTCAAAACGGCTCCCATTTGACGAATGAAATTTTTTTCTTTATAGACATCAGATAAACAGTGTTGCAACGCTGTCACTTCAAATTTTGTAAGGCTGGCATTGTAACGCTGTGAACAGCATTGCAACGTTGCTGCATTCCAAGACTGAAGGACTACTGATATAGCGTTGCAACGCTATCTTCTCGGGCTCACAAGCTATGTTACTTATTTTCAACACTTGGATCTTCAAATATAACTCCATTATGCTCCAAGTTCGTCCAAATACTCCATAATGCTTCGATTTTGCTCCAATTGCTCAGTTTTTGCAAAATATATATAAAAATACATGAAAGCACACACAATCATAGCAAAACTAGCATAAAACTAAGCCAAGAAACATCACTATTTTGCCCACTATCAAACGTTGCCTCGATGATAAAAGAAAAACTTCTCATTTGTGATAGGGGACTCATTTTGAAAGATCAAAAACCCTAAAGTCGATTTCTAACTTGTCTTGGGACCTAGAGGAGACCTTTGGAGAGCTAGGAGGAGACTCAAAGCTCGAGATCGAGGGACATCACGACGGGAATGAGTGTTGGCACGCGTCCTTAGTTTATTCTCTTTTTCCTTTTACTTTGCTTTAGAATTTATGATTTTTGGGGACTGAGCATGTATTTTTATTTATGTTCTTAGACTCTTTGGATTGTTGTATTGCTGTAAGACTTTGTTTGGTTTTGAGTTGTAGTATATAGTAACGTCTTTTACGCATCTTGTTTTGATTGTCTAAACTTTTGGCCAAGGTTTTGCATGTTAGGCTAAATTTACCTTGAGAGAGTAAATTTAGTTAAGAACATTAGATGCATGACAATAGTTAATATGGAGCATGAGAATGAGTAGGTTAATGTAGAGTCCTTAAAAAGAATGTCTGAATGTCGTGCTTAGTAGTATAAATAGACCGAGAGGTTGATTTACTCCTTTCAATGAGTTCAATTGGGCTTCACAAAGTCAATTGAATAGCTTAGTAATTCTTGGCTTAGGATCGTTGCTAATAACTCAATTCAATAACCAATTCAAAGTTGGGTTTAATTTAATCAATCATTCATGTTTTTCGAAATTGTACTCTAAATCATGTATATACTTAGTTTAGTTTAGTTTAGTTTTCATTATTTCTTAATCCAAAGTTAGGTTCTCTAAATAAAATTGGATAAAAGTAACTACGTACTTAATTCATCTAAAGAAAACTAATCCCTGTGGAGATGATACTCTATACTCTATCACTATATTAAAACTTGACACCATACACTTGCAGTTATTTGCAAGCACTAAAAATACATGCAACAATTTTTTGACTCCATTGCCGTGAATTGGTGTATTTTTAGGTTGATTGATATTGTGGTGAAATTGCTTAATTTTAATTTAGAGTGTAAATAGTGATATTTGATAGTTTCCTTCTTTTTTCTTTCTTGTATAGTTGTTTTGCTTGTGTAGTTGTTTAGTTTTCTTCTTTTTGTTGTTGTATTTCTCTTGTTTTAGTTTTTTTTCTTTTTTGTTGTTGTTGTTGTTTTTGTTCTTTTTTGTTCTCTAGAGGAATGTCGATTCCACTAGAGAAAATTTTAGGACTCCAAAGTCTTGCTTTGAATTATCCTTAGGATTTGCAAGTCGAATCGATATTCATCTTTCCAAAGGAGAATCTTAGTCTTATGTAAGACTGAGACAATTCCTTGGGAATTTCCCAACAAATCCTAAGGATAACTTAATTCAAAAGTGCCTAGCTCGAGAAATGAGTAAAATTGAATTAAAAAAGTGTTATACTCCCAAATCGGTCTTCATAATCTAAACCCATTAAACTTGGTCATACCATGATTTCCAACTAGGGAGTGGGGCTAATGGTGTGGGTGAAATTGAACTAAGAGGAAAAAACCCAAATCATGAGGAAAATCGAGATTAAAGAGCCTAGAGAGGGGTGCGGGATAGACCCAAACGGTGAATGAGTGAAACCACCAAATAAGAGGAAGATGTGGATTTAGCCCGAAGCCCATATCTACATCGTCGGCATGTGCTCAACCCTATGGGGCACATGTCTAGGCTGAGCATGTGCTCGACACAATGGGGCACATGCCAAACATGCCCTAGACTCATATCCCCCCAGTTCGATTTGTTTTGGTTTTTCACATCCTGGTTCATTCCTACTCCTAATTTTCCAAGACATATATAGGTCAAACCCTCAAAGGACCATATAAATACCATTCTTCAACTTAAAGAAGATAAGTTGACTCATTCTCCATAGCGCTTGCTCTATTAAAAAAACTTCCTAACTAACTTAAGCATTGGAGCCTGTGTGGCAAGTACCACACCGGTGTCCACGTTTTACTTGTCTTGCAAGCCGCATTATTCTCCTAATTACAAATTTATCGTTGTTGTCACGTGAAGTTTGGATTTCGTCAACAACAGAATGAAAGGAAAAAGAGATGGAAAGTATAGTGCCCTGCATTTTCAATTAACACTAATCTTATTCTTTTGAAAATTAGGCCCCGTTTGATAACGTTCTCGTTTCTCGTTTCTCGTTTCTCGTTTCTTGTTTCTGTTTCTTAAAAACTAAAAACAGAAACATGTTTGATAACTATTTCTGTTTCTTGTTTCTTGTTTTTTGGTAAAAATACAATTTAGCACATACTGTAATAAAACATATAACATGCATTAAAATAAATATAAAACGATTATAAAGAGGTTATAGTATTTTATTAAGGCCAAACACCTAATTAATAATAATAATAATAATAATAATAATAATAATAATAAATTTTATCCTTCAAATGTTGTTCAAATTTGATTTGCAATGTTATTTCTCACTTCAATCAATTCACTTTGAACGATTTTGACTTACAAGAGTTAGTTCAATTAGACGAATTTGTAAATTGTCTAAGGTCAGACAATCGAACATACCCACATTTCTTTAATTTAATGATAAACTTTATTTTTATTTTTTCTTTAAAAATACATTAGCCAATAATACACCCAAGTAAAATTAGAAAAAGAGAGAGAATGTATATATTTTTTTACATTTAATGGTAAACATGAAATACATTATTAGTTCATTTATTTAATAAAAAAAATAAAATCGTACCAAAAGGAAAAATAATAGAGAATTAAATAGAAAATAATAACTATAAGCTCGTTAATGTAAAGTAAAAGAAAATAAGACAGAAGGTAAAAACATAAACGAAAAGAGAAAACTAAAAATGAAAAAAGAAAAAAATATATAATGAAGTATTAAAAGAAACAATATTATGATGAAAGAGAGAGAACGAATAGAAATAAATAAATCAAAAAATAAAAATAAAAAAGAAGAAAAAACAAAAATATTAAAAAGTAATAAAAGAAAAAAATAGAATGGAAGAGAGAGAAAGAAGAGAGAGGGGAGAGATGGGTAAAAAGATAAATAAGAATAAATGCATGAAACCTGAAGAAAAAAAAACATAAAAAAAAAATTTGAGAAACTACTTTTTGAAGTTTCTCAAAATCTGCCATTTTTTTAGAAACGTTTTTAAAAAATTTAGAAACAAGAAACATGATGTTTATCAAACATGTATGTTTCTTGAAAAATGAGAAACAGGAACAAGAAACATAAACGTTATCAAATGAGCCCTAAATTCCCTTATATTACGTCTGGTTAGTTGGGTTTGATTGGGTTAATTTAATTGTTGCTTAAAATCTAATTTATTAGATTTAAGTGAAATAAATTAAGATAATTAAATTTTTGAATGTTGGATGAGAAATTTAATTAAGTCTCAAATTCATGATTTTGAGAATTTAATCTTTCTTTGAAATTTAAGTTCAAGTTTGAAAAGCCCAAATCTTTATGAAATTGAATTAAGGTTAAGTTGATTTTTTTTTTCTTTTTATTTATAAAAGGAAGAGAGGAGGAATTAGAAAAGACAAACCCTTTTTATAATGTTATTAAAAGAAAAGAAAAAAGAAGAGAAATAGAAAGAAAAAAGGAAAAGAAAAAATAATTGAAAAATGAGAAGAAAATAAAGACCTCCAAAATCCTATTTCTCTTTCTATCTATCCTTTCTCCCTTTTCTTCTTGAGATAGCCAACCCCCCCCCCCCCCAACCTTCTTCATCTCCTTCCTCTCACGCCACCAAACACATGTCTCAAGTGACAAACGTACGAAATGACCCACGACGCCACCTACTAGACCTCTGATGGAAATGAATGGAAAATGGTTGGAGATGATATAGAAATGGGTAATAAAAAGATGTGCACACAGAATATGGATGTCACCCAACATATTGGCCCAAGTATAAACCAACGTGATAGCAAGTAATTGATAGCATGCAAAATAGTGTTATTTCTTGGCTTAGTTTTATGCTAGTTTTGCTATGATTTTGTGTGATTTCATGTATTTTTATGTGAATTTCTCAGAAACCAAGCATTTGAAGCAAAACAGGAGAATTTAAAGATATTTGGACAAATTTGAGCGAATTGAGGCTATATTTGAGGATTAAGTGTTGAAGAAGAAGATTAAGAGTGCTGAAACCCTACTTATAAGGTTGCAACGCCAAAGGAGAAGCCTTTCAATCTTGAAGACCCGAGGGCATGGCATTGCAATGCTGGCTGAATAAAATCTTTTCCTTTTTTTGGGACAGTGTTGCAATATTGTCTTGATTCTATTTAAAGGAACTTTGCCATTTGTCCAAGGGGAGCCATTTTTGAGAGACAAACCCTAAAATCAATTCCTACATTGTCTAAAGGCCCAGAGGAGACTTTTGGAGAGCCAAGGACGAAACTCAAAGCTCGAGATCGTGGACTTCAAGTCGGAAACGAGTGTTGGCACGTGACCTTAGTCTAATCTCTTTCCTTTTACTTTTCTTTTGATTTTTAGGTGTTTTGTTATGGACTCCATTGTTATTTATTTCTGTTTTTAGACACCATATGGTTGTAAATATGAATCTTTGTTTATTTTATGATTGCATGTATGTTTTGTATCTTGTATGCATCTTGCTTGCTTTGTTTAAACCTTTGGCCATGGTTTTGCATGTTAGGCTAGATTTAGCTTGAGAGGGTAAATCTATCTTTAAAACAATAGATGTTGACTAGATTTAACTTATTGCAAGATAGTGAAGAGGTTAATTCTAGAAGCCTTAAGAGAATAGCCTAATGTCGTGTCTAGTAGCAGAAACAAACTAAAATGTTGATTTATTGCTAGGCATGAGTTCAATTGAGCTTGAGAGAGGATATTGATCATTAAGTAATTATTGGCTTAAGATAAATTACATGTAACCGATTATTTATAGACAAAGTTGTGTTTATGTTGAATCAACCATATGTTTCTCAAGAATTGGACTCCAACCCTTGTAAATAGTAGTTTGTGACTTTTTATTTTTGTTTTAACTCTCTCAAAGTTTTGTTTCTCTATATAAAATTAAGTAAAAGCAACTGTGGTACTTATTTAAAGGCTAATGAATTCTAATCCCTGTGGAGATGATACTCAACTCACTACTATATTAAAACTTGACACCGTACACTTTTTGGGTGTTTGCAAGCACTTTAAATTCTTATAACAAGAAATTGCACATCAGTAATTCCTGAAGTATTGCAGAGTCGATTCCTCATGGATATTTGTTTACAATAAGGTAGTGTGTACAAAATCATGCAACTATTCACTAAGCGTTGAATGGTAACCAGAACACTCAAAATACATTTGGGAAAAGGCAACGAAAGTAAAATAAAGCAGTGAAATGAAATAGACCAAGGCAATGAAATGAAATGCCAAATAGGTGAAGTCAAGACCTGGCGTTTGGCTGCCTAATGCTACCCTATTTCCACGCATCAACATGCAACACAACGAAGCATACAAATGTATCTAAGCAGAAAGACCAACGCGAGTTATACCCTTTAAGTGTAATGCCAAGCAAACAAACCTAGTTGTATTCCTATGTGCTAAGTTTGTTCAGTAGTTCACCGCCCCTTTTAGCTTATGAATGGTTGAGATATCCCTAAAACAACCTAGTGATATATGCTCGCTCTCACTCTCCTTGAGTTTTTCTACACACCTTGACCTTTTCAATGCCTAAAAATGGCTATTACTTGTTATCGATTGGCCAAACGGACACAAACAATTTAAACAAAACACTCTCATGGAGAAGTTTATAAGGAAAACTTCATTGAATATTATGTTTAAGTCATGGAAGTAAATGCAACAAAAGGGCCTTAGCCAAGTCTTTGGAAGAAGTTTCACTCATACTTGAAATAAACGAAAGTGCAACTTGAAATAAAGACATAATGCAAAGCAATACAAAAAGCAATAAAAGAATAAACTAAGGTAGTGAAAAATCTAAAGAAACAATGGCTAGCGCAGTGAAAGAACTCATTTTTCACTTCCTTTAGCTCATTAATGGTAGACTGTCACTCCACCCTTTGGGAACCTCCAGAGGTTGAAGATGAAGTAGTCGTGAAGCCCTAAAAGTTTTCCAACTCTCTCTCCTTCATCCTTTTTTTTCTTTCTTTTCTTTATCTTTTTATTTTTCCAACAGAGTGTTGGGATTTATGCTCTAAAGCCTCGTAATTAATAATTTATTTAATAATGAATAATAATTTTGATTATTTTATTTGCAATATAATATTATCTATTATATGAAAAATCCAAGGTTATTAGTGTAATCTTGAACAGTATGTGGTTGACATACGAGAGGATCATGTTCAAGAAATAATCTAAAGGGTCATAGTATATGGATAATGTTGGGTGTCTTATCCTGGTAACACTATTGATACGGCCCACTTTATAATAATTACAAATGATTTGATCCAAATCATTCATGTGGAGACATGTGAGTAGGGGTATCTTATACAATGAGTTTGTATAAGACTGGACCACGAAATATTTAATCTCTCTTTATAAATCCGTTAATTGAGAAGATTAATATTTCATCAAGATGATCATATGCGACTCGATCTTAATCCTGAATGAGTTATGAACTCCTGCTTGTGAGGGCTTGTCCTTTGTGTTGCATGGGTGAGAGTGGCTTTTGTAGCCGATTCAATATGGAGCTGGGAACATAATCTCACAAGATGGAATTCACTCATTCCCATATAGAGTAAGTAAATGATAAATCTTTTGTTTATCAAATCTCCTTGAAATTTTTGAACACATAAAACTATGGCAAAAATTTCTTTCTTGATCGTGGAATAATTTTTCTGGGTATCGTTCCATACTCCATAATAAAATCTCACTATTTGTTCTTGTTGATCCAAACACTGTTTGAGGATTCCTTCATATCTGATGTCGGACGTCAGATTCCACTATCAACGATGCTTCTGGATTTACAAGACTCAAACAGGGAATTGTTTTGACTAAATCCTTTATTCTCCTTACAGCTTGCGTATGCTTAGCTGTCCAGGGTTTTGGATTTTTTCTAAGTCTTTGAAACAGTGGTTTGCAAATGGGCCTCAAGTTTTCAATAAAATCTGAGACATAATTGAGACAGCCCAAAAACCTTTGTAATTGGGTTTTGTTTAAAATCTCGTCCGGAAAGTTATCCGCAAAGTCTATGGACCTTTGAATTGGGGTTATTTGGCCCAAATATATTTCAAATCCAAGAAAACGGATTTTGGATTGAAATAGTTTTATTTTTGAGACTGATATTACTAAACCATTTTGTTTAATAATATCTAAAAACTTTCTCAAATGAGAAAAATGTTGATCTATACCTGATGAGAAAATTAGAACATCATCGATATAGATAATTGAAAATCTTGATATAGGATCAAGAATATCATTCATAATCTTTTGGAATTCTGATGGAGCGTTTTTCAGGCCGAATGGCATGACGTTCCATTCATATTGTCCAAAAGGAACATTGAATGCAGTCTTGTAACGATCCTTTTCTGAAATTTGAATTTGCCAGAATCCTGACTTCATATCAAATTTCGAAAATACGTTTGATCATGATATCCTTTTTAATAAATCATTTATGTTGGGAATTGGATATCTAATCCATTCCAAATCTTTGTTCAAAGGTTTGTAGTTGATTACCAACCTGGGTACACCACGCTCCTTTTCTGCCTGATTGTTGACATAGAATGCTGCGCACGACCAAGGGCTTTTTGATGGTCTGATCAGCTTCTTATTTATCAACTCGTTGATCTCTGTGCGGCAATGTTGTAATAATTCAGAGTTCATCTGAATTGGTCTTGCCTTTGTCGGAATTTGAGACTCTGTAAATTCTTTGACATATGGTAAATTTACCATATGCTGCTTCCTGTCCCAAAATGCATTGGGATAATCTGAGCAGACTTCTCTTTCAAATCTTTGCTTTAAGATTTGAATTTTCTCTTGTATTTCCCTTTGCTGAATATTTTCTTCAATTCTTTTGTAACTGATTTCTTCCTTTAGAAAGGCTATCTGCTTTTCTTTGAGACCGATGTTGTTTAGCTGACTCTCTTTACTCATAGAATAAACTTTATGAGTAAGTATTGGCTTGATCCATTCGAACAGAATTTCCTGTCCCATGGATTGAGTATGTATACCCTTTTCTGATACGCTTAAAGGGTATAGTTGGGTGAGAAATGGAGTTCCTAAAATCATATCTTGACTTAGGTTTTTCACCAGAAGACATGAAGTTACGAAACATATCCCTTCTTTACAGATATGTATTTCTGGTAACTTATGTTGTATCTTCAATGGTCCTCCATCAGCTCCTTTTAGGATTTCTCTCGTCTTCTTGAAGTATTTTGACGGGATAAGCCCTTCTCGGATGCAGTTCTGATCTGCTCCTGAATCTATCAAGGCAATGAGAGTTATCTTAAAATTTGCAACTTTTAAGGTTACCTCTGTATACCACTTTTGGTATGAGACCTTGGTTATAGTGTTTAAGAACACCCCTTCATTTATTTTCAGCTCCTTTGAAGGTTCTTCAATCTTCTGCTTTCCTTTTTGTAAGGAAGCTATCTCTGTTGAAAGCTTAAGGTAATCATCCTTGCAGCTTTGCTTTAATTCTGAGACTTCTCTTTTGAGAGTGTTGATTTCAAATTGTAGATCTTGAACAGTGACCTTCTTTTCTTTCTTCATTCTTCCCAAGACATCATCTAGAGTGATGGGAATGACATCTAAGTCGATGTCTTTCTTTTCGTCTTCTTTCTTTGATGAATTCTTCTTTAAAGATTCCTTTAGTTGCTTAAGGACAGCAACCTTCGTGGATTCTTCTGGGATTTTCTCCACAAGATCTAGGAGAAATTCTTGATCACTTGTTATAACATTTATACTGTTATAACAACCGCATGCTCTTCCTCCTCTGCAATCTTTTTTATGAATTTCTTCGAATTCTCCTTCATCAGAATAATAAGATGAATCTTCAGATTCTTCCCTTATTTCCTGTACTTCTCTGTCGGACTCTGATTGTGAGTAATCACTGGAGCTTGATCCAAAAGCGAGTAATAGCTCCTTTTTAAAATCCTCATCAATCTGGAGTTCGTTGATCTTACCTCTTAGGGGACATCTATTCGAATAGTGTCCATACTTCTTACATTTGTAGCACTGAATCTGTCTTCCAGACTTCTTGTGCTTTCTATCTTCCTGGTAAGGAGTTCTTTTGTATGATGGTCTACGCTTATAGCTTCTCTCTTCTCGATATACGTTTGGTTTCGTATATCCTCTTCTGGTTTGTGGATGCTTTTTAATTCTTCTCACCTTTCTCTTTTCGATCTGAGAAGGAGCATTTCTTTGTGGTATGACGTTGTACATATCACAAAATTCTCCTAACTCCTTTTTTCTGTTGGCAGCTGTATTGGCCTTTGCTTGGGCTTTTGCTTCTAAGCACTGCTTCATGCCAAAGTTGACAACATATTGGATAATTTCTCCATATGAGACGAACTGCCAATTTATGTTTTCTGCAGTCTTCAGTTCTTGAATGTACTGTAGTAATTGCGTTTGAAATATTAGAGGAAGGCCAGTGATGAACCTTTGCTTCCAAATTTCGATTTCGCAATCATCTCTTTTGTAGACCTCTGCTAGAAAAGTATCCTTATACCATCTGAAGTCTTGGAGCTTTGGGCACCTAAGATTATTCAGTGATATGCTGGCCATGTATCGGTAATTTGTGGTGCTTCCCATGAATGCTTCTGCTATTGCATGGGTAAGAGTAATTACCGCATCTTCTACTTCTTCTTCGATTATCGTATCTCTTGGGACGATCGAAGTTGAAGCTTCATTGGATCCGGTGGAACTTTCTAGTGTTCCTGTTGGTCTCCTCGTCTTATGTCTGAGTATTTGTTTTCGTTCCGCTTCGGTATATCTATGATCCCACCATCCTTTTAGGATGCCAGAGAATCCTGCCGAAAGGAACTTGGCTGATGCATGGTCAGAGTGTCCCTTTGTGATGTAGGCGGTGTTGGCCATTAACATCTCTTGGATTACTCCCATGATCAGGTACTCAGAGAGGCCATCAAGATTCCATTCATAGATTGAATCTTCATCATATGACCTGTACGTCATGTAACTTCTTTCTTCGTACATTAAATCCGGCTTAGAAGGTCTCGGATACCAATTTCTCTGCTCACTTTGTCGAGCCTCTTTATAATTGTTCCGAGTATAACTACTTTGATTCTGGATTTTCAGTACTTCTTTTGGTTTCTCTTCTTCAAGAGCCATCTGACCCAGATTTTCTATTACCTGATCAATTTCTGATTCAGCTAAAACATTGATCTGGTCGATTGTCTCTTTTTCCGTCAGTTTCTTCAAACGATTGTCTACCTCTAGGATGAATTTGTCTAGACTTATATCTAAGTTAGACTTCATCCTTGGTATTGAACTCCCTACATCTGTTCTGAAGTACGGAGTTGTTGGTTCTGTACTCCCAAATTCTCCTTTTGGGATTTTCTTCTTTGCGGTCGTCGCTTCTTCTGTTATTTTCTCTTCTACCCTGTTTAACTGTTCGGACATGGTAGAGAGGATTTTGTTGGTATAATTTCCTTGAAGTTGAAGTCCTCGAATTCCTTTTGAAGGATTTTGATCTTCAACTTTTTGATCGATTAGTTTGAAAGGTACTGCCGCAACGGCTTGGTTAGAGCTTTCAAACTGTATGGCTTCTAGTGGAGGATGTGTAGAGTTGACCACTTCTCCTCTTGCGGTTCTCCAGGATACCTCCTTCAAAACATTAATTGACTTTGCTAGCCAATCCTCTTTGTTCATATACCATTCAAAGAAAGGTATATTTTCTTCTAAGGTTGTCATAACCTTTTTCCATTCAGCTTTGAGTTGCTCCCTTTCTTCGACCTCAAATCGCTCGAAGAGTATCCTTCTGGGTTCTGCCCATGCTGGATCTAGGAAGTCTTTTCTCAGAGCTTCCATGTCAATTTGGAATTCGCTCTGAATCATATTGAGCTGATTTGCTTCCATATCTGTCTGGGTTGGAGAGGTATTCCTCTGGTAATGAACCTCGGGAATGTTTGGGTCTAGATTGACCTTTTCTATTCTGAGTGAGTTTGATCTTGGAATCCCTGCAGATGTTGAAGGCTCTGTCCTACTAGTTGAGGCGCTATGTCTGGAGGGAGCGAAATGAGTTACTCTCGATTGTGGAGGATCCTCATCTTCGAATTCTATATGGACACTGCCATCTGGTTTTTCCTCTATGAGGGTCAGCGTTCGTGGCTTGGGTTTTGGAGGAGTAAAGGCTTTCTCCAAGTCCCATTCAGATCTCCTTGTTATATCATCCCAAGACAACATCCTGGGGATCTCTATTAAGGAGTCCTCGACGTTTGCTTCGAACAGAATCGTCTGCCCTTCTGGAGGTGCTTCGACGATACATCTTGGTTCGAGAGTTGTCTTCATGATCTTGTAGTTGATTCGCCATATTAACGCGAATCCTTCTGTCTTTAGATCAACGTTTAGATTCTTGAACTTGATATCCAATACTAAGGTGTTTAGTATATTTGGATCAGTCAAAGAAATTGGAAAGTTTGGATAAACGTTGAAATAAACTGGTCCTCTTGCTAGGTTGGCTTCAATAAGGCCGAGCATAGAGTTCTTGAAGTCAAGGTGTCTCTTGTCTCTGAGAGCAACAAGGATTGGAATATCTAGGCCTGGACGGTATAAAGGTCTTATACCAACTTGGACAAGGCCAATATGAAGGAATTGATATTCTTTCAGCTTATGTTCCCATAACATGTCTGCGGAGAACAGTCGTATTGTTTCTGGATAGTTGACGATCGGGATTGTCCTCTCAACAATCTTGATTCCCTTCATTTGATTGAATATTCCAGTATCGTATATTAACGATGGTTTTACTTTTGGAACATTCCATTGAAGAATCGATCTTTCAATGGATTGGATGGATGATATTGTATTCTTTACGTTAAGATCTGCACTATCTCCTTCTCTGAATCGGTGCTTATTAGCCTCTAGCACCATTTGCTTTTCAGCTTTTTCAACTCTGGTGGCTATTGCCTTCTTCTTCATTTCTTCGGCTTGTCGCCTTCTTGCTTCAGCATTTGTCTTCCATTTGTTGAATAAAGTCTTCACACGATCGGTCATCCGATTGCGATATTTTCTTTTCTTTAAAATCCGAGAGAATAGAGTGAATTCTCTTTAATAACTTCTTCTTGCTTCCTCACCTGGAATCCGTCTTCTCGCTATTAGGGGGAACGGGCGGCTTACCAACGGTCTTACGCCTTCTGCCGGGAACACCTTCTGCCCTTGCCAGACACCTAATAACCGCGAGACCAAACTGACAATAAAAGGGATTGGAAGAAAAAGTATAGTAAAAAGAATTAACAAAATTCTTTCCGATTACAAAGAGAGCCATTAGTATTTTTTAAATCTTACGCTTCAATCCTCTCCTTCATAGTGTAATGTTGAATTTATATAAGACATTGAATATCAATATTGATTAAATTAAAAAAATCTGTATCTAATGAAAAAAATGTAAAGGAAATAAATTTATATAGCTTGTTTGAATTAATAAATGAGGGTTTTTGTTAAATAATACAAAAAAATGTCTTTATAAATTAAAATAGAAAATCTGAACATTTAAAGTGTAACACCCCATGTTATAAAATTAGACTATTTTAGAATGTTTAGACTCAGTTATTTGTTAAATAATACAAAAAAATGTCTTTATAAACTAAAATAGAAAATCTGAACATTTAAAGTGTAACGCCCCACGTTATAAAATTAGACTATTTTAAAATGTTTAGACTCAGTTATTCGTTACAGTTTTAATTTGAAGTTTAGCCCTTAAGTTCGATAAATTAAGTCTTTGGGAGAAAAGATTTTTAGTTAAATCTTTAATTATAGAGTTTGAGAATTTAATTTAGTCCTTACTCTTCAAGTTGAAAAGAAACTCAAATTTCTTTTAAGTAGATTTTATATCAAATCTTTTATATCCTAATTTTAAGTTTGGAACTTAAAATGAGAAAGAAAATTAGAAAAACAAATAAGATCCAAATATTTATTTTCTCTCTCTATTTTTTTTGGCTACATTTTCATTTAGGAGTTCTAGAAAAGGAAAAAGAAAAAGCAAACTGAGGAAAACCCCTTTTGCGTGAAGCTTAGCCGCATCCCCCCTCGTTTTCTCCTTCCTCTGCACGCCTAGCCTTACTCTTTCGCTCTCTCTCTCTTTCGGTTCCTCTTCTCCGCGGCGCACGACATCTGCAACACCCACGAACGGCAGCGCGAGCGGCAGACCTTGGCGTTAGCAGTAACTTTGGCGAGCCTCCACGACAATCTTCGACGGCGTGCACAGCTCTCCGGCGATTTTGGTTCAAACCCACGCGTTTTCCTCCCTTTTCGTCAAGGTTTGACTCATACCCATGCCTAATCCACTTTAGATTTGGAAGACAAAATTCTGAACACTAGAAATATTTCATATATGAAATACAATATTTGTATGGGCGATCAACAATACAATATATGAAATATTTCATAAACCAGATATGACAAATCGTGACCTTCTAACTTGAGGACTTTCAGCATTCCAACTGAAAATCAGAACATAAAAAAAAATTAATTTTGCTTTTATTTATCTTTTTTAGAAAGTATTTGTGAAGATAAATGTGTGGATGTTTCAAATTTGCTTTCTGAATAATTGAAAACAATGCATCGAATATAATATTTGCTTGGGTTAGTTTCCCATAGTTTATAGCTTCTGAATCTCCAAGATATATGGGCCGGGATGATTTCAACTAGAATTTTCTTCTAAATGACTTTGATTTGCTGTTTAGACTCCGTCGAACATCCCTCGTCGATCATCCTTTTCGCAAATCACTTAAAGTGTTGTGATTTAGTTTCTAACCTTTGGAAGTGTCGTGATTTAGTTTCTAACCTTTGGAAGTGTATTCGTAGTAGTTCGAACTAATTCGGAGTCCCTTCGAACACTTTTCATCAAGGGTCGAGCTATTTTGGTGAGTTTAAGGTTGTAAGGTTGTGTTTAAACCTTTTCGAATACTTTTTAGGTGCTGTAATGTAGGTTCTAACTTGTAGAAGCTTTCGGTTTGTAGTTTCGAATAAGTTTGAACACCTTCAAACACCGACTAGCAAGGTTTTGAGGCCCTTTGGCAGTGTTCGGTGGGTAATAATGTGTGTTAGACCCTTGTGAACTCCACTAAAGTACCTTAGACATGTCTCTAATCTTTAATATTCTTTGTTATAGGATTTAGTTCAGTTTCAGAGTATTCAAACTCAGCCTAAGAGTGATTTTGGGTAAGAAGGTTCCTCTTGAACACTCTTTCTATTCGAATAAGGTTATCGAACTCAGTTTTGATCCCTAAATCTTGTTTACCTTGTTTAGGGAATCTCTTGGACTATCTTAGGATCGCATTAGTTAAGTAGAATACTACCTGTGGGGTCTGTTTGCTTGTTTGCTAGCATGTTGTATGCCTTAATTGCTTAATTATGAATACTTGAATGGGTCGTACTGTTTTTTGATATATTTTAGACTTGCTGAGTATGCTTTTGTGAATATGTCTTGTTAAGCACTTGTTATGGTGGTTGTGGTTTCATGCTTGATGAACATGGTGAGGTTTTGTGTTATGATCTTGTGATATTGAGCATGGCAATGTTGAAATTGTCTGAAAAGCATGTTGGTTGTTTGTTGAGCACGTTTATGAGCTTTGCTCATGTCCAACTTCAAGGCAACCCAACCTGTTTTTCCTTTCCTTGTATTCTTAAAGGTGTGAAGGCATTCAAAACCCAAAATAACATTGTCATTACTTTGGTTGGGTCCAATTATGAATTGTAACATATTCTTAAGCCTATTCGCTATTGTTTTAGAAATAAGCTTATATATTACATTGCAAAGACTAATTGGTCTGGAATTAGAAACACACCTCGCATTTTTTCCTTTTGGTATAAGCACCACAACAATTTGGTTGATTTCATTCAGCGGCTTTCCTTCATTCAAAATTCCTAGGCAGAAATCAGTGACATTTGTCCCTATATGAGGCCAAAACCTTTGAAAGAAGAGAGCTGAAAAGCCATCCACACTAGGTGCCTTAGAAGCATGCATTTGATGAAGAGCATGAGTAATATTAGCTGCTACAAACGACCTTCGCTGCTTAGCTATCATTTCATCTGTCATACATGGAACAATTCCATTTATAAGATTTGCTAACACAAGACTATTAGCCATTTTATTAGATGAGAAAATGTCCTCAAAATATTTAGTAATTGTATCTTCAATCCCTCGATCATCCTCCTTCCATTCCTCTACTGAATTTTCAATCCCCCGAATCATATTCACCCTCCTTTGTTGGGTAGCTCGTTGATGGAACCAACGTGTATTACGATCTCCCCATCTCATCCAATCAGTTTTAGCCCTTTGCTTCCAGAACACCTCCTCCTCTTCCAGCACCTTTCAAGATTTTGTCGTGCTATATGGACATCCTGATTACAAGCTACAACATTTTGTAATTATTGTCTAGCAATCTTAATCCTTTTTTCATAGAACCTTGTTCTTCCTTTGCCCCATCGCTTTAGGACCTCCCCACACCTAGTAAGTTTTTCCACCACACTTACTTGATCACACCCCTGCCATCCTTGAACCATAGTTGTTGAAAAGTCTTCAAAAGAAAGCCAAGTTGCCTCAAAACAAAATGGCATATTCCTTCTATTGAAATTTCTTGTGTCTGCCTCTTTTACCTCCAGAATTAGTGGGCAGATATGAGTAGATGAAATTCAAATGCATCACCCTTGATAGTGGAAATGTGTCCAAAAAGGATTGTGAACACATTCCGCTGCTCTTTAGTTAGGATTCCATTCACAGACGGATGATACAATGTATATGCAGTACCATGAAACTTCAAATCCATCAACTCACAATCTTTTATAACCTCCTGAAAATGTTGCATCTGTGCTTGTGCTCTTAGATTTCCGCTCCATTTCTCATGCATACCCACAAGTTCATTAAAATCACCCCCTATAATCCATGGTAGAGGTTCTTCAAATGTAACCTCTTTAATAGATCCCAAGAGAATTTTCTCTTAGAAGTTTCTGGCTCCCCATGAAAACTAGTAAAACACCACATTCTTGCCTCCTCTTTGACTATCACATCAATATGAAACTTATTAAACGAACTTAATGTCACATCCACCTCATTCTTCCAGAAAAGACATAGGCCACCACTTCTTCCTTCACTCTCTACTACAATAGCTCCTTCAAAACCCAACTTTCTTTCATACTCTTCTCCTTTACTTGTATTAATTCTTGTTTCTGATAAAAAAACCAGTGAGGATTTTGATTCTCGCACAACCTTGCGCAAAGCTCTGAATGCCTGCAGATTCCCCAAACCATGGACATTCCATCACAAGATATTCATTAGTTTCGGCGCCCCAGTTGAACAAGGGTCGCCGTTTCATTAATTACTACGACATCATCTGACCTTTTTGATTTCTTCATGCCATCAAATGTAACATCTTGCCCCTGCCTTTTGCCTAACACGTCACTCTGTTCATTAGGAGACAGAATGTGTCCTTCCCTCAGTTTCTTTTTCCATTTTTGCAAATGATTCACACCTTTACCACCAACTTCCTTATCTTTTGACATTAATGCCTCCATACCACAAAATTGTTTGATAGTTAGATTGTTGGAATGTTTCAACTATTTGAAAATTCCTCTTGTTAAGTAATATTTTGGATATTTAACCTACTTATATTTTATGGTTAATAAAATATGACACTGATAATAACTACATATTGTTTATTTGAATACAATTAAAACAATATATTAAAAGAATTAAATAAAAGTTGCCAGTATTTAAATTTGAATAAAACTAAAACAATATATTAAGGTTGAATCATAAAAAAATACTTTTAAACATTGGTCTTTGTTGCAAAACACCCTTATTATTTCAAAAGTTACAATAATGACCTAAACTTTTCATGAACGTTTCAAAACTACCCTTGCAGTAGAAATGTGTAGTAGGTTGGATGAAAAATCGACATGACAATGATCTAGAACGATGTGGTAGTGACTGAGACACTTACTTAGATTAAGTTCTAACAGATTTTTTACTCTAAAGGTAGATTTGAAACATCTATAAAAGGTCAAAGGTAATATTGCAAGTTTTGAAAGAATAAGAGTATTTTTTAAAAACAACTGACAGAGTTAGGGTATTTTTTTTTATAATTTAGCCTATTAAAAATATGAACAAATTGAGAAAGCAAAATAACAAAATATTAAAAAAAAAACCACACGAGAGAGGCATATTTCCATCCCTTAAAAGCGTGTGGTCACTAGAGTGAAAAAGGAAAAACGACTTTTAAAAACCAAAAATTTAGGAGCATTTTGATTTTCTATTTTAAAAACAGGATCGTTTTGAAACCAGTTAGGGGGTGTTTGGAGCAATGGGTTGGGTTGGTTGTTTTGGAATCCAAACTCAAACCTTTGGGCCACTGTGTTCAAAACCCAATGGTTTTAAAACACAACCCCATGGTTTTGCATAGTGAAATTGGGGGGGGGGGGTTTGATTTCCAACACACCGGTTTGCTCCTCATTTAGCACATGTTTTCATTATCAAGTTTTCTTATCTCTCTCCCATCTCTTCCATTGTTTTTTTTTAATTGGTATTTCACATTTTTTTTGTAACAAACAATAAATTATTACAAATGTTTGTTTTATACATGCCATAACTTAACCAAATTTCGTATTTGACAAAATAATTATTTTTCATTGGAAACTCTTTTTTTTTTTTTGAAAAACAATAAATTATTACAAATATTTTGTTTTTTTATACTTGTCATAAACCTAACCAAATTTGATATTTGACAAAGTAATTATTTTTCATTGGAAACTCACATTTTTTTTTTGTAAAAAATAATAAATTATTACAAATATTTTTTTATACTTGTCATAAACCTAACCAAATTTGATATTTGACAAAGTAATTATTTTTCATTGGAAACTGTTGGAATAGAAATTTTGGCCAATCAAAAATTGCCATGTCATTAATTTAAATTGGTGGCAAAATTATTTATTTAATTAGGGATTATTTAAATTTGCAAGTATCCCTAAATTAAATTAAAGTAAATCTCAATATGCAATTGGGTTATATGAAATTTGGGCCAATTTTAGACTAAGCCCAAATAGGAGGCCCTAATCCAGCAAAGTCTAGGCCCAAAGTCAATAAGTCCCAGCTCACAAGGCTAGGCCCAAGGTTAATCAGGCTCAGTCTAAGGACCATGTCTAAAGTCCACCAGACCCAGTCCAACAGTCAAACCCAAGCCCATCTAGGGGCCATGGGGAACTCTATAAATAGAGAGCTCCCTCCTCCATTTTGGAGGTTCAGAAATTGGAGATCTCAGAGAGAATTCAGAAACAAAGGCCAGAAAACTCTTTGAGCTCTTGAAGATCAAACACCTCCTGAACAAAGAACACTTCCTCGAAGATCAAGAACACTTCTTAGACATCCCAAGAATCCATTGAAGCTTTAATCTCGAGAATAAGCTCTACAACTCTCGAGTGAAACATACAAGCAAGAGAGAGAATCAGAGGATCAAGTACTAGAGATTGTATTTCAATATATTCAAAATTATACAAATACAAAGTTTCATTTGCACGTGTTCTTATTTCTTCACTGAAATTTACGTGGGAACAGAAACTCACATTTTATTTTTGTAAAAAATAATAAACTATTATAAATGTTTTTTTATACTTGTCATAAACCTAACCAAATTTGATAGTTGACAAAGTATGTTGATTTTTCATTGGAAACTCACATTTTTTTTTTGTAAAAAACAATAAATTATTACAAAGATTTTTTTTTTACTTGTCATAAACCTAACCAAATTTAATATTTGACAAAGTATGTTAATTTTTCATTAGAAACTCACATTTTTTTGGGTAAAAAACAATAAAATATTACAATTTTTTTTAATACTTGTCATAAACCTAACCAAATTTGATATTTGACAAAGTAATTATTTTTCATTGGAAACTCACATTTTTTTCTGTACAAAACAATAAATTATTACAACTGTTTTTTTATACATGCCATAAACCTAACCAAATTTCGTATTTTACGAAGTAATTATTTGCATTTCCAGTAACAAATTTCTCATTCTTATACTAATTAAAAGGTCCGTTCAAAAGTACTAAAAAAATTACCCAACTTACACAAAGGATTCTACAACTAACCAAAGATTGCCACTAGAAAATAAGGACAGGAAAAAAAAGAGACGAAAGTAGAAAGGAAAAAACAAAAAACAAAAATTGCACAACCCCAGGGTTTAGAACAATGCACTCCAAACACTGTTTCCTGATTCCCAGGGTTTAGAACACTGCACCCCAAACACTGTTTTCTGATTCCCAGGGTTTAGAACACTGCACCTCAAACACTGTTTTCTGATTCCCAGGCTTTCAAACCCCCCAGAACAAACCCCCTAGGGTTTCGATTCCAAGGGTTCTGATTCCGAAACGGTGCTCCAAACGCCCCCTTAAGTTTTTAGTTTTTTACAATTTTTAAAACATTTTTAGGATCATAAAGAAATTCCAAAAACAAAAAGGAAAAAAAAAAGCGTTTTCAAAAACGCATTCTCTGGGTTTCAGAAACGCACACTCTCCAAAACTTGAAATCTCACGCATCTACGAATGAATGACACATCTGCAAGGTCCAGCTTCGATCAAAACAACCATTAAGGTAATTTTTCCCCCCTATTTCAAAAGCTTGTAATTTTAATTCTAAACCCTATTTGACTGAGATAGAGGTTCGCCTCTTATTGAACCTTGTTAATTTTTTTTTCTTTGTACTTATTTTTAAATATGATGGAATCATCTAAAACTGACTGGTATGGACCATTATTATTTCTATGAAACTTAATGATGAAATTACATCTTTGAGGATTTAGAGCTGTTTGGATTAAAGAAGATGACCTTTTCTTTTTCCCAATAGAAAAAGGAGGCAATAAAATACAACTCCAACACCACTAAAGAATCTGATTTTGGTCACAATGAAGCTTCTTTTGCGCTTCACAAAATACAAATAAAATTGGCCAAGTAATTAAGTTTTGAAGAAAGAAGATAAAGGAGACTAGCAAAAAGAGTAGTATTGATTTGGGAGGCCTCCATGTTGTGATAAAGAAAGGACCTTGGATTCTTGAGGATATTTTTGGTCTTTTATATTTAAGAACATGACCCTTCAAATGGGAGGACTGTTTCTAGTAATTCAGGTTTATTTTTATCTATTATTTCTCAAATAATCTTTTGAAGAAAAGTACTTTCAAAGTTTCAACTGATGTTTTAATTTGTTCTTCAATTGTTGTTAATTGAACTACTGCGTTTTCTTTCTTGGGCAATAGGGTTAATGAGTAGTTCAACATTCAATTTTTTAACTACTGCGTTTTCTCTCTTTGGAAACCTTTTGTTTTTGTTTGCAGAAAATAAGATTGGCTCAAAGAGTTCATGAGCTATTATTCTATCATATGCTCTGTACAACATTCAAATTGATTAAGATTCAAAAATAATTTTTTATTAATTTAAATCTCATCTGATGAACTTCTAGAATTATTCTATCATGCTCTGTACTGTCATAAAATGTTTTCTCTATGCCATTCATGTTGTGAGTTGTGATTATTTGGCTTTGATTCATGTTTATTAGATTTTGTACAAGATATTAAAGTAGGATTGTTGTATTCAGGATTCATGAAGACCAGTTGTATTGATGATGTTATTCAAATGGATGTATCAAAATATGATGACCATGGAAAACTCTGTTATTTTGGTCAATTTCCCGCTCCCTCGAAACTCAGAGCAATGAACCCTTCTCTTCCATCTCCCAACCTAACTTTCCCCAATTTTCTGTCCCCAAACCCTAACCCTAACACTAATTTCTTCTCCAACCCTGATTTTTCACATTCCGAATCTCAAAATCCTCCTCTGGACTTGTCTTCTTCCCTTTCCTCCCTCAAAAACCTCATCCATGTCGCCAACCAAACCCTTCAATCTCTCTCCTACCTCAGCCTCACCCAAAACCCATCTGCTAAGCCCAACGATTCTGATTACGTTCAGTGTGATTTTGATCGGCGCCACCGTATGCCGCCGCATTCTCTCTTCCGCCACTCCCTCCTCTGCCCTTTCGCTCCTCTGCCTCGTATCGACCCAACCCACCTCCTCCAGTCCTTACTTTACCCCCAAACGCTTCAATCATCTCATCAATTGGTTAACGAAAAGCGCTTCCGTCAAACGCTGCCGGATTCTGATGCCGACCTTTGCTTCTCTCTCAATGATTATGCTGATGGCAATTCCAATTTCTTCTATCTTGATTGCCCTGGCGTGGTTGCCTTGTCTAACCTGGATGAAATGTCCAAAGTCTTCACTCTTCCTCGTGTTTTGGCTGTTCAATGCGCTAATTTTGTTAGTAATGATGATCGAGAGATGAAGAGTGTGTTGAAGGGGATTAGGATACTTCCCTCTGACTTGTGGGCTCTTAGAAGTGAGGTCGAGATGTGGAATGACTACCCCAATATGTATTCGCATATTGTTCTCAAGTCCATATTGGGCTTAGAGATGGCCATGGACAGCCATTTGATGACATGGATCATTGCAAATTCGCCTCAGTATGGTGTTATTATTGATGTTGCTATGAGGGATCATATATTTTTGCTGTTTAGGCTGTGTTTTATTGCAATCTCAAAGGAAGCTTTGGGATTTCAAATTGCGCTGGAAAATGGAAATGGAATGGAGGGTGGATCAGGGAACTGCAGTTTTAAGTGTCCGATTTTGATTCAAGTATTAATGTGGTTAGCATCTCAGCTTTCCGTGTTGTATGGAGAGACGAACGGGAAGTTCTTTGCTATTGACATGCTTAGACAATGTATATTAGATGCTGCATCGGTCTTGTTGCTTTTTCCATACGAACAAAAGCGAGTGGAGAGTCCAACTTTGGGAGAGGGTTCTCATAATCTGGAATCTAGTTGTAGCGACTCACCGAGTGTGAAGTTGAAAGAGTTGGATAAGAAAGTTATAAATAATGGCAATGTTACTGGAGAAGAAACGATCAATTGTAGGGTGATTTTTGTGTCCCAAGTTGCTGCGGCTGTTGCAGCATTGCATGAACGTTTCCTAATTGAAGAAAAGATCAAAGCTTTACGCTTTTCTCATCTGCAAACTAAATATCAGCTGTATGTTACTTCTCCACATTCTGGTTCTGTTTCTCTTTTGGTTACTAGTTTTGATCAACTTGATATTTTCCTTATTGTTTTGATTGTGATAATCATTCATCCAAATTAATCTGCACATTTTGTACCACTTGTCTTCATGATTTCATCAAAAGAATTTCCATACTAATTACTAAGAAAAGAGGATCTCACTTTTCAATTAGGTAATGGTTAGAAACAGACTAATAATTTCTCAATTCTTTTAGGGTTTCTGAGCATAACTATATCTCTCAAAGAGCTTGTGAAGAGCGTAAAAGACGGTCCAACTATAGACCTATAATTGAGCATGATGGACTCCCAAAGCAGCAATCCCATAATGAGGTATTTCTGAACTCTATACTGGTCTGGTTATGAGCTATGCAGTTGATATATTCTGGCATTTTATTTTAAGTTATACTTCCACTTGGATTTCTTTGCCTTCCAATTTTCTCCATTTATTTGTTGGTGATTTTAAATCTCACCGATTCTTCTTATTTACAATGCTCTGAATGGAACAACATGTGCAAAAGAAGATAAAAATCCTCCAATTCCTTCTCTATTTTTTTTAAAAAAATAATTAAAACTTCTTGGAACCAAATCAAGCTGGTGCTGCTATATACTTATTTCTTGGGTGTGTATTGTAGAGTCTATTGGGTGCTTTTGAGATGGCTGTTTTGTCATTCTTTTCCTGCATTTTGTGCACCTCCTCCCATTTTATTTTTTGTAAAAGAGAATAAACTTCTTGTAGCAATAAATGGTGAAGAAGCTACTGGCGATCTGCTTAATGTCCACTTACCCATGATGTTTCTTGGCTATTTGTTATATGTTATACATTTAATTTTAATAAAAGCAGGATACAAACAAGAGCAAAACAAGGGAGGAGTTGTTGGCTGAAGAAAGGGATTATAAACGTCGAAGAATGTCATACCGTGGAAAAAAGGCGAAGCGATCAACTTTACAGGTAGGCGAGTAGCTTGTTAGATTTATACTTCGGCCATTGTTTTTGTTATCTCTCTATTCTCTATTGGCTATTAGCCTAGGTCTAAACTGGGTATGGTATGATGATTCCTTTTCTTATAACCTTTTATGGAAAAATGACAAAATTCTTAATTACATGAATAATGCGTTGATCAAGAAGATTTGGTGGTAATATCTTCTTAGGCATACATTAGTCACTTTTTTAGAATATTATACATGACTTTCAAACTACTAAGATTACAGCTTCAATGACCAAATTATGGAAGAGGTGAATCTGCAAGGCTAAATGGACCATGAAATTATGTGATACCCATGGTGTATTTTTGGTTCCTGAAGAATGTTGTCTGGCTTCTGTTTTTCAACTTTCAGCGCCAGACGTTTTTATGTTAGATGATATCCTCACTCACGTTCTTATTAATTTTACTTTTCATGGAAGGTTACAAGAGATATTATTGAGGAATACATGGAGGAAATTATGAAAGCCGGAGGGATTGGATGCTTTGTGAAGGGAACTGAAGAGAGAGGGACAAAATATGAACAACCAACTGGTCATAACATTACAAGAGATATTATTGCTGATGAGCACACAAAAGGAAACAACGATTCGTATGGAGCAGCTAGACATAGCTCAAGTCATTCCAAGAAGCAGTCTAACTATGATAACAGATATTCAGCTTCCGATAAGCCCTCAAAAGGTCATTATGGGCACTACGGCTCTCCAGAAGATGCAAGGAAAAGTGTCAGTAAGGACAAATATGATCGAGATCTCTATCGTAGGTTCTCAGATCGAAGCAGTAGTCCTAGCCAGTCACACAAATGGAAGAGATATCCAAGTGATCGAGATGATGAGGTGCCAGCAGAAACCAAACATCATGAATCTAGAAGACTGTCTTCTCGCAGCTCTAGTTTCCATGGTTTTAGATCATCTTCATCCTCAAAATCTGGGGGTGGTACTAGTGCAAGGAAGGATGGTCATAAGTCGAGAGCTAGTGATAGTTGGAAAAGGAACACGACTGATAATGACAGTTCAGAGTCTTTGGTGCTCGATTCATTTAATGATAGATATACCCCTTCCAAATGTCATGACCAATTGGAAGATGATTACTCCACTGGCAGCAGATATGTAAATCCAGACGAACTTTAATTTGATGATCCTCAAATGATGAGGGGCTATCCCGCAAATTGTGACATACTTTTTAACGAACAAATTTCTACCATGTGGTAAGTGTTTCTTTCGTGCTACATCCCAAGCATCTTTGACTGTGAGTTCTATTACAAATTTTTTTTAACATGTTTTATTCACGCAACCTTACAGCATGAAGTTAGCTGGCTTTAGATATTTTATCCTCATGTGTATCCTTCATAGTATCCTTGAAGTTTATCCCATTTGCTTATAGTTATACATTAAATCTTGTCAAAATCTATTCTTTCCTTGTTTTTTCTCTCATCTAGGGAGATTTTCCTTGAACAATGTTGCACTTGCATAACTTGAATTTCATCATCACCCTATCGAAAATGCCAATTTTACATCATCTTTTTTTGTTCTGGGATTGTCTAATATTTCTGGACTAGTCACAAAGATAGATTAACAAAGTCGTCGTATTGGCACGGGCGAAGTTGGAAAAAGGTTTCATAAATCACATATTATGGAGGGTGCAACTTTTGATTATGGATTTACCATGTCATAGGATTGTTTATTTTTGTACTCCTTGTTTGCTATGATTTCCACTACTCTGGGAAATATTTTGGTGCTGCAGAACTTGTTCTTTTCCTGTTCTCTTCAGTCGCAATTGGTATCAGTCATTCAAAGTCTTACAAGGAATTTTTTTTTTCCAAAAACCATTGAGTAGGCCTAAGTTATTTCCTGTTTAAGAATTCCTAGTTAAGAAAAGTAAGATGAAGAAGTATATGCGTGCTAGAGTTTCAATATGCATATGGTTATGTCATTATGGAATGGTATGGATGATTAATCCAGCATTATTAACAAAGATTTTAGACTACTACACTACTTGAATTCAACCTTATTCTTGATCTTCTATTAGTTCTAACTATTGTATTACTTTTTAGTGTTCTGCTGACCAACAGCCCGCTAGATCAGTGAAGTATGAAGGCAGTCTGCAAATGAACTTGATCAGAAACCACAACCCGCACAGTTCAGATCATCGGTTGCAGGTTTCTCCATCCTACATTTATGCTGATTACATATGTACTTTTGAATGTTAGAAGGTACAAATTCTGGCTTTTTAGTATGTCTATTGATTTCCATTGATTACATTGTCTTTTTCCTTTTGGGCTGCCTGTGTGAGAATTAGATACATGTTACATTTTTGGAAAAGTTGAAAAGAAATGAAGTGGTTGGAGAAAAAGTTATAAGAAGGGGCTTGTTTGATGATCAAATCATCATATTATATATGTATGTTTCAGTTCGATCATTGAAGCTGGTATTTTTTTTAATACAGAACGGAGTAACAAAGCGAAAAAGGATTTTCTTCGTAAAGAACACTCAGCGCTTCCAAAGACCTACATCTAGATATGTCCATAGGGCAAGGTGGGGACGGGAAAGTCATTTTTTAATCCCTATCCCTACGAAATTCCCCGTTAAATTTTGTGGGGATCGGGGCGGGGATTCCCGCGAGGAATTATTCCCGTTTAGTTTTTTTTTCTTTTTTTCAATCTCAATTGAATCAAATTTTTTTTTGATAAATTTTCAAATAGTTAACTTTCCATAGAAAATATCTATTAATTTTCAATTAAATTGTTAATTATTCACGAAAAATCTTCATTTAAGTAGTTAATTTTCTATAAAAAAAAAATCTCTATTTAAAGATAAAATTCTTAAATCTCGTAATAGAAACAAAACAATATTTCATATCAAATTATCTAATTAATCCATACATATAATTCAAATATTTAACTATATAATTCAATCATATCAAATTATCTAAATCATTAACAATAAAACTTTAAATGACATGTATATACACATATATATAATTAAAAAATAAAATAAAAATAGGAAAAAAAATAAACGGGGCGGGAATGGGGACGCCTTGTCCCCGTTTAGCTTGCGGGGAATTTTTTTCCCCCACTCCCTCCCTCATTCCCACTCTAAACGGGGATTCCCCACCCCGTTAAGGCGGGTCCCCACGGGAAAAATGGACATCTCTACCATCTCTATAAGAAAGGGAGTCAGTCCAAGCTCAATCGCCAGTGTAACTCCCTCACAAACAGCTAATCCTTTGGCCAGATCTATATCAGAAATTGTTCCCAAGAATTTAGACACTGAGCATGATTCTCCCTCGAAATTTCTAAATGATGATCCCAATCTCTGCAACATTAGATTGAGGTAAGAAAGCTGCATCTACATTAACTTTGTACACATTTTCTTCTGGTGGACACCATTTGATATTTGGAGCTGTAATTTGAGATTCATGTGGGAAATTTTCATTGTTGATTATTTTAGTATTTGTCTCCTTAAAATTTCTGATATACTGTGCTGCCCAAGATCCCAAATCATTTGAAGTTCCCTTCCCCATCATTGAATAAGCTGTTATTGCGTTTGTTCCACAGAGCCCAAATTAATACTACTGTTTCTTCCATTTCATTTCAGTTGACAATCTCCTTCCAATCCATAAGTAAATGGAAAAAGTTGGTACAATATTCTACTTGCCTTGGAAATGAAAATCTAGAGTTTAACCAAACAAATCTCGTTTGTTTGTAATTCCAAAAAATATGTTCTATGTTTTCCCATTTCCAACCACATGAAACACATATCAGGGATATCAATGTGGCGAGTAAAGCCTCTGCGAAGAGCTTTTAGAATATCCACTTTAACGTGTGCATTACAAGCCCCACCAATTGTCGTTCCCTTCACAATCAATTTATTCTGTTTGTCCCATTATATTCCCTAGTCGGTTCTTCGTCCACTGTAAATGTTAACTTTCTCCATAAGTCAATGATTTCCTCAATTGTATTAAGTTGGAATTGTGCCGTCAATATCAAATTGTAGCAGAAAATTAAAACCCTAGCAAGCATCAGCGCTCATGACGAGAGAATTTTCCGACCTTATTATGTCAAAATAGAAGTGTTGAGAAGAAATTTCTAGAGAAACTTCTCACCTAGGGTAAATTAATTTGGTGAAAGGATGCTTTCCTTTGTGTTTTGATTTTCCAACTTACGGCTATTTGATATACCATCTGTATCCTTACACACTTGAATGAAAATAAAAAATAATTTTATTTTAAAACATTTATTAGATTTGATATAATAGTTGGAGCAGGAAAATCTACTAATGACTTATAAATTGGATGAGCGTGTAAATGATATTTTATAGATTGTTCTGCTCATGCTTGGAACATATGTGGCTGATCACATTTTTTAGGTAAGGTTTTTGTTCTCTTGTAGTTCAAGTCTTTGCTTTGTTGTCTTCTGATAGCAAACTCAAACTCATTTTATAATTATGCCAAATGAGATGTAGTTACTAATGTCTAGGTTTTATTGAACTAGTCCAGCTTGATCGATAACTTTTTCCCATCTAATTTTTAGAATTTATAAGTTTCGATTGTTTGAGTTATAATGATTCTATGCACCACAATTATACTTGTTTCCCTTGAGTAACAAGTGAAGGTAGTGATTTATGGAGCTTTTATTTTATTTTAGAATTTTGGGTTTGTTTATGTAGTGAGTTTTCATTTCTCTATTTTTTTCACCTTAGGTGGAAGAATTTGGTTTTAAAATTTTGTTGTCTCTGCAAATAGCTATAGTAGTAGCTTCTGTTGTGGATTTATGTTTTCTCCGAACATGAGAAATCCAACAATGAAGAATGTGGTGATCTTTTTTGTGAAAAAGTTTATGTTGCTACAATATATTTTATAAAATGTTTAGAAGAATCTAAACAAAGAAAAATAATTTTCCTATACTAATTAGAAATGGAGTTGAACTTTAGACATTTGAAAGGGATAAGCTGACGATTTTCTTGTAAACTTACAGAACTGCTAATGATTATCAATGTTACAGATTGTTTCCTGAAGTTGATGCTAGTGCTGGTTGTCTGCTAACCTGTGCTCTTGGGCGATTATCCCCCTGTATACTTAGTCATGTATGTGACTAGATTATATACTAATTGCCTAAACATATCTCTTGACCAGGAAGAGCAACCTCATTCCATTCATTATCCATTTATTCAAAGCCAAATGGTAGGTTGCATATATATCTTTTGACCTTTCTTTTTTTTGGGCATTGAAGTCATCATTCTCGCAGGCAATATACTACTATGTGATTTATGCTTCTTTGAAGTTCTCGTTTTTTTTTTTTTTTTCTCTTTCGATCATCCCCTTCAATTGACAACCCTGTTTTGATTTATGGTAAATCAAAGGGAAAGGCGATCTCGAAGCCGATGGATCTAAGAGGTTTAAGTATTGGAAGCTTGTGATTACATCATTACGAGGTCTTTCTTGCTAAGTGATATTGTGAGCAAGTATGATCCGCACCCTTTCGAGTGCCTTAGCAAAAACCTTTGGAAAGCTATTTCTTTAGGATTCCTCTCTCAATTTTTGCATTTTCTTGGTGAAGGCTCAAAGATTTATTTTTTAAAGGGTTGTTGGGTGGGGGGATAGACCTTTGTGTTCTTTGTTTCCATGTTTATATCATATTTTGAACAAAAGGTTGCATTTGGTGGCTTCTGTCTGCTTTTCTCTAATCCTTCTTCCTTGCTCCCTTTAGACTTTTGGCAGCCTTAGTCTGACAGAGAGATGACGGATGTGTTGGGTCTTCTTTCAATCTTGCGAGACTTCTAAGAGTGCTTGGGAGAAGGGATGTTTGTATTTGATCCCTTGATCCTTCTTGAGGGTTCTCGTTCCATTCCTTCTTCCAAGCTTTATCTGTCCCTTCTCCCTCCCTAGTTGCCTTTGCTTTCTCCTTTCTCTGGCATGTTAAAATTCCAAAGAAGATTAAGGTTTGTGTGGTAGGTTTTATATGGGAGAGTGAATACCTTGGATCGTGTCCAAAGACATTCTTCCTTCGTTTTGTTTTTGCAACAGTGCATTCCCTGTTGGAGGCATGAGGAGGACCTCGATCATTTGTTATGGGGTTACCAATTCGCTCAATTTCTTTGGGATTGGTGGAGAACCTCGTTAGGTCTTTGTGAAACTCAGGGTAGGGATGGTTGTTTGTTGTTGGAGGAGGTGCTTTTGAATCTGCCTTTTAGGGAAAGGGCAAAGTCCTATGGCATGCTAGCTTCTTTGCAATTTTTAGAGAGGTTGAAAGATCGGGTGAGGAGGTGTGGGAGGTGGCTAGGTTTAATGTCTCCCTTTGGGTCTTGGTTGCTAGGCATTTTTGTAATTATGGTCGTTGGTTATTCTTTTAGATTGGAGTCTCTTTTTTCAATTTGTTTTGAGCTCCTTTTGTTCAAACTTGCTTTTTATATGTCCGAGTATTCTTTCATTTTTTTCAATGAAAGTTCGGTTTCTTACTTAAAAAAAAGGAAGATTGTAGACTTGTCTTCTCATTATGTGAATCAAGAAATTGATTGTCGATCTTAATTACATGAGGCCCAATATAATAGCACAGAGAAGACTTTGAAGCTTCACAAAGGCTTAACTGAAAAGAATTTGAGGCAAGATCAATTGAGACATGGTCGCTCATTTGATGCAAACACGTGGGTATGCAAGGGCATGTTAAGAAACCAATTTTCCTGCAAAATCTGGCAAACACAAACCCATGATTGAATGAATCCCACATAATTATAGGAGTTTAAATATAATTTAATTGAAGATGATACTGTGAAGGAATGGGAAGACAAATAGTTTATTTTCTGTGGACCATCTGCTGGAGCTGCAATTCAGTGGATATAGTGTGTAATTCACAAGAAACCTCTCAGACTTGGTCAAAGGAGGAATTCTTTCTTGCAGTTGATGAATATGTTGGTGAACAGAGATGTCCAAGGGGCGAGGAATCCCTAATTACATGGGGAATGAGGGGGGGGGGGGGGGGGGGGAGTGGGGAGAGTTTTCTCCCCGTTGGCTAGAAGGGGACGGGAATATATTCTCCATCCCCGTCCCCGACCTCGACACCACCCCGATTCCTTACCCCGCCCCAATTAGTTTGTATATATACATATATATGTGTGTGTGTGTGTATACATATACATATGTGTGTATATATGCTCGCGTGCACACACATATATATATTAATTATTAGCTATACATAAAAATTTAAAAAAAAAAACTATAGTAGAAATTAGTTAAAGAACATTTTTTTTTTATTAAAAAAAATGTTAAAGACTATGTTGTAATATTGAAATTTGAATTTTTAGAAATTAAGTTGTTTCAACGTTATAATATTTTTACTTATGGTATATAATTATTTTTATTAGAAAATTTTATAACCTTTTTTTAAAATAGAAATTATATTGGAAATTATTCATTTAGATGTCGTTAGAAAGAATTGCTATTATGGTTGGGAATAAATTAAAAAACAAAAAAAAGAACGGGAAAAAATTTTCCGAAATTTCGCGGGGGTGGGGATTTAAATAGGTGGCGGGGATGGGGACGGAGAAGCCTTCCCATCCCCGCCCTGCCCTGTGGACATCTTTATTGGTGAAGATGATCATAAGAAGTGTCTGTTTAAGGAGAGTTCTCCATGTATTGGATGAACTTTTTGCTGAAAAAAAGAGTTCCTGTCTTTAAATGCATGAGTTTCATTTGTCTTCAACAACTAAAGTTTTTGCTGTGATTTTTCATCCCCAACATTTTTCCAGCATGATGATTCAATGATGAATGATTTTGTCAACAAAGATGACTTAATCAAAGAAGGATTTTCTATGGTTCTTCTGATGGGCTATCACAGAATCTTAATCAGGAGCGTATTTGTTTTCTAAGCCTAAAACATTGTATTTTTTCAATGTCCCACAAGCTTGAAAATCAAATTTATGGGTTGGTTGCTACATGGAAAAATCCTACAGCCTTATATACGTGTTTTGATGAACTTATAACAACATTAGGGTATTTTTAACTCATAGGATCGGAATAAGTGAAATTTCAGCTTTCTGAGTTCTTTGTTTCCTACCTCGGCTTTTTGTCACATCTTAAGCTCAAGGACAATTTCCTAAAGTGGGAGGGAATTGATATAGTGGATTAGTATATGATAGCATTGTAATAAGTTTCAGACTTTTAGTTCTTTGGTTATAGTTTATTAGTTTTAGTTGGTTGTTTATTGCTTTGTTAATTATACTTTCAGGTTTATTTGAGTTGGTCGGAAGGCAACTGCTATAAATGAGGGGAAAGGTCTATTGTATTTTCAACACTTTTTTGAAC
Organism: Trichosanthes truncata; assembly: GCA_033996785.1. Lineage (NCBI taxonomy): Eukaryota > Viridiplantae > Streptophyta > Magnoliopsida > Cucurbitales > Cucurbitaceae > Trichosanthes > Trichosanthes truncata. Next base: position 7,140,727 of record JAWPNB010000004.1, read on the forward strand.
GGAATGGGGTTCCTTTGGTTGTTCTTTAGTCTAGATGCTTGGCGGCAGTAAAATATATTCATGTGATTATAGAATGGGTTGTTTGAATATTATTTTGTAATATTTGGCTTATAGTTGTTATTGGAATCGAGCTGCTGGCATAATGAGTGATAATCTTGTAGGAGGTTAAGCACTAGTTCATAACTTTTAATGATGTCTTGGCATATTGCTTTCTGTGCCAATTCTTTTAATAAGTTGCCGATAATTTGAAGTTAAGATGACTACAGTAACAAGTAACTCTTCCCTGGTGTTTGCAGAGCAAAAGTTGATGTGATTTGATATTGATAATGGTAAGTAAAATATTTACAAAAGCAAATTTCTGACACTCAAAACAATAATTTGGCTTTGATTTCTGACTAAACAAGCGACTAAAGAATCTCTTTGTAATTTGTTCTCTGATTTTATCTTATTCATATTGTGTTCAAATACTACACCACTTAGGTTTTGTCTGGAAAATTGTAGGTCTTCCATCTATTCAATTTAGGTTTAGAATTTTCCTTCTAATAGCTTGTTTCTATTTTTTCCCAGTAGTTTAGTTGAACATTTTTTGTTTCTTGTTTTTCATGTGTGTTCTTGTTCTGATTAGTGAGAGCTTATCCGGTTTTATGTTGCCGAGTTGGAGGTTCTAATTTTAGAAACTTTGGTGACCAATATGTTGTTAAGTTTATTAATAGTATTCTTCATCCAGAGATTATCAGGTTTTATGAGCCTTGTTTTAGAAGAAAGTGAAGATATATCTGTAGAGGTCCTCTCTCCTATCTTAGATAGTGTGAAGAAAGACAATGAGGTAATGTACTTTGAGTTGTTATTTGTTCCCTTTTAAAAAAAAATTATAATTATTTTCACCTTTTATTTTCGGTTGAATCTTATGATATAATTTTCAGGAAATTCTACCCATTGCTCGTTAGTTAGGAGAGAGAGTTCTTGATAACTGTTCTACTAAACTCAAAGCTGTAAAAATCTTTGGAATTTCTTTTGATGATTATAGTGAAGTGATGTTGTTGCTTCCATATGCAAAGATCTTTCTGGGTCTGTTGAGCCAAGTAATCTTCATGATACTGGTGAAAACATGGTATGTTTATATTCTTTCTTAAGGTTGGGTGCCATTCAAGTCTTGCTAAAAGTCCATCCCATTTGCCCACCCCCTAATGTTGAGTATTGTACAAAAGAGATTTTATATCTGCTATCTCTTGGTATCTTAAAAACAAAGGTCCATTTATTGGCAGGCAGACAAGTGATTAGGTCTTTTATATTATTTGCAACTGTGTCAGACGTTTTTCTCATGTAAATCTGCCATAGATACTATGTTTGATTCCCATGTTTAAAATTCATGTGATACGTGATTTGTGATATTGAATTGCCATGAATTTCCATACTACAGAGGTTGGGTCTTTTTAACTTGAGATTCTCGGTGTTGAAATAATATTTAACTCCTAAGGGGGTCAGCATACAAGATAATACAATCCGAGACTGCTGCGTAAGAAATTCTGAATAGATGTATATTAGAATCGTTAGTAAAAAAAAGGGATAATGTATACATAAGTACGCAAGTAACAGAACTCACCGCAACTACTAGGTCAGTTGTGATGAACTTTTGACGACAATAGTTAACAGGCCAACTATTGTGTTGTAGCTTCTTTCGCACGAACAGGAATAACGTGTCAATGGTCTGCAATAAATTAGCATAATAAATAAGCATTGTCCATATAACCTAACAATTTAACTGTTTAGGGGTTTAGATCATCGTACCTCGTTGTCCATAAATTCATCCGAGGCCACAAGTTTCTAGTACCAAGACTTGTTTCGAAATGCAATCATGGTCTTTCGTATGGCATGGTTAGTTTTAGGGTCATCCATCCATGTTTGAAACATTTTCTCGAACTTCGCTGGGACCTCTCGCATCGGATTGTAGACCTTGACTCTTCGTTTCTTACGTCTGTATACGATGTATGTGAAGCTTCTATGACTCTTGCCTCTTCATACCCCTTTTTGGCCATCCAGGTCGTGTTCCAATGGTTGAGAAAAAAAACACGATCAGATCATTGAAAATAATTCCATTGGCTGCATGGTCGTAATATTATTAGTCATAACTAAAAGCAAGTCATGTATGCAGTAAGAACATAATGAGTAAAATTGTACCTCTGGTTTTGGTTCAAGCAGACGTAGAAAATCTAGATTGAATAACTTTTCAGGCAACTGTTCTTAACCCTGCAATGCAATTACAGACTAAGAACAATAAGTATGAACGCACTGATGAAAATAACACAAACTAACAATATTTACCTTAACATCCTCAATCAGACTCATAGCCTCCTCTTGGCATGACTCGTCTTTGTCTACATACTCTCCATCGCCTACAATAGGCTCCTCAGTCTGCTTTGAACTGTCTTGGGAAGGAGGCAAGATAGGTGTTTGCCGATCACTTTCCAATCCCCTTGTCCTTATCCCTAATGTAAATGTGTAGACCAAAGCTAGCAAAAAATGAACTTAAAGTTGTACCAACATTAATTCGGGTCTATTTGTTTCTTGTTTTTAGATTCACTAAAATAAATGAATGTAGTGAATATTTATTTGGTGGATTGCTTTTTTTAAAACAATTTTTCTATGATCCAAATCGTGAAAACTCTAAAAACTACATTTTTATGTTTTTGATGTATTCAAATTTGAAAATTGAAAATACATAATTAAACTATTAAAATTGATAAATATACTATTTCACTTTGGTTAAAAGTAAAACACGTATAACATAATATGTTGTAAATTAATAATTATAAAAAATATATATAACTTAAAATAGTTAATAAATTTATTAATAGTCTTTTAGATTTTGCTAAATATTTAGTTGGTAACCATACTAACTACCATGGATTTTATTTTTTAAGAATATATATTACTAACCACAATTTGGACTTCTAAAATTGAGATCCAAATTTTAAATCCTACTACCAAACAAAGATTTGAAGACATTGAATCATAGAATACAATTCGATTTTAATTGAATCGTTTGTTTTCAAATTTCTATTTTCAGACCACTCACCAAATGAATCATAAACTTTCATTAGCGAGTCGCACATACTTTTTAGTGCCCTTCAAGTGTATACTTGTACAAGTTTAACTTATATGCAAAGTATATTCTTTTGTATGCATTATTGTGGAGGGCATTGATACACTCATATTAAATAGCCAACTAAATATGGCAAAAAGTATATGGGCCTGTTTTGAAATGACTTTTTAACTACTTAAAAAAGTATTTTTAAGCACTTCATTCCAAACATATACTAAATCACAAGAGTTAATTTATATTCAAAGCAAACAATAGAATGTCTATCCAATTTTCTAGCCTACCTACGCCCCTCTCAAAGTATTCTATCCTTAGATGATGCTTCTCCACAAGTACAAACATTCATAATGATTTCCAAACTTATTTAGCTATAATTGAAGCCAAGGCCCCCGCTTGGTAATGAATTGCTTTTATTAATTGTTGCTTTCTCTATAGAAAATTCAAGATAATAGAAGAAGGAACATTACAACCATTTTTGGGGAGTTGTAAGGCCATTCAATTGTATAGATTGGAATAACTTGAGTTACTACTTTGATGAAGATTACCTCCTTCCATATAGTAATTAAAATGTTGAGCGACATGTTAACATTTTGAAGAGTCGACATGATCTCAACTTGCAGGGTGAATTTCAACTTTTTAAGATGTCAAGAAAGTGTTGAGATGTCAAGAAGTATCGAGAAAATGTAAAAAATTGTTGAGTAAATATTGATAATCTCTACCATCTTTTTTCATCTCTCTTGGCTCTCTTTCTATATCCCTTTGTTGCAATATTTCTTTTCCCTCTTTTACTCTCCTTTCCGATCTCCCGACATATAATTTTTTTGTTATATAGTTATTTTTTTTTAAGTTTAATGCAATATCGTGAAATTTTGCATGCCTTTATAAAGTGTTGTGTATTAGGTTTGTTATATTTATTTAATTATGTATACCAATTTTAATATTATGTTTTTTAATAATCAATTGTCATATATTGAGATTTGATATCTCTCTTATTATGTAACCATACAAATATTACTTAGGTTTATGAATATAGATGATTAAAGATAATGAATTATGTTAGAGCTTGTTAAAGTACTCTCTATTGACTGAGAAATTTTTGTCAAACCCCAATTATCACGTCATTATTCCAATTAATGACAAAATACAAATAATTAAATTTGGGACCAATTATACATTGCATGTGTCTCAAATTTAATTTGAAGATAAAAATTGACAAATTCTAAAATTAAAAGGTCATATGTCTTCATCATAACCATTTGACCAAATAATTAAACTTAATTTAGTAAAATTAGGTTATATGGAATTTGGGTCAAAGTTAAACAAAATCCAAATTTAAATGGTTGGGCCCAAAAAGCCAACAAAACTAAGTCTGATGGTTGGGCCCAAAGGTCATTAAAATCCAAGCCCACATGCCCATGGAAAACTCTATAAATAGAAGAGCTTCCCTCCATTTGAGAGGTTCAAAAATTTAATTCTCCAAAGAACTCGAATAGAATTCAGAGCAAAGTTCTTAGGTACTGGACACTTCCTGAAGTCCCTAGGTGTTGAACACTCCTTGAAGTCCGTAGGTGCTAAAAACTCCTTGAAGACCAAAGACCTTTGAAGATTAGAAGACCAAAGACCTTTGAAGATCAGAAGACTTCAAGACTGGAACACTTTGAAGATTAGAAGACTTTGAAGACCAAAATATCTTTGAAGATTTGAAGACTTTGAAAACAAATTGAAGACATTTGAAGTGCAAAGACTGCAAGACTTCGATCAATTCTTCAAGGATCAACAAGCCAAAGACCGATCCAATAAGATAAACAAGTCAAGGGTCGATCCAATAATCAAAAGCACGCTCTAAAACAAGCTGTCTAGCCCTTGAGACATTTGTATATTTGAGAGAAAGAATCAGATGAACAAATTAGAGATTGTACTGCACAAACTCAAATTAATACAAATACAAGTTCTTTACACGTGTCTTATTTCTTTCTCTGTTGAAATTACATATGAACAGACTCATTTATTAATTCAAACAATTTTAATAAATTTCTATGTTTAACTTCTATGATTTTTTTCAAAACTTTGGTCAGCATTAACATTTTCCATATAAATATTACTTATACTTTTAGATATGCTCAATTAAAATGATTAATTATAACTTAATTAAGCTACAATTAAAGCCTACCTTACTATTCTAAATAATTTCCATAAATTTCAATGATTTTCATGCTCTTTCTCAAAATTTCTATTTGACATCAATATTTTCATAAAATTGAGACCTCAAATTAACATCTACATTTCTTTTCTTTTCTTTTTTTTTTAATTCAACAACATTTAGGGGTAGGAAGATTCGAACCCATGACCTCTTAGTCATAAGCACATACTTCGTGCCAGTTGAGTTATGCTCTTGTTGATATTAACATCCACATTTCAAACATTGTTTTTAAAACCCAAATGACTTCTTCAGAACCTGCACAACTTTCCACACACCCTTTGGCCAAGCTTATGGTTTCTTTTTTATTCCAAAGAATGATAGAATGTCCAAGATACTTTTCATGTTTCATCACACAATAAAAATATTTAAAGTTTGACGATATTTTCCTCATCTTTAAGAGTGAGCGTCGACCAAAACATAATATCAATTTTTTAAAAAAATATTTATTTTACTCGAAGCCTTCCTATAGATTTTAATTATATCTACCAAATATAGTATATCCCTCTAGCCTAAAGACCAAGAGAAATATACAATCATATGGACAAAAAAAAAAAAATGATTGATGCTAGGGCTATTCTAGCTTATTTAATACCAATGACTTTGCTTTGCTCTTTAGCACCACTTCTAATCAAAGAAAGAGAAATCTTCACCACAAATATAAGTAGGCTAACAAAAGGTGGTCTAACCTATGGCCTTTTAAAATTTTAAAAGAAACACATGTGGTTGTCAATTAATGGAAGATGGGAATTAAAATTCATATTTTCCACAAAAGTTCATGATTTTGTTAACCATTGGGTGACTAAAATGACCCCATCTTTAGCATATAACTATAAAGGAACTGTATTTAGAATGTTACTAAACCATAAAATGATAATTTTTTATTTGATTTTCTTTTAAAATTGATAAGTTTAAAGCAAAAGTCCATATAAGTTATTTATATATAGGGTCTAACAGTCAAATTAGTTGACGTGTGAGTAAAGTAGTCCAAACACTTTCAAATACATTAGAAAAAAAAAAGTAATTTTAAATTGAATTTTAAGACTTGTGATTTTACCATTCCACTAAGTTTAAATTTATGTATCACGAACTTTTAAAATATCATTTTGGTTAAACTAAAATTTGTCTCTATGTTTCTAAAAATTTGATCTATCATCTCTATCTTTTGATTTAAGTTTACCTACCATTTAGCTTGTTTCAGCGAATATATATACCATTAGATAAAAGTAGAATAAATCTAATGTAGCAATTTATTTATAGGTATTATTAAAATGAGCTTAATGATATGATATTTGGAGGTTTGAGTTAGATTTTAAGGCATTAATCTAATCAATAGGAAAAATATATATAACCATAAAGCTAATGTTGTGCGTAGGATAGGACTGAAACAAATAATAATGTTTGTTGAATTTCTGAACATACTCTCAATTACAACCACACAAAAATGATTTGATAAATTAGATTTTGTTACTCGATAATAGCAAGAATGTTTGGTAAGATTTAATTTGGTCTCTATAGCTCGAGGTGGCTAACTCCTATAAAGTTTTCTTTTTAATGAATAAGAAATTTTAGAAGAATCATCATAACTCAGAATTATTGTTAGGAATTATGAAGTTAGAAATTCAGAATACAAAAACTATGGTGGTCAATTTTACAAAAAGAAATTAGAAATGTGCCCACATAATCTCACTAAGGTTACGAGTTTTCATGTAAATTTAAGTTTTGAATCGAAGAGTGGCAGAACGAAATTTTGGAAGTTGTTTAATCCAACTTAAATTAATCCTACAAATTCTATCTCTACTCTAAAAAAAAAAATTATTTCTAAAGTATGATATGACACACACATGCATGTTAATTTTTTTCCAACCAAATTGAAAATGAATTTTAAATAAAATTAAGATCAAACTTGTCAATGAATGATAAGTTTGGGTACATTACATATTGAGATATTATATATACAATAATTGAGAGAAGAAGGTTCTATTTTTATTTTTTTTTTTAAAACAGGAGAGAAGAATGATTTGGTATCTAATACCTCAGCTCAGACATAATATACTTAACTGATAAATATTAAAATAATACAGATTTCTTGGCTGGTCCGTTACATTATTTTTTTTATATAAAAAAAGGTCAAGTTGGAAATATTGAAAAAACGAATGAGTTCGGATATAATTAGAATTTTTTTTAAATGTTTTTTCTTCCTTTTTATTTGATGTAAGAATATTCCGTGATAATTAATAGTATTTGCTTTAAATTAATGGGTCCATTATAAAAGGAATAATATTTGTATTGTTTTCTATAGAAAGGATTTTAAAAATAATAAATAAATATAACATTGAATCGTGAAAGTAATCAAGCAAGGAAACAAATGTCAATAATGTAATTTTATATAGAGAAGTTTAATTTAAAAATATAAAAGCATATTCATTTATAGTTGATTGAAGTGAGTTACAAATAGTAACTAGAGTGGAGATTTTTAATTTTGGTTCTTGCCCCCATTTTTAATTTGAGAATTGAGATCGAGAATGTGGATTCTCCATGAAAAAAATTCTTATGTAGATTTATTTTTAATTATTCTTTAGATATAAAAATAAGTAATATTAATAAGTATGTCAAAATTATATATTTTTATATAAAAAAAAATTAGCATTTATATATTTTTCTAATTTGAAAAAATCATTTCACAAAATAATTTTATAGAAAAACATAATAAATATGTATATTAATTATTTTATTTTTTTTAAAAAATCAAAGATTGGGAAGATCAAGGTAGAACGGAGAGGATGGAGTCTCATCCCAATAAAATTTAGGAATTAAGTTATTTTCTAGTTTTCCTAGCTACTATTAATTATAGAGTCAATAATATATTCTGCAAATATTTGTTATTTTGTATGTACACTATTATTTTTTAGTTCAACAAATATTTGAGGGTACTGGAGATTCGAATTTCCGACCTTTTGATTGAGCAAAGGCAGAGCTATAGTAGGCTCAGGGGAACTCAAGCCCCCCGAACTTAGGCAAATGTTTAATATTCCTATGTTACAATTCCTTTTAAATTGTGAAGCAAGCATTTGACATAGTGGCATGAATGCTCCAGCCCCTTAACTAGACTGAAGTTCTACTCCCATATAGTGCACGTTCGTTTCTTTTCTTCTTTTTCTATTTAGTTTTCATTTTTTAATATACCAAAATAACCTTGTGCCCTATGGGCTTGAACGCCCCCTACGTGTTTGGCGCTTTATTTTACTTTTTGATGTTTTTTACACAGATTGATCCATATTTTTTGTTTATGTAATATATCTTGTATATAAAATATTAATTTTTTTTATTAAAAAATATTTTCTTATATACTTATTTAAAATGTAAGCTACGTCCCTTCTCTATAATTTTATTACAAATACTTACCATTTATAAATATAGAATAATAATAAATATATAATATTAATTTTTTTTGTTTGAATTTCTTCTTGAAATCAGATATAAATGAAAATGAATAAAAATATTATATTTAAGTAAATTATTTTTAGGAAATTAATTTTAGTAAATTACTTTTTGTTTCAAATGTTATTCTCTTTCTTGTATATTTATATAAAAAAATATTTTAAAAAATTTATTCTTTGCACTTTCATGGAAGAAATTTAGTCCACGAATTTTTAATTTGTAACGATGTAGTTTCCGTACTTTCACTTTTGTAATAATTTAGTCCCTAAATTTTAGTATGTAGTGATTTAGTCCTTATATTTAAAAGTTGTAACAATATAATCTCTATTGTAAAAAATATTATTAAGATATAATGCAATTTTTGTGTAGGTCAATAAACTGATTAGAGACCAACAATATGTTTACAAACAACAAAGTCGTAGTCGTTACATAATAAAAATTGTCGATTAATTTTGGTGTATGAGGATTTGAACCTCCGACCTCAAAAGAATGAGTACATGTTAATTATCGCTAAGCTATGCTCACTTTAGCACCTAAAGTGTTTTTCAACCTAAAAAAAATCATTGAACAAACTAAAGTCAAAATATATCAAGCCCCCCCGACATTAAGTTCTAGATCTGCCACTGTGATTGATGATATATATGCTTTAAGAATTTGGGTTATGCTCAGTTTTTTTTAGTACAACAAATATGAGAGTATGAGGATTTTAAGCTCCAACCTCAAGGGAAGGAGTACATGTCAATTACTATTGAACAATGCTCAAGTTGGTACTTTTAATGTACACAATGTGTATGACTTCCAACAATATTTTAATTATACTAATGGACAACAAGACAACGTATATATTTATAATGGTTAAAATTACAAAGTCGGTCCCTAACTATAATTTGGACAAAGTTTCAATTTGGTCTCTATGATTTAATTTTTTAATTTAATTTTCATGGTTTATGAGTTTAGCTTCAATTTGATCTCTATGGTTTTAAAAGTTTCAACTTTGGCCTTTATGGTTTGGATTTAGTTTCAATTTGATCCCTAATATTATATTGTTTGATCAAAACTTACAAGTCGACTCTAAATTGTGTTTTATTCACTTAAAAAATCCACCTATTTTCTTTTAATTCTTTACTCGACCCTAAACTTTTTTTTTTAAAGAAAAACTCAACCCTAAACCTTAATACAATCAACTTAACACAATTACCCAAATAGAAAGATGCTATATGCGAAAAAAATGACAATATGAAAATGGCAAAGATGATTTATATATGAAGAAGTTTGATTAAATCAGAGGGACTAAATTTGAAACTTTTGGAATTACATGTTGATAGCACCTAAAATGTGTTATTTATAGTCTTTTATTTAGTGTTAGTTCCGTTACTTCCATACAATTATTTGTCTATTTTGTAGGGATCGAGCAATTTGGAGCTAACCGGCGCACTATGAAAGAATCAGGATAAAAAAAAAAAAGAGCTATTTGGACTTAAATTGAGCAACCGAGTCAAGAGAAGATAAAGTCCAAGCCAAGAAGTAGCGTTGAGACGCCATTTTCAAGCGTCTCAAAGCCAAAAAAGCACAAGTTCAGCCTTCTACGTCGTAGCGTCGAGACGTTGCGTGTAGCGTGTCAATGCTACATTGAAATTTCCATGAATGCGCATTTTGGAGGGTAGAATTGAAGATATTATCTTTTTTGACGATTTTTAGAGATTTTCCTAAATAGTTTTAGATTCGTTATGGATTCCCAATTCATCTAGGATTTGGATTGGTCTACTATAAATAAGCTCATTCTCTTCATTCCAAGGCATCCATCTACCATCAGATCAAACATCTAATTTTGGAGAGTTCAATTCTACTTTGAAGTTTTAGAGAGTTTTATTTTAGTTCTTTTCAAGAAAAGAACTTTTAATATTGTTTTATTTTTAATAAAAAATAAAATTTATTTTTATTTACATGTACGAAATTGAAACTAAATCCAAACTATAAAGAAAAAAATTGAACTTAATTTCAAAATGATAAGAACGAAATTAAAACTCTTAAAACTATAGAGACCAAAACTAAAATTTAATTAAAATCATAAGGACAAAATTTATAATTCAAATCATACAAAAAGGAATCTAAATATTGTGTTAATAATGATGGAATCTTGATTAACAATGAATGATTAAGTAAAAGATGATGATAATTGATTAAAAATTCCAACGTATGTGCATGGAACTGTGGAAAGCCACATTCGGTGATATGGCGCGTTAGTCAGAGGCTTTATGATCGAAGAAAACAGCACACCATTTCATATCTCTTTGTGGTTGATAGCGATAGCCATAACTTTGCTTTGGCCAAGTCAAACATCAATCAAACCCCAATTATTGGTTATTTCATTCTTTTTGTTTTCTTTTTTAATTTTTTTCTTTATCGTAAACTTTGACCATGTGTGTATCCGCTTTTGTTCTAAACTTTCAATTTCAACATTAAATTTTAATGAGTGTTACAATTTTTATCTTAAATTTAAATAAGTGTTATGATTTAAATCCCTGATTTCATTTAAAAAAATATTCAATGAAAATGTTCTCACGTGTATTTTAGTGCAAATGTAATAAAGCTTCACAAAAAAATGACAACAAAGTTAAATGGGGTTTTGTTGACATTTGTGAGTTTTGAAAATTTTATTAAAACGTCGATTTTATGTACTAATTGGACTTAAATTTGTGCAAGGCTTGATTTTTGTTAAAAATAGCATATTTACTTTTTGTTAAAATTAGTAGGGTGAATTTTTGTAAAAATTGCAACACATATATAAGGTTCAATTTGATAAACTTGAAAGTTTATAGAGAAATTTGATAGAACTTATTCAAGTTTAAAGTAAATTTTGATTTTTTTTCCCTTTACATTTTGTTAAATTACAAGTTTAGTTTCTAAATATTTTAATTTGTGTCTAATAGGCCTCTAAACTATAAAATAAAAAAAGTCCAAATTTAAACAGCTTTAATAGATCCCTAAACTTTAAATAGCTCTAATTGGTCCCTAAAATGTAATAGGTTCTTAACTTAAAATAATTTCTAACAAGTTTCTAGACTTTCAATTTTGCGTTAATGATTTATAATCAACAGATGGGAAGAAAAATAATTAGGCATTTGAATTAAATTTGATTTAAAAAAAAGGGTGGTGTGAAAATTAGGTAGAAGAATTAATGAATTTGAAACCGTGTGTTGAGGTGTAAGTGTGTGACAAGGAAACCTAAAACACGTGTCTTTCTAACAAATTAATTTCCACCTACAAATGGCAGACCGTGTAAATAAAGTAAATTATGCATGACTTCATATGAAAGAAAGCGAACCCCATTTCCGAAAAAAAAAAAAACAAGAAAAAGAAGATGTGAATCCTAATTAATATTAAAATTAAATTGGCATTTCCATTGACAATTATTCATATCTTGATTCCTTCTTTTCACATTCCTAAAAGAGTGGGATAATATTGATTCGAGCACGGTTTAGTAGACAAAACGTTTATTACCATCCTTAAAAGTCGATTGATAATTTGATCCCTACTCTCCTCTGGTTGTCGAACTCAAAAGAAGAAGAAAAAAGTGAAGACAATAATAATAAGTTTGGATTAGATTCAATTTATTAATTAAGAACCTTTTTGAAACTAATTGATGGTCGGTTATTGTTTACCATGTAAATTTATTTGATTCAAATAATCTAACTGTAATTTTTTTTCTTTTTATGATATTACATCATATGCTCATGTTTGAAAACTTGAAAGTAATCTAATCTTAGTTAGATGATTGATCAGCTGACGTCCGACCTATTATGAAATATTTGAGTTTGGTTGATTTGAGGAATTAGAGTTATTTGTTTTGTTTTGTTTTTGGGTTTGTTTGTTTTTCTATATTGAAATTAGTGTGGTTCAGTATCAAAATTTATTTTTATGAATAATTATTATCCAAAACACTTTAAAAGTTATTTTCTAGAGTAAGAACTGAATTCTAGAAATGAAAATTGTTGAATAAAATAGAATTCAAACGGTGGTATATGCATATATATTTTTGTCCCTAATAAAATAGAGAGTTAAAAGTTAATGATAAATTATATTTGTGTTTTAGTTCTCAACTCAAATTAGCTTAAATTAATTTTCTAATTTGGAGGTTAAGGCATCAATAACTTTTCCTTTGAATTTCCCATCCACAATTATAAGATTGTATTCTCACAAGAAAACAAAAATCAAACTAATTTAAAAATAAATAGAAATAAAAATAGAAACCTATAAACTAATCCAAAGTCTACAGTTACATCTCTCTTTACTTCAATATAGATCGACTTGATTGTTGTTATAAGCATTAGTAAACAACTTTTTTCTACATTTTGATTTCAATTCAAAATAATAATTTTAATTAATACGTACAATATTATAAATTTTATTCTTATTCTACAACTTTTCATTTTTAGTTATCACTTATAATATAAAAATGTCATAATTGAGATAAACTCTCGAACTTATGCTAAGAAACAACTTTTTCAACTCTAGAAGATATTCTACATATGTTTGTCAATAATATTATTGCCAAGCAATGAACTTTACCTATGAGATTGAGAAGATCAATTAAATTGGTTTACGACTTAAGTAAGAAGCATATAAACTACACACTAAGCATAAATGTGGGTACGTAGACTCAAAAGAAGGACGGAAAGACATAAACGTTTACAAACGACTTAACAATTTTTTCAACTAGATACAAAAGAGGATATCACTAAAAGGGGTCAACTAGCAATCATGATACAAGGTTGTAGTACATGTGTTATATTTCTATTTGTTTGAGTGAGAAAAAAAGAACAAAAAGTTTTAAGAGGAAAAAAATGGACATGTAAACTAAGGGACATTCAAGGAAAGTCCATGAAAAAGAAAAAACTTTAAAAAAAAAAAAAAAAAAAAAGATTGAAAGGAGATAGATGAAATTAAGTAGCATTTTCCTTTCATGTTAAAAAGAAAAAGTTTTAAAAGAAAAAGGACCATTGACTTAAAAAAGAAACATGGTAACCTTACTTTATATGCACTAAAAGAAAAGGATGTATTAAAGTTGAGTTTGATTCCATCAAGTCATGCATACTCGTTGTGCTAAATGGTAAAGTAGTAACATTCTAAAAAAATGATTAAAAATCACTTTTGGTCACTGAACTTTTATGGAAGTAACAATTAGGGCATGTTTGAGAGTGATTTTAGAATGTCCAAAATCACGTTTGACATGCCCAAAATCAACTCTCCTTCAAAATTGTGATGTTTGGCAATGATAAGAAAGTGATTTTGGAAACATCCAAAATCACTTTAAGTGATTCCCGGTCAATCACTTGGGAGGTGATTCCCAAGTGATTTTGTCTTTAAAATGACTATTATTTCATATTTTAAAACAATCGTACTTTTTGTGACAGGTAAAAATCGTCATCTTTTATAAAAATTCATTAATTTCCATCAAAAAGCATGTATTCTCAAAACTGTCACCATTGAGGTCATCCATCATTATTTAAAAAATGCCAATTTTTCTCTCTCTAAAGTTTTTATAATGTCTATCTCTTACTTTATTCTCTTTTTAACATTTTTATTCATTTTCTCACTTTTTTTTCTCTCCAATGGTTTTAACTCTCTCTACATTTTTTTATCTCTAAATTTTTTCGTTCATCTCTCTATAATTTTTGTATCTCTTTAACTTTTTTTTCTTTCTTATCTTTGACCTCTTGCCATAACTTTTTGCTCTTGAGATTTTTTGTCCCTGACTTTGAACTTTTTTTGTTCTTATTAAAGTTTTTCTCCCTAAAATTTTTATCATTCTCTTCAAATTTTTTTGTATATCTCTCTAAATTTATTTCTCTATCTTTCGATTTTTTTCGCTCTATTAAATTTTCTCTCTAAATTTTTTGTCCATCTCTCTAAAATTTCTATCCTTCTATGTCTTTAACATGTTTTTCTCTTTGAAACTTTAATTTGCTCTAGCTTTATTTTTTATCTCTTAATTTTTTTAGTTCTCTCAGTATAACTTTTTTCTACCACCTTCTAATTTTTTTTTTTTTTAAATTTCAAATGTAATGCTCTTTTTAGTAATTTGATGATTCTAAAATCACCTTTGAAAATAAACATTAATCGTTTTAAAAAATACTTTTAATTAAATTTAAATCACTTTAACAATAGTGGAACCAAATATTAAAATGATTTATAACTAAAACTTTTACAAAATTAATTATAATTAAGTCACTTAGCTTAAAATACTTATTTTAAAGTCACTCTCCAAAATGCCTTAATCATTGAAAGTCACTTTTAATTGTATGAAAATCACTATTAAAAGTGTAGAACCAAACATTAAAATGATTATATGAAAATCACTTTTTATAAATCAATTATAAACAAATCAATTAAGCTAAAATCACTATATCTAAAATCATTCCCAAACATGCCCTTAGTCCATGAACTTTGATTTGTGACGACAATTTAGTTAATGTACTTTCAATTTTGTAACAATTTAGTCCCCAAACTTTAGTATGTAACATTTTAGTCTCTATCCTTTAAAATTTGTAACGATTTAGTCTCTTTTATGAAAATTATTGTTAAGATTTAATGAAATTTCTTACATAAGTAGATCAATATACTAATTAGGGACCCAATATGTTTATAAATTTAGTAGATCAATATCTTTTAAAGTACTAGGACTAAATTGTTACAAACCAAAGTTCAAAAAATAAATTATTATAAATTTAAAAGTATAGGAACTAAATCATTACAAACCAAAGTTTAGGGACTGTTACTTTCATGAAAGTTTTATAGACCAAAAGTGATTTTTAACTAAAAAAAATTCAATTCTCTATGTGGGAATAGATTTTAGGATTGGTTGGATATGATTTTTAGAATGACGAAAAATGTTTTTAGCTAATTAAAAGTATTTTTTAAAATTTTCTTGTATTTGATTCAAATGTATTTAGAAAGTTTTAGAGTGTGTTTGGTATGTAAGTTTTTATGTGTTTTTGAGCAGCTAAATGTATTTTTTTAGAAAAATGGAACATTCCATAACAAACAAAAAATCATTGTTAAAAAACTTCAATGGATTTAAAAACATAACAGTTGTAAGTTGATTCTTGACCAACCATCACTTTTAAATCATTTGTGGTAATTTGATTATTTTAAAAGTGGTTTTTATTTGTTACCAAACACTTTAAAGAATTTTAAAAAATTACTTTCTAAAATTATTAGAAAGTTAATCCAACACACAATCTTAGAATACTTAAAGAAAATATTGTATAGGAAAAGAATATTTTATTAGTTTTTTTGAGATCAAATATTACTCTTATATCATTTTTTTATGGGTTATTAGATAGCCTCATTTTATCATAAATAATTTAAGTTCAAAGTAGTTGTGAAGTCTAAAATGTAAATTCAAAGAAATTAACAATACTTATATGAAATAAATACACGAATGAAAATTAATCTAAAAATCAACAAAAAGTATAAAATAGAGAAAAAAAAACATTGGTAAAGTTATGAAATATCAATATTAGGACTAGGAGGGGAAGTAATTTTTTTTTTTTTTTTTTAATAATTACATTACATCAATCAACACGGTTTGGTAAAAAAGAGACACGGTTTTTTTTTAGTAAAAAAACAAAAGAAACACGGTTTGGTTACTGCAAGTTTGCAACTTATTATTATTTTTTGATAATTCAACTTATTAGTTATAACCATAAAAAAAATCGTACCAAAATTGGAAAAGGAAAAAAAAAAAACTATTTACAATATATATGAACCGAAGTAAAACCAAAATATTAATAGAAAGTATACCAAAAACCGTAAATTTTGAAGAATTGTTTTGGCAACCATGTGAATCCCACTTTTAGTTACTATTATTAGATGTATGATAGAGGAATTAAAAATATGTTAAACTATAAGTTAAATTACAAGTTTATTTCCTAAGACTCCGTTTCCTTTTGATTTTTAAAATTTATGCTTGTTTTTCTATAATATCT
The DNA here is from genome assembly GCA_033996785.1 of Trichosanthes truncata. Lineage (NCBI taxonomy): Eukaryota > Viridiplantae > Streptophyta > Magnoliopsida > Cucurbitales > Cucurbitaceae > Trichosanthes > Trichosanthes truncata. The sequence goes on from JAWPNB010000004.1 coordinate 7,157,456, forward strand.
TTATTATGGTTTTCATCTTTATTAAAGAAATATTTGAATTCTTTCTCAAATTTCAAAAACAAAAACAAGTTATAATAGGTCTATAAACTTTCAATTTTATATCTAATAGGTCTTTAGCATATTCAAAATTTTTAAAAATTAATTCATCTATTAGATATATATAAAATTTAATTTTTATGTCTAATAGGACCTTAACCTTTCAATTTTGCGTCTAATAGGTTTTTGAATTTTAAAAAATGTCGAATAGAGGTGGAGGACCTATTAAACACAAAATTGAAAATTCAAAGACCCATTGAACACAAAATTGAAACTATAAGAAATTATTAGACATTTTTTAAAATTCAAGGACCAAATAGACACAAACATAACATTTCAAAGACTAAACTTATAATTTAACCTAAATTATAAGTCTATTTCTTAAATTTTAAATATTTTTTTAGAACATTAGATTTTAAATATATTGTTACCTTCTTATATGCTTTGACGTTAGAGAATAGACCAACCTAAACATTATTAATTGCCTTTTTTAAAAAAAGACATTATAATTGGTTAAGATATTACACATATGTGATTTGTTCTAATGGTTAGATATTTGAATTCCTACTCAATGTTAAAATAAAAATAAAAAATAAAAAATAAGATAAAATAAAATAAAATAAAACTAGAGAATAGGTCATCTTGATTAAATAATGGTGGGCTAGTGGAAAGGATTTGTCTTAAACCAAATTGTTTTACTACGCACTCTTATTTTATTTATGACCCAATTACATTTTTTGTCCTTAGAATTTTAACTTAGTTTTTATTTGATCTCTAACTTTTTGTTTTTTTTTTTTTTTGTTCTTAAGGTTGCAAAAGTGACATGTTTGGTCCTCAAGGTTTATATTTGATTTCTAATTGGTACCTAAAATTTGAAATTAGTTTCTAGTTGGTTCTTGAGTAAATAATATAAAAAATTAAAAAGTTCTCTACCTCATTTAAAAACATATCGGCAAAGTCTAATAAGCATATGCCATTTGACACCTCGTCATTTCATTATGTCAATTAAAGGTCAACTCTACTAAAGAATTATTTAGAAACCAACATCAAACTTTATGGACCAATTAGAAATCAAATTCAAACTTTAGAAACCAAATGCATCCCTTTTGAAACCTCAAGGATCAAATAGAAACTAAATTTAAATCTCAATAACCAAAAATGTTAGTTTTGAAAACCTAGGGATCAAGTAGATACTAAGTTCAAATTTTAGAGACTAAAAATGTATTTTACCCTTTATTTATTTAGTTAATTCTCTTGCTTCACATTGTGTCAAATCACTAATTGCTAGTTTAATTTACTCAATACATCAACGGTATGAATGACCAAAATTTACTAAAATCAAAATTCCAAAAACATAATTAAAACTTGGTTAAATATCAAATTTAGTCCATAAACTTTTAGGTTTATGTCTATTTGGTCTCTAAACTTTAAAAAGTGTCTAATAGGTCCATGAACTTTCAATTTTGTGTGTCCAATAGGTCCCTGAATTTTAAAATTATCTATTAGATCTCTCAATTTTCAATTTTATGTCTAATAGGCCTCTGACATATTTTAAACTTTCAATTTTGTGTGTAGTAGGTTCGTGAATTTTAAAAAATGTGAAATAGATTAATGACCTATTAGACACGAAATTAAAAATTCAGGAATCTATTTGACACAAAATTGACCTATTAGACACTTTTTAAAATTCATGAACACCCAAACCCGAAAGTTGAGAGATTACTTATAATTTAACCTTAAAACTTTAAGGCCTTATTTGATAACCATTTGGTTTTTGGTTTTGTTTTCTCATTATTTCTCTTATCTTTCTTTTTGAATTCTTAGTTAAATTTCATAAACAAAAATAAGTTTTTAAAAACTACTTAGTTTTTAAATTTTGGCTTGATTTTTAAAAATATCAGTAAAAAAAAATTATAAAATAAAAAAAAATCTACTAGTGGAAGTAATATTTATTAAAATTTTAAAAAACCAAAAATTGAATGGTCAACAATCTCTGAACCGCCTCGACTTGTTGGTCGGTTGGGGCAATTTATCTTACACTCTTATCAAAATAATAATAATAATAATAAAAGTAAAAATGAAGACCCAAAATCTTTGTTTTTGTTGTAAAATTGAGAGGCGAAACCGGGCACCAAAACTTTACCAAATCATATAATAATAATAATAATAATAATAATACAAAAGATGAAATATAAAAAGAATATATATATATATATATATAGTATAAACAAAAGAAAGTGGAGATTTATGGAAAATTAAAAACACAAAAATTAGAGAAAATGGGAGAAAAATTGGTGTGTTTTCTTTTCCAAAAATCTCTCTATTTATAGGTAATTTAAGAGAGGATGATGTGGTACATTTGGACACCAATCTATGGCCTTTAGAAGACACTTTGGCTATGGAGAAAATGCCACTTGGCATGGATAATAGATGGGCATGTGGAATGGGCATTTACATATGCCATATTCATAATACTCCCCCTTAAATGCCCATTTATATAAAATATGCCTCGTTAAAACCTTACTAGGGAAAAACCCAATGGGAAGAAAAACCCTAGTGAAGGAAAAAGAGTACATATTTTATATAGTTTACTATAATACATTCACTCCCCCTCATGGAGACATCACTTAAAGTCTTTGAGTCGCCGCATTCCAATGCTATATACTAATTTATCGAAGGTTGCAGTTGGTAATGCCTTTGTAAATAAGTCAGCCAGGTTATCTTTTGAACAAATTTGTTGTACAGTGATATCGCCATTTTCTTCAAGATCATGAGTATAGAAGAGCTTTGGTGAGATATGCTTTGTTCTATCTCCTTTGATATATCCTTCCTTGATTTGAGCTATACATGCTGTGTTGTCTTCGTATAACATCGTTGGAAGAGGTTTACTTGAAGACAAGTCACATGTCTGATGAATGTGTTGTGTCATCGATCTTAGCCATACACATTCTCGACTTGCTTCATGAATAGCGAGGATTTCAGCATGATTTGAAGAAGTGGCCGTTATAGTCTGTTTCACTGATCGCCACGATATAGCAGTTCCTCCACATGTGAATAGATAACCTGTCTGAGATCTAGCTTTGTGTGGGTCAGATAGATAACCAGAATCTGCATAACCAACTAGATCATACTTTGATTTGTTAGAATAAAATAAACCCATATCAATTGCCCTCGAAGATATCGGAGTACATGCTTAACTCCGTTCCAATGTCTTTTTGTAGGATATGAACTATATCTAGCTAATAAATTTACTGAAAATGCAATATCTGGTCTTGTGTTATTAGCCAAATACATAAGTACACCAATTGCACTAAGATATGGTACTTCAGGACCAAGTAGTTCTTCACTGTCATCTCGAGGTCGAAATATATCTTTCTTTACATCTAGTGAACGAACTTCCATTGGAATGTTTAATGGATGTGCTTTATCCATATAGAATCTTTTTAAGATTTTCTCTGTATAAATTGATTGATGAACAAATATCCCATCTGCTAAATGTTCAATTTGCAAACCAAGGCAAAATTTTGTTTTTCCAAGATCTTTCATCTCGAATTCTTTTTTAAGATATTCTATTGCCTTGGATAACTCTTCAGGAGTTCCAATTATATTTAAGTCATCAACATATACAGTTATAATAGCAAATATTGACTGAGGTTTCTTTATAAAAACGCACGGACATATTGCATTATTTTGGTATCCTTCTTTCAACAGATATTCACTCAGGCGATTATACCACATTCGTCCTGATTGTTTTAATCCATATAATGATCTCTGTAACTTTATTGAATACAATTCCCGAGAATTTGATTCATATGTTTCTGGTATTTTAAATCCTTCCGGGATTTTCATATAAATGTCATTATCCAGAGATCCATATAAATACGCCGTGACTACATCCATTAGATGCATATCAAGCTTTTCATATACAGTCAGACCAATCAAATATCTTAGCGTTATTGCATCCACCACAGGAGAATATGTCTCTTCATAATCAATACCAGGCATTTGCGAGAATCCTTGTGCAACAAGTCTCGCTTTATATCTTGTGACTTCATTCTTTTCATTTCTTTTCTTTACAAATACCCATTTATATCCCACAGGTTTGACGTTTTCCGGTGTTGGGACTACTGGTCCAAAAACCTCACGTTTTGAAAGTGAGTTCAACTCTGCTTGGATTGCTTCTTTCCACTTCGGCCAATCCTTTCTACGTTGACATTCTACGATAGATTTTGGGTCAAAATCGTCACTTTCATGAATAATATCGTGAGCAACATTATAAGAAAAAATGTTGTCAATAATGATATCATTTCGGTTCCATCTCTTTCCTGTTGTAACATAGTTTATAGAAATTTCATTATTATCCTCAAGCGTTTGATTTTCACCAATACTCTTTTGAGTAGTTGTATTCTGGATTTCTTCTGGAACATCCATACCTTTTATTGAATCATTTTGATTCTCAACTACTTTTCTTTTTCGAGGATTTTTATCTTTAGAACCTATTGGTCTACCACGCTTCTGGCGTGCTCCAGACTCATTATTGACAACTTGTTCCTTTGGGATATCAACTTTTGATGGAGCATTTGCATCTGGTATATATGATTTAGTCACACTTTTAGTATCTGTGAATGCATCTGGTAGTTGATTTGCTATATTTTGCAAATGAATTATCTTTTGAACTACAAGTTCACATTGATTTCTACGCAAATCTAAATGAGATAATAACGATGCATTCCATGTAATTTCTTTTTCCAACTTCTTAATTCCTCCCCCTAATGTTGGAAAATTTGTCTCATTAAAATGACAATCAGCAAATCGTGCAGTAAATACATCACCCGTCAGGGGTTCAAGATATTTAATAATTGATGGGGAATCAAAACCAACATATATTCCTAACCTCCTTTGAGGACCCATCTTAGTACGTTGTGGTGGAGCAATCGGTACATATACTGCACATCCAAAAATTCTTAGATGGGAAATATTTGGTTGCTGGCCATAAGCTAATTGCATTGGGGAGTATTTATTATAAGCTACTGGCCTAATACGTGCCAGTGATGCAGCATGCAAAATAGCATAACCCCATACCGATGTAGGAAGTTTAGCTCTCATAAGCAATGGTCTTGCAATTAGTTGCAGACGTTTTATAAATGATTATGCTAGACCATTTTGTGTATGAACGTGAGCTACAGGATGTTCAACACTTATCCCAATTGACATACAATAATTATTAAAAGTTTGGGATGTAAATTCACCAGCATTATCAAGTCGAATGGTCTTAATTGTATTATCAGGAAATTGTGCTTTTAACTTAATTATTTGAGCAAGTAATCTTGCAAATGCAAGATTTCGACTTGATAATAAGCATACATGTGACCATCTGCTGGATGCGTCAATTAATACCATAAAATATCTAAATGGACCACTTGGTGGGTTAATAGGTCCACAAATATCACCTTGAATTCGCTCTAAAAATGCAGGTGATTCAATCCCCACTTTAGCTGGTGATGGTCTAATAATTAATTTCCCTTGAGAACAAGCATCACATGACAACTCATTGGATTGAAGAATCTTCTGGCTCTTTAAAGGATGTTCATGTGAATTCTCAATAATTTTTCTCATCATTATTGACCCTGGATGACCCAATCGATCATGCCAAACACTGAATATTTCTGGATTCATGAACTTCGGGTTCATTATTGCATAACTTTCGATTACTCGTATATGAGTATAGTATAATCCAGAAGAAAAAGCAGGCAGTGTTTCTAATATACGTTTTTTCATGTGAAACAATAGATGTTATATAGAGACACTCTATTTTATTTTTACAATCAGTTTCAACATGATAATTATTTTCACGTATATCTTTAAAACTTAATAAGTTTCTTTTCGATTTGCTAGAGAACAGAGCATTATTAATTGTAAATTTTGTTCCTCTAGGCAAAATAAAGTTTGCTTTTCCAAAACCTTCAATCAGATTTGCAGAACCTGATATAGTATTGACTTTTGCTTCCAGCATTGTCAATCTAGTAAAATATTTTCTATTTATGAGTATCGTGTGCGTAGTTGCGCAGTCTGCCAGACATAAATCCTCATTGCTCATTTTCGAGTTACTTAACATATTGAAATTGTTCATATTTCTTCATTGAAAAGAAAAGAAAAACGATTACAAAGAGTCTTAAATATATATACAAACAAAACAACAACAAAAACATACTAAACAGTACTTAATTATATATTTTCATACAAATCATCCTCTACTTGTTTGATTGCATCAATTCTCTCTCCAGGAGATTCAAAATAATCAGCTACATCAAGATGCATCATATTGGAGGGGTCAAACACATCATTTTCTTGAATGGCAAGATTTACCTCCACATTCTTTCCTTTTCCTTTTTCCTTCAGGGAAGCTTGATAGAGATCAGCAAGGTGTTTTGACGTACGACAGGTACGTGACCAGTGCCCAGTCATTCCGCACCGGAAGCATTTATGTTCATCACCTTTCGAACTTCTATCTTGTGGAGTCTTTCCTTTATGATCATCACTTCGTGTGGGTTTCTTAAAATTATAATGCCCACCACGAAAATAGGTATTTCTTCCTCTACCGCGGTCCCGACCTCGACCACGATCACGACCTCGACCACGGTTATTAAAATTCACAACATTCACTTCAGGGAATGGTGTTGCTCCAGTTGGTCGGGATTCGTGATTTTTCATCAATAACTCGTTATTTTGTTCAGCAACGAGAAGACATGAGATAAGTTCAGAATATTTTGCAAAACCCTTCTCTCGATATTGCTTCTGCAGGAGCATATTCGAGACATGAAAAGTGAAAAATGTCTTCTCTAACATATCAACATCAGTAATCTTTTCTCCGCATAATTTTAATTTTGAACTAATTCTGAAGAGTGCGGAATTATACTCACTTACTGATTTAAAGTCCTGCAACCTTAGATGCATCCAATCATAACGAGCTTTTGGAAGAATAACTGTTTTTTGATGATCGTACCTTTCTTTCAAACCTTGCCATAGAACGTAGGGATTTTTTATTGTAAGATACTCCATTTTCAATCCCTCGTGAAGATGATGGCGAATGAAGATCAGGGCTTTTGTTTTTTCTTGATTTGATTCATCATTTCCTTCTTTAATTGTTTCTCCAAGATTCATAGAATCTAAATGGACCTCAGCGTCAAGGATCCATGACAAGTAGTTATTTCCATTAATATCCAGGGCCGCAAATTCTAGCTTTGTAAGGTTTGCCATAATAACACTATCAAAATAATAATATATATTTATATTAGAAATTTAACATAAACCAAATGCGTAAAAATGGCTTACCTATAAGACTTACCTTTAGCGGGAAAAATGACAGAGATTCGTGCTGATAACGTATTGTAAAATTGAGAGGCGAAACCGGGCACCAAAACTTTACCAAATCATATAATAATAATAATAATAATACAAAAGATGAAATATAAAAAGAATATATATACTTTACCTTTAGCGGGAAAAATGACAGAGATTCGTGCTGATAACGTGTTGTAAAATTGAGAGGCGAAACCGGGCACCAAAACTTTACCAAATCATATAATAATAATAATAATAATACAAAAGATGAAATATAAAAAGAATATATATATATATAGTATAAACAAAAGAAAGTGGAGATTTATGGAAAATTAAAAACACAAAAATTAGAGAAAATGGGAGAAAAATTGGTATGTTTTCTTTTCCAAAAATCTCTCTATTTATAGGCAATTTAAGAGAGGATGATGTGGTACATTTGGACACCAATCTATGACCTTTAGAAGACACTTTGGCTATGGAGAAAATGCCACTTGGCATGGATAATAGATGGACATGTGGAATGGACATTTACATATGCCATATTCATAATAGTTTTTTTTTTTTTGTTTTTTTATAGCACCCAAAATCAAATTGTAGAACTATAAATAAATAGATAGTTTCGTATCAACGGTATTAAAATTCCCAATCTCAACCATACGGCGCCTCAGTCAAAACCTTCACCAGTAGTATTGGCGCGAGCAAGAGAGCGAAACAGAACCATCATTTCAAAGACTCACTCCAATCGCCCCAAAAGTCTCGCTCTAGATTTCTAGTTCTCTTTTTTTGTTTTTTCCAATTTGTCAACACTTTCATTATCAATATTTAAAATCATCTCCCTCTCACGCTCGACAATCAAGATCTTCTCCTTCTTCTTCGGAGCTCTTTGATTTTGATTTTGATTTCTTACCGGTGGTCGTTTTAATGGCCGCCGCAGCCTTGGATCCTTCGTCGCTGCAATTCACCCCGACTTGGGCCGTGGCTGCCATCTGCTTCATCTTCATCTCCCTCTCTCTGTTCCTCGAGCATTTGATTCATCTCCTCTCCAATGTAAGTGTAAACCTAATTTTCAATTGAATTTACGGAGAAAAGGAGAAATCTATCTCAGAGGAACGTTTGATTTTGAAATTCGTTCGGTTTTCGATTTTGATTTCGGCGCAGTGGCTGAAGCGGAAGAGGAAAACGGCATTGTTCGAAGCGGTTGAGAAGCTAAAATCAGGTACGAGTCCGAATTCTGAAATCGAATGTAATTAAATAGAATGAGGATGGAGGATTAACGATTTCGCCATCGGTGCAGTGCTGATGCTGCTAGGGTTCATGTCGCTAACTCTGACGGTTACGCAACAGCCGGTATCGAAGATTTGCATTCCGGACAGCGTAGCGTATACGATGCTTCCGTGCCAGAAAGAAATACAGATCAAAGCGAATAAGAATTTGGAGATGGAGCAATCGCGATCGGCCTCCTCTGTAAACCGGTCGTTTTCATGGCTTCCGGAAAAATTTGTGAGCCTTGCGGCGGGAAGTCAAGACAGTAGTAGTAGCAGTGGCGGCGATTCTTCTTCTTCGGATTACTGTACTGCGAAGGTAGGGAAATACTGGCTGAGTCAAAGATGAATTGAGTTGAGCGAGTTTGAACTCGGTTGAAGATTTAGAATCAAAAAGTGAAATTAAAGTTTTGTTGTTAGTTAGTGATTGAATTGAATTGTGAATTGCAATGGCAGGGGAAGACTTCGCTGATATCGCAAGGAGGAATGAATCAACTGAACAATTTCATATTCGTGTTGGCTGTTATGCAGATCGTTTACAGTGTCCTCACCATGGCTTTGGGAAAGGCCAAGGTCTTTTCTCTCTCTCTCTCTCTTCTCTCCTTTTTATTTCTCTCTCTTATTTATTTCATCTTTTTTTCAACTTTCAAATATTTTAATAAAAAAATTTGGTTAAATTATAAATTTGGTCTCTATAATTTGAATAAAGTTAGAACTTAGTCCCATAATTTTTAAAAGCTAGAATTCGTCCTATCTATAACGTTTTATCAAAACATAAGAATAAAAGTCGAACTAAATTTTAATTTTCTTCTAACCACACGAACTAGATTTGTAATTTAACAAAAAAAATTACTTGATATTATAGTAGAATTATTCAACTGATTAAGATATTATATAATTGATAAAATGGTAAAGGTTAGAAGCATCATCTTTGTTGAACTAAACAAAATAGTAATTAAAAAACTCAATCTTTTTCAAATGTAGTACGGGGCGTGACTCTTTTTACCATATCTTGTATTACATTTTAAATTTGAGTTTCATTGAGATTATGCTATTTTCAAAAGATTTTAGACTTTAATCTATATTTGAAAATAGGTATATATTTTATGTTATTTATGTAAAGGTCTCCATTTTAATGCTTTTCACTTTTACATGTTTAAAAAAACAAAATTCACATATATATGAACAAACTTACATAAATATTGTATGGTGGTTAATTCACTTGTATTTTTTTTTTAAGTCGAAAGTTTCAGTGGCCACTTTACATTGAACTAAAAAATACCCCTTTTTTCATATAGATATATATTTATTTAGTAAATATTTTAAATAGTATATTATTAGGTAGATAAGCAAAACATGTCTATTAAATAAATGAGTAAAAAAACCTTTTTTTCTAGGAATAAAAATCCATATTGATGTTAAGTTTTATGCTAAATAATTAAATCTAAATCTAAAATGATCATGACTACAATTTTTTTAAGAAAATCAAAAAATTAAAATAAAATATTTGACAATTACTAGAAGAAACTTACAAAAATGGAAAAGCATGGGGACTAATAAGATCTAAATCTAATATAATTTTTTATTTAAAATGGTTTGAGCATCGTATTAATAAAATAGAAACGTTAATTCTAAAACAATTTAAAAATTCTATAGTCGAGAATACGTTGTGTTAAAATAAAGTTTATATAAATCTTAGAGGGCAAACAAACAAAGAAGTTTTTTTAAAAATAATAAATAAATAAATAAGAGAAAAAAACTTGGAGGTTTCATGTTGACGTGCTTTTGAGGTATCATTTATTTGTTACACTACAAAATTGTAGAATGCTTCAAAACGGCAGCTACCATTGTCGTTTTGAAGGCTCAATAAATTTGGCTGGTCATTATCATAAATCCTTTTTTTTTGTTTTTTTGTTTAGTTCAATCAAATATTATTGTTACACGGTCCAAGTCAAACTGGCTTTCTGAGTATTGAATTTTTTTTTTTTTTTTAAACCTTCTGAGTATTGAATTAAATTTGGACCAGACAATATTTGAATTTGTCAATATATATCTTTCAATATATTTACCATATATATGATTGTCCAATATTGACTTTACTCCGCCACATAAACTGAAAATAAAATTTTATAAATATAGTTGATAGGATATTAAATTTTGATTTCTTTTCATTACTTTTTTTTTCGAAAAAAAAAATGTAGAGATTTCAACTCTAGTATTGACTTCTATTTTAAAAAAAATATCAATTAGTCAATATCATCAATGTTTAGTTCTCACTTAACAATGTCAGGAAAAAAAACAAACATACAAAACAAAACAAAAGTTCTCATTTAAGAAAAAATCAAATGTTTATTTATTTATTTATTTATTTTTATATCTTCACTTTCTGATGATCAAATACATCAATTTAATTTAATTAATATCTCTTTCATGATTATCCCTTTTTTTATTTTTTAAAAAGCATGCTTGTTCAATATAATCAAGTTTTTAAACTATTAATAATCATACCTAAACTTAAAAATTAAGGTTATGTTTTTGCTTATTAACAATATTTTTGTATCTATATTTTAGCTAAATTTCAAGACATTACTATAATGCATGCAATTTTCAGTTTGATTTTATATTAACCAAAAGGGATTAAAGCTCAACATACTTATATGGATATTGGAACACTGTTAACTTTTTTTTTTCTTTTTCAATGAAATTTCAACAGATGAGACGCTGGAAAGCTTGGGAGGAAGAAACTCGTACGTTGGATTATCAAGTGGCTAATGGTAAATGAAACAATTTAATTTTACTTATGGTGAAATCCATTAATCTACTGCATTCTTTAATTATTCATTTTTTTCCTTTAATATTTAAAAAAATTAAAAAGACTCGCATTAATCAAGATCAAGAACTGTATAAAAACAATTGCAGGTGCTTGGTATAAGGGTTTGGAAAAGATAAGGTTTCGTTTGATAACTATTTGATTTTTTATTTTTGAAAATTAAGTTTATAGACATTACTTCTACCTATGGTTTACTTGTTTTGTTGTCTACTTTTGACAAATGTTTTCAAAATTCAAGACAAATTTTGAAAACTAAAAAAAGTAGTTTTTAAAAACTTGTTTTTCGCTTTGGAATTTGGCTAAGAATTCAAATGTTCCTTTTTAAAAAAATGAAAAATATTGTAAAGAAACTATGAAAAAACAAACATAATTTTCAAAAATAAAAAACCAAAAATCAAATGGTTGTCAAACGAGATCTAAGTTTTTTAGGGGTGAAGAAAATTTAGATCTGCATAGTTTATGCTCAAAATTTATGAAGAATAATTTTATATTTTAAAATTTTAGATTCATATAACGTGTTTGGTTTGGTATGCTTGGAGTTTTTTTTTTTTTTTTTTTTTGAGTAATTGCTAAGCTTGGAGTTTGTAAAGATTTATGTGTATCTTAAAAGGTCAATTTTAAAAATAAATGTTTGCTATATCAATCGATAGAATTAGAGCAAATTGATATAACCAATAAATTACATATTAAATGTAATCCCAATTATGAAAGTCAAAACTTTTTTGTGTTTAAATTTTGATTTCTTTCCAAATTGTTAGATCCAAATCGTTTTAGATTCACAAGGCAAACAACATTCGGGCGTCGGCACATCAGTTCTTGTGCGACACCACCGTTGCTTCTCTGGACTGTAAGTTCACTTACATTTTTCATTAAGAAAAAAATATTATAACTTTCTTGTTTATATTTTCATATTTGGATGAATATCATCCTTGTACACTATAGTTTTTGTTTGATTTCAATTTGATCTCCATAATCTTAAAAGTCGTTACAAATTCCTTTTATGGTTTAGTTTCTCTATTTTCTGTTTTGGTTTCTATTTGCATGTATATCTCATGTTATAAAAGTTTACATAAAGAAAACAATTAATATCTAGTAAACAGCAAAGTTCAGTGAATATAAGTGCTACATATTACCTTTTATCTAAAATTGAACGTTTGATTTACACCTCACATTTGTTGAAATTTAAAACACAAACAACACAACAACAAATAAAGACAATTTCAGATATTTAATTGGTGTGCTATAGGAATTAAATTGAAATTTTTGAAAAATCAAGGTGGTAAATTGAAATCAAGCATGAACGATAGGGAGTAAAATGATAATTTGACCTAAAATTTTCAATCTTGTCACCATACGTACTTTAATTAATCTCCATGGTGCATATCTCTAAATAATGTTCAAATGTTATCCACATGTACTAAAAAAAAAGTTATCCACCACATAGTACCATGACAAATTTTGATTACATTTAATACCACTCATTAATGTGAGAGTTTTGAAATTAATAAGCTTTTAAAGATGTAAATTAGTTGAAATTACAAAAATGTAAAAGTATATATATATATATATATATATATATTAAAAAAACACACACACTTTTGGTCCTTTTGTTTTCATGGAAGTAAGGATTTCGTGATTGAGCTTTGGTATCAATTTATTCCTAACTTGAAATTTATAACTATTTAGCTTCTTAATTTTAGCACATAATGATTTAGTTTAAGTTTAATATTTGTAATGCTTCAATGTCTAAAATTATATATCAAGGTGAAATATCAATCTTTGTTATTTAACAAATTAGTCTGGATAGTTTAAGAACACGCTTGGTCCTTTAACAATTTATCAATCTACGTGTGTATATATTATCCTTATTTCATTGAGATTTTTCATATTAGAAACTAAATCATCATAAATTTTGAACTAGAAAAACTACAATATTATATACTAAATCATTATAGGTTGATAGATTAAATTGTTACCCATTTAAAACTTAAAAAACTAAATTCAAAGGCACAAGGATAAAATGTGTTCTTAAAAATAAATTGAAAAATTCCTGCAATTAATTTGGGTTGAAAAATTGCAGAAATGCTTCTTCAGACAGTTCTTTCGTTCTGTGGCCAAAGTAGACTACTTGACCCTTCGCCATGGTTTCATCTCGGTCAGTAAAATTTCTTTACCATATTCAATTTTACTGTATTTGGATTTCATTGAATCATTTTTCATTTTGTTTAAAAATAATTTACTGTTTTCTTTTTTTAACAGACTCACGTACCTGGAAACACTTCCTTTAACTTCCAAAAGTACATTGAGAGATCATTGCACGATGACTTCAAAGTCGTAGTTGACATCAGGTAAATAATCTAAATGAGTTTTTTAAAAAGTGTATAGATTCAAATAAAATATTTTAATATTAAAAAACAAAAAACGAAAAACAAAAATTATTGCATAAGCCAATAAAAATTTATATCCATAATGAAATGGCTTGACATTTTCACTGTTGCATATGGTTTTATTAACACCCTTGTTAAATTAAATAGTTTTAGAAATTGCTTTTGTTTTTATAACTTATCATTCTTTTTTTTTTCTTTCTTTGACAGTCCTTTCATGTGGCTCATAGTGGTTATCTTCATTCTGGTAGATGTGCATGGTGAGTTTTTCTGCCCCATTAATTTGAAAGCTGAAGCATTTCATTTTATTTATTTATTGAAAATTGGCTGAAAAAAGTTACATGTGTGACCATGAATAGGTTGGAATGCATATCTCTGGGTGTCTTTCCTTCCACTAATTGTAAGTTCAGAATTTTATTTTAATAAATTCTATTTTATTTTATGTTTAAAGCCAATAAAAATAAATAAACCAAATAATATAACATCTAAAAATTTAGCGCACATTAGAATCTTGTTGGGAGAAAAATAATAATAATAATAAATTACTACAATATTAATTCTCCCCTTCCACAGGATAAACCAACCAAACAAGAGTCACAATAATAATTTAAAGAGAGATAGGGAAAAGAGAACGAGACCGAAGTTTATACTGGTTCGCCCCAAACTCGGGACTACGTCCAGTTTCTGCAACTGCAGTTCTACTAAATGGGAGATTACAATAAGCCTCAAAATTGCGCTACAAACCAACCCTCAATAGCCCAACAATGGTTATTGACTTCCAAGTATCACAATCCGATAACTTGAGATAAACAACGAAGAATAAACCCTCAAACCCACAAGAGAAAAAAAATTCTTTCTCACAAAAGCTCACTGCCACATCACTGAAAATCACATACTGTGATATTTTTAATCAACAATCGGAGAAAAGATGCTCACCCTCACGGCAAAAGCTTCAATCGAAAGGCCACTCTCACGTCCTTTTTTTCATGCGGCTGCAATAACACATATATATATAATTTCTATTGAAAACCTAAACTCCAAAATGGGCCAAGGCCCATTTGCCTTCAATAAAACGTATTTGGCTTCACAATAAACCTAACAATCTCCCACTTGAAGACAAATAACGATCTTGTCTCCCACTGCAACAAAACTCTAATCACCTTAGAAAACTCCAAGGCACAACTCCCACTACAACTGTTATTTCTGAACTTCTTGGTAAACTCCAAGGCTAAAAATACCTGAAAACAACAAAGTCACAAAACAGGCAACCATCAGAAAATAACTGTAGTGCATCTGTGCTCGCCCCGAGGTATGGGCTCACTACGTGGATCTGTCTCCCAGACGAAAAAGACAGACACGTACTCCCACTTCAGCTAAGTGGTAACAACTGACATCTTCTTCACTCCTGAACCGTTGTTCCTGAAGAAGACACACTCTGAGAATGGCTTGAATCCTCTATTCATACCTGCTGCCAAACTAGAGACCTTACCTTTGACCTTAGCAACTGCTCTGGCCTTCCACTTCGATGCCTCCACTCCCCTAGGCGACTTCTTCAATTCAATTGTCCTTCTGACAATTGGGGACTCACGATAGCCATCAACTTTCTCTCCTGGACTTCCCAATTGTTCCTGAACTGAAGGAACATGATCTAACTTATCTAACTTGGCTATCATTGTTGCTGGCTCAACTGTACCTCTACTACAACCATCTGCAGCTTTAACTGGCATCCACTGTCTCTTCAACCAATGGCAACATCCAACCAACATCTGTACAGTGTAGATTTCCTGTGGCCAACTGCCACTATCGGGATCCTATCCTGAGTTTACACTGGCATCTACCAAACTCACACATGTAGCCATCATCTGCTAACTTGCCAGTGGAGATGAGATTCATCTTAACACTGGGTACAAACCTGACATCTCGCAGTACTAATTTATTCCCACATTCTGTCTTCAGACTGACCTCTCCAATCCCATTAGTCTTGGATGTTCTACCATTCCCCATCCTCACTAGGCCATGATTTCCTCCCGTAAAGGATGTGAACAAACTCCTATCTGAAGCTATGTGTACAGTAGTTGCGTTGTCTAAAATCCACTCAGATGAATTACTACAGCTCTCTGTGTTACTCCCAACACAGACTAAGGCATCTTGCACTGCATTTGCCTCCCGTTTTTCTTTCTTTTCTAGATCCTCTTTCAACTTTCTACACAGACTCTTCAAGTGACCTTTCTTGTGAAGTAAAAGCATTCTATCTCTTTATTCCTATAATCCCACTTTTTCCTACTGCTACTCGGCGTACTTTCCTCATTAATCTTCTCTTTACCCTTAGTCACAACCAAAGTTGATCCTATAGTAGACTCTTTACTACTATCCTTTCTACGAATTTCCTCAGCTAAGGCTAAATTATAAATACCTGAAAATTTCAGAGTATTTTCTCCTACCGAATTAGACACTGCTGTCTTCATCGTTTTCCAACTATCAGATAAGGAGGTTAATAACAGAATAACATTCACTTCATCGGTAAACTCTATTTTAACTGATTTCAATTGATTTATCAAAGTGGTTATCTCATTTATATAGGAATTCACGGAAGCATCCTCAGCCATATGCATATTGAAAAACTTCCTAAGCAGATAGATCTTATTATTTGTACAGGGTTTTTCATACCTGTTTGTGAGCGCTTCCATCAATTTAATTGCAGTTGTCTCACCGGCTACCTGACTAGCCACGTCCATTGACAGACACATTCTAATCGCGGCAACTGCTTCTTCATCCAAAGTCTCCCAATCTTCGTCTTTCATTCCTTTCGGTCTCTTTTTCAAAGCCTTACCCAGCTTTTTAACAGTCAAATAATCTTTAACCATCATCTTCCAATATCCAAAATTTTTCCCATCAAACTTCATGACTCCATCAAAACTTGTTGGCTCCACATATCCCATGACTCCTGAACCAAAAGCTCTGATACCACTTGTTGGGAGAAAAATAATAAAAATAATAATAATAATAAATTACTATAATATTAATTCTCCCCTTCCACAGGATAAACCAACCAAACAAGAGTCACAATAATAATTTAAAGAGAGATAGGGAAAAGAGAACGAGACCGAAGTTTATACTGGTTAGCCCCAAACTCGGGACTACGTCCAGTTTCTGCAACTGCAGTTCTACTAAATGGGAGATTACAATAAGCCTCAAAATTGCACTACAAACCAACCCTCAATAGCCCAACAATGGTTATTGACTTCCAAGTATCACAATCCGATAATTTGAAATAAACAACGAAGAATAAACCCTCAAACCCACAAGAGAAAAAAAATTCTTACTGTGATATTTTTAATCAACAATCGGAGAAAAGATGCTCACCCTCACGGCAAAAGCTTCAATCGAAAGGCCACTCTCACGTCCTTTTTTTCATGCGGCTGCAATAACACATATATATATAATTTCTATTGAAAACCTAAACTCCAAAATGGGCCAAGGCCCATTTGCCTTCAATATACGTATTTGGCTTCACAATAAACCTAACAAATCTTTCTATAAACATGTCCAAACTTAATCTAAAAAAAATATCCAAACGGACTAGAAAATCAAGTAGTCAAAAAATCCAAATTCATTATCGAGAGAGCCAAATCTAACCAAAACAAAACACCTAATATATCCAACCTAGAAAAAAGTTGACAAAAAATAGTTTTGTTCAAATTTTAGAATGCATGCTTATATCTAATCTTGCAATTAATCTTAAGGAGTAAAGGTAGATTGGGAATCTCTCCTCACAGATAAAACATTAAGAATTTCGACTTGTCTAGAATAGAAAATTTTTAGTATAGTTAAACCATTAGACATTTATACCGTTAGACATTTTGTTTGTTCTGGTATAGAAAGATTTCTCCTGAACTAAAAGAAATTGTTATCTCATTGATATAAGTCAAAATTATGATCTGTCATCACATCAAACTCTAGCTCACTCACAATGCAACAAATTTATATTTGTTTTATGCATCGTTTAAATGAACAGAACTTTAAAGTGGAATTAGCAAAACAAACATTTAATTATAATGTTGTGTAACATCTAAAAGTCAATAAATGGATGTGGATTTGCCTTATTTTTGCACATGTAGATAGTGCTAGCTCTTGGAACCAAACTTGAAGTAATAGTAGCAAGGCTTGCCCTTGAGCTTCAAGACAAGACTTCTGTGATCAAAGGAGCTCCAATGGTGGAACCAAGTGATGATCTTTTCTGGTTCAATCACCCCAAATTTGTTCTTACCCTTCTTCATTTCACTTTGTTTATGGTAAATAATCTAACAAATTCTCCAATCCATTTTGCCTTTCTCAATTTCACTTATTTACCACAATTTTTTCCATCTAATAGATTTTCTTTTCCTTTTCTTTTCAGAATGCATTTGAACTTTCTTTTTTCATCTGGGTTACGGTAAAAATCTATACATCTATATTATTCTTCGTTTTCTTTTCTTTTTATGCATACTTGATTTGTTTACATTCCAATTTTTTTTCTTTCATTGTACATTTTCAGCTACAATATGGATTTAGCTCATGCTATCATGAAAAGTTGGAGATCATCATTATAAGAGTAGTCTTGGCGTAAGTATCATTTAACAACTTCAAAAATCAAAACTTATTTTGGAACTATTTTTCAAAACAATTTTCTATTTTTAAGATCAAATGTTTAGTGATAATATGTTATGTAAAAAGTGTTTGTTAATAGATCTGACTTTTAGAACATGTATAAAATTGTTCATCCTCAAAAAATATGTTGGTGCGCAAAATTATTTTTATGTGTACGATAATATTAACTTTTGCAAGTCATCTAATACAATTTTCAAACACAAAAGTATAAAATTGTACTGAAAATAGCTGTCCATATAAACCTTAAACTAATATTAGTTTTCGTATTTTGATAGTTCTTATCTTATTTTTGAGAAAAGCTTTAAAAACTATATGTAATAATCTTTTTTAAATGTTAAATATTGTAGGGTCACAGTCCAAGTGTTGTGCAGCTACATTACTCTACCTCTCTATGCTCTTGTTACACAGGTAAATACATCAATGCGTTCCAATTCTTTTCCACTTAATAACTATTGAAATTTGTTGATTTTGAAACAACCAGGAATTTTAAAAGTTTTACATTTGAAACTTTTAAAAACATTTTAAGAACAAAATGGAACTCCAAAACATATAGATTAAGGACAGAAACTACAATTTAAAGTATAAAACTTCATAGTAGTACTATTACCAACTTGAGCAAAACTCAATTGGTTAAGGAGTTATATCCTCAATTAAAACGTCAGAAGTTCAAATCTTCACTCTACATATTGTGATAAGAACAACGGACCTCTACATATCTCCACAATGGTATGATATTGTCCACTTTGGGCATAAGCCCTCATGGTTTTGCTTTTGGTTTCCCCAAAAGGCCTCATACCAATGGAGATAATTGTCCTCACACATATATACCCATGATCACTCTCTTCCCTAGCCAATGTGGGACATTTGTTTGCACTCCTAACCTCTTCTCAAACAAAGTACCACAGTTGAGCCTCCCCTTGAACAAATCCGTCTACTCCGCGATAGATCACTCACATTGTGTGATGTATTTCTTTGATGGCGTCGATCACCTATCGCACCATCCACTTCCTCCCACTCGAACAAACAACTACTCCTCTACCAGTAGCGCTTGATAGAGCTACTACTTGCTTGCTGCTCCAAGTACTTTTTGTTCGACTACGGGATTCATCCACAATGTCAACTTGAGGCTCGTTACTTTGTTCCACTTTGAGGATTCCTCTGGCACAAAGCTAGGTTTAGACCATGGCTCTGATACCAATTGATAAGGACAACAGACTTCCACATATCTCCTCAATGTATTGTCCACTTTAGGCATAAGCCCTCATGGTTTTGCTTTTGGTTCCCCAAAAGACCTCATACCAATAGAGATAATTGTCCTCACATATATACTCATGATCACTCCCTTCCCTAGCCAATGTGGGACATTTGTTTGCACTCCTAACGTATTGTTGAACTAAAAAAACAAAGCTCTATGATGTTAATTATTACTATGAGAAAGAACTAGATTAATTAAAACCTCATTATAAAGCTTGTGATTGGTCTTTTGTATGAACAGATGGGGTCACAATTCAAAGCTGCAGCATTAGAAGAACACACAGCCAAAGCCATCAGGAAATGGCACAAAGATGTGAAGCAAAAGAGAAAAAAGAATCCCCATCATCACCACGACGACCTCGACCTGAGCCAACACCAGGAGGGCTCGTCTCACTCCTTCGCCGAGCGCCAGTCGTCGGCAGTTTTCGAAAGCAGCAGCAGAACCCTAAGCTCCCAAGAGATGACCCCTTCCCATCGCCGAGTTCCCACTTTTTCTGAGTTCAACAGTCTTGGTATTGAGTCTAACGAGATTGCTGAACTCACAGAAACTGTGGCAATAAAGGAGGAATCTGCAGTTTCAGGTAAGTTAATGGGGATAAAAATAGGAGAGATTAGTGAAATTCATGAAGGAGAAACCTTAACTTCTCAAACTGAAAGACAGATTTCATAGATTTTGGATTGAGCTTTTGTCATTTCATGTAAAACTTTGGTGTTTGTGTGGTAGAAGTTATTTGGTGAGTATATATAATGTGCACATATATATATATATATATATATATATATATATATATATATATATATATATATATATATATTGATTATAAATTTGTGTAGTGAAAAAGAGCTATAAGTGAAATAATTTTGATTGAATTACATTTTTAGTTCTTTGAGATGACTTATGAATAAATGAGTTTAAAGCATTTTGTCCAAAAAAAAATTATATCTATATCTATATATATAATTTGTTACATAATGTTTTAAAGGTGTGTGTTTGAGAGAGCACTTCACTAAAAATAGCTTCATAATAAATCACTTTAATGCTTGACTCTCCACTTTGAAAAGTACTTTTAGAAGTTTCTTGATCAAATATTTGAGTCAAAAACACTTTCAAGTACTTTTAACTTTTTCTAAAGTACTTTTTAAGTTATTTTGAAACATGATGATTTTGAGTCAGAAGTGCTTTCTGTCATAATAAAAGTACTTTTAATCACATCAAATATTGTTAAACATGGCTTAAGGACCATTAAAATGGTTTGAGAAAAAGTAAGTACTTATAAAAGAAGGATTTTACCTTAAAAAAAACATCTTTTTTTTCCTTAGATTTAACGAATCCTTGGAAAGTTGTGAATGTGGCAATGTTAGGTCTTTTGCACTACGATGTTATAAGAACAAGATACCAAAGTGTATCCTTTGGTGCACGAAACACTTGGTAGCAATGAGCCCTAAAATTCAGGCATGTTTGAGAACATTTTATAATAATGAGGTATTTTGAGATCTTATATATTGGGAAAGCACTCGTGGGAAAAAACTTGAAAATGCATTTGGGAAAATATATAAGTTTTTGTATTTTGTTAGGTTAAAATACTATTTTGGTCTATGTACTTTGAACTTTATGTTATAGTCCATATACTTTCAATAAATCTTAAAATCAGTTTCTACCATTAATTTGAAGTTAATTTTTATCGAAATTGGTTAAATTATAATAATAATTTTCTTGTAAGATAAAAGATGCAATATGAACATATTTTCAAAATTTAAGCTTTATTGAAAGTATAGAAATTAAAATATAATAAATTTTAAAATACATGAACTAAAATGATATTTTAACCTATAAAATAGAATGAAACTCAAAGTACATAGAGTAAACGTCGTCAAAGGAATTTGATTCCTATTAATTCACTACGATTGGACCTCATTCTTATTACGGGTACATAAACAGGGCCGGAGTGGTGGCCAATAGTAAATTTCTCCTGTCGCGTATGAAAGTATTTTTCTAAGTTCATACGGGTTGTTATTATCGCTCTCAAATTTGTTTTATTTATTTAATCAATTGCATCTCCAATTTTTACGTGTTCAAATGGACTCTTTCATGAATTGGTGTTTACCGATACTTGCTAAATTATCTCTTTGATCAAATTGAAAATTAGTGTAATTGTAACCTCTTTTTTTTTAACCAAAGTGATTTTTTTAGTACAATAAGTAGCGGTGGATCCAAACTTTATGTCAGGGGTACAAGTTCATATTAGATTAAATCACAAATTTAGTCTCTAAACTTTTTGATTTGTGCCTATATAATCTCTAAACCTATAAAAGCGTCTAATAGGTCCTTGAATTTTCAATATTGTATTTAATAAATCCCCGAAGTTTCAATTTTGTATTCAATAGGTCTCTGACATATTTAAAGTTAAAAAAAAAAAACTAATCTATTAGGCATAAAATTTAATGTTGTGTCTAATAAGTCATTAACACATTTTTCTTTTAAATTTATGTATTTATTAGTTATAAAACTAATAGTTTAAGGTTCAATTAGCTACAAATTTGAAAGTTCGTGGATTTATTAAACATTTTTAAAGTTCAAACACTTGTTAGAAATAGTATTGAAAGTACAAGGTCCTATTAGACATAAATTTTAAAATTCAGAGACCAGACTTGTAATTTAACCTTCATATTAATATAATTTTAAATGCATCGATATATAATATTTAGATTAAGTAATTTTAATTACAAAATTATAATAAACTATTGTAGAATTATCCACTAAATATATAAACAAAGAATGAAACTTAAACCTTTTAAAAAAATTTAAGATAGAATTAAGTTTTTTAATGCAATTAATTTTTCTAAAATAATTTACTATATATATATATATATATATATATGGTATATTTGTATATATGTGGGTGTAAAATTAAAAAGTAACTCAATTCTAATCGGTTTTAACCTACTAAAATATAATTTAAAAATTGAAAATTAAAATTTTTTTAAAAAAATCAAGAGACACGCAAACATTCTACCTTGAGCCTCCAAGAGAATTTTGAACCTTGGACCTCCCAGGAAGCTTGGTGCCCCTCTGGCCAACAAACCAAAGGCTAATAATAATGAGAATAAAATTGGACATAAATATGTATAAAATCTAGAATTTTGGGAAGTAAACATGGTTGAGAAAAATTTTAAAAATAATTGTTGATGCAAGAATTTGGATCGCTGAATCAACGATAAATTTGTATCTCCGGGAGTTGAAAATGCCTACAAAATAGAGAACTAACACCAGTGTGGTGCTAAGTTACCTAAACTCTGACGCTCAAGTTAGAAATTGGAGTTTAAACTTGGAAAATTTAGACCGTAATAGTTGAGTGATGATTGCGTACCTCTCAACATTGCTGCCCTTTGCATTTTATATTTTCATGCAATTGTAACGGTCAATCTTGTACTATTACGATCTCCGAGAATTTAGCTCGATTATGGGTCATATTTATTGCTCTGCCCGTTACTTCCGAATACTCGTTTTATTCAGATCTTATTGGGTCATTCAATGCACTCCAAAAAGATTTTCCCACTCCAAGCATCCTGCTTGTCCGTTCGGGATAAAGCGAAGTTGGACCAAGCTACTCCCTTGACAGTTTTATCCTTGTTGCCTTTCAGTCAACTCTTCGACCAAGTGGCCTCTTCGGTCAACCCCTAGGAGCCGGTCCAATGGTCTCACCGATATAGGTCGACCCCCTGAGGGGTCGGCCAAATGGCTTCTAGGCCGACCCCTCGAGGGGTCAGCCAAAAAGGCCTCTTGGCCGATCCCCTGAGGGGTCGGCCAAGGCCGGTCGAAGGCTAATTTTTTGCCCATAACAATTGCCCCCACTTCCAATGAAAACCCTTTAAGCGTATTCGCTTAGGTTTCACTTGGAAGTCTACGGGTATCGGTCACCGGTATTCTGTTGTTGGCGTCATTCCATGTCTCGAAAATCGTGTCAACCCATGTCCATATAAGGGCTCATTCTGAACTCAAAACTCTCACAACTTCTCGAACTCTTCCTTCTCACACTTCTTTGCTTTGAAGTCCCTGTCCTTCCTCCATTTTTTAGATAATTTCTTTTTCTTTGACTTCTTTTCCTCATGGCAGGTTGTTCTAGAACTATTCATTTCGAAACGGGTGACTCGTCGGACCCTAATGACGAAGATTTCGTTCCTAATCCCCCCCCCCAAAAAGGTCCGTAGTCAACGCAAATCTGGGGCCCAAACACGAAGGGAGCCTACTAGGATTCGTTTGAAAGGGCCTCTAACTCAAGGGTCCCTAGATGACCTTAGGGTTCAATTTAATATCCCTTATTCTATTCGTATGCCAGTCCCAAATTGCGGAGAAAATCCAGCCTCCCCCCTTTTGGAGAAGTGGCATTCTATCCCGATATGCTCACTAGTGGTGTTTGGCTCCCTTTGTTACCTGTGATTTAGAATTTCTTGACCCTTATCAATCTTGTCCCCTGTCAGCTTTTTCCCAATGCTTAGTGCTCTTTTATTGGGTGTTACATTCTTTGGCTTCAGGACAGGAACCATACTCCCATGATCGCCACCGACTTTCTATCCTTACATACTTTCAAACAAAAAGATAAATATCAACCGTTTTATTATATCAATCCGCAATCCGTCCATGAACCTATAGTGAGAGAGCCTTCATTAGTGAAAACTGGAAGAAGTATTGGTTCTTCATTAGTGGTTCATGGCTTGCTCAGGATAGTTTTGGCTCTATCCTCCCAGTTCCAACTGATTTCAGGGTGATAGGCGAGTCCGCTCTTTCCCTTCCGATCGAGACGCTCTTTTTTTTTTCTTTTTTCTTTTTTATGTATATCATAATGTTCTTACTTTATCATTGTTTTTGTAGCTAACATCAATCCGGAGCCATCGCCTTTCGTGATCTTGCTTGGAGGATAGTGGACTTATGCGCTGAGGTCCTGATTTGGTTCATCCCGATCTCCTTGCTGAATATCACCTCATTCCGACCCTTCGTTGAACTCTTCATGTATTACTTTTTGAGTTGGATATTAAGTCATAAGTACCTTGTCAGTCGAGTTCTGAGTGTAGATAACGAACTTAACTTTGCTTGTTTGTTTTTTTTAGATATGGCTTCACGCCCCCAATTC
Source organism: Trichosanthes truncata (assembly GCA_033996785.1). Classification (NCBI taxonomy): domain Eukaryota; kingdom Viridiplantae; phylum Streptophyta; class Magnoliopsida; order Cucurbitales; family Cucurbitaceae; genus Trichosanthes; species Trichosanthes truncata. Next base: position 7,182,339 of record JAWPNB010000004.1, read on the forward strand.
AGAGCCATGGACCATGAGTTGGAAATGCTGTCTGACAACTCATATTCTGAACCTGTAGAGACTGCCCCCATGGTCACCTCTCCCACTAACAATGAAGGGCACGAAAAACAACCTTCTCGGAGACAATGCACTCAGACCTCTCTTAGGCGTACGACTTTCCTAACCCCTCCTCAAGGATCCGATAGATTAGGCATTTCTCCTGTTGGGTTTTGTGTCCTAAAAACTCGTGGTTTTGTAAACTGAATGTATATTCTATTTTGCAATAAAGTTGTTATTGAGGTTTATACAGTAAAGTTGTTATTGAATAAAGTGAATTGTGTATTCCATAACCCAAATCCAATGAATTAAGAACCCTTGACTATAAGATGTATACTTGAACTTTATGTATGACATCAAAGTGGATCAAGTTCAAGTAATAGCCAGAACGGTCTATAGTATAGGGATAGGGCTGGGTACCTGATCTTGGGGACACTATAGACGCGGCCCACTTTGTATAGTACTAACGATGTGATCCTGAATCGTTCATGTGGAGACATGAAAGTGAGGGCGTCCTATGCAATGAGTTTGCATAAGACTGGACCGCAAAATAGTCACTTAGACTTTTTAACTCCGTTTACTGTTTTAACTGACTATTTTCATACGATGACCTAGGTAACTTCATCTTAATCCTTAGTGTGCTATGAACTCCTGTTTATTCGAGATTATCCTTAGATTTGCATGGGTGAGAGTGGCCCGAGATCGCCGACTCAATAAGCCTCCCATTTTGGGGATAAGACCAGGTAGATAGTTGGGAACATAGTCATGCGAGATGAAATTCACTCCTACCCTCTTTAGGGTTTAGTAGAGAGGTTGTTCCCTTAAGTGCTGACTCCGGGTCTTGAACAATGGGCCCACCCTCTCATTGGCCCGAGAGGGATTCGGTTTGTTGGTCGGACCACAAACCAATTGTTCATTAGAGGATCAGTGGGACTTAAGGAACAAGAAGTAATTACAGGGGTAAAACGGTTTATTTGACCCAGCTGTAATTACGAACAACCTGTGAAGGATCGACTTACTAATCATGGTTATATCGAGTGGACAAAAATATATCTACAGTGAGGAGAGTGCAGCCACTGGGCTTTAGTGGAGTGTCCCGGTGGTTAACGAATGTTGATTAGCTAGGCTAAAGAGTTTGGCCAGTTAATCTCGTATCGTTGGAGCTCATGATCTATAGGTCCATTAGGTTCCCCTTACTAGCTCGGACTAAGCCTTGTAACAATTTGAGAGAAAAGAATTTGAATTGTTCAAATTTGGTTTTGGGAGAAAACTTTAATTATATGCGATATACTTAACGTTTCATAGCTTAATTATGAATTAAACTATGATAAAGAAGAGGTGGACATATTTAAATTTGATTTAAATATTGGTTCGGTTTAAAACATGAATAGGGATTCATGTTCGAACGTTCGATTTGAGAAATTGGGATTGGTCCAATTATTTAATTTGATATTTGATATTAAATTAAATATTTATTTAAAATTAATTAAATTGTTTAATTAATTAAAAATTGATTTTAATTTAAAATTAATTTTATATTAATTTTGAATTAAAATTTAAAGAGAATTCAAATTCATTTAGGAATGAATTATGGACCAAATTCATTTGTTTGGTGAATAACCTCCTTGCTTTTTCAAATTCATCATAATTGGCCACCTCCTACTTGAATTATCCTCATCATCTATGTGTTGTCAAGTTTAGCAAGCTTGATGAAGCTTGTTAATAGCTTTAATTAGCAAAGAAACACAATGGGTAAGTGGAATTTTGCAGAAAATTAAGAATTTTTCCGATTTTAGACTTTTGCTCTGTCTCTCAAAAATTTCTCTCAATTAAGGATCCCACAATCCGTTCCAAGGCTTGAGGATAGTAGGGAAGACTCTAGAGGAGGTCCATAACTGGTTTGTGTTCAAATAAAGCCCACGGATTGCTTCAATTTTGAGCTTCAAAGGTAGTGTTCTTCCTTCTCTGTTTTTTCCAGTTTTGAGCATGTTTTTAGTTTGGTAAAATTGGTCAAATTAGAGTGCTTAAGATCCAAAATTGCTTCCGCTTTCTTAATATTAACTCTTTCATCTCCAACCCCGGTACTCCCTACTACTCATTCTGTAGGAGGGGCCAGCCATAATGCTCCTCCATCATTTGGCGGGTCCAGCCATGGAACTATTCTTCCCTTTGACTATACCGACCCTTATGATTCTCCTGTTGATGAAACTGCTGAACTTGAGCACACATTTTCTATGTGAGCCGGTTTATCTGAAAGTAGCTCTTCTCAAGAATTGGTTGACTGTCATTGTGGTTTACGGGACCCCCAACTTGCTATCACAGTTATGATGCATCATCTACGTGAGGTGAAGCATTTATCTAGTCTCCAAAATTGATTGTTGTAAGCCTTAATTTTCTCATTGTATGTTCCGCGTGTCGGCTTTTGTCCATGCAACTTTAGCTTCTCGTCGGATGTCTGGAGAACTCACTCATCTTTGTCGAAGTCACGTGCCTAGAGAAGAACTGAACCAAGCATTAGCTCTACATGCCCAAGTGAACCAATCTTTGCAGAGTCTGCGGCTCAGTTTAATGACCATCGAGTCCGCTCCAAGAGTGATATATCTGCTCTCCAGCTTCAATTGTCAGAGACTCAGGCTAAACTGAAAGATGCCGAAGCTAAGCTTGCTAACTTCAAATAGTTGACCGAGGCATTCAAACTTTTCGCGAATACGTCGCTTTTCAAAATCAAGCTATGCGTTGTGGAGTGAACTGGTCAGTTCGAACTGCTAAGGAACATCATCCTGACTTGGATCTTGGGTGGCTCAAAACTTCTTTCAAAGAGTACTGCAATCCTCCAGGGTTTGATATTGGTCAAACCTCTGGCCCGAAACCTTAGGAGAAGGCTTCGATCTTGGTCAAATTGGAGAACAAAGTTTTAGGACAAGGTTTTCTTCATGATATTCTCCTAGATGAAGAACAAGCTCCTTGACTTTGATGGATCGATGACTTTACGTACTTATGTATTGCTTCCTTTTTACGTACTCCCGCATCGTCTTTTTCAATCATGAACTCTTATGTATTAATGATCATTTATGTTATCTTTCTTTGTTGATCTACTCATGAATCTTCAAAGGTTAATCTAGTTGCTTGTCTGTGTCTTGATGGACCATACCCTCACTCACGCAGGTTGGGTTTTACTTTATAAACAACTTGCTCGAGTAGAAAATATGCTTTCATTAAAAATTGAAATTAAAGAAATGACCTTCAACTCAAAAATTGCAACGAAAAATAAAAACACCGACTTCACTGAAAAATAGATTTTCAAATGTTCAGCATTCCATGGATGAGGCATCTGCCAACCTTCAAGATCAGTTATCTCATATGTTCCTGGCCGAACAATTTTCGTAACCCGATACGGACCTTCCCACGTTTGGCCTAATGCTCCACTATTCGAGTCTTTAGTATTTGGCATAACCATCCGAAGAACTAAATCTCCTTTAAAACTTTGTCGTTTCACACGAGAATTGTAGTATCGAGCTACTCTGTTCTTGTACTCGACTATCCTCAATCTTGTTGTCTCTCTTCTCTCCTCTAACAGGTCGAGGTGTAAGTTAAGTGAATCAGAATTATGCTCAGGACTGAACAGTTCAACTCTTGGTGACGGGAGGTCGATCTCTACTGGAATGACTGTTTCGGATCCAAACGAAAGTGAGAAATGAGTCTCTCCAGTCGAGGTCCGAGGGGTTGTCCTATAAGCGCATAACACATTTGGTAATTCTTCTACCCAAAGCCCTTTTAGCCCTTCCAATTTGGTCTTCAGATTTCGCTTAATGATTTAATTCACTGCTTCTACTTGACCATTCACTTGCAGATGAGCCGGAGAAGAGAAGAAATATTTGATGCTCAGATCAGCACAAAATTTCCAAAAGCTACATTATCAAACTGTCAACCATTGTTAGTGACGAGAGCATATGGTATACCAAAACGGCATATTATACCTCTCCAAATAAAGTCGGTAACTTTCTTCTTTGTTATGGTTGTTAGAGCCTCTGCCTCTGCCCATTTTGTAAAATAATCAACCGCCACTACAGCAAACTTTGTTTGCCCTCGACCTTGAGGAATGGATCCTATAAGGTCTACTCCCCATTGCGCGAATGGCATGGGCTCATAACTCCTGTTAGCGGTTCATGAGGTTGTCTCTGTATTGTAGCAAAATGTTGACATCGGTCGCATGACCTAACAAAAATACGTGCATCTGCAAACATAGTAGGCCAATAATACCCTTGCCTTACTACCTTCTGCTCGAGAGACCGTGCACCTGAATGGTTTCCGCATACGCCTTCATGTATTTCTCGCATGACATACTTAGCTTCAGCAGGTGTAATGCACTTGAGAAAAGGTAAGGAGTAGCTTTTCTTATACAACTGACCTCATCGCAAGACATATCTGGATGCTCTGTACCTCAGTCGTCGCGCTTCATTTTTATCATAAGGGAGTTCGCCACTTGTGAAGAAATCGACTAGTGGATCAATCCAAGTGCGCTCATTATCTAGAGGAGGGTCATCAAGTTCCATCACTTCACTTTCTTGAACACTTGGCTCATATAAGATTTCAACAGGGACAGTTCGTCCCAATTCTGTCGCGTAAGCGACTACCAACTTAGCTAATGAGTCTGCATTAGCATATTGAAATCGGGAATCTGCTTGATCTCAAACTTGACAAAGGATCCCAAGGATAAGAAAATCAACGGTAAATTTGTATCTTCGAGAGCTGAAAATGCCTGCAAAATAGAGAACTAACACCGGTTTGGTGCTAAGCCACCTAAACTCCGACGCTCAAGTTAGAAATTGGAGTTTAAACTTGGAAAGTTTAGACTGTAAGAGCTGAGTGATGATTGCATACCTCTCAACATTGCTGCCCTTTGCATTTTATATTTTCATGCAATTGTAACGGTCAGTCCTGTACTATTACGATCTCCAAGAATTTAGCTCGATTATGGATTATATTTATTGCTCTAACCATTACTTCTAAATACTCGTTTAATTCAGATCTTAATGGGTCATTCAATGCACTCCCAAAAGATTTTCCCCACTCCAAGCCTCTTGCTTGTCCGTTCGAGATAAAGCGAAGTTGGACCAGACTACTCCCTTGACGGTTTTGTCCTTGTTTCCTTTCGGTCAACTCTTCGGCCAAGTGGCCTCTTCGGTCAACCCCTAAGAGCCTGTCCAATGGTCTCACCGGTCTAGGTCGACCCCCTGAGAGGTCGGCCAAATGGCTTCTTAGCCGACCCCTCGAGGTGTCGGTCAAGGCCGGTCTAGGCAGACCCCTCGAGGAGTTGGCCAAGGCAGGTCTAGGCCGACCCCTCGGGGGGTTGGCCTAGGTCGATTCGGCCTCTTGGCCGACCCCTCGAGGGGTCGGCCAAGGCCAGTCAAAGGCTTAATTTTTTTTCCGTAACAATAGTGATATAGTTTTACACTTTTAAACGCAATTTTCATACCATCACAATTGATTTTGAATGTTTCTAAAAAAAATCAATTTTGAATTATTAAAGACATATTTAGGAGTGGTTTTGAATATGACAAAAGTGATTTTAACAATTTCAAAACACTCCCAAACATGTCCTAGATGTGGGGGTGAGAATTTAAACCTCCAATCTTAAGGAAAAATGAAAATTTCTAGTACTGAATATTGATAATTCTTACATTCATTGCCTTCAAATCCCTAAATGTAGGGTCGTTTGGATGGAGGGAAATGAGAATGGGAATGGGTAAGGGTTATGGATCCCCTTATTTGGAACAAGGTTTGCAAGCTTGGGTATGGGTATCATTTATTCTCACGCATCACTTTTTCCCATGATGGAGTGTTTTCTATATCTTTCAAAAAGTGTGGGTTTTCTCACTCTCTCTCTTTCTCTCCCTCTTTTTTTTTATTAATATTTAGTATATATATTCTTTTTTAATAATTATAATTAATTATTTAATTAAAATTATTTATAATCAATTAATTTATTTCTATTTGTTAAAATTAATTTTGATTAATTCATTAAATAATATACCAAAATAATATTTTTAGGCTGAATTTCATAAAACAACCATAAACATCCATTATAAAATCAACTATGTTCTTTTTTTAAATTAATTTTTATTATTTTATTAATAATATATCACAATTATATAAGATTTATAAGATCAATCTCATAAAACAAATTTGCACATTATTTGTACAACCTAATTGACTACTTGAGCATTGTTTCATGGTTGAAACATTCTTACCTCTTATAAAACATACTTGCAAAATATTGACATAACCAAGGTTCGAAATGTCGATATTGATGAAAATGTTGAGGTTTAGATTTTACGGAAATGTCGATGGAAATGGAAATGTCGATGAAAATTTTGGGAAAATTTGTGGAAATTTGTGGAAATTGATGTAAATTGTATGAAATAGTCTATGAAACTTTAATTGTGACTCAATTAGGCTATAATTGACCATGTTTAATTATCATATCTAAAACTAAGACAATATTTAGATGGATATGTCAGTGGAAATGTCAATGCGAGCAGGAATTTTAGAAAAAATATAGAATTTGATTATAATTGTTTGAATTATTTCATGAAACTTTGATTGTGGCTTAATTATACTATAATTGATCATTTTTAACCATCATATCTAAAACATATATAATATTTATATTGAAATGTCGATATCGGATGAAATTTTGAAAGAATCATGAAAATTTTAAAAATTAATGAGTCATTATTTAAATTAATAAATGTGACTTTAACTATAACTTAATTATGATATAATTAATCATCTTTAGTAGTCATCGAAAAACATAGATAATATTTATATTTTTTTTATATAATTAAGAACGATATCGTTTTTTTTTAATTCAACAACATTTGAGGTGGGGGATTCGAACCTATTAGGGCACATCTTATTTTCAGGCATCTATTAGCTATGGACATCAAAAAAACCTTAAACCAAACGACCCCTAATGGAAATGGAAAGATCTCAAGAGAAAGAGAAATAATAGATAGACTTAAGTTTTTACTTAACTACACTAAGCTATCAATAATGGAGCCAATATGAGCATAGTTCAACTAACATAAAGTATATATCCTCGATTAAGAGCTTAAAGGTTCGAATCCCCCACTCCATGTATTGTTGAAATAATAATTTTAAAAAAAAAAGCTATCAATAATGGTGATTGTTATGGATAAATTTGGACCTAATGAAATAAGGCCAAGGCAAGATAAAAGTCAAAATAATAAGAGCCCAAAAGAGAAATAGGCCCAAGGGAATCCTGCAGACACACGGATTAACCTTTTCTTAGATAGAAGAGGAAACCCCTTCTATTCATTATCTAAGAATGAATATGGAAAACCTAGGTCAATGATCCTATAAATACGCCATTATGACTCAAAGAAAGGGAGTTCAACTTAACCTTCATTCACTAAATTCTAGCTTGCTACACTTTTCTTCCTCTGACTTAAGCATCATAGCTGGTGTGGCAAGTGCCACTCAGTCCTCAACTTTTTATTTTTGCAGGTCACCTCTTTCCCCTTGCAAATACAAATTCATTGTGGTGTCACGTGGAGGTCAGGTAAGATTCTCATGCCCAAATTTTGGCAACAACTATTGGCGTTGTCTGTGGGGAACGAGAGTGCTCTACCTTTACACATTTGAATTGAGAAAATCAAAGCTATGAAGACATGGGGGCTTAATAAGAAGGCTTTTCATCATATTTACCAACTGAAGGAATTCACCAGAAGAACCAATGAAATTCACTTTCGATTGGATATTTACAATAAATGTGCTCCAAATGAAGCTACTCACCAGAAAAGACCAAAATGTTCCTTACGGGGTTGGACGATGATCGGTTTGTTACACGCAAGTGCACGTGATCGAAGTAATAAGAAACTGGAAGTACTCCAGAGTATCATACCCAAGGGAACGAGTTTTAATAAAGTTTATTAAAATGACACAAAATTATTGACAAATTGCAACTTAAACTAACCGTGGGTGAAAACGATTTGTGAGGTGTTTTGACTAAAAAGTTGTTTGAAAAATCAAATGAAATGGAAAAGGGATTCAAGATGCAATACCCCTTTGGAAAGAAATGCAACAGGAAGGCAATTACAATCGTAGCTAACTCAAGAACTAAGTAAACCGAATTCAACTCCTATTCGTCCTTCTATGAAGTATCTTTAGGAGACTAAGTGATTAAACCTATATTTCTATGGCTAATCTAACTTAGATATTTTTGCGTACAACTCTAGTGGTTTTGGAGTCTTGCCCTATGTCTAGAGTCGATGTTTCAGGTCTTATGTCTAAGCCTTTTCCTCCATTGCTTTTGCAACATCCACTTCCCTTAACCCTTTCGGTATTAAGTTATAGCTTGACAAGCAACACTAGATGGCCAACTAGGGTTTACCCAATATTGAACTCACCAAAAGCAACACAGTAGTTCAAGTGTTAGCTAGATTTTTTTTGCTATCAAGCCTTACATCTTTCCTCTAGGGCATTCACAAACTTGAATCCCATAAGAAAATTAGCTCATCATAATAAAATTAACAAAAAAACAGTAATGTTAATTTAAAGGAATTCATTGGTATAAAAGAAAATTAAAAATAAACTAAAGTACTCTTACAAATTAAACTTGTAAAAGAAAGATAGAATTACCTTGCCAAAATGAATGTTTGGACTCAAAATCAAAAGAAATTCTATTTTTATTGAAATGCTAAAACGGAAATTATAGAATAGTGGCTATTTAAAGGCTAAAGACAAAACAGAATACAAAGCTTGAGAAATTGAATACGATAACACTAAAGAAAACGTTGCTCTCGGTTTAATCAAACAATGAGTGGTTCTTCATCACCATCAACTTCGTTGAGATGAGATTAATGGAGAGTTTAGAAGCTAAATATAAACGGAATTACGAAAGAACAGCAACTAAAAAAAAACTGCAGACTGTAATGAAATAAAACCCAAAATCCGTAATGAAAATCTTCTCCAAAAATCGAGCTCTCCCTTATGGTCTTCTTCTCCAAAATATATAGGGATTTCATGCTAGGGTTTCCCTCTTGGTTGATGGACAATTACAGTTCATAATCTAGCTGAAATCGTGGGTAATTCTCCCTCAAAATCTCGAAATCTGCATTTTTCCTTAATTTCCAGATCTGTCAAAATTGCAATTGCATTATTGCAATGTTGCTGCATTCCGTAAAAATCCTGCATCAAAACATTAAGTAAGTGTGAATTTTTTTCTTCTTTGGTTTTCTTTTCTCAACTTACTTAATTTAAAGGACTTCCAATAATAATGTGATTGAATTTAACCATTTTTCTATTTTTCATTAAATAATATGAATAAAAATCACAAGTATAACTAAATTTAAAGGCCAAATAATCCTCATGAATGAGAATTATCACACCCCTAAACTTGATTCATTGTTTGTCCTCAAGCAATCAAAATCACATTTATTCAAGTATGAATTTCAACAACTAACCCAAGTTCTTAACAAAACAAAGATCCTCTCAGGAGACATCTCAAGCTCATAACACCTATTTATCACAACCAATTTTAATCCCACCTTAGTCTTGTCCTTAGCACTTTTCACCCATACTTCCAATTGTATCCCTACTCTTCTAGTTTCATCTTGCTTGCTTCTTACATAGGTCATCTTTTGAGAAACAATTTGACTAAACAAAAGAAAAACTCCCCCAAACTTATTTCTTTTTACTGCCAAGCTATTCAAACTTCCTTTTTTTTTGTAGAGGAGTTCCTTAGTCAATTGTACCTTCATTCCAACTTACCAACACTTTGTGGTGAAGGTAGTTGACTACGAGTACACATCACTATTTGAAACTGTTTTGAACCTACTCATTTCCTGAATCAACCTTTCATGGAGAGGCAATCATGGGTGTCATGACTTCCCCTGATTACTCGGTTAATTCATGGAAAGAGGAGTATCCCTCTATTTTTTTTTTCAAACTTGGCAACCTTCATACAACAACTCACAACATGTTTACATGCCATGAATTGCAAAAAAATGAATATACAACAATGTGAGGTCAACAAAAGTAATGTCAGGTGTCTATCCCCCCCAAACTTAAGATGTGACATTGTCTCATTGCTCTTGGGTGGTTGATAATTCTCATTCATGAGGATTATTTGGCCTTTAAACTTAGTTATACTTGTGATTTTTATTCATATTATTTAATGAAAAATAGAAAAGTGGTTGAATTTAATCATATTATTGTTGGAAGTCCTTTAAATTAAGTAAGTTGAGAAAAGAAAACAAAAGAAGATAAAAATTCACACTTATTTAATATTTTGACGCAGGATTTTTATGGAATGCAACAGAATTGCAATTGCTATGCAATTGCAATTTAGACAGATTAGGAAATTAAGAAAAAACGCATATTTCGGGATTTTGAGGGAGAATTACCCACGATTTTAGCTAGATTATGAGCTGTAATTGTCCATCAACCAAGAGGAAAACCCTAACATGAAGTCCCTATATATTGTGGAGAATAAGACTGTAAGAGAGATCTTGATTTTGGAAGATTTTCGTTTATGTTTTTTTGGATTTTATAACCGTCTGCAACAGTTTTTTTTGTTTTTTTTAGTTTTAGTTTTTGTTGTATTTTCTTCTACATCTCCATCTCTAAACTCTCTTCAATCCCACAACAACGAAGGTTGGTAATGGTTAAGAGCAAATCTTGTTTGATTGGGCCAAGAGGGAAAGTTTTTTTTTAAGTGTAATTTTCGTTTCTGTTCTTCGTTTATTGTAATTTTCCATTCTGCTATTTCAAATTTAGAATATTTACCCATTGTTTACCTCATATTTTTCTTATAATTTCTTGTTGGAGTTAGTTGCTCATTGAATCTTTTTGGTTTTTGATCTAGAAGTAGTCTTTTGGAAAAACTAGTTGTTTGCATCTTCATCCTCTTTTTGTATCAATGAATTCCTACAATTTTAATTTACTATTTTTTTTTATTATGATGAGCTAAATTTCCTTTGGGATTCAAGTTTGTGAATGCCCTAGAGGAAAGAAGTAGCTCTATAGCAAAAACATTCTAGCTAACACTTGAACTAATAATCCTAGTTGGCCATCTAGTGTTGCTTGTCAAACTATAACTTAATACCGAAAGGGCGGATGTCGCAAAAGCAATGGAGGAAAAGGCTTAGACATAAGTCCGAAACATCGACCCTAGACATAGGGCAAGACCCAAAACCACTAGAGTTGTGCGCAGATATATCTAAGTTAGATTAGTCATAGAAATATAGGTTTAATCACTTAGTCTCCAAAAGATACTTCATAGAAGGTCGAATAGGAGTCGAATTCGGTTTACTTAGTTCTTGAGTTAGCTACGATTGCAATTGTCTTCTTGTTGCATTTTATTTCCAAATGGGCATTAGCATCTTGAATCCCATTTTCATTTTCATTGATTTTTCAAACAATTTTTTCTTTTAGTCAAAACACCTCATAAATCTTTTATACCCACAATTACGTAGTTGCAATTTGTCAACGATTTTGTGTCATCTAAAATTTATTTTATTAAAACTCGTTCCCTTGGGTACGATACTCTGAAATACTTCCAATTTCTTATTACTTCGATCACGTGCACTTGCGTGTAGCAACAACCGATTAGTGGTTGAGATGGCCACACATATTAACAAGCTTAACAACCCTAGAATTATAGAAACACAAGCTAAGGTAAATGGGTGGTGGGGTGCTAAGGAAAGTAAAGAAATCATAAAGTTGGGTGGATAACTGATGAGTATTTAATGAGCCGAGTCTATTCTAAATATCATCATCAAGGATTTTTAAACTTTAAGACATATTCGGGAGACATACAAAAACAAGATATCAAACATAATTGCCATTGAACTTCAAACAACTTGGACGTTAATCAAAACAACATGACAAAATTCAAGGAACAAAAATAAGCAACAACAGTTTAAGACAACAACATCACAAATTTAAGGTGCAAAGAATAACTTCCATAATCATTGGAGATTGAATCATCATCTTCTTGGAGTGTTGGATGTTTTGCTTCGTTTTTCAATTGCATTCCATTTGCATTCTTGTCCCTCGGCTTTACCTCATTTTTCGCAAACGCAATTGCATTCCAATTGCAATTCCTTGTTATTGGAGTTTGATTTTTCCTTCTCCTTTTCATCTGAACTCAAAAGAAAATTGTTAAAAAGTTCACACATGCTAGAAAAAGAGTTCATGCCTTAAAATATTTTTTTTTATTTTCTTATTTCTTTTTGAATTTTTGAATATCTTAAACAATTTCCCAAGTAGATCCCCAGGTAGAGGTGTTCCCTAAACGGTCAACTTAAAAACCTCAGCCTAGACAAGATTCTGCCTTAGACAGAAATTGCTTAGTCATTTCAGAATTCATAGAAATAAGATTTTTTTTTTTTTAAATGAACGAAAAGATAAACTTGTCCTATTCCAGTAGGTAGACCGCAACCATGTTTTTTCATTTTGCACCTAGGTCTCAATGATGGATGAGATTTCAGTCTTAGTTGAGGTGCTTTGATCACAACGAACCTTGCTTGCTCAAGAGTTTATATGTATCTTTGAGAGTAGAAACTGTGATTGCAACTTGTGTTACATATTGCAAATTGTCATCCCTCATGCTCTCCTTTTTGCATTCTTCTTCATTTAGCGTTTCCTACAAGCTGCAATAAGTCAAAGTAGAGCATTCTAGTATCGGGAGCACTTTGGATGTTATTTGCTGTGAAATTGAAACTGCATAGCTCATTGTAACTTCCTTGGGTGGTTCCTTCTCTCTTTGAGGTGGTTCTTCTTTAATCTCTTCTCTCCCTTCTGGCTCCTTAGTGTTTTCAAGTGTTGGAGTGCTTTCTGCTTTTACTGTGAATTTGAGATCCTCATATTTGAATTTACTTGGTGTCACCACCTCACATTCTTCTTTTTCTTCTTGTTTGAAAGTCTCTGTATTATTGAGCAAAATTCCTTGGGACCTGTTCTGCAAATCATTTGCAATTTGTTCCATCTGGATCTCCAAATTTTCTAAAGTTGTGGTTTGGCTTTGCATTACAATATCGCTCTTTTCCATGTATTGCCTCACTAGTTCTTCAATGGTAGGCTCTGGAATCATCTTCTCTTGTTGGAAACACTAGTACTGATGTTGATTTGCAAAATTGGATAGAAATCCATAACATGAAGAATCAAGATTATAAGGACAATTCTCAAATAAATGACTTCCTTTACAATAAACACAATAAATAAAAGGGACAGGATTAGTAGGAGCTATGAAATTTCTCATCATCAAAGTTTCCATCATGTAGCTTCATGATGAAGTTTGTGCGCTCAATGTTGCAATGATGTCTACTTCCATCTTGTTGATTTTCTCAAGCAATCAAATCCTATGTTGTGCCTTTTTCCTTTTGCAATTGCTCTCCCTCAACTTGCAAAACAATGTAAGCAAGAATTGGGCTTTCTACAATAGAAGAATTGCAACTGCAATGCAATTGCAATTCAATTGCAACATGCTCACAATCTGCTAAATATAAACGGAATTACAAAAGAATAGCAACTAAAAAGAAACTGCAGACTATAATGAAATAAAACCCAAAACTCGTAATGAAAATATTCTCCAAAAATCGATCTCTCCCTACGGTCTTCTTCTCCAAAATATATAGGGACTTCATGCTAGGGTTTCCCTCTTGGTTGATGGACAATTACAACTCATAATCTAGTTGAAATCGTGGGTAATTCTCGCTCAAAATCCCGAAATTTGCTTTTTTCCTTAATTTCTAGATCTGTCAAAATTGTAATTGCATAGCAATTGCAATGTTGTTGCATTCCGTAAAAATCCTACATCAAAACATTAAGTAAGTGTGAATTTTTTTTTTTTCTTTTGTTTTCTTTTCTCAACTTACTTAATTTAAAGGACTTCCAACAATAATGTGATTAAATTCAACCACTTTTCTATTTTTCATTAAATAATATGAATAAATATCACATGTATAACTAAGTTTAAAGGCCAAATAATCCTCATGAATGAGAATTATCAGACGACAATCTTAAAGATGATCTAAGGTACCTCGAAACCCTTAAATTCCTACAAAAAATGGAAAAACCGACATTCTAGGAAGACTTCAATAATCCCCATAGGGTCAAACAACAATCCTAGAGAGAATTCGAGGTATACCTCAAAATGTCACAATGACTCCAAAACTTAAAAATGCTACTCCCAAGTCAGGCTCTTATTGGGATTTATGCCCTAAAGCCTCTAAAGCCTCGTAATTAATAATTTACTTAATAATTAATAATAATTTTGATTATTTTATTTGTAATATAATATTATCCATTATATGACAAATCTAAGATTATTAGTGTAATCTTGAACAGTATGTGGTTGACATACAAGATGATCATGTTCAATAAATAACTTAAAGGGTCATAGTATATGGATAAGGTTGGGTGCCTTATCCTGATAACACTATTGATACGGCCCAATTTGTAATAGTTACATCTGACTTGATCCAAATCGTTCATGTGGAGACATGTGAGTGGGGGTATCTTATACAATGAGTTTGTATAAGACTGGACCACGAAATATTTAATCTCTCTTTATAAATTCGTTAATTGAGAATATTAATATTTCATTAGGATGATCTTATGCAACTTGATCTTAATCCTGAATGAGTCATGAACTTCTGCTTGTGATAGCTTGTCCTTTGATTTACATGGGTGAGAGTAGCTTTTGTAGCCTATTCAATATGCCTACCATTTTGGGAACTTGACCAAATAGGGGAGCTGGGAACATAATCTCACAAGATGGAATTCACTCATTCTTATATAAGGTAAGTAGATGAGTAGTTCCCGTAAGTGTCCATAGATATAATCATTACATGCAAGTCGATCATTCACGAGTTTTTCGTAATTACAGTTGGGTCAAAAGTCCACTTTACCCCTATAATTACATCTTGCACCTTAAGTACCACTGATCATCTAATGAACAATCTGTTTATAATCTAATTAAACTAAGTCCCTCTCGGGCAAGTGAGAGGGTGGGGCCACATTGTTCAAGTCCCGAAATCAGCACTTAATGGAACTACTCATCTACTTACCTTCTATGAGAATGAGTGAATTCCATCTTGTGAGATTATGTTCCCATCTCCCTATTTGGTCAAGTCTCCAAAATGGTAGGCATATTGAATCGGATACAAAAGCCACTCTCACCCATGCAAATCAAAAGACAAGCCTTCACATGCAAGAGTTCATAACTCACTCAGAATTAAGATCGAGTCGCATATGATCATCTTGATGAAATATTAATCTTCTCAATTAACAGATTTATAAAGAGAGATTAAATATTTCGTGGTCTAGTCTTACACAAATTCATTGTATAAGATACGCCCACTCATATGTCTCCACATGAACGATTTGGATCAAATTATTTGTAACTATTACAAAGTGGGACGTATCAATAGTGTTACCAAGATAAGGCACCCAACCTTTTCCATATACTATGACCCTTTAGGTTATGTCTTGAACATGATCCTCTCGTATGTCAACCATATACTGTTCAAGATTACACTAATAACCTTAGATTTTTCATATAATTGATAATATTATATTGCAAATCAAATAATCAAAATTATTATTAATTATTAAATAAATCATTAATTACGAGGTTTTAGGGCATAAATCCCAACACTTGTCCTACAGTGCATAAGAGTGCAACTCCAAGTCTATAGTGGAGTAATGATAAGCCTTAGTATTAAGGCTTATTTACTTCCCGATTGCTTAAAATATTCTTGTTTTGTTTAAAACCATTTGGAAATAGTTGAAATATTGCTTCAAAATAAGAAAGAAATAAGAATGATGGCATTTGGGATAAGATTCTAAATAAATTAAGCTTGTTTGCAGGAAATGTGGAAATTGCAATTTTGTGATTCTGCAATTTTGAGCAGCAGAAGAATTCAAAGAAGAAAGAAAATCTTGTGCAAAACCCATTTATCGAAAGCCTGAATTACCACATGAATTAAGGGATTTGGAGCACAAATTCTGGATGATTCAACCCTAGAAAGGCCCTACAAAGGGCGGAAGAAGAGGGTCAGAGAGGAGCGTTCGTTTTTTCTAGAGAATTTTGGTTCATGGTTTTTTCAATTGGAAGCTTTGTTTTTCTACAAAAGAAAAAAAAAGTTTCTGCTCTGTTTTTGCCGAGAGCTTCAGCTCTCTGTTTTTATTTTTCTTCAATTTCATCTTGTATTATCGAGAGTTGCTGGCAGTACAATCTCTGTTCTTCTTTCGATTTCTTCTTTGCATTAAGTTTCTGTTTTAGTCAGTCTCTATTTTATGGGTTTCTGAAGGTTTCTTTCTTGTTCAGTTTTTGTATTGTTGTTGCAAACTATTAAGTCGTACTCTAGTTGTCCAATCCAATTCAAGTGGTACTTGGATTGTTAAGACTAATCGTCTCCTAGAAATAGTGAAAAGATTGAGTCGATTGGAACAGAGTGAGGATTCATTGAACAATTATCAATTTACTTCTGTTTTTAGTTTAATTCTGTCTTCTGCCTTATAAAAGTTGCAATATTTATTTGTATATTTATAATTCTATCGGATTCGAAGGTAGAGGGAAGTAGAACTAATTTCCTATTGATGCTCTTGATTCTCTGTTTTTAATTTAATTTGAGAATTTTTGGAAGTCCTTGTGGTTATTTGCTCATATTTGCATTAAAAATGATTGTCCTAATTGTTCAAATAAGCAAGGTTGTTTAGGATAGAATTTTGTATTAATTCATTTAATTATCATTAGTAAGTTATTCAATTATCTAATATGAACTTCTCCTCAATAATTAGTTGTAAGTTTTTTACTTTCATTATGAGCTAAACTTCTTAGGGGGTTCAAAGATGTGAATTCCCTAAGAAGTAATTGTGGCCAAAATTCCAACTAAAAACCAAGCCTACATCTCAATTGTTTGCTTGTGTTGAATAAATTTCCGTTGAGATCCTAAAATGATCAACTAGGGTAGCAACTCAAGCTTAGATCTAATATCAATGGGTTAGCGATAAGCGAATTTCGCACAAGTAGTGGAGAAAAGAGCTTAGACAGAAGCCAATTCTTTATCCTAAACATAGAGATTAAAAACTCCAAAACCCATAAAACTGTTGAGCCGAATTATCTAAGATAGAGTGACTATAGACATATAAGTCATTCACTTAGCCTCCTAAAAACCTAATTACAAGGTGAATAGGAGTAGCAATTTTGGTTTACAATTGAGTGTAGAATAGGTTAGAATTGCAATTTTGGTTTACAATTACAACTTAGGGCAATGACATTCTTGAGCCTCATCTTTATCTCAAATTTCTTTTGTAATTTCAATTACTAAGTCTATCTAGTTTGCCATCTAATATTTCCATTTCTCGATTCTGCAATTCAATTCTGCAATCTTTATCATTTCAATATTGCAAATTTGCGATTCTGCAATTTAGTTCTGCAATTTTTGTCACTTCAACTTGCGATTAGATTCTGCAATTATTTTGTTTTACCAACACACCATCCCAACATTTTTTTTTTTGCAATTTTTAGTTTTTAAGTTGCAATTTCCTTGCATTTTGCTTAGCAATAATTTTTGTTACACCGTTCCCTTGGGATTCGATACTTGGTACTCACATATCATTTTATATTACTTTGATCGCGTGCGCTTGCGTGTAGACCGATCAAGTAACTTATAGTCAATGAATGAAAATTAATTAATTAAAAAGTTTAATTAATTAATTTTACATCATTTGAGCTTATAATTTGTAGGTCCATAGGGTCCTATTGCTAGCTAATAGTAACACTAAAAGATTAATTTAGTTGAAAGAAAATTTTGAAATATTCAAATTAATATTTAATTTGAAGTGTTCAAATTAATATTTAATATATTAGATATATTAAATATAAAAGAGAAAAATATATTTATTATATTTGATACATTAAATATTAAAATAATTAATGTATATTAGATACATTAAAGAAAAGATATTTATAAAATTTGAATAAGATTCAAATAAATAAATATCGCAGGAGATTTGAAAGAGATTCAAATGAATTTAAGATATATTTTAATATATTAGATATTAAAATATAATATTTTAATTATGGCAAAGATTTTCCCTTGGTCTCTATAAATAGGATCATTAGGTTGAGCCATTAGACATAACACACATCTCTCCAATAGAGAATTAGAGAATTTTCTTTAGACCTCTTCCTCTCCAATCCTTTGTGAATTTTCTTTCAATAGGCTCCTACAAGCCTTGGTCCTGTGTTCGAGTCATAGCCAGGAAGACTTTGTGGAGCAGATAAAGACCCACTAGAAATATCTTTATATTTACTCCAAATAAGTTTGCTTTAATCTCATTTTTTTAGTTTAATTTTAAATAAAATCAAAGACGGTCCAATGTTTCCGCTGCAGAGTGAAACGTTCATTCTTTCAGCTCCATGCAGTTAATGTTGTGGGTGAAATTAGACTAAAGAGGTAAACCCGAATTACAAGAGAATCGTGCAAGATAAGATTAACCTTTTCAAATTCAATTCCTAAATAGAAGGGAACACCTTTTATATCCTTATCTAAAAAGGAATATGGAAAACAAATGTTATATAAATACGTCATTATGACTCAAAGAAAATGAGTTCAACTTCTAACCCCATTCTTTAAATTATAGCTTGCTACACTTTTCTTCATCTCTGACTTAACACTACAACAAAATTGGGTTTCCATGACACAAGGTTTTGGGCAAATTAAGGGGAGAGAGAGAAAAAAGTGTCATAAAAGCCCAAAAGGCGCGTTTTTGGCGGGAAAAAATGGAGATTTTCGTATTTTTTTAGTTATGACATTTTTTCATAGTTATCAAATTATGACTATGATTAATGGTCATTAAACAGAAATAACTAATATTTGTTTAAAATGTATTTTTTATTTAAACTATTTCATAGTCACACTAAGGTGCATGTTTGTGGCGGAAAATGAATATTTTCATATGTTTCAAAAGTTATGACATGTTTTTAGTGTCAATTAATTATGACATTAGGTAATAGTCATTAAATTTTCAATCTAAAAAATTAAATAAAAAGCTCCAAGTTTATCCCTTTAAAGTTTATTCTAAATCTTTCCTAAAATGAAACTATTTTGAAGTTTAAGTTGGTTGTTGGAAATGACTTTTACTTTTGACCTTATAGTTTGTTTTGCTTGTATCCCACATTGGAAGTTTTACAAATGCTTGATGGGTACTTCTATTCACGGTTCGAAATTTCGATGTTGATTGAAATGTCGAGGTATAAATTTTATGGAAATTTCGATGGAAATTTCTGAAAAATTGACGAAAATCGTATAAATTGATGGAAATTGTTTGAATTAGCCAATGAAACTTTGATTTCGACTTAATAAGACTGTAATTGACTATTTTGACTTAAACTAGACTACTCCTGTAACCCCCGGTTTGTTTAACGGCGTTAGTTTTGAAAATTTTGAAATTTAAATTTGAAGAATCTTCAAATTAGTGTTTTTATTTGGTTATTTTGAAATTTAGATTGATGGAAATGGCATTTTTGGAAGAAAAAAAATGTAAAAAATAAGTGTTTTTATTTGGTTTTTATTATTTTTAATTTTTATATAATATATATATAAGTAAAAAACAAAAACAAAAAAAACCTAATGAGTCGCCGCAACCCTCATATCTCACGCTCAATTTTTCCAGAAGCCATTTTCCCTCACAGCACGGCTCACTCAAAATCGCCGCAGCCCTGCACACTCGCTTCGTCTTCAACTTCCTCTCCCTCTCCGGTTGTCGATTCTCTCTCTCTCTCCCAGTCGTTGACGTCTTCCTCTCCCTCGCCCTCTTCGTCTTCCTCTCCCTCTCCGGCCGTCGGCGTCTGAGCAACCAGCAGGTACATTCGTTTTTTTTGTATTTTTTTAAATATAGTCTTCTTCTATTCTTCATAATCCTTTATAATTAGGGGTGATGTTGTGTATAATTGGATTCAAAGATGCCTTCGTTTAGATACTGCTGTGTGGGAATTTTTTCTGATGCTTAAAAATTAAGGATGATGTTGTTTGTTTGGGATTTTTTTTGTCTGATGCATCCTTTCGAGACTACTATGTGTTGTTTGTTTAGTAAAGGCTTGGGAGTTGGGAGAATTTGCCAATTTGGGAGAAAGTTGTACAGGGTATATTGACAAAATTCTTTTTCAAAACTCAACAAAGCCTCATTTGATTTTACATAAAATATAACAAAGCCTCATTTTATTTTACAGAGAATTTGCCAATTTGGGAGAAAGTTGTACAGGGTACACCCCTAATTTTGTCAATATATTTTTGCTTTGAGATGACTGCTTTTTTATTTTGGACTATGATTTTAAGTGCAAATGTAAAAAAAAAAAAAAAGGAGATTTGAAGAGAAAAATCGATCATTCTAGCTACCTTTAATAGCATTTGATTTTGTATACCAGTTTTCAATTTCAAAGTTCCAAAACCATTTTGCTTTTCTTACAACTTTCCACTGTATACATTCCAAAAGCAAGTATGTCCCTTCCCTTTGGTGTAAAGTTGTACAACACCACAATGTAATATAAAAATCCAAAAAAAAAAAAGGGCTAATTTGATCGTTTAATTTTATTTTATAATTATTATGTTTTTTTTTCCTTTTTAATTTATCAGCTTTCATTATCCATGGTGTTGGACATTTTGTCCTTTAATGTAAGAAAAAGAAAAAAAAACTATATATTTTAATTAAGAACAACAACTTTAGCAATAATAATAATAATAATCTTTTGCCCCTTTTAATGTTTGGTTGGGGTGATGTCAAATCAATCCTTTAACCGAACTATGGTCGATATGTTCTTCTTTATCAGGTGTGTTTATGGGGGACGTTATCAAGAATTAAGTTTCCTAATATTGTACTATGGACAAATCATGGATGATGAAAAACAGGTTGTCTAGAGAATATGAGTTGGGAGTCGAAACGTTCATTGCATTTGGGTTACAGTATGGAAACGGTTCCAATTTGATTCGATGTCCTTGTTTAAAATGTGGGAATCGTATATCTAATGATGTTGCAATAGTTAGGAATCACTTGTATGTAAATGGAATTGATCAAAGTTATAAGGTATGGTTTTGGCATGGTGAAGATTTGACCACAGAGAAAGGTAAGAATAGATTGGATGAGATGAATGAAAATTATGAATATGACAATGATTTACTTAATGCAATTGACATGGTTGAAGCTGCTCATAATCAATTTTCTGATGTACCCAATATGTTTGACAATATGTTTAACGATGCTAAGAAGCCATTATATCCGGGGTGTAAAAGTTTCACGAAGTTGTCCGCCCTCATGAGATTGTACAACTTAAAGGTTAGATTTGGATGGAGTAATTCGAGCTTTTCTGAACTATTGTCTGTAACAAGGGATCTCCTACCTAAAAATAATGAAATGCCAGTTTCCATGTATGAAGCGAAAAAAACACTAGGTGCCCTAGGATTGAGTTATCAAAAAATAGATGCATGTCCAAATGATTAATGCTTGTATAGAAAGGAGTATGCAAATATCACTAAATGTCCTACTTGTAATTTATCATGATGGAAGACACTTAAGAACTCAATGGAAGAGAAAAAAGGAGTGGCGGCTAAACAGTTGTGGTACTTTCCAATAGTTCCAAGGTTCATAAGGATGTTCAAGAGCTCTAAACATGCAAAGAATTTGTGTTGGCATGCAACTGATAGGAAAGTAGATGGTGTTATGCGACACCCAGCTAATTCTCCATCTTGGAGGTTAATAGATCATTTATGGCCTACTTTTGGTTCAGAACCAAGAAACCTTCGCTTGGGTTTATCTACTGATGGAGTCAACCCATATGGAGATTTAAGTTCTAAATACAGTTGTTGGCCAGTTATTCTTTCAATATATAACCTCCCACCATGGTTGTGCATGAGAAGGAAGTTTTTGATGTTGTCAATGTTGATATCAGGACCAAAACAACTAGGATATGATATAAATATATATCTTGCTCCTTTGATTGAGGACTTGAAACTTCTGTGGGAAGATGGCGTTCAATGTTTCGATGCATATAGAGAAGAATCTTTCACTTTGCGGGCTGTCTTAATGTGGACCATCAATGATTTTCCTGCATACGGGAATTTATGTGGTTGTAGTGTGAAAGGGTATAAGGCCTGACCAATATGTGGAGAAGATACTTATTCAATTAGACTACAACATGGGAAAAAAATGTATATATGGGGCATAGAAAACATTTGCCAAGACATCATCCGTACAGAAGACAAAAAAAAGCTTTTGATGGTAAGCAAGAACATGGAAATCCTCCACATCCAATGTCAGGGGAGGTTATTTTTATGAAACTCAAAGATATGAACTTTCCAAGAGGGAAAAAGTGTGACAAGAAATCGAATGACCAAACTACAAATATTTATTGGAAGAGAAAACCTGAATTTTTTGAACTACCATATTGGAAAAAGTTACATGTGAGACACTGTCTTGACGTAATGCACATTGAAAAGAATGTCTGCATGAATATCATAGGAACATTGCTTGATATTCCAGGAAAAAGTAAAGATGGGATCAATACTAGACTAGACTTAGTTGAAATGAACCTTCGACCTGAATTAGCACCTGTATGCAGGGGAAATAGAACATACATACCTGCAGCATGTTATACATTATCGAAAGAAGAGAAGTATCGTTTTTGTAAAACTTTATCTGAGATAAAGGTTCCTGAAGGGTATTCTTCTAACATTCGAAGCCTTGTATCGTTAAAAGACATGAAACTTACTGGTCTTAAATCGCATGACTGTCATGTTCTAATGCAACAATTGCTTCCAATTGCATTACGTTCAGTTCTACCTAAGAATGTGAGATATGCTATCAGTAGATTATGTTTCTTCTTCAATGGAGTATGCTGTAAGAGTTTGCAGGTGTCAAAGTTCGATAAGTTGCAAGATGATATAGTTGTTACGTTATGTTTACTTGAGAAGTACTTCCCACCTTCATTTTTCACAATAATGATGCATCTTACCATTCACCTTGTGAGAGAAGCAAAGCTTTGTGGGCCCATTTACCTACGGTGGATGCATCCCTTTTGAACGGTATATGAAGGTGTTGAAAGGTTATGTTCGTAATAGAACTCGACCTGAAGGCTGCATTGCAGAGGCACACATATGCGAAGAAGCTGTTGAATTTTGTTCTGAGTTTTTATCTGGACTCGATCCGGTTGGACTTGGATCATTCAAATCAAGAGAAGAAGGACAAAGTGATAGACCTTTATCTGCTGGATCTTATGCAAAACCTAATGTGCAACAGTTGAATCAAGCACATCTTCATATACTAGAGAACACCGAAGAAGTCCAACCATATAGGGAGTAAGCCTTCTGAAATTCCTAAATCACTTTCTTATTCAATGTTTGTTACCATTTTAATATTTAGTACTTCTTGTAGACAACATATGGAATATTTGAAGAATGAAAATCCAAAAAGAGCAAAGAATGAAAAGTGGCTACAAGATGAACATAATCGATCATTTGCTACCTGGATACGTGATATATAGTAGATTGAAATGCGTATTCAAATTTTGTTCTAAGAATACCGTATAATGTGAATGCTTTGAAGAAAGATTAGGTTGACGGACAGTTTTTTGATGTGGGAATTTCTTTGGTGTTCAAGAGGTACATATTTAGAATTACATGTCTCACTTGTTTACTCCCCCCTCCCCCCCCCCCCCCCCAATTAAGGAAACCAAAGAGGGGGTTTTTTTTGTACAACATTTACCTCAATTTGACTACATATTTTCTAATGGACTGAGGGCTGAGTATTCATGAATTTTCGAAGTAGGTTCTGACATCAATGTTTTGGGCAAGATCAATGTTTTGTGAGTTGAAAACATAGTCGACATTTGGAAGGTATACCTCATGAATGTTGTTATTAATTGTTGACATTGATGTATTAAGTTGAACTCTTAAATGAATGTTGTCCTTTTTACTAGGTCGTGCACGAACCCACTGAAGTGATGAAGCCACCAAGAAAGTTATTGACATATGAGGTTTTTTGTTGGGTTAGTCTTAGTCGCAGTACGTGTAGCAACATTTGTATTAGTTGCTTTGTAAAAATTTACCAAATTTGGTTATTAGTTCCCTTGTACTTAGTTTCTTTGTAAAAATGCTATCAACTTTATATTTATATATGAAAGTTCTTATTTATGTTTGTACCTATTTTGTGTCCAAAATTGGAGTAACTTATTATAGAAATATATGTGTAAAGACGGGTATCAAACAAATAATTTCCATCATTATAAGCATTTGTTATGACATTGAACAAAACAATCATGAGATGTATTTATTTGACAATGTAATATTGTCATGAACCAAATTTCTGTGACGATATATAGGTGTCAGCGTATGCACTTTTGTTGACAATAATTAACAGTCATACAAGGATGAAATGCAACGAAAAAAATGTGTCATGATTAAGGGATTCTTGATACTAAAACTATAACATTATTAACGTTTATGTGATTATGAATGAATGTCAATGTAAACATTTTGTTGATTGTTATTTGCTGTCGTTGATATCTATATCTTGCCAGAAAAATCAAATGCGTGAGCAATTTATTGACAGTGTAGAATTGTCATTGAAAATTGTACAGTGACAGTTTATGCATGTCAGTAATTGCTTATTGTTGACTACAAGATACAGTCACAAAAAACTAAATAATGACAATTTTGTTGAAGTGTCATTAATACTCTTTCCTTGATGGTGGCTTCAAAGACTGAAAAAAAAAGTCATGGAATGTGGTTATGACAATTGTTTAGAGTCATGGAAGCCAATATTTGTTGTAGTGTAAGCATTATAGCTGATGTGGCTGATGTGGCAAGTGTCACCCCAATCCTCAGCTTTTTCTCTTTTTCAAGTCACATCTTCTCCCTCACAATTACAAATTTACAATTGTTGTCACGTGAAGGTCGGGTGAGATTTCTCCTTACCAGATTTTGGCAAACGCCGTCGGTAGGGAATGAGAGTGCTCTACCTTGCATACCTGAATTGAGAAAATAAAAGCTATGAAGACATAGGGGCCTCCATTAGATTGAAGAAAAAAAGGAGATCATCAAAACAAAAATCAAGGAACAAAGAAGAAAAAAAAAAGAAAGAAAAAGAAAAGGTGAACCCTAACACATTCATCTTTATCTCTCATCTCTCACAGGTAAACACCAACAGCCGCCCCCTGGATTTTTCTCCATCAACCGTCATTGTCGTAGCACCTCCCAAGCAGCAACCCGATTCCAGGGATAGTACCCAACACTCTGGTGACAATACCCAATGCTCCTACTTAGTATCTAGAGGCAAGACTCCTACGCAGACCATATGGACACGTCTTCTACCTCGTCCCCAACCGTAGCACAATGATAGAGTCTAGCGTGGAGTCCTTCGAAAAACACGAACTCGCGACAACAGCGACTTGTCCTACAATCGATCACAAGTCCTCAAAGCCAGTCAAAAAAAATAATGTTAAAGCATGAATCAGAGGAATGTCTGATTGCATGGTGTTGGATTTGGTGAAATTGGGCTGTCTCCATCCTTGTGAGATAAGATTTTTGAAGAACCCCTCTCTCTCTAGATTTCTCTCACTTTGTGTCTTGAAGAGGAAGATCCTTTGAGGCTGATTACAATTAAAAAAAATTACAAAGAGAAAAGGAAACAAATTCTATTTTAGCTTCCTCCATTGATGGTTTTTCAAATTGGTTCGAAGAGAGAAAGCTTCAACGTTTGACCCCAAGTTAGTAAAGGCCCCTTTAGAACACTCAACTTGTGTCAACAAGATCTTCATGGCTAGAAATCTACCAAGAACCTCCGGAATGAACTCAAGAAATTGACAGACATTAAGCAAAAAAATGGATAGGAATGATTTTCTCTTTATCTCCTTCAATTTTAAAGAAAGAACTACAATGACATGAGGGCATCGGAAAATTAACTTATTATTCCTAACAAGAATGCTCCTCCATGGTTTTGATGATCAGAGACCCTTACTTCTTTTAAACCGCTTGACTGGAGAGACTTCGATTAATTATCTAGAAAATTGCAAACTCCAGCTTCTTCTTTACATGCAGTAACAATCTTTCTAGATGAGAAACGTGGTAAAACACACTTTATCTTGAAACGTGGAAATCAAAGGATTAAACAATCAATGGTCAAGAAGATGAAGCAAATTTTGAAGGCTTAACTGGGAAGATATCTACAAAATTGCAAAATACTAGGGGTGTACAAATAAACCGACAACCCGATGAACCCGGACTACCCAACCCAAATCGTAAGGGTTGGGTTGGGTTAGATTTTATTTTGGGTTGGGTTGGGTTTTTTTAAGGAGAACCGAAAATTCGGTTCGGTTCTTGGGTTGACCAATTTTTGGCTCGATTCAACCCGAACCGAACCGAACTTTAGTGTTTATATATATATATATATAATAGAAAAGAAACCCTAGGCAGTAGCAGTTTGCCTTTGCCCCTTGAATCTTCGATAGTCACTCATGCCTCATAATACGCAGACAGCCACCCAGCCGTTTCTTCTCTTCTCTCGTCTCTCCGCCGGTCCCAATAGTTTCTCGTTTCTTCTCTTCTCTCGTCTCTCCGCCGGTCCCAACAGTTTCCCGTTTCTTCTCTTCTCTCGTCTCTCCTCCGAACGATGTTTAGTGTTCACCGTTTGGTCTCTCTCGCCGAACACTCGTCTCTCTCGTCTCTCGCTGTTCACCGTTTGATCTCTCCGATCTGTAGTCGTCGTTCTTAGATCTGAAGGTAACAGAGCTCGCTTGTGACTTCCTTCTCATATTTGAAAGTAACAGAGCTCGCATGTAGTCATCGTTCTCAGATATGAAGGTAATATAGCTCGCTTGGTCGCCGATCTCACAAAATCTCAAATCTATTTCCTTCTATTTTTTTAGATGTAGGTTCATGAAATTAGAATTTTGTTTCCATTGTTTCTATTTTGAAATTTTGAACCTGTTTTTTTAGATATGGTTATTTATAATTTTGATCTATTGTTTCTATTTTGTAGCATACTTAGGCTCTTCTCTCAACTGATGGTGTCCTTTTTAGAGTTGAGGACGGCAACAGCGAATATTGAGCCTAAGCATGGTTTCGGTGTCTCTTTCCTCTCAACCTAAGCAAATATTGAAAATATTAGGCTTCTCCATTTTTGTCTCTGCAAATTTCCCCTTTCTCCTTCTTCTTCATGTAATTGTTGTTTGAGTTTCTGGTTTGTTTCTGTTCCTTAAATCTTGAAATTAAAGAGTGGGATTAAAAAGGCATAACAAGTTTCAAAAGAATCTTCATCTTCTTTCTTCAAATTTGCACCAATTTTGGGCTATAAATGGGTTTTTGACTCAAGGATATCGTTATCATGGTAGTAGACAACTATAGTATTGTTGGATTGGAGCTCTCTGGTCACAAATTTTCCAAATACTTTTGTATTTTGATGAATTTAAAATTTATGAACTTGTGTATGAAGGTGCTTTTAATTTCATTTTAGGTTATTTCTTTTGTTCCTTTTGTCATTAGCATAATTTCTCTCTTGTGATCCAGATATGGTTTTAGACTTATAATGTATGGATTTAGGTCTAAGAAGAAGCCTTATTGAGGATTTTGCTTACACAACATTTTAGGTTTTTTGTTCGATCTGCATTGTTGTCCCTTCCCAATTTGTAACTTTGTATAAAAACACAACCCGTTGGACCCGACCCGACCCAACCCCTAAAATATAAGGGTTGGGTTGGGTTGGGTTACTCTCACTAACAGGGTTGATTGGGTTGGGATACTAACCAACCCTAAAATTCGGGTTGGTCCAAAAAAACTCCCTAACCCGACCCAACCCGACCCGTGTACACCCCTACAAAATACCATATAAGTTTTATTCAAACTCAAAATCTTCTAATGCCTAATTTAAATTCAATAGCCAATTTTACTAGATCTCATGTCATTAATTAATAGCTAAATGATGCATGTCAGTTATTTTGTTATAGCGCGCCTTTTATCTTTTATATAAAATAGCATCTCTTTGTGTTTTACATTTTAGAATTCACTAATACTCATTAGCATCAAAAATAGAAATCTTTATGCTCTATAGTCTATAATGTTTGCTCTTTGAGACTATTGAAATTGAAACTTTGTATGGCTTGATCATATGATGAAAATAAAATTGAACATCATGAGTTATTAAAAATACCATACATGGAATCCTAAAGGTCTTGACATTGCTTGCATGATATAACAAGTTATTCAAAAAAGAAGAACACCTCATAAAATTCCATAAGTGATTGAATATATTTTATTAAGCTAAATCAATATTTCATCTGCATTGAATTTCCTAACTCTTAAACTAGAGAATGAGTTCATATGATATGAAAAAATATCATTTCATGAAAATTATATTTTGAATGCAAAATAATCGATGAAAGCATTCTAGGTTCCACCTTTTGATTAAACTTTGAATAGTTAATCAGCTACCAAATACCGATTCTAGAATTAATTCTAGATAAGGTAAATTGTGAGCCAAAATCTAAGAGCCAACTATATGATATGGCCAATTATGTTGTGCAATTAAAACATGAAATACACAAAACTCTTTAGCCCTAAGGTGCAGAGGAAGTGGCCTTGAGAGTTTATTGATCCCAAAAGGGTTTGGTTAACTACTTTTGGTAGCCCAAAAATCTGAGGTACGCCTCACGATGGGTCCCGATTGTGCAAAACTCCCATTAAATGCAAAGGACACAAATCTTGGAGGTGGTTAATTGGGTCCTAAAAAGGGGCTTGGTTAATTGGTTGACTTAAAATTAAAGGTAAATCTTACGATGGGTTATAATTAAATTTGGGATAACCCTATAACTTTTTACAAATATTGGAAAGCTAGAAAATCAACCCAATGGGCTTGATATGTCATTCCAAAATAAAATTTATAGTCAATCCCAAATCTATTTGTTATAAATATTGGAAAGCTAAAAAATCAGCCCAAAGGGCTTTATAGGTCATTCCAAAACCAAAACTCAAGGGAATACAAAGGACACCTTGTACTTGGGTTAAACATTATTCCTCGAGGATAAATTTACAAATCAATACTCATAACTTGACCTTTGAGTCTGAACCACACATCCCAACATGAGAGTGGGGTTTAATGTTATAAATTTGGACCTAATGAAATAACGCAAATGCAAGATAAAAGTCAAAATGATAAAAGCCCAAAAGGAAAATAGGCCAAAGGGAATCTCCAGGCCCACAAATTAACATTTTTTTCTAGCCCACGTATTAACCTTTTCCTAGATAGAGAGGAAACCCCTTCTATTCCTTATCTAAAAGGGAATATGGAAAACCTAGGTCAAACATCCTATAAATACGTCATTATGACTTAAATAAAGGGAATTCAACTTCTACCATCATTCTCTAAATTTTAGCTTACTTTTCTTTCTCTGACTTAAGCATTGGAGTTGGTGTGTGTCACATCTAGTTACGGTTGTTGTCACGT
Organism: Trichosanthes truncata; assembly: GCA_033996785.1. NCBI lineage: Eukaryota > Viridiplantae > Streptophyta > Magnoliopsida > Cucurbitales > Cucurbitaceae > Trichosanthes > Trichosanthes truncata. The sequence goes on from JAWPNB010000004.1 coordinate 7,211,901, forward strand.
GAAGGTTAGACAAGATTTCTCTTATTTTGGCAAGCAAAAAATTTCTAAAATTTTCCTCTAAATTAATTTAAAACATTACATTTATTTTTAGAAAAAAGGAAAATAAAGGAAAAGGAAGAAAAAAAAAAACAAGAGAGAGTAAGAGAAAAACCCTGGTATGCAATGGGGGTTTTTACTGCATTTTCAAACGCAGGGGACTGAAGGAGAAGGTTCTTTGAAGAAGAAGAAGAACGTTGAGAAATCTTCCCCAATGTCATAGTACAACCGAATCCCTGTTTCTGTTGCAAAACCCTAAATTGAATCGAATGGAAGCAGCCGGAAATGGCGGAAGAGCCGATAGCTCTTCTTCTCCGAAGCCCTTGAAGTTCTCGGCATACCAGAACCCGGCCTTTTCGGCCGCTCTCACCGCCAACAGCATCCAACCTTCGAAGTTCACCTTCCTCTGCATCTTCTCCCTCTCCTCCGCATCTGCATTTGCCTTCCTTCGCGTTGTTACCTGGTAAATTTTGGTCTACTGCGTCTTCCTTTTATGCGTTTTGAAGTTTGTGAACTTTGTGATCGTCGTTTTCTCTATATGGCTTTGTTTTGTGTGGACTGTAAAGCTTTCCGTGAGTTCTGAATCAGGCTTTTTATGGATGTTGTCTTGAATGTGAACGAGAAATTGGGAGTACTTGAGAAAGAGTTCTGCTGGAAGATCTTTTCAGATATTGTTTTATGCTCTGGGTTCTGTTTTTCTCAGTTAGCTGAAGCTAATGCATCTTTTTTCTTCTGAATTCATGAAGGGAAAATACGATTATTGACAGTTTGAAGCTGAAAAATCTTCCTGAAGAGGCAGCCTGTAAGCTACTATATTATTTTCATTTGTTTATGTCTTCTTTGAGTTTAAGCTACCACCTTGGACACTTATGGCTGTATTGAATTTTTTTAATCCTCCCTTTCTATGCTTCAGATTTTTCTGCCAAGGCTGTACAGACTGTGGTAGGCTTAGTCTTTTTGGGGACGGTATTATCTTTCTTCAAGGCGATATCCTTGTATAGAAGAAGATGTAGTGGTGGTGTGCCTGTTATATCTGCCTCTAATGGAACCAAGGATCAAACACCTCTTTCCAAGCGTCAGCTAGGGCTTCTGGGATTGAAACCAAAGGTTGAGAATGGGACATCTGAAAAAGCAGTAAAACCTCCAAAATCTAAACCCTACTCATCACCTCCGTCTTCTGATGTTCTTGTTCCTCTTCATCAATCAATTGGCAGTTTTGGTTATTCATCTCAAAGGAACACTGATAAATCAAACTCTGCCAGTGGAAGTAAAATGCAGTCTTTCACAACACCTTCAAAATCCCCAGGTTCTGCATCTTCCTTATATCTTGTCTCTGGAGTGGCCTCACCACTACCTTCTGCCCCAAGTTCGTCAGGACGGGATTCAGTGGTTTGTACCCCATGGTCAAGCAAGCGAGTATCCTCTCTCAAAGAAATTACATCTGAAGAAGAATTTGAACGATTCCTTACTGAAGTAGATGAAAAATTAACTGAGTCTGCAGGAAAATTGGCAACTCCACCCCCCACCATCAGCATTGTTGATATAGCCAGTCCCAGTACTGTTGCTACTTCAGCCAATACCTCTGGAACTACCAGAAGTACTCCCTTGAGGCCTGTAAGGATGTCTCCAAGTTCACAGAAATTCACCACTCCTCCTAAGAAAGTAGAGGGCGATGTTCCCTCCCCAATGTCTATGGAGGAGATGGTTGAAGCTTTCAAGCATTTGGGAGTATATCCCCAAATCGAGGAATGGCGCGACCGTCTTAGGCAATGGTTTTCTTCCATTCTGCTTAATCCTCTTGTAGAAAAGATTGAAACCAGTCATGTTCAGGTATGGTTGGTCTACTTTGTGCTTTAGTAATTAATTTTTGTTTGCCTTGACTCAGATTTCAATCATTTTCATAAGTCGAAACGACCAAAATTTAGGAAGTCTAAATCGGGCATGTTAACTTGTTGATGATCAAGTTTTTGGCGTAAATATAGAGTATATATTATAGAAAATATATGAACAGGTGCTATAGCCTATAATTTAACCTGTATATTAGAACATTTTAATTTTTGAGTGTCTCGTTTTCTAGTTCTTTTATAGCACCCTCAGCGCATTGTTCAGAGAGGAGTTGTGTGGAAGCGTAGTTTTTAGGATAAGATTTGTTTCTATTTTTTCCTTCTATATCTCTTTATGGAGTTTTATGTGTGAATTTCAAACTGGTTTATAACTGTGTTTGAGAGTGATATTTGCTTGGTTGCACCATGTGTTTCAAACTTGAAATCAATGATGATTTTGATAGGTTAGGGTTACACATCCTTTGCACCTTATTAATCTGCTAAACTTCTTGGTTCTTTTAAGGTAAAGGAAGTGGCTGCTAAACTCGGTGTCTCAATTACAATAAGTCCAGTAGGCGACTCTACTGGATCCCTTCCCACTGTGTCTTCGGTTGACAGGACTAATGAATGGCAACCAACATTGACCCTTGATGAAGATGGACTTCTTCACCAGTTACGAGCAACTCTCGTGCAATCCATAGATGCTTCTACAAGTAAGGTTTTCCTTTATTTTGTTCATAAATTTCTAGAATTTCTGTTTCTTAGGGGTTTCTGGTTATATATATATATATATATATATATATATAATCGATTTACTTGTTTTGGTCTCAATAAAAGCAGCTTGCTTTTCTTTAGAAGTAAGAATAATAATTATAATTGCTTTGCTTACAATCATCCACCTGCAATGCAGCCAAGATGCCTCTGGTGAATGGACAACAGTCCCCTCAGCAGAATCCCTTAGTTCCGATCATGCAAGAGTGTGTTGATGCCATTGCAGAGCACCAGAAACTCCTCGCTTTGATGAAGGGTGAATGGGTTAAAGGCTTACTGCCTCAAAGTAGTATTCGAGCAGATTATACAGTGCAAAGAATTAAAGGTGGGCGTAGGTCGCGGTTGATCAGTATATCATGTTTTCCAGTTTACCTGCTGTCCTATTGATCTCTGAGTTTTGTAAAATAGATGTTTGTTAGGTAACAATTTTGAAACTGACCTTCCCACCACTGCCTTCGTAAATTCTACAGAGCTTTCTGAAGGGACCTGCTTGAAGAATTACGAGTATATTGGGACTGGAGAGGTTTATGATAAGAACAACAAGAAGTGGACACTTGAGCTTCCAACCGATTCTCACTTACTCTTGTATTTATTCTGTGCTTTCCTAGAGCATCCGAAGTGGATGCTACATCTGGATCCTTCAACCTATGCTGGGGCTCAGTCCAGTAAAAATCCTTTGTTCTTGGGGGTTCTTCCTCCAAAAGAACGGTTTCCCGAGAAGTACGTAGCAATTATATATGGCGTTCCTTCCGTTATTCACCCCGGAGCTTGCATATTGGCAGTTGGAAGGAAAAGTCCCCCAGTGTTCTCTTTGTATTGGGATAAGAAGCTTCAGTTTTCCCTTCAGGTTGTTTGCCCTTGAACATGTTATTTGTTCAAATCATTCTTAAACTTTGTTCAATATCACAGAATGCATAATGTTTAATGTTGTGATCCAAAACCGATCTGAACTACTATGAGTTTCTGAAACATTATTGGGATATAAATAACTGTTCTGGTCTTTATTTTCAGGGAAGAACAGCATTGTGGGACTCCATATTGCTTCTGTGTCACAGAGTCAAGGTCGGATACGGCGGAATTATTCGGGGCATGCACCTTGGTTCATCTGCCCTAAGAATCCTTCCAGTTTTGAATCCAGAGCCTGTAGACTGAGTGAGTCACTGTTTTTGCTTCCATCAATCTTCTTATTTGCATAAGCTCACTAGCTGTTACATGAAACTAACAAACTGTGCTTATGCAACAAATTTTCTCCTTTGTACAATATGTATCCCGGGGGAATTGCTTCTGGCTACTGAAAGCTTCTAACTTTAATTTCCCAGTTTGAACGTTCATGTATCCTAGTCTGAGTTCTTCAGTAGTTTGTACGGACCACAATTCACAAGGATCCAGATTCAGAAATTGTCAAAGAACATCAGTTAAGAATTCTGTTTGGCTGGCTGTATCAGTATAGGTTAGTGTATTGAACTTTAAGCTTGCGTGAGCCATTTATAAGTTTATTTGGCGGTGCTTCTGGCTGTTAAAAAGAGCTTTCAAATTATTAATAATACATGTTGATGTTTTTTTTTTTGGAAGAAATAAACATGTTTATGTTTGAGTATAATGTAGATGTAGAAGCGTTTTCAAAAGAAGCCAAAAAAAAAAAAAAGATTTAAGGTGGTTTCTAATGAAAACAGTTTAGTAGTTGTTTTGTCAAATGTTTTTAGCTTCAACATATTTGTAGCAACGGGCCATCTGAGCACAACTCAATAGATAAGATGCATATTATCATTGTTAAAGTTGATGGTTTGATCTTCCATTCTCACAGGTTATACTATTTCCCTCTTTCTTTAATAAGTAGTAGTTTTTATCAAGCATACTCCTTCAAGTTCAACATTCTACTCAACTAATTAAAATATTATTAACTCTTCTCAACCAACCAATTGAAGTAATAGTAACTCCCTCATAGATCGATAGTGTTTGTAAAGTTATATTCAAGAAACAAAATAATAATAATAAAAAAACTTTTAGTATCACTTTTTTTATTAACTTCTCTTTTCACGTACTTTCTCTTCAACTCTCACATCTTCTTTGGAACAATAAAACCTATTTAAACATTTTAAATTTTAAAATAAAAAATATTAGTCATGTAAATAAGAATTTGAATAATGAAAACATTGAAAATACAATAGTTTAAACTCATAAACGATGGTTGTTTTTCAATAAGCTTCAATCAAATATGCAAAGTTCAGAATTTGTTTTTAAGACTTGCTAATTGAATTTCAAAATTCAATTCCAAGATTTTATACTCCACTCATGATAGTAGTTGGGAGGGAAAAATCAATTTTACTCTTTAAATTATATCAACTTTAACCCTAAACTCTCATTTTCAGTCAATTGCTTGTCAAATTTAGATAAATGTTGTAGTTTAAACCTTAACTTAAAAAAGTGTTGAAATTTTCATGATCGAAAAATCATTACAAAAAGTATTCTCATATACAATTTCACAAATTTAGAGGTAATCATTTTTTTTCTCCCAAATAGTTACTGTAAAAAAATGTCGTGAGCACAGTTAAATTTAATGAAATAAATAATGAAGATAAATTTATTGATCGTCGTAAATAAATATTATCACTAAGACTGCAAGAAGAATACTTAAAATAGTTGTCAGTCGACTAAAACATTCAAAACAAGGAGGTGTTGGGAAAAAACTCCCACTTCAATCAAAAAATTACTGAGAAATTAAAAAGAAAATAACAACAATAAGGAAACACAAGAATTTACGTGGAAACTCTAAAATTGGAGAAAAATTACGTCCCACAAAAAAAACTCCACTATGTAAAAAATTATTACAATCACTCAAAAATTCTCTCCAACCCCAATTACAAAAACTCTCCCAAAGTTTTACACCACTCACACTCTTTTCATCACTCTCAAACAAGAGAATACAAAGATAGAATTTAATTAGAGTTAGTACACAAAGCTTAAAGTGTTTCTAACTAAGACAATTTGAAACCAAAGCCGTAAATTCTTTTTATAGTCTCATCACTTCCTTGCACCTTTTAGATGTGGGATTATTCTCTTCTAATATTTTGCCAAAAACTCTGCAGGAAGAAACCTAGATTATCAAAATGATAAAGGTAGTAGGGGCTTGTTCAACAATCGGTGATGAATCATACCTACAATCAATAGTTATTTCAGTTTTCTATCCAAAGTTTTAACTACAATCTCAGTTCTATTTATTGGTTCGAATAGGATAAAATATATTAGATTGAAATTAATTAAATGCACGATTCAAATAAAGAAATTAGATTGAAATTAATTGAACGCACAATTCAAATAAAGAAACATTTATGCAGTATTTCATGTATTCTATATATTGTAGAATTCTTTACCTTATTGTCCTCAGTGTTGTTCCTCTAATAGATATTAATGATATTCGTGAACTTGTTTTTGAATCTCTACTTGAAGAAAATAATATTATTTTTGGTGTCATTAACCCTACTTCAACAGCTATCAAATTGTACTTTTACTTAATATTGGAAGCTACTTCCGTTGATGAATGGTTATACAATGGTGGTCCTTAGTATTCATTTCTTGTTGCAAATATTTACTTGTAGCATACCATATCTATATCTAAATGGATTGGCATAATTCTTCTACTGCTTATGTGTTTCCATAATGATGGTGTTTTTCCAAAATCAAACTTTGTTTTTCAACATCTTGAATTCCATATCTCTTATAATAGATTGTTAACAAATCATCAATTCCTAATGAAATGGATGTAACAATGGTCTACGATAACTCCAAAGTCTTTATTTGAAATGATCTATTGATCTACTAATGAGTCATTTAATAATAGTTTTGTCTACCACGTTATTGTGAAAGACTAGATTAGCCTATTTAGTCTTAAGAATGCTAGTTTTAAAAATGAGTGATTGCCCTTCTTCGCTTTACTATTCAACTTAAGAGTGGACAACTAATGTGTTCCTCTTATTGAATAGTGTTCTATGATCGGTTCGCAACCTCTTTATAGTGAAGGAATCCTTAGGGCGATCTCATAGTTCTTAAGGTATGGACACAATGGGATTAGTCTATATGAATTTTCTCTATCCCCATACATATATTCATGTATATATCTCGTTCGATCCTATGATGCTTCTACTTACCCCTTGTCATATTTAGATGCAGAGTTACATTCTATGTAAAATCTACTTTGCATACTCAAGTGGTGGCTAGAATTTAGATTAGTTAGGTTGTTTCTATATAAGAATTGATTGTGATGTATAATTTTGAAGTCTTCTATAATTTCACTTGCACTTTTTTTCAAAGTCAGAGCTTTACAAAATTATTTTAGGCAACAAAGCACCTATATGATTTTTTCTATCTCTGTTTCAATTTTTAACTATCTCAAAATATTTATTCACGTTTTCATACCTATTGCTTCTAACATATCTTTCAAATATGATTTTGCAAGTGGTATATTTATAATATGTTTTTATGGCAATATCAAATGTTGTAATGTCTCAAATCTAAATGTTTTCGAGAAAATTTTTCTAAAAGTTACCTAATCTAGAATTGTTTAAAATGAAATATGCTTAACTTTGAAGTTTGTAACAAATGAATTAGAAAAAAAAAAAAATCACACTTTTGTCTAAGAATCTCTCGTTCCAATGTGATATCTATTCATTCATGTGAATCTTTGCCTAAAATTTGTCAAGAGTAACTTCTTATTCATGCAATCTCTAATGTACCAACAAAAACGACCACTCCTTACCTTCTTTACTTCAAGTATTGCTTAAAAAATATGATTGTTGAAACATAATCTCTTTTTTTTTTTTTTTTTTAATTTATCTATCTACAAGAGAAGCAAATGAAAGATTGTATATTCAAGCTTGGTAACTTCGAGCCAATAGGCTCTATGTAAATATTAATCAACAATAAAATAAATTAGTTCGTTCTCCTTATTTCATTCTTCATTCTAACCATAAGGATTTGAGGTTGGAATGTATTAAAATTTGAGATAAGCAAATATAACTTTAAATCAAACCAAAAAAAAAAAAATTTGTTAAATTACAAATTTAGTCTCTAAACTTTAAGGTTTGTGTCTATTTGGTCCTTAAACTTTCAATTTTGTGTCTAATAAATCTTTGAACTTTCAATTTTGTGTTTAATAGGTCATTGACAAATTCGAAATTTTTAAATTTTAATTGATCTATTAGATATAAATTTAAATTTTATGTCTAGTAGAACCCTAAAATTTCAATTTTGTGTTAAGTAGATCCGCGAGTTTTAAAAAGTTCAAAAGTTCAGGGACTAAATTTATAATTTTGATAATTTAGAGATAAAATAAACACAAACTTAAAAATTTAGTGACTAATTTATAATTTAATCCAAAAAAAAATCAGAAACCAAAACATTATAATATAATTGTAAAAAAAGGACAAGAGAGAAGATTTGATTCACCAAATCCCGAAATTGGCAAAGACATTAGCAATACTAGTACAATCAACGCCGAAACAAAACAAAACACCATTTTCTTTCCTAAGCGCTTAATTCCAGCCTCTGCCACTGAGCACCAACTGCCGCCGATCTCTCTTCTCTTCTCTTCTCTTCTCTTCACACTGAAATCCAACCCAACAAATTCAAACCCAATTCAGTTTCTTCATTACCGATTCCTCGTCGCACCTTCAATCGTCGAATTGGCCCTCATTTCCCATTTCTTTTGACCTAGCCACTGTAACTCTCAACTCCCCAAATGGTGCTTTTTTTCTGAGTATAGATTGTGTTTAGGTATTGGGGGTCAATCAATTTGATCTTCTTTCAAAACCCTCGACCCTAGCTTCTGAGAAAGTCCTCAGGAAAAACCATGAACAATGGCGAAAATCGGCGATTGAATGGGGAAGCCGATGAAGAAGACGATGATGACGATGCCAATGGCGGACGTGCTGCCTGGGAAAGGACGTATGCGGACGACAGGTCGTGGGAAGCTCTGCAAGAGGACGAGTCTGGGCTTCTTCGGCCGATCGACAATAAGGCCATTTTCCATGCCCAGTATCGAAGGCGTCTTCGTTCCCTTTCTTCCTTAGCAACCACTGCTCGGATTCAGAAGGGTCTTATTCGCTATCTCTATATCGTCATTGACTTCTCCAGGGTATTCCTTTTCATTTTTGTCTCTATTAGTTCATTTCATTTGTAAATGTTCCATCTTGGTTCTGTGCCTTCGCTTCTAATCTTCTTATTGAGAAAAGGGATTTGTGATGTTTGTTAAGTTAAATGCATAGTATCTCTGCTGAAATGGTTTTCATGACCATCATCGAATTGGATTGGTAAGCCCCGTTTGATAATCATTTGATTTTTGGTTTGTTTTTTAAAATTAAGCCTATAAATACTACTTTCGCTTATGGTTTCTATGCTTTGTTATCTATTTTTTACAAATATTTTCAAAAATTAAGCCAAGTTTTGAAAACTAAAAAAAAAATAATTTTTGAAAATTTGTTTTTGTTTCTTGAATTTGGCTAAGAATTCAAATCTTTCCTTAAGAAAAATGAAACTCATTGTAAAGAAATTGGTAGAAAACAAGCTTGATTTTTCAAAACCAATGGTTAACAAATAGGGCCTAAATTTATAGTTTTGTAGTTTTTACCTTACCCAAGAACTATAATGTGGTATAATGTCGTTGTCTTCCCAACTTGTTTGTTCTCTGATTATGAATCAAAGGGTCTGGAGAAGTATCTCCACAGTTATTCCATAGAGGATTGTCTGCTCATCAATCCATCTATTATGTAGTGAATGAGAGATGTGCTACCTCGAGTTTTGTTTAGAGCAAGTGTGAATTTCTGTGCATAGAAACTGTAAATTATTACTGTGAAGATGAAGAATTTTGAGTGGATGGTGATGGAATAGAGGTTTTGCTTTTTCTGTTTCTCTTATTTTGCCTATCCCTCCATGTGCAGGCAGCTGCAGAAATGGATTTTCGGCCAAGTCGAATGGCTGTGGTGGCAAAACATGTGGAGGCTTTTGTCAGGGAATTCTTTGACCAAAATCCTCTCAGTCAGATTGGTTTGGTGACTATAAAGGATGGAGTTGCTCATTGCTTAACAGATCTTGGTGGAAGTCCCGAGTCCCATGTTAAAGCCTTAATGGGAAAACTGGAATGCTCAGGTGAAGCATCCTTGCAGAATGGCCTGGATCTTGTTTGCGGCTATCTAAATCAAATTCCATCATATGGGCATAGAGAAGTTTTAATCTTATACTCTGCTCTTAATTCCTGTGATCCTGGGGATATAATGGAGACAGTTCAGAAATGCAAAACATCTAAAATAAGGTGTTCAGTAATTGGTCTTACTGCTGAAATTTTTATATGCAGACATCTCTGCCAGGAAACTGGTGGCTCATACTCTGTCGCATTGGATGAGGTGAGTTTCATGAAATGTGTGAATTTCCCAAAAGAAAGAGAAATTGAAATGGCTATTTTTTTAGCTGACCAGCTAATAGAACTAACCAGTAATCACAAAGGAAGCTTAGCAAACAGAGAATACAGTTATGAAACAGAAGTTCAAAGTAAAATAACTAAAGCAAGATTCTATTTGAAGTTTTTATATATGGAAGTTCTCTTTAGTCTTTCCTAAATCTTTGTGAAATGCTTTCTTTTTGTGTACAGTCCCACTTCAAAGAGTTACTATTGGAGCATGCACCCCCACCCCCAGCAATAGCAGAATCTGCAATGCCTAATTTGATCAAGATGGGCTTTCCACAAAGAGCAGCAGAGAGTTCTATTGCAATTTGTTCATGTCACAAGGAAGCTAAAGTTGGAGGGGGCTATACTTGCCCTCGATGCAAAGCACGAATCTGTGAGCTGCCAACAGAGTGTCGAATTTGTGGATTGACGCTTATTTCCTCGCCCCATTTGGCTAGGTCGTATCATCATCTCTTTCCAATTATACCATTTGATGAAGTCTCTGATAAAGTACTTCATGATCCACGACATCAGCTACCAAAAGTTTGCTTTGGCTGCCAAGAAAGCCTCACGAACCCTGGTAAGAACTCAAATAAACATGATATTCAGAAGCTTTCAAATGAAACTTTTTTATGGCAATTATTGTCTTCTAATAATATAATATTCATGTCGAATTAGTGAACATTTTGTGTCGTGGATATCTTTAAAATCAGGTGAAGTGGAAATCAAGAGAACAGTCTTTAATCTGGTTGCTATTTTCATGTAAAAGTAATGGCCACTATGTTTGATTCCTAAAGCAAATAATGTTGTACCTAAGAAAAGCTTCCATGTTTACTGTTCATGTTTTGGTCATTCTTCAGTACTAATTATGTGCAGCGCCAGTACTGCAATCTGCTGAAATGGGGAATTAAGTTATCTTTGCAAATTAGCCTTTTCCTTTCTGTGTTGCGTGATTTCTGTTTATTACATTGTTCATATGTGATTCTGTTTAAGGCAATTGAAGCAACTTATACCTGTGACGTGCAAGTATGAATAAATATGGATGATTTTTGCCCCTTTGTAATTTGTCGATGCATCGAACTTTTGACCCGACAATTACCACACTCATTCATATGTACATTCTTTTCATTTTAGGCACAGGTAACAGCCCAGGCATCCGTGTTTCTTGCCCAAAGTGCAAACAACACTTCTGTCTTGATTGTGATATTTATATTCACGAGAGCTTGCACAATTGTCCTGGCTGTGAGAGTTTCAGACGTCCCAAATCAGCAACTTCTGATGAATGAACGTCTGCTTTCGGATGCAACCACATGCCCCTAACCAATTCCAAACTCAATATTCGATATGACTATGACAATGCTCTGTTCATTTGGGTAAAAAGTTATGAGCTTTGTACCAAAGTTTCAAGCATGTCTTGCTGCAATGATGATGAAGCAGAGGCTCACATTGTTACTGTTGAAGTTGTCTTTCATGTTTCGATACCTCCTAAACCGATTTCACAGATGCAAAGCTCGTGGATGCAAAAAGTTCATTCCGGGAATAAGATTTTACAAGACGAAAGGACGCTCCGATTTCCAATAGTAAGTTTTACTTGGGAGTGTACCCAAAATTGACCCCCCATAGACAATTTCCATTTTCATGAGGATTTGTAGGAACTTGGAATTAATTGTCTAATTTTTCAGGGGTATTTGACATTCATATTCTTTGAGTTAAGTTATTAAAAGAGCTTATGCCAAAACATTCATGCTTCTCAAATGTTCAATGTGAATTGAGTCTAGTCATTTTAGAGCGTGCCAACTATTTACAACAAACATTATTTACCATACAAGGTATCAATATTTTAAGGACGGCCTTTTTTTTTAGTGAAAAAGGACATGACAAATGATTTGAGTCATTCCAAAAATTTCAAAGTCGCTCTCAAATAGGCCTTAAATATAATCATATTAGTTAATATGTTTATACTCATCTAGTTTTTCAAACATCATCACATATTGGCTCAGAATGATGGGAAAAGGAGGAAATGGAAGTGATAAAAATTTTCCAAGACATACTTTAAAAACAAGCCTAGAAAATAAATATACACTGAAATTTCTAAATGATTATCATTGGCCATGATCAATGTATCTGAAGTTGTGCGTTTCGAAAACGTTGCAACAAGGAAAGAGGGCAGCAACCACTCATCAATTTACCAAAGGCTTTGACATGACAATAAACTACCTTACCCAGTGGATATCTAGAAAAGTTGGGCCAATTAAACATTAAACTTTCTTTCTGGTGTAAAATTAATTTCTATAAATAAACTAAATCTCAATCAAAGATATTTACAGCTAATTGCTCTCATCGTAGAGGAAAAATTTTGTATTACATGACGGCTACCCAATTCATATGACCACATCTCTCTGTACAGTTTTACCCGCACTGGAACTACAGGCACACAAGTCATCCGACCAACCTGCCATCACCAAACACATTAGGCCTTGGCGTCAGCAATAATTGGAGTGAAGAGAGTTGGAGTTGGAGTATGATATCCCTTACCTATTTCCAAAATGACTGGCCAGATTCCTTCCGCTAGCTTCGTTCCACGACGATTGCTCGTTTATGAGCACAATGAGTGCCATCAACTTTCTTGCCCACAAAATATTGAACATACTTTGAAGTTTGAAGATGAGATGGACCAAAATGAGTATTTACGGTCTTGCCTGTCCCCAGAAAAAATTCATATGAGAGCAGCAATAATTCTTGGTCACCTAAGGTCCAAAGCCTACTCTGACTCAGAGTCTATAGAAAGGTACATCCGCTGTCTGACAGAACGCTTCTGGCGAGGGAAGGAGAAAGGACTATCGGACCTTTGCCTACTTGCTTTGTCATGTCTAACATCATTCATTCCAAGAAGCAGAGAAGCTGATGCAACAATCTAGTTAGCAGCCTCAAAATCAAGAATACACCAGAACTATGAATAAAAGTACATAAGCGAGAGAAGCTGGAATTTTGCTTTTTTTTTTTTTTTTTCAGAAGCATGATTTCATTGATGTGATGAAATGTACGAAAGGGGGAGGAAAGCCACCTCACAGGCTAATAGGGGTTACCAAAAAGCCCTCCAAACCGGGTATAATTTTGGAGATTATTTGGGCATGTTCTTTCTACAGGAAATAATCGAAGTATATGAGCAAGATCATAGAAAACAGCCAGAAAACAATAAATATATGCATAATCAAGTCATTTGCATGCAAGAAACCAATTTTGGCCACAGGGCATGCTTTTTGTAACCAATTAGTTTCTCATTCTTCGAGCTTTACCATCTTTCAAGATGTAAAATTCTTTTTGTTAGAAAGATACCCCCATCGCTAATTACGAAAAAGAATAGATTAACTATCAACTCTTTAACAATTGGTAAAAGATCCAAAAGAAAATGACAGGAGGGAAAACGGTAAATAACTAACCAGTATCAGATAATGAATTGATTTCGCCTCCCGTTGAAGGAATATGCTGTCTTGAATTTAATCCCTTGGAGGTTGTGGACTCCCCATTGCTACCACCTGCATCACCCCCAAGCCTGAGAGAGATCCAATCTTCATTATGAACACCATTTGATACATCAACCTCATCTCTGAAATCAGACTGCAAAGGTGCATCCGAAGGCCTTGTAGGAAGAAATATTTGAAGAGATGGATCATCACCAGGAAAAGCTAAGGGATTATCAACCAAGCTGTCATTCATTTCACCATCAGCACGACCAATTGAAGAACCTGGAACAAGATTCGTGGGACTTATAGCTGCCTCTGGGGCCGCTGCATAGCCATTCATTGTGGAACAATTGATGGAGTTATGCTGCAAGTCAACTAGAGCATCTGATACATCTGCATCAGTGCTAAACAATTGGAATCCGGCACCTCCTTGAGTTCCAGGGGGTAATGACCAAGACATTCCAAATTCAACTTCATCATGAGCATTAAAAAGACCCAAGCATGAATTTCCAGCAGATAATAGAGTTGGATCATCAGGATATGTATCTGTGAGTCCAGGAGGTGGCATGGAGAAAGGAGCCTCATCTGCATCTGTATGATTGGTCTGATAAACAGTTCCAGACGAAACTAAAATATCATTTTCTTCATCTGAATCACTTAGAACAATGACTTCACCAACTGGAGCAATAGGATTTTGTTCCGTAAATCCATACGCTGAGTCAACATGTAAGGAAAGAGAATCCATCTCAACCCCATTATTGGTAGAGAAATCCAAGTGTACACCATCCTGGTTTACACTTGGATCTTCACCATCCCTACTGCCAGTGGCACTGCTGCTCATTGGGATAATCTTCTGGTCATGGCTCCCATAATTCTCCGGTAATCTACTACCAGAAGTGAAAGTATTGATATCTTCAGTTCTGCTGACTTCCCAACACCCATTACTATTCCTCCTGATGCCAAGTTTTAGACCACGCTCTGATCCACCTTCCTGCTTTATCTGCTTCGATGCTTCCATCTTTGGTTTAACTTCCTCATTAGAAACACACAGAGTGCCATCAGGAGAGTGCCACAGGCAAAGATCACCAAGATCCCTGCGCTCACTTTCAGTTTTAGACCTCACACGCCAGGAACCATCAGGCTTAACCTCAATTTCTGTAACATCTTCTCCACAATGTCTCATCTGTACAACCAAAATATGATATGATTAAATCAATATCATTGGTAAAATGTAAATGAAGAACGCATAAGACAGTACCATAGATGTTATACGGTTGAAATAAGGGTCTATAATAACATTCTCCAGCGCATAGTTCTTCAGACAGATTGGGCACTGCCACTGCAGTAAAAATACAAACAGTTAACTATGAGAACGAGATTTGCATAAGAAATTGATATAACAACTTGCCTTCCTTGAACGTTGATTCATTTCTACAAACACTTCAAGATCAAAGCAACCCATGTGAGCACAAGGTTTAAACCGTCCAGCAATCTTCATCCTTGAACCACTCATCTAGAGAACGGAAGCACACAAAGGAATAATACAGATTATTATCAATATCAATAAATGATTTTTGTAACACAAGAGTATGCAATCCTCCAAAAAGATATAAGAACTTTCTTGCTGAAGATTGAGTTTGCACTCTAGCTTCAACCATCTTTCCTTAATTATACAGTATTGAAGCCAATTCTTGCTACAATGTTCTTTACAAAATATTCCTGTGGAAGTGGATATGCATGCACATCAGTAAAACCCAAAACATTTTTTCCAGTAGTCAGCCAATTAGAATATACCAAATTACATGCTGCTGAGTATCCCATACAAGCACTTTACTCACTTCAGTTTGACAACCAAAATTTAGCCATGGAAATCATCTAATCAATGTCAAGTCGCTGTAACATACTTTTGTTGTGAAATTATCCAACTAATTCAGATAATGAGGACAAAGGAACTTCTTCAGTTCACACTGGGCACATAGCTTAGACCTTGCAACTTCAATATCCATCTAATATGTGGAATATTCTTCAAAACTATGAAGAAAGTGGCCTCAGATATATGCATATGGTGCATAAGAAATGCCTAATACTGCAACATGATCACCTTTATTGTCCTAGGTAAAGGTAATAAAAAAAAAATTGGTGATCATAGTCAACTGTTAGTGGAACCACTAATTAGATAAACATAAACTATAGGTTTTCAAAAAAGAAAGCTTATTTCTTGTTCAAAAAGAAAAAAACTATAGGTTTTCCACACCCAGCCGGCTATATGATCTATTAGATCAGCTATTTGGTTCCAAACTATTTTCCAAGATAGAGTAGATCTCCATATTTTGTTTTTAGTAAGAAACAATGTCATTGATAAAATGAAATTATACAAGGGGGTGAAAACCCCATCCAAAGGAAGTTGCAAAAACCTCCTCCAATTAGAAAAAGAAGTGCTCATACCATGATTGCAAAAGGGGGAGACATTTTTACACCATGATAAAGCCAAAACAGAAAGAGATTCAAAAAGGATTTTTGATGTCATCTTATCTAGGAAAATTATGTGGCTCCTCTCATTCTATAGCGACTAAATAAAGGCAATGTTGAAATGAAGCCAAAACCATGAATCTTCTTTGCGTGAAAGAATGGACGATCAAGTAGGATCAACGGGAAGAACCACAAACCAACCAAAGCCAGTGAGAAGAATCCCCCAAATTCAGGAAGAGAAAGTGCAAGTATGATCCATCGTCCTTTTTGCACAAGGGGCAACAGTTTGGCGAAAGGGCCATCCATGGAATCCTTATTTGAAGTTTCAACGAGAATTGAGCCAAGAATGACTGAGCTACCAAAGCAAAAACTTGAGCTTTTTGGGGTATAGATCCTTCAAAATGACATTATAAAGGCAACTGTACTCAGATTGCATAACCAAAGCACGGGTATGGACCAAAAAACTCCAGGATTAATTGTTGATCATCAAATTTGGATATGTCAATCTTTAAAACAAAGACCTTCGGGATTAATAGTTGATCTTTATTTGATCTTTATTTTTTATGATAAACCAGCTTTTATGGAGAAAAATGACAAAATACATAAGCGCAAAAGATCAACATTTGGAATTTTTTTTGTATTCTATCCAAAGTGTTAATTTTATGACGAAAGAGCCCCAATAAAAGGAATAGAGAGAACTTAACTTTCTTCAGATCTTCCATTTGCAAATAAATTTGGCAATGCATTTGGGAATAACATAAATTCTTGTGAGTACTGAAAATGGAGGAAACTCATGGTTATGGACCCCCTCTATTCATCCCCCCCTAAAGGCTCTTGCCATTCTATTATTAAGCTTAAAGATGCTAACATTAATACAGTTTAATATGCAGTTGGTAATGGTGGATACACAAGCTTTTGGAATGATATTTGGATGGGAAATGTGCCTCATTGGGTTTCCCAAGGTTATGTTCTCTTCTGGGCTCCAAAGGCTGTACCATTAATGAAGCTTGGAAGCACTCCTCGCATATGGAATTTCAATTTTCAAGAAACTTACTAAGTGGGCTAAAGAAATCAAATTTCTTTATCTTCCTCGATGAGAGATAATAGATAAACATAAGATTTCATCTTAAAACCAATTGGCAATGAGAAGAGTAACTCGTGTATCTTATAAAGATTGTGAGGTCTCTTCATCTTTCCGATATAGGATCCTCAACATGCCTCATCAAAATGGTGCCTCTTTGGGTTCACCATCCTTGGGTCGGATCCCAATTTTTGGACCGGCTTTATGGGCTCTAAAACCATAATAGATAATAGATAAACATGGAGTTTCATCTTAAGACCAATTGGCAATGAGATGAGTAACTCATGTATCTTATAAAGATTGTTAGGTCTCTTCATTTTTCCGACATGGGATCCTCAACCAGAGACTAAAGGAAAAGTTCTTCCAAGGGACGTATTAGACAAGGGGGCTTGCTCTCCCTCTTTTCTTTTTAGTATTGTAGGCGATGTTCTTAGCCGCACAATTCATTACTGTTGTGAAAGACATGTTCGGAATGGTTTTAGGGTGGGGCGGCCTTCTGTCGAAGTCACTCGCTTATGATGTATTAATTTTCTGCCCAAGTACAGTCCAAGCTTCAGAGGTGATGGGATGTATTGAGTACTTTTTTCTTGGGAGCAGGTACGAGTTCCTCTAAATCTTCCCGATTTGGTATAAACTTCATTAGGGAGATAACCTTTATTCCGCATGTGTGGTTTAACGACTACTGCAAAGGACACTCCTTCACCAATCAAAGAATTCTCCATCTGATTCGGGTGAGGATCCTTTCCATTTAGAAAATCTATCATAAGGGTGCAGAAGTCTTTCCATCCCTTAAAGTCAGTTCCTGACGATACCACAATGTTCGAGTTTAGGATTTTTGTTATCTCTATGAAGCTTCCTCTTTTGTTTATCGTCTTTAAAACCTAGATGAACCCATTGTTACAGTGAGTTTTTCTGAAGAACTTCTGAGCCAGACAAGAAAATAAGAGGTCTTCTATGGTGTCTAAGAGCCATACTAGAACAATTTCTTCTATTGAAATGGAGAAAGATCTATGAAGATGTGTCTCTAGATCTGAACCACCCTTCCTTTGTCTCTTCAGTCAAAGCTACATGTAAATGTCTTGTTTTGTGAAAAAGAAGCTAAATCTCAAAGTCATTTTTTCCTTGATCTTGGAATGCCATTTAATTGCTTCATGCTACTCACCTTCAACTGGCACTGCACCCTCCCAATGGAGAGAAGCCACCTTCTCACATTCTCTTGGGGTTGTCATTTCAAGAAGAAAAAAGTAATCTGGTACAATGTATTAGAGCTTCCTTCTGGAATACATGGTTTGAAAGAAAAGAATTTTTTTTTTTTTGGATAAGAAACAATTTCATTGATGTATGAAATTTACAAAAAAATATGAATAAACCAAAGAGCTACAAAAAGCTTTCCCAATTAACAAGGAGGGAGACATAAGAGTATGAAGCAAGAGATTTGACAATTTACACCAAGATATAGCATAATAGATAACAAGATCAAAGAACTCATCAAAGGATTTTTCCATGTTGCGAAAAACTCTTTGGTTGCGTTCCTTCCAAAGGATCCAAAAGAAAGCCCTAGTAATATTCTGCCACAACAAAGCCTTTTCAAGAAAAGAATAATTTTAACAATTAGGAAATAGTATTTTTATTTTTTTTTTCTTTGGACAATCTCAACTTTGTTGCTCTTACTTGGTGCAGATTTTATGCTATTGCTCCTCTTAATAATAATAGTCTAAGTTCTCTTAATGCGCACTAGAAGAGTTTTTTGTGATCTTTACGGGTTTGGCTTTCCTTCCCCTAATGTAGTAAGTAATTTCATTTGTCCAACTCAAGTGAACCGATGCAAAGTGTTTATCATTTCAAAAAAGAAGAAGAATCTGCAACAAGCATAATCCATAAAGGATTGAGAAACACTTCTCCTTCCCCTTCTCACAAATATCTCAAATGAGAAGCATAATAGTACAATATAGGAGACTAATGTATTTCAGTAAATTTGGCATGAGACTTACAGGACAGCGTAGATTAACCACAAAAAAGTCTGCAACAACCTCCAAGTCACTGTCACTATCAGCATTATCTGCAGTGTTCCCACCACCAATGCAACGGCAAACTCGGGCAAGAGCATCTTGAAAACATTCACCATCTGACTCCTTGGGAATCATGCCTAGAATCTAGAGAAGAAAAAACATATATGTAACCGCCAATGACAACCAACTTGTTACGTTTCTGAGAAAACAAAAGACAGGAAATTTTTGTGATAGACATAAAAAGGTAGAAATGAAAAGAATACAAACATGTGCACTTTGCAACATGTCCAACTTCCATCTTCTTTATAATGTGGGAAAAGCCTCCAACCTTCTTTTTAGCTCTTCTTTTTTTTTTTTAATATCAATAACCTAGCAAGGAAAGAATACACGCGCATACAAAAAGAGAGCCTACCAAAGAAAGAGACAAACTGCAAAAAGGGCCCCCAATCAAGTAAAATAAGTCCAAACGGATAATTACAAAAATGCTTCACCACCGAAGCCCGCAAAGAAACATAGAATCCAACAAGGGACCAAATATCACTGGTTCTTTTTAGCTCTTCTTTCCAGCCATCTCCCTCTCATGCACCCAATCTCAATCTACTCTCACAAATAATGCCCAAAAATCTTATCCCTCAAGAATAGTCTCTAGCACCATTTCCTAATAGCAACATTCTTATAAATATGATCTCAAATGCCTAAACCACCACCAGGTTAAGGTTCAGTGACCACACCCCCATCTAACCAAGTGGCCTTCATCCCCATCCATCCCCCCAACAAAATTTCCACAACATACTTAACTACCTCTTGGCTGTAGAAACTAGTAACTTACTGAGAAGGGTAAGTTCAGCTCTATGAAGATGCACACAGAACACTGGAAATGACACAATGCAATATAGATATAAGAATAAAAGCTCGATCCCTCATGTTACTCAATTTTTTAATATTAATAAAAGTACTTATTTCCTTCAAACCTGCCCCACTATGATATGCAAAACAGTGAAGCTGCTCCGCATCAGTGAAAATAAAACATTTCCACTAGAAAAATGTGCTCCTTCATATTACAAATACGGCTAAAAAGTATAAAAGGTGCTCCAAAATGATATCCATAAGAATCCAATACCTCGGCAGATATTTAACAACTATGGTTCCCAAAAAAAGTTACCTGTTGAACAGTGCGCCGTTTCACAATTCGAACCCCTAAACAAAAGGTACGAGTATCACATCCTGTTAATGTTATCTTATTCATTCCATCTTTCGTGCATGGTGTGATCTGACAGGACAAAAGAGTCAGAAAGATAGGCGTTAGAAAATATAATTGTTCCACTACAATACACAAAAATTGCAATTTAGAATGAGAAAACTTACAATGGGACCATCATCACGACCATTAACCCCCAAAAGTTGAGAGCCGGGTCTATTAATGGCACGAACAGCCAAACCTGTGAAGCAATTAAAATTTGTTTCTCAACACTAAATGAACTGTCCTACTGCAAAGTAAAGATCCTCAATCATACATGCATTGTGAAACAATAACTTTATCAAGAATTAAATGCGGACCTACTTTGTTATAAACTGACAAATATGATAGATAAATACAAGTGCAAAACTGGTAATTATAGTTTTGATACACAAAGGGACAAATTAATAGCATACCATTAATTTGTAAATCTGCATACTGAGGCCATTGCATCCTGAATGGAACCTTATCATTCAAAAGCATACACCAGGCCTAGCATAATAAAGACATGCTTAGTTCAAGAAATCAATCTGTTTACAGGGAAAGAAATTCACCAAATGATGCACTAACCAACCTGAACATCGTATTCCTGTTTAGAAAGTAAGTCCTTATCTGCCCTTGTGAGTTGAAACGTTCTATCCACACTCTGCATGGGATTTGTACTACAAATTTGTACAAGAGCCACATCATCAAAAAAAATTATAAAAATCATTATATATATGATATCGAATGTGAGGAAGAGTGTAACATTAAAACTCATATAAATGTGCTGGTGTACCACATGCATGGTTCATACCTCTAAGAACTGGAAATCATCATAGATAAACAATAGCTTAGACAACATTCACAAGGATCAGCCATCAAAAGTGTATTTCCAAGATCAGAAGCAAGTAAAAAAATAATGTGAATGCAGAAATGTCACAATAATGATATGCCAATAAAAATTCCTCATTACGTAGATGTAGGCTCAAAGACCACATACTTTGGTTGCAAACATAACTTCTTTAGACAGTTCCCTTTCTCTTTTTTTCGTTGCAAACATAACTTCTAATGTTAAAAATGATCTCCCAGATTCTTAATCTAACATCTTACCTTGTTCCAAAGAAAACAAAGTTGACACAGAAACGCAAAACCCACCACCTCCTCTATGATGAAAACCTGCTGTTGTAACTCATGTAAACTTAATCACCCACCGACCGACCAAATGAAGAACGCATTGGTACTAAGCCTCAAAAGCCCCTTTGTATATATTTTTTGGGTAAGAAACCAAACTTTCATTAGGAAGAATGAAAGAATATACCAGGGCATAAAAAAACAAGCTCACAAAAGAAGCCCTCAACTACCTACAAGAACGGACTCCAATCTACAAGAATAATACTTTTTTTTTTATAAGAAACATCAAGAATAGGTATATTCAAAAGAAAAGTAACAAAACAACCTAAGGGCCAGGGGTAGAGAAGACCCCTCCCCAAAAAACTATCTCAAAAGAGCCTGCCAATCATTCATGATCATTAACAAGCTATAATTACAGAAGACCTTTTTGTGTAACGAAATCCACCAAGAGGCCGTATTTTGAACATAGTTACAAAAAGAATTAACACTTAAAGACTTATCCTCAAAAGCTCTGGCATTTCTTTCCTTCCAAAGGATCCATAAGGTAGCTCTGAAGGCCGAACTTGCTACCACCCTGGCTTTCCCCTTCAAATTCCAAGCATTTAACCCTTCAGTAAGCCAGTCATCCACCTTTCTGGGATAACAAAAGGAAATTCCAAGCAACCCTGCTATGTAGCTCCAAATTCTGTAGGCATACTCACAGTGTAAAAATAAGTGGTCAATTGTTTCCCCTTCTTTCAAACATAATCTGCATCCCGAAGGTGAGAGATTCCAACCTCTAAACTTCATTTGCAATCTGTCATCAGTGTTTAAACTACGACAAGCTAGGGACCATAGAAAAACCTTCACTTTCTTCGGACAATTGTGCTTCCATATGAGATTAGAAATGGTCGAGGACAATTTAATAGCTCTTCCAGATAGCCTTAAGAAGGCCGACTTGCTGGAAAAAATACCTGATCCTTCCAATTGCCAAACTATTTTATCTGGATCCAGACCCAATTGAACCGAGTTCAGTTCCTCCACCAAAGCCACCCAGTTGGTAAACTCTCTGTCCAACAGACCTCTTCTAAGGCCAAGGTTCCAAGTTTGATTGCTAATATCCCAGCAATCATAGATAGTAGCTTCTTTTTTGTCTGAGATCGAGTATAAATCAGTAAAACGACTCATTAACGGTTCACTATTGCACCAAACATCTTCCCAAAATCTGATATTCTTTCCACACATTGCTTGAAACTAAGCGAATTTCTCAAAGAAGGGGTAGTTGACCGCAATGTCCCTCCAAGGACGATTCCCCTTCTTCATGTTTAACTCTCCAGATTTCCAATCAAGATGCGAGACTCCATAGATGCTAGCTATTATTTTACTCCATAGGGAAGACTTTTCTTGAGTGAATCTCCACAACCATTTAGTTAACAACGCAACATTTCGGTTTAAAAGAGAACCTACTCCTAGGCCTCCGTGGCAAATAGGCAAAGCTGTCCATTCCCATTTCACGAGATTACTACCAGGTTTGTAGATACCTCCACTCCACACAAAGTCTCTAATCATCTTCTCCATAGCCTTAACCACCGACTTAGGAGCTTTTAACAAAGAGAAGTAATATATTGGCAGACTATTTAAAATTGACTGAGCCAAGGTTACTCTTCCTCCTTTAGAAAGAAGAAAACATCTCCAAGCATCCAGTTTAGCTCTGAATCTATCGAGTAAGGGTTCCCAAAACACTCGCCTGTGATAATTCCCTCCCAGAGGAAAGCCCAAGTAATTTACCGGCATCTCCTCAATTTGACACTCAAACTTTGAAGCCCAGACCTCCAAATCCTCCCTGCTAACGTTTATTCCAATCAAGGAAGTTTTGGATCTATTCAGCGAAAGCCCCGAGCCACTCGTGAAGAGATTAAGAATCTCCCACCATCTCTCGAGCCACGAATTATCAAAGGGACAAAACACTATAATATCATCAGCGTATTGTATAGACACCTCAACGTTATCCTTCCCCACCTTAAGCCCTTTCAAAACCCGTTTCTCTACACAAAAGTGAACCAAGCGACTCAGAGCGTCCCCAACAATAGTGAAGAGAAAAGGCGATAGAGGATCCCCTTGCCTTAATCCTCTAGAAGCCATTATCTTACCTCTAGGTTTTCCATTAATCATCACTGAGAAATTAGTATTCATCAGGCATCCTTTGATCCATCTTCTCCAGGAAATCCCAAAGCCTTTGAGTTCAAGGATAGCATCTAAGAATTCTCAGCTTACCATATCATAAGCTTTTTCTAGGTCAAGTTTTATCACACATCCTTTTTCCTTATTATTCTTCCATTCTTCCACCGTTTCAGACGCCACAAGGATGGCATCAAGGATCTGTCTGCCTTGGACAAACGCCGCCTGACAATCGCTTATAGTATGAGGCAACACCCTCTTTAACCTCTTTGCCAAGACCTTAGCTATCACTTTATACAACGAAGACACGAGGCTGATCGGTCTAAAGTCTCTTATTTTCGTGGCTTTTTTCTTCTTCGGAATCAAACTAATATAGGTTTCATTGGTGCGCTTGTTTATGATTCCATTTTCAAAAAACTCCTGGAACACTTCGAGTAAATCTAATTTCAAGATGTTCCAAAAGTTTTTAAAAAACTCCCCTGTCATGCCGTCAGGACCAGGGGACTTAAGATTACCGAGACCTTGCACTGCTTGAAAGAGGCATTAAATCTACAAGAATAATACTAAGCTGATAATTACAAAAAGCCTGACAACTGACACCCATAAAGAGGCATTAAATCTCACCCCCTCCTAAACCTCTTCTAAAAACCTCTCCACCCCTCTAAAAATTCTACTATTTCGCTCAATCCACACTCCCCACATGACAGCAAAACAAGAAGCCTGCCACAAGACCCTCCCCTTATCACAAAAGGGCAAATTCATCACGATCTCCTCAAACAAAGACCGGCAATCCCTATTACACACCACAGCAACCCCAAACAAACTAAAGCACCGACTCCAGAGGGAGTAAGCAAACTGGCAACCCCAAAGAAGATGATAAAGATCCTCCTATTGTTGTCTACAATGAACAACCACTATGGACGCAAAACCAAGGTAGAATATTGTTGGATATGATCCTGGATGTTAACTCTACCATGTAAGACTTGCCAAGCAAAAAACCTCACTTTCTTAGTGACTTTAACCTTCCATAGAGAGGAGAACTGACTTTCTTAGTGACTTTAACCTTCCACAGAGAGGAGAACTAAGGCCCCATGAATGAGAGAAGAGGAACAAAGGAAGAAGCCCTTAGATGGATTAGGATCCCAAGCTCACAAATCCCTTCTCCCTAACTGATCGGAGATAATAGAAAGAAGGCCCACCACCCCCAAAGACTCTTGGTCAATGACAGGCCACCAAAAACCCAGAGTAAGCGAGGGAGACAAAATTGGGTTTAGGTTGGTCAAATAATATAAAGTTTACTTGTCTGAAACAATTTTGCTAGAGCAAGGATTGAACAAAAATTGAACATCTTTATTTTTGCTAGAAGTCCATTTGAGCATAAATCCCTAGCTAGAGGTTGCTTGTGTGCAGCAATCAAGCCAAT
This sequence comes from Trichosanthes truncata, assembly GCA_033996785.1. NCBI lineage: Eukaryota > Viridiplantae > Streptophyta > Magnoliopsida > Cucurbitales > Cucurbitaceae > Trichosanthes > Trichosanthes truncata. Next base: position 7,236,919 of record JAWPNB010000004.1, read on the forward strand.
CAAACATAATCAATGATTCACACATATTCTAGAAAATCACATTCATGAAGCAGCTTATTTCAGCTCAAAGTTGATAAAACTCTGGCTGTAAACATGCTCTCCTACGGACTGATTGCCAAGTACAACACTGTATTCTTGTCCCAAAGAAAATAAATTGGCGCATCAATTCATGACTCAACACCTCATCTAAGAAGAAAACCCTGAGTATAACTAACACAAACTCTCACCCAAAGATCGACCAAATGAAGAAAAAAACTGATAATCAGAAGGGAATTGCTTAACCACATAGAAAATGGGTTTAGATAGGTCAAATAAGATTAAGTTTTTTGAGTCCAATTATTTCGCTTAAGCAAGGATACAACAGAATTTTAACCTTCATCATTTTTGCTAAAAGTCCAGAAGAGGATAGCAGCTCCTTACTGGTTGCTTCTGGTGGAAGAAGCCAAAACAGGGGCTTATTTCATCAATTCTCAGAAGATTGATTACAAGACGGGAAGACTTCTTTATTATTTGTGTATAGCGGGCTATGCATAAAGGGCTGAGGTTACATCTAGTCACCAAGTTATAGTTAGATTAACCTACCAACTAGTTCTAAAACTAGAGTCTAAACATAAAAAACCAAAATTATTATCATAAAATTAACCCTTAAAGTTACTACATCAGCTTGTGCTTGAAAGCGAGGGCAGACTCTCCTTGCTTTTTCATTATTATAAGAAAGTCAAGTTCTTTGACTGGGAACTCAGCCACGCATGTATCAACACTTTTGACATCTGTTAGCGCAAATCCCACTGGATTTCTTTATCTCCCAGCTACTGCCATATGTGATTTAGGAACCAAGAACCGTAAATTCACCTATTCAGTAACTGCATATATGCCTCATCCTTTTGGACTTATCTCCAGCAAGCTTTCGGGTGGCACATTGTTACCCCTGGTGACATCTTTCCTCTACTAAAATTATCCCTTCTCGGCCACCCATTCAAGAAGGATAAGAAGATCTTGTGGTGCAACTTTAATTATGCTTTCTTCTGGAATCTCTGGCTGGAAAGGAATGTTTGTATCTTCTCAGATAAGCAACAAAACACTCGCACCTTTATTGAATCTACTTCACGTGTTTCAGGAACCAAGAATCGCAAATTCATCTATTCAGCAACTGCATATATGCCTCATCCTTTTGAACTTATCTCCAGCAAGCTTTCGGGTGGCACATTGTTAGGCCTAGTGACATCTTTCCTCTACAAAAATTATCTCTTCTTGTCCATCCATTCAAGAAGGATAAGAAGATTTTGTGGTGCAACTTCATTTATGCTTTCTTCTGGAATCTCTGGCCGGAAAGGAATGCTCGTATCTTCTCATATAAGCAACAAAACACTCGCACCTTTATTGAATCTACTTCGTATCTTGCTTTATCTTGGAGTCATCCCCCTCCCCCCACTTTGTAATTATAGCTTAACAACCCTCCTGTCACACTGGAGGTGTTTTTTGTCCATTCAAGAAGGATAAGAAGATCTTGTGGTGCAACTTCATTTATGCTTTCTTCTGGAATCTCTGGCCGGAAAGGAATGCTCGTATCTTCTCATATAAGCAACAAAACACTCACACCTTTATCGAATCTACTTCGTATCTTGCTTTATCCCCCCCCCCCCACTTTGTAATTATAGCTTAACAACCCTCCTGTCACACTGGAGGTGTTTTTTGTAATTATCTCTAATAGGACTTTCTTTTGTATCGATTTCATACATCAATGAAATAGTTTCTGTTTCCTATCAAAAAAAAAAAAAAAATTATGGGATTCTACGTTTCAAGGCTTTGGATGATCTTGAATATTTCACTTTGCTGCCAAAATTGATATTTTCTAATTGTTAAGTGGATTGTGGACACAGGCAGTGTTTGTTAAGACTTGAGGCACACTAACTCGCAATAGCCTCTCGGGCATAAGCGCGAGGCACAAAAAAAGTGTGGGCTTTTCTTGTGAGGCGCATTATGTATAAAAAAAAAACATAAAGAAGAGAAACCATGGTTAAAGTGGAAATAGGAAATAAAAAAATGGTTAAATTACAAGTTTAATCCATGAACTTTCAGGTTTGTATTAGATAGGTCTCTAAACTTTAAAAAGTTTCTAATAGGTCCCGAAACTTTTAAAAGTGTGTCTAATAAGTCCCTAAACTTTAAAAGTTGTCTAATAAGTCCCTAAACTCTCGATTTTGTATCTATTAAGTCCTTGAACTTTCGATTTTGTGTCTAATAGGTCCTTAACCTATTCAACATTTTTTAAAATTCATGAATTTGTTGGACACAAAATTAAAAGTTTAATGTACTATTAGACACAAAATTCAATTTTATATCTAATAGATTCACTAATTTTTAAAAATGTTGAATATGTCAGGGACCTATTGGATACAAAATTGAAAGTTCGAGGACTTATTTGACATTTTAAAAGTTCAAAGACCTATTAGACACAAAATTAAAAGCTCAAGAACCTATTAGATACTTTTTAAAGTTCATGGACCTATTAGACACAAACATGAAAGTTCAAGGATTAAACTCGTAATTTAACCCAAAAAAACCCTAAACGCAATGGTTTATGCATTTAGGGATAGCAAATTTTATTTTTTTTAATTAATACAGAATAAAAAAAACCCTAAACGCAAGGGTTTAAGTGTTTAGGGTTAGTTAAAAAAAATTAATAAATAAAGAAGAAAAAACCCTAAATGCAAGGGTTTTTGCGTTTAGGGTTAGCAATTTTCTTTTTAATTAATGAAGAAGCCTAAGACACTAGGCTTTGCTCCTTAGGCTTAGGGCTTCATAAGAAAGCACAAGCTTACGTGCGCCTCACCTTGAGATCTGTGCCTAGTGCTTTCGCACGTGCCTCAAGGAACCTTTTAAAACACTGGACACAAGCTAAAATTGAGAATGAAGGTACTGAGAATGATGTTCCAAAAGGTATAATGAAGGATTGGGACAGAAAGATTTTGAACTTAAAGGATATTATGCAGCTTCAAAAAAGGAAAAAAAAAATGCTCTTTTCAGTAATAGAAATTATCATCTCCAGCGTTTGATCCTTCATCCATTCGTTTAAGTTACTTCCAACTCTTAAAATGAAAATATAATCATCTATACTATTTTAAAAAGAAACCAGACATCTCACTAACATGATGAAATCTGCAAAAAAAGGAGAGCATAGCCTCAACCCATGGCTAAGTGAAGTTACAAGAAAGAGCTCAAATTAGTCAACATATCAGAAATTGAATAATTACATAAAAAATTACTAAGTCAACACCAAAAAGCATCGACAGATATGACATTACCATTTAAACTTAAGCTAACAAATTGTATCCTTGCAAAAATAAAATCAGCGTTTTTGGGTTTCTGTTTTTTTTCAAGAGGCGGGGGATACAGAAGATCTTGAATCAGAAGTCAATAATGTGAACTCACCCATCCGTTGGAATGTTTGTGGATGTGATCATCAGCTTTGCGGGAAACAGAGGATGTGCAACTGAAACCCAAAAACTGTATTAAAAAAATGTTAGAAAATACACCATTAAAGAAGAAAACAAAACAAGATTAGTTAATTAACTCTTATTAGAAAATTGAAAGGATCGATCTGGGCACCCCAAAAAATTAATTCAAGGTTGACGTGCATCAAACAGAAATCAAGAGATCCCTTATCCAAGGAACTTGAAATCTATTCGTTAATTTAGATAATTGCAAAGATTCTGAAATTCATCAAAAGAAAAATTTTGTGTTCTAAGCAAAGATATCTATTATGTATCATTCCAAAAAAAAAAAGGTTGATACTTAAGGTAGAGTGTAAAGGCTATTTTCTCTTTTCAGTCGCTAATATGGTTGTTTCTTTGGCTGAGGCTTTTTGAAAGGAATTCTTCCATTTCTAATACACACACATACATACATACATAAATACATATATATAAGACTGAACCTAATATGTCATGGTCGGTAGAATATGATATGTCAACAGAATTTCCTGCGGGCACCATTAAGCCACAGGTCCTACACTTGGTATTTGTTATAAACTTCTTCAAACTGTTTTATAATTGCCTTAATGAACATATAGGTTACTGTAAACTGATTCAATCCTAATTAGACTGTTTTTGTATAATCAGGTCCCTTTTTTTTTTATAAGAAACAAGCTTATAGCATTAGCACAAAGCACAGAGAAAAAGGACAGCCTAAGGGCCAAGGGAAGGGGAAATCCCCCTCCAAAAAAAAGACTAATTACAAAAGACCTTCCTATCCCTAAGAATCATAGAGGGGATAGTTACAAAAGACTATAGCTGTGATAACACCAAGAAGTGGTGAGGTCCAGGTCCTTCACCAAAGAAAGTACTTCAATATTTCATTGTCAAACATTTCTGCTTTCAATACACCCAGTTTATTTCTACAACACAAGCTACTAATATAAAGAAGACCATACTTCGTTGGTCTCCACTGCACAAACCCAACAGACATTCACATGGGAAGGACAGAATAAAAGAGAATAATTTTTGTGACTGATTAAAAAACACATGCAGACTTGTATTCAGCCCCCTAATTCCACAAATAAGAAGCCTATAGACTAAATAAAAGACAAGGATAGTAGATACGCACGGGTCAGCACGATTGAGTCGACAGATCTCACAATAAAAGTGTTCAGGGTATGGCGGATTGCCTTCTGTAGGTTTCTCTGGAACTATAACACAACTAATGTGCTGCCACACTTGGCACCGTGGATCATCACACTGCCAAAAGTAAAAAAAAAAAAAAAAAGACTGGTGAACAAAAGCAACTGATGTTTCAAGGCAGATGGAACCATGAAAGGAACCAAAATCAGAAAACATGGGAGGAACTTATGACAAAAGTGCATAAACGGAATGACTCGAGTTATACCTGAATCATCGATGTTTGTAAAGCATTTCCACAAAGACACCGAACCTTTGTATCTAATTGCAAAGAATCCTCTGTTTCACCTTTAACCTGCACATTACTACTGTCTGAGACACCTTGACCCTTAGAAGCTAAATCCGTGGCCCCAGAAACCTGCATCTTTCTGTATAAGAAAATCATATGCATAAGAAGATAGAACAAAGAAAAGCTGACAGTCAGGCATACATAAGTTATAAAAATGTGAAAAAGAAAACACTAGTTGAGATGATTACAAGAAACACTACAAGATATGATATATTTATGAAACAGAGACGTGTGAATCATTATTGAATTAAAGAGGACGTTTCTCAACAAGAACCTTGAAGAAAAATATAACACAAGAAGACAAACCTATACGTGTCATCAACTAGTTTTGCCACTTGATCCTTTCCAACAGCATTTTTCTTTGCCCACGTTTTTGAAACTGAAACAAACAATTGCAACAGATATTGTATACATAAGAGACAAGTCTTATCAAAGCTATAAACTAACTAAAACTTAAGTTCACAGACATAAAATAATGGAGTCATTAAACCAACCAACCATCCCAATGCCAACCAGGAGAAACCAAAGAAATGTTGGTTGAAATTTTTTTTTTTTTTTTTTTGATAAGAAACAACAAGAACAGGTATATTCAAAAGAAGAGTAACTGAACATCCTAAGGGCCAGGGGTAGAGAAAAACCCTCGCAAAAAACTATCTAAAAAGAGCCGGCCAATCGTTCATGATCATTAACATGCTATAATTACAAACCCTCAACCCAATTGTTCATGAAATGTTGGTTGAAATTAACTGAAAAGAATCGAACTCGAGACCTTAACATTTATATACCGAACCCTCAACCCTCAACCAACTGGGCTTTCCCTTAGTCCCTCAACCAAGACATGCAATATGAAACAATCAAACACAATAAACAAAAGCATTGCATATATTTACGGACTTCAACATATTCCAGAAAGGATTAAGATTTCCTCGTGGACAAAGGGAACCATATAGTGCTCAATTGTACAGCTTAAGTAAGGTTATAAAGAAGAATATTATCAACATTTAAAAATCTTACCTTGTTCATCAGAAAGGATGGCTAGTATCCGCTCAACAAGGTCCTACAAAAACATGTCAGATAATCACTTGAACGCATCTCGTATTTTCACTTGCAATTCATACGGTAGAAATCAGAAAGAATATATATCAACGTTCAACTCAACATGATAAGCATGGAATCATATTTTGATTGAACTTTCCAGTCTTTCCTCTTTGGCCACAGATTATTTTCAGTAAGAGAAGTCAGTGTGCAAAAGAGTGAAAGGATATTGAATTCTCCCTAAAACCAAGGAATTCCAAAAGGATTTCAATTTCCAATTGGCTTGTAAACCAAAACCTCGCAAACCTTCCACCCAATTTAGATCCACCCCCCCCCCCCCAAAAATTCTCAATGAATGTGCGAAACCCATAATGATCAAGCCAGAATTTTTTTATTTTTGAAGGGCATTGGACCCAACAAGTGCACTTTCAAGGAGAATAGGGAAGTGACCCAAAGTATTTCTTTCACTTTCTAGAGAGCATATTTGGTGAACCAGGCATTGGATACAAAAAAAATAACCAATGAAAACAAAAACAAGTTGCTCTCTCATATTGGACCTCCATTTGACGGGAATATCATTGAGAGAAAGCTCCGGAACAAGCTTGTTAAACTTTTTCATACTTCATGTGCTAGCGGGTAAACTTCTTTTTGAACAAACAAAAAAAAAGAAGAAGAAAGAACTTTTCATTGATTAAATGAAATATCATAATGGTAGTTAATGCAACTTACAAAGAAGCAACCCAACTAAAAGCCAACAATCCAAAAGGTATCTACTACCATAAGACAATAAAATAAAAGATCAAAACAAACCACAAAACCTTTGAGCTTACAATAAAATCAATCAGAACAGCTAAAAGTGCAAACCCAAGTACTTTGATAGACCCCATCCAAGCCACTTAATAGAGAAACTATAACCAAAAAAAAATTCAACACCTCTTGAACACAACTTCTCATATACAAACCCATTAACCATTGGATAAGAAAACATCAATGCTTGCAGTAGACTTCTCATAATCTCATCTAACTACATTGAAATCCTCACTAATACACTAAGGACTGTTACAAATGCCAAATAAGTCACACAGCTCTTGCCAAAACTCCCTTCTCCCAGAAGTTGAAGTTGTGCCGCTAACATACAAACCCCAAGAGGAAGAATTTTCCTCAAAAATAATCTTTAACGAAAAAGAGAAAAATTCCACAAGGGACATCATCAACTCAAACAAGAGGCTCCTTCAACAAAGCAACAGTACCACCATAAGCACAGCACCAACAAACAGAATAAAGGTCCACCAACATTCAGTTCTTTTCATTAAGGAAATAAAGGAGAGTTTACGTATACTGAAAGGGAGTAATCATAAGAAATTTATTTTTGAAATATGAAAAAAGAAACGTATCATTAAGACAACCAATGAAAGAAGAATGATGCTATGTTGAAAATATGGATATAAATAATTGTAAAAATGTTTGTTGACTAATAGAATGAGATTATCTTAATGGAATTTTGTGCTTGGTAGTTAATTCATAATGCTTATACAGGGGGCCATTTTTTGAATTATAAATTTTAACCAGTCAATCGATCTAAAGTTTGGGTTAATTTGATTGAGAGCAGAATAGATATAAACCAAAAATTTAGGGGAAAAATAAGTAGGAAAAATTTTCTTCTTAAAGCACCATTTTACTATACTTAAGATTATAGATTTGGTGGTTTCTACGTCTCCAATATTTCTATCTTCCTCTCACACCATAGCATAAAAAGTTGAACAACTAGTCTATGGCCTAGCAACTACATCTTTGTTTTCTTTGCTGTACAAAGGGAGTCATCGTCTGGAAAGTACATAATTACACCTTTCATCTTTGTTTTCTTTGCTGGACAAAGGGAGTCATCGTCAGAAAAGTACATAATTAAACCTTTCTTAATGAAGCATTCATGAATTTCAGTTTTGTAGTTCATTAGGAGTGTACATTCATCAAAGGACTTTGCAACATAAAGGGAATTCAAGATGAGCAAGTCAATTTTTGCTGGCAGACACCCAAAATAATCTTTTTGGACTTTGATAATAGTTTTTCCATACATTCAGTTCAATTCAAGAATTTATGGTATAATGAACGAAATCCTCAAAAACATCACCATAAGGATTGCAAAACCTCCTTCCACAAGTTCAAAGGAAGATTATGAAATTTTAATCCAGCCTCAACAGTTGGGAATAACAAAGATTTACTCAAGCACCTCTTGATCCCATTCTTCGAATTTAATACAAAAGCTCTCTAAGAAGACACAGCCCTCTACTTGCCAGAAGGGTTCTACTTTCTGGTTCCAAGTGACAACCTAAAAGACCTCTATCTGGTTAGCATGACTGCTGATAGTGTGAAAAAAGTTCTTTCTAGGCTCATCAAAGATCTTGTGCTAGTCATATGAAAACACTTTTTCCTAAACAAAAACCAAAGTTTCCCCTAATTAACCTCAACATCTATATGAGCAATACAACTTTCACAAATCAACAAACAACGCTTAAAAATTGTGCCTCGTCAAAAAGGCTCCCTCACAGCCTCACCTTCTTTTAGGAAAAAAAAATTATAAATAAATGAAGATATATCCTCCAAAAACCCTCATTACTCTAAACAAACTTTTACAAAAGCTTTGTTCATAATTCTATATTTCTTTCATAAATAAAAATTTGATTTACATTTTTCTATCATGCACCTCAAAAAACCTTATATACAATTTTTTTTTTTGTTCAGTGACATCTAGAGTCCAGCCAAAAGGATATGTTCATGTAGCACACTGAAAAGGGGTAGAAAAAGAAAAAAACCGTCATCAGAAGTTCTTAAATGCAAGTACGATTATCTAAATACACCACTACACAATTTGAATCAAACAAAATGTTCAAGATAATGATACTAAAAACAACAATTAGCACTCTTTCTCGTAACAACTTGCTTTTTGTCTTTTGGACCTTTGTATTGACCTCAACCCTCTTTGACTTCTTCTGTTTGTACTTACATTTCTCTCAACAAGAGACGGTTTCTTATCCAAAAATAAAAATAAATAAAAATTAACAGTCAACATTCAGACAATTCACCTGCTTCTTTCCTTGCTTTGAGAGTCCTAGTTGAGTGAGAATATCCTTGAGCTCTTTTATTCGAAAATAAGCCAATTTATCCTATAAGTGAAAATGCAAAACCACAAGCAGAAGTCAAATCAGTAGCATTAAAATATCTGCATAAGATTCAGATTGATCTAATAAAATCTGGAGCGAGGAAGGAAAATGATACTCTGTCTAACCGAAGTTACAACCATCTAGAAATCCCAATAAATTATTAAAACCAAACTTTTGGACAACTAAAACTGCATCAAAATATAAGGAACAATCAATCTATCATCTACAGCAAGAGAGTACACTTCATTTTATTAGACTACAATACTAAATGTTAAAGATATTGCAACAACAAGAAACAGTAAAACATAAAATACATCATAGACAAGTATGAGTACCATCACCCTCTTCTTAAATAGTAAGTGATAATCAATTTGTGGATCCCTTCTCAAAAGAATATACGTGACAGCATGGAAAGACTTCATCCACTCTTAAGAATTTAGTTATGTAAGTTTATATGGGCGGATATAAAAACCAGGAGTCAGGACTTCAATCATAAACACATGTTCGATACTTATGCTATACAAGATCAAAGCATTGTTCTAGATGAGTTGCATTCAGTTTAAGTTGAAACTAGAATTCTTCTCTTCTCAACATTGCAATCCTACACTGCATTGAAATATAAAATGACCTGAAAAGATGAAGGAGATAAATTAGTAAAACAGCTAGATGGTATGGTACTACGACTACCTAATCAAACTACAAAAAATTCTTGCTAAATACTCAATTGGCCAAAATCCTGCTGCGTTTAAATTGTTTCCTTATAAAAAAGGAAAGTCCCGCTAACTTTCGATGATATCTTATTTCAAAACTAAAGGCTATCGTCTAATCAACAATATTTTATATTTAAAAATTTATAGTCGATAGTCAAAAACTAGTTCAACAGTAATCCATGAGAGATGGTAGCTTGAAAGACACAATCACTCAAAAGGCTGGCCACTTGATTGAACTCAAGGGGATTTTAACACTGTTCAGCAACCACAGTAAACATCCCGAGTGTAATTAGAAAAATATAACAAACAAACTCTAAGTTAAACTTGTGATAACCCGATCACCTCAAGGCTCAAGCTAAAAGAGAAGAAAAAAACCAAAGCTCAAGTATATATTTGCAGAGAGAAACAAAACCAGAGGAGCACATGCCCCTATGAACATAGTACAAGGCATTTCACAAGTCAAAATCCACATTAACCTAACATTACACCAACAAAATCCTGGAGCAAGCCAAGTCACAAGGCAAATGAGTATCCCCAAATTCAAATTACAAGCCACGAAAATTACAACATGTATTGAAACAATACAAATTGAACTAAAAACCAACATTAACAAGTACCTTGCAATTAGCAACCAAGTCCATCCCTTCCAGGTAACAACCCACAAAATCCCTAACGATGGTGTGCCAAAACGATGATTTTAACAGCAACCCAACACACACCACCAACGCATGGTCCTCAGAACTGCGATTGATCTCATCAAAACAACCAGAAATGAAAACAAAATCAGATTCCCACACAAAATCAAGCATAATTGATCAACAAAACAAGTCACCCAATTGAACAGACGGCGTAAAAACAGATTACAAATTTACCTAAAGGAAAATTGGATTTCTGCAAACTGGAAGAAGAATTGAAAGCCGTATGTTGATGAACAGAGGCTCGGGTCGCCCACGCCGACTTCCCCACTCGACCCTGTCCTTTTGCGCTAAGTGTTTCTTTTTGACCGAAACCCCAACCAGAACCAATCCACTCCAATTACAAAGTTCGGACCTATCGCCGATTATCCATTCCGATTTTTGAACGGAGAACATGTCCGGGCTGCGATACGCTGTACTCGTGTGTAATTTTTCACTACGTTCATTTTTTTTTTTATCATTTATCGTTTTTTATATTTAGTTAATTGGACGGCCCAGATATGAAGACGGGTCCAGAAGAATGCTTCTGATTGTGCCACCTCATCACGTTTCTATAGATGGTCGTACTCACGATCTTTCCCCGAACATCAGATCGGTATCAGATCAAAAACCAGCCGAGCAGACATTTTCGAGTCAAATAATCGCTTCATTTTTTTTTTTTTTTTTATGAAATACTACTTTGCAGTTTGCACTCAAAAAAAAAAAAAAAAAACATTCATCATTCATCTTAGAATTTTTATCTACCGCTATGTAGGTAAATAATTTAGGGTTGCACTAGGGTTTAAAAGAAGAGGAAGAAAACACTTTTTGAGAAGGTAAAGTTGGCCTAAGTTAGGTTTAGGAATTTTTTAGACTCATTTAAATTGTCGAGTGGTAAATCTATCTGATTTTCTATTAGTTGTTTTTTAGATTCATTTAAATTGTTGAATGGTAAATCTATCTTATTTTTAATTAGTTGTTGAACCTAAACAAACTCAAGTATAAGTATGAAATATTTTAATTGGGTTGGTTTTATTTAATCTTTTGTTTAAAATTTTGTTGAAATATCGTAAAATTGTTAGTTTTTTTTTTAATAATATTGTTAGTCCTTTGAAGCATTTTTTATTTGATTTTTAAATATTGAATTATTATTAGTAACTCAATATCAATTTTTAGATTGTAAAACATTTCAATCTAGAGATTTAAGAGAGAATTTTTTTTATATTGTTGGAAAGTAGCAAATGTGAAAAAAAGATTAAATGAAATAAAATAATAATAGTGTGGGTAGACGAGTATACACACACTTGCAATTTTCACGAGTAAAAGATATATTTTTAATTAATAATAAATTTATATTTGTACAAATTAATATAAGGCCTCGTTTACTGTCAGTGATGAAATAAATCGATGTGTTACTTGGAGTTGGGTAAATAAAATTACTTACGTCTGGAATTAGAATTAAATATGTATGACTACCATAATATTCTTTTATATTTCTAATCAATTAAAATGTAGAAATTAAAGAATGTGCTAGAATAAATAAAATGTCCTGCCAAAGTGAGTATAGCACAGTGGTAATTGGCATGTACCATCAACTAAGAGGTCCGAAGTTTAAATTTCTCACCCATAATTCGTTGTTGATCTCAATTTCACTCTCGCAAATATGGCAAAAAATGGCCAAAAATCATAAATAAAGGACAAAAATGCTAACTCTCGCTTATTAGGCCTGTTTCGCCATGGTCGTGACTCTCACAAATATGGCAAAAAAAAAGGCCAAAAATTACAAAAATACTAACAGGCCATGCCCACCAACCTAATTCGTATAGTTTGGCTTTAATTAATCAAAGATTTTTTTCGCCAGCATATTTTTATGTACATCCTCATGTAAAATTATTATGTCTAATAATCTTAATATATTGTCTAGACTTAATACATTTTTGTCAACCTCAGCTTAGTTCAATTGATAAAGTCATATATCATTAACAAAGAGGATGGAAGTTTGAATCTCCACCACTACATGTTGAACTCAATAAATAAATTATAAATAAATAAAAAGACTTAATACATTTTTTGAAAAAAAATTGCAAAAAGTGGACAACATTTTCTCTACTCCTTGTCCGAGCATTTCATTCTTTGACATTGTTTGAGCATTTCACACTAAATTCTATAATCTTGCTAGGAAATTCTCAAGGCTTAGTATGGTCTAGTCTTTCCAAATATCTCTTTCTTTCTTTTTTTATCTCAAATAAGAGGTAACAAGCAACCTTGCATATATTCTAAGAGGATAATTTTTTTTAGTATATGAAGATTCATTGTTCTTCCCCTTTGCCACGTCACGCATTAGATTTACAATGGCTGTGCAAGTTGAAACATTACAAAATGACTACATTGAATGTAGAACCAACCTATTAAAAAAAAAAAAAGGAATGTTAAACTTATTTAACAAGGATGAAGTGTGGATATGTTAAACTAAACATAACTAAACTAGTTAAAGTATTATAACTTTGACTAAAACGTCAGAGCACTCAATCCCTACCTTCATATCTGGTTGAGTTTAAAAAAGAAAAAAAAAGTTATAAGTTTTGGCCTTTATTTTATTTTATTTCATTTCATTTTTTTAACGACAAGAGTGGTTACAATTTTGCACTCTTGTTTATTGAAAACAAAAATTGAATTAAGAATGTACTATATACTTACAATTTCGAAAAAATAAAAGTAACAAATTTATCATTATTCAATATTCAATTTATATGTCAACATGAGCAAAACTCAATTAAGGTATCTACTCGTTGAACTCAAAAAAAAATGGCATTTGCTTCTTTTCTTACAGTTGCAAGTTCAAATCCTCCTCCTCATTTTTTAACAAAAATTCAATTCACATGAATTTGAATGAACACGTATAATCTTTCACAAATATTAAATATATGGTCGTTGGTAGGAGAAAGTCTCATTGCAGCATCTCATCAACAAATGGAAAATAAACAAATCAAGATGAAATCGTTCGCTCAAGAAATAAAAATTAAATATTTGGAAATATAACAATAGCAACAATAATAAATATAAATTTCATAAATGGAAGAATACGAAAGTGGAACGAATCGCTCCTCAATAAGTTTAAAGTGAAACAAGCCTTTGAATTCTAATAATCTTTCATATTACATGAAATAACTCTTCTCATTAATAAAATAATATTCGTACAAGAGTATTTATAATAATATAAAATAAACTGAAATAACAGCATATAACAGAGACTCAACAAGAATAATAACTACTCATCATATATAGTTAACATTCCCCCCCAAACGAATGTCGAAGAAGGCATTAGTTTGCTTCTCAGAAATTCAAGTCGTGCTGAAGTCAATGGCTTAGTAAACAAGTCGTCAAGTTGATGAGTAGTTGCACAAAGCACAAATCAATATCCTTTCGAACAACATGTTCACGAACAAAATGAAAATCAACTTCTACATGCTTTGTCCGTCTATGAAAAAACTGGTTTGTGAGCTAACTGAATTGATGAACTATTATCGCAACATATCATAGGTGGAGTCGCCCCAAAAATATGTAAGTCTTTGAGTAACTGTCGTATCCAAAATAACTCAGCCGAAGTTGTGGCGAGAGCTCGATACTCAGCTTCAGTTGAGCTACGAGAAACTGTAGTTTGTTTCTTAGTTGCCCAAGATATTGGATTTGGTCCCAAAAACACTACAAATCCAGTAGTTGATCGTCTATCACGATTGTCACTGGCCCAATCTGAATCGGAAAAGGCTGTGAGTTTAAAAGAATCACCAGAAGTCCTCTTGAACAAAATACCAAAAGATAATGTACCAACCAGATATCGAAGCACCCTCTTTGCAACAATAAGATGAGAAGTAAAGGGAGAATGCATATGCATAGATAATTTTCCAATAGAAAATGTAATATCCGACCTACTAAAAGTAAGATAATGCAATGGAATGACAGCTCTATAAGATTGTGCTTCGGCAATAGACACAAGGAGTACCATCATCAGTGGAAAAATAAAGAGCAATAGGAGTTAGACAAGGCTTAGGAGCTATCATAACGTACTTAGCCAGCAAATCACGCATATACTTAGTTTGAGTAACAAGAATCCCATCAGAAGAACGAGTAATTTCCAAACCGAGGAAATACCGCAACGAACCAAGGTCAGTCATGTCAAAACGAGACCTTAACTGAGACATCAACTCACAAAGATAAGAAAGATTATTATCAGTGAGGATAATATCATCAACATACGAAAGTAAGTAAGTAAGTAACAGAACTTCCAACAATTCGCACAAATAAAGAAGAATCCGCATGAGAGGCTACAAAACCAAGTGTCAATAAGTGAGAAGTGAATCACTCAAACCATGCTCTAGGGGCTTGTTTTAGTCCATATAAAGATTTGAGCAATTTGCATACATAAGTAGGTTTGTTAGGATTTATAAACCCCTATGGTTATTGCATGAAAACTTCCCCACTCAGTTCTCCATGAAGAAATGCGTTCTCAACGTCAAGCTGTTGAGCCCCCAACCAAATTGTGAAGCCAAAGAGAAAATAATCAAAACAATAGGCTTCTTAACAACAGGGTTAAATGTTTCATCATAATCAATGCCCTCTTCTTGATGGTACCCCTTAGCAACCAATCTAGCCCTATGCCTTGCAATAGTTCCATTAGGATTCCGTTTAATTTTATAGACCCACTTGCAACCTATTGCACTATTCCCCGGTGGTAAAGGTGTAAGAACCCAGGTTCCTTGTTTTACCAAAGCAGAGTATTCTTCAGCCATATCTGTTTGCCAAATAGGAATTTTATAAGCCTTAGAGAATGAAGGAGGTTCACTTTCAGATAGTGAGGAAATTGTTGTAACAAACACTTTGTGCTTATAAATTCCTGACTTAGCACGAGTTTGCATAACATGTGAATTCTGAACTAGGGAACAACAACAAATACATTGATATTATAGTCCGAACTGGAGCTGGGCATTGAGGCAATAGTATCAACAATGGTGGTACCAACTGAATCAGGAACAACAACTGATGTTGCTTCGGATGTAGAAGAAGACAGTGAAACAGTGGGCAAGTCAATAGAGATGATCGAGTTTGTTAATGTAAGAGGAGTATGTGAAGAATCATTAGAAGAAACATAAGGAAGAAATAGAGCATAAGGTAAGTGATAAGAAGAATGAGAAAAAGAAAGGGAGGGAGAAGAAAAAGATGAATTAGTGGTAGAGGAGGCAAAGGGAAAAGATGTTTCATAAAAAATTACATGACGAGAGGTATATAAATGATTGTTGCTCATGTTGTACACAAGCAGCCCTTAGAGTCCAAGGAATAACCTAGGAAGACACACCTAGTCGTTTTGGGTTGAAATTTATGATCGGTGTAAGGCTTGAGTAAAGGTACATGAGCAACCAAATACTTTGAGAAAAGAATAGTCGGAAGAGGTATGAAATAAAAGTTCAAAAGGAGATTGCCAATAATAGGTGAAGGAAGTCTGTTAATGATGTATGTAGCTGCTATGAAGGCAAAAGGCCAAAATTTAATGGGGAGAAAGGAGTTAGACATTAAGGTAAGAGCAACTTTTACTATATACCTATGCTTTTGTTCTACAACACTATTTTGCTCTGGAGTATAGGCACACGGTTTTTTTTATGTAGAATACCATGAGTTTGAAGAAAGGAACCAAGATTATGATTGACAAACTCACCACCACCATCACTTCTAAGGATTTTAATTTTAGAGGACAACTGATTCTTAACAAGGGGTTTAAAAACTTTGAAAACAGAGCAAACATCAAACTTTTGTGCTATAGGATAAAACCAAGTGTATTTGCTCATATTATCAATAAAAGAAACGTAATAGTTAAAGCCATTAACAGAGGTTTCAGGGAAAGGTCCCTAAGCATTAGTATGTATTAATTCCAACAGATACAAATCAATAGAAGCAGAATTCGGAAAGGGCAATTTATATAGCTTGCCTTGTAAACATGGATAACATATGCATTTTGGAACAGAAAGAGAAGACAAATTCATATTGAAAAGTACAGATAAGATGATAGGATCACTATGATGGCCTAATCGATCATGCCAGACAGAAAAGGACGTTCATGTGCCAACATGAGCAACGGGTGATGAGAAACATGGAGATGAAGATGAGCGGCCAGTTGGAAGAATTGGGTATAATCTATTGACACTAGGTTCTTGGAAAAGGAACTTGCCCAAAGACTTGTCCTGAATGAGAAAAAAGTCATAATCAAATATGAAGACACAATTGTTATCAATACAAAGACGATTAACAGAAATAAGGTTAAAGGAAATACGTGGAACACAATGAAGGTCAAGAAGTCTAAGAGAGGAAGATGGAGTTGAAAGAATACCACAACCTGAGTGGGTTATCGGGAGAGATTGCCCACTGTCTACTGCAACTTGTTCATCACCAGCATAATCAGATGTAGTTGTAAATTGATTCAGATCAGAGGTTACATGAGTGTTGCAACCAAAATCAGCTAGCCAAGGTGAATTCTACGAAGGAAAAAAGTTAGCAACAACATTATAGTTATGAGTAGCTACCATAACAGCCAGTTAAGTTGGTGGATGACGCCCTTGAAAATGATATTTCATTCGATTATGACAGTCGATGGCATTGTGACCCAATCGATGACATATATGACACTAAATTCTTGATGAAGTTCGATCAGATAGTGGTTTGGGCAAAGAATAAGCTCCAAATTACCAAGAATTTGACCTTGACCAGAGTTTCCAATCGGTGGGCCACGTCTTCGATTACCAGAATTTCGACCTCGACCAAACTAATTTCCACAACCACGAGGTATATTCAGATTGAAATTTTGATTGTAGAATTGATTTGTCTGAGCAATTAGGGCAGTAGAAGATGCGAAAGATTCATCACACTTGGCTTGCTTATCAAGAGCAAATTCTTCAGCAAGAAGGAGAGCATGAAATTCAACGAAGGATACAGGCTGAGCACGTGTGCGCAAAGAGGTCTTTAAGACACTATACTCGGGAGGTAATCCATTCATGGCATAAATCACAAGATCTTCACTATCGATAAGAACAGAAATATTCGCCTGTTTGTCCTTCAATTTTTTGATGCGCTGAAGGTATTGAGTAACGTTTTCTCTAGATTTCTTCATAATCGTTTACAATTAAGTCTTTAGGTTAAGAACATTTGACCGAGAACTGGACGAGTAGTGCTTCTCAAGGGTCTCCCACATCTATTTCGCTATATCACAACCAACAATATAGGCGTGTTCAGTTGGAGAAATAGTAGCATTGAGAAGAGTCTGAAGTGCATGATCTTTGGCAATCAAATCCAGAAAAATCGAGACCAAACTACATATATTCGATAAGAGAAAAATTGGAGAACTTAGATCATTGGCGATGGAATCATCCATGGAACCAACCATGAAGAAAAAAAATCAGACGCGTGGACGGATCGAGAGACGACGTGAGTCAGAGATAGCTCTAATACCATACAACAAGCCTTTGAATTATGATAATCTTTCATATTACATGAAAGAGCTCTTCTCATTAATAAAATAATATTCATACAAGAGTATTTATAATAATATAAAACAAATTGAAATAACAGCACATAACAGACACTTAACAAGTATAATAACTACTCATCATATACACTTACATAAAGGAGAGATTCCTAAAAAGAAAAAAGAAAAAAAGAAAAGAGAAGATTTACAATATGATAATCTCTTATGTTTTATTTATTTGAATATGTAGATGGGATGATTAAATAGACCCTAATCACAAAAAACTAACTAAATATTATCTACAAATATAGTAAATAAAGAGATTGCAACCGAGGTAAGGATACAACAAAAGGTATATACTAATGTTTAAAAAAAAAAAAAGGGAAGATAGTTTCTAATATGGGACTTTTTATAAAAATAGAGGTCTTTTTTAAACTTATTATACAAAAAGAGGGAAGACCAAAACTATTTACAAAAAACGAGTGTTTTGTTTGGATTTATTGGAATGCGTCTGTTAGACAGACGCATTCGGACCTGATTTAAAAAAAAATAAAAATAACAAATTCAGTCAACACGCGGGAATCCCTTGGACTGGACGACGTGGGTCGTTCGGCTTGAGGAGGGGGAAGACGAAGGAGAAGACGAAGATCGATGGTGGCGCTGGAGGTCGGCGAGGTTGGGCGGCGAAAATCGAAGACTTCTCCGACAATGGTTGCTGCACGTTGAAGGAGAAAGACAGAAGAAGGTGGGGATGGGTTTTCGGATAGTGAGAAGAAGAATACAAAAAAAACAAAAAAGAGAGAGAGAGAGAGATGGATGGGTGGTTAGTGAGAGAGTGAGAGAGAGAAAGAGAGGTGGTGGTGGGGTGTTTTAAAAATGGTGAATGAGAGAGAAGAGAAAGATGGTGGTGGTGTTTTCGGGAAGGGGAAGGGAAAATAGGGAGGAAGGAAGATAAAGACAAGATTGTGAGTGGAGTGAGACAAGGAGAAGTGGAGTTTTTGTGTTTTGTCTCATACTCTTTGTCTCCCACTCTTTAATAAATTACCATAAAAATTCCACTCTCATTATCAAAAAGACCTCTATATTTATAGAAAGTCCCCTGAAATCGAATGCATGGAGGCAGCTTTGAAGATGGGCCTCATGAAGGAGATGAGTTTCAAGTCCAGCCCCAAACTTTATTTGGACGAATTTTGGCCTTCCAATCCCCAAAACGCTGCATCCCCCTCCTCCGATTACATTTTTGTAGACCAACTCCTCAACGTTTCAAATGAAGAAGATGGGTTTGTTGAGGAAGAAGAAGAAGAAGAGAAATACAAAAACTCCTCTGTTTCTGCCCCCCTGCAACTGCATCACGAGTGCGAAGAAAATTCCAACCACAGCTCCACCAATTCCTCCGAAGATGATTTCTGGTCTGTTTCTTCAAGAGATTTTGAAGACCTCGAATGGCTCTCCCATCTCGTCGCCGACTCCACCCAAGAAGAATACTCTGCCGCAGTACCCTGCTCTGTTTTTTTAACAGAGAAACCCAATAATTACCAAAAGGAAACAACCCACCACGTCCAGAAATTTGGGTCTAATCTCAAAACACCACTTCCCTCAAAGCCCAGAAGCAAGCGAGCGCAAATCTCCGGCCGAGTCTGGTCCTTCACGAATTCAATTTCTTCTCCATCGTTTTATTCGCCGCCGGCGAAGAAACCATCGTTATATATATATATATATATATTTTAAATAGCACTGAATGCGTCTTCTCAATAGACGCATTCAAAGGAATCGTCTGTTAGACAGACGTATTCTACCACGAATACGTGATTTCAACAGACGCATTCTAATAAAACAAAAAAACTACTCATTTTTTGTAAAACGTTTCACTCCTCACTCGTTTTTTATAATATGTTTAAAAAATACCTCTATTTGTATAAAAAGTCCTTCTAATATGTGTTTGCCTCCTCCTCTGCTTCAATTCTCTCTCATCATTTTATGACAATCAATTAAAGTCGACTCTCTTATATTATGTATAAATAATGAGTAAATACAAGGAACCTGTTGTTGTCAAAAAAAAAAAGAAAAAAAAAAGCGCTTGAAGGGTTTTCTTAATTATTTGCCTATTTTAAATAGCCTTCAACTAAAGAGCCTATAATCGTAAGATTTTTATTTGACTAACAAAATATCTTAAAATAATACTAATTAAAGAAGTAATTAAAAAGGAGAAAAAGAAAGGTCAAAAGTTTCTCCTCCCTTTTAGATAGTATTAGATAGATTGGTGAATTTTGAGAGATTTATTATATGATTTCATTGGTTTTCTCATACTTAATTTTGTGCATTGATTTGTTAGAGCTTGATCCACCTGAAATTATTGAGGTTTGAAATATTTGAATTTTTTTTGTTGAAATTAGTAGATAAATATAACAAATATGGATGAAAATGAAGGTTTGGAATAAAAATTGAAAAAATTTCAAATCTATAATATAAAATTAAATAATGAACTAGTCATCTTTTCTTTTAAATTAAACATAAATTAACTGATTAAAGTATTATATTTTCAACTAAAAGTTAAAGGTTCGTAGATCTACTTCTACTTGTTATCGAACTTAAATAAATAAATAAATAAATAAATAAATATATATATATATATATATATATTAGAAACCAAAATGATTTTTTTTTTTTTTAAATTAAAACCAAAAGGAAAGGGTCGGGGGAAAGTACACAGCACCCAACCATTTAAATGCGCGTTTTAATCAAATATCTGATTCCCGGAATAGTTTTTTCAGAAAGAAAAAATTTCGATTAGGAAAGCTGGGAGCAGGAAATGTCCAAAGTACCCCTGTCGACGTGGAATGATCACAGCCGTAAATTGGTATATAATTCAAATGGGAACACGAGGAGAGAATAACTATTACGGCTGCATTTTTTTTTTTGAAGCAGAAATTCATTAACGCTGCGCAACCAAACAAAGAGAAAAAAAAGACTCTCTTATCCAAAAAAAAAAAAAAAAAAAAAAAGAAAAAAGAAAAAGAAGGAACTTTCTGCTCAATTTATTACGGCTGCATTTAAGGAAACTTTTTTCACAACTTCACATTGCTTTCGGAATACGAAATTACCAAGAGAAAAAACAAAAGAGACTTTGTGGGCACGGTAAAAAGTAAAACGATTTTTTTAAACTGGAATTCAACCTTTTTATTTCATAGTCACGAAATTTAATAAATTTAGTTTAAAAAAAAAGGGATAAACCTGGTAAATTTAGTGACGGAGAAGTGAACATTTTGAAAATTTTACAAGTTTTCGTGTTTTCATATTTTAAATTTAAGTTAAAAATATTTTTCGTCTCTAAACTTTCATAAAAGTAACAATTTAGTCCCTCAACTTTATTTTGTAACAATTTAATTCATATACTTTCAAATTTAGAACAATTTGGTTCCTATATTTTTAAATTTATTACAATTTAGTTCTTGAATTTTACTATGTAACAATTTAGTTTATGTACTTTTGGATTTGCAACAATTTAATCCCTACCTTAAAAATTTTCATCAAAATTAAATGTTAATGTTTATTATTTAATGATTTAGATTTTGTAACTTATAAAGATATTGGGTCCCTAATTTCCTAATTTAATTTATTGATTTACCAAGAAATCCTATTAAATGTTAACAATAATTTTTACAATAAGGATCAAATTGTTACAAATTTTAAAGTACAGAAACTACGTTATTACATACTTAAGTTTAGGGACTAAATTGTTACAAAGTTAAAAGTATAAGGACTAAATTACAAATCAAAAATTTAAGAACTAAATTGTTACTTCTATGAATGTTTAAGGACAAAAAAATGATTTTTAACCTTAAATTTACTACCATACACTCATTCAAAAAGGTTAAATTATATAAAATACCCTTGAAATTTGAGTTAGGTTTCAATTATGCCCTTAAACTTTGAAATGTTTCCTTTTTACCTTTGAACTTTGAAATTGTTCCAAAAAATGTATTTTCTTTAAAATAAAGGTTGAAATTTGACGTGACAACTAATGCGTAAAAATTTGAAGGCTTACGTTGATACTATTTACAAATATATAGAAGATTAAGATCGTTGTTACCATTTATTTCATCTCAAAAAATATGGCTAAAAATATTTACATATTAGCTACCACATTAATTTATGTGAATGATATTGTAAATTATGTTACATATGTCTTTCAATTTTTACACATTAGTTATCCTGGCAATTTTCATCTTATTTTAACGAACAAATTTTCCAAGGGTAATTTTTTGAACAAATTTCAAAGTTCAAGGATAAAAATAAAACTTTTTAAAGTTTAGGGGTATAATTGAAACCTACCTCAAATTTAGTGATATTTTGTATAATTTAACCTATTAAAAAAATAATAAAAGCATGTCAATTAATCCTCTATCTTCATATGTTGTATAACTTAAAATAATAATAATAACAACATAGATTTGTCAAAGTGAGCTTAGTTCACCGCTAATTGGCATGTATTCTCAATTAAGAAGTCACAAGTTCGAATTCTCCTGTGGTTGAATTATTAATATAAAAAAAAAAAAAAAGAGATTTGTTTTCAAATATTGTCTCTGAATAACCCACCAAACACACCTAAGTGTCTGAAATAACAAAAAATTAGATTATGATATGCAATGTAGATTCTATTTTTTTAATTTTAGATTTACTGAGTCTTTTTTTTGAAACTGCACTACAAACATCAACCAAACAACACCACCTAACCCTCCTCCTCAACCAAGGGGAGAATACCTGCTGGAAACCCATTTTTCCAGACCAAAGAGCACCCTGAAGAAGATGCCAAAGCAGCAAGATTATGGGCGGCTTTGTTCTCCTCTCTAGGGATAATACAAAAAATAATGGAATTTACACCTGTAGACAAAGAGAGAATATCTTCCACAAAAACAGAGACTTCCGACAAGTCAAAATCGAGATGATTAAGAAGATGAATAACCTCTCT
The DNA here is from genome assembly GCA_033996785.1 of Trichosanthes truncata. NCBI lineage: Eukaryota > Viridiplantae > Streptophyta > Magnoliopsida > Cucurbitales > Cucurbitaceae > Trichosanthes > Trichosanthes truncata. The sequence goes on from JAWPNB010000004.1 coordinate 7,259,937, forward strand.
CAAATCCGACTCAACAATCAACAGAGGGAGACTATCGACACTCCAATTCATCAGCTCCTTTAGGCTTTCCAAGATTGCCATCGCCTCAAGGACCTTCACTGACCAATTTCGTTGAACGAACTTGTAGCCACCTATAATCACCTAGCCGTTCCAATCTCTGACCACCCAACCAATGCCTTTGCAGTTCCTCTTGCTCGACCAAGCAACATCTGCGTTTAGTTTCCAAGTTCTAGAGGTTGGAGCTTGCCGACCCCAGTGCCTATTAGTAGGAGCAAGTGGCTCCGATGAACCCACTATCGACCCCAACTCCAACTTAATCGAATGGATCAAATCTTAGATCGACTGACGACATGAATTGAACCTGACGTTGTTTCGCTGTCTCCATATGCACCACATGATGATACATACTTTCTCTAGCTCAGCTTCTGGTGTGGACTTTCTCAAGCAGTCCCAGTAGTCAACGGAGTCCACGACCTCCTATCCAAAGGAAACAAACCAGCATTAGAGGGAAGAAAGAAGTCCCACACTTTCTTGGCAAACTTACACTCCCACATGAGGTGAAAAGTTGTTTACCCAGACGACCTACAAAAAGAGCACCACACATCAAAATCAATGCCTTTGTTATACAGGTTAACCGTGGAAGGAATGAGATCGTTTAGAATTCTCCAACAAGAAATTTTAATGTTCGACATCACTTTCAATCCCCAAAAAGTATTCCATAAACCAGACAAATACTTCACCTCATATTGCGAAGCCACGCCAGCATGAGAAAGAGAAAAACCCAAATGATAAGCATTTTTTTATCGAAAACTTCCCTTTATTGTCAGGGTCCTAGATGATCTCGTCTTCTCTTCGTTTGCTCCCGAGAGGAATGTTTAGAACATCGGCAGCATCATGGGGTAAGAACACTTCGTTAACTCGAGATTCCTCCCATTTCCCATCGGGATTAATCAGATCTGAAACACGTTTACTCCTGTATGACTCTTCCAGCATTGTAGGTGTGAAATTTCCTTCGTTCGGGATCCAATGGTCTTCAGTAATGTACACTTGTCTGCCATTTTCGATCCTCCATCGGTAGCCTTTCTTGAATAAATCTCGCCCCCACAATATACTCTTCTAAGTAAGAGAAGGGTTAAAGCCGAGCTTTGCTTTAAGGAACTCTCCGTCCTTATAATATCTGCCCTTGAGGATTCTAGCCAGGAGATTGTTAGGGTTTTTAATTAGATACCGGCTATGTTTTTTTAGCATAGCTTGATTGAAAATCTGGAAATCTCTAAACCCAAGGTCCCCCATCTTTCTTGCTGTAAGACATGCGATCCTAACTCTTCCAGTGTATTTTCTTACTAGTTTCTTAGGAGCCCCACCAAAACCTATTGCACATTGTCTCCAGTTCATTGTACAAGCTGTGAGGAAACTGGCAGCAACTCATTGTGTAGCCCGGGATTGCTTGGGCTATGGCCTTTATTAGGACCTCCTTCTCTCCCATTTAAAAAAGACGCCTCTTCCAGTCTTAGATAGCCTTCCACACTCTATTCTTGACCTCAAGGAACAATTGAGCCTTATTACGAGCATTATGAGCTGGGAGGCCAAGATACATCCCAAATGACTCCCCATGCTTTACTCGAAGACAATCTTCCAAAGCCTGGATATTCTCTTTCTTCACGTTATGACTAATTATAAACAAAGATTTATCCTTGTTTATAGATTGTCCTAAAGTTTCTTGAAAGTCAAAGAGGACATCCTTGATGGTCTGACATTCCTGCAGAGAATCCTTGAAAAAGAAAAGACTATCGTCTGCAAAAAAGAGGTGAGTACGTTGTTAAACTCAAAACAATAATTATATTTAATATTAAACTAAATATTAGTTGGTAATTGCCACTATTTTATTTGTTTGTGAATATAAAATTAAGTACAGTTTGAACAATTTTTTAGATTGAGATCCAATTTCTAAATCTACCATCAACCACATATTTGAAAACACAAAAACACATAGAATGCAATTCAGTTTTCATTGAATTCCTACTTTTCAAATTTAAGTTTTCATATCACTAATCAAATGTACCCTAAATTTCATTTAAGTTAATTTTTACTATAAACTTTAAATTTTATCAATTTTTTTTTAAAAAAAAACACAATTTTATCAAATTAAACTTTAGACTTATAGTTTTTTCATTATTATTGCTTGTGGGTTTGATTGTATGACCAATATTTATAGTTTAGAGACGACCTATACATTTTGTAATATGCTACTAACAAATTAATCACGACAATGAATTTAGGAGTTGTGTGATCAAATTCAAAGTTGAAAGTATGACAGTAACAACCCACCTCTATGGTTCATAAGTAGTTTTTGCAATTCTCTCCCTCACTAATGGACCAATAAGTTTAGGTAACAATGATTGTTCAAATTGAAAGTCGAGAGTGTAATTATAACAACCCACGTGTTCAATAGTAGTTTTTACAATTCTTTCCCTCTCGCTAAGGACCATTAAGTTTAGGAGACTTGGTTGATCAAATTCAAAGTTGAATGTGTGATTATAACAAACCTCGCTGCTATAATTGGTTCAGAAAACATGTTATCTTTCTCTAGAAGACTCTCCTCGAGTTATCTTTCCCTCTCCAAACAACTCTCATCAAATCAAATAATTGGGTAAGAAATGAATAATTTATTATTTTTCAAATCTCTTCTAAAGGATAAACCAACCCAAAAAAGGTTGTGTCCTATAGAAAGATAACCAAATAAAATATGTATCCTAAATATATATTATATTACTCTACATATTATTATAACCCACATACTATTATAACACACTCAATGCTTTCAACAATCTCTAAAAGGTCATGGGTTCGAATCTTCTACTTCCATATTGTTAAACTAAAAAAAAAATGTCACTCGCTAGTCGCTAGTTACTTAAAAAACATAAATACCACTCGCTAGACTTGCACGCATGCCTTGATAACCGTCCAATCTTTTCTCCTGTGTGATCAATGGTTGAAAACATGTCATAGGCGAGTTTCTAAAATATTGTACTCTCACATGCAAGACCACATTTCTCAATGATTCGCTCACCGGTAGAAAATTACCATAGTTACCCCTACCTCTTTTTGTCCCATTTGCTGACAATGTCACTGGTTTATTAAGGGTGCGACTGAAATTGCATTTGAAGACTAAAACACTTCACTGTTTTTAATATTTGGTAAAATTGATTATAAATTAATTTTAATAAAAGTATTTTTTTCAACTATAAATTGATTATAAATTAATTTTAATAAAAATATTTTTTCAACTATGTTGATTTATAAAATCTAATTAACAATAACTTGTCAAATTAGCTTTTCTTAAAATCTAGTTGATTTGATAACTAACTACTTATTCTGCCATGTCTACATGTTGTTGAGACGTGATTCACCATCAATCTTAGTTTTTATTTATTTATTTTATTATCACGTATTCAATTAAATTTTTTTTCCTACTTTTTGTATTTAAACTGAATTAAGATTTATTAATATGATTTTTTAACAATTATATTTCTCATCAAAATATAAAAACATCTAAATTAAAGATAATATTGTAATTAAAATCATATGAATTTTAAAATAATTATTTTATAAAAACTTTGAAATTAAATATTAACATAACATTATGCATTATTAACTATACCTATTTTGGTTATTATAGTTAAGTTGCAGCAATTTAATATTCATTTACCAAACACTTTTACTTGCTTTTCAATATTTAAAGCTAAAACTTACCAAATATAACTAAGTCTAATTCAAATTATGAATTATAAAGGGGGGGGGGGGGGGGGAACGACATGTTGAGCTTGGCGACATATCGAAATGTCGAGCGACATTTCGACATGTCGCTTGACATTTTACACAATGATTATATCTATTTAAATCATGTACTTTTAAAAAAAAAATTAATAAGTCCCTAACTTTGAACTATGTACTTAATACACTTTTTTAGTCCATGCTTAATACGTCATTGTCACTAACCTGTCAATTAATATTTACATACTATGTTAATTGTATTATTTAAGGATTGGACGACAAACTAATTTTAGATAAGTTTAGATTTTTTTTTGGGAACAGTTGAAAGTTTAAGAGTTTATTAAAATATCTTTAAATCACAAAGACTAAGTAAGTTTAAGAACCTATTAAAAGTTTTCTTAAGTCAAGGGATTAAATAGATACAGTCCCTTAAGCTTTGGACAAACTCATAATTTAATCTTTAAAGCCAATAACGTAATTTAATAGTTAAGACATCTTTATTTACTAACTTGAAGATAGCTCAATTGATTTAGGCATTGTACCATTGACCAGAAAGTAAAAGGTTCAAATTTCCACTCCCATATATCATTGAACTAAAAAAAGACGTTTTTGCTTCTCTTAAATGTTAATAAGTTTGAAGCCTAAAAAAAATGTTAATAAGTTTGAACTTTTATAGGCTAAAAGGTCATATGTTTAAATCTTCATCCTACATGTTGTTGAATTGAATTTAAAAATTAAAAAAAAAAAAAAAAAAAAAAACCATTTTCTTTGGTATTGCAAGTACATGTTTTAGATCAGGTTGGGTTTCACTATTTTAGCAATATTTGAAAATTTTGATTTTGTTTTATCCATTGAATTTTTGCCATGTTTTCCCATGGACACAATTTCTTTTAGCTCCATATATTTGGTGAAAAAAAAAAAGTTGTTTGTTGGTTAAATTACCAGATTAGTTATAGTACTTAGGGTTGTGTCTAACAGGTACATAAACTTTTAATTTTGAGTCTAATATAGACCCAAACATTAAAAGTATCTAATATATTTTTGAACTTTCAATTTTGTATATAATAGATCTTTGACATATTTAACATTTGTTTAAAAAAAAAAATTGACGGATCTATTAGGCATAAAATTGAATTTTGTGTCTAATATGACCCTAAACTTTCAATTTTGCGTCTAATAGGTCTGTGAACTTTAATAATTTTCGAATAGGTCAAGGACTTATTAGACACAAAACTGAAATTTCAAGATTTATTAGAAACAAAATTGAAAGTTTAGAGACCTAGTAGATACTTTTTAAAGTTTAGGAACCAAGTAAGCACAAAACTGAAAGCTCGTGAATCTATGAGACACTTTTTAAATTTCAAGGACCTATTAAACAAAAACCTATAAGTTCAAGAATTAAACTTGTAATTTGACTTTGATTTTGTTTGGTGTTATTGTTTTAGCCTTTTTAATTTTACCTCCAATCTTTTAATTTATTTTGAAAAATCTTCCGCTAATAAATTTTGTTAAGATGTGTAACAAAATTAAAAAATTAGGCATAGTTGAATTTTTGAAACAATAGGAACAAATGGAAGCGGACTAAATTATACAAAATGCCATATTGTATTGGAAATTGCTAATCGGTTTTTTAGCTAAAAAAAATTAAAAGATTGAATCTTGGGCAAAATTGAAATAAATTGCATATGCCAAGGACATTCTTATATGATTTGGCCTATGTTTTTACATGATTTGGTGTAGGTGTAGCTTTGACTGTTCCATCTAGCTATGTTGACAATGAAAGTTAGATTATAGTACCTTGAATCTTCTTTACCTACTATTTTGGAATTTCTTTCGTATAAAAAGTTCAATTTTTTTTCACACTTTTTGTTGTAAGAGTGGGTTCCTTGGCCCATACAAAGAATGACTCGTGGATAATAAAATTTAGAGAGAAATACATTTTTAGTCCTTGAAGTTTAGGTTTGGTTACATTTAGGTCCCTAAGTTTTTAAACTTAACAATTTTACCACTGAAGTTTGAATTTGTCCAATTTTCAAGCTAATATTGCATTTTTTTATTCAAAAAATATATATTTTTAATTGTTTAAGATAAAAATATGTTAAATTAAAAAATATTTATTTCTATTTTCTTTTATTTTTCTTTTTATCTTCTCATTCTCCTCTTTTCTTCCTCCTCCCTCATCCCCTCTTCTTCCTCCACCACAACTCTCCTTCGCCGGTGCCGACTATCGCTTGCCGCCATCGCTGTTGTTGATTGTAAATTATTTTTTTTCATTCTTCCTCCTCTCTCTTTTTCTTCTTTCTCCTCTTCATCTTCATATTTCTTTTCTTTTTTATCCCATTTACAAAGGAGATGAGACATTCGTTCCAGATTTGGAACAAAGGAGAGGAGAATCTCCACAATCTAGGGATTGAGAAATTGAGGCCCCGTTTGATAATGTTCTCATTTCTCGTTTCTTGTTTCCTGTTTCTGTTTCTCGTTTCTTGTTTCTGTTTCTTAAAAACTAAAAACAGAAACATGTTTGATTACTATTTCTGTTTCTTGTTTCTTATTTTTTGGTAAAAATAAAGTTTAGTACATATACTATAATACAATATATAACATGCATTAAAATAAATATAAAACATATACAAAGAGGTTATAGTATTTTATTAAGGCCCAACACCTAATTAATAATAATAATAATAAATTTATCCTTCAAATGTTGTTCAAATTTGATTTGCAATGTTATTTCTCACTTCAATCAATTTACCTTGAACGATTTTGACTTACAAGAGTTAGTTCAATTAGACGAATTTGTAAATTGTCTAAGGTCAGACAATCGAACATACCCACATTTCTTTAATTTAATAATAAAATTTATTTTTATTTTTTCTTTAAAAATGCATTAGCCAATAATACATGCAAGTAAAATCAGAAAAAGATAGAGAATGTATATTTTTTTTTACATTTAATGGTAAACATGAAATACATTATTAGTTTATTTATTTAATAAAAAAATAAAATCGTACCAAAAGAAAAAATAATAGAGAATTAAATAGAAAATAATAACTATAAGCTCGTTAATGTAAAGTAAAAGAAAATAAGAAAATAAGAGAGAAGAAAAAAACATAAACGAAAAGAGAAAAGTAAAAAGGAAAAAAGAAAAAAAAAGATAATGAACTATTAAAAGAAAAAAGATTATGATGAAAGAGAAAGAACAAATAGAAAGAAATAAATCAAAAAATAAAAATAAAAATAAAAAAGATTAAAAAAATAAAAAGATTAAAAAGTATTAAAAGAAAAAAATAGAATGGAAGAGAGAGGAGAGAGATGGGTAAAAAGAGATAGGAATACATGCATGAAATCTGGAAAAAAAAAACGGAAACATAATTTGAGAAACTACTTTTTGAAGTTTCTCAAAATCTGCCATTTTTTTAGAAACGTTTCTAAAAAATTTAGAAACAAGAAACATGATCGTTTATCAAACATGTTTGTTTCTTGAAAAATGAGAAACATGAACAAGAAACAGGAAACAGGAACGTTATCAAACGAGCCCTGAGTTTTTTTGTTTCCCCTGAAAGTTCAGAAGATGGATTGGGAGGTTCATGAGATCAAAATCAAAATCTAGTTGAAAGGTATCAAAATCGGAGTGAAATCTCTGTTCAAAGGAAAGAGAATCCTTTACGATCACGTTTTCTAGGCTTCGATTCCCATCAGAGAATCGTGCTTCGCTCAAATTTCCAAGGATGGTGTGAGACTTTGTTTGAATTCCCTGGTTGCAAAATAATTGTGTGAATAGTTAGAGTAGGTAATCTCTAAGTACTAGAAATTTTTACTTAACACATATATATAATTTTCTGCAATTATAATTATAAAGATTTTGTCAATTCAAACATAATTAATTATAAGACGTCAATTATCATTTAAAGGTCGTTGGTTTGATTCATTACTCTACAATAGTTGAACTTAAAAAGAAAATATATATAAAGATTTTATTTTTATAGTTCTATTAATTAGTTTGATTTCTTACTCTACAACAGTGAACTTAGTTATTGTTGCGTAAGATGGAATCGACAAGAAGGTGGGGTCCACTTCGAAAAATGTGATGACGTGGAGGATAAATGGAAACATGTGACATGACTACACTCTCGGGCTCCTCTGCTGGGGTTGAGCAATCCAATCATGGAAGATGTGGTGCTTTCTATGTATGACACATGTCATATCAGCTTTTACATACAACTGTCAAATTTGTCTGTTATAGAGAGGTATTCGACTGATTGGTTGTTCCTCGTCCTCCTCTGCAAACTCGATGGCAAAGCAAAGTATTACAACGACGTCGCTCTCTTATACTCGTTCTTGGTGAACAATCTTCGGTACGCCGTCGACAAAATTCGCAGCTCGAATTTGAGATTCCTCCTCGACGGCGAGTAGGTTGAGAAGCACAAATCGAAGATCAAACTCTACTCCTCCTAGCACAGGTGCATTGGATGGAGTGGAGTGTTCTCGTCGCTGCCGGCGAACGCCACGATAGAGATCTCGTCGGAGGAAGCAAAAGAATCGTTCAAAATTTTCAATAAAGCTTTTAAAGAAACTTATAGAAAACAGATCTCTTGGATCATGCTCGATCAAAAGCTTCGCGATGAAATAAAAATCTCGTTGGCGAAGGAGCTCGGGGCTTTATAAGACGAGTTTTACGCGAGGAATTAGATTCGTGCAAGCAGGTTTCTGGTTCGAATCTAGTGGTTTGACTTTCCCCTGATGATTTGGGTAATTATTTATTGGATCATTTTTACGGGGTATGGATTAGAAAGTGTAAGAAGTAGGTCCTCGTCTTCTTCTTCGTCCCATTCCTCGCCTTTGTAAACGGAAAGAAAAGGAATATGAAGATGAAAATGAGGAAGAATAAAAAGAGAAAGATGAGGAAAAAAAATTACAGTCGGCATCCGATGACAGTATGTGGTGGTTGATGCCAACGAGAGAGAGTTGTGGTGGAAGAATAAGAGGGAAGAGGGAGGAGGAAGAAGAAGGAAGAGGGAGAAGATAAAAAGAAATTAAAAATATTTATTTTTAATATTGTTGGAATTTATGCCCTAAAGCCTCGTAATTAATAATTTATTTAATAATTAATAATAATTTTGATTGTTTTATTTGCAATATAATATTATCCATTATATGAAAAATCCGAGGTTATTAGTGTAATCTTGAACAGTATGTGGTTGACATACAAGAGGATCATGTTCAAGAAATAACCTAAAGAGTCATAGTATATGGATAAGGTTGGGTGCCTTATCTTGGCAACAGTATTGATACGACCTACTTTGTAATAGTTACAAATAATTTGATTCAAATCGTTCATGTGGAGACATGTGAGTGAGGGTATCTTATACAAAGAGACTGGTCCGAGCCTTGGTCCTGTGTTCGAGTCATAGTCAGGAAGACTTTGTGGAGGAAATAAAGACCCGCCAGAAATATCTCCTTATTTACTTCAAGTAAGTTTGGTTAATATTATTTTTTTAGTTTAATTTTAAATAAAATTAAAGACAATCCAATACTTCCACTGCGGAGTGAAACATTCATTCCTTCAAAAACTACCCCGTAGCCTCCTTATCCTTCTATTGGAGCTCCACAGAAAGGGGGTCCACAGCCAAAGCAACCTAAGCCTGCTCCATACAATCACGCGTGTCTACTACTCGTTTTCTAATACTCAAGATATTATAGCCAAATTTATTACGCAAGACCAGCTTAAGAGCCTTCAAGTTGCACCAAAAACTCGCTATCGAAGAAACTCCTGGAAAAGAACGCCAAACCTCTACTACAATAGATATGAAACTATCTTTCTTAGTCCAATGATTAAAAAAACGAAAAGGGGTAGAACCACCCACCTCACCCAATCCAATCTAAAAAACTAAAGGGCTATGATTCAAAATACCCCAACCATGGGCTTGAACCTCACACAACGACATAAACTCCACCCATTTTTCATTAACTAAGACACAATTTAGACGCCTGTGGATATCTGTAGGCCTCAAAGGTTTATTAGTCCAAGTAAACTAATACCCTTAAGACGCAACTTCATAAGGTCAACTAGCACCAAAGTACTGTCAAACACCTGCATGTCAGTAATACTCTGATTACCCCCAAAACTCTCAGAAGAGGATTGGATAGTATTAAAATCCCCCACAAACTTTTCCTTTTAGCCTTAGTATTAGCTGCATAGATCGAGATCACCTCAACCCTAGCTTGAGATAAAGCATCAGTCAGAACTCCATTGATAAACTGGGGATCTACAGTAATGGGGGTGAAGGTATAACTACCTGTCTGCCACATCACCTAAATGCGCCCCAGACCCCTTAGACCAAACTACAAACACACTGACAATCACCACCGAATTGTCGGAACACAAAATCATACTACAATCTTTTGACTTTAGTTTCAAGCAAACAACAAAAATTCATATGAGACGACTGAATAAAAGATCTCACAGTAAGACCCTTGGCAGAATTCCCCAGACCCGGCACATTCCACAAGCACCAACTAGACATGAGAGAGTATCATGTAATGGTCAACATGAAGGAATGAACGTTTCACTCCGCATTAGAAGCATTGGATCGGCTTTGATTTTATTTAAAATTAAATTAAAAATTAAGATTAAGCAAACTTACATGGAGTAAATATGGAGATATTTCTGGTAGGTCTTTATCTCATCCACAAAGTCTTTCTTGCTATGACTCAAACATAGGACCAAGGCTTGTGAGAGCCTCTTGAAATAAAATCCATAAGGGATTAGAGAATAAAATGTCTAGAAAAAATTCTCTAATTATCTCTATTGAGGAGATGTGTGTTATATTTAATGGCTCAACCCAAGGATCCTATTTATAGAGACCAAGAGCAAATATTTGCCATAATTAAAATATTATATTTTAATATATAATATATTAAATTATATGTTATACTTATTTGAATCTCATTCAAATCTCCTACGATATTTATTTATTTGAATCTTATTCAAATTTTATAAATATCTTTTATTTAATGTATCTAATATACATTAATTATTATAATATTTAATGTATTAAATACAATAAATATATTATCATCTTTTATATTTAATATATTAAATATTAATTTGAACACTTCAATTTAAATATTAATTTGAACATTTCAAATTTTAATATTTAATGTATCAAATACAATAAATATATTTTCCTCTTTTATATTTAATATATCTAATATATTAAATATTAATTTGAACACTTCAAATTAAGTATTAATTTGAACATTTCAAATTTTTCTTTCAACTAAATTGATTTTTTAGTGTTACTTTGAGCTAACAATGAGACATTATGAACCTACAGATTATAAGCTACAATGATACAAAATTAATTAATTAAACTTTTTAATTAATTAATTTTCATTCATTCACTCTAGGGTCACTTCACTATAGACCTAGAGTTGCACTCTTATGCATTGTAGAACAAGTTGTGTCCATGGATATAATCACTACATGCAAGTCGATCCTTCACGAGTTATTCGTAATTACAACTGGGTCAAAAGTCCGTTTTACCCATGTAATTACATCTTGCACCTTAAGTACCACTGATCCTCTAATGAGCAATCTGTTTATAATCTAATTATAAACTAAGTCCCTCTTGGGCCAGTGAGAGGATGAGGCCCTATTGTTCAAGTCCCGAAATTAGCACTTAAGGAAACTATTCATCTACTTACCCTACATGGGAAGCAGTTAATTCCATCTTGTGAGATTATGTTCTTAACTCCCTATTTGGTCAAGTCTCCAAAATGGTAGACATATTGAATCGACTACAAAAGTAACTCTCACCCATGCAAATCAAATGACAAGCCCTCACAGGTAGGAGTTTATAACTGACTCAGGATTAAGATCGAGTCCCATATGATCATCCTGATGAAATAATAATCTTCTCAATTAACGAATTTATAAAGAGAGATTAAATATTTCGAGGTCCAGTCTTATACAAACTCATTGTATAAGAGACCCCCACTCATATGTCTCCACATGAACGATTTGGATCAAATCATTTGTAACTATTACAAAGTGGGCCGTATCAATAGTGTTACCAGGATAAGGCACCAAACCTTATTCATATACTATGACCCTTTAGGTTATTTATTGAACATGATCCTCTGTATGTCAACCACATACTGTTCAAAATTACACTAATAACCTTAGATTTTTCATATAATGGATAATATTATATTGTAAATAAAATAATCAAAATTATTATTAATTATAAAATAAATAATTAATTACGAAGCTTTATGGCATAAATTCCAACACAACCCCCTCATTGATCAACTTGATCACATGCAACGAACCACGAGAATGCACATCTAGCTCCAAACTGGCTATTGCTAACGGCAGTGCGTCCACAGCTGACACTATAACTAGTGGTTCATCAACAAGGACAATAAACCGATTAGGCGATCTTACTGAGATAGAGGTCCTAGAACTCATAGACCCAGAAGGACAAGAGACCCTCGTCACACGATGTGGAAGAGCCACCTGAGGAACTATGTCTTTACCTTTGGAATGAGGGCTTTTTCTACGAACCGGAGCAACAACAGGATCACCATTCATCTTTTTACCACGAGTAGTCTTAGAGTGGCCAAACACACAACAAGTAGGGAATTTCTTAGGTTTCCACGCATACTTAATAGGAATCTCAAAATTCTCCCCCCTTAATCTCACAGAGACAGAAGCAGGCATATCATCCTCTACTCCCACCTCCACACAAGCCCAGGAAAAATCTAAGCAACGTCTGTCCAACGTTGCCTTGTCAAGACATACTGGCTTACCCATAGCACTCACAATCTTACTCAATCCCCGAGAAGTCCACAAATCCAATGGAACATTAAAAAGTTTTATCCAAACAGGAACACTATCAAAAGTAAAAGTTTGAGGAACTATACCTAGAAATCACTTGTGAAGTAAGATAGTTTTACCACCAATATGCCAAGGTTTATTCTCTAAGACCCAATCTCGTGACTTAGTCGACTGAAACTAAAAGATAATCAATCCATTCTCCATCATTGATATAATAGGCTCCTCCACATGCCCCCAGATCTTACTCATAAGGCGAGAGACAACAGCAAACGATAGACGAAGGTCAATAAACTGACCAATCAATGAACAAGACCACATAACAACTCCCCTCCTCAATAACATCCTCTGGTGGAATCACCACCTGCCTACCATCCACTAAATCAGGAGGAGTGTAATCAAGACTCACATTATCAGCAACTGTAGGCTGCCTAAAAAGCTCAGCCCACCCCATCTTAGCCTTAGTACCAATTGAATCACTCACACCTAGGCCAACTCGACCAACCCCTCAAGAGCCATTCCCATCTACCTTTGACCCTAACAACTTATCCAAAGAGGTGGTCCTATCCAGCTCAACCACCCCATGATCACTTAAGTCCGGAACTGGGGTTTGCATGGATTGTTTATCCTTACGTAACCTTAGACGCTTCCTATAAGTACCATCCACATTTAAACCATTCTCCTTCACCACATCATCAAACTTTGATAGGCTATCAAATTTAGGATCTTGACTAGGTTCCTCCACCCCTTCTTTAAACGTCTCATACGCAGAGCAAGAGCTTCGATATCCACAATAGGTAGAGGCACCTCAACATTAGTTCCTCTTGATCTCACCGTGGACATCTCAGCTTTTTTCTTCGCCAGAGAACGACGCTTTTCCATTATGTGGCCCACAAGCACTACCAGAAAATTCACCCCAACCCGCAAGTAGAGATGTCCACGGGGCGGGGCGGGGCGGGGCTGGGGAATGGCTTCCCTGCCCCTCATTTCATTCCTTGCCCCTGCGAAATTCTCCATTTAATTTCGCAGGAAACGGGGTGGGGAATCCCCTCAGGGAATTCGCGGGGATCGGGTTCCCCGCGTGAATAATTCCCTGTTTATAATTTTCATTTTTTAAAATTTGGTCAAATAATTTTTTTTTAATTTCTATTTAAATTGTTTATTCTTAATGAGAGATATCTATTTAAGAGTTTTTTTTTTTTATTTCCTTAGAAAAACAAAATAATATTGAATAAAAGTTTGGATTTATGGTTTATTATATATATACAAATATATATATTAAAAAAAATGGGGCGGGGTCGGGGAACGAGGTGAGGACGGGGAATGTATTCCCCGTCCTCGTTTAGCTAATGGAGAAAAAATCTTCCCCCACTCCCTCTCCCATTTTCCGCCTAAACGGGGATTCCACGCCCCATTAGAGGCAGGTCTCTGCGAGGAAAATGGACATCTCTACCCACAAGCAGTCAGCAACCCATAAGAACTCACCCCTCTGGAGATCCCACGCAAGACAACCATGTTGCTACTCCATTACCACCACCAGTTGGCTGCTCTTCAAACTCGTGAACAACCTGCCAACATGCAGAAGACGCTGGTGAAACGGACTGACACCGGTGGAAGTGGAGAGCGGCAATCGAAGGTGGAGAGCGGAAAAATCCTAGGGTTTTCGGAGGTGGAGAGCGGCGCCTTATTCATTTGTATAAATATTAATCATCCTTTGTTGTTTTAAATATTAAATTGTTATTGGTATCTCAATATTCATTTGTATATGGTGAAAAATTCTAACCTAAAGTTTTATATATGTGATTATTTTTCTATTATTATTGGAGAGAAATAAAAATAAAAAGAGTTGTCGAATGAAATAAAATAATGATATGTATGTGTGTGGACAAGTATGCACACATTTTCAATTTTCATAAGTAAAAAGATCATTTTAATTAATAACCCAAACTAATTTAAGAATAAATCATCAATCAACTCAATCCATAAAATTTTAATCTATTTGAACCAAATTCAGCCCAACATGTACAGATTGAGTTGGATTAATCAAAGGTTTTCTTGGGCACCAAATTTAATGTACATTTGTAAAAATTTTATGTCTAATAATGTTATCATTGTTTAGAGCCAATTAAATTTTAAAGAGAATAAAACCATATCATGGTGCACAAACCTTTCTATACTCCTTTGAGCATTCAATTTAAGTTCTTTAATGTTGTTTGAACATTTTCACACTAAATTCTTTGCCTTGCTTATTAACTTTCAAGGCATGGTCAAAATAAATGAGTGACTTTCTTAATGGCTACTAACTTTAGTATGGTCAAGTCTTGCAAATATCTCCTTTCGAATCTCAAATGGTAGCGAGCAATCTTTCTTACATTCTAAGAGGAGCAATGTTTTTTAAACTGAAGCCTTGTTGTTCTCATTAGATTCATAGTGATTATGCGAGTAGTCAGAACATTACAAATATGACCGTATCGACAGCCCAATCAACCTATCAAAGAAAGAGAACATTAAATTTATTTAACAAAGTATAGACCTTGGTTTTATTATTACTATTATTATTATTGAACTATGGGAGTTTGTTACAATTTCATGCTTAGACTTTCAGTTTTTGTAAATTATCCCTAAATTTACAAAAGTTTGTGAAATTGTTGCAATTAAACTCTACTGATGAATAAGTATTTACATGTCTTAATTATCATAAATTCATGTATTCAAATGTGAATTTTATAATTTTATATTTAATTGAATATATGTATATATAAAATAAAATGTTTTTATTTATTGTTTTTATCTTAATTATGTTTGGTTGATGTTACATCCGCTCAAGTATGGCAATATATGCTTTTAGTTCAAATTATAAATACACTTAAGCATAGCTCAACTTGTTAAGACTTTATGTATTTATTCACTCCGAGATGAATTGAGGGAAAAAAAATTATATCTTCTTGACTTCTATAAAATTTAGGTTAAATTACACTTTTGTCCTTGAACTTTCATGTTTGTGTCTATATGGTCCATGAACTTTAAAAAGTATCTAATAGATCATTGAACTTTCAATTTTGTGTCTAATAGCTCTTGAATTTTAAAAATGTCTAATAGGTTCCTAAACTTTCAATTTTGTGTCTAATATATCTCTAACATATTTGATTTTTTTTAAAATTAACTAATCTATTAGATATAAAATTGAATTTTATGTCTAATTTCCCTAAATTTTTAACTTTTTAACTAGTAGGTTCGTGAATTTTAAAAAATATTGAATAGGTCAAAGACCTATTAGACTCAAAATGTAACAATTTAGGGATTTATTGGACACAATATTGAAAGTTCAAAAACCTATTAGACATTTTGTTAAGTTCATGGACCAAATAGACACAAATTTAAAAGTTTAGGAACCAAATAAATACAAACTTGAAAGTTTATGGACTAAACTTGTAATCTAACCTAAAATTTAGCTTGAACACAACTAACAATATTCATCCAAGCGATTCTCTCACTACATATACTTCAATGGTCTACATTAACCCTATAAATAACCTTTGTTTTCCACTCAATTTTGTGTATAATGTGCCTTGACATATTTGATTTTTTTTTTAAATTAACTAATCTATTAAATATAAAATTAAATTTTATGTCTAATAGAATCCTACACTTTTAATTTTTTGTATAGTACGTTCGTGAGTTTTAAAAAATATTAAATAGTTCAAGGACCTATTAGCACAAAATGAAAATTTAGAGATCTATTGAATACAATATTTAAACTTCAAAAATCTCTTAGACACTTTTTAAAGTTTAGAAATAAACTATACACAAATGTTAGGGTTTAGGATTTAGGGTATAGTGACAAATAAAATATTTTTTAATGATTAAACAGAAATATTTGCACTTTTCACTATATATATATATATATATATATATATATATATATATATATATATATATATATACATACATACAAATAATGGAATTTTTTTGGCAGTCTTACAAACAATTTTCCATTTTTTAATGTTGAATATGTATGGCCCCTTATTAATGACTTTTGCTGGGAAATCTTTTAATATATAATTTTTTAAGACAAATTGAAATATATAATTGAATATATTAGAATCATATTTCTTTTCATCTTAAAAATGGACTTTTGAAGAACAAAATGTGAATAGCATCAAAGTAATGATGAAATGGAAACACTATCCTCTGTGACACTATTTATATAAATAGATAGAACTTTCATTTAGATAGGAAAAAAGTTTAAAGAAGATTGAGTTTAATAAAAAGTTGCCAACTAAATTTTATAACTTTAAGGATTAAGAACTCAAAAAAAAAAAAAAAAGGAAACAAAAAACTTAAAAAAGGATTAAAATGAAAACTGGTTTAAAATATTTTGTCTTATGTGTAGATTTTGTTTGGTATGAATGTAAATCAAATGTATGAGAGTAAATAAACAGTGGTTTAAAATATTTACACCGTGTTTTATAATTATTTGATTTTTGAAAATTAAGCCTATAAATACTACTTCTACTTATGAATTTCTTTGTTTTGTTATCTACGTATGTTTTTAAAAATCAAGTCAAATTTTGAAAACTAAAAAAAAATAAATTCAAAATTTTGTTTTTATTTTTAAAATTTGACTAAGAATTCAAATATTTTATTAAGAGAAATGAATATCATTGTAGAGAAATAGAGAGAAAATATGCTTAATTTTTAAAAATAAAAAACTAAAAACCAAGTAGTTATGAAACGGAGCCTTAATTTTGTGTCTTGATTTTGTTGGAGCTAGATCCAAATTGAAACTATGACTTTTTAAAGATTTTAGCCTTTTTTTTTTTGGTTGAAATAAATATAATAAATAATGCAACAACGTGATAAAATTGAAGGGTAAAAATGGGGAAATTCCAACCTTTAATATAAAATTAAATAATGCACTAATATTGTTTTATTTTGAAATAAGAGTCTAAGAGATTTAGAAACCCAATGAAAATTTGTTGAAAACTAAAACCAAAAATAAAGAAAAAAACACACACAGAGTACCCTACCATTTAAATACGCGTTTAATATATATCTGATTCCCAGAATCTTTTTTCCTTTCTAGAAAGAAAGAAAAAAAAAAAAAAAAAAAAAAAGGCACAAACCACTTCTTATGGGGCGTTTGAAGCATTGTATTGGATTTTGATGGTTTAGAAATCTAAATCCAAAATGTTTTTTGGGCCACTATGTTCAAAATCCAATGGGTTTGAAACACAACTCCATAGTTTTGAACAATGCACTCTAAACACTATTTTTTGATTCTAATGCTTCAAAACACTGCATCTTAAACACTGTTTTCTGATTTCCATGGTTTCAAACCCCCAGAACAAATCTCTCAGGATTTTGATTCCGAAACGGTGCTCCAAATGCCCCCTAAGGTTTGTGATAATCATACTTTTGAACTTTTAATTTGATCAAACAGTCTCTTCAACTTTGTTAAGTGTTTAATTAGACTCTTAAACTTTGTTAAGCATTGCAATAACACCTTTAAACTTTTAATTTGACCAATTTAACTATTTGTATTTTATCAAGCAACAATCATCTTTTGTGCTTTGTTAAATGTTGCAATTAATTCCTTCTATTAGTAAATTACCATTTAATTGGACTTCACATATGTGACTCATACGTTAGTAAGGAATAACAAACTTATTATTGACAGATCACTTAACAAAATACAAGAGGCTAATTACAACACTTAATAAAATACATGGGTTGATTAATCAAATTAAAATTTTAGATGTGTGATTGCAACACTTAACAAAGTATAGGAGGCTAATTTATCAAATTAAAACTTCAAGAGCGTGATTGTAGCAGATCCCAAAGTTCATGGTGGTTTTTGCAATTTTTCCAAAAAGAAAATTTTGATTAAGAAAGTAGGGAGCAGGAAATTTCCAAACTGCCCTTGTGACGTGGAATGATATCAGCCGTAGATTGGTACATTAGTCACATGGGGACGGTAGGAAAGAAATAATAAGTCGACAAGTTGATTATTTATTACACGTGCATTGAAAGAAACATTCTTCATAACTTCACATTGCCCCAAGAAAAATATAGGCTATTTTATCCCGATTCAATTTATTGGTTTTTGAATTTGGTAAATTTGGCCTAGTTTAATAACCATTTGATTTTTAGTTTTTGGTTTTTAAAAATTAAGCTTATAAATACTATTTCTACATATGAATTTTTTTGTTTTGTTATCCATTTTTTACCTATATTTTAAAAAACCAACTCAAGTTTTGAAAATTAAAAAAAGTAGTTTTTGTTTTTGAAATTTGGCTAATAATTCAAATATTTTCTTAAGAAGTATGAAAGTTCATTGTGGAGAATTGTAGGGAAATGATGAGAAAACAAGTACAATTTTCAAAAATCAAAAACCAAATGATTAACAAACGAGGTCAAGTTTCTTAAAAAGAAAAAGAGAAGTAAATTTAGGCCCCTTGATAACTATTTTGTTTTTGAAAATTGTGTTTGTTTTCTCACAATTTCTCTACACATCTTCTCTACAATGTTTTCCAGTTTTTTTTAAGGAAACATTGGAGTTTCTAGCTAAATTCAAAAAATAAAAAACAAATTTTTGAAAACTATTTTTTTAGTTTTCAGAACCTTGGTAAATTCTATGATCAAGAAAGTATTAATTTTTTAATTTAGTAAATTCTATGATCAAGAAAATAAATATTTTGAGAATAATATTTAGCACATAAATGATTTTAGTGAAAATGATTTGTTTATAAATAATTCATTAAAAATGTTTTTTATATATTCATTTTAATGTTTAGTTTTAGACTTTTCAACACAACTTTCATAAATCGAAATTGAATTTGAATGATTAAGGGCATGTTTTAGAGCAATTTTAAACAACAATTTCAATGTTTTCAGATTTTAAATATACTACCAAACACGTATTCAAAAATAAGGAAAATATGAAATTGTTTTCAAACATGTGTTTGTAGATCCACCAACTAAACACTTGAAATAATAAGAAAATAGGGGTCGAATATGTAATGGGGCACAACTTGGGTGCAGGCTGGGCTGCACCCAAGTCTGGTGCTGCCCACTTTACGACCATAGAAAAAAAATTGATTTTTTTAAAAAATAAAAAATTATGTTGTTATAAATGAGGCAGCACAAACTGGACTGCACCCAAGTTTTTCCTATATAATATAGGTTATATTTTCATATTTACCAAATAAAACGGATATGGTGAATATTTATTTGGTTGGATTTGTTTTTTTAAATGGTTTTTGGATTATGTGATTCTAAAGAGATATTTAGATTTGAAATTTGAAAATGCATATTTTTTAAAACTTAAAAAATACAGTATTATACTAAAAAATATATAAAAATGGATAAATATATTATTTCATGTTATAAACTCATTTCATTTCTGTCAAAAATTAAAATTGGTAAAATATGATATATTATAACTTACTACGTCCGTTTGGATGGTTGATATTGTTTCATAGTATGAATATTAAGCTCATCCAAGAGCTCGAATCTAGACCTCTAGTCGTTATGACCAAGAGACCCCAAGTCTTTACCAACTGAGTCGCTCCCCAAGGCTAAAAAAATCTCAATCAATTATTAATGCCAATTTCGGAGTTTCTTAAATGATGTATAAGAAGTTTGAAATTTAAGAAGAAGATAAACCAACACATAGAAAACTAAAATGACAAACAAAAATTTCCAGATATGAGAAAGTTCTTTTGCAGAAG
The DNA here is from genome assembly GCA_033996785.1 of Trichosanthes truncata. Lineage (NCBI taxonomy): Eukaryota > Viridiplantae > Streptophyta > Magnoliopsida > Cucurbitales > Cucurbitaceae > Trichosanthes > Trichosanthes truncata. The sequence continues at coordinate 7,280,283 of JAWPNB010000004.1, forward strand.
AGATGGCCTGCGGTGGTGGTGTCCGACGAGGGTAAGCAACTATGGAGGGGACGGTGACACTGAAAATTTTTCCGGAGAAGGTGGATGGTGGCGCCGGAGAGCTCGCCGGAAAAGGAGATGAAGGAAGGGCAAAAAAAAAAAAAGCAAGGAGGGAGGATATGCCAACTCACCCAATCCAATCAAAAAAATAATTATAATTAATATAATGGACAAATCAGTGACTCCAATCAACAATTAATTGTCACATCATTTTTTTAAATTAACTAACAGTCAATTTAACTTAAAGATCATTTAAAATTATTTTCTAAATTTTAGAGACTAAAATATTTATTTTAAAACTTCAGAAATTAAATAAATACTAACTCCAAACTTCAGAAACTAAAAAGAATATTTTTGAAAGAGATTTAGCAGCCAAAATCAAAATTTATTGAAAATTAAAACAAAAAAGAAGGAATAAAAAAGGGGAAAAAAATAAAGTACACAGTATCCTATCCTAGCATTTAAATGCGCGTTTTTTTAACGAAAAGATACCTTTTTTTTTTCTTTTTTTTTACGGGGTATTTAAATGCGCGTTTAATCTATATATATATGGAATTTTTTTTCCTTTCTAGAAAGAAAAAGAAAATTTGGATTAGGAAAGCAGGGAGCAGGAAATTTCCAAATTGCCCCTGCGACGTGGAATGATAACAGCCGTAGATTGGTATATTATTCACATGGGGACAGCAGGAAGGAAGGAAGGAAAGAAAGAAAGAAAGAATAAGTCGACAGGTTGATTATTATTTAATTACGGCTGCACTGAAAGAAACTTTCTTCATAACTTCACATTGCCTTCGGAATACGAAATTACCAAGAAAAAAAACCAAAAGATACTTTGTCGGCACCGTAGAAAGTACCAACGCGTTTGGTATTTTATCTAGATTCAACTTATTAATTTTTAAATTTGGTAAATCCTATGATTTAGAAAGTAAACATTTCGAGAATAGAATTTGAGGTAGGTTCGAGAGTGATTTTAGTAAAAATAGTTTATTTATAAGTGATTTATTAAAAATGGTTTTTACATAATTATTTTAATACTTAATTCTATACTTTTAAATGTAATTTTATACAATCAAAATTGATTTTGAATGAGAGCATGTTTGACAGTGATTTTAAGTATGAGAAAAACGATTTTAACCATGTTTTCAAATTTTAAATCTACTATCAAACACTTATTAAAAAATAATGAAACTATGTAATTGTTTTTCAAATATGTGTTTGGAGATCCACGCCAATTGAACACTTGAAATAACCAAAAAATAGAGGTCGGGTATGTAATAGGGTTCTATTTGTTTTTTATAACGGTTTTTGGATTATATGATTCAAAAGTGACATTTTGATTTAAATTTTGAAAATTGAAAATGCATATTTCTTTTAAACTAAAAAAAATACAAAATTCTACTAAAAACTATATAAATAGATAAATATACTATTTCATGTTATAAACTTATTTCATTTTGTACATTTTGCAATATGCTACTAACGATTTGATTGCATTTTTTTAGTCTTTGAAATTTAGATTTAGTTCTATTTGGTTAGACGCATATAACCAGATTAGAAGGCAACCAAATTTACAACCATATTAGAAGTTCCAATCAACCAATTTTGGAGTTTCTTAAATGATGAATAAGAAGTTTGAAATTCAATAAGAAAATAAACTAGCAAATAGAAAACTAAATTGACAAATGAAACTTTTGGGAAACTAATCAAAACAGAAGGAACAATCCATCTATCAACTATAACAAGAAAGTACACTTCATTTTATTAAACTGCAATGTTAAATGCTAAAAGATATATTGAGCTAACAAGAAACTGCAATATTAAGTAAAACATAAAACACATCATAGTTAGCAGATAAGACAAATGGAAGAGACTTTAATTCGTTTCCTAGATATCATCTCAAATGCATACATAAAATGTATCATAAGCACATGAAGATAGATAAGTATGAATATCATCATTTTTTATTTCTTTGGTAAGAAACCGAGCTTTCATTGAGAAAAATGAAAGAATACAAGAGCATATAAAAAACAAGCCCAAACAAAAAGAGCCCAAAACAAATTTCACAACACGACTCCAATCCAAAAGAATAAGACCATCATCCAATTCTTAAATAGTAAATGATGATGATATGTGGGTGCTTCCTCCTTGAAATAAAAAATTTCTATTGAAAAGAAGATGTTGTGAAGTATTTTAAAAGGGATAATACTTGGCTGCCCCTCGTGAGTAGGAATTTCCTACTTACCATTCACATGAACCAATACAATAGAGACATGTGTCCATTTTATTAAATGTCAAAATCTCAACAAAATCTCACCTACCAGATTTTCCCTTTCTCTTTCACGTTCTCTCCCCTTTTCACGTTAACGCTATCTCTCATTTCATGTTAACGCTTCAAATTCCTCATTTTTTCCTTTCATGTTCTCTCTCCCTTTCACTATTCTTTCCTCTACCATCCTCTCAACAACAAGAAAAGTTCAATACTTTGTTTGCACAAGCTAAAGGTAACATAAATTGAACTGTTTTTTTTTTAATATATTGTCTTTTATATACTTTTTTTCCTTATTTTTTTAAATAAAATAGTACCATATATTTTCAATAGTTCAACTATGGAAGCTTCAAAAGAACAACATGAGAAAGACATCTCATAATTTGGAAGAAACAACGGCTAGCTTGAGACAAGTGAGTTTATTTTTTAATTTCGCTAATTTATATTTTTGTCAATATTCATTTTTTTTTCTTCTTAAATATGTTCATATATCCTTGACTTTTTTTTTTCATCCAAGTGACCCAAATATTTGATTTTGAATTATCATATTCATAATAAGAAAAACAAGTTATATTTTTTGTTTTTATAATATTTGAAAAGATACAATAAAAAAAAAAGAGAAAAAAGAAAAAAATGAGGAATTTGAAGTCTTAATAAGGGAGATAGCGTTAATGTGAAAGGGAAAGGGAAAACCTGTTAGGTGAGATTTTGATATTTAATAAAAAATGGACACATGTCTCTATTGTATTAGTCTATATGAGTGGTAAGCAGGAAATTCCTACTTACCCGAGACAACCAAGTATTATCCTTTTAATAGTCCTACACTAATAGCATATGTTATCATAAAAAGTGATACTCATGGATAATGAAACGAAAGTAGGATAGCTAACAGAAACACTTCAATGAAAATATAATGAAATATATATACCACATCTTTGCAAGACTGAACAAACTCAGCAACATTAATTTGCAGCGTTGATATGCTCCGTCACAACTTTCAGTTTTGCAAGCCTCTCGATCAGGGGTTTCAACATAGTTTCAATGAAGACCTTCTCAATGATCAAACACGTCGACATTAGAAAGAAAAAAAGAGTTTAAATATTATTTTAGTCCCTCTACTTTTAGCTTTAGTTTATTTTGATTATTGTACTTTTAAAACATTCATTTTGATCTCTGTACTTTTAATTTTGGTTCATTTTGGTCCTTATACTTTCAAAATGTTTATTTTGGTCATGTACTTTTAAAAATTGACCAATGTACTTTTAAAAACTACCAACCAAAAAAAGAAAAAAAAATCAATGCCCTACTTCTCTATATCTCCTCAAGGACAAGTAGACAATTGTAGCACTTACATGATACAATTTTACAACATAAATTACCTCACTTCTTTCTGTCAATGCACCCTCATGTTAGAAAAATAGAAAAACAACCTCATAGAATCACCAAATAGGAAGTTCCTTAGAAGAACCAATGAAAGTCAATCGACCCTAGACATAAGGTGATTATCTATAGGATCAAATAGAGTTGTGGTCACTATTTAACTAAGTAAAAATTGACCATAAAAAATTAGGATCAATTGTTTAGGTTCCTAAGGGAACTTTGAAACAACAACTGATAGGAGATGAACTCGATTCACATCACTAGGTAAATTACACTAGACATGAAGGAGCATATTGAGTACATATTCCATTTAGGGCAGAACCTTAGTTGAATCCTCCTTTACCATTGACATATTTGCCTTCTTACTTACCACATTCATTTTACTTATTTTATCACCACAATATTCACCATATTTTTCTTGGTTACCATCTCTTGTAATTCGATAAAAATTTACTAAAACATCATGTATATATATAGTCTCTGTGGGATCAATACTTGAAATACTCTATATATTACTTGTTAAGGTATTGTACACTTGCACTAGCTATATCCTCTTTTAGGGAGTGTGCCTATCAACCACTACTATTGAGAGTGGTCATTACAAATGGAAGGATGACTACTACTAGTGTAGGAAAACACAACTACCATATTTAGGTGTTGTCCTAGGTCATAAGTGTCACCACTAAATTGGGAGAATCTTAGCTGCAAATGAATAATAATAATTAATTACAAAGAAAAAGTTTAGAGCTTAAAATGGCGAGTGAGAGCTAATATTGTAGTCGAAGAAGTTACAAAATAAAGTTGCTAATATTGATTCCTGACAATGACGCATGAAAAATTTCATGCAGAAGAGTAAAGCAATTGCAACATGCAACTCTTATTAAAAATTTCATGGATTATTCTTATTTATTGGCCGGACAAACTAGATAGACAAAAGGAGATTATTGTCACAATCAAAATAAAGTTAATATTGCATTTTCACTAAAGATTATATAAAACTTCAAAATTATAAAAAGTTGAATTCAACTGTTGATTTTTTTATTTTATTTTATTTTTGCAAAGGCAATATAATACAACAAAAACAAAAGTCGGGACCTCACGGCCAGAAGTCAAAGCACAAAAAAACTAGACATCAAGCTAAGCAAAGCAACAAAGAACTAGACATCAAGAAAGACGCAAATCAAAACATACCAAGGGAACACAAAAATCAAGAGAACAAATCTCAAGGAGAAAAACTAGCCGTCAAGTCAGCTAAGAGAGCACTCACAGTCCCTATAATTTTTTTTAGAACAATCCCACAATTATTGAATTAAAAAAAAAAGTGCTTGAAAAATGATAAGATATAGTTTTTACCATAATTTGTATGAGATAAAAAATCAAGGATAAAAAGTTAGGCCAAAATTAATATATTGATTTACTGGCTCAAAAAAGAATCAAAATTATAAACCAAATTCATGTTTTCACTAATAATTTGAGAACAAAAATTAAAATTATGACTACATAAGTCTAAATTTTGATTACATATCTCAACAAAGAGACACTTATCTTTCAAAAATTAAAGGTTCAAATCTTTTTATCACTTGTCAAACTAAGTAAAACAAAAAAAAAAGTGACCTAAATCAAACAACTCAATTAAAATACTTCATACTCAACTAACTAGAAATCAAATAGATTTGCCATTCCAACAATTGAGATGAATCTCACCGATTCTAAACCTAATGTAGACCATTCTCTAACTTCTAAGTATTAAAAAAAAAACTCTAGCGCAAATTTAAGACTCTATGTTGATAACTATTTGATTTTAAAAAATTAAACTTATAAATGCTACATCCACTTATGGGTTTCTTGTTATGTTATCTACTTTTTACATAGGTTTTCAAAAACTAAGCCAAGTTTTGAAAACTAAAAAAAGTAGTTTTCAAAAACTTGTTTTTGTTTTTGGAATTTGACTAAGAATTCAAATATTTTGTTAATAGAGATGAAACCTGTTGTAGATAAATGATAAGAAAACAAACACAATTTTCAAAAACAAAAAACTAAATGGTTATCAAATGACACCTAAATTATTAATCTAAATATATTGTGATAAAAATTCAAGATGAATGATGAGTTTTTTCTTTTTTGGTGCAAAGTAGTAATTCATAAAAAAAAAAAAACTATTAATTGACTTGAAAATGTTAGCCCGAGTCTTTGATTTTTTTTAGTACAACAAATGTGAAGTATGATGATTTGAATCTCTGACCTCAAGTACATGTTAATTGTCGCTAAGCTAAACTTAGTTTGACGACTAGTTTTTGATATATTGCCGATTTTATCTTTGAAAAAATATCATGGTACAACATCTATGAAACGTGATGAGGTGGCACAATCAAAAACATTTTCTCTACCTCAACTTCAAGTTTGGACAAATGATAAATGATAAAAAAATAATTAGGTTAAATTATAAATGTAGTCCTTGAATTTTGAGATTTGTGTCTATTTAGTTTTTAAACTTTTAAAATTACAAAATCGCTAAACTTTTGAATTTTTTAAAATTAATGAATCTACTAAACACAAAATTAAAATTTTAGAGTTTTATTAAAGATAAAATTTAAATTTACATCTAATAGATTAATTAATTTTTAAAAATTTAAAATTTATAAAAGACTTATTAAACATAAAATTTGAAATTTAGAATCTATTAAGCCAAATAGATACAACCTTCGAAGTTGACAAAAAAAAAAAAAAAAAAAAAAAGAAGAAAAGAAAAAGAAAAAGAAAAAGAATTACACACGAGTACAGCGATAGGTCCGAACTCCGAACTTTGTAATGTGAGGGAATTGGTTTTTGGTTGGGTTTCGGTAAAAAAGAAACACTAGCGCTGAAGGACAGTGGACACTGGACAGGGTCGAGAGGGAAATTTGGCGTGGGCGACCCGAGCCTCTGTTCATCAATATACGGCTTTCAAATTCTTTCTCCAGTTTGCAGAAATCCAATTTCCCTTTAGGTAAATTTGTCATCTGTTTTTGCGACGTCTGTTCAATTGGGTGGCCTGTTTTGTTGATCAATTATGCTTGATTTTGTGTGGGAATCTGATTTTGTTTTGTTTTTGTTTTTCTTTTTTGGTTGTTTTGATGAGATCAATCGCAGTTTCGAGGACCATGCGTTGATGGTGTGTGCTGGGTTGCTGTTAAAATCATCTTCTTGGCACACCATTGTTAGGGATTTTGCGGGTTGTTACTTGGAAGGGATGGGCTTGCATGCAAGGTACTTGTTAATGTTGGTTTTTAGTTCAATTTGTATTGTTTCAATGCACGTTGTAGTTTTCGTGGCTTGTAATCTGAATTTGGGGGTACTCATTTGCCTTGTTACTTGCTTGCACCTGGATTTTGTTGATGTAAGGTTAATGTGGATTTTGACTTGCGAAATGCCATGTTGCTATGTTCATAGGGGGATTTGCTCCTCTAGTTTAGTTTCTATGTGCAAATATATACTTGAGCTTTGGTTGATCGGGTTATCACAAATTTAACTTAGAGTTAGTATGTTAAATTTATTAAGTACACTCTGTATATTTACTGTGATTGCTGAACAGTGTTAAAGTCCCCTTGAATTCAATCAAGTGGCCAGTCTTTTGAGTCATTGTGTCTTTCCAGCTCCCATCTCTCGTGGATTACTGTTGAATTAGTTTTTGACTATCTTTTTTTTTTTTTTGTTTTTTTTGTTTTTCTGGAAATAGGAAACATTTCATTGATAAAATGAAATTACAAAAAAGAGAGATCCTATCCAATGGGTTACAAAAAATTCTTCCAATTGGTCATGAGAGTAGAAAGACTATAATTACAAAAGGGAGAGCTCAATTTACACCAATTAAGAGATAAGTTAATGATAGAAGTGAGAATAGATTGGGTATCTTTTCGGAAGCATTTCCTCTGATACATTTTATGTATGCATCTGAGATGATATTTGGTGTTAAGAGAGCACATTAGTGTATTTATGTTATATGTCAGTTAATGGTTACAACTACATTAGTTTACTTTGTTTAAATCAGTTGTAATCTTATTTATCAAATGTATTCACAGAGTGCTTATATAGCCTCTGCCTTTTGATCACATTAATGAGAAGAGTTATACTTTATTGATCATTCTCATTCCTCTACTTTATTCAAGATGGTATCAGAGCATTGAAAATCTAACAATTATCGAAGATCCATTAATTTTTTTTCCGATGGATTCCTCCATCTCTGAGAAGAATTCTGCTGGCGATGTGATGTCTTCCGTTCCAAAATTCATCAATCCTAGGAGCAAGACTTTGACTCCTAAACTCGATGAAGAAAATTTCCTCATGTGGAAATTTCAAGTTTTGATCACCCTTTGTGGCTATGGACTGCAGAAGTTTATCGATGCAGATTATGAGATTCCTCCAAAATTTCTTGAATTGGCTGATGAATCATCCTCTGCATGAATTTTCAATCCTGAGTACAAATATTGGATTCGACATGATAATTTGATAACTGCTTGGTTCTTGGGCTTGATGTCTACAACGATTGTTGTTGAATTGCTTGATTGTCAAACATCTCGAGGTGTATGGTCACATTTAGCTAATCTATCTCTTCAAAGAATGTTGCTAGAGTTCTGGAACTAAAATAGAAGCTAGAATTGTGGCAGACAGGTAGGGGTGTGTGCTATCTTGTGGGGGCTTTGGGGGGAGAGAAACAACAGAATCTTTCGTGGGATAGAGAGATCGTCTTGTGATGTGTGGTCCATGACTAGATTCTTTGTTTCTCTTTGGGCTTCTGTGGCCAAGCCCTTTTGTAATTATACTCTTGGTCTTATTTGCTTGACTGGAGGCCCTTCTTGTAGGCTGCCTCCCCTTTTTGTGGGCTCTCCTTTTTGTATGCCCTTGTATTCTTTCATTCTTTCTCAATGAAAGCTCTCGGTTTATTCTTTTAAAAAAAAAAAAAGAAGCTAGAATTGATGAAAAAAGGAAATCTAGGGCTTCAGGAGTATTGTACAAAAATCAAGAATATAATCGATGCTTTAGTTGTTGCTGGAAAGCCAATTTCCCATGATGATCATGTGCTGCAAATTCTTGCTGGTCTAGGACCAAAATATGATCCGAAGGTATTGGTTTTGATTGGAAAATGATGATGCTCCATCTCTACCGAGAGTATACTCTATGCTTCTAAAATAGGAAAGTCGTCTTCAGCGACACTCCACGACTTCTATTAACACCGATGGTACACTACCTTTAGTGAATTTGACACAGTCGAAACCACAGCAAGCCTCCTCATCTATGAATGATTTAAATCAAAAAGGGACAAATCAGGGAGGACAGAGTAATCAAGGAAATCAAGGAGGTCAGAATAATCGATCAAACAGAAGACCATGGAACAATAACAACCAGAAACCGCAATGTCAATTATGCAGAAAGTTTGGGCATACGGTACTCATATGCTATTTTCGGTTTGAAAGATGGTATCAAGGACCCAACTCTACTCCTCCCGGTCAATCTTTGACGGGTTATTCTCCTGTCTCAAATACTCAACATAACTTCCAGCAACCCTTTACTACATGTACTTTGCAACATGAGACGAATAGAGAGAATCAATGGTATCCAGATTCCGGAGCATCCAACCATGTAACATATTAGCGGTCCAATCTCTCTTTTGGAACAGAATATCAGGGTGTTAACAAAGTCCATATTGGCAATGGTGCAGGTTTGCATATTCAGAACATTGGCTCCTCTTTTCTTAAATCATCCTCCAATAATATTTTCCATCTTACATGTTCCACATATCACTAAGAACCTTCTAAGTGCGAGTCAATTTGCCAAAGATAATTGTGTTTTCTTTGAGTTTCACCCCTCTGTTTGCTTTGTGAACGATCTTTCAACTGGCCAAATTCTTCTTCAAGGCAAAATGGTTGATGGACTTTATAGGTTCACAATGGAAAAGGCTGATTCCTCTTCATGTCCTCCTTTGGCTGACGGTTCTTCCTCCTTGGTCATAACCCCACAAGTGCATCATACTTGTCTTTTGCCCCTACTTCATATAAAGACTCTTATGTTTCTAAACCATGTACTTTACTTGAGTTGTGGCATAATAGGTTAGGGCATTCTGCTATTCCTACTGTTCAGCATGTTCTTAGTCTTTGCAATATTTCTTCTTCTAATAAAAATCTCCATTTGTGTCAAGCTTGTGCCATTGGCAAATCTCATAGTTTTACCCTTTTTTGCTTCTTCTACACAATATGATGCACCTCTTCAATTGATTGTGGCTAATGTTTGGGGTTCTGCATATAAAGTATCTAGAAATGGTTTTCGTTTCTATGTGAGTTTTGTGGATGTATATTTTCGTTACACTTGGATTTATTTTTTAAATTCAAAATTCGAGGCTTTCCAAGCTTTTCTTCTTTTCAAAACTCATGTTGAAAAGCTCCTTGGTAGATCTATTCTTCGTTTGCAAACCGATGGTGGTGGTGAATTTCGTTCTTTATCCCATTTCTTAAAACCAATGGTATTGAACATAGATTGACTTGTCCATATACATCCCAACAAAACGACATTGTCAAAAGAAAAATCGCCACATTGTAGACATGGGTCTTACACTCTTGTCTCATGCTTCTCTTTCTTTGGAATTTTGGGATGATGCCTTTTCTAAAGCTGTCTACTTAATAAATAGATTGCCTGCTAAAGTCCATCACAACATTCCACCCTTGGAAAAGATTTTTGGTGTTAAACCAGATTATTCATTCCTAAAAACCTTTGGCTGTTTGTGTTACCCTTCTTTAAGATCCTACAATAATCACAAACTTGATCCTTGATCCACTTCATGCCTTTTTCTTTGTTATAGCTTCTTGCATAAAGGACATAAATGTCGGTCTTCCTTCAGGAGATTGTACATTCCAGAGATGGCCTTTTTGATGAATCCATTTTTCCAAAATCATCCTTTATTAGTTTGTCTTCTTCTGCTTCCCTACCAATGGTTAATAACATTTTACCTATGTACAACACCTGTTTTAACCAAAAGTCGCTGCCAAAGTACTGTTGGACACCCCATCAAACATCACTTTCTTCTGCTCCTTTAGCTGAACCTACTTGTCCTCCCAACAGTAACACTAACGTCCCTATTACTAATCACCAAACTTCTTTAGCCTCGCCCATTTCATCACCCGCAGATCAAAGCTCACCCTCTAACTCACATTCACGGCCAACAATTTCTTCCTCCACCTTACCTTCTTATGTCTCTACCAATGTTTTGAATAACTCTTTGTACCAGAGTCAAATAGACAAGTTGTTTAAAATAGTCACAGTATGGCTACTCGAGGCAAAGTTGGTGTATACTGAGGTAGAACCACCAAATGATAAAGAGGCACTTAAATGTGAGCATTGGGTCAAGGCGATGATTGAAGAGTATAATGCTTTGCTGGCTAATGATACCTAGTCTCTAGTTGATATTCCTATTGATAAAAAGGTGATTGGTTGCAAATGGGTGTTAAAAATCAAACGTCACTCTGATTGAACTATTGCAAGATATAAAGCAAGGCTTGTTGCTTAGGGGTTCCATCAACAAGCAGATCTAGATTACACAGAGACTTTTAGTCTTGTTGTGAAGCCTACAACTATTCGAGTGTTGTTTACTTCGGCATTAGCTTATGGGTGGTCACTAAGACAAGTAGACATTAACAACGCATTTCTACATGGGTTGTTGAGGAAGTATTCATGTGCCAACCTCCTGGAATGGTATCCTTAGTTAGTCCTAATCAGGTTTGTAAACTAAAAAAGGCGTTATATGGGCTCAAACAAGCTCCACATGCCTGGTTTGAAAGGTTAAGCTCATTTCTGTATTCTCGGATTTGTTCATTTAAAAGCTGATTCCTCATTATTGGTTTATCATCATTAGAATACTTTTTGCTATGTTATAGTGTATGTGGATGACATAGTCATCACAGGGAATTCATTATTGGTAATTGATCAACTTGTTTAGTCTTTGAATAAGAAATTTTCTCCGAAGGACTTGGGGGTATTGAACTATTTTCTTGGTGTAGAGGTATCCACATTACCCTCTGGAGGTTTATTTCTTTCTCAAAAGAAGTACATATCTTATTTACTTTACAAGACAAATATGAGTCAAGCCAACTCTATTGCTACACCTATGATCAGTGGCTCAATTTTGTCTGCATATCATGGTGAGAAATTTACTGATGTGAGGCTCTATAGAAGCACAGTGGGAGTTTTGCAATATGCTACACTTACGAGACCTGAAATTGCTTATAGTGTGAACAAAGTCTGTCAATTCATGCACTCCTTTACTATTTCTCATTGGCAAGCAGTCAAGAGAATTCTTAAATATTTAAAAGGAACATTACATCATGGTTTGGTTTTTAAAAAGCCTGCTGATTTGTTGTTACAAGGCTATGCTGATGCAGATTGGGCGTTGGATCCAGATGACAGAAAATCTACCTCAGGTTTCTATGTTTATTTTGGAGGAAATGTAATCCAATGTTCTTCAAAGAAATAGAGTATCATATCTAGATCTAGTATTGAAGTAGAATACAGAAGCCTTGCTCATGTCTTTGCTGATCTTGTTTGGCTAAAGTCTTTGTTCTCTGACTTACGTATTCATCCTTGTCCTCCAACTTTATGGTGTGACAATCTGAGTGCTGTCCATCTGAGTGCTAATCCTAGTTTGCATTCTCGAACTAAACCTGTTGAGATCAATATCTATTTTGTTTGAGATCTTGTTTTGTAGAAACAACTTAGAATTTGTCACTTACCTGCTTTAGCACAGATAGTGGACATCCTTACAAAACCTTTATCGGCATCTAGATTTCTTCCGTTAAAAGCCAAGCTCAACGTTCATTCTTCATTGTCCATTGCTGGGGGGGGGGGGGGGGTGTTAAGAGAGTACACTAGTGTATTTCTGTTATGTGTCAGTTAATGGATACAACTACATTAGTTTACTTTGTTTAAATAAGTTGTAATCTTATTTATCAATATATTCACAGAGTGCTTATATGGCCTCTGCCTTTGATCACATTAATGAGAAGAGTTATACTTTAGTGATCATTCTCATTCCTCTGCTTTATTCAAGATTTGGGATATGAATTAAAGTCCCTTCAATTTGTCTTGTCTGATAATTGTGATGCATTTTATGTTTTACTTAGTTTCTTTATAGTGCAATATCGTTAACATTTAGTATTGCTGTCTATTAAAATGAAGTGTACTCTCTTGCCGTAGTTAATAGATCGATTGTTCCTTCCATTTTGATGTAGTGAAGTTGTCCAAAAGTTTCATTCATCATTTTAGTTTTCTATTTGCTGGTTTATCTTCTTATTGAATTTCAAACTTCTTATTCATCATTTAAGAAACTCCAGAATTGGCTTTAATAGTCGATTGTGATTTTAGATGGTTCTAACTTTGGTTAGACGGAGCAAATCGGTTTTCTTCCTCTGCTTATTTTAATTGATCAATCTGAATCTTATGAGGAAATTTTAATAGTACTGATTTGTCTTCTGCTTGTGATTTTGCATTTTCACATGTAGGATAAATTGGCTTATTTTTTAATAAAGAAGCTCAAGGATATTCTCACTCAACTAGGTCTCTCAAAGCGAGGAAAGAACCAGGTGAATTGTCTGTTTGTTGACTGTTACTATTTATTTATTTATTTTTTCAATGAGAAACCGTCTCTTTTTGAGAGAAGATTGGGAGTTTTAGATGGGTGTAACTTTGGTTAGACAGAGAAGATTGCCTGCAGTTGTTTTACAGCCTGAAATATGTATACTCCGTTTCAAGGCTGGGAAGGATCAAGATCATCTACTTTTTCATTCTCTATAGCAGAAAATATTGTTGGTATTCTCTCTCATCTTGTTATAGGTGTTTTAGATTTTAATTAATGTTCCAAGGATGATATCATTAGATTTTATTTCCAATTGGAAGGCATTTTTGTAATCCATTGGCTTGGGGTTCCTGTCCCCTTAGGTGTCACCGCCATGCTGACCAAAGGGAGGATGGCGATGAGTGACTACTGGAGGAGAAAGAAGAAAACGATAGGAGAAGGGAAGAGAGGAAAAAATGAAAGAAAAACAGTGGTTGCCTTGCCAATGAAGACGGTTGCTGCAGTCTGAAATGGTGGTGGTCGACGTGGCAGCAAGCACTTTTTGGAAAAGAGAGAGATGGAGAAGGAATAGGGAAGAGAAGAAGAGGAGATGGAAGGGAGAAGGAGGGGGAGGATGGAGAGGGGAAGGAGAAAGGGAAGAGAAAAGGAAAAGCCACCAATAATAGACAATAGGATTATAGTCTCCACCTAGGAAGGGAAGTGGTCAGCACCATAGATGATGGTTACATAATTTTCTTTGACAACTATTCAACGAAAAATTATTTAATCATCACCAATGAAAGATTTAGTAGTCAAAATTAAACCTACAAATTAAGAAGCAAGAGAAAACTTATGGATAAATATACAATGTTGTTAGTAAATATGATATAAATATAAGTTGGATGTGAAAGTTCAATGTACTACTAAATAAAATAGAAAATATTGTTGACTGATAATCATGTAATTTAAGTAGAACTTATAACATACTGAGAGAGAGGGGTAATATAGAGAGAGAGATTTGCAGAGCTTGGCTACCTCACCTCTGTCTCATCTTCTCTTTAAATGTTAGGGCTGAGAGATTGGCAAATTTCTTTCCCTAATCGAATGTGCCATTTTTGAGAAATTAATTCATATTATTTATCTTTTAATATATTATGCCGAATGATTGCTGACTAATGATTTGATAGTTGGTATCTAGGAAATAAGATTTTATTGTACACTCCCTTTGTACATGGTACTTGAGACATGCAAAGCCTTAGACATACATCTGTTATCTCTGATTTTATATTTTCGTTTGAACAGAAGAAAAATCATTTTATTAAAGGAGGCTCAAGGTCGTCTCTGGATTTTACTATGACAAAGACTTTGGTCCTTCCGTTCCAAGTACATATGCTTTTATTATTAATAGAACACAATCTGTTTACATTCAGTTGGTATTTCATTTTGTTCTCATTAAGTTTTCTTCAAGCAACATTAACGGCATATTATGGTTCAAGCATTATGGGATGTACTTTGAAAATCACTACCCGTGGTGTGATATTTTCATAGTTCCCCTAATGAGTAGAGAACAATATCAAAATTGCAGTTTGTGTTTTTGTCTATTAAAACCAAATGGAATTGGTATATTATCATCATGTCTAAACTTGATTAAATTTGGATCTCTGCTTTCCTTTCACTGATTGATACATTGTTGGTGGTAGCCGCTGAAATCACCCGTGCAAAAGTTTGAAGGGCTCAAGTTCTTAAAGCGTCAAGGACCAAAAATGCAGCTCACACTTACTCAGCCTGATGATTGGCATCTTCATCTTCGTGATGGCGATCTTTTAAAAGCTGTTCTCCCTCACAGGTAAATTTATCTTAGCGACGCTCTTTCATCCTTCTTTTTTTTTTTTTTTTTTTTTTTTTTTTTTTCCCTTTTTCATCTTTAGGGTAATGATTGCTATCATATGGTTTAAATGTCTATTCTTAAATGGAATGTCAAGCAAACTCAATACATTTTATTAACATATAACATAAATGGCCTTAGCTGTGTTTTCAGTTGTTCATTCTTGTCTTGAATTGTTAATGTGTAGTGCAAGTCACTTTGGAAGGGCTATAGTGATGCCAAATTTGAAGCCACCCATCACTACCACAGCTGACGCTGTGGCTTATCGAGATTCTATCTTGAAAGCATTACCGTGCGATAGTAATTTCATTCCTCTTATGACCCTTTATTTGACAGATACAATGAGCCCTAATGAGATCAAGCTCGCAAGTAAGTCTTAGCTGAAGAGATTTTCTATTGACTTTCATTTGTTCTCCTTCTATCTAACTTCCTATTTGGTGATTCTCTGAGGCTGTTTTCTATTTTTCTAACATGATGATGCATTGACAGGAAGAAGTGGGGCAGTTTATGCTGTAAAATTGTATCCTGCCGGTGCTACTACCAATTCCCAAGATGGTGTAACAGATCTCTTTGGGAAGTGTCTACCTGTCCTTGAGGAGATGGTTGAACAAGATATGCCTCTGTTGGTAGTTTGCTGTTAGTACATTTTGTTTAGTTGTCCAATATATAGAGAAGCAGTGCATTTTCTTTCTTTTTTAATTTAAAACAAAAAATATCTTTGTAGGTTCATGGCGAGGTAACAAATCCTGATGTCGACGTGTTTGATCGTGAGAAGGTCTTCATTGAAACCGTATTGAAACCCCTGATTGAGAGGCTTCCAAAACTGAAGGTGGTGATGGAGCATATCACTACTGCAGATGCTGCTAAGTTTGTTCAATCTTGCGAAGATGGTATATATATTTCATTATTTTCATTGAAGTGTTTCTTTTAGTTATCCCACTTTCGTTTCATTATCCATGAGTATCACTTTTTAAGATAACATATGCTATCAGTATACGACTTCTAAAATATTTCACAGGACTCTTAGCAGCAACAGTCACTCCACAACATCTCCTTCTCAACAGGAATTCTTTATTTCAAGGAGGATTGCAGCCACATAATTACTGTCTTCCAGTACTCAAGAGAGACTCTCATAGTATGTTCCAACTACATTCTGTGCAGATTCTCTATATTTTCCTCACACTTGGCCTTCTAGTATGTCAATTCAATAGCCTTGCGTAATTATGTCCCAAGTGTATCATTAAAAATAATTTCTCATAATCATTATGGGATATTCTTATTGAAGTGAGGAGATTTTTGGAGGTTTGAAAGGGATTAATCTCAACGGGAATTGACTCTTGATTTTCATAATTTATCTTTCAAAACCACCTGGATTGGTACAGTGGTTATTAAGGGCCAATGTTAATAAATAAACGGCTTGGAGAGAATGAGTTAGTCATGGTAGCAACCTACCTATGATTTACTATTCTACAACTTTTTTTGGTAACCTTCAAGCGGTTATCTTGTAATAATAGTTGAGGAGCGCATAAAGTTGACATAGATACTCACACACACACATAATATGAGTCGGCAAAGATATTGTCGACTTCTTCTACATGAAAATTGAGAAAAATTTGAGTATTTCTTCGTTTGTGTTCACTCGCTTCTCATCTAGGACAAGCGATTGTGTCAGCTGTGACTAGTGGAAGTAAAAAGTTTTTCCTTGGAACCGATAGCGCTCCACACGAGAGACGAAGGAAAGAATGTCCTTGTGGCTGTGCTGGTATATACAGTGCCCCTATTGCTTTATCATTATATGCAAAGGTGTTTGAAGAGGTATACTATCTTATTTCGTATTATGCTAACAATTTGTTCATCTCTTCATTTTCTTCAAATCATCACGTTTGTCTCTCCTTTTCCTCTGTCTAGGCGGGCGCTCTCGATAAATTAGAAGCATTTACAAGTTTCAATGGACCAGACTTCTATGGGCTCCCCAGAAACACCTCAAAAATTACACTGCAAAAGGCTCCATGGAAGGTTCCAGAGTCTTTTTCATTTTCCTTTGGGGATATCGTTCCTATGTTTGCAGGTGAGACACTTGAGTGGCAGCCATGCTTCAATTGAGATTAACTTAAAAAGCTCAAGTTCCAATGTTGCTTACACAATAACACCACATTCTTGACATTTCCTCCATTCTCTGATTATCAAGACTGATGTTGATGTCTCACAATAAGAACTTTTTACTGTTGGATTATTTATGTATGATCCATCCCGTCATAGAAATAAAATCATGAGGAATTTTTGGTATGAATGAGATTCACATGAAGTTGATCTTTGATATTTGTTGATTTGGTAATAAAATTCTAAAAATTGGTTTTTTAGCCACTTTAGTAACCCTATACCATATGGTAAGGTTTTCTTTATATTGAAAAGAATTTTGTTTTAAGTTTGTTGGAGGGGGAGAGTGTTTATTAGGCTTAGCTCAAGAGTCCTGAAACTATAAGAGGGTGTTTGTTTTGATGGTTTGGAATGGGGTGGATGGGTTAGTAACCCATCCCACGTTTGGCCCATGGGTTAGAAAAAGTGGATTTTGGTAAGATTTTGTTTGGAGGGCTGAAATAGTATTTTAATTAAAATTGCCCGTCTTGTGGGGTGGAATAGTAACCACCCCCTCATAATTAAATGACCTTTTTTTTTTTACTCTTTCTTCTTTCCAAATTCCAACCAACGATTCATCTCCTTATTCTCTCTTTTCTCCTCACCTTTCCTTCTCAGATCATCCACGATTCTTCTCTTTATTCTCTCCCATTTTACTTGCTTTCTCCTTTATCGGTCGCTCAACACAAGAGTCATTGTTGAATCGTCAATTTGTAGCTGTTTCACTCAGATTTGGTGGTCGCTTTACTCAAATCTGCCGTGGTATTTTTTATCTTGTCGACTTAGATATGCTTTTGTATTGTTTAGATCTTAACTCCTTTTTACTCTTTTTCTCGTATCTTATTACCTTTTTCTCAAATCCATCACCACATATTTTAGATTTGGTCGTCGTTTGCTTCTCTCTCCTTTTCGACTCTTTTCTTTGTCTCCACAACAAAGCCCTCGTTGGTCCGTCTTACAGCTTCCATTTTTGAATTTGCAGCGGGTTAATCTTTGGGTATGTCGTGTTCTTCAGAGGTTTGCTTTTTGTTTTTGTTTTTTGTTTCATCAAATTGACTTGTTTCGAACTTAGAACATATGATTTCATTTTGCTTAATTAGGTGAATTGTTATTTGCTTCTTGTGATATGGGCTATTTCTTTTCCTTTGGTTAATATATTATTATCGAACTGAAGATCTTGCTCTAGTGTTGCAACAAATTCTTATTATTTTAGGATCAATAAGACTTGTGCTTCGTGAATTTGAAGTTTTTGGTTGAAATTGAATGTTGTGTCTGATTTGGGATCTAATTCGTTTCCGAAAATTGTCAATGTTGGAGTTTTTTTAATGTTAGCATTTAGAATTTCTTAAAAATTGTTTTCTGGAAAAATATTTGTATTTTGGGGCCTTCACAACATTGATTTCTAATGTGCTCCGACTTGTTACGTGGATATGCATTTTTACCACTGAAATTCATATAGCTATTAAATGGCCCAATTTTGTCAGTTTTGAAGTGTATAAAGAGTATTGTATCAAATAAGACTTCAATATTAATTTGTATCATTGTTGAATTTGAAGTATGCCTACACTGTCAAATGTGCTTTGTTATGTTTTTATTTTTAATCGATTTCTCAATTTGAAAAATCTTTTGGGTAATTTTTTAAATAGAGATTTCAATGTTGAAGGATTCTTAGTTTATTGATAATCTCCTTGAAGAATTCGTTTAAACAAACTAGGACTTTCTTTTCAAGATTTTTTAAAAAAAAAATTCATTTGGTCCATTTTTTTTAAAATTTTATCGAGTTGATAGTGATATGCCTCATTAAATGTACCTACCCACAATTGCTTTATTATTATCAATTATTTATTTGTTGAATTGATAGCTATCTGCCTCATTGATTATTCCATACTCATACTGAATTATTTTACTATTGACATTTATTTTGTTGAGTTGACAATTTGCTACCTCATTAAACCATACTTACCCACAATTAATTGTTTTACTATACTAAACTTTTTTACTTCTCTATAAATTATGTTTCATTGGACTCTCAACTCAACTCACCCCTTGAGAAACTGAGGTACTACTAATTCATATTGGTTTGGTCTCATTGATTTTTGTCATTTCTAATTCATTCTTTTTTTTGTTCAATCTCATAATTTCTTTCATTGGGTGTAGGTTTTAAACAACTCTTCTCATCCTTTGAAAGGTACATGGACCCCTCGTGTGCAATACAAAGGTCTTCCACTTTCTTCTTATCTCTCCCTACTCGTAATCCACCATTCTTTAAAGTATAATACCATTTTTTAAAAATTTTTTTGTATGACTTTATACGGGTGCTTCATTGCTTATGTTATTATTTTTTTTGTAGGTGCCCAATATTTTATTTGTGTTTCATGTGCGCCTAGACATCAAGTTTGTAATATTATGTCAGTTAACATTTATATGTTTTGCTATTTTGATTTATGGTTCATGGATAATGTTCAATTGAATTTTTTTTCCTGAGAGTTAAACATAACTTGGCATTTTTTTTTTACATTCATTGTCATTATACACTTTGAAACTTTTGGTTATTTATTTACTCAAGTAAAATTAGTTTAAAAATACTTCGGCTAGAAAGAACATAATTTTAGTTTTACTTAATTATTTCTTTGCTCACTATTGAGTTATTTCTTATTAATTTAAACTATTGAGTCTTATTAAAATCTTATAATTAAGAACTTTCATCATTGTATCTCCCACCCTATTTTCACCTTATTTAGTTATGAGATAGTCTCTTGTGATCCAGAACATTCTAAACATGACTATTTTACAAATTTTTAATAACAAAAAGTATTATGTTCGATTTAAATTCACTTATTTTAATTAATAGAAAAAATTTATAATTTATTATCAATAGTATGAATATTTTTTTTTATAGAATAAGATATTTTCTTGTGACCAAATTCTAAAAATCGAGCTCTAGTCAAATAATATTTTTCAATCAAATCCAACTCTACAGTATATAGTATTAAACATGAAAAAGAAAACTAAGAAGATTTGTAATATATTCAATTAATTTGAACAAATATTTATCTAAAAACAAAATCAAGGATGTCTTTAGAATAAAAAAAAGTTAGAAAACGTTTAAATTGCAATCTTATGTATAAAAAAGCGGTTAGGTTTGTTTACTTTATGGTCTAAACATCTTCAATTAACAAATGAATTTGAAAGATGGTTTAAAAAATGTTTGACAAATGAATTGGAAAGATGGTTTAAAAAATGGTTCGATCAAATTATAAAACTATGTTTTTAAGATTGATAACATTTTGATTGAGCATGAATTTGATAAATGGTTTTAAATATGATTTGGTCAAATTAGAAATTTAGGTTTCAAACTTTGATAATATTTGAAAATTAATTAAGAAAACAGTAATTTAGAAAAATTTGTTCTAAATAGACTTAATGAACATGAAATTCAAACATGCTTTGAAGCATGGTTTGGTCAAATTATAAAACTATGTTTTAAGATTGATAATGTTTTGAATGAATATGAATTTGAAAAATGGTTTTAAACATGACTTGGTCAAATTAGAAATATTTGTTTCAAACTTTGATAATATTTGGTAATTAAGAAAACAATAATTTAGAAAAGTTTGTTCTTAATAGACTCAATGAACATGAATTTCAAACATGCTTTGAAGCATGGTTTGGTCAAATTATAAAACTATGTTTTTAAGATTGATAATGTTTTGGATGAACACATGAATTTGAAAAATGGTTTTAATTATGATTTGATCATATTAGAAATTTATGTTTTTTCTTTATAATTCAATCAATTTTTTTTTTAACTGCATTGCATCATTTTCTTCCATGTCAATGCAAGACAATTAGTTTAGGTGACAATTTATATTTTAATTTAATATATTAGATAGTGGAAGTATCCCAGCCTCTATGATCTTGTTAATTATGGTGAAGGATCTTAGAACGAAAAACATCACATTTCACATTATCTAATAGGATTTATAGTTGGATTGATAGTTATGTATGTAGGCCTCAACTTTATGATACATGACAAAACCCATTTATGTAGATGCATTGAAGGATTGTATCTATCACTGTGGACAATTTTATTCCTAATATGAATAAGGTCATGATTTGTGCAGTTAACAATCGACCAATTCCTTGAAAATGGACAATTTTGAGTTGGTTGCTATCTTGACATTCTTTCTCA
Organism: Trichosanthes truncata; assembly: GCA_033996785.1. NCBI lineage: Eukaryota > Viridiplantae > Streptophyta > Magnoliopsida > Cucurbitales > Cucurbitaceae > Trichosanthes > Trichosanthes truncata. The sequence goes on from JAWPNB010000004.1 coordinate 7,301,755, forward strand.
CCAACCAATGTCGATTATTAGGAATATTATGTTCCGTATCATACCAAAATCAGATATCAGACAATTAGTCACCATTCTATAGGCATCAAATTAGGCAGTTAAAACTTCTTTTGCCTAATTTACGAAGATGACACAACCTGCTAAGAGAGTAAAAGAATGGATAGAAGGAATTTCACAAATTTGTGTCATATATTAAGGACAATTAGTGGCCTAAGAGGGACTCAATTGGTTGACGTGGAGGAGATGGTTGCTATATTTTTGCCTATACTAGCTCATGATGTTAAAAATAGAGTAATACGTAGACAATTTGCGACGTCTGGTGAGACAGTATCTAGATATTTTCACTTAGTTCTCAACGCTGTCCTTAGGCTTCACGAGGTGTTATTAAAGAAACTAGAGCCAATTACATCATCATGTTCTGATGAGCGTTGGAAATGGTTTCAGGTAAAAACTTATTCAACTTTTCCTATATTGATAGCATCAAAGTCATTTAATTTATAGACATTAGTTAATTGACTAGATCTATTGTTTGTGTGATTTGTCATCTTAGAACTGTTTAGGAGCCTTAGATAGGACATACATTAAGGTGAATGTAGGTATTATAGATCGCCCAAGATATAGGACAAGAAAATGTGAGATTGCAACCAACGTGCTAGGGGTTTGCTCTCAAGATGAGAATTTATCTATGTCCTCATGGCGTGGGAAGGGTCTGCAGTTGATTCTAGAGTTCTAAGGGACGCAATCTCAAGGCCCAATGACTTGAAGGTTCCTAAGGGTATACATGTTTACCCTTTCATACCCTTTGTATTATGACTGAAATCTCACAAAATCATGTTACGTGGTACAAGATATTACTATCTATGTGATGCTGGGTATCCTAATGCTGATTGATTCTTGGCTCCATATAGAGGACAACGTTACCTTCTAATTGAATGGAGATGAGGGAATCAACCAACCAACCTTAGAAATTCTTTAACATGAAACATTCCTCGGCCAGGAATGTGATTGAGAGGGCGTTTCGTGTGCTGAAGGGGAGGTGGACCATTCTTAGGGCAAAGTCTTACTACCAGTTAAGATCCAGTGTCGGACAATAACAACATGTTATCTACTCCACAACCTCATCAAACGAGAAATGAGCATAGTTCCATTGGTTGAGGAATTAGATGGACCACCCTTTGATGCTGATCCCTTACGTGGTGATCATATAAACTTTGTTGAAACATCGACTGGATGGAGCGCTTGGAGAGATGATCTAGCTCAACAAATGTTCTATGAATGTCAAAGTAGATGATGAATACAATTCTAATTTATTTTTGTGGATTGAATTTTGTTTGTAATTATGACTACTTATTATGTAATAGAAAAAATTGTTATGCTTTTCAAAATTCCATGAATTAGTAACTTGAATTTCTAATGCACGTGTATGCAGATATGTCAGCAGACGATAACAAAAACTGAAAGCATGTATGGAGTAGATTTGAGGATAGTAAACTTGTAGAGTCCCTTATGGAGCTCGTACAAAATGGGGGTTAGCAAGCTGATAACGGTACATTTAGGCCGGGTTATTGACACAATTGGAAGAGTTGATAAATGAGAAAAATTCCAAACTGCGAGCTACAACTAACTAACTTGGACTCTAGAATTAAGATTTTGAAGAAGTAATACAATGCAATAACTGAAATGTTGGGCCCATCGTGTAGTGGATTTGGTTGGAATGAGGAGCTAAAATGTGTCGAGGTCGAGAAGAAAATTTTTGATGAGTGGGTAAAGGTAAGAATATGTTTACAAATTATTAACTAAGAAAATATGCTCGTATGTAATAATTATATATTTTCTTTAACATGCAGAGTCACCCAATGCAAGAGGGTTACGAAACAAGCCCTTTCCATACTATGAGGAGCTAACAATAGTATTCGGAAAAGATTGAGCTACTGGAGCAAGTGAAGAGACGCTTGCTGACATGGCATCTACTGTGAACGAGACAGAGCAGAACATGCAATTCCAATTTGATGAGTTCAACATCCCAAATCCACTAGTAGGCGACAATGTCATGGGAGATGAGCCACCAACCACACCTATGAGTATGCTTAGTGGAGTAGGGTCATCCTCTAGAAGGAGCAAGAGGAAACGACCTAGTCTTACAAATTCTGTTAATGTGGTTAAGGGGATTGTTGGGATTTATGCCATAAAGCCTCGTAATTAATTAATTAATTAATAATTAATAATAATTTTGATTATTTTATTTACAATATAATATTATCCATTATATGAAAAATCCAAGGTTATTAGTGTAATCTTGAACAGTATGTGGTTGACATACAAGAGGATCGTGTTCAAGAAATAACCTAAAGAGTCATAGTATATGGATAAGGTTGGGTGCCTTATCCTGACAACACTATTGATACGGCCCACTTTGTAATAGTTACAAATAATTTGATCCAAATCATTCATGTGGAGACATGTGAGTGGTGATATCTTATACAATGAGTTTGTATAAGACTGGACCACGAAATATTTAATCTCTCTTTATAAATCCGTTAATTGAGAAGATTAATATTTCATCAAGATGATCATATGCGACTCGATCTTAATCCTGAGTGAGTTATGAATTTTTGCCTGTGAGGTCTTGTCATTTGATTTGCATGAGTGAGAGTGGCTTTTATAACCGATTCAATATGCCTACCATTTTGAGGACTTAACCAAATAGGGAGTTGGGAACATAATTTCACAAGATGGAATTCACTCATTCCCATATAGGGTAAGTAGATGAGTTCCCTTAAGTGTTGATTTCGGGACTTGAACAATGGGGCCCCACCCTCTCATTGGCTCGAGAGGGATTTAGTTTATAATAGGATTATAAACATATTGTTCATTAGAGAATCAATGGTACTTAAGGTGCAAGGTGTAATTATAGGGGTAAAACAGACTTTTTGACCCAGCTGTAACAACTCGTGGAGGATCGACTTGCATGTAGTGATTATATCTATTGACACAACTTGTCCTACAGTGCATAAGAGTGCAACTCTAGGTCTATAGTGGAGTGACCCTAGAGTTAATGAATGAAAATTAATTAATTAAAGAGTTTAATTAATTAATTTTGTATCATTGGAGCTTATAATCTATAGGTCCATAAGGTCCCCTTACTAGCTCATAGTAACACTAAAAGATCAATTTAGTTGAAAGAAAAATTTGAAATGTTTCAATTAATATTGAATTTGAAGTGTTCAAATTAATATTTAATATATTAGATATATTAAATATAAAAGAGGAAAATATATTTATTGTATTTGATACATTAAATATTAAAATTTGAAATGTTCAAATTAATATTTAATTTGAAGTGTTCAAATTAATATTTAATATATTAGATATTAAATATAAAATAGAAAAATATATTTATTGTATTTGATACATTAAATATTAAAATAATTAATACATTAAAGAAAAGATATTTATTAAATTTGAATTGGATTCAAATTAGGAAATAAATGTCGTAGGAGAATTTTAAAAGGTTTTAATAAGATTCAAATTGGTTAGATAAATATATTTTAATATATTAGATATTAAAATATATTATTTAATTATTTTCCCTAGACCACTATAAATAGGACCCTAGGGGTGAGCCATTGGACATTCTTCATACAACACACATCTCCTCAATAGAGAGAATTAGAGTATTCTCTCTAAACCTCTTCCTCTCCAATCCCTTGGGGATTTTCTTTCAAGAGGCTCTCACAAGCCTTGGTCCTGTGTTCGAGTCATAGCCGGGAAGACTATGTGGAAGAGATAAAGATCTGCCAGAATATTCTCCATATTTATCTCAAAAGTAAGTTTTCTTAATTAATATTAATTTTAGTTTAATTTTAAATAAAATCAAAGACGATCCAATGCTTCTGCTGCAAGATGAAGAGTTCATGCCTATCAATGAGCAAGCAAACCATTCAGGTTCAGAGGATTGCATCTTGGCATAAGGATGAGAAAGAGGTGGAGGCCCTTTGACGACAGGTAACTTGACAAGCTTCATGAGATGCCCAATCTGAGTATTAATGATCGTGTTCAGGGGTAGCTAAGGCTTTGTTCAAAGATGTTGACAAGATCGATTGCTTTCTTGTTGTACCAGATGATTGGAGATATCAATTTTGCATGTGTCTCTTGGGGAGAGGCGAATGATGAGTGTTTACACTCCTAGAATATTACACTCTAATTTGTATGGTTTATGCAATGATGATCGTGGATGATGATATAACCACTTCTTGGTGTTTTGTATGACTTATGTATGCATTAAATCTCATTTTGTTATATATGTAAGGATATTTTTTTGGGACCATATAAGTTTTGATTTTGAATTATAACTTTATTTTACTTTTCTAGTGATTGTAATATATGATTTTTTTTTGTAGATGGGAAGTTGTGGGCATAATTTTTGTTCCTAACTTATTAAATTTAATATCTAATTTTAATCTACATGCTGAAATTATTTATAACACTAAATAATTAGAAATGAAAATTTTAAATATATTTTAAACTAACAATTTATTTAATGTGTCTATAGTACTTAAATTCAATTGTAATTATCTTAATTAGGAATTGACTTTTATGTGAGTTCAGATAATTATTTATATAAATTTAGAATCTAGCCATTAAAATAGTACTTTAAGACAAGTTTAAATTAATCTCAATTTGAGGATGAACGGAAATAAATATTTAATTAAAATAGTTTATGATTAAATATATGTGACACAATTTATTTACTCCATATTCATAGATTTCTTAAACTTCAAATACAAAAATATTAAACCCATGCTTCCAACTTCAAACACAGACTTCTTAAACCCAAGCTTTCTAAACATACACTCCAAACACAACATTCTTAAACCCAGACTATTTAAACCCCCAGTTTAACCCTCCAAGTTTAACATTCCCAGGTTTAACATTCCAAACTTGCAAAACAAGCAATCCCCAAGGACATAGTTTGAGTTAGGAATGTACACGGTTGGGTTGGTAGTATTTTTTGGACCAACCTGAATGTTTGGGTTGGTTGGTTTTCCACTATGAGCAATCCGATTAAAGAGGGCAACCCAACACAATCTAACCCTTATATTCTCGATTCAGGTTGGGTTAGGTCCTCGATTAGAAAAATAGAAGAGGGTGAGCAGTTGTGGCTTTTGGCGCAAAAGGTCGAACGAGAGGGAGATGAGATATGTGAAAAACGAAGAGAAAGAGAAGATATATAAGTATAGATCTGTAAAAGAGTAAAGAGAAGAAGAAGATGGGAGAGCAACGAGTTCAGAGCTTTAGAACAATCGAGAGAAAAGAAAAATAAGTTTAGATTTGTAAAAAAACCAAAGAGAGGAAGAAGAATATGGTTGAGTTTATATATGCAAAAGGGAGAATAAGAAGAGATGAAGTCAAATACCTATAAAAGGGGAAGGGTGATGACGAGAGCGGAGAGATGGTTGGCAAAAGCAAAGGTGACGACAATAGAGAGAGGCAACAGTGATGTCGAGAGGCGAAGGCAATACTCAGATGGGAGGAAGGTGTTATTGGCGTCTGACTCTTTGAAAAGTTGAAAGAATTTGAAAACCTAAACCCTAAACTATATATATTAAAAAAATGGGTTCGATTTGGGTTGAATCAATTTTTTTTTCTCCTGAATCCGCAAACTAAATTGAACTAGTCAGTTCTTGAAAAATTTAATCCCATCTAAATTGAGAGTCCCCAACTTGTGGGTTGGTCAAGTTTTTCGGGTTGTTGGGTTTTTTTACCACCCCTAGTTTGAGTTCAACCCAAATTTCTTATATCTTATAATGTATTAAGAAAAATACACTTTTGGTCTTGAGATTTGGGTTTGGTTGTATTTGGGTTCCTGAGTTTTCAAATTCAACAATTTTACTCATGAGTTTTGCATTTAGTTCCATTTTGGTAAATTTTTCCATTAATTACTAATGGAATGCTGACATGACATTTGTTTTTTATTAAAAAATATTTTTAATTGTTAAATTAAAAAAAAATATTTTTAATTTTTTCAAATAAAAGAATATTTTTAATTTTGTTCTTTTTATCTCTCTTCTTTCTCATCTCCCTCATCCTTCCATCATTTTCCTTACTCTATCCATGGCTGCCAATCGTTTTTTGTTTTTTTTCCTCTTCTTCTTCCCTCTCCTTCCCATCTTCTTCTCTTTCCCATTCTTCTCTATGTTTAAGAAAAAAATTTAAAGGAAAGGGACCTTTTGATTTAGACTGAAACGAAGAGGAAATCCCCTATTTGGAATGAACCCATAACAATTGGAGAGAAGAAGAACAAGAACAAGAACAAGGTACAAATTGAACAAGTGTTGTTTATGGATTGGGGTTGGTGATAAGTGTAATTTATGATGCATTTTTTGGGATGTTTTATGGCTTTTAGAGGCCTTATCGAATACTTTCATGAAATTAAGTGTTCATTTTGCAGGAATCGAGGGTAAAATTGGCAAAGGAGAAGAAAAAGGGGCAAAAGAGTCATTTTAGAGGCACAATTTAGCATTTGGACGAAAGAGGATTGAAGAACATTGCAACGCCGTTGGTAGCGTAGACGCTACCACAATTTTGTAAAATATGGAATAAAGGGACAACGTTGCAACGCTGCCCCTAGCGTTGTAACGCCGTCCCCTGTGTATAAATAGGAAGTTGTACATACGAGCAAAGGGAGTTGTTTTTTAGAGACCAAACCCTAAAGTTGATTCATACATTGTCTAAGGGCTTAGAGGAGACCTTTGGAGAGCTAAGGAGGAGACTCAAGGCTTGAGATCGTGGACTTCACATCGGGGACGAGTGTTGGCACACGACCTTAGTTTATTCTCTTTTCTCTTTACTTTTCTTTTGGTTTTTAGGAGTTTTGTTATGGACTATAATGTTGTTTATCTATGTATTTAGACAAGAATGGTTGTATGTTTTAGACTTTTGTTGATTTTGTAATTGAATGATTATAATTACATCTTTTATGCATCTCAATTCTTAGTGCTTAAACCTTTGGCCATGGTTTTGCATGTTAGACTAGAATTAGCTCGAGAGAGTAAATTTATCCATAGAACAATAGATGCATGACTAGATTTAGTTTATTGCATGAGAGTGAGTAAATTAATTCTAGAAGCCTTACGAGAATCGCCTAATGCCATGTTTAGTAATAGAAATAGACCGAGAGGTTGATTTATTACTAGGCATGAGTTCAATTGAGCTCGAGAGAGGATATTGATAGCTTAATAATTCTTAGCTTAAGATTAATTGCATGAAATCAATTCTTTATCTGCAAAGATGTGCTTAATTTACTAAACCATTATGTTTCTCAAAAATTGGACTCCAACATTGTAAATAGTAGTTTAGGTTTTATTTGTCTTTTTGATCACTCTAAAGTTATGTTTCTCTAAATAAAATTGGACATAATTAACTATGGTACTTAATTAATCTAAGAACTCCAATCCTAGTGGATGACCTTGGCCACTATTATTGCAAAATATTTAAAGGTCCGATTTTTATAAATTTAATCTTGATAGGACCTTCGACAAGTCCTTTATCAGTTGGGGAAAATTTTCTGGGGAAAAGATCACTTTATGGGAAAACAAGCAGAACCCCACAAGTTTTTCTAACTCGATTGGGTTAAATAATGAAAAGTGTTGTTTATGGATTGGGGTTGGATAAAATTTTATGAGGAAAAGATCACTTTCCGGGAAAACAAGCAGAACCCCACAAGTTTTTCTAACTCGATTAGATTAAATAATGAATAATTGATTCTCAAGGGTTCGAGTCAAGAAAGTTCTTCCTCCCAAAATCAGACGTGTTTGGTGGATGGCTGTGGCTCGGACTTGAGCAATTGCAAGGATTATCATCATTGTTGTTAGGGACAATGACCTTCCATGTTGGTATGATATTATCTACTTTGGCCATAAACCCTCATGACTTAATTTTTGGTTTCCCCCAAAAGGCCTCATACTAATGAAGTTGTTGTCCTTCACTTATAAACCCATGATCTTCTCCTTTCCTAGCCAATGTGGGACTTTGGTCGCACTCTCAACAGTTGCCATAGAGTATGCGATTACTCCAAAACCCCTATTGGGATGGTGAGGGGCAAGGAGAAACGATTATGTCAACGGTGCAACATGTAAACAACAACAACAAAAAAATTTGATGGGTTTCGTTTGTTTTGGTGTGATTTTGCCTCAAAATTAATGTATGGTTTCTTGTCGAGTGGTTTCTTGTCGAGGCATGGTTTCTTGTTTTTCTTGTGGTTTTTTGTGGAGTCCGATTATTCTCGAGTTAAGTATTGTAGATTTCATTCGCATGGTAAGTTTGATGAGGTGAAGAGGGCAGGAGGAAGCCTCAGCCTGAATCCTTGTTTATGAGTTCAAGGGATTTTTTGTCAAATTGCAAAGGTTAGTGATTGATTTTGTTTTGAAATTTACCATAGGAATGGTTGATGGGTGTGCTGGTTTAGAGAGGGGAAATGAAAATAAATGGTTTATGATTCTGTTATGTTTTGTAAAATTGGGTTATCCTCCTCAAATCCATATGTCCAATTGTGCTACAACTCAGTGATCAACAGAATTCATGTGCCAGATCTAGTTTTTTTTTTTTTTAAAACATAGGAGAAAAGGAGGACGCTGCCTAAGGAGGAGGAAAAAGAAGAGATAAGAAGAAAAAGAAAAAAAAAGAATTAAAAGATATTTTTTTTAATAAAAAACAAATGCCACGTCGATTCCGTTAGTAATTAATGAAAAAACTGATGGAGGAACCAAAATGGAACTAAATGCAAACTTTAAGGGTAAAATTATTAAGTTTAAAAACTTAGGGATTGAAATGCAATAAAACTCAAACCTTGTATTTTAATTATTTGTACTAGACTCAAATTTGTAAATGAATATTTTATTATTATATCAAATATATTAATAAAAACTGATGGAGGAACCAAAATGGAACTAAATGCAAACCTTAAGAGTAAAATTGTTAAGTTTAAAAACTTAGGGATTGTTGACAGTCTTATTGAGTAATGATCCATTTACAAATGCATTAATCAGGGTCTTCGAGGCTTGAGTGAGTCCATCATAGAAATGTTCGATTAGGAGACATGCATGCAAGCCATGGTGATCACAAGATTTTTAAACGTTTTCCAAGTAGTGTCTACTCCTTCATTAACCCATTGCTTGAATGCGACGATCTCTCCTCTGATTTGTGCATTCTTGGTGGGAGGGAAGTGTTTCAACAAGTACTTTTCTGCAAGGACTTCCCACGTTGTGATTGAGTATGGAGGAAAATGGTCCAACCAGCTTCTACATTTTCTTGCAATGAAAAAGGGAAGAGCTTCAGTCTCAATGTATCATTAGGAACCTCTGTCAATTTGAAAGAGTTGCATATTCTTAGAAACATCTTGATGTGTTTGTGCAGATCTTCGTTTGGCAGCCTTGTGAATTGCTCCATTGCATTCAACATTTGGAACATGACTGGTTTTAATTCAAAATGGTTTGCATAATGTTAGGCTATTCAATTCCACTGTTCAAGTTCTGGAAGGTTGCTGATAATTCTCAGTTATGAGAATTATTCAACTCTAAAACCAAGTTGTTCTTGCTAATTTTGCGGATTTTGTTGACCAACAAGCAAGATAAAAGTAACATTTTTTATAAATTCATGCAAGCTTGTTGAAACTTGATGAATAAAAGAATTTTGAGAAAAGATGAAGAAAGTGGCTTAAGTTGTTGTTCTTTTGTGCAGATTTGAAGACTTTGCAAAAGGGAATGCAATTGCATTCCATTTGCAATGTAACGTGAAGAACAGAGGAAGGAGAATGCAATTGCAATCTGAATTGCATTCTATGGAACAACAAGGCAAGCTCGAAATTTGCGGGAATCACCATGATTTACGTGATTTGCACCGATTATGGAGAAATTCCAGCAAGATAATCATGTCTAAATTCTACCCACTAATTATGGACCCAATTTTGGAAGGAGAGGAGGCTCGGTTTTGACTTTAAAAAGGGAAGAAGCCGAAGAAGAAGAGGAGAGTTTTTTTTTTGGGTTTATTTTCTGTTTCTCTCCCGAAAGCAATTTTTCTGGGTTTTATTTTCTTCGTAGACAGCAGCATTTTGATTTCCAATTTGTATTAGTTCAGTCCCATTTCAATTTTATGTTATTTCCGCACTTATTCTCTACATTGTAGCTCAAAGACTCTTCGATTTTAGTTTCAATCAACGAAAAGTAAATTTTCTGCATTTTTGTTTATGGGTTTTTATTTGTTTCAACACAGCAGAATTCAGCAACTTCATTCTCTGTTTTCTTTCTTTCTTTTGCTCGCGATTTGATCTCCTCGAGTTCCTGAATAAGATCTCTCCTCAACGAAAGTTGAGGAGATTAAGATTCAAAGATTCGAACGAATTTGAATTGATCGCATTAAGAAATTTGGGTAATGTTTTGCCATTTTTTGGATTTTTCGTGGGTTAAGCACTATCTACTGTATTATGGGGAATTATTTCCATGTTCAAAATCCTTAATTTTCTCATTCACCCGTGGCCTCCCTTTTTAAAACAGAAATTGATTTCCAGTAGCTAATTTTAGGAAAAATTGATTTTCTTAGTATACAATTTCTTTGTTGGTAATTTAATTAGGTTTTCTTTGGAATTAATTATTTCCTCTTTTAAAACTATGAAATTTTCAATAAATAATTTTGGGATTTTTACTTTTTCGACAATGAGCTAAATTTTCTCTAGGGGTTCAAGTTGGTGAATGCCCTAAGGAAAAATGTAAAGCTCTAAAGCATAAACAATCTAGTTAGCATGTGAACTTTGTTTGCTTTTGTTGAATTTAAATTTGGGTAAACCTAGCCGGCCAACTAGTGCTTGCTCATCAAGCTCGAACTTAATATCGAAATAGTTAAGGGAAAGCCGATGTCACAAAAGCAATGGAGGAAAAGGCTTAGAAATAAGTCCTGAACATCGACCCTAGACATAGGGCGAGACTCCAAGACCACTAGGGTTGTGTGCGAAGTATCTAAGTTAGATTAGCCATAGACATATAGGTTTAATCACTTAGTCTCCTAAAGGTTTTGAATCAAAATCGAATAGGAGTTGAACTCGGTTTACTTAGTCTCACATGTTAACTATGATTGCAATTGCAAATTGAATCGCATTTTTCCAAAGGTGCTTGAACCACTTGAATCCCTATTTTTAACTCATTGAATTTTCATTCACTCTTGTTAAACAAACCAAACTCTTGCATTTTGAAATTTCGGTTACCCCTATTGCAATTTGCAAACATATTTTGTGTCATTCTAAGTAAATTTTATTAAACCCCGTTCCCTTGGGTACGATACTCTGGAATACTTCCAGTTTCTTTATTACTTCGATCACGTGCACTTGCGTGTTGTAGCAAAGCATTAGCGGATCAGTTGCTGTAGCATAATTCCTGATTGCTTTATTTGTTTCTTCTGCAATGAAAATAGGGTTTTGAAGTAGATTCGCCTGCTACTGTGGCATATTTCCAGGCACATTGTCTTGTCTTCCATTTCCTTGAGGGTTAACTGGAGGTTCATCCATGGGAGGATCCATTGGTGATCCCTGCAAAACACTTTCTACAGAATCTTCCCAAGTGTTTAACTCTTGTTGCTCCCTTTTCTTTTTCCTCTGGTGTTTAAGGTGTCTATGGAAAGTTCTCTCTATTTTAGGATCTAGCTCAAAGAGGTGGAGCTCCTTTAGCATACACTGTCTCTATCCCTGCAAATTTGCAAGTTAAATTCATATTATCCTGCAACAGAAGAGATTGTTGCTACAATTGTCTGGAAATATGTATTACACAAACGTTTGTTAGTTTTGTCGTTCCTCGACAACGACGCCAAAAATTTGGTCGGGTGAAACTTGTGGGTAAAAATTAATAAGAATAAAAGCTTAACCCTAGTGCAAGTATACACTACCGATGCAAGTAATAAGGAAATATTCCAAGTTATCGAATCCCAAGGGAACGGGAACAACAAAATTTATGTGCAACAAAGATTGTTAAACAACAACAACTTTTAATAGCAAGAAATTTAAAAGCAAAATGTTTTGGATGTTAAGGTGACTTAAAAGACTGAATAAAAGAAATTGGAAAAACTTATAAAATTTCACTTACGAAAATGAGGGGATTTAAGTGCACTCATACCCTTTGGTGAGATTGGTAACCAATTACAGATAACAATATGATAATTCACAGAAACGTTGTAAACCCAATCAACTCCTATTCAGTTTTGATTTAAAACCCTTAGGAGCCTAAGTGATTGGACCTATATTTCTATGGCCGATCATACTTAGGTAATTAAGATCGCATTCTTGGTTTTGAGGAGCCTGCCCTAAGTTTAAGATCAAGCGTGGCTTATGTCTATGCTCCTTGCCTCATTTCATTTACGAAATCCATCTTCTTTTAACCCTTTCAGTATTAGATTGAACTTAAAAGCAATCTAAGTCGATCATTCAAGGATTCCAATAAAGCAATAAAATCAGTAAAAACAAACAACGTTTATACTAATGTCGATTGCTTTCGGTTTATTGGCTAAGCATCCTCACCTTAGGGCCTTCATGTTCTTGAATCCCTAGATGGAGTTTAGTTCATGATTGGGAATAAAAACAGAACGTAAATAAGGTGAGAAATCGTGAGAAACATAGTGGAAACAAAATTTGGGTTGAACCGAAGATAGAACTTTTATTCAATAAAACAATTCCAATACAGAAGAAACAACCTAAACAGAATCGTAAATGAGGAAGGTCTTTAATACTGAAGAAAACAGAATTTAAATTGCAAAGTTAATAATTCTAAGCTAGACTCGATTACAACCCTTCTATCGAATTCCCTTATTCTATTTCGAGTTAGGAGAGTTCTTCACAACCTAAAGATGAACAAAAGATTCGATTCTGGATTTTCTCGATAATAGAACTGAACTTAATTGAAGAGCAGACGACTAGAGAGAGTAAAAAAATATATTCTAAACTTGCATGAAGGACGACTGACTTTTCTCCTCTTCGTGCTCCTTTTTAATCTATTTTTTTCTTCTAGGGTTTCTTTCTTGGTCACCAATAAATTGATTTCTCGAAATGGTTGCTTGAATTAATGATATTGATTGCACAAAATCTCTTAGATTACTTGATTCCTGAAAATCCTGGATATTCCTTTCCTTGTCCGATTGCTATAGCAATTGGTAAGCAATCGTCTAGCAATTGCTCATTTCCTGTCAAACTGCAACCAAAGCACGTTATTAGTGCAAATATTTTCTTTTCCTTTCATTTATTGATTTTAATTTACTTTGGAAGATCCATGATGCTCTTGTTGGAATTTGCATGATTTTATAAAAAGATTTGCTAATAAACTCAAGCATAACTTTCATTTATGGGCTAAATAATTCTCAATTGAGAATTATCAATGGGTCCATCTAGTGGTAGCAGTAGTTGTAGTCGTAGGGCTAGTGCTAGTGCCAGTGTTAATGCTGGTGCTAGTGCTAGTGTTAGTGCTAGTTCTAGTGTTAGTAAGCCCAGTGCTAGTGCTACTGCTAGTAAGCCTAGTGCTAGTGCTAGTTGTAGTACATGTGCACCAATTGTTGAGGGTTCCATTACTAATGATGAAACAATGGAGGTGGATGTAGATGTGGATGTAGACGTGGATTTCAATGTGGATCTAGATGTGGATGTTGTAAACCCGGAATCCCTCCTTGAAAATTCTTAAGAAAAATGTATTGGTAAGCTTGTTATAAAAAAAAAAGAGAAAGAAAGGTGGAATGTGTTGTATTGTTTTTCCTAAAAAAAAAAAAAAAGAAAAGAAAAATGAAAATGAAAGGAAAAGGGCTCCATTGTCATTTCCATTTTCTTTTTTTAAACCTCATCTAAAAGTCTTACCCATTCTGTCATTATTCATCAAAAGAAGCAGAATTTTCGTGAGAGAGGGTGAAAGGAAGAAGAAAAGTGTTCTGCTGAAGTTGAAGTTGAAGAAGAAAGGGAAAAATCCAATTCAAGTTGCATGACAAAGTTTGTGATCAATCCTGACTGCATCTGATGTTTGGATCATTCTGAGCTCCACAAGAAGTATTAAGAGGTGAGGTTTGATTTCCTTGAAAGTTAACTCATTTTAGAAAAATTTTCGTGAAGGAAGCTCGAGCAAAATCTGAATTTATGTTATGGGTTTTTGAAAGGGAAGTCAGAGGAGTGTTTTTGCTGTCAAATCCGGGGAACCTCTGGTTTTTGAGATGTGCTGATCTGTAGACTTCGAATTAGAAGCTGTATTAGGTATGGATGGAAAGCTGATTTAATTTCCTATAACTTTCATGAATAAGTCGTGGTTATAAATTGATTGGAAGTTGCTTTAAAATTCATGTTAAGTTCAGGGTGCAGCAGGAAAACGAGTCTGGAAAGTGCAGAAACCGATTTTGTAGGAAGTGGCTTTCGAGGTATTTACGGACATATCCTTTGGGAATTTCAATTTCATTCCTTCAGATAAGTTTTAGAGGATTCAAAAAGGAAGAGTTTGATATAAAGTACATAATTTTTGAGCAAGTAATGGAAAAGTTATAGGTGTGTGAGTTTAGGGTATAAAATCTGTAAAGTGCAGAAAATTGATGGGAAGGTTTTTGCAATTCTAAACCTTAAATTCATGAGGCCGAGATTCTAATGCTTGGTTTTGTTTTGTTTGACAGGCCAAGAAGAAATATGACAAATTTACGGACCAAGAATCTATTATTAACGCTGTGAGTGACAAAATGAATTCTAAAAATAAATTCTATGCTTGAACTTGTGTTCATGAAAACAAAAGACTTCCTAAGAATGATGTAGCTTAAAGATTTATGGTCTCTTGAACACGTATTCATAAGCATATATGGTTTCCTAAAAATGATTTAAATTGTTCGTTGTGAACCTATGTATACTGATTTTCTGAAACTAGAAGAAATACCTTAATTCCAAGTCTACATGTGTTAGCAAGAACTGTTAAAGGTTTTCATGTGTTTCTCTGAGACCTGAATGAGTTAATGGTTGAGATACTGAGCCCGAGGTTGTATAGTACCGTGTGCACACAGGTCATTTTCTGTTGTCGACGTTGAGTGTACTCCGTGACAACAATGCTGTCGTGAGTGCTGGGCGAGCCCCACTACGACCAAGATGATGGGAGTGCTGGGCGGGCCCCACTACATCGTAGAATGAACATCGATTGTACTGGGCTAGTCTTACACAACTAATTTGTCATATGTTTAAAATGGTTAATATTTTTGACACACTTGCTGGACTTCTGTAAAAGCTATTGATGATATATGTTATGTTTTACGAGTTAATAGTTTTAAACTCAGTCACTCACTGAGCTTCCCAGCTCATTCTTTCAATGCTTTTCCAACTTTCCAGGTAGAGATCGAGTTCCCGGTGCCTGAGATCCTGCCACAGCCTGCTAAACGCTCTACGAGTCTGATATTTTTGTACGTGGTTGGCATAGTATAGCAAGTCTCCTCGTATTATACATAACTTAATAGGGATGTGTAGTTATGTTGTATATGGAACTAGTGGTCTTGGGTGTATAAAGCACGTCTGGTCGTGTCTGGCTTGTTCAAGTTAGGTTTAACCAGAACCGCTCCGTATGTATGTGTAATAAGATTCCTAATTTCCTGCTGTGTGGTATGTATAGTATCTCGTATACAGGTATGGATTGTTTATCAGGAATTAAATGGGTCATAGGTATCGTTAAGAAGTGAAACGATGCCTGTTGGCTTCACGCCTTCCTCCGGGCTAAGATAACAGGTAGTCGGGAGGGGGTGTGACAGATGTAGACTATGATATAAGGCCCAAGTCACACCATAAGTCTGATGAAGAAGAAATTGATGGAGTAATAGCTAAACATGTTTAGGAGAGAACATGCATGTTTGGTCATTTACTGTACGTGCAGCTCATGTTCAATGGCAGCTGGTCCATCACCTGTTGCTGAGGGAGGTGGAAGAAATAAGGGAAGACATAATTAGTTTCAATGTGCGAGAGAACAATGTTTCTTTCTCCCAAGATGACTTCAACCTAATTATTGGTTTGTAGTTTTCTAAAAGGGTTGTGAGACGAGATACGAGCTCTAAAAGAAGACTCGTATTCAAATTGCATAAAGAAGCGGTGACGGCTAAATACTTGGAGATGAAATGGAAGAGTTTTGAGTTTACAAATGACGAAGATGTAGTGAAGATGACCTTGGTGGTGTTTATTGAACTGGCCATGATGGAAAAAGATCGGAAGACTCATGTTGATATGAGTATACTCAATATCGTGGATGACTCGAAGGTCTTTGTGAACTACGACTGGTCCTCCACAAAGTTGAGAGGACCTTAAGGAGCCTTCAAACTACCTTGAATGACAGAGTCGAGGCATTTCGTCTAAATTGTCAAATGTGCGTGACACGTTCAAACTTGTAGCGTTAAAGAATTTGAATATAACTTCTAGATATACTTTTAAACTTATACGTATGCTTTCTATTTTAATGTGTACTTACTATAATAGTGTATATTTGTTATTAGAGGTATGGGCTTACAAGGTTTTGTTTGAAAGCCAACAAATTGAATGATATGACAATTCCGTGCATACTTCGGTTGTCATGTGTGCACATTCCCTCATACCCATATCTTGAGAGGGAGGTGTTTAGTTCAAATCTTGTAAGTAATCTCTAACTATTATTTATTCACGAAATAGTTATGTTACTCATTTATTACTTAGTTTGATAGGTTTTTTTTTCCTGTATTATGCATAAACTAGAGTTGCATCAAGTGTTGCGATGACAGAAAAGGAACGTTGTTACAAGGAGGATCAAAACAATGGGCTAGAGCTGGCCCCTTTTGTGGTTGCCCCTTGATAGGCGTTCTCTTACTGTGGTGGATGCAAGTGCAAGTGCACACTGTCTAATCAAATAATATAATGGAAATACTCTAAGATTTGTTTCCATAAAGACTGTGTATGAGAATGTTCAATGAAATCACTAATTAATTTGCAACCAGTAGTA
The DNA here is from genome assembly GCA_033996785.1 of Trichosanthes truncata. Lineage (NCBI taxonomy): Eukaryota > Viridiplantae > Streptophyta > Magnoliopsida > Cucurbitales > Cucurbitaceae > Trichosanthes > Trichosanthes truncata. The sequence goes on from JAWPNB010000004.1 coordinate 7,318,746, forward strand.
ACTAATTAAATATGGATATCATAGGTGAAAATGATAGGTTGGGAGTGTACTAGAACTATTGTGTAAACAAAGATGTCAATTGATGTAAGTAAAGGGATCTAACTATGCTTATGTTCTTAATGATATTGCTCCCAATATGCACCCGCAATGCTCACTGCTTTACCTAGTGCTGCAAATTGAATTCCTCTCTTATTATGAATTTTAATTCAAGTAACTTTAGGAGTTTAGGTAACTGATCCTATATGTGTCTATGGTCAAATTAGCCTAGTTTGTTAACCTCACAACCCTTGGATTGTATGGGAATCCCCCTTATGTCTAGGGTCGATTAATGTGTGTTTATGTTTAAACCTACTCCTATATTGATTTTATGAACTTCATGTTGTTAGTGTTTGATAGCACACAAAGTGAGCTATTTCTAGGGTTTAATTATTGGTAGTTTTGGTAATCAATTGGCCAATTTTACATACATATTTGTTTATTTTGTAAAAATCGAGCATTTCGAGCGAAATGGAGCTTTTGAAGAATATATCGAGAAAATCGAGCAAATTGAGAAGCAACAAATTGAGAAGCAAGCTCGAGGGCTTGACAATGTTATAACATTAGTGATCTCTGCTATGATGCTACACAATGCTATAGCATTTCATGTTACATCAATGCTATAGCATTACTGTGAATGCCAATTTTCTAGCACAGGTAGCATTGAGACGCTACATAAAGCGTCTCAATGCTACAAAAATGAACAAAAGGCTACTTTTTGTTTAAAAAAACATGTGTGCACTACTTTTCTCGCGTTCCATCTGTAGCGTCGAGATGCTACTTATAGCTTCTCGACACTGCCTCGTGATTTTCTATTTAAGCATTGTTTTGGAGTCATTTTTTGGGGGATTCTTTTGGAAAAATTTAACCTAAAGCAAATTTATGACATGTGGAGCTAGGAAGAAAATTTTGGAGATTAGGAAATGGATTTTCGAAGCTCGAGATCATGGAGATAACGCTGGGAACGGGATATCACTACATTAGTTTTGATTTGTCTTCTTACCCATACTTTCTGTATTTTTGTCATGGATTCTAGCTTGAGATTTTGTGGTTATTTTGCAAAAATGTGTAGCTAAATCCTTAGTTCTTAGGGATTAATGTAGTCATTGGATTTTTATGATTTAATTAGTTGAATACATATTTACGCTTGATTCCATTCATGTATTTATTTGCTTAATGCTTTTGATAGGCCATAGATTGAATGTTTTTGTATATGAATCTTACACTCGGGAGAGGAGATTTAAATTAGAACTTAAATGCATGACTAAAGTAGTTTTAAGATTGGGAGATTTAAGATTCCTTTAGAAGTTGTAAAAGAAATTAGACTTAACGTTTTGCATGTTAATGAATCTAGATAGGAATATTGACTTCTTAATATGCTTGAGAATTAGTTGTGCTCAAGAGAGACATTTATGACCTTAGAGTTCTTGACTTATGGAATATTGCATGTTTGTTATTTGCATTCAATTTAATTAATTTATAAATCCAATTGGTGAAATCAACTCCCTAAGACATTTTTCCCATAATTTTTTCTCATTTACTTTAGTTTTTGCTAATTTTTTATTCAACCATTCATTCTATATTTATCTATAAATAAAATCGAATGTTGGTAATTAAGTGATCTAGAAATCTAATCCCATGAGCATGTGCGAATTAGGCAGATTCATCTTGGCCAGATTTGCACATAAACATTTGGCATCATCTGTGAAGACGAAAGTTCTCTACCGAAATGCATGCCAGACTCGAGGATGAGCAACCTAAATCTCACTTTGAACGAAGACAACTCTGATCAGGATCAACACCCAAGGGAGGGTTGGTACTCGAGAACAAACTTCTCCAGCTCTCAAGATCTGTTCTCCTATGGAAAAGTCACCTCGACCTCTTCTAAGGGAAGGAAGATCCTAGAAGATTATCATGACACCCCCGGGAGTTTAGTCGAATCGAGAAGATCGAGACTACGTAGAACTCGTTCGTGATCTCACCAAAGGGAAATCCGCACCCATAGTTTGAAACCAAAGGAGAGGCTAACCCTAGGTGGAAACAAAATGAATATATTTAGTACATTTGAACCAAAACTAATCCAATTCATACAATTTGACCTCGATCATGAGGAGCCCAAGGTCAACTATAGAAGCCAAAGGAATATATTTAGTACATTTGGCCAATGCAATATTGAGCATGAATAATTTACTAAGGCCGAGGCACAAAACCTCCACCAACTCCATAATGATGCCTTGATAATGGCTCTAATAGTTGCTAATTTGAAGGTTCATTGTGTCGCTACGTGCCTGCAACGCAGAGCAGCTGACATCCTAAAAAAAGGAGATTTTAAAAAGAGTCGCCACCAATCTTTTTTATGGTGTGATTGGACACCAAAATAGAATAAAACAATTTTTTTTTTGAAAAAAAAAGGGTATGCGAAAACCACATTTGGGCTCGGGAGTTGTTTGTGTATGGAGAAGATGTTAGCACCCCACAACACCCATTTAAAATTGGTGACCAAATTTAATCTTGAATTGCAAAAGAATTTAGAAGAAAAGCTTAATTAGGGAAAAATAGATTTTTAAAACAATGTCTTATTTTACCTCTCATTCCTCAAATATTTGAAGTCGGGATCCCATAAAGTAAGTGGATAAATATTCATCAATTTGACTATATTAGAAATATTCCCAAAAAACTTAGGAAAAAATATCCATCTCAAGAATATGAGAAATTCTACAATTTTCTCAATTCTGTCATAGAATAGCCTTTTATAGAAGAATTTTTTTTAAAACAATTTTTTTGTTTTAATTAAATTCATTTTTTCTAGAGATCAAAATCCCGGACTCCCAAAGATAATGATCCCTCACCTCAAGAATTCTAGAAAATCGGACTCCCAAATATTTCTAAATTCTGTCGTAGAATTTTTTTAGGAAAAAACGGCCTTGAAAACCCACTTTTTAAGTAAGACATTACAAAAGACTTTAGAAAATAATACTTTGGTTATAAGACCATTATGTCAAAAAGAGCAATGTTAAAGATTTAGAAATAAATTTACAAAAAGAAAAAGTTAAAAGAGATTGGAAAAAAAAACATTAACAAAAAATCAAGAAAATAAAAAAAATCTAGCATAATGAACAAGTTCAATGTAAAGATAAATTAAACAATGCATAATAATTTATTCAGTAAATAAGAAAAAATCATAATATGCAAGTATGTTAAAATTTTGAATCAACATATTGGAGTTGATCTTGGACTTCAAAAGAATCAACTCCTCACCTCAGGAAAATTAGAAAATCGAACTCCCCAACATTTCTAGATTCCGTCTGCGGAATTTTTTTTTATAAAAAGGTAAATTGACTAAAAAGATTAGTACAATACACCTTATAACACAACATGCACATATAAAAAAAAATGACAACGTGGTAAACATGCTAATATAAATATTGATAATTAGAAAGTAACATCTAAATTAAAGCAAATGAGACAAGTAAATAAGACATCAATCTTGGATAAATATGAAGAATGAGACAATTAGAGAATTAAAAAGCAAATCAAAATAAATCAAACAAAAAGTACAAAAGTTAAAAAAAAAAAGAATGAAAACCATACCATGTCTAGTGCATTGTGCTTGATGTGACAATACAAACAAAAAAAAGGAGGAAATTGAAAGATAAAAGGATGGCCACTTAAACGATAGCGTGAAAAATAATAATAAATAAATAAATAACTATTAAAAAAAGCTTTGATAAAAACTAAATCATTTTTTCAAAAAAAAAAAAACACTTACTTGCTACTTTCTCCTTCTCCCTTTGATTTTTTTCTAAACCCCCATTATTCTCTCTTTTTCTTTCACAACTTCAAATCCCTCTCACCACTGCCCTTCTCTTTTCTTTTTCTACTCTCTAATCATAAGCAAGACTCTCTCACTCACAGGTATGTACACAACATTTTCTCTTGATTTTACAACACTGTGCTACTTTTGTTTTTCTTTCTCTTTCTCTCTCTCTCTCTTTTTTTTTCCTTTTTAGTAGCAAAAACTTAAGAGCCAAGAAGAAGAAGATGGAAAAAAAATGGTAGATAGGCAGGGGAGATAAATCATAAAATAAAATCAGTAGCATCAGCATAACAAAGGATCTAAGGCATAATACAAACAAAAATAGACAAAGATTCGTTTGTAATAAAAGTAAGAAGAGATATAATAAACAACAAAAATGAAAACAAACTAATAACACCCTTACTCAACTACTATTTTTTAGGGGCATTTCGAGATAGAGATGAAGATCTAGAAGTTGGGATCAAGAATAACCAACTAGCTTGTTGTTTGAGGCGCGGATCCTTGGGACAAAGCCCTACCAAACGCAACATTCAACTAAGTTAGGGTTATTTTTTTGTGTTATGGATTTTTGTTGATTTTGAATGTAGCTCACTGTTTTTTCTCTCTACCTCTCAATGCATGTGTGGTTGGATATGTGTTTAGATGTGTATATGGATATGGGGCTTGTAGGTTTTTTTTTTTTTTTTGGTGAGTGGATGGATGTAGTGGCGTGTGTTGTGTGTGAGTGTGGCTCCTTTGAAGAAGGAAAAGAGAAGTATAAAAAAGCCCAAAACACTTTCTCTTTTGTGTCTTATTCCAATGACCATGTTTTTGCAATTTGAAATCATGCCAAAAAGAGCTTAGCACCAAAATAGACCAACAACTTTTGGTCAAGCAAAACCAAATACAAAACTTACTCACTTAACCAAAATTTGTTTTTATCCAAAGAAAACTATGGTTTCTCCAACTTAAAAAAAAAAAAAATAATAAAAGGCATAAAAAAGTAAAATTAGCAAATAACAAACAAATATCAAAGTGGAGACATTCCAATAATGAGCAAATTAATAACAAACATAAAAAAAATGCATAAAAAAATTTAAACTAGCAATCAAATTTATGAAAAGAAGCCGGACAAAAATAGGTGGCTACACATTTTATTTTAGTCAATGGTGGAGGCTCGACCAATGTTTATCCTTGGTAGCGTTCGACGCCATGAAGCTAGGAAGAGAACAATTAAGGAACAACCCAACGCCCTTAGTTGCAGAAAAGGTCAATCCAGAAGGGGTGATACACGAAGAATTGAGAATTTCAAGGGAGTGTTATGGCACAACCCTAAAAGAAGCTAAGCCAAACCAAGCACTTACCCCTCTCGATCCTCATGAGGAAGAGGTTGGCCTGAAGATCACGAAATTTTATGGCTTGTTTTCAACTCCCTTAATATTTTTCTCTTGTCATTTAAGTATTAGGCATGACGTAATGCAATTTTATAGGATAGATAGCTTTGCTTGTCTGGGTTATGCAAGTACTCTTTGTTTCATTGGCTGCAAATTTCTATTTCAAAAAAAAAAAAAAAGATAGTATATACTCAAGCAAGACTTTCCTACAATCAAAACCCTAGCTCTTTGAGTAGGGAGTTGGTCTCCAAAGCGGTGGCAAATCGCTTAAAGAGAGCATTGGATAGCTTTATCTCCCCAAATCAAAGTGCATTTGTACCTGGGCGAAATATTATGGATAACGCAATTCTAGAGTTTGAGTGTTTGCATTCCATTAGTAATCGTCGAAGTGGAAAAGAAGGTTGGGAAACTTTAAAGCTTGATATGAGTAAGGCATATGATCGGGTTGAATGACATTTTGTGGAGAAGTTTATGCGTGCGCAGGGGTTTGGAAGCCGATTTGTGGAGTTGGTTATGCAGTGTATTAGTTCAGTTTCTTTCTTAGTGGTGATTAATGGGAATCATAGGGGCCATATTGTGCCTTCTTAAGGCTTGCGGTAGGGGGATCCATTGTCTCCCTATTTGTTCCTTTTATGTGTTGAAGGTCTGTCGCGATTACTAAACCAATTGGAAGGGTTGGAGTGTATTTCGGGACTTCGAGTAGCCAAGCGAGGTCTGCCAATATCCCATCTTTTTTTTTTTTGCTGATGATAGCCTATTGTTTTCCAAAGGAAGGGTGGAGGAAGCAGAGTTTATTTTGAGGGTGTTAATTGATTATTCTACGCTGACAGGTCAGGAGATTAATTATGGAAAATCAGCCATTTATTTCAGTCCAAACACTCATGAGAAGGATATGGTGGAGGTAGGGGATTGTTTGGGGGTGAAATTAGTGCAACATCATGATCATTATTTGGGACTATCGTCGTTTATGGGTGATAATAAATCTCATACATTAGCATATATAAAAGATAGAATGTGGGTATTCTTACAGAAGTGGAGGAGATCTTTCTTTTCTGTAGGTGGGAAGGAAGTTCTAATCAAAGCGGTTTTGCAAGTCATTCCAACATACTCAATGAGTTGTTTTTGACTACCGAAGAGACTGGTTGATGATTGTAATAAGTCAATAGCCTGTTTTTGGTTGGGGGGAGGGAGATGGCCAAAGTAGAAGAATACATTGGATGACTTGGAAGAGAATGTGTTTACCTAAATCTAAGGGGGGGGGGGGGTTAGGTTTTCGGGACCTCCAACATTTCAACCAAGCATTACTTTCTAAACAATGTTGAAGGATTTTGAATAATCCATCATCTCTTGTTAGTAGAGTGCTTAAGGCAAAATACTTTGAAACCTTGAATTTTCTCAAGGTGAGCGTAAAGGATAATGCCTCGTTTGTCTGGAGGAACTTGTTATAGGGGATGGAGCTGCTTAAGAAAGGACTACGATGGCGAATTGGGAATGGAATGTCTGTTTTGGCTTTTGAGAAACCGTGGATCCCAAGACCTTATACGTTTCAACCCATTATCCTAAAGGTGCAGGGTAATATTGTCACGGTAGATAAATTTATTATGGGAAATGGGGAATGGAACTATGAGTTGATCTTAAGTTCGTTTGAAAAGGAAGATGCTGAGTGCATAATGAGTATCCCTTTGTCTAGTTGATACTAAAGGAATTTATACGGTGAGAAGTAGATATCAATTGGCATGTGAACTAATGGGATATCCTTCTATAGCCAACGTGAGTGAGGAAGAAAGGTGGTGGAAGTTCCTTTGGAATGTAGCTATACGTAATAAGATCAAGATTTTCTTCTGGAGGGCTTTTTATGAGTTACTTCATACATTTACAAATCTTTGTAAACGAGAGGTAGAAGTTTCTGGGTTGTGTGGCAGGTGTCATTTAAAAGGGAAGACAACCTTACATGCTGTGTGGGAGTGCAAAAAAGTTGCTCAAGGCTGGAGATTATCCTCGTTGCGATAGTTGGATTATACTAAGGGAATTAGTTCGTTTGATTCCCTAGTTTGGTGTTGTGTTGGGGAATTTGGAATTTAAGGAACAGAGAAGTATGTGGTAGGACTGTGTTTTTGCCTTTGGATTGTGCTAATAATCCAGACTGGGAATGGATACTCTCCTATACAGACCACTATCGCCGTTTTAATAAAATTGAAAACAGAGCTCATATAAAACTGCCTATGGTTTTACCTAGACCTATGGCCAATCGATGGCTTCCTCCAATCAGATCCATAATTAAAGTTAATACCGATGTGGCAATTAGAAATCAACATAAAAAGAGTGGAATTGGCGTTATTTTTCAAAATGATAAAGGGGAAGTAATGGGCACCTTGTTGCGCTAGTTCTCCTTCATCGTGGATGTAGATATTGTGGAAGCGTTGGTAGTTTGGGAAGCCTTGCAAGTGGCTTGGAAGTGGGTTTTAGTTCGGTGATGGTGGAGATGGATTCTGAACGAGTATATACTTTGATTTCAAATGGGGTGGATGACCAGTCTAAGTTTAGGCTAATTGGTGCAGAGATTCGGAGTCTTGCCAATCGACTCAATTCGGTGGTGTTCCAGCAGGTGAGAAGGCAAGGGAACTCAATAACTCATGCTCTTACGAAGTACGCAGTTGATGCTGAGAAGAATGGCGTTTGGGTTGAGGATCTTCCAAATGGGTGTTCGACATGGCTAGTCTCAAAGGTACAAAAGGAAAGTGAGGAGGCTTGTAGAAGAAGGGTGATGTGGTGTTCTCTAGGTCACATCAATTCTTAATATGTCCTTTTGTTTGTATTAAAAAAAAAACTTATGTGGCTTGAAATCATGCTCTTATTAATATGCTATTACACATATGTGAAACTATGTCATTGTTTGTTAAAATAAAAATAAAGGTAAGGACCAAAATAGTTATTTTTTTGAAAGTTTAGGAACTGAAATGAACGTTTTAATGTTTAGGGACAAAATAGAACAAACCTAAAAATTTAAAGACTAAAATATACCTTTAAAACCTTCAACCTGAGCCCAACTGATTGAGCTCAATTGATTAAGTCATATGTCCTTGACCAAGCCATCAAGATTCTCCACTGCATATATTGTTAAACTCAAAAAAATAAAAAAATAAAAAATCAGAAACCAAATTAAAACAAATTTCAAAGTTGGAGAAAATTTAAGAGAAATTTGAGTGACTAATCTAAAAGTTTGAGCTATTTTTCAATTTGACCTGACTTTTTAAAACAAGTTTTTCTAACTTTCTTTTAACACTTTTTCTCTTCCTACCTCTCGTTTCTCTCCCCTCTCTTACTTCTCTTCTATCTCTTCTCTCTTTTACCTCCCACTGCCGACAACCTTCCTCTTGCCAATGAGCCAACGACCTTCCCCCTAATGGCGACTCTCCTATTGTCGATGAGCCATGAGGGCCTTCCAAATTTAAAATATTTTTAGATCTGAATTTTTTTTTTCAGATTTGAAATATTTGGAAAAATTCAGGTATGACAATCTTATTTAGATTTAAATTTTCTAGATTTGAAAGATTTTGAAAATTTCAGATTTGATGTAGACGAAGTGGGGTCCCATCGTAGTTTATCGACGAAGAAGAAAGGAAAAGAAGAAACTAGAGCGAGAGGAAAAATAAAGAGCTCGAGTGAGAGCGAGAGGAAAAATAAAGAGAAAAATAGAGAGCTCGAACGAGAACTAGAGCAGCTAGAGTGAGAGCAAGAGTAATATATATATATATATATATATATATATATATATATATATATATTGCTGATGCCAACAAATAGAGAGCCTGAGCTAGAATCAGAGCAACCAGAGTTAGAGAGAGAATAAAAATATATTAAAAAATTCTTTGGTGACGCCAACAAAAGGTTAGAAACTCTTCTTTTGAAAAATGGTTTCAAATAAAAACACAACACATTTTTCAGGTGTACAAAAATCCCAAAATTTTTTGGGGTAATTGCTAGAAATAGCACAAAAAGTTTTGAGTCTTACATAAATAGGCCGTTTTGAACACGTTGTTTCCATAGCACTTCCCGGTCCCTTCCAACAAAACATAAGCAAAATCCAGAAGCTTATCTCTATACTTTCATGGTACTTTTTTGGTGGTGATCTCCGAGACCGACACTGAGGCAGAAAATGGGAATTCATGAAGTGAAAGGTTTTTTTTTTTTTTTTTTTACTACAAATTTCTAACATATCTATTGCAAAATTGCAATGCAGACATAATAAACAGAAATGGAAAAAAGTTCGTCAGATCAGAAAGAGAGAAAAAAGAAAGAAGATAATGGGAAGGAGAAGATGATGAAAACTTTTTTGGATGAAATTCATCAATGTCTCGACCGAGAATCATCAAGAGGCTAGATGGTGGTTCAAAGAAAAGAATGGGAAGGAGAAGATGAAGAAAACTTTTTTTTGTCATTTTTCGGTGACGATCTCGACCGAGAAGAGACCGGTAAGTTCTATAGAAACAACTTTCTTAAAAAGGGGCTATTTATTTATGAAAAAATATTTTATGCTATTTCTAGCCATTAGTCAAATTTTCCCATGTGTTAAACCTATCGAATTTGGTCCGTCTGTCCCCTCTCATAGCGCCCTGTTTCATTTCTTCTCTTCTTCTCTACCAAAAATTCGCAAGCAAATCGTCTGAAAGTCTGTGTTTGTGTTATAATCCTCTTCATTTCTCAAAAGTTGGGTTTCATTTGACCTTGTGTTGAGCTTTTTCTCGTCTTTGTTTTCAGTGTTTTCAATAACATGAACCTCCTTCGCATTCGCATTCGCATTCAGTTAACGAATTCCATTAACCAGCTCTGTAGCTCGAACCCATCAAATCCACATCTCGTTTGTCTAAGAAGATTTTCAATTCACTCATGTTTGTTGAATGCTAATCATGGTAACTGCAGACATTTTCTCCGTTTATCTCAAATCCAAAACTACCCAGCTCCCATCATCTCTTTTACGAAATTTTGTTTGAATTTCTACTCAAATAGGGCACACTCAAGATCCTTTAGGAGGAGAGCGAGCAAGAGATTGAAATCCAGCATCAAACCTACACTAAACGAAACCCAATTGCAGCTGGCTGTTTCTCAAATCCCTCCAAGATTTACCTCCGAAGAACTCTGTAATGTCATTTCTCTCCAGGGAGATCCTTTGGTGTGTTTTGAGCTGTTCAATTGGGCCTTACAGCAGCCTCGATTCAGACATGATGTTTCCACTTATCAGATTACAATTAAGAGGCTGGGTGAGGCGAAAATGTATGAAGAAATGGATGTTGTTGTGAATCAGGTGCTTGCTGTTCCTTCTATTGGTTCTGAGACTCTTTACAATACTATGATCTATTTTTTCACTGAGGCCAGGAAGTTGACTAGAGCTATTAATATATTTAAGCATATGCAGAACAACAGAAACTTGAATTGTAGGGCTTCAATTAGAACCTATAATCTTCTTTTCACTGCATTCTTGAGTAGGGGTCGTAATGCTTATATTAATCACATGTATATGGAGACTATTAGATGTCTCTTCAGACAGATGGTGAATGATGGGATTGAACCTGATATTTTCACTTTGAATTGTATGATAAAGGGGTATGTGCTTTCCCTGCATGTCAATGATGCTCTTAGGATCTTTCACCAAATGGGTGTTGTGTATAGCAGTCTTCCAAATTCATTTTCATATGATTATTTGATTCATGGGCTATGCGCCCAAGGGCGAACGGATAATGCAAGGGAGTTATGCAATGAAATGAAGAAAAAGGGGTTTGTTCCAAGTAGTATATCATATAATTCAATTGTGAATGCTATGGCTCTCAATGGAGAAGTTGAAGAAGCAGTGAATTATTTATGGGAGATGATTGGTAATGGGAGGTCTGCTGATTTTATTACATATAGGACAGTATTGGATGAACTGTGCAGGCAAGGGAGGGTCGGAGAAGCCACGAGTTTGTTGAGGGAATTGCAAGAGAAGGATCTTGTGGATGGTCATACTTATAGGAAACTTCTCTATGTGCTTGAAGATGACTATGGAAATTTAAATTGATGGCTGGTCACCTCAATCATGGCACCATGCGGTCTTAGAAGGTGGAACCGTGACATTTGGTATCAGAACCACACTTCGTGTGTTAGATCTGACAGATCTGACCAAGCAGATAGAAAAGCAACCTGCCTCGCTTTCTTTGTCTTCCCAGCTGTAGTTCTGTATCAATTGAAGGTTTAAGACTTACCGGTGCCATTTAAAAGCCTATGATTTCTCCAAATGCTCGGCTTCATATAGTTATAAACTAAGAAGATCCTACTGAAGCAACAGCTGGTGCATATCTTTTGTGGCTACGCAGCTTATAAATACAAATCAATCAGTGAGGTAAGTTTCTTGACATCTCTTTAATAGCTTATAAATGCTTTTCTTTTCAGCAACTTTAAATTTTAAGCAGTATTTGAAGCACATTGACATAGTTCTTGAATCCAATCATATTCTTCTGGTACAGTCTCATATCCCTTCATTTCTATTCATGTTATAGGTGTATTCTCATGTGAAGGAGCCCTCTTTATGGAGTTGAAATCCAAAATGGAGTTGGAATAGTCCTTTTACAAGATATCTTTACCAAAAGAAGCTCGTGATCACTGATTCCTTTATGGCTATGTCTCATCAACTTCAAGGTACTTCTGCAAGCTGAGTTCATTTAACATTGATTTTTTTGCTCGAGGAAGCAATAAAGAAAGTCATCCAAGTACAAGTTGTGTGAAGGATTACTCTCTATACAGACACTGATGGATTATCCCACATACCAGTCCAGCAGGATGATAGTTCTTGATTTAGATCATTTTCCATGTCAACTCAATTCGTTCAATCCCAACCTTAGCATTTACTGGTTTAGGCTGTGAAGATTAGTATTTCCATCTGCCAATCTCAGAATGTGTTACCGATGTGTTATCGAAAGACTGGACTTGTAAAGATTATTTCATTCAATAGTCTCCCTGAAATATGTTGAAGTAATGAAGACTTATAGTAATTTAGGAAAAAGTATAGAAACAGGAGAGCATTTATAAGGACTATAGTATCAGGGGTGAATTTTTATTTGAGGACCATAATTTATGTATACCCAAATCCTTGGACAAAAAAAATGTTGAATCACAGTGCCCAGTGATTATTTTCACTGGAATGAAATATTAGATATGATTACCTCTTGATTTTACTGGCCACAATCACCATTATCAAATCTTTACTGTAGAATCCTCAAGTAAAATAGCACTTGAATAGTTATCGAGGGTATAAAATTTTAAGTTATTTATGTAAATGTTTAGAGAAGAATTTGACACCCATTTGAAGTCTATCATTTATAACTTGCAGCATAGGAAGAGGGCCAGATATAGCCATGCTACAGGTCACCCACAAAACTCTGGAAAACTTATACTAAATCGAGTTAGAGACAAGGCAAAGTAGATGGGATTGGCTGGTAGAATTTGCATTTAGTAACATGATAATTTGAACTAAAACTCCATTTGAGGAATTTAAGTTAAAATTGATCTGACAAATTAATATAATCGTGTAGATTTAAATTATGAAGTTAAAATTGTATTGGATGTGTAAATGTGAGCTCGACATACTTTCTAATTTAAACATTTAAAAAAAAAAACTTTTATAAGAATAGTTTTAATTAAAATATGTGGCTTTGGTAACATTGTATTAAAATTAGGTTAAATTATCAAAAATATCCTTGAACTATGGGGTTGGTTTCAATTATACTCTTGAACTTTAAAAAGTTTCATTTTAACCCTTAAACTTTGAAGTTTGTTTCAAAACAACTTGAAGGGACAAAAACCCTTGAACTTTGAACTTTGAAGTAGTTTTAATTAAAATATGTGGGTTTGGTAACATTGTATTAAAATTAAAAGTGATTTTAATCAAAAGTGTATTGGTATGCACTACATCTAAAAGCAATTCTACAACTTTTAAATTACGTGATTTTTGGTCAATCACTTTTTTGAAAATCAACTTTAAAATTGTTCAAAACATAATTTTAAACAAATTTCATTACTTCAAAAGCTATTTTTATTTGTTACCAAACACTACATTTTTTAAAAAAAAATTGTCTTCTAAAATCCCTTAAAAAGTTAATCCAAACACACATTAAGTAGCAATAAGCCAAAAGTATATTACTTTAACAATAAATTTTATTTGAGGTAATGTAAACTATACTAATTCTCCAATCTAGTTTTTTGTTTTTGTTTTTATTTTTTTTCTTCTTTTGAGTATAACAGATAGAGTATGGAGATTTAAACCTCCATCAAAAGAAGTACATGCCAATAACTAGCTCATGTGGTAATTCTCCTCTTCTAATTGATAAAAATTCTAAAATTGTAATGAAAAAGTAATTTTATGTGATTGAAGTGGATTGAAATAACGAGGCAATAAATTCTCTAATTCTTTTTGGAATGGTTGTGGATCTCGAATGAATTCCAAAGCTAGGCTTTTGTCACTCAATTTGACTTTAGCTTCTTTCAAGAACTAAATTTTAGGAGATAAGAAACGTATCTTGAGATTTCAATCAAGTTTAATATTACAAGCTTGACTATCTCTATGGAGCTTTCCTTACTAATTTGTTTTCAAATAATCTTGCATCCTTCCATTTGAAGAGACCATTGATTTATTAATCCCTCACCCATATTGATATTCATTTCATTCGAGCCACGAAATATGAATTAGTTTAGATCAAATGTAAAAAAGACATCTTAATACCAAGCTTGAAACCATATAATGCGAGTCCCAATATTTGCAACTAAATAATAATTCATCGATTGATTGTATTATTAACTATTTCTTTTTATATGAAAAACTGATCACGAATCCATTAATTTTTGCTGTTTCTGTTCGATCCCTCAAACTCCGCTAATCCCAATGCTACTACAAGCAATTGCCAATTTAAAATATTGTTGGTGTGCACTACATGATTTACACATCAAGTTGCATGTCTAATGAAGATATATATATATACATTTTTTATATCTCTGTGAGTGTTCGAACCAGCTTGAGTGCACCACGACTATTCTAACAAGACAACCACATGCCTCATATTGACCACGAGGCCAACCCATGGATTCTTTTTCATCTAACTCCCACCATCTCAAACTTAAAATGCTCTTTAAAATGCTTTCAAATAAAATCCATATTATTAATAGACAAAATTTCCAATTTAATCATAAGGTTAAGAAATAGCTCAATGGTACAGGTTCTTGAAACAAAGTTCCACCTGTTTTCGTGTAAATGAAGGTGGCCTGGCCTATACATACAAAATTTTGTCATAGACATTCTACAAAACTTCTTATTACCTGCATCTAAACCTCAGCGAGCAAAATTTTTATGCCTTTGACATTTCCTATCCATTTATTTCTGTTATATCAATCAACCTGATAATGCAGAGAAATGGAAAAAGGAAAAAGGCTAAAAGAATTGCACCTTGCCTGATATGATAATGGGAGGGTTGATTTCAACAAGAGTTGCTTTGCCCTCTGAAACCAACTGTGGTAATGTGTTAGCCTCTTTTGCTGCAACCCCTTCTCTGGTCCATAATGTTACATGGGGCCACTCATTTTTGGAAATCACTCTTTCATCCTCGATACTGCCGAGGCAGGCTTCAAATGCAGCAATTTTATCTGAAAAAAGTAGGGCTGTCAACTCGACTGGAACGTCCTTGTTTTCGAAGATGCCGTAGTCAGCTACACCTTTAACGCCATGGCTTCTCTTGTGTGCGAGTGTGACATGAGCCTCTTTAAGTGTGTAATCCTTGTAGTCTTCTTTAAGGAAGGCTTCAACATGGGGATTTTTCTTGCCCAACTGTACAATTATGGTGGAAAAGGTAAGGATTCACAGAGTGGGACTTGTGCATATGATGAAATTACAGATGGATAATGCATGACAATTTAAATGATATTGTTACATATGTATGCATTATTACTATAAAATTGCAGCACTTAAACAAATAAAAATGCAAGGGAAGCGGATATTGATCTAGATATTGGCTATTTATGCCACAGACTTTCCTTGTTCCTCCCACATTATCTTAGCCACTTTGTTTCAGTAATAGATTCTGCAACTATACAAGATACTCTAGTAACGTGCAATGGTAACATATTAGTAGCTAGTTTAAGCTTTTGGACTCCGTGATAGTTAAAATAACATTAAACTAGCTAGTTTTCACGTTGAAAAAATATCCATGGGCCACCCGGTGTGGGAGCCAGTGTATTTCTTAAACATATTCACTTACAGTGCCAAGAAGATTTTGAATCTCCTGAATAGGAAGACTGACAGCAGCAAACACTATGGTCCCAGACTTCCTCCTCTCTGTAATAGGGCTTTTATAGTCACCCTTCGAAATCTTCTTTAATTGCTCCAACACATCTTGAACAGCAAACTCAAATGGAACCTGAATAATTAACATTGATTATTTTATTAAGGTTTTAATTGAAAAAAAGGTTAATATAGCAACTAGCGTTGCCAAAACTTGCACCTTAGGGTCCAAGATACCCATTCTACTTCAGTTTTTCCATCTTCTAAAAGATAAGCACTGTTTTTATTTTTTCAATTGTTGGCGAAATCTTAACCAAATTTAACAAGCAGAAGCATCTTTGCCAAAGGCAAAACAGAAGTCAACTTTCGAAGTTACATTTTTGTGGTGTTTGAAATTTAGCTGAAATTTCCAAAACACTTTTATACGTGAATAAGGTTATCAAACAATCTTTTAATGCAAAAACATAAAGTAAAATAAAAAGTTTATAAAGCCCCCAAAATGTTACAAAGTAAATTGTGTTTGATGCATGGACAAAAATTTGGATCTTTTAAAGAGAAGAAAAATGCACCTGAATAGAATTGAGATACTCGGTATTACCAAACAAAGTTTCTCGCAATTGCTTCTCCCATTTGGCCCATTCTTTCGCATAGGAACCTTTGGTAGAGTCTGCCCTGCAAACAGTTCCAGACAAATGCATAAGAGGCGGCTGACAAGAAAGCACATTGCAGATTATCTATTAACGTTCCTATGCTAGAAACTTCCAGTCAACAAAGTTAAACATTAAAAATAACATCTATAAATACTTGAACAAGCCACCAACCTTCCATGTCTACCAGTATGGAGCTTATACAGACTTAATCCTTCCTCTAAGATAGTCTTCAAATTATCAGGTAAAGGACTCCTGCAGTCCAAGAACAGCAAAATGTTAGATGCACAAACTGCAAAAACAGTCTCAATATTTTGCAGAGGAAAAAAAGAGAAAAAAAAAAAAAAAAAAGTTCAGTTTGTCATATAAACTTTAATCTTTAAAATAAAATAAGAAGCTAGCTACATGGTTTAAGAGAGATCACTAAAGCAAAATGGCTCAGGGTGGAAACCTGTACGCACAAAAACCACATGTCAAAAAGATGAGTAAAAATTTTCTCTCGTATTACCTTTCTAGAAAATGGCTGGATTCCCCCCCCCCCCCCCCCCCCCCCCCAATTCTAATTTGTTTAAAAATAAATACTTGCAGATGAGAAGACAAAGCCAAAGAAAGCAAACTGCAAAAGGATTTTAAATATCGGAAAAGAGAAATAATCATTATGAGTATTCATCATTAAGACAAAACTAAAGGACGAAACTGCAAAGAGATCCTAACATATGGGGACGGAGGAATAATGAAAACAAGACCAGTGCGGAGGATGAGTTATTATACCTATCAGATTTCAGCAATGGCATCTTAACCAGAGACCCAAAACGATCAATAAGCTCACCCTCAAACTCTCTGCGACTCTGAAAGCCTTAAGAAAAATAATCAAGATACTAAAAGTGAAACCCAGTATGAAATGGAGCAATGAGAAGTGTTCAAACCTTGCCCTCATAAAGGTGATAAAACATTAGTAGGACATAGCCTGCATTAGGGGATGCCTTGTCGAGATTTCCCTTCAGAATTACAGAGCATTAGTAGAATCAATAGAAAGAGAGAAACCTAATAAGTTGATGATAAACGAGGTACTTCTACAGTTTCAAGTATCAACATAGAGCGCATACTGGATGGTTAACTCTTTGCAGCACACGGAACATGAAGACAGCCAGTGCATCAAGAGAGAAGGGGTTAGAATCAGTTCCTGCACATTCAGCAGGTCATAAATGAGAATTATTCTGTGAAATGTGGATGGCAAGTAACCAAAATAACTGTTTCCAGCAAAGGCATATATGATATCTGTTCAAAAATCAATGATGATTTAATAGAATATGTCTATTTCTCATAATTTTAAGGTTACATGAGACCTATCTTAAATAGGTGAAGACTCTAAAGTATAAAAGGAAAGAATTTAACACATAATTACAATTTAATTACAATTTAATTACAACAAATAAATACAAATAAGGAAAGAATTAATCTCATAAACCAACACTCCCCCTCAAGACGGTTTGAAGATATCTTCCATTGTCAGCTTGCCAATTAGTTTGTCAAATCGTAACTTTGGAAGTCCCTTAGTTAACACATCAGCAATTTGCTCTGTTGTAGGGAGATAGGGAATACATATCACTCCAGTGTCAATCTTCTCCTTTATGAAATGTTTATCAACTTCAATATGTTTTGTCCTGTCATGAAGAACAGGATTGTGGGCTATGGAGATAGCTACCTTATTGTCACAATAAACACGCATAGGTGTCATCTGGATGAATTTTAATTCTTCCAGTAGTCGTTTTATCCAAATACCTTCACAAATGCCATGAGCTAAAGCCCTAAATTCTGCTTCTGCACTACTTCTAGCTACAACACTTTGTTTTTTACTTCGCCAGGTAACCAGATTTCCCCCAACAAATGAGCAATAACCAGAAGTGGATCTTCTATTTGTGGAGCTACCTGCCCAGTCCGCATCAGTGTAAATTTCAACACGTAAGTGGTCATGTTTCTTAAAAAGTATGCCCTTTCCTGGAGTTCCTTTCAAATATCTCAGAATCCTGTAAACTGCCTCAAAGTGAGTTGGACCTGGGGCATGCATGAATTGGCTTACCATACTAACTGCAAAAGCAATATCTGGACGAGTGTGAGATAAGTAAATAAGTCTTCCAACAAATCTTTGGTATATTTCCTTATCTTTTATATCTTCCTCTCCTACAGCTTGCAGTTTTAAGTTTGGTTCAATAGGAGTTTCTGCTGTCCTACAACCCAGTAAGCCTGTCTCTTCAAGTAAATCAATGATATATTTCCTTTGATTGACAAGAATACCCTTTTTTGACCTGGCAAATTCCATCCCTAGGAAATACTTCAGAGTTCCCAAGTCTTTGATTTGGAATTCATTTGCAAGTTTTTTCTTCAAACTGTTCAATCCAGCCTCATCATTACCTGTAAGAATGATATCGTCAACATACACTATTAAAACAACCATCTTGTCGTTTTCAGTATGTTTATAAAAAATGGTATGATCTGCTTGACTTTGAAGAAAGCCATAACTTGTGACTGCCTTTCCAAAGCGTTCGAACCACGCTCTAGGAGACTGTTTAAGACCATATAGAGATTTCCTTAACTTGCATACTTTGTTAACTCCAAGATCCACTTCAAATCCTGGTGGTAAGTCCATAAATACTTCCTCTTCAAGATCACCATTGAGAAATGCATTTTTGACGTCTAGCTGATAAAGAGGCCAGTTTGAATTAACAGCAATAGATAAGAGCACTCTAATAGAGTTAATCTTAGCCACAGGGGCAAATGTTTCTTGATAGTCAATTCCGTAGGTCTGTGTAAAGCCTTTAGCAACTAATCTGGCTTTGTATCTTTCAATATTACCATCAGCTCTGCACTTTATAGTGAACACCCATTTGCACCCTACTGTTTTCTTATCTTTTGGTAGCTCTACTATCTCCCAGGTGCAATTCTGTTTGAGGGCATTCATCTCTTCCATAACTGCTAAATTCCACTTTGGATCATTTTGGGCCTCCTGTATATTCCTTGGAATAAATAGGTTGGTTATCCTAGAGGTGAAGGCTTTATGGTTATCAGACAACCTATGATCAGAAAGATAGTTTGCAATAGGGTATTTGGTACAATTACGTACACCTTTCCTATGGGCTATAGGAATATCAAGGTCAGACACATCAGATGAAGAGGGATTACCTGAATTTTCAGTATCATTTGTCGAGGCATTAGATTGGTTCTGTGACAAGTCCACTATCTGATCTCTGCTCTTTTGATTTTGTGCCCTTCTAGTATAAACCTGAAGCTCAGGATTTCGATCAGTAAGATCATTTTGTAGTATTTCTCCCCCTGAAACAGAATTTTCCATGTCTGGCATATAAGGACTAGGAATTTCAGAACAGATAATATTCGAGAGAGGAGGAGTGTCCCAAAAATTTTCTTCCAAGTAGGTAGAGATCTCCCCCAGAAGAGAATTTTGGCTAAAAAAAGATTGATTTTCCACAAATAAAACATCCATACTTTCAAAGTATTTTTTGGTTAGAGGATCAAAACACCGATAACCCTTTTTGTTTGATGCATATCCTAGAAAAATGCATTTAACCGCCCAAGGATCAAGTTTGGAGCGAGAAAAATTAGAAAGGTGAACATAAGCAATACACCCAAAAACTTTTAACGGTAAATCTGAATACAAGCGAACAGTGGGAAAGAAAATTTTAAATTGATCAAGAGGTGTTTTAAAGGACAAGATCTTAGAAGGCATACGATTTATGAGATATGCAGCTGTAAGGACTGCGTCTCCCCACAAATAATTAGGAACATGCATAGAAAACATAATAGCTCGAGCAACGTCAAGCAAATGTCTATTTTTTCGTTCAGCAATTCCATTTTGTTGGGGGGTATCCCGACAAGAAGATTGATGAGAAATTCCTTTATTCTTCAAAAAATTATCTAAGTATTCATTAAAATATTCAGTCCCATTATCAGAATGTAAGATACTGATTTTTGTTTGGAATTGATTTTCAATCAGATTGTAAAAGCGAATGAAAACATCTTTGACCTCAGATTTTCTTGTTAGCAAATAAACCCAAGTTAAACGAGTATGATCATCAATAAAGGTAACAAACCAACGTTTTCCACTATGAGTCAAAACTTTAGACGAACCCCAAACATCACTATGAATTAAATAAAAAGGTTTGGAAGTCTTGTAAGGTTTTGGTAGATACGTGGTACGATGATTCTTGGCAAAGATGCAATTTTCACACTGAAAAACTGAGCAATCAATTCCTTTAAATAAGTCTGGGAACAAATACTTTAAATAGAAAAAACTGGGATGTCCTAGCCTACGATGCCAAAGCATGATTGTTTCTTTAACAGAGAAAGAACTAACACTACTCAAGCCCTGAACTTTTTTATCACTAGTTGGCGATTCATCAAAATAGTAGAGACCATCAAGCATCCTAGCACGCCCAATCATCTCCCCCGAGTCTTGATCCTGAAAGACGCAATGAGTGTCAAAAAAGGTAATGCGACAGTTAGCATCCTTAGAGATTCTACTGACAGATAATAAATTACAGGCTAATTTGGGAACATGAAGGACTGATTGTAAGGTAATGTTTTTAGTTACATAAATAGTACCATTTCCTGCAATAGAAGTGAAACTACCATCTGCAATTCGAATTTTTTCATTGCAATATACAGGGGAATATGAGGAAAAAAATTGGGAGGAACTGGTCATATGGTCAGATGCTCAGGAATCTATAACCCACGGAGAGGAATTAAGACAAGATAGAGCGAAAGGGTGATTACCTGTTTGTGCCAAGGAAACACTAGGATTACCGGATGACGAAGTGACCTTTAGCAGTGTCAGGAGTTGATCAATTTGCTCTTGAGTGAGTTGACTGGAGTCAACAACATTAGCAGTGGATTGAGTGTTACTCTTCTCACTATGCTTGGTACTCTTCCAATTTGCGGGCTTCCCATGGAGTTTCCAACAGGTCTCACGAGTGTGTCGAGGTTTATTACAATAATCACACCATACTCGAGGCTTGGTTGGCTGATTAGAAGCCTTATTTGCAGTTGCCTCAACCACCATAGCGGAGGTTTCGACAGTGCTAACAGATTTCTTGCCAAGCATAACATTGCGACGACTTTCTTCCCTGCGAACTTCAGAGAAAACTTCGTTAATAGATGGGAGAGGATTCTCACCAAGTATTCTACTTCTAACCTCATCAAACTCATCATTGAGGCCGGCAAGAAATTCGTAAATACGACCATCCTCCACAACTTTCTTGTGGTGAGTTTGATCCTTAGTTGACTCCCATTCATAAGTGTCAAAGAGATCTAAGTCTTGCCAGATTGTTTTCAGTGAGTGAATGTACTCTGTAACATTGTTCTCTCCTTGGCGAATTTTTCTAAGCTTGAGTTTCAGCTCAAATACTTGTGATTGATTTCCCAAGTCAGAGTACATCTCATTTACACTGTCCCATAATTCTTTTGCAGTCGAGTAACACATATAGTTCGGCTTATCCTCTCATCCATAGAGTTGACTAACCATGTCATAACCATGAAATTTTCAGCCCAAGTAGCAAACAACGGATCATCTTGGTTAGGTACTTTTTTCTCCCCAGTAATATAGCCAATTTTTCCTTGTCCTCGAATATACATCCGAACACTTTGGGACCAAAGAAGAAAATTATTCCCATTAAGTCGGATGGTAGTAATCTGGACATTAGGATGATTGCGTGTGTCAGAGACCTTAGATACCAAAGGCTTGTCTTCAAACATCTTGCTAATTCAAAGAGAGATAAACCCTATCAATCAACACACAATGAAGCCCAAAGACAATACCCAAACCAAGCCTTAAAAAAAAAAAGAGACTCAAAAAACAGGGAAAAAACCCTAAAAACAGAGATCTGTCGAACAGAATCGGCGGCCGGAGCTGTTGGACGGCGGACAGAACTTGCCGGAGATGTTGGATGAGACAGAACCGGCCGGAGATGTTGGACGGCGGACAGACGTGGGACGCGGCAGCGGATCTGTCCGATTGAACGATGGACAGTCGATTTCGTGGGTTCCGGAGCGTCTGTTTGCGTCTGTCCGATGAATGATGAACGGCGGATCTGCGGTGGACGGTTAGGGCTGAAGTGGCGGCGGAGTCTGAGTTGAACGGCGGCGGCGGCTAGGGCTGAGGCGGCGGCGGCGGTGGCAACAAAGACGTCTAGGGCTAGGGCTAGGATTAGAAAAATTAGGGTTTTTTTGTTTGCTCTGATACCATGCTCAAAAATCAATGATGATTTAATAGAATATGTCTATTTCTCATAATTTTAAGGTTACATGAGACCTATCTTAAATAGATGAAGACTCTAAAGTATAAAAGGAAAGAATTTAACACATAATTACAATTTAATTACAACAAATAAATACAAATAAGGAAAGAATTAATCTCATAAACCAACAATATCAATAGGCACAATTCCCTTTTAACAACACAACATTCACAACAGAATCTACATACAACAGAATTTTGAACATAACCTCCCAAATGCCATGAAAAAACACAATTACATGATACAATGAGCTGGAAGCTGAGTCTTTGCTAGAGGCAATTTTTGTGCTTTCTTCCAGATTCGTTCCTGATTTTCTTGACTTTCTTTATATTCACATCAGTTGTGCTCTCCATAATTTTCTTTTATTACTTTTGCATAATTGAGTATAGCAACCTCAGGTATCTTTTCTCTTTCCTTTTCTTCACAGTTTATACATGTCTATTACCATGTAGATGTGTACGGCTTTTACTATGAGAAGAAAAACCAATCTTTATGGTATCACTAAGTATCCTTGGTTTCAATTCTTCGACCTTGTTTTCTTTATTTCTTTTCTTTATTATCATTAGTTTCTCCCTCCAAAGTCTACTTCCTCCTGTTTTGTATTCCACAACAAAGTATTTTCAAACTGCCTCTCTGATCCTGTTTCATCATACCACAGCGTATTCTTAGTTATTTATTTATTTTTATAGTTTAGAGTCTAGACGTCTAAAGAGTTCAGTAGGCAGTCTTCAAAAAGCATTCTGAACTCTCTAGGATGCTGTAAACTTATGATTTTATATAACCAGAACCAGAACCACCAAATCATTTATGATTCATCTAAATCATTTCTCAGTTATCACTAGTTCAAGTTCAATGGCCTGAATCACATGCAGGTTTAAAAGGACTTTTTCTCAAAAGCCATCCCAATATTAGTATAGTCAATGAAAGTTGATAAAAGCAAGTTTCAAGCAATTAAAAGAAAAACTTCTCCCCACATATCATGAGACAAGGAACTGAACGTCATAAGCATCCTAATGAAAATAACCTTCAGAATCAGGTATAACTGGAACAGCAGACGCTCTTGTGCTATGGCACATATCTTCAATCTGCACAAATTTAGCAATTCCTTATAACAAGTTTGATAAAAACACACACAAAATTCAAAAATAGAACATCCTCAGAAACTAACACCACGTTTGGCCTCTCCCATCACAAAATAGATTAGGCTTTTTCGTAAATAGGCGCAATAGTAACGTAGTTCTAAAAAATAGTCATTTATTTTAAAAAAGAAACAAAATATAACAGAAAATAAGAAACTCGTTCATGATATTTCATGATTGACATATCCTGTGTTTAAACAATCAATTCTTTAAGCATTATAGAGGTGCTAATACTGATCGTTTACAACAGTCGTACTGTAGGACACAAAGAAACCAGGAACCTGAGTGTCACAAGCGGCAACTAGGTCACTCTAAGGACTCGCCTACTTTCTTCTGGTATTTTTTTAAAAACAATCTGAAGTTCCATTTCCAATTAAAAATTTGATAATAGATACAAAATGCTAAAATCGTGTGTGATATACCGAGGCACGGGATTGAATTTGTTACCAAATTATTCAATGCAAGAAGCTAGTTATAGTCACTTCATTTGATGTTCCTTGTGGTTTTGTTCACCGGATCAGTATTTACTATTTAGAGTAAAGAACGAAAGCATTACTTGTCTCCACACTTCTTCATTTGGTGCATTTTTGTCTGCAAGCATTATGGAGTATGGTTTTCTCCTACGCTCATCAGCAACTTTCTGCCAATATCTTCCTGTATATATTAAATATATGAGAAACAAGTTGATCGTTCAAAATTATATGTCTTAACATTCTTAATCAAGCATTTTGAGCTTTAAAAAAAATGCAAATCTCCAGCAGCAATTACATTCTTCCAAATCCAAAAGTGCAAATCCATATTTTCAATGCAATGCATCCACATTCTCACTTACTGTATAAAAAATTTTCTAGCCCTTAAAGGAAGTGGTTGGGCTTCGAGAAGGAAAAACAAGCTTAGAATGGCCGAAGCAATTTGGAAGTTCGAATGAACTACGAATTAAACACCTTGAGGAGGCCCAAAAACCCAATCCTGGAACCTATGGGCTATGCATTTTTCATTTGACAAGAAAATACCTCAAACTTCAAAAGCCTAACAAGCTCCCTCACCAAAATTTCATTTGAATTTCTTTTCAAATACCCAAAAATCAAAATGTAAAAAATCTAACAAACTCTACAAACTCTTCAACTAGCTTTTGTATTATCTTCAATGCTTGTTACTAATTAAAGCCTAGATGCTTTCTGGAGTTAACCAATAGGAAGAATTAGTCTTACAACTCACAACATCATTTTTTAAATAAAAATAAAGGCTCTGTGAAGACAATTACTGCCAAAAGAGTAACCTATTTTCCATGAGATTGAAGTGGATTTGATAGTTTAAGTTAGGCCTTACTCAACTTTTTTTTGGTGGGGGTTGGGGGCCGGGGGGGATTTTCTTTTCTTTTCCAACTTTTTTTTCGAGGTAACATCTGAAACCACTAGCTTAAAATCTGTAAAGAGTTAAAAGGAATACATGTATCATTACCTTTTATCAGGTCACCCATTAGACTATTGACTGGTCGATCATCTCCAAGTCCTCCTGGAGCATTAAGTATTTCTCTGCAAAGAGCAGACTTCGCACAGCCTGGGATTCCTGTAAATGGAAGTTCAAAGCAACATATAAAAGTGGATTATAAAAAGTCTATAAACCAGAGAAATTGGTTAAACCACAAAAAATGTTACATAATACATTAGAGAAGACCTATGTATTTCATAAACTGTAACAAGCTAAAATTAACTGAACGCTACAAAAATGTAATGCATCTGAGGTCCACCTCAAGATTCAAAATAACAGCATCTAGCAATGAGTCCAAATGCAAGAACAATGGGAGCCAAAGAATTTCCACATTAAAACAATAAATATATTTGTAAATCCCAATGTGATAAGGTGTAACAACTGAAAATTTGTAGCTTGTGAGATTCCACCATCATTTAGATTACGGCAAAGCATATAATCAGCATTTTATTGAAGGATGTGGGAAAATGACCACCAAAAATAAACGTACTAGTTTAGCTCAAACTGCATTCAACCTATACTTTGATGTCTTGACTTGAAGAGATTAAATGTCGTTGAAATGTGAAATGGGGTAGAATAGTTCTCTTAATTCTTTTACCACAGATTAAAAGTACTAGACAGCATACTCGTACAATTCTTATATGCTTCAGAAAAGGCCAACACAAATTCAAATGCAAATGAACATGCCTACAAGAACTAAGTTCATGTAGACATATCTAAAGAGCAATTAAAGAACTCTAGAATATGAAAAAATAATTAAATAAATAAATACACACACACATATATAATGGAAGGATGAAGTTCCTACACCAAGATAATCCATAATCCTAACCTTGCTAATAAAATTTGGACATGAAAAAACTTGAGCACAAAAATCTTTACTTATTGGAAATTAACAAAGCGTGGCCAATTGGCCAATATAATAACCTGGAAAAAACACAATTAAACCCTCTGCTTTTGGCACAGCATCCTTCCCAGAGAGCATTGGACTTGATGGTGCGGCCTCCTGCTCGTTCTGAAGATCACCCTCTTCGTCCATTCCTTCCTCCACAATGGCCAAGAAATCTTCTGCTCTAACTAAATTCCCAGCAGATCCAATAAGAGCCTGATTCTGGGGACTGCATTTGCCATACTGCTCAAGAAAAGGTTCAGCTTCACTAAGATAGGTAGCTGATGACAGTTGTTTATTTCCATACTTCCTCCTCAAGTATACAGCCCTACATGTTAAAAGTATATCATCAACTTTATTAATTTTTCCCGTGAAGTACACATAGTTCTAGTGGAACAAGAAAGCAGCCCAAGAATCAATAATTGTATACTTACCATTCGTCAAGCATCTTGCTGAGCTCCCTTTGTTTTCCAGCTGAAGTACCCCACAACTTCATTTGCCTACATTTTTAAAAGAAAGATATGCTTCCTTAAGAAGCAGGCTGAATACAAATAATATAGCTTTTTTAAAAAGAATATAGGTAAAAATTCTATAGAATAATAAAATATACAGAAGAGAAAAGCAACACAGCCTCAAACAAGGCCAAAGGAGTTGCAAAAAAAATTTCCAATTGCAATCAACGGTAGTACTAGTGTAATAGTGAGTGTTAAGACAAAATACAGTAATACACTCCAGAACTTTTAAGCCCCTCTCAACACTGTATTTAGGAAAAAAAAAAAAAAAAAAGAAAGCCTCTCAACATTTGTTGATGATATGAGGAAAATGAAAGATATTTTTTTGTTCAGATTTTTTTTTTTAATGAGAATTCAAGTTTTCATTGAGAAAAATGAAAGAATATACAAGGGCATACAAAAAAAAATGCCCAACAAAAGGAATCCCTCAAGCTATAAGAAGAGACTCCAATCTAAAAGGATCAAGTCCACACAGTTTGAAACATAAGCCCATACAGTTTTTTTTTTGGGGGACGGACAGGATTCTATTATTGATCTTAATTCAGTGTTAGCAATTTTTGAGATCATTTCAGGGGCTTAAAATAAACAGGATAAGAGTTCTCTGTGTAGTATTAACTGTGAGGTTTCTAAAATCAAGAGGTAGGCTTCCTTAGCGAGTTGTAAACTACTGGGGTCTTCCTTTGGGAAATAGTCCATTTTGTTCTACTCGGTCTTTACTACTTTTGTACCTCTTCTTTTTTCTTTTTCTTTTTCTTTTTCTTTTTCAAGTTAATAAAACTAACTTCTATTCTATCCCAATAATAAAAATAAAAAACAATTGGAAATGATTCTATTCAGCACATAACATACCTAAAGGATATTGTTAATGTATATTCTTGAGGAATATTGTTTGTTCCATCATTCCTTTATAGCATATACTACTTATCAAAATAATTCACTAGTTGGACTACTTGATTATTTTAGATTTCTTCCAAGAAGCATATTTTTTCTAAAACGAACTCAAGGATCCAATTCTACACCCTAAAGTACATATCTTGTTCAAGTAAGGTCGTCAAATTATTTCTTATATGTTTACTTTGCGATTGTGTGCGTGTGGTTGAAGGTGGAGGTTTTCTTTTTAGTCCACCCACCAAAAAAACTTTTACCTTGTTTGATAACATTTTTTTTTTTCATTTAAAAGTATCTTATAAAAGGAACCACCACACAGAATTGAGATAGAATTTCAAAGACGAGAATGAAAAAGATATATTTGCACAAGAGACTCATACTTTAAAATGATAAATAAACAAATTTTATTAGTCATAATCTTAAAAAAAAAAAAAAAAGATTTCCATGCTTGCAATCTGGTTGGGTATCTGAACTGAGTGGAGTGAAGGAAAGTAACCCCATTCATCCACTATGCACCATGCATAACATTAATCTACGATTTCCCTCTCAACTATGGATTCATTTCTAAATTTACGTGGAAAAAGTATGACATGCCTTTATTCCAAAAAAAAAAAGTATGGCATGCCCATTCTTATTTTTAAGGCAACAAATCAATTAATCATACCTCAAGTAATAGGCCTTGTATGCAGCTGGACCTTCTTTGAAGAGAATTGACAGGCCATTACGAATCAAAAAAGTCCGTAACTAGGAGAGAAATATAAGAAGAGTTCAGACTACTTGATTAAGCCCAATTTGGTAATACCAATCACAACAAAAAATACACCTAAACAATTCTTTCTTAATCCAGAGACCCTTGGACCTCTCCACATTCACCTAATTCCAACCTAACCCTACAACTGTGATACTCTGAAACTTGTTATTTGAATATCTCAAATTTCAGACCTCAGGATACTTGATTAAATCAAAGAGCCTTGTGGACTATACTCAACTAAAATTAGCATTACTACAATAAAAGAAAAGAAAAGCATCTCAACCATTAATCGACTAGGGGTTAAGAATTAAAACTGAAAGGCCTGTGTTTAAACCATGACCAAAAAAAAAAGAGAGATGACACACCAATGACAAATATCAATTGAACCAAATTGTGAACAAGAAAACTGGCCCAATATGAAATGAACCTGGAAGGAACAAAAGAAAGACCTTATATGTAAGGAATTTCAGTTTGATCATCAGATTCGCATCTTCATCAGCAAATCCATCTCTTCCCAAGGTACCATTGCCTTCAATCTCCATCAAATTGCTTTTACTTTTAACGGTTTCAGCAGCCTTGTCCTTGTTTGCTTTGAATAAATTAATGTCCACAAAAAAACCTGGGAACAACAGTTGATCGGCTAAATACAGCATATCTTACTTATTTCTTCTTTTTCTTTTTTTTCCCCCTTATTTTCGTTTCCTTTTCTCCTTAAAGAAAAAAAAATTACTAAAGAGGATGAAGATGTTACAATATTGAAGCTAGCTTGGAGAGTTTACAAAGTGCAAATGAGGAAAGGGAAATTAGATAAGACTTATAACAGGCTAAATAAAAATTAAAAAAAATAAATATATAATCCCTATATACATGATTCATCACAAAAAATTGAAAAAAAATGCCCCATTATCACAAAAATGGAGTGGAATAACACCTCCTCCATCATAGTTCTGCGAGACGTGCTGCAAACCACCTGAATACCAAAAGACTCCAGGAATCTATCCCAAATTGCAGTAGAAAACTTGCTCAATCCAGACTGGGTATCTTCCTTGTAGACCAACATTCTTTTTCATAGAATGGAGAGGTTAGGAACTCTCGTATACAGGTTTTCAAGCATCCCCCTTTGCCACTCAATCTAAATCTACTAGAAGTCCGACAACATTCTAACTAAAACTCAATAAAATGTTAATTAATTAGGAACAGCTAATCGGAAGTTGGAGAAAACATTTTTCAAGTCTGGGTTTAAAAAGTTGGTAATGGCAATCATATCAACTTTTGCAAAGATATTTGGCTGGGTGAGAAGACTTTAATGATTAGATTCCCTGGTATTTTCAGGGTGGTTTTAAATAATTCTTGTTTGGTTGCTGATTGCTGTAGTTGTCATCATAGTTGGAAATTATTGGCTAGAGAAGATTTAAAAGATGATGAGAGGGACTTTAGCTCACTTTCATCTTTGCTGGAAGGCATTTCAATTCAACCCTTCAACAAAACAAAAAAAAAAAAGTTCAGAAGATTAATCCTTCAGGTTCTTGCTCAACTAAACCCTTGTCTTTGAAGCTTGTTCACGGCAATCCAAAGCCCATGGCTTGTTTAAAGTTGTCTGGAAGTCCAAAAGCCCAAGAGTTTGTTGGTAATCAATGCTTCATCCTTTCAACATGTAGCGGGTGTTTGACAATGATGTTCAAAGAATTTTTTTTCAGCTTCTACGTGGTCCTATTCTTACTCTTAAGCCAAGATGATTTGGATAAACACAGTTGAAAGCTACTCTTTCAGAAATACAGTGCAAAATAAATCATTGAATATTTGAAAACAAGTTCTTTGCTTGGAAAGAATGGTTGATTTGATTAAGTTCAAATCCTCGAGATAGTGTTCTCCATCCTCTATTTTTGTTGACTACTCTTGCATGATATTTATAATTGTTAAATTGCCACAAACCCAAAAGGTTAAGCTAATAGATTACAGTAAATTTAATCCTCTACCAATATTTTAACACTACCACTCACTTGTTGGCTTAAAAATTTGTATAAGACCCAACAAATGGTTATCAATATGAATTGGTAAGAAAATGACTAGGAGTTCTAACACAAGACCACCTACTTTGATATCATGTTAGATCACCATTAAACCCAAAAGCTTAAGTTTATAGGTTAGGGTAAATTTATTCTTTTACTAATATTTCAATAGAAATAATTGAGGAGCCTTGTTAAGAATTTGAGGTTTTTAGTTCTTTATAGGTTAAAGTACAAACTTTCAAAGTGTCTTGATAGATCCACTTTCAAAGTTGTAATAAATAGGTTCCAAAACTTTCAATTTTGTGTCTAATAGGTCTTTGTAATATTTGAAATTTTTAAAAATTCATAACCTTTCAATTTTATGTCTAATTGGTTTGTGAATTTTTAAAAATTTCGAATATGATAGAGATCTATTATACAAAATTGAAGGTTCATAGACTTGTTAAGACATTTTTTAAAGTTTGACCTATTGCGCACAATCCAAAAAGTTCATAGACTAAATTTAGTCTGTTCATAGACTAAATTTAGTCTTCTTAGTTCTTTATATTGCTCTATGTTTCTCTGTAATTCTCTTTTGTCTACCACAGTCAAGTCTTTTTCTTCTTGATCTTTCTAGAAATTTTTCAACCATGAAAAGTTTGTTTGGGTTCAATTTTTTCCTGCTAAAACACAATATCAACTAATAATAATAAACAAAACAAACCAGAGTACAGCATCAGATTTATGAATCATGATCATCGTGGACAAAATGTGTAGACTGTCTTCAATACTTAGAAACGTAGTAGTTGAAATCTAAAGAATAAGGTTGGCTATTATTACCTCGATATAATGGCCACAAACCCGGCTTGTGCCTGAAACATGTTCAACACGTTTGGCACTATTAATAAAAACATAACAGTAGCTCAACAATATCAACAGAAACAATTATTTTGAACACTTGAAATAAAAATAGAGTAAAAGTCCCAAGCAGGACCTCATTTCTTTTTGATATCTCCGAAAAGCAGAGTCGCTGTGAACATGAATGACCATTTTATAGAAAAGGTTGTCATTTGATATGGAACCAACTTTGTGGAAATTATGATAGCATTTGAAGGCAGCTGGAAAACGTTTTTCCCTCATTAGACGAACCATTTCCTGGACAGATTTGAAGTACTTCATGAGCAATTTTATCGAGGAGAGTGAACATAAAGCTTCAAGATGCTAATAAAGAAGGTAACTAGTATGTCCAAAAACATCAATAATTTATAAAAACAGTGGAAGAGGGAATGATATTTCATTTCGACCACAAAATTCTTCAATAAGGAATTTAAAAAGAACCAATACGTGAAGCAGTGGTAAGGAAAATAGTTCTCAAATCTGGAGCAGATAATGCGACATTTATATTGAGAGAACACACAAATACTTGATAAAATAAATTCATTGTCCTAACATGAACTGACAATTAACAAACCTGTGATTTGGAAGTTGAAAAATCAGCTGGGCTGGCTTGTAAGAATTTTGATACAACAGATCTGTCTGCGTTTCTTGAGTGGGAATCACCAACCCAGTCTGAATGGTCAGGGCAAAAGGCACAACCCACGTTTTGAAGAAGTGCTTTTATTTGCTGCAGTTGTATTTTACAGAAGCAGAGATATAGTGAAAAGGGCGATGCTTAACAGGTGAAAATCATTCTATTTCTGTTCTAATAAAACGCAAAGTGAAAAATTGACATGCAAAACCATCCTATTTCATGCCAAGGAATTTTTGTTACCTGTTTTTCATCTGATCTATTGGCAGCACAAATTTCCCTCAGGCTTGGTCCCAAATCAAGTCCACCTAAAAGACAAAACAGGGTATAAAAACAAAAATTAAGGGTGCCAATGGAGAAGGATTAAAAGGAGAAAATAATGGCAGCAACACCGGACCACCTTCGTTGTCTGGCAGAGCAGGAAATTCTTCCAATACTTTCTCCATGTGTTTTGCACTCTCGTGGCTCACCATACGGGCCACTAGACCCTCAAGAATTTCACCCTGCACTTTTATGTGATCTTTTGAGCCTGCACACCAATTTCAGTCGACAACCATTATCAACTTCTCAAATGATAACACAAGTCACAGAGTAAACATTGCAGGGTCCATCAAAGTGAGAAGATTATAAACAACACGCAAGAAAGTGGAACAACATATTAATATTAATGGCTACAAGTCATGGAAGAATAGAACAGATGTAAGCAAAGAAACCTATATTCCAGTAGCGAAGTCATTACTAAAAATGCATGATTTCAATGGATAGGATATTTTTAGAACTCAAGGACACAGTAATACAACCTATAGAACAGATCTTGTTCAAGTACGGTCGTAAGCATGTTAACTTTGAAAAAAGATCTCAAAAGCAAACAAAGCTAAAGGGGTATATGGAATACAATTTGAAAAAAGACAACATGCAACTGAAACCTGGTTACTAATTAAAGTTTAAACTGACAAAAACTGTACCTGGTACAGATATTTCTGCAACTTCATCAAGAGCCTTGCATACTGATGTTGCAGTTCCTTCTTCACAGAGGGCATCAAAGGCAGCAAAAAAAGATGTCACTGATTTCCTTCAGCAATTAGAAAAGAAAAATATCAGGAGCCAGAAGATACTTTATTATATGTACCTAGAAGACACTACAAAAATTTTAAAAAGTAAAATTCACAATATTTTCAAAGTAAAACGTCCGAGTTTAAAAGAGAAATCACTTGAGCACTCAAGACATATAATCAAAATCATAGCTGCACGAAAGTAAATAAAAGTAGAGAAGTAGTTGCATGCAAGAAACACTTGGAACTCTGGATGATATACACATCAAATAAAGCACTAAATGTTAATGATGAATAAAATAACTCTCAGATAATTCATCATCTAGCAATTTTGTTGCCGCCAAATAAGACTAACAATCTTTAAAAAAAAATCAATAATCAACCACTTGGTTGGGACAAAACAACGAAAAAATAAATCATAAACCGAAGGTTGATGTAGCATTTCAATGTCAAATTCTGAAATGGATAAAACTTTGACAAGTTCAGCAACTATGAAGATATCATTACTTTTTTGGGGCAGAATCCCTTAGTTTGATTTTCCATGTCATGCAAAACATTAGAAATTACATTTAATAAAAAAGACCAGTCTACGGTCGTAAAAAAATTGTGACTGAGATGTAGACACTGACTCTCGAAACAAAATTGTTTATACCATGTAAATTAAATGAAATTATGGACCATCACCTGCTTGAGAATAACCAGACGTGATTAGTTGGCAAGCGCCATTTTCTACAAAAAGCTATTATTTCTGCAGTTGAGTAGAACTTTGGCTTTCCATTGCCTAGTTCTGTAACTGCTGTAACTACCACTGCACAAAATGAAAGAGCACATTACTTAAAACCTAATGCAATATCCTGACACAAAGAAGCGCAATATAAAAATAATATTAACTTAAACAGAAACATAAATTACTAATGTGGAAAAAAGTAACTATAAGTCTATTTGATTGGGCTGCAGTAAGGATGTCAAGAGAATTCTTATAAATAAAAACTCAAAACTCAAACAGAACAGCTAGATAATTGAAGATCTATAAAAAGGACACTCACGTGTAGAATTTACTTCAGTTTCAAATCAACTGTTATACAAAAGATAATTAAAAAACCAAATTTAAGGGAAAAAATCTTGAGAGAGAATTCCATCCGGTATCAAAGAAAAGATTGAGCATATAATTCCTTCCTGCACTCCCTACTCCCTCTTAACTAAATCTAAAAACAATAAGTACAAGTTGAATATATTAAAAATTTGGAGCTCCTTATGGATTTAAGACTAAAGACTAATAAATTAAAAGTTCTAAATTCATATTACCGTAATCCTCTCGTGGTCGCTGGCCATGATCTCCCAAGACAGCAGTTACTAACTCCATTGATATGCACATGCGGTTACTCTAAAAGAAGAAAGGTAGTAAGATGGTTTCAAGCAGACGTGAGGTGACAGAACAAATATAAACATGTTCAAGATTCACATAGCATTTTATTTTTTATGGAAAGCGATGCTTCTATTGAAAAAATGAAAGAAACAAAAGGACCTACAAAAAGAAAAGCCACTATGAAAGGAGCCAAAAAAAATTATACTACATATACAAAAAAGGGGCTCCAATCAACAAGAAAAAGGCCTAAGGGTTAATTATAGAAATCCACCCATGGAGAAGTTTTGAACAGGGACTTAAAACGGGGAATTCATGCCCTGCTCCCCAAGAAGCAGTAAGGATCAAGGGTAAAAATTTTAGATAACAAAATCATCATTTTTCTCATGTTAACAATACCTCAAGGAAATCATTGAATTCTGCTTGCTTTTTTGCTGCTCCAGATCCCCAAGCCTCTCGAAACATCCTTCCCAGAACAAAAACACCAACAGCAGTGTAGCTGAAAATGGAATTTTTTATTCAGAAAAGCTTAGAAAACGTGGTGAAATAGAACAGAAATAGTGAGAAGTTCCAAAACTATGAAGTTCGAATTTACAATATTCTCCTCTCCTAATACTAAAGCTCCAAAAAAATAATAATAATAAATCATGGCAAATGATATTGCAGGAAGTGGGTGCAGAACAGTTACACGCAATGACCATTTGTAGATATCCTTATTCAAGAAAGAATACCAAAAAATATGAGCGCATTCACTTCAAATTCAATTCCTTACTGGCTTTATCAAAATGAATTTTGGCATATCGGCATACCACATACCATCCAAAAAAGCATTAAAAAGAAAAGACATATTATCGGCATACATATTCCCGAAGCTGTTTTTGGCATATGCTCCACCTTCATGGCCAGCGTACATAAACAAAGATCCTGAGTGTTTTAGTGAAACCTGCAGAAATTTCCCAGTTGAACCTAATAACCAACTAACAACTTAAAGAATTCAAAACACAATCAAATATACTATAACCATTGGAGACATTAACCAAGCACTATCAGCAAATAAGTAATAAGTCAAGAAAATAGTAAATGCTACAAAAACTATTTTTCCTACTATTTTGTTCTATAAGCAATGAAAATTTTCACAGAAAGATATGAATTTATCATGAAATAGGAAACTGTGATCCTTCCAAAGCTAGAAGAAAACCATATCAGCCTTTGCAACTATGGACCCACTTTTGTAGTATCAAAGCATAAAATTCATAAAATGCGTAGTGACCAACACAACACCCAAAATTGAATCAATGTCGAAATCACTCAATATACTTTTACTTTGAAACTAATCCGCCGTCATAAGTGGAAGATTAAGCACCATAAACGTTATGGCATTCTTCACAAAAATCATGGGTAAATTTCTATACCTCCAATGCAGCCAAGCCTTTCGATACCATCTCTATCATCCTTGTTCTAATCTGACATAAAATCATATGCACATTAAACATAATACCAGGAAAAAGAATTCTCTAATTATTGGCAATGAAATAAAAATCCATCTTATAAAAAATAAATAATTAAATCCAATTGCCTAATCAAAAATCTCATTAGGGCTTTTTTGGATTCTTTGGAAAGAATGGAATCAAAGAGTTTTCTTAGAAAATGAGCAATCTTATTCAAGACTCTTTGATCTTGTTGTTACCATGCTATTTCTTGGCGTAAATTCTCTAATTCATTTGCTTCCTATAGCTATGCCTCCCCTTAACCAATTGGGAAGGTCTTTTGTAATCTCCATGGATTTATCATCCATTTTGTAAATTTCATACATCAATGAAATTGTTTCTTATCAAAAAAATAAAAAAATCATAAGTTTAAAATTACCCACAAAATCACCATATAACCTTCTTTTTTTTTCCATAATGAAAACTTATGTCAAATATGATGGTACGATGCACGTTTCACAGAGACAAAGGTCCAATAGAAGCCAAAAGAAAAGTAGAAGACCACAAGAGAACTTCCCCATCCATTTACCCATAATCATTTTTCTCAAATAATGAGAAACCAGGCTTTTATTGATAAAAATGAAAGAATACAAAAGGGCAAACAGGGGACTATGGGGGGATAAACAAGTCAGCCCATTAAAAGGAGAGCCATGCAGCTAACTATTCAAAAAGGGTGTAAGTGTAACTTTAAAAAAACACATTGAATAAAGAAATACCTCCTGATCCGACTTCTCATTCTCAAATTTAGGGTAGAACGTAGCTCTTATTTGTGCCTGTGCGTAAGTGGAGTTATCCACAGTGAACTTTTCTATCTGATTGCCCTTGAATAATTGACTAAAGCCAACAGTGCTATTCTGTGCAGCCAGTCCAGCAGTGTTCCCCCTGATTTCAATAGATGTTCCATCGGCGGGTGCATTTTCAGCTTCAACCACTGCAGCCCCACTGGTTGTTCCATAGGCTTTTGGTTTCCAAATTGCTCTATGACCAATCCCAGGAGGGACCTGGTTTGTAAGCTGCACATTTCCAAACTGCGTACTAGAAATAGGAACATGAGGTTGACCACTTTCAGTGACATTCAATTTACCAAGTGCATTAGTAACAACTTCAGCAGCAGCAGCCTCTGACTCTGTAGAAGTTCTGTCAGCATTTGCCTTTTCTTCCCATTTCTGTTCTGTACTACCACCCTTTCGCTGCAAATCAAGATCAAACTCAACAAGCTGAACATTCGCACGTGGATAATCCCAAAGATAAAATTTTAATTACACTTTACAGATGCCTTGAGACAAAAGCAATAGAATTGAAGTGTTTCACATATGGTAAAGCGTATAAAAAAAACCACCAACTACCATAGCTGAATCCTTTTCCATGCTAGCATCGTAATAACATTAATTATCATCTATATCCACGTAAATCATCAAACGTCAAAAAGAGCATAAAAACGTAATTTCTAAATATCAACGAAACAGATTGCCGCAATCAAAACGAGACAGTTACGAACATCAAAAGCATTAATGATCAGAAATTGAGATACCCAGATACAAAAATCGACGACATCTCTTTACTGTAGCATAAACTCACAACCCGGAAAGCAACAATGACGAACAAAATTGATCAAACAAAAACATGGGTACCTGATTGCAAGCCATGATGAATCTAGAATCACAAGAAAGGGGAAAAGGGGAAGAAGTTAAAGGTGCGAGAGTGAGAGAGCGAGGTAAGATAAAATGGGAAAGAGGGTGGCAAATGAAGAGAAAGGCCCTGAAATTGAAGGCCGAAGACGAGGACAAACGAGGGTGAGGAAGAGTAATAGCGCAGAAGATCCTCTGCGACGCCGACATTCAAGTGAAAGCGTAAGCCCTCCACAAGTGGCGGCTATATGAGAATATGGTTATAGAGAGAGAAAGACGAAGACTCGGCCTCGGAGAGCGAATTCACAGAGAAGTGAGAGCACATTCCACACGGCGTGCGGAAAGCTTGGTGTGTGTCATTGCAATGTAATTTCATGACCAGAAATGCAAAACTGAATGCTTTAGGCTTTATGTGCGGTATTGTTTGTATATAGTATACTTTTTTTTTTGTTGGTTTAGTACAATTTGTAGTATTAAATTTTCATCGTCATGTCAATATTTTCATCGATATTTCTATACATTTTTGTATTTGATATCGACATAGAAATGAATCGACATTTTTATTATGCCGTACAAAATCGATAAAATATTTTTAAAAATAACAACAAAATGTAACTTAACGAATATTAATATTATAACAAGTATTTTAATTTATTTAAAAAGTGTAAAATGTTTATTTATTAATTTAATATTTTTCCTAAATTTTTTGCTTTTAAAATTTTTCTAGAAATATCCATCATCATTGACATTTTATCAATATTTCTATCGACATTTTAATAAAATTGAGATCTCAACATTTTTATCGTCATAGACGTTTGAAACCTTGAGTACAACAAATTTGACTAGGGGGATTCAAGCCTCCAATTTCAAAAAAAGAAGTACAAACTAATTACCGTTGTGTGTCGAAGTAAACTCAGGTTAGCTATTTGTATATAGTATACAAAGTATATAATTTATCTACATTGTCCTGGTTCAAGAATATGTTATATATCTTATAGTCACCATATAATATAAACTCTTTTAGAGGTTTTATCTTAATATTTTAAAATGTTTATGTATTTGGATTTGATTAGAAATTATTTCAAAATTTAGGATTTTAATTTTAATTTTTGTTTGGAACCAAATTAATTTATTGAAATTTAATTTTCTTGTTTGAATGCTCACGAAAAATAAAAAGAAAGTGCAACATTTTAATGTTGAGCTCTTATAATATAATTTTACATGATAATAATAATATAATATTTTAATATCAAACAACAATGTCAACTACATAAAATCATAAAAGCAAATCATTTCATTAAAACAAATCAACTTAATAAATTAAAACTTGCAAATGTCAACCTTATTGTCAAAATGAAAATTAAAAGAAGAAAACTTGCAAATGACTTAATTCAAAATAAACAAAAAAAAAAGGTCGAATTAAGAGGAATCTAAACAAAACCAATCAAATGTCAACCTTATTGTTAAAAGGAAAATTAAAAGAAAGAAACTTGCAAATGACTTAATTCAAAATAAACAGGAAAAAAAAGTCGAATCAAGTGGAATCTAAACAAAACCAATCAATTATTGTCTCTCATTTTTCAATGTAGTCATTCTTTGAAAACACATAGATTCTTGACATCAAAAAAAGTTTTTGTTACTATAGAATAAGATAAAATGAAGCTAGAAGTCAAGTATGTCATCTCAAGTGAAATCCACATATTTAGGTTCCATTGGATAACCGGTTTTTAAAATTGAGTCTATAAATACTACTTTCATTTATAAGTTTCCTTATTTTGTTATCTATTTTTTACATATATTTTCAAAAACCAAGCCAAGTTTAGAAAACTAAATAAAGTAGTTTTCAAATTTTTATTTTCGGAATTTGGAATTTAGCTAAGAATTCATATGTTTTCTTAAGAAAGATAAAATTTATTGTAGAGAAATGATGAGAAAACAGACACAATTTTTAAAAACCAAAAACTAAAAATAAATTTTATTGTCTTAGTCCCACTAATCATTTGGTTTTTGGTTTTTAAATTTTGAAAATTGTGCTTGTTTTCTCACATTTTCTTTACAATGGTTTTCATCATTCTTAAAGAAACATGTGGATTCTTAGCCAAATTTCAAAAACAAAAACAAGTTTTAAAAACTACTTTTTTAGTTTTCAAAACTTGGCTTAATTTTTGAAAACATTATTAAAAAGTAGATAACAAAACAAAGAAAATCATAGGTAGGAGTGGTGTTTATAAGCTTAATTTTCAAAAACTAAAAATCAAATGGTTATCAAATGGAGCCTTAAAGATTCATGTGTGATTAAATAACTCTTTTGGAGATTATGGTGCACATGTTGAATACTCCTTTAGATTGGTAATTTATAACAAGATAAGGTGTGAATAACTCAAATCACAACATAAAACCCTGCATCAACAAAATAAATATTTCCTATAAATAACAATTATAAAATAATATTTAGAATCTTGTTTTTTACTTAACGCTATTAAATATCTTTGGGGTGTGTGCCTAAACTATCTTCTCTTAATAATGCATCTTTTAGGATTTGAGAATCCAAAGCAGATCCTTCCCACCTAGGTAACACATAAGTGAGCTTAAATTAAAGGTGTATGCTACAAAAACACTTGAATTCTTATACTATCTTATCTTGATAATGCATCGACTTCTAGAATTTGTGAATCTAAAGCAGATCCTTCCCTCATAGATAAAACATAATTTAACCTTCAATTAAGAATTCGTGCTACTAAAACATTTTGTATAGAAAAAACTTTTGTTCCTCTAAATTTCAATACATTTTCTTTTGGTAATTTTTACAAGCTTATGTGTTCCTTCAATTACCCCAACATAATCATATATAAATATTCTTTTAATGGGTTTTTTAAGAGATTGGCTCAAATAATAAAGGCCCAATAAGAATTTTACATATTTTCTCAAAATATTTTTTATTTACTAGTGTCACCAAACGTGCAATTTTACAATATTGCCATGTTGTTAAAGCATGCTGAAAATAAAATTTTCAAACTCGTTTATTCTCGTTCTCGTTTTTTATCTCGCTTGTGTTTGCCCACTTTCACTCTATGGAAAGTTCTATTATGTACGTAGTAATTTGTTATATGTAATTCTCACTCTCATTTGTTATCACCTAGGACAATATCTCCCATTCTCGTCTATATGAAAAACTCTCGCTCTCACTACTTCAATTTGATTCCTTTATATAGCTTTGTGCTTCATTCCTTGCACTTGTCACATGACTCACTTTCGCTCTTGTTTGCACTCACTCTTGCAGATATGAAATCAAAGGCAGTGAAAAAGTTGTGATACCAAATGATGCATTCAACCCTACCACAAGTGGCATAGGCAACCTTTGTAAGAACAAACACCTCCTAAGTGAAGGGAATAATCGAATTAAACCCACAGCGGAAGCGTTGGAATCAACTTTGATTTTATTTTAGAATTAAATGAAAAATAATTTAGGCTAAGCAAAACATACATTGACTTAAATATGAAGATATTTCTGGCGATTCTTTAATCTTCTTGCTCCAACTCCAACAATGTTGAAACTCCAATTCCATAAAAGCCTACTTGCTATGACTCGAACACATGATCAAGACTTGTGAGAGCCTTTTGAAAGAAAATGAGAGAGTATAAGTTCAGAGAGAATTCTACAACTCTCTATAGAGGAGATGTGTCTTTTATGAAGAATACACACAATGGTTCACCCTCTCACTAGCCCGAGAGGGACTTAGTTTATGGTTGGATCATAAACAAATTGTTCATTAGATGATCAGTGGTACTTAAGGTATAAGATGTAATTATAGGGGTAAAATATACTTTTGACCCAGCTATATGATAATTCTCATTTATGAGGATTATTTGATCCTAAACTAGGTTGTTTTTGTCCTTTTTGTGTGTTTTATTGTATTACGAGCAAACTAAAAATAGTGTTTATTAGATAAATTCATAAAAGCTTGTTGGAGTAATGAAAGAGAGGAAAGAAGTTGAAAAGAGATTGGAAATTATACTAATATGTTGTTTTTGTGTAGGTTTGGAGCAAGTACAAAAATGCAATTGCATTCCATTTTGGAAATGCAATTGCATTTCTTTGAGAAAACAAGTTTGTGAAGAAGCACAAAATGCAATTGCATTCCATCTTGGAAATACAATTGCATTCCTTCGGAAAACAAGTCTGGAAAACAAGCACAAAATGCAATTGCATTCTAGAATGGAAATGCAATTGCAAAAATTTTGGCAGATCTGAAAAATAATGCAACAGAAATGCAATTGCATTTATGGAAAATGCGAGATTTACGAAAATTCCATAGCCCTCAACCTATAAAAATGGGGAAAATGAAGCAAAACGTGGTTGGGTTTTTTTTCTTCTCACGCCCATTTAGTTTATGTTGTTTTGGTCAAGTTTTTGCTGTTGTTTTTTTTCTTCTTCATTTTCAGAATCTTCAACGTTCAAAATCTCAATCCTTCCTCACGAAAGTGAAGGTTGTTATGAGCTAAATCCTCTTGAAAGAGATGGAATTGAGTTCGATTGAGACATGAGCCGAAAAAGGTTTAGTTTAGTTTGGGTATTTTTGTTTTCAAGTCATCAGTTGCAATTTTTGGTTTTCTTAAGTTTAGTTGCTTCAATTTTATTGTTAAAGTTTGTTGCTTAAAATTTGTAGTATTCCAAGTTGTTGAATGTTATTGAATATTGAATTAATTCAGTAAAAGTTTCTTTCATTCAAATCCTTGTTTTAGTTTTAGTTGTTATTCCCTTCCCTTTACCGACTTCGTTATGGATTTTCAATATTCTAATTCACTATTTTTTTTTTGTTCTAAACATAATATGAGCTAATTCCTTCTTTGGGATTCAAGCATGTGAATGCCCTAAAGATAGGAATAAAGGCCTAATTGTTAAAGCAACTTTGCTTCCTCTATAGCTTGTTTGCTTTTATTGATTTTAATGCTTATTATTAGTCTAGATTGATCACCTAGATTAATATACAAAAATTGAGTCTAATTCTAAAAAG
This sequence comes from Trichosanthes truncata, assembly GCA_033996785.1. Lineage (NCBI taxonomy): Eukaryota > Viridiplantae > Streptophyta > Magnoliopsida > Cucurbitales > Cucurbitaceae > Trichosanthes > Trichosanthes truncata. The sequence goes on from JAWPNB010000004.1 coordinate 7,360,955, forward strand.
TTAGATAAAAATTTGGTTTTTATAAAAGCAATAAAGAAAAATAGCCTAGACATAGGAATTTGTTTTTGACCCTAGACATAGGGCAAAACCTTTAAAACCAAAAGAATTGTGTTTCAAAATTAACTAAGTTCGTATTAGTCATAGAAATATTAGTTTAATCGCTTAGTCTCCTAAAGATACTTTATAGAAGGTCGAATAGGTGTTGAATTCAGTTTACAAAGCTTAAATGTTGAGTCAAAGGATTGCAATTGCAATTAGGCCGCAATTTCTTTTAATGGAGCAAAAACACATTTGAATTCCTCTTTTATCATTTTTATTTCTTCTTTTCAAAAACAACAAAAAATCATCCCACTTATTGTTTTACATTGGTTACCCACAATTGCAATTTGAAAACGTCTTTGCCTATTCTCTTGAATTTTGTTGTATACGTTCCCTGTGGGATCGATACTCTAGAATACTTTCAGTTTTATATTACTTGCATCGATAGTGTGCACATGCACTAAATTGGAGTTTTGTTTTAATTTACAAATATTTTCTTTAAGCCTCACGTTTCAATTCGATCACTATAATTACGAACAACTTGTGAATGATTGACTTGCATGTAATGATTAGATCGATGGACACAACTTGTCCTACAGTGCATAAGAATGCAACTCTAGGTCTATAGTGGAATGACCTATAGTTAATGAATGAAAATTAATTGATTAAAGAGTTTAATTAATTGATCTTATAACATTGAAGCTTATAATCTGTAGGTTCATAAAGTCCACTTGCTAGCTCATATGAACAAATAGGGATCAATTTCGTTGAGAGAAAATTTTGAAATGTTCAAATTAAATTTTAATATATGTGATATATTAAATGAGGAAAAATATATTTATTGAATATAATACATTAAATATCAAAGAAATTATTAATGTATTAAGATACATTAAAGAAAAGATATTTATTAAATTTGAATTAGATTCAAATAAAGAAATAGATGTCGTAGGAGAATTTGGAAAGGTTTGAAGTTGATTCAAATCGATTAGATAAATATATTTTAATATATTAGATATTAAAATATATTATTTAATTATTTTTCCAGTGCCCCTATAAATAGGACTATAGTGGTGAGTCATTGTGTGTATTCAAAAATAAGAGAGAAGAACTCTTGAAATTCTCCTCTCACTCTCACTCTCTCTCTATTTTCAAGAAGGTTCCCATAAATCTCTTTGGTCATTTGTTTGAGCCATAGCTAGGAAGGCTTTGTGGAAAAGATCAAGAATACCAGAAGAATCTCTATACTTTTAAGGTATGTTATGTTTAACCCTAATATTGTTATTTGGTTCTAAATAAACTCAAATTGATTCCTACGCTTCTGCTAGGGTTTAATTTGATTATTCCCTTCATTAAGTATCACTGATTCTCTAATGAACAATTTGTTTATGATCCAATCATAAACTAAGTCCATCTCGGGGTAGTGAGAAGGTGGGGCTCCATTGTTCAAGTCTCAAAATCAGCACTTAAGGGAACTACTCATCTACTTAACCTATATGGGAATGAATGAATTCTATCTTGTAAGATTATGTTCCCAACTCCCTATTTGGTCAAGTCTCCAAAATGGTAGGCTTATTGAATCGGCTACAAAAGCCACTCTCACCCATGCAAATCAAAGGACAAGCATTCACAAGCAGAAGTTCATAACTCACTCAAGATTAAGATCGAGTCGCATATGATCATCATGATGAAATATTGATCTTTTCTCAATTAACGGATTTATAAAGAGAGATTAAATATTTCGTGGTCCAATCTTATACAAACTCATTGTATAAGATACCCCTACTCATATATCTCCACATGAACGATTTTGATCAAATCATTTGTAACTATTACAAAGTGGGTCGTATCAATAGTGTTACCAGGATAAGGGACCCAACCTTATCTATATACTATGACTCTTTAGGTTATTTCTTGAACATGATCCTCCCATATGTCAACCAAATACTGTTCAAGATTACACTAGTAAACTTGGATTTTTCATATAATGGATAATATTATATTGCAAATAAAATAATCAAAATTATTATTAATTATTAAATAAATCATTAATTACGAGACTTTAAGGCATAAATCCCAACACTAAGCACACATGGTAGCACCTAGTACACACACAAAGAATCACTCAAGGGGAAGAAGAAATGACTAATCTTGATAGTCAAAGCTTTGAATAGAGAAAACTCGTTCTCAATCCAAAGTCAAAACTATCCACAAGTTTGATGACTAATCAAGCTTTAAGGTTTTTAGGGCATACAAGATTTAAAGCAAGAAAATGCACAAGACATGCTCACGGTTTGGAGCAAAGAAACAAGGCTTAAAGGCTATTTTCCATTGATCTATTTTTCAACCTCTTAAATGTAAAATTGTGGCTTTAAATAACCTTGGAAAGAAAGCTGATGGACTGAAACGTGTGTGAGCTGGTTGGAAAAATGTTTTGAAAGTATTTTCAGCCAAGTGCAAGTGCACACTGCCAACAAGTATTAAAACTGAAAGTATTCCAAGTATCGTATCCCAAGAGACTATTTGCAAATTCAGAGTTAAGTAAAAAGTGTTCACAAATGCAATCAAAGGTAACAAAAATAGTTTGAAGGATTATGAATGGTAATGAATTAACAACTAATAGTAAAAGCATAGGATTCAATTCAATCTCAGCCTGAAGTAGAGTTGCTAATAGATTTCACTCATGTAGTTCACTGCATTATACCTTGTGTCATGAATCAGATTTATCTCTTATTCAACTTTTGTGTCAAGTACCCTTAGGAGTCTAAGTAATTGCTTCTATATTTCTATGGTCAATTTATCTTAGATAGTTAAACATGCAATCCCTTTGGTCATATAGGCATGCCCTATGTCTAGGGTCAGTAACAAAGTCCTATGTCTACGTACTTCTGATAGCTCTTAGAATGAAAGTTATTTAGGGTGTTTTAATGAATATTTTGTGGCTTAAAAATATTATCTTAGGTATTTTTGGACTAAGAAGCCTCTTTGAATTGATGTTTTAGTAGTAAAGGAGTCCATTTTCATGTGAAAAGCACTTTTGAGCTTTTTAATGCATAATATTACTTAATTGTGCTATTTGTGAGTTATGTAGGCCATTGCTGAAGGTAAAAATGGCTAAGTGTGAAAAATTCAATCTACTATGCTAGAGCTTTGTTGTTGATGGAGGGTCAAGTTTGCTGGAGCAATTGTTGTGTTTTGATAAAGCATTAGAATTGCTAGAGCATTTATCTGAGATCAGTTACACAAAAAGCACGTGAGAGTTATTTCATTAATGGACGTGGACAATTTATAACACTTGTACTGATTTAAACCAATGAGGGGCTGCCATTAGTCTTAAAATGTCCAATTAGCCCTGATTTCAAAGAAGGGGAGAGGTTTAAAGCCCTAGCTTGCCATTTTTGGAAGAGAGCTTGGAGATTAGACATTTGGAGGGGGAGAATTTCGAGAATAAGCATAACCCTTTTTGGGAGGTGATCCACTTCTGGAAAGGAGGGGAATCTGCCATAAAGGAGCTGCCCAACAACCATTTCTTGTCCATTTCTCCTAGTTTCTACAGTATTTCTTTATTTCTAAGCATTTTGATATTAAAGACAAGTTTTAGAATGTTATTGGAGATTTTTCTTACTGTTATGTTGCTATCTTTTCTTTTAATTATGAACTAATCACCCCTTGGGTGAGGGATTAGGGGATTTATTGTTAGTTTTTGCTGAATGAAATAGTAGACTTGCATATTCTTCACTCTTATGCCTTGTATGCTTAATTTTCAGCTTGGATTTGTCTGGCCAACTCATCTAGGTTGTGTTTATCTTGACTTTTGGAAGAGAAGGGATAAACTGAATGCATGACATAGCATTAGTTCTGATTAGGAGCATGCTCTAAGGTGATTGGGGACACTAGGGATGGTAACCCACCTAATGTTTGCAGTTAAGGACTTAATTTCAGAGGTTAATGGGAGTTAATCACTGAATCTTTGAAAATTCTGGAAAGAATTCGCGAATTAGCCTGCATTGAGTGTTGAAGTTGTTGGGATTTATGCCATAAAGCCTCGTAATTAATTAATTATTTAATAATTAATAATAATTTTGATTATTTTATTTGCAATATAATATTATCCATTATATGAAAAATCCAAGGTTATTAGTGTAATCTTGAACAATATATGGTTGACATACAGAAGGATCGTGTTCAAAAAATAACCTAAAGAGTCATAGTATATGGATAAGGTTGGGTGTCTTATCCTGGTAACACTATTGATACGACCCACTTTGTAATAGTTACAAATGATTTGATTCAAATCATTCATGTGGAGACATGTGAGTGGAGGTATCTTATACAATGAGTTTGTATAAGACTGGACCAGGAAATATTTAATCTCTCTTTATAAATCCGTTAATTGAAAAGATTAATATTTCATTAGGATGATCATATGCGACTCGATCTTAATCTTGAGTGAGTTATGAACTTCTGCTGTGAGGGCTTGTCCTTTGATTTGCATGGGTGAGAGTGGCTTTTATAGCCGATTCAATATGCCTACCATTTTGGGGACTTGACCAAATAGGGAGCTGGGAACATAATCTCACAAGATGGAATTCATTCCTTCCCATATAGGGTAAGTAGATGAGTAGTTCCCTTAAGTGCTGATTTCAGGACTTGAACAATGGGGACTTAGTTTATAATTAGATTATAAACATATTGTTCATTAGAGAATTAGTGGTACTTAAGGTGCAAGATGTAATTATAAAGGTAAAACTGACTTTTAACCCATATGTAATTACAAACAACTCGTGAAGGATCAACTTGCATGTAATGATTATATCTATGGACACAACTTGTCCTACAATGCATAAGAGTGCAACTCTAAATCTATAGTGGAGTGACCTATAGTTAATGAACGAAAATTAATTAATTAAAGAGTTTAATTAATTAATTTTGTATCATTGAAACTTATAATCTGTAGGTCCATAAGGTCTTCTTGCTAGCTCATAGTAACACTAAAAGATCAATTTAGTTGAAAGAAAATTTTGAAGTGTTCAAATTAATATTTAATATATTAGATATATTAAATATAAAAAAGGAAAATATATTTATTATATTTGATACATTAAATATTAAAATTTGAAATGTTCAAATTTAATATTTAATTTGAAGTGTTCAAATTAATATTTAATATATTAGATATATTAAATATAAAAGAGGAAAATATATTTATTGCATTTGATACATTAAATATTAAAATAATTAATGTATATTTGATATATTAAATAAAAGATATTTATAGAATTTGAATAAGATTCAAATAAATAAATATCGTAGGAGATTTGAATGAGATTCAAAGAAATATAAGATATATGTTAATATATTAGATATTAAAATATAATATTTTAATTATGGCAAAGGTTTTCCTTTGGTCTCTATAAATAGGACATTTGGGTTGAGCCATTCTACACAACACACATCTCCTCAATAGGGAGAATTAGAGAATTCTCTCTAGACCTCTTCCTCTTTAACTCCTTGTGGATTTTCTTTCAAGAGGCTCCCACAAGCCTTGGTTCTGTGTTCGAGTCATAGCGAGGAAGACTTTGTAGAAGAGATAAAGATCCGCCAGAAGAATCTCCATATTTTCAAGGTATGTTATGCTTAACCATAATATTATTATTTAATTCTAAATAAACTCAAACCACTTCCTATGCTTCCGCTTGGGTTTAATTAGATTATTCCCTTCAGAAGCATGATCTATGTTGTAGCATTTAGTTTGATGAAGAAAAATTTTACCCATAATCCTGATTCATTTTCACAGAATCTGTTTAGTCCCATTTTATTTACTGTTTTCCTGTTATTCCAGCATTCCAGCACCATTTTAATCATGTTCCTTAGTTTCTTTTAATTTCATTGCACTAATTGATGTTGATTTCTTGTTTCCTAACTAAAATCAGCTTAGGCATTGCAAAAATCCACATAACTAGTCCCTGAGGAGAACAATATAAAAATACTTATCACTTGCTGCATTTAGGCTGTGTATACTTGCACGTTTAGGGTGTTTTCGTTTTGAAATTGCATACACTCTTTTAAGCAACAACTTCTCTTATATCTCTTTTATGAAAACCGTTTATTATCCAACCCTTTAAGTATTGGACTCAACTTTGTATACTAACTTAAGTGGTCAGTAACTCTAACGTGAATAAAAGATGGATCACATAAGGAAACGGGCAAACATATAAAAGTAACTTATTAAGCTATATCATTTCTTAAAGGCATCCACCAAATCGAATCCCACAAGAAGACTTGGCTTATAATGAAATGAATGAAAACAAAACGCTTCATTAATAAAGAAATGGAAATTAAATAACAAAGATGTTGTAAGAACAATGACAATCTCCTTAGATGAAATCACAACCACTCAAAGGGGCTCTATCTAGCTTAATTCTATCCTTTTTCAAGGTGAATTAAGCTTTACAAGTCTAACTTTCAATCAAAAGATTAGAAATTGAGGCACTCGACTAAGCTCTTGACTCCTTCGTGGGTATAATGAGTGATTCTTTCCAAAGAGGTTCGTCCCCTTGATTCACGAATTGAAGTTCCTTTTATAGACTCTCATAAGGTTGGTTGTTGCCGATTTTTGTGCTCCAAGGCTTGATCATGGACTTCTAGAGTCAGAATAGGGAAGGGTTTGCAAAATTAGGTCGAACGATTTTGACTCGCGAAACCCTTATTAACACAGTTTAGGGCATTATGCAGCTGCATAATGTTTATGCCTTGGAAGTTATGCCTGCGCATCTGGAGCTATCCACAGCTTTTCGCACAAACAACCAAAACTGATTATTTCTTACTAAAAATGACTATTTTACCCTTAAACTTACTTAGTTAGCATAAAATGATTAAACTCACATGACTTTCTTATTTTCACATACTTAGGACCAATTAAACTCATATATAAGTAAAAATAAACTTATTTTATCAAAAAATAATAGGGTTAAATAACTGTGATAAATGTAGTTCATCAAAAGCCAACTAAAGGCAAAAGACAAATCCTAAACTATATTCTAACTAATGTGCATGGCCTTTTCAACATGGATCTTGGACTTACAAATATGTATTACAATTAAAGTTCAAAAGAAGGTTCTAATAAGAATTACATGAAAATACTATTGTAAGGCTTACACCCTAAATAACCCCTAAATAATCCTTAAATTGGAGCTTTATGACGACTTTACAACCCAGTACAAGTGCACATTGTCTACCAAATAATAAAATGGAGAGAACTCCAAGCATTGAATCCCAAGGGAATGGTGTTAAATAAAGATTCAATTTTAAAGACAAAAACCTCCTCTAAGTTTACGATGGAGGTAACCAAGAAAGTAAATGAGGATGTGTTTGGTTGCAAAAATAGAAAGTAAGTGAAGAGGAATGAAAATAGTTACTGAAAAGATAATAAAAGAATAAGGATCCAAAGTTGTTTCAACTCCTAAGGAATTTGCACTCACCTATGTGTCCACAACTTGTCTCAACTAAGTGAAGTTCATCAAGGATTTCTACCCATATGCACCCGCATCTTACCCTTTTGAGTACAATACGGTTTGAGCAGAATGCTACTTGATTTCACATGCAACCTACCCTTTTCGACATTTAACACCATGAATCAAGTTCAACACCTATTCAACCCTTTTCTAAGTGCTTTTAGGAACCTAAGTAATTAAACACATATGTCTATGGCTAATTGAACTTAGATAAATTTGTATACAACTCTTTTGACTTGATAGATTTTGCCATATGTCTAGGGTAAAAAACAAAGTCCTATATCTAGGCTCTTTTTCTATATTACTTTTATGAAAATCGTGCTCAACCCAACCCTTTCAGTGTTGGATTTCACACATACTAGGGTTATTTTTCGGTGGATTGGCGTCGATTTTTGCCCAAACCGACATAAAAAACTGATTTATTGATTTTGGTCGGTCGGTGGTAGGAGGTTTTGGGGCGACCAATTAGTCAGTCAGTCGGTTGATTTTGTCAGTTTTGAGGGAGAAAAAGATAAAGAAAAATAGAGAATAAAGAAGGTTGAGGGAAAAAGAAGAGAAAGAAGAATGAAGAAGAAGAAAAGTTGAGGGAGACGAAGAGAGAAAAATGGAGAATAGAAAAGGTTGGGGGAGATGAAAAGAAAGAAAAATAGAGGAGAAAGAAAAAGAGAAGATAGTTGAAGGAGAAGAAAATAAAGAAAAAGGAGGAGAGGTTTCCAAAAATGAATTCGTAAGGAAAAGAAAAGAGGGAAGAGAAAAGGGAGGAAAGAAAAATTAAATTAAAAATATGTATTTTAAAAAAAAGTGTAACCATCACACTTTTCTAGAAAATGAAGGAAAGGGCATTTGCACAGTACATTGTGCAGTGTGCAGTCATGTATATTACTCACTACATCATAGTAGTTTTTTTAAAAAATATATATTCGGTCGGCGACCGACTAACGTCAATTTAGTTGGTCAAATCAGTTTTGGCCTTCTGTTGTACACACCTAACACATACTATGCTAACCTAAGTGATCCGTTTAGATTAACAATGAAATTTAAACTCAATAAAAGAAAATGGTGCTAAGTGTTGAACAAAGTTGCTTATGCACAAGGTGGGGCTTACTTCCTACTTAGGGTATCCAATATTTGAATCCCCAAGAATGAACTTAACTAATATTATTGAAAGGAACAAAACTTAAAAAGTAAAGAACATAAATTAAAGGAATAAAAACTAATTTCATATTGAAAATAGATGTAATACATGAGAGTTCAAAGTAAAGAAAGTACAATAAGTGAAAAGAGAAACTAAAACTAAAAGAAAGAAAAATAGAAACTAAAAATCCCTTAGTTTGTTTTCTTTATATAACTTGATTCCACCTTTTTCAAGGAGAATTAAGTATTTAAACTTTTCTTCTTTCAAATCAAGTGTCAGAATGAGATTTGAACAACACAAAGGAGAAGAACTTGGTATAGTGGCTTCAATATGAAAGCTTCAATAAAAACAGTAGAGTTCTCAATCTACGACTATGGAGGATCGAAGATGATGTCTTGGAGTGCATTGGCTGCCTATTATAGACCCTTTAGGGCTAGGGTTTCTACTAAGATCAATGTGTTGAGCTGTAGTTGACAATATATCTATGATTTGAGGATATTGGTTGGTATTTGATTGGAGAATCTGTCAAATCTTTAATTTTCACACTGTCTGTCGATTTGGTCTAGTTGTGACTGCAATCTTCAGCTGAGTTTGTTCTCTGACTTAATATGCAGTTGCAATTCTGGAAGCAATCTGGGCAAAAATACAACTTCTGCACAAAAACACTAGAACTCATGAAATTCTTCAGAAATTGATTCTTTTTATACCTAATTACTTTCTTTTAACAAATCATGGTTGAAAACATGTGATTGGTTCGTTTTTATCTAAATTCGTTCATTTTGATAAGATTGACAACAATAAATACACAGGGGCTGTTTGGGGCACTGAGTTGGTTATAATAACATGGATTATAATAGTCTGTGGGTTATAATAGTCTGTGAAATAATATAATATTATTTAAAATGCAGAGTTGTTTAGTCTGGGGTTATAATAGTTAGTGTTTGGGGTGCAGAGTACTCCACAGGTTATTATAACACGGGTTATTATAACCTTTGCCCCAAACAGCCCCATAGTTTCTAAACAATAAACTTAGGTTTTAGAACTAAATAACCCTCATAAATGAGAGTTATTAGAGCTCTCGGGCTCGGTGTCTTAATGTCATATTGAAGCTCATTTCTCCACTCGTTCTCCTTTCCTCATGCTCACTACTTTCTATTCCAACATTAGGAGTACAATCATGCATTTCTTTGTTATCCAATGAAAGAGGTTTGACATGCTTAGTATCACAAGGTATTTTCCTTTTCAATCTTAAAAATATCAAACATGCAAGTAGGCAATACTTTGATGAACAAAAAGAGAAAATGAGATAGTGGAATCCAATAGATGAATAAACTTCTAATTGAATGGTGATACAAACTTTACATGGAGGTTCACCCTTATACAGGTACAAGAATGAACCTAATTAATATCACTAACTTACAATTTAAAAACAACATTAAACGTAGAAACTCAAAAAACTTAAAAGAAAACTTAAGAGGACACAAAAACTGAAATGTGAGATCTAACTTTAAAAAAGAAACTTAAAACATTCAAAAAAAATAAATGTAATTAAAAAGAAAAACTCATAACTCAGCACTCCTCTTGAGGTTTTTCTTTGTCACACCCAGCTTTTGGCATAAAAACACAAATTGCCTATGTGGTAAAGCTTTTTGAGAATGTCGGTAAGTTGTTGTTCAGAACTACAAAAAATAAGCTTGATTTCACCTTCTTTCTTTACTTCCCTCAACAAATGAAGTCTAATTTTGATGTGTTTCGTTGATAAGCCTTAGAATTAAGGCTTATTTAATTCCCAATTGCTTAAAATATTTTTGTTTGTCCTAAGATTAATTGAAAATAGTGGAAGATTGCTTGAATTTAAGGAAGAATTGAATGTGATAGCATTTGGAATAGAATTCTAAATAAATTGATTCTTTTTGCAGAAATTATGGAAATTGCTAAATCAGATTGCAAAATCTGATTTTGCAATTGTTTCTGGAGCAGGGAATGTGAAAATTGCTAAATCTGATTGCAAAATCTGATTTTGCAATTTTGGGCAGAGGATTTATGGAAACAAAAAAAAAATGTCGCGCGAAGAAGAAACCCATTTATGGAAAACCAAATTACAGCATGATTTGGTGGAATTGGAGCACGAAATTTGGACAATCTTCAACCTTAATGGAGGCCTATAAATGGGGAAGAAGAACTGGAGCTAAGCATCGGATTTTTGGGAGCAATTTTAGACATCAATTTCGTGGGTTTTGTGCGAAGAAACCCATATATGGGAAAATCCATTTTCGCACGAATTGAGGGATTGGAGCGCGATTTTTGGCAAATTTCAACCCTAGAAAGATCTATAAAAGAGGAGGGAAGAAGCAAGAAGAATCAATTCGGATTTTGGGAGAGATTTCAAGGATTAATTTCGTGGGTTTTAAGTTTTTTTTCAAAACCTCTGTTTTTTTCGTTCTTCTTCGGTTTTAGCCAAGATTTTCAATTTTAATTTTGGTTTTTCTTCAGTTTGTATTACAGAGAGTTGCTTGCACTATTTCTATTCTCATTTGATGTATTTTGAATTAAGTTTGAGTTTGATTTCAAGTTAAGTTGGTGGGTTTATTTCAAAATTGTTCTCTGTTTTTTTTTTTACTTACTGGAAGTTCTTAGCCCAAGAGTGTAGTTTTTGTTTTCCATATTTCTTTGAAATTTCTTATAATACCAACTGGGATAGCATTACTCATTCATTGTTAGCTAGATTTCTTCATTTATTCTACAATTTTAGTGGAACAAATTGGGTGGATTAAGTTTTGAACAAAATTTCGTAAGCCCCTATTTTTCTAAGCTTTTGAATAATAAAGATTTCTAAGGGTAATGAGGAAGAAGACCATCAAATTACTTAATTGCCCTTAATTTTTTCTTAATTCCCATTAAGCACCATTTTTTTGAATTCCTAGTAGTTGCCAAAAATAATATTACAAATTATTGTTTTAATTGTTCAATTTACACACTTTTACCATGAACTTTTTCTCAATAATTAGTTTTAGGATTTTTTATTTTTAATAGGAGCTAAAGCTTCTTAGGGGGTTCAAGGATGTGAATTCCCTAAGAAGTAATTGTAGCCTAAATTTCAATAAAAACCAAGCCTACTTCTCAATTGTTTGCTTGTGTTGAATAAATTTCCGTTGAGATCTTAGTTTGATCAACTAGGGTAGTAACTCAAGCTTAGATCTAATACTGACGGGGTTAGTGACAAGCAGATTTCACACAAGTGATGGAGAAAAAGAGCTTAGACATAAGCCAATTCCTTACCCTAGACATAGGGATTAAGGACTCCAAGACCCATAAAATTGTTGAGCCAATTGATCTAAGATAGAGGGACTATAGACATATAAGTCTCTCACTTAGCCTCCTAAAACTTAAATTTAAGGTGAATAGGAGATGCAATTTTGGTTTACAATTGAGTGTGAAGTAGGTTGAAATTGCAATTTTGGCTTGCAATTACAACTTAGGGCAATGACATTCTTGAGCCCCATCTTTATCTAAATTCTCTTTGAAATTTCAATTACTAAGTCTATTTAGTTTGTCATTTCTAGATTCTGCAATTTAATTATGCAATTTTACTTTATTTCCATTATTGCCATTTCTTGATTCTGCAATTAGATTCTGCAATTTTTCTTTTTATCAACACACCATCCCAACATTATTATTGCAATTTAGTTTTCCATTTGCAATTTTCCTTACACTTTTGCTTTACAATATTTTTGTTACTCCGTTCCCTGTGGGATTCGATACTTGGTACTCAGAGACCATTTTATATTACTTCGATCGCGTGCGCTTGCGTGTAACAGCTGATCATTCGTTCTATGATAACTAGTAGAAATCAAGTTATTTAGCCTTAAAACCAGCTTATCTTGCATCGAGAGTAGAAGAAAGCACGCATCTGAACTTGAATTACTATAGCTTTTTAGTCAAAATTCATTATCTATTTTGAATGCGTTGAATTGAATAAAAGCAAAGGGTTGAAAACCATTCCTAAGTTCTTAATGAGAATTTTTGTTATAGGGATGAATTGCAACGAGCATAAGGAATGTGCGTGAAGCAATGAACATCAGAACGATACTTCAGTGCAAAAAGTCATGCGAACCAGATTTAGTACATGTTATGAATAGTCACATCAACTAATCATTACCTAAGATCAGTTAGATCGAGGCTTAAGAAGTTGACACATTGGACCATGACTAAAGGATCTATCTGGTTGAATTTGAATGGACCACATCTTCAACTTGCATTCAGTAAAGCATGAGCCAAAGTCAATATCACTTATGTGTCACTCTCCCATTGGCTGAGTGCATCTATTTATACATCAAAGAAAGCTAAAGATCAGGTTGGCTAGTTCCTCCAGTTCATTTTAATCATTGATTATCATCAGTTCTTCTTGAAGCTTGAAGAATGAAGATTTTAACTTTATTCCTTATTGCTTTTAGTAGTTTATGACATTGTTTTAGTTTAAGCTTTAATCAGTTTGTTTAGATTGTAGTGTGAACGTTCATTTAACAATTATCGTTTCTTTGTACCAAACTCTCACATTGTCATTTTAAGTACTTCAATGGAATCTTCTTCATGTCCATTATTGTCTCCTTGCATCATTTATGCCATGAGTAGCTAAATCCTTAAAGGGGATGACTTAAGAGGAACTTAGTAGGCAAGATTCTTAACATGCAATAAAATGATGATTGTTCTTTCTTTGTTTTCTAGGCTGGAAGTAATTCTTCCATTGTCAATCTCCATGTTGTCAACTGAGGGAGGTAAAAACATAATTTCATACTGAAAGGGTGAAAATATGTGGAAAGTCCTAGGAAAACAAGAGTGAGTATAACTCACTAGGTTGTCTTATGACCACTTTTAAGTAAAAATGGGTGGGAAACTAAAACATTGTATTGAGCATAAACATGACTGCATAATGAGCTTAACATCCTTCTTGAAAGAATTATGATAAGTAGAAACTCATGCTTCTAAGGAAGACATGATCATTAACTTATTGTATAAAAGAGCAATGCCTACTACGGGAATCTAAGGCCATACGCTTGTTTTCAATCAGTGTTTAGTCTAAGTTTTTAGTATTCATTATACTCATTTTAGCATTTAAGCATTCTTACACCAAAATCTTTTATTTTCCCTCACTGCATTCAATCTGTTATCAAGAAATCAATTGCAATTAGAACAGGTCCTTAAGGATTCGTTCTCAGAATACCCTGAGTATTACTTGCTTGCATTGATTTTATACTTGGGCTCAATGCAGGGTGGACAAGTTGTGAATCAATTTACATGCATACAAACAATTTGAGTATAACAATGGACACATGTTATTGAATTTGCATGCATTCTTATACATAATTCATACCCTAGTTACAAACGAGCATTCTACCATGATGTACAGGATTGGAGGCAACGAGTAAACATGCTATTACAAAACAATTTTGTAGGTTTTTCAGGTTCAAATCCCAAATTACTAAGCAATTTGCGAAGCTATATTGTTTGTTTTGCAACTGATGCAGCTGGAATATACTCAACTTTAGCAGTAGATTGAGCCACAACTTCTTGTTTTCTTGAATTCTAAGAAAAAATCTCAGTGCCAAGTGAAAAAACATAACTAGAAGTACTTTTAAAATAATCGACACAACCAACCTAATCATTATCAGAATATCCAATCAATTTCAAATCACCTGTAAACTTGAACCAAATTCCAAAATCAAAGAGTACCTTTTAAGTATCTAAGGACTCTTTTAGCAATACCTTAATGAACTTCACTAGGTAAATTCATATATCTTAAGAGCAAACTTACAACAAACATCAAGTCCAACCTAGATGTTGTCAAATACAAGAGACTTCCTACTAAACTTTTGTAATGTGTAGGATTAGAAAACTTTTCATCATCATTCTTTGAGACTTTCAAGTTTATTGCTAAAAGAGTAGAAACAACCTTACATGTTTCTATCTTAGATTTCTTCAAAATTCGTTCAGCGTACTTTTTTTGGTCAATAAAAATACTCTTGTCTTCTTGATGAATTTTCATACCAAGAAAATAATGCATGTAACCAAGATCTTGAAGGAATGAACTTTTCATCCCGCAACGGAAGCATTGGATCGTCTTTGATTTATTTAGAATTAAACACAAAATATACAAGGTTAAGCAAAAACTTACATTGAAATAAACATGGAGATTCTTCTGGCGGATCTTTATCTCTTCAACAAAGTCTTCCTGGCTATGACTTGAACACAGGACTAAGGCTTGTGGGAGCCTCTTGAAAGAAAATCCACAAGGGATTAAAGAGGAAGATGTCTAGAGAGAATTATCTAATTCTCTCTATTGAGGAGATGTGTGTTGTGTCTAATGGCTCAACCCAAGGGTCCTATTTATAGAGACTAAGGGAAAATCTTTGTCATAATTAAAATATTATATTTTAATTTCTAATATATTAAAATATATCTTATATTTATTTGAATCTCATTCAAATCTCATACGATATTTATTTATTTGAATCTTATTCAAATTCTATAAATATATTTTATTTAATATATCAAATATACATTAATTATTTTAATATTTAATGTATCAAATACAATAAATATATTTTCCTCTTTTATATTTAATATATTAAATATTAATTTGAACACTTCAAATTAAATATTAAATTTGAACATTTCAAATTTTAATATTTAATGTATCAAATACAATAAATATATTTCCCTTTTTTATATTTAATATATCTAATATATTAAATATTAATTTGAACACTTCAAATTAATATTAATTTGAACATTTCAAAGTTTTGTTTCAACTAAATTGATCTTTTAGTGTTACTGTAAGCTAGAAAGAGGATCTTATGGACCTACAGATTATAAACTCCAATGATACAAAATTAATTAATTAAACTCTTTAATTAATTAATTTTCATTCATTAACTATAGGTCACTCTACTATAGACCTAGAATTGCACTCTTATGCACTGTAGGACAAGTTGTGTCCATAGATATAATCATTACATGCAAGTCGATCATTCACGAGTTGTTCGTAATTACAGCTAGGTCAAAAGTCCGTTTTACCCCTATAATTACATCTTGCACCTTAAGTACCACTGATTCTCTAATGAACAATCTGTTTATAATCTAATTATAAACTAAGTCCATCTCGGGCTAATGAGAGGGTGGGGCCCCATTGTTCAAGTCCCAAAATCAGCACTTAAGGGAACTACTCATCTACTTACCCTATATGGGAAGGAGTGAATTCCATCTAGTGAGATTATGTTCCCAGCTCTCTATTTGGTCAAGTCCCCAAAATGGTAGGCATATTGAATCGGCTATAAAAGTCACTCTCACCCATGCAAATCAAATGACAAGCCCTCACAGGCAGAAGTTCATAACTCACTCAGGATTAAGATCGAGTCGCATATGATCATCTTGATGAAATATTAATCTTCTCAATAAACGGATTTATAAAAAGAGATTAAATATTTCGTGGTCCAGTCTTATACAAACTCATTGTATAAGATACCCCCACTCACATGTCTCCACATGAATGCTTTAGATCAAATCATTTGTAACTATTACAAAGTGGGTCGTATCAATAGTGTTACCAGGATAAGACACCCAACTTTATCCATATACTATGACTCTTTAGGTTATTTCTTGAACACGATCATCATGTATGTCAACCACATACTGTTCAAGATTACACTAATAACCTTGGATTTTTCATATAATGGATAATATTATACTGCAAATAAAATAATCAAAATTATTATTATTTATTAAATAAATAATTACGAGGCTTTAGGGCATAAATCCCAACATATCTGACATCTCAAACATCTTTTCTATCTCAACTTTAAAATCTTGTAGCATTTGATAATCATTTCCAATTACATGCATATCATAAACATGAAAAGAAAGAATGAGTTCATTAGAGTTGTTCCCAACCTTAACTTTTTGTTCATATTTCTCCTAAAACCCTGAAGAAACAAGTATGAATCAATCTTACCATGCCAAACACGAGGTGTCTGTCTTAATTCATAAAGAGCTTTCTTCAGACAATACAATTTTGTCTTCTTGGCCTTTATCCATAAACCCTTCATGTTGGCTCACATAAATCTCCTCCTTAAGATGATGATTCAAAAAAGTTGATTTGACATTTAGATGGAATATTTTCCACCCCAAGTATAATATATTGTCCTTTCAATCCTTGATGCAATCCGATATTAGCCTTTGGAACTTGAATTATCTTAATGAACAAAAAAAAAAAACATAAATTTGAACATACAAATGTATCAATAGAATTCAAGTTCGGGATGATGGCTTTCTTATTCTAGCTTGAGATATACTAGAAGAAAAAGACTTTGTTATGTAATGATTTTTTTTAAGGGACCTTACTGCAAAAGGATATTTTTTTTTTATAAAAAATATCAATGGTAAATGAAAGTTATATAAAAAAAGGGTTAACAATAAAAATAGCCACCATAAAATAGTTGTTTTGTTACATGACCATTAATTTTAGATTTTTCAGTTATGGCTATTTCCTCATTTTTAGCATAAAAATAATTTTATCAAAGACAAAAATACTCTTCAACAAAAAATATTTAGCAAGATGGTTATCATCTATTTTAAAAGTAATTAAGATTCAGTCTACCTAAAATAATATTTAAATAACTAAAGCAAAATTTGAAATTAAAAAGAAATACTTCATGATTTTGAAAATTAAAAATTGGTTTTCAAGTTAAATAAATGGACAAAAATTTGAAAACTTTAAAATGCATAGTGTCAAGAACAGACTCTATATCACATTTTACAAAGAACGTAAACATTTCTTGTCCTCTTTCTCCCATTTTATGTAGAAGGTTTATTAATACTTAGGGG
This sequence comes from Trichosanthes truncata, assembly GCA_033996785.1. Classification (NCBI taxonomy): domain Eukaryota; kingdom Viridiplantae; phylum Streptophyta; class Magnoliopsida; order Cucurbitales; family Cucurbitaceae; genus Trichosanthes; species Trichosanthes truncata. Next base: position 7,378,523 of record JAWPNB010000004.1, read on the forward strand.
GTGTTTGGATTGAGGAGCTAGGAGAGTGGAGTTGGGAGGAGTTTCCAACTCCTTGTTTTGCCCAAGGATAATTTAACTCCTATTGTGGGTCCCACAAACTTATTAACTCCTCCTCCAACTCCTTAGTGTGAGTCTCACAAACTTATTAACTCCTCATCTAACTCTCCACAACTTTCCTATCTCATTTTTTTTACCTCACTCACTCCTACCCCTCTCTCTTCTCTCCTTTCATTTCTCTCTCTATTTTTTACATAATTTTTTTTTAATTTCTTAATTTAAAAAATTTTCTTTATTTTTTATATAAATTTCTCGTCATTATTACTAATTAATAATTAAATATAAATAATTATTAAAAAATAATTTTATTTGTATCCTATCATTTTAATAAATTTTTAATAAAAATATTTTTCTTTTTATTCTATAATTTTATTTTTTAAATATAAATTATATAAGAATGTTTTAGATATGATACTATTATTTAAATTGAAATTCTTAATGTAAATTAGAGTACTACATAACCATTTTTTTTAATTGATAAAAACCTCTCTATCTCACTTCCTCCACATGTCATCTACAATTTTTTTTAAGTTTAAACAAAAATTACTTATAACAAATAACAATCTAATCTTTTTTTAGCTTATTTTTTTATTAATAGCTAAAAAATATATATAATTTTATGATTTGAAGATAAGAAAAATATATTTTAAACTAACCCGTATTACTATTTAAGAAATTAGTATTTAAAAATGTTAACGTATTAAAAATTTTGATTTTCAAATTAATCATATTCAAAGTAAAAAGATAAACGATTTCTCTTTCCAAACTTAATAAAATAAAATTATTACAATAAATAACATAAATATATAGTAATCTGAACAAAAGTACTATTTATGATATTTATTTTGAATGATGTTAAAAAATATTTATTTATTTTAAACTGAATTATTTTAAAATAACATAAATATTTGATATTTACTTCAAAGAATATATTATTTTCAAATTAATCAAACTTTAAATAATCCATTACATTGATTATTTAGAAAAATAAAATCTTAAATTATATAAAATTATTAAGCTTGAAAAACAAATCGTAAATTAAAATTTAAAATTGACGAAAACAAGTCTTTAACAAAATTATAAAATATTCATAAAATAATATAATTTAAAATCTCAATTTTAGGATTGACGGAAACAAATCTATATTATTTCTAGAATTGAGAGAATAAAAACATAAAAATCTTAAAGTTTATTTAAATCCCGTTAAATTAATAGATTGAAATCTTTCTGAATCACATGTAATATTTAAAGTATTGTAAGAATTTCTTTTATTTGAAACTATCCAAGGCAAATGAATAATTAATGTGAGAGATATTGAAAAAAGAATGTGATGTATTTTGTTCAAAATTCTTTTTTTTTCTTTAAAAAAATTTGTAAAAATATATAAATTAATAAAAACAAAAAATCTCAATCTTAGAATTCATGGGAACAAATTCTTAATAATGAAATTTTGAGAAATTGTAGAAAAAATTGTACAAAAAAAATTAAAATCAACTCAGACTTCATAATTCCATGTTTAATAAATATACACCCCAAACACAGATTTCAAAACTTCTACTTTCTGCAACTCCTTATCCCAAACACATATTTCCTAACTCCAGACTAAACAACTCTGCACCCCAAACATCGACTTCCTAACTCCCCAAACTTATTAACTCCTACTCTCTGTAACTTATTGCCCCAAACAGCCCCTTAAGGAGTTGAAAGCTAAGGAATGGAGTTGGCAGGAGTTAATAACGCCATCCTAACTCCTTGTTTGGCCAAAGGATAATTTAACTCTTATTGTGGACCCCACAAACTTATTAACTACTCCTCAAACTTTCTATTGTGGGCCATACAAACTTATTAACTCATTCTCCAACTCCTCATTGTGGGCCCCACAACTTTCCTATCTCCTTTTTTCTTCACCTCGCTTCACTCTTAGGGGGCGTTTGGTTTACCAAGTTGGGTTGAGTTGAGTGGGTTATTATAACCCACTCCACGTTTGGCCCACCCATAATGTTAACATGGGGTAGAAAGAATGCAACCCACTGATTTGTACTTTGTTTACTGTGCAACTCCGCACAGACCACGAGGTGATTTAACTTTCTCTCCACTTCAACCTTCTCACGCCTTTCACTCTCTCAGGTTTGGATTGAAGTTCTTCTCTAACTCTCGCCTCCTTCCTTCATCTTTTTGTCTTCGCTTCATCTTTTTGTTTTCGATTTATCTTCTTCGTTGGTAGAGTATGGTTCGTTCTTCTTCGCGATTTTCGATTTGTATCGATCTAAGGTTTGTTTTCAAATCCATATCCCCTTCTCACTTCATCTTCATCTACCGCTCCATTTTCGTTAATTTCGGCTGATTCTCCCATGAAAGAATGTACTCTGAGAGTCGATTTATGGTTTGTTCAGCCGAAATCTTAACCCTAAACATCTTTAGATTTGGTTTCGTTTCCAGATTTGAAACCCTAACCACCGATTTCAATATTATTTTTTCACAACCATGTGTCCTCTTGCCAGATCTATAATCATGAACCTCAACTATCATCTCCGTTTTTACGAATCCATAAAGGGTCCTTCACCTCTCTGCTTTTCTTTTTTTCAGATTCGACATACTCCCCTCGCCGCTTCAAAAATTTCAGTCGGTCCCTTACTGCGTCTGTTGCCATCATTCATTCCTTTGCATGTTTCATTCGATGGAATTGGCCATGGATGTGCCTGGTAGGGGACCTCGATACACGAATGGAGCATGGTGGGGGGAGTCGACAGCTCAAGGTTTGTTCTCTATCCCATTTCACCGGCCGATGATGAGTTTTCCTTTTTTTTTTCCTAATTGCTGCCATATTTTCCATATTTTGGCATAACTGTTCTGTATAATACTGTTTTGCTGTTGTTTATTTCTATCCCATGCCTCCGGATTTGCGTATTTGATTTTGTCCTGATTTTGATCCCTCTTCTTTCGCACAATTTTGTTCTCTGATTTCAAATCTTCAAACATAGTATTTTTTGTCAGTTTGCTCTCTGTGTCTTTCTTCCCAGTTTGCTCTCTGTTTTTTTTTATCACTTTCCTCTCTTCGGTATTGGATTATTTTTTGTTGGACAACCATATTTTCTGAAGTTCTATTACTATGAATGAAGGTCGTTCAATACGATGTATCTCTGAGGCCCATCGGTGAATCTTTGTCCTCTTTTCAAAAAATTTGGTTCTGTTTTTTTAATTGTATGCCTAGGCATTTGAAGCCCAATTTTGCTGCATTGGTGCTATGGTATATAATAATTGTGAATGACCCTTTGAGTGCAAATTTGTACATCTGCTGGTTGACTGCCCGATTGATGTGGGTATGATTTAATAGTCGGTTGGTTGGTGGTTGTGTGGTTTTATTGCAGTGGAGTGATTTATTCAAAAGTCTTTTCTCAATTTAATTCTCATGGCTCAATTTATTTCGGTAGGTGCACTTAGTGCACCTACTTCTTTTTGCTAACAACCCTCATCATCTCCACTATTCTTTATATATGAACTCATACTTGTGTAAAACGTTGAGGACAACTCCACACTTCACTGCTCTTTTGTAATCTCTTGGTGAGTTCCTATTTAACCCTTCTTCTATTCCTTTCACATATATATGTTGAAATGTAATTTCACCTCCTTCCCCTATTAAGATATCCTCTACCACTGATATATAGGTTTACTTCTTACCATTCCAGCCACTTTGCTGCCCGGTCGCTTATCATCTCGTACCCAAGGTTCGATTTCTGTCATCTTCCCCTTCTTTGTACTACTTGTCTATTAAACATTAGTAATAATGTTCCTTCTTTGTACTGCGTGCAGGGTTCGAGAGTAGTTCTTTTTCTTACACACTAGTCCAAGGTTTGTGAGTTTAGAGATGAAATTTAGTTTGTTATGTATGTAAATTATAACATCGCACAATTACTCTGGACACTTTAGGACTTTTTCTGAATTTTTGTTTGTCATTAATGTTTGTATATGTGTACATGTTATTTACTACTAATCTCATAAACATGGTTCTTACATATTTTATGCCAGCTTTGTCCTTGTACATAAACGATACATATAGCCAAGTATTCATAATTTTTAGATTATGTGATTATGTTAATCATAGATTTAAACTTATGTCAATCAAAACTTCAAACTTATGTTTAGTTTCATGAAACTTACATCTAATTACAGTTGTGAATGTTTTTAAGTATTCATACTTTTTTTTTATAGCTAATAAATCTAATAAAAAAAATTCTATAATTTTAAGTATTCATACTTTATTTTTATTTTTTTTCCTCTCTAAAAAATAGTTTTATGATATATGAGTAGATGTAAAATGGGTGTAAATTCATAAAGCATAAATCTAATTACAATTGTGAATGTGTTTTTTAATTGCATAAAGAAAAAAAATTCTATAATTTTAAGTATTCATACCTTATTTTTATTTTTTTTCCTCTCTAAAAAATAGTTTTATGATATACGAGTAGATGTAAAATGGGTGTAAATTCATAAAGCATAAATCTAATTACAATTGTGAATGTGTTTTTTAATTGCATAAAGAAAAAAAATTCTATAATTTTAAGTATTCATACTTTATTTTTATTTTTTTTCCTCTCTAAAAAATAGTTTTATGATATATGAGTAGATGTAAAATGGGTGTAAATTCATAAAGCATAAATCTAATTACAATTGTGAATGTGTTTTTTAATTGCTTAAAGGAAAAAAATTCTATAATTTTAAGTATTCATACCTTACTTTTATTTTTTTTATCTCTAAAAAATAGTTTTATTACATATGAGTAGATGTAAAATGGGTGTAAATTCATAAAGCATAAATCTAATTACAATTGTGAATGTGTTTTTTAATTGTATAAAGAAAAAAAATTCTATAATTTTAAGTATTCATACCTTATTTTTATTTTTTTTATCTCTAAAAAACAGTTTTATTACATATGAGTAGATGTAAAATGGGTTTAAATTCGTAAAGCATAAATCTAATTACAATTGTGAATGTGTTTTTTAATTGTATAAAGAAAAAAAATTCTATAATTTTAAGTATTCATACCTTATTTTTATTTTTTTTATCTCTAAAAAACAGTTTTATTACATATGAGTAGATGTAAAATGGGTTTAAATTCGTAAAGCATAAATCTAATTACAATTGTGAATGTGTTTTTTAATTGTATAAAGAAAAAAAAATTCTATAATTTTAAGTATTGATACCTTATTTTTATTTTTTTTCCTCTCTAAAAAATAGTTTTATGATATATGAGTAGATGTAAAATGGGTTTAAATTCGCAAAGCATAAATCTAATTACAATTGTGAATGTGTTTTTTAATTGCATAAAGAACAGAAAATTCTATAATTTTAAGTATTGATACCTTATTTTTATTTTTTTTCTCTCTAAAAAACAGTTTTATTACATATGAGTAGATTTTTGGGTAACCTCTAGACTTTTCTAAAAATAAAAGTGGACGTATTCAAACTTTGATAAAAGATATTTTAAACTTACAAGATTACCAAACAAAAAACGAATGTTCAAATTGTTAAAACAAAAAACAATATTGTTCACATTTTCAGAATACTGAAATAATCGTTGGCCAAAAAACCAAATGTAACTAATTTTTTTTAAACATAATATTTAATTTTGCACAATTTAAAGTATTCAATCAAAAATTGTCTAGCCCCCAAATATTATGTAATTCCCAAACAACTTTAACTATAACACATTCAACTCATAAAAACCCTAAACCAAAATCCTAAAACCATAAAACTTTAAAGCCCATAACCCTCAAAACCCTAAAACACCCTAAAACCTTTAAGCCCTATAGCCCTACACTTTACTAGATCCTCTTAACTTTTGAAAAAGTTATACATCTGCCCGTTCCATGATATAGAAGGTTAACTGCATACAATTTGGATTTAGGATTATGGGTCGAATGAAGTTCTATGTGGTCTTCGTTGGTCGTAACCCTAGTATTTACATGACCTGGCATGAATGTCATAGACAAGTCAACGAATTTAGTGGAGCAATTTACCAGTCTTATGCAACATTTGCGGAAGCAGATGATGCATATACCCAATTTCTTACACATTCCTATGATCAGTCCAGTGCGGTTGTGCCTAGTGGACGTGCATGCAACATGTCTAATATGAATAATGTTGATGTAGGACAATGTAATAGTACCATGCTTCTGCTATTAGGGTTCTTTAGTGGAATTATCGTTATGTATGTATGGATACTCTTAGTAGGATTTCAGTGACACGCTGGACGTAGACTACAATGGATGTACATACAAATAACAAATAATACATTTGTGTTTCAGGAACAACTTTCCTCCCCCATTTTATTCTTCATCTAAGATGGAAACTATCGAAGAATTATTTAATATCCTAACAATCATATCCACCTCCCAAAGGCAAATGTTGGTAAATTTAGCCTTCACTCTTAACAATAATCATAGAATAGAGTACCAATCACCATACGATAGGCATCGCATCAGGCAGCTGAATTTCTTTCGCCTCATGTACGAGAATGACTTATGTTGTCGTGAAAGCACGAGGATGGATAGAATGACTTTTGCGATCCTATGTAGTATGCTTAGGACGAATGGGGGACTGCAACCGACTCAATATGTTGATATCGAGGAAATGGTGGCCATGTTCTTACACATTCTAGCACATGACGTTAAGAACCGAGTAATTCGTAGGCAATTTGCGAGGTCTGGAGAGAAGGTGTCCAGACACTTCAACTCCGTTCTCGCATCGGTCCTGCAACTTCACCAGGTGTTACTAAAAACTCCAGAGCCAATCACCAACGAATGCACGGATGAGCGATGGAAATGGTTTGAGGTATAGAGAACGTCTCTACACATTAGTTATTATGGATAAAATGTACGTAATTTAATGTCACTAGCATGTCTTCAATGGATATAGAATTGTCTGGGCGCGTTAGATGGCACATACATCAAAGTTAATGTCAGTGCTGCTGATCGGGCCCGATATAGGACGAGGAAAGGTGAAGTTGCGACGAACGTACTTGGAGTTGTTTCCCCGAACGGAGAGTTCATATTCGTCATGCCAGGATGGGAAGGGTCTGCAGCCGATTCTAGGGTTCTTAGGGACGCACTTTCTCGACCTAACGGCTTGAAGGTTCCTAGGGGTATGTTCTAAATAGTTCATGTTTTTAACTATTAATACTTAAAAAAATAGTAACCTTATCAATTAACCATTAGTATCTTATACACAGGATACTACTACCTATGTGATGTTGGGTACCCTAATGCAGAAGGATTTCTTACACCGTATAGAGGAGAACGGTACCATCTTTCAGAATGGCATGGTGCAGAGAATGCACCAACTACTCCAAGAGAATATTTTAATATGAAACATTCTTCTGCGAGGAACGTCATCGAGAGAGCTTTTGGTGTGTTGAAGGGGAGGTGGGCCATTCTTCGGGGAAAATCATTCTACCCGGTTCAAGTACAATGCCGGACAATAACAGCATGTTGCCTCATTCACAACCTCATCACTCGGGAGATGGGGTTAGATACAATGTTGGATGAGGTCGAGGAAGTCGACTATGCGCCCAGCAGTTTAGGAGTCAACAATATACAATTCATTGAAAGCTCCGACGAATGGACCGGATTCAGGAATGACTTGGCTGAGCGAATGTTTGGTGCTTGGGAACAATCGTGATGACTTTTTTACTTTTGTAATTCAATTGTCTTCAATCGATCAGAATCGTAGATGTACTTTATGTTTTTTTAGGTGTTTTGTGATGTTTTGTCAATCATGAACATATGTAATTCAAATTTTCCTGTCTAAAATTCTATAATTTTGTGGTAATATAATTATTTTATTTCTTACCATACCTATTTATGAACTTGATTTTTTTATTATATTCAATGTAACATTAGTTGGATATATATACGCATGCAGCGTCATGGCAGGTACATCGAAGGCTCCCAAACACACTTGGACGAAGGTGGAAGATGCGAAGTTGGTAGAGTCACTGGTAATTTTAGTAGAGAGTGGTTGGAGGTCTGACAACGGGACCTTCAGACCTGGGTATCTACAGCTTCTCCACCGAATGCTTGCAGAGAAAGTACCGAATTCAAATATAAGCCAAAATACGATAGAGTGCAAGATTAGATCTCTGAAAAAGCAATATGGGGCAATCACGGAGATGCTGAGTAGTGCATGCAGTGGATTTGGATGGAACGAAGAGCTGAAATGTGTTGATGTGGAGAAGGAGATCTTTGATGCTTGGGTTAGGGTAAGATTGTACCATTACAACATATTCTTGTTATTTTAAGCATATTAATATATTATCCGTTCACATGTAGGGTCATCCTAATGCTAAGGGGCTGCGAAACAAGTCATTCCCGCACTATGATGACTTGGCAATAGTGTTTGGTAAGGACCGAGCCACGGGGTTCGCAGCAGAGACACCCATGGAGATGGCCTCCAATGTTGCTGAACAGATGGAGGAGGATATTTGATTGCGATCACAAGACTGTTTACGCCCAGAGCAATGACCTGTAAATAACGCAGGCACCGATGATATAGGGGACGAAGAGTTGTCAGAAACCCCTACTAGTAGGCGCACTCCAACTGGCATGTCTGCTAGAGGGAGTGGAAGCAAGAGGAAGAGATCGTCCTTCCAATCCGAGGTGTTGGACGTTATGCGGACTGCCATGGATATGCACACATCTCACATACGATCACTTCTTTCTTGGCAGAAAGAAAAATATGAATTGGAATCTGCACGACGAAAGGAAGTGGTTGACCAGCTGTATGCAATTGAAGGGTTGACAGAGGATGATCAGATCATCCTTATAGATCTCATTGTCGCCGATCTCCAGAAGACGGACTGCTTCTTACAGGTCCCTCCCCAATCGAGGAAGAGGTACTGCTTGCGTCTCCTGGGTAGGACCCCTTGACTCCCCTGCTCCAACCACTCTTTATTGGACTTATTAACATAGCCCATTGACGACCGTTTACTTGATATTTTTGTGAACTAGTATAATTTTGTTGACCATTTTTTTGTTCGTCATGTAAATAGGCAATTGATGGCCTAACAAGATTTTTGTGAACATTTTAGGCATACATGAAATTAATGTTGACTTATATTCCTTAGTCAATTGTGATTCGTGTCTATAAATAACGCACCATTCTATCTATAAATTAAAAGAAATTTAATGTGTAATGGGACATTTGGGTTCTATTAATTGAAATAGGTTGAATGTGTAGCATAAGGAGTAAAACAAGACTCCATTGCATATTGATTGGAAGAAGTCAATTTGTTAAAAAAAAAAAATGAAGTTCTTTCAAAACATGGTCAATTTCAATGAATTCAGTCATTACTTTTGTGAATATTCCACTTATAAATTCTATTCATGTTGAGATACATTGTCATTTTGAAATTGAAATCTTAATTGAGGGTTGGAAAGTTGGAAAATATGTTCTAGATGAATGTTTGGGTAAAAAAATTAAAGGAAAAAAAAAACAGTCAGCTAAAGATCAGTCTACTTCGGGTTACGAAAACTGTACCAGATACCCATGCCCAACTCAACTCAACTAAACTCTGCACTCCAAACACAGACTTCCTGACTCAACTCAACTCAACTCTGCACCCCAAACACAGACTTCTGAACTCACTAACAAACTAACTCTGCCCAACTCAACTCAACTCAACTCTGCGCGCCAAACGCCCCCTTACCTCTCTCTCTTCTCTCCTATCCTTTCTCTCTCTATTTTTTTACATTATTTTTTTTAATTTCTTAATTTGAAAATTTTTCTCTATTTTTTTTTATATAAATTTTCTCGTCATTATTAATAATTACTAATTAAGTATAAAGAATTATTTTTTTATCCTATAATTTTAATAAATTTTTTAACAAAATATTTTTCTTTTTATTTTATAATTTTATTTTTTAAATATAAATTATATAAGAATGTTTTAGATATGATACTATTATTTAAATTGAGATTTTAATATAAATTAGAGTACTACATAACAATTTTGTTAATTGATAAAAATCTCTCTATCTCACTTCCTCCGCATGTCATCTACAAATTTTTTAGGTTAAAATTAGGGGTGATCATCGGTCGGTCGACATCGATTTCTGGGTCAAACCGATGCCGACCATCGACGTATCGGTTCTCTTCGATTGGTTCTTGTCGGTTTTGGAGAGAATGGTGATGCCAATCGACCGAACATTGGGTTTCGTCAGTTTTTTTTTACTCCAATGAGCTAAAAGAAAAAAATATGAGAAAATGGGAGAAGAAAGAAACTTACTCCAACAAACAAAAAGAAAAAATATGTGAGAAAGGGAGAAGAAATAAGAAAAGGAAAAGAAAAAGAAAAAATGGGAGAAAGAAAAAAGGGAAAACAGGAAAACGAAGAAAGAAGAAATAGGGAAAGGGAAAAGAAAGAGGAGGAGAGAAATCGAGAATGAAGAAGAGGAAAATGAGAGGAAAAAATGAAAGAAAAAAAATCAAAAAAAAAAGATGAAAGAAAAAAAACCAAAAAGTATATATATATTTTAATAATATCTTTCCTTGGGGAGAGGAAGACATCATGATGGTCTTCCTCTTTCTAAGTAAGTTGCTGGTAATGGACACATCACATTGGAGCACGCAACATGGCACATTACATTGGAGCCCGCAACATGCAAGGAAATTATTTTCTCTTTTTTTTTTTTGTTATTTCGGTCGATCGATTTTTTTAAAAATGTTAGGACAAAATCGACTCTGACCAAGACTGTGAGAAAATCGACGAACCGATGGAGGTTCGGTCGATTTCGATCGATCGAAGCGATTTTCGACCTAATTGTGCTCACCTATAGTTAAAATACCATTTTGGTCTCTATACTTTGAGCTTTGTTCTATTTTGATCATTGTACTTTCAAATGTCCAATTTGAGTCCATGTACTTTCAATAAAGTTTAAAATTGGTCCCTACTATTAGTTTATGGTTAATTTTTCTTTAAAAAAGTTAGTCTCTATTAGCTTTCCCTCTATAAATTTTGGAAGTATGTCCACGTTGTGTCTTTTCTTCTATTAAAATTATTATTATTATTTAACCAATTTTGATAAAAATTAACTTCAAACTTATCATAGGGACCAATTTTAAGCTTTATTGAAAGTACAATGACTAAAATTGGACATTTGAAAGTACATGGATCAAAATGGAACAAAGCTCAAAGTACATGGACCAAAATGGTATTTTAACCTTTTTTTAAAGTTTCAACTAAAATTACTTATAACAAATAACAATCTTATATTTTTTAGGTTTTTTTTTTTTTTATTAATAGATCAAACATATATATAATTTTATGATTTGAAGATAAGAAAAACATATTTTAAACTAACCCGTATTACATTTTAGAAAATTAGTATTTAAAAAGATTAACGTATTAAAAAATTTTGATTTTCAAACTAATCATATTCAAAGTAAAAAGATAAATGATTTCTCATTTCAAACTTAATAAAATAAAATTATTACAATAAATAACATAAATATATAGTATTTTGAACAAAAATATGTATGATATACATTTTGAATGGTGTTAAAAAATATTTATTCATTTTGAACTTAATTATTTTAAAATAGCATGAATATTTGATATTTTATTTTTAACTTAGTTATTTTAAAAATTCAAAGAATATATTATTTTCAAATTAATCAAACTTTAGATAATTCATTACATTGATTAGTTAGAAAAATAAAATCTTAAATTATGCAAAAAAAAAAAAAAAGTTATTTTATTAAGCTTGAAAAACAAATCTTAACTTTAAATTTTAAAATTGACAAAAACAAATCTCTACAAAATTGTAAAATATTCATAAAATAATATAATATAAAAAACAAATCTATATTATTTCTAGAATTGAGAGAATAAAAACGTAAAAATCTTGAAGTTTATTTGAATCCATTTAAATTAATGGATTGAAATCTTTCCAAATCACATGTAATATTTAAAAAACGTATTGTAAGATTTTCTTTTATTTGAAACCTATCCAAAACAAATGAATAATTAATGTGAGAGATATTGAAAAAAGAATGTGGGGTATTTTGTTCAAAATTATTTTTTTTCTTTAAAGAAAGTTATAAAATATACATAAATTAATAAAAACAAAAAATCAAAATCTTAGAATTCATGAGAACAAATTCTTAATAATGAAATTTTGAGAAATTATAGAAAAAAATTGTATAAAAAAAAAGCTAAAATCAACTCAGACTTCAGAACTTCAGGTTTAACAAATCTGCACTCCAAACACATACTTCAGAACCCCTATTCCCTGCAACTCCTTACCCTAAACATAGACTTCCTAACTCTAGACTAAACAATTCTGCACCTCAAACACAGACTTCCTAACTCTTCAGACTTACTAACTCCTACTCCCTACAACTCTTTACCTCAAACAGCCCCTTAAGTGTTTATGATTATATTAGATGTCGAATAAAGAGCTGGCATTTTCATTCACCTCAGTAACTAGTAGGATTTACACTGTCAATATATTCATCGCACTCTCATTCACCTTTGTAACTAGTGGTATTTACACTTCCAAGGATTAGAAGATACTCTAAAACACTTTAATCGAATCTGAAAAGAGTCTAAACGAATTGTTACTACCTAATTCTTATCGAAAAGACTTGGGTACTTGTTGGTTTGTGTTCAAATGGGTTTAATCTTGCAGACCTGACCTCTACTTGCTATAGGTCGTTTGATTTGAGGATGTAACTAGTGGTATTTACTTTTTCAATATATTAACACTCTCATTCATCCAATACTAGTGGTATTTACATTGTCATTGTCAACTTTGATGCAACAAAAAAACAAAATATTAAACCTACAACTACAAGCTTAATCGTGTTCTACTATATTTGCTACAATTTTAGTAAGCTGACATAAAAAAAATGACATGTAGAAGCAATACTAATTTGAATAAAGGAATGTCATTTGAGAAAATTTTCCAACTTATTGAAATAACATAGCTCATGACCATATTTCTCCAACCTCAACTTATTGAAATAACATAGCTCATGACCATATTTCTCCAACATAGGACCAAATTGTCCACAAAGTTATCATCACCGCACAAAAAAATTGAGATCTAAAAGTTAAGGCTCCATTTGATTACATTTTTTGTTTTTGTAAACACTACTTCTAATTATGAGTTTCTTTATTCTTTATTTTGTTACCCACTTTTTATAAATGTTTTTAAAATCCTAGCCAAGTTTTAAAAACTAAAAAAAAATAGTAGTTTTTAAAAACTAGTTATTGATTTTGAAATTTGGCTAAGAATTCAAATGTTTCATTCAAAATTATGAAAACCAATGTAAAGAAACTAAATAGTTATCAAATGATGCATAATAGATTTGAAATTAGAATCTATGAAGATTTATTTTGTATTGTGAGGTGTATAAATGACAAAATCTTGGAAAGCTTTTGAATACCGAATGAAAAAATTAGCTGTATAATGAGCAAAAATAGAAAAACAATTTCACAAAATTTATGCATAAAATTCAGTTGGCCATATTTGAGATATATCTTTCAATTTAAAGGTCTAAAAAAAGTCATCCACCGCAATTTCCCTATACAAAATTATAGTGAGAACATTTGCACATGAACATTATTCCTCAACATTCTCTTAACCAAACCTAAGTTTCATAAGATTGGGTTTGCTATCTTGACCATGATTTTCCCGGAAGGGAAGAACCCTTTCCTTTTTGAAAGTTGTGGGCGGGGCTCTTTAAGAGATGGAAAAGGTGTTGGACAAGTCCTATCCATATACAATCTGAAACTGCTTTAACAAGAATATTGACATGGAATCTTTGGTTACTAGAATAACAGGCTATCATTGTTCAAATGCTTAGCCAACAGAATGTTTCCAGAATTCTCCTAATTCTTAGAACACCTACTTCCTGGGCACGAAAGAGATTTGTGGATTAAGAAAACTGTACATGAAAAATCTTCATGTCAAAAGTCGGGCAAGAAACTTGCTCTTTACACTTGTTTTCATCCATTGGTTCCCTTAAACCGACAACCATCTGTACTATGTCTTGCAAGTTTGAAAATGAGAGATTCAAAGCTAACAAAAAGCTGTGATCTAATATCAGTACGTCACCAACTAGTAGAGAACTACACAAATTCCTGCTGTCTGTCTTTGGCTTACCTTCCAAAAGCGTGCAAAGAAACAGAAACTGAAGAGGGGAGGAAAGGGGTTGCTATCCTCCAAATTCTGAGCTAAAAAGGTGCTCTTCGACGTTGATCGCGTATGATGTTACGCTCGTCCCAAATTGGACAGTTACATGTAGCCTTCTTCTTATTCCAGGGGGCTCCGCATGTATAGCAAAACTCATATCCACATCTGCAAACAGAACCCATTGACATTTAGAAAGCAGAGAAAGAAAACTCCAATGTGGACTTTCACAAATTAACTTATAGTAAACATCGCATCGCTGATCATCTCATCTTAGCTTTCATGGAACTAAGGAAAAATTCTCTCTAAAATTGACCTGACCTCAACAAACCCATGTCAGTTATTATTATTTTCTCTGACAAGACAAATCAATACCAATTATAAGTAGAGTGCAGCCAACCAAATTCAAGGGGTGTTTTTCTGTATCCATTTTATAATAGCTAAGAAATTTTCTCTATTTCAGACACTGTTAACCATACTCCATCTTCCATGCAAGTAGACATTACTGTATTGCATTAATGCTCATTAGGTGCTTTGCATTTTTAACTATTACACTTTTCTGCTCGATTTGTAGCTACATATGTATGGCAACAATGTTCATCAAAGGAGAGAAGGAGAACACAAAATAGATAAAGGTAAATAATGCACCTGCAGGTGATGTGGTAGCAGCCTTCGGCCAATTCAACCATATTGTTACACTGAACACATTGGCGCCATAGTTTCCTTGATGCAAGAGACTTCAGCATTTCCTCATCAGGAAGGGGATTAGGATTTGACTTTCTGTAGTCATAGCATGTCAGATTATAATGCCAAGGGACCTTGCAGTTAATACAGAAAAACAGATTACATTTCATGCACTTCCTTGCCCCAGATCGTTCTGCATGAATATATGAAGCCTCGGTATATTTTAAAAGCTCATTTTTAGACATCAATGCTGAGCACCTGGAATAGGGGCAGTAAACTTTCTCCAGAATAGGCACAGAAGCTTCCTTAATCCTTTGGCTCATGATATCAATGACCTTACGTTCCAAGAACTTTCCACAGCTTTCAATATTAATTTCTGAAGTACAACCCTGATGAGGACAGTGTACCTGCATCCCATTCCCATTGAGCAACCTCACTTCTACATGCTGCTTCATACAAGAAAAGCAGTATCTGTGCACACAACCATCAACTGAGAACATCTGATCCACACGAACATCTTCAAAGCAAATTGTACAAGTTTCCTTCAAGCACTTTCCATTGTCAGCTTCTGCAGGCCAGGTGACCTGAGAAACTATAGCCTCTCTTGCAATTCTAAAAGCAAACTTGATATCGTTACGTGTCACGAGGGATGGGTTACAATAGGTAAATCTTCTCTGAAGAAGAACCACCTCATTAACCAATGTTGCCACTGAGCTCGCTCCTGGAGGTACACAAGCTGTAAGCTGTAACCACAGAATATGGATTATGGTGTCAAATCACAATTCTTTCTTATATGACTTTCATAATGGATATGGAAATGAGAAGGATCACCAATAGTACCGGGTGCTGGAGTTTGCAAATGCACTTAATTTGATTATATTAAAATTTTGCTAATAATAAGATAACTCTGATATCAATAAAGATAAATCGCTCAAAGTTAAAACCAATAGGCATTTATTTATCAATAATGATGAGTGAAAAAACTGGCAATTCATATAGTGAAAAATGACGCATTAACATTCAGCTAAAAATATAAAACTTCAAACTAATCTCGTAAATATTCAGCTAACCACTAAGGACAGTGGAGATGATGATGCTACAGAGAAAAAGTTTATACCCACCTTGTTATTTTATTAGGCTTATTTGGACCCTGCAGATTGTCTTGTTATTGTGACTTCTAAACAGAGCTTTTTATATAAGCACTCATCTCATTACTCCCTTACTTTGTTTGTTTGTTTTTTTTCATATCCGTGGTATACAAGGGCCAACTTGCACAGATCTCGACTCTCGACTACTATTCTCATGAGATAATTGTTTTTTCCTACTACATCCAGTTGCTTAGATAACATGTAAGATATTGAATCCTAAGTAGTTGGCCACCATGGTTTGAGAACTATTTACATTGGACCTTATTGGCCATTAGTTGATTAATGGCAATCACTAGGCATTTTTCTAAGCTCCAAAGGCTCTTGGATTGGGGGCATGACTTGACAGCCATTAGTATTTGATTATGTTCTCAAAGAGAATTATTGTGTATAATAAAACATCTTCTCAAACCCAACTGATTAAGGAATATACCTCGACCAAGAGGTCGAAGGTTTAAATTCCCCCACATCATTGTTGAACTCCAATAAAACATCTTCTAAAAGAATTCTAAATCAAGTAAACTCTCATGCCCATACACTCAGTATTTTAAAATTAATATCATGATGCTTTCTAATTAGTTGTTTCCAACGGAGAACTATATTCAAAGAACAAACATCAATGCAACCCTAAAAACAGAATAGTAAATAGTAAAGACATAAAAAGGGGGGATGGCTGAAAAGTTCTAGCAACTTACATACTGGTAGAGCATGTAGTCTGCACAGAAAAAAGTGACATTTTTCAGTCCTAAAACAAGAGCAATATTGAGCCCTTCAACCAGCGCCTCAAGCTCAGCGCATTCACTAGTGATCTCCTTACCATCGACCACAGATTCCAGAGGCTTCATCTTCTCCAACAACAGATTATCCTTAGGGTCACAAATCGCAATCCCAATCCCAGCCACCCTAACCTTCATATCTCTAATCCTCTCTTCACTAATCAACCCCTTCGAATACAACCTAAAACATTCAGAATCCAACAAACCCCTCGACGAAGACGAAGAGGATGATGAACTCTCACCATACGGCTTCTCATAATTATCCCCATACTTCTTCCACTCATCCTCGGGAACATTCCTAATATAATTCGCAAAGCTCTGATCATGAATCCGACGGTCAAGTTCCTCCTTCATTCTCCTCATCTCGGTCTCACACTGAACACGGTCCTTGTACTCCATGGCGAACCGCGCAATATCTTCGAGCATAAGAGTCGTCGCCAAGTCCAAAGCGCCAGTTTCTTCAGACCCCAACACGGGAACGACCCTATTAACCGATGGCGACGGTTCAATCGTGGGTTTAGAATCAAGAGAGGCATTCATGGCCTCCTGCAACTGAAGTTCGAAGGCAAAATCGAGATCGGAGATGAGGGTTTTGGCGGCGAGGAGTTCGGAACGTTGCTCGGTGATTATGTCTGGAAGGTAGTCGTCGTCAATGGTGTCCGCCATTGTTGTTGCTTGAGAAATGAAGAGAGAGAGAGAGAGAGAGAGAGAGTGAAGGAGTTGGGAAATTGGAGGAATGTGGAAAGGAATTGAGAGAATCTGATGTGTAGGGAAGGAAGAACGACGCGAAATGATCGCCGAAATTTTGCAGAATCGTACTTTTACCCACCGAGTACGCGCCAGGTTCGCGATTGAAAATCCCTGTAAAGTAGCCTTGATTCTTTTTTTTATAAATTAATAAAATAAAGTAAAATACATTTTCTTTGAAATTGAAAGCATCTATTTGGTTCTCATTTTCCAAAACTAAGGTTTGGTTTTGAATTTAGTTTTTATTTGGCTGTTGAGATTTTAAAATTGGTATATTTCGTCTCTAATTTCATTCTTATTTTTAGTTCACCAAAGAAATTCAAAGCTGTTACCTCTAGGTGGAGGTACATGCAATTAGTGCTCATGCTCGCATATAATTTCATTTTTAATTGGTCTATAAAATTTAAAATTAATTTGTTAGTATAATATATATAATCCAACTTCTTTAAAAAAAAAGGGACAACTACATAGATGAGCTATTTGGAAGCCAATTTTACATAAAATATATGAATTCTTTAAAATTTACAACTCAAAGTAGGGGTGCAATTACATCCTCATTGTCTTATATTATAATTCTACAGAAATTGGAAAAAGAAATATAAAAATTAGATATTTACCATATCTGTTCTTCCTATCACATTTCTAAAATCATCCTCCAATTGTTTCTTTCCTAAAAAAAATAATCCTCATGAATTTAACTTCCTCTAGAAGGAAACATACCCATGAATTCAACCATCAAAAAGAGGTTTTTGATGCTACCCACAATCAAGGATAGTCGTCGGTCGTGGATCGTTGCTAGTCATAGATCTAAGTTGCTAGAGTTCTTGTGGTCGCCACACGCTGTAGGTTTGTAGGTTTGCTCGTTGGAGGTTCACGTCGTCGCTAGTAGAGTCGTCAGTGTCGTGGACGTTTGTCGAAGATGAAGAGACAAGGGAGGTGGCTGAACGTGAGAGGGAGAGAGAAGAATGATGAGATTTTTTTTTCCTCTAATTTTTCTCTTATCCTTTTCTCTTATATTCTCTTCTCTTCCCTTCCTTATTTTTCTTCCATTCTTTTCTTTAGGTACCCAATAGGTTTTGAAAATAGTATGTTGCAATAACGTAACATCAATAGGATTTTTATGGTTGTATAGTTGTTTTTATATTTCCTAAATATAGGGGTATATTAATAATATGGGTTATATATTTTGTATACAACTTGTTTTTTAAAAGATATATATAACATCAACATATTTGTAAATAACATGTGGTGACGACAAACAAATATACCAAGTATATATTTTCAAATAACTAAATACACCATGTGTATATAACGAAATATGTGGAATACATATTTCAATAAATATGAAATAATATATATAAATGTAGTATATGTTAAGAAAAGTGGTCTTAAAGATAGTATATATGTTGGATTATATTAATTTAACATTATCATCTATATTGTTATGTTTGCGACTATATGTATGACAAAAAAAAAATCAGTACAAGTGGTTACAATAAGCAAAAAAATTGTGTATATGGTATATATGAGGTATATTTTTCAACTAAAAAATTTTGAATGTTGACGGAAAAACAAAAATTATTTTAAGAAATCATAATTTAGTAATTATAGATATTATTTGTAATAATTAAACCAATATATTTTGGAAAATTAAATCACAACTATCATAAATGTATAAAATAATTTCCTTAAATAAAAATATGTATATTAGGAAAGTACAAATTCAAAATGGAGAAATAAAATATGAAAGATATAATATTAAATGATGGTAAAATTGTAAGAAAAAATAGCAAAAACTCCAGCCAAGCTAGAGCTGAAATTTTTCATAAAAATTGACATTTGTGAAATAGCCTATCAGCCATAATTTCTATTTAAAAAATACATATCTGTGTATATTTAGATTTAGGAATAAAGCATAACACAATTGAAGTGAATTGAGCACAAAGCCTACTAGCACCTGAGCTTGAATGATGAAGTCCAGGGCCCAATTAGGCCTGGGAGATTTGATGGACTATGTAACACCCTCTTATGTCTTTAAGAACTTAGAAAAAAAAAACGTGCAATGAAGATGCAACATGGAAAAATGAAGTTCAAATGCACTCCTTAATTGAATTTCGAGGACGAAATTCTCAAAAGGGAGTAATAATTTGTAAGACCTAATTTTGGTCTTTTAGCAATTGGATATATGCATTTGATATATGGATCATTCAATTTTGAAATTGTTAATGGAGAGATTATAGTTTGAGACAAAATAGAAATACAAGAAATTTGAAACTTTGAAAATGGAATACAACTTGTATTTAGTAAATGTATAAATTAGAAAAGAAAGGAAAATGGGAGTTTGTATTGTATTATATTGGAAAGAAGTTGGAAAAGAATATAAATATTTTTTATATAAAAAAATAAATAAATAAAAATAAAAGAAACTTCTAATGGAAGCTTTTGGTTTTAAATTAAAAAAAAAAATAGAGAGAAAGGGAAAGAAAGGAGTGTTCGGGAAGGATGGAGAAGAAATGAGAAAACAAAGAGAGAAAAAGGTGAAAAGAAACAAGGAAAGAGAGAGAATGGGGAGAGACTTGGAACTCAACGGAAAAGTCGTGGATAATGTCAGAAACGATTTGAAGAAGCTTCTAGGCAAGGACTGGACTTGTAAGTAATTTTTCTTCTGAAAATAGCAAGGAAAAATGAAAATTTGGATGATAATTTCATGGGTTTCTTTTCTTTAAGTACAAAAATCTTATGAGTTTCTATCTATGGTCCAAGAAATTTCATAGATCTTTGTGGGTATTCTTTGTTTGGAATTGACTCAAGTAAAAGAAGTAAACGAGAATAGAAAACTCAATTGTTAGTGAGAATGAAAAATAGGAAAAGGAAGAGAGGAAATAAATAAATAAATAAATAAAAATTGAGGAAAGAAACCACCCATAAGTTTGGCTATGGTCCTATGGAGGAAGATGGGAGGGAATGGGAGGAAGAAAATGATGTAAATGGAAAATTAGTAATAATATTAAATAATTGTTATTGGGTATGAAAAAGACATGTTTGGTACAAGTGGGGTTTGACGAGGAGAGAGAGTGTGTGTATTGGGAGACTATTCACGTGGAGATTTAAAGTTGGGGAAATGAAGTATTGCTTTAATTAAAAAAAAGATATTTGTGAGAAAAGAGAAAGTAGTATTGTTTAATTAGAATAAAGACATATATATATATATATATATATATATATATATATATATATATATATATATATACTTGAGTATTAATAAGATGAAAGAGAAAAGACAGATGTGATTGGATGTTGGGAGAATAGAAATTGGTTTAATTAATGTTTAAAGTTTACAATTACTTGCTTGGATTACTATTAGCAATATGATTATTGGGATTTCAGGTTGGATGGAAATTAGATTAATACAAAATTTGGGGCGCCAACGATAATTATTCTGTGAGTGGCTTATTTATGAAAAGTTTACATCATTTAATTCTTATTATGGAATTTTCAAGAATTCTTTAATTATGTATGATTCTAGAGAAATTGTTATGAGATTTATAGAGAATTGTCGGAGATTCTCAATATTTTATAATTTTTACTGAAGTTATGGTTTAGAGATGTTTGAGAAAGATTGTATAAATTTTTAGTAATTTTGTGATTTTAACTTGAATTATTGTTTTAAGAGATATTCGAGATATTTTATGATTATTGAGATGTTTGAAGAGTTTAAATGTTTATTGAGAAATGTATGACTTTCATGGGATGTAGTTTCAAAGAAAATATGACTTTGAAAATGTTTTATATTATTTGAGAGATTTGATGATTATTTGAGAAATTATAAATGTTTAATGTTATTTCAGAAATCTCTCAAGTTTATGAAAAATTGTCTAGAGAATAATATAATTTTCAGAAAGAGTTTAATATCTTGAAAAGTTAAGAGTTTTTATGATTTAAAGTGATTTGTGATTTAAGAGGTTTATGTTGGAAGTGGTTTTCAAACCACTAGATCTTTGTACACATGGTGATTACCCGATATGCTATGAGAATGTGTTTCTATAGTATGCTCGCATGCTCAGGCCGCAGGGGATGCAGGGGAATGCTGGGGCCATTAGCTGCCGAATCCGGATTTCGAATCCTGGTCCAAATCTTGGTCCTGAAGCATTACAGATGATAGAGTTTGTTCTGCGTGCACGTATGACAGAGATATGTTCTGCTATGTATCTGGAGATTACTCGATACATAGTATGACAAAGATTGCTCTGCTGTGCGTATTGAGATTACTCTACACCAGTATGACAGAGATTTGGGTACAGATTTAGTGATGAATTTTACTAGCTTATATTTATGTTTTCCAGAGCTATAATTGCAGATTTTCCTACCTAAGCTTTTACGAAACTGTGCTTGTAATTCAAGAGTTGTTATTTTAAGAGTTGTTGCTTCAAAAGCAGAAATCTTAGTTGTGCCATTCATGTTTTCAAGAGTTATTTGTTACACATTTTTAACGTGTTAAAATGATCTCAAGCATAAACTACATTGTTTGCACGTACAGAGATTTGATTTATGTTTATTATGAAAAGTGTTTTACTAAACATTATTTTTTTAATGGAAGCAACACTTACTGGGATTTTTATCTCATTCTTTTGTTTTTAATTTTCCACCAGGTTGTTCTTGAGTTTCAACCAGAGTTAGCTAATCATAATCTGCCACCAGCCTTGTCAAGTCATTGCATATCATCTTTTGTAAGTAAAGAGAGAAATCTTGTTTGCGTTGTTTATGAGATATTTATAGATAAAGTTAGATAATGAGAGAAGAGATAAAGACTCGGCAATAGATTCCATTGCACATTTGGGGTCTATTGCGGTCACAACTCATCCTAGGTTTGGTAGAGTTAATCTGGGGTGGGTTGTGACAGACTAGAAACCCAAAAGATCACATCGACCAGAGTTAAGAGGCCAAGGCGAGGTGAACAATTTCACATAAGGGCAAGAAGAACACATGTACTTTAATGGTGAATTTGTTGATTTAGAGAAACAAGTGACCTGCAAAAAAGTAAAGATTGCACACCAGTGTGGTGTTTGCTACATACACTCCAATGCCTAAGTTAGAAAACAAAGAAGAAGAATGTAGAAAGCTTAGGTTTGGAGTAAGAGGACTCAGTTTGGACTTATCTCTATTAGAGTCATAATTATCTATTTATATGAGGTTGGCTGACACGCTTGCTAGAGTGATATGAATGAGTCGGCAATATTAGGATGTCAATGCGCAAGTGTACACATTCATTTGTAGCAAGTGGTAAGTAAAATTATCGTATCCACAGATACTAGTAATTTACTAATTTACCACAACGTGATTCTCAATAAACTCAATTGGTAATCATTTAAATTTTATCAAGGAAACAAAGTAAAATAATTCAAGTTTGCTGGAACAAAATAAATGCTAAAACAGAGATGACAGAGTAAGAATGCAGAAAACAGAGAATGGCTAAACTTGTACTTTGAGTTGAATGGAAGGCTCAGATTAGGGGTAATTGTCCGTTTTAATATATTCTACAGCTTAGATACATGATCAAATAGCTCAATCCACTACAGCTCACGTGGTATTCTCCCGAATGACCAAAATTTTGCTGTTTCATTTCCATTACTCCAGCATTAACTATCCTGCTGTATTTGTGTGCATTAGGCAAGTGATTATCCCTAATCCCCTTACTTAGCTAGCTACTAACCCTAACATCGGGGCTAATGTGGTTCTTAAGCAATCAGCTCCTTCTATTCTTTCCAGAAATCGAAGAAACACTACACAAAATGGTTGGCCAAACGAAATTGTGCTTAAAAAGTAAAAACTTTTAACAACCAGATTGAGTTAAAGACAATGTATTAAGCTGCAAGAATAATCAAAACATCCAACCCCTAATCCTCACCTTGCAGGTGATCAGTTCATAATGTAAAAAACACAGAAGATAATCCGAAAATAAAACATAATCCTAACAATGTAGCTGAACTAAAGAGAAGAAGAAGAGAAAGAAGACGAAATGTTGCCACAGAAATGTTGAACCAGCATCCGGCGATAACTTCAGCAGCGGTCCCTTCCTCTTTTGGTAATATTCCGGCAGCCTCCTTCTTCTTCGGACTGAGTTTCTCCCGTTCCTCTATTTTCTCCAGATACCCAGCCTCTTTTTCTTCTTCTCCCTCTATATGTAAAAACGGCTGTTAAAGAGCTTAAATACCACAGGTATTTTGCTCAAAACGAGGGATGATTAGACAGAACTGATGACGTGGCAAGCTCCCATTGATTATAACAGGCTGAGTCATCTGACATTTGCCAACTGATTTAATGAATTGATCTTCTCACGTGCGAAAATGGTATTGGCCCGAATTGCCAGGTTTGCTCCAGCAAACTGTTATAAAACTGTTGCTCAAAAATCTTCAAAATTCCTTCTTACATTAAACCCTAAATCAATCACATAAACTCGTTAATTATGATAATAATGCTCTAATAAGAATTTTACTACTTCAAAATTAATCATAGAGCAAAATGACTCAAAGTTAGGGAATTTCTGAGATATACTTAAATAAAATATGACAATTCAATCCTAAAATGATACTCTATAACTCTTATTTTAAGAGTTATCATTGACCCAGGGTTTTTGGCTTTTCTCTTTGGATTAGACTGAAAGGGATTGAACCGAACCTATTAGGGTCTTCTTCGAATTGATGAGCGTCTGAAGGTCGGGTCGGCCGTCATCATTCTATTAAGTCAACTTACATCAATTCGACTTCAAAATCATTTAGAAATCAATTTCAAACTTTAGGGATTGATTAGAAATTAAATTAAAACTTTGGAGACCAAAAATATCCATTTTGAAACATCAATGACAAATAGAAACTACATTCAAATCTCAAGAACCAAAAGTGTCATTTTTGAAAATCTAGAGACCAAATAGAAACTAAGTTCAAATCTCAGGAAGTAAAATTGTATTTTATCGAAAAAAAAAATTAACCCTCAACTTGGTAAAAAGTGGAACTTTTTAAAAAAGGTTAAAGAACGAGGATGATCAAATGTGTACCATGACTGAAGTTTAAAAAGAGTCTAATAAGTATCTTAAAATTTTAATATTATGCACATAGGTTCCTAAATTTTTAGTTTTGTATTTAACATGTGTCTACTCTTTCATTTTTGTGTCTGATGCTTAATTTTAAAAAATGTACAATATGTTCTTAAGCTTTCAATCTTGTGTTTACTAGGTCTCTGAATTTTCAATTTTGTGTCTAACAGAATTTATGAGATAGTTTTTAAAGTTGAAGGATTTGTTGGTCACAAAATTTAAAGTTAAAGGATTTATTAAATACTTTTAAAATTTACAAACTTATTTGATAGGTTTTAAAGTTTAGAGACCTATTATATACAATTTATTCAACATATTTTAAATTTAAATTTTTTTTAGACAACTTTCAAAATTCAAGAACCAAACATTTAATTTAACTAGTTTTTTAGAAAATGTCATCACGTTGAATCTTTTTTTTTTGTAAAGGTAGATATATTCAATGCAAAAAGGGGTCCTCATAGCCTGGGGTCAAGGCACCAAGACACAAGATCAAAGGACGAAAGCCAAAAGCTCACAAACTGAGGAAAACAAAACAAAGCCCAAGCAACCACAAGGTCATGAAAACCAGACCCAAGGAGAATCTGAAGGGAATAATCAAATTAAAACCAAAGCGGAAGCATTAGAATCGACTTTGATTTATTTAGAATAAAAAAAAAATAGACAAAGTTAAGCAAAACTTACAATGGAATAAAATATGGAGAATATTCTGGCAGATCTTTTTCTCCTTGCGCTCTAACTCCAACGATGAGTGGGAGCCTCTTGTAAGAAAAGGAGAGAAGAGATGTCTAGAGAATTCTCTATTTCTCTACATAAGAGAGCATGTGTGTAATGGCTCAACCCAATGGTCCTATTTATAGAGACTTAGGGCAAATCTTTGTCATAATTAAAATATTATATTTTAATATCTAATATATCTCATTCAAATCTCCTACAATATATATTTAACTTATTTGATTTTCATTCAAATTTTAAATATATATTTTTCTTTAATGTATCTAATATACATTAATCATTTTAATATTTAATGTATCAAATACAATAAATAAATTTTCTTCTTTTACATTTAATATATCTAATATATTAAATATTAATTTGAACACTTCAAATTAAATAATAATTTGAACATTTCAAACTTTTCTTTCAACTAAATTGATCATTTTAATGTTACTATGAGCTAGTAAAGAGATCTTATGGATCTACAAATTATAAACTTCAATGATACAAAATTAATTAATTAAACTTCTTAATTAATCAATTTTTATTCATTAACTCTAGGGTCACTCCACTATAGACCTAGAGTTGAACTCGTATGCACTATAGGACAAGTTGTGTCCATAGATATAATCACTACATGCAAGTCGATCATTGATAATTCTCATTCATGAGGATTATTTGGCCTTTAAACTTAGTTATATTTGTGATTTTTATTCATATTATTTGATGAAAAATAAAAAAAAAATGCTTGAATTTAATCACATGATTGATGGAAGACCTTTAAATTAAGTAAGTTGAGAAAAGAAAACAAAAGAAGAAAAAAATTCACACTTACTTAATGTTTTGATGCAGGATTTTCGTGGAATGCAACGCAGTGCAATTGCTATGCAATTGCAATCTGGCAGAATCTGGAATTTAAGTAAAAAAACGAGAATTTCGAGATTTTGAAGGAAATTTGACCCACGAATTCAGCAAGATGATTAACCATGATTGTCCATCAACCAAGAGGGAAACCCTAGCATGAAATCCCTATAAATATTGAACAAAGAAGCCGAACAAGGAGAGCTCGATTGGAGAAGATTTTAGTTTATGTTTTTTTGGGTTTTCTTACTTTCTGCAATTTTTCATTTTTAGTTTTTAGTTGCTGTTTTGTTTTATTTTCCTGTAGATCTCAGTCCGAATCTCTTCCTCAATCCCATCACAATGAGAGTTGGTGTTGGTTATGAACAATCTTTATTCGATTGAGCTAGATTTTAGAAGATTTTCGTTTATGTTTTATGGGTTTCTTCTCTTACTACAGCAGATTTTTTTTTTTGTTAATTTTAGTTGCTGTTTTTTTTTTTTTTTTTTTTTTTTTTTTTTTTTTGTATTTTCTCTACATCTCAATCTAGAATCCTCTTCTCAATCCCATCTCCATAAGAATTGGATGTGGTTATGAACAAAATTCTTGTTCGATTGATGCGAAAGGGATGAGTTTTTAGGATAGTTGAGTTCTTATTGGATTTTTGCTAGCTTTGCAATTTTGCTTATGTTATTTGAATTCAAGTTAGCTAATGAGTTGTTTTCAATTTCAACACATTTTGTTTATGTTATTTGAATTTTGGAATTTTGACATTGTTACTTTAAGCTACTAATTGCTTTGTATTTGCAATTTGATTGCATTGTTTACTTTGATTGTACCAATGAATTTTACTACTTTACATTTACTATTTTCAATTTATTCCATCATGAAGAGCTAAATTTCCTTTGGAATTCAAGTTTGTGAATGCCCTAGAGGAAAGATGTAAAGCTCGAAAGTAAAAACAATCTAGCTAATTCTTGAACTCTAGTTTGCTTTTGGTGAGTTAATTGTTGGGTAAACCTAGTTGGCCATCTAGTGTTGCTTGCCAAGCTATAACTTAATATCGAAAGGGTTAAGGGAAGCGGATGTCGCAAAAGCAATGGAGGAAAAGGCTTAGACATAAGTCTGAAACATCGACCCTAGACATAGGGCGAGACTCCAAAACCACTAGAATTGTGCGCAAAAATATCTAAGTTAGATTAGCCATGGAAATATAGGTTTAATCACTTAGTCTCCTAAAGATACTTCATATAAGGTCGAATAGGAGTTGAATTCAGTTTACTTAGTTCTTGAGTTAGCTACGATTGCAATTACTTTCTTGTTGCATTTTCTTTCCAAAGGGGCATTAGCAACTTGAATCCCTTTTTCATTTTCATTGAATTTTCAAATAATTTTATTTTAGTCAAAACACCTCTCAAATCATTTTCACCTTTGGTTACCTTAATTTGCAATTTGTTAACGATTTTGTGCCAACTAAAATTCATTTTATCAAACCTCGTTCCCTTGGGTACGATACTCTGGAATACTCCAGTTTCTTTATTACTTCGATCAAGTGCACTTGCGTGTAGCAAAAGCAGCGATCAATCATTCACAAGTTGTTTGTAATTACAGCTGGGTCAAAAGTTCGTTTTACCCATGTAATTACATCATGTACCTTAAATACCACTAATCCTCTAATGAACAATTTGTTTATGATCCAACCATAAACTAAGTCCCTCTCGGGTCAGTGAGAGGGTGTGGTCTCATTGTTCAAGTCCTGAAATCAACACTTAAGGGAACTACTCATCTACTTACCCTATATGGAAAAGAGTGAATTCCATTTTGTGAGATTATGTTCCTAGTTCCCTATTTAGTCAAGTCTCCAAAATCGTAGGCTTATTGAATCGATTACAAAAGTCACTCTCACCTATGCAAATCAAAGGACAATCTCTCACAGGTAGAAGTTCATAACTCACTCAAGATTAAGATCGAGTCACATACGATCATCTTGATGAAATATTGATATTCTCTCAATTAACAGATTTATAAAGAGATATTAAATATTTCGTGGTCAAGTCTTATACCAACTCATTGTAGAATATACACTCACTCACATGTCTCCACATGAACGATTTGCATCAAATCATTTGTAACTATTACAAAGTGGGTTGTATTAATAGTGTTATCAGGATAAGGCACCCAACCTTATTCATATACTATGACCTTTTAGGTTATTTCTTAAACATGATCCTCCAGTATGTCAACCACATACGTTTTAAGATTACACTAATAACTTTGGATTTTTCATATAATGGATAATATTATATTACAAATAAAATAATCAAAATTATTAATAATTATTAAATAAATCATTGATTATGAGGCTTTAGGGCATAAATCCCAAAAGAATCAAGGAGAGAAGACAACTGCCCACCTAGCCAGGAAGTGCACCAAGCAGCAACATCTGCCTGGATGTCATAAAGGATAGATTGGGGAGAATGCGCAACAGATCCATGAAGCCGAGGATTCCTCTCCCTCCAAATATGATAAATGAAATCACACTACGCTAGCCTCCAAACACAATGCTTTCGGCATTTAGCCCTACTCACCTGACACACCCAGGCTAACTCTGTGGGCCAAGAAGAAATTTAATGGGTAGAACCTCCCTAAGAAAGATCCTTTAGAATTTATGACTTAAAGTCTCGTAATTAGTATTTTAATATTTAATAATTATTTTATTGTTTTTATTTACAATTTATAATATCCATTATATAAAAATCCTAGGTTATTAATGTAATTTTAAACAGTAGGTAGTGAACATACGAGGGAATCATGCTCAAGAAATAACCTAAAGGGTCTATAGTATATGGATAAATTTGAATGTTTTATCTTGGTAACACAATCAATACAACCTACTTTGTAATAGTTATAAATAATTTGATCCAAATCATTTATGTGGAGACATGCGTGTAGGAGTATTATATACAATGAGTTTGTATAAGACTGGACCACAAAATATTTAATCTCTCCTTATAAATCTGTTAATTGAGAAGATTAATATTTCAATAGGATGATCATATGCGACTCGATCTTAATCCAATGAATTATGAACTCTTGTCTGTGAGGGCTTGTCCTTTGATTTACATGGGTGAGAGTAGCTTTTGTAGTCTATTCAATAAGCATGTCATTTTGGAGACTTGACCAAATAGGGAGTTAGAAACATAAGTTTTATAAGATAGAATTCACTCCTTCTCATATAGAGAAAGTAGATGAGTAGTTCCCTTAAGTGCTGATTTTGGGGTTTGAATAATGAGACCCCACTCTCTCATTAGCCTGAGAGAGACTTAGTTTGTAATTGAATTATAAAAAAATTGTTCATTAGAGAATCAATGGTACTTAAGGTATAAAATGTAATTATAAGGGTAAAACGAGCTTTTGACCTAGTGAATTATGAACTCTTGCTTGTGAGGACTTGTTCTTTGATTTGCATGAGTGAGAGTAGCTTTTGTAGCCAATTCAATAAGCCTGTCATTTTGGGGACTTGACCAAATAGGGAGTTAGAAAACATAAGTTTTATAAGATAGAATTCACTCATTCTCATATAGAGAAAATAGATTAGTAGCTCCCTTAAGTGCTGATTTTGGGGCTTGAATAATGGGGCATTACCCTCTCATTGGCTTGAGAGGGACTTACTTTGTAATTGGATTATAAACAAATTATTTATTAGAGAATCAGTGGTACTTAAGGTATAAGATGTAATTACAGGGGTAAAACGAACTTTTGACCCAACTGTAATTACGAACAACTCGTGAAGGATCGACTTGCATGTAATAGTTATACTTTTGGGATTTATGTCCTAAAGCCTCGTAATTAATGATTTATTATTTAATAGTTAATAATAATTTTGATTATTTTATTTGCAATATAACATTATTCATTATATGAAAAATCCAAGGTTATTAGTGTAATCTTGAACAATATTTAGTTGACATATGAGAGAATCATGTTCAAGTAATAACCTAAAGGGTTTATAGTATATAGATAAGGTTGGGTGTCTTATTCTGGTAACATTGTTGATACGACCTGCTATGTCATAGTTACAAATGATTTGATCTAAATCGTTCATGTGGAGACATGTGAGTGGGGGTATCCAATATGATGAGTTTGTATAAGACTGAACCACGAAATATTTAATATTTCTTTATAAATTCGTTAGTTGAAAAGATTAATATTTCACATGATGATTATATGTGACTCAATCTTAATATTGAGTGAATTGTCCTTTGATTCTCATAGGTGAGAGTGGCTTTTATAGCATATTCAATAAGCCTACCATTTTGGAGACTTGACCAAATAAGGAGCTGGAAACATAATCTCATAAGATGGAACTCACTTTTTCCCATATAGGGTAAGTAGATGAGTAGTTTCCTTAAGTACTGATTTTGGGATATGAACAATGGAACCCCACTCTCTTACTAGCCAAAGAGGGACTTAATTTGTGATTGAATCATAAACAAATTTTTATTAGAGGATCAGTGGTACTTAAGGTATGAGATGTAATTACAAGAGTAAAATGGACTTTTAACCTATCTGTAATTACGAACAACTCGTGAAAAATCAACTTACATGTAATGGTTATATCCATGGATGCAACTTGTCCTAAAATGCATAAGAGTGCAACTCTAGATCTATATGGAGTGACCTAGAGTTAATGAATGAAAATTAATTGATTAAAGAGTTTAATTAATTAATTTTGTATCATTGGAACTTATAATATATTGGTCCATAAGGTTCCCTTGCTAGCTCATAATAACACTAAAATAATCAATTTAGTTGAATTTTTTTTTAAATGTTCAAATTAATATTTAATATATTAGATATATTAAATATAAAAAAAATATTTATTATATTTGATACATTAAATATTACAGTGATTAATGTATATTAGATACATTAAAGAAAAATATATATTTGAAATTTGAATGAGATTCAAATAGGTTAAATATATATTGTAGGAGATTTGAATGAGATTCAAATAAGTATAATATATATTTTAATATAGTAGATATTAAAATATAAATAGGACATTTGAGTTGAGTCATGAGATTGATCCTCTATTCCATAGAGAATTAGAGAATTCTCTCTAGATTTCTCCGTCTATAATCCCTTGTGAATTTTCTTTCAAGAGGCCCCCACAAGCCTTGGTTATGTGTTCAAGTCATACCAAGAAAGGCTTTGTGGAAACCTTGGAGATTCAACCTTATTGGAGTTGGAGCAAGAAAATTAAAGACCCGATAGAGCTTTCTTCATATTTACTATAATGTAAGTTTGCTTAACCTTGTATGTTTATGTTTAATTCTAAATAAATCAAAAACGATCCAATGCTTCCGCTACGGATGAAGAGTTCATTCCTATCATCTACCATTGACACAACTTGTCCTACAGTGCGTTTGTTCTTTGGTCATGGGGACACTTAATGCTTACGATGTAAGCAAGTCTACAGAACCCGTAACTCTGGGCTCTGATACCAACTGTAACGACCCGACTTTTCCTGTTAGACTTTCTAGGGACGTTACTACATACATGCTAGTAGAATTTAGAAATCTTTGGTAAAAGACAAAAAGAATTAAACCTTTTTGCTAAACAATCAAAATCTTTTAGTTCGGGATCCCTTTAAAAACCATTGCAAAAGATAATTTGAATTAAAACGTTAAATAGTTCACTTCAATTAGGTTTACTTAACAAAATATTTTTAAATAAAACATAAACTAGATGCGGAAGCTATACTCCTCATGACACCCATGACCCTTTCAGCAAACCACCTTGACACTCGCCTAAAATATGTTCTTGCCTTTACCTGAAAAGAAAAAACATTTTGAAAAAGGATGAGTATTTAAAATACTCAGTAAGTGACCTCACTACCGGGTCAGGATATGCATACACATACATAATGAGTTTTCGAAAACATGTTCTTTCTTTCCTTTGGTGGGACCTAACTTCCTTTCATAGCGGAAACGTTTCCTTAAAAATTTTCCTTCGGCTTTTAATGTGGACAATTAAACCCAACCTAACCTTGCCTTTCATATAGCCTCGTAAGGTTCCTTTTCATACAGCCTCGTAAGGCTCCTTTTCATATAGCCTCGTAAGGCTCCTTTTCATATAGCCTCGTAAGGCTCCTTGTCATATAGATGTACATCAATAACTTTAGGAGGGTAATTGCCACAGCCTTCGAAATCATTTTATCATGAAAACACATGTATGCATGAGGTCCCAAAACATCTTTCATTTTCATTCAATGATGCAACATATAGAAACATTCTCACATTAATCATCATAAATCATAAATCATGCATCACATTTGTAAGAGCATTTGGCATACATGTGAGAATTATTTTTCATACATAGCATTTTAAAATTCATCAACAATCATAGTTAAAACATTTATGAAATTCTTTTTATTTCAAAAGTAATTTTTTTTTCAATTCAGATCCCGATTTGCATTTAAGCATACCGGCATAAAGTCTCTTACCTTGGCTAAGCTCAAGAGTCCAATTCACCCAATTGCTCACCAAAATCCCTTCGCCTTGAACCTCAGTCAAACAATTCGAAGCCTAAATCAAACCATCCCTAAGGTTAGAAACAATTCCTAAAATCCATAATTAAATCCCAAAATTCCTTCCACCAACTAAAGTTCCAAATTTTAGAATGAATATCTCAAATTGGTGGTTAAACTAATTTCAAAACACAAGGTTCTTGATTTAATTGAACTCTCAAATTTAATCTATCAAAAATCCAAAACTTTCAAGGATTTGCTTGATTTTAGAATGAGAATTTTACCTCAATTCCGACCCCAAAAACAGAACCGAAGCTTGTCGAATAGTTGGTGGTTTGATTCGATTTCGCCGAGCCGACCTCTACGTACGATGGGTATTCTAAAATTGAGTCCGAAAATCAATGGGTCAACCTCTAAATTAATAAAACGGTGCCCAAAATCAAATTCCATTATGAAAACCATGAGCAAACAGCACGAGTAAGCTTACCCACGCGAAGACGAAGCTGGAAGGGGCTGTACAGTACCGAGATTCACTCAAAACAGAACACAAATGGAGCACGTTGCTCAAGGGCGGCGACGGCGACGAGCTGTGAACGGATCTGATCTCCGGCGGCTTCATGCGGCAGCTTGAGCACGCGAGCAGCGGCGGACGGCGGTTTGATTTGGTTCCGACGAGAGGTTAAACCCAGACGGCGTGCGGCAGAGCTCGGTTCGGGTGTGAGGCAGCGAGCGACTTCGAGGGCGGCGGATCTGCGGGTTCGTGCTCGTAGCGGCGGCGGCGGGCGTTCAACGACGGCAGTGGTTCGGAGCGGTGGCTGTGTGACGGTGCTCGTGGGTACAGGCGGCGGCGAGGAGTTGCTGAAAACAAAACTTCCTTATGCTTCAATGGTAGCTGTCGAACAAGGAGGAAGAAGAAGGAGATGAAGATGAAGGGCTTGGATGGCTTGAAGGCTTGGAGGCTTGGCTTGCCTAGGGCTATGTGCCTTTTTAAAATATGAGAGATAGATAATTGTGGGCTTGGCTTCTCTTGGGCTTAGCTTGGCTAAGAGTCCCTTAAATAACAAAAATACCCCCAATTCAATTAATTCCTTTATTTTCCTCATTTCTTCCCAATTTACCCTCCAATTACTCCAATCTCAAACATACAAATCTCTAAAATTAAAATCCAACACAACTTTAAGCATGAAATTGACCTTACTACAAATTTTAAATTTCAAAATTAAAGCCTTAATTAATACCTGGAAGTGCTGGTCGTTACAATAAGAGTGCAACTCTAGGTCTATAGTAAAGTGATTAGAGTTAATGAATAAAAATCGATTAATTAAAGAGTTTAATTAATTAATTTTGTATCATTGAAGTTTATAATCTATTGGTTCATAAGGTTCCCTTGCTAGCTCATAGTAACACTAAAATGACCAATTGAGTTGAAAAAAAAATTGAAATATTTAAATTAATATTTAATATATTTGATATACTAAATTACAAGAGAATAATACATTGTTAGATAATTTATATATTAAATTTGAATAAGATTCAAATGGATAATATATATTGTAGGAGATTTAAAGATATTTAAATGAGATTCAAATATATTAAATATATAATATATTAGAATTATAATTTGATTTTGAATAATATCTTATCCTAAGTTCCTATATAAATAGGACCATTAGGTTGAGCCAAAACAGAAGTTCTCTACAAGAAAGAAAACTCTCTAGAATTTTCTTCTCAATTCTCTATTACTTCTTTCAAGAGACGCCTATAAGCCTTAGTCTTGTATTCGACTCATAGCAAGTCAAATCTTGTAGAGATTCGAGACTCGTTGGAATTGGAGCACTAGAAGTAAAGACCCATCAGAATTATTTTGCATATTTTATCAAGGTATGTTTACTTAACCTAATTTTTAGTTCAATTCTAAATAAATCAAAGTCGATCCCAAATTGATTTCTAAATTGTTTAGAAATCATAGTCTTCTGCAGCGGAGTAAAATGTTCATTCCAATCAAGAACACTACCCTAAACTGTTTGACTAAAGAGACACTCAAAAAACAAATGATCCCTAGATTTCACAGAAGCCGAACATAGTAAACAATCAGTCAGAACAAAAGCATCCTAGCTATGAAGATGATCCCTCGTGAACAACCTATCACGCACTGCCAATCAGACAATGAAAGAATATTTGGGGATGTTTCCCTAAACCAAAGAAGCATATCCCAAGGAACTAGTTGTTATCTCGGCCTAATAGCCTCCAAGCACTAACTCTAGAAAAACTTGCCAGATCGATCTAAAAGCCAAACAACTCTATCCTCTCATGTCAAGTAAGGCGTAACCCCATGAACTAGAGGTGGAAGCTCAATCAGCACACGCACCCAAACTCAAAACCCATAAGGGAGCAAAAAGTTAGCAACTTGAGCGAAAATAGTACTCCCTTCAGTAGAGACCACCCAATCACTATACTGGAGAAAAATAGAGCCCACTGGCAACCAAAGATCTAACCAAACGTGACATCTTTGCCCATTATCAATAGAAAAGAAAACGAAACTGATCACAAAGACGTATAATTGACCTCCAATACCATGACCTTCTCACAGAAGGCTACACTGTCCAAATATAGCACCCATGTAGCATAGTAGCCTCAACCTAGGCCACCCATAAAGAACCAACCCAAACATTGAGAAGCCAAAAAAAGCTTCATCACAACAATAGAATTCCATGATTGGATGTGCCTAAGACCAAGCCTCCCTCATTATGAGGAAGGCAAATATTTGCCCAAGTCACCTTTGCACCCCCCATAGCAGAAGGGTCCCCATGCCAAAGGAAAGCACAAAGAGCCTGGTCAACCTCATCAATCGCCTGAGCATGTAAGACAAACACACTGAGCTAAAACACCTGAAAACTCTAGAGAACAGATTGAATAAGTTGCAACCTACCAGCATAAAGGGAGTGAGCTGACCAACTACTAACATGTACAGTGATACGCTCAATAAGAGGCCTACAATCATGGTACGTCAACCGATCAGAGATAAGAGGAAGGCCAAGATAGCACATCGAAAGAGAAGCCAAAGGGAACCCTAGATAAACTCCACCAACCTCTGAGCCTCCTCCACAGGTAGGCCAGCAAAAAAGAAAGAACTCTTGCTCAGGTTTGTATGCAACACTAACAGAGCCCCAAATGTACTCAGACAATCTTGGATGAACCCCAAGGAGCCCTAATAACCAGAGCACTGAATATCATCAGATCATCAGCAAACACACAAATGTTGAACTCTCTCACATCGATGGTGATAACTAAAACCCCCCCAAGCGGAGCATTCAACATACGGGACAACACCTCCATAACCATCACAAACAAATATAGGGAAAGGGAATCTCCTTAATCTTAGACTTGAATAGCTATTTGCGATTTTATTTTTTATTAAGATTTTGATGCATTTACTTGTCAATTTGAAGAAAGGAAAAATATCTCAAAACTAAGTTTTTTAAATTTATTTTTTACTTTTTTAATTTTAAACCATCCCTCAAAACCCAGTCATTTCAATGAAAATTAAGTCAAGATTGGCCTAATAGATAGCTCAATATTGGAATTTCAACAAAATTCGAAACATCGTATTTTTCTAAAGCTCCATTAATTTCATACACAACACATCTATCTTTAGTCTCTTTTTTTTTTTTTTTTTTGAGTTCAACAATATGTGGGATGGAGGATTCAAACCTCTGATCTCTTAGTTGAGAGTATATATTTTATGTCAGTTGAACTATACTCGTGTTGCCTATGTTTAAGCTATTCATTCTATATAAGATTCTTTTTAACAATTCTTTAAATGGAACCTTAAGAGAATGTAAAAGAATATCAATTGTAATAAGTATAAAGTTTAAAGTCTAATTTGATCAATATGAAAATTTAGGATAAAGATTGACTCCTCTTTTACCAAGCTCAAGAGTAAGAACCGATCCCCCTCCAATAAAAATGTTACGTGAAAGTGAAGGAGTGAATTTAAACATGTCTCATGAGTGGATTCACTGGTGCCTAATACTTAGAACTGTTTTGATATGGATAATAATGCTTATATATATATATATATATATATATATATATATATATATATATATATATTTATTTGGGAGGAAGGGAATTAACATGGGAGTTACAAAATTTGTAATGTGTACCTTTTATTTTGATTAATTTTTAATATTGTCCAATAATATTTGTTTGTTTTAAGGTTGACTGTTCAATACACTTTTTCACATTTTTTTCAATTCTCAAAAAATTAAAACTTTAAAGTGAAAATGAGTTATCACTATGAAATATATACATTTAAATTAAAATTTTATTTTATTTAATTTTTAAATTTAAATATGAAAATATTTATATAGAGAGAAGGTTAAATTTAAAAATAAAATAGTATAAAATGAAACTTGTGAAAATTTTCGAAATTTTTAATGTTGTTCAATTAATTTATTCTTATAGAAACTGTTGTAATGTTGTTCAATATTTAAAACATTGTACGTATGCCCTTTCATAAAACTATTTGTAAGCACAATATCTCTCTAAAT
Organism: Trichosanthes truncata; assembly: GCA_033996785.1. Classification (NCBI taxonomy): domain Eukaryota; kingdom Viridiplantae; phylum Streptophyta; class Magnoliopsida; order Cucurbitales; family Cucurbitaceae; genus Trichosanthes; species Trichosanthes truncata. The sequence continues at coordinate 7,415,854 of JAWPNB010000004.1, forward strand.
CACTTTTTTCTTTTAATAGATATTGCAGTTATAATTCATTAAAATGAAAAAGAAAATGAAAGAAAATTGCAGTTATGAAAATTAAGTTAAATTACAAATTTAGTCTCTATGATTTTAAAAATGTTAGAATTTAGTCCCTATGATTTTAAATGTTAAAATTAGTTTGATAAAACTCTCATAAATAGTTCTTACTATATGGGCTATTTATGAGGATTTTATCAAACCATATGAATTATTTATAAGATTTTATTAAACTATAAGGACGAAATTCTAACTTTTAAGACTATAGGGATTAAATTCTAATTTTCTCCAAACTATAAGGACCAAAGTTGTAATTTAACCTATTATTGTCCTCTTATTTTCGTCTATCACAAGTCCATAATTGGGCTCCATTCTTTTGGGCTTCATCTTAATCCTATGAAGTTTGATATTTAATTTGGACTTCTTTTTGCAAGACTAAGTGAGGCTCTAAGCCTATTAAAGTTGGAATAAATGGTTTTTTTTTTCCTTTTGGTGAGTTCAATAATCCATAGATGTGAGAATTCGAACTTTTGATCTTTGATTAAAGTTATAATGCCTTAGTTAGTTGAGATATGCTTAGGTCGGTAAAATAAATTGTAGGGTAAACTACATAAATGGGTAACGAAGGATACCCATGTTTCAATTGTATCCACAAATTTCAAAATTAGCATCAATGTCCACTAATTTTAAAATATCAAAATCAATATTATAGATCATTTACCATGTTGCCCCCTCTTATACGAAAAGTAGAAAAAAAATATAATAAAATTGGAAAAGGAAATATAAAATTCAGATATTTACCATAACTAATCTTTCCAAAATCACTCTCCAATTATTTATTCCCTTCCAAAAATACATCTCACCAAAAATCACTCCGAAATTATTTCTTTCCTTCCAAAAGTACATCCCACCATTTTGACCTTTTCCTATAAGGTAAAAACCCACGATTTCCACCATTAAGAAGCAGTTTTTGACGCTACTCACAGTTGATCATGGTTGTCGTTCATGGCCCGTTGCTCCTCGCAGATCTAGGTTGCTAGAGTTTTGTCCAAACGTTGTCGTGAATCAAGGATTTGTTGGAGGATATGTAACGTTGGAAGCTATGGTGGCCGCACGCTGTAGATTTGTGGGTCCGCTCACTAGAGATTTGTGTCGTCATTGGTCGTTGGCGTCAAGGAGATTCATCAGAGATGAAGAAGGCAAGGGAGGTGGCTGGACGTGAGAGGGAAGAAGGGCGAAATGTTTTTTTTCCTCTAATTTTTCTATGTTCTCTCTCCCTTTCTTTTTTTTTCCTTCATTCTTTTCTTCACGTACCCAATAGGGTTTTGAAACCAGGATGTTGTAATGACATATGGTTTTTATAGTTGTATATAATTGTTTCATATCGTGTTTATATTTTTTAAATGGAGGGGTATCTTTAACATATGAGGTATATATTTTGTATAATTTATTTTTGAAAAAGATATATATAATGAGAATATATTTGTAAATGACATGATGTACAAATGTACCAAGTATATATTTACAAATATCTAAATATATTGAGTCTATATGACAACTCAATAAAGATGGACTAATATATATAAGCCTAGATATATATGTTAAATTATATTAATTTAATATTATCACCTATATTTTCATGTTTGCGATATGTGTATGACAAAAAACAAAATATGTATATGTGGCTATGATGATTAAAAAAAATTGTGCACATGGTATATATGAAGTATATCTTTCGACTAGAAAATCTTGAATGTTGCGGCTGGTGGAGTAACTTAATTAAAAAAAAAGGTTGGTGGAGTATATAGATTATATAATACACAACGATATTTATATATGAAATATGTTTAATATATATAGGTATATAATATATGTACTATTAACACAATATGATGTATTAAATTTCATTGCTATTCCTACATTAATTTTATGAAATTCTTAATATAACTCGAATAAATATATAATTACATCATTTATTGTTGGAAATAGAAAATTTGCCGAACGAAAATGGGTGTTGCATAACGGAAATGGTTGATGAAAAATGTAGATGTCGACTGAAATGGGTGTCAAAAAATTTAGATGCAGGCGAAAAGTAAAAAAATGACAAAATTGATGGACGTTGATGGTAGAAACAGAAATAGAATTTGAATATGATTAAAAATTAAAAATCAACATTAACGGTGTCTTTATTGTTATGAAATCCTACTAATGGGAGAGGGAAACAACAAATCTATAACATTTATTACTAATTGAAATTAGTTAATGTAGAAACGTATAAAAGGAAAGTCTAATTTTAATTTATATATAAAGAAAAACAATATACATGACTGTAAGGGGGCAAAAACGTCCTAAATTTTTTGTATAATGTGTCTAAAAAAGGTGAAAATTCATACATGTAAATTTTAAACAAATTAGACATATTTGTAAATAAGTTTTATAAAGAACCAATTTATCAAAATTACTCTCAATTGTATTTGACCCATTCTAATATGAAGAATAATAAGAGACTAAGTCATCTTCTGATAGGGCCGAACTCTGACTCCTTTCTTTTTCTAACCAACATTACAAATTGCAAATTACAAGGAAGTTATTTTATGTTAGTACAATTTATTTATTTATTTATTTTATTGAAAACCAACTTATTTAAGGTTGTGATGAGGAGGGACTAAACATAATGATGTGCCTCATTTGTGAGGAAAAGTGACCAATATTTTTATTTTTTTGTTTCACATTATCTTATATCAAAAAGATGTTATTCTTATTTATATATCATGATCTTTCTTTTTTTTTAATCAATATGGGATGTTGCTTGCATCACCAACATAATTAAAAGGATTTTTGCATAATAATATTTGGTTAGAAATATAATTTTAAAAATTTGTAAAAATACTAATTAAAAAAATGCTTTTATATGAGAAGCACTTAATTAGCATCTTTTCTAAAAGCATTTGTAGAAACTATTACACTTTAAAATATTTATGTATTTTTTTTTTCAAAAGACATTCAAATTCACTATTAATATATGTTTTACACAATCAGACATTGAAACTTCTTGGAAGAGAGAAAAAGAAAAGAAAAGAGTTTTTTTTTTTTTTGTTTTTTTTGTTTTGTTTTTTTTGTTTTTTTGACATTGAAAAGAGTTGTTTTGTTTGAAAACATTGGGTTCGTTCCATCTCCATCAAGAGAGAAAAAAACAATAATATATATATATATATATATATATACATCGGATGCTAAATCTTTTTTAATATTATCTTTTCTTCTTTATAGTCACCACAAAACAATAATATAGCCTTCAAAGTTAGGGAAAAAATAATTGAATTACTAGTCATTGTCCAAACACGACTTTAACAAATAAACATCAAACGAACTAAAAAAAACAAATAATATTAAACAACAATACATTAGTCAATACAAACCAAACTACGTCTAAAGGTTTAAAGTTCCAACCAAACAAATTTTAGGAAATGTTTGATGTACAAATCAATATATGTCTACGTTAATTAGATTTGGAGAAGATCTTCAATATATATATATGGAGTATAACTCTACAAGTGTTCTGAATGCAAAAAATAAAATACAAACACTTACTTTCTGACTAAGTATCAAAAAATTCTTGTTGGGAACCACTAGGCCCTGTTTGATAACCATTTGACTTTTGGTTTTTAGTTTTTGAAAATTAAGCTTGTTTTCTCCCAATTTCTCTATAATTGTTTTCATCTCTCTTAAGGAAGCATTTGAATTCTTAGCCAAATTCCAAAAGCAAACACAAAATTTTGAAAACTACTTTTTTTAGTTTCCAAAACCTGGCTTGGTTTTTGAAAACATATGTAAGAAGTTGATAACAAAACAAAGAAATCCATAGATGGAAATGATATTTATAGGCTTAATTTTCAAAAACCAAAAACTAAAAACCAAATGGTTATCAAACGGGGCCTTAGGCCTCGTTTGATAACCATTTGGTTTTTGGTTTTTGGTTTTTGAAAATTAAGCCTATAAATACTACTTCCACTTATGGTTTTCCATGTTTTCTTATCTACTTTTTAGATGTGTTTTCAAAAACCAAGCCAAGTTTTGAAAACTAAAAAAAAAAAAGTTTTTAAAAATTTGTTTTTGTTTTTGGAAATTGGCTAAGAATTCAAGTGTTTTCTTAAGAAACATGGAAACCATTGTAGAGAAGATGAAAGCTATTTTAGAGAAATGGTGAGAAAACAAGCACAATTTTCAAAAAATAAAAATAAAAAACCAAATGGTTATCAAACGAGGCCTTAGTTTTTGGTTTTTGGTTTTTGAAAATTAAGCTTGTTTTCCCTCAATTTCTCTACAATGGTTTTCATCTCCCTTAAGGCAGTATTTGAATTCTTAACAAAATTCTAAAAACAAAAACAAGTTTTTGAAAACTATTTTTTTTTAGTTTTCAAAACATGGCTTGGTTTTTGAAAACATAGGCAAAAAGTAGATGACAAAACAAGTAAAACCATAAGTGAAAGTAACATTTATAGGCTTAATTTTCAAAAACCAAAAACCAAAAACTAAATGGTTATCAAACGGGACCTTAGGCCCCGTTTGATAACTAGTTGGTTTTTAGTTTTTGGTTTTTGAAAATTAAGCCTATAAATACTACTTTTACCTATGAATTTTCATGTTTTCTTATCTACTTTTTACATATATTTTTAAAAACCATGCCAAGTTTTGAAACTAAAAAAAGTAGTTTTCAAAAACTTGTTTTTGTTTTTGGAATTTGGCTAGAAACTTAAATGTTTCCTTAAGAAAGATGAAAACCATTGTAGAGATATTGTGAGAAAACAAGCATAATTTTCAAAAACCAAAAATCCAAAACTAAATGGTTATCAAACGAGACCTTAATTTCTAGATTTTAAAAGAAACAATCATTTTGTCCCACGTACTTTCAAACTACATATATATATTTTACTCATAAAACTTTAAAAAGCCAACGATTTTAATTCTCATTATTATTTTTCACTTAATAGTGCTCATCTAACACTTGCCTTGGCCAACCTATGTAGACCAAATACTTGTCTATGTTAGCATGCTAAAACGCATATACAAAGTCAAATTATATATCTATTTGTGAATTAACATACTAACGATAAAAGAGTGGTGAGAATGCAAACCATTGTTTTTTTTAAAGCTTGGAACTAAAATAGACATTTTGGGAGTTCAATTAGGGTGAGTTTGGCATGTTGACAAAGTTTAAACACTTTTTAAAAAAATGTTTTTTCTTAAAACTCTTTTGATTAAAGTGATTTTAATTTAAAGACTTGTGTGTCTAGTTACATCTTAAAAAGTTAAAAGTGATTTTAGTCACAATTTTGTTAGGGTATGTTTGGGAGTGATTTTAGAAATAGTAATTTTAGCAAAAATAATTTCTATATAAGTGATTTATTAAAATTGATTTTCATATAATCATTTCAATATTTGGTTCTACACTTTTAAAAGTGATTTTCACACAATCAAAAGTGATTTTGAATGATTGAATGCATGTTTGAAAGTGAATTTAGAATAAGTGTTTTAAGCCTAAATAATTTAATTGTAATTATTTTTGTAAAAGTATTTAATTATAAATTATTTTAATATTTTATTCCACACTTGTAAAAGATGTTGATTAAAACTGTTTTTTCAAGATTAATTTGTTTTCAAAAGTTATTTTAGAATCATTAAATTACTAAAAAAGACATTACATTTGAGAGGAAAAAAATTAGAGGATGTTGAGAAAAAGTTATAGAGAGAGCAAAAAATTAGGGGAGAAAAAATAGAGAGCTAAAGGAAAATTTCACAGAGAAAAAAAATGTTAGAGATAGGGTGGGGCAAAATTTTAGAGTGTGACAAAATAAAAAATAAAGAGAGAACAGTTTAATCAAGGGAGCAAAGATTCAAAAATAGAGAAATAAAGTTAGAGAGATTTACAAACATTTTAGAGAGAAAAAAAAGTTAGAGGGAGGGACAAAAATTTTCAAGAGAAAAAAGTTAGCAAAAGAAGTAAAAAATTAGAGAGAAAAAAATGTTAGAGATAAAAAAAATGTAGAGAGAAACAAAAATTTTAGAGGAAAAAAAATTAGAGAGAAAAATATTTAGAGATATAAAAGTTAGAGAGATTTTAAAAATATTGGAGGGAGAAAAAAAGTGAGAAGAAGAGAACAATGTTAGAGAGGGAATAATGTTAGAAATAGAGATTATAAAAAACTTTAGAGGGAGAAAAATTAGAGAGTAGGAAAAATTAGAGATAAATAATGATAGAGAGAGACAAAAAAAATTTAGAACAGAAAAATTAACTTTTCACATACTTGTAGGACAAAATAAAATGAAACTTTAACTTTAAAATCAACTAAAGGAAAAGTATTAATTTTTACTTCAGGATGACAAAGTATATCAACTTATACTTGTTGGATTAGAAATTTTGACCAATCAAAAAATTGTCACGTCATTATTCAATATTGATGACAAAATTAGATTTAATTAGGGATTAATTAAATTTGCAAGGATCCCTAAATTAAATTATGACAAATCTAAATACACAATTGGGTTCTTTGAAATTTGGACAGATTCTAAACAAAAGTCCAAATTGAAAACTCCAATTAGCAAAGTTCAGGCCCAGTCCAGAGGCTAGACCCAAAGTCAACATACTTAGTCCAAAAGGGCTAGCCCAAGGTCAACCAAGTCCAGTCCAAATGGCTAAACCAAAAGTCAACCAGGCCCAGTCCAACAAACATGCCCAAGCCCACCTGGAGGCCTTGTAGAACTCTGTAAATAAAGAGTTCCTTCCTCCATTTCAAGGGTTTAGAACGAAAGAAATTTAGAGAGAATTCAGAAATGAAGCTGTGAAATTTTTCGAAACTCCTAAAGATCAATTACTATCTGAACGAAAAACACTTCTTGAAGATCAAGAACGCTCTAAGAATCAATTGAAGTTCCAACATCGAGAACAAGCTCCTTCAGCCCTCGAGTAGAGCATACAAGCAAGAGAGAGAATCAGAGGATCAAATACTAGATATTGTACTCACTATACTCAAATTAATACAATACAAGCTCATTACACGTGTGACATTTCTTCGTTGAAATTACACTGTGAACAATAATCTAAACTTAGTTTTATCGGATTGCACCTTAAACTTAGAAAACAATTACAATTTTTACTTGTTTCAAAAAAAATAAAAATAAAATAAGTGTTACAATTTTTATCTTCCAATAAATTTTTGTTGGAAGACTCGTTAAAGAAAATATTTTGTGTATGTTTAATAAACTATAAAACATATGTTTAATAGACAATTGATAGGACTTTGAAAGAAAATGTCATTATATATTTATACTGGGCTTTTTATTAAAATTTGTGAATGTTTTTCGAGTTATTAAATTTTCAATTCAGCGTAAACATCAAATATAATGTTGTGCAGCCAAAGTGAGCATGGCTCAACGGTAATTGACATGTACTCTCAATCAAGAGGTTAGAGGTTCAATTATCCCACCCCAAATATTGTTGAACTAAAAAAAAATATATAATAATAATAATAGTGTTGTGCTTTTTTTTTTTTAATTGAAATTAATGAGTTTCAAGAGATTTTATCTTGCTTTTTGCAAAAATTAGTAGGTAAATTAGCAAAAAGTGAATATAAGGTAAAAATTGCAACACTTGTCTAAGTCTAACATTCAATGTGATGAAAGTTTTTAGATTAAATTACCATTTTGGTACTTTATGACTCATTCCATTTTGGACCTCGTACTTTCAAATGTCTAAATTTAGTCTCTCTACTTTCAATAAATCTTAAAATTAGTTATTATGATTAATTTGAAGTTAATTTTTATCAAATTTGGTAAAATAATAATAATAATAATAATTTTTATTCAAAAAAATATATACAATGTAAATATCTTTTCAAAATTTATAAGAGGAATGCTAATAAAGACTAAATTTTCTTTAGAAAAGTTAATAATAAACTAACCGTATGAACTAATTTTAAGATCCATTGATAGTACGACTAAATTTAGATAGCTGGCCCGTTTGATAACCATTTAGTTTTTAGAAATTGTGCTTCTTTTTTCATCATTTTATCTAAAATGAGTTTCATCTATCTTAAGATAACATTTGAATTCTTAGCCAAATTCCAAAAACTACTTTTTGAAAACTAACTTCTTCTTCTTTTTTTTTTTTTTTTTTTTTTTTTTTTTTTTTTTTTTTTTAAGTTTTCAAAACTTAGCTTGGTTTATGAAAACATAGGTAAAAAGTAGATAACAAAACAAAAAATTCATAGGTGAAAATAGTATTTATAGGCTTAAATATTCAAAAACCAACCACCAAAAATCAAATAGTTATTAAATGGGACCTAAATTTACATCATTGAAAATGAAACAAAGTTTCAAACTAGAGAAACCAAAATAGTATTTTAAGTTTTAACCGAAGTTTTTAAGAAATATTGGGACAATAGTGTTGGAACTTGGAACAAATGTTAAAAACTTGAATGATCCCAAGGCATATAGTTGTTAGGATCAAAAGACAGTCTAAAGAATTGTTCTATCATAACAATATTTAGCTGCATACCGATATGCAGGAATCTCCCTGCACACCACCATTAAATGATTGACAACAAAGAGAGAGAAAGCACAATTAGGAGATAGAAAGGTAGAAAATATTTTCTCTCTCCTAGCTGTCAACCATTTATTGGTGATGTATAGGGAGATTCGTGCACAACTAAATATTGTTCGTTATATCACTCAAAACTGCACTACTCTTTGGCACTAAAGCTACCACCAGAAGAGTCTTATTTTAATTGGGTTAAAAAATACATTTGGTCCTAAACTTTCATAAAAGTAACAATTTAGTTCTTGAACTTTTAATTTGCAACAATTTAGTTTTTGTACTTTCAATTTTATAACAACTTAATCCTAACTCTAATGTGTAATAACGTAGTTCCTGTACTTTCAAATTTATAACAATTTAATCCCTACAGTAAAAAATTCCATCAAAACTAAGTGTCAGTTTTTATTATGTAACAATGTTATCTTTGTACTTTATAAACACATTTGGTCCCTAGTCAATTTATCGATCTACATATGTGAGAATTCCCATTAAATTTTAACAATATTTTTCATGATTTGGATTAAATTGTTACTAAATTTAAAGTAGAGGGACTAAATTGTTACAATACAATTCAGGGATTAAATTGTTATTTTGATGAAAGTTCAGAGAACAAAAGTGACTTTAATTTTAACTTTTTAACCATTATGGTTGAGAATATGACTCCTTTTTATCATTTTTTGTTTCTTGTTTATGAAAAAAAAATCCATTTTTATCGTTGGTTTTTAGTTGGTTAAAAAATTATTTTGGTCATTGTACTTTGGATTTAATTCCATTTTAGTCATTGTACTTTCAAATGTCCAAATTTAGTGTCAATACTTTTAATAAAACTTAAAATTGGTCTCTGTTATTTTTTTTATTATTAACTTTTCTAAACACAAATTTAGTCTCTATAAACATTATTTTTATAAATTTTAGAAACATGTTCACGTTTTATCGCACAAAAATTATTATTATTATATAACCAATTTCGATAAAATTAAAAAAAAAAACTTCAAACTAATGGTAGGGACTATTTTTAAGATTTATTGAAATTACAAGGACTAAATGTAAACATTTGGATTATTTAACCTTTTTGGTTTTATGTTTTTTTTTTCTCAAATTTTGAAAAGATGTTTGATTATAATTATAAGTATTTTTTATTTTGAAGAATAGAAAATAAAAATATATTTGATAGTGTATTTGGTTTTCTATTTTTCTGAAAAAACAAATTGGCTAATAATGATTTTTGTTTATCTATTATAAAATAAAGGTTCAGATTTAATTTTGATTCGACAACTTTCTAAATGTCTATACTGTTTAATTTTCACTAATTTAGCCCCTGATTTTAACATAAAGCAGTGGAAAAATCTCTATACTCATTAATTTCAATAAAATCAAACATCATATTAACTATTGAATAAATTTGCTAAAATTCACAAATTTCAACAAAATTTAGCTCTAATGTCATCTTTCTTTGAAATATCTTATCCATTTCAAACCATACATATATTTTACCATTCATTAAATGCAAATGAAAATGCATTTTTCAACGATTTTTCAATGAAATGATAAAAATTGAAATGTTTTTTCACGTTTAAGGTATAAATTGTAATATTTATCTAAGTCATTTGGGGTGCAAATTGATAAAATTGAGGGTAAAAATTGATGTTTAAAGGTAAAAATGGATTTTTTTTCTCCAATATTTATAAAATAGTAGGAGAGGCAATTAGCTTTGATAACTATTGCAGCAAATAATTAATAACTCCCCCAACTCCTTGTTTGGCCCAAGGATAATTTTACTCCTCTTGTGGACCCCACAGATTTATTAACTCCTTCTCCAACTCCCTATTGTGGGTCCCACAAACTTATTTACTCCTTCCCTAACTCCTTATTGTGGGCCCCACAACTTTCCTATCTTATTTTTTCTTCACCTCACCTCACTCATACCTCTCTCTTTTCTCCCCTCTCCTTTCTATCTCTATTTTTTACATTATTTTTTTTAATTTCTTAATTTGAAAATTTTTCTTTATTTTTTATATAAATTTTCTCATCATTGTTACTAATTACTAATTAAATATAAATAATTATTTTCTTATTCTATAATTTTAATCAATTTTTTAACAAAAATATTTTTCTTTTTATTCTATAATTTTATTTTTTAAATATAAATTATATAAGAATGTTTTAGACATGATACTATTATTTAAATTGAAATTTTAATATAAATTAGAGTACTACATAACAATTTTTTTAATTGATAAAAATCTTCCTATTTCACTTCCTCCATTTGTCATCTACAATTTTTTTTAAGTTTCAACTAAAATTACTTATAACAAATAACAATCTCATCTTTTTTAAGCTTTTTTTATTTATTAATAGCTCAAAAATATATATAATTTTAAGATTTGAAGATAAGAAAAACATATTTTAAACTAACCCGTATTACATTTTAGAAAATTAGTATTAAAAAAGATTAACGTATTAAAAAATTTTGATTTTCAAACTAATCATATTCAAAGTAAAAAGATAAACAATTTCTCATTCCAAACTTAATAAAATAAAATTATTACAATAAATAACATAAATATATAGTATTTTGAACAAAAGTATGTATGATATTCATTTTGAATGATGTTAAAAAATATATATATATTCAATTTGAACTTAATTATTTTAAAATAGCATAAATATTTGGTATTTTATTTTTAACTTAGTTATTTTAAAACTTCAAAGAATATATTATTTTCAAATTAATCAAACTTTAGATAATTCATTACATTGATTAGTTAGAAAAATAAAATCTTAAATTATGTAAAAAAATTATTTTATTAAGCTTGAAAAACAAATCTTAAATTTAAAATTTAAAATTGACGAAAACAAGTCTCTAATAAATTGTAAAATATTCATAAAATAATATAATTTAAAATCTCAATTTTAGGATTGACGGAAACAAATCTATATTATTTCTAGATTTGAAAGAATAAAAACGTAAAAATCTTGAAGTTTATTTGAATCCCTTTAAATTAATGGATTGAAATATTTCCAAATCACATGTAATATTTTAAAAAGTATTGTAAGACTCCTTTATTTGAAAACTATCCAAGATAAATGAATAATTAATGTGAGATATATTGAAAAAAAGAATGTGGGGTATTTTGTTCAAAATTATTTTTTTTACTTTAAAGAAATTTGTAAAATATACATAAATTAATAAAAACAAAAAATCTCAATCTTAGAATTCATGGGAACAAATTCTTAATAATGAAATTTTGAGAAATTGTAGAAAAAAAACTATATAAAATCAACTTAGACTTCAGAACTCCAAGTTTAACAAATCTGCACCCCAAACACAGATTTCAGAACTCCTACTCCCTGCAACTCATTGCCCCAAACACAGACTTCTTAACTCCAGACTAAACAACTCTGCACCCCAAACACATACTTCCTAACTCCCCAGACTTCCTAACTCCCCAGACATATTAACTCCTACTCCCTGCAACTCCTTGCCCCAAACAGCCCCTAAAAGAGAAAATGACAAAAATAGGTAGAGAAATAGTCTCCCCTTCCAAGAACATTCATGTCTAGGCACAAATTTCTAAAAGAAGAAAATTATGAAGTTAAGAAGGATAACTAGCTAAGTATATGTATAAAAATTGAACTTCACATAAGTCTATTTTCTTTTTCAAAATATGAGAGATTTTTCTAAAACTAAGATATGAAAAATATGTTTAAGAAAATGGCTGATTAATATTAGTCCTTAGAATATAGGACTAAGTACAAATATATATAACATTATAAAAAATTATTAACGAAAAAGTTTAATTGTTATCCCCTAAATAAAATGCATCGATTTTAACTCTAAACTCTCAATTTTATTAATCTAAATTACCAATTTATATGGGTATTACGATTCAAATCATATAACTAAATAAGTGGTGCACTTAATACCTTCAATTAGTTATCTTTCGATTTTTTTGAAAGACTAGTTTTTATCCCATGCATTGCATGTGGTTTTTCCTTTTTAAAAATTAATTTTAGAATTATGTATACTTTTTTTTATAAGGTATATTTTTATAATTAATTTGACAAATGAACTAAAAAAAAAAAAAAGAATTAATTTCACAAATGATAAATTATTTACTTTTATACTATGTTATTATATTGGATAACAAAATACATTATATAAATATGATAAAATATTAACAACATTGGAATACATTATGACCTAAAAACATTGGAATACATTAAAATTATATTTATATTCGAAGATTTGAAAATTAATAAAACAACAAGTTTCTTATAACCTGGTGTGCAATTGTTATTGATAAGTAATTTTTGAAACAAAAATGTGCTTTTATAAAGTTAACATAAATCTTTTATCATGAGAAGATATTTGGAAGTAAGAAGATAAGTGTGGTGTGTGAGATCCCAAATCAAATTTAAGGTATTCAATAAGATAATATACAAAAAGAACATGACAAAAAAAAATTAAAAAAATGGTTAATTTATCAAATTATACCAAAGAATTAAAAGAATAAATTTAAGTTGAAAAAAAATTGATATATTTATGTTTTTTTTTTCTTTAATTATATATTTTAGTATTAATAGTCTGTTTTATTAGGGGTAATAGTGTATAAAACATTTAGTTGTTATATTTGTATTTATTTCTTGTAATTAATTTTTTTTGAGATATGTAATTAATTTAATTAATCCCTTATAGTCTATAGATAGCATATCTTTTTTTTTCACAAAGGATATTACATTTTTTTTTAATGGAGGATAGCATACTTTATATTGTGTGAGTTTTTATTAAAAAAAATAATAACAATATACAATTTAGAGAGAGCACCCAAGGGTTATTCCAATTAAAGTTCCATAGGGATGAAGTTGAAATAGTTTTGATAAACTACATTTTTTGTCCTTAAGATTTTATTAGGATTTTTTATTTTTTAATTTTTAATTTTAAGAAAGGGAATAGTAAAGCCAATTTGGAGCAAAATTACTCCACATCTCAAATACACCCAAAGATGTTGCTATGTGTCACGGTCGTAGCTCTCCAACCGTGCGGCGCCATGATTTTTCGCCTCATCATGGCCAGCCTTAAAGGGAACTCAAGCCCCAATCTACTTTTTCCCCATCCTTTGTGACTTCGACGGGCCTTAGGCGAGGTTATTTCCCTCAACCAAGCTTCTTTTCAATATGCAGCGGAATATAACTTGGTCATACACGTCGCCCGTACATGTATTTTCTCTCAAATGTGACTCTAGCTGACTTGCCTCTACTATAAGCCAAGTCCCATGGCCTAACCTTGCCTCTACCCTAGGCCAAGGTCATTAGAATACTTATTCGCTTCTCAGAACGTCATCTTCAAGCTCATAGACATGTCCACAATGCTTCTACATCAGTCTGGAACTTCACTGGGACTCGTTTGGGCCTTTTGTTGGGCTAAAACGGCCTTAAAATGCTCAACTGGAGCTTATCGGGTGATTTTGGCACTTACCTAGACTTATCGGGTGATTATAATACTTACCGGGTGCAACCAATACAAACCAGAGCTTTTCGAGGCATTATAATACAAATCGGGGCATAACTGGCAATTACCATCCAAACTAGAAACTATCAGGTCCCATTGATGAATAGTGATGTCATCCCAAGCCTCGGGAGGTCATCTGACTTAGATGCTGTTCTTTTCTTCTTCATTTTCAAAAACCTTCAATATTCAAAATCTCAATCCTTCCTCACGAAAATGAAGGTTGTTACGAGCCAAATCCTCTTGAAAGAGAAGGAATTGAGTTTGATTGAGACATGAGCCAAAAAAGGTTTAGTTTAGTTTGGGTATTTTTTCCAAATCATTAGTTGAAGTTTCTGTTTTTCTTAGGTTTAGTATTGTGATTTTTATTGTTAAAGTTTGTTGCTTAAATTTAAGTTGTTGAATGTAGTTGAGTATTAAATTGATTCAATAAAAGTTTCTTTCATTCAAATCGTTATTCTAGTTTTAGTTGTTATTCTCTTCCCTTTACCAACTTTGTTATGGATTTTCAATATTCTAATTCATTGATTTTCATTTCTTCCATAATGAGCTAATTCCTTCTTTTTTATTCAAACATGTGAATGCCCTAAAGATAGGAATAAAGGCCTAATTGTGAGAGTAACCTTGTTTCTCTATAGCTTGTTTTCTTTTATTGATTTTAATGCATATTATTAGTCTAGATTAATCACCTAGATTAGTATACAAAAATTGAGTCTAATTCTGAAAAGGTTAGATAAAAATTTGGTTTTCATAAAAGAAATAAAGGAAAATAGCCTAGACATAGGAATTTGTTTTTGACCCTAGACATAGGGCAAAACCTTTAAAACCAAAAGAATTGTGTTCAAAATTAACTAAATTTGTATTAGCCATAGAAATATCGGTTTAATCGCTTAGCCTCTTAAAGATACTTCATAGAAGGTCGAATAGGTGTTGAATTCGGTTTACAAAGCTTAAGTGTTGAGTCAAAGGATTGCAATTGCAATTAGGCCGCAATTTCTTTCAATGGGGCAAAAACACGTTTGAATCCCTCTTTTATCATTTTTAAAACAACAAAAACCATCCCACTTATTGTTTTACATTGGTTACCCACAATTGCAATTTGAAAACGTCTTTGCTTATTTTCTTGAATTTTGTTGTATCCGTTCCCTGTGGGATCGATACTCTGGAATACTTCCAGTTTTATATTACTTGCATCGACAGTGTGCACTAGCACTAAACTGGAGCTTGTTTTAATTTACAAATATTTTTTTTAAGCCCCACGTTTCAGTTCGATCATCTGTAAAGCAGACCATTATAGCCATCTCCTCAATCATGCTGAAGTTCTTGCAATTCATAAGGCTAGTCGAGAATGTGTATGGTTGAGATCAATAACGCAACACATTCGTGGAATATATGGCTTGCCTTATGGAAAAGATTGTCCAACAATATTATACGAAGACAATACAACATGTATAGTACAAATCAAATGAGGATATATTAAAGGAGATAGAACGAAGCATATCTCACCAAAGCTCTTCCACACCCATGATCTTGAAGAAAATGGTGAAATCACAGTTCAACAAATTTCTTCAAAAGATAACATGGCAAACTTATTTATGAAGACATTACCTACATTAACATTCAAGAAGTTAGTGCACAACATTGGAATGAGACGGCCCAGAGATCTCAAGTGATGTTTCCATGAGGGGGAGTAAAAGTACTGCACTCTTTTTCCTTGATGATGGTTTTTTCCCATTGGGTTTTCCTAGCAAGGTTTTTTAATGAGGTAGTTGTTGAAATATATAAATAATGTACTCTTTTTCCTTAACTAGGTTTTTTTCCCATTGGATTTTTCCTAGTAAGGTTTTAACGAGGCATATAATTTATATACAATAAATATCTAAGGGGGAGCGCTATAAATACACTATTATATATGGTAGATATTCATTGGACTACATTGGAGCTTACTCACTTACTTAGAGCCTACTTTGATTGCTTGGAGCTTACTCACTTACTTGGAGCCTACTTTGATTACTTGGAACTTACTCACTTGGAAGACTAAATATGTGTAGTATGAAGGTTTTAAACAAGAGTGAGATATACGAAAAGGAAAATTCACTTGACAATAGAAATCTATATACTTTGCTCTCCTTTTAAAACATTATATTATATGTGAATTTACTCAGTTCATGGAAGGGTAGCATGGTAAGAGAAAAAATGTATTAAATGACAAATAAGCTAAAGATTAGAAATTTGATAATAATAGACATTTGTGAAATAGCATTAGAATAAAGACCCATCCACCATAATTTCTCTTATGATGGGATTGGATTTGGACATTTATTTGACATGATATTGAGTGTTTTCTTAAATTGAATTTTGTATTATCTATTGGTTTGTTTTCTTGAACAATCTTCAATTTAATTTTGAGAATGTTTTAATTACAACACTTATTAAAATTTAAGGATGGAAAAAATTAGGAATTAAAATTTACCAACCACAAAAAATATACAAACATCTAAGATATTAGAGCTATGTTTAATTTAGCACGAACCTTTTTTTTTTTTTTTTAATCTTCAATTACTCGATAATTTCTACAAGCACAAATTCCATTTTTATAGGCCCAAAAATTATTTCACAAAATAATCCATCTTCTTCAGGTCATTGGTTTTGTAATGAAAAGTATAGGGTTTGTTACCTCAACTATCGCGCCATTAGCTATAGAGTTTTATTGGACCAAGCACTTATTTGTTGAGGAGAAAAATCCAATTTGGCGTATATAGATTCATATTGTAATAAATTCTAATAGAAAAAATATTTTAGGTTCCGTTTGATAACTATTTTATTTTTTATTTTTTATTTTTGAAAATTAAGTTGGTTTTATTTCAATTTCTCTACAGTAAGTTTCATCTTTCTTAAAAAAAACATTTGGATTCTTAACTAAATTCCAAAAACAAAAACAAGTTTTCAAAAACTATTTTTTTTAGTTTTTCAAAACTTGGCTTGGATTTTGAAAACATATGTAAAAAGTAGATAACAAAGCAAAAAACCCATGGGTGAAAGTAGTGTTTATAATCTTAATTTTCAAAAATCAAAAACTAAAAACCAAATGGTTATCAAACTGTAATGCCCCAGGCCCAGGATTCAGAATCCGGATTAGGCACCAATATTTTTTTAGTTTTTCAAAAGCATGTTTTGTTCTCACTCACATGCTTCTTAGAAAAAAAATTAGAAGGTCACCCAATATAAGATTGCTCAAAGCCAAGCACGTTTAACTTTAGAGTTCCAACGATTGAGCCACCAAAAAAAAAAGATACACCTTATTAATATAGGTAGTAACTATCAATTATTTTAAGCATTTTTTAACCATACTTGCATATCATCATGATCCCTCTCATTTGGATGTAGTCACAGTTCATTCATGTATCCCTTATGAACTTGCGGGTGTTACAGGGACCTAATTATTTAATTAGATTAAACTAAATAATTTCATGTATTTTTCAATGTATAGTTAGGCAACCATCTCAATTCTCATCTTGATCTACACGCACTACCAAGTTTTCTTCCTCCTATCCAAAAGTTAGGCAATAAACTGTCCATTTTTCAACAAAATCAATCCCACTTATAGTTTTTTTTCCAAATATATATATATGTATGTATGTATGTATTTATGTATGTGTATATATATATAATTAAAGTTGGTCAAATATCTTATGGGATCTCGTGCTTCTAGATATGATAATGCAAATTTCGTAGGCTTTTAACCTTAGCCATTTCAGCATGCAGCCATTTTTTCTGCCCTTCATCTATGTTTTATCAAACAAGAAAAAAGCCATGTGAGAAAATGAACTTGGTACAGCTTTAATTTTCCTGTATGTTGAAAATTTCTGGTTCCTTTTGTGGTTTTTGGAAATAGTTTGACTACATAACAATGATAATTTCTTTTAGAATTTGAATTGATGGGTGTCCCAGATTTAGTACAAGTTTCTTATGTTCAATTAGGATGTTATGATAAATAGAATATTGATTGCTAAAATGGCGTTCAAAATTATAGAGAATTAAAGAAAAAACAGACTCAACTATAAAATTGTAAGCAATATGAAATTAAAATTTGATTGACATTAATTAATCATGATTAAATGTAGTACTCTCAATCTAATTGATTGACTAATGTATTAATTAAAATCAAACGTATTTAAATTACTGTCAAAAAACATATTTTAAAAATTGAATACAAGAACAAGTTAAATTACTATTTTAAATATATTTTTATGATTTGTTCTTAGTTTCAATTTGATCTTTATGTTTTTAAAATTTTAATTTGATTCTATATAGTTTACTCAAATATCTCAAAACGTCTTTGGACTCACAAATGTTTGCACTTTTATTATGTGGAAGGAATGCTTCTTTGGATGACCAATTTATCATTTCTCTCTGCCAAATTCAAAGAAAACGTGTTTGATTATTGTCAACTTTTAGTAATATCAAAGACATTATTGTAAGATTTAACAAAATCATGGAGGAAAGTCAAAGTGAGCTTAGCTTAGCAGTAATTAGTATGTACCATCGATCGAAAGGTCAAAGTTCGAATCTTCCCACCTCTAATAATGTTGTTGAACTTAAAAAAAAAACAAAATCATGGAAAAAAATTAAAACATTTAAAATCATAAAAAATTAAATTGAGACTTAAACACAAGCCACAAGGATTAATTAGATCATAATTTTATTTATTTTATTTTAAAACTCATCACTACAAGTTTCTTATAAAAAGGACAAGCAAAGCAAAGGAAATGGGGGTTGATGGGGAAAATATTCAATGAGGTCATTATTACAATGTGATGTGACTTAAATTAAATTAATATAAAGAAATATTAAACTTTAATTCGTTTAATATATGTGTCGATTAGGAAACCACAATTGTCATAAAAAAAAAAAAAAAAAAAAAAAAAAAAAAAAAAAAAAAAAAAACCACCGACTATATTTTAAAACACTCATGAAAAAAAAAAAAAAACTATATTTTACTAGCTAGCCTCTCACTCAATATTTTTTTCTTGGTGGATCTCACTTGGATGTGGCACGTTTAAAAAATTAAGGTTAAATTATACATTTAGTCATGAACTTTTATGTTTGTATTTATTTAGTTCCTAAATTTTTAAAATTACAATTTTTATCTCTAGATTTTCGAATTTTTTAAAATTTACGAGTCTAATAGACACAAAATTCAAACGTTAGGGTTCCATTAAACATAAATTTTAAATTTAAATCTAATAGATCAATTAATTTTTAAAAATTTTAAATTTGATAGGGACCTATTAGACACTTTTGAAAGTTTATGGACCAAATAGATACAAATTTTAAAGTTTATGGAGTAAACTTGTAATTGAACCAAAAATTAATCATTTTTCAAAAGGTAATAAGTTCAAATTTTCAGCACATATTTATAAACAACATTTAACTATTGAGACTGAAAAAATATAATTTCTGAAAATTTTAAATTCTATTTTCCTCAATAAACTTTTCTTCTGATTTTCTTTTAATCTTTATGGGTGTATATATTTTAAATATTCTACTTTAACAATAAACTTAATATAAAAACTTATTTTAGTCTTAGTTTGTATATTTGATGCATTATAAAATAAATCTTTGATATGACACTATACTTAAGAGAATACAATTGTTTCAATTGTTTCTACTCTTAGTAAGAAGTAAACAAAAATTTAATGAGACAATGTGTCTCTGGTTGCACTTTAAAAATAATCACAAAAATCCAACCAACATATATTATTGGTTCATTTTACAATAGGAATTAACTCGAGCTCATATTTCTACTTTCCAATCAACACAATGTTTTGATTTTAACTTAAATCAAATTCATGTTTTCAACTAATGTTTTCGATTGATGTGACTCATTCGACTTTCATGTCATTGAAATAAGATGTCACATAAATAAATTCATTTGTTACATTCACAAATGACTTTTTAAAAGGATAGAGATTCAATTAAATTAAAATATATATTAATAGTATAAGAGACAAAAATTGTAATCTTACCATGCATTTATTAATTTTGAATTTCTTTTAGTAACTCTAAATTTTGAATTTCTTTTAGTATCTCAATTTAGATACAGGGGCAAAAAAAAAAATTTGAAGAAAAATTTAGGAATGAAAAATTGAACCAATAATTTTAAACGAGTTACTAATATCTTAACTAATTATACGTTTTGAGAATTAATGATTTAAATCAAACACGGTTTCTCAAAAGATTTGAATTGTTGAAAGTTATAGTTAGCGTGCTCGGGTTCTAAGAGAGACATTACTGTTGAGATATTGACCGATTTGTTTTGAAATATTTGCGAAAATATATATAAATTTTAGCCAACAGATCTTTTTTTTTTTAGGATTTTGAAAAAAAAAAAGCTTAGGTGAGAGGAAATGAGAATAAAGGTTTTGGAGAGAATGTGTGACATTCGCCTCACAAGACTGGGGCCATGACATTTCATTAAATAGAGAAATAGTGTGACAAGTGTTACAATGCTAGTGAAAGACAAATGACAGAAAGTTAAGAAATTAAGGGAAAAATAAACACAATTAGTAAACACAAATATAGTACAAAATATAGATTAAGACTAATAAATATAGTCTAACATTAGGAAGGATATATTCTCTATAATAATTCCTAAAATCCAACAAAATATTGTAAATTCACTATACAATTTGATAATTACCAAATAGTTAAGGGCCATTCGATGAGTTTAATTTTTCTGTTTTAAAATAAGACAATTTTATTTTATTTGTTTTTAAAACATTTCTAAAACAAAATTATAGATTATCTCAGCCAAATGAAAAAACATAAATAATAACTTCAAAAGTGTTTTTGAAATAAAAAACGAAACAAAGAAATTATTAATAAGCAAAAAGACAACAAAGTTAAATGACAACTCTATAGTTCATGAATTTTATAAATGAAACCTTTGTATTACAGAAATCTATCTTTAAACACTTGTGGTTAGTAAAATTTACAAAAAAAAAAAAAAAAAAAAAAAAAAAATTACAAATGATCCCCTTCAGTTAAAATCTTAAAATATAACATAAAGATATATTTTCCAAAATCAGGGTGTTTGAAACTATTCTAATGACATAGGATATAATTTAATTTTTTTTTTTCTCAAAAATAAATTTATTATCCAACCAGAATGAAATTATGAAAGTAAGTAACAAAGTAACTATTTATAGAAGCTATTGAAAGATCCATTATGAAAAGAAAACAACTTGCGTCATACTTACGGCGTCGTTTGGTCATATTTCGCAATGTTTTAATTCCTTGAAAATTAAAAGTTTACTTGCAAAATAATTTTTAGCAAATAAATTATTCAAAATTATTATTATTATTATTATTGCTATAACAAAATTATTATGTTATACTTCATCTTTTGAATATTTATTATGCATTTTAGATATAAAACTGATAAAATAATACATTTATGAATGCTTTTGAAAAAATGAAAATAAGAAAGAAAAAGTTATATTTTTCTCTTCAAGATTATTTATATATAAATTGCGAAGAGTGGAAAACAAAGAATAAGAAATAGTCACGAGGTGTATATATTTTCCAATATTAAATATGAAACGAGAAACAACAGATTGTTATCAAAGGACTCTTTTGGTTTTTTTTTTTCCTTCGTAGAAAAACATAAGGTTTAGTCAATATTGTTAGATTATATTAGATATTATATTGTTAGATTTGTTTTAAATTAGGATATTTGAATTGATTTAGATTTCTTATTTGAATTATATTTTGAGATTGGGTTGTTTCTTTTAGTATAAATAAGATTTTAGGTTTGTACCAAAGCATAACTCAGTTGGTATGTACCATCGACTAAAAGGATAAAAGTTTGAATCTTCACTCCCAAATGCTGTCGAAATAAAAAAAAAAAAGATTTTGTTTACATTCTCTCCCTAAATTTACATATATAATTTCTTTTTCCACACGAAGGTAAACACACGTATTTTTTTAAAAATAGCTATATATTACACCACATATGTATAGTAGAAACTCAAACCTGCACCTTTTAAAAAGAATTAAGAATGTCCTAATTGCTCAATTAGGTTCAAGTTGGCTACATGTAAACAAATATTAATTCTTGAAATTTTGTGCATATAAATTACTCTCTCCACACCAAACATATGCTACCCTAAAAGCTTTGAGATCGTTTTGGATTATGTGAACTTGAATTGGAATTATGTTTAAGCTTTAAAGAGTTTTTGGACCCCTCAAATATTCTTTCAATTAAAAAGTCCTGATTATCATCAAACCATACCACAAAATTATCGAGTAAAATTCAAAATTTGTAGTTAAATCTAATCATGAAGCTTGCAAATTTTAAATGACACATTAATTAAAAGAAATTATTAGGTTGTTTGAAATTAGCTTTTAAACATCTTAAAAGTTCTTTAAACTAATCAAAATTAGTTTTCATTTTGTATGATGTTTGTTGACATATCATCAAGATATTCCTTTTTTTTTTCTTATTTAAATGCTTAGGAAAGAAATATATACTTTAAAGATACTACTGTATAAAAACTACTCTTTTTTTTATTATTTTAAAGGGAAGTAAACAAAGAAATTATGCATGTACTTGATGTATTAGTTTAACTAAATTTAAAACACATGTAAAAAATAAAAAATAATCTGAAGAATGTTGGATGGTGATCTCCACTTAGAAAATTTAACTTTAATCTGTCACTTTGGAGAGTTCAATACTTCCATCCACTAGAAATTTTTTAAACCTTTTGCGACCAATGTTTGAAATTTAATTCCTTATCGTCCTATCAAAATTTTCGAAAGTGAATTTTAGATAAGTAATACTTATTTTCTACGAGTACTTTTAAAAAATAATTAATTAAATAGTTATTTTGAAAATATTTTAACGTATCGAGATATTTTTAATGTCATTTCGAGTATAACTCAACAAAATAAGACATTTATTACCATTTCAAAAGTTTACAGTTTCATCTTCATTCTATAATTGTTGAACTAAAAAAACTTTAGGGGTTGTTTGGGATGCTGAGTGGATTATAATAGTATGTGGGTTATAATAATATATAGAGTTATATAATATGTGTTTACGATGCAGAGAATTATTTAGTCTGGGTCATAATATTCTGTGCAATACTTTGCACCCCAAATACAGACTATTATAACCCAAACTATTATAACTCATGCCTAAACATCCACTTAATGAGTTAGAAACTTAGAAGTATTTTTTTTAAGATTAAATCATGAAAAATACCTCTGAACTTTGCCATTTTTTTTCAATAATACCCGAATTTTTTCAAAAGTTGCAATATTACCCTCGACCTTTCATAAATGCTTCAATATTACCTTGGGATATTACCTTGTGTTGAACGAAAAGTCGACGTGTCTGAATGCCATTCTTTCTAACTTAATGCAGACAAGCATCCTAGTCACTGTCATGTCGTTTCTGGTCATCGACATATCGATTTTCCATCCAAAATTCTATTAAATTCTACTCTAATGGTAGTTTTGAAACGTTTATGAAAGATCAAAGGTAATATTGCAACTTTTGAAAGAATAAAAATATTTTTTGAAACAATGAGCAAAGTATAGAGGCATTTTACAATTTAGTCTTTTATTATTATTATTATGAAAATCATGTCAATCATATTCTTGAGGAAAAAAAAATCTAAATTACACATTGGGTCCTAGATTTTCAAGGTTGTGTGTATTTAGATCTTGCATTTTGAAAATATTCTAATAGTTTCTTAAACTTTAAGGGTGGTGCCTATTTGATTTATGTAATTAATTAATTTTTTTTAATAGCTTCATAATCTTTCAATTTTATATATAATAAGTTTCTAAAGTTAACTATGTTAATTTAACGTTTTTGTGGCATATTAGTTAGAGATGTCCACTTTTCCTATGGAGACAGGGCTTCGTGAGGTGGAAAATTCTCATTTAGGCAGGAAATGAAGGAGGAAGGTGGAGAAAAAAAATCTTTGTGAGCTAAATGGGGATAGGAATGGGGGAATACATTCCTCGTCCCTATTCCCCATTCTCTGTTCTCCGTACCGTTTATTTTTTTATTATTTTTTAAAAAAATTATACATACATATGTACGTACGTGTATATGTATCTAAAGACACATGTAAATGTTTGAATCACTTTTGATTATGAATTGTAATCTTTAAATTTAAGGTTTTAT
The DNA here is from genome assembly GCA_033996785.1 of Trichosanthes truncata. Lineage (NCBI taxonomy): Eukaryota > Viridiplantae > Streptophyta > Magnoliopsida > Cucurbitales > Cucurbitaceae > Trichosanthes > Trichosanthes truncata. The sequence goes on from JAWPNB010000004.1 coordinate 7,440,178, forward strand.
TACTTGTTTAATGACCTATGAGTTATTGTATGAATAATTTGATATGTTTGAACCATTTTAAATTTTTATGTATGGATAATTAAATAACTTAATATGAAATATTATTTTGTTTCATTTCAGAGGTTTAAGAAATTTTCATGAGGAATTAACCATTTAAATGAGGATTAATAGTGGGAGAATTAACTATTTAATTGAAAATTTTCTTAATTTTTTTAAAAAAAATTAAATGGAGAATAATTCCCTACGGGAAACTCGACCCCATGAATTCCTCACGGGGAGTTCTAGCTGGAAAATTAAATGGAGAATTTCGAGATGGAGAATGAAATGGGCGGCATGGACAGTGAGGGGAAGCCATCTCTGTCCCCGCCCTGCCCTGTGCACATCTCTAATATTGGTTCTATTATTTAAAAGATTAATGGCATGCTTATTTTGAGTATGTTTTAGGACCCGCTTGGATTATCTTTTCAAGTGTTTATTTTTTTTTAAAAAAAATCATTTTAATAAGATTTGTAGTATTTGACAACCACTCAAAATGATTTTTTTTAAAATGAGTTTGAGAAATAAGTTATTTTGAGTTAAACACTTGAAACCAAATTTTAGAAAAAAAGGTTTTTAGGTGTTTAACTTGAAAATGACCAAAATACCCTCATACTATCTCTCCCAAATCTCTCTCATCTTTCCCACCTAGGGCAACCACCGTCAGCGCCACTCTAGCGACCCCCTCCAGCGGTGGGCGGCGGTGGTTGGCCAATAGTAGTCAGTGTGGGTGGTCATAGTGTTTTAAATACAAATTTAAACTTATTAGTTCATAGTGTTTAATAATCGTCCTTTATGGTAATTTGACATTAGTAGAAACATTTTGAGTGTAGAACAAACCAAACAAACTTGTGTATAAAAACACTTTTGAGAAAATGTATCCAAACGATTTTTATTTAAAAAAAAAGCTTAAAAAATGCAAATTTGAAAAATGCTTAAAATAAAAGGTAATCCAAACGAGCTCTTAAACATTTGGTGATGTATATGTTTAAACTGTATATGTTAAACATTTGGCGGCCTATTATATTTAGTTGGACACAAAATTTAAAGTTAAAAGGGACTATTACAATCATAAAAAATATATGGATTAAATAGACATATCTATGAAAGTTAAGGGGCTATCAATTTTTTTGGTTAAATTACAAGTTTAATTAGTCTAGAGTCCTAAACTTTAAAATTGTCTAATAGATTCTTAAATTTTCAACCATGTCTCTAAATTTTAAAAGAGTCTAATAGGTCTTTGAATTTAATTTTGTGTCTAACAGGATCCTCTGTGTTGATCGACCAGAATCACAGATGGTCTGAATTGTGAACTTCTTTCTTCGTTGAGTCACTCGAGCATGGAACCACTTAGTATTTTTGTCCCCCCACTAAAGTCATTCTTGTATGAGCATTGTTTCCAATAAATCTCCTCCTCAAGAAGATAATTATCCAGTTGTTGTTGCTCAAATTTTAGTTGAGGAATTATCTCTCCTTCTTAGTTTTCTAATAGGATCCAAAACTTTGAATTTTGTATGTAATAGGTACATGAATTTTAAAAAATGTTAAATAAGTTAAAGACCTATTAAACATAAAATTTACCACTTTTAAAGTCTAAGAACCTATTGGATACAAAGTTGAAGGTTTAAAAGCTTATTAAAAACTTTTTAAAGTTCATGACCTATTATTCACAAACTTGAGAATTCAGATTCTCATTAGAGTAAGCTTGTAATTTAATAGTCCCTGAAGTTTTAGATTTGTGTCTATTTGGTCCTAGGTGTCAAAAACAACAAAAACTTCACATATCTCTACAACGATATGATATTATCCACTTTGGGCATAAGTCCTCATGGCATTACTTTTGGTTCCACCCAAAAGACCTCAAACCAATGAAAATAATTTTCCTCACTTATATATCCATGATCACTCCCTTCCCTAGCCAACGTGGGACTGTTTTGTACTCCTAACACTTGGCATATTTAAAATTTTTAAAATTTAACTAATCTATTAAGTATAAAATTAAATTTTATGTCTAATAGGACCCTAAACTTTTAATTATGTATCTAGTAGATCTGTGAATTTTAAAAAAACCTCAAATACGTCAAATGCTTATTAGACACAAAATTAAAAGTTTAAAGACCTATTTGACACAAAATTGAAAGTTTAATAACCTATTATATACTTTTTAAATTTTAGAGACCAAATAGACTTGAATTTAAAATTTTAAAATTTATTAGGCATTTTTTAAAAATTAAAGTAAACTTATAATCTAACCTATAATTTAATCTTTAAAAAAAACGAATGATTGACTGTAGAGGGAAAATTTATAGTACCAGACCGGTACCTGAAATTTTCCCGTCTGGTAATTGTCGAACTTTTTATTCCGCTCGAACTTTATCCCAGATGACAGCCACGTGGCGACATTTTAATGGAGGGTAAATGTGCGTGAGGTGCACGTGGAGAGAGATCATTATGAAGAAGAAAACGCGTTTTAAGAGGGAGATTAATCATGATTACAAGAGATAACAAGATCAGTGTCTACCACGTGACGTGTCTCATCCAACCGTCCTTATTAAACTCAAGTTCAAGCAGACAGTTTTTAAAAACCCTGGGTCCCACCTGTACGTCACCACTTTTTTTCTTCTTCCTCTCTGTTTTCCTTTTTTTTTTTTTTTTTTTTTTTTTTTTTTAACCTTTAAAAATTAAATAATAAGAATTAAAATTTAAAAGTGAGCGTAGCTTTTTATGGAAAAAAAAAAGGAGGCAGTAATTATTAGAAAGGAAAAACAAAAGCCTGATTTTGGCTCACCAACGCTTCATACAGCCGTATTTTCTTTTAATCACTATTTTGAATGTTCACGTCTGCGTTAAGCGAAATATACTCCTTAATAAAAAAAATTAAAAAAAAGGTTAAAATACCATTTTTAGTCTTGATATTTTAAATTATTCTATTTTAGAATATGTACTTTTAAATGTCTAAATTCAATTTCTATATTTTTAATAAATCATAAAATTAGTCTTTATTGCGAGTTTAAAGTTAATTTTGATCGAAATTGGTTAAATAATAATAATTTTCATGTAATAATAGATACAATATGAACAAATTTTCAAAATTTATAGAAGAAATTCTAATAAAGGTTTTTTATTTTATTTTTTATTTTTTTTATTTATAGAAAGTTAACAATAAACTAACAGTAAGGACTAATTTTAGGCTTCATTGAAAGGATAATGACTAAATTTGAATATTTGAAAGTACAATGACTAAAATAGAATGAAACTCAAAGTATAAGGACCAAATGATATTTTAACTCAAAAAAAAAATCGTAATATACATGCAAAAATTATTTAGTCTAATTTGATTACATGAGAATTATACATCAGTAAACACATAATATATATGCTCTAAAGTTAGATGTTCGAATTCTTTTCCATCCAATATTATTTAACTGAGGAAGTAAAATTTTCCTAAAATTTTACTTAGAAAAATCATGCCTTGAATAAAATTTCAAAATCCAAAAGGAGAATTGGACATTAAAGAAAAGGTACGAAACCCAATAAAGAAATCATAGCATAAGAAAAAACTCGAACCTCTTACCCATCACCAAAAAATTGAAACCCAAAAGATAATCATTTAACCAAGCAGCAATAAACCTAAAATTAGAGAAATATGCTTTGTCTAACCAAAAACTAATGATACTTAGCCACAATTATTTTTCTTTAATTTTAAATAAGCAATAAAAGTATCAATCGCTTATTCAAATTTAAAGTTCAAAGTTTAATGAGATTGTGTCAATCTAAGCATAGTTCAATAGATAAAGTATCAATTACCAACCCAAAGATTGATGGTTAAATCTCTCACACTACAATTGTTGAACTCAAAAATAAGTAAATAAATAAATAATTTGCAACCAATTTGAGCATAACTCAATTAATTAAAATATTATATTCTCAATGAAAAGGCTTTGAATTTTCACTCTTACATGTTGAACTAAAAAAACCTAATAATTTGAATTTTTATTTCTTAGTAAAATACTAGAATAAAATATAGGATTCATTAAACCACATGTAATACACACAAACATTTAGTAGCTTTAACTAATAATAAAAGAAAGACAATATGTGACAAAATTAAAGAAAAAAAAAGGAAACAATTTAAACATAGCTTAATTGATTAAAATATTATATTCTCAAGCAAAAAGTCAGAGATGCTTACGCTCACTAGTTGTTAAACTTAAAAAAAAAAAAAAGTAAAAAAGAAGAACAAAGTATTGTCGTAACTAGTCGTACAATTTTTTTTAATTTTCATTTTTTTCCATAAAGTTCAGATCATAGCAAGATCTTTGGTCATTTTCAGAATGGGGAAGCAACAATTGACATCACTTTAAGTAAAGGCAGTTTGACAAAGATGTGTTTTTTCTTGACACATCAATGTTAAGAAGTTAATGGTAGGTAACCAAAAAAAAAGAAAAAGAAAAAGATATATACTAAGATTTAATACTTTTTGCACTAATCTAGTCTAGTAAACATCATTCCTTTTTCTTCACTCCACTTTTCTTGGTTTTAAGGGAGCAAATGAGGAACCCATCTAACCTAAAAACTGCCTAATATTACCCAATATTCAACTACTAAACTTTCATATATTCTACTTAAAACCAATCAACTTTGACTTCCCATGCATAACTTTTGTCTGAGAAATCTCTCCCCCCTTTGCAGCCATGTTCAAGTTTTTTCTATCTCATGTCCAAAGAGCTTCCCAAATATTGCTATCCTCAAACAAAGATGAGTAGCTTTGGTAGCTCTGAGGGGTGGCAATGTTGAAATTGTTGTCAAGTGAGCGGTGGTCCGGCGGCGGCGGCGGTGGCGGGGTTTGAGTTAATTCCTTGCAAATCAGGGCCACCAAATTGGCATGGTGGCACTGCATGTTGACAAGCTCAGCCTGTGTCTTGGCTAGCTCTGCTTGCAGTTCGTTTATCTGTTTTTGGAGCTGGCAAATGGCCCCTGCACACCCGTAAACTGGATCTCTGATTCTTGCACTTGCTTCATACACCAAACTACTCACTGCATCAGCCCTTTGTGATTCAGGAAGATCCTGAAGAATTCAATAAAGTGATTGATATCAGAAGTGTTTGGTTTGGTTTGTGGTGGTTTTGAATTGTACAAGAACAGATTGAAAAATGATTGGCCGTTCTGTGAGGACAAAAAGCAAACACAAGGGCTGCTTTGTTTGATTCTTCCAGTTTGCATTATGTTTGATAATAATTGCACCACATGGCCATTGAGCGAAAACAAACAAACAGATTAGGATTGCGTAATTTTCAGATTTCTAGGCAAAATAAGGACATTATTGGGATTGGACAAGTTGTGTGTGTGAGTGTGAGCCCCATCCGTGTTCACGGCACTGTTCGGGTTCCAAAAACACACAGTTCTACTCGATTGTGATTCGCTCGATTAATCAAAAATGAAGAGGTAAGATCAATTTCAGTACCAACTCCATTTTGTTTTTTTTTCTATCGTAACGCATTAGCCAGAGATGAGTTCAATTGGCGAACTGTTCATGTAAACAGTATTTTCCTACTAATTCGATGATATGTCGTTACGGTTCCAAGATTAATTTTCAATTTCCGCATCGTAATATATTCACGATTTCAAAACCTAAGAACAGGAAAGATGACACGAAAACTCGAGAGAGAAGAGGAAATTAGGGATTGAGGAGGTACCTGAAGCAATTTGATGATGTTGCTAGCGCCGAAGACTCGGTGAGCAATGGTGAACTTGAGAGGATCCGACGGAGGGAAATAGGGCGCCAATACGCATTTCTCTGCGCATCTCCGCCTCAGAATCTTGCACGCCGCACACGGACTGACCACCAAGCCGGCCTGAACACTTGGCGGCGGCGTGAAGGAGGAGGAGGACGGCGACTGAGAATGGAGGATGGTTGAAGTTGGGCTGGATTTTGCCTCACTGCACTCCATTTTAGACTCAGTAGAGAGAGAGAGATAAGAGAGAGAGAGAGAGAGATGGAGTTGGTTGTGAAGCAGAACGAAGAGCATAAATAGAGACGGAGTGAAGGGAGGCGGTGACGTCATAAGTTAAAAAAAAAAAAACTTAAATAGACTTTTGAGTTCATTTTTGTGGACTTGTAGACTATGGCTGCTTATATTATTATTATTATTATTATTATCTTTTAAAATTTACGTTAAAGGTCTATTATAGTTTGTAAATTTTCAAGTTGTTCATTTATTTTGTTCAATAATTTAAATTGGTGCCTTATCCATTAAATTATGTTCGACAAGTTTGTTGTGTTTTTTAAAAGAAAATCATTTTAACTCTATTAGTTTTCGGTCAACCGTTTAAACAAACGAAAAATATAAACTTTAAAATATGTATTAATACGGTGACGTGTTGTAAATTTAAGCTAAATAGATTAGTTGATTTTTTTTTTTTTAGAGAAAGTGGGATTCGTGATCAAAACTTAAACTAGCTATGTTCATGGTAGCGGTTGAAGCGGATATTTAGCATATAAATATTAGATGAAAAAATTATAGAATAAAACAAAATATTTTTTGAGAAGTTTCAAGGCTTTATGAACATTTTGAAAATTAAGGTACTACAATTGAATAAAATGCAAAGTTGACCAATTAAAATAGATTTTAAATCTAAATTTTATTTCGTTTAGAAAAAAAATTCAATTTTTTAATTCTTATATATATTTTTTTCATTTTAATTTCTTAACTTTAGTTATCTATTTAACTTCTTACATTTGGCATAAAAATACTATATATTTTAGTTCATACATTTGATTATTTAATCAATCATTTAACATAGAATTGGATGAATTTTTAAACTCGACACCACATCTATTGCATATTATTGCAAATATTTGGGTACATAAAAAGAAACATGATACCAAATGTTTTTAAATTATAAAAAATATTAAAAGATTGAAAGGCTAAAATTAAACAAAAGTAAAAAGTTAAGAATAAAAATAATATTTAAATTATTATTCGTCCGTATTCGTTTTTTGGATTATTTGTACGAAAACTCTACGGGTTTGAAAAATTGCTAGCTCTTTCTAGAATGAAAGATCAAAAAATGGAAAAGTAATTTTCTTTTTGGGTTACAAAAGAAGAAAAGCATTTTATCGTACCGTTTTCTCTGAAAAACAACCAACAAACAGTAATTAAAAGATAAGACCACCAAAATTAAAATTTAGGTTCAAATGTATCTTGGTGCCGTCAAGTTTTAGATGTATTAGATTTTGTTTTAAATTTTTTTAAATAATATTTTAGTTTCGAGAACTCTTACACCCTGTTTGGAACTTCAGTATTTTAAATCAAAACGGATTTGAAATCATTTCTGATATTGGATTTGAATAAAAAAATAATAATAAGATTTGAAATCACGTTTTATCTCAAAAAAAAATTCTATTCAAAATAAGTCGGATTGTGCATGATTTTAAATTAAAAGTGACTGACCTCATTATAATTTTGGGATGGTTGAATTGAATAAACCAAAATGAACAAAAGAAGAAAAAAATTGATTTGCAAAACTCGTTGTTGAGAGATTGAAGAGTGCTTGATCTTGGCGACAAGCAATGATTAGAACAACACTAAATAATGACCAATAGTCATCAATTTAAGACTTGGCCTATTGACAATCACGTTGAACGCGTCCTAAGTTCGATCCCATGCAGTTGCAATGTTGCTAATAATTTGAAATAAACATTTTTCAACAATTTTTTATATTTAAAAATAAATATAAATTCCGTTTTATAGTTAAAGTAAATAATTGAAAATTGTTATTTAAAAAAAAAAAAAAAAGAAGACATATAGTCAACGAGGTCTAGTTGAGCGGTAGAGAGGCGCTAAGGAGAAAACCGTGGGTGCGGGGTGTGTAATTATGCGGCAGTAAAAAAATACGGGATGGCCGGTGGGGGAAAAGATGGAGAGAGGATAGAATTTTAGGGTTTTTTAAAAAAAATATATTTTTTTATTTTTATTTTTTTTAAAAAATAATATATAATAAAATATATAGGAAAAGATAGCAGTTTTTTTTTTTTTTTTTTTGGGAAATAATATATATAATTAAAAGGGAATAATTGTAAAATGATTATTTTCTTTTCATTTGTTTTGAGCATCTAAATGAGAGATTTTATTTTTATTAATTTGAAATCTATTTAAATCTATTGTGTTCCAAACGAGATTAGGAATTTAAAATCAATTCTATTTTTTCAAATCCTAGAATTTAAAATCATTTCCTTTCAATTCCAAATGTCAAATAGAGCATTAAAAGCCTCGTTGAATGAGGAATTTCGGTCAATCCTCAATTGCCACGTTTAGGAGTGTGCAGAAACCGGTCCGAACCGACAAACCGAGCCGAACCGAACCGAACCGACTGGATCGGTTCGGTTGTTTTTAAAAAATTCAGTTTCTCGGTTACACTACAGTAGAAACCGACTGGTTTGGTTCGGTTCGCCGTTCATCGACTTAAAAAACCGATAAAACCGAACCGACCATTATATATATATATATATATATATATATATATATATATATATATATATATATCTTATCTTTTTAATTAAAAATTTTAAGCCATCCCAGCTCAATCTAAAAGTGGCCCAATTTAAAACACAACTCCAGCCCACTTCAGTTAAGTTTGAAAGTAAAACCTTAATGATTCTAAATCACGATTCACTCACATCATAGATTGAGATTCACAATCACATCTCTCAGTCTCACGCACGGCAGAGTTGCATCGCAGAGATGCAGACGGTCTTCTTCTTCTTCCTTCCTTTGAGACGCCTCACATCCCCTCCTCTCTCAAAACTTTTCTTCTTCCCAACTCTATCTTCAAACGCCCACACCGATTTCTGACCTTTCATCAGCCGGTCAGTGCCACGAGCAAAAAGGGAAAAAAAGAAAAAGAGAAAGTGGTGGGTATCTGTAATCGAAATGGTATAAGAAAAATGGAAGAGATGAGAGGAAAAAGGGCTTCAAATATTTGCGGAGAAGCTGACTGCGTGTCTCCCCTCCATTAGTCACGCGACGCCGATGCCTTCTTCGTTAGTCACTCGCCGGAAAGAGGAGATAAGTGATTTTTGGGGGTTGGGGAAATGTGTATGGAGAGAAGTGTAAAAGGTTGGGGAAAGGTGTAAATGGGGACAATGTCTACGATAAATGGGGGAGTAGGAAGGTTAGAAAATAATAATAATAATAATAAAGGACAAGTGGGAAGAATGGATGGAGTGAAAAGAAGAGAAAAGACAAAAGGGATGTGTTTGTCTTTGATGTAAAGGATTGGGGAAACATGTATGGAAGATGAGAGAGGATGTGTAAGGGAGGAAAGAATTATTGTTATGGATGAAGACAGAAGGGAAATACCATGTAGCTTAATAAAAGGAAAAGTGATGTTGGGCTGGGCTGCGAAAATTTTAAAAAATATATATATTGGTTTTAACCAAACCGAACTGACCTGAACCGAGTCAGGGCGGTTTGGTTCCAAAACCGAAACCGATAATGGTCGGGTTTTTTCGGTTCGGTACGCTGGATAACCGACCTGTTATGTTCGGTCCATGGTTTTGTCAAAACCCGGACCGAACCGAACCGTGCACACCCCTAGCCACGTTATTATGTCAAGTTGATGACAAATTACAAATAATTAAATTTGGAACCCATTATAAATTTAGATGTGTCCCAAATTTAATTTGAAGACAAAAAATGACAAATTCTAAAATTAAAAGACTACATGTCTTCATTATAACTATTTGACCAAATAATTAAACTTAATTTTGTCAAATTGGCTATATGGGATTTGGGTCAAAGTTACACAAAATCCAAAATCAAATGGTTAGGTCTAAAGCTAATAAAACCCAAGTTCGATGGTTGGGCCCAAAAGCCATTATGGCCTAAGCCCAAATATCTATGGAAGGCTCGATAAATAGAAGAGCTTCCCTTCATTTAGGGTTAAAAAATTTAATTCTCTAGAGAACTCATAGAGAATTTTGAGCAAAGTCCTTAGGTGCTGAACACAAGACTTCAAGACCCTAAAGATTAATTGAAACTTTAACCTCGAAAATAAGTTGCAAAGTTCTTGAGACAAATTCATATTCGAGAACAAACTGCAAAGCCTTCGAGACATTTGTACATGAGAGAGAAAGAATTAAAGGACAAACATTAGAAAATGTAATAAACCCACATAAATATATACAAATACAAGTTCATTCCACGAGTCTTATTTCTATTTTTGAAATCTTGTGTGAACAAATTGGCATGCTCAGTGAAACCATCATCTCTTTTTCAACACTCAAACTTTTCCAAAAGGTTTTCTGTCTTTAATCGCATCAAACCTTCAATTACTCAACCTTTAGTTTCTCATAGGATACAAAAGAAGCAAACTAATGCTTAACTTTTATTTTCACTCAACCTTCAGTTTTTCAAAGACTAAGCGTCTATAAATACACTTTCAACATATGCTTTTGATCATCTCAAAGCGACAAACAATCAATATAAAAGAAAGATGAAGACCTTGGGGGAAAAATCATTTGATGTAATAAATGAATACAAAAGATTCATAGTATGGAAAAGAAATTTTATGTTCTCATAAATACATAAGGTTTCTTGAGTGAAACAAAATCTTATCATTTTAATCAATCTTACAAATAAATGATACGATGACAAGAATGATTAAGATAAAGACATTTAAAATCTAAAAGTTTTTTGTCGCAAGAGCTTAAATTGCATGGATGAACCTAGCCCACATGAGTTTAAAAGGTGAGCAACAAAAAAACTATTCATGAACTACATTATGATGACTTGGTCCCTCTCACCCATAGGGTATGTAGACAACTTTAAAAAATAAATAATTTAAGTTTAGTGTCTAAAAAAAATTCATAACAAAATTTGGGTAGACCCCAATTCAAATAAAAAAAGATTGTTGGGTAAAATTTGATTTCTAAGATTGTTGGATAAAATTTGAATCCTACTATAGATTCAATTTGAAATTCTACTGAAATTCAAATAAGAGTTAGTTGCCAAAAAAAAAATCAAAATTTGTTCACACCTAATTTCGAAAGAAATAAGACACGTGGAATAAACTTGTATTTGTGTTGATTTATGTGGGTGTAGTACAATCTCTAAAGTTTATCCTCTGATTCGTTCTCTCAAGTATGTAAGCTTTGGGCTCTAGTTTGTTGATTTTCTTAGATCGGATATTTCCTTGTTGATATTAGATTGGCATGTTAGCTAGTTGATCTTCTTAGATCAGCCTGTTGGTTTGTTGATCTTGGATCGACCTACTGGCTTGTTGATTTTGGATCAACTTCTGGCTTATTGATCTTCTTGAATGATCGGTCTCTAGCTTGTTGATCTCTTGGATGATTGGCCTCCGGTTTGTTAATGTGGATGATCGGCCTGTGGCTTGTTATCTTCTTGGATGATCGGCCTCTGGCTTGATGATCTTCTAAATATCAATCAAAGTCTTGAAATCGTTTGATCTTCATAACATCTTTGATCTTCAAAGTCTTCAGTATTTTGGGAGTCTACTTTGAATTCTCTAAATTCTCCATGTATCTGAATTCCCCATGTCTTTGAATGAGGGGTGACCTCTACTATTTATAGGAGGTCAAATGGGCTTGAGCCTCTCTGATGTTGTGAGCCCATTTCCACACGGTGCAATCTAATTCGACCAATGTATATCATCAGATACACACGACGTAGTTTGATTAGATTAACTCGTGTCATCATGCAGACATGACAATTTTTTATTAGTCGAAAATTTTCATTTAACAAATGCCCCATTTTCGAGATTTATGCATTAGTATGTGTGGGTGAATCTCGAAAAAAATAGTTTGGAGTCAAAATGTAAATTTTTTTAATCCTAATTTTGACTATCTTTGATGTGTCAATTTGATTAAAATATGAATTTGGCTCAAAATTTTGATTTTGATTTTTCTTACACACCTTTTATGCCAATTAATCAAAAATTTGAATTTTCTTGCTTGGCGATCAACTTTAATTTGAATTTCAATTGGATTTTAATTCCGAATTGAACTTCGATTAATGTCCAAATTCTATCCAATTTTGATACAAATTTGAAGCATAACTTCTTTTTTATTTCGAATTTCACTCAAATTTGATTTGGAGTTGAATTATAATTGCACCTAGGGGTGATAGTTGGTTCGGTTCTTTCGGTTTTGAGCCCAACCGAGAACCGAACCAAAAAGGTCGGTTTTTACAAATTAAGAACCAAACCAATATCCAGTCAAGTGCAAAACCGATCGGTTCGGTTATTTTTGTTTGGTTTTATTATTATTATTTCTTGTTCGATTTTGGTTTTTTGCCTTTCTCGTTTCGTTTTTCATGTCCCATTTTCATTTCCACGTTCTGGTAAACAGAGAGAGAAGAAAAATGAGTATTTTGTTCTGGAAATAATTGCTTGTTTGTTTTCCAAAGAAAAAAATATTTTTTCTCCTCGATTGAGGCTGTAGCTTTCCTAGGAATGTTTATAGCCTTCCAAGTCCACTCCCCTCTTCCCTTATCTCACCATCTTCTTTTCAGCACATTTTGCATGCCTATTACCAAGTTCCTTTTCAGCACATTTCGCATGCCCAGTACCGAATGGGTGACGGAGAAACACGAAGATATCTTTTAGATATGTGCGTTTAAGGTTTGAATGCTGTGAGGAATGGAATGGGTGATGGAGCACGAAGAAATCGACCAGATCTGTGAGCTATAAGACTTCGATGCTAGCGAATGAGTGACGGAGCACGAAGAAATCGGATGAGGACGCCGTTGCAAAGAAGACGTCGGCTGCGCCGTTATTGCCAAGAAGACGCCAACTGCTCCATTGTGCGAAGAAGATGTCGACTACGCCACTGTTGTGAGTGAATCAAATAGATGCTAACGAGAAGGAACGATGGAGGAAGACGAGAGAGAGAGAGAGAGAGGTATGGAGGCAGCGACTAAAAAGAAGGAAGGGATTCTAGGGTTAGGTTTTCTAATGTGTATATATATAGCTTCGGTTCGGTTCGGTTTTTATTGGTTTTCAAAATAAAAAACCGAACCAAACTGAAAATTTTCAATTTTCTAAAAGATTAAACCGAGATGTCCAATACTTTGCTACAAAATCGAACCAATCCACTGGATCGGTTCGGTTTCCTCGTTTTCGGTTATTAGTTGCACCCTTAATTGCACCCAAACTTTATTGATTTGAGATCAATGACTTGAATTCGAAATTCATTTGGGATAAAATTTGGAATATGCCCAAATTTTATTTTAGATAAAATTCTACCAAATTTTAACTTTGGATTTGGAATAGAATTTTAATTTTGATCTTTGAAAATTTTGATTTGGAATAAAATTTGGATCATGTCCAAATTTTGATTTGGGGTCAAATTCTATCAAACTTTGATTTGAATTTGGTTTGAATTTTAGCTTGAAGCAAAAATTGTGGTCTTTCCAATTTTGAAGTAGTATAATCAACTTTGATTGGAATTTGAGTTCTATCCAAATTTTGAATTCTACCAAATTTGAACTTTGACAAATTGGCACGTCCAGTGTGACAAGTTCAACAAGTCTGTTTGTTTCATGGGTTTGGCGATGGATTCAGATAGACATTGAATATCCTGGTTTGTTTTACAAGTTTTCATTTTTTAAAACTCAGAAATTGTTAATTGTTTTTAATTAATTATTAATATCAATATGTGATAAAATTATAACTAACTAATACAGTTCTAATTATTATTTATATCATCTTGATTATTTAATATAAAATTTTATCAATATATTAATTAATTTATACTTATTTAATTATTTTTTAGGAGAGAGGAGAAAGAACTACTCGTTAATTACTTTCAATTTAATGTGTAAATTAATTTAAATTATTTTAATTAATTAATTAATAATTAATTATCTAATATAAATACTGTTTACACGTGATTTCAACAAAGAGAAATAAATGAGACACGTGTAAATAAACTTGTATTTGTATTAATTTGAATGTGTAGTGGAGTACAATCTCTAATTTGTTCCTCTGATTCTTTCTCTCAAATATACATTTGTCTCGAGGGCTTTGTAGCTTGTTCTCGAATGTGGATTTGTCTCGAGGGCTTCACAACTTGTTCTAGAAATAGGGATTTGTTTCGAGGGCTTTGTAGCTTGTTCTCGAATGTGAATTTGTTTAGGGGCTTTGTAGCTTGTTCTCGAATGTGAATTTGTTTCGAGGGCTTTACTGCTTGTTCTTGAATGTGAATTTGTCTCGAGGGCTTTTGCAGCTATTCTTGAATGTAGATTTATTTCGAGCGCTTTGCAGCTTGTTTCGAATGTGGATTTATTTCGAGGGCTTTGCAGCTTGTTCTTGATCTTCAAAGTTTTCTAGTCTTCAAGGCTCTGGTTTAGAGAGTGTTTGATCTTCAAGAGTTTAAAGAGTTTTATGGTTTTTGTTTTTTGAATTCTCTCTAAGTCTTCTCTCTTAAGATTTTCAACTTCTGAACCCACAAAATGGAGGAGAGAGCTCCTTATTTATAGAGTTCCCTATGGCCCCCAAGTGGGCTTGGGCCTGACTATTGGACTGAGCCTAGTGGACTTTGGGTCTAAACTCCTCTAGACTGAGCTTTACTGACCTTGGGCCTAAACTTTGCTGGATTAGGGCCTCCCATTTGGACTTTGTCTAAAATTGGCCCAAATTTCATATAACACAATTGCATATTTGGATTTGCCGTAATTTAATTTAGGAATACTTGCAAATTTAAATAATCCCTAATTAAATAAATAGTTTTGTCACTAATTTTAATTAATGACATGTCAATTTTTGATTGGCCAACATTTCTATTCCAACAAATACTTTAATTAATTAATTTTTAATTAAATCTAATAATTTAAATTATTTTTTTATAAGCAAAACCTATATAGTAATTTAATATATACTATTTTATTATGAGAGAGGTAAAAAATGGGCATGGAATATTTGATTGCTTTGGTTGGTTTATTATCAACTTAAATTAAAAAAATATATTAAGATTTATATGTTTATTTTACATTTATTCCAAAAAGATAACTGTACATTTACATTGACAATTAAATAAAAAATATATGTTGATTTTAAATTGTTTTAATATAAGTTTATGCTTATTAATACAAAGCCAAAAGATAAAGATAAAAGAAGAAGAAAAATTAGGTATAAAATTCATAGTTGAAACTTTTATTTTTAAACATGATTGAATTTTAATACTTTTATTTGTATACAATGCATATAATAATGGTATAATTTTGTTTTTACTTGGTTATAAGAAGAAAAAAAACACTACGACTCAAATAAGTTTTTTGACATATTTTCTAATCATTTAAAAAAAAAAAAAATTAGTTCATAAACATATTATTTAAATCCCAAGAATAAAAGTTGCAAAAAATAAACACAAATATTTAGTTTCCAAACATTAATTATCCTGCATATCCAAACATCGACGTTTAACTCTCATGTATTAATTATATGCATATCCAAACATAAACATTTATTATCCTAGATATTGAAAACTTAGATATTTAATATTCATATCTATTAAACAATATCTGCAATCCAAATGAGCCATAAAAGGTAAATATTTTCATCCTTATTATTACTCGATGGACTTGTAGGTTTAAATATACATATCAATGTGATGCTATAAATTAACATATATTGTAACCCCATCCACGGGTTGAATATTAGATTATATAGATATTAGAACTCAAATTGGACTTTAAGGACTTGTTTTTCTTGTCCCATTAAAGCTTGGAGTCCCAGTACTACTCTAGAAGTCATCCTAATTACAGAAGCTTTTGTTGTTTTAGCAAAAATCTGTCATATTTAACATCCAAGACTTACACCATTCAATATCCACTCCACCAATACTTTTTTTTTGTTCCTTTGTAAAGTAAGACTCCATCCATACTTTACATCAACCAACCTATCAAGTTTGTGCTAGCATATTAATACACATATTTGAAGTTAAGTTAAATGCAATTAATTGTTAAAATAATGACAAGGATCAAAATGGTTATTTTATAAAAGTTCAAGCATCAACTGTTAACCACAATTGGTACACTAATGTTTCCACAAGTGTAACAAAGCTTAGGCTTTGGTCATCTTCTCAATTTGCATCAGTCCATGTCCCAAGTCGATTAGCAGCCACTGTCCACATTCAATTGGGGCACATTGTCAGCTCCCATCCATTTTCCATCCAATAATTACAAACACTATTTGGCTTTCTTTTCAAATAAATACATTTTAAAAAAATTAGATGCCAAAATGAATTGAATTTAAGAGTTCATTAACCAAAATAAGATTTAAACCTAAAATTTTCTCCATGTATATTTAGATTATAGAGGTTGTAGGAACAATTCAATTTCATTTCTACATTTTTAATTTTGGCAATAGTCTCCATTTGAAGTGAAGCAAATCTTTAATATAAAAGTAACAACCCTATTAATATAAGACATTTTGGGCATAATCTAGAAAAAGGCTCGCTAACCTGCAACCTGCCATAAGTAGATAATAACATACTATTATAAAAATTCAAGAACGCTTGTTATCTTAACATTACTCCACACATCAAGCAAGCTTAACTGCTAAAGTGATGTTATACTACAAATTTAGTCTTTGAACTTTAATAGTTTGTCATGAATGGCATATGCCTAGCATAAAGGAGTATGTGTTAGGATTTATGCCTTAAAGCGTCATAATTAATAATTTATTTAATAATTAATAATAATTTTGATTATTTTATTTTCAATATAATATTATCCATTATATGAAAAATCCAAGATTCTTAGTGTAATCTTGAACAGTATGTGGTTGACATATGGGAGGATCATTGTTCAAGAACTAATCTAAAGGGTCATAGTATATGGATAAGGTTGGGTGCCTTATCCTGGCAACACTATTGATACGACCCACTTTGTAATAGTTACAAATGATTTGATTCAAATCGTTCATGTGGAGACATGTGAGTGGGAGTATCTTATACAATGAGTTTGTATAGGACTGGACCACGAAATATTTGATCTCTCTTTATAAATCCGTTAATTGAGAAGATTAAAATTTCATCGAGATGATCATATGCGACTCAATCTTAATCCTGAGTGAGTAATGAACTCCTGCCTGTGAGGGTTTGTCCTTTTATTTGCATGGGTGAGAGTGGCTTTTGTAGCAGATTCAATATGTCTACCATTTTAGGGACTTGACCAAATAGGGAGCTGGGAACATAATCTCACAAGATGGAATTCACTCTTTCTCATATAAGGTAAGTAGATGAGTAGTTCCCTTAAGTGTTGATTTCGGGACTTGAACAATGTGGCCCTCTTTCACTGGCCCGAGAAGAACTTAGTTTATAATTAGATTATAAACATATTATTCATTAGAGGATCAGTGGTACTTAAGGTACAAGATGTGATTATAAGGGTAAAACGGACTTTTGACCCAGCTGTAATTATGAACAACTTGTAAGGAATGAACGTTTCACTCCACACAGCGGAAGCATTGGATCGTCTTTGATTTTATTTAGAATTAAACAATAAAAATTAAGGTTAAGAAAAATATACATTGAAAATAATATTATGGAGAATATTCTGGCGGATCTCTATCTCTTCCACAAAGTCTTCCTAGCTATGACTCGAACAGAGGACCAAGGCTTGTGGAAGCCTCTTGAAAGAAAAACCACAAGGGATTGGAGAGAAATAGATCTAGAGAGAATTATCTAATTCTCTCTATTGAGGAGATGTGTGCTATGAAGAAATGCACAATGGCTAACCCCTAGGGTCCTATTTATAGTGGTCTAGGAAAAATAATTAAATAACATATTTTAATATCTAATATATTAAAATACATTTATCTAATCAATTTGAATCTTATTCAAACCGTTTAAAATTCTCCTACGACATTTATTTCCTAACTTGAATCTAATTCAAATTTAATAAATATCTTTTATTTAATGTATCTAATATATATTAATTATTTTAATATTTAATATATCAAATACAATAAATATATTTTCTTCTTTTATATTTAATATATCTGATATATTACATATTAATTTGAACACTTTAAATTAAATATTAATTTGAACATTTCAAAATTTTCTTTCAACTAAATTGATCTTTTAGTGTTATTATGAGCTAGCAAGGGGACCTTAGGTCCAATGATACAAAATTAATTAATTAAACTATTTAATTAATCAACTTTCATTCATTAACTTTAGGTCACTCCACTATAGACCTAGAGTTGCACTCTTATGCACTGTAGAACAAGTTATGTTCATGGATATAATCACTACATGCAAGTCGATTCTTCACGAGTTGTTCATAATTACAACTGGGTCAAAAGTCCGTTTTACCTTTATAATTACATCTTGCACCTTAAGTACCACTAATCTTCTAATGAACAATCTGTTTATAATCTAATTATAAACTAAGTCCCTCTCGGGCCAGTGAGAGGGTGGGGCCCCATTGTTCAAGTCCCGAAATCAGAACTTAAGGGAACTACTCATCTACTTACCCTATATGGGAATGAGTGAATTTCATCTTGTGAGATTATGTACCAGCTCCCTTGGTCAAGTCCCCAAAATGGTAGGCATATTGAATCGGCTACAAAAGCCACTCTCACTTATGCCAATCAAAGGACAAGCCCTCACAGGCATGAGTTCGTAACTCACTCAGGATTAAGATCGAGTCGCATATGATCAAATTGATGAAATATTAATCTTCTCAATTAACGGATTTACAAAGAGAGATTAAATATTTCGTGGTCCAGTCTTATACAAACTTATTGTATAAGATACCCCCACTCACATGTCTCTGCATGAATGATTTGGATCAAATCATTTGTAACTATTATAAAGTAGGTCGTATCAATAGTGGTATCAAGATAAGGCACTCAACCTTATCCATATACTATGACCCTTTAGGTTATTTCTTGACCATGATCATCTGATATGTCAACCACATACTGTTCAAGATTATAATAATAACCTTGAATTTTTCATATAATGGATAATATTATATTGCAAATAAAATAATCAAAATTATTATTAATTATTAAATAAATTATTAATTACGAGGCTTTAGGGCATAAATCCAACACAACTCGTGAAGGATCGACTTGCATGTAATGATTATATCTATGGACACAACTTGTCCTACAATGCATAAGAGTGCATCTAGGTCTATAGTGGAGTGACCTATAGTTAATGAATAAAATTAATTAATTAAAGAATTTAATTAATTAATTTTGTATCATTGGAACGTATAATCTGTAGGTCCATATGGTCCTCTTGCTAGCTAATAGTAACATTAAAAGATCAATTTAGTTGAAAGAAAATTTTGAAATGTTCAAATTAATATTTAATATATTAGATATATTAAATACATAAGAGGAAAATATATTTATTATATTTGATACATTAAATATTAAAATAATTAATGTATATTAGATACATTAAATAAAAGATATTTATAGTATTTAAATAAGATTCAAATAAATAAATATCGTAGGAGATTTGAATTATATTCAATTAAATATAAGATATTTTTTAATATATTAGATATTAAAATATAATATTTTAATTATAACAAAGATTTTTCTTTGGTCTCTATAAATAGGACTCTTGAGTTGAGCCATTAGACACAACCAAGGTTCGAAATGTCGATGTCGATGGAAATATCGAGGTCTAAAATTTATGGAAATGTCGATGGAAATGGAAATGACGATGGAAATTTCAGGAAAATTTACCAAAATCGTGGAAATTGATGGAAATTGTTTGAATTAGCCAATGAAACTTTGATTTTGACTTAATTAGACTATAATGGACTATTTTTAAGCATCACATCTAAAAATTAAGACAATATTTAGATATAAATGTCAATTGAAAATTTGAAATGTCGATGCGAGTACAAATTTGCAAAAAAAAAAAAAATTGAAAGTTGATTAAAATTATTTGAATTATTTCATGAAACCTTAATTGTGACTTAATTATAGTATAATTGATTACTCTTCTCAACATCATATATCTAAAATATATGTAATTTTTTATATTCAATGAGACAATTATGAAGGAAAATTGAGAGAATTGGAGGGAAATTAAGAAAATTAGAAGGAAATTGAGAGAATTGGAGGGAAATTAAGAGAATTGGAATTGGAGGGAAATTAAGCTTCTTTTTTATTATTATTATTATTAATAGCTAAAACATATATAATTTTATGATTTGAAAATAAGGAAAACATATTTTAAACTAACTCGTATTACATTTTAGAAAATTAGTATTTAAAAACATTAATGTATTAAAAAAATTTGATTTTCAAACTAAACATATTTAAAGTAAAAAGATAAACGATTTCTCATTACAAACTTAATAAAATAAAATTATTACAATAAATAATATAAATATATAGTATTTTGAACAAAAATATGTATGATATTCATTTTGAATGGTATTAAAAAATATATATTCATTTTGAACTTAATTATTTTTAAATAGCATAAATATTTGATATTTTATTTTTAACTTAGTTATTTTAAAACTTCAAATAATATATTATTTTCAAATTAACCAAAATTTAGATAATTAATTACATTGATTAGTTAGAAAAATAAAATCTTAAATTATGCAAAAAAAAATATTTTATTAAACTTGAAAAACAAATCTTAAATTAAAATTTGAAAATTGACGAAAACAAGTCTCTAACAAAACTGTAAAATATTCATAAAATAATATAATTTAAAATCTCAATTTTAGGATTGACGGAAACAAATCTATATTATTTCTAGAATTAAGTGAATAAAAACGTAAAAATCTTGAAGTTGATTTGAATGTCTGTAAATTAATGGATTGAAATCTTTTCGAATCACATGTAATATTTAAAAAAGTATTGTAAGATTTTCTTTTATTTGAAAACTATCCAAGACAAATGAATAATTAATGTGAGAGATATTGAAAAAAGAATGTGGGGGTATTTTGTTCAAAATTATTTTTTTTCTTTTAAGAAATTTGTAAAATATACATAAATTAATAAAAACAAAAAATTTCAATCTTAGAATTCATGAGAACAAATTCTTGATAATGAAAATTTGAGAAATTGTAGAAAATAACTATACAAAAAAAGCTAAAATCAACTAAAAATTTAGAACTCCAAGTTTAACAAATCTGCATCCCAAACACAAACTTCAAAACTCCTACTCCCTGCAATTTCTTGCCCCAAACATAGACTTCCTAACTCTAGACTAAACAACTCTGCACCCCAAACACAGACTTCTTAATTTTCGAGACTTCCTAACTCCTACTCCCTGCAACTCCTTGCCCCAAACAGCTCCTTAGGGGTCGTTCGGTTCAAGGTTTTTTATATGCATGGGAATAATGGATGTTTGGGAATAAGATTGCGGGGAATCATTGATTGCTGTGTTTGATTGTATACCTGGGAATGCTAATTTTTATCATAATAAATGATATTTTTATTTTTTTTATGAGATTAATTTTATAAATTTTATAAAATTATGATGCATTAATAAATGAACTCTTCAACAAATAGATGTAAATTAATTGATCATAATAGATGTATAATTTTAATTGAATAAATAATTGTAAAAAGTTATAATATTTATACTAAATTATTTAAATTAATTAAATATATTAAATAGATTACTAATTTATTAAAGTTTCAAAAAATACACAATTAAGTTTATTTTTATAGAGGAAAAAAAATTCAATTTTACTCGTAAACATGTCACTGTGTATCAATTTTCACTCTAAATTTTTAGTTTTTACCTGTAAATAATGAATAACTTTATAAAAACTCACAAATTTTAATAAAATGTAGCTCTAACATTGTTTTTCTTTGAAATCTTATCAATTTTGTACCATACATATGTCTTATATAATTCATTGAAAGCATATGAAAATATTTTTTTAACGAATTTTTAAAAGAAAAACTTATTGAAGGATAGATATTGCAAAAAAAATTTAAGTTCAAGGTTAAGATTGCAATACTTATCTAAGTCTGACAATTTGATGAAATTAAAAGTTTAGGGTAGAAATTGATATAACTCGACAAACTTAGGTGCAAAAATTGATTTTTTTTTCTTTTTATAAATGAGAATTCGTAATGTATATTTTTGAACAATCAATTAGTTATAATTAATTTATTACAATTAAATAATTAATTAAGTTAATTCAATACATTATTATAAAATAATTTTAATATAATCGGGTTGATTATAAAAATTAATCTTAATTAATTAATTTTAATAGAATAAATATATATATTCAAAAGAAATATGAATATTAACAAAAATAAGAGAGAGAAAGAGAAGGGCATGAAGAAAACTCATACTTTTGCAAATGTATCAAATACCCTTACTCATGGGTATACAAAACCCAAAGAAATAACTCATTCTCATGGTCAAGCCTTCCTTCAAACCTTGTACCAAACAAAACATATGAGTATTTTAATTCTAAAACATTTTTATAAAAAATATTTAAAAGAAA
Source organism: Trichosanthes truncata (assembly GCA_033996785.1). Classification (NCBI taxonomy): domain Eukaryota; kingdom Viridiplantae; phylum Streptophyta; class Magnoliopsida; order Cucurbitales; family Cucurbitaceae; genus Trichosanthes; species Trichosanthes truncata. The sequence goes on from JAWPNB010000004.1 coordinate 7,462,704, forward strand.
ATGTATTTTTGAAAAACACATTTTTTTACCGGCTATTCAAACAGGCCTTAAGACGTATATCATTGAGATATTAGAGGTTCAAATCTTCCTCTTTCAATATGTTGAACTCAAAAAAAAAGAAAAAAAAACTACCGAAATAAATTAAAATGATTAATTTTTAAAAAAATCATAATCGATATTTTGAAATTTTACAAATAAGATGGCATAAATTTAGGGATGGAAATGAGATTTTAAAAAAATAAATAAAAGATCAGATCCGATTTAAATTACACTATTCATCTCTATCATCTCAAAAATCCGTTCGGTTCTTCCACTCTCCTTAAATAATCACCGTCTCTCTCTCCGTTAGCGGCGGCGGCAAGTTTAAGGACCGGAGTTTCTCACTCTTTCTCGCTCTTCACCGATCACTGGCCATCCCTCTTTCATCAAGTCGGTATTATTTTTCTTTTTCGTTTTTTTTTTTCCTTTTCTTTTATTTGTTGCATTCTTTAGAGAGAGAATTTCATTTTTTTTTAATTATTCTTGAACTTGGCAAAGATATGTGTCAAATTTCTTTTTACAACTTTCCATTTCATCAAATTTGACCTAAATTTCTTGAATAAAGGTTGAGGACTTTGGGATTTGTACTTTTCTTTTGGTAGAATTTCCTTACATTTACCCACTAATTTCAGCCACTACTTTTTAACAAAAAGATTAAAATACATTGATATCAACATCGGAATATGGTGGTGGAGAATTCGAAACAATGACCTTCTGGTGGAGAGTACATGTTTTAGATGACAGTTGAACTATGCTCATGTTGGCATATCGGTATCGAGATTTATCTGTAGATAATTTTTTTTTTAAAAGTCACTTATTTTTACTTCTAAACTAATAGATCTTGTTAGTAGGCAGTTTTCTATAGGTGGGCTAGAATAGAATATTTGAAAGTTGTTTTTTTCTCTCTTTTATGATTTTTGTTTTTTTTCTCTCTTTATGATTTTTTTTTAGTATTCTTGCCCTTGAATTATTATTATTATTTTTATATATGTGAGTGTTATGTTTGGACCAGCTTGCAAACACCTATATATTAATCTCATAGAACAACCGTCTAACTCTACTCTATTCGGTTGTCACGAAACATAGAATATTAAATCTTAATTAGATAACCACTATGGATCAAATCCATTCTCCTAAGCCCTTTATTATTCTCATGGCCTTTATTGTCCATTAGGTCGATCCATGATAGTTATTTATTATTCTGGCCCTAAACCTGGAATTATTAAACATTGAAACAACAAAAAATTAACATTCTGTTAAGACCAATCTTATTAATAACACGAGTAACTAAAAGCAGAATACAATAATCAATTTTAACGGATGGGATGCCATTTCTTGGGAATCTGTCAAGGTGTTTGGTGATTGTTGAGATGAAAATTTTAAGTATTAACCTATAGGAGTAATTATAGATTTAATTTTACCTTGAGCATATAGAATTTGTTAAGTACTTTTTGATTATCATTCTTCATTGTTCATTCTCACTTTTCTTGTGATTTCCATGCATAGTATCTTTTTCACTAGGCCCAAGTCTTTCATAATGAACTCAATGTTTAGCAGTTCTTTAAATTGCCAATCTCCTTTTGATCTTGAGATGCCATAAGCAGATCAATTGCAGCCTCTACAAAAATGTTCCTTCTGCATACAAGAGTAAAAAAAGATGAAGTTAAAGCCTATAGATGTGATGGAAGTATCCAATTTTTGTTCTATTGATAGAGTAAAAAAAAAATTTGGCTTGTCCTTTCAGAAGTGTGCTATTCCTTTCCTATTCTTGATTTATTTCAATAATTCTATTTTCATAAGCTGTTGGACATATAATGTGACTGATTGGATTTTGAAGCTCAATTTCAAAATTGGTTGGTTTTAATAGATTACATGGGGTTCCATTTCAAAACCAATTGGCAATGAGAGGAGTAGCCCATGTATCTTATAAATTGTGAGGTCTCTCTACATTTTTCCAATGTGGGATCCTCAACATGCCCCCTCAAGATGTTGCCACTTTGAGTTCACCATTCTTGAATCGAATCCCAATTTTAATTTTTGGACCGAATACCCGTTTGGGTTTAATGGGCTCTGATACCATAATAGATTACATGGGGTTCCATCTCAAAACCAATTGGCAATGAGAGGAGTAGCTCATGTATCTTATAAATTGTGAGGTCTCTCTACATTTTTCCAATGTGGGATCCTCAACAGGTTTCATCTCCTCCTTTTTTTGATTGGAGCTTAGAAAAGTCGATTTGATGGCATCTCTTCCTCATTAAAGGAGGCATTTCTACTTATTATGCATTTAGAATTTCCTTTTTCAAGACACCAAAGTTTGCATCTTTTACTCCAATACTTTTAGCTCTTGATCGTTCTAACTTGTTTTGTCTAATACATGCATAAACAATATTGATTCCAAATACTTTTAGATGTGAAATACTAATACATACTATGAGGCTTCCAATTAATTCTTGAAGTATTGCTCTTAAACTTGAGTGTTGGCAATTCTTTTGGAGGAAGAAGACAACAAACTCATGTATTACAAGGAAGAGAGTTCGTAGATGAGATTTATCCCATAGAAAATCTTGTTGAGTTATCCTTAAACCAAAAAAAGGTAAACGTTTGCATTATCTTTCAAAGAAGGGAGTTCTTTTATAGTTTCTACACAAGTCAATTTTTGTTATATCTTTGTATTAATCTTTGTTTGAAGTAAAATACATCTCAAAAGGTGGCCCTCATGGATGTAGGTATGAAGAAATCAAACCACGTTAAAGCAAGTTTTTGTCATCCTTACATTCCTTCTCTTGCTAATCGCTCTTCTAATATCGAACTATTATAACTTTGCCTATTGTTACAAAAATAAGACCTTAGAATTTAAGATACATCCTTGGAGATTTTTTAATTAAGACACGTGTATAGATCATTTCAGTCATCATCCTAAAAAAGATTTTTTTTTTTTGCTTGAGAATAGACTCGCTTGTTGTGATAAAGATGGATCGGATGATACTTGATCCCACAAAAAATTATTTATTTGACAATCACAAATAGGGTGAGCTAGTGGTCATTAAGGTCGATAGAAAAAATAAAAAGTTAAAGAGAATGAGTTTAAATCTATGATGACCACCTACCTAAAATTTAATATCTTACGTGTTTCATTGTCTACTAAATGTAGTAGGGGTGAGGTGGTTGTCCCATGAAATTAATCGAGGAGCACACAAGTTAACCTGAACATTCATGGATAACCCTGCATTTGACTTAGTGGTTATTAAGGGCAATGAAAAAAGTTAAGGGCTTACTGGGATGGGTTCAAACTGTGATGACTACCCATCGGGAATCTAATATTCAATGAGTTTACTTGTTAATCAAATATAGTCAAGTCTAGCGATTGTTTTGTAAGATTAGTTGTGGACCTTGTGGTGTGTGCAAGCTAACTTGAACATTAACGATATGAAAAAGAAAATGACCATTGAGAGTACAATTTAGTAGGTGGTTCCTCTATTTGAAGATTGATTTAATGTGAATGTTAAGGATCTAGTATGTCACTGAAAGTTTATTGTTATTTATTGCTTGACATTGATGATTGAATTTCAATTGTTACAGAGTTGTTGCTAACATGTCTGCTCAAGTTGGTCAGATTCTTGCTTCGTCTGGTGCAAACTTTAAGGCATGGAAAGAAGATATCGAGCTCGTCCTTGGATTGATCGATCTCGACCTTGCATTAAGGATGGATCGACCCATTCCCACCCCAGATAATCCTAATGATACTAAAATTGAGAAATGGGATCGGTCCAATCGCATAAGTCTGATGATCATTAAGCGCTCGATTCCAAAGGTATATCAGGACTTGATTGTTGAGAGCACAAGCGCCAAAGCTTTCCTAAAACAACTAGAGCAATGCTTCGCTAAAAATGAAAATGAAGAGGCAAGAGACCTTTTGACTAAGCTGGTCACTATGAGGTACACGGGCCAGGGCAACATAAGGGAATACATAATGGAAATGTCGAGTCTCGCTGCGAGACTCGGGGCACTAAAGTTGGAGATCTCTGAAGACCTTCTTGTGCACTTTGTTTTGATGTCTCTTCCTGCACAGTACAGTCAACTTAAAGTGTGTTACAACACTCAGAAAGACAAATGGACTCTAAATGAACTGATTTCATTTTGTGTGGCTGAAGAGGAAAGGTTGCAGCAAGAAAAAACTGAAAGTGCTCATTTGGAATCTAGCTTTAGAGGCAAGAAGAAAAAGAGGGAGCAGGATGATGGAGAGTCTTTTTAAAAGGCTAAAAAGTAAGATGAAGGTAATTTTGCAATAAGGCACATGAAGGAATATTTGGCCTAAATATGCTACCTTACAGCCTATGATGAATATGTCCCTCTCTTTTGTCTATTATGAAGTAAATTCTAGCTTATGTGTACCCATTTTAAGGGTCTGCTTGAAATGACTTTTTAAGTGCTTAAAAAAACGTTTTTAAGTAAAGCACCTAAAAAGTTATTCCAAATAGGTCCTGACTTGGTGGGTGAAATTTTGTGGTATTGCTCGTTTAAGTATGTCTATGAAGAGTTATCTTTGAAAGTGATTGTCAATTGATTTGTTGGCGATGACAACGTAGTTGAAATAGATGCACTTGGAAATTTTAGGTTGCTATTAGAAATTGGTTTGTTGTTTGTTTTTATTGAGAATTTTAGGCCCCATTTGGTTCATGATCTAAAAATTTGTTTTCGAAAATAAAGAATTTAGTAGAAATCAAAAATAAATTCCTTATTTTCACTATATCTGAAAACATGTTTGGTTCTAATTTAAAATTTTAAAATTTGAATTTAAAATTTGAAATTTGTGTTTGGTTGAAAATTGAAAAGGCGGGAAAAGATTAATGTGTGGTAAAATCCATTCTTTAAGAAAAAACTAATTTAATATAATTATTTCTTATTACGGTGAATTTGAACTTATTGTTGTAGGAGACAAGAAGATAGTGGATAGAGATAGTGGAGGGAGAGATTACTAGAGGGAGAAATAATTTTTGTTTCTTGAAATACAAGCGGTAAAATTAAGATATGACAAATTTTTAGGATTAATATTTATACAACATTGTGTTAGTTAATTTAATGGTATAATCATCTATTGATATGCTAAGTAACTTTGGTTTGTTAATCTTTGTTATTTGTGGTTTTTTGAAGAGTATCCCTTATTTTCATAGTTTTTGAAAACAAAGAAAACAACAATTTGTTGTTTTTGAAAATAGGCTATTTTAGGAGTTATTTTTTAAAACCGTTTTTGAAAATATGTGTACCAAACATATTTTTATCGTTTTTTTTTATTTTTTATTTTTGAAAACATAAAAACAAAAACGGATCACGAACCAAACGGGATCTTATTTTCTACGTTCATTTAGACAAGTTAATTTCTATGTCCAGGCAGGACAAGTCTAGTTATTTATTTATTTTTATTTTTTTTTTGAGAACAATAAAAATTACTCTTGAAATTGAATACTTTTTGGCAAGAGGTACAAAGCATTATACTAAATGAGGATTTTTCCATGTTATGATATTAGTTTTTAGGTCACATCTTGAACTAGAGAATTGAGAGACTTATCTTAGATGGAATCCTTAATCTACTTATTCATAAACGACTTAATTTGGTTAATGCAATCGACTTGAGTATAGCTCGACAATTAAGACATCTACTTATTTTCCTGAGGTTGAAGGTTCAGAATCTTATCTACTCTCACTTTTGAAAGATTCAAATCTCCACTTTCACATTTGATTCATTCGTTTTTTTTTAGTTTTATTGATTTAGAGAGAGGGAGAGAGAAAGAGTTGGGGGTGAAGAAATCTCTATCAAAAGAGTCCTTAACTTGTTGATTTAGATATCGTTATAAAAGTAAGAAAATTCAGAAAAAGATCAATTTTTTTTTTTTATAACAAAAAGTTTCGAAGTTGAAGTGAAAAAGTTTTCCACTACTTAGAAAAATCAAAATAGAAGCACTCTTCTTTATCTTATTGAGAAAATTAAAATTTTCTTTGTTCCAAGATTTTAGCCATCATCTCTCTCTCAAGAGTCTTGTCCCGTGTGGACTTTAAACCAAGAAACTAAAACAGAAACAAATCTCTATATTGACTTCTTTGGCTATCTGTAAAACACGTGTACTTAAAAATTGCTGATAATTAACAAACAAATTTGGTGGAGTTGTTATATGAACTCTAGATTCGTTGCATTATTAACTTGTCATTATCATCTTTGTAATCATTTAAGTGAAGAAAAATAAAACAAGATAGAAAAAAAAGGGAAGAATAATGAACAAGAATAAAGAAAATCATGCCCTCTAGAATTTATTTTTGTAATCAATGTTCTTTCACTTTTGATTATAAAATATACTACTCTTCTTCTGTTGTCTATATATTTTTTGTTTATTTAATTTTTTATATGTGGATGTTGGAAATCCACTGTTAATATTTATCGACCTGCAAAAGAGAGATCAGAATTTTGTGGGTGTTCAACTAATACCAATATTGTGTTTGTTAAAGCAACTCTAATGGTCAAGTCAAGTTTATGATGAAACGATTTGAGTGAGAGTACAAAATAGGCTATTGTGAGAATGATATTTATAAAGGTGTGAGTTGTATGCAAGAGAATTTGATATGGAGGACCTTGCGATAAGCTAGGTCGAGAGAGATTGTTGAACAAAATGAGGTGTGTTGCGTTAATGTGATGAGTTGAGAAGTTCTATCATGCTTTGTCCAAATTAAGCTGAGTATTTTTTTTTCTTTGAGTTCAACAATATTTGAGGTGGGGAGTTTCGAACCTCTGACCTCTTAGTCGATAGTACATGTCAATTACTGCTGAGTTATGCTCACTTGGACAACTTAAATTGAATTGTGCTAAGTGGATGTAGGCATTTATAGATACTTAGCTCTAGTTGTGAATTTAGTTAAACTATATGTTGTTATGTCTAACGGTTGAGCAAAAAATTGCTCCTACATTTTTTATTTTATTTTTATGATAATTTGAGCATGGGAATCATATCATAAAAAGATAAAATTTTTGTTAAAAAAAATTCAATTACATTGAAATATTCGTCACTAAATAGTCACATGAATATATATCTCTGCTTATAATCTTGTAAAAAGATGCATAATTATTAAAATGTTAAAAAAATAATTATACATTTTCAATAATCTTTGTCCTTTTCATGCACATAATTGATTAATTATTAAAATAAATATCATAAAGAATAATAAAACCAATAATTTCAATAATATTTGTCCTTTTCATGCACATAATTGGTTAATTATTAAAAAAAATAAATCAATATCATAAAGAATAATAATACCCATAATTCTTATTTGTCTCACTAATCAAATTAAAGTTCCGTTTGGGATTATTGTAGCTTTTAAAATAATTGATGGTAGCTATGTTTTTAAGAAAATCAACTCTCATATGAAACATATTAGTGTTTGGTAGATTTCAATTTCAAACCTAAAAAAACAAGTTATAGTGTTTGGTAAATTCAAATGATATTATTGTGATTTAGCTATAATGACGAAAGTAGAAATATCATTTTAATTATTTTTATATTGATATTCAATATCTAAATTGTTACAAGATAATTATTTAAAATTTATTATAGTTTAAATTAAAAATTCTATTTTGTTATTCTAAAAACAATCTACTTTGTTTATTTTCAATTATATGATAAAATATTAGAAAAATAATTGTTATATAAAATTGTAATGAACAAATGTTATTCCAATTTAAGAACAAATATAATTTAAGAAAAAATATAATTAAAATCACCTATTTTTCTCTCTTCAAACTTGTAGCAATATTGTAACTTATATATATGTACAATGTATTTGAATAAAATTAAAATAAGATACTAAAAATATTAAAAAAAGAAAGGCTTATTACTATTTCGTAAAGAATTTGAAAATTAAAGATTTTGTATAGAATTTGATTAGAAATTTGATACAAAATTTGATTATTGATTGGAGGTTGTGTGAAAACCTACACATTTTTTATTAAATGAAAAATTGAATTAGTTTATAGGTTCATAGGATAATAGTAAAAATAATTACAAAATAAGTAGCCAACAGCAATCATTAACACAATAGAAGATCAAAATAAAATTCATATAAAATTCTTGAAATGATTAACCACAACTTTAAACAATTTAGCATGGACACAGATAAAAAGAAGACAAAAAACTTAGAAAATATTGACTATTCAGAGCATAAGACAAAATATGAAAAAAAAAATAATAAAAGAACCACATTCAGAAATGCAAGATGAAATACAATAGGGGAGTAAAGAAGGTGAAAACCTAAAAGCAAAATTAGTTAATTATTTATCTTAGATGAAGAATAAACAGTGACGGGAAAAGTGTTGGGTGCAATGAAAAATGAAAAGGAAAAAAAAAAAACAAAAACAGAGCCATTGAAATCGCAGCATTTGCTTTTGGAAGGACACCCTATAATGCATAAGAACAAATGTAAATCATAGACAACTCAAATGCATATGAAAAATTATAAATTAAATAAAAAAAAATCTTCTTAAAATAATTATAGATGACACCATATACCAAGAAAACAGAAAAGTTCAACAATTTATCTTCTTTTTTTTTTTTTTTTAATCTCAAATGCATAAGAACGATTATAAATTCAATAAAAAAAACATGAATTGTTGTCGGCAAGAATGTAATGGAACAAAGAACCACAAAGTTTCATTTTCTCTTGAACTTGTGCAATATTGTGAAAATTTTTAAATAGAAAGAGGATTATGTGGTGGTGATAGAGTAGAGGAATCGATAGAGAGACATAACAGAGAGAAGTGAAAAGAAAATATACGGAAGGATATAACAGACATTTTCAAAATTTGTTGAAATAGGCGTCTGATTATTTGAGAAGTTAATTTGAAAAGCTACAATTCAATAGATTTTGCAACACAAAGAATTCAAAAGTGATTTTATATAAATTAATAAAAAATTAATTTTACTAATTGGGTGGAACTTGTGGTAAAAATAAAGAAAAAAAGGTTATCGATGCAAGTAATAAACAAGAGTATTCATGAGTATCGATCCCATAGGGAACGATGTAACAAAAAGAGATTGCAATAGCAAATTGTATTAAAAAATTGCAACTTGGTAACTAGATTGCAAAATCAGATTATAAGTTGGTGCGAAACAACAAATAAAATAAAATGCAAGAGAATAACTTTATGAAAATAGAATGAGGCTCAAGAATGTTCATTGCCTTATGTTGTGAATTGTCATTTTAAATTGCAATTGTAATCCTAACCTGCACAAGCAACTGTAAACCAAAATTGTTACTCTTATTCATCTTGTAATTAGGCCTTTAGGAGACTAAGTGAGTGACTGATATTTCTATAGTCACTCTAACTTAGATCAATTAGTTCATGCAATTTTTTACAGTTCTAGAGTCTTTGGCCCTATGTCTAGGGTAACAAATGGCTTATGTCTAAGCTCTTGTCTCCATTGCTCGTGCGAAATCCACTCTTCACTAACCCTTTCAATATTAGATCCAAGCTTAGTTTGCAACCCTAGTTGATTGATAATTCCCATTTATGAGGATTATTTAACCCTAAACTAGGTTGTTCTTGTCATTTTGTGTGTTTTGTTGTATGACAAGCAAGCTAAAAATAGTGTTTATTAGTTAAATTCATAAAAGCTCGTTGGAGTAATGGAAAAGAGGTTGAAAATTATACTAATTTGATATTTTTGTGTAGGTTTGGAGCAAGTACAAAAATGCAATTGCATTCCATTTTGTAAATGCAATTGCATTTCTTCGAGAAAACAGGTTTGGGAGTAAGCAAAAAATACAATTGCATTCTAGAATGGAAATGTAATTGCATTTTCTAGAAAATTTTGGAGATTGTGGGAATCACAGAATTAACGAGATTTGAGGAGATTTTGCACGATTTGGAAGATTTTTCAACCCAAATTCAGACCTAAATGTGGACCCAAGGTTGTAAAAAAGCAAAGATGGAAACCCTAGCCCTCGAGATCTATAAAAGAAGGCAGAACGAATCAAAATGTGATGGGTTTTCTTCTCGGATAGCAGCTCTAGTTCATTGTTTTTCTGCCATTTTTTCTAGCGAATAATTCTTAGTTTTTTTTTTTTTTTTGCTCTGTGAACTCCGAAATTGATCCATCCTCAATGAAAGTTATAGGAGGTGAAGATCCAATAGCCTGCAAAGGTGTAATTAGGTCAATCAAAGCAAGGAATACATGAGTCAGTAGTTATTCTCACATTTTTGTCATTTGTTAGTTGCTTTTTTTCAATTTCTTCTTGTGAGTTCGTTGGATTTTAGGTCATGTTGAGGTTTATTGATTTCCATTGTATTCACAGCAAGCACATTTGTTCTTTTGAATTCTAGTCTAGAGTATCATGAAATTCCTTTAGGTGTTATTACTGTTTTGTTATAATTTTACTTACTTTGAAAATTGATAGAGTTTCTTCCTCCATCTCACTTCTTAATAAAAATTATTTTGGTTTGCCTTATTAGTTTGGATTTTATTTAATTATTTTTTTATTTCAACTATTTAATTATGGGTTTGGTATCAATTCAATTGTTGTTTTTCATTCCCTCCATGATGAGCTAAACTTTCTTTAAGGATTCAAGTTAGTGAATGCTCTAGAGGAAAGATGTAAAGCTTAAAAGTACAAACAATCTAGTTAACACTTGAGACTTTGTTTGTTTTTGTTGAAATAACGTTGGGTAAACCTAGCTGGCCAACTAGTGATTGTTTGTCAAGCTTTAACTTAATACCAAAAGGGTTAAGGGATAGCGGATATCACAAAAGCAATTAAGAAAAATGCTTAGAAATAAATCTTGAACATTGACACTAGACATAGGGCGAGACTCCAAAACCGTTAGAATTGTGCGCGAAATTATCTAAGTTAGATTAGCCATAGAAATATAGGTTTAATCATTTAGCCTCCTAAAGATTTTGGAGCAAAATTGAATATGAGTTGAATTCGATTTACTTAGTTTTCCTGTGTTAACTACGATTGCAATTGCATTTTTGGTAGTATTTCTTTCAAAGGGGCATAAGCAACTTGAATTCCCTTTTTCTTATTCATTGATTTTAACCTATTTCCTTTAGCAAAAAAAACAACCTCTTAGAATTTTTACACCCTTGGTTACCGAAATTGCATTTTGTAAACAAATTTGTGTCATCTTCATAGATTTTGTTAAAATCTGTTTCCTTAGGTACGATACTCTTGAATACCCCAGATTTGTTACTTGCAACCGAAAGTGTGCACTTGCACTAGACTAGAGCTTTGTTTTGAATTAAAAATCTTTTCTTAAAGCCCCACATTTCAGTCCGATCATTGATCAATCTAGAATAAAAAAAACAATTAATTCAACACAAGCAAACAATTGAAGTGTAGGCTTGGTTATTTTTGCAATTTAAGCTTAAACCAATCCTTAGGGAATACACATCCTTGGAACCCCTAAAGAGAATTTAACTCATAATTAACTTAAAAGAACCTAAGCAAAACATGTAATTATTCTCCATGCTAAAAAGATTAATTCCGACAGTAGCTTAAAACCAAAATTGAAAGGATTTTAATTTGAGTAATTCAAACAAAGAAACACTAGGAGTAAAGAATTGAAGAAGTTAATAACCCAAAGTGAATAATTAACTTACTGGAAACAAAACCCATAAACCACCTTGTTGAAGAACTCAATTTCGAAATTCACAAAATAATTCTTCAATGAAAAACTCATTCAGTACTTCCAGACAATTGAAACAGAAACAGAAACTAAATTAATGTATCCAAATTACTTAAACAAAACCAAAATTCAAACTAAAACTAAGAACAAGCGAAAATCAAAAACTTGAATAAAACCCACTGCCCCTCCTATGTTTCTCAATCGATTTAACCCTTTTTTTGTCAAGAGGGAGTAAATCTTCACAATCCAATTTTCGTTTGGATTGGATTGAAAACTAAGGAAGAACAATTTTTCCTTCTGAAATGGATTACAACAGCTGGAAAAGATGAAGAACTTGAAAGGATCATCTAGTGCCTAAGGGAAGAAAAATAACATGAAGATGAGTTTTTTTTTTTTTTTTTTTTTTCAACATCTTTTGCTCCTTTTATTCCCTTCAAAACTAGGATTTTTGACTTAAATTCATCCCAGCTTCTAAGAAAGTCTTGCAGAATTTTAGGTGCTTGATTTATTTTCTTATCTGCTTCAGCCGTAGACTTAGATAATTTTCTTATCTGTTGCTGCTCAATTATATTGCAAAATCAAATTACAATTGCAATCTGAAATTTCAATTTTCCAATGTCATGCATCAAACAAAACATTTAGCCTTTCTTTCCTTCTTTTACTCAATTTTCTTACCAAATACATTTTCCACATAACTACTGATGTTTTCTACGATTTTCCAACTTCTTCACACAATTTCTATGGAATTTCAACCATAACTTAAGTCTATTAGAGCTAAATAAGCCTCAATATTGAGGCTTACCATTTACCAAACACCGTAAACGGTTAAGATTCTCCTAAAATTGCCTTTTACCTCCCATAAAAGCAATGCCAAACAAGCACTAAATACATACAATTTACTCACAGCTCTACTTTGAAGAGCCATTTTTTTCTCAAGGAGGTTTGCCTTCACTTGTTTAGGCATCTTACACAATGCTTCGTTAATACTCATTTCTGCATAAATATGACTCTTCGTAGCCAGTTGGGTCATTGTCTTGGCCATCACTTGACCCATGACTCAGAGTTTAACACACAAAGTGATACTACAAAGTTAACCCAATCTCTTACCCGCAAGCGCAGGATTCATGTATTAGGTGTTAAGGATTCACATCAATCATCAAGCTCTATAATCGATCGTGACCAAGTCTCCTCAATCTAAGCACACAAGACATCTCTACTTGGTAATTTAGCCCAAGGCTAGTTAGTTACAAGTTTCCCTCAATTATACGATGATATTTTAGCACTCTAATCACAGAAAGGTACACAATATATATTTAGTTTTGCCAATAAAAGTCCATCAATTTAGATGGCCAAAACAGGCTCGAGATGTAGAGAAAACACACACGGTTAATGCATATTCAAATGAAAATGTGCTCACCATGTCTCTTGTATCTCCTAGTCCTTCATATCTCTTTTTGTCCGAGAAGTTATCAATCCTATCTTCCATCACAACCTTTGACTAGATTATTGGAGTCATGTCGGCAGACACCACACTAAGTGTGAATTAAATGTTCTATATTCTTTTTTCTTTGTATTTCTAGATACCAAATCATGATAGTAGAATTTAGACACCTATAGTTTGACGCCCACCGTAAGAAAAATTCTTTTCATTTGCACCATCTCAATTTCTCTAAAACACATTTTTTCAAAGATGTGATAGTAAATAAAAGAATGTTACTCCCGTTATATGTTAGTTAATTACATATTCCACGTGAACTTGATATTCACTTTATTCGATTCTACAAATCTAAATACATCTCAAGTAATTAGACTCCTAATGGATTGCAAACTGCTATAAAATATTGTAAGGAAAAAAGTTTATTCAATTGACAATAAAAAATAAGGAAATTAATTCTATTTTTAAAAAAGTACAGAAAAAGAAAGAAGCTCTGAGGAAACCAAACCAATCATAGTGGATGATGACCAAAAATTTGTCGAAAAAAGGGTTAGAGGTATTCAGATTTTTTTCCAACTTTCAATGTGTAAAAATTGTCAAGTTCTTTCTAGAAGCTTCTTCAAATAGAACATTGGATTTCCAAGTCTTCATTCTATTTTTTAATTTATTTTTTGTATCTTTTTGTAAAAATCCAAGTCTCAATTATATGTTCATAGTTAGCTGTTTATTATTTGAAATTAAAACGTCCACACGGTTTTTAGAGCAGATGCCAAAAAGTCTTTGCTTTCCAGTTTCCAACTTGTTTAATTTGTTACCCACTAAGATTGCCGTATTAGTTTCAAAGTTTTCTCCTTACTATCATAGGAATTCAGTAATAAATTAATTATATATAAAGCCATTATTATATAAAAAAAAATAGAATCACTTTTAAATCATGGTCCCTAAACTTTCAAACTTATTTTGTTTTTGTTCTTCAACTTTTAAATATTTTGTTTTGGTCCCTAAACTGTGCATACAAATTAATTAGTTTCCATTTAACAAAACACTTATAAATTCATTTTAAAACTTCACATCTAACCTATTATATAGTTTCTAATTTTTGTTTGTGTAGATATTTATTGGTTAGGCAAATGAATAAATTTTGTGCCTAATGTTAAATAATTTGTAAAAAAAGTTTGAGGAAAGATGATTAAAATGATTTTCTTATGTAAATTTCCTCAAATAAAGTAGAATGTTTTTGAAAGTTAAGAGCCAAAATAGAATAAATGTGAAAGTGAAAAAATTAAAATTTTATCCAACATTAGTAGTATCTTCACAAGCTTCTAATAAATAAATTTTGCAATACAAATGCATTTATCTTATTTATCACTTTAAAATTATCATATATCCACCCAAAAATATATTGGCCCAATAGCTTAATATGACTTTTTGTACCCACTCCTCCTATTTCCATTATCATCATTATTTTTAAAGTCTAAATAAAAGTGTATATGAGAATTTGAACATGTACGAGAAATATTATTAAAATCTTAGACCCGTTTGATAACCATTTGATTTTTTATTTTTAATTTTTGAAAATTAAACCTATAAATGTACTACTTCCACCGATGAGTTTTCTTGTTTTATTATCTACTTTTTACATATGTTTTAAAAAATCAAGCCAAGTTTTAAAAAAATTAAAAGAAAATAGTTTTCAAAAATTTATTTTTGGTTTTTGGAATTTGGCTATGAATTCAAATAGTTTCTTAAGAAAGATGAAATTCGTTGTAGAAAAATGATGAGAAAACAAACATAATTTTCAAAAACCAAAGAATTATCGAACGAGGCATTAACTACTTAAGCTATACTTCTTTTACTATCATGGTGTTTGAACTAACCAGTGGCGCCAACCTCACCATAGCTCAACTAGTTAAAACAAATATCCTAGATCAAAAAATCAAAGGTTCGAATCTTCTACTTTCACATGTTAAACTAAAAAAAAAAAAAAAAAGTGGTGGCATTTCCTTTTTCTTTAATCATTTTATTGGTTTTTCTCTGGCCTTTGCTACCGTTTTCAGCCCACATACTGGCCGTAAAACTTGATTTTCCATTTTACATTATTACCACGGATTTTTCTTTCTTTTTGTTTGTTTGTTTTTCTCTCCGGATTCCATTAACATTTCAATTTTCAATTCTATTTTTTTTCTCTAGAAGCCTGACCCGTAGCCTTAGATGAAGGAAGAAGCTAAGCTAGTAGGTGTGTATTAGCCCAACTAGGTCGGGTTACTAATTAAGTGAGACCAAAAATCATCCAATCAAATTCGACCATATGAGACTTTGGTGGATTTTATAGCTCAATTAAGTGAGATCATAAGCTATTGAATACTAGCATTTGAAACAGATCTTATAAGGCACTATTGTTGCATTAATTTCTATGCCTTCCTACGATGCTAGCAATTCACCATGGTCACTTTCAACCTCATAAACTAGTTTGATGACCTATACCTATAGCAATTAGCTAGAGTGACCTTAGTAAGAACCTACAACTACACCTCTCTCTCTCTATATATATATATATGCAAACATCAAGAATAGACGGCCGATGAGAACGAGCTTTTTCACCATATCAAAACTCTATCAAATTTTAGGTTTTTCTGTCGAGGATTGAAATATATTTCACGTATAACTTCTTTTGCAAATAATTCTACCTCATGCTTTCTATTGCAATCTCTAATATTGCTGCTTATCTAAAATCATTCAACAATGATCTTGAACGACATGTTTAATTATTCTACTATTAAAACAAAAATTTTAAGAGACTATTTGGGACGCTGAATGGGTTATAATAACTTGTGAAGTTATATAATTTGTGTTTAGGATGCAAAGTTATAATAGTATGTGTTTGGGATGCAGAGTATTCCACAGACTATTATAACTCACGCCCCAAAGAATCCCCTAAAAAATTGTGGATATTAATTTCTTAGTTGGCTTTAAGCAAAAAAAAAAAAAAAAAAAAAAAAAAAAAAGAATCTAGTTTATGTTTGACCTCTCTCCCAAGTATTATGAAGTTACTATTTTGATTCTAACTTGCATAGCAGCTTCGTCAACAAATACTATTCAAATTAACTTTATCACACTTCTAAACATATTAACTAAGGCCCCGTTTGATAACCATCTGGTTTTTGGTTTTTGAAAATTAAGCTTGTTTTCTCTTAATTTCTCTACAATTGTTTTCATCTCCCTTAAAGAAGCATTTGAATTCTTAGCTAAATTCTAAAAACAAAAACAAGTTTTTGAAAACTACTTTTTTTAGTTTTGAAAACATGACTTGATTTTTGAAAACATAGGTAAAAGGTAGATAACAAAACAAGTAAATCTATGGGTGGGAGTAATATTTATAGGCTTAATTTCAAAAACCAAAAACCAAAAACTAAATAGTTATCAAATGGGGCCTAAGTTTTCAGTTCTAGTCGATCGAAAAAGTAAACCCGAAGAGGCCAACTAAAATTTGGTAATGAAGGTTGTAGGAATGAATTTTGAGAATACACATGCCAAAAGACTAGAGTTTTTGATGTGATTGCGCCATCACTCAAGTCTATGCAACCTCAAATGAACCCAAAACACACGAAACATTATGTTGTACATGACAAAAGTGATTTTAATCATTCTAAAATCATGTAGCTTTGTCCCCTGCACCCCCAATGCATTGCGCTTGCACATGCCCACAGACTGCCTACCACTGCTTGCCCCATCACTTGCAAAGTTTGGCTTTGCATCTAGTTTTGTTTCTTTGATACCTTGGGATATTTTCTTATGCATTTTTAGGAACTAAATGTCAGTCTTAGATATTTTATTTGCTTCATTTTTACTCTTTTTAGTATAAGAAAATATTTTATCCCTCAATTGTTTCAGAATTCTTTGTCTCATTTATTTAGGATATTATTTTATTCTTAAAGATTTGATTAGACCTATAAAAGTTGGGATTTTGGATTTTTCCCCCCTTCCTATGATCCACCCTTTGTAGGGTATATATAGCCAATAATATGAGCTTTTGTAAAGATGGATTATTATAATGGATTGATAATATTGAGTGTGCTACTTTAATTTAATTGTCGAGAGTATTGTAACCCTTTGTAAATTTACTTTAGTCTTGTTTATTTAGAAACATTCCAGTCTTGATTGGTTATCGAACTTGTGAAGTGATTCATGCCTTTAGAGAAAAAGAGTTTTCTTTACTTTTAGGTATATTTAACCTATCAGAAAAATCATTTTCTAGCTTTTTTTTTTGAGTTGAAATCAAATTGAGTTAAATTGAGTTGAAAGGTGTTTGTGTTTGGGAGGTCCACATAACTACAATGTTTTGTCCATGCCAATTCACTAGTATTGTTTATTAGTTTCATTGAATATAATATTAAAAAAAATTAATAACCTGTTTATATTAATACAATATAATAAAAAAGACTAATATATATACCTTTAATGTAAGGAGATATATAGACTCAAATCAAAATAGGGAAATAAATCTGATTTTATAACACAATCACCAACTGCTCCCTTGAACTCACCAATACTCACACTGAATTTAAGCCCCCATTTCATAACCATTTGATTTTTTATTTTTAGTTTTTGAAAATTAAGCTTATAAACACTACTTTTAGCTATAAGTTTCTTTGGTTTGTTGTCTACTTTATACCAATGTTCAAAAACCAAGCCTAGTTTTGAAAACTAAAAAAATTAGTTTTTGAAAACTTATTTTTGTTTTTGGAATATGACTAAAAGAATTCAAATAGTTATATTAGAAATGTGAAAATCATTGTAGAGAAATTATGATAAAAGAAGCTTAATTTTTAAAAACCAAAAACTAAATTATTATCAAACGGAGCTAAAATATTTGACAAGTGTGTGGTGTCATGCTAAATTCTAACAAAAGCACATTGTTGCAATTGTTCCAAAGGAATGTCAATGTGAGTATCAACGTGGATACACTAATCTATAATCTATAATAAATTAAAAAGCTACAATCTTTGAAAAACGTTTTTGGACAATTATGTCATTTTTTTAATTTATATATTTAAAAAATATGCCATTAACAATTAATTATTAATAGTAAATTAATAATTGATAATATTGATTATTAATGGTACATATCGGTTTGAAAAAAAAAATTGTTTTTCATCATTAGTTTAATTAGTTCCATTTTTTTCTCATTAAACTTTCCACTTTCCTACCCAACACTTCCTACAATTTCTCTCCCTCCCCTCTCCCATAATTCTTCATCGTAATCATGGTTACAATTCCCACAATTCTCCTATAATTTTAATGTGCTTATTAAATAACAACCATTTTAATTCTCCTATATTAATATGTACTAAGGAATTGGAATCGAAACAAAAATTGATTCTCCTCTTCCTCCCACTTATCTTTCTTATATATATATTGATTTCCCCCGACTAGTAAATCTATCTAATTCTCTAAGTTTTTGCTCAGTGATGAATCGACGATCGACACTTGTGTTCGAATAATTGAATCAATGAACCAACAAGTACAAAAATTTGGATACAATTGACGTTTAGTGAGCAACAGCTGATTTCTTCAACGCCTAAAATTTGGAACAAACGTTGATGACTCGCTATAGGATGAAAACAGTTTTTCCGCACTCATTCAAGCGGATTGGAAGCAGGAAATTTTCCCACATAGCCAACATCTCTCACAATTTGATTATGATAGATTTTCTGTTTTGGGAAGTTTTTTTTTAATTTTTTTAAATTCTCTGTTTTGGAAGATTACATTGAGATTTTGTGTGTACATTCGATTATATTTTGATTAGCATTTTATACTTTCATTTCTATATTCGATTTTGTGTGTACTTTCATTTCTATTTTGGAAGATTACATTGAGATTTTTTGTCTTTACCATATTCATACATTTTTTTACATGATAACTAGCTTATATTTAGCGAATTACTTTGTTAATCAAATGTGGGGTTTGGTAAAATAAAATACAGAAAAATAAGTGGGTCTTTATTCAAATGGATAGAGGCCAATTAGAGATGCTTTTAGACATATTTAAACAAATAATAGAAACTATATTGAAATTATATGTCCAAACCATATAACTAAATTAAATTAAAACTTTTACCATCATAGGAAACCAAAATTGAAACTATGTCAAAAATATATTGTCCAAATTAATTTATAATTCAATCTAGCCGAAAATTAATAAATTTATACCACATCAACCTCAAAAAAAATAATAATAATAAAAAAGATTTCCTTTTTGTTAGGTTTTGAGCTACAATAACATAAAAGTTGATTTGATTGTAGGAATCAATATGACAAATCTTCCAAACACAGAAACTAAAATGTCAACTTTGAAAAATAAAAACTCAAAATATTATGCAACTTCAATCTGGACAAAAAAAAAATCCTTATTAATAATTTCCATCAAAATAAAATGAAATCAAATTAATACATCTCAAGGATATTTTTTACTCTCCCAACCTCTTTCCAAAGTGAGAAAAAAAATGTTAATTAAACTCTATATGAAAGTGTGTAGGTTGGAATAAAAATTTTGGCCAATTAGAAATTGTCATGTCATTAATTAAAATTAGTGGTGAAATTATTTATTTAATTAGAGATTATTTAAATTTGCAAGTATCTCTAAATTAAATTAAGGCAAGTCTAAATATACAATTGGGTTATATGAAATTTGGGCCAATTTTAGACAAAGCCCAAATGGGAGGCCCTAATCCAGCAAAGTCTAGGCCCAAGGTCAATAAGGCTCAATTCAGAGGAGTTTAAGCCCAAAGTCAACTAAGCTCAGTCCAAAGGCCAAGACCAAAGTCAACTATGCACAGTCTAAAGGACCTAACCCAAAGTCCACCAGACCCAGTCCAATAGTCGGGCCCAAGCCCACTTGAGGGCCTTAAGAAGTCTATAAATAGAGAGCTCCCTCCCTCATTTTTGGGTTCATAAATTTGAGATCTCAGAGAGAATTCAGAAACAAATACCAGAAGATTCCTTGAGCTCTTAAGGATCAAACACCTCCTGAATAAATAACACTTCCTCGAAGATCAAGAACACTTCTTTGAGATCTAGAGAATCCATTGAAGCTTCAATCTCGAGAATAAGCTTTGCAACCCTCAAGTGAAACATACAAACAAGAGAGAGAATCAGATGATCAAGTATTAGAGATTGTATTCCACTACATTCAAATTAATACAAGTACACAAGTTTCATTTGCACGTGTTCTTATTTCTTTATTGAAATTCCATGCGAACAATGTACATTTAAGATTTTTTTTTTTAAAAAAAAATAATAGCACACCTCTCTCTTAAAGAAAACTTCTAAACCAACTGAACTCAAAAAAAAAAACACACTTTTAAGTACTCACAAAATTAGTTATTAGCATTTAAAAAAAATAATTAAAAAAAAAACTCTAAACCAACTATTACATCAATTTTAACACAAAAATTTCTATATTAATTTTAAAAAATAAATTTATGTGAAAATTTTATACAAAAATCTATTTAAGTTTTAAAATAAAATTTTTATTACTTTTTAAAAAAATAATTAGTGCTTAAAAATAGGAAAGGTTGGTAATTATAAAAAAATTAATTAATATTTGCACCATTGTAAAATTTTCTTTTATAATACACTATTAACGATTACTTGACATATAATTATTTGTATCTATCTCTCTACACATTATATATAAAAGGGGTCAAAGGGGAGAAAATTTATCTCCCCATTTTGTCCCTCCTTTTTAATAATTTTTAAAAATTTTTAATTTAATTATTAAATCTTTGAGAAACTCAAAAGCCTACAAAATCCAACGTGTTGTAGAATTCAAACAAATTTGGGGCATGGAGAAGTGATTCATTCAAAGAGAGCATAGAAGATTACTTTAAGAATATTATTAAATTGTATTGGGAAAATCACTTAATACTTCATATTTTCTTTAATTCACCACTTATTACTTAGTAAATAATTTATTTTCTTGTAAGTTGAAATTATTATATTATTTAATATGTACTCAACATTTTTAAAAACAAACTTAGAATTAATATATGATAAAATAAGATTGAAATACCATGTGCAAAGCAAAAATGAACTGACGGCAAATGAAAAAATGATGATGGATGTTTGAAAACTAAAGGAAACCAATTCATTGGTATGAATTAAATGGATTCTTAAACTGCTAATTAAATTAAAAATTGCATTAAATTATGAACAAATAAAATAGAAACCAAAACAAGTTTCAAAATTTTCCGTCTTTCTATCTATCTGTATCTCTCCTTAGACATATATAAATAGCAAATCAAAGATGAACCAATATAATTGAGAAGCATCAAAGGGAAAGGAGAAGAGGATGATATATATATATATATATATATATATATATATATATATATATATATATATATATATATATTTTATTTATTATTTTTTTTTTTTTTAAAAAAAAGCCAAGGATGTGTTGAGATCGATTGATAGTTTTTTGATCTAGAGGTAATTTGTCCCCAAGAGTATGTTTGGATTAATTTTTTAAGGAATTTTGAGGGACCCAAATTTTTTTTTCTATTTTAAATCTAGGGTGTTTAAAAAAAAACTTTTGAAAAAATTAGATTGGTTAAAAATAATTGTTTAAATAGTGGTAATTTGAAATTTGTAAAATGATACTTCAATAAAAAAAAAATCATGCAAGCTTATGATTCACTTTAAGAAAATGTAACCAAATACACCATTTTATTAAAACCATTTTTATAAAATAAA
This sequence comes from Trichosanthes truncata, assembly GCA_033996785.1. Classification (NCBI taxonomy): domain Eukaryota; kingdom Viridiplantae; phylum Streptophyta; class Magnoliopsida; order Cucurbitales; family Cucurbitaceae; genus Trichosanthes; species Trichosanthes truncata. The sequence goes on from JAWPNB010000004.1 coordinate 7,484,605, forward strand.
TATTTTTAAGAAATACATTTTGAAAAAAAATTATTTAATTTAAATTAGAAAGTATGTCAAACTAGACCTAAATTATAGGTTGAATTGATAATCAAACTAACAGTTCAATATCAATGGACTAATATGATTAATCGACCATACTCGATTCAATTCAATCATCAACTTGATTATTTTTTTTACATTCTTAATGCCAAATCCATAGAATTAGGTTTTTCTCTAGAAAATTTTCATTGGAAAAATCTATTAACAAATATATACTAAATTTTTGTTAAAAAAATTCAAAATTATCCCATATTAAAATTATGTAAAAAATCAAGCATGTATTGAAATTTCTATTTTTGTTGGCCCATCCTACTTTTAATTGAATAAGAACTGCAAAAGAATTATATAATATAAATTAAAATTAGTTATTTTAAGAATTTCAAAATATATTTTATCAAAGTTATTCATTCGATAGTTTAACATATGTTTTCGTTTTTTTTTAACACGATGGTTATTTAACATCTTTTAACTTTAATTTCAATAATGTTTTTAAACTTACATCCAACATTTAAAAAATAAAAATCGAACCTAAAACTTCATTTAATTGATTAAATTAATTGCTCCAAATGAAAAGAATCTCGCAAAATATAAACCATGTTATGTAGTTAGTAAACAAATTAAAACATGTAGAGTACATGAAAATATAAAATTGAATCTTAATTTACCTTTTAAAAAATTATATTTCAAATATTTCATTGAAACTATTGTAAATTTAATTATTTTAATAAAAAAAAATACATGTGCATTACACGTGGTAATACACTAGTATGCTAAATGAGACAAATATCAATACCAATATTCATAATATGTATACTGAATTTCATTGCCAATGCAAATAAAAATTCAAATATAAATAAAAAGTGAACATAATATTGCAAATGAACGTTGCAAAAGGTGCACATTAGCATTCCAAATATTATCTAATTATCTCTACTTTCCAAGAAATCCCAATCCTTCATGTCAATCTCCATAGTTTTGCAATCTTAGCTTTACTATATTACACTTCTTTTCTTAAATATACAACGAATTACATATTTATATTAATAAAATATAATAAAGAGATTTTTTTAAAAAAACAATTAAATGATTAATCTATCCCCTACAATGAAAAAAGGCAAAATTATATAATAAAAAAAATACTCTTAAACTTTACTATTTGTTTCAAAAATACTCTTATTCTTTTAAAAGTTGCAATATTACTCTTGATCTTTCATAAACGTTTCAAGACTACTCTTGGAGTAGAAATCCTTTAAAACATTGAACGGAAAATTGACATGGCGTGATGTTGAACAACAATGCGGTGACTTGGACACTTGTCTGGATTAAATCCGAAATAACGACATTTGGACACATTAACTTTTCATCCAATATTCTAACGGGCTTTTCTACTTTATGGATAGTTTTGAAATGTTTATGAAAGGTAAAGGTAATATTACAACTTTTAAAAGAATATAAGTATTTTCGAAACAAATGGCAAAATTCAAATGTACCTTTTATAATTTAGCCATGAATAAACTCAAATTAAAGAAAAAAAACGAAATAGATCTTAGTGACATAATCACCAACGGGTTGCATTTATTAAACAGATAATTTAGAGAATTGGGTTTTCAAAAAGGTGAATTTTCAATCTCCAAAAACTTACTTAAAGTAAATCTCTATAAAGGACTTGGTCTTCATCTTTTTAGTTTGAAATCTTTGTATTTCTCCTTTTAAAAAAAAAACTATAAAGGAAATTGACCTTGGTAGCTAGTCAAATCGAATAATCTAACCATATTAAAATAATCCTGTTCAAAGTCATATTTCATAACTTATTCCTTCGTCCTCACTTTCACTTCTTTTTTTTTTCAAATAATTTATCTTCATTCCTTCTCAAAAGAAAAAAGAAGTACAAAATACACATTCTTATAATTACTCTTTTTTTTTTTTTGTTCACTGTCATTTAGATCAGAAAAAAAAAAAAAAGGAAGAAACATTATTATTACTGTTGAAAAAGAAAATATTATAAATATAGGATGAAAATTCGATACTTTGACCTATATAAAGAAGATTAATTAGTAATAATTTAACTATTGAATTAAGTTCAACTTGACGAAAAAAACATTATTTTCAATCCGATCCAATTCATTATACATTTAATATTGTGATAGAGAATTAAAAAGGCAAGATGGGACACTTGGAACTTTAGAGAGATGATGTGGTCAATGCCAGTCTTAATGGGTAACAAAGTTAGAAATGCAAGTCTAAGTATGCGCTCTGAAAAATATGTGTAGACCTTTTTCTTTCCTTCAATCATATCATCAGCAAATTATGAACATATAAATTCTTTAGACTTGGAAACCCAGTTGTAAAGGGGAAACTTCTAGAAAAATCTTGACAACCTTTGCCTATTAACTATATATAATAGACTCCAATTGATCAGGTTTGACATGGAATGTTTGAAACCTTTGAATAAATCTCACCATTATTAACGGAATTTTCAACCGTATTAATCTCGGGTCAACATCCACATTATCATAATGTTATGGTATTATCTACTTTGGACGTAAGTCCGAACTGATTGGTTTCTTGTTTAACTCAAAAAAATTTATACTGATAGAGATATTGTTTTTTTACTTTTATACTTAAGATTCATGAATTTCTCTTATCTGGTTGACTCGGGACTTTAGTTGTACTCTAAACATTTTAGAGATTTATAAAAGATGCTTCAAAGAAAGAAGGAAAAATGGTTGGTTTGGGTGTCTTTTTTACATTTAAGTTGGTGTGTGTGTTGGTTTATTTGAGAGATGGTGAAGGTGATGGTCAAAGCTAGAGAATAAAAGATGTAGTTGAGTGGCATGGTTTTATTTCCCTTCTTACAAGGGTACCAGTTGGCAGATTATCAATCAATGCATGGTGAAATTGCCCATGCATGTTTTTTCAAGCTATTAATTTAGAAATCTGAACATCTTATCTTACTTTTTAATCAAGAATATACGTCTTAATTATTAGAACTATGTTTTGATATGTTTTTTCAAACTTTGTTGATAGACTTTAATTTTAATGGTGAACTAAATGAAGAAAGATATTGAAAGATTTTAGTTTATGTTTCCTTTCATGAAACTTTAATCTATCCGTTAAGGTCCGTAAAGAGAGATAACATTTGAACTATGCTTAGTAGACTCATACAGTAGATTAAATACAAAGATGGCCTCCATCTCTTAGAGAATTTTAAATCCATCTTTAATTCTTAAAATGATTAATTTTACTTTAACATGTTGGTATTTTTCAATTAAGTGTTTGATCTTTTAAATTGTCAATTTTACTTTCAATGTATTAATTTTTCTCAATGAAGTCGATGGACGAAAAAATCATTAATTTTAACATTTTCTAGAGTGAAATTAGTGTCTAAGATAACATTGTCGATTTTTTTTTTCTATTATGAAATTCAATTATTAAAATGAAGATATAATAGAAATTATAGAAATTATTACTTTTATGTATCATTTTTACAGTTAATCTTTGATAAATTAAATCTAAAGAAAAACTTTGTTAATCGTCAACGAATAATAGTTTATGAGAAATAAACATTAATATAGTTACTATATGTTAATACTGAGCAATACTTCATGATAAAGAAAATAATAACCGAGCAATACATTGTTACCAACATGAACATAGTTCAGTTACATGTATCCTTAACCAAGAAGTTAGAAGTTCAAATTTCGATTGTTAAAAATTATTTTTGTATTTTTGGCACTCAATTTAAAACTAATATGTATAATAAGAACAATTATATTGAAACATATTTTTATTACAATGAATATATAGTGTATAATATTGAAAATTATGTATATTAATTCAGGTTAATTAGTTTAGAGATCTACTAGTTAAAGAGGTATTACTATCCAAATAATAATTTTTCTTCCCTTGGTAATCATTTAGTTTTTAGTTTTGATTTTTTTTAAAATTAAGCTTATAAATACTACTTCCACCAATGAGTTTCCTTATTTTGTTTACCTACTTTTTACATATATTTTTAAAAATCAAGCCAAATTTTGAAAACTAAAAAAAAAATAGTTTTCAAAAACTTGTTTTTGTTTTAGAATTTGGCTTAAGAATTCAAATGTTTTCGCAAGAAAAAGATGAAACGCATGGTAGATAAATGATTAGAAAATAAGCACAATTTTCAAAAACCAAAAACCAAACTGTTATAAAACAAGGTCAAAAAATGTTCAAATCTATTCTACTTGACCCAAAAGATCTTAGGTTAAAAAATTTCAAACCCCCATTTCCAAGGACGGAGTTAGAAACTTTTTTAGTGAGGGACAAAATTCTACGGGCTAACTTTTTACACATAAAATACTTCAACTGAAAATTTAGAATATGAATGGATAAATTAGAGGAAAACTACAAAATGTCTAGTATTTTGTATATACTTTTTGAGTTAAAACAAACTAAGAGAGACAATTGTCTCCTCTCCTTCATTCTTCCGCCCACCCCTATGCATCCTATATTTATGATGTTATATTTTTTAAAAAATTCAACGCCATATCCTAAGACCAACCTTTACAAAAAAATATATATAGTCTATCTAATAAGGGTATAAATTGACATTAACTCTAAATCTCCAAATGTATTATTTTAATTTCATCCCTTATTGAGTATAGCAAAGAAAAAAACAATTTTTAGTAAAAAAATGTATAAATAAATTTTAAAAAAAAGTTATTATTAGTATATTAAAAATTAGAAGTATGGATGTGTATTTGTTAAGAGGAAGTTACGTGTACTTAAGAGAGAGGTAGCACAATAAATAAAGTGGTCGGCGAAGTACCTAAATTTCTGCCGTATAATAATGCTTACCAGGCCACCACTCAAAACTAATTAATTCCAACATTCTTTCTTCTATTAGCTATTAGTTTCCATCGGGTTTTTTTGTGAACTTCGATTGGGTTAAGCATATACGCTTCATCGAAAGGTTAAAGATTCGAATTCTCAAACTATACATGTTGTTGAACTAAAAAAAATTCTCCTAATTTTTTTTTTAAAATATTGTATATGGTTCATTAATTTTTAAGTTCTACAACATGTGAAGTAGGGATTCGAACACTTTAACCAAGTTAAAGCTATACTGACATTATTGTACATTCGTGTTAATGATTTTGATGTTTAGTTATTTTATTTGATTTTTAAACATTAAAAAAAAAATCAACTAAATTGTGATTTCTAGCAGGGGTGGGATCCAAACCTTTAGGTTAACGGGTCTCAAATTCAATTTAGTTTATTTTCTTGTAATTATGGAAATTTTCACGTAGGCTCTTGAATTTTTCTTTAAAAAAATTTTCCATTTCGAATAAATTTCATATAAATGAAGAAAATATCAAATTTAAAGAAGAAATAAATATACTAATAATAAATATTATATACAAATTAAAAAAATTAAATGTTATATATTTGTTAATATTTCAATAAATTGAAATTTATTAAAAATATATATGTAGTTCACGAATTAAATGTATAAGAGATTGAAAGTCTATATTATTTATTTTGAATTATAAAAAATTAGAAAATGTGATAATTAAACAATATTTTTTAAATCATATTTCGGGTTGTGGTTGAGCCTCTCTTCTATGATTGTTAAGTAAATGACAATATGACATGCCTTTTAAACAAACTTTAAACGTAAGTCATGAAATAAATGAACCATAAAAAGGAAGGAAATGGGGAGGAGAGCTAGAAAAGTTTGCACATGTAACATATATATATATCTCTTCTTTCTAAGCAACATTTCAAATCCATATATTTGATTAATTATACTCCTCTTTTTTAGAATACACAATAGAAACTCTCAAAGTGAAATTACATTCCTAACTTTTCAAATCCAAGACATGTCAAATCTAGGAACACTATTAAATTCTCTCTATACATTTATTATCACACACATGAACTATAACAATCAAAATTACCTTTTTTTTTTTTTTTTTTTAAGTTCAATCAAAATTACTTGAACAAACATGATATCAATATTAGTTGAGGACATGTTTGATTAGTATCTTATCACTATTGAATTTCTTTTGTTTTAAATTCACTTAATAATCAAATGAATTCAGAAAATATTTTAGATTAAATTATAAATTTGGTCTATATAGTTTGAAGAAAGTTAGAATTTAGTCCCTACGGTTTTAAAAGTTAGATTTTTGTCCTTCCATTTTGATAAGACCTCATAAATAGTCTCTATGGTTTGATAAAATTCTCAAAGAGTTCTTATGGCCGTTTGATAAAACTTCATAGGGACGAATTCAAACTTTTTCTAAACCATGAGGACCAAATTTATAATTTAACCAATTTTTTTATTGAGTTTACTTACAAAACAATGTTTAGATTCTATGACCGAAAAATTTTGGAAATAATATTTATAAGTTTTCAAAGTTCTCTAAATCTACTATCAAGCACATATTAAAAACAGTGAAAACATAGAATTAATATAATTCTATTTTTCATTTAAAATCCTTGCTTTCAAATTCTTATTTTTAGACGAAATGCATCCTAAACATTTTACCAATCTATTTTATTCGAATTCAAATTATATTGTGAGATCAAATACCATTTGGCAGATAAAAAAAAATTGATAATATAATTAATAAAAATTAATGTCATTATTCATATTGTAAGCTGGGAGGATTTTTCCATCCTCAGTGAATGGTCTTTGAAATATTTCCCCCCCTCCCTGTTTACTTAGAAATATGCTATTTCACTGTAGTCGACACAAACTGTCTAGAAAAATGAAAGTTTTTCAATTATTATTATTTAAAATTTAGAATTATGGTATATAATATATAATTTCATATTATCTCATATACCAAACAAGAGATGAGTCAAGTCTGTCTGTTCGTCCCTTTCAGTTTATCTTTAAAGTCTACAAGGGATAGGAAAAAACCTACCTAATACTATACTATAGACTCCTTTTTCTATTAAAATATACAAACCACACAATAAAATTATATATTTATTGATCATGTAACTAGATATTAATGAAAGAAGTTTCACTACAATAACGTTGAATACGTTAAATTACAAATTTAGTTGTTATGATTTGAGCATAGTAACAATGCAGCTCTTATGATTTTAAAAGTTTCAATTTGGTCCTATAATCTAGGTTTTGTTTCAATTTGATACTTATTGTTTTAAAAGTTTCAATTTTGATTCTTATAGTTTAGTCAAACATCACAAATCATATTTGTCAATATGATCATTACTATATTTACACTTTTTTTTTACGTGACAAGAAGCTAATGTTTTTCATTTGACTAACTACGTAAGTGGACTATATAAAGGTTTAAGGCTAAGTAAATAATAGAAGGAAAAAGGTGAATTCTTTAGATGGGGGACAATTTATGAACCGTTTGGGAAATCTTAACCATACTATAGAAACCAAATTGAAAATTTTAAAACAACTTAAATAAAATTAAGCGAAGTATCATAGGAACTAAATTTAAACTTTTAATACTATACAAACCAAATTTATTTTTTTTTTTTTAGAAAAACCAAATTTATGATTTAATCTATTGAACGTTTTTCAGAAAGGATAAAAAAATAATAATAATATTTAATTAATATAAAAAAAAATACGAGATGTCAGATATTTTTACTGTTAGAGTGTGACTGATCAGTTTTGAATTTTCAAAGTCTGAGAATTCTGAAATTCCATTGTGCAAAACGAATTCACCAGCCCTCCACCAATTCCCAAAATTTTGGCCCTAAATATTCTCTCTAAAAACAAAAAAGACTTTTCTCCAAATTTTAAGCTAAATAATAATTTAATCTTTAATATATGGATTATTCTTTTTATAAAAGGTATGAAGTTTTCAATCTTCGACCTCAAATAAAGGTATACATGTCAATTACTACTGAATTAAGCCCAGATTGACATGTTTGAATTACTTTTTATTTGGTCTCTTATCTTTTAAATTTTCAAATTTATCATTTATGTATTGGTTTTTTTTCAATAAAATTCATGTTTTTATAAATAGCCAAAATTCATAGACAAGATGTTGATGTAGCATTAAAATATGTTTTATTATTTGAATTAAAGATACCCTATATTTTAATATTATGAAATAGACATATCTAATCATGATAATAGAATACCCTACCCACTTCATATTTTGTGACTCAGAGCAACTTACTCCAACCTAAATGATTTGATATTATACGAAACATATCATTAAAATTGTTATTACTTTAAAAAGTAACAACATCATAGAAAATATGCTTTTGAAATTCATACATCATCTTTGTATCAATATTTAATGAGAGTAAAACTTGACTTTAAATTCAACACATAAATAATGAAATTAAAAATTTTAAAAGATTATAGATGAAACTAAGAAATGGAGATAAAACTAAAAAGAATACTCAAACTTTTAGGCATTAAATTATGTATTTAGCCCATTTAATAATAATTTAGACAATGTATTTAGTAATTTGTTATTTTGGAAAACAAAGAAGAAATTGAAAATTCTAAGCCACAAACATGTCTTAATCAAGAGAGCGCGTATGGATGTGAAGTATCTAGTACGGGGCCAACATGAGGTAGAAATATGGCATTATCTTGGCGGTGGCAGCTCAGCTACTTTCTTTTTTTCTTTCATTTTCAAAATAATTTATTAGATAACTAACGTCGGTTTGATAATTATGTAGTTTTTAGCTTTTAGTTTTTTTAAATTAAACATATAAATACTAAGCCAAGTTTCGAAAGCTGAAAAAAATAGTTTTTAAACATTTATTTTTGTTATTAGAATTTGGTTAAGAATTCAAATGTTGTTTTAAGAAAGATGAAACCTACAGTAGAGAATAATGAGAAAACAAGAACAATTTTCAAAAACCAAAAATTAAATGGTTATCAAATGGTTGGGGCCTAAATTAAATAAACTTTTAGTTCTAGCTTATTTAATTTATACAAACTTCTCTCCCAGATAGTGAGAAAATGAGTCCAAAAAGCTTCTAATAGATTTTTAGACTTTCCATGTTGTATCTATTTAGTCCTTTGAACTCTATAAAATTTCTAATAAGTTTATTAACTTTCAATTTAGAGTTTATAATAAGTTGTATGTTAACTTTGTCGTTCTAATGCTTGCATATGTAGCACGCTAGTTGACTGAAAGTTTAAAAATTTATTAAAAGCTTTTGAAAAGTATAAAGACTAAATAGACCTAACTTGAAAAGTTTAGACTTTAGGAACCTATTACAAACATTTTAAAGCATATGAACACTTATTAAATACCATCCTCAAAAAGTTAATTATTAAATAATTCAAATGTAATCAGGTACATTTATATAGATGGCTAGAGTTTGTTAAAGACTACAGTTGTGTTTTGTTATTTTTGGGCTATATATATTCTTGAGGGATGAATCACCAATGTAATAGAGTTTTATTCAGTATTTTTAAAAAAAAAAAAAAAAAAAAAAAAAAAAACTTTTTTCCCCTCATTACACGTGTTATGGTATCAAAGACCATAAAGTCCAAACGAGTATTCTGTCTAAAAATTGGGATTCGACCCAAGAATGGTGAACCCAAAAAAGCACCACCTTGAGGGGGTATGTTAAGGATCCCACATTGGAAAAATGTAGAAATACCTCACAATTTATAAGATACATGGGCTACTCCTTTCATTATCAATTAGTTTTGAGATGGAATCCCATGTTATCTAATACGGTATTAGAGAGAATTTTTTTTGCATGTTTTTTGTACGAGGGATTTCTCGAGAGACTTTTCCTCTCCCTATTCATCTAAGAACGTTTTTTTCCATTCTTTTGATTACGAGGGATTTTATGTCCTTCCTTCTCCATGGCTGAGACGACTGCTTTTGCGAGCAATTCTGCATTGGATTTGACTGATCTTGAAGTGCAATTGAATCTATATCTCTTGCATCATTCAAACGCACTAACTACAACGTTGGTAACACAACCTCTTGTTGGCGCCAGCAATTATATCTCATAGAGAAAAGTGATGTTACTTGCTTTATCTGGAAAGAACAAGATCGGATTCATAAATAGATTGATTAAGAAACCTGATGAAATCAACCAAATCTGATGTCTGATTGGCAGTGTAACAACGACATCATCACTTCTTGGATCATAAATTCAGTATCATCGGATGTTGCAGCAAGTCTCGTGTATACTGGTTGTGCAAAAGACATTTGGGATGAATTAAAGGAGAGCTATCATCAAACCAATGGGCCTCACATTTATCAATTGCAAAAAGATCTGGTTACCACTTCTCAAGGCCTATCATCAGTCGAGACATATTATATGAAACTTACCGCTCTTTGGCAAGAATTGACTGAATACAAACCTCTTGAAGACTGCACATGTGGAGGTTTGAAGGCCTTACTTGATTACCTGAATTCTGAATTTGTAATGATGTTCTTGATGGGGCTCAATGAGTCGTATGTTGCTCTTCGAGCTCAAATTTTAATGATCAATCCCTTACCTCAGATCAATAAGGTTTTTTTCCCTCGTCATCCAAGAAGAAAAACAACGCAATGTTGGTCGATCATCCCACTCCATTGAATCAGTTGCCTGATTGGCCACAACTGATGCTTCTAAGCGTGGAAATGCTTATCAATCCAAGAAAAAGGAAGGACAGAGACTGATTTGTTCCCATTGAGGTATCAAAGGACATGTGGTTAACTGCTGCTACAAGCTACATGATATCCACCTGAATACAAGTTCTGGAACAACAATTCTTCTCAGAATCAGAGACCTGCTAATTCTTCTTATGACTCAGTCAGCACAGAGAAATCTTCTGATGGTGTCAAGAATAATCAATCAGCCTTTCTTGCTAGCTTAAGCACTGATCAATATGTACAATTGATGCACATGTTGCAGAGTCATTTGACAATGACCAAATCTGATTTTGGATCCAAGGCTGAGTCCAATCATGTAGTAGGTACCTGCTTTTATGCTTTTCTAACTCCTCAAAATCAGCCTCTTAAGACTTGGGTGATTGATTCATGAGCCCCTGCCCATATTTGTTTTAATCATTCTCTCTTTGCTAATATGTGGCCTGCTACTAATACATTTGTTATCCTACCTAATCAAACCTGTTTTTCTGTCAAATATATTGGAGATACCAAACTTAGAGATGATATGGTTCTCCTTGATGTTCTGTATATCCCATATTTCTCATATAATCTGTTGTCGGTCAGTGCATTGCTTAAATATCCTCGATACACTATTAATTTCTGTGGTCAAACTTGTTTTATTCAGGACAAGTTACAATTGAAGAAGATTGGCAAGGTTGAGTGTGTTGATGGCCTTTATCTGCTTGGTATGCCTGCTGATTTACTTCCTAATAATGTCAATGCTACAGCCCTGGTATGTAAAACATCTTCAGCTACCTGGCATCAACGACTTCGCCATTTTTCTACTGAAAAAGTCAATATCTTGAAGAATAGTTTACATTTCTTTGATTCTGTTTCTCAACATGATGTTTTTTGCATTTTTCCTTTGTCTAAACAAAGGCGACTCTCATTCCCTGCTCATAATCATGTGGATGAAAATGTATCTGATTTGATTCACTGTGACATATGGGGGCCATTTAGTACTCAAACTCATGCTGGCTTTTCATATTTTTTGATTTTGGTAGATGATTGTTCAAGATATACCTAGGTATATTTGTTGAAAAATAAGAATGATGTTTTGCATATTGTTCTTCGTTTCTTCAAGATGATTCAAACTCAGTTTTCTAGAGTGATTAAAGTTTTTCGGTCAAATAATGCTCCTGAATTATCTTTTAATGAACTTTTTGCTTCCATTGGAACATTGCATCAATATTCTTGTGCTGCCACCCCATAACTAAATTCATTCGTTGAGTGTAAACATCAACACCTTTTAAATGTTGCTCATGGACTGACGTTTTAGTCACATGTCCCTCTTTCTTCTTGGGGTGAATGTGTCCTTACAGCTACTTATTTGATCAATAGGACACCTATGCCTTTATTATCTAACAAGGCTCTATATTCTGTTTTGTTTACGAAGGATTTTGATTACTCTTATTTGCGTGTATTTGGTTGTTTGGTTTATGCATAAACCTTATCTATCCACCATAAGAAATTTGATCATCGTGCTCGTCCTTGTGTTTTTGTTGTTTATTCGGCTGGAGTTAAGGGATACAGGCTATATGATATTGTCAACCAACAATTCTTCATATTCAGAGACATGCTTTTCTTTAAAGAACTATTTCCCTTTCATCAAGTCAAGAAGGGATCTATACATTCAACTCCATCACTTTTAAATCAGTTCGTCCTACCTTGTTCAATCTCTGAAGATTTCATTCAATCTTCCCCATCCATATCTGCTGAAACTAATAATATTCCATCTGATGTTGGTACTTCTGATGGTGGTATATCTACTGGTTTACAGGAGGATTCTTTACTTGATGGTTCCTATCATGATGCTTCTATTGCATCATCCAATACTGATGCCTTGAATTCTGATGTTGTTTTACCAGTCCCATCACCTATTGCTCTAAGAAAATCCACCAGACAATGATTCCCACCAAAATATCTTAAGGACTTCCACTATAATTTGTTGGCGCAAAAGCATAATCAATCATATGCTTCTTTCTTCCTTGGTAAATATCTCTCTTATGATGCTTATTCCCCTACTCACAAGACATTTCTCTTGAATGTAGCCACAGAATACGAACCAACATATTATCATTAAGCTATGAAATTTTCACATTGGAGACAAGCAATGACTGATGAATTAAATGCTATGGAAAGGGCCAATACATGGTTTGTCGTTTCTTTACCAATTGGCCACCACACTATAAGGTGCAAGTGGGTCTATAGAGTCAAGTATAAAACAGATGGGACCATTGATCGTTATAAAGTCAGGCTTGTGGCTAAAGGATACAATCAGCAAGAAGGGGTTGATCTCCCTGACACTTTCTCCCCAGTAGCCAAAAGTGTGACCGTCAAAATATTCCTTACTTTGGCTACATCTTTTAATTGGCCTCTTGTCCAAATGAATATAAACAATGTCTTTTTGAATGGTGACTTATTTGAAGAAGTCTATATGGCTTTGCCTTTGGGATATATTGTTCCTCGTGCATCTACTAAGGGGGGAGAAATTTGTTTGTCGATTAAACAAGTTGATAATTCTCATTTATGAGGATTATTTGACCCTAAACTAGGTTGTTCTTGTCATTTGTGTGTGTTTTGTTGTATGACGAGCAAGCTAAAAATAGTGTTTATTAGTTAAATTCATAAAAACTCATTGGAGTAATGAAAAAGAGGAAAGAAGTTGAAAAGAGGTTGGAAATTACACCAATTTGATATTTTTGTGTAGGTTTGGAGCAAATAAAAAATTGCAATTGCATTCCATTTTGAAAATGCAATTGCATTTCTTCCGGAAAAAAAATTCTGGAAAACAAGCACAAAATGCAATTGCATTTCTGGAAAATTCTACTAGATTTCTGCAAAATTTTGGAAAATACGAAAATCACGAAAATTACGAGATTTATGGAGATTTTTGTGAGATTTGGGAGATTCTTCAGCCCGATTTCATGGCTACAAGTTGACTTAAGGTTGTAGAAGAGCAAAGATGAAAACTCTAGCCCCCAACACCTATAAAAGAAGGAAGAATGAACCCAAAAAAAAAAGTTGTTGAATTTTTCTACTTGCTAACAGTCCGTAGTTCCTTATTTTCTATCAAATTCCATCATCTTATTCTTCTATTTTGCTCTGTAATTTCCGAGATTGATCCCTCCTCAAAGAAAGTTGGAGGAGGTAAAAAGCTAATCGCCTGCGAAGGTGCCATTGGTTCGATCAAAGCAAGGAAAACACTTGTTCACCATTGTTCTTCTGTTTGTTTGGTTTTATTTCTTTAGCTAGTAATTTCTATTTACAATTAAGTCTTGTAACTTCTTTGAATTTTAGTTAGTTGTTGAGTTCTTTTGATTTTCGTTTTCTTTAGTAAAAAGACAGTGGTTGTTGGAGAGTATTTTTTCCATAAGATTGTGAATTTCCTTTAAATGTTGCTACTGTATTTTTATTTTTCTTTGAGAGTATGTGAGTTATTGGATTGACTTTACTCAAGTCTTTTATTAACAAAATTTCAGATAAGGATGCTTTCTTTTATTCTAGATTTTATTTTCTACATTTTGGCTATTAAGTATGAGTTTTATAGCAATTAAATTGTTATTTTTCAATTCTTCCATAATTAGCTAATTTTCCTTTAGGGATTCAAATTAGTGAATGCCCTAGAGGAAAGATGGAAAGCTTAAAATCATAATCAATCTAGTTAACACTTGAAATTTTGTTTGTTTTTATTGAATTAACATTGGGTAAACCTAGTCGGCCAACCAGTGTTGCTTATCAAGCTTGAACTTAATACCGAAAGGGTTAAGGGAAAGCGGATGTCACAAAAGCAATGGAGGAAAAGAATTAGAAATAAGTTCTGAACATCGACCCTAGACATAGGGTGAGACTCCAAAACCACTAGAATTGTACACAGAATTATCTAAGTTAGACTAGCCATAGAAAAATATGTTTAATCACTTAATCTCCTAAAGATTTTGAAGCAAAATTGAATAGGAGTCGAATTCGGTTTACTTAGTTTTCTTGTGTTAGTTACGAATGCAATTGCATTTTAGTAGCGTTTCTTTCCAAAGAGGCATGAGCAACTTGAATTTCCTTTTTCATACTTATTATTTTTTTTATTATTCTCTTTTTCCAAAAACAACTCCCAACATTTTTATAACCTTGGTTACCGAAATTGCAATTTGAGAACAATTCTTACTATCTTTTGAATTTTTTTGTGTTCATTCCCTGTGGGATGAATACTCTTGAATACTTCCAGATTTATATTACTTGCATCAACAGTTTGCACTTGCACTAGACTGGAGCTTTGTTTTTAAACTAAAAATCTTTTCTTAAAGCCCTCACGTTTCAATTCGATCACAAGTCCATCTATGGCCTAAAACAAGCCTCACACCAATGGTTCACCAAGTTTTCTAGTGCCCTATTAAGACATGGTTTCATTCAGTCCAAATCCAACTATTCCACGTATACACAAGGGTGTGGTGATACCTTTGTTGCTTTGCTTGTATAAGTTGATGGTATTTCGATAACTAACCCTTCCAAGCTTGAGATTGATTCTGTGAAAATCATGCTAAAATCTCATTTTATTCTCAAAGACTTGGGAGCTCCTAAATATTTTCTTGGACTTGAAATATCCCGCTCAAAGGATGGGCTTTTTCTATCTCAAAGAAAATATTGTCTTCAGATTTTAGAAGATACTAGACATATAGATGCTAAACCAGCCTCCTTTCCTATGGATCCAAACATTAAACTTTCAAAAGATGGTGGTACACCTTTGTCTCCTGATAATGTCACTTGCTATCGAAGATTGATTGGGAGGTTGCTCTATCCGCAGATTTCTAGCCATGACATCTGTTTTTCAGTGCATCGGCTGAGCCAATTTTTGCAACAACCCACTAATGTCCATTTAAATGTTGCATATCATCTTCTTCGTTACCTCAAAAGAGCACCAGGATGGGGGATTTTGATGCGACCAATCATAAACTTTCAGCTTAAGGCCTTTGTAGATGTCGATTAGAGAGTTTGTTTAGACACACAAGAAGATCAATCACTGGATTTTGTGTCTTTATGGGTGAATCCTTGGTTTCATGGAAGTCTAAAAAGCAACCAACAGTATCTCATTCATCTGTTGAGGCAAAATACAGGGCCCTTGCTTCAGTCACAAGTGAATTAATCTAGATAAATCAACTGCTTATAGACTTACATGTTTCTTGTCCTTCACCCCCTATTGTATATTGTGATAATCAAGCCGCTAGCTCCATTGCATCTAATCCTACATTCCATGAACGAACTAAACACATCGAGATCGATTGTCATTTTGTTCGGGACAAGATAACTGCTGGGTTTCTTAAACTACTACCCATAAGTTCAAAATTACAACTTGCAAACAATTTACAAAAGCTCTACCAGCTCACATTTTGACCTCTTTAATGAGCAAGTTGGGTATTATCGATGTACATACTCCAACTTGAGGGGGAGTATTAAATAATTCAAATGTAATCAATTACATTTATATAGATGGTTAGAGTTTGTTAAAAACTGTAGTTGTATTTTATTATTTTTGGGCTATATATATTCTTGAGGGATGAATCACACCAATGTAATAGAGTTTTATTCAGTATTAATAAATAAATAAATAAATAAAACTATTTTCCCCTCATTACACGTGTTATTAATCAAAGATCATACATGTATAACTTAACTTTACATTTAAATTACGTAGGACAAAAATAATAGAGACACTATCAACTTTAATTCCAAAAAATGGTGTGACAACTAACCATTGATCATCGAACTAGTTTTTAAATGAGCAAACAATTAGATTCCATACTAACCATCTCTAAAACAATTTAAATTTTATACTACAATAGAAGATCAAACCAACTTTCAAATAAAGAAGACAAAAACCACATTAATTTCAGAAATGAAGTCATGAAAAAAACACTTGGAAACAAAAAAAAAAAACTTGTAATTTTCAAAACCGGCATTGACGAGAGGTTTTGTAAATGACACGCTTTGATTTGGTAGGAAAAAAAAAAAAAAGCCATTTCTATAATTAGAAAATAGATTTGGATGTATATTAATATTATCACTGTAATCCAATTCCAATATGACTCTCTTGCATTTATTATTGTTGAAACGTGGTAATGACTTATTGTATCCTAAACAATCGGAAACGTATCCAAAATACTATCTTCTTGGATTAGAATCTATATTAGGTTAAAAAAAATTCCACGTATGTGTGGAATTTATTTTTTTAATTTACTTAATGTCAATAAAATTAGGTTATGTTTTAGTATGTTGTTGTCAAAATCTGGTCAGGGAAAAATCTCACATGACCTTCACGTGCTTCAAATTTGTAATTCAAGAAAAAGATGTAACCTATAAAAGAGAAACAGATAGGCACCGGTGTGGCACTTGCCACATGAAGAATTTGGGTGTAGCAAACTAAAGTTTAGAGAATGAGGCCAGTTAAGTTGAACTGTCATTTTCTTACGCTATAATAACGTATTTATATGATCCTTTTACCTAGGTTTTCCGTATTCTTTTTCAGATAAAATTAGAAGAGATTTTCCTACCATCTCAAAATTGGATTTGAAAAGGTTAGTTTGGGCCTGCAAGGTATAGAAGATAAAGAGAGAGAGAGATAATTTTGGTTGTAATTTCCACTCTATTATTTCATTCCATTTGAAGGACTTTTATATACATTGTAAGGTGCTAAAATAAAGGCATACATACAACAATAAAATTTACAAATCAAAGGCACAAAACATGGGAAGAATTATAATTGATAGAATATTCTCTAATACAAGGTAGGGCTCTTATCCTTTTTACGTTTATCTTGTTTTGGGGTATTTGGTTAAGTCTAAATTTCACTCATAACATAGTACATATGGTTAAAAATACTTCTTAAAATATTCATGTGTTTGGCTACCATTTAAAAATATTTTGGTTAAATTATAAGTTTAATCCATGAAGTTTCAAGTTTGTGTTTATTTAGTCTATCAACTTTAAAAAGCATATAATAATTAGTCTCTCAACTTTTATTTTTGTGTCAATAAGTTTCTCTCACCAATTTCTTTAGTACCAATTTTATTTCATTAGCCTATACTCATAACACCCCTACTTATAAATAAATAAAAAAAAAGAATTACAATACTTAAAATACTTAGTCACTTGTACTGTACCACTGCTTAAGTTTTTTAGCAAAAAGCAAATGAAGTTTGAAAGTCCATAATTATTATTCATGTATTTCTTTTCATCATTCTTACACTGTTTGTCTATTCTTATTCCAAGTAGGGAAAATGGGGATAATTTTTCAAACCCGTAGAATTTTCGTACAAATAAGCCAAAAAACACGCAAAAAGACAATATATTAAAAGCAGCCATAAACAAATGCAAGCCAAACGATAAGGTTTTCATTTTTTTTTTTGGGGAAAAAATGCATTTTTCAACAGATCAGGACGTCGTCGTTTTGACGCCCTTGTCATTAGTCCGTCCCTTTCCCTTCCCTATTTATACTCCGTTTTGCTTCCGATCAAGGCCCATCTCTCCGCCACTCTCTCCACTGCTCTCTCCGGCTAAAATGGAGAAAAGTGAGGCAATTATGGGCGGCGGAGTGGTTAGTCCGTGTGCGGCTTGCAAGATTCTACGGCGGAGATGCAGAGAGAATTGTGTATTGGGGCCGTATTTTCCACCAAATGAGCCTCTCAAATTCACCATTGCCCATAGGGTGTTTGGTGCTAGCAATATCATCAAGTTACTTCAGGTAAACTTCACTTTTTGATCTCTTCTGGTTCGCTTGATAACGTTTTTGTTTCTTATTTATCGTTGGACGTTGAATGACTTGACATGCCGCTCGTCATGTTGATATGGTGTTTAAAAAAAAAAAAAAATTCTCCCATGTAAACAACATTTTCGAGACTGTCGTGTTGAAATGTCGAAGAAATTATATTGAGAAATGTCAATCATCAACAGAATCTCTCTCTCTCTTCTCTACCTCTTGCCCGTTTCACTCGAAAAATTATTCAATAAGATTGTTATAATGTTGTTGCTTCTTCACATTGAGATGCAAGTTAAAATTTTAGTTGCCTCCTAAGAATTGTATTTTAAATCATCTTACAAACTCAACTATGTAGAATTATTGTTTGGCTACATTGTGTCAACCTTTGGAATAATTATTTGGAGGTATTTTTATGAGCATTAGATTTTAGTATAATAACATTTTTAATGAGTCAATGTTCTAATTAAATTAATGAGTCATTTTGGGTTGAGTACTTTATTTAGATCAGATATATATGAATGGGCTAGATTTTCAAGTTTAGGAGTGTGGGCATGGCCAAAGTGAGCTTAGCTCAGCGGTAATTGACATGTACTCTCGACTAAGAGTTCAAAGGTTCGAATCTCCCCACCTCCAATTATTGTTGAACTAAAAAAAAAAAAAAGTGTGGGCATGTCATTGTCTGTGTTAGTAAAGAGTTAATTGAAAAAAATAAAATTATGAAATGGGAACTTTTATAAGATGAGATTGGAAAAAGGCATAAACATTAGGAGCTAAATTATATACTTAGTCTTTTTTATTATATAAATTTTTGTTTTTACAATCACTTGGCATACATTGAGGTCTAATATCTCTCGTGATTATGTAATAATAAAAATATTATTCAAACTAACTATATTAAGTGGTCTCTAATCTTTTAAGTAATTCTCAATTTGGTCCTTAATCTTTTAAAATTTTCAGTAGATTCTTCTCTTAAAAATTATTTAAATCTATTAAGAAAAGGTTGATATATTATAAAATTATTGCTTTATTGATTTGTTTGGACACATAAACATGTCAATCTGGATGCTATTTAACACATGAAACTCAACTCACTCATGAGCAAAAGCCAACCTACCCGTAAAAAATAAAAAATCTTTTCTTCCAAGTGGCATGCTCGTGTGTTTAAATATGTTAATAAAACAATAACTTAATGACACATCAATTTTACATTAACAAATTTTAAAATTTCTTTCTAAGAAAAATTAACATATAGTTTTTTAATGAAATGACTTAATTGAAAATTTTGAAATAAAATTGAGAATTGCTTAAAAGATTAAAAACCTTTTGGATATAGTTAGCTGCCAACATTATTTCTTAACAATTTTCAACAATTGTAGATATAACATCAATCGTACTATTGAACTTTTCAGGATCTTCCTAAATCACAAAGAGCAGACGCAGTGAGCAGTATGGTATATGAAGCAGGTGCAAGAATAAGAGATCCGGTTTATGGATGTGCAGGCTCAATTTTCCAACTCCAAAGACAAATAAATGACCTACAAGCAGAGTTAGCCAAGGCTCAAGCAGAGCTTCTCAACATGCAATGTCAACAAGCCAATTTGGTGACTCTAATTTGCAAGGAATTGGCTCAAATGCCACAACCACCAATGTATGAACAACAATCACTTAATGACATTTTCAACAATGGTAGCCCTCAAAGTTATCAGAGCTATTCACACTTGTTTGAGGAGAGTAATATTTTGGAGCCTCTTTGGACTTAGTTAGAATACAAATTAATGGTGGATTTGGGTTTTTAATTTGAGAGGGAACAATGATAAACACTATGAAAATAGTATTAGTTTAGTTCAAAATCAAAGTTATAGATTGACTTTTATTTAAACCAATCATGTGTTACTTCTCTAGTGAAGAAACATTGATGGAAATTATCTACCTCATGTCACGATTGTAACAAACATTGATCTTTTTTTTATGTGCATTTTATAGTG